>OX465596.1:284745000-287245000 GCA_950022295.1 Bromus sterilis
CTTTCCGCATTCGAGCTAAACGTGGAGAAGTTGCCTACCAACTTGAACTACCTCCGCACCTCTCCCGAGTACACGATGTATTCCATGTGTCCCAACTCAGGCGTTGCTTCAAGGACCCCATCCGCGAAGTCGACCATGAAACGCTTGATCTCCAAGATGACCTTTCTTATCGAGAATACCCCGTTCGTATTCTTGATTCCGCAGAGCGTGTCACTCGTCGTCAGAAGATTAGGTTTCTGAAAGTGCAATGGTCACACCACTCTGAAAGAGAAGCCACGTGGGAAAGAGAAGACCGTCTCCTTACCGAGTACCCCTCCTTCCTCTCGCAGACTTCTGAATCTCGGGACAAGATTCTTTTGAGTGGGGGCGAGTTGTCAGATCCCTCTGTTAGGTATGTGCTAGGGTTAGCTACTGCCTTTGCATCATGTCAAATTTTCAAAAAGAAATCTTGGAAATCAAATTCAAAATCAAAATGGGAGAAGGAACACCCCCCAGATGAATTAATTCAAAAGGCCAGATAAAAATATTTTCCAAAAATTCATGTTAGAGTTTTGAAAAGTCTTATAAATGAGTGTGATCACATATCAAGTGATGTGGGACCCACCCCATGCTCATAGATTTTTCAAATATTCAAACAGTACCTTGGAATTAAAGAAATACCCCTATTTTATTTAAAATTCAAATCATTTGAATCTTAAAAATGTTGAAAGTTTATGAGTGGCTAGTCTATATTATTATGAGGCCATGTAAAAGTTTTCAGCATTTAATAAAAATGGTTTGGTATTTTTATCAGAGCCAAAACAAACTACAGAAAAGGAAAAGAAAATGCAAAACAGAGAAGAAAAGAAAAGGGAAGAACCCCAGGCTTTCGGCCCAACTCATCGCCCGCGGCCCAGCAAGCCAGCCCAGCCCGCGCCCCCCGTTTGTCTTCTTCCCCCGGCGCGGCAAGCAGCTCGCTGGAGCGCATGCCGACGCCGGCGGCAGCTGTCTGCCTGCTTGGAGGCCTCCCAGGCGTCCTTATCGCGCCAGGAGACTTCCCGTGGACGCCCGCTTCACTTCCCCCTCTTCTCCACTGCTCTCGCGATCCCCTTCGTTTGATTTCGTCGCCGACAGGAAGCTCACCGGAGCGCACCGCCGTGGCAGACGTGGCCACCGTGCCCTAGAGCTCAAGCTGCGGTGTCCCTCGTACTCGCCGTCGTCGACTTCCTCTTCCCGAAGCAGGCGGAGCCGTGATTTGGACTCAAGCCACCGCAACCGTCTTCGAGCCCTCGCCGGATCCGCGACTCGTCGTCGTCAAATACTCCGGCTACGTGCCCTCCCCGACTCCATCGACTGCACCGTTGTACTCCCCGCATCTCGGTGAGCGTTTCCCCTCAAGCCACGCCTTCCTTCTCCTCCTCTAGCTCGAGCTGCCATGGACGCCGGAGTACCGAGCCGCCGTGCTCGTCGTTGGCGAGCATCCGTGAAGCACACGTACCCAAGCGCATGTCCGACGTCTTCCCTGTGGTCTAACGCGTCGAACGAGCTCAAGATTGCTGGTTTTGGAGCACCGTGGCGACGTTTTCCTCCTCCCCGTGTTTCTGTTGCCGCCGGCGAGGTCACCGCCGTCGCTGGGGTCGTCGTCTTGGACGCTGGCGTACACCAGGAGACGTACGAGAGCACGGGCTTCGCTCCCGTGGTCTCGGCGCTTCGTTTGGACCACGGGAACGGCAGAACCGCGCAGCGCCGCCGTGGCCAGGCCACCGGCGTTTAGCCGCCGGCAGGTCTGACGTGGCCGGGTTAAGTTAACCCTAATGACCCCCCTGGTGACACTGACAGTGGGCCCAATCCCTCTAATTAAACACGATTTAATTTAAATAAAACGGGGTTAACCCCTGAGACACTGACAAGGCTGGCCCACTGGTCAGAGCACCCCCACGTCACTGTGACGTCATGCCTACACAATAATGAATTTCCAGAGATTTTTGAATTAAAAATAAATCCAGAAATTCCAGAAAATACCCCAAACTTTGGAAATTCATAGAAAATTCATATTAACTCCAAATTGGACAACTAATATATGAAAAATGATCAGGAGAAAATTATCTTTCCAAATATGCAACTTTCAACTCTGTTTGAGTTGAATTTAAAATGTGATCAGTAGCATTTGCTATTTCATTTAAATGAAATTAAATCAAATTCAATTCAAATATTTTTGCAACTTGAACCATGGCAACATCCTACATTTCACTTACACATCAGAGGCATATCATACACATTTGAAGATAATTCAAAATGATCAAACTATATCACATATAACTTGGTTAATGTTGAATTCAAAGGTGGAGTTTGAATTTGCATTTTAAATGCAATATATTCCAATTAAATGGAATTGCCTCACACATCAAAACTTATACTTCAAGCTTTAACATTCAATCATGTGCTTGAGCATTGCATTCATATTGATTGCTACTTCGTGCTTTGTTTGTCGAGTAGAGGTGGAACCGGAGCAAGAGGTCACCCCCTTCGCTAAAGATCCAGAACCCGAACCTCGTCAGCAAGGCAAGCAAAACCCCATTGATCATGTCGATAAAATCCCACTTCCCTCTCATGTCTCGCTTATGCATTGTATAGGATGATCACCATGTTACGATTCTACCGCATAGATGAACCCATTCCTTTGCATGACCTATCATTTTGTCACAGTAGTAAGCAAACCACAATCCTAGCAACTGTAGGAGTTGTTTGATATCATGTGGCCCCTGCAATGTTACTGCTTATTGCATGCTTAGTATGATACCATGTTGTTACTGTGATGTGAGTCGGGATGGTAGTGATCATGTGGATGATGGTAGAAAAGTGTTGGTGAATCGACCTAATACAAGGTGAACGATGAGAGGCCGTGTAGGAGTACACGGTGGGTTGTCTCGTTGAACACCGCCCTAAGTCCGAGTTCTTGTGTGGTGATCCAAGATGAAGAGTACAACCACACATTGGGCTCACTGACCCCTCTCAACCTATTAACTCATCCCTTTCGATGTCCAGATGTCGCAGTAGTTCGGAGTTCTGGTAGGCTTGTGGCCTGGATGCTAAGTGAGAGAACGGCTCACCCGAGACCGGCTTATGCACCACGCACACATCGCTTGGGTCCACTTCGGTAAACCGGCCGGGTTCACGATTGTGGTAACCAACCCAAGTAGGCGGCTTTCTCGGATTAGATCGGCTATGAGGTAATAGTTGTGGTGAGCATCCTCGCTGGCACCCCTTGAATGGTGTCGAGATCAAAGGCGGTAAATGATGATCATGTGTGTGTAGCGGTACACCCTTGCAAGGTTAAAAAAACTATTCGAATAGCCGCGTCCGCGGTTATGGACTACTTGGAAAGCTTAGCTTGATTATTAGATAACTTGAACCGGATACTTCTAAAACACACCAAGATAAGTGTGAGTGCTTTGGCGTGCTTTCTCGTGGGGAAGTCGAGGAAGGCACCATAGTGGTGTATTGGTTGGTGAAAGTAGTGGACTCGTGTACGCTTCTTACCTCAAGTCTGGTACTCGTAGTTCAGGACTAGCCAAGTCAAAGCTGACACTTCTGCAAGTGAACCCCACCTCCCTTTACCTTGATACATGTGCATGAGTAGTATAGCTCCTATGTAAGTCTTGCTGAGTATGACTTTGTACTCACGTTTGCTTAATATATGTTTTAGATGACGCCACTGACCCCGAAGGTGGCTTCTTCATCGAGCTGGACGACTGAAGTTAAACTAGTCTAGTCCCAGTCAGCAGACTGGTTCCCTCGTGGAGGGCTTTATGTTTGAATAAGGCTTCTTAAGCCAATTTGTTAAACTTGTCTGTACTCAGACATAATTTGCTTCCGCTTTATGTTGTAATGTTGGATCACATGTATGTGATCTCTGTGTGTACTCTATAAGAGTTAGAAATAAAATGTACACTTTGTAGAGAATTGCAATGGTACCTGCTGTTCATACAAGGCATGTGTGCTGCGTGTATGTTTATAACATGCATGTCTTTGTATGGGTTTTCGAGACCTTAGTTGTGTTCTGGCTGGCGGTCTTTCATACACCAAGTGGCCCTTAGATGTGCGCAGCTTGGGGCATCGCGATGCGATTGCTCGAGACTCCGTCTCGTGCACACTTTGTGGTATGATCGAGCCCGCCCTAGACCCCGACTAAGTGATCGGGCTGGAGTAAGTCTATGTAAGAGTTTTGAGATAGTCGGTAGTATGGTTGAGGCGACTTGTCTTTGAATATGGGAGTTCACCACCCATATCGTTTGACTTGTGTGCGGACGATGAGGACCCATCTCAGTTGATCATCCGGCCTGGATGGGATGCCCCTCACGTACGATGCTTTCCGAGAATGTTCAGTTCTTGGCCTTGTCTTCTTAGACAAGTGGGTGCGGTTCTCGGCTCTCCATATGACTATGTCTTAACTGGACTTGCATACGCTAACCCCGGGTCCCGACACTTCCGCAGGGAAAACGAAACCATCGAAAGATCAAGAGGATGAACAACAGTTGAAAGCGAAGATCAAGGGAAGCATTCTTACTCCGATAGCGAGGATACTGGGCAAGATGAATGAAGTCAACAGACGATCAAGATGTTTACCCAGAGTCGGAAGAGCTAAAGGTACTACAGGATTTCCCAACCTGAGATCGGAATCGAGATAATACGCTGCAAGCAAGGCATTGTAACGGTTCCAATACTCCACACACTCGAGATCCTAGAGTTTGAAGAGGATAAGGCGAGAATAAAATACTTACGACACTTGTCCTGACCAGAGCAAGGGTAAGGAGTAAAAGATCCTACTCTCCGATAGCTAACTTAGTAGCTACAAAATAGTTTTCGTCTAGACTCGACTTCGGCCAGAGAAGGGATCCTACGGTCGGTAAGGCTCTGATACCAAGTTGTAAGGCCGGATATGTGGTACTGTTCCAGATCTAGATGTTTCCATCCAGATCCAGGGACGAAGCACATATCGGTCCCACCGGGACACATGACGAAGTCATATGTCTCGGATTTCCAACATGATATCACAACATTACAGATACAAAGATACAACATCTCATACAATCGGCATACAACTGCCTTAATACAATACATCAGCGGAAGATACATGTCTGAGTACAAACTACAAAAAAATGCCTAGTGGCAAAGAGAAAAACATCCATCCCCATAACCACACGGGCCCAGGCCCTCCGCCGGGATCCGCCTAACTAGTCGTCGTCGAGTCTCCACATGAAACGACGATCACCATACCTGTTGTCGATCAAGAACCCTGAAAATAATTTGGTGTAGTATGATGAGTACAGAAGTACTCAGCATCCAACTGTAGTGGTCATCTGACCCAGCAAGGACTTCATCACTCGTCATTCTAGGACAACTAGTAGTTTACGGTAAGGATGGGGTAAGGGGTGAGGTTGTTGCCGCGCTAGCATTTACGAAGTGGCTAACGATCTAGAGAGTAAGATAAGAAGCAAAGCATTCGATGAGGAATCACCCCCAACAACTCTTCTATCCACCTACTTACGCAAGCATAACACCTATCCTATCCTTGTCCTCCTATTCGCATCCCGACGAAGAAGAAGCAGTCAAGGCACACACACATTGATCAAGTTATATTATGATTATCTCAGTTGTTGTTGTCTATGAACAAGGAGTAGGTCTCAAGTTGTCCATAACTAGGGGCACGGCTTCTCGAAAAGATTTAACTCTTCAGGGGTGTACCAACTTTCCATTACAAGGCTCCACACGCACGCCCATCTCTCTCAGTTGCTACCCATGATAGGCAACCATTTTATGATTTAGTCCCAAGGGTCCCTCTAAATAACAACGCACAAATCTGGGTGGCCCCCGGTGAGTCGACATCCAACTCAAAAGCCGGCCGCTCTCTCGAATTGGCCTCTACCGTCTGGATGAGGTCGGGTTAGCTACCCAAACAAATGTGGGCAGCCCCCTAGCTCTCTGGGGTGGACCAATAAGAGGAACAATCTCTCCGCTTTACCAAGTTATTTTAAAGGATATCTGCTAGGAGCGACCCGACAGACATATATGCATGTTTTCAAATGGTAAATCAGCTTGAGCCACCACTAGAATTGTTTCAAGCTAGGTAGGTAAGAAAAGGGGACCCCATAAAATCCCACACGCGGTTAGGCACGCTCAGTCTTAAAATCAATACCCGGAACTCGGATCCTAGGTGACTCGAATGGAACAAAGCATCGGGGCGGATAGCCTAGACCTTCCATCCTCTGTCGAATATAGTCAACATTATAATAATCATATCATCAAAAACAATATAATAATGTGATAGCCCAAACCGAGTAACAGGGTAATATCGTAGCATCCTAAGCATGCATACTAAGGAGGGGCTGAGCAACGAGCAATAGTAACATAGGAGTACAAGGTTTGCTAGGAGGGGACATGGCTGTATCGGTTTGAAAGAGGTTGTAAACATGTGGTAGGATCAAACATCGAACCTAATCTAGACTAGCATGCCAACCGCTAGTTGAAATAGAATGGATCATAAGTAATGTATAGTCCTTGTCTGTTGATAAGTCAGATTCCGAAGGTGTAGTTGATCGCAAGCTCGCATCGTCTCTGAAGGTACCCACGGAAGCACATAGGACGGTAAACACTGGAAAGCAATCAACAAGAAAGCACTGATTTACTATGAGGCAAACACGATCAAGCATCAACAAGAAGGCAACACGAGACATCGCACCTACCGTCGAGAGCGGTTATTAACAGGTTAAGTTTAATACTCGTCGCACACGACGATACCGCACATTTACAAGGGTTCAAGTTGGTTAGCTACACAAGATGAGCAAGGTTGTTAACATGGAATCTCACTCAAGCATGGCATAGCACACAAACATGACAAGAGGTGAAGCACCAAGTAAACTATCCACTACTGGAAAAAAGGTCTTTAATGGCGCACTATATTTTGACATCAATGGCGCACTTTAGGTGCGCCATTACTAGCACGCAATTAGTAAGTGATAGTAATGGCGCACATTTAGTGCGCCATTACTATCATGTATACTAATGGCGCACCAGAAGTGCGCCATTACTAAGGCCAGTAATGCGTCACTGATGTTACTGGTCCCACCACATGTGTGTCTTCTGCTCTGGTTTACTAATGGCGCACTTTCAGGAAGTGCGCCATTGTTGTGTTTCTCCACATGTGCCACTGAGGCACACTATGTGCTTCATTACTATGAATATTAGGTTTTTTTTCTTTTTCTTTTCTGTATTTGCACAGATATAAACAGCAAATTTATAAACAACACAGATATAAACAACAGATTTATAAACAACAGAGTAGAAGATTAGTCTCCGATTACAAATCATCATATTAGTCTCCGAATTCAAAATACCGAACAAAGTTAGAACATTAAAAGTCTCGAGTAGCGAGTTTGATCACATTACAAGTCGATATATCTAAACTACCATGACATTGAAGAAGAGGGTGGAGGTCACGATGAGTATCATCGTGACCAAAGTGATCTTCATCCGGTTCCTCCTCCGCTCCCTCCTCTCCCCCTCTAGATAGCGCGCGTATCTAGCTTCCGCCTCCGCCCTTGTGGGGTACCCTTTGTAACTGTTATCGCTAAAATGGTGAACCTGTCTCCGACAATCCTCCCTGTCGTCGTAGACTCCGGGAATCCTACCAATGTACACGACGTACGACGGCATCTTCTTTATGCACTAGACAAACAAAACATTAAGAGAAACTTATAGATAATATTTAAGCAGTACATACGTATACAACAAAATTAAGGACCAAAGAAAGAGAAAAGGAACACACATTAATAGCACATGGTTCATGGTCCTAGTAATAAATATCATCAATTACATATAAGTTGAATGATGATTGTATAAACTAAGGAGACATGTGTACATACAAGTTCATAAAAGTTTATACAACACACATGAGCTCTCGTCGATAGTCCAGAACTACATAGCTAGGCGCATGGCCATCAAGACTTTTGACTCCGCTCATGGGCCGGAGCGTGGGTGAAGCCGCCGTCTTTTGTGATGGTCATGAATGAGAGATCGTTGTCAGCCTGCAATCTTAGCATTGTATCTATTTCACGGTTGGACAATTGATTGTTGAGGTAGAACTCCCCCGGGTTACGAAGGACATCTTCAGAGATGATTCCTGCCAACTCCGACTGGATGCGAAAGAATTCTTGTCTGAGGTCAGCGTCTTGGATTACCGACAAGAGTTCGACCCAGTGCTTGAGATGAGCTGGGAGCGTAAGCTGCTGCTGGTCCCGTACGAACGCCCGCATGTGATGGATGGCGTAGTAGGCATCCTTCTGACCGCCAGGCGGCTGCTTGACGCAGGCGAACTTTGTTACATGAGTGAACACATGCGCGTCGTACCTAACAGCTTCCTTCTTGAAGGTGACTCCAGATTTGGAGTAGCTCGAGAGAGCCTCATCGAGAACTTTCTTGATATTTGTGTAGTCTTTGTTCGACTCACGGTCCGGGTCCAAATACGTGGCCATGGACCATTTCGGGTTTAGAGCGATGAGTGTGCACTTTGTTTCATCACTGCACACAACACGGATGTTAGGAGGAAAAGAACGACCGAAATCTAAGCGACCTAATGTACATTACGGGGACGTGATGGGATGACTTACTCGGGAAAGTAAAGCAGGAGGAAGTTGTCCTTATCCTTGTTTGCCAGAATGACGCCTTCGAGGTAATCACTAGCGAGTCACCGGTCCCCAGAGCTGCACAAGAGCTTGGCACGCATGTAGAAAGGTTCGACTATAACGAGTTCCAGGGTCTTGTCTCTAATGATCCACATCTCCATACTGAGCGCAAATAGCCGAACGAATGTGTAGTGCAGCGGAAGAAGGTGAAACATGGCGAAGATGTCATCAAACCGCAGGAAGATCACACGTCCGATGTCGCAAGCAACAAATCCCTTTCCCTCTGGCACCTTGGCGGTGAAAACCGGGTATGCCACATCATTCTCTCTGAGACGCCGTGTCTCTGTATTCAGAACAATGTCATGCAGACTCTTCATAGCACCGGTTGCAGCATCGAGCATTGCAGCATATAGCATCGTCCTACCCGCCACATGCACCCTCGACATGATTCCGTCGGGTCTTGGTGGCCCGTCTTGAGCACAGATCGTCGGCGCCATCTGGCTCGCAGTAGTGGGACCCTTCCTCCTTCTTGTTCGTCCCTTCTTCTTCGGCTTCTCATGTAATGGGACCTTTACCTGCTCGGAGACCGCCTTCCTGAGTGTGTTGGGGCTGATAACATTTCACGCCTCGGCCGTCTCAGCCTCGGTGAAGGCGGCAGCTGGAGGTGTCTCCTAAGAACTGAACAGTCGATGCTTATTGTTGGAATTCATCTCCGCGCTACGAGATGGGTGGGAGGAGTCTTTTGCACCAAGGTTTGGTTCTTGAGAAGCAGGCGAGAAAAGGTCGTCCATGTCGCACCCACCGTGTTCCTCGTAAAAGTCATCGACATGGGCAAGTAGTGTGTTGGTGTTGGTGTTGCTCCGATCTTGTGCCACATCGATGTCCGTGGGGTGGTGGCCCGGATCAGCCGACGGCGTTGCAGCGATCTTGGCATGGCTTGGCGCCTGCACGACTGGCGGTGGGGTGGAGTATTTCCCCACCCCCAAACGAATCTGGCACTTCGGCCAAAGCAAGCTCCAGTTCAAGCAGCCGTGGAGGTCCATCATATCTTCGTCCTTGGCTCCAGGGGGTCGATAGGGAGGTAACAATTCGCCGTAGCCATCCAGCACCCAAATCAGTTGAACCTTATACACGTTGGTTGACATCGGATTACCATGGAACACGCGGATGCCCGGTTGAACTATTCTGCCCACGGGAACATTGACCAACTCCTCGTCCACGAAGTGCATGAGAGTGCATGGAACGTTGACGGTGCCCTGCGAAAACAGCTAGGGCGTCAAGGATGCCAAGTCAAAGGCAAAAGGAGATGAAGTCATCGGCCGAGTCTTAGTTACCATGATGGCGTCGAGCTCGTCTAATGTCGATGGACCTCCAACGGCGGGTGGGCATGTGACGAAGGGGGCGCTTGCTCCTGAGGTGCCGGGCGTTGGTGTTTTACGCTCCAATACTTGCGCCGCCGCCGGGGTCACAAACGCATCGGCCGTCGGGGACACCGTCGCGGCCGGAGCCGGGGTGTGACATCCTGGCTTAATAAGAATGATAGACTACTCATATCAACAAGGTGCACCTTATTTTCCGGGAGCCCAGATCCAAAGAACTCCAAAGTTAAGCGTGCTTGGATTGGAGCGATTTGAGGATGGGTGACCCACCGGGAAGTTGTTCCCGGGTGCGCAGGAAAGACTAGTGTTGGTTTGTGGGGACAGTCTAAATCCCGCCAGGCATACGCCAGGAACCGGTGGGTGTGGCCGGGCCGTTACAAATGGAATCAGAGCCGACCCTTGCGGTTATACGGGCGTGTGAGGGTCAGTGCGCGAACATGTGGGACATGTGTCGGCACTGGACGCACAGACGTGTGCCAAGAGGGGACGTTCTTGTGGGACGATGAGGACATCGGTTCCTTTTAGTGGGGGTGTATGTGACATCCTGGCTTAATAGGAATGATAGACTACTCATATCAACAAGGTGCACCTTTTTTTCCGGGATCCCAGATCCAAAGAACTCCAAAGTTAAGCGTGCTTGGCTTGGAGCGATTTGAGGATGGGTGACCGACCGGGAAGTTGTTCCCGGGTGCGCACGAGTGAGGACAAAGTGCGCAGGAAAGACTAGTGTTGGTCTGTGGGGACAGTCTAGATCCCGCCAGGCGTACGCCGGGAACCGGTGGGTGTGGCCGGGGCGTTACACGGGGGCACCGTCCTGGCCGCCGCCGAGGTCACAAACGCATCCGCCGCCGGGGACACCAACAGGGCCGCCGCTGCTGCCGTCGCGTTGTGAGAGTTGCTGCCCATGAAGCTGGGAATCGGGGGCAACCCCTCTTGACCGCTCGCAAGCCAGTCTCGCATGAACACAAACAAGGAAGGCATCATGTTGTTGAACGCATGTCCAACTTGTTCTTCCACAATGCGTGGAATCTGCTCCATTTTTTCCTGGAGTTGTGCCTCCGAGCCGCTAGTGCTTTTCTCCTTTCTCCTAGTGTTATTGTACTCCGACTATTTTGTGGAACAACCTTTGCCGGACACACGACTAGATGACGACAGCTTACTAAGCTTATCCTTTTTCTTGAGTGTGTTGATCGCCCAATTTAAAGAGTTGTCCCAAGGGGCGATAGGCGGGGACCCCGCGCTGCTGCTTTTAGTTTCCTGCACAAGGAACGTGGGGACCATTCAGAAATTTGGCTTCACTAATTTTAAAATGCAACCATATGGAGCTAATTTAACATGGGGGAGGTATTCTTTACCAGAAGACGCTCAAGCTCCTCCACCTTCGGATCCGTCGTAAGCTCCCCTGTTATCGGGTTCCTCTTGTACCGGGCCCTGACATAGTTATAGGTAGGATTATCTCCGTATTTTTCGAAGAGGGCGCTAGGCCTTGCGCGGCACGCTCTGCGTCCTCCTTGTCCCATTTCGGTTCCGCCACTCTATAACCACCGGGACCGAGTCTGTGAACCCCTAAGTTCAATTCCCGCATACTTTTCCCCCACTGACTCGATTCACTGGTTGAGGTCTCCTCGCACTTGAGCTTGAACTCCTCGTAGTCAGTTTCGCTGATCGAAGAATTTTCCTCCTTGATATTCTCGTAACTAACACCTTTACTAATCATTTTCTTCACCGTGCTTCTCCATGTAGCTAGGGATGTGCTCATCTTCGTGAGGGCGACACTGTTCACTTTATTCCCGTGGAATTGTGTGTTTGCGAATTGAGCGGGGAACTTGTATCGGTTGTGCAGCTTCGTGAAGAGGAGGTTGCGCAAATTCGCTCGGTCAGGATGCCTTAGGTTCTCGGTGTTGATCGAGACGGTGCCCCGGAGAATGCACCCGAGTTGTTCGGCGTACCCACCGACTAATTCTTTGGGCGCCGTTGGAAGCCCATTTTTGTCCACTTCGGTAAATTCCTCCTTGACGGTGCCTAGCTTGCTCGGGCGCCTCTCCTTTTTTTGCCTCTTCGGTTGGCTTCCATCTGTGGGTTGGCTGCCATCATCAGTGGCGGGATCAGCCTCCGTGGCACCACAATCATCCCCGCTAGCGGTTGTGTACTCGGAATCGGTAGAGCCATCCCCGATGCCCTCGTAGCGGGGTTGAGGTTGTGGATCATCGTCCATGCTCATCTCCCAATATTTCTTCTGGTGGTGCGAACCGGAGGCCTCATCGTTGTCGGCCCTCTACACCCACTACATAGGATAAGAAAAAATGCTACTAGAGTGACTGGATAATATCAGGGTAGCCAGTATAGCTAGGATAAGGAAAAAGTTCTTGATGTTTCTATTATGATGTGTGTAGCTTTCATCCTGCCAGTGATCAAATCTGCAAGTGCCTAACACTATATGCTACTGTAGAGATTGTTGAGCTATGTAGTTGGATAATTACATGCAAAGCACCTTCTAGGTCAAGAAAATTAACAAAGGTCATGCACGAATTCACGGAAAAATTAGGCATGACCTTTGCTAATTTTCTAGAGCTAGGACCCCATTCTCAACCGAAACGGAAATTAA
Source organism: Bromus sterilis (assembly GCA_950022295.1). Taxonomy (NCBI): domain Eukaryota; kingdom Viridiplantae; phylum Streptophyta; class Magnoliopsida; order Poales; family Poaceae; genus Bromus; species Bromus sterilis. The sequence goes on from OX465596.1 coordinate 284,757,645, forward strand.
TCGACATTTCGGGAGAATGGGGTCATTATTTGTACCTGCACAAAAATGGCACAACAAGCATATAGGAAGGACTGCATATATAAACAGGAGTTCATATATATAAACATAACCGTTTCTTGCATATATATCAACATAAGTTAAATGCATGAGACTTCATATGAAAATCAGTACAGGAGCACATAATAAATAATCTCCTCCCTCGTAGCATTTTCTTTAGTTTGAATAATCAGTACTGGAGCACATGAAAATCAGACATACAAAAGACCACTTATGTTATGTCAACAGTATAGCATCAAAGTCAGAAACAAGAAATACTAGTGATTATATAGGTTAAGACATGCTTATGTGAAGCAATGTGGTGTTGTATCTAAGCACAACAGATTCTACAGAAAGAATGAAATATCAATGTTTTTGGGGTGATTTGCAGGAACAAACAAGAAACAAAAAATAAACTGGCATAGTAGTAGAATTTTTCCACTAGCCACAAACTTAGCTATGATTTATCCATCAAATTACACATTCCTGAAATGAACAATAAAGGCGATCAAGATAACTGATGAGTTCACAAGAGTCATAGCAGAAATCATACTCCAACTGGATCAGTACTTGAGCACATGAAAATTAGACATACAAAGGAACTTTATTCTACATAGCAATAGAAAAAGGCCTACATATAGGCACAACAAGCATATACACTAGCTTCAGGTTCATTTTCTAAAACTGAGTTTAAGCACTCCTCAATGACATAGGTGATCACTGAAATTTAGTGCTAGAGACTCATTTAAATTTTCTAAGTTCAACACATAGTGACTAGGATTGAATTTTAGAGATGGTGTACATGGTGTGGTACTGCTAACCTATCTGTCGTCCACGAATAACGTGCAACTAAGATAGAGAAATTAATAAAACACAGATGGTAGCATAGCAGCAGATTAATCTATCTGACCAAACTGAACTGAAATCATAAGTCTGCATAAATTAAAAGACTGATCAGCAATGCTTAAGGATCCCACACCCCATCCCCATGCACATCATCCACATGACCCTACGACCATTGTAGTTGTAGATTGATTTGAAGTAGAGAATGGAGAGCTGAGGAGAGGAGGAAGGCAGGAGGAGGTGGTGGAAATGATACAAAAGGGAGCCAAGGAAATGGCAAAGCTGCTAGAGAAAGGGAAAGGGCAGGAAAAAAACAGTGCATGAAAAGAATAGATGTAGAGAGAGGTCTGCTGGCATTCTGGCCTTGCGCAGGATCCCCAATCAGATTTTGAAAGTCAGTGTGAATAATGGTGCGTGTCTGTCAGGCGGCTCAGGGTAAAATGGCACTGCTCCTCCCGTTTCCATCTATCCAGCACCGCATCTTCGCATGTGAACCTTGATGTGACATGACATCAGTGTAGTAAAATGCACAAAGCCACTTCATAGATGTTCAGAGATTGGCATTTGGCAGGACAGAAATAGGGGAAGCAAAGCAAAGCACATCTCTTTGCTTGCTTGCAAGGGGAAAAGAAGAAACAAAACCCATGGGGCCATTTGTTTGTTGCTATGAGGAAGGCAAGATATGCCTACTGCTATATCTGTTTGAAATTTTATATTTTTTTGTAAATGAATGTCGGTTTGGTAGAGGAGGAAGACAGGGAAGCATGGCCTCTTGAGGCTCCAAGGCAACAGGGACAGGGGGTCCTAGTGCAAGACTGCATACTACCACATGGCTGACCATTGTACACACTACACAGTCAATTGTACAACATGCTCTCCATCAGAACCTCTGATGCAGGAGTACTCCTCAGTCCTCTAACTAACATCAAATGGTGTACTGATTTCCCAAGACAAGTACTACACCGCATGGTCTAATTATCGTTATCACACGGCTGATAACAAGGAATGTACTAAACTACTAATTCAGACTAAATTATAAATAGCTATCAGACTACCACAACCGGCAACAAGTGAGGAATCCATACAAATGCAAGTAGAGCATGAATTGGTGACAAATACCCTAATATACTCGAGGTTGGGGTTGACCTGCGGCGGCGTATGTCGATGGGCGAGACGGCGGCAGGACAGAGGCCTCGCGGAGGAGAAGTCGACGGGCGAGACGGCGGCGGGACGGAGGCCTCGTGGAGGAGAGGTCACCGGTGAGGGGCGACGGCGGAGAGCAGCCGAGGCGGTCAATCTGCGAGGGGGAGGCGCAGTGTGTGAGAGAGAGGGAGTGAGGGGTGGCACGACGAGGCTTACCGGAGTGGAGGGAGGGAGAGTCACCGGACGATCGCAGGTTCGCCGGAGGGTGAACGGCAGCGAGATTGGATCGAGAGGCTGCGCGCGGGTTGAAGTGTGGGAGGTTAGGGCGAAGGGAGGGGAGGTGGGGACTAGCTAGGGGGTACGGGTTAGCAATGGCGCACATCTGTTTTGTGCTCCATAATGTAAGTAGATAGCAATGGCGCACCTTTGCATAGGTGCGCCATTACCATTAGTCTACATCTAGGTTAACATAGGTGTGTGTGTGGCTATGGACAGAACCACTTACATAGCCTAGTGGTTGGTCCCATGATACATGAATCTAGCCACCTAGGTTCGAATCCTGGCAGCCCCATTTTTTGCACTTTAAAAAAAGTTATATCAACCTTATCATATACATCCAAACACTTTCAAATAACCATATGGCTTATACATCTCTAAAATAATATAATATTTCCAAAAATATATAGTAATAATGACATATCAATATCTTCATAGAAAAATGATACAAAATCCCTACATACACACACACACGCGGCAGACACGTTGTGATTGGATCTTATTAGCTATCATCTTTTCACAATCTTTTTGCCCTTCTTTTTCGCGTTTGCATAATTTAGCCCCGGAACCCCTTTATTTCTTCTCTTGAATGGGCGACCGCATTTAGGTAGGGTGGTCCTGCTTCTTCTTGTTTTGTACGTACTACATCATCGTCGTCGTCATCTTCAATCTTCGGGTCGCCGTACTTGTCGAAGTCTTGCTCGTTGGCGGCTCCATCCTTTCCGATGATGTTCCTTTTTCCTCTCCGCACGACAACACGGCTGGGCTTTGACGGGTCGGTAATGAAGAAGCATTGGTCCACTTGGCTAGCCAGTACCCATGGCTCATTTTTCCCGGTGACGTTTGCTCCCGCAGTCTTGGATTTGGGTTCGGGTATAACCATGGTGATGAAATACCGGCTTTCTTTTACGATGCTCTTGGCCCACCTGACGCGGAAGATCGACACCTTCTCTCCAGCGTAGCTGAGCTCCCAGATCTCCTCGATCCTTCCGTAGTATCTTTTCTTGACGTTACCCGTGTAGGCTTCCAACGTTACCATAGAGTTCTGATAATCGCTCTTCATGTCCTTTTCCTCGGTGTAGAATGTGTAGTCGTCGATATCGTACACTTGATATGTCATCAGGTTGTGCTCGGCGCCCTGTGACAAGGGTAATACAAGTTTTTCTTCCTCGGAAGAGTCCTCATGTAAAGGGTACGATAGAAGCTTGTCCTTGAACCAGCGCGTGAATAATGAGTTCTGCTCTTTGAGTACATCTCCATCCGTACACTGTTGGCCTCGGTCATTGTATGTCTTCTCAATTGAGGTTTTGTGCTCTACCACCCAAGGATCGACCAAGTCAATGTGTTGCAGCGCGACAAGGTTTGCCCTTTCAAAGTCGGCGAGTCGATCCTGGAAGTCGACATGCATTTCGCGGCGACCCTCGCGGTGACCACATCCAGCGAGCCTGCCGAGGTGCCTGTTGACGGGCATACAAATGGGGTTATCGATGCCTAGATAATTCGTGCAAAAGGAGATGCACTCTTCGGTCAGAAAGCCCTGGGCTATGCTTCCATCTGGACGTACCCTGTTGCGAACGTATCCTTTGATCACACCATTCATCCTTTCGAACGGCATCACGCTGTGAAGGAACGTCGGCCCGAGTTGGATGATATCATCCACGATATGGACGAGGAGATGCACCATGACATCAAAGAATGCGGGCGGGAAGTATACCTCGAGCTCGCATAGTATCACCACGATCTCTTCTTGTAGCATTCTGAGTTGACTCACGCCAACCGACTTCCGAGAGATGACATCGAAAAAGTTGCATAGGCCAAATAATGTTTCACGGACGTGGTCGTCCATGATCCCGCGCATTTTAACCGGGAGTAGCTGCGTCATCATCATGTGACAGTCGTGAGACTTCATCCCGCTGAACCTCTGCTTCGCTGAGTCTAGGCATCTTCTGATCTTCCCAGCGAAACCGTAAGGAAGTTTTATTCCTAGGAGGCACTTGATAAACTGCTGGATCTCCTTCTGACTTAGAGTGAAGCACGCGGGGGGGGGGGGGGGGGGGGTAGTAATAATGTTCGCTCTGCTTCTTGGCCTTTTTGCCTTTGCGACGACTATCCGTGTCCTTCGGTGGCTCATCATCATCATCATCGTCGTCGTCATCATCATCATCATCATTAGGGCGGTTTGCGTGAAGCTCCTCCCTGATGCCCATTGATAGCAAGTATGCCCTTGCTTTAGGCCCATCTTTGGTCTTTTCTGGCATGTTGAGCAGCGTAGCAAGCAGACTCTCGCACACATTCTTCATGATATGCATGACATGAAGGTTGTTTGGCACACCGAGGATGTTCCAGTATGACAAGTCCCAAATAATAGACCTCGTTTTTCATACCTTCAACAACGGCTCTGGCGCCTTTCACATATAATTGATCTTTCCTTGCGGTGGGCACTCTTTCCAATTTGTCAACAGCATGTCTATTTTGGTGCCGCTCCTCCTACGTGGGGCCTTTCGGGGTTCGGCTGTTCCATCGAACAAATCCTTGCGTTTTCTCCATGGGTCATTGTGAGGAAGCCATCTTCGATGTCCCATGAACACAGTTTTTGAAGACTCGGGATCCTTAGGTAGCTGGTGATACGTTGTGTCGTCCATGCACCTAGCGCATCCACAGTGTCCGTGGACCACCTGCCCCGCGACATATCCTATACCGAGATAGTCGTGCACCATCCTGAGCAGTGCGGATTTCATAGGGAAATATGTTTCTTCTAGAGCGTCCCACGTATTGACTGGCGTTCTCCATAGCGTATCTAGCTCCTCTTATAGGAGCCCCAGATACATATTGAGGTCGTTTCCTGGTTGTTTCGGCCCTTCAATTAGCACACTCATGTGCATGTACTTCCTCTTCATGCACTCCCAGGGGGGGATGTTGTACATGCCCACAAACACTGCCCAGGTGCTATGTGTGCTGCTCTGGTTGCCGAAAGGATTGACTCTATCGGTGCTCGCGACCAACACTATGTTCCTTGGATCCTTCCCAAAGTTCTCCTCGAAGTTCAATGCCTCCCACTAGGTCCCATCAGAAGGGTGACTCAACATCCTGTCTTTTTCTGGATCATTTTTTCCAGCTTCTTCCTTTTGCAGCATCCTTTCCGCATGCCAGCGCATTAGCTTAGCTTGCTTAGAGTCCGCGAAATAACGCTGCAGACAAGGAATGATCGGAAAGTACCACACCATTTTTTGAGGAGCTTTCTTCTTCTTCTTTTATCGACTAGCGCCGCACTTCGGAAATACGGTAGACTCTGCGTACTCATGCCGATAAATGATGAAATCATTAACGCAGACATGGTATCTAACATGCGGTAAATCCAGAGGACACATGATTTTCTTCGCCTCATTGAAACTGGTCGGGCACATGTTCCCCTTGGCAAGACGGTCTTGCCAGAATGACATGTTTTCGTCGAAGCATGTGTCGGTCATTTTATGTTTTACTTTCATCTCCAGAGCCATGAGCGCTACTTTTAGGCGGGTACCCTCGGGATTGCATCCTTCATACAATGGAGTAACTGCGTCCATCTAAAGTTGATTCAACTTGGCTTTCTCTCGGGCGGCAGCTCTTGCGTTATTACTCGCCTGGTTCAGAAGCAACTCTTGAAGATGAGGGTCCTGCACCCAGTCCATCGACGATGGTCCATCATCGCCGTCTTCTCCGGCATCTTCATCTTCATGATGATCATGCCCTTCGTCTTGATCTTCCTCATGATCATGTCCGACATCTTCTACATGATGATTGTGTCCTGCATCGTGATCATGTCCGAGAGATTCTTCGTCTTCTGGCCCGACATCGGCGCTATCTCTGCTTACTGTTGCCCGGCCACCCTGGACGAATTCATAATCTTCTTCATCACATTGCCACCGATATCCATCCATGAAACCACGCGTGAGCAGGTGCCCCTTTATGGTTTTTGAATCCGGGTCCAAAAGGCACTTCAGCTTGCATCTTCTACACGGACATCTTATCTCCGTCTCGTTCTTTTGAATCATCTCGGCCTTCGCGGAGCTCAAAAACCTATCCACGATTCCTCCGGTCATCTTATGAACCATGGTCGCCTGCGGGGCATAGAGCAAAACAATATTTTAGAACCAAAAGAAAATTGGCATGACCTTGCCTAATTATTAGGACAAAAAAGAATGCAAAGTGTGCCAAATTTTCGCCGAAACGGAAATGAATCAATATTCCGGCAAAATATTGACAACTATCGCATATGTGAGGTACCTGCAAACACACATGTACATACATATCCCATGATCATCACACATCCATTATCACAACACACATACGTATGTACCCCATGATCATCACATCACACCACACATATACACCGACAAAAAGTGTGTTCAAGAGAGAACAAACTAGATCTACACAACAATAAAGAGAGATACCTTACTTACCAATGAAAAAATGAGATACAACTACTTATTTTGGGTAGATCTATGGTGCAAATAAGGTGAGGGGAAGGAAAGAACCGAGAGAAGCTTGTTGGAGGTGGGGAAAGTGAGTGTGGTGTGCTGCAAAAATATCTAGCTACTCCCAGAGTTAGCAATGGCGCACCTCAGCAAATATGCGCCATTACTAACTCTGGGACAGGTGGTCCCAGCTGGCCAGAGGGGGGACCAGGATAGCAATGGCGCACATCCAAGAAGTGCGCCATTAGAGTTATATACTTAGTAATGGCGTACTTCTTGGAAGTGCGCTATTGCTACGTCATCAGGCCTGGGCCCACCCCTCCCCTGACTTAGCAATGGCGCACTTCACAGGAGTGCGCCATTAGCATCCCTCGTGCCTTATGGCACACTTCCAAGTAGTGCGTCATTGGTAAGTCAGGGGAGGGGGGTTTGTCCAGGAGTGAGTGGACGGTGGCGCACCTTCTGGTAAGTGCGCCATTATTAACAGGGGCACTAATGGCGCACCATGACATGGTGCGCCATTGCTATTTAGTAATGGCGCACCATGACATGGTGCGCCATTGCTATTTAGTAATGGCGCACTCACATGTGGTGCACCATTAGTGTCCATATTATCTATAGCTATTTTTCCAGTAGTGATCTATGATAGTCAATTTCAGTGAGGCACAACCTAAACATGGCAACTATTACGGACCTAAACAATATTTTGACTTAACAATATTTTATTATTTTTATTAGCAAGCAAGAGTAGCACCAACACAATCTACATGCAATTCTAGTGAAATTACATATAAAGAACATTTTAATCGGAGCAACGGTTAAAAAGTTATGGCATATTACAATTTACAGTGGCAAGGTTGTAGTTAGCAGTAAAACATCATGTGAACAAAGTCAAACATGGCAAAGGAGCACATTTTATTAAACTACACTAAATTCTAAGCAACTTGCATGTTTAACGCGTCGCGATCTGAGCTACCATTGAAAAGATACGGGCACCGCAAAAAAATAATACAATCTTCCAAATAAATAAACACAGAAAAAAACACTATTTATCTACTGGGTCGAATCTGCTGCTGACGGGCTAACACTGGGTGGGCGCGGGATAGCTAAATAGCGCACATGCGAAGAATAATACATAGGACGGCCCATCTATCAGCAGAAAAAAAGGAAAGGCGAGGCTTACCTAGTGGGACGAGCCCAGGCTGCGGGGCTGAGGGCGCTGGGCCGTGGCTGGCTGGCTGGACGCTGGGCCGGCCCATGCGCTATGGACGGCGTTCCAGATCGGGATCCATCCCGATCCCGGACGGGGAGGCCGACGGAGCCGACGGTGGCGCGCTCCGGTGAGGCGCGATGGCCGGACTCCGTCGAGGGGTTCCGAAACGGGGCAGATCGGGTGGCCATCAGGGTCACGGGCGGCACGGCGAGGTCTAGACGGCACGGCGAGCTCCATGTGCGGCGGCTTGGATCGGGTCACCGGCGGCTTCGGGGTGGCCCGTGGCCATGGCGGCGGCCGAGAAGCTTCATGGCGTGGTGCCCTCCCTGCGCAGAGAAGGACGAGGCGGTGAGGACGAGAGGGAAGGGAAGGAGGTGAGGCGCACGGTGAAGAGGAGGAGAGAGATGGCCGGCGCGGCTGCTAGTCGCCGGCGGCGGCGTGGCTCGCCGGCCAGATGGAGACGGCGGCATGGCGACTGGCCGAGCCTAGATCCGGCCCGCGGCGGGCTGGCGACGGCTCGAAGGGCCCTGCGGGGCCCGAAACGGGGTGGAGGATGGTGGGAGGCTACGTGGGGGTACTAGGAACCCTCCGATCTGGATCTAACGGTCCAGATCGAGGGCTGAGGCTAGGGTTTCGGGGAGAGAGGGATTTGGGGGCATTTTTGTGGAATTTTTTAGGGGGACGGCTGCAATTTTTCCAGAGGGAAACCCTGGAAGAGCTAGGGGGAGTGGTGGTCTTTATATAGCCCAGGTGGCTAGCAGTTTGCAAAAACATCACCGGTTTTTCTCTCGCGCGCGTGGTGTTTACGTTTCTGACCGCCGAGGGTCCGCAGGACCTCCGATTCGGGTAAAACTTTGAACTGCGCGATCAGCGTGTCGAGCTGGCGGCGTTCACCTCACGCTGGAACCGTTCCGAGAACAGTTTCTGGCGTGCTATTAAAATAACTCGTTTAATTATTAAACGGGGTTTTCGTTCCGTTGGCTGCGGCTGGTCTCGTGCGGGTTTTCACGACGGTAATCGGGCGAAACCTGGTGTCGCAAAGGTTGAGTGTGTCGGGACCCGGAATTAGCGTATATAAGCCTCGCTACAACACAATCATATGGAGAGCCGAGAACCGTACCCACTTTTCTAAGCAGACAAGGCCAAGCACAGAACGTTCTCGGAAAGCTTCGAACATGAGGGACATCCCATTCAGGCCGGATGATCCACTGAGATGGGTCCTCATCGTCCGCACACAAGTCTAACTGATATGGGTGGTGAATTCCCATACTCATAGACAAGTCGCCTCAACCATACTATCGATTGTATTATAACCCTTACATAGACTTACTCCAGCCCGATCACTTAGTCGGGGTCTAGGGCGGGCTCGATCATACATCAAAGTGTGCACGAGACAGAGTCTCGAACAATCGCATCGCGATGCCCCAAGCTGCGCACATCTAAGGGCCACATGGTGTATAAAAGACCGCCAGCCAGATCACAACTAAGGTCTCGAAAACCCATACAAAGACATGCATGTTATAAACATACACGCAGCACACATGCCTTGTATGAACAGCAGGTATCATTGCAATTCTCTACAAAGTAAATATCTTTATTGGTAACTCTTACAGAGTGCACACAGAGATCACAAGCATGTGATCCAACATTACAACAAGCATGCGGAAGCAAAGTAGGTCTGAGTACAGACAAGTTTAACAAATGGCTTAGAGAAGCCTTATCTAAAAACAAGCCCTCCACGAGGGAACCAGACGTCTGACTGGGACTACACTAGCTTGGTCTTGGTCTGAGTCTTCATTCTTCAAGCTTCGGGTAAAAGTCACCATCGGGGTCGGTGGGTTCATCTAAAACATAGATTAAGCAAACGTGAGTACAAAATCGTACTTAGCAAGACTTACATAGGAGCTATACTACTCATGCATATGTATCAAGGTAAAGGGAGGTGGGGTTTCAATTGCAGAAGTGCCAGCTTTGACTTGGCTAGTCCTAAACTACGAGTACCAGACTTTTGAGGTAAGAAGCGTACACGAGTCCACTATGTCTCTTCAACCAATTACACCACTATGGTTACTTCCTCGACTTCCCCACGAGAAGCACACCATAGCACTCACGCTTATCTTGGTGTATTTTAGAAGTATCCAGTTCAAGTTATCTAATAATCAAGCTAAGCTTTCCAAGCAGTCCATAACCGCGGACGCGGCTATTCGAATAGTTTTGTTAACCCTGCAGGGGTGTACCGCTACACACACGTGCCATCAGTTACTGCCTTTTGCGTGTCACCGTTCAAGAGATGACAGCGAGGATGCCACCACAACCGTTACCTCATAGCCGATCTAGTCCATGAAAGCCACCTATCTGGGTTGTCTGCCACTATCGTGAACCCGGCCGGTTTACCGAAGTGGACCCAGACGATGTGTGCGTGGTGCGAAAGCCGGTCTCGGATGAGCCGTTCTCTCACTTGGCTACCAGGCCACAATACCTACAGAAATCCGAACTACTGCGACATTTGGACATCGAAGGGGATGAGTTAGTAAGCCGAGAGGCGTCAGTGAGCCCAATGTGTGGTTGTACTCTTCATCTTGGATCACCAAACAAGAACTCGTGTTAGGGCGGTGTTCAACGAGACAACCCACTGTGTACTCCTACACAGCCTCTCATCGTTCACCTTGTATTAGGGTGGATTCAGCAACACGTTTCACTTTCATCAACACCATGTTTATCATCATCCCGACTCACATCACAGTAACATCATGGTATCATACTAAGCATGCAATAAGCGATAACATTTGCAGGGGCCACATGATATCAACCAATTCCAACATCTGCTAGGATTGTGGTTTGCTTACTACTGTGACAAGATGATAGGTCATGCAAAGGACATGGGTTCAACTATGCGATAGAAACGTTATCATGGTGATCATCCTAAACAATGCATAAGCGAGACATGAGAGGGAAGTGGGATTTTATCGACATGATCAATGGGGGTTTGCTTGCCTTGCTGACGAGGTTCGGGTTCTGGATCTTCAGCGAAGGGGGTGACCTCTTGCTCCGGTTCCACCTCTACTCGACAAACAAAGCACGAAGTAGCAATCAATATGAATGCAATGCTCAAGCACATGAATGAATGTTGAAACTTGAAGTATAAGTTTTGATGTGTGAGGCAATTCCATTTAAGTGGAGTATATTGCATTTGAAATGCAAATTCAAAATCCACATTTGAATTCAACTTAGCCAAGTTGATGTGATATAGTTTGATCATCTTGAAGTATTTTCAAATGTGTATGATATGCCCCTGAAGTGTGGTTAAATTGTAGCTTAATTCCATGGTCCAAGTTGCAAGATCAATTGATTTGAATTTGAATTAAATTCAAATAAACCAAATGACATATGCTACTGGTCCCATTTTAAATTCAACTCAAACAGAGTTGAAAGTTGCATATTTGGAAATATAATTTTCTCCTGATCATTTTTCATATATTATTTGTCCAATTTGGAGTTAATATGAATTTTCTATGAATTTCCAAAGTTTGGGGTCATTTCTGGAATTTCTGGAATTTTCTGAATTCTTTAAATCTTTTCTAAATTCTGGAATTTGATTTATTGCGTCAGGGTGGCGTCATGCTGACGCAGGGGCTGGCCTGACAAGGGGGTCCCACTGGTCAGCCTCACTGGTTAACTAACCCGGTTAGTTTTAAACTAACCAGGGATTAGGGGGCTAAGGGCCCCACTGTCAGTGGCTAATGGGGGGGAATTAGTGGTTAATTTAACCACGGCCACGTCAGCGCTGCCGGCGACATGTCAACGGCGACACCCGACGCAGCGGCGATCCACTGGACGACGACTCCGGCGACCAAACGGCACGCCGCGACCACCAAACGACTCTACGTGCTTGCGCGCTTCACCCAGGGCACGACAGCGTCACCGGGGAGCACAGGAGCGACGCCGCCGACGACGTTGGCGGAAACAGAAGTCCGGCGACATCGGAATCGCTCTCTGGAGCGCCATTTGGACCGGGGCTTGGCGTGTTGGATTGCTGCGAGTACCTGGAGTATTGTAGGCTAGAAGGGGGAGGCGCTGGAGCACGGGAGCAAGCTCTAGGTCATCCATGGCGGCGACGGAGCTCGGCTCCCATGGCGGTCGTGCTTAGAGGAAGAGCGGGGCTGAAATAGGTTGGGGGAAAAGATCAGCGGCTCACCAGGAGCGCGATGGAGCAAACGACAGGGGCGGGGAGGCTCTGGTGGTGGCGCAATTTCACTGCAGCCTCCGGCGGCCGGCGGCAAAGACGACGAAGGGGGCGGAGGCTACGGGGCACATGGGCTTGATTCCTTCTGCACCTCGGCGTAGACGACGACGGCGAAGACGACGGACATCACGGAGGGGCCCGAGGAGTTCACTGGCCACGTCTTCTCGGAGCAATGGCGACGGCAGTGTTCGGGCGGCGATGAAATCCGGCGAGAGAGGACACTGGAGAGAACAGGGAGAGGGGGAAGTGGTCCACGACGCATCAGGACATGTCCAGACGTCGGGACGTGGACGGGGGAAGCCGGAGGTGGCGATGAGCTCGTCGGCGGCGAGGTGGCATGCTGCATGCATTCCACCGAGCAGCTTCGGGGCGTGGGGAGGTAGAAGACAAGGGAGGGGTCCAGCGGGCTGGACTGGGCCAAGGTAGTTGGGCCTCGCCCAGGCGCCAGGTAGGTTTGCTATTTTCTGTTTCCTTTTCTTTTTTGTAATTGTTTTGTCTTAGCTAAAAAAAATAGCTAGACATTTTCTAAAATGCTACAAATTTTTGTGTGGCCTCAATATATATAGAGTTAACCACTTATAAAATTTGAGCACTTTTAAAATTCAAAACATTTGAATTTTAAATCAAATAGGGGTTTATTTAGTTTCCAAAGCCACTGTTTGAATATTAGAAAATTCCATGGGCATGGGATTACTCCCAAATCATTTTTAAAATGATCAGCACCATTTATAAGAATTTTCCAAATGTTCAAATGATTTTTGGAAAAAGATTTTTATCTGGCCATTTGACTTAATTTCTCAGGGCTTTTCTTTTCCCCAATTTTGATTTTCTTTTTGAAATTTTCACATGATGCAAGGTAGCTCTTGATCCTAGCACACACCTAACTTGGGGTTGTTACAGAGTGTCAGGGTGGCAAGGGTAGGTCTCCGTCCGGTATGAGATTAGAGAGGTGAAAAATAATCGCCGATCGATAAATCGGGGATGCAAACACCACAAACAAATCAGACAATCAAACAATTCACACCGAAAACAAAATTTATAATTTTTGTGAACTCTGGGTTGTTACACCCCCTTCGGAGCTTTCTGCTATACTTCGATGCCTTTTTGTTTGAAGAACGCAAGAGCCACCTATCAACGGACGGTGCAGAACTTCCTCAAGGACCAAATACGATGCAATGTGCACGCTTGTGTGGATGACATAGTGATAAAATCCCTGCTAGCCGACTCTTTGATCGACGACTTATGGGAGACCTTTAAGAATCTACGTACTTATCAGATGAAGTTGAACCCGACCAATTGCACTTTTGGAGTCCCAACTGGGAAACTCCTCAGATACATTGTATCTGAGAGAGGGATTGAGGCAAACCCACACAAAATTAGCGCTATCATGGCACTTCAGAAGCCGACTTAAGTTAAAGGGGTTCAGCGACTAACGGGGTGTGTGGCCTCCTTGAGCCGGTTCATAAGGCGGCCTGGAGAAAAATCCATCCCATTATATCGGCTTCTGCGAAAGAATGAGAAGTCCGTATGGGATGTAGAGGCAGATGAGGTGATCAAATCACTAAAGAAGCAATTGTCCCAAGCACCTATCTTGGCAGCTCCCAAACTTAAGGAAACTATGCTCCTTTACATTTCAGCCAACAACCGAGTGGTCAGCGCTGCGGTCATGGTTGAATGAAAAGAAGAGGGGAAGGAGCATCCCCTCCAGAGACCTGTCTACTATGTCTGTGAGGTCTTGACATCATCTAAGAAAAGATATCCTCAATGGGAGAAGCTGGTCCTAGGAATTTTTATGGCAAGTCGGAAGCTGAAGCACTATTTTCAGGAGCATCCGATCACATTACTCAGATTAGCACCACCCTCCGACATCATCAAGGACCAAGAGGCTACTGGATGAAATGCCAAGTGGGCCATTGAACTGGGAGCCTATGACATCAAGTACGAGCCATGAACAACTATCAAATCCCAGGCGCTAGTCGTCTTTATCAATGATTGGACGGAATTCCAGGCACTTCCTGAACAGCCGACTACCAAATACCGGACAATGCACTTCTATGGAAGTCGGCACCTTCACGGATCAGGAGCCGGAGTCGTTCTCACTTCGCCAAGGGGGTAGAAATTTTTGTTATGTCTTACAACTGCAATTCACGTGCACCAATCATGCAGCTGAATACGAAACCCTACTCCATGGCATGCGATTGACACGTGAGATGAACATAAACCGGATCCAATGTTTTCTTAACTCTGACCTTGTTTCCAAACAAGTATCAGGGACATGGGTTTCGAAGGACCCCCTTATGGCAGCTTACAGGCGAGAAGTCTCAAGGAAAGTTGGATTCTTTACCGGCTACCAAGTGGATCATGTGGATCGAAGGAAAAATGAGGCAGCCGACGCATTGTCCAGACTCGGTTCTCAGCGGAAGCCGGTCACGCCAACTGTTTTCCTTGACGTCCTGACACATCCATCTGTGCAACTCCCCACAAAACAGGATATCACAATACCAAACCCAGAGTCGGTTCTAGTAGCCGCAATACATGCCACTCCCTCGTGGGTCGTTTCGTATTTGGACTACAAGACTCGGGGCATCCTGTGCAATGATGAGTTATTGGCTAGAAAAATCATTAGGCGAAGAAAATATTTTGTGATTAGCAATGGAGAACTACACCGGCCGGCTCAGTCCTACCCAAGTCTTCCGGAGATGTGTTTCCAGAGAAGGACGAGAAATATTAAACGAAATACATTCTAGAGACTGTGGTCATCATGCTGGCTCCCAATCACGAGTAGCCAAAGCTTATCATCATGGATTCTACTGGCCCAAGGCTCATGCAGATGCGGATGATATAGTTAAAAATGCGATGGTTGCCAGCAGTATGCCAAGAAAGATCACCTGCCGGCTCAAGAACTCAGGATGATTCCAATCACTTGGCCTTTTGCAGTCTAGGGGATTGATATGGTAGGGCCTTTTAGGAGATCCAAGTGCGGAAATACTCACTTCTTGGTTGCGGTAGAAAAATTCACCAAGCGGGTCGAATCAAAGTCGGTCAGCAAATGTGATGCAGCAACATCACTCAAATTTCGGAAGAAAATCATCTTCAAATTTGGTTACCCTCACAGTATTATCACTGACAACGGAATAAATTTGTTAGAGGGTGAGATGGAACGTTTTGGCAGAAGGGAACATATACGGCTTGATCTTGCGTCTGTAGCCCACCCACAGTCCAATGGACAAGCCAAGAGAGTTAATCAGGAACTATTGCGTGGTATCAAACCCCGACTTCATGTTCCTTTAATAATAATGCCTGGTTGCTTGGTTGAGGAGTTACCCTCTGTACTTTGGAGTATCAGTACTATGCCCAATAGGTCAACTGGTATTACACCTTTTTTCCTTGTTTATGGAGGGGAAGCCGTCCTCCCAAGCGACATCCGTCATGACTCACCTCGAGTCGCTATATGTGGAAGCTGAAAATGAACAAGCAAGACATGAATTCTTGGACGTCCTCGATGAAGAATTAGATTTAGTGGCAGCAAGGTCAGCTATCTACCAACAAGACATGCGACGATACCATAGTCGACGCATCAAGAGTCGGACCTTTCAAGAGGGGGACTTAGTGTTATGCCTGATACAAAAAGGGAAAAGGATGCACAAGTTATCCCCGCCTTGGGAAGGACCGTTCGTGGTAAGCAAGAATTTGTACAATGGATCCTACTACTTAGGTCATATACACGTGCAAGTCCAAAGAAGAGACTCCCAGGCTGTGGAATATAGCCCAGCTCCGTCCCTATTATACTTAAGTAGTCAGGATTGTTCTTGTAAGCCAATATAATATGACAGCAATAAAACCGACTCATTTCTTCTATTTTTTCCGACATATGTTTTCCTTTATTCAAGTTGTTTTGTTTTTCTGCCGATTTGCTTTATCTTGCATTGCATTAAATTCTTCCATTTAACTCCCTTGAACCTGGCATGTATATTGTTGTATTTAGAGATCCTAGGGGTTTGAAGGTCTTTTAACTTCAAATCTTCAACTGGGGACTCGGCATATACATGAATTTAGCCTACCATGGATTATTTTGCCTTAAGCTGATGAAAACTCGTACTTAAATGACCTACGTGACCCATTATAGAGTAAACATTAGCAAACCCTATAAAGGGTTTGATGAGTTTTAATCTATCAATCGAGAACACTAGAATAAGTCATGCGATGCTTGCTTACAGAGAAGTTTCGACTCAAGTGCAATGAAGTGAACAACATTTATTTTCTATGAGACAAGCAGAATCCACCTATTCGAGGAGTCGGTTTTGTGTTGAGATCGTATTTTTAGGGATGCTGAGACAGTCACGCGTACGGCTGACTTTTATATGAGCTATTTTGTTCATACTTCTTTCATTTTTAGCATATGCAAGTATATTCATGTTTCCTTCCATAAAAAATCGACTTTATTAAACATCATATGAAGAATTAAAAGTCGATACTTTTGGGCTACAGGTCGACTCTACTATGATTCGGCATATACATATACTGTTCATACCGATACATGGGGGCTACACCTCGATTTTTTTAAAAAACATGTTGATACTACTATGACTCAACATGAAATAAAATGATCATACCGACTCATGGGGGCTACATGTTGATCTTGTCATAATTCGGAATGACATACAGATAAGTCATCCCGACTCATGGGGGTTGCATATGATATTACTGACTTTTCAAAAAGAAAACTTATTTCAAAATCAGTATAAGTCGGTTATGCAAAAACCGGCTCATCGAAACATTACAAAAAACTAGGGTACTTCACTGAAATCACAAAATACTTTTATTCCAATATGTCTTCAAAAGACAAAGCATTACTTACATAATCAACACCTAAAAAAAGAACTAATTATAATAGCACTATGATCGAGTTCCTTTAAACTTCATCATCAGTACTAGAAACATCATTAACATCTATTGATGCATTTTCTCCATTATAGAACTCCCAATCACTAGTATTGGAGCTCTCCACGCAGCAGTCCATGCGATCTCCATCAGAATCGAAGCACCTTGCCCACAAGGTGTCACCTCCAGCATACTTAAAGACAATACAATCTCACTTCTTAAGACTTCGGGAGCGGATGAAGGTCTTCTAACCTTTTTCCAAGAACATGGAACCATTACTAGAAAAACTTATGGCCACCCAGATAGGTCCATGAGGACAACCATCCGAACGAAGCCACAAGCCTTGAGGCTTAGAATCTTCCATAACCTCAGCAAAAGGTGCTAGGAAGACGAACCCATCGACGGGCTTAGAGCGAAGCACTATGAGAACTCATGGCTAAGCGCTCATTCATGGACAACACCACGGGAGGAAGAAGATGAACCTCCGCAGGATCCATTGACTTGCGCACTATGTCCACCTCTACGACCTCGACCTCGACCTCGAGCTTGACCGAGACCTCTGCCGCGACCACGGCTATGAGAGGTTGTGTTGCCCTGATCAATGGGATCCAACCCATCACCGGTTGCGGGATCACAAAGGCGGAGCCTTAGGCGCCATAAGCGAACAAAAATGCAGAAGGGGAAGAAGAAGAAGGAACTGTGCATTCTCTTCATCATACGTCTGACTATATATACATTTAAGGATTCGAAGGGGAAGAGTCAGTCAAAATTTCATTATGATCATGCGGATTACCAAAGTCAGGCGACATTGAAGGAAAAGTGTAACAACCCAGATTTCACAAAAATTAAAATTTTGTTTTCAGTGTGAATTGTTTGATTGTCTGATTTGTTTGCGGTGTTTGCATCCCAGATTTATCGATCGTCGATTATTTCCCCCCCTCTTATCTCGTACCGGACGGAGACCGACCCTTGCCACCCTGACACTCGACCTTTGCGACACCGGGTTTCACCCGATCACTGTCGCAAAAATCGGCACAAGACCAGCCGAAGCCAACGGAACGAAAACCCCATTTAATAATTAAACGGGTTATTTTTATAGTGCACCGGAAAGTATTCTCGGAACGGTTCCAGCGCGAGGTGAATGCCTCCGGCTCGATGCGCTGATCACGCAGTTCGAAGTTTTACCCGAATCGGAGGTCCTACGGACCCCCGGTGGTCAGAAACGTAAACACCGCGCGCGAGAGAAAAACTAGGGATGCTTTTGCAAACTGCCAACCACCTGGGCTATATAAAGACCACCACACTCCCACCCATTTTCTAGGGTTTCCCTAGACCAAAATTGCAGCCACACCCCCAGCTTTGCTCAAATTTTCGCCCAAAAGCCCCTCCACCTCGAAACCCTAGCTTTCAGACGATCCCGGCCGTCGGATCTGGCCTCCAAGGGCTCAGATCGCGTCCCAGATCCCACCAGCCACCTCCAGCCCGAATCGGGCCCCGCCGGGCTGAGCGCCTCCGCCGCAGGGCCCGTGAAGCCCATCTGGCCGTGCCGCCCGTCGCCTCCATGCCAGCTGCCGTCGCAACTCTGGCGACCGCAGCACGCCGCACTCCGGCCATCTCCCCGTCTCCTTCTCTCCTGCCGCGCCTCTCCTCCTCTCCATTCTCTCCTCACCCGTGCTCCCTCTCTCTGTCCACAGCGCCGCCGTCCGACCACCGTGGAGCCGCCGCCATGGCCTCCTTCCCCGAGCTCGGATCCGCTCCCCAGAGGACCTGCCGCGCCGCCTTTCGCCCGGATCCGGCGAGATCCGGCGAGCTGCCGCTTGTTCGCCCCTCCGCCACTGCCCGGCCACCCCGGCCTCCTAGCGCCCCCTCACCAGAGTCCCACCGACGTCCGTGCCGCCAGCCGCCTTGCGGGAACGGTGTCGTGGCCAGGCCACCAACCGCCACTGCCAGCTGGGCCGGCGAGCCCAGCGGCCCACCAGCCTCAGCCCAGCCGACCCGCCAACCAGATGGGCCGGCCCGTGAGGTCTTCTTTTTATTTTATTTTTTCCCTCTGCCTCTGTTTTTTTTCTAAGTCCTGAGTTAAACTGCTGCGGTTTCCATTTTGCGAGTAGATTTGCGAGTGAACCGTAGCCCGGATCGCGTTGCGCCCAAAAGGAAAATTGCTTTGAATTGTGTGTACTTCAGTTCGTATTTTGTGAGCATTTTGATTTGAGGCCGTCTTGATGTTGTTAAGCTATGTTGAAGTGGGCATCAGGCTGTTAACTGCTACTAATTTCTGTTAAGTGTTGCTGTTATTATTTTATTGCAACTTTGATTGATGATTGTGACACATCCATGAGGCCTATTGCATTGATTCTTTTTCCTATGTGTTAAGCATCATGTGTACTTCCTTCCCATGATTTAACTTGCCATGTTTGGGTGATTTAGCTATATTAAATCTTGCTCCAAAGTGGCGACCTTGCTTTTAGTGTGCTGCTGTGCTAAAAACTGTTAATTTGTTGCAACTTCGGGTGACGGTTGCGTCGCAACCGTGTATCGGAATTGAGTGATTCCAATTGCATATTGTTAAGCATCATGTCTACTTCCATTATATGTATTGCATTGTCATGATATTCTTGCTAGTCATATAGTTATTGAGCTCCAAAGTTGCTATGCCACTGTTTTTGACAGCCACCTCTGTTTTTCTCTAAGTCTGTAACGTTCCGATACCATGATGAATGCTTAATATCTTTTGATCTGTTATGCCTATGACCTTGATTCTTGTTTGTACATGATCATCATCATGCGTAGTTCATGCTCATATATTGCTATGTCATGTTGCTACACTTTTTCATATAGTTTTGCTCCTGTTTGTACAGCATAAAAATAACAGTTTCTGCCATGTTTATCTGATTTTCACTAAGTCCTTGACCCGTAATGTTTTATTGCATTTTGCATGAGCTATAATTAGTTGTCCATGATGCCTTTTTTCATGATTCCTTTCGTCATGCCTTCCCTGCCATGTCTACTTTAATTGCATATCATTTGTGAGCATGTTTGCAGTCATTATGTTGTTTATGCAATGCTCTAAAGTGTGCTTCGTGATGCTGGCAGATTGTGTCCGTAACTTGTTTTGCTTGTATCTTTTTAACCGTAACTCCGTTTGGAGTGTTCTTTATATGTAGCTTGATTAGTTTTTCGTGTAATTTGTGTTTATGCTATTGTTTGCTGCTGTTAACCAAATTAAAATATGGCTTACGGAAGAACAGTACCAAATCTTTTAATTGTTGTGCGACACTTAGTGTTATGCCATGTTTAGGATTGTGCCTCACTTAAATTGTCTAGCATAGATAGTTTCTTTTCTGCTTCACCTATTGTCATGTTTGTGTGCTATGCCATTGTCAGAACCCTAAATTAGGTTTGTGTTTAACCTAGCTTGCATTTTGCATCTTGAAAAAAAATTTCAAAAGAAAAAGAATTGGGGAAAAGAAAAGCCCTAAATAAATTAAATAAAAAGGCCAGAAATAAATCTTGTTCCAAAATTATTTTGGATATGTTGAAAAATCCTAAAAATGAGTGTGGTCATTTTAAAAGTGATTTGGGATTAATCCCATGCTCATAGATTTTTAAAAAATCCAAATAGTGGCTTGGAAATTAAATCAATTTCCTATTTGAATTGAAATTCAAATAAGTTGAATTTCAAAAATTCCCAAAACTTGGGGTTGACTAATACTAATTGGGGGGTTTTTATAAAGTGCCCTAGTATTTTTTTAAAGGGCAAAACAAATAACAGAAACAATAAAAAGAAGAACAGAGGAAAAGGACTTATCCCTCGCTTAGGCGGAAGCCCACCTGGCCCAGCCCACTTACCTCTGTCGTCTTCCTCCTCTTGCCAGAAGGAGGGATAGACCAGCCGTGCGCTACGGCATGGCCTCCACGTCCACCTGCTCGCCACCTCCTGCTCTCCCCTTCCTCTATCTTCTCGTGCTGGAGACGCCCAGAAGCCCAGGCCATCTTTCCCCTCTCTCTGGACCGTCTCCCCCTCCCGTTCTTCCAATTCCGAGCCGCAGCCGGAGCGTGCCGCCATGGCCGCCGCGTCCAACGGCCTCCTCCCGCCGTTCAATGTTGTCCAGGAGCTTCACCAACGCCGTCCTCGTCAAGCCACGCCTTCAATTCGAGCTTGGGAGCCCTGAAGACGACGTTCGCCTAGCCACTTCCTCGCCGGCCGCCGTCAACCTCGGGCGCAAATTCGCCGCCATACTGCTTCCCCCGCCCCCTACGTCCCCTCCATCGTGCTCAGGTGAGATCGAAGCTTCGTTCCCTCCCTCTCGTGGCTCTCCCCGTCGCCTCGGTTGCCGTCTTCACCATGGACAGAGGCTCCGGTCGCCGCTCCGTCGTCGAAGTCGTGGCCATCGTCCCCCTTTTGAACCCTGCCTAGCCCCAGACGACGCGCGACAATGAGAGGATCGCCCAGTGCCCCCCTTCTCCTCTCGCGTGCCCTCCAGCCAACTCCGGCGAGGTCTCGGACCAGCCGCCGGCTAGCCCGAGCCTAACCCACCTCCCCTCTCTCTCTGACCAGTGGGCCCAAGGCCATTAACCCTATTGACCTAGCTAACTAACCCCCTGACCCACTGACTTGTGGGGCCATACCCCCTAATCTAATTAGAGTTAGTTAGTTAACTCTCTGGTTAAACCAGAGAGGCTGACAAGGGGGCCCCACTGACAGGGTTGACTGGTCAGCCCCCTGACGTCATGCTGATGCCAGCATGACGCAGTAATTCTTAAATCATTTTAAATAAGAAATTCCAGAAAATAAGAAAAACTTTGAATTTGATTATCTTTTAAACCATAACTCCAAATTCAAAGTGTAATATATGAAAATTTATCAGAATAAAATTCTCTATCCAAATATCAAACTTTCAACCATGTTTGAAATGTTTACAATGAGGGATCAGTAGCATTTTTCTATTTGGCTCTTTTTTATTAAATCAAATAATTTACTATGATCATTCTAACTTGAACCAATGCATTGCAATACACATCACCTACACTTCAGAAGCATTTCACATACATGAACACTTGGTTTACAATGAACAAACTTTAGCAAATGCAACTTGGACCAATTTGAATGCATTTGGAGTTTGAATTTCAATTCACTTTTCAAATCAACTTCAATTAACATGTGGCAATTTAAACATAGGTCACATCATCACCTTGCCATGCTATGTTTTGCATTTTGAATGTGCATTGTATTATCTTGAATGTGCTTTACTTTCAGTGCTTCGGTGATTGCATCTTCTCGGTAGAGTGGATCTCGGAGACGAGTTCAACCTCACGTCAGAATAATGTTACATCAGGATCGTCAGCAAGGCAAGCACCCCCTCTTTGATCATGTCGATAAAATCCCAGTTCTCTCTCATTTTCGCAAATGCATGTTTAGGATATCACCATGATACGTTCTACCGCTAGTTGAACCTATTCCTTCGCATGACCTATCATTTTGTCACAGTAGTAAGCAAACCACAATCCTAGCAGATGTAGGAGTTGGTTGATATCATGTGGCCCCTGCAACTGTTACAACTTATTGCATTGCTTAGAGTTGTTACCTGAGGCTACTTTGTTGTGAGTCGGGATGGTAGTGATCATGTGAATGATGGTGGTAACGTGTTTGTGAATTGACCTAAACAAGGTGAACGATGAGAGGCTATGTAGGAGTACACAGTGGGTTGTCTCGTTGAACACTGCCTTAAGCCCGAGTTCTTGTGTTGTTATCCAAGACTAAGAGTACGACCACACATTGGGCTCACTAACCCCTCTCGGCCTAGTACATCACCCCAGACCAGTCCAGGAGTCGCAAGTAGTTCGCCCTTTAACGATCTCAAGCAGGTGGAACCAAGGTAAGTGGTTGGCGTAGGTTGTGGGCACGTTGAATCAAGTGATCATGATCGAGTTGATCTTGATGGTGGTCACACAACGTTTGAGTCCGCATCCGAAAAATCGGCCGGATTACGATCGTGGTCCCAACTCAAATAGGCGACTCCCTAGGACTAGAGATGGTGCCGTGAGTGAAGTGTCGTGGCAGCATCCTCGCCGGTACTCATTTGAAGGGTCCATCCCCAGGCGGTAACTGTTGAGGTGTGTGTGTAGCAGTACACCCCTGCAGGGTTAATGAACTATTCGAATAGTCGTGTACACGGTTATGGACTACTTGGAGACCTTTACTTGATCATAGACAACTTTAACGGTTACTCTTAAAACTTACCAAGATAAGCATGAGTGCTATGGCGTGCTTCCTCGTGGGGAAGTCGAGGATGTATCCATAGTGGTGTATTGTTTGGAGACCTGATACTTGGACTCGTGTACGCTCCTTACCTCATTCTGGTATTCGTAGTACAGGACTATCCAAGTCAAAGTTGGCACTTCTGCAAGTGAAACCCCACCTCCCTTTGCCTTGATACATGTGCATGAGTAGTATAGTTCCTATGTAAGTCTTGCTGAGTACGACTTTGTACTCATGTTTTCTTATTCTATGTTTTAGAGACGAGACCACTGACCCTGATGGTGGCCTCTACCTCGTGCTCGACGTGGACCAGGTCGTATAGTTCCAGACAGCAGCCTGTGCCCTTTGGAGGGTCGTTGTACTTTTTCTTTCAGGCTTCTTAAGCCATTTGTTAACCTTGTCTTTACTAAGACATAATTTTCTTCCGTTGATGCTTGATGTAATGTTGGATCACAGTCATGTGATCTCTGCTTGTAAGATAACCTTTATGTCTGCTCTGTTTAGCAGAAGTTATAAAGACTGAGTTGTAGAGTTCATGTTGTGATTGCCATCTTTTTATACTAGACATGTGTGTTGCGTGTATGATTATAACATGCATGTCTTAGTATGGGTTTTCGTGACCTTACTTGTGATCCGGCTGGCGGTCTTTTATACACCAAGTGGCCCTTAGATGTGCGCAGCTTGGGGCATCGCGATGCGATTTCTCGTGACTCTGTCACGTGCACACTTTGTTGTATGATCGAGCCCGCCCTAGACCCCGACTAAGTGATCGGGCTGGAGTAAGTCTATGTGAGGGTTATGATTCAATCGATAACATGGTTGAGGCGACTTGTCTATGAGTATGGGATTCACCACCCATAAGCATTTAGACTTGTGAGCAGACGATGAGGACCCATCTTAGTTGATCATCTGGCCTGGATGGGATGCCCCTCACGTTCGATGCTTACTGAGAGTGATTCTGTGCTTGGCCTTGTCTTCTTAGACAAGTGGGTACGTCTCTCGGCTCTCCATGTGATTGCATTGTGACCGGAATTACATATGCTAACCCCGGGTCCCGACAGACTTGGTATCAGAGCAGGACTGTCTGTAGGATTATTAAACCCTTGGCCGATGTCGAGTCTAGCATTCTATAGTTATATGGCTACTTTGGGTATAAGGGAACAACGTAAGACTTCTTTTTTCTCCTTACCCTCATCGATCTGAGTTCTGAGTCATCCTCATCTTATTCTACGGGAAGATAGGACTAAGATCATCTATGTCTTTCCTAGGACATCACGTTGATTGCTTCTTTGTAGATGTAGGATTGTTGTGGTCTTTCTGAGCCATCATTCCATAATGTTTATGTTGAAGTGATGTCCGTTATTCTGTAGGCTGTCTCAATTTCCATCCCGGTACAGCCGTTATGCTGTCCGTTTGTGACTTCGATGCTGTTGCATTATAGTCTTGTTATCTTAGCATAGAATTGTGTCCTAAATTCTATTCTGTTTGTTGATTCTTATCACACAGAATGTCAAGTGCAAATCAAGGTGTTGACCCCAGTTCCGGTAACATAGACGGTGAAGAACCTCCACCACCAACCTCAACGGCAGAAATCATGTTGGAGGCTGAGAAGAATCGTCGTGATCAGACACGTCTTCTTGAGCGTATTGAGCAGAACACTTCTCGTCAGCATCATAGTGTTGTTAACATCCAGGACTTCATTTTCCTCAACCCGCCAGTATTCCGATGTTCTTCTGAGCCCCTTGATGCCGATGATTGGCTTCGTTCCCTCAAGCGTAAGCTTGAGACAGCCCATGTTGCTCCAAGTGATCGTGTGCTATTCGCGGCATACTTTCTGGAAGGTGCTGCTCTTCAATGGTGGGAGAACTTCGTAGCAATGCAACCAGTAGGTCACGTGGTGACTTGGCAAGAGTTCTGTGATGACTTCCGAGGATATCATATTCCGGATCAGCTGATGGAGCGCAAGAGAGAAGAATTTTGCAATCTGACCCAAGAAAAGATGACTGTTCATGAGTATAGGACTGAGTTCACTCGTCTAGCACGTTATGCCCAAGAAGAAGTATCCACCGACGCCAAGAAACAAGCCAGGTTCCGCAAGGGACTTAGCCCCGTCCTTCGTCATGACCTGAATCTTCACGAGTTCGTCAACTTCAGGGACTTGGTCGACAAATCCTTCAAGGCCGAGTATGGAAATGAGTTGTATGAAGAGTCTCGCAAGCGTGATCGTGAGTTTGCACAATCTTCTGGCCCAGTTTCTCGAAAACGCTGTGTATAGGTTCCCTTCAATGACGCCAGTCATGCTGTAAGTGCTTCTAGACCACCCACCACCATATATCGTCCACCTCAACCCAATCTTCTTCCTTGGAATTTGGTTGGACAATCAAGTGCTCAAGTTCCTTTCATTCCACGTGGTGTTTGTTTCCAATGTGGAAAATCAGGCCACAATGTTCGAGAGTGTCCCCAAAATCATGTAGCCACCACACCTAATCCAAAGCAAGCCTTTCGTCGTGGCAAGCCACCACCCAAGACTTCCAATGTCAAGCCTCTTGTTTATGAACATGGTTATGTGAATCATGTATCCATTCTAGATTCCCACAAGTCAACCGATGTTGTACTCGGAACCCTTCCGGTAAATTCCACCCCAGCTTCGGTTCTTTTCGACCCAGGAGCATCTCACTCATTCATATCCCAGGAATTTGCACTGTCACATGACATCTCTTTTTCGATGTTATCCACACCCTTAGTTGTGCAAGCCCCTGGATCCAGATGGCACACCACCATGGTGAGTCATGAAAATGAAGTTTCTATTGAGGGTTTAGTATTCCTTGCATGACTTATAGCCCTCAAGTCTTCAGACATTGATGTCATCCTAGGAATGGATTGGTTATCAAGACAGAATGATGTCCTTGATTGTAAAGCCAAGTCAGTGAAACTAACCCATCCATCAGGCCAGACAATCAAGTACACCTCACCAAGCTCTAAAACCCAGGTGCATTCTTTGAATGTGTTTCCTCTTCCAGACCTTGAAGATATTCCGGTGGTTCGTGACTTCCCGGATGTCTTTCTAGAAGAGCTGCCAGGCATACCACCTAACAGATCTGTAGAGTTTGTGGTAGATCTTATCCCAGGAACCGCCCCAACATCCAGACGCCCATATAGAATGGCCCCACATGAGTTAGCTGAGCTCAAAATCCAACTTGAAGCTTCATTGGAAAAATGCTTCATACGCCCTAGCTCATAGCCATGGGGTTGCCCCATTCTGTTCGTAACGAAGAAAGATGGAACAGAAAAGATGTGCATATACTATCGCCTGCTAAATCTACCGACGATAAAGAACAAGTACCCACTGCCCAGGATCAATGATCTTTATGATCAACTTGCTGGATCCTCTGTCTTCTCCAAGATGGATTTGAGATTAGGTTATCATAAAATCAAAATTAGAAACGAGGACATTCCCAAAACGGCTTTCACTACTCGTTATGGTCTTTATGAGTACACCGTCATGTCCTTCGGTTTAACCAATGCCCCCGCCACATTCTCGCGCTTGATGAATTCGATCTTCATGGAGTACCTAGATAAATTTGTTGTAGTTTATCTTGATGACATTCTCATCTACTCGAAGAACGAAGAAGATCAGGCAGAACATCTTAGGCTGGTATTGATGAAACTTAGAGAGCATCGCCTATATGCCAAATTCTCAAAGGGTGAATTCTGGCTACCAGAAGTGACCTATTTAGGCCACGTGATTTCTGCCAAAGGCATTTCTATCAATCCCGAGAGAGTTCAGGGCGTACTCGACTGGACTCCACCTGAATCGGTTAAGCAAGTTAGGAGTTTTCTTGGCTTAGAAAGCTATTGTCGCCGCTTCGTCGAGAACTTTTATAAAGTTGCAAAGCCTCTAACTGAACTCCTCAAGAAAGATAAGAAATTTCTATGGACCCCCAAGTGCGAGGAAAGCTTTCAAGAGCTAAAAATAAGATTGACTTCTACACCCGTACTTGCGCCTCCAGACACCAAAAAGGATTTTGAGATCTATTGTGATGCTTCACGGCAAAGGTTAGGATGCATACTTATGCAAGATAGACATGTGGTAGCTTATGCTTCACGCCAGTTGCGTCCACATGAAGAGAACTATCCTACCCATGATCTTGACCTCGCTGCCGTAGTTCATGCCGTGAGAACTTGGCGACATTACCTCCTTGGTAATCGTTGTGAGATCTATTTCGACCACCAAGGCCTCAAATACATATTCACCCAGCTAGATCTTAATCTCAGGCAAAGACGCTGGATTGAGTTGATAAAAGATTATGACTTAGGAATTTCATACACCCCAGGCAAAGCCAATGTCATGGCTGATGCACTAAGTCGTAAGTCGTATTGTAACAACCTCATGTTACAACAGTATCAACCACTTCTTCAAGAGGAATTTCAAAATCTCAACCTCGAGATTGTTCCTCGTGGATCTCTTTTCAACTTGGTGGCGAAATCAACCCTTGAGGATCAAATTATAGTTTCCCAAAGGCGTTCACGAGGTGTTTGCCGGATCAAGGAGAACATTGCTAGCGGAGTTGCTAAATGTTTCTCCACAGATAGTAAGGGAACGGTATTCTTTGGAAATCGTTTGGTAGTACCTAAGAATAGGGAACTAAGGCTACTCATCCTCAAAGAAGCCCATGACACACCCCTCTCGATTCATCCCGGTAGCACAAAAATGTACCGAGATCTACGCCAGAGATTTTGGTGGACTAGGATGAAGAGAGAAATTGCTCAGTTATTTGCTGAATGTGATGTTTGTCGTTGAGTTAAGGCAGAAAATCAAAGACCTGTTGGTACTCTTAGACCTTTGCCTATCCCCGAGTGGAAATGGGATAAAGTCAGTATGGATTTCATCACTGGCTTTCCAAAAACCCAGAAAGGAAATGATTCCATCTTCGTTGTCATAGATAGACTTTCCAAAGTTGCCCACTTCCTTCCTGTTCGCGAGTCTATAACTGCTAGCCAGTTAGCGGACTTGTATGTCTCCCGAATCGTGTCACTTCACGGTGTTCCTTTGGAAATCAATTCAGATCGTGGTAGTCTTTTCACTTCTCGATTTTGGGAAAGTTTCCAGAATGCTATGGGAACCCACCTCTCCTTTCGCACCGCTTATCACCCGCAGTCCAGTGGTCTCGTAGAAAGGGTAATTCAAATTCTCGAAGACATGCTCAGAGCTTGTGTTATCTCTTTCGGAAAGAAATGGGAGAATTCTCTTCCTTTTGCCGAATTTGCGTATAACAATAGCTTCCAATCTAGCTTGGGCATGGCTCCTTTTGAATTTCTCTATGGACGGAAATGTCGAACACCCCTAAACTGGTCAGAAACCGGTGAAAGACAATTCTTTGGACCGGATTTGATTCAGGATGCATAAGAGCAGGTTCGCATTGTTCGTGAGAAATTGAAGACAGCCCAGTCTCTTCAGAAAAGCTATTATGATCGTCATCATAGGGAAGAAAGCTATAATCTGGATGAGAAGGCTTACCTTCGGGTTACTCCTCTGAAGGGTACCCATCGCTTCGGTATCAAAGGCAAGTTGGCCCCACGTTATATCGGTCCCTTTCGCATTCTCGCCAAACGTGGAGAAGTTGCCTACCAATTGGAACTACCCCCTCACCTCTCCCAGGTTCATGATGTCTTCCACGTCTCTCAACTCAGGCGTTGCTTCAAGGACCCCATCCGCGAAGTAGACCACGAAACGCTTGATCTCCAAGATAACCTTTCATATCGAGAGTACCCTGTTCGTATTCTTGATGAAGCTGAGCGTATCACCAGACGTCAGAAGATCAGATTCCTCAAAGTGCAGTGGTCACATCATTCAGAGAAAAAAACCACCTGAGAACGAGAGGATCGTCTACGAGCTGAGTACCCCACCTTCCTCCCGACGACTTCTGAATCTCGGGACGAGATTCTTTTGAGTGGGGGCGAGTTGTCAGAACCCTAAATTAGGTTTGTGTTTAACCTAGCTTGCATTTTGCATCTTGAAAAAAAATTGCAAAAGAAAAAGAATTGGGGAAAATAAAAGCCCTAAATAAATTAAATAAAAAGGCCAGAAATAAATCTTTTTCCAAAATTCTTTTGGATATGTTGAAAAATCCTAAAAATGAGTGTGATCATTTTAAAAGTGATTTGGGATTAATCCCATGCTCATAGATTTTTCAAAAATCCAAATAGTGGCTTGGAAATTAAATCAATTGCCTATTTGAATTGAAATTAAAATAAGTTGAATTTCAAAAATTCCCAAAACTTGGGGTTGACTAATACTAAGTCACCTAGAGTTTATAAAAATAATTGGGGGGTTTTTATAAAGTGCCCTAGTATTTTTTTAAAGGGCAAAACAAATAACAGAAACAATAAAAAGAAGAACAGAGGAAAAGGACTTATCCCTCGCCTAGGCGGAAGCCCAGCTGGCCCAGCCCACTTACCTCTGTCGTCTTCCTCCTCTTGCCAGAAGGAGGGATAGACCAGCCGTGCGCTACGGCATGGCCGCCACCTCCACCTCCTCGCCACCTCCTGCTCTCCCCTTCCTCTATCTTCTCGCGCTGGAGACGCCCAGAAGCCCAGGTCATCTTTCCCCTCTCTCTGGACCGTCTCCCCCTCCCGTTCTTCCAATTCCGAGCCGCAGCCGGAGCGTGCCGCCATGGCCGCCGCGTCCAACGGCCTCCTCCCACCGTTCCATGTTGACTAGGAGATTCACCAACGCCGTCCTTGTCAAGCCACGCCTTCAATTCGAGCTCGGGAGCCCTGCAGACGACATTCGCCTAGCCACTTCCCCGCCGGCCGCCGTCAACCTCGGGCTCAAATTCGCTGCTGTACTGCTTCCCCCGCCCCCTACGTCCGCTCCATCGTGCTCAGGTGAGCTCGAAGCTTCGTTCCCCCCTCTCGTGGCTCTCCCCGTCGCCTCGGTTGCCGTCTTCACCATGGACAAAGGCTCCGGTCGCCGCTCCATCGTCGAAGTCGTGGCCATCGTCCCCCTTTTGAACCCTGCCTAGCCCCAGACGACGCGCGACAATGAGAGGATCGCCCCAGTGCCCCCTTCTCTTCTCCCGTGCCCTCGAGCGAACACCGGCGAGGTCTCCCACCAGCCGCAGGCTAGCCCGAGCCTAACCCACCTCCCCTCTCTCTCTGACCAGTGGGCCCAAGGCCATTAACCCTAATCACCTAGCTAACTAACCCCCTGACCCACTGACTTGTGGGGCCAGGCCCCCTAATCTAATTAGAGTTAGTTAGTTAACTCTCTGGTTAAACCAGAGAGGCTGACAAGGGGGCCCCACTGACAGGGTTGACTGGTCAGCCCCCTGACGTCATGCTGATGCCAGCATGACGCAGTAATTCTTAAATCATTTTAAATAAGAAATTCCAGAAAATAAGCAAAACTTTGGATTTCATTATCTTTTAAACCATAACTCCAAATTCAAAGTGTCATATATGAAAATTTATCAGAATAAAATTCTCTATCCAAATATCAAACTTTCAACCATGTTTGAAATGTTTACAATCAGGGATCAGTAGCATTTTGCTATTTGGCTCTTTTGTATTAAATAAAAAAAATTACTATGATCATTCTAACTTGAACCAATGCATTGCAATACACGTCACCTACACTTCAGAAGCATTTCACATACATGAAGACTTGGTTTACAATGAACAAACTTTAGCAAATGCAACTTGGACCAATTTGGATACATTTGGAGTTTGAATTTGAATTCACTTTTCAAATCAACTTCAATTAACATGTGGCAATTTAAACATAGGTCACATCATCACCTTGCCATGCTATGTTTTGCATTTTGAATGTGCATTGGATTATCTTGAATGTGCTTTACTTTCAGTGCTTCGGTGATTGCATCTTCTCGGTAGAGTTGATCTCGGAGACAAGTTCAACCTCACGTCAGAAGAGTGTTACATCGTGATCGTCAGCAAGGCAAGCACCCCCTCTTTGATCATGTCGATAAAATCCCAGTTCCCTCTCATTCTCGCAAATGCATGTTTAGGATATCACCATGATACGTTCTACCGCTAGTTGAACCTATTCATTTGCATGACCTATCATTTTGTCACAGTAGTAAGCAAACCACAATCCTAGCAGATGTAGGAGTTGGTTGATATCATGTGGCCCCTGCAACTGTTACAGCTTATTGCATTGCTTAGAGCTGTTACCTGAGGCTACTTTTTTGTGAGTCGGGATGGTAGTGATCATGTGAATGATGGTGGTAACGTGTTGGTGAATTGACCTAAACAAGGTGAACGATTAGAGGCTGTGTAGGAGTACACAGTGGGTTGTCTCGTTGAACACTGCCTTAAGCGCGAGTTCTTGTGTTGTTATCCAAGACTAAGAGTACGACCGCACATTGGGCTCACTGACCCCTCTTGGCCTAGTACCTCACCCAGGACCAGTCCAGGAGTCGCAAGTAGTTCGCCCTTTAACGATCTCAAGCAGGTGGAACCAAGGTAAGTGGTTGGCGTAGGTTGTGGGAACGTTGAATCAAGTGATCATGATCGAGTTGAGCTTGATGGTGGTCACACAACGTTTGAGTCCGCATCGGAAAAATCGGCCGGATTCCGGTCGTGGTCCCAACTCAAATAGGCGACTCCCTAGGACTAGAGATGGTTCCGTGAGTGAAGTGTCGTGGCAGCATCCTCGCCGGTACTCATTTGACGGGTCCATCCCCAGGTGGTAACTGATGAGGTGTGTGTGTAGCAGTACACCCCTGCAGGGGTAATGAACTATTCGAATAGCCGTGTCCACGGTTATGGAATACTTGGAGACCTTTACTTGATCATAGACAACTTGAAAGGTTACTCTTAAAACTCACCAAGATAAGCGTGAGTGCTATGGCATGCTTCCTCGTGGGGAAGTCGAGGAAGTATCCATAGTGGTGTATTGGTTGGAAACCTGATACTTGGAATCATGTACGCTCCTTACCTCATTCTGGTATTCGTAGTACAGGACTAGCCAAGTCAAAGTTGGCACTTCTGCAAGTGAAACCCCACCTCCCTTTGCCTTGATACATGTGCATGAGTAGTATAGTTCCTATGTAAGTCTTGCTGAGTACGACTTTGTACTCACGTTTTCTTATTCTATGTTTTAGAGACGAGACCACTGACCCTGATGGTGGCCTCTACCTCGAGCTCGACGTGGACCAGGTCTTATAGTTCCAGACAGCAGCCTGTGCCCTTTGGAGGGTCGTTGTACTTTTTCTTTCAGGCTTCTTAAGCCATTTGTTAACCTTGTCTTTACTAAGACATAATTTTCTTCCGTTGATGCTTGATGTAATGTTGGATCACAGTCATGTGATCTCTGCTTGTAAGATAACCTTTATGTCTGCTCTGTTTAGCAGAAGTTATAAAGACTGAGTTGTAGAGTTCATGTTGTGATTACCATCTGTTTATACTAGACATGTGTGCTGCGTGTATGATTATAACATGCATGTCTTAGTATGGGTTTTCGTGGCCTTAGTTGTGATCCGTCTAGCGGTCTTTTGTACACCAAGTGGACCTTAGATGTGCGCAGCATGGGGCATCGCGATGCGATTGCTCGTGACTTTGTCACGTGCACACTTTGTTGTATGATCGAGCCCGCCCTAGACCCCGACTAAGTGATCGGGATGGAGTAAGTCATATAAGGGTTATGATTCAATCGATAACATGGTTGAGGCGACTTGTCTATGAGTATGGGATTCACCACCCATAAGCATTTAGACTTGTGAGCGGACGATAAGGACCCATCTCAGTTGATCATCCGGCCAGGATGGGATGCCCCTCACGTTCGATGCTTACCGAGAGTGATTATGTGCTTGGCCTTGTCTTCTTAGACAAGTGGGTACGGCTCTCGGCTCTCCATGTGATTGCATTGTGACCGGAATTACATACGCTAACCCCGGGTCCTGACAGCCATGCTTCTGTCCTTTGCCATGTTAACAAATTTTGTTGATCACCTGTAGCTAAACAACTTGAACCTTTCCAAATGTGCAGTATCGTCGTGTGTGACGAGTACTCCACTTAATTTGTTAGTAACCTCTCTCGACGGTAGGTGCAATTTCTCGTGTTGCTTCTTGTTGATGCTTGCTCGTGTTTGCCTCGTAGTAATAGATGCTTGATCGTTGATTGATTTCCAGTGTTTACCGTCTTGTGTGCTTCGCGGGTACTTTTCGGAGACGATGCGAGCTTGCGATCAACTACACCTTCGGAACCCGACTTATCAACAGGCAAGGAGTATGCATTACTTATGATCCATTCTATTTCAACCAGCGGTTTGCATGCTAGTCTAGGTTAGGTTCGATGTTTGATCCTACCACATGTTTACAACCTCTTTCAAACCGATACAGCCATGTCCCCTCCCAGCAAACCATGTACTGCTATGTTACTATTGCTCGTTGCTCATCCCCTGCTTAGTATGCATGCTTAGGATGCTACGATGTTACCCTGTTACTCCTTGGTTTGGGATATCACATTATTATATTTTTGTGGATGATATGATTATTATAATGTTGACTATATTCGACGAAGGATGGAAGGTCTAGGCTATCCCGCCCCGACGCTTTGTTCCATTCGAGTCACATAGGATCCGAGTTCCGGGTATTGGTTTTAAGACTGAGCGTGCCTAACCACGTGTGGGATTTTATGGGGTCCCCTTTTCTTACCTATCTAGCTCCAAACATTTCTAGTGGTGGCCTGAGCTGATTTACCATTTGAAACCCCGTGTGTGTGCTTGGTGGATCCCCTCGCAGTTTTTAAACAACCCGGACCAGCGGAGACATGGTTTTCCTGTTGGTCCACCTTTGACCGGCGAGGGCCCGAGGCCTCACGTGAGGAGTCTCGGTAACCCAAACCCTGTTGAGATGGAAGAGTCCGATCCGAGAGCGTGGCCAGCTTTTGGATTTGGTGTCGACTCCTCGGGGGCCACCGGATTTGTTCGTTGTTAGTTAGAGGGACATGTCGTTTCGGATCTCTTGGAACTAAATCATAAAATGGTTTCCTGTGATGTGTAGCAACTGAGAGAGATGGGCGTGCGTGCGGAGCCTTGTAATGGGCACTTGGTACAACCCTGCAGGGTTAAATCTTTTTGGGAAGCCATGTCCATGGTTATGGACGACTTGAGACCTACTCCTTGTTCATAGACAACAACAACTGAGATAATCTTAATATAACTTGTTCAATGTGTGTGTGCCTTGACTGCTTCTTCTTCGTCGGGATGCGAAGAGGAGGACAAGGAGAGGATAGGTGTTATGCTTGCGTAAGTAGGTGATAGCAAGACTTGTTGGAGGCAATTCCTCATCGAATGCTTGGCTTCTTATCTTACTCTCTAGATCGTTAGCCACTTCATAAATGCTAGTGCGGCAGCAACCTCACCACTTATCCCATCCTTACCGTAAACTACTAGTTTTCCTAGAATGACGAGTGATGAAGTCCTTGCTGGATCAGTTGACCACTACAGTTGGATGCTGAGTACTTCTGTACTCATGATACTACCCCCAAACTCTTTTCAGGGTTCTTGATCGACAACAGGTATGGTGATCGACGTTTCATGTGGAGACTCGACGAAGACTAGTAGGCGGATCCCGGCGGAGGGCCTGGACCCGTGTGGTTATGGGGATCGATGTTTTTCTCTTTGCCAGTAGGCATATGCTTGTAGTCTGTACCCAGACATGTATCTTCCGCTGTTGTATTGTATTAAGGCAGTTGTATGCCGATTGTATGAGATGTTGTATCCTTGTATCTGTAATGTTGTGATATCATGTTGGAAATCCGGGGCATATGGCTACGTCATATGTCGCGGTGGGACCGATATGTGCTTCGTCCCCGGATCTGGATGGAAACATCTAGATCTGGAACAGTACCGCATATCGGGCCTTACAAAAAGACTCTTCAACTTTCACAAATCACATAAATGAGACATTCAATAGGAGACGCCTCGTAAGAAAAGACGCTTCTTGAAGACATTTAATGAAGATACAAATACAAAGGAAATCAACAAAAGGTCAACTTGTGAAAATGCAGCCAAATTTCTCTGATGAAGTCTTGAAGCTATGAAGAGTCGGCATCAACAATAACATAAAAAATCAGGAAAGAATGCCAAGAAGCTAAAGTGTCACGTCGATCTTGGGGGCTAATGTCGGGGGGATGGCCGACTCAGTAAGAAGAAGGCCCAGAAGGAGACTCGGCTTGGGCCGAAACACGTCATCGTGAAGATAGAAAATTGTGGAAGGAAATAGACTTACCTTGTGTAATAAGGAAATTATGTTGTAGAACTAGACTAGGACTCCATCTCGTATGGAAGTCGGACTCATGTAAACAAGGGACCCGATATTAATATAAGCCGACCCCCTTGGACCAAACATGACAACTCAACTTAGATCCTCTCGAGGCATCGGCAGCAATCTCGCTCCTTTATATTCGAATAGTCGACACCCCATAATAGAAAAGCAGGAGTAGGTCTTTACCTTACAAGGGGTCGAAACCTGGGTAAATCTCGTGTCTTGTGTTCTCCCCGACTCACCTCCTCGAAACCACCTCGCAGCAAAGGTCCCACACTAAGTTCTCTCATGAGGAAATCTGCCGTAACTTTCCCATGATAGGGACACCCCCTCGTCAGTAGCCCCCAAGTGCCTGGGGGACTCGAAGAGTCATGCAGGGACTAAAGTCATCGGCTGCGAGTCGCTCGCTGTTAGCCATAAGAGATGGTTTTTTCGAGGGATGCTAAGCTGAAAGGGACCATAGTACTCGACTGGTCGAGCCTTGGTGAATTGCACTAGCGGAAAATACCTCAGTATCCCAATCATGTCCGCGTCCCTCGACACGGACTTGGATACAACCGGTGTCAAGCAAGGCCCATGCCACTGCAGGGTTTACAGGATTAATGTCGCCGGTCTCAGCAAATACAACCTTAACGCGTCCGTAATTGGCTCAACTTTCTTCATGCATCATGCATGGAACCGTCGGGAGTGAAGTCACGCTGTGGCAAGTCCCGGCCCGTCTGACTGTGCAGCGGGGTCTTACCTACGCACGAGCTTGCGCAGCATCTGGGGTGCAGTGTGTCACAACAAAGGCAATATTTGTAGGGGAGTAGTGCCAAAATTGAAAGCACCCACTTGGAGAATGATCTAGTGGACTAATAGCAGCCACTCGTGGAGCGTTTTCGAGATCAGACGAGGAAATAGCTAGAGATGCGCCTACGCACAGTGTCGTCGAGTGGACTAGTAGCGTAAGCACCCGTGGAGCACTTGAGTGCTCGGGTGGACTGTTCTTTTGTGTGCCTTTAGAGTCTTGCTTGTTAGTGCGAGTAGCCACTCGACCACTTTGACATCTGGGTGAGGGAGCACCTGAACTCTGTAGATGTATTTGTTCTTTTTTAGAGGGAAGTGGACACTCGCACCCTCGAGGTTTGGTCCATGTTGTTTGTGCTCTGTTTCGAAAATGATAGAGCGCTCCCGATGGGAGTAACATTTTGATGTAAAGCAAAAGTTTGAAGGAACCTGTTCGTTTGGTCTATTGATGAGGAGTGGTCCATAGTCAAAGAATCCCTTGCGCTAGCGTGCGTTCAGCACGCCCTGCTACGATGGGACATTACAGGAAGGTATGATGTTCGTAGCCAGCTGCGTGATGTGGTCAGATGCGACATGATGTATCGTGCCGCAGTAATTTCGTGGCGCGTGATGATGATTCCTTGATTTTCGTGCGAAGTGGGTGGCGTGGTTACTGCGCCGGTTGAGATTTCTATGCCGCATGGGGATCGTGCCACGTTGATTGGGTTCCGAGATCGAGGGTGGGTGATGGCCCATCAATGTTGGTTAAAGACGAGCGGTCTGGGTAGCTTTAGGTTCTACCCAGTTCTTGCCTTCCCCATCTTCTTCTTCTTCCTCTGCCTTTTGCCTCTTCGCTTCTTTGTTCTACGCAGATGTCCGTGCAGGCCATGTCCAAGCGTACGGAGAGCACAAGGGCGTCCAGGGGTGAGTCACAGGATTCATCAGCGAGGATGACCGGGAGATGGGAGCTGTCTTCCTTTGAGGTTGCTGATCTTGATGCACTGGTGGCGGATGGGCTTGTCGCGGAGGGCGCTGCTCGGATCCTTGGTGAAGAGGAGGTACCTTTGCCCCGTGGCGATGAGTGGGTATGCTTCCAGAGATTCTTCCCTCGTGAATTTTCTCTTCCTGTTCATCCGTTTGTCCGCGGGTTACTCTTCGCATATCAGCTTCAGTTGCATGATTTGACGCCCAATGGGGTGCTTCACATAGCATGCTTCATCATGCTATGTGAGTGCTTTCTGGGGATCTATCCCAACTGGGGGACTCTGTAAACACCTCTTCAATGTGAAGATGAAAAATTCTGAATACACCATTGGTGGCGTCGGCATTTCCATTAAGGACAGAAATTCCTATTTTGATCTGGAGAAACTGGATTCTGTCTATACGTGGCAGAGAGGCTGGTTTTATTTGAAAGACCAGCATGTTGAAGGACAACAATTTGGTCTTGCTCTGTTTGACCCCATTGCACGAGTGACTAAGCAGTCCTCTTGGGGGCATGTCCTGTCTGCTCACGGAATAGCTGTTGTGGAGCCCTTTGTGCGAAAACTCGCGGATCTTACAAGGGGGATAAATGGTGGGAAACTCATTGTTGTGTTTATGAGGAGGCGCATCCAACCACTTCAGCATCGGGTGCGTACCATGTGGCGGTACACAGGACTCGAGGACCTGACTAGGTGCTCTCCCGTAGATGTTTCGGGTAGTGACCTCCTATTTCGGATCCAACAATTCACCAAGTGCACGAGTACCGGTCTTGAGAGCTCTGTCTTTCGTATGCATCTGACGTGCCTTTGCCTGAGGTATTTGGTCGTATCTCGACCATCTTGTGAAATTGTCCGTGATCTTGTTGTTTGCTGACGGTGCTTTTTTTGTAGGGCCATGTTTCTCTGATGAACAATCCGCCACATCCCGAGGACGCTGAAATGCGGGAAGATCCCGACGTGATGCTGGTAGATCCCGTGCCCGCGAGCAGCGAAGGTGTCGGTCAGCCTTCGCAAGCTAAATATAACGAGCCCTCGGGTCCTGGTGTTTGTGGTGGACCCCCGATTGATGAAGATGACCGGAACCCACTGCGTTTTAGGAGGAATCGCTCCTCAGCTCCTATTGGTCAACCAGCAGGGGGTGGTGGTGGAGTGCTGCTCTCGGCGGCACCGGATGTTGCGCCTTGCCCCCCTTCCGCTGCTCCAAAGAAACAGAAATTTGGGATGCTTCTACGTCTAATTGCTGCACCAGTTGGGTTTGTACTTCTTCCTTCTTCAGACTGTCTGTGTTTCTACCTTGAATTCCCGTCTTGATATTTTATGTGCTGCAGTACCGTCTGCTTCCTCGGTGAGTGTCGCTGCTGCTGATCTTCGTCGACTGATTCTAGCGTGGCGGTGGAGCAGTCGGGTCCGTAGGCGGCTTTGGCAGTCTCAGATGCAGGTACGACCCCTGCGGCTGCTCCATCTAGTTGTTCTGGAGCAGCTACCGAGGGAAATTATTCCCCGGACGTGAAGCCCGTGGTTCCTGAAGGGTACGTCTTGGAAAAGAAGGGTATCCCTATTGAGGAGAAGGCTGCTTTGTTCGAACGGATGGCTGAGAAGGTATTGATCCTTCTGTCTCCTAATTTTATTGGGGGCGTGGCAGCGCTCCCGATGGGAGTATCCCCCGAGGCTGCCAGCAACAACTTGTGGTTGGTTGCAGTCTTGGACTGTTCTCCTTTGCACGGCTGCATTTTATGAATAACAGTGGGGGCGCGGCAGCGCTCCCAATGGGAGCATCCCCCGAGGCATTCTTGAACTATTCTTCTTTGCATGACCTTATTTCTTTCTTTCTTGCTGCTGTAGTCGTTGTTCCGGATGTGCGAGCGTGCTGACTGATGCTGACCGGTCCTGGCGTGCCCATGATGCTGTCCAGGGGTGTAACGCCCCGGCCACACCCATCGGTTCCCGGTGTACGCCTGGCGGGATCTAGACTGTCCCCACAGACCAACACTAGTATTTCCTGCGCATTTTGTCCTCACTCGTGCGCACCCGGGAACAACTTCCCGGTCGGTCACCCATCCTCAAATCGCTCCAAGCCAAGCACTCTTAACTTTGGAGTTCTTTGGATCTGGGCTTCCGGAAAAGAAGGTTCACCTTGTTGATATGAGTAGTCTATCATTCCTATTAAGCCAGGATGTCACATACACCCTCACTCAAAGGAACCGATGTCCTCATCGGCCCACAGGAACGTTCCCTCTTGGCACACGTCTGTGCGTCCAGTGCTGACACATGTCCCACATGTTCGCGCACTGACCCACACACGCCCGTATAACCGCAAGGGTCGGCTCTGATACCATTTGTAACGCCTCGGCCACGCCCACCGGTTCTTGGCGTACGCCTTGCGGGATCTAGACTGTCCCCACAGAACAACACTAGTCTTTCCTGCGCACTTTGTCCTCACTCTTGCGCACCCGGGAACAACTTCCCGGTCGGTCACCCGTCCTCAAATCGCTCCAAGCTAAGCACGCTTAACTTTGGAGTTCTTTGGATCTGGGCTCCCGGAAAAGAAGGTGCACCTTGTTGACATGAGTAGTCTATCATTCCTATTAAGCCATGATGTCACAAGGGGAAACTTACCCTCATGAGGCCTAAGCTGCTTTGTTTCTTTTTGTGCAGCTGTTGTTCTTTTCCGTGGTTTTATGATGCCTTTGCCGTAGGTCGCAAGAAAGAGGCTAAGAAGCGGGCACCTGATTTGGAGAAAGAGATCGCTTTGCTCCAAGACACTTTGGAGTCGAAGGAGAAGGATCTTCAGGTGCAACTTGGCGAGGTTGATCGGCTCCGGCAGGCGGAGGAGCAGTTCCAGCGGGTCGAGATGACTGAGGGTGATCGCCTGCGTGCCTTGGCGAGTGGTTTGGCATGTAACAGATATGTTCTTGTTCTTCTTCTTTTGTGGTGACTTTTCACTCGAACTGTTGATCGTCGTTTTTTTGATGATGTAGACTCCGTGGGTGTTAGAATTGTGACGGTTGCCTCTGCAGATTCGGGCACTCTTTGTGGTGCTGTGGATGTCGTATCGAGTGATGCAGGTGCCGTCAAGGCCGTTAGTGATCGAGCTTCGACCCTCCTCAGTCTTTTGCATGAACACATGTATCCGGAAGAGGACGATCGTCCCGAAGGTCTTGATCTGTAGGTTGCTGCCTTTAGCCCGGACGGTGACCTCTTGGAAGGCTTACTCCATGAAATCGTGGTGAGTGGACTTCCGACATCCTTTGTTGTTCTCTTGGGATGTGGTGTGCAGATTCAAGATGACATGGTGGATAGCGTGCGCGATTACACGGAGGAGCAGAGCAGGCGGGCCATTGACCTTGGCTACCGACTGCAATTGGTTGTGGAGGTTGATATCCGCAGATCTCAGGGTGCCAAGTAGATGGGAAAAAACTTTGTTGTCCTTGTGCTTGGATGACATTTTGAGTTTTGTAATAAGTCCTCTTTTGAGCAAAAGATGCCGAAATTTGCTGGTGATATTTCTTTTCCCTTATGGATGTGCTTTATTTCAGTGTTTGACTCTTTTTGTTGTTCTTCTTACGGTAGGCCTTCCCGGTCGTCTCTCGGGCTTGGAATTTGTTGAAGGAGGACGCTCACAAGGGTTCCTACGAGTCCCTCTGCTTGAGTCTTAAAGACGCGGAGCGTGGCATTATCCCGCTCAAAGGTGTTGTTTCAATCCATTGCTCGAAGCGTGAACATGTTGAGGCTGCGTTGGATAATTTGGTTTCTTGGATACCAAAGCTGTCCGATCTGCTAAAGGGTGAGTGTTGTTGTTTTAACTATTTGGCAGTTCGAGTACTTCTTTTTGTGCTCTGGCTGATCTTCGTCCTTTTTTTGCTTTGCTGCGAAGTGTTGTCTGGTCGCTCCTGCGAGGAGGAGGAGATTGTGTAGTTGGAGTTGTCGCGACTGGACGACGCAGCCGTGCAAGCTCAAAATCCCTTAGCAGGGTTCCGATAGCCCGTGAGTACTATTGCTGGGTGCTTGGTGGTATTTTCTCTGAGTTTTATCTCTTAGACCCTGTGTCGGGGGGACGGATCAAGAACGTAACCCGGCATACAGAGGGCTCTGTCCAACTCAGACCAGGGAAGGCCTAG
Source organism: Bromus sterilis (assembly GCA_950022295.1). Classification (NCBI taxonomy): domain Eukaryota; kingdom Viridiplantae; phylum Streptophyta; class Magnoliopsida; order Poales; family Poaceae; genus Bromus; species Bromus sterilis. The sequence continues at coordinate 284,799,149 of OX465596.1, forward strand.
AAGGAGAACCCGGTTTGTGGACCCGGTCGCGCCTAGCATGAAGCCCGAAGACCGTAGAAGGAATAGGACTTACCTTGATAAACAAGGAAACTACTTGTAACTAGATTAGGACTCCATCTCGTGTAGAAGTCAGATTCATGTAACCCTAGGGACCCGACATCCATATAAGCTGGTACCCCAGGGAACCAAAAGACAACTCAACTTAGATATTCTCGAGGTATAGGTAGAGATTCCGCATCTTTGTATTCAAGAAGTAGACACATGATAATAGAAAAGCAGGAGTAGGTCTTTACCTTTTGAGGGGCCGAAACTTGGGTAAATCTCGCGTCTTGTGATCTCGCTGACTCTCACCTCGTATTCACCTCGCAGCAAAGGTATCATACTAAGTTCTCCAATGAGGACATCTGCCGTGATTTTCCCACGACAATTGGCACCCACCAAGGGGCCTACGCATGCAGGCGTCATAATCATGGAGGGCTTCATTGGCGGCCGGATCACCAGAAGTTGGCGAGGAAATCTCTACCTCGACGACACCACCTGGGGTCCCGAAGCCGACTCCGTCGAGTCCGGCCATCGGGTCCCAGTTGGTTCAATCCACATCTTCATCGGCAGGACAAACGGATCTGAGCTACAGCTAGATCGTGACGTCCTTGCAAAAGCCGGGAGCCGGTTTACAACCGGCTCTTGGCATGTGTGCGTCGGACTCACCAATAGATCTCTAGAGCCGACGCGCTTTGTCGAGACTTTGGAACAGGATGACTCGGCGGAACTCTCTGATGCTGACTCACATCCTATCGGAGGAAAGGACTCTAATTCCATGTAAATCCGCTCTGCCGGAAGAAACATGCTCGGATCGGGATTAGAGGGGTACGATCCAGATTCCCCCTACTTTCAGCCGCCTTAATATGCCACTGTCTACATGGCGAGACCCCATGACCAGCAGAACCTGGTCAAAAATACGGCTGGGGGGGGGGTCAGTTGCCCGCGCTGCAGAACCGGCCTTGACAGTAAACGATGCCCTCACAAATAGCATGAACGCTCTGCAGACGGTCCTTTCCACCCAGATCACAGCAGAAAATCAGGAGTTGCGCAAAGTTGAGAACGACGAGCTCGAAAAACGGAGAACCAGAATTTGCGGGGAAATACAGTTAGAGAAAGAACAGATGGCGGAAGAACCAGGTCGGCTTGCGTGAGAAGCTAGATGCGTGCAAGAACAGTCCGCACAATTAAACGCTCAGATGGCAAACTTCTCAGCCACCCACCAAGCCAGGCACGCGAGCTAGATCCCGCCGGGTATGGTGGGACAAGCACTTTTCCAAACTCCACACCAGGGAGCCAGCCCGCCGGGGTTCACCCCACCACGAGAGCCGGTTCGATTACATACACCGCCGAATCACCTCAACAACCCCATGGAAAACGTCTTTGCTGCAACACAGTATTTGGCCAACGTTCCCTTTCACGGAAACACCCCCGCGGACCTGGGAGCGCGAGATGCAGTGGAGATGATCAAGACTGCAGTCGCTCAATAGGCGCAATACTCTCCTGGTTTCTCATACTTCCATGGGACTCCTATTCAAAGTGTGAGCCGGAAAGCAGAATCCCCGTATCTCGCCGCCTCCAGCAGTAAGCGCCAACAGAGGCTGCAGCCAGATCCAGGACCTCAGCAAGCAACTCGACTTACCGCATAGCCAGCGGCCATGGTCCCCAAGCCGGCAGCACAACCCCCACTTCAGGAGGAAGAGGCAGATTTTGTTAGTCGTTTGGTTGGGAATCGATGCTTAGATCCTGCTTTACGGAATGCCCGTATACAGTCAGATTTTAAAAGACCTCGCAAAATCCCAAACTACATAGTGGACATTACACTGCGGCGTGGATAGAAAGCTACGATCTAGCAATGGATATGTTGCAGGCCAGTGACGGAGTCTGTGCCCGATACCTTACGATGATGCGGAAAGGACCGGCTCGCAGCTGGCACAATAATCTCCCCGAGAACACCATCATCTCCTTGTCGGAGCTAAAGGAGGAGTTTAAAAAATTTTCCAAGGCACATGCCGGCGTGCTACCACAATCATTGATCTGGAGCACTATGTTTAGAAGGAAGGAGAGTCGGCCCACCATTGGGCACGATGAGTCACCAAAATAATCCATTCCTCGGACAGCATCACCGCGCAGACAACCGTTTAAGTCCTGGAGAAGAACTGCAAATTTGAGAACTTGATTCACGAACTCGGTCCCTTTCGCATTCTCGCCAAACGTGGAGAAGTTGCCTACCAATTGGAACTACCCCCTCACATCTCCCAGGTTCATGATGTCTTCCACGTCTCTCAACTCAGGTCGAGACTTTGGAACATGATGACTCGGCGGAACTCTCTGATGCTGACTCACATCCTATCGGAGGAAAGGACTCTAATTCCCTGTCAATCCGCTCTGCCGGAAGAAACATGCTCGGATCGGGATTTGAGGGTTACGATCCAGATTCCCCCTACATTCAGCCGCCTTAATATGCCACTGTCTACATGGCGAGACCCCATGACCAGCAGAACACAGTCAAAAATACGGCTGGGGGGGGGGGTCAGTTGCCCGCGCTGCAGAACCGGCCTTGATAGTAAACGAGGCCCTCACAAATAGCATGAACGCTCTGCAGACGGTCCTTTACACCCAGATCACAGCAGAAAATCAGGAGTTGCGCAAAGTAGAGAACGACGAGCTCGAAAAACGGAGAACCAGAATTTGCGGGGAAATACAGTTAGAGACAGAATAGATGGCGGAAGAACCAGGTCGGCTTGCGTGAGAAGCTAGGTGCGTGCAAGAACAGTCCGCACAATTAAACGCTCAGATGGCAAACTTCTCAGCCACCCACCAAGCCAGGCACGCGAGCTGGATCCCGCCGGGTATGGTGGGACAAGCACTTTTCCAAACTCCACACTAGGGAGCCAGCCCGCCGGGGTTCACCCCACCACGAGAGCCGGTTCGATTACATACACCGCCGAATCACCACAACAACCCCATGGAAAACGTCTTTGCTGCAACATAGTATTTGGCCAACGTTCCCTTTCACGGAAACACCCCCGCGGACCTGGGAGCGCGAGATGTAGTGGAGATGCTCAAGACTGCAGTCGCTCAATAGGCGCAATACTCGCCTGGTTTCTCATACTTACATGGGACTCCTATTCAAAGTGTGAGCCGGCAAGAAGAATCCCCGTATCTCGCTGCCTCCAGCAGTAATCGCCAACAGAGGGTGCAGCTAGATCCAGGACCTCAGCAAGCAACTCGACTTACCGCATAGCCAGCGGCCATGGTCCCCAAGCCGGCAGCACAACCCCCACTTCAGGAGGAAGAGGCAGATTTTGTTAGTCGTTTGGTTGGGAATCGATGCTTAGATCCTGCTTTACGGAATGCCCGTATACAGTCAGATTTTAAAAGACCTCGCAAAATCCCAAACTACATAGTGGACATTACACTGCGGCGTGGATAGAAAGCTACGATCTAGCAATGGATATGTTGCAGGCCAGTGACGGAGTCTGTGCCCGATACCTTACGATGATGCGGAAAGGACCGGCTAGCAGCTGGCACAATAATCTCCCCGAGAACACCATCATCTCCTTGTCGGAGCTAAAGGAGAAGTTTACAAAATTTTCCAAGGCTCATGTCGGCGTGCTACCACAATCATTGATCTGGAGCACTGTGTTTAGAAGGAAGGAGAGTCGGCCCACCATTGGGCACGATGAGTCACCAAAATAATCCATTCCTCAGACAGCATCACCGCGTAGACAACCGTTTAAGTCCTGGAGAAGAACTGCAAATTTGAGAACTTGATTCACGAACTCGGTCGTATTAAGAGAACTGTCAGAGATATGGGGGAACTCATGGATGCAGTCACTAAGTATGCCAAGTCTGACAAAAGCAAAGATGGCGACTCCGGTGAGGACAACACTGGCCAAGGGAAGAAAGGTGGTGTCAAATGGCAGCACAACGGTGGAAATCAGAGTCCGCAGAACAAGGACCGGCTTGATCAGAATGTATCTAACTTGGTAGCCAACACCAATGTCGGCTCCCAAAGACAGAGGCAAGGGGGAAACTACCGGAAGACGGAGGAGAGTTTTCGCCCAAATAGCTACAAGTCCGCTATCAAGGGCCCGTGCCCGAGACATAGCAGACCCGGTCGCTCGGCTAATCATTCCTGGGAGAACTGCAACATCATGAAAGAATTCTAATGGCGTGGAGGCAACGGTAGAGGACACCAAGGACCCCCTTGGTTAGGATCAGGAGACGGCTACAATAATAGAAACCAACAAACTGGTCACCAAGGAGCGGGCTACAACAATAGAAATTAGTAGTCATGCCACAGAGGTACCGTCTCAGGATCCCAGTATCATGGAACCGGAGCCGGGAGGCAGATGCAATCAGAACTTACCGGATTTCAAGAAAACCCGAAGCAACTCAATGAACATGAAGCATATCAAGTTTTCACCACCAGCAGATGTCGGAGAGACATAAAACTTTAACATCGTGCTGCTTTGTCTATGGCGAAGGAACCAGTAATACCTTAGTGGCTCAATGGGTCTGAACAACCAATAACCTGGACAAGGGATGATCACCCCCAAGTGGTAGATAACCCGGGGACCCTAGCCTTGGTAGTAGCACCACAAGTTGGAGGATACACCTTGCATAAGGTACTCATGGACGGAGGAAGTAGCATCAACATCCTCTACTATGAGACTTTCCGTAGAATGGGGTTAACCCACAAATAGCTACAACCCTCCAATACGATTTTTCATGGAATCGTCCCAAGAAAATCGACACAACCCATAGGCAAGATATACCTCGAGACGGCTTTCGGGACTTCTGAAAACTTTCGCTCTGAAATCATACCCTTCAAAGTCGTCAAACTCGAGAGACCATACAAGGCCATTTTGGGAAGGCCGTCTTACGCCAATTTCATTGATCGTCCGTACTACGTCTATCTGAAGCTCAAAATTCCAGGCCCGAACGGACCAATCTCGGCCCCAGGAAGCCAGCCATGCACTACTAAATGTGAGGAACAACATGTTAAATAAGCTGAGTCGGCCTGTGCCAACGAGGACTTGACAACCTATAAGGAAAAGATAGATCCGAAGGAACCTACGATCTTTAAAAGCCCACTCTAGATACCAATCTGAAGTTTCAACCGGCTCAAGATACTAAAAAATTCGACTTTGTCCCTGGTGATGCTTCACAACAGTTCATCATTGGGACGGGGCTCCCTGATAAATAGGAAAGTGTGATTATCGAATTACTCCGTGAGAATCAGGACATCTTTGCATGGAAACCTTCTGACATGCCAGGTTTCCCGAGGGAACTTGCTGAGCACCACCTTAAAAAAATCCAAATCTGAAGCAAGTGAAACAATTCTCCGTAGTTTCAACGATGAGAGAAGAGATGCTATTGGAGAAGAGATAGCCCGGCTCCTAGCTGCCAGTTTCATCATGGAAGTTTTTCATCCGGAGTGGTTGGCAAACCCGGTCCTCGTTTTGAAAAAGAACTGGCTTGGCGTATGTGCATTGATTACATAGACCTAAACAAAGCCTGCGCGAAAGATCCTTTTGCTTTGCCCCACATTGATTAGATTATAGATTCAACCACAAGATGCGAACTCCCATGTTTTCTCGATGCCTACTCCGGGTATCATTAGATTAAGATGGCCATTGAGGACCAGGAGAAGACATCCTTCATCCCCCTTTTGGAGCTTTTTTCTATACTTCTATGCCTTTCGGTTTGAAAAATGCAGGAGCCACCTATCAAAGGACGGTGCAGAACTGCCTCAAGGAGAAAATTGGGTGCAATGTGCATGCTTATGTGGATGGCATAGTGATAAAATCCCAGTTAGCCAACTCCCTGATTCAAGAATCTGCGTGCTTATCAGATGAAGCTGAACCCGGCCAAGTGTACTTTTGGAGTCAGAGCTGGAAAACTCCTCGGGTACATCGTAATTGAGAGGGGGATCGAGGCAAACCCAGAAAAAATCAGTGCTACCATGGCACTCCAAAAACCGAATTCGGTCAAAGGGGTTCAACGGCTCCCGGGGTGTGTGGCTTCTTTGAGCCGGTTCATAAGCCAGCTTGGAGAGAAAGCCATCCCGTTATATCGACTTTTGTGAAAAACAGAGAAATTCATCTGTGACGCAGAGGCAGATGAGGCGCTTGAGTTACTAAAGAATCAGTTCTTCCAAGAAACCATCTTGGCAGCTCCTAAATCCAAGGAACCTATGCTTCTTCACATATTAGCTAACAATCGAGCGTTCAGTGTTGCGGTCGTCGTTGAACGTAAAGAAGAGGGCAAGGAGCATCCCCTGCAGAGACCTGTTTACTATGACAGCGAGGTCTTGACATCATCCAAGCAAAGATATCCTCAATGGTTGAAGCTGATCCTGGGCGTTTAAGCACTATTTTCAGGGGCATCCGATCACAGTAGTCATCTCGACACCACTTTCCGACATCATCCAGAATCGAGAGGATACTAGAAGAATTGCCATGTGGGCCATCGAACTAGGAGCATGTCACATTAAGTACGAGCTAAGAATAGCTATCAAATCTCGGGCCCTGGTCGACTTTATCAATGCTTGGACAAAACTCTAGGCACCCCCGGATAAACCGACTACCAAGTATTTGACGATGCACTTTGACGGAAGCCGGGAGCTTCAGGGATCAGGAGCCGGAGTCATTCTCACTTCACCTAGGGGGGAGATTTTTTTTACGTCTTACATCTACAATTTACTTGCACCAATAATGTAGCTGAACATGAAACTCTACTCCATGGCATGCGATTGGTGCGAGAAACGAACATAAGCTGGATCCAATGCTTTGGTGATTCTGACCTTGTTTCCCAGCAAGTACTAGGGAAGTGGGATTCTAAGGACCCCATCATGGAGGCTTACAGGCGAGAAGTCTCGAGGCAAGCCGGATTCTTTACCAGCTATCAAGTGGACCATGTGGATCGTAGGAAAAATGTGGCAGCTGACGCTTTGTCCCGGCTCGATTCTCAACAGAAGCCGGTTCCCCCAAATGTTTTACTTGACGTTATATTGCATCTGTCTGTGCAGCTCCCCACAGAACAGGATATAGCAGTACTGGACCCAGAGATGGCTTTAGTAGCCGCTATACATGCCACTCCCTCATGGGTCATATCGTATATTTAGATTACAAGACTCGGGGTATCCTCCCAACTGATGAAATATTGGCTAGAAAAATCATCATCAGAAGAAAATCTTTTGTGCTTATCAATGGGGAGCTACACCGACTTAGTCCCACCAAAGTCTTCCAGAGATGTGTTTCGCCAAAAGAAGGACGAGCCATACTAAATTGATAACACTCCAGAGACTGTGGTCATCATGCTGGTTCCCGATCACTAGTCGCCAAAGCTTATCGCCATGGATTCTACTGGTCCACGACTCATGCGGATGTGGAGGATATCATCAAAAGATGCGATGGTTGCCAGCAGTATGCAAGGCAACACCACGTGTCGGCTCAAGAACTCAGGAGGATTCCAATCACCTGGCCTTTTGCAGTCTGGGGACTTGATATGGTAGGGCATTTCAAGCGATCCAAGTGCGGAAATACTCACCTCTTAGTCGCGGAGATAAATTCACCAAGTGGTCGAAGCAGAGCCAGTCAGAAAGTGCGACGCGACAACGACGCTCAAATTTGTGAAGAAAATCATCTTCAGAGTCGGTTACCCCACAGCATTATCAATGACAATGGAAGCAATTTGTCATAAGGTGAAATGCAACCTTTTGTGAGAAGGAGCATATCCGGCTTGATCTTGCGTCCATGGATCTTCCACAGTCCAGTGGACAGGCCGAGAGAGCTAATCAGGAATTACTGCGTGGCATCAGACCCCGACTCCGTGTTTCTCTAATAAGAACGCCGGGTTTTTGGGTTGAAGAATTACCCTCTGTGCTTTGGAGTATCAGGACAATGCCCAACAGGTCGACTGGTTTTACACCTTTTTTCCTTATTTATGGAGCTGAAGCCGTCCTACCAAGCGACCTCCGTCATGACTCACCCCGAGACACTGCTTATGTCGAAGCTGATAATGAAGAAGTAAGACATGAATCTTTAGACGTCCTTGATGAAGAACGAGGCCTAGCGTCTGCTAAGTCGGCTATCTATCAGCAAGACCTATGGTGATATTACAGTCGACGCATCAAGAGTCAGACCTTTCAAGTGGGGGACTTAGTGCTCCGCCTAATACAAAAAAGGAAAGGAATGCACAAGTTATCCCCACCTTGGGAAGGACCGTTCGTGGTAAGAAAGAATTTATACAATGTATCGTACTACCTGGTTGATATATATGAGCCGACTGCCACGCACACGTCCGAATAATAGACTCCTAGGTCGTGGAATATAGCTCAGCTCCGTCCGTATTATACTTGAGTAGACATGAACGTTCTTGTACACTAGCTTGAAAAGAAGTTGACTTCTTTTCTTTTAGAAAAATTCATTCATGTTTTTATGTCGTTTTTTCTTTTTTTCATGTTTATTATTTGTCTTTTATCTTGCACTGCATTACATTCTTGCATTTAATTCCATGGAAACCTAGAGGGATTGATCACCCCTCCCTGGTACCTGGCGTGTATATTGGTTTATTTAGGGACCCTGGGGTATTGGAGTCTTTCGACTTCAAATCGTCAACTGGGGACTCAACATATACATGAAATTAGCCTACTATGGCTTTATCTTTGCCTCTATAGTTGATGCAAACTCGCACTTCAATGACCTACGTGACCTGTTTTAGTTCAAACACCAGACGGCTTCATTAGATGCTTGTTGAGTTTGACTCTATCGTCGAGAACAGTAGAATAAGTCATGCGATGCTTGCTTACAGAGAAGTTTTGACTTATGCGCAATTAAGTGGCCAACAGTTCTTTTCTACAAGACAGAGAGAAAACCTCCTGTTTAAAGGAGTCGATAAGTACTGATATTGTATCGTTAAAGATTGTTGTGATAGTCACGCGTACGGCCGACTTCTATATGAGCTCTTACATTATTTACATAAGCATTCTTTCGATTCTTTTTTCATGTTTTCAACGTACACAGACATAGCAATTATTTCCTATGTCAAAATATTGACTTTCATGAATATTACTAAAATGAACTACAAGTCGGTACTTGGGGGCTACAGGTTGTGACGCCCTTGATTTACGATCATGTACAGTAATCATACACGCAGGGCACATGATCGAGATCAAGGTGCCACGGTGAGAATATCACAGCACAACACTAAACACAAAAGGATAAACCAAAAATATTACAATGAAGGGGGTCACACGGACCCGAATACATAAGTCATACAATCATAATATCTGAGTACAGATAGAGTTAGTCAAGTTTTGCCTTAAGAAGGCTAGCACAAATAACATCAGATGTACAGATCGAAAAGGCGAGGCCTCCTGCCTGGGATCCACCGAATTACTCCTAGTCAATGGGAACTCGACGTCGTAGCAGGCTCCTCCTGGAATCTCCTGCTCCTGGGCTCCAACGTCGACTGCAGCGGCCGATCAGGCAAAGCGAACAGGGAAAATAAAGCAAGGGTGAGTATCTAGCATACTCACGAGTCTTACGTCCGCTACTAAGCATTTATGCATGTATCAAATGGAAAAGAGGAGCTGTATATAGTGGACTGCAAGGTAGAAATCAGAATAAGGGTAAGAAGCTAGGCCTATCGAAGACTAGCATCTTCCGACGAGTCTTGCAGCATGAGGTAAGAATCAGCCAACAGTTTAATATAACAGTAATGAATGTAACAATGCAGCAGAAGTTGCTGCAGCATTGTATAATAATAAGTTGTAATCATAATTAACAATGCCTCCGAGTTCCCCTCCTCGACATCCCCGCGAGGAAGAGAACCCGGAACCAATAGTTTAATAGTAGTAGTTTGTAGTGATAGGATCTGGCTTCAGCATAAAGCGTCCTGTTACCGTGGACACGGCTATCGATAGATTAATCTTCCCTACAGGGGTGCACTAGTGTGACACTACACGCTCGGATCTCCATGGTGGCATACACCTGGTTAGGAAGCACCCCACCGAGGCTATCCGACACAACGCAGTCCATCCTACGACTCATCAGAGAGGTTCCCGCCGGTCTACAGCCCTAAGTGCAAGGGGGTCATGGGCCTATCACCCTCGCTCTCCGGGGCGTTGCGAGGAGGGTGAATTCCAACGCCGCAGCGCGATCCGTCCCTACCGCAATGCTGAACTGGACGTCTTTCAGAGCTTTCGAACGAGGCTACATTGCGGAGGCGCCCAAACGCGTAATCCCACGTATAGGTAGTGCGTACAAGCCAAAAGGCTACTCAAGTCATCCGCCGAACCCGTTAAGCATTTTATTAATTTTCTGTCGAGACAACCGTTATCGTTGCCCCTTATTGAATGAGTCGCGGACAACGACAGCAGTCAGGACCACCAGTAACGTCGGTGCCTTCCCTGACGTCCCACCAACTCGTGCGGTTACCAACAAGGTGAACCGTCTCCTTACCTTGTCTCGCATTTGCTCTTGGTAGAGCTCGACTTTCGTACAACAGGAAATCCTTCGGCCACGAACAGTACCAGGCCCACCGCACACCGGTGGAATACACCTGACCTGTCGTTCCGCTAAGATAACCTGCGCGGGCACCGTTGGCTCACCCGACTCCTTACATGTAAGGACAACCGTGGTTCAGAACCCTAAGACGGATATACAGAGTCGACCACGAGTGGAGTACGGGGATTTCTCCCCGACCGCTCACACTTGAGGTGGCTCGGCAGATCCGACGTAGGGGGCTGAGTCGGTGTCTGCTCTGAACCGTACCTGTAGTAGTTGTAATGGATCGTATCCGCGATCATCCCAGAGTGATCACAGCCCGCTATCTAATCCTATTGACTAACAAGGCGCAGGGTTCACTGCTGAATATAATATATATAATAGTCAACATGGGATAACAAAAGGTACATCAAGGGGCGACAAAAACAGGCTAAGCAATTGAGTAGGATTATAACGTAGCAGCAGCAGCATATGCCTAGTGCAAGAAAGTACGGAAAGATAGGCGATATCTGGGGAAGGAAATGGCTCTGCTTGCCTGTAAGCTCGACGATAGAGGTACGGTCGTCGACGAAGTATTCGATCACAGGGGCATCAGCAGTGGACGTCGAGACTACCAGACAATAAAAGAGGGGGGAGAAACAATAAATACACAGCAATGATAGCAATACAAATACAAGACATGACATATGAAATGTGAACGATGCTCTAAAATTGTACGATACACATTGCTCGGAACAGAAATTCATCCGGGGATGAACTGCCAGTTCCGGGTAATTACCGGTTAGGGTGTCCGGAGGGGGAAAGATCATGCCGGAGGTGTCGTGGACATCCGACAAACACAAGGGGGTGTATCCGTGTTAGTTGAACTATTCCGAACAACTTTCGTGTTCGAAATAAATTCATCCGGATACAAATCATCGGACAGACGGCCCGGAGGGGGGGTGTCGATGTTCGTTGTGTTAGAGGGGTGTGGTGGGTATACAGATACTGTATCCGTATTCGTTATGATCAATTTTCATGTATAATGTTTTTGAATCTGACTTACGGTTTAAAAGATATTCAAATTCAAAGTTTAAATCATTTTGAAAAGAATTTCTGAATTTCTTTTAATATTAAATCCAACATTATCCACAGAGAGAGTTGACCAGGTCAAACTGACAGAGGGGACCCACCTGTCAGCCTCATAGTTAATAAAAATGGTTTTATTAATTCTAAAAATCCAGTGGACCCACATGTCAGAGACTGGAATTTCTATTAATTCTTTTAAATAATTAAACTGACTGGTGGGGCCCATGTGTCATAGACACATGTTTAGATTAACAGTTAATGTAATTAAACAGAGAGTTAAGTGGGGCAGGGCCTACATGTCATAGTAAGTGGGGTTAGTCCTAACAGTTTTTATTTGTTTTAATCACTAGATAATTAACAGAGGGGGTGGCCCACTGTCATTGGCCCATTAGGGGTTAACCAAACCACTGACAGGTTGGGCCCACCTGTCGGTGGCACACCTCGACGTCGGCGAGGCCAGAACACGGCGAGGTCGCTGTTCCGGCCGTTTCCGGCGACGGTTTGATGCGCAAAGGGGCGCGTTCGAATGGGCACTTCAACGCGCGTATACTGGTGGTCTTGTCTAGAGCGGGGGCGACTGGAGTTGGCGCCACGGTCGACGGCGGCGGCGAACGGCGTACGGGTCAGATGGCAAGCGACGAAACGGGAAGCGAGCGGGCGACCTACGGGGTGGAATCGACCTAACGTTCGAGGTGGAGCACGTTGGTGCCATTTGCGTGAGCTGGGGAGCACTGGGTCAAGCCCACGGTCATCCACGGCGGAGGCTGAGCTCGGCATCCATGGCGGGGTGGCCTCCGGTGCAAGGGAGGGGGTGAGAGAGGATGGGGATGACGGGCGCGCTCACTGTGATCCTGTAGGTGAGCTTAGCGTGCGTGATGGCGAGTTGTGGCGGCCGGAATCGACGACGACGACGGCGCGATGTAGAAAGGGGGGCGGTGGCAATGCGCGCGCTGTGAAGCTCCCTGGGCCGATTCCTTCCTGGGGGAGACGAGGTCGTCGATGGCGGCTGCAACGGACACGCCGGGCTCGCTCGGGGTGGTCAGTGGCCGCGCGGGTTCATGGCCATGGCGACGGTGGTGCTCGGGAGAAAAAGCGGCGACAATGGCGAGGCGAGGAGGGAGCGAGATGGAGCTAGGGTTTGTCCTGGCGGCTCGGGGGCGAGCACTTAACCCTGCCCACAAAAGCTAGGGACTGCGGATGCGCGACACGGCGGCAATCGCCGTCGAACACTCCCTGCCATGGTGATACGAGGGCGTCCGGTGAGCAGTAGGAAGGGGATGACCCCGGGTGGGCCAAGTGGGCCGGTTTGGGTGGCTGGGCCGCACTGTGCACTTGCTGTACTGGGCTGGAGCCTTTTATTCTTTTATTTCTTTTCTGCTTTCTGTTCTTTTCTATTTATATTTATTTTAGTTTCTTCCATATTTTTGTAAAATATGTAACATAGGCCATAATTAGTGTAGCACAATATTGAGATGCCACAAAAAGAATTGGAGTTTTATAAATTCTTTTGCACTTTTGTTTTATTAAAAAGGTATTGAATGCCACTGTTTTGGCTACTGTTTGAATTGTTTGGAATTTTCCATAGCACTATAAATACCCAAACCCATATGGATTTGGTCCACTGAATATTTGTGATTTTATAAAAGTATTCCACAAATTTTGGAGAAAGTTTATGTTCCACTTTGTTTTTAATATTTCACCAATGGCATTTTTAGATTTGAATTGATTTCAAAAGTTTATGGAGTGGACTATGTTTTCATCCATGATGATCAAGGCCCATGGTTCACATTGCTTGCAACAATATCAAAGGGTAATTTGAATTTGAACTGAACCATATTGATCAGGCAAATTTTTTGAACAGTAGTGAGGAACAGTAATGGTGATTACTGTTCACCTGACAGTGAGGGTGTTACACAGGTTTACTCTATTATGACCCGATATGAATATAAATTGATCATACCGACTTATGGGGTCTACTCGTCGATTTCAAGATACAAAAACATGTTGATTTTTATGATTCAACATGACACACAGTTAATCATCCCGACTCATGGGGGCTGCATATGGTAATGACCCCTAAACTAATTGTTCCAAAGTCAGTATAAGTCGGTTATACAAAAAACGACTAAGTATTATAAGAAAATTTGTGATACTTTACTGAAGTCACAAAATCCTCTTTATTAACATGTCTTCATAAGACAAAAGATTACAGGCATGACCAACGCTAAAAAAAAGGCAAAAAACTATTATAAAGCATCATGGCTGAGTTTCTTCAGCTTCATCATCGGTGATGGAACCATCATTATTGTCAGTCGGTGCATCTTCTCCATTATAGAATTCACTATCGGTGCTACAAGAACTCTCCACATAGCATTCCATACGATCCCCATTAGAATCAAAACACCTTGCCCACAAAGTTTCGTCTCCATCATACTTGAAGACGATGGTGTCCCGCTTTTAAGGCTGAGAGAGCGGATAAAGGTTTTCCAAACCCTTCTCCAAGAATATGGCACCATTGCTAGAAAAGCTCGTGGTCACCCAGATAGGCCCATGAGGGCAGCCATCCGATCGGAGCCACAACCCGGGGGGTTTGGAGTCTTCCAGGACTTTAGCAAAGATGATGGGAAAACGAACCCACCGACGAGGCCTTGAGTGGAGCACTATGAGGAATTCATGGCTGAACGCCCCCTCATGAAAAATACCATAGGAGGAAGAGGAAGACAACCTCCCGCGGGAACCAGTCCCACCTCGACCTCGACCTCTCCAACGAACACAACCACGCGAAGTTGTCTTGCCATGATCATTGCGGTCCAACTCATCGTTGGTTGCATGATCACAGTTGCGGAGCTTAGGGGCCATAAGCGAGCAAGTTTAGAAGGAGAAGAAGAAGAGGGAAGTGTGTACTTTCCTCATCACACATTTGTCTATATATATAGTTAATAATTTGAAGGGGAAACGTCAAGTCAACATCATTATGATCATGTGTATTTCCAATGTCAGGCGGTATTAAAGAAAAAGGCTCTTCGACTCTTACAATTTCCTAAATAACACATTCAATAGGTGATGCCTCGTTTTCTGAAACATTTAAGAAGGGTACAATTAACAAGATAACGGCTAAGAAAATCAACAGAAGACCATCTTATCAAATGAAGCCAGATTTTTTTCTGATGAAGCTTGAAGTCATAAAGAGCTGGTGGCAGCACTTGCAAAAAAATCCAGGAAGATCACCATGAAGCAAGCATCATGTCGATCTTGGGGGATAATGTCGGGGGAATGGATCAAGACCGTAACCCGACATGCAAAGGGCTCAGGACGACTCTGCCCATGGAAGGCCCAGAAGGAGAACAAAGTTTCTGGACCGGGTCGCGCCTAGCATGAAGCCCGAAGACCGTAGAAGGAATATGACTAACCTTGATGAACAAGGAAACCACTTGTAACTAGATTAGGACACCATCTCGTGTAGAAGTCGAATTCATGTAACCCTAGGGACCCGGCATCAATATAAGCCGGTACCCCGGGGAACAAAAAGGACAACTCAACTTAGATCTTCTCGAGGCATAGGTAGCAATTCCGCATCTTTGTACTCGAGAACTCGACACCCCATAATAGAAAAGCAGGAGTAGGTCTTTACCTTTCTAGGGGCCGAAACCTGGGTAAATCTCGCGTCTTGTGATCTCGCCGACTCTCTCCTCTTATTCACCTCGCAGCAAAGGTCCCACACTAAGTTCTCCAATGAGGACATCTGATGTGACTTTCCCACAACACCCTGTTCCGACGACTCTCAAGAAGCTTTGTCGAGTGTTTTCTCAGCCCGCGGAGCTTCGCCGTGTTGTGAATCATCATATTCATGCGGGGGGGAGGCTGTTTTGCTTTTTCTTTTGTGCATAGTCACTGGCCTGGGATAGATCTTATGTCGGCGGCTCACGGTCCTCCTTGTGGTCGAGATGAGCCGATGGTGGAGCATTATGAGGCGGCGGATGCACCCTCGCACTTGGTTGTGAAGAAAGTTTGCGAGGAGAATGACCGCATGCTTTGCGCACCTTGTAAAGTGAACCGGAGCCTGGTGTATAGTACTTCTTGTGTCTTGTAAATTCCTCATTGTTTGTTTTAATATGGTGGGATTATTCCTTTTGTGATGCATGCTGTAGTTGGGTCGCTTGAGCGGATAACACCTTGGGGTTGGCTATTGTGTGCGAGCCCCTGAGCGCTTGAGCAGTTGAGCGTTTTGGAGGGTGGCTGCTGCGAGCGATCCCCCGAGTGCTATGTTTAGGTCGCATGTGCGAGTAACCCCGCGGAGGGTGGCTGCTGCGAGCGAGCCCCCAAGTGCCAAGTTTAGGTCGCGTAAGCAAATAACGCCTCAGGGGGGCTGCTGTGAGCGAGCCCCCTAGTGCCAAGTTTAGGTCGCGTAAGAAAATAATGCATCGGGGGTGGCTGCTGCGAGCGAGATCCCGAGTGCCAAGTTTAGGTCGCGTAAGCAAATAACGCCCCGGGGGTGGCTACTACGAGCGAGTCCCCGAGTGCAAAGTTTAGGTCGTGTAAGAGAATAACGACTGGGGAAGGCAGCTGCAAACGAGCCCCCCAAGTGCCAAGTTTAGGTCATGTAATCGAATAACGCCTCGAAGGGGGGGTGGCTACTGCGAGCGAGCCCCTGAGTGCCATGTTTAGCTCGCGTAAGAGAATAACGCCTCGGGGGTGGCTGCAGCGAGCGAGCCCCCGAGTGCCAAGTTTAGGTCGCATAAGCGAATAACGCCTCGGGGGTGGCTGCTGCGAGCGTGCCCCCGAGTGCCAGATTTTTTTGCGTAAGATATTTTGGGAAACACTTTCTTGCTTTGATGCTTCCCTGATGTTCTTACTCGAAGGGGCTAAGAGGGTAACCCTTTATTTGGATCGATGGCTTTATAGCCTAGGAATGAAAATTTTCTCTAAGATAATTTGGAGCTGGGTGTGAAGCGCCGTTTTCTCCCTTGCTCTCCTAGTTCGGGGATTCTTCTAGCGCTGCCTTGGTGCTATTTGATTTCTTCGGCTTGTTCGGCAGTTCCGCTTCTTTGGTGTGCTCCGAAGGGGGTCCGCAGTACCTCCGATTCGGGTAAAACTTCGAACTGCGCGATCAGCGCGTCGAGCCGGCGGCGTTCACCTAGCGCTGGAACCATTCTGAGAACACTTTCCGGCGCGCTATAAAAATAACCCGTTTAATTATTAACCGGGTTTTTTCGTTCCATTGGCTGCGGCTGGTCTCGTGCGGTGTCGCGTCCGTGATCGGGCGAAACCCGGTGTCGCAAATGTCGAGTGTCAGGGTGGCAAGGGTCGGTCTCCGTCCGATACGAGATAAGAGGGGGAAAAATAATCGTTGATCGATAAATCGGGGATGCAAACACCGCAAACAAATCAGACAAACAAACAATTCTCACCGAAAACAAAATTTTTAATTTTTGTGAAATCTGGGCTGTTACAACAGGTCCACCCACATATCTAAATGATGCAAACTTTCATTCATTCTTTTTCTATGCATATGCCAAATGGAAAGACCGAACTAGTGACTCCTGGACTTGAACTGGGATGAGTTAGTAGGTTGAGCGGGGATCCGTTTTCCCAACATGTGGTAGTACTCTTTGTCTTGGATCACAACACAAGAACTTGGGGCCTAGGGCAGTGTTCAACGAGACAACCCACCGTGTACTCCTACACAACCTCTCATCGTTCACCTTGTTTAGTCAAGTTCACCAAACCCTTTTCATCACAAGTAACATGAACATGACTGCCACCAACATCAATTCATCACCCAAGATGGACCAATGCTTCCACAACTCTAAGCATAGCATAAGCATAACATGGATGAATGGCCACATGATGATCACAAGCAATTCCTAGATCTGTTAGGTTGAGGTTAGCTTAATATTGTGCCAGAAATGATAGGTCATGCAAAGGAATGGGTTCAAATAGCGGTAGAACGTATCATGGTTAATTCCTAAACATGCATAAGTGAGAATGAGAGGTAACTGGGTTTTTATAGACATGATCAATGGGGTTTGCTGGCCTTGCTGACGATACACTGGTTTATCAAACTTCTGCTTCAGGGGGTGACCTCCGTCTGAGATACATTGTTACCGGAACAATCATCAACAAAGGGGGGGTGGGAAATTGAAATAAAATGCACAAGCACATGATAAGGTTGTCCATGATGTATATGGTACTGGTTTTTTGAAAATTCAATTTAATTGAAGTGTATTGCAAAGGATTTGCAAATTCAAACTCCAAATTCAAATTCAAATTAAGGCATATGCACATTTGCTACTGTTGCCCCATTTTAAAATGGTCAAACATGAAAAAACAAATTGCATATTCATATTCCTTGAATTTTTCTGATAATTTTTCATATATTACTTATTAACTTTGGAGTTATGGTTTAAAAGTTATTGAATTTCAAAGTTTATGGTCTATTTTCTGGAATTTTCTGGATTTAAATTTATTTAGAAAAGGACTTATTGCGTCAGCATGAGGTCATGCTGACGTGGGGGGGGGGGCTCTGACCAGAGGGACCCACTGGTCAGTCTCAGTGGGGTTAATCCCATGTTTAAAATAACCTGGTGATTAAGTTAGCACACGGGTCCCACACATTAGTGATTGATGGTTGTGCTGAAGGGGTGGATTAGCCCTAATTAACTCGGGCCCGCCTGCGACATGACGACGGCGACCTAGAGGACGGCGGCGCCTCGCCGGAGTGCCATTTTGGCCACGGTTTGGCACGGGGATTGCACTGGAGTGCTCCTCGTGCACGTACGCATCACGTGAGCTACTCGGGCGTCACCGGAGAGGTCGCACGCGACAGCGGCCGGAGCTCGGGCCATGGCTAGAAAGGGCTACGAACTACAAAGAGAAGCACGAAAGGGGGGAAAAGGAAGATGGGCTCACCCCGGTTGCGATGGAGAGGACGGGGAGTCCGTAGGAGGTCAGTCGGCGGTGAATCGACGATGGTGAACTTGCGGCTCCGGCTGCAGCTCGTGGAGGAATCCGGCGTCTACGGGGCGAGGAAGCTGGCCATCTTATGCTCGAAGACGTAGTCGTCGTCTCTGCGCCTGATGGACAAGGTCCTAAGGACAATGGCGCTCGGTGGCCGCGCCAGTGCGTGACCGCGCTCCGGCGAGCTCTTGGTGGCGACAGAAATTCGACGAGGGAGCGGCGGAGAGGAAGCAACGAGGGGGGGGGGGAATGTGCGGGGGCCTCTGGTGAGCTGCGTGGCGCAAGTAGAAGCAGGGGGAAGGCCCAGGGGGGACGTGGCCCTCGCCGGCGTCGGCATGCTCGCCACCGAGCAGCTTGTCGACGCGGCGGAGAAGACGACAAGGGTAAGGTGGGCCTGGGCCGAGCAGCTTGTAGGTTTGGGTTGGGTTTTGTTTTTTCTTTTTCTTCTCTACTTTTCTGTTTTTCTTTTTCTGTTATTTGTTTTTCCCCAAATAAAATAACAAGGCAATTTGTAAAATCTTCAAAAAATTTATGTGGGCTTATAATATATATAGCTAGCCACTCACAAGTTGTGGAGATTTTTGAAATTCAAATAATTTGAATTTCAAAACAAATAGGGGTATTATTTAATTTCCAAGGGCCTTATGGTTTTTTTGAGAAATCTTGGAGCATGCAGTGGGACCCACTTCACTTTATATGTGATCATGCTTATTTGTAAGACTTTTTAAAAATAACAGAGGAATTTTTTAAAGCAATTTTTATCTAGCCATTTGAAATAAATTTAATTAGCGCTATTCTTTTCCGCATTTGGATTTCGTTTGAAATTTTTGCATGATGCAAAGGCACACTTGAACCCTAGCACATACCTAAACATGGGTTGTGACAACTCGCCCCCAATCAAAAGAATCTCGTCCCGAGATTCAGAAGTCGTCGGGAGGAAGGTGGGCTACTCGGCACAGAGGCGGTCTTCTCTTTCCCACGTTGCTTCTTTCTCGGAGTGGTGTGACCATTGCACTTTGAGAAACCTGATCTTCTGATGATGAGTGACACGCTCTGCGGAATCAAGAATATGAACAGGGTACTCTCGATAAGAAAGGTCATCTTGGAGATCAAGCGTTTCATGGTCGACTTCGCGGATAGGGTCCTTGAATCAACGCCTGAGTTGTGACACATGGAATACATCATGTACTCGAGAAAGGTGCGGGGGTAGTTCAAGTTGGTAGGCAACTTCTCCACGTTTATCAAGAATGCGGAAAGGTCCAATGTAACGTGGGGCCAACTTTCCTTTGATACCGAAGCGTTGGGTTCCCTTCAGAGGAGTAACCCGAAGGTAAGACTTCTCATCCAGATTGTTGCTTTCTTGCCTATGATGACAATCATAGTAGCTTTTCTGACGAGATTGAGCGGCTTTCAATTGATCACGAACAATGCGAACTTTCTCTTCTGCTTCCTTGATCATATCCGGTCTAAAGAATTGTCTTTCACTGGTTTCTGGCCAGTTCAAGGGCGTTCGACACCGTCGTCCATAGAGGAGTTCAAAAGGAGCCATGTTCAGACTAGATTGCAAACTGTTGTTATAAGCAAATTCGGAAAATGGAAGAGACTTCTCCCAATTCTTTCGAAAGATATAACATAAGCTCTGAGCATGTCTTCGAGAATTTGGTTAGCCCTTTCAACTTGACCGCTAGACTGAGGATGGAAAGCTGTACTAAAGGGGAGATGAGTTCCCATAGCATTTTGGAAACTTCCCCAGAATCTAGAGGTGAAAATGCTACTACGATCAGAATTGATTTCCAAAGGAACACCATGAAGAGAAACAATTCTAGAGACATACAAGTCCTCTAACTGGCTAGCAGTTATGGACTCGCGAACGTGAAGGAAGTGAGCAACTTTGGAAAGTCTATCCACAACAACGAAGATGACATCATTTCCTTTCTGGGTTTTTGGAAAGAAAGTGATGAAATCCATACTGAGTTTGTCCCATTTCCACTTGGGAATAGGAAAAAGGTTGAAGCGTAGCAGCAGGTCTTTGATGTTCTGCCTTAACGCGACGACAAACATCACAATCAACAACATATTGAGCAATGTCTCTCTTCATCCTAGTCCACCAAAATCTCTGGCGTAGATCTCGGTACTTTTTTGTGCTAGCGGAATGAATCGAGAGGGTTTTGTCATGGACTTCTTTGAGGATGAGTTGCCTTAGATACCTATTCTTAGGTACTACCAAACGATTTTCAAAGAATACTGTTCCTTTACTATCTGTGGAGAAACATTTAGCAACTCCGCTAGCAATGTTCTCCTTGATCCGCCGAACACCTCGTGCACGCCTTTGGGCAACTATGATTTGATCCTCAAGTGTTGGTTTCGCCACCAAGGTAGAAAGAAAACCATGAGGAACAATCTCAAGATTGAGCTTGCAAAATTCCTCATGAAGAAGTGGTTGATACTGTTGTAACATGAGGTTGTTACAATACGACTTACGACTTAGTGCATCAGCCATGACATTGGCTTTGCCTGGGGTGTAATAAATTCCTAATTCATAATCTTTTACCAACTCTATCCAGCGTCTTTTCTTGAGATTAAGATGTGGCTGGGTGAAAATATATTTGAGGCTTTGGTGATTAGAATAGATCTCACAACGATTACCAAGGAAGTAATGTCGCCAAGTCTTTAGGGCATCAACTACGGCACGAGTTCAAGATCATGGGTAGGATAGTTCTCTTCATGTGGACGCAACTGGCGTGAAGCGTAAGCTACCACATGTCGATCTTCATAAGTATGCATCCTAACCCTCGCCGTGAAGCGTCACCATAGATCTCGAAATCCCTTTTGGTGTCTGGAGGTGCAATTACGGGTGCAGAAGTCAATCTTCTCTTTAGCTCTTTAAAGCTTTCCTCGCACTTGGGGGTCCATTGGAATTTCTTATGTTTCTTGAGGAGTTCAGATAGAGGCTTTGCAACTTTGGAGAAGTTCTCAACGAAGCGGCGACAATAGCTTGCTAAGCCAAGAAAACTCCTAACTTGCTTAACCGATTCAGGTGGAGTCCAGTCAAGGATGGCCTGAACTCTCTCGGGATTGACAGCAATGCCTTTTGCAGAAATCACGTGGCCTAAGTAGGTCACTTCTGGTAGCCAAAATTCACACTTAGAGAACTTGGTATATAGGCGATGCTCTCGAAGTTTCATCAATACCAACCTAAGATGTTCTGCGTGCTCTTCTTCATTCTTCGAGTAGATGAGAATGTCATCAAGATAAACTACAACAAATTTATCTAGGTACTCCATGAAGATCGAATTTATCAAGCGCGAGAATGTGGCGGGGGCATTGGTTAAACCAAAGAACATGACGGTGTACTCGTAAAGACCATATCGAGTAGTGAAAGCCGTCTTGGGAATGTCCTCGTTTCGGATTTTGATTTGATGATAGCCTAATCTCAAATCCATCTTGGAGAAGACAGAGGATCCAGCAAGTTGATCACAAAGACCATTGATCCTAGGCAGTGGGTACTTGTTCTTTATCGTCGCTAGATTGAGCGGGCGATAGTCTAAGCACATCCTTTCTGTTCCGTCTTTCTTCGTTACGAACAGAACGGGGCAACCCCATGGCGATGAGCTAGGGCGGATGAAGCCTTTTGCCAACAAAGATTCAAGTTGGATTTTTAGCTCAGCTAACTCATGTGGGGCCATTCTATATGGGCGTCTGGAAATTGGGGTTGTGCCTGGTATAAGATCCACTATGAATTCTACGCATCTGTCAGGTGACAAGAGTTAAGGGGATGGGTTACTGGATGGTTTTTCTAGAGGATGACCATAGCTTACTAGGGGCTACAACAGATATGTCAGAGTAGCAAAGTACCCCAACACGATGGTTAGTGTGGTTCTTCTTGCTAGAAGACATCTAAAGTCGGAGGAAGAGCTTCAAATGAATCACTATTGGTTTCTAGAAAAAAACTTACAACAAACTCTAGAGAACTGTGTGCCATGACACATAATAATTCTTATGGAAAGACAACCGAAATGGAGGGAAGGATTTTGCAAATGCATCAGCTTATAAAGAATCCTGGAATGACTCGGACAGCATAACTGTTGTACCGGGATGGAAAATGAAACAACCTCGAAGAAATTGGACATAACTTCTTCAAGGAACTCAAAATACTGAGACTCTGGAAGGAAGCAATCAAGGAGATGTTCTAGTAAGACATAGATGAGCCTAGTCCTACCATCCCATAGAAAAGATAAGGGTGACTCAGAATTCAGATCGATGAGGGTAAGGAGAAAAAAGAAGCCTTCAGTTATTCCCTTTATACCCAAGTAACTATATAACTATAGAATGCTAGACTCGACTTTGACCAAGGTTGAATAATCCTATAGAAACTCCTTCTCTGATACATAGACTGTCGGGACCCAGGGTTTACGTATGTAATTACAGTCACAACTCAATCATATGGAGAGCCGAGAGTCGTACCCACTTGTCTAAGTAGACAAGGCCAAGCACAGAACACTCTCGGAAAGCATCGTACGTGAGGGGCATCCCATCCAGGCCGGATGATCAACTGAGATGGGTCCTCATCACCCGCTCACAAGTCTAAATGATTATGGGTGGTGAAATCCCATACTCATAGACAAGTCGCCTCAACCATATTATCGATTGAATCATAACACTTACATAAACAAACTCCAGCCTGATCACTTAGTCGGGGTCTCGGGCGGGCTCAATCATACAACGACGTGTGCCACGTGACAGTCGCATCGCGATGCCCCAAGCTGCGCACATCTCAGGGCCAGCAAGAACAAAACTAAGCTATCGAACCCCACACTAAGACATGCACATTATAAACATACACACATCAAACATGTCTAGTGTAAACAGCAGGTACTCATCACATGAACTCTATAAGGTATATCTTTTTTGACTTACATAGAGTACACAAAGATCATATAACTATGATCCATCATTACATCAAACAACGGAAGTAAATTAGGTCTGAGTACAGATAAGATTAACAAATGGCTTAGAGACGCCTTGTTCAACATACAAGCCGTTCCACGATGGACCAGACTGCTGTCTGGGACTATACTAGCTTAGTCAATGTCGAGCTTCCGGAAGGTGACTCCATCGGGGTCCGGGTTCTCATCTAAAACATAGAATAAGCAAACGTGAGTACGAAGTCGTACTCAGCAAGACTTACATCAGAACTATACTACTCATGCTCAAGTTTCAAGGTAAAGGGAGGTGGGGTTTCAACATGCAGAAGTGCCAGCTTTGACTTGGCTAGTCATGTACTACGAGTACCAGACTTGAGGTAAGAAGCGTCCACGATTCCACTACCAAGTCTCCAACCAATACACCACTATGGAGACTTCCTCGACTTCCCCACGAGGAAGCACGCCTTAGCACTCACGCTTATCTTGCGAGTTTTAGAGTATCCACTCAAGTTGTCTAATAATCAAGAAAAACTTTCCAAGTAGTCCCTTACCGCAGACGCGACTATTCAAATAGTTTATTAACCCTACAGGGGTGTACTGCTACACACATGAAACTATCAGTTACCGCCTTGGCCTCGACACCATTCAAGAGGGTGTCGGCGAGGATAATTTCCACAACTTTTACCTCACAGCCAACTCTAATCCAGGAATCAACCATCTGAGTTGCTCACCGCTCAAGAGTCCGGCCGGGTCAACGATACGGACTCAGACGATGCAGGCGACTGAGACGCCACCTTAGTAGATGGTTTTACTGTCTCACAGGTCAACCCACATATCTGAATGATGCAAACTTTCATTCATTCTTTTTCTATGCATATACCAAATGGAAAGCCCGAACTAGTGACTCCTAGACTTGAACTGGGGTGAGTTAGTAGGTTGAGCGGGGATCCGTTTGCCCAACATGTGGTAGTACTCTTTGTCTTGGATCACAACACAAGAACTCGGGGCCTAGGGCAGTGTTCAAAGAGACAACCCACTGTGTACTCCTACACAACCTCTCATCATTCACCTTGTTTAGTCAAGTTCACCACACCCTTTTCATCACAATTAACATGAACATGACTGACACCAACATCAATTCATCACCCAAGATGGACCAATGCTTCCTCAACTCTAAGCATAGCATAAGCATAACATGGATGAATGGCCACATGATGATCACAAGCAATTCCTAGATCTGTTAGGTTGAGGTTAGCTTAATATTGTGCCAGAAATGATAGGTCATGCAAAGGAATGGGTTCAAATAGCGGTAGAACGTATCATGGTTAATTCCTAAACATGCATAAGTGAGAATGAGAGGTAACTGGGTTTTTATAGACATGATCAATGGGGTTTGCTGGCCTTGCTGACGATACACTGGTTTATCAAACTTCTGCTTCAGGGGGTGACCTCCGTCTGAGATACATTGTTACCGGAACAATCATCAACAAAGGGGGGGTGGGAAATTGAAATAAAATGCACAAGCACATGATAAGGTTGTCCATGATGTATATGGTACTGGTTTTTTGAAAATTCAATTTAATTGAAGTGTATTGCAAAGGATTTGCAAATTCAAACTCCAAATTCAAATTCAAATTAAGGCATATGCACATTTGCTACTGTTGCCCCATTTTAAAATGGTCAAACATGAAAAAACAAATTGCATATTCATATTCCTTGAATTTTTCTGATAATTTTTCATATATTACTTATTAACTTTGGAGTTATGGTTTAAAAGTTATTGAATTTCAAAGTTTATGGTCTATTTTCTGGAATTTTCTGGATTTAAATTTATTTAGAAAAGGACTTATTGCGTCAGCATGAGGTCATGCTGACGTGGGGGGGGGGGCTCTGACCAGAGGGACCCACTGGTCAGTCTCAGTGGGGTTAATCCCATGTTTAAAATAACCTGGTGATTAAGTTAGCACACGGGTCCCACACATTAGTGATTGATGGTTGTGCTGAAGGGGTGGATTAGCCCTAATTAACTCGGGCCCGCCTGCGACATGACGACGGCGACCTAGAGGACGGCGGCGCCTCGCCGGAGTGCCATTTTGGCCACGGTTTGGCACGGGGATTGCACTGGAGTGCTCCTCGTGCACGTACGCATCACGTGAGCTACTCGGGCGTCACCGGAGAGGTCGCACGCGACAGCGGCCGGAGCTCGGGCCATGGCTAGAAAGGGCTACGAACTACAAAGAGAAGCACGAGAGGGGGGAAAAGGAAGATGGGCTCACCCCGGTTGCGATGGAGAGGACGGGGAGTCCGTAGGAGGTCAGTCGGCGGTGAATCGACGATGGTGAACTTGCGGCTCCGGCTGCAGCTCGTGGAGGAATCCGGCGTCTACGGGGCGAGGAAGCTGGCCATCTTATGCTCGAAGACGTAGTCGTCGTCTCTGCGCCTGATGGACAAGGTCCTAAGGACTATGGCGCTCGGTGGCCGCGCCAGTGCGTGACCGCGCTCCGGCGAGCTCTTGGTGGCGACAGAAATTCGACGAGGGAGCGGCGGAGAGGAAGCAACGAGGGGGGGGGGGGAATGTGCGGGGGCCTCTAGTGAGCTGCGTGGCGCAAGTAGAAGCAGGGGGAAGGCCCAGGGGGGACGTGGCCCTCGCCGGCGTCGGCATGCTCGCCACCGAGCAGCTTGTCGACGCGGCGGGGAAGACGACAAGGGTAAGGTGGGCCTGGGCCGAGCAGCTTGTAGGTTTGGGTTGGGTTTTGTTTTTTCTTTTTCTTCTCTACTTTTCTGTTTTTCTTTTTCTGTTATTTGTTTTTCCCCAAATAAAATAACAAGGCAATTTGTAAAATCTTCAAAAAATTTATGTGGGCTTATAATATATATAGCTAGCCACTCACAAGTTGTGGAGATTTTTTAAATTCAAATAATTTGAATTTCAAAACAAATAGGGGTATTATTTAATTTCCAAGGGCCTTATGGTTTTTTTGAGAAATCTTGGAGCATGCAGTGGGACCCACTTCACTTTATATGTGATCATGCTTATTTGTAAGACTTTTTAAAAATAACAGAGGAATTTTTTAAAGCAATTTTTATCTAGCCATTTGAAATAAATTTAATTAGCGCTATTCTTTTCCGCATTTGGATTTCGTTTGAAATTTTTGCATGATGCAAAGGCACACTTGAACCCTAGCACATACCTAAACATGGGTTGTGACAACTCGCCCCCAATCAAAAGAATCTCGTCCCGAGATTCAGAAGTCGTCGGGAGGAAGGTGGGCTACTCGGCACAGAGGCGGTCTTCTCTTTCCCACGTTGCTTCTTTCTCGGAGTGGTGTGACCATTGCACTTTGAGAAACCTGATCTTCTGATGATGAGTGACACGCTCTGCGGAATCAAGAATATGAACAGGGTACTCTCGATAAGAAAGGTCATCTTGGAGATCAAGCGTTTCATGGTCGACTTCGCGGATAGGGTCCTTGAATCAACGCCTGAGTTGTGACACATGGAATACATCATGTACTCGAGAAAGGTGCGGGGGTAGTTCAAGTTGGTAGGCAACTTCTCCACGTTTATCAAGAATGCGGAAAGGTCCAATGTAACGTGGGGCCAACTTTCCTTTGATACCGAAGCGTTGGGTTCCCTTCAGAGGAGTAACCCGAAGGTAAGACTTCTCATCCAGATTGTTGCTTTCTTGCCTATGATGACAATCATAGTAGCTTTTCTGACGAGATTGAGCGGCTTTCAATTGATCACGAACAATGCGAACTTTCTCTTCTGCTTCCTTGATCATATCCGGTCTAAAGAATTGTCTTTCACTGGTTTCTGGCCAGTTCAAGGGCGTTCGACACCGTCGTCCATAGAGGAGTTCAAAAGGAGCCATGTTCAGACTAGATTGCAAACTGTTGTTATAAGCAAATTCGGAAAATGGAAGAGACTTCTCCCAATTCTTTCGAAAGATATAACATAAGCTCTGAGCATGTCTTCGAGAATTTGGTTAGCCCTTTCAACTTGACCGCTAGACTGAGGATGGAAAGCTGTACTAAAGGGGAGATGAGTTCCCATAGCATTTTGGAAACTTCCCCAGAATCTAGAGGTGAAAATGCTACTACGATCAGAATTGATTTCCAAAGGAACACCATGAAGAGAAACAATTCTAGAGACATACAAGTCCTCTAACTGGCTAGCAGTTATGGACTCGCGAACGTGAAGGAAGTGAGCAACTTTGGAAAGTCTATCCACAACAACGAAGATGACATCATTTCCTTTCTGGGTTTTTGGAAAGAAAGTGATGAAATCCATACTGAGTTTGTCCCATTTCCACTTGGGAATAGGAAAAAGGTTGAAGCGTAGCAGCAGGTCTTTGATGTTCTGCCTTAACGCGACGACAAACATCACAATCAACAACATATTGAGCAATGTCTCTCTTCATCCTAGTCCACCAAAATCTCTGGCGTAGATCTCGGTACTTTTTTGTGCTAGCGGAATGAATCGAGAGGGTTTTGTCATGGACTTCTTTGAGGATGAGTTGCCTTAGATACCTATTCTTAGGTACTACCAAACGATTTTCAAAGAATACTGTTCCTTTACTATCTGTGGAGAAACATTTAGCAACTCCGCTAGCAATGTTCTCCTTGATCCGCCGAACACCTCGTGCACGCCTTTGGGCAACTATGATTTGATCCTCAAGTGTTGGTTTCGCCACCAAGGTAGAAAGAAAACCATGAGGAACAATCTCAAGATTGAGCTTGCAAAATTCCTCATGAAGAAGTGGTTGATACTGTTGTAACATGAGGTTGTTACAATACGACTTACGACTTAGTGCATCAGCCATGACATTGGCTTTGCCTGGGGTGTAATAAATTCCTAATTCATAATCTTTTACCAACTCTATCCAGCGTCTTTTCTTGAGATTAAGATGTGGCTGGGTGAAAATATATTTGAGGCTTTGGTGATTAGAATAGATCTCACAACGATTACCAAGGAAGTAATGTCGCCAAGTCTTTAGGGCATCAACTACGGCACGAGTTCAAGATCATGGGTAGGATAGTTCTCTTCATGTGGACGCAACTGGCGTGAAGCGTAAGCTACCACATGTCGATCTTCATAAGTATGCATCCTAACCCTCGCCGTGAAGCGTCACCATAGATCTCGAAATCCCTTTTGGTGTCTGGAGGTGCAATTACGGGTGCAGAAGTCAATCTTCTCTTTAGCTCTTTAAAGCTTTCCTCGCACTTGGGGGTCCATTGGAATTTCTTATGTTTCTTGAGGAGTTCAGATAGAGGCTTTGCAACTTTGGAGAAGTTCTCAACGAAGCGGCGACAATAGCTTGCTAAGCCAAGAAAACTCCTAACTTGCTTAACCGATTCAGGTGGAGTCCAGTCAAGGATGGCCTGAACTCTCTCGGGATTGACAGCAATGCCTTTTGCAGAAATCACGTGGCCTAAGTAGGTCACTTCTGGTAGCCAAAATTCACACTTAGAGAACTTGGTATATAGGCGATGCTCTCGAAGTTTCATCAATACCAACCTAAGATGTTCTGCGTGCTCTTCTTCATTCTTCGAGTAGATGAGAATGTCATCAAGATAAACTACAACAAATTTATCTAGGTACTCCATGAAGATCGAATTTATCAAGCGCGAGAATGTGGCGGGGGCATTGGTTAAACCAAAGAACATGACGGTGTACTCGTAAAGACCATATCGAGTAGTGAAAGCCGTCTTGGGAATGTCCTCGTTTCGGATTTTGATTTGATGATAGCCTAATCTCAAATCCATCTTGGAGAAGACAGAGGATCCAGCAAGTTGATCACAAAGACCATTGATCCTAGGCAGTGGGTACTTGTTCTTTATCGTCGCTAGATTGAGCGGGCGATAGTCTAAGCACATCCTTTCTGTTCCGTCTTTCTTCGTTACGAACAGAACGGGGCAACCCCATGGCGATGAGCTAGGGCGGATGAAGCCTTTTGCCAACAAAGATTCAAGTTGGATTTTTAGCTCAGCTAACTCATGTGGGGCCATTCTATATGGGCGTCTGGAAATTGGGGTTGTGCCTGGTATAAGATCCACTATGAATTCTACGCATCTGTCAGGTGACAAGAGTTAAGGGGATGGGTTACTGGATGGTTTTTCTAGAGGATGACCATAGCTTACTAGGGGCTACAACAGATATGTCAGAGTAGCAAAGTACCCCAACACGATGGTTAGTGTGGTTCTTCTTGCTAGAAGACATCTAAAGTCGGAGGAAGAGCTTCAAATGAATCACTATTGGTTTCTAGAAAAAAACTTACAACAAACTCTAGAGAACTGTGTGCCATGACACATAATAATTCTTATGGAAAGACAACCGAAATGGAGGGAAGGATTTTGCAAATGCATCAGCTTATAAAGAATCCTGGAATGACTCGGACAGCATAACTGTTGTACCGGGATGGAAAATGAAACAACCTCGAAGAAATTGGACATAACTTCTTCAAGGAACTCAAAATACTGAGACTCTGGAAGGAAGCAATCAAGGAGATGTTCTAGTAAGACATAGATGAGCCTAGTCCTACCATCCCATAGAAAAGATAAGGGTGACTCAGAATTCAGATCGATGAGGGTAAGGAGAAAAAAGAAGCCTTCAGTTATTCCCTTTATACCCAAGTAACTATATAACTATAGAATGCTAGACTCGACTTTGACCAAGGTTGAATAATCCTATAGAAACTCCTTCTCTGATACATAGACTGTCGGGACCCAGGGTTTACGTATGTAATTACAGTCACAACTCAATCATATGGAGAGCCGAGAGTCGTACCCACTTGTCTAAGTAGACAAGGCCAAGCACAGAACACTCTCGGAAAGCATCGTACGTGAGGGGCATCCCATCCAGGCCGGATGATCAACTGAGATGGGTCCTCATCACCCGCTCACAAGTCTAAATGATTATGGGTGGTGAAATCCCATACTCATAGACAAGTCGCCTCAACCATATTATCGATTGAATCATAACACTTACATAAACAAACTCCAGCCTGATCACTTAGTCGGGGTCTCGGGCGGGCTCAATCATACAACGACGTGTGCCACGTGACAGTCGCATCGCGATGCCCCAAGCTGCGCACATCTCAGGGCCAGCAAGAACAAAACTAAGCTATCGAACCCCACACTAAGACATGCACATTATAAACATACACACATCAAACATGTCTAGTGTAAACAGCAGGTACTCATCACATGAACTCTATAAGGTATATCTTTTTTGACTTACATAGAGTACACAAAGATCATATAACTATGATCCATCATTACATCAAACAACGGAAGTAAATTAGGTCTGAGTACAGATAAGATTAACAAATGGCTTAGAGACGCCTTGTTCAACATACAAGCCGTTCCACGATGGACCAGACTGCTGTCTGGGACTATACTAGCTTAGTCAATGTCGAGCTTCCGGAAGGTGACTCCATCGGGGTCCGGGTTCTCATCTAAAACATAGAATAAGCAAACGTGAGTACGAAGTCGTACTCAGCAAGACTTACATCAGAACTATACTACTCATGCTCAAGTTTCAAGGTAAAGGGAGGTGGGGTTTCAACATGCAGAAGTGCCAGCTTTGACTTGGCTAGTCATGTACTACGAGTACCAGACTTGAGGTAAGAAGCGTCCACGATTCCACTACCAAGTCTCCAACCAATACACCACTATGGAGACTTCCTCGACTTCCCCACGAGGAAGCACGCCTTAGCACTCACGCTTATCTTGCGAGTTTTAGAGTATCCACTCAAGTTGTCTAATAATCAAGAAAAACTTTCCAAGTAGTCCCTTACCGCAGACGCGACTATTCAAATAGTTTATTAACCCTACAGGGGTGTACTGCTACACACATGAAACTATCAGTTACCGCCTTGGCCTCGACACCATTCAAGAGGGTGTCGGCGAGGATAATTTCCACAACTTTTACCTCACAGCCAACTCTAATCCAGGAATCAACCATCTGAGTTGCTCACCGCTCAAGAGTCCGGCCGGGTCAACGATACGGACTCAGACGATGCAGGCGACTGAGACGCCACCTTAGTAGATGGTTTTACTGTCTCACAGGTCAACCCACATATCTGAATGATGCAAACTTTCATTCATTCTTTTTCTATGCATATACCAAATGGAAAGCCCGAACTAGTGACTCCTAGACTTGAACTGGGGTGAGTTAGTAGGTTGAGCGGGGATCCGTTTGCCCAACATGTGGTAGTACTCTTTGTCTTGGATCACAACACAAGAACTCGGGGCCTAGGGCAGTGTTCAAAGAGACAACCCACTGTGTACTCCTACACAACCTCTCATCATTCACCTTGTTTAGTCAAGTTCACCACACCCTTTTCATCACAATTAACATGAACATGACTGACACCAACATCAATTCATCACCCAAGATGGACCAATGCTTCCTCAACTCTAAGCATAGCATAAGCATAACATGGATGAATGGCCACATGATGATCACAAGCAATTCCTAGATCTGTTAGGTTGAGGTTAGCTTAATATTGTGCCAGAAATGATAGGTCATGCAAAGGAATGGGTTCAAATAGCGGTAGAACGTATCATGGTTAATTCCTAAACATGCATAAGTGAGAATGAGAGGTAACTGGGTTTTTATAGACATGATCAATGGGGTTTGCTGGCCTTGCTGACGATACACTGGTTTATCAAACTTCTGCTTCAGGGGGTGACCTCCGTCTGAGATACATTGTTACCGGAACAATCATCAACAAAGGGGGGGTGGGAAATTGAAATAAAATGCACAAGCACATGATAAGGTTGTCCATGATGTATATGGTACTGGTTTTTTGAAAATTCAATTTAATTGAAGTGTATTGCAAAGGATTTGCAAATTCAAACTCCAAATTCAAATTCAAATTAAGGCATATGCACATTTGCTACTGTTGCCCCATTTTAAAATGGTCAAACATGAAAAAACAAATTGCATATTCATATTCCTTGAATTTTTCTGATAATTTTTCATATATTACTTATTAACTTTGGAGTTATGGTTTAAAAGTTATTGAATTTCAAAGTTTATGGTCTATTTTCTGGAATTTTCTGGATTTAAATTTATTTAGAAAAGGACTTATTGCGTCAGCATGAGGTCATGCTGACGTGGGGGGGGGGCTCTGACCAGAGGGACCCACTGGTCAGTCTCAGTGGGGTTAATCCCATGTTTAAAATAACCTGGTGATTAAGTTAGCACACGGGTCCCACACATTAGTGATTGATGGTTGTGCTGAAGGGGTGGATTAGCCCTAATTAACTCGGGCCCGCCTGCGACATGACGACGGCGACCTAGAGGACGGCGGCGCCTCGCCGGAGTGCCATTTTGGCCACGGTTTGGCACGGGGATTGCACTGGAGTGCTCCTCGTGCACGTACGCATCACGTGAGCTACTCGGGCGTCACCGGAGAGGTCGCACGCGACAGCGGCCGGAGCTCGGGCCATGGCTAGAAAGGGCTACGAACTACAAAGAGAAGCACGAGAGGGGGGAAAAGGAAGATGGGCTCACCCCGGTTGCGATGGAGAGGACGGGGAGTCCGTAGGAGGTCAGTCGGCGGTGAATCGACGATGGTGAACTTGCGGCTCCGGCTGCAGCTCGTGGAGGAATCCGGCGTCTACGGGGCGAGGAAGCTGGCCATCTTATGCTCGAAGACGTAGTCGTCGTCTCTGCGCCTGATGGACAAGGTCCTAAGGACTATGGCGCTCGGTGGCCGCGCCAGTGCGTGACCGCGCTCCGGCGAGCTCTTGGTGGCGACAGAAATTCGACGAGGGAGCGGCGGAGAGGAAGCAACGAGGGGGGGGGGGGGAATGTGCGGGGGCCTCTGGTGAGCTGCGTGGCGCAAGTAGAAGCAGGGGGAAGGCCCAGGGGGGACGTGGCCCTCGCCGGCGTCGGCATGCTCGCCACCGAGCAGCTTGTCGACGCGGCGGGGAAGACGACAAGGGTAAGGTGGGCCTGGGCCGAGCAGCTTGTAGGTTTGGGTTGGGTTTTGTTTTTTCTTTTTCTTCTCTACTTTTCTGTTTTTCTTTTTCTGTTATTTGTTTTTCCCCAAATAAAATAACAAGGCAATTTGTAAAATCTTCAAAAAATTTATGTGGGCTTATAATATATATAGCTAGCCACTCACAAGTTGTGGAGATTTTTTAAATTCAAATAATTTGAATTTCAAAACAAATAGGGGTATTATTTAATTTCCAAGGGCCTTATGGTTTTTTTGAGAAATCTTGGAGCATGCAGTGGGACCCACTTCACTTTATATGTGATCATGCTTATTTGTAAGACTTTTTAAAAATAACAGAGGAATTTTTTAAAGCAATTTTTATCTAGCCATTTGAAATAAATTTAATTAGCGCTATTCTTTTCCGCATTTGGATTTCGTTTGAAATTTTTGCATGATGCAAAGGCACACTTGAACCCTAGCACATACCTAAACATGGGTTGTGACAACTCGCCCCCAATCAAAAGAATCTCGTCCCGAGATTCAGAAGTCGTCGGGAGGAAGGTGGGCTACTCGGCACAGAGGCGGTCTTCTCTTTCCCACGTTGCTTCTTTCTCGGAGTGGTGTGACCATTGCACTTTGAGAAACCTGATCTTCTGATGATGAGTGACACGCTCTGCGGAATCAAGAATATGAACAGGGTACTCTCGATAAGAAAGGTCATCTTGGAGATCAAGCGTTTCATGGTCGACTTCGCGGATAGGGTCCTTGAATCAACGCCTGAGTTGTGACACATGGAATACATCATGTACTCGAGAAAGGTGCGGGGGTAGTTCAAGTTGGTAGGCAACTTCTCCACGTTTATCAAGAATGCGGAAAGGTCCAATGTAACGTGGGGCCAACTTTCCTTTGATACCGAAGCGTTGGGTTCCCTTCAGAGGAGTAACCCGAAGGTAAGACTTCTCATCCAGATTGTTGCTTTCTTGCCTATGATGACAATCATAGTAGCTTTTCTGACGAGATTGAGCGGCTTTCAATTGATCACGAACAATGCGAACTTTCTCTTCTGCTTCCTTGATCATATCCGGTCTAAAGAATTGTCTTTCACTGGTTTCTGGCCAGTTCAAGGGCGTTCGACACCGTCGTCCATAGAGGAGTTCAAAAGGAGCCATGTTCAGACTAGATTGCAAACTGTTGTTATAAGCAAATTCGGAAAATGGAAGAGACTTCTCCCAATTCTTTCGAAAGATATAACATAAGCTCTGAGCATGTCTTCGAGAATTTGGTTAGCCCTTTCAACTTGACCGCTAGACTGAGGATGGAAAGCTGTACTAAAGGGGAGATGAGTTCCCATAGCATTTTGGAAACTTCCCCAGAATCTAGAGGTGAAAATGCTACTACGATCAGAATTGATTTCCAAAGGAACACCATGAAGAGAAACAATTCTAGAGACATACAAGTCCTCTAACTGGCTAGCAGTTATGGACTCGCGAACGTGAAGGAAGTGAGCAACTTTGGAAAGTCTATCCACAACAACGAAGATGACATCATTTCCTTTCTGGGTTTTTGGAAAGAAAGTGATGAAATCCATACTGAGTTTGTCCCATTTCCACTTGGGAATAGGAAAAAGGTTGAAGCGTAGCAGCAGGTCTTTGATGTTCTGCCTTAACGCGACGACAAACATCACAATCAACAACATATTGAGCAATGTCTCTCTTCATCCTAGTCCACCAAAATCTCTGGCGTAGATCTCGGTACTTTTTTGTGCTAGCGGAATGAATCGAGAGGGTTTTGTCATGGACTTCTTTGAGGATGAGTTGCCTTAGATACCTATTCTTAGGTACTACCAAACGATTTTCAAAGAATACTGTTCCTTTACTATCTATGGAGAAACATTTAGCAACTCCGCTAGCAATGTTCTCCTTGATCCGCCGAACACCTCGTGCACGCCTTTGGGCAACTATGATTTGATCCTCAAGTGTTGGTTTCGCCACCAAGGTAGAAAGAAAACCATGAGGAACAATCTCAAGATTGAGCTTGCAAAATTCCTCATGAAGAAGTGGTTGATACTGTTGTAACATGAGGTTGTTACAATACGACTTACGACTTAGTGCATCAGCCATGACATTGGCTTTGCCTGGGGTGTAATAAATTCCTAATTCATAATCTTTTACCAACTCTATCCAGCGTCTTTTCTTGAGATTAAGATGTGGCTGGGTGAAAATATATTTGAGGCTTTGGTGATTAGAATAGATCTCACAACGATTACCAAGGAAGTAATGTCGCCAAGTCTTTAGGGCATCAACTACGGCACGAGTTCAAGATCATGGGTAGGATAGTTCTCTTCATGTGGACGCAACTGGCGTGAAGCGTAAGCTACCACATGTCGATCTTCATAAGTATGCATCCTAACCCTCGCCGTGAAGCGTCACCATAGATCTCGAAATCCCTTTTGGTGTCTGGAGGTGCAATTACGGGTGCAGAAGTCAATCTTCTCTTTAGCTCTTTAAAGCTTTCCTCGCACTTGGGGGTCCATTGGAATTTCTTATGTTTCTTGAGGAGTTCAGATAGAGGCTTTGCAACTTTGGAGAAGTTCTCAACGAAGCGGCGACAATAGCTTGCTAAGCCAAGAAAACTCCTAACTTGCTTAACCGATTCAGGTGGAGTCCAGTCAAGGATGGCCTGAACTCTCTCGGGATTGACAGCAATGCCTTTTGCAGAAATCACGTGGCCTAAGTAGGTCACTTCTGGTAGCCAAAATTCACACTTAGAGAACTTGGTATATAGGCGATGCTCTCGAAGTTTCATCAATACCAACCTAAGATGTTCTGCGTGCTCTTCTTCATTCTTCGAGTAGATGAGAATGTCATCAAGATAAACTACAACAAATTTAGCTAGGTACTCCATGAAGATCGAATTTATCAAGCGCGAGAATGTGGCGGGGGCATTGGTTAAACCAAAGAACATGACGGTGTACTCGTAAAGACCATATCGAGTAGTGAAAGCCGTATTGGGAATGTCCTCGTTTCGGATTTTGATTTGATGATAGCCTAATCTCAAATCCATCTTGGAGAAGACAGAGGATCCAGCAAGTTGATCACAAAGACCATTGATCCTAGGCAGTGGGTACTTGTTCTTTATCGTCGCTAGATTGAGCGGGCGATAGTCTAAGCACATCCTTTCTGTTCCGTCTTTCTTCGTTACGAACAGAACGGGGCAACCCCATGGCGATGAGCTAGGGCGGATGAAGCCTTTTGCCAACAAAGATTCAAGTTGGATTTTTAGCTCAGCTAACTCATGTGGGGCCATTCTATATGGGCGTCTGGAAATTGGGGTTGTGCCTGGTATAAGATCCACTATGAATTCTACGCATCTGTCAGGTGACAAGAGTTAAGGGGATGGGTTACTGGATGGTTTTTCTAGAGGATGACCATAGCTTACTAGGGGCTACAACAGATATGTCAGAGTAGCAAAGTACCCCAACACGATGGTTAGTGTGGTTCTTCTTGCTAGAAGACATCTAAAGTCGGAGGAAGAGCTTCAAATGAATCACTATTGGTTTCTAGAAAAAAACTTACAACAAACTCTAGAGAACTGTGTGCCATGACACATAATAATTCTTATGGAAAGACAACCGAAATGGAGGGAAGGATTTTGCAAATGCATCAGCTTATAAAGAATCCTGGAATGACTCGGACAGCATAACTGTTGTACCGGGATGGAAAATGAAACAACCTCGAAGAAATTGGACATAACTTCTTCAAGGAACTCAAAATACTGAGACTCTGGAAGGAAGCAATCAAGGAGATGTTCTAGTAAGACATAGATGAGCCTAGTCCTACCATCCCATAGAAAAGATAAGGGTGACTCAGAATTCAGATCGATGAGGGTAAGGAGAAAAAAGAAGCCTTCAGTTATTCCCTTTATACCCAAGTAACTATATAACTATAGAATGCTAGACTCGACTTTGACCAAGGTTGAATAATCCTATAGAAACTCCTTCTCTGATACATAGACTGTCGGGACCCAGGGTTTACGTATGTAATTACAGTCACAACTCAATCATATGGAGAGCCGAGAGTCGTACCCACTTGTCTAAGTAGACAAGGCCAAGCACAGAACACTCTCGGAAAGCATCGTACGTGAGGGGCATCCCATCCAGGCCGGATGATCAACTGAGATGGGTCCTCATCACCCGCTCACAAGTCTAAATGATTATGGGTGGTGAAATCCCATACTCATAGACAAGTCGCCTCAACCATATTATCGATTGAATCATAACACTTACATAAACAAACTCCAGCCTGATCACTTAGTCGGGGTCTCGGGCGGGCTCAATCATACAACGACGTGTGCCACGTGACAGTCGCATCGCGATGCCCCAAGCTGCGCACATCTCAGGGCCAGCAAGAACAAAACTAAGCTATCGAACCCCACACTAAGACATGCACATTATAAACATACACACATCAAACATGTCTAGTGTAAACAGCAGGTACTCATCACATGAACTCTATAAGGTATATCTTTTTTGACTTACATAGAGTACACAAAGATCATATAACTATGATCCATCATTACATCAAACAACGGAAGTAAATTAGGTCTGAGTACAGATAAGATTAACAAATGGCTTAGAGACGCCTTGTTCAACATACAAGCCGTTCCACGATGGACCAGACTGCTGTCTGGGACTATACTAGCTTAGTCAATGTCGAGCTTCCGGAAGGTGACTCCATCGGGGTCCGGGTTCTCATCTAAAACATAGAATAAGCAAACGTGAGTACGAAGTCGTACTCAGCAAGACTTACATCAGAACTATACTACTCATGCTCAAGTTTCAAGGTAAAGGGAGGTGGGGTTTCAACATGCAGAAGTGCCAGCTTTGACTTGGCTAGTCATGTACTACGAGTACCAGACTTGAGGTAAGAAGCGTCCACGATTCCACTACCAAGTCTCCAACCAATACACCACTATGGAGACTTCCTCGACTTCCCCACGAGGAAGCACGCCTTAGCACTCACGCTTATCTTGCGAGTTTTAGAGTATCCACTCAAGTTGTCTAATAATCAAGAAAAACTTTCCAAGTAGTCCCTTACCGCAGACGCGACTATTCAAATAGTTTATTAACCCTACAGGGGTGTACTGCTACACACATGAAACTATCAGTTACCGCCTTGGCCTCGACACCATTCAAGAGGGTGTCGGCGAGGATAATTTCCACAACTTTTACCTCACAGCCAACTCTAATCCAGGAATCAACCATCTGAGTTGCTCACCGCTCAAGAGTCCGGCCGGGTCAACGATACGGACTCAGACGATGCAGGCGACTGAGACGCCACCTTAGTAGATGGTTTTACTGTCTCACAGGTCGACCCACATATCTGAATGATGCAAACTTTCATTCATTCTTTTTCTATGCATATACCAAATGGAAAGCCCGAACTAGTGACTCCTAGACTTGAACTGGGGTGAGTTAGTAGGTTGAGCGGGGATCCGTTTGCCCAACATGTGGTAGTACTCTTTGTCTTGGATCACAACACAAGAACTCGGGGCCTAGGGCAGTGTTCAACGAGACAACCCACTGTGTACTCCTACACAACCTCTCATCATTCACCTTGTTTAGTCAAGTTCACCACACCCTTTTCATCACAATTAACATGAACATGACTGACACCAACATCAATTCATCACCCAAGATGGACCAATGCTTCCTCAACTCTAAGCATAGAATAAGCATAACATGGATGAATGGCCACATGATGATCACAAGCAATTCCTAGATCTGCTAGGTTGAGGTTAGCTTAATACTGTGGCAGAAATGATAGGTCATGCAAAGGAATGGGTTCAACTAGCGGTAGAACGTATCATGGTGAATTCCTAAACATGCATAAGTGAGAATGAGAGGGAACTGGGTTTTTATAGACATGATCAATGGCGTTTGCTTGCCTTGCTGACGATACACTGGTTTATCGAACTTCTGCTTCAGGGGGTGACCTCCGTCTCGGATACACTGTTATCGGAACAATCATCAACAAAGGGGGAAACATTGAAATAAAATGCACAAGCACATGATAAGGTTGTCCATGATGTATATGGTACTGGTTTTTTGACAATTTAATTTAATTGAAGTTTATTGCAAAGGATTTGCAAATTCAAACTCCAATTTCAAATTCATATTAAGCCATATGCACATTTGCTACTGTTGCCCCATTTTAAAATGGTCAACCATGAAAACAAATTGCATATTCATAATCCTTACATATTTTCCGATAATTTTTCATATATTACTTATTAACTTTGGAGTTATGGTTTAAAAGTTGTTGAATTTAAAAGTTTATTCTATTTTCTTGAATTTTATGGATTTAAATTTAATTAGAAAAGGACTTATTATGTCAGCATGAGGTCATGCTGACGTGGGGGGGGCTCTGAACAGAGGGACCCACTGGTCAGTCTCAGTGGGGTTAATCCCGTGTTTAAAATAACCTGGTAATTAAGTTAGCACACGGGTCCCACGCGTCAGTGATTGATGGTTGTGCTTAAGGGGTGGATTAGCCCTAATTAACTCGGGCCTGCCGGCGACATGACGACGGCGGCCCAGAGGACGGCGGCGCCTCGCCGGAGTGCCATTTTGGCCACAGTTTGGCACGGGGATTGCATTGGAGTGCTCCTCGTGCACGTACGCATCACGTGAGCCACTCGGGCGTCACCGGAGAGGTCGCACGCGACGGCGGCCGGAGCTCAGGCCACGGCAAGAACGGGCTACGGAACACAGAGAGAAGCACGAGAGGGGGGAAAATAAAGAGGGGCTCACCCCGGTTGCGATGGAGAGGACGGGGAGTCCGTAGGAGGTCAGTCGGCGGTGAATCGACGACGGTGAACTTGCGTCTCCGGCGGCAGCTCGTGGAGGAATCCGGCGTCTACGGGGCGAGGAAGCTGGCCATATTATGCTCGAAGACGTAGTCGTCGTCTCTGCGCCTGATGGACAAGGTCCTAAGGACTATGGCGCTCGGTGGCCACGCCAGTGCGTGATCGCGCTCCGGCGAGCTCTCGGTGGCGACAGAAATTCGACGAGGGAGCGGCGGAGAGGAAGCAACGAGGGGGGCGGGAATGTGGGGGGGGCCTCTGGTGAGCTGCGTGGCGTGAGTAGAAGCAGGGGGAAGGCCCAGGGGGACGTGGCCCTCGCCGGCGTCGGCATGCTCGCCACCGAGCAGCTTGTCGACGCGGCGGGGAAGACGGAAAGGGTAAGGTGGGCCTGGGCCGTGGGGGGATTAGTTGGGCCCGAGGCCTGTAGGTTTGTGACGAGGGGGTGACCCCAGGACTCCTACGGATGAGCCTACCTAGTGTCCATGAAGGCAAAAGGCCCATGAAGATACGGCCTCGGCCCGCTAGTTGGCACCGACGTAGGAGTCCTCGACTCACAAGGAAGGTGCGAAGATCTGCCGTACGGAGCAAGCTAGGGTTAGGAAAGTTTACCTGTACACGTAGATGAACTCCCCGAGACCTAGCCCGATATATAAGGGCTAGGAGGGGCGACACCAAAAACATCCAATCTCACATGTAACCCTAGCCTTGAGCGCTCCGGCCTTGGCCTCCATTGTAATCGCATCTCCCCAATCAATAATATCGAGCAGGAGCGAGCCTTCCTGTTTGCCGACGAGCTATCGTCCAACCTGTGCCTCTCATGACTAACCCAAGGTCCCTGACCATGGGATTTTCCGGGGTTGATCCCCGTCAATTGGCGCCGTCTGTGGGAACCGCGCAGGTTGGGAACGCGATCTCAGCGGCCTCATCATCACCAGCACTCATCGACTCGACGGCTCCGGAAAGATCCAACCTGTTCGAGTCCCTCGGATTCACGGCCCACCTCCCGGCCCTCAAACCAGTCTTCACCGACCTACACTCCGGCGTCAATCGTATCTTCGGAGCATATCAGATCTACATCAACCACTGGGGTACCCTTCGCCTCATCGACGGCACCCGTGCGCCGATGGCAACACCTGCAGCAACGACCATAGCAGACGTCACCCGCACGGACAACCTATCTGGCGGTTGTAATTATGCACCCAACTCACGGCTCCACGCTACTCGTGACCGCTCGAGTGAATCCCTAGCACGGAGAAGCACGATCGCATGCATCAGCAAGGAAACGGCGAGGGCACCATCACAGGTGTTCATGGCAGAAGTTGGCGCATCAACGTCAGGTAACAACGGACGAGCCGACGACCCGGGCACTCGACAAGACACCCCAACCACCAACAGGATGGCTGGCCCTGGCAACACCAACCAGATGGTCGTACAGCTAGGAGAACCAGGGACCATACCAAAGAAAGTCCCGGTGGAGCAAGGACCAAGCAATCAAAAAAGTAGTCACCCGCTAGGCAACAAACAGCTAGCACCCGGCAAAGCCAGCCAGCCGTCACGCAGCAGGCAGCAAACCCGGTTGCTGCGGCGGGCGAACCACCCAAAGAAAAAATATACTTGTCCAAGGAATCGAAGGCAATGGTAAAGGAAGCAGTCGCCCGCGGCGGGTTACTACCATCAGATGCCTCAAGAGACGAGCTAAGGGCATACAACAAGCTAGCGGGGGAGCTAACCAAGCAGACGAGACAGTGGCGCCTAGCCATGGAGAAGTAAGCGAAAGCGGAACCCGAAAGGAAAGGCAGTCGCAGACAATCTCCCAGAAGTGACTCGCCAGGCCACGACTCCCCCGTCCGCAACAGATCGAAACTCAACAACCTGCGGAAGACAGAAAGGGCGAGAGTAGTGCGGAAACTAGAAGACGACTTCAGGTCAGAAGAGGACGACGACGAAGAGGAGACTCTCACTCCGGCAGAAGCACTCATAAGCGCTCAAGACTACCTGTCCCGTGCCCAGAAAAGCAGAAAGGGCAAAACGGATCGCTACACTTCCATAGCTCTGCAGATAATGAAGGACGTTATCGACGCCTCGGTACCTAAGATACCCAGCGCAAAGCGGAAGACTCGCGAGCAGACACCGGACAGGGACCCCAGTTCACCAGACGACGACGACGACGACAACAACGACGACAGACGCAGGCGCTCTGACAAGCACAAGAAACGCGACAGCGACGACAATGGCAGGCGCCGCAACACTCGGCGAGACGCACGAGACGACATCACGCAGAACAGAGTCAATCGCAGCAGGCAAAGACGCGCAGCACGCGAGGAGTAC
This sequence comes from Bromus sterilis, assembly GCA_950022295.1. Lineage (NCBI taxonomy): Eukaryota > Viridiplantae > Streptophyta > Magnoliopsida > Poales > Poaceae > Bromus > Bromus sterilis. The sequence continues at coordinate 284,841,805 of OX465596.1, forward strand.
TCGGAGGAAGAGGCTTCCGACGAGGAAATCGAGCCATGTTGAGCACTCTGCTTCACACGTGCCATACGTGAGACGTGTATGCCCAACGGTTTCAAACTGAACTCCACGACACTAAAATACAACGGACTCGAGGAGCCGGAGGCATGGCTCGACGACTACCTAATAGCATTCAAGTTTCAAAGAGGAACCAATGTCACAACAAAGCAATACGTACAGCTCATGCTCGAGAGCTCCGCTCGACATTGGCTGAAAAATCTTCGGCGCGGATCCATCAGCACCTGGAGCCAGTTCCGAGGAGCCTTCATAGAAAACTTCAAATCAACATACAAGCGACCAACCTCACTCGAGGAGCTGCGGGCATGCAAACAAGGAACGAGGGAGGCCCTGCGAGCATACATCCAACGATGGACGATACTCATGAATTCAGCGGAAGACATCTCGGACGAAAGTGCGATCGACGCATTCAGACAAGGTCTTCAGCGCGTTGAATTCAAGGAGCATCTCGGACAGATGAAAGTCCGAACACTCGAACGGCTGCTAGAACTAGCCAACAGCTGGGCGGACGGATAAGACTCCGTTCGTAACGAAACAGAAAGCCACACTGCACGATCAGAGTACGACTACGACTACAACGGAGATAGAGGAGAAGACAGAAGAAGGAAGCGGCCCAGACGGAACTTCTACAACGAGAGAGGACCCGACATGGTCGCCGCCGGTTTCTCAGATGACCGGAACGGCAGGCACCGTGATGATAACAGACCACAGCGTCGAGGCAACCCAGAAGACGAGCCCCATGCTCAGAGGCGAGAATGGAGGACGAGGCAGCCACGCGATGGCACTCGCGCATTCCGCTCTGCCAAAGAACAACTCGCGACCGTGCTCTCTACACGGATTCAGAAACGAGCGAGGAGAGCTCAAATCATCCCACACCCTCAGGAATTTTCAAAGCTTCAACGAGTTGGCCGAGGAGAAAAACCGCTCCGCGGTCGCAGCAGCACGACCACTCGCAAGCATAGCAGTTGGGCCAGTCGCCCACGGTGCGTCACCAGCCCCCCCTCCACCAACAAGACAGGTGGCCGCCATCCAGGAACGGCAAAGGACGCCAGAAGAAGAAAACCAATACCCAGAACCCCACGGGAGGAACTACATGATACAAGAAGGCAGACCTTCCAACAGGCATCAGAAAAAAGTCACCAGAAAAGTCTTCCTGGCAACCGCCGCACACCCGGCCGTCCCAGAGTACCTGCGCGGGTCGGAGACAGAAATCTCCTTCTCCCGGGACGACCACCCGCCAGTCGTCCCCCAACCAGGGCACGCCGCGCTAGTGCTCGAGGCCAGAATCGGAAATTACGACATATCGCGAGTATTCATGGATGGGGGCAGCGGGATCAACATCATCTTCACCCGAACACTCGACGACATGCTCATCCAAAACAACGCACTCAAGTCCTCAGGCACAACTTTCCACGGAATCGTACCAGGAAAAGCAGTCTACCCCCTCGGAAGGATAAGCCTGGAGGTAGTCTTCGGGGACGCGACGAACTTCCGCAAGGAAACACTTGACTTTGAAGTGGTTGATTGGAAGTCACAATACCACGCAATTCTCGGGCGGTCAGCTTTCGCTCGCTTCATGGCCGTACCCCACTACGCCTACCTCAAGCTGAAGATGCCAGGCCCAAACGGGGTCATCACAATCAGCGGCAGTTTCGTCAGATCCGACCGCTGCGACAAAGAATTCCACACGATAGCAGAAGCATTCGTAGCCAACCAAGCCAGCAGGACCACGGGACTCACAGAAGAAGCGCTCCCGTAGAAGAAAAGGAACATCGCCCGAAGAAATCCAGCACTAGGAGACAAAGCTGCCAGGCCCTTAAAGCCACTACATCATCGCTCTAAAAGGAACCCACCCTCAACAGAGCCCGCCTACTCTTTGTAAGAAACAGCAGGAAAGATATTACATAAAATATTTTTCCACAAAATTACTCGGCACTCGGGGGCTCGCCGAAGCAGCCACCCCCCGACGCGTCCTCCGCAATTACGGCAAATTAACTCGGCACTCGGGGGCTCGCCGAATCAGCCACCCCCCGACGCGTCCTCCACAATCCTGGCAAATTAACTCGGCACTCGGGGGCTCGCCGAAGCAGCCACCCCCCGACGCGTCCTCCGCAATCGCAGAAAATTAACTCGGCACTCGGGGGCTCGCCGAAGCAGCCACCCCCCGACGCGTCATCCGCAATCGCGGCAAATTAACTCGGCACTCGGGGGCTCGCCGAAGCAGCCACCCCGATGCGTCCTCCGCAATCGCGACAAATTAACTCGGCACTCGGGGGCTCACCGAAGCAGCCACCCCCCGACGCGTCCTCCGCAATCGCGGCAAACTAACTCGGCACTCGGGGGCTTGCCAAAGAAGCCACCCCCCGACGCGTCCTCCGCAATCGTGGAAAATTAACTCGGCACTCGGGGGCTCGCCGAAGCAGCCACCCCCCGAGGCGTCCTCCGCAATAGCGGCAAATTAACTTAGCCCTCGGGGGCTCGCCGAAGCAGCCACCCCCCGAGGCGCCCCGCGCAAATTACAAATGCAGACGATATATACAACCAAGAAGAGGCATATACAATGAAGGGAAAAACCTAATCTTTAGGCTCCAACTTTGCCTTAATAAGTGCACCCAGATGGCGGTCGTTCAATTCTCAAACTCACCTCACAACGTGGTGCGCGTGCCTATCTACATCCACGTAGTGCTCATTCATCGGATGATCCCTACCACCCGGAGGACCCGACACCACCTGAGCAAAATCCACCCCTGGCCAATGACTATGGACCAAGCCCAAAGCAGCTCGGGCTCCAGCACGAATTTGGTGATCCATCACTCGACGCAACTCGGCAGGCTGAGAAAATACGTGACACAGCCTCTCAAGGGACGAAGGAACCACCTCCAACGGATAGAAATCAACATGGATACCACCCAACACCCGCTGGCAGTAGCTGAGAGCTTCCAGTACCCGCTCAACTCCGCGACGAAGCAACGCAAACGCTCGAGCACGAGCCCCATCTGCCCAAAAAGGATTGCTTGCCTGCACACTAGGATCATCAAGCCGCGACATCTACGACTGAACGACCCTCTCTTCATCCCGAGTTCGCCCTGCCAGCACTTCAAAAGTCAAGAACTACGATCAAGACAGAGATGGCGAAAACCTGGTGTCCATGAAGGCTAAAGGCCCATGAAGATACGGCCTCGGCCCGCTAGTTGGCACTGGCGTAGGAGTCCTCGACTCACAAGGAAGGTGCGAAGATCTGCCGTACGGAGCAAGATAGGGTTAGGAAAGTTTACCTGTACATGTAGATGAACTCCCCGAGACCTAGCCCGGTATATAAGGGCTAGGAGGGGCGACACCAAAGACATCCAATCTCACCTGTAACCCTATCCTTGAGCGCTCCGGCCTTGGCCTCCATTGTAATCGCATCTCCCCAATCAATAATATCGAGCAGGAGCGAGCCTTCCTGTTTGCCGACGAGCTATCGTCCAACCTGTGCCTCTCATGACTAACCCAGGGTCCCTGACCATGGGATTTGCCGGGATTGATCCCTGTCAGTTTGGGTTGGGTTTTCTTTTTCTTTTTCTTCTCTGCTTTCTTCAGTTTTTCTTTTTCTGTTATTTGTTTAGCCCCAAATAAAATAGCAAGGCAATTTGTAAAATCTTCAAAAGTTTTATGTCGGCTTATAATATATATAGCTAGCCACTCAAAAGTTGTGGAGATTTTTGAAATTCAAATAATTTTAATTTCAAAACAAATAGGGGTATTATTTAATTTGCAAGGGCCTTATGGTATTTTTGAGAAATCTTGGAGCATGCAGTGGGACCCACTTCACTTTATATGTGATCATGCTTATTTATAAGACTTTTAAAAAATAACAGAGAAATTTTTGGAAGCAATTTTTACCTGGCCATTTGAAATAAATTCAATTAGGGCTTTTCTTTTCCCCATTTGGATTTCTTTTGAAATTTTTGCATGATGCAAAGGCACACTTCAACCCTAGCACATACCTAAACTTGGGTTGTGACAGACACCTTCTGACAAGTTACTTCCATTGTCAGTGATGATTCTGTGGGGGTTACCGAATCTAAAGATGATATTTTTCAGGAATTTTAATGATATCGTCGCGTCGCATTTTCTGACCGGCTCTTCTTCGACCCACTTAGTAAATCTATCTACCGTGACTAGCAGGTGAGTGTTCCCACAGTTTGAACGTCTGAAAGGTCCCATCATATCGAGCCCCCAGACTGCGAAAGGCCAAGTGATCGGAATCTTCCGGAGTTCCTGTGCCGGCACATGGTCCTGCTTGGCATAACGCTGGCAACCATCACACTTCCTTATGATGTCCTCCGCATCTACGTGAGCCATGGGCCAATAGAATCCATGACGGTGGGCTTTGTCCAAAAGGGAGCGAGAGCCAACATGATGACCACAATCTCCAGAGTGTATCTCATTCAATATGGCTTGCCCTTCATCTGGTGAGACACATCGCTGAAACACTTGTGTGGGACTGAGCCGATACAACTCGCCGTTAATTAACACAAAGGACTTGCTATGTCTGACGATCTGCCTAGACAGTACTTCATCTGTTGGTAGGATACCCAGGTTTTTTTAATCCAAATAGGGCTCGACTCATGAAGGAGTAGCATGTATTACAACTACCAACGCCATCTCCGGGTCTGGCACTGCTATGTCCTGCTCCGTAGGGGGATGAACAGATGGATGCAATAAAACATCCAAGAAATTTTTTGGTGGAACCGGCTTTCGTTGTGAGCCAAGTCGGGAAAAAGCGTCGGCTGCCTCATTTTTCCTGCGGTAAACATGATCCACTTGATAACCAGTGAAGAAGTCGGCCTGCCTCAAAACTTCTCGCCTGTAAGCTGCCATGATAGGGTATTTGGAGTTCCATGTTCCTGACACTTGTTGAGAAACAAGGTCAGAATCACCAAAATACTGGATCCGTCTTATGTTCATCTCCCGTGCCAACCGTACACCATGGAGTAGGGCTTCATATTCTGTTGCATTATTGGTGCAGGTAAATTGCAATTGCAAGACGTAGCAGAATATCTCCCCCTTGGGTGAGGTGAGGACAAATCCGGCTCCTGAACCCTGGAGATGCCGACTTCCATCAAAATGCATCGTCTAGTACTTCGTAGTAGGTTTATCCAGAGGTGCCTGGAGTTCCGTCCAATCATTGATAAAGTCGACCAGCGCTTGTGACTTGATAGTTTTGCGTGGCTCATACTTGATGTGATAAGCTCCCAATTCGATAGCCCACTTAGCAATTCTTCCAGTAGACTCCCGATTTCATATGATGTCAGAGAGTGGTGATGAATTAAACATTGTAATGGGGTGCTCTTGGATATAGTATTTCAGTTTCCTGCTGGCCATAAACACGCCTAGGACGAACTTCTGCCATTGAGGGTAGCGTTTCTTGGATGATGTCAAGAGTTCGCTGACATAGTAAACAGGCCTCTGTAGGGGATGTTCCTTGCCCTCTTCCTTATGTTCAAGAACCACTACAACACTAAATGCCCGATTGTTAGCCGAAATGTAGAGGAGCATAGGTTACTTCGGTTTGGGAGCCACGAAGATGGGTGCTTGGGACAATTGTTTCTTTAATGGCTCAAGCGCCTCATCAGCCTCTACATCCCAAACAAATTTCTCCGTCTTTCTTAAAATTCGGTATAGAGGGATGTACTTTTCACCGAGTCGGCTTATAAAACGACTTAGGGAGGCAACACACCCCGTGAGTCACTCAACCCCTTTGACAGAAACATGCTTATGGAGTGTCATGATAGCATTGATTTTTTATGGATTCGCCTCAATGCCCCTCTCAGATACGATATATCCAAGAAGTTTTCCTATAGGGACTCCAAAAGTACACTTGGCCGGGTTTAACTTCATCTATTATGTACGCATATTTTTTAAAGTCTCCTGTAGATCGCTGATCAACGAGTAGGCCAACTGAGACTTTATCACTATGTCATCCACATAAGCATGCACATTGTTCCCAATATGTTCCTTGAGGCAATTGTGCGTTTTCCGCTGATAAGTAGCTCCTACATTCTTAAAACCAAAAGGCATAGAAGTGTAGCAGAAAGCACCAAAGAGTGTGATGAAGGCCGTCTTCTCCTGATCCTCAATGGACATCTTAATTTGATGGTACCAAGAGTAAGCATCGAAAAAACATAGGAGCTCACATCCTGCAGTTTAATCTATGATCTAGTCTATGCGGGGTAGAGCGAATGGATCCTTTGGCAAGATTTATTCAGGTCGGTGTAGTTTATGCACACACGCCAAGTTCCGTTATTTTTCAAAATGAGGACTGGGTTTGCCAACAATTTAGGATGGAAGACTTCCATGATGAATCCTGCAGCAAGGATTCGAGCTATCTCTTCTCCAATAGCATCTCTTCTCTCATCGTTGAAGCAGCGAAGGAATTGATTTACTGGCTTCAGATTTGGATCTATATTAAGGTGGTGCTCAGGGATTTCCCTCGGGACACATGGCATGTCAGAAGGTTTCCATGCAAAGATCTCTCGATTCTCACGGAGGAACTCGACGAGCGTGTTTTCCTATTTATCAGACAATCATGCCCCAATGGTGAATTGTTGTGAAGAATCACTAGGGACGAAGTCGACTTTCTTAGTATTTTGAGCCGGCTGAAACTTTGGATTGGAGTCAAGAGTTGGCTTTTTCAAAATCGTGGGATCAGCTGGGTCTACCTTCTTCTGATACGCCAGCAAATCCTCTTTAGAGCAAGCCGACTCAGCATATTTGACATGCTGTTCCTCGCACCCTATTGCCATGGACCGGCTTCCCTCGACCGTGATCGGCCCGTTTGGACCCGACATCTTGAGCTATAGATAAATGTAACATGGTCAGGCCATGAATCGAGCGTAGGCCGACCTTCCAAAAATGGCGTGGTATGGACTCTCGAGTTTGACCACTTCGAAAGGTATTATTTCAGAGCGAAAGTTATCAGAGTTTCCAAAGGTCGTCTCGAGGTACACCTTTCCTATTGGTCGGGCCGACTTTCCTTGGACAATTCCATGGAAAACAGTATTGGAGGGATGCAGTTGTTTATGAGTGAGGCCCATCCTCCGAAAAGTCTCATAGTAAAGGATGTTGATTCTACTTCCTCCGTCCATCATTACCTTGTCCAGTGTGTACCTACCAATTTGTGGTGCAACTACAAGGGCTAGAGCCCTTGGGTTATCTACGACCTTAGGGTGATCGGCTCTTATCCAGATTATAGGTTTCTCGTACCAATTAAGCCATCTGGGGCAAGATGGTGTAGTAGCCACAGACAGGGCAGCTCGCTCCTGGGGTTTTTTTGTCTCTCTGACAAATGCTGGTAGTGAAAAAATTGTATGCTCCATGGTCGTTTAGTTTCTTCGGGTTGTCTTGGAATCCGGCAAGTCCCGCTTGCATCTGTTGCCCTCCTCCCGGTCCTTCATGCTCAGGTCCCGTGCCGGCTCCTTGCTGGCCGGATTGTTGATTTCTATTATTGTAGACGGCTCCACCTCCTGACCCAGGGGCCCTTGGTGTCCTCCACCATTGCCTCCTCGTTTTTTAAAATCCTTCATGAATAAACAATCTTCCCAAGAGTGATTGGCTGGACAACCGGGCTTGCTATGGCTTGAACATGGTCCTTTATTGGCTTGTTCGTAACTTTTTGGACGGAAGTTCTCCCCTTTCTTCCGATAGCTACCCCTTGCTTGTGTCCTTGGAAAAAAGCATTCGCGTTGGAAACCAAGTCAGAATTATTCTGATCGAGTCGGCGCTTGTTCTGCTGATTTTTATTTCCACCACTTTGCTGTCATTTGCCTCCATTTTTCTTCCCCTGGCCGGATTTATCCTCATCAGAGTCGTCATCTTTGGTTTTGTCAGACTCAGCGTATTTAGTAAATGCATCCATGAGTTCTCCCATATCTCTAACCGTTCGTTTGATACAACCGTGTTTATGGATTAAAGGCTCAAATTTGTAGTTCTTCTCTAGGACCAAGACGGCAGTCTGGGCAGTGATGTTTTCTGAAGAGTGGATTATCTCGGCGACTCGTCGTGCCCAATGATGAGCCGACTCCCCTTCCTTCTAAACACAATGTTCCAGATTAATGATGGTGGTGGCTCGTCGACATGTGCCTTGGAAATTTTTTATGAACTTATCTTTCAACTCTGACCAAGAGTGGATTGAGTTTTCAGGGAGGTTCTTGAGCCAGGAGCGAGCCGACCCTTCCATCATCATCGTTAGGTATCTAGCACAAACCCCATCACTAACTTGTAGCATATACATTGCTAGGTCATAGCTCTCAATCCATGACGTTGGGTCCATGTTTGTCGTGTAATTCGGGATCTTGCGGGGTCATTTGAAGTCTGGTGGGAGACGGGTGTTCCACAAAGCCGGAACCAAACACCGGTTTCCAATTGAACGGCTGACGAATCCCGTATCCTCGTTGTGAGGTGGGGGCTGAACCATCGGCTCCCGGTTACATTCAGGGGCGATGGTAACAGGCTGGCTAACAAGTCTGACTGTCTGTTATGGCTCGATATGTGGTTGTGTTCTCTGCTGACAATGGCTGGTGGAAGCTGCAGGAGTCGGTGATTCTGCTTGTCGACTTACACTTTGATAAGGAGTCCCATGTAGATAAGAGAAAGCTTGAGAGTATTGCGCATGTTGGGCGATTGCAGTTTTGAGCATCTCCACTGCCTCTCGCGTGGCGAGATATGTGGGGGTGTTTTCATGGATGGGGATGTTGGTCAGATAGTGCGTCACAGCCAAGACATTCTGCATGGGATTGTTGTAGTAGCTAGGCTGGGTGTGGAATCTAGCTGGCTCTTGTAGGGGTGTGAACCCTGGCTGGGTAGTTGCCTGCTGCGGGCTTTCAAAAAGTGCTTGCCCTACCATATCTGGTGGAATCCGACTCATGTGCCTGCCTTGGTGGGTGGCGGCGAAATTTTCTATCTAAGCATTCAACTGTGCGGATTCTTCCTGCACATTGCTGGCTTCTCGTGGAAGCCGACCTGCATCTTCTGCCATTTTTTCCTTCTTGAACTGGATTTCCCCACGTATTATGGATACCTTCTTCTCGAGCTCGTCGATCTTTGCCTTTTGTGACTCCTGATTTTCCGCAGTGATTGGGGTGGAGAGAACTGTACGCAAAGAGTTCATGGCAGTCGCGAGGGCCTTTGTTCCAGTCAGGTCTGGCTCGGCAGTGTGGGCGGCCGACGTCCTGCCCGAGTTCACAACTGTGTTGGCTATTGTATTTTACTTTTGCTGCGGCACTTGAGTATCTGCCATGTACACGATGGCACAGAGTGGCGTCTCGAAGTAGGGGAAGTTTGGGTCGTACTCATCTGGCCCGGACCCGAGCCTGTTACTTCCGACAGCGCGGATCGACCCAGTATCCATTTAGTTTCCTTCACTGGGATACGAGTCAACATCAGATAGTTCCGCCGAGTTGTCTTGCACCAAGGTATCGACAGAACACGCCGGCTTTGGAGATCTGTTTGCGAATCCGAAAAAAAAATGCCTGGAGTCGGGATTTTGTAGACTCGCGGCCTCGGTAGGGACATCATGTTCTGGCTCCGGCTCAGATCCTCTCAATCTGCCGATGAAGATGTGGATGGAGCCGACCGAGACTCGATAGCCCGACTGAACGGAGTCGTCCTCGGGACCCCAAGCGGTGTCGTCAATGTAGATCTTTCCTCGCCGGCTTCTAGTGATCCGTCCGGCGGCGAAACCCTCCATGCCTCGCAGAGCTCCCTCCAAGATGACGACGCCTGCGTTCGCAGGCCCCACTGTGGGTGCCAACTGTCGTGGAAAAGTCATAGCAGTTTTCCTCATTGGATAACTTAACGCGGGGCATTGGCTATGAGGTGCATACGAGGAGAGATTCGGCGGAAGCACAAATCACACGACTTTACCTAGGTTTCGGCCTCTTGTAAGGTAAAGACCTACTCCTTTTCTATTATTGGGTGTCGACTTCTCGATTACAAGGATGCGGAATCGCTACCTATGCCTCGAGAGGTTCTAAGTTTAATTGTCCCTTTGACGTCCCATGGACCACACTTATATAGATACCGGGTCCTAGGGTTTACACAATCCGACTTCTACACAAAATAGAGTCCTAGTCTAATTACAAGCGGCTTCCTTACTCCTCAAGGCAAGTCTATTTCCTTATAAGGCCTTCGGGTCTTCATGCTTGGCAAGACCCAGCCCATAGCCAAGTCTTCATCTGGGCCTTCCTCCAGTAAGTCGACATGGGTCATTTATATGCTAGGTTATGGTCTTGATCCATCCCCCCAATAGCGCCGGCGGCCCCGGCAACCACTCCCGGTTGGCCAATTCTTTGCCATCTTCTTCTTCCTCCTCCGGTGGTATCAATCCCCACCCTCCCCATGTGACATGGATACCGGTATTGCCCCGTGTTTCCTCTCTCTTGGTTCATTTCTTTGGATCTTGTGCTTAGGGAAATATTTCTTATATCCACTAGGTATTTGTCCAAATCTAGGCACTTTGAGGACTGAGTATGACTGCTAGATAGTAATGAAGTTGTAGTGTTGGTGGATTGTGTGTCTTTGGCATCACGGTAGTACCGGATTTGATAGATCTGGGAGCAGTTTCCCGTGCGGTACTACCGCTAGGCGACCAGCGGTACTACCGTGCCAGCAGTACTTGTCGAGGGGATGATTCACCGACCCGAAGATATTAGCAAGGATGCCTCCATAATCAAGGTGAAGAGAGAGTCTGCCTATGGGCTAGCTCACATAAAGGAAGGCCCAGAAGAAAAGACTGGCCTCAATCCATCCGACCTACAAGCCGAAGACCGACACCAGAAGGAAAGAGTCCAAGCTACCTTGAAGAACAAGACAAGTCATCCAAGAGATAGTCGGTTTCCTTGTAAAAACCCTAGGACCCGACGTGTATATAAGCCGAGACCTTGGGACTTCCTAAGGGAGAATCAATCTAGCATAGTTCTTGAGACACCGGCGAAACCTAGAGCCCTTGTAATCGAGATATTCCACATATAATATAAGAAAAACAGGAGTAGGACTTTACCTCATCGAGGGGTCGAACCTGGGTAAATCCCTGTGTTTCTCGCGTTCCGATCTACGGATCGTCTCTCCACCGATCGATTCTCCCTCCTCACGCACTCCTAGCTAGGTACCACAATCAAGTTATCTATGAGGACATCTGGCGTGATTTTCCCACGATAGTTGGCACCCACCATGGGGCCTACACGCAAGGGTGTTGAGCTCTGGGAGGGAGCCCGATGTGTCATGGACGGAATCGTCATCTGTCGAATGACCCAAAGTCAGCACATCGAGCTCTACATGGACACTGTAGCCTGGGGCCCCGAAACCGACTCTGTCGAGTCAGGCTACCGGTCCATATCGGATCTATGCACCTCTTCATCGGCTGGACAGATGGGTCAAAGCCGAAACTAGATCCATACATCCGGACTGAACATGCTAGCCGATCCACCCGCGTTTTCATCGGGTTCATCGGCACCGCCATGGAGGAGCCGTACGTCCTCGTCGAATCCCTCCATGAAGAAGACGTCCCAGAACCTTCTAAAGCCCGGTCACATCCAAGCGACGACAAGCGCACAGACTCTGGGTCGATATACCCCCTCGGAGAGGATCGGCTCGGAGGAGATCTGACTGGAGGTGAATATTACACTCGTCCCATCTCACCCCGTCACACGATCATATATATGGTCGGCTCCCTTAATGGAGAGCAGCTCAACAATGGACCCGGGGTCGAGGGAGAGGCGGCCGAGTGACAGCAGGTAATGGAACCAACCCCAATCAGGATATCATTGGACCGTCGGCTAACGGGGGAACCGGAGATCGGATCCCTAACTGCTTGGAGACATACACAGTGACACTCAACGTGAGATCACACCCAAAAAGCAGGCTGATCTAAACGAGGGAATAACAACGCACCGGGAGGAGATCGCCCGGTTACAAAAGGAAATTGACAGCGAGACCCAAACTCTAGTAGCCACGCGACAACACATCGAGTCAGAGACAACCCGGCTATGGGACGAAGCAACCCGTATTAGCCTCCAAGTGCTAAACCCATCAATGGTACCCCCGGAGAGGCACGCAAGTCGATAACGACCCGGCATAACACCCCAGACACTTTTCAGCAGCCCCGACCAGCCGGCTAATCCAACAGGTGGAGCCGAAGGGGCCTCAATTCCAAACGCTTTTCCGCAAGTACAAACCGTCGGCCCTCAACCAAACGTACAACTACCACAAACACCTTTCCTCTTTCGGACACCGATGGGTCACTACAATAACAAAATGGTAAATGTCATGGCAGCCACTCAATACCTCGCAAACCTACCCATCATGGGAAACTCTCACGAAGATTAGGTAGCTCGAGAGGCGGTGGATCTGCTCAAGAAGGTCGTGACCCAACAAGCTCAATACACCCAGGGCTACTCATACCTCCACGGGACTCCTAGGCCGAGTAACAGTGCAGGCCAGAGAGACAACTCCCCAGCCTCGAATCAATCTAGCAATCAACGCAACCAAGGAAGGCAGTCACAGCCAGACCCGAGCACCCACCGATGCGTAGGGGCTAAGCTCCAACCCGACACTGAAAGGGTTACTTCCCAAGAAGCGGTTACAAATGCATGGCCGGAATTCATCGGGCAAACAATGGGATCCGATGCCTAGCATACTCTCTACGCGACGTCCGACTTCCCAAAGAATTAAAATAGCCAAGAAAAGTGCTGAACTACACAGCTGACAAGGACCCGGTCGCCTGGATGGAGAGCTATGAATTAGCCATGGATATGTTGGAGGTGCCCGATGAAGTCTGCGCCCGATACATCACAATGATGCTTGATGGACCGGCTCGTACCTGGCTCCAAAACCTCCCCGATAACTCGGTCCATACCTGGGTTGAGTTGAAAGAAAAATTTATTAAAAACTTCCAAGGGACATGCAAACGCCCCTCTACCATTTTGGATTTGGACCATTGCGTTCAAAAGGACGGAGAAACAGGCAACCTTTGGGCACGGCGAGTCGCGGAAATCATATACTCATCGGACAGCATCACAACTCAAACAGTCGTCCTCGTCCTCGAAAAGAACTGTCGTTTTGAACCTTTAATTTCTAAACTCAGCCGAATAAAACGAAAGGTGAAAGATATGGGCGAACTCATGGACGCGATAACCAAGTATGTCGAGTCCGACAAAACCAAAGACGACGGCTCCGATAAAGTCAAGTCCGCCAAAACAAAAAAAGAACAGAGGCAAGGGTAACCCAGGCCAAGGTTCCAACAGTGGCGGAAGTGCCCACAAACGCAAACCAGAATAAGGAAGCTCCGACTTTGGGGCAAATACGAATTTGGGTTTCGAAAAGCAGAAACACGGGGGCGACTTTAAAAGGCCGAATCAGTTTGATCGACCTATGAACTATGAACAAGCCATGAAAGGACCATGACCAAAGCATCGCAAGCCAAACGGACCGGCTAGTCACACATGGGAAGATTATTGCTACATTGAAGGCTTCAAACAAGAACATCTCGGAAGGAACGGCGGTGGCCACCAGGGCCCTCCAGGTAGCGGCCCTCCCGGATTCAGCAGCAGGAGCCCGACAACATCTAACCCAACATCGGCTTCCAAGGCAGAGGTTTCCAAAATCAGGGAAACCATGGAGCCGTCCATAATGGAACATCCGACGGAGGCCAGCGTCACTGACCAAATGATGGCCACCAGTTACAATCGGGCCTCGCCGGCATTCACGGCCAGCCGAAATAGCTCAAAAACAACGAACTTTACCACATATTCACCACGAATAACAGCAATAGGGAGAGAAAATGCCGGCAGCAGGTGGTTTCCCTCTCAGTCGCCACAGAACCAGCATGGCCACGTTGGCTCATTGGTCAGAACAGACCGTCACCTAGAGCCAGGAAGACCACCCCCTAGAGTCGACCATCCCAGAACCTTGGCGCTGGTGGTTACACCCCAAGTATATGGGAACACCCTTGACAAGGTCCTCATGGACGGTGGAAGAAACATCAACATCCTCTACCACAACTCATTTCACCGCATGGGCTTATTCAATGAACAATTACAACCCTCCACAACTACATTCCACGACGTTGTCCCAGGAATGTCGGCACAACCTATCGGCCGGATCGCCCTAGAGGTAGCTTTCAGAGACAACATGAACTTCCGCTTCGAGGTCTTAACCTTCAAAGTCGTCATCCTGGAAAGACCGGCTTACGCCAGATTCATGGCGCGGCCATGCTACGTCTACCTCAAGCTCAAAATTCCAGGTCCACACGACATAATAAAAGATAGAGGCAATCGCCAGATCGCCCTGGCGTGCGAAAAAGACGACGCCATCTACGCCAAAGCATCATGGAAGAAAACAAGGAACGAGCCTTCAAAGAACCAACGACATCGGAAGCAACCTCGCAAAACGAGGACCAACAGATGAATTAACCAGGTCTCACACCCAGAAGTAACTTAGAGCTACCGCTTTTTGCAGGCAAATACAAGTTTACCTCCCAAAAAATCGGATCATAATGCTCTGCCCAAACCGAACGCCGCCTCCCCTTTCTCTCCTCCCCCCTGTTATGTCACTTTGTACCCCATTTTTCTTCCTAAACGTGTATGGACACCGTTTTTAAACTTCCTGCAATCACTCCGTATCATACGCCTATCAAAGCACCCCCGTCCGTCTGTGTGCTTGATGCAAACTCGCACTCAGATGACCTAGTTGGTTAACTTACAATTTAATCAATAATGGTTCCGTAAAGGAATCCAAGTTGACCTTGAACTTAAGTCCGCCTAACACTAGCATAAGTCATGCGAAGTTGGCTTACAGAGGAGTCATACCTACGCGCACCCCCGTGGTCAACTATTCATTTTCATAAGTTACTCGGCGGCATTCAATTGTGAAGCCGACCGACCCAGAACTTACTCGGTCAAAGGATGTTTTTATCATGCACGTGGTTGATTCCTGTTAGCATTATAAGGTAGAAACCAATTTCCAAACAAAATCAATGAAACTAACAAACACACGGCCAGACACAGGCAGAGTATTACAAGACGTGATACTTAAGTTTGATTACAGTGCAACAAGGAGCCAACCAAACCTCACAACTCTCAGCCCCGAGGCGCATCCTGGACTACAGACTCGACCTATTGTCCCCTTACGGCATCACCAGGCATGGTGTGCATAGGCTCGGATGCTTCCGGGTTGTACCAAACATCGGCTCCTTGACCTTTGGCTTAGGAAAAGGACGCCTCTTGTTGTTTGCATCATAACCCGACTCAAACTTCCGGAGACTAACGTCATCTGCCATCTTGGTAGCATAATGACGCACATTCTTCACAATCTGATCATATTCCGCCTTCTGGAGAGCCGATCCATCGACCTTTAGCTCCGGGAAACCACTCACCAGATTGTCAAGGTCGATATAAGGATTGTACACCTAACATAAAGCCAAGGCATGGGTCACACTATTGCGGCATGAAGATGACTTCACCAAGTCAACCTACTCTGGAGCATTGGCCAGCTCACTGAAGAAAACCTCCAGGAAAGACGGATACTCCTAGAAACCAGTCAAGCGCTCAATGAATTGGCAACTGCCAGAGTAAATATCACGGATGACATCCATCACAGCCTTCGGAATCGTCACATCTGTGTCCCCTAATGCTGGATTGTCCTCACCTACAAAGATTGAGATATTTAGACCTATACATAGAAAAAAGGGACCTTTTAAAAGTCAACATATTTAAACTTACAGAGCACAGCTCTAGCGACCGTAAGAACATGGGCCTTGAGTGCGTCATATTGCTCCTGGTCTGATCTTGCACTCGCCAAAGCCGACTCCATAGCATGTTCCTGGTTACAAGAACTGTCCTCCAAAGCATGCAGCTCATCAGTTTTCTTTTTCCGCTCCTCCCGGAGCTGCACCACCTCCTTGTCCATGGCATCGCGCTTTCCGGCTTCCGCCGCCAACCGATTCATCAAGGTTGTCTCTTTATCCACGTCTTTCAGAGACAGGGCCTGAAAAGGATCATAAAATGATTATCCTCGCAGAAATTCGATAATTCGATATGGTATTTACAAAACCTATACCGAATCATGGGGGCTAGATATTTATGCTTTGGATACTCATGCTAAGTAATATAAAATACCTCACATTGTTTCTTCATATTTTCAAGAACGCCTTGCTGCTGCTCAAGCCGAGACGTTGCACTCGTAAACAATTAAGGAAAGGACACATTTTCCCAACCCTCCAGGATTGGGAAAGCTGGACCGCCTTGAGTCGATAAATTTGGTGCCGAAGACCTAGTCAGTTCCAAAGACTGGTTAACACTAGAACCTCCTGGCATGACTCCGGATGGTATCACTTCCTCTCGGAGAAGTGACCGAACAACATCATCCGCAAAGGCATAAACCTCTTCCTCCACAGTTTTGATGGGTGAGGTTGCCTCACAAAAAGGGGGAATCGAAATCGCCCCATCCAAAGGAGGAGTCTCCTCCAACGCGACTTGTGTGCTAAAATAACAAAACCCATAAGTCCAATACAAAAAAAAGAGGAACAACATCATGATAAGGGACTCACCCTACTGCAACTTTAAAACTACTTTCCCCATCATCACCTTCCGACTCTTTCAAATACGAAGAGTCGGCCTTGATATCTCGCTTCCCTGACACCCGCTCATCCCGACGGGACGATTTGGGACGGACCCGACGTACGCCAATATCGACTCCTTTCTCCAAGGGAGCTTCGGAAGGAGAACTCAGAGTCCAACTTTTCTTTCCTTCCGTCTCCTACCAATACAAGGGTAAAAGAAATCTATAAGAACAAGTATGGACGACAAAAGGTTGGATCTAAATTATACAATTCTTAAAGCAAGGCGAGTCACCCGACGACTGAGTACCTCATTGTACGAGGAGACTTTTGTTGCCTCTTCGACACCTCCGCCTTCGGTCGGGTCCCCTCCGATGCCTTCGTCCCCTGTTCCCATAAACAAACGGATAAAGAATCACAAAGGTGAATTATAAGGGACGAAAGGGAGAAAATAATAACTTTTCCTCTTCCTCATCTCCTTCAACTTCATCATCGCTAGTGTCACCATCAAATCCTTCGATAGAAACCAAAGGTTGATCGACTGACCACCAAGGGTCATCAGCTTATGGATACAAAACAACAAAACGTGACTCGTCAGTTTTGAAACTCATGAGAATAAGAAGATCAGTAAAACATTAAGTTTGACCTTAGGAGCCGGATTTTTGTCCAAGAAAGGATCCAGGCCCACTCTACTAACTTGTTCTAGAGGCTCACATAGGAGCTTCTTGGCGGCTTGGCTTATCTCGCCAGTTGTATAGGTGACCTGATTAAATCTCATATTGTCACTTGACCCGGTGTATTCACTTACGAGGCGGGTACAGAGGCTTAAGGGATACACTCGCCATCCGACCCAGCATCGGATCAGATCAGTAGCACTGAGCCTGTGAGATAACATAGCTTTAATCTGCCTCATCACTGGGGAAAGGGACTCCTTCTCCTCCACACTAGGCCATGAATTTAGAATCGGAGAATACATGAGTCATTTCTCTTGAAACCCTCGTAGTGGAGGCTGGCCTGCAGGAGTGGTGTCCTTACAATAAAAGAAAGATTTTTTCCAGTCCTTCACATGGTTGTAGAGCTTCATCTTTGGGTAAATGCATCGGGCCCGTCATTGGAAGATGATAGCCCCGAACTCAATGGGTTGACCTCCGCTGCTCTCTGTCTGTTTTTTATAGTAGAAGAACTCCTGGAACAACGAAATTGATGGTTTCCTTTGCAGATACACCTCGGAAAGTGTTCTGAAGTTTCCAATGTTAAAAATGGAGTTGGAAGCCAAATCTTGAAGATGCAGACCATAAAAATGGAGCAGTTCGCGAAAAAATAGAGATCTTGGAGGGCGAAAACCCCGGGTCACATGCTCAGTGAAAACCACAACTTCACCCTTTTGGGTTTGAGGCCGGGTCTCGGGCCTGGAAATTCGCCAGTTGATGGCTCTCGAGAAGGGAGTAATCCTTCGTCCTCTAACTCGATGAGGCGATCCTCTTTTATATTGGACTTAGCCTAGTCGTTCGCAAGGGTGGATTTGGGCTTGATTGCCGTGATTTTATTTTTCCTCTCAGCCTTTTTGGTCGCCACAACCTTCGACATATGGGAATCGACCAAATGGATCTGTGGGAGAAGAAATCAAGGATCAAGATGTCATAAAAGATGATTGGTTGCTGTAAAAAGTCACCAAATGGGAAACACTGCGGAAAAATCCTGCTGAAAATGAAGATGGCGGACGAATCTACCAAGATTTGGATAGAGGGGAATTTCGCCTATAATCCCTGGAAACCCTAAAGGGAGAAAATCGAAAAGTTCTGAAACTTTGAGATGGGTAAAATATTAGATCTGAGGAAAAACACTTACGGATCAGGTGAACGGAAGTGGAAGAATCTCGTACTTGAAAGACGGAGAGCGATGCTGCCAAAGACGAACTCGATGCGCGCCGTATAATGCCTCGCCTCTGGACGCCTTTGAGATTTTGAGAAGGATACCAGGAGAGAGGAAGAAGATGAGGAAAGCGAAGGGAAGGGGCGCATGAATTAAGCAAATGTAAACTGGATCCTATATATATAAGTGCGCAGGCTTAACCAGAGTGCAAACCTCATGGCGTAATAAATTGTATTTACTTGATCTCCACGCGTGACATGAAAAAACAAGTGGCAGCGCCTCGGTTTTAGAAAAATACCGACTACCCATGGATCTTGTGTCCAACAGATATATTCATTACAGACCGCAACGACGCATGGAGGAATTGATGGCTCGCTTCTAGCGATTCATACCTTGATGAATCATTTCTAAAAAGAGAAGATTTCCCTAAAGCCGGCTTTACGCCAATCTTGGGGGCTACGGTCGTGGGGATGATTCAGCGACCCGTAGATATTAGCGAGGCCTCCATAAAGAAGATGAAGAGAGAGTACACCTATGGGCCGGCTCACCGAAAGGAAGGCCCAGAAGAAAAGACCGGCCTCAAGCTGTCCGACCTACAAGCCGAAGACCGACGCTATAAGGAAGGATTCCAAGCTACCATGAAGAAAAACACAAGTCATCCAAGAGATAGAATAGGACTCCACCTCGTGGGATAGTCGGTTTCCTTGTAAAAACACTAGGACTCAGCGTGTATATAAGCCGAGAACTTGAGACGTCCGAAGGGCGAATCAATCTAGCATATTTCTTGAGACACCGGTGAAACCTAGCGCCCTTGTATTTGAGATCTTCCACATATAATATAAGAAAAGCAGGAGGAGGTCTTTACCTAATTGAGGGGCCGAACCTGGGTAAATCCTTGTGTTTCTCGCGTTCAGATCTATAGATCGACTCTCCACCGATCGATTATCCCTCCTCACGCACTCGTAGCTAAGTCCCACAATCAAGTTCTCTATGAGGACATCGAACGTGATTTTTCCACGATAGTACTACAGCTGGGCGACCAGCGGTACTACCTCTTGGACTATGGTACTACTGCTGGGTTGCGCGGTACTACTGTGTTTCTTGAAACAGACAAGTCTGCCTGCATTATCTCTTTGTTCATTTTTCTCCGGGCTTATGCATCTCATGTGTTTTGCTTTTCCCTTGCTCTTGGTGTTGGTTAGGTGATGGCTCTCGTCGTAATCCCAAGTGCAAGGCACCCGGGATAGGTACATCTTTGAAGAAGATGGAAACCAAGAAGAAGGAGGTGGTCAGGCCCATGTCTGAATTCAATTCCACAGAGTACAACGCGTATTGCAAGGTCAATCCGTATCGTGTGGGACAAGATCCCTCCATGGTGGTCTCTCGTTTCTGGAACAAGAACCAATATGATGTGTACTTTGATCCTAAAGGAAAGGTAGAACCTATTTGTTCCCAATGTGAAGACCGTCACTTTGCAGTACATGTGTGATAATGAAGGTTACTTTGGTGAGGCTCTGGCTCTATGTGATCAGATTGGGATCTCCGACATCATCTCCATCAACAAGGATTTCGATGCCGAGCTGCTGTCCCAGTTCTTTTCCACTGTTTACTTCGGTTCCAGAGATGACCATACCATGTACTAGATGTTACATGATCAACGGGTCGACTGCTCCTGGAGGGCCTGGATGGCAGCTCTGAATGCCCCGTACAGCACATCTGATGATCCAGCAGGTCTTCGTCCTCTCAACTGTCACTGATGCCAAGGGCAAGGGGAAGTCCAAGGTTGTTCTCATTCCGTTTCTGGACAAAATGCACAGAATCTTCAGGAACACTCTTTTTCCCCGCGTGTGAAATCTGGATATGGTTCATAGCTATTTTGTGAACATGCTTCTCCTATGCATGGACTACAAGGGCACGACACAGACTCTGGATATCTGCGACATTCTGTTTGAGGAGCTGTACGCTGCTGTGTTGGACCGGAAGGTCCCGGTCTATGGCTCCTACCTTCAGACTCTCTTCGAGATCACTTGGGCAGCTAAGTCTCCTGGTCAGATTCTTCCTGTTGGGCCACTCACTCCTCACAAGGTGGTCTCACAGCGGATGAAATGCAGGTGGGCTGGAGGGCACGCTTCGACTCATGTCTCTCCTGCCGGGTCAGAGGAGGGCATGGATGATGCGCCCGCTGCTGGGGGTCGTGGTAGCTCTTCTGCTAGGTGTCCCGAGCACACGCTAGGCTGCCAAGCTCACCAGGAAGGTGAAGCATCTCTTTTTCTTCCAGAAGGATATGCCGCACCGGATGTATGAGGCCCACAAGATGGAGAAGGAGAACCGCAAGCGTCAGATGGATTTATATAGGCACCAAGGCATGGTGTTGGAGGCAGGGTCCAAGGGGAACATAACTCCTGAAGACAAGTGGATCTTCCGCGTTTCCAGATGCTGCCGAGGAGTCTGAGGAGTCCGAGGTGTCAGAGGAGTCCGAGGAGGAGGCGGACGATGACAAGTAGTCCATCACCTTGGGGCGTTAGGTTGCTTTATTCCTTTTTGGCGTCTCGATGCGTAAGGGGGAGAGAGTTTAGGTCTACCGGATTTTCAGTTTCCTAGGGTTGGCGAGTCACAAGCGCGTTTTATTTGTCGTATTTGCTCCGCTTGTCAACTCCGGTTTTATTTGCATTTGGTGTTTTGTTCATCTTGTGAGACTTATCCTATGTATGGTGTGAGACATACGTTATCCGTGTGTTCTGTACTACTTATGTCTAACTATGTGATGCCACCTTATGTTCCCTATTATCTTTATGCTCACATAGTTGTTACTTTCTAGATTTTTAACTTGTGATTTGTTCTTGCTAGCAAACTTGTCCTAGTCTATAAAATATATGGGGGGTGTTCATCCTAATGTGTGTGTCTTGCATTCCAAAGCCATAATTGAATTGACGCACACATCGAGGGGGAGCCCGTCTATATTTTGTAGAATATTGGCTTGTTTTACATTCCCTGTTTATCTATTTTGAAAATCTTGTGTTGTCATCAATACACCAAAAAGGGGGTGATTGATAGGGCATATTTCCCCTTACTTGGTTTTAGTGATTGATGACAATACGTTTGCGGATTAACCGTGTGCGATGATCATTTCAAATAATTATATACATGGCACAAGATGGTTATGTTCCCCTCGATGTATGGAGCGTGAAGACGGAGTTTTCCTTGCGACTTATTTTTGGTGAATTGAGTCGTAGGAAATCCGTTCTATTAAGAGTGAATCCGCTGAGGAATGGTGGGTGGAATCATCACACATACACACGCTCGGGACTTGACGGTGGTAGCGCGACACTAGGCATTCGGTTGTACCGCGCCACGGTAGTACCGGACGCCAGTACCGCACTACTACCGTAAATCCCTCTGGACTTGACGGTGATAGTGTGACACTATGCATTCGGTAGTACCATGGGGCGTTTGTACCGTGCTAGTCACGGTAGTGCCGCATGTTGGGGAGATGGCCCAACGCCATGACCCGGCATACGGAAGGACTGGGCCGACTCTCGAGGTGAAGGCCCAGAAGAAGACTCGGCTTGGGCCGAGTCTTGACGCTGCAAAGCTAGAAGGTTGTAGAAGGAAATAGACTTACCTTGTACGACAAGGAAACTATATTTGTAAAGTAGAACTAGGACTCCATCTTTAGTCGGAGTCGGTTTCGTGTAACTCAAGGGATCTGGCACCTTTATAAGCCGCCCCCTTGGTCCAAACATGACAACTCAACTTCGATCCTCTCGAGGCATAGGAAGCGATCTCGCACCTTTGTATTCAAGAAGTCGACGCCCAATAATAAAAAAACAGGAGTAGGTCTTTAACTTTCGAGGGGCCGAAACCTGGGTAAATCTCGTGTCTTGTGTTCTTGCCGACTCTCCTCCTCGAAACCACCTCGCAGCAAAGGTCCCACACTAAGTTTTCTAATGAGGACATCTTCCGTGACTTTCCCACGACAGTTGGTGCCCACCGTGGGGCCTGCGCACGCAGGTGCCGCAATGTTGGAGAAATCCCGGCAAGGTATGGAAGATTTCACAATCGATTGGATCGCCAAAAACCAGCACATGGAATTCTACAACACTACCTGGGTCCCTCAGATCGATTCCATCGAGTAGGCCTATCAGACCCCGATTAATCCTAACCGCCATCTCAGCAGAGGGCCGGATGAATCTAAATCAGAACTCGACAAAAACAAGAGTAGACCGAGAGCCGACTCCAGGCATGGTTTCATCGGAGTTGTTAGTGGATCTCAAAAGTCGGATCGGTCAGTCGAAACCCTAGACCATGACAATCCGACAGAGTTTTCTGATGATGAATCCATCTATCTTATTGGAGAAAGATGAATCAGGCATGGGACAAAATAATATAATCCAGAACACCCTTGTTATCCAAGGGCCATGGAAGGGGAGGACGCATCACACCTCGCAGAAAAAGTCTCTATTTCAGACGAAGAAGACATTGACTACGCAAGAACAACTAGTCCCTTGGGAGAAGCTCAGCATGAGGAAACCCCAGAAAATCTCCCTGAGATCAAGACTTCAACCAATCAAAATCAAGAACCGACTCCCAACAAAAGATCAGATCACCAAAGACCTGAGGCCGACTCAACAGTAGTCAGGGATACCCGACTCATATCACCTGCATCTTTTGCAGCAAGAGGAAGCTAGCATGGGTGCTTTGAAAAGACGACTAAACATCAAAAAAATGTTTGGTCACAAAGGGAAAAAACCTGCGAACGCGAAGAACACGTGCAACCTCCACCTAAGAGTCGGCCGCGAGAAGCTCAGGCAAACAATGACTTCACAGGTGCAGATGACCGACTCAGGCTCATGATTCGCGTGTTGGATCGTATGAAGACAGTAGCTGAAGACCTATAGGGACTCATAGAAGCAGTCACCAGATAGTTCAATTCCGACAAAGCAAAAAATTAATGAATCTAAAAGCTAAGGCAGGGCAGCACTGGAAAACGCAAGAGCATTGAGAACCCCGAAGGATACAACAGACCAGATTCATGGAAATTAGGAAGTTCCACAAGGCCAGACAAGAAGAGTAGCCCACATAACTCCGAGGAAGCCTTACAAGGACCTTGCCCAAACCATTCGAGACCAGGTCGCCTTGCAAACCACTCTTGGGGACAATGCTACCACATGCTAGCACTCAAACAACAGTGGGCTAAGGTTAATGAACGCCTTAACTTGCCTGAAGAACAAACAGTCACTCCCTACATCGCAAGAAATCTAGAATCAGGAAACTTTGGACTTATACCATATGGAATCGTCCCGGGCGACCAGCCACCGAGGTACTAGTAAAATAGAACAAAAACTTCTCTAATTACAAGTATATAGTTGCCTTGTGAAAACCTGTCATCTGGTCAAATGGGAGAAGAGCCGGCGTCCACGAGCTCGATACTTATAAGAGCCACGGGGAATGCAGAGCTCCATCACTTTCCCGCCTAGATGGTTTAGGAAAATTCCCGGACGAATCGTTAGATCAAAAACAATTATGGCGACTCTTATTTTTCTGCCATTTTTTGCATTGCGTTACATTCCTGCATTTGAAATTCCCTGGAACCTGAAAGGACTGGTCATCTCTTTCCTGGAACCTGGCATGTATATCGCTGTATTTAGAGACCTTGGGGGCTTATGGTCTTTTAACCTAAGCTTGAAAACCGGAGGACTCGGCATATACATGAATTTAGCCTACTATGGCTTATGTTGCCTGTAAACTGATGCACACTCGCACCCATATGACCTACATGACCCATTATAGAGTAAACATTAGCAAACCTTACGAGGGGTTTGATGAGTTTTACCCTATTAATCGAGAACAATAGAATAAGTCATGTGATGCTTGTTTACAGAGAAGTTTCGACTCACGCGCAATTAAGTGACCAACATCTTTTTTTTACGAGGCAGGCAGAATCATCCTATTTCTTCGAGGAGCCAGTTTTGCATTGAACTCGTATTGTTAAAAGATGTTGAGATAGCCACGCCTACGGCCGACTTCTGTATGAACTATTTAAGTTTTTTTGCATCTCATAAATGTATTTCTTACGGTTTTTAGCAGATATCTCAAAAACTGTCTTTTATTAAAATCATATTTTTTTGAAAGTTATGGTCTACCTCTCCTATGAGTCGACATGAGAGTAAATTAATCATGCCGACTCATGGGGGCTACTCCTTGAATCTTGCTACTATTTGACATGAGATTAAATTAATCATGTTGACTCATGGGGGCTACTTCTTGAATCTTGCTACTATGATTCGACATGAGAGTAAATTAATCATGCCGACTCATGGTAGCTACTCTTTTAATCTTTCTACTATGATTCGACATGAGAGTAAAGTAATCATGCCGACTCATGGGGGCTACACCTTGAATTTCGCTACTACTATCCGACATGAGATCAAATTAATCATGCCGATCATGAGGACTACATGTCAATATCTTCCTTCCATTTAAAAAAAATAAAAAACATGTATGAATGAGATAAATATTTCTGTAAGCGAAAGTGTACCGACTTTTGTTGAAGGACGCAATTACGCTTGCTAGAAAATCACTGGGAAATAATATGTGAAGATTCGGCTCTCTAAAAAGCATCGACTCTTACACAAGATGGAGATAATTAGCTCACATCACCATAGAGGGCACAACCCTACATATCAGAAATCTTACGACTAGCCAAAGGAAAAGCAAGCAAAAACTTTTCAAAACCAATGGACGGTTTCCACAAAAAATATCATCCAAGTATCCATAGGCCGCACAATAAAAACAATTCAATTGTTTCAAGAAAGACTCGTGCATACATCATGCACAAAAGCAAGTGATATTACAATAGGCCGTCACCAGCATCCCAAATGTTTTCAAACGATTCTCCAAAAGACAAATAATGCAGCCCTGGGTGTATCAGCATAAAAACACAGTCCCGAGCCGGCTACATCTTCAGGGTTACACTCCAGCACCACCTGCAGGGTCTACAAGGTTATCACCGTCTTCATAAAATACATCGGTAAAACCCTCAACCCTCTGATCTTCTTCCTCCTCACATGAAGCCAGCTTGGTAGAAGTGGTCGGGTCTGCAGTCTTTGTTTTGGAAGGAGGGACTTCAGAAAACTTAACCGGCTAAGGAGAGAAAGCCTTCGCCTCTTGTTACGCTCATCATAGCCGGGTTCAATATCAGATAGGTCGACTTCATCGGCAATCAAAAAAAAATTTGTCGCAAAAATGCGCGTCTCCTTGGCAATGTTGACATAGTCGACTTCTGTAAACTCCGACCAATCTGCTTTGAGCTCAGGGAAACCATCTATCAAAAGCCCATGCTTCATGTCGAGATGATAGGACTTATCAAGTGCTAAGCCCCACATCACCCCGTAATGACACGTCGAGCGCTTCGTTAAATTCACCCAAGATGGTACACTAGAAAAGGACTGCATCATCTCACTCACCTTATTTGTACTCATGTAACAACCGAGATTTCACAAAAATTAAAAGTTTTGTTTTTGTTGTGAATTGTTTGATGGTCTGATTTGTTTGCGGTGTTTGCATACCCGGTTTATCGACCGGCGATTATTTTCCCCCTCTTATCTCATACCGGATGGAGACCGACCCTTGCCACCCTGACACTCGACCTTTGCGACATCGGGTTTCAACCGATCACCGTCACGAAAACCGCACGAGACCAGCCGCAGCCAACGGAACGAAAACCCAGTGATTTTTATAGCGCGCCGGAAAGTGTTCTCGGAACGGTTCCAGCGCGAGGTGAATGCCTCCAGCTCGACGCTTTGATCGCCCAGTTTGATGTTTTACCCAAATCAGAGGTCCTGCGGACACCCGGCGGTCAGAAAGGTAAACCCTGCGCGCGCGAGAGAAAAACCGAGGATGTTTTTTCAAACTTCCAGGCACCTGGGCTATATAAAGACCACCACTCTCCAACCCCGTTCTAGGGTTTCCCTAGCCAAAAATTGCAGCCACCCCCCTGATTTCCCTCATATCTTCCCACCAAAGCCCCAAATTTCCGAAACCCTAGCCTCTCAGCCCCTCACAGCCGTTGGATCTGGAGATGAGTGGCTCAGAACGCTCCACGTCTCCCCCAGCCTCCTACCAGCCGATCCGGGCCACGCGGGCCCGCTCCCCCGCCGTTGGGACCTTTCTGGAGCCGCCGCCCGCGCAACCGAGCTCTAGCCGAGGAAGCCGCCGCCCGATCTCCTCCTTCCCACACGTCGACGAGCAGCGCCACCAAGCCACCACCCCGCAGGTTGCCGACCGCCTCCCTCTCCTCCCGTTTCCTCTCCTCTCCCTCTAACCTCTCTTCTTTCTGTGTTGTGAGGTCTCAAATGCCATGGCCAAGCCGAAGCTCACCACGTCCTGGAGCTCGCCGCGTCGCACCCTGGACACCGCCCCCGCCCGGATCCGGCACCGCGTGCACCCAATCTTCCCGTCCCCGGCTTCCCCGTTTCCTGCGCCGCCTTGCCCTCGCCGGAAGCCGGCCGGAGCTCCGCCGCCGCTGCTCCTTCTCGTCGGGACGACATGAGTGCTCGCTCGCCTCTGCATTGACGGGCTGGGCCTCCCCTAGCACCCAGGTGGGCCGCCTCCAGCGCGTGGCCCAGCACGCCACCCCGCGCCCTTCCCCTCGCCCTGGGCGAGATCTGCTAAGTCTCGCCAACCGCCGGCCAACGGGGCTCGGCCCGCAAAGGTGAAGGAGCCCCTTTTCCCCTATTTTGAAATTTTATTTTCTGTCGCGCGTGCGTAGTTTAGTTAAGTCCCGCCCGCTGCTGTTAGGCTAGCTTCGGCCCAGTGGGCCTTTTTACTGTTTTTCTGTTATATTAAATGGCAGATTGTGTTAATATTTTGCGGTGGCGATATCTTTTTAACGGTAGCTCGGATCGCGGCGCGTTAAACATGAAAGTTGATTATAATTTTGTGTAGATTAATAAGATGTGCTTCTTTGACATGTTTGAAATTGTGTACATGTTGTTTCACTGCTATTTACATCACATGCCACTTTAAACTGTTTATTTAATAACTTTTTAACCGTTGCTCCGATAAAAATGTTCTTTATATGTAACTTGACTAGAATTGCATGTAGATTGTGTTTATGCTGCTCTTGCTAGCTTACAGAAATAATAAAATTATGTTTAGGGAAGAACAATCCCGAATTCAATAAATATCGTGGGGTTCGTAATAGCGCCATGTATACGTTTTACCCTCACTTAAAATGACTAGATTAGATAGTTTATTTATGCTTCACCGCGTGCTATGATTGGGTTCTATGCCATGCCTGAGTGAGATGCCATGTTAACAACCTTTTCTCATATTTGTGTAGCTAAACAACTTGAACCATTCTAAATGTGCGGTATCGTCGTGTGTGGCGAGTACTCCACTTAACCTGCTAGTAACCGCTCTCGACGGTAGATGCGATGCCGTAGTGCGATGTCTCGTGTTGCCTTCTTGTTGATGCTTTCTCGTGATTGCTTCATAGTAATAGATGCATCTCCGTTGGTTGTCTTTCCAGTGTTTACTTCTTATGTGCTCCCACGGGTACTCTCAGAGACGTTGCGAGCTTGCATCGACTACACCTTCGGTTTCGTCTTCTCATCAGGTAAGGGGGAGCATATATCATGCTCATAACTTTCAGCTCACTCGTGCCTAGGTGTAGGATAGAAAGATTGCTTGATCCTACCACTTTATATTCATGCCTCTCAAATAAACCTAGACAGCCATGTCCTCCACATCCCAGCAAACCTTGTTCGGCTATGTTACTATTGCTCGCTGCTCAGCCACTTCTTAGTATGCATGCTAGGATGTTATCAAGTGTTACCTCCTGTTACTCCTTGGATTGGGATCTCACATTTATTATATTATTGTGGATGATATGATTAGTATAAATGTTGACTATACTCGACGAAGGATGGAAGGTCTAGGCTATCCCGCCCCGACGCTTTGTTCCATTCGAGTCACCGAGGATCCGAGTTCCGGGTATTGGTTCTAATACTGAGCGTGCCTAACCGCGTGTGAGATTTTATGGGGTCCCCTCTTCTTACCTACCTAGCTTCAAACATTTCTTGTGGTGGCCCAAGCTGATTTACCATTTCAAATCGTGTGTGTGTCTGTTGGGTCGCTCCTGGCAGATATTCTTTAAAATAACCTGGGATAGTGGGGACATGGTTTCCCTACTGGCCCATCATGGCCGGCTGAGGACCCGGTCTCATGTGAGATTAACCGGAAATCCAAATCTGGAGTCATACGGTAGAGGCCAGTTCGAGAGCGTGGATGGCTTTTGAGTTGGATGTCGACTCACTGGGGGCCACCCGGATTTGTTCGTTGTTAGCTAGATGGACCTGTCGTTTCGGATCTCTCGGGACTAAATCATAAAATGGCTGCCTGTGATGTATAGAAACTGAGAGAGATGGGCGTGCGTGTGGAGCCTTGTAATGGGCAGTTGGTACACCCCTGCAGGGTTAAATATTTTCGAGAAGCCGTGTCCACGGTTATGGACGACTTGAGACCTACTCCTTGTTCACAGACAACAACAACTGAGATAGTCTTAATAACTTGATCAACGTGTTTGTGCCTTGACTGCTTCTTCTTCGTCGGGATGCGAAGAGGAGGACAAGGATAGGATAGGTGTTATGCTTCCGTAAGTAGTTGATAGCAAAACTTGTTGGAGGAGATTCCTCATCAAATGCTTGGTTCTCTTCTTACTCTAAAACAGACCGTTAGCCACTAATATATTGCTAGTGCGTCTGCAACCTCACCACTACCCCCATCTTACCCGTGAGAAGTTAGTTACAATACTTTTGATATAGCTCACCGCTTTCTTTTCTCTTTTACGCACGTTATGCAACGAAGTTGGACTTCAGAGGAGCTCGACGACCCTTCTTTTGGACGCCTTCGCGGAGACTCGACGACGACTAGTTAGGCGGATCCCGGCGGAGAGCCTGGAGCTGTGTGGTTACAGGAAGGGTGTGTTTTACCTTTTTCCAGTAGGCATTTGAATGTAGTCTGTACTCAGACATGTATCTTCCGCTGAAGTAATGTATTAAGGCAGTTGTATGCCGATTGTATGAGATGTTGTATCCTTGTAGCTGTAATGTTGTGATATCATGTTTGAAATCCGGGGCTTATTATTTCGTCATATGTCGCAGTGGGACCGATATGTGCTTCATCCCCGGGTATGGATGGAAACATCTAGATCTGGAATAGTACCGCATATCGGGCCTTACAAGTAACCGGCTTATCCTCAGCCGCCACAATAGACTTTACAACACCTTCACATAGCTGGTTAACTAGCGTATATAGCGAGGTCAATTTCTTTCCCGGAGTTTCCTAGAGAACTGGATGTTGATTACCTATACCAGGAATTCCCGAGTCAGCAAGTATTGACAAAAGAAGAAGAAAATTTTATTCGCCCTAAAGATGTCGACTTACCAAATACAGATATTGCAAATTGATGAACACTCTTTTTTAGACTAGTTAACCTTTTGTCCATTTCCTGAAATTTGGACTCAGCATTGCAAGCAGCCTGCTTCAGGATAGTTTGGGCTGTGGCATGTTGGGATTTGACAATTTTATGCTCCTCCTCTTTCTTCAGCAGCTCATCCTGCAGCCGCCTGACCTCTTTGTCTGCCTGTTGCCGCTTCTCAGATTCAGCCTGCAGCTTTTGTTCTAACAGCCGAGTTGCTTGACCGGCTTCCAAAGTCATAGCCTGCATAAGACAGCAAAAACCTTGATTATTACTAAGTGTTTAACCAGGTACTTGGGGGCTACATTATATCTTGATATAATTTATATAAGTTCCGGGTGAATATAAGTATGAGAACCCGACACTTGGGGGCTGCATTGGTATAGTTATCCCTTATCAACAAGACAATATGTGTACCTCATAAAGTTGCTTGATACAACCAATCAACTCATTTTGTTGATCAAGGCGACTCGTTGACTCCAAATATAAATCCTCAAAGGAAGCTTCTTTAAGAGTCGCCATAAAAGGCTGACCTGTGGAATGTTTCACTTCATCCATTCTCTTCGCCTCCATCGTTGGGACCGGCTCTGCAGAATGACTCTCAGTCACAACAACCTCCTCAACCACAGCATTGTCAGTTGTAGGAATCGGATTTAGATCATGAGAGTCGGCACTCTCCTTAGGGTCAGCGACTGGCTCCCTAGTTTCATCCCTGAGGGAATCTTCCTTATGAACAGCTGATGGGCTCGACTCGATAGGAGCCGCACTTTTCTTCCGTCTTTCAGAGACTTCAGATATCTTCTCCGTGACAATCGGCCCCTGTGTTGGCAGAGAACCGGGTTGCACCTTGCTTTTATCTTGTTTCCTAAAAAGAAGAAACAATGTGAGATGGCTGGAAATAAACAAATCATTATATGATAGAAGTTTATAATCACTTACCCACGGTTGATGGGAATATTGCTAGGAAGCCGGACAGATGACTCCCTAGAGGAGGGATCGGTTTCTTCAGACGGAGGTTGCCTAATAGGGTTAGACTCAACACCAACTTTCTGATGAAGTCGGCGCGGAGAATTAGGAACTACGGTATCAAGGTGGGCGGCAGACTCGGAGCTGCGAGTTCGAATTTTCTTCTCCTACTCCTACAGACAATATGAATATAAGATAAATGTCCTCATAAAGACAAATTGGAAAATTAGGGAAGGATACCTTTTTCTCGGGAAGTCGGTTTTCCTCTGCCCTAGGAGAGATGGCTCTTGCAGGAGGATCTATATCATTAGTTGCGTCTTCATCTATATCCTCATTCTCATCTTCATCTTCATCCTCATCATCATCATCTTTTTCCTTCGAGTCTTCCTGAAATGGATAAAGGCGTATGAGAAGGTCGTTTCACGAAAATGAAGATAAGTTATTACTCACAACATGACTCGGGCTTTCAGCATCGGCCTCTTCGTCATTAACCAAGGGTTCGTTGTCAGTAAGCCACCATGGGTCATTGGCCTGAAAATGTAGGGAAGAAGTTTGAGTATTAAACATTGCCAAATAGAGAAAGGTCGGTTTTTACATCAAATTGACATACCTTTGGAGCCGGGTTATCAGCACAAAAGGGGGGATACCGATTATTGCGATATCTTTCTTGCTTTTAGCAAGATACTTCTTGCAGGAAGATACAAGAGCCGTTGGATCAGAAGGTGTCCGTGCATATCGCATGGGGTCATTTATGCCTGAATATTCGCACAAAAACCGGTCTCTCACACTGAGAGGTTGGATCTCCCAGTCGACCCAGCACCGGCCAAATTAGTGCCCAAAAGTCCATGGCAAAGTAAAGCCTTCATTCGAGAGAGCAGGGGAGCAAGTTCTTCCCGTTGCTTGTCGTCTGGATAAGCATTCAGGCTCCCATTAAAAACAAGTCGGCTATCACGGAAACCGGGAAGTGGATATTCATCCTCTGGGATCTTGACAATGCAATAGAAAAATCACTTATGCCATCCTTTCCCGTTTATGGATAACATCAAGGATGGGAATATACTTCTCCGACGCCTTTGGATGGCAACTCCACCACACTCTATGAGTGGACCTCCGCTAAACTCTGTTTGTTTTTTTTCGTGAAAGAACTCGGCAAATAGTGCTAGAGTTGGCTTGGTCTACAAGTATACTTTGAAAAAAACATGGAAGTGACAGATGTTCAGGATGGAGTTGGGTGCAAGATCTTGGGGGAATAAGTGAAAACAGGAATTCCCTGCAAAACCTGGACCCGGGAGGACAGAATCCCCGGGTTATGTGATCTTGCAAAGACGATCACTTCACCTTCCTGAGGTTTAGGCCGAGTCTCCTTTCCTAGAGCACGCCATTTGATTTCTTACTGAGGGCGTAGAACCCCATTCTCCTCCATCTTCTTTAATTTCAATTAGCTCATATGAGAACCACTCCAATTAGCCTCCAATGTCTTGGAAGTCGGCTTCTTGAGTGCCTCTTTCCTCTTTCTAGGACTGGATCCGGCAGCTTTCTTTACCATCGTCCCAGATAAAGATCTGCTTTATAAAATATGATGATTCGGTTGAGGAATAAA
Organism: Bromus sterilis; assembly: GCA_950022295.1. Classification (NCBI taxonomy): domain Eukaryota; kingdom Viridiplantae; phylum Streptophyta; class Magnoliopsida; order Poales; family Poaceae; genus Bromus; species Bromus sterilis. The sequence continues at coordinate 284,874,376 of OX465596.1, forward strand.
AATGGGTAACTCAATGGTGTGATTTAAATTTGTGAGTTGGGTTTATCATAAACATGATTCACACAAATAAGGAAGCAACTAGATCTACGAGAGCTAGAAAAAGCTTACGAGAAATAGGGAATATCTCCCAGAACCCGTAACGGCAGAGACAATTTTTTATCTATCCACAAACAGATCTGAGATAGGATTGTGAGAAGGTAAACGGTGGAGATCTACGAATGAGGATCCAACTGATCTGTATCATCATTAGAATCTGCCACTGGTTCATATTATTCTGCCGAGCTCAAGCAAAAGACGGTAATGGCGACCAAGAAAAATAGATTGCGATGCAAATAAATGAGAGGCAGAGAGAGCTTACTCGCGAGACAAATGGGACTGACGAGGTTTTGCGTCCCTTCCGTGTGCCCGGAGAAGAAGGAGGCGCGTGATGTAATTGCGAAGAAGCTCGAGTGTCTCGGCGTTAGAGCGAGAGGAAGAGGAAGAAGAGGTTGCGGCTGGAATAGAATAAAGAGAGGGGGAATCAGAAAGGTCCATTTAGAAGGACTCCATCGGCCAAGAATCGAGGCGCCGCAGGCCAACAGAAAATCTCCTGGATCCTCGCGGCATTAAAATAGCATGTTTGTTAAATATAAGCGAGCGATCTAGGGAATCGGTTTTGAATCTCCTCAATAAATAGAGGACATGATTTGCTAGCGTAAACGTGTTAGCAAAAGCTTAACAAAAGTCGGCTCCTGACAGGCGGCGTATGAGTAAAGCTAAGAAGATCGTCGTGAAGCTGAAGCGTCGCGCCGATCTTGGGGGATAATGTCAGGGAGATGGCCCAACGCCATGACCCGACATACGGAAGGACTGGGCCGACTCTCGAGGTGAATTCCCAGAAGAAGACTCAGCTTGGGCCGAGACTTGACGCTGCGAAGCCAGAAGGTTGTAGAAGGAAATAGACTTAGCTTGTACGATAAGGAAACTATATTTTTAAAGTAGAACTAGGACGCCATATTTAGTTGGAGTCAGTTTTGTGTAACTCAAGGGATCCGACACCTTTATAAGCCAGCCCCCTTGGTCCAAACAGGACAACTCAACTTAGATCCTCTCAGGGCATAGGCAGCGATCTCGCACCTTTGTATTCGAGAATTAGACACCCAATAATAGAAACGTAGTAGTAGGTCTTTACATTTAGAGGGGCCAAACCTGGGTAAATCTCGTGTGTTGTGTTCTTGCCGACTCACCTCCTCGAAACTACCTCGCAGCAAAGGTCTCACACTAAGTTCTCTAATGAGTACAGCTGCCATGACTTTCCCACGACACCGCGCCACGGTTGTACCGAACGCTAGTATCGTGCTACTTTCGTAAAGCCCACTGGACTCGACGGGGATAGTGCGACAGTAGGCATTCGTTAGTACCATGCTCGGTACGGTAGTGTCGTGGTTCGTGGGCTGCCGACGACTGTTTTTGTTCCCACCTATAAAAGGGTTCTTCCCCAAGTTGACTTACCTCCTTTATTGCTCTCTCCTCCATTGATTCCCAAGCTTCATTCTTGCCCGATCTCCTTCCCTAGCCATCAACACCTGGTTATTTGATTCCCCCCGTAATCCCTTGTGGATCTTGTTACTCCTTGATGCATTGGTGCCCTATAAGGAAGAGGTCACCTCGAAGCCATATTTCCATTGTGGTGAAGCTTCGTGGTTGAGTTGGGAGCCTTCGATTAAGTTGTGGAGATTTCCCCAACCTTGTTTGTAAAGGTTCGGTCTCCGCCTTAAAGACGAACGCGTAGTGGATCACGTCATCTTCCATTGGTGAGAGCGTGAGGGGAAATAGGGTGGCCCTCGTTGGATTCGTGTGAGCGTTGTGTTCCACACCCTCTTCAAACGAAGACGTACTTCTCGAAAGAGAAGGAACTTCGGCAACATATCCTCGTCTCCCGTCTTCCCTTTACCTTTACTTTGTGCAATTTTATTTCATTGCTTATATCTTTCTTGATCATATAATATTGCTTTAGTTGGCATATAGGTTGCTCACTTAGTTTCACATCTCGACAACCTATCTTTCTTGTCAAGCCCCAATTTTTTAAGAAAAGCTTAAAAATTGTTAATTGCCTATTCACCCCCCCTCTAGTCGACATTCCGATCCTTTCACCATGTTACGTGAGGGTACTCTATATATTCAAACCCCTCGAGAGCTTAGCGACCATCTAGTAGCTAGAGTTCTCAACTATTTTTTTTTATTTTTTAAAAATAAACACGGATTGCCCAAAATATGACACCTATAACTAATAGGATCAAGCTCTTGGCACCAAAATTCCAAACATTACTCAAATCAATACCTTAAAACTATTGCAAGTTACTACTATACTAAAATAGCAACCTCAATTACCTACTCATGCAAGACACACAACTCAGTGCAAAAAGACAACTCTCTAAACAAGATAAGCATGATAACTCAAGAGAGTTCCAAAATGGACAACCCAAATAAAAGCTCTTAAAAAGAATAAGCATGAAAACTAAGGGCTAAACATGACAGCAACTACGAAAAGATAAAGAACACACACAAAAAGATAAGCATGCAAACCTATGTTGTGTTCTAGGGTGGAGTGGAGCGTGTTTCTCTCCCAAACAATGTAGGCTAGGGTCCAACTTGTTATGAACAGCAAGAAAAACTAAAGAAAACTAAAAAGTAAAGACCGAGACGCTCCAAGCATAGAACATAACACATGAAGTGATAAAAATATAGCATAGAGAAGGACGAACTGATGAGGATGGAGAAAGGGATGCACGGGGGAATCCCCATGCTTAGACGCTTGAGTATCCTTGGATATTTCTTGGGGGTGCATGGGACATCCTCAAGCTTGAGATTTTTAAACTCTCGAATCCTCTTTCATCATCTTCCTTCCCATACTTGAAAACTCCGTCATACAAAACTCATCATAAGCTGATTAGAGTGGTTAGCACCCATAAATAATAATTTTCCTCTACTGGAAATAAAGATTTTCATGAAGAGCTACTGTTTCTAAAGATTGACAAAAAGTTTTTGCAAAGAAAAAGCAAGCTTAAGATTTGAAAAACGGAGAAACGCAAAACGTGGAAGAATCTTTGAAAAACAGACCAGCAGGTAGGAAATAATTTTTTCATGGCACTTATGCAACTCAAATCAAAAAACTCATAACGGATGCTAGAAATACAATTGTATAGAGCATACTGTCAAAACAATTCAGATAAAAAAAGATGATCTGGTGACTTTTGGTGAATTTTTCCGTCAAGCTGACATAATCTGTATCTGGACAACATGTCACAACTTTTAATCTTTCTTGCAATCGGAGGCTAAAACTTGGCAGAAAGCTTGAAAATAAAGATACAATGATGTTTCTACAGTAGTAACAAGCCTCACGACCACTAAAACTGAAACTAAAAACATTTTGGGTTGTTTCGAATAAGCGCTTTATTTTATGGCTTTGAGCTAGGCAAGATGTAAAAAGATCAAGTTTTTTCAACTTCAAATGAATAGCTTGCCCGTGTAACGGCATCATAAGGTAACTTAATCTTCTTTCGAGGGAAGTGTTCCATTCACTTTTTAGGGGGAATTGGAATATAATAGTCCCTTCTTTCATATATATGATAGCACCAACGGTGCGGAGACGGGCACCTTGCAAGCATCCGCAAAACAAGATAGTAATTAAGGAAAAATCCTAACCATAGCAATACGATCGATGATCCATTGTTCCCTTGTGCAAAAGCGTGCGAACTGGGGTTTAGGTTTCTGTCACTCCGGCAACACACCATAAGCAATCTTTGTACACAATGCATTCCCCTAGGTCCTTAATAAGGTGAAGTGTTGAGTGATATATTCCATGATATGATGTTGTTCTTATGTTGTTTTGGATTAATTTACACAGTTTGAACCTTTCCGGTGCCGAAGCAGTAGATGCAGGAATTAGCTGTAAAAAGTGGACGCTGAGTTGCTGAAGAAGAATACCTCCAAATTACCTGAAAATCGACGGAGGGTATTTTTCAGACGAATGACAAAGACACGCCGAAGAGGGGCCAGAGGGGGTCACAGGGCGCTCAGGCGGCCACCTGGCGCGACCCCCACCCTGGCCGCGCCCGGAAGGCGCATGGACCCCTGGGGCCACTCCCGGCTCCCCCTTTTGGCCTATATATCACTCGTCATCTAAAAACCCTAAAATAGAGAGAGTTTTCGGAGTTCCGCCGCCGCTCCGTGGTGGAAATCTACAGAGGAGAAAAGACATCTCCGGCGGAAAATTGCGCCGGCGAGAACACCTCCCGGAAGGGGAGATCATCGCCATCGTCATCACCATCATCACGGGCATCGTCGAGATCATCATCAACATCATCCAAAACATCAGCACCATCTTCACCACCATCCAATCTCACCTCACAAGTCCAACTTGTGTTGTAACCCGTACTATCTATCCTATCTACTCTACCGGTGTTGGTTACTACCGTGTGATGAATGCTATTGAGTTTTGTTGGAGAAATATCATTGTGTCCAGATTTTTTATCATCTATTTATCCCCACTGATCATGATCTATTTTATGTCTTGTGAGTACTTACTTTAGTTATTGAGGACATGGGAGAAGTCTAGTTGTTAGTAGTCATATGATGTTGAAGTAATATGTGTTGTTTGATATTTAAGTTGTGTTGTTATTTTCCTAGTGGTGCTGTGTGAGTCAAACACTCAACACTTCTCCTTATTGAGTACCTAGGGGAATGCATTGTGTACAAAGATTTCTTATGCTGTGTTGCCGGAGTGACAGAAACCTGAACCCCAGTTCGCACGCTTTTGTACAAGGAGCAATGGATCATCGATCGTATTGCTATGGTTAGGATTTTGCCTTAATTACTATCTTGTTTTGCGGATGCTTGCAAGGTGTTTAATCATAAGAGTGCGCTTATCTTAGTCTAGAGGGTGCACTAGCATTGATCCACCCACTCAACACTTATCAACAAGGCACATAGTACCGATGCAGAATATGGCGAAAGCACGTGACTATTTCTCCCGTGTGTCCTCAAGAACTCTTTAGCCTTTATAAGTTCAGTTGCTAGGCCTCTCCTTTGGTCAAAAGGATTGGGCCACTTGTTACTCGTCATTGCATTTTACTTTGCTCGCTTTTACCTTCTTGTTTCTTATACCGAAAACCCCTAAAAAGTTATCTTTCAGTTCCTGCAGCTATTTCTTTACCAAAGTCACTTACCAATACCTTCTGCTCCTCGTTGGGTTCGACACTCTTATTTATCGAAAACGCTACAAACGATCCCTTGCAGTTGAGGGTCGTCAATTACTGTTTTCTGGCGCCGTTGTCGGGGAGCGTAGCGCTATTAGTAAGTGAAGCTGGTAAGGAAGTTTTTATATTTCTGTTTTTATTTTGTCGTTGCTGCTTTTGTCCTTATGGACACCTCTACTCTTGGATCGTTGTTTATGGGGAAATGGCCCACAACTGTGGTGGTCACTCCTACCCCTACTGGAATTGTGCCTTAAAAAATACCATCTGGTATTATCAATTATGTCTTATCTAATCGTTATGCAGGAGATAGACATCTAGGTGAACACTTGCTATATTTATCACAACTATGTTCATTATTAGACTTGCAGGTGTGTCACTGGAATTCATCATGAAGAAATTATTCTCAGTATTAATTATAGGTAAAGCTTCAGATTGGTATAAGCTCCTCGATAACTCACATCGACTTAATTGGGAAGAGCTTATGTCTCTCTTTTACAAAAAGTTTTACCCTCTTCATGAAATTCACCGAGACAGGAACTACATCTACAACTTTTGGTCTTGCGACGGAGAAATCATCGCTCAAGCTTGGGGGAGACTTAAATCCCTAATGTTCAAATGCCCTATCCATGAACTCCCTAAAGATATTATACTTACAATTTTTGATGCCAGGCTTTCTCGTCAGGATAAGGAGATGTTGGATGCCTCCTCTAGCGGGGTATTCCAAAAAAGAAGTGTTGAAGAAAGGTGGGATCTCATCGAGAGGATCCAGAAGAATAAAGAAGACTGGGAAATCGACAAAGCTATTGAACCTGCTATAGATTATGGGCATGATTATATTGAGAGCTATGTGAAAACTAATTATTTTAATACCTTCTTTTCTAAGATTGGTCTTGATTCCCAGCTTATGATTGATTTCTGTAAGAACTTTGCCTCTCACATTGACTCTTCGAAAGAAGAGAAGGCTCAGTACCATAAGCCCTTTAAAGAATTACCTGTGGATATTCATTTGGCTGACCCTGTTCTGCCTACAGTTTTTTATGAAAATCCCCCTGTTCCCACAAGGATGAGGCAGCACGATCGTTTTCCAGACGAACAACTTGCCGTTGTAAAGGTACAATATCTCTCCGATCCTTGGTTTGCAGATTACGCTAATTTTATCGTTGCAAAGTATTTGCCTCCAGGTTTAACATTTTAGCAAAGGAAGAAGTTCTTCCATGATTTGAGGCACTACTTCTGGGATGAGCCTCATATTTTCAAAGAAGGTCCTGACGGGATCGTGAGAACATACATACCGGAACATGAGCAAAAAGACATTCTCAAGAAATGTCACGACAGTCCCTATGTAGGACATCACGCCGGTGAGAGGACCACACATAACATTCTCCAATCATATTTTTATTGGCCTACTCTCTTTAAAGATGCTAGAAATTATGTTTTATCTTGTGATAAGTGTCAGAGGGTTGGTAATATCAGTAGGAGGAATGAGATGTCTATGAATTACTCACTAGTGATTGAGCCTTTTGATTGCTGGGGTTTTGATTTTATGGGTCCTTTTCCTCCTTCAAAAAAGTACACTCACATTTTAGTAGCTGTTGATTATGTGACCAAGTGAGTTGAAGCAATCCCCACTGAGAGTGATGATCACAAGACATCTTTGAAAATGCTCAAAGATGTAATTTTACCTAGGTTTGGTGTACCTAGGTATCTTATGACTGATGGAGGATGGAGCATGGAGCTTTTAGAAAAGCTCTAGAAAAGTACGATGTCAATCATAGAATTTCTTCACCGTACCATCCTCAAACTAGTGGTCAAGTTGAACTCACCAATAGAGAGATCAAGCTGATCTTTTAAAAGACAGACAACAGTTCTAGAAAGGACTGGTCAAAGAAGTTAGGAGATGCTTTGTGGGCGTAGAAATGCTTACAAAAACCCCATGGGCATGTCCCCGTATAAAATGGTCTATGGCAAGGTTTTCCATTTTCCATTAGAATTCGAACATAAAGCTTTCTGGGCTGTTAGAGAGCTTAATGCTGACCCAAAGTTAGCCGGTGAAAAGCGTCTCATGAACTTGACTTCTCTAGATGAGTGGAGAAGTGAAGCTTACGAGAGTGCTAAAATGTTTAAAGAAAAGGTAAAGAAGTGGCATGATAGAAGGATTTTGAAACGAGAATTTAATGTTGGCGATAAGTTTTATTGTTTAGATCCCGTTTCAGGTTTTCTCCAGGTAAATTACTTTCCAGATGGGAAGGGCCATTTCATATCGAAGAAGTCTACTGGTCAGGTGCAATCAAGATTAATAATTTTGATGGCACCAAACCTCAAGTTTTAAATGGGCAAAGACTCAAGAATTAGATGGCGGGAGATCCCGTCAACGTGGATGTAAATATAATACACACAATCACTCATGAAGAATTTGTTGCAGCCCCATTTCAGACATCAGCAGAAGCAGAATAAGAAAAGGTATGTATTACGGTAAGGAAACATTGCGAAACCGCCATAATAGTTCCAGATTACGAGTTTTTGCAAAATATAGAAAATTCAAAGCCTAATTGGAGCCGGAGAGGAGCTCCAGGGGGCCCAAGCCCCCCTGGCGCGGCCTACCTCCTGGCCGCGCCGGGAGGCCGCCTGGGCACCCCGGAGCCGATCTCCGACTCCACTTTGGCTCGTTACCTTCCTATTGTTGCAGAAATTTTTGCTATATATTTTCCCGGATAGTCCCGACATTGTATCTCTCGATTTCGCGTGTTTTCTTTTCGAGCTGTTTCTGCCAGGAAATATTTTTGCTAGACCTAGGTGCCATGGCTTCCCCAAGTTCCCCCAAGTCAAGTTCGTCGTCAATGTCATCAACCCCTAACTCGCTCAGGTGAAGAACCATCCTCGAACCGTCCAGTTGGAGGACGGTGCCCTTCACCAAGAGGATTTGAAGGAATCTTCCAAGGAGGGGAGCATCGAGGCCAGGCTAGAAGAGATGGAGCAAGAAGTCTTCAAGTACAAGAAGATGGTTGAGCGGGGTGTTGAAGCCAACTTCAAAATCATCAACGAGCTGAAGACGTTCTACAAGAAGGAGATGAGGGGGATAAGGTCAAGCATCACCGCTGCAGAAGAAAGAATTGATGATCTCCAAGGACAGATCTATGATATGCACAACCAGAACTGTGAGTATGATCTAAAGTTTATGCCCATGAGTTTAGGTGTTGGATGCAGGATCTTGGAGACCGAATCCTCTCATGGGACCGGGGAACCTCTACCATGGAAGCGCTTCGTCGATGACTACATCAACAACAACCACAACAAGAATGAGGAGTAAATCTCCTTGGGTAATGCCACCCCCTTATCTTGTTCCAAGATTGGGGGAGTGCCCGGTATCTTTATCTTTATCTTAGTCCTTTAGAGTCAAGTAGAGTTGTATCGTGTCTAGGGTAGTTATTATATGAAATAGGTGTTTGCATTGAGTTCTATTACTCGTTCTGTGGAGAGTTTGTATCCGTGAGTGTGGAGTCGTCTATGATGGAATATTAATGCCAAGTCTATTGGTTTCTTCGCTGCACTCGGTATTCTCTTCACGCAATCAACCTTATATGATGATTCTTTTGGGGAGTATTGACCTTATATCAGGTATGACTTTGAAAACTTTATTTAATTTTTGCAAACATAGCTTTGGTCTTGACAACATGCATGTTTTCTCAAGTAGAGACATAGCCAAAACCTTTATGTTATTATGCTTGAAGTGTTACGTTTACAAGGAAGACAACTTGATGTGTTATGCTTACCTTAATGTTTATGTTTTATATGTTTTGCATCTAAGTTAGCATCAGTTGTCTGTTCTCTCAAAGCCTTTGCTAGCCAAACCCTTTGCCTAGCAGATTTCTTCTTGTGCATCCATACCCTGAAACCATTACCTTCCATATGAGTCCACCATACCTTCCTATTCGTGCTATTTCCCTACCACTCTTAGAAGTATAGAATTTATGTGTTATACTTAGATGTTCAAAATCTTCTTTTCTATGCCTCTTGTTTAGCTCATGAGGAAGTAGTAGGTAGTTCTTGATCTTCTTAAGTTGGACAAGTTTTACCCCGGGATTGCATCTCTAATTTGCAAACCCATAATATGAGGAGGAACTGGCATGAGTGCGCCCAGCTCGAAAGATAATATAACAAACAAGCCCTCCTTCATGCTTGGTCTATGAGAAATCAGAAACTTTGGCAGTGACAATCAAAGGAGATTAAGGGGATGTGATCGTCCCCACTTGGGAGCCGTTCCTCAAAACTTGTCCATCTTGAGAAGTAATTGAGCTATCTATTAGCATTTGTTGACAAACTATGCACCTCCCAAAATTTATTTTCATTCTGTTTGATTTAAGGATAGCACATGAGTTTTCCCTTCTTGCCTTTAACAAGGTCTTTCCTTTATATTTATGTTGAGTCAGTTTTCCTACTTCCTTCTTTTCCCAAAGAGAACAGACACTTGATGTTGATGAGGATTCATCCATATAATGTTGCATTACGTTTTGCCATGCCATATCATTGTTGAAATTATCTTCTGATAAGTAAGTTGTTTGCAAAAGCTTTTGCCAAGCAAACATCTTCCTTTGTGTTAGCATTTGCACTTCATGACTAATAGCATGTTCTTCCAAAAAAGTTTCAAATTGTTTCATCTTATTTGGAAAGAGCAAAAGTAAAACTTATTAGTTGTCCTTTGACCAAGGATATGTTTGCCATAATTTGATGAGTTTTCTCAGTCCTACTTTTGATTATAATTGTTAATACTTTCTCATAAGGACCTTATGAGTTGAGGTTGCTGTTGAGGATGTTTGAATTTGGTGAAGAAACCTTGATGCTTCTTGGGGGACACTTATGAGTTGAGCTTGTTGTTGAGGATGTTATCGACACTTCACTCTCTAAACTTGTGGACAGGTTTTCCGAGCTCAGTATTCGCTTGGGGACAAGCGAGGTCTAAGCTTGGGGAGTTGATACGTCCAAAATGCATCAGTATTTTATAAAGTAATTATTCCTTATTCATTGATATATTCCATGATATGATGTTGTTCTTATGTTGTTTTGGCTTAATTTACACAGTTTGCAACTTTCTGGTGCCAAAGCAGAAGAAGCAGGAATCAGTGGTAAAAAGTTGACGCTGAGTTGCTGAAGAAGAATACCTCCAAATTACCTGAAAATCGACTGAGGGTATTTTTCAGACGAATGAAGAAGACACGCCGAAGAGAGGCCAGAGGGGGTCCACAGGGCGCCCAGGAGGCCACGTTGCGCGGACCCCACCCTGGCCGCGCCGGGAGGGCGCCAGGAACCCTGGGGCCACTCCCGGCTCTCCCCTTTGGCCTATATATCACTCATCGTGTGAAAACCCTAAATGTGGCGCCGCCGCCGCTCTATGGCGGAAACCTACAGAGGAGAAAATAAATCTCCGGCGGGAAGATTCCGCCGGGGAGAACACCTCTCGGAAGGGGAGATCGTCGCCATCGTCATCACCATCGTCACGGGCATCATCGAGATCATCATCAACATCATCCCCACCATCAGCACCATCTTCACCACCATCCAATCTCACCTCACAAGTCCAACTTGTGTTGTAATCCGTACTATCTATCCTCTCTACTCTACCGGTGTTGATTACTACCGTGTGATGAATGCTATTGAGTTTTGTTGGAGAAATATCATTGTGTCCAGATTGTTTATCATCTATTTATTCCCACTGATCATGATCTCTTTTATGTCTTTTGAGTAGTTACTTTAGTTCTCGCGGACATGGGAGAAGTCTAGTTGTTAGTAGTCATACGATGTTGACGTAATATGTGTTGTTTGATATTTAAGTTGTGTTGTTATTTTCCTAGTGGTGTTGTATGAGTCGAACACTCAACACTTCGCCTTATTAAGTACCTAGGGGAATGCATTGTGTACAAAGATTGCTTATGGAGGGTTGCCGGAGTGACAGAAACCTGAACCCCAGTTCGCACGCTTTTGCACAAGGGAACAATGGATCATCGATCGTATTGCTATGGTTAGGCTTTTTCCTTAATTACTATCTTCTATTTGCGGATGCTTGCCAGGTGTTTAATCATAAGAGTGCGCTTATCTTAGTCTAGATGGTGCACTAGCATAGATCCACCCACTCAACACTTATCAACATGGCACATAGTACCGATGTGGAATATGGCGAAAGCACGTGACTATTTCTCCCATGTGTCCTCAAGAACGCTTTAGCCTTTATAAGTTCAGTTGCTAGGCCTCTCTTTTGCTCAAAAGGATTGGGTCACTTGTTACTCTTCATTGCCTTTTACTTTGCTCGCTTTTACCTTCTTGTTGCTTATACCAAAAACCCTAAAAGTTATCTTTCAGTTCCAGCAGCTATTTCTTTACCAAAGTCACTTACCAATACCTTCTGCTCGTCGTTGGGTTCGACACTCTTATTTATCGAAAATGCTACAAACGATCCATTAAAGTTGAGGGTCATCGCCGGTCTAGGATTGTTGCTACCAAAGTTACTCCTATAAGCATTATTATTGAAGTTGTTCCTAGAAATAAAATTAACATCTACTTGCTCTCTTTATTGAGCAACCAAAGAATTTAAAGGAACATCATGAGGGTCAATATGAGCTTGCTTAGTAAGTAGAGACATGATCAAGTCAACCTTTGCATTTAAAGAGGAGATGTCCTCAATAGATTTTACCTTCCTACCTGTTGGAGATCTTTCGGTGTGCCATTGAGAATAATTTTCATCATCTCGTACAATAGCTTCGTGGAAACACCAAGTGTGGTTCACATGTACAGATTCCGCGAGGTAAAGTTTAAACCTGCATAGAAATTCTGGATAACCATCCAAGTAGTCAAACCATGTGTAGGGAAATTCTTAACAAGATATTTCATTCGTTCCCAACCTTGGCCAACGTGTTTATTATCCAGTTGTCTAAAATTCATAATGTTACTTCTCAACTGAATAATTTGAGCAGGTGGGTAGTACTTCCCAATAAAAGCATCCTTGCACTTATCCCAAGAATCTATGTTGTTCCTAGGCAAGGATTGGAGCCACTCCTTAGCTCTTGCTCTCAAAGAAAAAGAAAAAATCTTACGTTTAACAATGTCACCATCTGCTTCTTTGTACTTTTGAATATCACAAAGCTCAACAAAATTATTTAAGTGCAAAGAAGCATCATCTCCAGCATCATAGAATTGTTCTTTCATAACAAGATTGAGAAAAGCAGGTTTAATTTCATATGAAGGTGCTGAAGTGGCAGGTGGAACAATAGGAGTGCTAATAAAGTATTTGTTGTTGTGACAAGTGAAGTCACACAACTTGGTGTTTTCAGTGGAACCCATAGTAACGAGAAAGAGCAAAGTAACTAATTTTTGTTGTTGTTTTTGGTATAATACTGTAAAGTAAAAAGTAGAAAGTAAACTAACAAGACTAAAAAGCAAAGGTAAAAGATAGTGTGCAACTCCCCTATCTTGTAGACTGGAGTCCTCGGCAACGGCGCCAGAAATTAGCTTGCTGGCTTCTCGCCCCTCGTTGGTTACCCCAAGTGGAAGGTTAAGAAGTAGATAGCACCAAATTTCCCTCGGTGAAGATACCAAGGTTATCAATCTCGTAGGACTCCAAGTTCTGCAAGTAGGTGGCAAAGGCGCCAGAAATTACTTCTAGCTAGGGAGTTGTTGTGGACCTGCACACAAAAACAAATAACTATGCTCCCAACGAGTTCAGAGAGGTTGTCAATCTCTCCGGTCTTGTTGTTCACAAAGGATCAAACACAAGCGGGAAATAGTAGTGGTGATTGCAACGAAAAGGAAATAAACGCAGTAAAGAGTTGAGGTGTAAACAATGTTGGAAATGTGGACCGGGGTCCCATGATGTTATGTCTCTCTCCCAAAAGACGATAAAACAGCAAACTCAGTGAAGAAATTACAGCTGGGAAATTGACAGAATTATAAACGCACCGCAATGCTAATTATGCTACAAGAAAGTTATAGGATCAATCGTATGGACAGTACGCCAAGACAAGTAGACTGTTTATTCATCAGCATCTACTCCATAATCATCCACCTTGACATATCTATCCAGAACATCTCGCTGGTATTAAGTTGTGAGCCCCACCCAAATTGTAAACCCAAAGCAACAGACAACTGCATTAACAAACTTTGCGTAAGGTAAACAATCCTTGCAACCACGATTACAAGCATCGTTGTTTTCTCCCTGGTGGCAACAACACATCCCCTAGTCTCATGTTTCTGTCACTCAAGATAGACATCGGGGGGCATTGAAAGCGCAGTATATCGACCAGAGGGGGTGTGATTGGAGATTTTCATATTTTCTCGAGGAATTTTGATTTCCTCAGGACTGAGGCAATTCGAAATTGAGGAAACTCAAAAAATAATGAAGAACAAAAATATTACAGAATGTAAACATGGATACATAGCATCATATTTCAATAGAAATAAAATCTAATAGAAGTGCAAAAGTATATCAGATGCAGAGCCTGAGGAAACAAATCAGAGGGATATAAGAGAGGAAGGCATCAGGGCACAGATGACACCGATTTGGTAGACCAGTTCGAGTTGCTGTGACAACTCCACATCTGGTTGGAGACGCTGAGATTGAACTCAGAAGACATAGTCTTCACCTTGTTCTCCTTGAACTAAAGTGCTCAGACTCCTTCCAATCACTCAGGTGAGTCTTCAAGGTCGACTCCCAAAACCTTTACAGATTTCGTTCACTCAGGGAAGTCAAAATTGCATATTTACTTCCTCAGAACGATGACTCCTACACCGGCTGGAAGATAACAGTCTTCAAGAGTAAAAAGCTTCGGATCAATCGAACCGAATTCCTAAGAAATTCTCAACTAGTCAGGCTGGTGGTTTTCCTCACTTAGGTTCTTCAGGTTCCTCAGAGGTGGGTTTCTCTCAAGTGACAAGTGTAAGTTTTTCTCGCAGAGCAGCTAGCCCGCCAATGGGGATGGGGTGGCTATTTATAGCTGCGGAGCAATCCCAGTTGAAAGTACACAAATGCCCATGCACGAAAAGAACATCGTGCCCACCTGATACTCTCTCCTTGTTGGTTACCCCAAGTGGAAGGTGAGATGTAGGATAGCGGAAAATTTCCCCCGGTGAAGATACCAAGGTTTGTCTCCAGTAGGACTCCGGAGATGATAAGTAGGTGTCAACGGCGCAACTGACGTGGACTTGCACACAACACAAATAACTTTGCTTCCCAACGAGTATAGAGAGGTTGTCAATCTCTCCGGCCTTGTTGTTCACAAAGGATCAACGCAACAGATAATAATGATAATTGTGATAGAAACTAGAAAGTAAAAGCAGGAAAATAAAAGAGCGTGTAAACAATGATGAGAATAGGGACCGAGGTCCCGTGATGTTCACTAGTGATGTCTCTCTCCCAAAAGACGATAAAACTGCTATGCGAGGTAAACAAATTACAGCTGGGAAATTAACAGGATTAAAAACACACCGCAATGCTAACTATGCTACAAAGAAAGGACGAGGCTCAAAAGCATGGGCAGTACGCCAAAATAAGTAGACCAAAATCCAACTGCATCTACTACTAATCAACCACCTTGAGGTATCTATCCAGAACATCTCGCTAGTATTAAGTAGCGAGCCCCACCCAAATTGTAAACCCAAAGCAACAGACAAATGCATTAACAAACTTGGTGTAAGGTAAACAATCCTTGCAACCACGATTACAAGCATCATTGTTTTCTCCCTGGTGGCAACAACACATCCCCTAGTCTCATGTTTCTGTCACTCAAGCTAGACATCGGGGGGCATTGAAAGCGCAGTATATCGACCAGAGGGGGTTGAATGGGTTATTTTCAAATTTTCTCGAGGAAGTTCGATTTCCTCAGGTCTGAGGCAATTCGAAATCAAGGAAGCTCACAAAATGATGAAGAAAAGAAATATTAAAGAATGTAAACATGGATACATAGCATCATATATGAACTGAAATAAAATCTAACAGAAGTGAAGAAGTATATCAGATGCAGAGCATGAGGAAACATATCAGAGGGAAATTAGAGAGGAAGGCATCAGGACAAGTCATCAGTGCAGAAACAGTAAATTAAGGTTTGAAGAAATAGCACCAGGGCACAGATGACACTGATTTGGTAGACCATTTTGAGTTGCTGTGACAACTCTACATCTGGTGTGAGAGGCTGAGATTCAACTGAGAAGACATAGTCTTCACCTTCTTCTACTTGAACTAAAGTCCTCAGACTCCGTCCAATCACTCAGGTGAGTCTTCAAGGTAGACACCCGAAACCTTTACAGACTTCGTTCACTCAGGGAAGTCACAATTTCATCTTTACTTCCTCAGAATGATGACTCCAACACCGGCTGTAAGATCACAGTCTTCAAGAGTAAAAAGCTTCGGATCAATCGAACGGAATTCCTCAGAAATGCTCAACTACTCAGGCTGGTGGTTTTCCTCACTTAGTTTCTCCAGGTTCCTCGGATCTGGGTTGCTCTCAGGTGACAACTGTCAGTTTTTCACGTGGAGCAGCCAACCCGCCAATGGGGCTGGGGGCGGCTATTTATAGTCGCGGAGAAACCCCAGGTGAAAGTACATAAAATCCCATGAACGAAAAGAACATCGTACCCACCTGATGCTCTCTCCTCTTTGGTTACCCCAAGTGGAAGGTGAGATGTAGGATAGTGGCAAATTTCCCTCGGTGAAGATACCAAGGTTTGTCTCCAATAGGACTCCGGAGATGATAAGTAGGTGTCAACGGCGCAACTGACGTAGACCTGCACACAACACAAATAACTTTGCTTCCCAACGAGTACAGAGAGGTTGTCAATCTCTACGACCTTGTTGTTCACAAAGTATCAACGCAACAGATAATAATGATAAATGTGATAGTAACTTGAAAGTAAAAGCAGGAAAATAAAAGATCGTGTAAACAGTGATGAGAATATGGACTGGGTCCCGTGATGTTCACTAGTGATTTCTCTCTCCCAAAATAGGGTAAAACTACTATGCGAGGTAAACAAATTACAGGTGGGCAATTGAAAGGATTAAAAACACACCACAATGCTAACTATGCTACAAAGAAAGTACCAGGCTCAAAAGCATGGGAAGTACGCCAAAATAAGTAGACCAAAATCCAACTGCATCTCCGGAGTTGCGAAACCCACCCAAAGTGTAAACCCAAAGCAACAGACAACTGCATTAAAAATCACTTTGCGTAAAGTAAACAATCCTTGCAACTGCGGTTGCAAGAACCGTTGTTTTCCCCCTTGTGGCAACATCACATCACCTAGACTCATATTTCTGTCAAACAAGCGTGTCATCGGGGGTCATGAACCCATAATCGAGCATAACTGTCACACACCAACTTTTATGCTAAATTTTTGGGTAAACAAAAACTTTCCTTTGTTTGATTGCTATGCCCTGTCTTTCCATGCTTGATAATGCTTTACCTTATGTTGTTGTCTTGCTTTGGCTAAAAAGGAAAAATCAACCTAAGTAATAGTATAAACTCACAACACCAATTTTCAAACAACCACATTTAGTCACCCATAATAATTGGTGGCAATAAAATGGCTCCCAAATAAATGTTTGTCTATATGGAAATTCATTATTTAAATAACTAAAAATACCTCTATAGAATAAGGTATTAAATAAAAATATTTTAAAATGCTAACTTATTAGTTGCTAATACAATAATATTATTAATATTATAAGCCCAATTATCAATTACTAAAAACCCTAAAAATAATTTTATAATACTTCTGTAGTATTATAGAATTTATAGGAAACTCAAGTTTGATTTTTTTATATCAAACTTTAATAAAGATTGACCCATAATTATTAGAAAACAATTAACACAATATAAAAAAAGAGAGAAAGAATCTAGCCTAACGGGGTCGAGCCTTTTAACTCTAGCCCCTAACCCACGCCTCTCTCCCTCCACAACCGCCTTACACCCATGGCCCGCGCACCAGCCTCTCAACCCTACCTTGACGTCAGCCCATGGGTCCCCAGCTGACGCACGCCCGCCGACGTCAGCCCTCGCGCCGCCCCGCTAACCCAACTGGCAGGGAGGACGCGGATCGCTCCGGCTATCTCTCGTGCGCGCTCGCCCGCACCTCGCTCCCGCTTCCCGCTCTTGCACCCCCTCCCCACCTCTATATAAGGAGGACGCCCCAAGCCCTCCTCGTCACTCCACTCCACCACACGACTCCTCACCAGCACCACCCACCCAAACCCCACCATCCCGAACATAAGAGAGGGAGAGGAAAAGAAAAGAAGGGAAGCCAGGAGGAGGAAGAAGGAAGGAGGAGAAGGGAGAAGAAGAAGGAGACAGGGGGAAGGCCGACGCGCCTCCGCCGCCCCCACGCTGGAGCTCCGCCGGCGAGCAGACGCCGGCCAGGAGGCAGGACGAGCCGCCCCGAGCCACTCCACTACCACGACCCTCTACCCCGACCGCCGTTTTTTTCCACGTCGAGTGTCGCCCCAAAGAGCAAAAACGGAACCCTGCCCCTGTGCCGCACCTCCGCCACCCATTCCCGCAGCCCCTCGGCGCCGGGAGCATCTCCGATGAGCCCCTCCACCCCCTGTTTGCCATGGCTGTCAAGCCATGCTCGTGCCCGAGCTAGGAGGAAGACGGCCCACTGGCCCTTAGACCAGAAAAGGCCCGTACCCCTTCGTTTTTCTGAAAAAAAATAAGAAAAAAAACAGAAGCAATAGCCGCGACGCGGGCTCGGCCCAGTGGAGAGAAATGCGCGTGGGCGCAGGACAGCCCGGGTCGGCCTTCTGAGCATTTTCTTTTGTTTTAAATGTGCAGGACATAAATAATATTAAAAAATTAACCGTGTCAGAAAAATATGAAGTAAATTTTGTATTGCTTAGAAAATTATGTTCTATTTTTTTGCTTGTATAGAATATTGTTTTTCTTAGATAAATTTGTGACCCTTTTATTATTATTTTTATTGCTAGTTTAATTTCTATAGAATTTATGTTACTTGTATTAATTTGTTAGATTATTATTAAATTTGCCTCTGGTAAGTAGCAAATTGTTATGAATTTAGTTAATAAAAATAAAATAAATTCAAAAGTTGTTAGTGAATAAAATGGGTTAAAAACATTGCTTTTAGTTAAAGTTGTTTTATTTATAATTGATGTTAATAAATCCACCAAAATTATCCTATTACCTTGTTATAAATTTTAACTTATTGAGATGTTATAAAATTTAAATCTTAATAAATATTAAACCTTGAAAATTGTTTTGTCCTTTGTTGCTTGTATTATTGTGTTGTGAAAATTGAGTGATTAAATATTGTGCCTTCTAATTCCCTGTTGTGATGGTGTCAATTTTATTTTATTTCGCAACGTGTAGACGAGACGATTGACGCTACAGGTCAAGACCCCTCCCCAGCCGTCGAAGAAGCCGATCCAGGGTACATCACCGAGGAAGGCAAGCCATCGTCAAACTCAAAACCTAGCATTACCCTTTTTTACTTTTCTTGGTATCACTTATATTGTATCATGCTATTATCTTCATATGGGTTGGGATTGTATTAGTTATATTAGAAAAACTCCACACCACCCCATAGCCTACCTATTTGGTAAAAACTAAGTAGAACCCCGATGATCCCGGCATCCTGTCGAGACCATCACTCATCTCTAGTATTTAGCATTACATAACAACTTGGTTAGTCATACTTCACTCTATATGGTACGACATACACCTAAGAAGGTGGTATGGCCGGGATTGTGGAACATCTTTGGACATGGACAAAGTCTGGAGGGACTCTCTATAAGTGCCGCCAAAACCTAGCCTTACAGTAGAACCACTATACTCTGGTATGGGACAGGGCTAGTTGGAAGCATGCATATATTAGTATGGGGATATTCTAACTACATAATACATAGAAGCCTATAAGCCTACTGATGCGTCGGGGGTGAGGTCGCTGCCGAGGCAACGGTGGCACGGAACTTTGCCGCACCTCTACTACGGTGAAGGCATGTTTCCAAGAGGAGCATGACCTTGCACGCGGGAAGTTCAGGATGTGGGCATCGGGTAGATCACCTGTACTAGGGTAAGCAAGGGGAAGACTATGGTCGATTATCCGAGACCCGCATACTGAGGTATGACGATCCGTGGGGACACACGGTGGATGTCTCGAATGTGGTGGGTAAAGTTACGACCTCTGCAGAGTCAAAACTATTCGAGTAGCTGGAGTCCACGGTCATGGACAGCTAGTGAGGCCACACTTTGTGGGGAATAGATGAGAAAGACCGGTACCGATTTTATGGTTTGCGATGATGATGTTGATATTGTTGGAAAAGGGTTGGACTTGACTTATACAAATTCATTTGTGGGAAATAAAATTTTCCAAGTTTAAAACTTTGCCAACTTAATAATAATCTGGAGTAGATAGGAAATCCCTATGTAAAACTCCACGAAATAGCCATCCCATTATTTTTTTGTATACAAAACTTTGTTTCTTTCTATAGGTGGTTTGAGAGTACTTTTTATGTACTCACGGCTTTTTCCCTGGTTATTCAATCGTCCAGGCTTGGAGGAGCAGGTACTTGACGGTGATGGGACTGACGATTACTAGGACGTGCTATGCTCTGGACTACCCTGTGGATTGTGCTGCTGCTATCTATCATGCTTTTTTCTTATTCCGCTGCCATTTGAGCCCGATGAGGCAATGTAAGACTATGTTATTTGTCAGACTTGTATTCGGTATTGTATGAACATTGAGACTATCATATCCATGTCGAGTTGTGTGTCATGCGACACTGATCATGGGAGCATGACAGTATACGCAGCTGGACACTTTGGACATATAGTCCGGGGTGCCCACAGACATGGCATCAGAGCCTCCGTTCAGACCGTAGCAGCCTAGTTAGAATGGACGGTAGATAGGATGGGGGGAAAACAAAACCTATTTTCTAAAATAAAGAGATGGTCAAATGCATAGTATAGAATTCTTACCTCTCTTATCCCCTCTATAGTAAACATTTATAACTTTTTTATTATGTTAAAATTTTGCACACTTGTCATCTAACTTAAACTCTTAAAATTTGTAGATGACAGGTCCTTTCTCGCACTACTTGCAGCTGACGAGCGCTACCGCAAACACGACCACCTTTGGTCCCGATCTGATCTAGCTACTCCAGCTTATCGATCGCCTATGTGCTGAGTTCACTGGCAGAGTGGTTCCCGTGAATGACTAGCGCGAGATCCGCGTTATCGTGGAGTGTATCCTCCGAGGTCGGGTTCTTCACCCAGAATCGGACCCTATAGATTTCGGTGTGTATGCCCAGGCCTGGGAAGAGGGTAGGCGCCAAGCGATGCAGGAGGCGGTCGCTCATGTGGTCAGCTACCACCACACGGAGCTGGAGGGCACGCGCTTCCATTTCTATGGGAGGCGCGATGTGGATGGCTACCCTACCCCTGCCACCACCAACCTGAAGATTGGAGATCACTTGACCGACTTGCAGCACCACCTGGCCAGTACGGAGCTTGCTCTATACACGGTCCGTGCTCGCTTTGAATACACCATCCACAACCTCGAGCGTGCCAATGGTAAGCTCCAGGGTAAGAACCAGGAGGTGGAGAGTCTTAATGAGGAGGTCGATCACCTGCGTGATGCCAATGGAAATCTTCATGCCACGACCCAGGAGGTGGCGAGGCTCACTGAGGAGGTTGAGCGCCTGCATCAGCGCAACGGGGTGCTCAAGAGGAACAACAGGGGCCTCAAGGGCCAGCGCGATGTCTTGGAGGCTGAGATCAAGGATATGGAGGCTGCGGAGGACCTTCGCAAGGAGAAGAACGCTCATATTAGTGACGATGAGGACTGGTTGGAGTCTGCTGAGGAGGACGAGGAGACTCCGGACACGGAAGATGAGGACTTCATCGATGATCGCGATGAGGATGAGCTCTAGGCATCGTTAGTTGTTGGATTCCCCTTTTGGAGATTGCGTTAGACGTTTGCATGTGTGGTTGGTTACCTGTAAGACTTGGTTATGTATGAGACTTATGCTATCGTTATTCTACCATGTGGTGATTTGTTAGTTGCATGATTATTTCCTGTTTTATATGTCTTGCTTGTGTGTGATAACTAGATTGTTAGGGACTTACCCCTTTGTAGACTAAATTCCCTATTATCTTGCGCAACAACCTCAGGATGTCGAGGCACACCCGCGCCAACCTGAGTGGATCCGGTGATGAGCCACCTCCACCACCCGACCCAAACATGGCGCACCTTCTGCGACTGTTGATGGACGAGCGCCAGGTTGCTCGTGACGAGCTCCAGGCGAACATGGCTGCACTCCAGCAGCTAGTCCAGGCCGCCACCAATGCCAACCAAGGAGGCGGAGGAGCTGGTGGGAATGAGGAGCCTAGGTCTTGGCTCCGAAATTTCCATAACACCAACTCGCCCGTGTTCTCGCAGACGAAGGAGCCTCTGGATGCTGAGGATTGGCTTCGCACCATGGAGAACAATCTCGTTGTCGCCGCTGTTCACAACAACGAGAAGGTCCTGTATTTCACCCACTACCTCACCGGCACCGCAAGGAGCTGGTGGGAGGGAGTGCGTTCCCGTCTTCCTGAAGGGTGTGACGCCCCCAAAATCAATCCGTGTACAGTAATCATACACGCAGGGTACACGGCTGAGAATAGGGTGCCACGGTGATAATATCACAGCACAACACTAAACACAAAAGGATAAACAAATATGTCACAATAGAGCGGGTCACGTGGACCCGAATACATAAGTCATACAAGCCATAATATCTGAGTACAGACATAGTTAGTCAAGTTTTGCCTTAAGAAGGCTAGCACAAATCACATCAGAGATACAGATCGAAAAGGCGAGGCCTCCTGCCTGGGATCCACCGAACTACTCCTGGTCAACGGGGAACTCGACGTGGTAGTAGGCGCCTCCGGGGTACTCCTGCTCCTGGGCTCCAACGTCGGCTGCAGCGGCCGATCAGGCAAAACAATAAAGGAAATAAAGCAGGTGAGTATCTAGTATACCCGCGAGTCTTACGTCCGCTACTAAGCATTATGCATTGTATCAACGGAAAGAAGAGGCTGTATATAGTGGACTGAAAGACAGAAATCCAGAACAAGGGTAAGAAGCTAGGCCTATCGAAGACTAGCATCTTCCGACGATGTCTTGCAGCATGAGGTAAGAATCAGCCAACAGTTTATATAAAGCATGAAGTAACAATGCAGCAGAAGTTGCTGCAGCATTGTATAATAATAAGTTGTAATAATTAGCAATGCTTCCGAGTTCACCTCCTCGACATCCCCGTGAGGAAGAAAACCCGGAACCATACAGTTTAATAATATTAGTTGTAGTGGTAGGATCCAGCTTCAGCATAAAGCGTCCTGTTACCGTGGACACGGCTCTTCGAATAGATTAATCTTCCCTGCAGGGGTGCAGTTGTGTTACGCTACACGCACGGATCTCCAGGGTGGCGGGAACCTTGTCAGGGAACGCTCCACCGAGGCTATCCGACACTTCATAGCCCATCTTTCAAACTCAACAGAGAGGCCATCCGCCGGTCTAAATCCTAAGTACGTCGAGCCTTGGACCCCAACCCGAACGTACTCCTGCACGGTGCGTGACTTGCCGGTGAAGTTAAAGCAAATCCAAATAAGACATCACCGCGCGAGAAAATAAGACAACACCACTTCCCGGCAATCAGCCCGCAGTACTGCTGACATCTGAAGAGTCCTCGGACGACACTACGAAGCAGAGGAGCCCATAACTCGTAATTCCCATGGGTAGGTAGTGCGTACATGGCATATAGCCAACTCAAGACATTCACTAAACCATTTAGCATTTTAATTAAACTGCGTGACAACCGTTATTGTTGCCTCGACTTAACTGACCCGCGGAAAACGACAGCAGCCAGGACCACCAGTACATCGGTGCCTGCCCTGTCGTCCCACCAAGTCACTGCGGTTACCAACAAGGTGAACCGTCTCCTTACCTTGTCTCGCGTGTGCTCCTGGGGGAGCTCGACTTTCGTGGTTTGGTAACTCTCGCGGCCAACGATCAGGGGCCAAGCACACCGGTACACTGGTCGTACCCTCCCTGTCATCCCGTCGCAATACCTCTCGCGGGCATCGCTAGGTCGCCCGACTTCTTACCTGAAGGAAAACCGTTGTTCAGGACCCTAAGGCGGTAAGACAAAGTCAGCCTCGAGGGGAGTACAAGGATTACTCCTTGATAGCTCACACTTGAGGTGACTAGGCATAACCCAGATAGGGGCCTTTGGCGGTGTCTGCTTTGTACCGTACCTGTGCAGTTATAATATTTGTATCCGCGTTCACTCCCCTGAGTGATCACGGCCCTCTATCTAATCCTAGCTAACAATGCGCAGGGCTCACTGCTGAATAATGCATAATAATAATAATAGGCAGCATAGGATAAAAGAGGTACATCAAGGGGCGACAAAAACAGGTTATGCAATTGAATAAGTAAGCAACATAGCAGAAGCAGTAACAATGCCTAGTGCAAGACATGTACGGAAAGATAGGCGATATCTGGGGAAGAGAATGGCTCTGCTTGCCTGGAAGCTCGACAGTAGTAGTGGGGTCGTCAACGAAGTAGTCGTACTCAGCAGCGATGTAGTCGACGGCAGCAGCGGGGTCTACCGGAGATTAAGGGGGGGAAGAAACAGTAAATACACAGCAAGCATATACAAACAGATGCATGACATGACAGATGAAATGTTAACGGTATTCTAACGCAGTGCAATGCACATTGCTCGAAACGGAAATTCATCTGAGGATGAACTACCGGCTCTGAATGATTACCGGACAGGGTGACCGGAGGGGAAGGATCAAGCCGGAGGTGTCGTGGGTACCGGACAAACATAAGGGGGGTGTATCCGTGCTAGTTGATCTATTCCGAGAAACATTCGTGTTCGGAATAAATTCATCCGGGCACTCTAACAGTACCGGACAATTTATCGGACTGCCGGTCCGGAGGGGGAACGGTTCGATGTCTGTTGTGTTAGAGGGGTGTGATAGGCATACGGATAGCGTATTCGTATTCGTTATATTTTTCTGATCAATTTTCATGTATAAAGTTTTTGAATCCGAGTTACAGTTCAAAAGTTATTGAATTTCAAAGTTTTAAATCATTTAAATGATTTTCTGAATTTCTTTTATTATTTATTCCACATTATCCAGAACATTATCCAAAACAGTGCCTGACATGTGGGACCCACATGTCAGCCTCAGTTTATTTATAAAACAGTTTATTAAATCAGAAATAGCCTCTGGGCCCACATGTAAGTCACTAGAATTTATTTAAATCTTTTTACAAATCAAACTGACAAAGGGGGCCCAGTGGTCAGTGACACATAAACTAATTAAATCTGTTAATTAGATTAAATGGCCAGGGGGCCCACCTGTCATAGACTGTGGGGGGGATTTAACTCCAGTTAGTTTAACAAAGGTATTAGAGGGGGGGGGGGGGCGGGCCCGTTGTCAGTGGCTCATTAACCACTGATGCTGAACCCGACAGGCGGGGCCCAAGGGTCAGCCTCACCGGAGGTTAGCCGGCGGCCAAACGCCGGCGAGGTTGATGCTGCCCTCGCTATGGTGCACGGGAGGAGGCGCGGCTGGTACCAATCGACGCGGACGACCACGGGGAGGAGTTTGGTGGCGGTGCGGTGGCTTGGGGTGGACAGGCACGAGCTCGAGCTCAAAAATGGCGGAGGGGGGTCTCGGGATCCAATGGCACTTGGCTATACGCGACGAAACTGAAGGCGCTGCGGGGTGGGATCGAACATAAGATCCACGGGGAACCTTTTGGTGCAACCGGCATGGGCTGTGGTGGCCAGGGGACACGGCTACGACGACGAACCACGGCGGCCGGAGCAAAGCGGAAGAGGGGAAACGCCTACGGGTCTAACGAGCACCTATGGACAGTTGGCGACGACAGAGGTTCTCACCATGAATGAGTCGGGGTTGGCAGCGGGCTCGGGGAGGGGCTGAGGCGGCCGGAATCGACGTTGAGGTTGCAGCGGCTGGAGTAGAGGAAGAAGACGCGGGCGACGCCTGCGGTGCTCCCCGGGCTCGATTAGCTGTTGTAGTCGACGAAGACGACGAAGGCGCAGCCGCTGGAGACCACCTCGGGGCGGACCGTGCCCGTTGGCCACGACTGGCCACGACAATGGCGATGGCGGCGCTCGGGAGTTTTTCCCCGAGGCGTGCGAGAAGAGGAGGAGGGGAAAGGGAGGGGGAGGATGTCCAAGGGGTCGGGGGCGTCGCCCTTATCGCCTCCGCGAAGGTAGGGGGCAGGTGGGTGTGGGGCCAGATCGCCAGCGTCGACAGCGAGCCCGGCACCGTACGGGAGCAGGTGGGGGGGTGGTTGGGGAAGAAGACAAGGGGTGGGGGTGGGCTGGGCTTCGGTGGGCTTCGCCCCAGGCGAGTTTTAATCATTTTTCTTTTTCTTCTAATTTTCCATTCTGTTCTTTTCCTTTTGTATTGGTTTTACTTGCTTTAACATTTTTTAAAAATGTGTGGCCTGGCCCATAATTAGGAGTGTAAATTTCCAGAGTGCCACAAAAAGTTTAGGCTTAAAATAAAACCATTTACCATTTATTTATAATATTCAATTGTCAAATGGGGTTGTTTTGCTTGGTGTTTGAATTGTTTGAATTTTCCCGTGGCACAATAAAATACTATAACCATATGGGAATGACCCAATGATTATTTGTGATTTTATAAAAGTGGTCCCATGATTTTTGGGCAAAGTTTAATTGCAACATATTTTTCATAGCAACCAAAAGGCATTTTTGAATATGATCAAAAGGAAGTGGATCATGGCAAGGTTTGCAAAGGGATTAGCAACAGTGATTAGTCCACAGTAAAAGTGATTACTGTTACTAGCAACTGAGGGTGTTACAAATCTCCCCCACTACAAGAATTCTCGTCCCGAGAATTTAAGTGGTAGCGAGGAAAAGATCGGGGTATTCATCGCGAAGGCGATCTTCGCGTTCCCAAGTGGCTTCATCTTCAGAATGATTCGACCACTGAACCTTGAGGAACTTGACAGTCTTGTTGCGGGTTTTGCGTTCCGACTGATCGAGAATGCGGCTCGGATGTTCTCGATATGTCAAGTCTTGTTGCAGCTCGATCATATCATGCTCCACTTCGCGGATAGGGTCCTTGAAGCAGCGACGGAGTTGTGACACGTGGAAGACATCGTGGACTTGGGAGAGGTTCGGTGGCAATTCCAACCGGTATGCCACGGGTCCACTCCTGGAAAGGATACGGAACAGGCCAATGTAGCGAGGAGCCAACTTGCCCTTGATACCGAAGAGATGAGTGCCCCTCATGGGAGTGACACGGAGGTAAGCGTATTCACCAAGTTGATACTCCATTTCACGGTGTTTGCGGTCATAGTTGCTCTTTTGACGAGACTGTGCGGCCTTGAGATTTTCTTGCACAATGCGAACCTGATCTTCTGCTTCTTGGACAAGATCCGGTCCGAAGTAGGGTCGTTCCCCAGTTCCTGACCAATTCAGGGGGGTTTGACATTTACGTCCATATAGAACTTCGAAGGGGCCATCTTCAAGCTAGCCTGATAGCTATTGTTGTACGAGAATTCCGCGTACGGGAGGGCATCCTCCCATTTCATGCGGAAAGAAAGGATACAAGCGTGAAGCATGTCTTCCACCACTTGATTAACTCGTTCAACTTGGCCTTGAGATTGGGGGTGATAAGCGGAGCTGAGATTCAGACAAGTCCCGAAGGCTTCCATGAAACTCGTCCAGTATCGTGAGGTGAAAATGCTACCACGGTCTGAACTGATCTCCAGCGGAATACCATGGAGTGACACAATTCGGGAGATATACAAGGCTGCCAGCTGACTAGCAGTGATTGTCTCCTTGACCGGCAGGAAGTGAGCAATCTTGGAGAATCTGTCGATGACGACAAAGATTTCATCGTTACCTTTCTGTGACTTAGGAAAACCGGTGACGAAGTCCATCTCGACTTTGTCCCACTTCCAATCAGGAGGAGAGAGTGGTTGCAACCAACCAGCAGGTTTTTGATGTCCGGCCTTGACGCGACTGCAAACGTCACATTTGGAAACAAAGCGAGCGATATCTTGCTTCATGTAAGGCCACCAGTACCGTTGACGAAGGTCTTTATACATCTTGGTACTGCCAGGGTGGATTGACAAGGGAGAATTATGGGCTTCTTCCATGATATCCGAACAACAGTTAATGATGGCCGGGCTCACAGGAACTACTAAGCGGCCCTTGAAGTACACAGTATCCCCATCATTAGCATCAATGGTAAAAGAGGAGGGCTTTCCTTCTGCGATGTCCTGCTTTATCTTCACAATGCCAGGGGCCAGAGATTGTCTACTCTTGATGAGGGCGTCGAGATTTGACTCGAGAACCAGGTTATTGACGTAACCTTGAGGAACAATCTCGAGATTCAACTTGCGAAACTCTTCATACAGAAGTGGTTGTTGCACCTGAACCTCGAGTTCAGAACAGTAAGCTTTGCGGCTCAAGGCATCGGCCATCACATTAGCCTTGCCACGGGTATACGAAATATCCATGTTGAAGTCGGCTATTGTCTCGAGCCATCGTTGTTGACGAAGATTCAGGTCTGGCTGAGTAAACAGGTACTTCAGACTTTTGTGATCGGTGTAGACCTCACAACGATTACCGACGAGGTAATGTCGCCACAGCTTCAATGCATAAATTACTGCTGCCAATTCGAGATCATGTGTTGGATACTTATCTTCGTGAGCACGCAACTGACGAGAGCCATAAGCAATCACTTTGCGCTCTTGCATTAGGACACAGCCTAATCCTTGACGAGACGCGTCGCTATATATCACGAAGTCCTTCTGAGTATCAGGGGGAGCGAGCACCGGGGGAGAAGTTAGCTTGTCCTTGAGCACTTGGAAACTTTCTTGACATTTATCTGTCCACTCAAACTTGACGCCTTTGTGAAGCAGATTAGTCAGAGGCCTGGCAATCTTGGAGAAATTCTCGACGAAACGGCGGCAATAGCTAGCGAGCCCGAGGAAACTGCGTACTTGCTTGATGGTCTTGGGAGGAGTCCAGTCAAGAATAGCCTGGATACGTTCTGGGTTGACGGCAATGCCATCCTTGGAAATCACATGTCCAAGGTAGGTTACTTCGGGAAGCCAGAACTCACACTTAGAATACTTATCGTAGAGTTTGTGTTCCCGAAGCTTCTCCAGTATAAGACGAAGATGTTCAGCATGTTCTTCTTCATTCTTGGAATATATCAATATATCATCCAGATAAACCACGACGAACTGGTCGAGGTACTCCATGAAAATATAATTCATCAATCTGGAGAAGGTGGCTAGAGCATTGGTTAAGCCAAAGGACATGACAGTGTACTCGTATGAACCATAGCGAGTAATGAAGGCAGTCTTCGGAATTTCCTCATCACGGACTCGGATTTTGTGATAACCCAACCTCAAGTCGAGTTTAGAAAACACCTTGGATCCGGCAAGTTGATCATACAGATCGTTGATCCGGGGAAGTGGGTATTTGTTCTGGATGGTGGCTTGGTTAATGGGCCGATAATCTTGGACCAATCGGTTTGTCCCATCGCTCTTCTTGACAAAGAGCGAAGGTGCTCCCCAAGCTGAGGAACTGGGGCGAATGAATCCTTTCTGAAGTGCCTTGTCGATTTCCTCCTTAAGTTCAAGGAGTTCATGTGGCGGCATCTTGTAAGGACGCTTGGCAATAGGGGTGGTGCTGGGCTTCAAGTCGATGACAAATTCAACTTCTATGATCGGGGGTATTCCCGGCAGTTCTTCTGGGAAGACGTCGGGAAAATCGCGAACGACTGGAACGTTCTCGATGCCTTCGAGGGGGGCGGAATTCAAAGCATTCATCATAAATATCTGTGTTTCAGCATTACGGGTAACTCGGGTGGTGTGGTTAACAATCTCGCCGGAGGGGTGAAAAAGTTGGACAGACTTGGTGCCACAATAAAGTGTGGCATCGTGGAATTTCAACCAATCCATTCCCAGAATGAGGTCTATGGTGGAAGACTTCAGAACGATGGGGGAAGCAAGGAATTCAATCCCTTCAATTTCAACAATGGTTCCGGGCACTATCTTGGAGGTGTGGGAATGGCCTATCAGGGTGCGGACAACCATCGGTGGGTTCATCTTTTCTAGCGTAAAGTTGTGCGACAATGAAAATGCTTCCGACAAGAATGAATGTGATGCTCCTGTATCGAATAAAAGAGTAGCAGGTACGGAATTAACGAGAAGGGTACCCATCACGGTAGCGGGTTGTTGCTGAGCTTCTTCAACATTGACGTTGTTAGCATGTCCACGAGCATGAGCAGCAGACCCAGTATTATAGTTGGGTGTCCTGTTGTTGCCACGACCATTTCCACGGCCAGCGGGGTGAACTACCAGTTGCTTCTGTTTCTGGGGGCACTCCCTGGAAAAATGCCCAGGTTGGCGGCATGTGAAGCATAATCCATCCTGAGGACGAAGGGGTGTAGCATTGGGTGGTGCAGGCAGAGCTCTTGGCATCTGCGGTGGCGGAGGCAGATGGGGTGCAACATAAGACGGCCTTGGAGCAGGGACAGCTGAATGGGTCACACTGGTAGGAAGCCAGATACGACGCTTCTGCGTTGCGCCCGAAGATGAGCCAACGTCACGATAACGCTTCAGAGAGTTCTTGTGCTCCATCTGGGCAATCTCGACGGTGATAGCCTTGTTCACCATGGTGGCGAAGTTGGCAAAATCATGAACGGCAAGAGCGAGCCTGAGGTCTGGGTTGAGGCCACGACGGAACTTCTGCTGCCTGCGAGCATCAGTGGTGATCTCTTCTTTCACATAACGAGAGAGGTTGAGGAACTCACGCTGATAGGCTTCAACAGTCATGTCGCCCTGAGTGAGGTTGCGGAATTCTTCCGCCTTACGATCCATGATCCCCTGAGGAATGTAGCCGGAGCGAAAGGCAGACTGAAATTCATCCCAGGTGATAACTTCTCCAACTGGCAGTGAACGCTTGTGGGTATTCCACCACTAAGCAGCGGCGCCTTTCAGATGATAAGACGCAAAGTTCACATAGTCGGCTGGATCGACATTAGCAGACTCCAGCTCGTGAGTGATGTCGCGAAGCTAGTCATCAGCATCCAATGGCTAAACAATGTTGCGGAACATAGTGGGGTTGAGGCGGGTGCAGAGTCACGGTGGCATGCTGATGGTGGTGCCCATTCTGATTCAGCTGGGGGAACTGAGCCATGATATTCTTCATGAACCGACGGTTCATCTCGAACTACTGCATCATCGCGGCCATGTAATCCGGCGGTGGAGGTGGGTCGTTGGCACCACGACCACGACCACGACCAGCCATCCTGCTAGAATTTAACAGGGGTATTTCAGCGATGAAAATTTAACGAGATACCGAAATCAAGCCTGAAGTAAAACGACAACGAAAAGGAGGCGCAGATATATATAGGAGTAGTCATATAAGACATACACATTCACACACAGTCAATCGAAAATCGGGCAGCGTAACGTCGTAGAAATTAAGGAAAAAGGACTCACTAGGCGGCGCGCAGACCGTGGTTAGGATTACACGACGCGACATAGATTCCACTATGTCAATCACGCCGCAAGAAAACTGTTGGCCACAGGAGTTAATGCCAGAGAACGCGCGGCCTACCCAGAATGAGAATGGGATCCGCGGTCCAGGACCTGGGGTATGACTCTTGCGACACGACTCAATCAATGGGGGAAGCACCAAAAACGCCGGGTGGAATCAAGAGAACGTGATCCTAATGTCAGATTTTGTAAAACTTACCAGCAAGGATAAGAGAGCAGATTCCCAGAGCATAGGTAAGGAGAAAAGGATCCTAATACCATAGATATCACACGTAGTGACATCGATGTGGGCCCGTAAGCCAAATATTAAGTTAGCAAAATAGTTTTTCAAAGTCTAGACTCAACTTCGACCAAGTAGTGGTGGGGTGGCTTCCTACAGGCAGTCGGCTCTGATACCAACTTGTGACGCCCCGAAAATCAATCCGTGTACAGTAATCATACACGCAGGGTACACGGCTGAGATTAGAGTGCCACGGTGATAATATCACAGCACAACACTATACACAAAAGGATAAACAAATATGTTACAATAGAGGGGGTCACGCGGACCCGAATACATAAGTCATACAAGCCATAATATCTGAGTACAGACATAGTTAGTCAAGTTTTGCCTTAAGAAGGCTAGCACAAATCACATCAGAGATACAGATCGAAAAGGCGAGGCCTCCTGCCTGGGATCCACCGAACTACTCCTGGTCAACGGGGAACTCGACGTCGTAGTAGGCCCCTCCGGGGTACTCCTGCTCCTGGGCTCCATCGTCGGCTCCAGCGGCCGATCAGGCAAAACAGTAAAGGAAATAAATTAGGTGAGTATCTAGTATACCCACGATTCTTACGTCCGCTACTAAGCATTATGCATTTTATCAACGGAAAGAAGAGGTTGTATATAGTGGACTGAAAGACAGAAATCCAGAACAAGGGTAAGAAGCTAGGCCTATCGAAGACTAGCATCTTCTGACGATGTCTTGCAGCATGAGGTAAGAATCAGCCAACATTTTATATAAAGCATGAAGTAACAATGCAGCAGAAGTTGCTGCAACATTGTATAATAATAAGTTGTAATAATTAGCAATGCCTCCGAGCTCACCTCCTCGACATCCCCGCGACGAAGAAAACCCGGAACCATACAGTTTAATAATATTAGTTGTAGTGGTAGGATCCAGCTTCAGCATAAAGCGTCCTGTTACCGTGGACACGGCTATTCGAATAGATTAATCTTCCCTGCAGGGGTGCACTTGTGTTACGCTACACGCACGGATCTCCAGGGTGGCGGGAACCTTGTCAGGGAACGCTCCACCGAGGCTATCCGACACTTCATAGCCCATCTTTCAAACTCAACAAAGAGGCCATCCGCCGGTCTAAATCCTAAGTACGCCGAGCCTTGGACCCCAACCCGAACGTACTCCTGCACGATGCGTGACTGGCCGGTGAAGTTCAAGCAAATCCAAATAAGACATCACCGCACGAGCAAATAAGACAACACCACTTCCCGGCAATCAGCCCGCAGTACTGCTGACGTGTGAAGAGTCCTCGGACGACACTACGAAGCAGAGGAGCACATAACTCGTAATTCCCACGGGTAGGTAGTGCGTACATGGCATATAGCCAACTCAAGACATTCACTGAACCATTTAGCATTTTAATTAACCTGCGTGACAACCGTTATCGTTGCCTCGACTTAACTGACCCGCGGGCAACGACAGCAGCCAGGACCACCAGTACATCGGTGCCTGCCCTGTCGTCCCACCAAGTCACTGCGGTTACCAACAAGGTGAACCGTCTCCTTAGCTTGTCTCGCGTGTGCTCCTGGGGGAGCTCGACATTCGAGGTTTGGTAACTCTCGCGGCCAACGATCAGGGGCCAAGCACACCGGTACACTGGTCGTACCCTCCCTGTCGTCCCGTCGCAATACCTCTCGCGGGCACCGCTGGGTTGCCCGACTTCTTACCTGAAGGACAACCGTTGTTCAGGACCCTAAGGCGGTAAGACAAAGTCAGCCTCGAGGGGAGTACAAGGATTACTCCTTGATAGCTCACACTTGAGGTGACTAGGCATAACCCAGATAGGGGCCTTTGGCGGTGTCTGCTTTGTACCGTACCTGTGCAGTTATAATATTTGTATCCGCGTTCACTCCCCTGAGTGATCACGGCCCTCTATCTAATCCTAGCTAACAATGCGCAGGGCTCACTGCTGAATAATGCATAATAATAATAATTATAGGCAGCATAGGATAAAAGAGGTACATCAAGCGGCGACAAAAACAGGTTATGCAATTGAATAGGTAAGCAACGTAGCAGCAGCAGTAACAATGCCTAGTGCAAGACATGTACGGAAAGATAGGCGATATCTGGGGAAGAGAATGGCTCTGCTTGCCTGGAAGCTCGACGGTAATAGTGGGGTCGTCGACGAAGTAGTCGTACTCAGCAGCGGTGTAGTCGACGGCAGCAGCGGGGTCTACCGGAGATTAAGGGGGGGAAGAAACAGTAAATACCCAGCAAGCATATACAAACAGATGCATGACATGACAGATGAAATGTCAACGGTATTCTAACGCAGTGCAATGCACATTGCTCGGAACGGAAATTCATCTAAGGATGAACTACCGGCTCCGAATGATTACTGGACAGGGTGACCGGAGGGAAGGATCAAGCCGGAGGTCTCGTGGGTACCGGACAAACATAAGGGGGGTGTATCCGTGCTAGTTGAACTATTCCGAGAAACATTCGTGTTCGGAATAAATTCATCCGGGCACTCTAACAGTACCGGACAATTTATCGGACTGCCGGTCTGGAGGGGGAACGGTTCGATGTTCGTTGTGTTAGAGGGGTGTGATAGGCATACGGATAGCGTATTCGTATTCGTTATATTTTTCTGATCAATTTTCATGTATAAAGTTTTTGAATCCGAGTTACGATTTAAAGTTATTGAATTTCAAAGTTTTAAATCATTTAAATGATTTTCTGAATTTCTTTTATTATTTATTCAACATTATCCAGAACATTATCCAAAACAGTGCCTGACATGTGGGACCCACATGTCAGCCTCTGTTTATTTATAAAACATTTTATTAAATCAGAAATAGCCTCTGGGCCCACATGAAAGTCACTAGAATTTATTTAAATCTTTTTACAAATAAAACTAACAAAGGGGGCGCAGTGGTCAGTGACACATAAACTAATTAAATCTGTTAATTAGATTAAATGGCCAGGGGGCCCACCTGTCATAGACTGTGGGGGGGATTTAACTCCAGTTAGTTTAACAAAGGTATTAGAGGGGGGGGGGGGCGGGCCCGTTGTCAGTGGCTTATTAACCACTGATGCTGAACCCGACAGGCGGGGCCCAAGGGTCAGCCTCACCGGAGGTTAGCCGTCGGCCGAACGCCAGCGAGGTTGATGCTGCCCTCGCTGTGGTGCACGGGAGGAGGCGCGGCTGGTACCAATCGACGCGGACGACCACGGGGTCTCGGGCTCCAATGGCACTTGGCTATACGCGACGAAACTGAAGGCGCTGCGGGGTGGGATCGAACATACGATCCATGGGGAACCTTTTGGTGCAACTGGCGTGGGCTGTGGTGGCCAGGGGACACGGCTACGACGAGGAACCACGGCGGCCGGAGCAAAGCGGAAGAGGGGAAACGCCTACGGGTCTAACGAGCACCTATGGACAGTTGGCGACGACAGAGGTGCTCACCCCGAACGCGTCGGGGTTGGCAGCGGGCTCGGGGAGGGGCTGAGGCGGCCGGAATCGACGTTGAGGTTGCAGCGGCCGGAGTAGAGGAAGAATACGCGGGCGACGCCTGCGGTGCTCCCCGGTCTCGATTAGCTATTGTAGTCGACGAAGACGACGAAGGCGCAGCCGCTCGACACCACCTCGGGGCGAACCGTGCCCGTTGGCCACGACTGGCCACGCCAATGGCGATGGCGGCGCTCGGGAGTTTTTCCCCGAGGCGTCCGAGAAGAGGAGGAGGGGAAAGGGAGGGGGATGATGTCCAGGGGGTCAGGGGCGTCGCCCTTATCGCCTCCGCGAAGGGAGGGGCAGGTGGGTGGGGGGCCAGCTCGCGAGCGTCGACGGCGAGCCCGGCGCCGTACGGGAGCAGGTGGGGGGTGGTTGGGGAAGAAGACAAGGGGTGGGTGTGGGCTGGGCTGCAGTGGGCCTCGCCCCAGGTGAGTTTTAATATTTTTACTTTTTCATCTAATTTTCCATTCTGTTCTTTTCCTTTTGTATTGGGTTTACTTGCTTTAACATTTTTTTAAAATGTGTGGCCTGGCCCATAATTAGGAGTGTAAATTTCCAGAGTGCCACAAAAAGTTTAGGCTTAAAATAAAACCATTTACCATTTCTTTATAATATTCAATTGTCAAATGGGGATGTTTTGATTGGTGTTTGAATTGTTTGAATTTTCCAGTGGCAAAATAAAATACTATAACCATATGGGCATGACCCAATGATTATATGTGATTTTATAAAAGTGGTCCCATGATTTTTGGGCAAAGTTTAATTGCAACATATTTTTCATAGCAACCAAAAGGCATTTTTGAATATGATCAAAAGGAAGTGGATCATGGCAAGGTTTGCAAAGGGATTAGCAACAGTGATTAGTCCACAGTAAAAGTGATTACTGTTACAGGCAACTAAGGGTGTTACGAAGGGCAAGTACTCACCTGGGCTGAGTTCCCCGAGAAGTTCAAGAAGGCGCACATCCCGACCGCACTGATCAGGAGGATGAAGGACGAGTTCCGCCGCCTCAAGCAAGGGGGCATGACTGTGGTTGGATATCTTGACCGCTTCACTCAGCTGTCGACGTATGCCCAAAGGAGGTGGACAACGAGGAGAAGCGGAAGGACCGTTTCCTGGATGGACTAAACGATGAGCTGCAGGTTGTTCTGGTGGCCTTGCAGTTCCCCGGCCTTGAGTCTCTTGCCTATGCTTCTATCATGATGGAGGGCAAGCTCAAGATGGCTTCGGAGAACAGCAAGCGCCGCATGATGCAGCATGGTGGATCCAGCAACCCCCGACTGCGTCCGACCCAGCCGCCAAGGCCAGCACCCCAGCCTCAGAGGATCCTTTACCCAGCGCCACGCTCCAATGCTCCTTCTCACCCTATTGGAGTTCCGCGTCCAGCAGACGGAGTTCCCCGCAACCCTGGAGTGATCTATTTCGGATGTGGTTAGAAGGGCCACTATTCGACAGAGTGTCCCAACAAGAATAATACTGCTCCACGCCCTAATGCTCCAGCACCAGCCAGAGGGAACCCCGGCCGCAACAATGCCCAGTGTGGTGCATCCCACGCCGCCAAGGGACGTCTGAATCATGTGCAAGCCGAGGAAGCCCAGGAGGCATGAGACGTCATCTTGGGTACATTCTCAGTTAATTCGGTACCTGACCAAGTTTTGTTTGATTCGGGTGCATCACACTCGTTTGTTATGGAGTCATTTGTGAATAGAAGTGGGATCAAGGCCGAGCTCTTAACACGGGTCATGAGCGTGCAAATTCCCGGTTCTAGGGTAACGGCACATCGCACCTGTCTTGATGTACCTATAAAGATCTGCGGAGTCACGTTTCCGACCGAATTAATTGTGCTGGGAACAAAAGGGATAGAGGTGATACTTGGCATGAACTGGTTGTCCAGGTATCGAGGGAGGATAGATTGCACAGAGAGGACAGTCAACCTCATGAGTGTCGATGGAGTTCAGATAGAGTACACCGACGAGGAAGACATTGCCCGAGCCTTCTGTCATCAGAGTGTCTCGGTGCCACTACTTGAGGAGGTGAAGGTTGTATGTGAATTCACAGATGTCTTTTCGGAAGAGTTACCCGGTATGCCGCCTGATCGGGATATCGAGTTCATCATCGAGTTAGTTCCTGGCACAGCCCAAATTGCACAGAGACCCTACCGGATGAATGCCGAAGAGCTGGTTGAATTGATGAAGCAGCTGAATGACATACTCTAGAAGGGACTGATTAGACCCAGTGCTTCACCCTAGGGTTCGCCAGTTCTCTTTGTGGACAAGAGAGACGACACCATACGCATGTGTGTGGACTACCGTAAGTTGAATGAGGTGACCATCAAGAACAAGTATCCGCTCCCCAAGATCGAGCATCTGTTCGACCAGTTGAACGGAGCCCGAGTCTTCTCCAAGATCGATCTAAGGACTGGATACCACCAGTTGAAGGTCCACGAGTCGGGCATCCCCAAGACAGCCTTCACAACCCGCTATGGTTTGTTCGAGTACACTGTGATATCCTTCGGACTTACCAATACCCCGACCTATTTGATGAACCTCATGAACAAGATCTTCATGAAGTACCTCGACAAGTTTGTCGTGGTTTTCATTGATGATATCCTCATATATTCCAAGACCGAAGAATAGCATGCCGAGCATCTCCGCTTAGTCCTCGAGACTTTGCGAGAGCATCAGCTGTACGCCAAGTTCATCAAGTGCGAATTCTGGCTCAAGGAAGTCGGATTTTTGGGACATGTATTGTCAGAAGGAGGAATATCTGTCGACCCAGCCAAGAGTCAGTCGGACTGGACATCCCCGACCACTCAGAACGA
The DNA here is from genome assembly GCA_950022295.1 of Bromus sterilis. NCBI lineage: Eukaryota > Viridiplantae > Streptophyta > Magnoliopsida > Poales > Poaceae > Bromus > Bromus sterilis. Next base: position 284,911,801 of record OX465596.1, read on the forward strand.
AGTTATAGGATTCCTCGGACTAGCGGGATACTACCGCAAGTTCGTGAAAGGCTTCTCCAGCATTGCCTGACCCATGACCCAACTGCTAAAGAAGGACCAGAAGTTTGTGTGGACAGAAAAGTGTGAAGCCGGTTTCCAGGAGTTGAAGAGGAGATTGCTATCCGACCTAGTGTTGACGATGCCTGACCTGACCAAGAGCTTTGATGTGTACTGCGACACATCGAAGGTTGGTTTTGGTTGTGTTCTGATGCAAGTGGGCAAGGTGATTGAGTACCTTTCAAGACAGTTGAAGCCGCACGAGTTGAACTACCCCACACACGACTTGGAGCTAGCCGCTATTGTGCTTGCTCTCAAGAGATGGAGGCATTACCTGGTGGGTAAACGTTGTGACATCTAGACAGACCATAAGAGCCTGAAATACATTTTCTCACAGAAGGAGTTGAACATGAGGCAGAGGAGATGGATCGAGTTGATCAAAGACTACGATCTCGAAATCCACAACCATCCTGGCAAGGCCAACGTGGTAGAAGATGCCCTCAGCCGCAACCCCTGGACACTTAATGCAATGATAAGAGAGACGCGGCCAGATCTGCACGAGGAATTCGAGAAGCTGGGTTTGGAGCTTGTGACACCCGGTTTTCTTGCTCACCTCGAGCTGACTCTGACTCTGTTTGATCAAATCAAGGAGGCACAGAAGGGGCACGATAGTATCGAGGGAATCAAGAAGAAGATGCCCCTCGGCAAGGCCCCAAAGTTCTCGGTAGATGATGAAGGAGTTCTTTGCTTCGATGGCCGATTGTGTGTGCCCGATGTAGAGGAGTTGAAGCTCACTATCCTGAAGGAAGCTCATGATACACCTTACTCCATCCACCCTGGAGGGACTAAGATGTATCAAGGCCTGAAGGACTTGTTCTGGTGGCAAGGTATGAAGCGTGAAATTTCCTTGTATGTCACCAAGTGTGACATCTTCTAGAGAGTGAAAGCAGAGCATGAGAGACCTGCGGGACTATTGCAGCCACTCCGAGTTCCTGAATGGAAGTGGGAACAAATAGGTATGGACTTCATCACAGGACTGCCGAGGTCGAGCAAGGGTCATGACTCTATCTGGGTCATTGTCGACCGACTCACCAAGGTAGCGCACTTCATTCCCGTGCGAACCACCTATCGAGGAGATCAGCTGGCAGACTTTTTCATGTCGAGGATCGTATGCCTGCACGGAGTTACGAAGGAGATTGTGTCTGACCGAGGTACCCAGTTTACCTCGAGGTTATGGAAGTAAGTCCAGGAGGCATGTAACACCCTCAGTATTATGGACAGTAACACTTTTGATAATGAAGATTACTGTTGCTAATCACTGATGTTAATCATGCTTTGATCACCTTGGATCAACTCAAACTAAAAATGCCTTTTGATGAATATTGAAAATAAGTGGAAATAAAACATTGTCCAAAAATTATGAAACAACTTTTGTAAAATCCCTAATAATCAGTGGGCCATGCCAATATGGTTTTGGGTATTTATCATGATACTGAAAAATTCAAACAATTCAAAGCAGTGGTAAAATAGTGGCAATTAACACCTTTTTAATAAAACAAAAATGCAAAAGATTTTAGAAATGTCCCTATCTTTTTGTGTCACCTTAGTATTGTGCCACACTAATTATAGTACCTATTACATATTTTACAAAATTTTAAAAGTAACTAAAAAGAAATACAAAAAGAAAAGAACAAAAAAGAAAAATAAAATAAAAGAAAAGGCCTGCTGGCCCAGTGCACTAAGTGCACAGTGCACTGGCCCAACCACCCGCACGGCCCACCTGGCCCAACCCGGTCATCTCCTTCCCCTGTTCATCGCGGCCGTGCGTGGCAGCATCTCCATGGTGCTCGACGGCTGCCGACGCGCGATGGCCGCCACCGCGATGCCTCCGAGCCGCCGTCGAGGTCAAGTACCCCCTCCTCACCCCCACGGCGAAACCCTAACCCTAAGCCCCTCTCCCTCACCTCGTCCTCGACGGGAAAAGATCCCGAGGGCAAATGTCACCGCCGTCGCGCTCCCACGCGGCCAGTGGACTCCTCCCGCCTCCCCGTCGTGTCCAGGAGAAGCGTCGCCGTCGTCTTCGTCGCCTGCACCAGCCAATCGAGCCCGGGGAGCACCGCAGCCGTCGCCCGCGTCTTCTTCCCCCACTCCGGACGCCACCTCGCTGTCGGGACCCGGGGTTAGCGTATGCAAGTCCCACTACGACATAGTCATATGGAGAGCCGAGAACCGTACCCACCTGTCTAAGCAGACAAGGCCAAGCACATAACGTTCTCGGAAAGCATCGTACGTGAGGGGCATCCCATCCAGGCCGGATGATCAACTGAGATGGGTCCTCATCGTCCTCACACAAGTCTAATGACATGGGTGATGAACTCCCATATTCAAAGACAAGTCTCCTCAACCATAATATCGACTATCTCATAACCCTTACATAGACTTACTCCAGCCCGATCACTTAGTCGGGGTCTAGGGAGGGCTCGATCATACCACAAAGTGTGCACGAGACGGAGTCTCGAGCAATCGCATTCCGATGCCCCAAGCTGCGCACATCTAAGGGCCACTTGTTGTATGAAAGACCGCCAGCCAGATCACAACTAAGGTCTCAAAAACCCATACAAAGACATGCATGTTATAAACATACACGCAACACACATGCCTTGTATGAACAGTAGGTATCATTGAAATTCTCTACAAAGTATACATTTTATTGATAACTCTCACAGAGTGCACACAGAGATCACAAGCATGTGATCCAACATTAGAACAAACAAGCGGAAGCAAAGTATGTCTGAGTACAGAAAAGTTTAACAAATGGCTTAAGAAGCCTTATTTAAACACAAGCCCTCCACGAGGGAACCAGTCGTCTGACTGGGACTAGACGAGCTTGATCTTCAGTCGTCGAGCTCGATGAAGAAGCCACCTTCGGGGTAAGTGGGTTCATCTAAAACATAGAATAAGCAAACGTGAGTACAAAGTCGTACTCAGCAAGACTTACATAGGAGCTATACTACTCATGCACATGTATCAAGGTAAAGGGAGGTGGGGTTCACTTGCAGAAGTGCCAGCTTTGACTTGGCTAGTCATGAACTACGAGTACCAGACTTTGAGGTAAGAAGCGTACACGAGTCCACTACTTTCTCCAAACAATTACACCACTATGGTGCCTTCCTCGACTTCCCCACGAGAAAGCACGCCATAGCACTCACACTTATCTTGGTGTATTTTAGAAGTATCCAGTTCAAGTTGTCTAATAATCAAGCTAAGCTTTCCAAGAAGTCCTTAACCGCAGACGCGGCTATTCGAATAGTTTTTTTAACCCTGCAGGGGTGTACCGCTACACACACATGATCATCAGTTACCGCCTTTGATCTCGACACCATTCAAGGGGTGTCAGCGAGGATGCTCACAACTTCTGTTACCTCATAACCTATCTAGTCCAAGAAAGCCGCCTACCTGGGTTGGCTACCACTCTCGTGAACCCGGCCGGTTTACCGAAGTGGACCCAAGTGATGTGTGCGTGGTGCATAAGCCGGTCTCGGTTGAGCCGTTCTCTCACTTAGCATCCAGGCCACAAGCCTACCAGAACTCCGAACTACTGCGACATCTGGACATCGAAAGGGATGAGTTAATAGGTTGAGAGGGGTTAGTGAGCCCAATGTGTGGTTGTACTCTTCATCTTGGATCACCACACAAGAACTCGGACTTAGTGCGGTGTTCAACGAGACAACCCACTGTGTACTCCTATACAGCCTCTCATCGTTCACCTTGTATTAGGGTAGATTCACCAACACCTTTCCACCAACATCATCATGATTACAACCATCCCGACTCACATAACCGTAACATCATGGTATCACTCTAAGCATGCAATAAGCAGTAACAATTGCAGGGGCCACATGATATCAACCAACTCCTACATTTTCTAGGATTGTGGTTTGCCTACTACTGTGACAAACGATAGGTCATGCAAAGGAATGGGTTCATCTATGCGGTAGAAACGTAGCATGGTAATCATCCTATACAATGCATAAGCGAGACATGAGAGGGAAGTGGGATTTTATCGACATGATCAATGGGGGTTTGCTTGCCTTGCTGACGAGGTTCGGGTTCGGGGTCTTCAACGAAGGGGGCAGCCTCCTGTTCCGGTTCCACCTCTACTCGACAAACAACAAACAAGGTAGCAAAGTAAATACAATGCGCAATCACATGGTTGAAGGTTGAAACTTGATGTATATGCTTTGATGTGTGAAGCAATTCCACTTAAATGGGGTATTTGCAAATGAATTTGCAAATTTAAACTCCACATATGATTTTCAATTTAGCCAAGTTGCATATGACATTGTTTGATCAAGTTGAACCAATTTTAAATGTGTATGATATGCCTCTGAAGTTCAAGTATAATGTGGTATGTTGCTATGGTTCAAGTTGCAAAAGCATTTGAAAAGAATTTGATTTAATTCCATTTAAACCAATTAGCAAATGCTACTGGTCACATTTCAAATTCAACCCAAACATGGTTTAAAGTTGGATATTTGGATAGCTTATTTTCTCCTGATCATTTTTCATATATTATTTCTTAAATTTGGAGTTAATATGAATTTTCTATGAATTTCCAAAGTTTCAGCCCTTTTTTGGAATTTCTGGATTTATATAAATTAATTAATCGATTTACTGCGTCAGGCTTGCGCAAGGGTGACGTCAGGGGGGGTCTTCCTGGTGGGGTCAGCATGTCAGCCTCTGGGTTAATTAACCCGGTTAGTTTTAACTAACCAGGGGGTTAAGGGGGGGGCCAGGGCCCACTGGCAGTGACCCAGGGTCACTTAACCCAGGTGGGGTTAAGTCCCTAATCACGGCCACGTCGGCGGGCTGCCCGCGGCTAAACGCCGGAGTCACCAGACGCGGCGGCGCACACACAGGAGGACGATTCCGGCGTCCATTTGAAGCGCTGCGACCACCAGACGACTTCTCTTGGTCGCGCGCAACTCCTCGAGCACCTCAGCGTCATCGGGGGGCACCGGAGTGATGCCGTCGTCAAGTTTTGCGGCGGCAGTGCCACTGGCTTGAGGTGAACCTCGCCACAGAGCACCATTTGGAGCAGGGACAGGTGCAAACGGAGCAGTGTAGCACGGGGAACGCGAAGGACACGGTGGTAGCGATGAAAGCTTAGCGGAGACTCGCCGTCGATGAGCACGGCGGCGCTGCACCTCAGCCCTCATGGCTGATCGTGCAAGAGGCAGAAATAGGGGGCGGGAAGAGAGGGGTTTGAACCGCCTGCTCACCAGGAGTTCAACAGAGGTGACGGCTTGAGCTGGGAGGGCTTGACGGCGAGGCAATCGTCGTCGATCTCCTTCGGCTCCGGCGGCGGCTCGTGCTCGAATTCGTCGGCTACGGAGGCGCCCTGCTCGCCATCTTCTGCAGATCGACGCAGCGCTCAAAGGGGAACACGGGGGACAGCTTCAACATGCTCCGGGACGTCGGTGGCCACGCGGGGGCTCGACGGCGCTCCGGCGATCCTCTCGATCTTCTTCAAATCCGGCGAAAACGGAGTGGGCAAGTGCACTGGAGGGAGGGGAATGGAGGAGGCGTGCTTCAGGGCGTCTCCAGGCGAAGGAAGAGGGCACGAGGAGGCCTGGAAGGCCCTCGGTGTCGACGTGGCGTCCACGGCTGGCTCGGTGGCTTTCCACCGAGCAGCTTGGGTGCACGGGACGGGGAAGAAGACCCTGCTGCCCCTGGTGGGCCGGCTGGGCTGCTCTCGCCTGGGCGACAGGTAAGGGTTTGCCTTTTCTTTTTCTGTTTTCTTTTCTGACATTTGTTTTGGCTAGAAAAAATAAATAGCAAACCAATTTAATAAATGCTGAAACTGTTATGTGGCATCACAATATACTAGGCTAGCCACTTGTAAAGTTTGAACATTTTTAAAATTGAAATTATTTGAACTTTAAATCAAATAGGGGTTTTTGATTAATTCCAAGGCACTGTTTGAATATTTTAAAAATCCATGAGCATGGGGTGGGTCCCACATCACTTGATATGTGATCACACTCATTTATAAGACTTTTCAAAAATCAAACATGAATTTTTGGAGAAGATTTATTTCTGGCCTTTTGAATTAATTCATCTGGGGGGGTTCCTTCTCCCATTTTGCTTTTGAAATTGATTTCAATGACTTCTTTTGAAATTTTGAACATGATGCAAGATGACTTTGATCCTAGCACATTACCTAACAGAGGGTTCTAACAACTCGCCCCCACTCAACAGAATCTCGTCCCGATATTCAGAAGTCTGCGGGAGGAAGGAGGGGTACTCGGCACTGAGACGGTCTTCTCTTTCCCACGTGGCTTCTCTCTCAGAGTGGTGTGACCATTGCACTTTCAGAAACTTAATCTTCTGACGACGAGTGACACGCTCTGCGGAATCCAGAATACGAACGGGGTATTCTCGATAAGAAAGGTCATCTTGGAGATCAAGCGTCTCATGGTCGTCTTCGCGGATGGGGTCCTTGAAGCAACGCCTGAGTTGCGACACATGGAATACATCATGTACTTGGGAAAGGTGCGGGGGTAGTTCAAGTTGGTAGGCAACTTCTCCATGTTTAGAAAGAATGTGGAAAGGTCCGATGTAACATGGAGCCAACTTTCATTTGATACCGAATCGTTGGGTTCCCTTCAGAGGAGTAACCCGAAGGTAAGCCTTCTCATCCAGATTGTAGCTCTCTTGCCTATGATGACGATCATAGTAGCTTTTCTGACGAGACTCGGCTGCTTTCAATTGATCACGAACAATGCGAACTTGCTCTTCTGCTTCCTTGATCATATCCGGTCCAAAGAATTGTCTTTCACCGGTTTCTGACCAGTTTAGGGGTGTTCGATGTAACAGCCTAGTTTTCACAAAAATTAAAAATTTTGTTTTCGGTGTGATTTGTTTGATTGTCTGATTTGTTTGCAGTGTTTGCATCCCCGATTTATCAATCGGCGATTATTTCCCCCCCTCTTATTTCGTATCGGACGGAGACCAACCTTTGCCACCCTGACACTCGACCTTTGCGACACCGGGTTTCGCCCGATCACCGTCGCGAAAACCGCACGAGACCAGCCGAGGCCAACGGAACGAAAAACCCCGTTTAATAATTAAACGGGATATTTTTTATAGCGCGCCGGAAAGTGTTTTCGGAACGGTTCCAGCGCGAGGTGAAAGCCTCCGGCTCGACGCACTGTTCGCGCAGTTCGAAGTTTCACCCGAATCGGAGGTACTGCGGACCCCCGGCGGTCAGAAACGTGAACACCGGACGCCCGAGAGAAAAACCGGTGATGTTTTTGCAAACTGCCAGCCACCGGGGCTATATAAAGACCACCACACTCCCACCCATTTCTAGGGTTTCCCTAAGCCATTTTTGCAGCCACCAGCCCCAGATTTGACCCAAAACACCCCCCAAATCCCGAAACCCTAGATCTAGGCTGCCTGGAGCCGTCGGATCGCAGATCGGACGACCCCGGAGCCGCCACGTCGTCACCCAATCTCCCATCTCTCTCTCTCTCCTCTCTCCCGTGGAGCTCCAACCGCGCCCGAAGCCGCCGCCCGTGGGATCCCGAGGCCGCCGGCAGCAGCAGGCCGGAGCCGCAGCCCTCCGCGCCTCTCCTCTGCGCCTTCCCTCTCTCCTGCTCCCTCTCACCCCGTCCCTCTCCTCCGTCGCAGGTGCGCCGCCGCCGCCGAACAGGGACGCCGCCGCAGCACCATGGCCAGCACGGGCCCGGTCGCCATGGAGCCGCCGCCCCGGAAGCTCGCCCGCGCTCCCTCCGGCCGGATCCGGTGCTGCACCGCGCCGCCAGCCTCCTCACGCGCCCCCGCCGCCTGCCTCCTCGCCTCGCCGTGGTCTAGCCGGCGCAGCCCCGCCGCGGGCGCCGCCGCGGTCTCTCCCGATCGGGAGCTCGGGGACGAGGCGTCCGGGAACCGGCCTCCCCAGCGCCGCGTGGGCCAGGCAGCCCAACACGAGCGCGGCCCAGCTCGCCCACTCCAGCCGCCGGCCTCCCAGCCAGTTGGGCCACGGCCCGTGGGGTGAGCGCCCCAGCTGTTTTTTTTTATTTTTTTTATTCACTGCGCTGCTAATTAGGCCGGCCCAGTAGTTTCGGCCCAGTTTAGTTTTTTTCGGTTCTGCTAGGTTTTTATTTATTTATTTAGGCAGTTGTGTAGTATTTTTTGCAGTGCCCGTAACTTTTAAACCGTAGCTCCGATTGCGACGATTTAAATATGAAACTTGCTTAGTTTTGTGTCTAGTTTAATAATTTGCGCTTGTTTGCCATGTTTGACTTTGTTTACCTGTTGTTTGACTGCTAATTACACTGCCTGCCACTGTAAACTGTAACTGCAATAACTTTTTATCTGTTGCTTTGTTTAAAATGTTCTTTATATGTAACTTGATTAGAATTGCATGTAGATTGTGTTGTTGCTGTTCTTGCTTGCTAATAAAAATAATAAAATATTGTTTAGGGCAAAACTATACCAAATGCAATATTTATCGTGGGGTCCGCAATAGTTTGCATGTCTAGGATTTCACCCCACTTAAATTGACTAGATCAGATAGTTTATTTATGCTTCACCTCTTGCCATGTTTGTGTGCTATGCCATGCTTGCTTGAGTTGCCATGTTAACAACCTTTGTTGATCACCTGTAGCTAAACAACTTGAACCACCGTAAATGTGCGGTATCGTCGTGTGTGACGAGTACTCCACTTAAATCGTTAGCAACCGCTCTCGACGGTAGGTGCGATGTCTCGTGTTGCTTCTTGTTGATTCTTGCTCTTGTATTGCTCCGTAGTAATAGTGGTGCACCGTTGATTGCTTTCCTGTGTTTACTTCTTGTGTACTCCCGCGGGTACCTCTCGGAGACGATGCGAGCGTGCGATCGACTACACCTTCGGAACCCGACTTATCAACAGGCAAGGACTTGCATTACTTATGATCCATTCTATTTCAACCAGCGGTTTGCATGCTAGTATAGTTTAGGTTCGATGTTTGATCCTACCACATGTTTACAGCCTCTTTTAAACAGATACAGCCATGTCCCCTCCCAGCAAACCTTGTACTGCTATGTTACTTTTGCTCGTTGCTCAGCCCCTGCTTAGTATGCATGCTTAGGATGCTACGATGTTACCTTGCTACTCTTTGGGTTGGGATATCACCTGATTATTATATTACTGTTGATGATATGATTATTATAAATGTTGACTATATTCGACGAAGGATGGAAGGTCTAGGCTATCCCGCCCCGACGCTTTGTTCCATTCGAGTCACCTAGGATCCGAGTTCCGGGTATTGGTTTTAAGACTGAGCGTGCCTAACCGCGTGTGGGATTTTATGGGGTCCCCTTTTCTTACCTATCTAGCTTCAAACATTTCTAGAGGTGGCCCAAGCTGATTTACCATTTGAAAACATGCATATATATCTTGTCGGGTCGCTCCTAGCAGATATCTTTTAAAACAACCCGGACCAGCGGAGACATGGTTTCCCTGTTAGTCCACCCTTGGCCGGCGAGGGCCCGGTCTCATAAGAGAACTAACCGGTAACCCAAACCCTGTTGAGACGGAAGAGTCCGATCCGGAAGCGTGGCCAGCTTTTGGATTGGGTGTCGACTCCCCGGGGGCCACCCGGATTTGTTCGTTGTTAGCTAGAGGGACTTGTCGTTTCGGATCTCTTGGAACTAAATCATAAAATGGTTGCCTATAATGGGTAGCAACTGAGAGTGATGGACGTGCGTGCGGAGCCTCGTAATGGGCAGTTGGTACACCCCTGCAGGGTTAAATCTTTTCGAGAAGCCGTGTCCACGGTTATGGACGACTTGAGACCTACTCCTTGTTCATAGACAACAACAACTGAGATATCTTAATATAACTTGATCAACGTGTGTGTGCCTTGACTGCTTCTTCTTCGTCGGGATGCGAAGAGGAGGACAAGGATAGGATACGTGTTATGTTTGCGTATGTAGGTGGATAGCAAGACTTGTTGGAGGCGATTCCTCATCGAATGCTTGGATTCTTATCTTACTCTCTAGGTCGTTAGCCACTTCATAAATGCTAGTGCGGCAGCAACCTCACCACTTACCCCTTCCTTACCGTAAACTACTAGTTGTCCTAGAATGACGAGTGATGAGGTCCTTGCTGGGTCAGATGACAACTACAGTTGGATGCTGAGTACCTCTGTACTCATGATACTACCCCCAAACTCTTTTCAGGGTTCTGATCGACAACAGGTATGGTGATCGACGTTTCACGTGAAGACTCGACGACGACTAGTTAGGCGGATCCCGGCGGACGGCCTGGACCCGTGTGGTTATGGGATCGATGCTTTTCTCTTTGCCAGTAGGCATCTGTTTGTAGTCTGTACTCAGACATGTATCTTCCGCTGTTGTATTATATTTGAGGCAGTTGTATGCCGATTGTATGAGATGTTGTATCCTTGTACTCTGTAATGTTGTGATATCATGTTGGAAATCCGGGGCATATGGTTTTGTCATATGTCGCGGTGGGACCGATATGTGCTTCGTCCCCGGATCTGGGTGGAAACACCTAGATCTGGAACAGTACCGCATATTGGGCCTTACAACTTGGTATCAGAGCCAGACCGACCGTAGGATCCCCTCTCTGGCCGAAGTCGAGTCTAGACAAAAACTATTTTGTAGTTACTAAGTTAGTTATCGGAGAGTAGGATTCTTGTTACTCCTTACCCTTTCTCTGGTCAGGACAAGTGTCGTAAGTGTTTTATTCTTGCCTTACCCCCTTCAAACTTCTAGGATCTCGAGTGTGTCGAGTTTCGGAACCGTTACAATGCCTTGCTTGTAGCGTATTGTCTCGATTCCGAGCTCAGGTGGGAATTCCTGTAGTACCTTTAGCTTCTCCAATTTCGGTTATCATCTGGGTCGTCCTTTGCCACCCATCCTTTTGTCGGTGTTTTCACGACTTGCGTCGAAATGCACTGTCCTTTGATCCAGCTTTCATCGTCGTTCTTCCTCTTGACACTGATGGTTTCATTTTTCGACGTCGCCATCTCTCTGCGGAAAGTTTCTCGAAAGACGTTCGACGTCGACATGGAGCAGAGTCCCTTGTTGGTGGTGTTGAAGATCGTCGTCTCTCTTTTCTCTCCCCCCTCCCCCCCGGATCGTCCAGGATGTCGGGACGAGATCCCTTGTTGGTGGTGTTGCCTGTAACAGCCCAGTTTTCACAAAAATTAAAAATTTTGTTTTCGGTGTGATTTGTTTGATTGTCTGATTTGTTTGCAGTGTTTGCATCCCCGATTTATCAATCGGCGATTATTTCCCCCCCTCTTATTTCGTATCGGACGGAGACCGACCTTTGCCACCCTGACACTCGACCTTTGCGACACCGGGTTTCGCCCGATCACCGTCGCGAAAACCGCACGAGACCAGCCGAGGCCAACGGAACGAAAAACCCCGTTTAATAATTAAACGGGATATTTTTTATAGCGCGCCGGAAAGTGTTTTCGGAACGGTTCCAGCGCGAGGTGAAAGCCTCCGGCTCGACGCACTGTTCGCGCAGTTCGAAGTTTCACCCGAATCGGAGGTACTGCGGACCCCCGGCGGTCAGAAACGTGAACACCGGACGCCCGAGAGAAAAACCGGTGATGTTTTTGCAAACTGCCAGCCACCGGGGCTATATAAAGATCACCACACTCCCACCCATTTCTAGGGTTTCCCTAAGCCATTTTTGCAGCCACCAACCCCAGATCTGACCCAAAACACCCCCCAAATCCCGAAACCCTAGATCTAGGGTGCCTGGAGCCGTCGGATCGCAGATCGGACGACCCCGGAGCCGCCACGTCGTCACCCAATCTCCCATCTCTCTCTCTCCTCTCTCCCGTGGAGCTCCAACCGCGCCCGAAGCCGCCGCCCGTGGGATCCCGAGGCCGCCGGCAGCAGCAGGCCGGAGCCGCAGCCCTCCGCGCCTCTCCTCTGCGCCTTCCCTCTCTCCTGCTCCCTCTCACCCCGTCCCTCTCCTCCGTCGCAGGTGCGCCGCCGCCGCCGAACAGGGACGCCGCCGCAGCACCATGGCCAGCACGGGCCCGGTCGCCATGGAGCCGCCGCCCCGGAAGCTCGCCCGCGCTCCCTCCGGCCGGATCCGGTGCTGCACCGCGCCGCCAGCCTCCTCACGCGCCCCCGCCGCCTGCCTCCTCGCCTCGCCGTGGTCTAGCCGGCGCAGCCCCGCCGCGGGCGCCGCCGCGGTCTCTCCCGATCGGGAGCTCGGGGACGAGGCGTCCGGGAACCGGCCTCCCCAGCGCCGCGTGGGCCAGGCAGCCCAACACGAGCGCGGCCCAGCTCGCCCACTCCAGCCGCCGGCCTCCCAGCCAGTTGGGCCACGGCCCGTGGGGTGAGCGCCCCAGCTGTTTTTTTTTTATTATTTACTGCGCTGCTAATTGGGCCGGCCCAGTAGTTTCGGCCCAGTTTAGTTTTTTTCGGTTCTGCTAGGTTTTTATTTATTTATTTAGGCAGTTGTGTAGTATTTTTTGCAGTGCCCGTAACTTTTAAACCGTAGCTCCAATTGCGACGATTTAAATATGAAACTTGCGTAGTTTTGTGTCTAGTTTAATAATTTGCGCTTGTTTGCCATGTTTGACTTTGTTTACCTGCTGTTTGACTGCTAATTACACTGCCTGCCACTGTAAACTGTAACTGCAATAACTTTTTATCTGTTGCTCTGTTTAAAATGTTCTTTATATGTAACTTGATTATAATTGCATGTAGATTGTGTTTTTGCTGTTCTTGCTTGCTAATAAAAATAATAAAATATTGTTTAGGGAAAAAATGTACCAAATGCAATATTTATCGTGGGGTCCGCAATAGTTTGCATGTCTAGGATTTCACCCCACTTAAATTGACTAGATCAGATAGTTTATTTATGCTTCACCTCTTGCCATGTTTGTGTGCTATGCCATGCTTGCTTGAGTTGCCATGTTAACAACCTTTGTTGATCACCTGTAGCTAAACAACTTGAACCACCGTAAATGTGCGGTATCGTCGTGTGTGACGAGTACTCCACTTAAATCGTTAGCAACCGCTCTCGACGGTAGGTGCGATGTCTCGTGTTGCTTCTTGTTGATTCTTGCTCTTGTATTGCTCCGTAGTAATAGTGGTGCACCGTTGATTGCTTTCCAGTGTTTACTTCTTGTGTACTCCCACGGGTACCTCTCGGAGACGATGCGAGCGTGCGATCGACTACACCTTCGGAACCCGACTTATCAATACGCAAGGACTTGCATTACTTATGATCCATTCTATTTCAACCAGCGGTTTGCATGCTAGTATAGTTTAGGTTCGATGTTTGATCCTACCACATGTTTACAGCCTCTTTTAAACCGATACAGCCATGTCCCCTCCCAGCAAACCTTGTACTGCTATGTTACTTTTGCTCGTTGCTCAGCCCCTACTTAGTATGCATGCTTAGGATGCTACGATGTTACCCTGCTACTCTTTGGGTTGGGATATCACCTGATTATTATATTACTGTTGATGATATGATTATTATAAATGTTGACTACATTCGACGAAGGATGGAAGGTCTAGGCTATCCCGCCCCGACGCTTTGTTCCATTCGAGTCACCTAGGATCCGAGTTCCGGGTATTGGTTTTAAGACTGAGCGTGCCTAACCGCGTGTGGGATTTTATGGGGTCCCCTTTTCTTACCTATCTAGCTTCAAACATTTCTAGAGGTGGCCCAAGCTGATTTACCATTTGAAAACATGCATATATATCTTGTCGGGTCGCTCCTAGCAGATATCTTTTAAAACAACCCGGACCAGCGGAGACATGGTTTCCCTGTTGGTCCACCCTTGGCCGGCGAGGGCCTGGTCTCATAAGAGAACTAACCGGTAACCCAAACCCTGTTGAGACGGAAGAGTCCGATCCGGAAGCGTGGCCAGCTTTTGGATTGGGTGTCGACTCCCCGGGGGCCACCCGGATTTGTTCGTTGTTAGCTAGAGGGACTTGTCGTTTCGGATCTCTTGGAACTAAATCATAAAATGGTTTCCTATAATGGGTAGCAACTGAGAGTGATGGACGTGCGTGCGGAGCCTCGTAATGGGAAGTTGGTACACCCCTGCAGGGTTAAATCTTTTCGAGAAGCCATGTCCACGGTTATGGACGACTTGAGACCTACTCCTTGATCATAGACAACAACAACTGAGATATCTTAATATAACTTGATCAACGTGTGTGTGCCTTGACTGCTTCTTCTTCGTCGGGATGCAAAGAGGAGGACAAGGATAGGATAGGTGTTATGTTTGCGTATGTAGGTGGATAGCAAGACTTGTTGGAGGCGATTCCTCATCGAATGCTTGGATTCTTATCTTACTCTCTAGGTCGTTAGCCACTTCATAAATGCTAGTGCAGCAGCAACCTCACCACTTACCCCTTCCTTACCGTAAACTACTAGTTGTCCTAGAATGACGAGTGATGAGGTCCTTGCTGGGTCAGATGACCACTACAGTTGGATGCTGAGTACCTCTGTACTCATGATACTACCCCCAAACTCTTTTCAGGGTTCTGATCGACAACAGGTATGGTGATCGACGTTTCACGTGAAGACTCGACGACGACTAGTTAGGCGGATCCCGGCGGACGGCCTGGACCCGTGTGGTTATGGGATCGATGCTTTTCTCTTTGCCAGTAGGCATCTGTTTGTAGTCTGTACTCAGACATGTATCTTCCGCTGTTGTATTATATTTGAGGCAGTTGTATGCCGATTGTAGGAGATGTTGTATCCTTGTATCTGTAATGTTGTGATATCATGTTGGAAATCTGGGGCATATGGCTTTGTCATATGTCGCGGTGGGACCGATATGTGCTTCGTCCCCGGATCTGGGTGGAAACACCTAGATCTGGAACAGTACCGCATATTGGGCCTTACATTCGACATCGTCTTCCATATAGGAGTTCAAAAGGAGCCATGTTCAGATTAGATTTGAAACTATTGTTATAAGCAAATTTGGCAAATGGAAGAGACTTCTCCCAATTCTTTCCGAATGAGATAACACAAGCTCTGAGCATGTCTTCAAGAATTTGGTTAACCCTTTCGACTTGACAGCTAGACTGAGGATGGAAAGCTGTACTAAAGGAGAGATGAGTTCCCATAGCATTCTGAAAGCTTCCCCAGAATCTAGAGGTGAAAAGGCTACCACGATCAGAATTGATTTCCAAAGGAACACCGTGAAGGGATACAATTCTAGAGACGTACAAGTCCGCCAACTGGCTAGCAGTTATAGACTCGCGAGCTGGAAGGAAGTGAGCAACTTTGGAAAGCCTATCTATGACAACGAAGATGGCATTATTTCCTTTCTGGGTTTTTGGAAAGCCGGTGATGAAGTCCATACCGACTTTGTCCCATTTCCACTCTGGAATAGGCAATGGTTGAAGTGTACCAGCAGCAGCAGGTATTTGATGTTCTGCCTTAATGCGACGACAAACATCACATTCGGCAACAAATCGAGCAATGTCTCTCTTCATCCTGGTCCACCAAAATCTCTGGCGTAGATCTCGGTACATTTTTGTGCTACCGGGATGAATCGAGAGGGGTGTCTCATGGGCTTCCTTGAGGATGAGTTGCCTTAGTTCCCTATTCTTAGGTACTACCAAACGATTTCCAAAGAATACCGTTCCCTTGCTATCTGTGGAGAAACATTTAGCAACTCCGCTAGCAATGTTATCCTTGATCTGGCGAACACCTCGTGCACGCCTTTGGGCAACTATGATTTGATCCTCAAGAGTTGGTTTCGCCACCAAGGTAGAAAGATAGCCATGGGGAACAATCTCAAGATTGCGTTTGCAAAATTCCTCATGAAGAAGTGGTTGATACTGTTGTAACATGAGGTTGTTACAATACGACTTACGACTTAGTGCATCAGCCATGACATTGGCTTTGCCTGGGGTGTAAGAAATTCCTACGTCGTAATCTTTTATCAACTCAATCCAGCGTCTTTGCCTGAGATTAAGATCTGGCTGGGTGAAAATGTATTTGAGCCTTTGGTGGTCGGAATAGATCTCACAACGATTACCAAGGAGGTAATGTCGCCAAGTTTTTAGGGCATGAACTACGGCAGCGAGTTCAAGGTCATGGGTAGGATAGTTCTCTTCATGTGGCCGCAACTGGCGTGAAGCATAAGCTACCACATGTCTATCTTGCAGAAGTATGCATCCTAACCCTTGCCGTGATGCATCACAATAGATCTTGAAATCCTTTTTGGTGTCCGGAGGTGCAAGTACAGGTGCAGAAGTCAATCTTCTCTTTAGCTCTTGAAAGCTTTCCTCGCACTTGGGAGTCCATAGGAATTTCTTATCTTTCTTGAGGAGTTCAGTTAGAGGCTTTGCAACTTTAGAAAAGTTCTCAACGAAGCGGCGACAATAGCTGGCTAGGCCAAGAAAACTCCTAACTTGCTTAACCGATTCAGGTGGAGTCCAGTCAAGGATGGCCTGAACTCTCTCGGGATTCACAGCAATGCCTTTTGCAGAAATCACGTGGCCTAAGTAGGTCACTTCTGGTAGCCAAAATTCACACTTGGAGTATTTAGCATACAGGCGATGCTCTCTAAGTTTCATTAATACCAGCCTTAGGTGTTCGGCATGTTCTTCTTCGTTCTTCGAGTAGATGAGAATTTCATCGAGATAAACTACAAAAAATTTATCTAAGTACTCCATGAAGATCGAATTCATCATGCGCGAGAAAGTGGCGGGGGCATTGGTTAAACCAAAGGACATGACGGTGTACTCGTAAAGATCATAACGAGTAGTAAAAGCCGTTTTGGGAATGTCCTCGTTTAGGATTTTGATTTGATGATAACCCAATCTCAAATCCATCTTGGAGAAGACAGAGGATCCTGCAAGTTGATCATAAAGATCATTGATCCTGGGTAGTGGGTATTTGTTCTTTATCGTCGCTAGATTTAGCGGGCGATAGTCTACGCACATCCTTTCTATTCCATCTTTCTTCGTTACGAACAGAATGGGGAAACGCCATGGCGATGAGCTAGGGCGGATGAAGCCTTTTTCCAACAAAGCTTCCAGTTGGGTTTTAAGCTCAGCTAACAAACGTGGGGCCATTTTGTATGGGCGTCTAGAAATTGGTGCGGTTCTTGGCACAAGATCCACTATAAACTCTACACATCTGTCGGGTGGCATGCCCGGCAGCTCTTCAGGAAAGACATCCGGGAAGTCACGAACCACCGGAACATCTTCAAGGTCGGGAAGGGGAAGTACATTCAAAGAATGCACTTGGGTTCTTGTTCTGGGTGAGGTGTAGTTGACTGTCTTGCCTGAAGGTGACCATCGGAAAACACGGAGGCCTGTGGACCCTGATATCCATTTGGGAAAGGATGGGGCCTAGGTCCAGCGTAGGGTGGAAGCAGAGGACCACGGGGTGGAAAATTCCTCCAATCTCGGGCCAAGCAACTCGAGAAGGCATCTGAGTCATCACAGGGTAGATAGCATCATACTCGACTGATCCAACACTCACAAAGGGTGCCAAGAGTGTCAGTGCTTGATACAGACGAACACGGGTGGCGTGAAGCTCAAAACGGAGAGCGCGTGCATCACGATCTCGATCACAAGCAAACCTAGCAGTCATCTGAAGTACTGGATCCTCTGCAGAGTGATCTGTGTAGAGTCCGGTGTAATATCCCTCTTCTCCTGGAAGTGCAACAGGGATATAGCGGAACGAGGTCTCTCTCAGCATAGTGTGCTCCTCTCTCAGCAGGGTAATACATGAGTATGCAGCATCCTGCACAGCCATGTTCTCAGTCATGCCAATGCCATGTCCAAAGTGGATAGGCTGAGTGACTCCATTGTGGTGCGGGTAGATCCTCACAATGCAGTGGAACTGGGTTTGGTTGAAGTCAAGGAACTGCTCCTCAACTGTGTACTCAGGGTACCATCCGTATCCAACGAAGGACATCATCTCGATCAGCATGGCGGGATGGCCACGCACACCGAGGCACCTGGTCAAACGAACAATCTGCCGAGGGGGAAGATCTGCCATCTGAAACAGAAAGAAGGAGTTTGCAAATGCATCAGATTATGAGATAAACCTGGAATGACTCGGGCAGCATAACGACTGTAATTGTAAGAAAAGACAATTTCTTACAACATAGAAAACAGCACTTACATAATACGATGTAAGAAATCAGCATTTACAACAATTCTAGGAAACCGGACACAACTTTCCTATGGCTACAAGGAAGCAAACAACGAGATGTTCTAATCAGACAGGGCAGAGCCTACTCCTATCTTCCCGTAGAACAAGATGAGGGTGACTCTGAACTCAGAACGATGAGGGTAAGGTGAAAAAGAAGCCTTACGTTGTTCCCTTATATACCCAGAGTAACTATATAACTATAGCAAGCTAGACTCGACTTCGGCCAAGGCTGCTATTCCTATAGTCAGTCCTCCTCTGATACCAAGTCTGTCGGGACCCGGGGTTAGCGTATGCAAGTCCCGCTACGACATAGTCATATGGAGAGCCGAGAACCGTACCCACTTGTCTAAGCAGACAAGGCCAAGCACAGAACGTTCTCGGAAAGCATCGTACGTGAGGGGCATCCCAATGAGGCCGGATGATAACCTGAGATGGGTCCTCATCGTCCGCACACAAGTCTAATGATATGGGTGATGAACTCCCATATTCAAAGACAAGTCGCCTCAACCATAATATCGACTATCTCATAACCCTTACATAGACTTACTCCATCCCAATCACTTAGTCGGGGTCTAGGGCGGGCTCGATCATACCACAAAGTGTGCACGAGACGGAGTCTCGAGCAATCGCATCGCGATGCCCCAAGCTGCGCACATCTAAGGGCCACTTGGTGTATGAAAGACCGCCAGCCAGATCACAACTAAGGTCTCGAAAACCCATACAAAGACATGCATGTTATAAACATACACGCAGCACACATGCCTTGTATGAAGAGCAGGTATCATTGAAATTCTCTACAAAGTATACATTTTATTGATAACTCTCACAGAGTGCACACAGAGATCACAAGCATGTGATCCAACATTACAACAAACAAGCGGAAGCGAAGTATGTCTGAGTACAGACAAGTTTAACAAATGGTTTAAGAAGCCTTATTTAAACACAAGCCCTCCACGAGGGCACCAGTCGTCTGACTGGGACTAGACTATCTTGATCTTCAGTCGTCAAGATCGATGAAGAAGCCACCTTCGGGGTAAGTGGGTTCATCTAAAACATAGAATAAGCAAACGTGAGTACAAAGTCGTACTCAGTAAGACTTACATAGGAGCTATACTACTCATGCACATGTATCAAGGTAAAGGGATGTGGGGTTCACTTGCAGAAGTGCCAGCTTTGACTTGGCTAGTCCTGAACTACGAGTACCATACTTTGAGGTAAGAAGCGTACACGAGTCCACTACTTTCTCCAACCAATTACACCACTATGGTGCCTTCCTCGACTTCCCCACGAGAAAGCACGCCATAGCACTCACACTTATCTTGGTGTATTTTAGAAGTATCCAGTTCAAGTTCTCTAATAATCAAGCTAAGCTTTCCAAGAAGTCCTTAACCGCGGACACGGCTATTCGAATAGTTTTGTTAACCCTGCAGGGGTGTACCGCTACACACACATGATCATCAGTTACCGCCTTTGATCTCGACACCATTCAAGGGGTGTCAGCGAGGATGCTCACCACAACTGTTACCTCATAGCCTATCTAGTCCAAGAAAGCCGCCTACCTGGGTTGGCTACCACTCTCGTGAACCCGGCCGGTTTACCGAAGTGGACGCAAGTGATGTGTGCGTGGTGCATAAGCCGGTCTCGGTTGAGCCGTTCTCTCACTTAGCATCGAGGCCACAAGCCTACCAGAACTTCGAACTACTGCGACATCTGGACATCGAAAGGGATGAGTTAATAGGTTGAGAGGGGTCAGTGAGCCCAATGTGTGGTTGTACTCTTCATCTTGGATCACCACACAAGAACTCGGACTTAGGGCGGTGTTCAACGAGACAACCCACTATGTACTCCTACACAGCCTCTCATCGTTCACCTTGTATTAGGGTAGATTCACCAACACCTTTCCAGCAACATCATCATGATTACTACCATCCCGACTCACCTAACAGTAACATCATGGTATCACTCTAAGCATGCAATAAGCAGTAACAATTGCAGGGGCCACATGATATCAACCAACTCCTACATTTTCTAGGATTGTGGTTTTCCTACTACTGTGACAAATGATAGGTCATTCAAAGGAATGGGTTCATCTATGCGGTAGAAACGTAGCATGGTAATCATGCTATACAATGTATAAGCGAGACATGAGAAGGAAGTGGGATTTTATCGACATGATCAATGGGGGTTTGCTTGCCTTGCTGACGAAGTTCGGGTTCGGGGTCTTCAACGAAGGGGGCAGCCTCCTGTTCCGGTTCCACCTCTACTCGACAAACAACTAACAAGGAAGCAAATTAAATACAATGCACAATCACATGGTTGAAGGTTGAAACTTGATGTATATGCTTTGATGTGTGAAGCAATTCCACTTAAATGGGGTATTTGCAAATGAATTTGCAAATTTAAACTCCACATATGATTTCCAATTTAGCCAAGTTGCATATGACATTGTTTGATCAAGTTGAACCAATTTTAAATGTGTATGATATGCCTCTGAAGTTCAAGTATAATGTGGTATGTTGCTATGGTTCAAGTTGCAAAAGCATTTGAAAAGAATTTGATTTAATTCCATTTAAACCAATTAGAAAATGCTACTGGTCACATTTTAAATTCAACTCAAACATGGTTGAAAGTTGGATATTTGGATAGCTTATTTTCTCCTGATCATTTTTCATATATTATTTCTTAAATTTGGAGTTAATATGAATTTTTAATGAATTTCCAAAGTTTCAGCCTTTTCTGGAATTTCTGGATTTATATAAATCAATTAATCGATTTACTGCGTCAGGCTTGCGCAAGGGTGACGTCAGGGGGGGGGTCTGACTGGTGGGGTCAGCATGTCAGCCTCTGGGTTAATTAACCCGGTTAGTTTTAACTAACCAGGGGGTTAGGGGGGGGGGCAGGGCCCACCGGCAGTGACCCAGAGTCACTTAACCCAGGTGGGGTTAAGTCCCTAATCACGGCCACGTCGGCGGGCTGCCCGCGGCTAAACGCCGGCGTCACCAGATGCGGCGGTGCACACACGGGAGGACGATTCCGGCGTCCATTTGAAGCGCTGCGACCACCAGGCGACTTCTCTTGGTCGCGCGCATCTCCTCGAGCACCTCAGCGTCATCGGGGGGCACCGGAGTGATGCCGGCGTCAAGTTTTGCGGCGGCGTCGCCACTGGCTTGAGGTGAACCTCGCCACAGAGCACCATTTGAAGCGGGGACAGGTGCAAACGGAGCAGTGTAGCACGGGGAACGCGAAGGACACGGTGGAAGCGATGAAAGCTTAGCGGAGACTCGCCGTCGACGAGCACGGCGGCGTTGCACCTCGGCCCTCATGGCAGATCCTGACAGAGGCAGAAATAGGGAGCGGGAAGAGAGGGGTTTGAACCGCCTGCTCACCAGTAGTTCAACGGCGGTGACGGCTTGAGCTGGGAGGGCTTGATGGTGAGGTAATCGTCGTCGATCTCCTTCGGCTCCGGCGGCGGCTCGTGCTCGAATTCGTCGGCTACGGAGGCGCCATGCTCGCCATCTTCTGCAGATCGACGCATCGCTCGAAGGGGAACACGGGGGACAGCTTCAACACGCTCCGGGACGTCGATGGCCACACGGGGGCTCGACGGCGCTCCGGCGATCCTCTCGGTCTTATTCAAATCCGGCGAAAACAGAGGGGGCAAGTGCACTGGAGGGAGGGGAATGGAGGAGGCGTGCTCCAGTGCGTCTCCAGGCGAAGGAAGAGGGCACGGGGAGGCCTGGAAGGCCCTCGGCGTCGACATGGCGTCCACGTCTGGCTCGGTGGCTTTCCACCGAGCAGCTTGGGTGCACGGGACGGGGAAGAAGACCCTTCTGCCCCTAGTGGGCCGGCTGGGCTGGCTGGGTTGCTCTCGCCTGGGCGACAGGTAAGGGTTTTCCTTTTCTTTTTCTGTTTTCTTTCCTGACATATGTTTTGGCTAGTTAAAATAAATAGCAAACCAATTTAATAAATGCTGAAACTTTTTATGTGGCATCACAATATACTAGGCTAGCCACTTGTAAAGTTTGAACATTTTTAAAATTATAATTATTTGAACTTTAAATCAAATAGGGTTTTTGATTAATTCCAAGGCACTGTTTGAATATTTGAAAAATCCATGAGCATGGGGTGGGTCCCACATCACTTGATATGTGATCACACTCATTTATAAGGCTTTTCAAAAATCAAACATGAATTTTTGGAGAAGATTTATTTCTAGCCTTTTGAATTAATTCATCTGGGGGGGGGGTTCCTTCTCCCATTTTGCTTTTGAAATTGATTTCAATGACTTCTTTTGAAATTTTTAACATGATGTAAGATGACTTTGATCCTAGCACATTACCTAACAGAGGGTTCTGACACTCGCCATCGTCAATTCTGGCCACCTCGAGCCCTCCTCGAGCCCGCCTTGCACCTCTACAGGCTCACGGTGAGCTCCCCTACGTCTGCCAACCCCTCGCGTCTCCTCCCTCGAGTTGTAACGGCCGCCACCATGGGAGCCGTGGGAACGTCGCCGCCGGATGGGGTCTATGGTGGAAGCCACCATCCAGAACAAATATCCGCTTCCCCGGATCAACGATCTGTATGATCAACTTGCTGGATCCACGGTGTTTTCGAAACTCGACTTGAGGTTGGGTTACCATCAGATCCGAGTCCGTGAAGAGGACATTACGAAGACCGCTTTCATTACTCGCTATGGTTCATACGAGTACACTGTCATGTCCTTTGGCTTTACGAATGCTCCAGCCACTTTCTCCCGATTGATGAACTATATATTCATGGAATACCTCGACAAGTTTGTCGTTGTTTATCTGGATGATATCTTAATATACTCCAAGAATAAAGAGGAGCATGATGAACATCTTCGTCTTATACTGGAGAAGCTTCGAGAACACAAACTCTACGCTAAGTATTCTAAGTGCGAGTTCTGGCTTCCTGAAGTGACCTACCTTGGTCACGTGATTTCCAAGGATGGCATTGCCGTCAACCCAGAACGTATCCAGGCTATTCTTGACTGGACTCCCCCCAAGACTGTCAAGCAATTCAGAAGTTTCCTCGGACTCGCCAGCTATTGCCGATGTTTCGTCGAAAGCTTCTCCAAGATTGCCAGGCCTCTGACTAACCTGCTTCACAAAGGCGTCAAGTTTGAGTGGACAGATAAATGTCAGGAAAGTTTCCAAGCCCTCAAGGACAAGCTCACTTCTCCCCCAGTGCTTGCTCCCCCTGATACTCAGAAGGATTTCGTGATATATTGCGACACATGATCGTCAAGGATTGGGCTGTGTCCTAATGCAAGAGCGCAAAGTGATTGCTTATGCCTCTCGTCAGTTGCGTTCTCACGAAAAAAACTATCCAACACATGATCTCGAATTGGCAGCGGTAATTTATGCATTGAAGCTATGGAGACATTACCTCGTCGGTAATCGTTGTGAGATCTACACCGACCACCAAAGCCTGAAGTACCTATTTACTCAACCAGACCCGAATCTCCTCCAGCAAAGAGTGCTCGAGACAATAGACGACTACAACATGGGAATTTCTTACACCCCTGGAAAGCTAATGTGGTGGCTGATGCCCTCAGCCACAAAGCCTACTGTAGTGAACTTGAAGTTCAAGTACAACAACCACTTCTGTATGAAGAGCTCCGCAAGCTGAACATCGAAATTGTTCCGCAGGGATATGTGAACTCCCTGGTGGTCAAACCAGACCTCAACACCCGCAACAAGACGGTACAACATTATGACTCTGACATTTGGAAGATTAAGCGGCGTGTCGCCAGCGGAGAGCCCTCATTCTTCACTATTGATGCAAATGATGATAATGCAGTGTACTTCAAGGGTCATTTAGTGGTTCCGGTAGCCAAGGCAAACCTGAATTATACCCCTGATGTCATGAAAGAAGCTCATGATACACCTTTGTCGATCCACCCTGGTAGTACCAAGATGTACCAAGACATTCGTCAGCGGTACTGGTGGTCTAACATGAAGCAAGACATTCCTCGTTATGTTGAAGAGTGTGACGTTTGTCGTCGTGTCAAGGAAGAACATCAAAGACCAGCTGGAACTCTGCAACCACTTTCTATTCCTGAATGGAAGTGGGACAAGATCGAGATGGACTTCGTCACTGGTTTTCCCAGATCGCAGAAAGGCCACGATGCTATCTCTGTCGTCATCGACTGCTTCTCCAAGGTTGCCCACTTTCTGCCAGTCAAGGAGACGATATCTGCTAGTCAGTCAGCAGACTTGTATGTTTCCAGAATTGTGTCCCTCCATGGCATTCCGTTGGAGATCAGTTCCGACCGAGGCAGCATTTTCACCTCAAGATTTTGGGATAGTTTCCAAGAAGCTATGGGCACTCACCTGAATTTCAGCACCGCTTATCACCCCCAATTGCAAGGACAAGTCGAACGAGTTAATCAAGTGCTTGAAGATATGCTTAGAGCTTGTGTCATCTCATTCGGTAAGAAATGGGAGGAGTCTCTTCCATTTTCTGAATTCTCGTATAACAATAGCTATCAAGCTAGTATGAAGATGGCACCCTTTGATGTTCTCTATGGACGTAAGTGTCGAACCCCTCTGAATTGGTCAGAAACTGGAGAACGAACTCTCATTGGTCCGAACATCATACATCATGCTGAAGATCAGCTTCGCGTTATTCGTGAACACTTGAAAGCTGCTCAGTCCCGCCAGAAAAGCAACTATGACCGCAAGCACAAGGAAATGGTCTATAAACCCGGCGAATACGCGTACCTCCATGTCACTCCCATGAGGGGCACTCATCATTTCGGGATCAAAGGAAAGTTAGCTCCTCGCTACATTGGCCCGTTCCGTATTCTTTCCCGAACTGGACCAGTGGCATACCGATTGGAATTGCCGCCAAACCTCTCCCAATTCCACGATGTCTTCCACGTGTCCCAACTCCGACGCTGCTTTAAGGACCCTATTCGAGAAGTGGAACATGATATGATTGAGCTGTAGCAGGACTTGACTTATCAAGAACATCCGAGCCGCATTCTCGACCAGTCTGAACGCAAAACCCGCAACAAGACAACTAAGTTCCTCAAAGTTCAGTGGTCGAATCATTCTGAAGATGAAACCACTTGGGAGCGCGAAGATCGTCTTCGTGAGGAATACCCCGATCTTTTCCCCTCTACCGCATAGATTCTCGGGACGAGAATTCTTGTAGTGGGGGAGATTTATAACACCCTCAGTATTATAGAACATTAACACTTTTGATAATGAAGATTACTGTTGCTAATCACTGATGTTAATCATGCTTTGATCACCTTGGATCAACTCAAACTAAAAATGCCTTTTGATGAATATTGAAAATAAGTGGAAATAAAACATTGTCCAAAAATTATGAAACAACTTTTTCAAAATCACTAATAATCAGTGGGCCATGCCAATATGGTTTTGGGTATTTATCATGCCACTGAAAAATTCAAACAATTCAAAGTAGTGGTAAAACAGTGGCAATTAACACATTTTTAATAAAACAAAAATGCAAAAGATTTTATATAAGTCCCTAACTTTTTGTGTCATCTTAGTATTGTGCCACACTAATTATAGAACCTATTACATATTTTACAAAATTGTAAAAGTAACTAAAAATAAATACAAAAAGAAAAGAACAGAAAAGAAAAATAAAATAAAAGAAAAGGCCTGTTGCCCAGTGCACTAAGTGCACAGTGCACTGGCCCAACCACCCGCGCGGCCCACCTGGCCCACCCCGGTCATCTCCTTCCCCTGTTCATCGCGGCCGTGCGTGGAAGCATCTCCATGGTGCTCGAAGGCTGCCGCCGCGCGATGGCGGCCACCGCGATGCCTCCGAGCCGCCGTCGAGGTCAAGTACCCCCTCCTCACCCCCGCGGCGAAACCCTAACCCTAAACCCCTCTCCCTCGCCTCGTCCTCGACGGGAAAAGATCCCGAGGGCAAACGTCGCTGCCGTCGCGCTCCCACGCGGCCAGCGGACTCCTCCCGCCTCCCCGTTGTGTCCAGGAGAAGCGCCGCCGTCGTCTTCGTCGCCTGCACCAGCCAATCGAGCCCGGGGAGCACCGCAGCCGTTGCCCGCGTCTTCTTCCGCCACTCCGTCCGCCACCTCGCCTTCGTCAATTCCGGCCACCTCGAGCCCTCCTCAAGCCCGCCTCGCACCTCTACAGGTTCACGGTGAGCTCCCCTACGTCTGCCAACCCCTCGTGTCTCCTCCCTCGAGTTGTAAAGGCCGCCACCATGGGAGCCGTGGGGACGTCGCCGCCGGCGAGCTCCCAGTTGTGGCGTAGAGCACGCTTTTTGCGCGCTGTGCACGTCATCGTGCTCCCCTCCCTCCCAGTAGTCGAACGCCCCGCTACACGCTCCCGTTCCCGCACTACAACGATGTTGACGTCCAGCCCGTACTCTGCTGCGCCGCATACCTCGTCGCCGACGAACATTCCGGCCACCCCGGCCCCCAAAACCACAACCCATCGACGCGGCGTGCTCCAAGCCGTCGAACGCGCCCTCCCACGCCCTCTCCCATGCCCTGTAAAGTGCACGGGCACGAGCTCGCCGCCGGCCATCACCGTCGGTGACGTCCCTGTGACACTGACGTGTGGGACCCGTGAGTCAGTTGCTTAATTAGCAACTAAACAGCCACTTACATGTGGGCCTCCCCGGCTAATTACTCTTTTAACTAAAACTGAAAATAACCCCCCCCCCCCAAGTGTATGACAGATGGGCCCATGCCCTTAAATTAATTATAAAAGTTTAATTAAAGCATGTTAGTATGACACGTGGGCCCCCCAGTCAGTTTAATTATTTAAAAGAATTATTAGAAATTCCAGTCTATGACATGTGGGTCCAGTGATTATTAGATTTAATTAAATGTTTTATTAGCATTGTGAGGCTGACCTATGGGTCCCACTGGTCAGGATTGACCAGTCAACTGTTGTGGATAATGTTAGTATTTAATTAATAAAATAAATCCAGAAATTGATTTAAATTTATTTAAATTTGGAAATTCAATATCTTTTAAACCGTAAGTCTGATTCAAAAACTTTATACATGAAAATTGATCAGAAAAATATAACGAATACGGATACGCTATCCGTATCTCTACAACACCCCTCTAACACAACGAACATCGAACCGTCCCCCTCCGGACCGTCTGTCGGATAAATTTTCCGGTACTGCTAAAGTACCCGGATGAATTTATTTCGAACACGAAAGTTGTTCGAAATAGATCTACTAACCCGGATACACCAAACCCACATGTGTCGGATGTCCACGACACCTCCGGCATGATATCTTCCCCCTCCGGACACCCTGTCCGGTAATCACCCGGAGGTGGAAGTTCATCCCCAGATGAATTCCCGCTCCGAGCAATACACCTTGCACTGCGTTAGAACACCGTTAACATTGCATACGTCATGTAAATCATTTGTTTGCTATAATTGCTTTATATTTACTGTGTCTCCCCCCCCTTTATTCTCCGGTAGACCATGCTACTACCACCGACTACACTGCTGCCAGATACGACTACTTCGTCAACGACCCTACCCCTACTGTCGAGCTTCCAGGCAAGCAGAGCCATTCTCTTCCCCAGATATCGCCTATCTTTCCGTACTTTTCTTGCACTAGGCATTACTGCTGCTGCTACGATTACAATCCTATTCCATTGCATAGCCTAATTTTGTCGCCCCTTGATGTACCTTTCCTTTATCCTATGCTGCCTATTATTACTTATGCATTATTCAGTAGTGAGCCCTGCGCATTGTTAGCTAGGATTAGTTAGCGGGCCGTGACCACTCAGGGGAGTGAACACGGATACAATATATACAACTGCACAGGTACGGTACAATGCAGACACCGCCTAATGCCCCCTAGCTCAGCTCTGCCGAGTCACCCTCAAGTGTGAGCTATCAAGGAGTAATCCTTGTACTCCACTCGTTGATGACTCTGTATAGCCGCTCTAGGTACTTGAGCAACGGTTGTCCTTAAAGGTAAGAAAGTCGGGCGACCCAACGGTGCCCGCGAGAGGTATATTGTCGGGAACGACAGGGAGGGTACGACCGACGTTACTGGCGTGCTTGGCCCCTGCTCGTATCTCGCGGGAGTTACCAAACTACGAAAAGTCGAGCTCTACCAAGAGCACATGCGAGACAAGGTAAGGAGACGGTTCACCTTGTCGGTAACCGCAGAGACTTGGTGGGACGATAGGGTAGGCACCGATGTACTGGTGGTCCTGACTAATGTCGTTGACCACGGGTCAGTTAAGTCGAGGCAACGATAACGGTTGTCACGCAGGCTAATTAAAATGATAAATGGTTCGGCGGATGTCTTGAGTAGCCTTTTTTGGCTTGTACGCACTACCTACACGTGGGACGAGGAGTGTGGGCTCCCCTGCATCGTAGTCTCGTTCGAGGGTCTTCAGACGTTAGCAGTATCGCGGGCTGATTTCCGGGAAGTGGTGTTGTCTTCTCTTGCTCGAGCGGTGTATTTGTATTTTCTTTGATTTTGCTTCACCGGCCAGTCACGCACCGTGCAGGAGTACGTTCGGGTTAGGTTCCAAAGCCCGGCGTACATAGGATATAGTCCGGCGGATGACCTCTCTGTTGATTGCCGAAGGATGGGCTACTTTGTGTCGGATAGCTTTGGAGGAGCGTTCCCTAACAAGGTTCCCGCCACCCTGGAGATCCGAGCATCATAGAGTCACGCCAGTGCACCCCTATAGGGAAGATTAATCTATTCGAATAGCCGTGTCCACAGTAACAGGACGCTTTATGCTGAAGCTGGATCTTACCACTAGAAACTACTACTATTAAACTGTATGGTTCCGGGTCTTCTTCCTCGCAGGGAGTCGAGGCATTGAACTCGGAGGCATTATTAATATTAATTATTACAACTTACTATTATACAATGCTGCAGCAACTTCTGCTGCATTGTTATTACATTTCTGCTATTGAACTGTTGGTTTTTTCTCTTCTCATGCTGCAAGACATCGTCGGAAGATGCTAGTCTTCAATAAGCCTAGCTTCTTACCCTTATTCTGAATTCTATCTTGCAGTCCACTATATACAGCCTCCCCTTTCCATTTGATACAAATGCATAATGCTTAGTAGCGGACGTAAGACTCGCGGGTATGCTAGATACTTTCCTTTGCTTTATTTCCCCCTTTATGTTTTGCCTGATCGGCAGCTGCAGTCGACGTTGGAGCCTAGGAGCAGGAGTACCCCGGAGGCGGATACTACTACGTCGAGACCCCCGCTGACCAGGACCAGGAGTAGTTTCGGAGGCTCCCAGGCAGGAGGCCTTGCCTTTTCGATCTGTATCTCTGATGTTATTTGTGCTAGCCTTCTTAAGGCAAAACTTGACTAACTATGTCTGTACTCAGATATTATGGTTTGTATAACTTATGTATTCGGGTCCGTGCGACCCCCCTTTATTGTAACATATTGGTTTATCCTTTTGTGTTTAGTGTTGTGTTGTGATATTCTCACCGTGGCACCCTAATCTCAGCCGTGTACCCTGCGTGTATGATTACTGTACACGGATTGATTTTGGGGGCGTCACAAGGCACTAGGCACCAAGATCACATTCAGCACCTCCTATCACAGGCAGACTGGAGGCCAGACCGAGCGAGTGAACCAGATACTAGAGGATATGCTCCGCGCATGTGCTCTAGCCTATGGTTCCAAGTGGGAGGATTGTTTTCCTTATGCAGAATTCTGCTACAACAACGGCTACCAGTCGAGTTTGCAGATGGCCCCATTTGAAGCTCTGTATGGACGGAAGTGTCGCACGCCCCTAAATTGGTATCAGACCGGAGAAGGTAAAATTTTCGGACCCGTCTTTCTGAAGGAGGCCGAAGATCAGGACAAGTTGATTCGTGAGCGTCTCAAGACCGCTCAATGTCGACAGAAGAGTTATGCCGACCCCAAGCGTCGAGAGGTGAATTTTGTAGTTGGAGATTTTGTGTATCTCCGAGTCAGCCCATTGAAGGGAATGCAGCAATTTCATGTGAAGGGGAAGCTAGAACCTCATTACATTGGAGCATTTGAGGTGATAGCCAGACGAGTCCAAGTTGCCTATCGCAGCTCCGGAAGTGTTTGGAGGTACCGGACAAACCCGATGTTTTCAAGAACATCGATCACCGCATAGTGGAAATCAACCAGGATCTCCCATACCGCGAGACACCCCTTCAAATCCCGGAAGAAGCCACCCGAGTCACCCGTAAGCGCGCGATCAAGTTACACAAGGTCCAGTGGACAAATCACACAGAGGATGAAGCCACCTGGGAACGGGAGGACTACCTCAAGCGCGAATTCCAGCATCTCTTCACTAGCTTGTGAATCTCGGGGACGAGATTCTTCTTAATGGGGGAAGGTCTGTCACACCCTAACTTGTATGCTAAATTTTAGGATAAACAAAAACTTTCCTTTGTTTGATTGCTATGCCCTGTCTTTTCATGCTTCATAATTCTTTACCTTATGTTGTTGTCTTGCTATGGCTAAAAAGGAAAAATCAACCTAAGTAATAGTATAAACTCACAACACCAGTTTTCAAACAACCGCATTTAGTCACCATAATAATTGGTGACAATAAAATGGCTCCCAAATAAATGTTTGTCTATATGGAAATTCATTATTTAAATAACTAAAAATACCTCTATAGCAGAAGGTATTAAATAAAAATATTTTAAAATTGTTAACTTATTAGTAGCTAATACAATTATATTATTAATATTATAAACCCAATTATTATTTACTAAAAAACTTAAAAATAATTTTATAATACTTCTATAGTATTATAGAATTTATAGGAAACTCAAGTTTGATTTTTTTATATCAAACTTAATTAAAGATTAACCTATAATTATTACGAAACCATTAACACAGTATAAAAAAAGAGAGAAAGAATCTAGCCTAATTGGACCGAGCCTGTCAACTCTAGCCCCTAACCCACGCCTCTCTCCCTCCACAACCGCCTTACACCCAGGGCCCGGGCACCAGCCTCTCAACCCTCCCTTGACGTCAGCCCATGGGTCCCCCGCTGACGCAGGCCAGCCGACGTCAGCCCTCGTGCCGCCCCGCTCACCCAACCGACAGGGAGGACGTGGATCGCTCCGGCGATCTCTCGCGCACGCTCGCCCGCACCTCGCTCCCGCTTCCCGCTCTCGCACCCCCTCTCCACCGTTATATAAGGAGGACGCCCCAACCCCTCCTCGTCACTCCCCTCCACCACTGACTCCTCACCAGCACCACCCAGCCAAACCCCACCGCCCCGAATAGAAGAGAGGGAGAGGAACAGAAAAAAAGGGAAGCCGGGAGGAGGAAGAAGGAAGGAGGAGAAGGGAGAAGAAGAAGGAGACTGAGGGCAGGCCAGCGCGCCTCCGCCGCCCCCACGCCGGAGCTCCGCCGGCGAGCAGACGCCGGCCATGAGCCAGGACGAGCCGCCCCGAGCCCCTCCACTGCCACGCCCGTCTACCCCGACCGCTGTTTTTTCCACGTCGAGCGTCGCCCCAAAGAGCAAAAACGGAACCCCGCCGCCCCTTCCCGCCACCCATTCCCGCCGACCCTCGCCGCCGGGAGCACCTCCGGTGAGCCCCCACACCCCCCTGTTTTCCATGGCTGTCAAGCCATGCTCGTGCCCGATCTAGGAGGAAGACGCCCCCCTGGCCATCAGATCAGACTTGATCCAACGACCAGAAAAGGCCCGTACACCTTCGTTTTTCTGAAGAAAAAAAACGGAAGCAACAACAGCTACGCAGGCTCGGCCCAGTGGAGAGAAATGCGCGTGGGCGCAGGATTGCCCGGGGCAGCCTGCTGAGCCTTTTCTTTTGTTTTAAATCTGTAGGACATAAATAATATTAGAAAATTAATCGTAGGTCATAAAAATATGAAGTAAATTTTGTATTGCTTAGAAAATTATGTTCTATTTTTCTGCTTGTATAGAATATTGTTTTGCTTAGATAAAATTGTGACTCTTTTATTATTATTATTTCTATTGCTAGATTAATTTCTATAGAATTTATGTTACTAGTATTAATTAGTTAGATTATTATTAAATTTGCCTCTGGTCAGTGGCAAATTGTTATGAATTTAGTTAAAAAAATAGAATAAATTTAAAAGTTGTTAGTGAATAAAATGGGTTCAAAACATTGCTTTTTGTCGGGACCCGGGGTTAGCGTATGCAAGTCCAGTTAAGACATAGTCATATGGAGAGCCGAGAACCGCACCCACTTGTCTAAGTAGACAAGGCCAAGCACTGAACATTCTCGGAAAGCATCGTACGTGAGGGACATCCCATCCAGGCCGGATGATCAACTGTGATGGGTCCTCATCGTCCGCACACAAGTCTAATGATATGGGTGGTGAACTCCCATATTCAAAGACAAGTCGCCTCAACCATACTATCGACTATCTCAAAACTCTTACATAGACTTACTCCAGCCCGATCACTTAGTCGGGGTCTAGGGCGGGCTCGATCATGCCACAAAGTGTGCACGAGACGGAGTCTCGAGCAATCGCATCGCGATGCCCCAAGCTGCGCACATCTAAGGGCCACTTGGTGTATGAAAGACCGCCAGCCAGAACACAACTAAGGTCTCGAAAACCCATACAAAGACATGCATGTTATAAACATACATGCATCACACATGCCTTGTATGAACAGCAGGTACCATTGCAATTCTCTACAAAGTGTACATTTTATTTATAGCTCTTATAGAGTACACACAGAGATCACATACATGTGATCCAACATTACAACATAAAGCGGAAGCAAATTATGTCTGAGTACAGACAAGTTTAACAACTTGGCTTAAGAAGCCTTATTCAAACATAAAGCCCTCCACGAGGGAACCAGTCTGCTGACTGGGACTAGACTAGCTTAACTTCAGTCGTCCAGCTCGATGAAGAAGCCACCTTCGGGGTCAGTGGCGTCATCTAAAACATAGATTAAGAAAACGTGAGTACAAAGGCGTACTCAGCAAGACTTACATAGGAGCTATACTACTCATGCACATGTATCAAGGTAAAGGGAGGTGGGGTTTACTTGCAGAAATGCCAGCTTTGACTTGGCTAATCCTGAACTACGAGTACCAGACTTTGAGGTAAGAAGCGTACACGAGTCCACTACTTTCACCAACCAATTACACCACTATGGTGCCTGCCTCGACTTCCCCACGAGAAAGCACGCCATAGCACTCACACTTATCTTGGTGTGTTTTAGAAGTATCCGGTTCAAGTTATCTAATAATCAAGCTAAGCTTTCCAAGTAGTCCATAACCGCGGACGCGGCTATTCGAATAGTTTTGATAACCTTGCAAGGGTGTACCGCTACACACACATGACCATCATTTACCGCCTTTGATCTCGACACCATTCAAGGGGTGCCAGCGAGGATGCTCACCACAACTGTTACCTCATAGCCTATCTAGTCCAAGAAAGCCGCCTACTTGGGTTGGCTACCACAATCGTGAACCCGGCCGGTTTACCGAAGTGGACCCAAGCGATGTGTGCGTGGTGCATAAGCCGGTCTCGGTTCAGCCGTTCTCTCACTTAGCATCTAGGCCACAAGCCTACCAGAACTCCGAACTATTGCGACATCTGGACATCGAAAGGGATGAGTTAATAGGTTGAGAGGGGTCAGTGAGCCCAATGTGTGGTTGTACTCTTCATCTTGGATCACCACACAAGAACTCGTACTAGGGAGGTGTTCAACGAGACAACCCACCGTGTACTCCTACACAGCCTCTCATCGTTCACCTTGTATTAGGGTCGATTCACCAACACTTTTCTACCATCATCCACATGATCATTACCATCCCGACTCACATCACAGTAACAACATGGTATCATACTAAGCATGCAATAAGCGATAACATTTGTAGGGGCCACATGATATCAAACAACTCCTACAGTTGCTAGGATTGTGGTTTGCTTACTACTGTGACAAAATGATAGGTCATGCAAAGGAATGGGTTCATCTATGCGGTAGAAACGAAGCATGGTGATCATCCTAAACAATGCATAAGCGAGAGATGAGAGGGAAGTGGGATTTTATCGACATGATCAATGGGGTTTTGCTTGCCTTGCTGACGAGGTTCAGGTTCTGGATCTTCAGCGAAGGGGGTGACCTCTTGCTCCGGTTCCACATCTACTCGGCAAACAAAGCACGAAGTAGCAACCAATATGAATGCAATGCTCAAGCACATGATGGAATGTTAAAGCTTGAAGTATAATTTTGATGTGTGAGGCAATTCCATTTAAGTGGAATATATTGCATTTAAAATGCAAATTCAAACTCCTCATTTGAATTCAACATTAACCAAGTTATATGTGATATAGTTTGATCATTTTGAATCATCTTCAAATGTGTATGATATGCCTCTGATGTGTAAGTGAAATGTAGCATGTTGCCATGGTTCAAGTTGCAAAAATATTTGAATTGAATTTGATTTAATTCCATTTAAATCAAATAGCAAATGCTACTGATCACTTTTTAAATTCAACTCAAACAGAGTTGAAAGTTGCATATTTGGAAAGATAATTTTCTCCTGATCATTTTTCATATATTATTTGTCCAATTTGGAGTTAATATGAATTTTCTATGAATTTCCAAAGTTTGGGGTATTTTCTGGAATTTCTGTAATTTATTAAATCTCTGGAAATTCCTTTATTGCGTCACTGTGGTGTCATGCTGGCGTCAGGGGGGGTTTGACCCGAGTCAAACTGACAAGGGGCCCCACTGGTCAGCCTCTGTAGGGTTAAACCCGGTTTAAGTTAACCCCCTGGATTAGATTAGGGGCACTGGGGCCCAGGGGTCAGTGGGGTTAGGGGTGTGATTAGGGGTGGGTTAGTGCTTAAATGCCCGACGGTTAGCCGCCGGTGGCACGGGCACGGCGGCGTGGTCGCCGGACTGACCAAACGGCCACGGGAGAGCACAGGGAGGACACCATTCAACTCAGCATCGTCTTCCGCATCATCTGGAGGCAACGGGGCTTCACGAGGTGGTCGAGAGAGACGACGGCGAGGACTCCGGCGGAAACAGAGAAACGGCGAGGTCGTAGCCTAGGCTAGGGAGCACGGTTTGAGGTGATCTTGGGTGCGTTCGAAAGCTGGGAAGGCTAGGTGCCAAACGCACGCACGGGTGCATCACCAGAGGCACTGAAGCGAGCTCCAGCTCGACCATGGCGGCGAGCTTGCTCGGGATCCATGGCGGATTCGGTTGTGGGGTAAACGAGACGTTGTGAACTTAGGGGAAAGGTGAAGAAGCTCACCCTGAAGCTAATGGAGAAGACGGTGAGGCCGGGGATGCTGTGTAGCCGAGGAATTTGACGACGGCGACTCACGGGTCCGGCGACTTCTCGGTGAAGCTGGCGTCGTCTGCTGAGGCGCTCGGGCTCGATTGCTTGAGGGGAACGATGAAGAAGCCTGCTGCGGTTCTTCTGGACACGGCGGCACGGCTCGGGGACGACTGTGGCTACGTGGGATCGACGGCGTGCTCCATGGCGGTCTTCGGGCGGCGACGAATCGGGCGCAGGAGGAGGAGGAAGACGAAGAGGAGGGGGGGAATGGATCAGGACGGCTGCGCGACGTCTCCAGCGAAGGGATAAGGCGCGGGACAGGCAGGCAGCTGCCTGTCGTGCCCACGGCGGTCGCCGGCGAGGTGCCTGCCTGCCTGGAGGGAAGAAGACGCATGTAACCCCCTCCAGGTGGGCTGGGCCGGCCAGGTGGGCTGCGGGGAGTTAGCTGGGCTGAAACCAGGTAAGTTCCTTTTTCCTTTTCTCTCTGTTTAATCTTTCCTTTCTTTTTCTGTAATTTGTTTTGGCTCTAATAAAAATACCAAACCATTTTATTAAATGCTGAAAACTTTTACATGGCCTCATAATAATATGGACAAGCCACTCATAAACTTTCAACATTTTTAAAATTCAAATGATTTGAATTTTAAATAAAATAGGGGGATTTCTTTAATTCCAAGGTACTGTTTGAATATTTGAAAAAACTATGAGCATGGGGGGGTCCCACATCACTTGATATGTGATCATACTCATTTATAAGACTTTTCAAAACTCTAACATGAATTTTTGGAAAAGATTTTTATCTGGCCTTTTGAATTAATTCATCTGGGGGGTGTTCCTTCTCCCATTTTGATTTTGAATTTGATTTCCAACATTTCTTTTTGAAATTTTGACATGATGCAAAGGCACTAGCTAACCCTAGCACATACCTAACAGAGGGATCTGACACTTTTAGTTTAAGTTAATTTATTTATTATTGATGTTAATAAATCCACCAAAATTATCCTATTACCTTGTTATAAATTTTAACCTTATTGAGATGTTATAAAATTTAAATCTTAATAAATATAAAACCTTGAAAATTGTTTTGTCCTTTGTTGCTTGTGTTATTGTTTGTGAAAATTGAGTGATTAAATATTGTGCTTGCTATTGACCTGTTGTGATGGTGTGAATTTTCTTTTGTTTCGCAACGTGTAGACGAGACGATTGACGCTGCAGGTGAAGACCCCTCCCAAGACGTCGAAGAAACCGATCCAGGGTACATCGCCGAGGAAGGCAAGCCACCGTAAAACTAAAAACCCAGCATTACCCTTTTAACTTTTCTTGGTATCACTTATATTGTATAATTCTATTATCTTCATATGGGTTGGGATTGTATTAGTTATATTAGAAAAACTCCACACCACCCCATAGCCTACCTATTTGGGAAAAACTAAGTAGAACCCCGATGATCCCGGCATCCTATCGATACCATCATTCAGCTCTAGTATTTAGCATTGCATAACAACTTGGATAGTCATACTTCACTCTATATGGTATGGCATACACCTAAGAAGGTGGTATGGCCGGGATTGTGGAACATCGTCGGACATGGACAAAGTCTGGAGGGACTCTCTATAAGTGCCGCCAAAACCTAGCCTTATAGTACAACCACTATACTCTGGTATGGGACAGGGCTAGTTGGAAGCTTGCATATCTAGTACGGGGTTCTTCTAACTACATAATACATAGAAGCCTGTAAGCCTACCGATGCGTCGGAGGTGAGGTCGCTGCCGAGGCAGCGGTGGCACGGAACTTTGCCGCACCTCTACTACGGTGGAGGCATGTGTCCAAGAAGAGCATGACCTTGCACGCGGGCAGTTCGGGATGTGGGCACCGGGTAGATCACCTGTACTAGGGTAAGCAAGGGGAAGACTATGGTCGATTATCCGAGACCCACATACTGAGGTATGACGATCCGTGGTGACACACGGCGCATGTATCGAATATGCTGGGTAAAGTGTGCGACCTCTGCAGAGTGAAAACTATTCGAGTAGCCAGAGTCCACGGTCATGGACAGCTAGTGAGGTCACACTTTGTGGGGAATAGATGAGAAAGCCTGGTACTGAGTTTATCGTTCGCGATGATGATGTTGATATTGTTGGAAAAGGGTTGGACTTGACTTATCCAAATTCATTTGTAGGAAATAAAATTTTCCAACTTTAAAACTTTTCCAACTTAATAATAATCTGGAGTAGATAGTAAATCCCTATGTAAAACTCCACCATATAGCCATCCCATTAGTTTTTTTGTATACAAAACTTTTTTTCTTTCTTTAGGTGGTTTGCGAGTACTTTGTATGTACTCACGGCTTTGTCCCTGGTTATTCAATCGGCCAGGCTTGGAGAAGCAGGTATTTGACGATGATGCGACTGACGATTACTAGGACGTGCTATGCTCTGGACTACCCTGTGGATTGTGTCGCTGCTATCTATCATGTTTTTTTCTTATTCCGCTACCATTTGATCCCGATGAGGCAATGTAAGACTATGTTATTTGTAAGACTTGTATTCGGTATTGTATGAACATTGAGACTATGATATCCATGTCGAGTTGTGTGTCATGCGACACTGATCATGGGAGCATGACAGTATACACAGCTGGCCACTTCGGACATATAGTCCGGGGTGCCCACAATAACGTTCCCTCTTGGTGTCTGAGGAGGGGGTGACCCCACGACTCATGCGTATGAGGCTACCCGGTGCGAGTAATGACAGAAGGCCCGCTAGGAAGCCACGACAGGCCCACAACTGGCCCGACCAAGCGCTGGCATATGAGTCTGCGACTAGTATGGAAGGCGCAACTTGACATACAAGGCAAGACTAGAACTAGGAAACTATCTCTGTAACCTAGTACGGACTCCCCGAGACCTAGCCTAGTATATAAAGGCTGGGAGGGGAGACGTCCAGAACAATCCAATACACATCTACTCATCTAGCCTTGCGAGAACTCGCCTTGTCCTCCACTGTAATCGCCCCCTCACGCAATAATATCGAGCAGGAAGCGCTTCTCCTATTAGCCGACGAGTATCGTACAACATGTGCCTTCTCTATGACTAACCCAGGGTCCCTAACCATGGGATTTTCCGGGGCTGATCCCCGTCAGTGTCACTACCTACTACTTGGCGAAAGCAATAAACAACAACGGAGAACATGCAAGAATTACTTAGGAACAAAAATATAAAGAACCAAATATATTACTCAATCACAATATGAACATAGTCTCATAATCCATCAGATCCCAGCAAACACAACATAGCAACAACAGAAAATTACATATGTGCCTTGATCATGTAGGGCAGCTCAGGAGGACTAATCCATGAACAAAAAAGACGTGAGGAGAACATCACATAGCTACTGATCACGGACCCATGGTCCAAGGGAAACTACCCACGACACATCCGGGAAGCGTCCATGGTGGAGTGGAAGCTCCCGGAGGTGAATCCTCCCTCCGGTAGGGTGTCGGGAAGAGGTCTGCTGGCGCTCCCGATCTTGGAAGCACGGAAGCGGCGGAACAGAGGCGAGATCGCGAAAAAGGGTCCCATCTTTCGGGGTTTCGCGTCACGTAGAATAAATAGGCGAAGGGGGGCAGCCATGGGGGCCACCAGGGGTCCAAGCGCCCCCCCCCCTGGCGCGGCCAGACCCTAGGCCGCGCCAGGTGGACGCCTGGGTCCGTGGTGGTGGCCCTCTGGCCCAAATCTGGTTATTCCGGAAGCTTCCGTTGCGCTGATTTCTTATCCGATGTTTCCCGTATTTTTGGAGCATTTTTCTTATGGGAGAAACCTGGAATAGGAAAACAACAGAAAACAGGAACTGGCAATGTGGTGCACTGAGATAATAATTTAGTCCAAATATGATCAGAAGTGTATCTAGATCATAGCAATATCACACAAAACAAGCATGGAGCAAGCAGAAATTATAGATACGTTTGGGATGTATCAACATCCCCAAGCTTAATTCTTGCTCGGCCTCGAGTAGGTAAATGATAACAAGCATAATTTTTGTGGTGACATGCTAGCAGCCATATAAGAACTTTGAAAGTAAAGGAATCAAGGTATGTGATTCAATTCAAGTCGTAACAGGCAAGAGTCTATATTAGCATTGAAACAAGCACCGAAAGAACATTAGGTGCAAGGGCTCTCGCTATCCGTGACTCGAATTTCTCCAAATGGTGTTTGCGTCCAAGAAGGGGGATATGGGAATACGAGAGAAAAAGTATTTTTGTTGAGAACTCAATCTACTAGAGTTTCACACTTAGTCTTCTTTGGAATCTTATCTTGACTCGTCCCCAGACCACTAGCTAGGTACAAGTCAATTTGATCCACTCCTTTTCGATATTTCGAGCACTCATGCAATGGGTGAGCGTAAGCCCGGGAGTTGACACTTTAGGATGGCAAAGAGATAATTATGGTGGAGGAAGACGACAAAGAGGGTGAGAAAGACTCACATCAATGAGGACAATCATAGGTGAGAAGGCCAAATGATAGATATGATGTGAGTACTAGTGATTGCCATGCAACGGATGCACATATGAGCTAAAAAGCTCCCCAATGGAACTAGTGGGGGTGCATCCAACTTGCTCGCTCATGAAGACCTAGAGCTCGTTTGAGGAGGCTCATCCTTGGAATATGCAAGCCAAGTTCTATAGTGTGAAGGTCCCCACATATCTATATGCATAAATGATCATCTCTATGGATTAAAAGGATAAGAGGGAGTACTAGTGTGGATCTTTCAAAAGGAATAGTAGAGTTGCCCCTTTCTCTCTTTTTATTTTCTTTTTATCTTTTTTCTATTTTTCTGTATTTTTTTGGTGGCGTCAATGGCTCTTTCTATTTAACTCTCATTTGTCCTCTTTGGGATCTTTTATTTTGTACACTTTGGGATCTTTTCCTCACTTAAGGGCAACACTCTATTTTACAAGAAGGTATAGAAGATATTCACACTTTACAAGGTACTCAAACATAAAGAAGATGTAGATATCATGATGTATGCAATGTATGCCTCTGCTAGTGTAGCAGGAACATGTATGACATGAAGATTTAGTCATGAAGAGGTGGATGTTGCATGGCAATATATCTCGGAAAGGCTATGGAAATGCCTTGATAGGTAGGTATGGTGGATGTTTTGAGGAAAGATATAAGGAGGTTTATGATGAAAGAGCGTATCATGCCAAGGGTTTAGATGCAACGGCAGGTGGACGCCAACTCTCAGAGTGATAAGAGGGCAATGCACGGTACTGAAGAGGCTAGCAAATATGAGGAGGTGGAAGTGTCAACTTTGAATACTTACATTAGTCCGAAGAACTCATGCACTTATTATCGGTAACTCTCAATCTAATGAGGAGTTTCACAAAGAGACAAGTACCCCGAGGAGGAGTGTATTGGGGTTTGGTTATCCTTGCGTATCCTCGACTCATGGTACGTGAGTGTACTCTAATATCCGATCCCTCAAATGATTAGTGATCCATCTAGTAGCTAGATTTCTCAACTAGTTTTGTAGGTTTTTGAAAATAAACACTGATTGCCCAAAATACGACACCTATCACTAATAGGTTAGATCTCTTGACACCAAAAGTTCAAACATTACTCACAACAATACCTCAAAACTATTGCAAGTTACTACTACAATTGAATAGCAACCTCAATTACCTACTTCAAGAAAAGACACAACTCAGTGCAACAACCAACTCTCTTAACAAGATAAACATGAAAACTAAAGAGAGTTCCAGAAACAAACTAAATAGAAGCCAAGGCTGTTTCTAAAGACAAAATAAAACTAAAGCTAAACATGGCAGTAGCTACGAAAAGATAAAGAACACACAACAGCAAAAAGATAAGCATGAAAAGTCCTATGATGTGTTCTAGATTGGAGTGGAGCGTGTTTCTCTCCCACACAAAGTAATCTGGGGATATAAAGATATTCTTGAAGAGATAATGTTTCTCAAGATTGCCAAAAGGTTTTTGCAAAGAAAAAACACTCTTAAGGTTTGCAAAAGTATGGAAAGGCTAAACGTGGCAGAATCTGTGAAAAATAGAACAGAAGGTAGTAGAGAATTTTTTTAGGGCACTTCTGCAACTCAAATCGAAAAACTCAGAACATACGAAAGTTTCACAATTGTATAGATCATGCTGTGAAAAAATTTCAGCTCAAAAATATGAACTGGTGATTTGTTCTGATTTTTTCCGTCAAGCAGACATAATCTGTTTTCTGGACAGCATGTCACAACTTTTTCTTGCCTTATCGTATGAGGCTATAACTTGGCACAAAGATTGAAAATAAAGATACAATGATGTTACTACAGTAGTAAAAATCATCAAGAACACTAAAATAATTAGTAAAAACATCTTGGGTTGCCTCCCAACAAGCGCTTTCTTTTACGCCTTTAAGCTAGGCATAAAGCAAAAGAAGAATCAAGTTTTATCAAGAGAGAGAGAATAGCTAGCCCGCGTAACGGACTCAAAAGGTAACTTGATTTTATTTCTAGGGAAGTGTTCCATACCCTTTTTTAGAGGGAATTGATATTTTATATTCCCTTCTTTCATTTCAATAACGGCACCAACGGTGCAAAGAAAAGGACGTCCCAAAATAATTGGACATAAAGGTTCACACTCTATATCCATAATAATAAAATCAACGGGAACATAATTGTCAGTGACAATGATAAGAACATCGTCGATATTCCCCAAAGGTTTCTTTACGTAAGAAGAAACGAGACGAACACCAAAATAAC
Organism: Bromus sterilis; assembly: GCA_950022295.1. Classification (NCBI taxonomy): domain Eukaryota; kingdom Viridiplantae; phylum Streptophyta; class Magnoliopsida; order Poales; family Poaceae; genus Bromus; species Bromus sterilis. The sequence continues at coordinate 284,954,073 of OX465596.1, forward strand.
AAGGATCAAAAGGTTTCAATTCAAACATGTCAAACATTCTTTTCGGCATAACGGAGGTACTAGCTCCAATATCACATAAAGCATAGCACGAGAAGTTATTCAATTTAATTTTTACCATAGGGTCCCAACCATCATCTAGCTTCCTAGGTATGGAGGCTTCTACTCTAAGATTCTCCTCTCTATCTTTTATGAGAGGTGCTCTAGTGTGGGGGTCTCTAGAAATTTTGTGTAGCAAGCTAATAACTTCTGAGAGGGTGCAACTATCAAAATCAATATCACTACTATCAAAGGTGGTAGTAGTGTAATCTATGCTCACTTGTTTGAAACCCTCTATGTTCATATTAGTTTCTTCTACGGTTGAGGTATTAGCATCACCATTAATAGGTCCAATGGGACTACGAGTGTGTTGGGTGCTAATAGTTTGGGTGTCCTCAACAATTTGTATAGTAGCAACTGTGTGGTGTGTAGTAAGACTCTTAATTCTACCCTCTTCCTCTTTTTCTCTAGCCCATCTTTCTTTAAGCTTAGCCATCATCCTAATATTTTCATTAATTTGTAATTGGATAACATTAATAGGAGTGGCATTCCTCTCCTCAAGGGGGGAGGTTCTAATTTTAAGCATCTCAACATCAAGGGCTAAGCTATCTACCTTCCAAGAAAGATTATCTAATTTAGCTAATTTCTCTTCTACATTCTTGTTGAAGGCTTTTTGGGTACTGATAAAGTCTCTAAGCATGATTTCTAGTTCAGAACTGGGGTTCTTGTTGCTAGGGTAGGTGTTTTTGTTCCCATAGTTGGATGGAAACGGTCTAGGATTGCTAGCAAAATTGCCCCTATAAGCATTGTTTTTGAAGGTGTTTCTAGCAATAAAGTTCACATCTACTTGTTCCTTAGCAACCAAAGAATTTAAAGGAACATCATGAGGATCAATAGAGGGTTGCTTGGTAAGTAGAGACATAATCAAGTCAACTTTTTCATTTAGGGAGGTAATCTCCCCAACAGAGTTTACCTTCCTACCTATTGGAGCGTGTTCGGTGTGCCATTGGCAATAGTTGGTCATCATCTCATCGAGAAGTTTTGTGGAAGCACCAAGTGTAGTTGACATAAAGGTTCCTCCCGCGGACGAATCTAACAGTTTTCGCGAGGTAAAGTTCAAGCCTGCATAAAAAGTCTGGATAACCATCCAAGTAGTCAAAAATGTGTAGGGAATTTCTTAACAAGAGATTTCATACGTTCCCAAGCTTGGGCAACGTGTTCATTATCCAATTGCTTAAAATTAATAATGTTACTCCTCAATTGGATAATTTTAGCAGGTGGGTAGTACTTCCCAATAAAAGCATCTTTGCACTTATCCCAAGAATCTATGCTATTCCTAGGAAAAGATTGAAACCATATTTTAGCTACTTCCCTCAAGGACATAGGAAAAAGCTTAAGCTTAACAACATTACCTTCTACTTCTTTATACTTTTGCATATCACGTAATTCAAAAAAATTATGCAAGTATAAAGCAGCAGCATCTCCAGCACCAGAGAATTGATCTCTCATAACAAGGTTTAGCAAAGCAGGTTTAATTTCATAAGAGGTAGCTGAAGTGGCAGAAGTACCAATAGGAGTGCAGATAAAGTCTTTGTTGTTGTGACTAGTGAAGTCACACAACATGGTGTTTTCAGTGGAATCCATAGTAGCAGCAAGTGTGGCAGATTTTTTTGTAATTTTTGATATAGGACACAAAGATAAAAACTGAAAGGTAACTAACAAGACTAAAAAGCAAAGGTAAAAGATAGTGTGAAACTCCCCTATCTTAGCACTCGGAGTCCCCGACAACGGCGCCAGAAATTTGCTTGATACTCTCTCCTCGTTGGTTACCCCCAGTGGAAGGTGAGATGTAGGATAGCGGAAAATTTCCCTCGGTGAAGAAACCAAGGTTTGTCTCAGTAGGACTCTGAAGATGATAAGTAGGTGTCAATGGCGCAAAAGACGTGGACCTGCACACAACACAAATAACTTTGCTTCCCAAAGAGTACAGAGAGGTTGTCAATCTCTCCGGCCTTGTTAGTCACAAAGGATCAACGCAACAGATAATAATGATAATGGTCATAGCAACTAGAAAGTAAAAGCAGGAAAATAAAAGAGCGTGTAAACAGTGATGAGAATATGGACCGTGGTCCAGTGATGTTCACTAGTGATGTCTCTCTCCCAAAAGACGATAAAACTGCTATGCGAGGTAAACAAATTACAGTTGGGCAATTGACAGGATTAAAAACGCACCGCAATGCTAACTATGCTAGAAAGAAAGGACGAGGCTCAAAAGCATGGGCGGTACGCCAAAATAAGTAGACCGAAATCCAACTGCATCTACTACTAATCATCCACCTTGAGATATATATCCGAACATCTCGCTGGTATTAAGTTCCAAGCCCCACCAAAAGTGTAAACCCAAAGAAACAGACAACTGCATTAAAAATCACTTTGCATAAAGTAAACAATCCTTGCAACTGCGGTTACAAGCACCGTTGTTTTCCCCCTTGTGGCAACAGCACATGCCCTAGACTCATGTTTCTGTCACTCAAGCGTGTCATCGGGGGGCATGAACCCACAATCGAGCATAACCTACCCTCTTGGAGTCACTACCTACTACTTGGCCAAAGCAATAAACAACAACGGAGAACATGCAAGAATTACTTAGGAACAAAAATATAAAAGATAAGAACCAAATATATTACTCAATCACAAGCTGAACATAGTCTCATAATCCATCAGATCCCAGCAAACTCAGCATAGCAGTAGCAGAAAATTACATATGTGCCTCGATCATGTAGGGAAGCTCACGAGGACTAAACCATGAAGAACAAAGAGGGAAGGAGAACATCACATAGCTAATGATCACGGACCCATGGTCCAAGGTAAACTACTCACAACACATCCGGGAAGCGTCCATGGTTGAGGGGAAGATCCCGGAGGTCAATCCTCCCTCCGACAGGGTGCCGGGAAGAGGTCTGCTGGCGCTCCTGATCTTGGAAGTGCGGCGGCGACGGAATAGAGGCGAGATCGCGGAAAAGGGTCCTGTCGTCGGGGGTTTCGCCTCATGGAGAATAAATAGGCGAAGGGGGCAGCAAGTGGGGCCACCAGGGGTCCAGGCGCACCCCTGGCGCAGCTACACCCTAGACCGCGCCAGGTGGCCGCCTGGGTTCCTGGTGCTGGCTCTCTGGCCCCACTTTGGTGATTCCGGAAGCTTCCGTTGCGCTGATTTTTTATCCATTTTTCCCGAATTATTGGAGCATTTTTAATATGGGGGAAACCTGGAATAGAAAAACAGCAGAAAACAGGAACTGACACTGTGGTGCACTGAGTTAATAAGTTAGTCCAAATATGATCAAAAGTGTATGAAAGTGTATCTAGATCATAGCAATATCACTCAAAACATGCATGGAGCAAGCACAAATTATAGATACGTTTGGGACGTACCACCACCCTTCGGACCGTTGGCTGGACAGGTTTCAGCAACTCTCCACGCGACATGTGTAACTGTCGGAATGATTTCTCTCTTTCCTAAGGAAAACTAAACTGACAGTTTCCTGACTCCTCAACCGAAGACATACTCCTCATTGTCCTGAAGAACTACGTCTCAGACACCCGATGAACTGAACTTCTAATGCAGAAGATTTCTCAGGGTTTTCTTCGGGATTTCTATTTGAGCACTTCCTCGGAAATACAGAACTCAATTTCCTCAACCCGTCCAATAGTGCGGTGTTTTCCTATGACTCAATAATTATAAAATTCTTAACGAAGACTACGCTTCAACTTTTTCTTCAACTTGAGTTGCCTCAGGACGACGCACGAATTCCTCAGGATAGAACGAATTCCTCAGGATCCAGATTCCTCAGGATTTTGCGCCTCGGCGTTCTTCAGGAAAAGCACCGTTTTCTTCAATGTTCGTCAACATTTTGGGGGGTCGACAATGGTGGTTAAACTCTTCTTCAGGGACTGTTCTCCTGTGGATACTCGCAAACACATCAGTCCCTTAACCGTTTTGTCATCAAATACTCCAAAACCTCAAAGGGGGCACTAGATGCACTTACAATCTCCCCCTTTTTGGTGATTTGATGACAATCAGGTTAAAGCTTCAACGAAACTAACTAAGTACTTTTGAGGAATTGAGGTTGAATAAAAAATTTCATATTGTCTGGATATAGAGATGCTCCCCCTGAGGATATGCATATATTTTGAAGACATTGTACTTAGTAAATATTTTGAAAACATATGAGGAGCTCGCCCTATATCCAGGATTATCTAGAACAGTGCATTAGATAGAAATTTTGAGGAATTAATAATGCACTGAGTAAAGTGGTTGCGAGGAATAAGCATCATGCATATAAGTTAACTTGAGGAATAAGCATGATGTAAGACGAAAGTATCAGGAAACCACAGAAGTTTAAAGTTTACCACTCGTTACAATAATCAACCGAAGAATGAGAGTTGTAACTTGAGGAACCCCAAATAATGACCCGCTTGAAGACTAACTCAAATTTTCTCCCCCTTTGTTATTAAATGAATAAAAAGGAGAAAAATTCAGACTAACGCCCGACCCAAAAGCTTCAAGGCTAAGGCGAGTCATGCTTGATGTCAATCGTTGCAGTGTGGGGGCAGGCAGCAGTGTCTTCAGCTTCTTCAGGCATGATGAATTGATTGGAAGACTATGAGTCCATCGCCGTGTTGGAGTAGGGCAGCGTCGAAATTTTCGAGGAGGATAAATCTCACTGAGGGGCAGTGACTTGAGGTCGAGCTGTTCGATTTCCTCAGGTGTGATGACTGCTTCAAGAATAGCATCAACTCGCTCATAATTATGATGAGCATACTGATGCGCCTTTTTCTGGGATGTGTGCATCTGAGCCATGTATGTGAGGATCTCACCAATCCGATGCTTCGTACAGTCGTGATTACGATCGACCTTTTGATGCAGGCTAATTAGTTCATGGTCAGTCATCATCCGAGGCTGAGTGGTTTCCTCAGTTAAGGCATTGGTTCCAGCTTCCTCAGTGGTGCGATACTAAGTATGATGAATGTTGAAGGCAAGTGACTTTGTTGGATGGAATGGTTCATTGTAAAAATCCTTTGCCTTTTTCAAAAGGATGCACTGAGGAAATGGTGCGCGGTAATACTTCAACTGGGGATAGATATACACGATGATTTTCTGAACAGCCTCGTAGGGTACATTTGTCTTGATGCAGATGAGCTTCATAATCCATGGGGCATAGGACTTCAAGATGTGTGGATTCTGAGCAGCATCAACCATGGTCCTGAAGAAGAAATCAGCAACGTTGATGGGAGCAGACATGCATAACTTGAACAAAATATTTTTCATGCAGCCAACAACGTATTCAACCGTGGACTCATAGCCTTTGATGGGACAAAGTGTCTTTTCCAGAATGTGGTAGAGAGTGCTGGGCAGAAACTGAAGCTCCGTGACTAGAAATCTTGTGCGAGTAGCAGCATCAAGTTCTTGAGGCTTCATTATCATATTCATCAGATCGTCCTGAAGAGCTGAGGCGCCATATGTGCATGAAACTGAGGGATTGTGGGCAGGCAGCTGAAGAATCTCAATGATCTCAGGCACAGTTTCAGAGAAATGTTGATGCTGAGTCATCCATTCGAGGACCCATGTGCTGATGTCTTGAGGATTACTTGAGACATATAAGGTGGCATAAAATTGAAGCACCAATTCCTCATTCCAATGTATGCATCCAGAGAAGAACTGAAGAAGCTTCCCATGGTGCAGGTCTTGAAGTGGACTGTTGAAGCAAGGGATTGCCTCCATATCAGCATGAGGAATGTGTTTATGAGGAAACACCTTCTTTTTCCTATACAACACTGAGACATAGTAGTTCTTCTGCGTAGAAGTACATAATCTCAGAAAATTGCGGGACGGGTCAGTGTGATAGGGATTTTGAACTCCCTCTTGAAAATAGCCCATGCTGGCAAAGAATGCATCAACATTGAATATGGGGCGTTCATCAGCAGAGATGTTTCTATAGAATGGCTTCCCCTACTTGGGACACAGTGACCGTGTTGAGGCTTCAGCTTGAAGCACTGGGGACATTGGTGGTCCTTTAGGCACAGGTGGAGCAACTCCTGCTTCCGTAGTGGCATCATGGCCAGGTTTCGGCAAAGCAATTGGGGCTAAGGGAGAAGTGGATTGCTTGTCAGCAGAACTGTCTTAGGAAGCCTCAAGATCTGCATTTTTGCTGTGCTCTACCTCAGTCTCAGTTGCCGGCGGAGCACTTTCTGCTTCAGGTTCAGCATCAGCAGGGTGAGAGTGGGAGGTGGCTTCATGCATAGATTTTTCAGAATTTGGTGTTGTTTTCGGGAGGACTTCAGTGGCTGTGGGGGAGTGTGGTTCAAGAGAAAACACATTGTGTGAGGGTGAGTGAGGATGTTCCATCTCATAAGCTTCATCCATGATGCGAGGACTCCCCAGATCACCAATGTCGACAACCTCATCCATTGCTTTAGTGATGACAGGAGGAGGTGGTGATTGAGGAGTCAAAATGTGGGCACCCCGGACTATATGTCCGAAGTGGCCAGCTGTGCATACCGTCATGCTCCCATGATCAGTGTCGCATGACGCACAACTCGACAATGGATATCACAGTCACAAGTTCATACAGTACCGAATACAAAGTCATACATCAACATAGTCTTACACAGCCTCATCGATCTCAAATGGCAGCGGAATAAGCAAAAGCAAGATAGATAGCAGCGTCACAATCCACAGGTAAAGCTCAGAGCGTAGCACATCCTAGTACTCGTCAGTCGCGTCATCATCAAATACCTGCTCCTCCAAGCCTGGCCGATTGAATAACCAGGGAAAAAGCCGTGTGTACATACAAAGTACTCGCAAACCACCTAAAGAAAGGAACAAAGATTTTTGTACAAGAAAATAATGGGATGGCTATATGGTGGAGTGTTACATGGGGGAACCTAACTACTCAATATTAGTTAAGTTGACAACATTTTACTCTGAGCAAATTTTAATCCCACAAATATATTTGATTTAATCAAGTCCAACCCTTTTCATAATACCAACATCATCACCGTGAACCATAATCTCAGTACTAGAATTTCTCATCTATTCCCCACAAAGTGTGGCCTCACTAGCTGTCCATGCCCGTGGACTCCGGCTACTCGAATAGTTTTCACTCTGTAGAGGTTGTACACTTTACCCACAACATTCGATACATCCTCCGTGAGACCCCACGGTTCGTCATACCTCAGTATGCGGTTTTCGGATAATCGACCGTCGTCTTCCCCTTGTCTATCCTAGTACAGGTGAATCTACCCCTTGCATACTACATGGACTGTCCGTGTGCCAGGTCATGCTCCTCTTGGACCCAAGCCTGCACCGTAGTCGAAGAGCACCAAGGTTCCCTCTGACGCCAAGCCTAGCGAATTTCACCACTCGACTTCGAGGGCTATCAGATTCGTGGAATCAAACATCCATGTGTAGTTATAAGACCCCCGTACTAAGATAAACAAGTTTCCAACTAGCCCTGTCCCATACAAGAGTATTGTGGTTGTACTGTAAGACTAGGTTTCGGCGGCACTTATAGAGAGTCCCTCAAGACTTTGATTATGTCCAACGATGTTTCCAACGACCAGAATCTTGGCCATCAGATCTTCTTAGATGTATGCCAATTCATTAGGGTGGAGCAAGATTAATCAAATTATTATGTTGTCATTAGTTCTTTAGCAAGGCTAGGGATCAAGATCATCGGTGTCTAATTTCTTTCTCCCAAATAGGTAGGCTTACAAGGTATGTGGTGTTTCACCTAATAAACTAATACAATCCCATCCCCAAAATGATATAACACTAGCATTATATAATATGGTACAAAGAAAGTAAAAATGTAGGACAAAGGTTTGAGTTTTTGAAAATGGTTGTCCTTCCTCGACGATGTCTCCTGGTACAGCTTCTTCGGCTTGGAAGGAGTCTTCACCTGCAACGTCAAGCGCCTCGTCTACACGTTGCGAAAAATAGAACACAATTACCATCACATCATTCAAAGAAAACGTTCAACCAACAAAACAATCATTTAGCACTCAATCAAAACAACACATGAGTCATACCAACACGTAATCAGATTAACACATGTTGGCAGAAGTTTTAATGGTGGTTTAACAAGTTTAGGGCTAAGCAACATTTAAGAAACACATTACATAGGAGTTTACACAAGTTTTTATTCTTATTTATATTGCCTTAGGTCATATTTTTATTTAATAAATTTAATTTAATAACAATACAATAATTAGCTACTGTCTAGAGACAAGCATAAAAATATTTAAACATATTTAATCTGTTAACAGAGAATAAACTAAATTACCCTAAACATGCAATACTAGAAATAATAATAATGTGACCTTTAAATTTATTTCTGTAAACAATGATTCCACCTATACAGAAAAATAATGCCTATCTTATTCATTACAACAAAATTTATTTCACAATTTTCTGATGTGCACACATTTGTCAAATAATATTTTAGTTCTGTGAAAAACTAATAAAGACAAGTTGCTTAGTCACGGCCAAAGTTAATATTTTGCTCAGGGTGTAAATTATCTAAAGTGGGTTGGGCCCATGTAATTAATCTGTTTACACCCTATTCTTTTATGGAATTAACTTGCTATTTAATTCTTAAAAACATCTAATAAACATAATAATAAAAAACTACTAGTTAGAAATAATATTATAGGAATTTACATCTAACTTATTTCAATATTAATGATTTAACTAATTGTATAGTAAGCATTAATGTGTACAATTAAAGATAAAGTATTTTTTTTGTAAAGTTATTATGAAACTATACAATAATTAGATATTAAACTGAGATAATAATAATATATATTTTCTAAACTAAATCATTAACAGAAAGTCTAATAATATTATCTAAGCAACAAGTAAATCAATCAATAATAATAAAAGAAATGACCACTATAATAATTGTAAAATAAATCTAACAATGCAGGAAAAATAAGGAATAATTCCAGGAGCACAAAACAATTTACGGCATATTTTTCTGAGTCCTACTGATTTTTAAACAACTAATTTATCATTTGCGATTTAATAAATCTGACAGGAAAATAGACGGGCCGGCCTAGTTCTATTCCTCGCCTTGGGGCGCTACTTCACTGCGGGTCGGGCCTGTGTAGAGGGCGCTGTTTACGTCTTTTTTTAACGAAGGGGTACGGGATGCTAGGAGCCGTTGGATCTCATGCAGATCCGACGGCTCCTGGCCGTCTTCTTCCTCACGAACAGGCAGGGCACGGGCTTGGCCCTAATGGCGGCCAGGGGCAGGGTGTAACACCCTCAGAATCAGTAACAGTAATCACTACAGTGATTCCACTGTTAGTGATCATTACTGTTGATGATCAAGCCATGATCACCTTTGATCATAGCTCTGTCAAATTTCAACCCTGATAAAATTTTCAAATTTGTGTGGACTATTGAATTTCTCCAAGAATTTATGGGTGATTGATAACCATCATGCAAAAAACTTAAACCAAGTTAACTCCTAGCTATTTGAATAATCACAAGTCAATGATAATTATGAACCCAATGTTGTGGGGTTATCAAATTGTTTTATAAATTAAAATAAAGTGGAAGTCTTAGATAAACCACAATGATGAAACCTATTAATGGGATGCCTAGAAATCATTAAGCCATGTTACTATGGTACTGGTTATTTTAATTAAAATGGTATAGTAATATTAGGGAATAATAAATGGAATAAAATAATAGCTTGGACCATTTATTAAATTGCCATGATAATTTTAATAAACAAGTGGGAATTTTAGATGCACTAAAAATTGTGGAACCTATTTTATAAAATGTCGAGTAACCAGTAGGTGTAAATAAAATAGAGTTCGGAATCTATTAAATTGTTTAAATAGTATAAATAAATTAAAACAATAGCAAAGTAGCCCATTTTAATTATTAAATAATTATAGAAAATACAAATGGTTTTATATTTGATCCAAATCTTTTGTGGCATCTTTGTATGGTGTAACCATAATATTGGGGTTGTTTGGAATTTTTATAAAAATCATTTTGATGGCCAATTAAATATTAACAGAATAACTAAAAGAAAAAAATGCAAGAACCTAAAACTATCTAAAACCCGCCCCTAGGCAAAGGCCTACCCCGGCCCAGCACCTTCTGTCTCCCCCTCCCCAGTTTTCCCTCCCCTCCCCACCTACCCCGCCGTCGCCATGGACAGGGGGCACGCACGCCGGCCCCCCTCACCTGCTCCTCCTCACCTGCCCTCCTCCACCTACTTCCCCATGGGGATAAGGCCGAACCCCCCTGGCAGCCCTATCCTCTCCCATCCCTTTCCCCCCCGCCACGCCCCCTTCTCCTCCCTCCGCTCGGCTGTGCACGGCCGCCGCCACCACCTCGACGTGGACGCGGCCACCGGCAGCCACGTTCCACGGGAGCTTGTCCAGGAGGTTCCCCACATACGTCTTCTTCACCAGCGGCGAGGAATCGGACCAGGGCGCTGCGCAAGCCGTGAATCAAACCAGTTCCTCCCGCCGGGCCGCCATCGTCCTCCCCGACGAATTCGTCGCCGCCGGCGCTGCTCCGAGCTTGCTGCCGTCCCCTACTGAACCCCCGTGAGCCTCCCCTTCGATTCCCCCTCTCTTCCCGCGCGAGCCTCCGCCGTAGGGCCGTGCCCCGCCCTGGACGCCATTGACAGGAGCTTGAGCTCCCGTGATCCCCTCGCCGCTGCTCGGCCTTGCCCCGCTCGTGTCGGCCGTCCCTAGCCGTGCCCAGGCGTCCCTGCCCTTCACTCGTTCGCGCCCTCGCGTGCGCGCTCCAGCCCGCGTGGCCACGTCCCGCTCGCTCTTCTCCTGCTGTGGCTGCGCTGGCCACGGCCGTGGACATGGCTGAGTGTGTGTGTGCTTCGTACGTGAGTGTGTAGTGTGTTTGTACATCGTGTGTGTGTGGGGTGCATAGCCCCAGCTGGCTGTGCCGCCGGCCGGCTCGGCCGCCGCCGCCGGCCGCGCCCAGTTCGTCCGCCAGCCCCGTGGCCGCTGCAAGAAGCTGCTCTACTGCTGCAACTGCTGTCAGATTGTTGTTGCTGCTGAAATTCAGTTTTTCCTTGAGGTTGTACTATCTTCATTTGTTAGCAACTAAACCAGCAGCAAATAGCAAGTAAACAATATGTAAATTAGGAAAATATAATATGTGCAGATAGTAGACATAACCATCTTTGATTCGTTCCATTGAACCAACTTCAGAAAATGCACGGATTAAATGCTACAAAAATCACAAAACGCCGATTTTAACAAATTTCTGAAGTTACATTAAGTGGCACCTTTCAAACGAGGTTTTGGACATGAAAGTTAACTTTAATAAAAATGCCTTCCGTACCAGATTCGAGATTACAGAAAATTGTTCTAATTGATATAAGGCACTAACTCGACGGGTGGGCAGAACCCTAAACCGTAGCCCCTCGAAGACAGCTAAATGATGTTTAAACAGCGATTCTCAGACTTAGCCATTTTCAAAGAAATTCAATAGGGGTCAATGACATGTGGGACCCACTGGTCATTGACTGGTCAAACACCCCATGTGTATGACAAGTGGGACCTCTCTGTCAGTTGACTGGTCAAACCTGTTGTGGATAATGTTGTATTTAAATATTAAAAGTAAATCTAGAAAACTGATTTAAATTGATTAAAACTTTAAAATTGAATATTTTCTAAACCGTAACTCCGATGAAAATAATTTATATATCAAACTTGATCAAAAAAATACAAAGAATACGGATACGCTATCCATATGTCTACCACCCCCCTCTAACGTACCGAACATCGACATTCCCCCCCCCTTCGGGCCGTCTGTCGAAAATTCCCGGTACCGATAAAAGTTGTCGGATGAAAAACTTTTGTATACGAAAGTTACTCAGAACGGATCCACGATTACGAATACGTTACTCATACTCCCACCACACCCCTCTAACATGCCAAACGTCGAACCGTCCCCCCTCCGGACCGTCTGTCCGATGAATTGTCCGGTACTGTAAAAGTACCCGGATGAATTTATTCTGAACACGAAAGTTGTTCGGAATAGATCAACTAACCCGGATACAACACCCACACATGTGTCGGATATCCACGACACCTCCGGCATGATATCTCCCCCCCTCCGGACACCTTGTCCGATAATCAACCGGAGCTGGCAGTTCATCCCCGGATGAATTCCCGCTCCGAGCAATACACCTCGTACTGCGTTAGATCACCGTTAGCTTTGTATCTGCTATGTCATATATTTGTATTGCTATTATTATTGTGTATTTGTTGTTTTCCCCCCTCTTTCTGCCGATAGACGTTGCGACCGCTGCCGATGCTTCCCCCTTTTGATCGACTACTTCGTCGACGACCGTACCGCTACTGTCGAGCTACCAGGCAAGTAGAGCCATTTTCCTTCCCCAGATATCGGCTATCTTTCCGTACATTTCTTGCACTAGGCATTGTTACTGCTGCTGCTACGATTACAACCCTATTCAATTGCATAGCCTGATTTTGTCGCCCTTGATGTACCTTCCTTGTCCTATGCTGCCAATTATAATTATGCATTATTCAGCAGTGAGTCCTGCGCATTGTTAGCTAGGATTAGATAGCGGGCCGTGACCACTCAGGGGAGTGACGCGGATACAAAACATATACAACTGCAACAGGTACGGATCAATGCAGACGCCCTAGGGAACCTACAACGGCGAGACTCTGCCGAGTCGCTTCGAGTTTGAATTACGAGTGGAATGGACTCGTATTCACTCTCGTCGGCTCAGTAGCGTAGCATCACCGGGATGATATGAGGTTTACCTCTTTAGTTCATTCCGCTGATGTCTCAGTCAAGCCAGCTCAAGTGTACCATCGAGGGTGATTCCTCCTGGTTTCACTTAATGGTAGGGACTCGAACCAACTGGTGTCCTTAAAGGTAAGAAATCGGGCGACCCAACGGTGCCCGCGAGAGGTATTGCGACGGGACGACAGGGAGGGTACGACCAGTGTACCGGTGTGCTTGGCCCCTGATCGTTGGCCGCGAGAGTTACCAAACCACGAAAGTCGAGCTCCTCCAGGAGCACACGCGAGACAAGGTAAGGAGACGGTTCACCTTGTTGGTAACCGCAGTGACTTGGTGGGACGACGGGGCAGGCACCGATGTACTGGTGGTCCTGGCTGCTGTCGTTGTCCGCGGGTCAGTTAAGTCGAGACAACGATAACGGTTGTCACGCAGGTTAATTAAAATACTAAATGGTTCAGTGAATGTCTTGAGTTGGCTATATGCCATGTACGCACTACCTACCCGTGGGAATTACAAGTTTATCGGCTCCTCTGCTTCGTAGTGTCGTCCGAGGACTCTTCAGACGTCAACAGTACCGCGGGCTTATTGCCGGGAAGTGCGCTGTCTTCTTGGCTCGAGCTGTGTTGTTTTTGTTACGGCTTCCCGGCCACCCACGCACCGTGCAGGAGTACGTCAGGGTTGGGGTCCAAGGCCCTGAGTACTTAGGATTTAGACCGGCGGATGGTCTCTCTGTTGAGTTTGAAAGATGGGCTATGAAGTGTCGGATAGCCTCGGTGGAGCGTTCCCTAACAAGGTTTCCGCCACCCTGGAGATCCGTGCGTGTAGCGTAACAGAAGTGCACCCCTGCAGGGAAGATTAATCTATTCGAATAGCCGTGTCCACGGTAACAGGACGCTTTATGCTGAAGCTGGATCTGACCACTAAAAACTATTATTATTAAACTTTATGGTTCCGGGTTTTCTTCCTCGCTGGGATGTCAAGGAGGTGAACTCGGAGGCATTGTTAAGTATTACAACTGATTATTATACAATGCTGCAGCAACTTCTGCTGCATTGTTACTTTATGCTTTATATAAACTGTTGGCTGATTCTTACCTCATGCTGCAAGACATCGTCGGAAGATGCTAGTCTTCGATAGGCCTAGCTTCTTACCCTTGCTCTGGATTTCTGTCTTTCAGTCCACTATATACAGCCTCTTCTTTCCGTTGATACAATGCATAATGCTTAGTAGCGAACGTAAGACTCGCGGGTATACTAGATAGTCACCTGCTTTATTTCCTTTACTGTTTTGCCTGATCGGCCGCTGTAGTCGACGTTGGAGACCAGGAGCAGGAGATCCCCGATGCCTTCTACGACGTCAAGTTCCCCGTTGACCAGGAGCATCTTGGAGGTTCCCAGGCAGGAGGCCTCGCCTTTGCGATCGTGTTGTTTTTGTGCTAGCCTTCTTAAGGCAACCTTGTATTCTTGTGTCTGTACTCAGATACTATTGCTTCCGCTGACTTCGTGCTCTCGAGCTGTTGTATTCGAGCCCTCGTGGCCCCTGGCTTGTATTAAACAGCTTGTATTATTTTATTTGTAGAGTTGTGTTGTGATATCTCACCGTGAGTCCCTAATCTCGATCGTGTAACTTGCGTGTATGATTACTGTACACGGCTTGATTTTGGGGGCGTCACACAGGGGGAGCTCACCGGAGGGATTCCCGGCGGCTAGAGGCGACGGTGAGGGGCGGCGGAGGTGCGTCTTGGCGGCGGGGATCCGTTTTTGGAGTCGAGGACGGCGAACGACGACCGGGTGCAGCGCAACAGAGGTCGGCTCGGGGCAGGGCGTCGTCGGCTCGGGCGGCGCTTTCCCCCTGGGCGCGGCCTCGTCGGGCGCGGCGAGAGGCAGAGGGGTGGGCGCGTCGGCCTGCCTCCCCCCTTCTCCTCCGGCTTCCCTCCTCTTCCTCTTCTCCAACTTTTTCTCGTCTCCTCCTCCTTCTCTGTTCTTCTCGGCTTGGGTGGCGAGGTGATGGGGGCTGGGTATTGTTGTGGGGAGACGAATGGGGAGAGGAGGGCCGAGGTGGCCTCCTTTTATAGGCGAGCGAGGGAGAGCGAGGGCAAGCGGCGGGAGCGAGCGAGAGGGCACGGTGCAACGGACGGGAGTCCACGGGGGCAATCCGTGGCTCCTCGAGCTACTGGGCAGCGAGGGCGGCGGGCGAGCTCGTGAGAGGAGCTCCGGTGGGTAAGTTCCGACGTGGGAGTCGCCTGCCACATCGCAGCGAGGGGTTGGGGGTACGTTTGTTCTAACAGGCCACGAGGGCAATCCGTGGTATCATCTTTGGTTGGGCGAGCGGGAGCAAGGACGCTGACAACGTGGGCTTGAGGAAGAAGAGAGAGGGGGAGTTGCGAGAGAGAGAGAGAGAGAGAGATTACAGAAGAGGGAGGGGTCTCTTCCACGGGGAAGAGATGCTACGTGAGAGAGAGGGGTTAGGGAGGTGGAGAGATTAGGGGAGGGATTAGTGGGGGGGGTAGTTAGGATAGTTTTCATTTTTTATTTATATATACATAATTAACCCAAGTTATTGCAGAAATTTGCACCCTAGGTGTTTGTTGAAATGCTTACAAGAAATTTTCATTGGAAATTTTAATATTTGTGTTTATAAGATGATCTGTGAAGATCATACAATAATTTTGTTGGGGTTTGCTGCAATTTAAATAAATTTTATTTGATCAAGTTTTTAATTATTTGCTAAGCACAAGTTTAAGGTTTTATGGTTTTGTGATAGTTGAAAATATTATTACTATAGTTATACTACATAATATATACAAGGCTTTACCTTCATTATACACTTACCTAACAAAAGAGGAAGAATAGAAGAAAAACAATTCACAAGCAAATATTAAGAGAAGGGCAAAAAGTGCTAAATGATGTTATTGATTAATGCTATTTCTAAGTGAAGTTTTTGGGGTTGATCAAGTGGTGTCATTTTATGCTCATACCAAGATGACCTTTTCAAGTTGGTGGTGTGATGATCTACTTGCCATAACAAGCTCACACAAAATCAAGCATTGAATCAAACAACATAACATTCCATGCAAAGTTTTCGTTGGCCCTAATTTTTGGTTATCTAAATTTACTAGAGAGTAGAAGTTGGGATATGACACAGAAGCACATCGGTTGAGGCACTGGAAACAATCTTCTTCGACGGTGGAGTGAAGACAACAAATCTACGTTCAGTATTGGCAATGTGACTTGTTTCAGCAGTTTGTGGAGCAGAGGCCTCAGGATTGCGTGAGGCAGGAGGAGCTAAAGAAATTGGAGCAACATCAATTGGCTCCTCAGTCGTTGTAGCAGGTGTGGGCTTCTTCGCAGCCGGTGGGGTCTCAACAGTGGCCTCAGGCTTGCGCTTTGAGGATCTTGAGGATGCAGGATGAGAATCATTAGGTCGTGCAACAGGGCGTACTGAGGCAACAGGAGGAACAGAGCCATGTTTATTGTGATCTTTGACCATGTGGTCAACATATCCCTAGAGACGCTCTTTGGATTTGTCGATGTAGGCACATTTCATGTTGAACTCCTCAGTGAGCTTCTGCACCTCAGACTGATACTTCTGAAGTTCATCAGGGGTGGCAGTGGATAGCTTCTTTTTGAAGGAGAGATGGAGTTTGTTCAATTGCCTCTCCAGCTGCTTCTTGAGTTCTTGATGATGAAGCTCATTGATAAGAAATTGCTGCAGATAAAACTTGATGTCTTTGGGAATGTCCAGATCATCAAGTGGAGTATCAGGCTTGACGAGCCAGATATCTATGAACTCCGGGATCTTCTTTGGATCAAGGAGGAGTGGTACCTCAGAGCCATACGCCTCAGCCTTACGTCTGGAAGCAGCACGTAAGTATTCAATTTGTTGCTCTTCAGTGGAAACAAAACCTGCTTCATCTTCAAATTCACCTTCGTTATCAGACAGAAGAATAGGAGGAATTGAGCCACACATTGCAGTTCTTTTGGGAGAGGGCCTGATGCCTCTATGAAGAACAGTCTTGGTTTTGAGCTGAGGCTGAGGTATAGTAGTTGATTCTTCAAGGGCACTACCAGATTCATCTGTGCGAAGTCTTGAGGCAGGTGCAGGCACAGATGTGCGCTGACATGAAGAACTTGGTGCAGAAGGAGCAACACTTGAAGCAACTAGGGCAGACTTCTTGATACCAGGCTTCTTTTTCTGAGTCTTTGCAGCAGGTTGAGGCTGAGCAGCAGACTGAGGTGGAATCTCGACTGAGGTAGCCAGGTCACGTGCAATATAGTTAGCCAGATGAGCAGTCCTCTTGAGGTATCGCTGATATGCATCAGGAAAGTCATCGCGAGTCTTCAGGCTAGTGGGATCAGGAGTTTCACCGGGAGCTGGCGGAGGGCGAGATTTGATACCCAAAGTCTTCAGGGGAGGGTTTACAGCAAACATTTCTTCATGCTGAGGACTGAGCCATTCATAAGCTTCCCATCGTTTAGCCCAAGCCCTTGTGATTTTCTGAATGCGCTTCTTGTGTTCTCCAGCTGTTTCTCGCTCAGGGGTCTTCAAGTCATCATATAGTTCCTGAGGCAAATCATGAGTTGTTCCAGTGCAACGACGTGAACCCATCTGCTTTAGCTGAGGAGACTGAGGAATAGTGAGTTCAAGATGAGATACAAATGAAGTGAGACTGCGAGAACCATAGGATTCCTCAGCAGACATGTACCTATGACATAGTTAAGTTGCGAGGGAAGTGGGGTATGGTTATATGCGTTCATGAGGAATGTGTTGAGGAAACCAAGTTAATTTTAATCAAAGTCTTAGTGAGAATAGGTTACTGCTGAAGAATGATGTTTGAGGAAATGGAAGCAGTACTAAGTCAATGAAAAGTTGAGACAATGATCATACCAAGAATGAGGCGAGCAAACTGAGGCAGTACGTGACAATCTTCTACGGCGATGGTGAGCTCTAGCGACGGCAGCGCGAGATCGGAGGGAGAGCTCAGGAGCGCCGGCGCGAGAGAGGAATGAGGAAAGTGGGGAAAATGACTGTGGGGGTGGCTATTTATAGAGGGGTAAAAACCTAATGGAGCGATTTTTGTGGATGAGATTACCCCTGGCGGCTTAGATTTCTATGCAGTGCGATGGTTTTAGTAAATCGGATAAGAACAGTGAACGTAAAATCGAAACAGACGAGTAGATAAGGCTTCAAGCAATGCCTTAGTTTGAGGAAGTTGATGTTTATCAATGGTTTCCTCAGCTTCAGGAAACTGAGTGATATCAAGTGAACGCATACAACAGACATATGACTGAATGAGTGAGAATAGAGAATACGGGTCCGATCACGTTCACCTAGATGAAGAAACAAATCTTCAAGATCAAAAACTATAGGTGAATGTTGTTGAGGATTAAAATTGAATGTCATGTTGAAGACACAAATGAGGCAATTGAAGGCAATCAATTCCTGAGGAATTTTGGCGGTGGCGCTACCCACCTTATAGGGAATGAGACACTTGATACCATACAATTGTCGTACGGACCATGAGTTAATTCCACGTTAATTTCCTCACACTTAGCAAGGTAGTTCCTCATGATTTGAGGAGTACGACGCATCGTGTGTTGTAATCAGGTTCTTCAATAGTGTTTAAGTGTTAGGATGTGTGTCCATTCACTGGACATTTGAGGAATCTAAGATATTTATGTTGGGAAACGCAGTAGAAAACAAAAAAAATCGGCCTACGTAGCAATCACCCAAGATCATCTATGAAGATTGCATATAAGGTTTTAGGTCATGGCTCACCAACCGATGTAGCGGAAGTAGAGTTGGTGAAGACCGTCGGTGTAGATCCCCACAGCGAGGAATTTCAATGACCTCCCAACCGCGAGGATATCGATCCCTCGAACAGTCCCGCGATCTAGTCCAGCGGACAATTCCCACGAACAAGCTCCTCGAAGAAGGGTCGAAGGCATGACCCCTCCATTAGTGTGCACACATCTCGTAGCATCAATCCAGCAACACTCCGCCTTCTAGAGAAGAACACCACCGAGAAAAATAGAGGAAGAAAACCCTAACGGATTCCGATCTAGAACATCGTCTAAACCGGGGTCTAATTGTGGAGCAATGGGGTTTAGAGGAGGGAGGGTGGCGCATAGGCCTTGGGGTTTGATATGTGTTGCGCCCCCACCCCTTCCCCTCATTATATAGGTGTCCAGGGGGCTGTCCTGGCCGACCTGGGGCTTATGGAGTCCCCCTGGGACTCCTACTCTCAAAAGGAGACCTTCCCACCGGAGAGTTTGAGTCCAAGGAGGACTCCTCCCCAAGTAGGGCGCCCCCACCACCTAATTTCTGCAATCCCCCTTGGGGTGCCTTGCCCCCCAAGGCTAAGGGTGGTGGTATAACTTATTACAACGAGTTCTTCATTATCTCCATTTTTCTAAGAAACATATCTTATCTTTCATAAGTTTAACTTTTCACTGTTTGTCCAATGATCAACATATTGATCACTTTGATATCTTGCTCGCAACCTTTTGGGGCACTGGACATATCCGGCCATTTTACATATTATGGTGTACATGATTAATCCAAACACATAGGTGAGTGAATTCAATTCATGTGTTTTGCTTCTCTGTGTTCATGAACACCGAATTATTAAAACAATTTTCACCATGACGTCGACAAGAACATCCTTCTTGGCGTATTCATACTAAACTACTTTAGTATCATGTCAACATGTAATGTTGGCTTTAGCATGATCAGGCACTTTCTATCTACATAGATCATTGTGCTCAATACTAATGCTATATTATCCCAAGTACATCAACTGAAAACTATTTCCAATGAAGTCCTTATTCGTGTCAAGAAATTTATATCATTTCTAATCAACAATATGTCATCTACATAAGGTTTTAGAAATATTATTCAGCTCCCAGTTACTTTCTTGAATATTCAACCATCTTCGTTATTACTGATGAAAAAGAACCCTTTTAGTAATTTCATCACAACAAAAATTCCAACTCCATTATGCTAGCTTCAGTCCATTACTGGATATCCGAGGCTTGCATCTATTCCAGCATCCTTTGAATCGACAAAACATTCCGATAGTATCACATATACGTCCTTTGTTATATTTCCATGTAGGAACTTTGTTTTGACATTCATTCTAACATATCCTATAGATGAGATATGTAGTACTTGCTAGTATAACCCAAACTAACTAAAGCATTTCTATGGTCGAGATTACTTCGCCGTAG
Source organism: Bromus sterilis (assembly GCA_950022295.1). NCBI lineage: Eukaryota > Viridiplantae > Streptophyta > Magnoliopsida > Poales > Poaceae > Bromus > Bromus sterilis. Next base: position 284,974,164 of record OX465596.1, read on the forward strand.
TAAACCTTTGAACTTGCTAGAAAACATATTTCCAACGAGTTGAGCTTTATGGACAAAACAATTTCCTCCGAATCAGTTATAGATCCATTTATATATTCTTCAGACTCTTAGTCTTTCGGAGGGTCTACCAAGTTCCATGGATTATTTGGCATTTATCCAAATCCCAGAGTCAGGACCCATCGACGCTTCTTTGTATATCATAGGTTTATCATTGTTGAACAACAATATCTCGTTTACGTATCATTGATGTTTGAACGAGTTTTTCTTAACATGTGTGATTCAGCTGCGCACTTCTCTGAAGATTCAACAATCTTGAAAAGTTGCACTGTCCTCCCATTCACTCTTTTGTAAGAAACTATTTTTTTCAAAACACATCGTTCTTAACAACAAACAGTTTTGCTTTTGTGTAGTGATAGAGAAATACCAAAAATTTTGGCATAACCTTAACAAAGTAGCACTTATTTGATTTGGTGTTTTGAGTATGTCAAACATATGTCTCACGTACCCAAATTTTAAGAAAGACAATATGGTTTTAACAGTCCATAGCATATCTAATATGGTATCATTTCAACAGAATATTTCAAAGATTTCAGACGTATGTCTATTGAACAGATATCCATATATCTACTTGAAATCATGAGTGAAGATAGAAAATCCACTGCACACAACTACACGTATTGGTCTACACACATCATCATGTATGATTTCCAATGGTTTAGTTGCTCATTCATGTATGGCCTATCAACAGTGTTTTAGTCACATTACTTCAAGAAAAAGTTTGAAATCATCAAGTGATTCATAATCATATGACTCGAAAGTCCATCACTTATGGAAATTCTTCATGCATGTTATGTCACTTGTGACAAACTGCAGTGCCACACCTATATATGTGGTATTTCTGTTAGTCGTGCGATGTTTAGCGTCAGTGTTATGGATGTTTTAGTATTATTATCAAGATTCATAACATACAATCTATTAACAATAGACGTATGGCCTTTATGTTATGCATAACTTTGAACAACTTTCTTACAACAAACATGATTCAAAATGATGTTATGCAACAAGGCTAAAGTGTAGTAACAACTTACTCAACTATAAAATGAATTATGAAGATAATCATAGAGTAAACACACAGTATAGTAAACCTTTCATCGTTTTCCTGTGCGTGTCAAAACTCATCATCTGCTAGTCATAAAGGCCATAGTATTTCTTGCATCGACTTGCAACAATATGCAATTGAAGTGATATTCCAGTGATCAACTTTGTTTCATCACAATATCTAGAATGAACACTTAACTACTTAATCATGATTCCCAAGAATTACATATTTTGACCAGCAATGAAATCATCTATAACTTGTATGAATTTCATTTCCGAGTTGGATATCCCAGTATTCTTTTGTTTTTCATTTATACATATCATAGTTCTATTTCCAATGTCACTCCTACTCACAGAAAATCACACATGATTAAGGGTGGCGCATGCCATGGTCTTTCCGGCATGTAAGTCTTACTAACACCCTTTGGGACTTGCTTTCCCTTAATTCCCATCATCATATGATCGGTGTTCTTCTGGATCCCACTTTTATCAGTTTTGTTTGAGCACAATGAACATTTTCACCAATGCTTACAATCATACATTGTACTAGATATCTTATATCCTACATAAATTGTCTTATCACTGAAAACAATTTTTCATTTCCATGAATATAACATAACTATCCCACCCCTTACCCTCATTATATAGGTGGCCAGGGGGCTGTCCTGGCCAACCTGGGGCTTGTGGAGTCCCCCTGGGACTCCTACTCCCAAAGGGAGACCTTCCCACCGAGGAGTCTGAGTCTAAGGAGGACTCTCCCCAAGTAGGGCGCCCCACCACCTAATTTCGGCCATCCCCCTTGGGGTGACTTGTCCCCCCAAGGCAAAGGGTGGTGGGGTGCATATGGTATTGTCCGGAAACTTGTGGAACCTTCCAGAAGCTTGCGGAACCTTCCAGGACCCTCTAGGACCATTCTCGGCCATTCCGGGACCTTCTGGGATGGTTTAGGGACATTCCGGAACCTTATGGAATACCTACTAGACCTTCCGGGACCATTTTCGGACGTTTTGGAACTATCTGGATAGGTTCAGGGACCATCCGAGTTACAGTCTAAGAAATCCGATGATCGCGTAAGTTCGTCGGGACTTCCACCGATTAACCGGAAACTATTCCGGTTGATCTAGGACTTCCACTGTACCATTATCATATGTTCCGGAACCAACTGGGACTATTACAGAGTGATCCGAACATATCCTTAAATACCCAGAACTACTTCTGGTGCCCTTATGAACAATTCCATAAATACCCGGAACTACTTCCGGTGCCCGTATGAACTATTCTGCTTTGCTTCCACTAAACCTTCTACCATTCTAGTATTCGAACATACTACTGCTTGGTAAGTGTGTGACCCAATAGGTTCGGTATAATGCGGACATGACTCAGAACATCTTCCGGACATAGGTCAACAGCCTTTTGTTAATAGCCAATAATCAACAGCAGAGCCATGTACACCCATGTTGACTCCCGCACGTAAATGAAGAAACTTAGAGTGAACCATTATGTTTAGTCATGTACCATTCCCTTTGCTTCACGATTTATGAAAAAGTTAGAGGAGAGAAGTTTGGCACCCATGTGTAACAACTTCTTGAACACAAGCCACTCGTTATCCTCCTTGCTCATTTGTTCCTTTTTCTCGTTATCGTATTCCGGTATCCCGTGACTAAATCACAATGCGTCTGGCCAGACTATGATGGATACCATCATACCGAGTGGGCCCGAAGTGAATATCTTCTTCATCGTGAAGGAGCAAATCCCAGTCTTGAACTATCGCAATTACTAGACACACTATCCGATGTACCCAGAACTTATTTTACTACTTCCCAGTAGCTGGAAGATTCATCTAAGAACCAAAGTACATCTTCCTGTGTGAAGCAACTCGATACTCTCATGGTCTAAGGAATTATGCATATGATAACATTTCATGATATGACTTATAATGTTGTTATGATGTGATCTCTAAGTATATCATTTAATACTGGGGTCGGTTCAACATCATTGTTCTGCTAACAATATGTTCTCATTGCTACTGACATCCTTGTTACAAGAACAATGTGCATGATTAAGAAAACGTAATCATTAGTTAGCACATGAGCTGGTCTTAGAGGCTAAACCAGGAACTCCTTAGAGTAAGTCATAAAAATCATTCATCAATGTTCCATGAGCTTCAAGCATCTAGGAAACCATACCACGTTCATAAATGAACTTATGACTCAAAATACCGTCCTTGTTACTTCTTTACGTAACTATATACTTAGACTTTGTTATAGAATTCGCCATAGTATCCAACTTGACAAAGTTCCTCCATACTGCGCCACCCTTACGTGTGAAATACATAATCCCAATTAAAATCGAAAATCGGTCGGAGTAAGTATGAAGACTGAAATGGTGTAACTATTTACATCAAACTTCAGCTGGTGTAACGTATTACAACGAGTTCTTCATTATCTCCATTGTTCCGAGAAACATATCTTACCTTTCATAAGTTTAACTTTTCACTGTTTGTCCAATGATCAACATATTGATCACTTTGGTATCTTGCTCACAACCTTTTGGGGCACTGGACATATCTGGTCATTTTACATATTATGGTGTACATGATTAATCCAAACGCATAGGTGAGTGAATTCAATTCATGTATTTTGCTTCTCTGTGTTCATGAACACCGAATTATTAAAACATTTTTTCACCATGACGTCGATAAGAACATCCTTCTTGGCGTATTCATACTAAACTACTTTAGTATCATGTCAACATGTAATGTTGGCTTTAGCATGATCAGGCACTTACTATCTACATAGATCATTGTGCTCAATACTAATGCTATATTAGCCCAAGTACATCAACTGAAAACTATTTCCAATGAAGTCCTTATTCGTGTCAAGAAATTTATATCATTTCTAATCAAAAATATGTCATCTACATAAGGTTTTAGAAATATTATTCAGCTCCCAGTTACTTTCTTGAATATTCAAGCATCTTCGTTATTCCTGATGAAAACGAACCCTTTTAGTAATTTCATCACAACAAAAATTCCAACTCCATTATGCTAGCTTCAGTCCATTACTAGATATCCGAGGCTTGCATCTATTCCAGCATCCTTTGAATCGACAAAACATTCCGGTCGTATCACATATACGTCCTTTGTTATATTTCCATGTAGGAACTTTGTTTTGACATTCATTCTAACATATCCTATAGATGAGATATGTAGTAATTGCTAGTATAACCCGAACTAACTAAAGCATTTCTATGGTCTACATTACTTCGCCGTAGTCAACCTTTGAACTTGCTAGAAAACATATTTCCAACGAGTTGAGCTTTATGGACAAAGAAATTTCCTCCGAACCAGTTATAGATCCATTTATATATTCTTCCGACTCTTAGTCTTTCGGAGGGTCTACCAAGTTCCATGGATTATTTTGCATTTATCTAAATCCCGGAGTCAGGGCCCATCAACGCTTCTTTGTATATCAGAGGTTTATCATTGTCGAACAACAATATCTCGTTTACATATCATTGATGTTTGAACGAGTTTTTCTTAATCTGTGTGGTTCCGCTGCGCACTTATCTGAAGATTCAACACTCTTGACAAGTTGCATTGTCCTCCCATTCACTCTTTTGTAAGAAACTATTTTCCTCAAAACACAACGTTCTCAACAACAAAGAATTTTGCTTTTGTGTATTGATAGAGAAATACCGAAACTTTTGGCATAACCTTAACAAAGTAGCACTTAACAGATTTGGTGTTTTGAGTATGTCAAACATATGTCTCATGTACCCAAATTTTAAGAAAGACAATATGGTTTTAACAGTCCATGGCATATCTAATATGGTGTCATTTCAACAGATTTGATGGTGTTATTTTCAGTGTAAAATCCGTAGTCACTAACGCATAACTTAATAAGTATGATGGGAAATGGATAAATGTCATATTTTATATTACCGTGTCATACATGGCTTGATTACGTCTCTCGAACACTTTACTATTAGTGGTGTTTCAAGAGGCGCAAGTTCTGACACTTCTTCACAACTCATCAGACGTTTGCTAAACTTGTAACTCAAATATTACTTTCTACAATCTAATTTGCAGAAGCATTATTTTCTTGTTACAATGAATTTCTATTTCACTCTAAAATTCCTTGAATATTTCAAAGATTTCATACGTATGTCTCTATTGAATAGATATCCATATATCTACTTCAAATCATGAGTGAAGTGTAAGTCACGATATGCGGTACTGTTCCAGATATAGATGTTTCCATTCAGATCCAGGGACGAAGCACATATCGGTCCCACCGCGACATATGACGAAGCCATATGCCCCGGATTTCCAACATGGTATCACAACATTACAACTACACGGATACAACATCTCATACAATCGGCATACAACTGCCTTAAAACAATACATCAGCGGAAGATATAGGTATTTGTACAGACTACAATCAAATGCCTAATGGCAAAGGTAAAACACACCATCCCAAAACCACCCGGGTCCAGGCTCTCCGTCGGGATCCGCCTAACTAGTCGTCGTCGAGTCTCCATGAAGGCGTCCAGAAGAAGAGTCGAGGTAGTAATCAACTACAGCGGCCGATCAGGCAAAACATAAAGGGAAAAGGAAAGAAAGGGGTGAGAATATATCAAAAGTCTTGTAACTAACTTCTCACGAGTAAGAAGTGGGTAGTGGTGAAGTTGCAGACGCACTTGCAATATATGAGTGGATAACGGTCTGTTTTAGAGTAAGATGAGATCCAAGCATTCGATGAGGAATCGCCTCCAACAAGTCTTGTTATCAACTACTTACGCAATCATAACACCAATCCGATCCTTGTCTTCCTCTTCGCATCCCGACGAAGAAGAAGCAGTCAAGGCACACACACACGTTTATCAAGTTATTAAGATTATCTCATTTGTTGTTGTCTATGAACAAGGAGTAGGTCTCAAGTCGTCCATAACTGTGGACACGGCTTCTCAAAAAGATTTAACCTTGCAGGGGTGTACCAACTGCCCATTACAAGGCTCCGCACGCACGCCCATCTCTCTCAGTTGCTACCCATTATAGGCAACCATTTTATGATTTAGTTCCGAGAGCTCCGAAATGACAGGTTCCTCTAGCTAACAACGAACAAATCCGGGCGGCCCCCGGTGAGTCGACATCCAACTCAAAATCCGACCGCGCTCTTAAATTGGCCTCTACCGTCTGGACGAGGTCGGGTTAGCTACCCAAACTATGTGGGCAGCCCCCTAGATCCCTGGGGTGGACCAACAAGAGAAACCATGTCTCCGCTGGCCCAAGTTATTTTAAAGGATATCTGCTAGGAGCAACCCGACGGACATATATGCATGGTTTTCAAATGGTAAATCAGCTTGGGCCACCACTAGAAATGTTTGAAGCTAGATAGGTAAGAAAAGGGGACCCCATAAAATCCCACACGCGGTTAGGCATGCTCAGTCTTAAAACCAATACCCGTAACTCGGGTCCTAGGTGACTCGAATGGAACAAAGCGTCGGGGCGGGATAGCCTAGACCTTCCATCCTTCGTCGAATATAGTCAACATTTATAATAATCATATCATCAACAACAATATAATAATGTGATAGCCCAATCCAACGAGTAACAAGATAATAGTTGATAACATCCTAGGATGCATACTAAGCAGTGGCTGAGCAGCGAGCAATAGTAACATAGCCGAACAAGGTTTGCTGGGATGTGGAGGACATGGCTGTTTGGGTTTATTTGAGAGGCATGAATATAAAGTGGTAGGATCAAGCAATCGTTCTATCCTACACCTAGGCGCGAGTGAGCTGAAAGTTATAAGCATGATATATGCTCCCCCTTACATGGTGAGAAGTCGAAGCCGAAGGAGTAGTCAATCGCAACTCGCATCGTCTCCGAGAGTACCCGCGGAAGCACACAAGAAGTAAACACTAGAAAGGCAATCGATGAGCAGGCATCTATTACTATGAAGCAATCACGAGAAAGCAACAATAAAGGCAACACGAGGCAACGCAACACGATACGGGTCTACCGTCGAGAGTGATTACTAACAGGTTAAGTGAGGTACTCGTCACACACGACGATACCGCACATTCACAAGGGTTCAAGTTGTTTAGCTACACAAGATGAGAAAAGGTTGTTAACATGGCAGCTCACTCAAGCATGGCATAGCACACAAACATGACAAGAGGTGAAGCATAAGATAAACTATCTATGCTAGTCAATTTAAGTGAGGCACAACCTAAACAGGACATTCCACTAAGTATCCCACGACAATTAAAGGATTTGGTACTGTTTTTCCCTAAACCATATTTTAGGTTGGTTAACAGCAGCAAACAATAGCATAAACACAAAGTACACGAAAAAATAATCAAGTTACATGTAAAGAACACTCCAAACGGAGTTATGGTTAAAAAGATACAAGCAATACAAGTTATGCACACAATCTGCCAACATTAGGAAGCACACTTTAGGGCAGCAAATAAACAAGAAAAAGGTTGTAAACATGCACATCCAACTAGTAAAGGGTCCTTGGCACATAGCCAGCAAAGTTGCGGCCACGTCGCTTTTTATTCCCGATGAATAGTACCTCGCTTCGTACTGTACTGCGCTGGCAGCGCGCTTTCCTGTAGCGAGCCTCGAGAGAAATATCTCCCTCCTCCCTCTCGATAGAAATCGTGCGCCCTCCTCCCTCCTCCCCCAACCTAATCCCCTCACCCCAGCGAACTCCGCCGCCATCTCCCCTCCCCTCCCAGCGGCGCCTCATCCCTCCTCCTTCCTCCCCCGACCAACATCCATGGCGTCGGCGGCCTGGGCGCCTCTTCCTCCTCCTTCGCCCCCTAGGCACCCCCTGCCTCCTCCCTTCCAGTGGAGGCATCGGTGCCCCCTAGGATAGAGAGAAAATGAGAGGGATCGAGAGAAGGAAGGAAAGGAGGGAGGCCCTGAGCGCCGCCGCCTCCTCCCCTCCCGTTGCGCCGCCCCGCCCCGGCTCCAGCGACCGCGCCGGCCAGGTCCCTCTCCTCTCCCAGGTCGCCCCCGTCCAACTCGTCCTCTCTCAATCCCATGCCCACCAAGATCTGGCACACAACATAGAAGGAGGATGGCTGGGAGGTCGCGGCCTGCTTCCCTAGAATCCATGAGGAAGATGGATCTCCTGGCCCCCCTTTGCTACAGACCTAGGTATGTGCTCTATGTGGTTGAAATTGATTTTTTTCCTGCATAGCATAACTTTTGAAATCTTAAACTATATATTGATGCACATGGCCTATGATCCATTGAGTGTTATATTTTCTGTCCTAGATTGTGCCTCTTATCAAGGACTGATGAAGAAGTACAAAGGATTGTGCCAGAGTATTTCTGGTTTCCTTCTGTATAGAAACGTATATATCTTGACATAATTTGAACTCATAATGTAATTTCTGATCATCCATGCAGACACATTCAAAGGCTCATATTATGCCAACCCAATTTTGGATGTGCCTACTTCTGATGATGCCCTTGTAAGAAGGTATAGTATTTCTAACATTAAAATGTCATCTTGGTTTACTGTTAATAGTTAGTTCTATGAAATATCCCAAAGTTCAATTTAATTGATGAGATCTCAGTCCATATTAAATATCTGGGTCACAATTATTGTTTTGTGCCGCTCAATATTGCATGATGTGGTTGCTTCTTATTCTGACAAATAAACAGTTTCATTTTTTTAATTAATATTGCTAAATGCCTCTTGAGCTGCAATATTATATGACTATTGTTTCCCTTTTCATGATATCTAATAGTGCTTTAACCTGCAGGTACACATCATACGGTCGACCAAATATATGGCCAGCTGACCATCTGCCTAAGCTTGAAATAGGAGAGGACGGCACCCGCGATCCCCTTTGTCGCCGCATCCGGTCGCCGCTCTACATGGTACGGAAAATGAGTTCCACACGCGGTGGTGCGGTGCATTGTACCAAAGCCAGGGATCTACATCATGAGCTAAGAAAGGTATGGATGTTAACCCCTGAAGATTATTAGTTTAGACATCAGACACACCGGAACTAATCAGAGCCGTTAGTCAACTCTAAATTTCATGCAAAAAACTTTCAGGAAAGGATAGGAGCAGAGTGAACATTTAAAGTGAAGTAGCAGAAACCACCAATCATGAATTGAAATGTTAAAACAGTGTAGGGAACAACGCTTCACACACATTTCTAATGTTTGATATCACCACGACTCGAAGTTTCAGTTCGACTCAACATATAAGCCTCCAATGCAAACGCCCATCGAAGGTTGTAGAGATTTATATATGCTGATTTGTTACGCATTTTGTTTTCATTTTATTTTTAAAATTTAGTTTTATATCAGTGGAGTTCCTCGACCATGTGGTGTTGTGAGTTGGTACACCATGGTTAAAAACAAAATAGTACGGTTTAATCTCTCTATCTCTGCATTTGTCAAACTGTCTTCTTGGTCACAGACTCACAATTTAATCTCTCTGTCTACCTCTGTCTCTGAATTTGTAGAAGTTCTGGACTCGTCGTACTATAGGTATGTACGCCTTTTACATGTTTGATGAAATTTGGAACTGTCGTACGTCACACAAAAATTTCTTGATTGTCTTCTTCTTTGTTCTCTCTTCATCCTGTATCTCTGCACAATCCTCTATATGCACATGTTTGTGTTCTCCAGGTCCTCAACTTCTCTATATGGAAACGTTAGATTCTTCCTCCATTATGTGTAGCGGATCCTGGCAATCACCTGTGCAGTACCAATACTTAAATAGAAGTGATGGCGGTAGCCCCAACTTGAAATTTTGTACTGTTCTGTTTGGTACCAGTTTTGAAAAGAGTTAAACTGTCATATTGATTTCTGAAACTAGAAATCACATAATCAAACGCTAGAGTAGGGATTAATAAAGATATGATTTCCTGCTCATTTTTGCGTGTACCTGTTGTTGGAACACAGGTGCTTCACTCCTTGCCCTCAGCCGCAGCGCTAGGTATTCTTAGGTAGATCGGCCGCCACGCCACCCAACTACATCTACGGCGGCGACCGCTACCCAGTTGCCAGTGGAGCGCCAGTGCTATGGCGACGGAACCACGGTTCGCCTGGATTCATTGAGGCGTGTCAAGGTACTCGCTCGCGGCTTAGTGAGCTCAGGGCTACACCAAGCTTCAGAGAACCCGACCGGTTCCGGCGCACCGCAACTTGTCAAGCTCCAACCATCGGACTCCTTCAGCATAGGTCTGTATTTTCTGTTTCTTTCGTATGCTATATTTTTTTCTTTCCACAGCAGGTGTGGATCCAATTAGTAGGCCAGTAAATGTTGTTTGCATTAAGGGATGAGTAGCTTCTCTGTAGGATTTATTAAATCATTAATTTGAGCCTTCTGGTATTATTCCACACAAAGTAACCTTTGCTCCCAAATCCCTGGTTTCATTTATCTCATACATTTACATTGTTTCTTTAAAAAAGACTGCCTCCTACTGATCCTCAGTGTTCCCCACTAGGTTATATGTCCTCATTAGCCATTTTGGCTTCATAGGTTGCTGCTGGTTCCCTCCTTTTTCACGGTTGTAACACTTCACTGTCAGTGAACAGTAATCATCATTACTGTTGATCACTACTGTTCAAATTTTTTTGCTTTGATCAATTGGTTCAGTTCAAATTCAAATTCCACTTTGATATTATTGAAAGCAAGGTGATCATGGATCTTGGTCATCATGAATCAAAACAATTCCAAGCTAAAGTCAATTTCCTTTGAATTGAAATCAAATCAAATCCTCATATTGCCTTTGGTGGAATATTAAAACCAATGTGCAAAATAAACTTTCTCCAAAAATTGCGCTTCCACTTTTATTAAATCACTAATATTCAGTGGAGCATGCCACACCAATTTGGGGATTTTATTAACCTCCAAATTATTTCAAACAAATCAGAACAGTAGCTAAAAACCCCAAATTAATCATTTAATATTTGAATACTTTTAAAATTGCCCAAACCTTTTCTGGCACTAACCTATGGTTATTACTTAATTATGGTACACATTCAACAGTTTACAAAAATGCCTAAGTGACTAAATTAAATACAAAAGAAAATAAACAGAAAAGGAGAAAAACATAAAAGAAAAGAAAAAGGAAAACAACTAAGCTACGAACGGGGCACATGCTCATCTCTTCTCCCTTCTTCCCCGCCGTGACACTGGCGCCATGCCGTGGTCGCCATGGACGCTGCCACCCCGGTCCCTCCCTTCTCACCTGCTCCGCGGCCTCGTCGACATCGGGGACGATAATATCTAGCCTCCCCACACTTTGTGGATCGGACCAAGCCACTTTCCCCTCGCCTCTCCACTGCGTTTTCCCCATTAAGTCCGAACGCCATGGCCGCCTCGGCCGCGAGCTCGCCCACGTAGCTGCCTTCACCGCCTCGCCTCGCCACCAGGACATGAAGGACCGCCGGCTTCTTCTCCGTCATCCCCGACCCCGCGCCCGAGCCGAAGAGCCCCGAATCGATCGAATCTACCCCTGCTGCTTCCGAGCACTCACCGGACCTTCTTGTGTCCTCAGGATGAGTAACCGCACCGGCCCCCCTCCATTGTGGGCTCGAATTCGAGCTCTGGTTCGTAATTCCCGCCACTGTGTTTCGGCCGCCGCCGTGGTGCACGCCGACGTCGTCGTAGTTCCTCCCAGCCCGTGCAGATGGTTGTAATGGATTTGTCTTGTAACGACCCGATTCACTAAGAATCTAAGTCTCTATGCATTCTGTGCTAGTCCCTTAATCAATAGCTAGCACACACAATACATGATGTAATATCAAGAATAAACCACACGTCATATATATTACATCGATGATCTAGTATTACAATAAAGCATACCTGCATAGCTCAAGGCAAGCTTACAAATAAAATACAGCGGAAAACAATAAAAGCTTCGTGGCATCCATCAACTCCACCGGCATAGTTGAGTATATACATCGTAACCCTACAACACATCACTTACTCGTAGTATACAATCCTGCAACACCGAAGGTTACATCCCAACAACGGGTCAGTACATCTGATTTGTACGGCAAGTCACACAAAAAAGTATAGAGCAGACCTACATCTACATGCAAGGATAAGTCAAAGGAAAGGCTTACGGTTTTATTTTGCAGAAAGATGATTTTTCCCAATCTACCTAGTCAAAATTTTAATTTAACTTACTACTTAAGATTGAACTGGGCACACCAGTCTCAATCCACACCCTTTATTAAATCTTGCCCACTCAAGTTTATTAAGGTGATTCATCTGTCAAGATCCTCCAGTAACAGTAATGTCTAGTAGCTCAAGGATGTCCATAACCGGGGACACGGCTAATCATGATTAGTTTTTACTCTGCAGAGGTTAGTACACTTTCCCCGCTGGACTCAACCCGAAGATTGAGACGAAGTCTTTCAGAAGAGGTCACCTACACCCAACTGCAAGCCAGTACCACCTATCACATCTACATCTGCTAGCTTTGCACGGGAGAGGCTTCCTACATCATACTCAACTAAGCCAGAGCCCATATGGCCAGCGGCTGTACATGGAAGCTCCTAGTCACCAAGTATGTCTGATCTTTTTGAGCCTGGACGGCGCCCACTTACGTTCAGAGGGTAGCACCATGACGTACTGTCAACCACCAAACCAACCATTAGGGGTACAACCTGGTCTCGCCCTTCGATAAGGCACGAGCCCCCAGGAAGCACTCCCTTCCCGTCCAGAGGTGATTTCTATTTATTACAAAGTTGCTACACAAATTATTAAATAGCTCACATGCACTCCATGAATTTACACAACCCAAACCACGTCTACAAAGCATAGCAATAAAGTAGCAACATGGCTAGGTTGATCTACGGTAGACAAGTCAAGACATGTGGCTATCCTAACTGGTTTTGCAGCAACAGTAAAGTAAACTACCTATCATGCAATAGGGTGATATTTCTTAACATAATGCATATAGAAAATATAGGTATGAGTATGGTCAAAGTGTAACTTGCCTTATACATTCGATGAAGATCTTCGCTCTCACGTTCCAGTCAACTCTATTCGTCACACTCCGAGAATCTATCACAACGAAGGAACTCAAATAAGCAATCACATCACAAGGACAAACAAAAGATCAACAAAACAAACACAAAGGTTTTAGCAACAAAACAAGCGGCTTGACAAGGTACAAGTGTCGATGTGCTCGAAGGTGATCGGTGGAACGTGAACTCGAGAGAGTCAACGGACAAAGAATTGTCAATACAAGATTATGATCAAGGAATCATGACATCAAGGTAAATATCATAGCAATATGAATGGTGTGGAGATATTGCCGATAGGATGTCTCATATGATTCAATATGCAAAAAGAATCACGTGAAACAGAATACTACAACGCAGGTCATAGCAATTGCAAAATTGAATTGAATTTGAAATTAAACAGATCAAGAAACATTTGAATTTTTGTGTACACATGGTATAGACAGAAAGTACATGGAACGAGTGATCCAACGCAAAAAGAATCACTCGATTTGGATCAACGGTTTACAAGATATGGCCTCCGGGATTTGAATTTGAATTTGAAATAAATTCAAATTCAAAAGTGTGCAAAGGTGTGAAAATTTTACAATTTGATAAAGTACAGATCACTACGAGCGTGTAGGAAAAAGAATCACCTAATTCCGATACACGGTTTAAAAGATACGGCTACGAAGATTATAGGGTGCAAACCGTGAAAAAGGGCCTATTCGTAAATAAAACAAAAGTTTCTGTCGCAGACAGGTCCTTTTCACTACAGGACAAAATTGCTGACATGCCGATGACGTGGCGATGGCGCGGAAACCGAAGGTCGCCGGGCACGGAAACCGAGGTTCGCCGGGGCACGGAAATCGAGATTCACCGGGACGCGGAAACCGAGGTTCACTGGGCACGGAAATCGAGGTTCGACAGACACGGAAATCGAGGCGGCGCGGATCCCGAGGTTTGCCGTCGCGGGAAAATTGAGGCGTCGCGGATCCCGAGGTTCGCTGGGCACGGAAATCGAGGTTCGTCGGGGCACGGAAATCGAGGCGTCGCGGATCCTGAGGTTTGCCTGCGGCGGCACGGAAATCGAGGTGCTTTAGGGTTTCTAAAAAAACGAAAATGAAAAAATTCGAAATCTTATATAGCCCGAAAAAAAAATTAAATCCGTCTCGGTCTCGAATTGCGCTCGTGGGCGGAAAAGGCTATTGGGCCGGCTCGGTATGCATTTTCTTTTTCTTTAAAAACCGAAACTTCAAACAATTGTAGAAAAATAAATACTCATCAGAAAAATATGAAATAAATTTCTAAATTCTTCAAATAATCCAAAGAAAATTATTTAATGAATACATTTACCAAAAAGGAAAATAAAAATAAAAACATTTTCTAAATACTTTATTTAAATATAAAATACTTTTCATAAATCAAATAAAGTCCGATAAATTATTAAAAGTATTTTTATTTGGTCAAAAGCATTGACAAACCATTTTTGAACATTAAAATATAAATTTTAAAATTGTCACAACAATAAATAATTTGGTAAAAATGAAAATATCCCATTGGAATACTTTTCCAACTCTTTTAAAATATTTCATAAATCATTTCAATGAAATAAAAACTCTCTTAGCATTATAAAATCCCTAAAATAATTTTAGAGTTATTTATAATACTTCAAATAAATTTTAAAAACTTTAAAGTAATATTCTAAATATTTTCCAACTTTATTAAAAAGGGGATAAGTCATCTCATATCCTCTCAAATAAATTCCCTTTAGTTGAAAAATGTTTTGAATATTCAAAAGAATTCCAATAATGATTTAAAATATTTTCCAACCTTTTAATATGTTGAAGGAGTCATTTTACCTTCTCTCAATTTGTTTTTTTGGTTTTGTTTTAAATAATAAATTTCAAAACACCAACGGTGGATATTAGGGAAAGTCATTTTATTCCCTCTCATTTTAATATTCCATAAACTCCAAAAGTTTTAAATCCTAGAGAAAATCAAACACATCAAGCAAACAATCATTATTTATTTAATTTTATTAACATTCCAAAATTCGGAGAATTTTGGGATGTTACACACTACCACCCTTAAAAGGAATCTCGTCCTCTAGATTCGAGAAGGCTAGAAAGAAAGGTTAGCGTTTGGGTCTTCATGAGAGTCCATCGATCCTCCGATGAGCTAGGGTGCTACCACCCTTAATAGGAATGCGACGTGGTCTTCGAAAATCTTGATCCATCGATGACGTCCTTCATAGAGATTTCACCAACTCTTTTGAGGTCTTGAATCCTTAGTAAAAGAGGAGTCTTCCATACACCGAACCTTCATGGCTGACGGTCAGACGCCAATACTAAGAAACTATCGATTATTCTCTTGTTGGTCATCAAGAATACTTCTACGGGATACCTGCAGCAAATGGTCTTGGTCCATACTCACCGTATAACACAAACGGTAAACTTCTACTGGGGTCACACACTGTACCATTCTATGGTTTAAGCTTTTTAACATCGTCGTCTCTCAAACATAGGTAAGTCACTCAAGATTTACTATCCCGCATAGCAAGAGCGAATAATAAGGGTAGTCGGCATGGTGATCAATCCATTCTGCACCCAAATCATTACTTTGTACATGGTTTAGTGAATCTCGCAATCTAACACTCGGTCATCCTCACAAGCACTACAGAAAGTTCCTCTTCCTCATGAACTGGGTCCAGGTAAATCCATGATTCTGCAAGCCAAACAAACATCTATCGTTTCTTCACCACTCTCAGGTTTACGTAGCCTGCTATAAAACGTGTACTGGTGAACTACAACTTGCTCCATGGTCCTTCCTTCAGCAAGATTGTGCTTGCTTGTTGTAAGATCCTGGCACACGGGGTTAACTTTGAACTTGGCATTGGTTGCATCATCTTTATTCCAATCTTGACATTAGCATCCATTGTAGTAACTCCTTCAGGATGAGAGGGAATAGAATGTAGATAGCGAGGTAGAGAGAGATAGCTAGAGATACCCATACAAACATCACACTAGTTTTGTAAATAAGTTTTGATGTGTAGCTGTCGGTAAAACCAAGAAATGACAGCTCACAAAAACGACCTAACGATAGGAATCTTGAATCTTCCAGGTCTGCGGGTCTTTAATGACGGTAGCTTCAGTTTCGCGTTGTTGAAGAAATCTTCGTATCGTCGAGTCACCTGTGAACTCATTCTTCTTGTGGTTGTGTCTTCTTCAGTCTTGAAGCATACTAAATAGATGAGGGGTCTAAGGTAACGTAAACTTATTCTACTCACGAAGAAGAACCACAAAGCACAACACATCACATCACAACAAAGGCATATCAGGGTCAAGGCCACAAGCAAAACTTAACAAAACAATCATGACACAAAACATCTAGTTAATCAATAGCAAAACATGCATCGATACACATCTCCAACTAACATAAAAAAAGTAAAATCATACACTTAGTGCACTCCTACAAACGTCTATCCTCCATTTCCAAACGTAAGCTTCTTCAAGCCAGCATCCTTGCTTCCACGTTCACAACTTCTCCTTCCCTTTAAATTCTGGACACATATTGGCGTAATGTCCCATATTCCTGCACCGGAAACACTGAATTTGGCTAATGTCCTTCTTTTTCTTCTTCACGGGTGCTTCCCTAAATTCTTGGATAATTTACTCCATTCCTTCCTTTTGATGCTGAGATACTTGTTGTGTCATGATGAAAAATTGAGACTGAGCGGGGTAATGATTATTTCCTTCACACACGAAACATGTAACTTGTGCAGTGGGGCATTCTTCACCCCAGTGAATTTCTTCACAATAGGTACATCCATCTTGGTGTCCTTCATAGGAGTGTCTTGTTTCTCCGCAAATTGTACAGGCACAGATCCTCTCAAGGGTTACCGTCCTTTGCATCGGGGTGACGAGGCGGGATCCCAACAAAATCTTTGTAAATTCCTTCCAAGAAATCTTGTTTCGTGATTCGTCAATTGCTTGGTGCATTCTCCACCAAGTAGCAGCCTCTTCTACCAAGTACTTAACAGCATAGGGGACCATGTCCTCACTTCCAACTTGGTTTATCTTCATGTACTCCTCCATACCACGAGTCCATTGCTCCACCTTCAATATCGACATCGCCCCAGATAAGGCGAGTCCTACCCCATACTCCATCTATTAAACCCATACGACAAGGGTTAGGGCAAAACTATAACACCGACAAGACAACAACTAAAGATAACACCAAGTATAAGCACTCAAACAAGAAAGCGGCAAAAACACCTACGTTCGACAGTAACACATGACAACAAACAATACAGTCACAAAAGTCAAAACACACAAACAACACCTAGGGTAAGGTCGTATGTGAAAGACATACGATCTCATCATACTACGCGAAATTCGTTCATCTATCTCCATATAAAATTGGTGGTCTGATGCTAGGCTTCCTCCTTCTCAGCTAAGATGATCTTAAAAATCCTTAGTGTCAAAACTTATCAAACCTCATAGGATATTCTTCTCGTTCTTGTGGTCATAACTTCAATTGACCCACAAGGTTGATGATCTACTTCTCAAAAATCATATCTTCAGGGGCATAAGCAACTCAGAGGGGTATTTACAGTAAAACAAGATGAGAAGTTTTAGAAGATGAATAATAGATGAGAAATACTAGTGGAGAGAGTAAGTAATCAAAGAGTGATAAAATATTTTTGTTCCTATGGATTTTTCTATCCATTTTCTAGGGTCACGACCTACAGTCAACATGGGCTCTGATATCATCTGTAACGACCCGATTCTCTAAGAATCTAAGTCTCTGTGCATTCTGTGCTAGTCCTTGGATCAATAGCTAGCACACACAGTACATGATGTAATATCAAGAATAAACCACACGTCATATATATTACATCGATGATCCAATATTACAATAAAGCATACCTGCATAGCTCAAGGCTAGCTTAAAAATAAAATACAGCGGAAAACAATAAAAGCTTCGTGGCGTCCATCTACTCCACCGGCATAGTTGAGTATAGACATCGTAACCCTACAACGCATCACTTACTCGTAGTATACAATCCTGCAACACCGAAGGTTACAGCCCGACAACGGGTCAGTACATCTGATTTGTACGGAAAGTCACACGAAAAAGTATATAGCAGACCGACATCTACATACAAGGATAAGTCAAAGGAAAGGCTTATGGTTTTATTTTGGAGAAAGCTGATTTTTCCTAATCTACCTAGTCAAAATTTTAATTTAACTTACTACTTAAGATTGAACTGGGCACACCAGTCTCAATCCACACCCTTTATTAAATCTTGCCCACTCAAGTTTATTAAGGTGATTCATCTGTCAAGATCCTCTAGTAACAGTAATGTCTAGTAGCTCAAGGATGTCCATAACCGGGGACACGGCTAATCATGATTAGTTTTTACTCTGCAGAGGTTAGTACACTTTCCCCGCTGGACTCAACCCGAAGATTGAGACGAAGTCTTTCAAAAGAGGTCACCTATACCCAACGTCAAGCCGGTACCACCTATCACATCTACATCTGCTAGCTTTGCACGGGAGAGGCTTCCTACATCATACTCAACTAAGCCAGAGCTCATATGGCCAGCGGCTGTACATGGAAGCTCCTAGTCACCAAGTATGTCTGATCTTTTTGAGCCTGGACGGCGCCCACTTACGTTCAGAGGGTAGCACCATGACGTACTGTCAACCACCAAACCAACCATTAGGGGTACAACCTGGTCTCGCCCTTCGATAAGGCACGAGCCCCCATGAAGCACTCCCTGCCAGTCCAGAGGTGGTTTCTATTTATTACAAAGTTGTTACACAAATTATTAAATAGCTCACATGCACTCCATGAATTTACACAACCCAAACCACGTCTACAAAGCATAGCAATAAAGTAGCAACACGGCTAGGTTGATCTACGGTAGACAAGTCAAGACATGTGGCTATCCTAACTGGTTTTGCAGCAACAGTAAAGTAAACTACCTATCATGCAATAGGGTGATATTTCTTAACATAATGCATATAGAAAATATAGGTATGATTATGGTCAAAGTGTAACTCGCCTTATACATTCGATGAAGATCTTCGCTCTCACGTTCCAGTCAACTCTATTCGTCACACTCCGAGAATCTATCGCAACAATGGAACACAAATAAGCAATCACATCACAAGGACAAACAAAAGATCAACAAAACAAACACAAAGATTTTAGCAACAAAACAAGCGGCTTGACACGATACAAGTGTCGATGTGCTCGAAGGTGATCGGTGGAACGTGAACTCGAGAGAGTCAACCGACAAAGAATTGTCGATACAAGATTATGATCAAGGCATCATGAAATCAAGGTAAAGATCATAGCAATATGAATGGTGTGGAGATATTGCCGATAGGATGTCTCATATGATTCAATATGCAAAAAGAATCATGTGAAATAGAATACTACAACGCAGGTCATAGCAATTGCAAAATTGAATTGAATTTAAAATTAAACAGATCAATAAACATTTGAATTTTTGTGTACACATGGTATAGACAGAAAGTACATAGAACGAGTGATCCAACGCAAAAAGAATCACTCGATTTGGATCAACGGTTTACCTAATTCAAATTCAAAAGTGTGAAAGGTGTGAAAAGTTTCCAATTTGATAAAGTACAGATCACTACGAGCGTGTAGGAAATAGAATCACCTAATTCCGATACACGGTTTAAAAGATACGGCTACGAAGATTATAGGGTGCAAACTGTGAAAACGGGCCTATTCATAAATAAAATAAAAGTTTCTGTCGCAGAAAGGTCCTTTTCACTATAGGAAAAAATTGCTGACGTACCGATGACGTGGCAATGGCGCGGAAACCGAGGGTCGACGGGCACGGAAACCGAGGTTCGCCGGGGCACGGAAATCGAGGCATCGCGGATCCCAAGGTTCGTCGCGCACGGAAATCGAGGTTCGTCGGGGGCGCGGGAATCGAGGCGGCGCGGATCCCGAGGTTCGTCAGCGCGGAAATCGACGCGGCGCGGATCCCGAGGTTCGCCTGCGGCGGCACGGAAATCGAGGCGCTTTAGGGTTTCGAAAAAACGAAAAAGAAAAAATTCGAAATCTTATATAGCCCGAAAAAAAAAATTAAATCCGTCTCGTCTCGAATTGCGCTCGTGGGCGGAAAAGGCTATTGGGCCGGCTCGGTACGCATTTTCTTTTTCTTTAAAAACTGAAACTTCAAACAATTGTAGAAAAATAAATACTCATCAGAAAAATATGAAATAAATTTCTAAATTCTTCAAATAATCCAAAGAAAATTATTTAATGAATACATTTTCCAAAAAGGAAAATAAAAATAAAAACATTTTCTAAATACTTTATTTGAATATAAAATACTTTTCATAAATCAAATAAAGTCCGATAAATTATTAAAAGTATTTTTATTTGGTCAAAAGCATTGACAAACCATTTCTAAACATTAAAATATAAATTTTAAAATTGTCACAACAATAAATAATTTGGTAAAAATAAAAATATCCCATTGGAATAGTTTTTCAACTCTTTTAAAATATTTCATAAATCATTTCAATGAAATAAAAACTCTCTTAGCATTATAAAATCCCTAAAATAATTTTAGAGTTATTTATAATACTTAAAATAAATTTTAAAAACTTTAAAGTAATATTCTAAAAAATTTCCAACTTTATTAAAAAGGGGATAAGTCATTTCATATCCTCTCAAATAAATTTCCTTTAGTTGAAAAATGTTTTGAATATTCAAAAGAATTCCAATAATGATTTAAAACATTTTCCAACCTTTTAATATGTTGAAGGAGTCATTTTACCTTCTCTCATTTTGTTTTGTTGGTTTTGTTTTAAATAATAAATTTCAAAACACCAACGGTGGATATTAGGGAAAGTCATTTTATTCCCTCTCATTTTAATATTCCATAAACTCCAAAAGATTTAAATCATGGAGAAAATCAAACACATCAAGCAAACAATCATTATTTATTTAATTTTATTAACATTCCAAAATTCGGAGAATTTTGGGATGTTACACGTCTCCTCGCGCTGGTGCCGTAGGTCCAAACCCCGTGCGTTTTGGTGGCTCATGCCGGCCGGGAGCCTCGCCGCCATGCTCTGTGTCGCTGTCGGCGTGCGCGCCCTGTGGCCAGTGCCACTGGCATGTGGGCCCAGGGCCCTCCTAATCTTTGATTAGGCCTAACCCCCCCTAACCCCACTGTTAAAATAACAGAGAGAGATAACCCCCCCTCTCTGTATTACATGTGGGTCCAGTGCTTAGATAACTATCTGAATTAATTAAAATGCTTAATTAGGCCCTTGTGTCACTGACCAGTGGACCCCATCCCTGATTAATTAGATTAAACCATTTTATTAAATTGTGGTGTATGACATGTGGGTCACCCATGTCAGTGACACTGTTCTGAATAATGTTTTGGATAATGTTAGATTAAAGAATAAAAGAAATTCAGAAATTCTTTTAAAAATGATTTAAACTTCAGAAATTAATATCTTTTAAACCATAAGTCAGATTCAATAACTTTATAGATCAAAATTGATCATGAAAATATGACGAATACGAATACGCTTTACGTTTGCAACCACCCCCCCTCTAACACAACGAACATCGGCGTTCCCCCCTCTGGCCCGTTTGTTCGATAATTGCCCCATACCGTAAAACTCTCCGGATGAATTTATTTCGAACACGAAAGTTGTTCGGAATAGATCAACTAACCCGGACACACCACCCACACGTGTGTTGGATGTCCACGACACCTCCGGCATGAACCTTCCCCCTTCGGACACCCTGTTCGGTAATTACCCGAAACTGGCAGTTCATCCCCGGATGAATTCCCGCTCCGAGCATATTGCATCGTACTACGTTAGAGCGCCGATAACATTTCATATGTCTTGTCATGTATTTGTTTGCATATGTTTGCTTTGTATTTACTGTTTCTCCCCCCCCCCCTTAATCTCCGGTAGACCCCGCTGCTGCCACGGACTACACCACCGCTGAGTACGACTACTACGTCGACGACCCTACCCCTACCGTCGAGCTTCCAGGCAAGCAGAGCCATTCTCTTCCCCAGATATCGTCTATCTTTCCGTACATTTCTTGCACTAGGAATTGCTGCTACTGCTACGTTACAATCCTATTCAACTGCATAGCTTATCATTGTCGCCCCTTGATTACTTTTCCGCTATCCTATGTTTCCCTGTATATATATGTCTTATAATCAACAATTAGCCCTGCGCCTTTTTAGTCAATAGGATTAGATAGCGGGTCGTGATCACTCTGGGAGTGATCGTGGAAACAATACATTATAAACTACTACAGGTACGGTTCAGAGCAGACACCGATGCAGGCCCCTACCCTGGTTCTGCCGAGCCACATCAAGTGTGAGCTATCGAGGATTAATCCTTGTACTCCACTCGAGGCTGACTTTGTATAGCCGGCCTAGGGTACTGATCCACGGGTGTCCTTAAAGGTAAGGAGTCGGGTGAACCCACGGTGCCCGCGCAGGGTGTCTTAGCGGAACGACAGGTCAGGTGTATTCTACCGGTGTGCGGCGGGCCTGGTACTGTTCGTGGCTGACAGATATCCTGTTGTACGAAAGTCGAGCTCTTCCAAGAGCAAACGCGAGATAAGGTAAGGAGACGGTTCACCTTGTTGGTAGTCGCACGAGTTGGTGGGACGACAGGCCAGGCGGCCAATGGCTCTGGTAATGGGGGTGGACCTGACTGCTGTCGTTGTCCGCGACTCACCTAAATAAGGACAACGATAACGGTTGTTCCGACAGATAATAATTAAAATGCTTAATGGGTTAGGTGGATGACTTGAGTGGGTCGTCGTGCCCTTTACGCAGTACCTCCACGTGGGATTACGGTGTGGGCCCTCTGCGTTGTAGCCTCGTTCAAGGGCTCTTCAGACGTCAGCTTTACCTCGGGCTGATTGCCGGGCTTGGACCGCTTACTCCGGTAGTGGGAAGTGGGTCTGCTTCACTGGCCAGTCGCGTACCGTGCAGGAGTACAAAGGACAGGGGTCCAAAGTTCCTTTGTACTTAGGATTTAGACCCGCGGATAGCCTCTCTGTTGAGCTCGAAGGATGGACTTCGGCGTATCGGATAGCCTCGGTGGGGCATTCCCTGACAAGGTGTACGCCACCCTGGAGATCCGAGCGTGTAGGGTAACAGTAGTGCAGCCCCTGCAGGGAAGATAATCTATTCGGATAGTTGTGTCCACGATAACAGGACGCTTTATGCTGAAGCTAGACTCTACTACTACAAACTACTACTACTAAACTGATTGGTTCCGGGTTTTCTTCCTTGCGGGGGAGTCGCGGAGGGATTCTCGGAGGCATTGTTAAATGTTATATAATACAACTTACTATTATACAATGCTGCAGCAACTTCTGCTGCATTGTTATTACATTCATGCATTTGAACTGTTGGCTATTCTCTTCTCATGCTGCAAGACTCGTCGGAAGATGCTAGTCTTCGTTAGGCCTAGCTTCTTACCCTTATTCTGATTTCTATCTTGCAGTCCACTATATATAGCCTCCCCTTTCCATTTGATACATGCATAAATGTTTAGTAGCGGACGTAAGACTCGCGGGTATGCTAGATACTCACCTTTGCTTTATTTCCCCTTTTTCGTTTTGCCTGATCGGCCGCTGCAGTCGACGTTGGAGCCCAGGATTAGGAGTACCCCGGAGGCGACTACTACGATGTCGAGTTCCCCGTTGACCAGGAGTAGTTCGGTGGATCCCAGGCAGGAGGCCTCGCCTGTTCAATCCGTATCTCTGATGCTATTTGTGCTAGCCTTCTTAAGGCAAAACTTGACTAACTATGTCTTTACTCAGATATTATGATTGTATAACCTATGTATTCGGATCCTCGTGATCCCTGGTATTGTAACATATTGGTTTATCCTTTTGTGTTTAGTGTTGTGCTGTGATATTCTCACCGTGGCACCCTAATCTCAGCCGTGTACCCTGTGTGTATGATTACTGTACACGGATTGATTTTTGGGGCGTCACAAGTTGGTATCAGAGCCGACTGCATGTAGGAAGCCACCCCACCACTACTTGGTCGAAGTTGAGTCTAGTCTTTGAAAAACTATTTTGCTAACTTAATGTTTGGCTTACAGGCCCAAATCGATGTCTCTACGTGTGATATCTATGGTATTAGGATCCTTTTCTCCTTATCTATGCTCTGGGACTCTGCTCTCTTATCCTTGCTGGTAAGTTTTACTAACTCTGACATTAGGATCACGTTCTCTTGATTCCACCCGGCGTTCTGGTGCTTCCCCATTGATTGAGTCGTGTCGCAGGAGTTCTACCCCAGGTGACGGACCGCGGATCCCATTCTCATTTTGGGCAGCCTTTTCACCTCAAGATTTTGGGATAGTTTCCAAGAAGCTATGGGCACTCACCTAAGCTTCAGCACAGCTTATCACCCCCAGTCACAAGGCCAAGTTGAACGAGTCAATCAAGTGCTTGAAGATATCCTTCGGGCTTGTGTCATCTCCTTCGGCAAAAATGGGAGGAATCTCTTCCGTTTGCTGAATTCTCGTATAACAATAGCTATCAAGCTAGTCTGAAGATGGCCCCCTTGAAGTTCTCTATGGGCGTAAGTGTCGAACCCCTCTGAATTGGTCAAATACTGGGGAACGAGCACTCGTTGGTCCGGACATTATACAACATGCTGAAGATCAAGTTCGCGTTATCCGTGAACATCTGAAGGCCGCTCAGTCTCGTCAGAAGAGCAACTATGACCGCAAGCACAAGGAAATGGTCCATCAGCCTGGCGAATATGCTTACCTCCGTTTCACCCCGATGCGGGGCACTCATCGTTTCGGAATCAAAGGCAAGTTAGCACCTCGCTACATTGGCCCATTCCGTATCCTGTCCAGGAGTGGACCAGTGACATACCGATTGGAACTGCCGCCGAACCTCTCTCAAGTCCATGATGTCTTCCACGTGTCGCAACTCCGACGCTGCTTCAAGGATCCTATTCGTGACGTGGATCATGACCTGATAGAACTGCAGCAAGACTTGACTTATCAAGAACATCCAAGCCGCATTCTTGACCAGTCTGAACGCAAGACCCGCAACAAGACGACCAGGTTCCTCAAAGTTCAGTGGTCGAATCATTCTGAAGATGAAGCCATCTGGGAACGCGAAGATCGCCTCCGCGATGAATACCCCGATCTTTTCCCCTCTACCACCTAAATTCTCGAGACGAGAATTCTTGTAGTGGGGGAGATTTCTAACACCCTCACTGTCAGTGAACAGTAATCACCATTACTGTTGATCACTACTGTTCAATTTTTTTGCTTTGATCAACTGGTTCAGTTCAAATTCAAATTCCACTTTGCTATTATTGAAAGCAAGGTGATCATGGATCTTGGTCATCATGAATCAAAACAATTCCAAGCTCAAGTCCATTGCCTTTGAATCGAAATCAAATCAAATGCTCATATTGCCTTTGGTGGAATATTAAAACCAATGTGCAAAATAAACTTTCTCCAAAAATTGTGCTTCCACTTTTATTAAATAACTAATATTCAGTGGAGCATGCCACACCAATTTGGGGATTTTATTAACCTCCAAATTATTTCAAACAAATCAGAACAGTAGCTAAAAACCCCAAATTAATCATTTAATATTTAATTCAAATATTAAATGACTTTTAAATTTCCCAAACCTTTTGTAGCACTAACCTATGGTTATTACTTAATTATGGTACACATTCAACATTTTACAAAAATGCGTAAGTGACTAAATTAAATAAAAAAGAAAATAAACAGAAAAGGAGAAAAACATAAAAGAAAAGAAAAAGGAAAACACCTAAGCTACGCACGGGGCACAGGCCCATCTCTTCTCCCTTCTTCCCCGCCGTGACACTGGCGCCATGCCGTGGTCGCCATGGACGCTGCCACCCCGGTCCCTCCCTTCTCACCTGCTCCGCGGCCTCGTCGACATCGGGGACGATAATATCTAGCCTCCCCGCACTTTGTGGATCGAACCAAGCCACTTTCCCCCTCGCCTCTCCACTGTGTTTTCCCCATTAAGTCCGAACGCCATGGCCGCCTCGGCCGCGAGCTCGCCCGCGTAGCAGCCGTCGCTGCCTCGCCTTGCCTCGCCACCAAGATAGGAATGACCGCCGGCTTCTTCTCCTTCATCCACGACCCCGTGCCCGAGCCGAAGAGCCCCGAATCGATCGAATCGACCTCCTCCACCCCGCGGATCCTCAACGCCGCCGCCGTCATTCTTCTACCCCTGCTGCTTCCGAGCACTAACCGGACCTTCTTGTGTCCTCAGGGTGAGTAACCGCACCGACCCCCCTCCATTGTGGGCTCGAATTCAAGCTCTGGTTCGTACTTCCCGCCACTGTGTTTTGGCCGCCGCCGCGGTGCACGACGACGTCGCCGTAGTTCCTCCCAGCCCGTGCAGATGGTTGTAATGGATTTGTCTCCTCGCGCTGGTGCCGTAGGTCCAAACCCCGTGAATTTTGGTGGCTCGTGCCGGCCGGGAGCCTCGCCGCGGTGCTCTGTGTCGCCGCCGGCATGCGCGCCCTGTGTCCAGTGCCACTGGCATGTGGGCCCAAGGCCCTCCTAATCTTTGATTAGGCCTACCCCCCCCTAACCCCATCGTTAAAATAACAGAGAGAGATAACCCCCCTCTCTGTATTACATGTGGGTCCAGTGCTTAGATAACTATCTGAATTAATTAAAATGCTTAATTAGGCCCATGTGTCACTGACCAGTGGACCCCATCCCTGATTAATTAGATTAAACTGTTTTATTAAATTGTAGTGTATGACATGTGGGTCCCCCATGTTATTGACACTGTTCTGATAATGTTTTGGATAATGTTAGATTAAATGATAAAATAAATTCATAAATTCTTTTTAAAATGATTTGAACTTCAGAAATTAATATCTTTTAAACCGTAAGTCAGATTCAAAAACTTTATACATCAAAATTGATCAGAAAAATATAACGGATACGAATACGCTATCCGTATGTCAACCACCCCCCTCTAACACAACGAACATCGACGTTCCCCCCGCCGGCCCGTTTGTCCAATAATTTCCCCATAACGTAAAACTCTCCGGATGAATTTATTTCGAACACGAAAGTTGTTCGGAATAGATCAACTAACCCGGATACACCATCCACACGTGTGTCGGATGTCCATGACTCCGGCATGAACCTTCCCCCTCCGGACACCCTGTCCGGTAATTACCCGGAGCTGCCAGTTCATCCCCGGATGAATTCCCTCTCCGAGCATATTGCATCGTACTACGTTAGAGCACCGATAACATTTCATATGTCTTGTCATGTATCTGTTTGCATATGTTTGCTTTGTATTTACTATTTCTCCCCACCCCCTTAATCTCCGGTTGACCCCGCTGTTGCGGCCGACTACACCGCCGCTGAGTACAGCTACTACGTCGACGACCCTACCCCTACCGTCGAGCTTCCAGGCAAGCAGAGCCATTTTCTTCCCCAGATATCGCCTATCTTTCCGTACATTTCTTGCACTAGGCATTGCTGCTACTGCTACGTTACAATCCTATTCAACTGCATAACTTATCATTTTCTCCCCTTGATTACTTTTCTGCTATCCTATGCTGCCCTGTATATATATGTCTTATAATCAGCAGTTATCCCTATGCCTTGTTAGTCAATAGTATTAAATAGCGGGCCGTGATCACTCTGGGAGTGATCGTGGAAATGATACATTATAAACTGCTACAGGTACGGTTTAGAGCAGACACCGATGCAGGCCCCTACCTCGGTTTTGCCGAGCCACCTCAAGTGTGAGCTATCGAGGAGTAGTCCTTGTACTCCACTCGAGGCTGACTTTGTATAGCCGGCCTAGGGTACTGATCCACGGGTGTCCTTAAAGGTAAGGAGTCGGGTGACCCCACGGTGCTCGCGCAGGGTGTCTGAGCGGAACGACAGGTCAGGTGTATTCCACCGGTGTGCGGCGGGCCTGGTACTATTCGTGGCCGACAGATATCCTGTTGTACGAAAGTCGAGCTCTTCCAAGAGCAAACGCGAGACAAGGTAAGGAGACGGTTCACCTTGTTGGTAGCCGCACGAGTTGGTGGAACGACAGGGCCGGCGGCCACTGGCTCTGGTAATGGGGGTGGACTTGACTACTGTCGTTGTCCGCGACTCACCTAAATAAGGACAACGATAACGGTTGTTCCGACAGATAATAATTAAAATGCTTAATGTATCAGGTGGATGACTTGAGTGGGTCGTCGTGCCCTTTACGCACTACCTCCACATGGGATTACGGTGTGGGCCCTCTGCGTTGTAGCCTCGTTCGAGGGCTCTTCAGACGTCAGCTTTACCTCGGGCTGATTGCCGGGCTTGGACCGCTTACTCCGGTAGTGGGAAGTGGGTCTGCTTCACTGGCCAGTCGCGTACCGTGCAGGAGTACAAAGGACAGGGGTCCAAAGTTCCTTTGTACTTAGGATTTAGACCGGCGGATGGCCTCACTGTTGAGCTCGATGGATGGACTTCGGTGTATCGTATAGCCTCGGTGGGGCAATCCCTGACAAGGTGTACGCCACCCTGGAGATCCGAGCGTGTAGGGTAACATTAGTGCAGCCCCTGCAGGGAAGATAATCTATTCGGATAGTCGTGTCCACGGTAACAGGACGCTTTATGCTGAAGCCAGACTCTACTACTACAAACTACTACTACTAAACTGATTGGTTCCGGGTTTTCTTCCTCGCGGGGGAGTCGAGGAGGGATTCTCGGAGGCATTGTTAAATGTTATATAATACAACTTACTATTATACAATGCTGCAGCAACTTCTGCTCCATTGTTATTACATTCATGCATTTGAACTGTTGGCTATTCTCTTCCCATGCTGCAAGACTCGTTGGAAGACGCTAGTCTTCGTTAGGCCTAGCTTCTTTACCTTCTTCTGATTTCTATCTTGCAGTCCACTATATATAGCCTCCCCTTTCCATTTCATACATGCATAAATGCTTAGTAGCGGACGTAATACTCGCGGGTATGCTAGATACTCACCTTTGCCCTATTTACCCTTTTTCGTTTTGCCTGATCGGCCGCTGCAGTCGACGTTGGAGCCCAGGAGCAGGAGTACCCCGGAGGCGACTACTACGACATCGAGTTCCCCATTGAGCAGGAGTAGTTCGGTGGATCCCAGGCAGGAGGCCTCGCCTGTTCGATCTATATCTCTGATGCTATTTGTGCTAGCCTTCTTAAGGAAAAACTTGACTAACTATGTCATTACTCGGATATTATGATTGTATAACTTATGTATTCGGATCCTCGTGATCCCTGGTATTGTAACATATTGGTTTATCCTTTTGTGTTTAGTGTTGTGCTGTGATATTCTCACCGTGGCACCCTAATCTCAGCCGTGTACCCTGCGTGTATGATTACTGTACACGGATTGATTTTGGGGGCGTCACAACGGTGAGATGTACTTTACAACTATTTATTCTTGTTGCCCGGCTTATCTGTTTTATAGTGCGGTCCTGTTCATATTCTGTTGTTTATTCAGGTTGGTTCAATGCTATTTAGATCTTTAGCTTTTGTGTTTAAGTTTACTTTTTGCCTAGGATGTGATCATGTCTATTATTTTTTGCCTAGGATGTGATCATGTCTGCTGATTCTTACTGCCAAGCTACAAAAATTGGCCGGTGGTATTTGGTTAGATTAATCTTTATTAAAGTTATTGTTGTCTTCCTAGGAACACTGTTCTTTTCATGCTTGGTTAATCTCGTCCTTTTTACCCCCCGTTGACCGAATTCAATTTGGTTACAGAGATAAAAGAGTTTGTCTTGATAGCTTTATTATTGCTATGATAATTTTTCAAAATGATTTATGGTTATGTTAATTGTTGAAAATGATTTATTGCTAAGATAATTCTCCAAAAAGATACATTGTTGTGGTAGACATCGAAGGGGTGGACGAAGCACAACTTCAGTAAAACTGGGAGTGGCTTCCCCAATCATGTACTATTTTTTCCAGCTTATTGTACTGATTATGTGCTACTACTACATTCTGGGCTGTAAAAAGTACTTTTTTAGATCAGCATTAAAATCACTGCCTTGCATTTTAGATTTTTTTTAGAATTATCTTTCCATTTTTTGTTGCTTCCCATAATAATGACCTGATGATTAAAATCACTACCTCCCAGTTTTTTAGCCCTTGTAGTTCCATATATGGACAATGGTTTATATTAGCATCGAGTACCTTGCTGGCGTCGGATCCATCCGGAAGGAGATTGCTGAGGAGTTGGGTTCTTGTGGGTGGGTTATGTGAAATCAATGGTTGACTAGAGTGAAGAGTTATCAGCTTTCTCAAATGCTGAAGAGTTTTGCAGATCATTTTCCCTTGTTTTGCTTCTGTCCTATTCTTTTGAAATCTGTTGTCGAACTATAGGATTACATATTACCCTGCATCATATCCATCCAATGTTTTCATATATATCTCTTTTCGGCCACATACTTTTGTATTCCTACAGGAGTTCTTTCCATCCATGCACGTGATTCAGTTAACGAAATAAGTTTTTTCTGGTCGATGAAAACAATAGGAGCCCTGGATATCTTAAGCACATAGATGTTTTTTCTTCATTCTTAATAACAATATTGCGCTCTCAAATTTGAGTAGTAATTTTTTCAAATAATAAATAGAAGCATTGTTATAAAAAACTTTTGATTGGTAATGCAAGAACTATGAACCTTATAGAAGGGCTTGTGAAATATTTCTTGAGCTACATCAACAAATGCTAGCTAAATATAAGAATGCAGAACATATCGATTGTCATATGTTATTTTTCCCCATCCACAAAAGGTTCTCTTCTTTTCAATGGTAAGTTTCTAGAGTGTTTCATCCCTATTTTATTTATAACCTTCCTTTTTGTTTTGACTTGTACCTTCAGTTTCACTGGATCATGCTATGCTTATATAATACAACTACTGAATTATGAAGTTCTTGTACTTAGAGATCCATGTTTGGTCACCTTGCTCAGAACTGGTCTGGTTCTCTCTGGTGCTTTATTTATTCGCCTTTATATGCCATATATCTACTGATTGACTATTAGAAGTACCTTCGCTTCTAATATACTCCTATGTTCCATAATTCCTATCGTGGTTTTAGTTCGTGTTCTTTCAACTAAAACAATGACAAGAATTATGAAGACGATGGAGCACATAGTTAAATGAACTTTATGATGTTAGGTGGACTTGTTGAATGTTTTTGCCTTTCTATTTGGGAGACTTTAGCCTACCTAATTAGGATTGTATACATGGTATCGAGATTTCGTTAGATTTTAGTTGTTTGAACCGGCTGTTGGCTTCTGTTTTTCTTTGTCAGCAATGCTACAAAATAGGTTTTACTGGATACATTGTTTGCACTTTCATACCTGATTTTTGTGTGCATATTTTATCTTGGGGATCACTATTGGGGATTACTATTGAGGATCAGATGACAAGTTCATCGGTGTGTAAGACGTCTACCCTTTCAACGATGTTATTCCACCAAATACACATGTCAGTGAAGAGTTTCTTGGACAACGAGGTGATCTTCGGTTTCGATGGAAGCCTATCTATGTAATATCAGCAATGCTACACTTACATAATTTTACAGAAGATTACAGTCTGATTTGTTTTTAAAGTGATGTGATTGGTCTAATGGAGAGGGATGGGCCCCACCCAGGCTAATTCAGGGGTGGCAGTTAAGGTTATTAAGGAAAGGTCCGTCAAATCTCTGTAGGTGCTCCGTACGTTCAGCATTTTTTATGTAATATAGCTACCTATATAGTTTACTTTCTACAACAGATGTAAATAAATTATCAGGCACTTTGTTAGCACCATCTTTCTATTCGGGTTAATGTGAGGTCATCTACAATACCTGATGTTCATCACTCCATACCTTAGTGACCGTGAGCTGAATAACCAGAGCTATCTATATGATGCATCACTTTATATGTAGCTTGCTTTTTAAAAAGAAATGTAAACAAGCTATTATGGAATGATCTGATCGGCCTCTAAATATTCTTATGTGTAATACTATTTAATACTTTAATACGTACTGTTTAATACATGCTATATTGTTATCTATAACACATCATCACTATGTGGCTTCTGCGCCATTGGCGCAACCGGGTGTAACACCCTCAGTTGTCTGTAACAGTAATCCTTTTTCTAATGACAATTACTATTGCTAAATCATGCCATGATTAAATTTGAATCAAATCAAATCCAAAATGCCTTTTGTTGATATTAAAAATAATGTTGCAAATAAAACTTGTCCAAAAATTATACAACCACTTTTATTAAATCACAAATAATCAGTGGGTCATGGCCATGTGGTTATGGTATTTTATTATGCCACTGGAAAAATCAAACAATTCAAACAACTAGCAAAACAGCACTATTTAATAGTTGCAGCACTAAAACAAATAGCAAAACATTTTTGAAATGCCCCAAACTTTTTGTGGTATGCTTACATGGTGCAACATAATTGTACAAACCAATTTCATGTTGAGCAAAAATATTAAAGCAATAAAAACAATTACAAAAAGGAAAGAACAGAATGAAAAATGAAAGAAAACTGGAAAAAGCTCTAAGCCTCGCCCTGGGCGAAGGCCCACCCGGCCCAACCCCCTCCCCTTGTCTTCTTCCCCCAACCACTCCCCCACCTGCCCCGTACGGCGCCGGGCTCGCCGACGACGCTCGCAAGCCGGACCCGCTCCCACCTGCTCCCTCCCTTCGCGGAGACGATAAGGGTGCCCCCAGCCACCCCCTGGACACGCCCGCCACCATTTCCCCTCCCCCTGCAGCTCGCTGTCACCGGGGAAAGATCCCACCCGAGACGCCGTCGCCATGGCCGTGGGCTCACACGGCCAGTGAGCTCGCGTCGCCACGCCGCCTTGTCTAAGCTCTTCGCCTTCCTCGACTACGCCAGGCCACGGACGGAATCGAGCCCAGAGACACTGCATGGTGCGCCACATCGCCGTCTCCTTCCTCGTCGCCGGCGAGATCGCAGAGGAATTCCCGCCGCCACAACCCTCCATCGAGCCCGCTGCCCCCCTCAACACGTCCCCGGTGAGCAACCTCACCGTCTCCAAGTGCCCGTTGGATCCCGTTAGGACCGTAGGCGTGATCTCTCTTCCACATGCTCCGGCCGCCGCCGTTCGTCGTCCTAGCCGTGCCTACAGACCGTCCCAGCCCACGGTTTTGGCATGCGCGAGTTGCTGCTGGTATGCACGATCCGTTTGGCGCATTATATAGCTCGTTTGCTTCGTGTAGCTAGACTCGCCATGGACGCCCGAGCTCGGCCTCCCGCCATTGCTGACCCCGTGCTCGACTGTGTCCACCATGACCTCCTCCCCCACCATGGCCCGAAGCGGCGCGTCTCCCTGAACCCATAGCAACAATCGGCACCGAGTTTGGCCGCCGGAATCAAGCGCTACCTCGAGTTCGCCGGAGCCCTGTCGCCGGTGAGCTCGCCGGAGTCACTGTCATGCGGGCCCCTTTGGTCAGAAGTTTAGTTAGCCCTTAATCACAGCCCGGTGGGTCACTTACATGTGGGCCACCTCCCTAAATAACCCTCTGGATTTAGTTAACTAAACTGTTTTATAATAACTGTCTCACTGACCTCCCTAAATAACCCTCTGGAAGAAGACCCGGAACCATACAGTTTAATAGTAGTAGTTTGTAGTGGTAAGATCCAGCTTCAGCATAAAGCGTCCTGTTACCGTGGACACGGCTATTCGAATAGATTAATCTTCCCTGCAAGGGTGCACTGGCGTGACTCTACGACGCTCGGATCTCCACGGTGGCGTACACCTTGTTAGGGAACACCCCACCGAAGCTATCCGACACAAAGTAGCCCATCCTTCGGCAATCAACAGAGAGGTCATCCGCCGGACTAAATCCTATGTACGCCGGGCTTTGGACCCTAACCCGAACGTACTCCTGCACGGTGCGTGACTGTTCGGTGAAGCAAAATCAAAGCAAATACAGATACACCGCTCGAGCAAGAGAAGACAATACCACTTCCCGGTAATCAGCCCGCGATACTGTTGACGTCTATAGACCCTCGAACGAGACTACGATGCAGGGGAGCCCACACTCCTCATCCCACGTGTAGGTAGTGCGTACAAGCCAAAAGGCTACTCAAGACATCCGTCGAACCATTTAGCATTTTAATTAACCTGCGTGACAACCATTATCGTTGCCTCGACTTAACTGACCTGCGGACAACGACAACAGTCAGGACCACTAGTACATCGGTGCCTGCCCTGTCGTCCCACCAAGTCTCTGCGGTTACCAACAAGGTGAACCGTCTCCTTACCTTGTCTCGCGTGTTCTCTTTGTAGAGCTCGACTTTTCATGGTTTGGTAACTCTCGCGAGATACGAGCAGGGGTCAAGCACGCCAGTAACGTCGGTCGTACCCTCCCTGTCGTTCCCGTCGCAATACCGCTCGCGGACACCGTTG
Organism: Bromus sterilis; assembly: GCA_950022295.1. Taxonomy (NCBI): domain Eukaryota; kingdom Viridiplantae; phylum Streptophyta; class Magnoliopsida; order Poales; family Poaceae; genus Bromus; species Bromus sterilis. The sequence continues at coordinate 285,008,783 of OX465596.1, forward strand.
GGTCATCCGAATTCTTACCTTAAGGACAACCGGGGCTCAGGTACATAGGGCGGCTATACAGAGTCAGCAACGAGTGGAGTACGAGGATTACTCCTCGATAGCTCCACTTGATGTGGCTCGGCAGAACCGAGCTAGGGGCCTTAGGCGGTGTCTGCATTGTACCGTACCTGTTACAGTTATAATAAATTGTATCTGCAACACTCACCAGAGTGATCACGGCCCGCTATCTAATCCTAGCTAACAATGCGCAGGGCTCACTGCTGGATAAGATATATATATTTATAGGAAGCATAGGATAAAGGAAGGTACATCAAGGGGCGACAATGACAGGCTATGCAATTGAATAGGTAAGCAACATGGCAGCAGCAGTAACAATGCCTAGTGCAAGAAATATACGGAAAGATAGGCGATATCTAGGGAAGAGAATGGCTCTGCTTGCCTGGAAGCTCGACGGTAGAGGTACGGTCGTTGACGAAGTAGTCGATCACAGGGACATCGGCAGCGGACGTCGAGACTACCGGACAATAAGAGAGGGGGAAGAAACAATAAATACACGGAAATAATAGAAATACAAATACAATACACGACAGATGCATTGTCAATGGTGTTCTAACGCGGTACAAAGTGTTATGCTCGGAGTGGGAATTCATCCGGGGATGACATACCGGCTCCGGGTGATTATCAACAAACGGCCCGGAGGGGGAAGGTTCCATGTCTGTAGTGTCGTGAATATCTGACAGACATATGGATAGTGTAACCGTGATCGTTGATGCATTCTGAACAACTTTTATGTTCAGAACATTTCCATCCGGAAAGTTTTACCGGTATCGGATAATTACCGGGCAGTGCAATCGGAGGGGGCATGTCTCTTGTGCGGTATGGTAGAGGGGTGTGGTGGGGTATGGATAGCGTATCCGTATTCATTACATTCTTCTGATCAATTTTCATGTATAAATTATTTTCATCTGACTTACGGTTTAAAAGATATTGATTTTCTAGGTTTAATTGATTTTATTTATTTTCTAGTTTTTATTTTATTAAATAAATCAACTTTATCCACAATAGTAATGTTGACCAAGTCAACCTGACAGAGGGGACCCACAGTTCATAGGCTGGAGCCTTTGACCTGGTCAAGTGACCAGTGGGCCCCATGTGTCATAGACTCCCAGTGGATTTCTCTAAAATTACTAAGTCTGAGAATTTGTTCTGGTTTAGCCCTGTGTGAATTTAATATCTAGTTAATTAAGCCTCAAAAAAATATATGTCAATGACATTATTTGATCCTGGTTAAGTGTACAACAAGCCCATGCCATTAGAATGATTAATTAAAATTAGTAGCACCTAGTTTTAGGAAAATGAAGTGGTTAAGCTAATGATGATAACTTGGCAGAAAATTGCTAGGTCTGCATTTTTCTGTTGTTAATAAAATTTAGCTTTTTTCGAAAATCTATAACTAGAGTTTTACAACTCTTATGATTTTGAAGTCAACATCAACTTGAGCTCTTTTCTATGATCTACAGCCCGGTACAATTTTCATTCATATTGGAATTCATCTCCCCTAATTAAATATTTTCTGGAAAAGGATTGTTCACTGTTAATTTCAGAAGCTTGTTAAAATTAGCCAACTTTGCTAGATGAATGCCATTGATCTACAACTCAAATGGAGTTGCAACCTATAGGTGTCTTAAAGTACATTGGGTGTGCTTTCAAACCATGTTATTTGTTGCCATGAATAGCTCTAGTAGAAAGTCCAGATCTTGCTCTAAACTAGCCATGGTGGAATTTCTATTTTCTGTTAATAGAAATCTGCCACTTATGATTTTTATTGGAGTTAATCTATGCACTTTTTGAAGATGCTCCAATGGAACAAATTGAAGTTTGATGCCTCAACTTTAAGCCCGTATCATTTTAGCAATTTTTGGATTGGATATGCTGCTGTTTTATTGCTGTTAAAAGTGCTGCAGCAGCACAAGTAGCACCAGCTAGCAACAGCAGAGCAGTAGCAAGCATCGCATCAACTGAAAGCAGCAGCTGCAGCTAGCACCATAACAACAGCAGAAGCTGGCGGCAGCAGCGCCATAGCTGCTGGGCACGGGTTCAGAGCGTGGACAATCGAACCAGGGCATGGTCAGGAGCGCGCTAGGCGTGGCCAAGGCGCGGCCAGCGCAGGGCGTGCGCGTCCTACGGCCACGGCGACGTGTGGCGGCTGTCGGAACTTGGACTCGCGGCAATGGTGCTATGGGACACGGCGGAGGGAGCGAAAAGGTTAGGGGGTGCGCGGGATCACTATGAGTTCAAAGGGGAGCTCGGGGGAGCCAGGGTAGCGCCATCAGCGGCGAATCGGCCGGTCGCGCCCGACAGCCATGGCAGTGAGGAGGCGCACGGCGGCAGAGACGTAGAGGCCTGCGGCTTGAGGTAGAAGACGGGGTCGACGGATTCCAGGTGTAGGGAGCGCCTGGACACGCCGACGGGGCAAGATGCGGTCAGTGGCCGCGCCAATGGTGGGACGGCGGCGGCCGACCACTCGGAGGCGAGCTTGGGGAGGAAGAAAGGAGAAGGGAGAGGAGGGGAAAAGGAGATTAGGGTCTGCCCTGGCGTCGATGGAGGGGTCTTATGTGTCGCAGCACACCGCCGGATGGCCGACACGAGGCCATCGGTGGTCATGGCTTCGACGGCGGCACCGGGGGATGGGGGATGAACAGGGGAGGAAGAAAAGGAGTGGGGAATGGCTTGGAGATGGGCTGGGCCCGCTAGGTGATTGCCCTTGGCGATGGATAGATTTCTCCCATTTTTGCAAATTTGTTCTGTTTTCTTTTGTATTTATATCTTGTTTTGCTAGCATTTGATTTTGTAAATTATTAGACTTGCTCCATTATTTGTATTGCCCTATGTAGCAATGCCAAAAAAAGTTTGGTGGCCATATAAATTCAATTGCATTTTTGTTTTATTTAAAAGGGGTCAAATGCTACTGTTTTGCTATTGTTTTGATTTGTTTACAATATTTAAACCTTGTAATAAATGCCCACTATTATTTTAATATGACCTAATGATTATTATGCATCTAATAAAATTGTTTGCAACATTTTTAGATTCACTTTTATTTCCACTTTGTTTTTTATTCCATCCAAAGGGATTTGAAAAAGATTTGATTCAATGATGATCAAGTCATGGTTAATCACTGAGCTTAGTCATTAATAAAAATGATCACTGTAGCTTGACACCAAGGGTGTTACATCTTAGAGGCTAAACCAGGAACTCTTGGTGATTACATTTCCACACATGCAAATGAGTTTTCTTCTGAATCTCACAGACAGGGTCATCGCAATTATAGCACAGAAATATAAGCATTACTTACGAACGTGGAAATATATATATAATAACATTTTATTATTGCCTCTAGGGCGTATTTCCAACAGTCTTCCACTTGCACTAGAGTCAATAATATTGTCAGTGCTTGGGGCACTTTACACCTATGGCATACGGGTGTATTGCATGCTGCATTTGTGGTGTAGACTTCATCTTCAGATATGATGTTTCAGGCACGCTTTGTATATGTTGGAATCATTTGGCAGGACCTTGGTTCCTTAGAGTTCTTCATTATCTCCATTGTTCCGAGAAACATATCTTATCTTTCATAAGTTTAACTTTTCACTGATTGTCCAATGATCAACATATTGATCACTTTGGTATCTTGCTCACAACCTTTTGGGGCACTGGACATATATGGTCATTTTACATATTATGGTGTACATGATTAATACAAACTCATAGGTTAGTGAAATTCAATTCATGCGTTTTGCTTCTCTGTGTTCATGAACACCGAATTCTGCAAACAATTTTTCACCATGACGTCGACAAGAACATCCTTCTTGGCGTATTCGTACTAAACTACTTTAGTATCGTGTCAACATGTAATGTTGGATTTAGCATGATAAGGCACTTACTATCTACATAGATCATTGTGCTCAATAATAATGCTATATTAGCCCAAGTACATCAACTGAAAACTATTTCCAATGAAGTCCTTATTCCTGTCAAGAAATTTATATCATTTCTAATCAACAATATGTCATCTACATAAGGTTTTAGAAATATTATTGAGCTCCCACTTACTTTCTTGAATATTCAAGAATCTTCGTTATTCCTGATGAAAACAAACCCTTTTAGTAATTTCATCACAACAAAAATTCCAACTCCATTATGCTAGCTTCAGTCCATTACTGGATATCCGAGGATTGCATCTATTCTAGCATCCTTTGAATCGACAAAATATTCCGGTCGTATCACATATACGTCCTTTGTTATATTTCCATGTAGGAACTTTGTTTTGACATTCATTCTAACATATCCTATAAATGAGATATGTAGTAATTGCTAGTATAACCCAAACTGACTAAAGCATTTCTACGGTCGACATTACTTTGTCGTAGTCAACCTTTGAACTTGCTACAAAACATATTTCCAACGAGTTGAGCTTTATGGACAAAACAATTTCATCCGAATCAGTTATAGATCCATTTATATATTCTTTGGACTCTTAGTCTTTCGGAGGGTCTACCAAGTTCGAAACTTGACTTGCTTCCATGGATACTATATCGGATTATTTGGCATTTAGCCAAATCCCGGAGTCAGGTCCCATCAATGCTTCTTTGTATCTCACAGGTTTATCATTGTCGAAAAAAATATCTCGTTTACATATCATTGATGTTTGAACGAGTTTTTCTTAACCTGTGTGGTTCCGCTGTGCACTTCTCTGAAGATTCAACAATCTTGACAAGTTGCACTATCCTCCCATTCACTCTTTTGTAAGAAACTATTTTCTTCAAAACACAACGTTCTTAACAACAAACAGCTTTGCATTTGTGTAGTGATAGAGACATACCAAAACTTTTGGCATAACCTTAACAAAGTAGCACTTATCTGATTTGTTGTTTCGAGTATGTCAAAAATATGTCTCATGTACTCAAATATTAAAAAGAAAATATGGTTTTAATAATCCATAGCATATCTAATATGGTGTCATTTCAATAGATTTGATGGTGCTCATTTCAGTGTAAAAGTCGTAGTCACTAACGCATAACTTAATAAGTATAATGGGAAATTGATAAATGTCATATTTGATCTTACCGTGTCATACATGGCTTGATTACGTCTCTCGAACACTTTACTCTTAGTGGTGTTTCAAGAGGCGCAAGTTCTGACACTTCTTCACAACTCATCAGACGTTTGCTAAACATGTAACTCAAATATTACTTTCTACAATCTAATTTGCAGAAGCATTATTTTCTTGTTACAATAAATTTCTATTTCACTCTAAAATTCTTTGAATATTTCAAAGATTTCATACGTATGTCTCTATTGAACAGATATCCATATATCTACTTCAAATCATGAGTGAAGATAAAAAATCCACTACACACAACTACACATATTGGACTACACACATCATCATGTATGATTTCCAATGGTTTAGTTGCCCGTTCATGTATGGCCTATCAACGGTGTTCTAGTCACATTACTTCAAGAAAAAGTTCGCAATCGTCAAATGATTCATAATCATATGACTCGAAAGTCCATCACTTATGGAAATACTTCATGCATGTTATGTCACTTGTGACAAACTGCAGTGCCACACCTATGTGGTATTTCTGTCAGATTTGCGACGTTTAGCGTTAATGTTATGGATGTTTTAGTATTATTATCAAGATTCATAACATACAATCTACTAACAATAGACATATGGCATTTATGTTATTCATAACTTTGAACAACTTTCTTGCAACAAACATGATTAAAAATGATGTTATGCAACAAGGCTAAAGTGTACTAACAATTTACTCAACTCTAAAATGAATTATGAAGATAATCATAGAGTAAACACACAATATAGTACACCTTTCATCGTGTTCCTGTGCGTGTCAAAACTCATCATCTGCTAGTCATAAAGGCCATTGTATTTCTTGCATCGACTTGCAACAATATGCAATTCAAGTGATATTCCAGTGATTGACTTTGTTTAATCACAATATCTAGAATCAACAATTAACTACTTAATCATGATTCCCAAGAATTACATCTTTTGACCAGAAATGAACTCATCTATAACTTGTATGACTTTCATTTCTGAGCTGGATATCCACGGGGCACGATTTATCCAAGTTGGATAAAGGAGAGCCGAATCCTACCAACGCGCAGGCCACGTCGCTCTCCTTCCTTCCACACGAAACCTAGGGTACCTAACCCTAGGATTTGCCGAGGCCGATCCTTGGCGCGTCTGTGGGAAAGACATGCGCGTTGGAATCACGGATTCGGTGACTCCAATCATCATCAACAACGACTGCTAGATTGCATCTGGAAAACTCACCTTCATCGACACAATCAACTTCATCGACAACAACGTGCAACCATCGTACGAGCAAGAGCAGCGCAGATTCCATGCAGCACCTTTAATCAGCTCCTTCCGCACATGAAGACCAGATCGATTCCATCAGTTTCAAAAAGAAGAAGAAGAAGAAGACGACGATCCAAGTCATGTGAAGCAGAAGAAAGAAATAAAAAAACGAATTTGCTAAAACACATTTTTTTAGGGGTATTTGCTAAAACACATTTTAGCTATGTCACATGTAAGCCCATAATCTCCCGGCCTGGTTATTCTTTTCAATCGTTACCAGCGAGCAGGCTTTTCCACTGGACAACTTCTCTTATTTGAGATCAACACCTGTGCATACGTAAGCATACAAAAAAGCACATGTACAAGTGGGAGAACGCAAACCCTTTTTCTATTGTTTATCATTTTTTCTATTATTTATTATCTCATTTTCTTCTGCCACCTTCTTCCTCATTTTTATGCTGTTGACGAATTAGTGCTCACGCTTAGATGTTTATCTAGTATAACTATTTTTTATTTTACCATTTGTTTTGGTGGTTAGATTGGGTCATATTAGTTCTCCTTTTAGAATTTATGTGTTTTTATCCCGATTGCAAGTCTACCATTAAAATTCAATTGGGTCATGAATTTATGTTGTTGTTTTATATTATATATATTTTCTTTAAATTTTTTATTTTATTTTTTCCTTTTTTTTCTAAATACATGAATATAATTTTAGTAAATACTTTTTAGAAATTTGGAAAAAAAAAACATTATATTATATATCGCGTCGATACTTGTTTGTTGTCGCGACTCGAATTGTTCATCAACCCAATTACAAGTCGCTTACCGTCTACAACTAAATTTTATTTCGCAAAGCCCAGTTGCAAGTCGTCCATCGACTTGCAACCGAACCTGTCTCGTCAACCCAGTTACAACTCGCACCTGTTTACAAATTCAATTGCAACTCACATTGATTTGCAACTGTTTTTTTTTCAGCAGCTTTTTTTCCTCACTTACAGGTTCACCAATGAGTCTCAACTTGAGATGATTTTTTTTCAGTTGCAAATCCACCAACGAGTCGAAACTAGGTTCGATTTTTTCCTTAGTTCAAGTCCACCAATGATTTGCCACTAGGTGTGGCTTTTTTTCTGAGTTGCAAGTCCACCAACGAGTTGCCACTGTATTCGACTTTTTTTTCTCAGTTGCACGTCCATCAACGAGTCGCAACTGAGTCCGATTTTTTTTCTCAGTTGCATGTCCACCAACGAGTCGCAACTGGATCCGGTTTTTTCCAGTTGTATGTCCACCAACGAGTTGAAATTAGGTCCAACTTTTTTTCTCAGTTGCAAGTTCACCAATAAGTCGCGACTGGTTCTGAATTTTTCTTCTCAGTTGCAAGTCCACCAACGAGTCACAACTGGGTTTAACTTTTTCTTCTCAATTGTAAGTCCACCAACGAGTCGCAATTGGATCCAGTTTTTGTTCTCAATTGCAAGTCCACCAATGAGTCGCAACTGGGTCCAACTTTTTTTTCTCAATTGCAAGTCCACCAACGGCCGCAACTGGGTTTAATTTTTTTCTCAGTTGCATCTCCACCAACTAGTCACAACTGGGTCTGACTTTTTTCTCAGTTGCATGTACACCAACGAGTCGTGACTGTGTTCGACTTTTTTCTCTCAGTTGCATGTCCACCAACGAGTCGTAATTGGATCCATTTTTTTTTCAGTTGCATCTGCACCAACAAGTCGCAATTGGGTCCGTCTTTTTTCTGTTGCATCTCCACCAATGAGTCGTAACTGGGTCCGTCTATTTTTATAATTGCATGTCCACCAACGAGTGGCAACTAGGTCCGACTTTTTCTTCTTTTCAATTGCAAGTTCACTAATGAGTTGCAACTGTGTTTGACATTTTTTTCTCAGTTGCAAGTCCACCAACGAGTTGCAACTGGGTTCGAATACTTTTTCTCAGTTGCAAGTCCACCAACGAGTCGCAACTGAGTCCGAGTTTTTTCTCAATTGCAAGTTCATCAATGAGTCGCAACTGGGTTTGACATTTTTTCTCAGTTGCAAGTCCACCAATGAGTTGCAATTGGGTTCGACTATTTTTTTCTCAGTTGCAAGTCCACCAACGAGTCGCAACTAGTTTATCTTTTTTTTGTCAGTTGCATGTCCACTAACGAGTCGCTAATAGATCCGTCATTTTTACCAGTTGCATGTCCACCAAGGAGTTGCAATTTTTTTCTCAGTTGCAAGTTCACCAATGAGTCGCAACTGGGTCTGAATTTTTCTCAGTTGCAACTCCATCAAGGAGTCACGAGTGGGTTCAAATTTTTTTCTCAGTTGAAAATCCACCAACGAGTCGCAACTGGGTCCAATTTTTTTCTCAGTTGCAAGTCTACCAATGAGTAGCAATTGGTTCCGACTTTTTGTTTCTCAGTTGCAAGTCCACAACGAGTCGCAACTGGGCTCAACTTTTTTTTCGGTTGCAAGTCCATCAACGAGTCGCAACTGAGTCCAATTTTTTTCTCAGTTGCAAGTCTACCAACGAGTCGCAACTGGGTCTGACTTTTTTTCTCTGTTGCAAGTCTACCAACAAGTCACAGCTAGGTCCGATTTTTTCTCTCAGTTGCAAGTCCACCAACGAGTCGCAACTGAGTTCGATTTTTTTCTCAATTGCAAGTCTACCAACGAGTCGCAACTGGGTCTGAATTGTTTTCTCAGTTGCAAGTCTACCAACGAGTCGAAGATGAGTTCGACTTTTTTATCAGTTCCAAGTCCAGCAACGAGTCGCAATTGGGTTCAACTTTTTTTCCTCAGTTGTATCTCCAACAACGAGTCGCAACTGGATTTGACTTTTTTTCTCAGTTACAACTCCACCAACGAGTCGTAACTGGGTCCGGATTTTATTAAGTTGCAAGTCCAACGAGTCGCAACCACGTCCGACTTTTTTTCTCAGTTGCAAGTCCACCAACGAGTCGCAACTCGGTCAAACTTTTTTTTCTTAGTTGGAAGTTCACCAATGAGTCGCAACGGGGATCGACTTCTAAAACTAACAAACGAAGGGAGGTGTGAGAAGGGTCTCGCGGGACATAATTATGTCACATGTAGATGCTTCCTAGTCGTTCCCATATTTAATATTTCTTCATTACAATTTTTTAAAATATGACATTAATGTTTTTTCATACTTCATAAAAAAAAAATTAATAGATGATCAAAAAAATGAAATACAAATTGTATATTTTTTCTATATACTTTTTAAATACATGATCAACATTTTTTCATATATGGTTTAAAAAATTCTTAGCGCCCGATTACCAATTTTAAATACATTATAAAAAAATACATATACAATTAAATTCTTTAAATACAGGATCAAAAAAATTCAAAAATATTTGCCTATATTTTATAATTTTGGCGTATATACGATAAAAAAATTTCACACACGTTTAATATTTTTCAAATGTCTCATTAACATTGATTAAATAACATAATGAGTTGTTTCATACATAACGTAATTTGTATATACATATTTTTTAATATAATTATTGTATATTATTTTCAAGTACAAACAAAAAAGATAAATAAGTAAATAACGTAAACTATACAAAAAAACGTGGACGTGGCCTCCGACACATTTGGGCCGGCCCATTACACGCCTAAACAATGGGGCGAATCATAATTTTTCAGACTGCTTATCGGGCTGCTTTTTTTCTATGAGACAAACAAACAAAAAACTGGATAAATAAATAATTAATTTTTTTGTTGTGCTAATTTGTGATAAAATCATTGTACATGTACATGTGTTTTAGACAGAGCCATAAAAAAGGTCCGATGCGATCTGGGCGACGTCGTCTTCCTCGACTCGGCGAGTCGATCTCCTCTCAACTGCTCCTGGCGGACTCGGCCTCCTCTCGATTCCGGCGAACGCCCTTCCTCGCGGCATTGTAAGCCGCCGGTTTCCGCCGATTTCCGAGGCATTGTAAGCAGCCGCTGGGTCGATCCACGCCTTTCAAGTCGCCGGACCGATCTGCCATCTTCAAGTCGCCGCGAAGCCGCCGGTTTCCGCACAGCAGTCCTCCCGCCACCAGCCATCGTCGCCTCCCGGGCTCCCACAAGATGCGGATGCCGCAACCGCTACGACCACTGCATCTAATACAAGGTCGTGATCAAGATAGAAGACCAGGCGCCGGCCTTCGGACCCGTCTACCGCTCAAGATACAAGCCGTCGCCGCCTTCGACAGCGACAAGCCGCCAGTCTGTCGGCCTCCGACCCGTGCACTGACTACACGCCAGCATGCGACGCATCGACCGAGTTCCTCCCCTTCACGGTCGTGCTCTGCCAACTACTCCTTGCCGCTGCTCAACCCACTGCAGACTCCAGTTTCTTGTTGAAATAAGGCATGGGATTTAGGCCCATCTAACAATTTCAGAAAATCTCTAAGGGCCCATGTGGGAAAAATGACATGGGTGTGGTGCTAAGTTTAGTCCCACTCCGGAAGTGAAGGGTGAGTTGCACCTCTTTATAAGGTGAGCTCTCCTACATGCTATTGAGCAAGTAGAAGAGTGAGAGCTCACGCGCGCTCCTCCTCCGCCGCCCGCCTCGCCTCGTCACGACTCGCGCGCGCGCCGCGCTTTGCGGAATTGAGCCGAGCCGAGCTAAAACCTATGTCATGTGTGCGCTTAATTTTTGCCAGTCAGGAACGGCTAATGAATTGGCATTAATTTTTAGTTAATGCAATTAATCACGAGTTAACCGTTGCACGATCTGAGATCGTGGGCCGACTCGGTCGCGGGTATCCAGTCCCACGTCGCCCTACCTCGGCTGTGTATAAAAGGAGCCGCAGCAACCCTAGCCGCCGCACAACAGAATAGATCGCATATGTTCTTCCTCGCGCACCGCCCACGTCGTTCCACGCACTACCGCTGCCTCCGGCGATCCCATCCCGTCCGCCGCGTGCACGGCTGTGCGGGAGCGCAGGCCTCCGGAACCGTGCTCCTTGCGATCCTGCACCGGGAGAGGAGAAATAAGGTCTTTGGGGAGCGTCTACGACGCGACTTCTCGCTTCCGCTCCGGCTCGTCTACTTCGACTACTTCCTCTACGTCGCCATGTCTACCGAAGCTGAGAAGGCCGCCGCCGAGAAGCTCGCTCAGGAGGAAGCCGCCGCCGCCAAGAAGACAGCCGACGAACTTGCTGCTGCTAGCAGCGCATGCGCTGTTGCGATCTGGCCGAACGGAGGGTATGATCTACTCACCCCGTTCATCGTTGCTTTCATCTATGCCATGCTTATTGTCTGCGTACATATATGTGTTATCTGCGTAGATCTGAGTTGCATGGTTAAGTATCAGTATGAGATTAATCTTGCATGTGTCATGTTCATGATTTATCTAGGGATTAAATTGCTTGGAAAATTGCTAATATATCCAACAATCCAGAAAACTTAATTTTTATAGGCAATTTTCATCTCCTGGTTTTGCTGCGACACTGAAACCGAACCCGTTTACGGGCCAAAATTTTATGCGTTGGCAAACAAAGACTATTTGGTGGCTCATGTCTATGAATGTCTTCTGGGTCGTTGGAGAGACTCCCACTGGAACGATTATTCCTCAACAGGAGAAGGCGTTCAGGGACGCCTCCATCGTCTTTGTGGGAGCAGTTCTTAGCGTGATCGGAGACAAATTAGTCGACGCGTATTTACATATGCGTGATGCCAAGAACTTATGGAGTGCACTCGAGGCAAATTTCGGAGCAACTGATGTCGGGAGCGAGTTGTATGCTATGGAGCAGTTCCATGATTATAAGATGGTCGAGAACCGTCCTGTGTTGGAACAGGCCCATGAGATAAAGTGCATCGTGAAAGAGCTTGAGCTCCTCAAGTGTGATCTACCGGACAAGTTTGTCGCGGGATGCATAATTGCTAAACTCCCTCCATCTTGGAGGAGCTTTTCCACCACTCTGAAGCACCAGAGGCGAGGATTCTCAGTTGAGGATGTTATTGGCCATCTGAGTGTGGAGCAGAACTCAAGGGAAAAAGACTCACACCAAAAGGGGGCTGAGGGAACTTTTACTGCCAACATGGTGCAGCAGAAGAACTTTCAGAATAAGTTCAAGGGAAAGAACAAGGTCCAACAGAATACTACCTTCAAGAAGAAGGGGAAGAAGAACAACAAGAAGGATGATGGTTGTTTCACTTGTGGCTCACTGGAGCACTGGGCTAAAAAGTGCCCGAACAAGTATAAGAAGCCAGCGCAGAATTCCAATTCTGTCAATGTGGTCATGGGCAACACGGAGAATGGTGAACCTGGGTACGGTAATTTATTTACTTTTTTCTCAGTTTATCAATCTACTGAATGGTGGGTTGACACGGGTGCAAATGTTCATGTGTGTGCTGACATATCCTTGTTTTCTTCTTACCAGACCACAGGAACCAGGTCCGTACTGATGGGGAACGGCGCACATGCTTCTGTTCTTGGTGTTGGTACGGTCGATCTGAAGCTTACTTCGGGAAAGACCGTGCGGCTGAAGAACGTGCAGCATGTCCCCGATATCAGAAAGAATCTCGTTAGTGGCTCTCTTCTATGTAGAGAAGGGTTTAAATTAGTATTTGAGTCGAATAAAACAATCTTGTCTAGATATGGATTATTCATTGGTAAAGGTTATGAATGCGGAGGTCTGTTCCGCCTTTCCTTAGAGGATTTATGTAATAACATCGTGAATCGTATACATTCTATCGTTGATGAGTCTGAGATTTGGCATTCACGTCTTTGTGACGTAAATTTCGGTTGTATGACGCGGCTAGCTAAGATGAATTTAATCCCGAGTTTCACTTTAGCCAAAGGTTCTAAGTGTGATGCATGTGTGCAAGCTAAGCAACCTCGCAAGCCCCACAAGGCTGCGGAGGAGAGACACTTGGTGCCACTAGAACTCATACATTCTGATCTATGCGAGATGAATGGTGTGTTGACTAAAGGTGGAAAGAAATACTTCATGACATTGATAGATGACTCCACTAGATTTTGCTATGTGTATCTGTTAAACACTAAAGATGAGGATCTACACTACTTTAAAATCTATAAAGCAGAGGTTGAGAACCAACTTGAGAAAAAGATTAAACGGGTTCGGTCTGATCGTGGTGGAGAGTACTTTTCTAATGATTTTAATTATTTCTGTGCAGAACATGGAATTATTCATAAGAGGACGCCTCCCTATTCACCCCAATCAAACGGGGATGCCGAACGGAAAAACCGTACTCTAGCAGATTTGGTTAACGCCATGTTAGATACATCGGGTTTATCCAAGGCATGGTGGGGGAGGCTATATTGACACCTTGTCATGTCCTGAATAAGGTTCCCGTGAAGGATAACGAGATCACTCCCTATGAATTATGGGAGAAGAAAAGAATGACACTCTCATACTTGCGTACTTGGGGCTGTTTTGCGAAAGTAAATGTGTCGATCCCCAAAAAGCGTAAGCTTGGACCAAAGACCGTGGACTGCGTTCTTCTAGGCTACGCTAAGAACAACGTTGGATATAGATTTCTAGTGGTGAAATCTGAGGTACCTGACGTGAAGGTCAGTACGATTATGGAGTCTAAAGATGCTACATTCTTTGAGGATATATTTCCCATGAGAGATATGCAAAGCACTTCTAGACAGGAATCTGATGAGATTCATGAACCCGCCATTCCGATGGAATATTATGAACGAACTCATGATGATAATCTTGTGGAGGAGGACGATGAAGCTCCTATTAGGAGTAAGAGACAGAGGACTGCAAAGTCCTTTGGTGATGATTTCATTGTGTACCTCGTGGATGATACTCCCACTTCTATTTTAGAAGCTTATGCACCACCAGATGCTGACTACTGGAAAGATGCGGTTCGTAGCGAGATGGATTCCATCTTGGCTAATGGAACATGGGAAATCACTGATCGTCCCTATGGTTGCAAACCTGTGGGATGTAAATGGGTGTTCAAAAAGAAGCTTAGGCCTGATGGAAGTATTGAAAAATACAAGGCTAGGCTCGTGGCTAAGGGTTATACCCAGAAGGAAGGTGAAGATTTCTTCGATACTTATGCACCGGTGGCCAGACTGACAACCATTCGAGTATTACTCTCGTTGGCTGCCTCGCATGGTCTTCTCGTCCATCAAATGGACGTTAAGACGTCTTTCCTAAATGGAGATATAGATGAGGAAATCTACATGCAACAGCCAGATGGCTTTGTAGTAGATGGTCAGGAAGGAAAGGTGTGCAAGCTATTGAAATCTTTATATGGCCTGAAGCAAGCACCTAAGAAGTGGCATGAGAAGTTTGATAAAACTTTGACATCTGCTGGTTTCCTTGTAAGTGAAGCTGAAAAATGTATATACCATCGCCATGGTGGGGGCGAAGGAGTTATACTGTGCTTATATGTTGATGACATACTGATATTTGGAACCAACCTCAAAGTCATTGAGGAGGTTAAGACATTTCTATCTCAAAACTTTGAGATGAAAGATCTTGGTGTCGCTGATGTTATCTTGAACATCAAGCTATTGAGAGATAATGAGGGTGGAATTACGCTTTTGCAATCCCACTACGTTGAGAAGATTCTGAGTCGCTTTGGATATTCAGATTGCAAATCTTCTCCAACGCCATATGATCCTAGTGTGCGGATTCGAAAGTTCGAAGGCACAGTTGTAGATCAGTTGAGATATTCTCAAGTGATTGGATCACTCATGTACCTAGCTTGCGCTACGAGGCCTGACATCGCATTTGCTGTGAGCAAATTGAGCCGGTTTGTCTCAAATCCGAGAGATGTTCATTGGCATGCTATTAAAAGAGTTATGCGCTATCTAAAGGGTACAATGAGCCATGGACTTCACTATACCGGATACCCGTCGGTACTTGAAGGGTATAGTGATGAAAATTGGATTTCTGATGCTGATGAGATGAAGGCCACAAGTGGATATGTGTTCACACTTGGAGGTGGCGCTATTTCATGGAAGTCTTGCAAGCAGACTATCTTAACGAAGTCGACAATGGAAGAAGAACTCACAGCACTTGATAAATCCTGCACTGAAGCAGAATGGCTTCGAGAGCTTTTGATGGACTTGCCAGTGGTTGAAAAGCCGATTCCGGCTATCCTTATGAACTGTGATAATCAAACGGTGATTATTAAGTCAAAGAGTTCAAAGGACAACATGCAATGCACAAAGCATATAAGAAGGAGATTGAAGTCTGTCAGACATTTGAGAAACTCCGGAGTAATAGCATTGGATTACATCCAATCGGCTAAGAATCTGGCAGATCCCTTCACCAAAGGTCTATCACGTATTGTGATAGACAATGCATCGAGGGAGATGGGTATGAGACCCACATGAGTTGCGTGGTGGTAACCCAACCTACATGATCGGAGATCCCGTGAAATAGGACCTGGGAAAACAAGCTAGTGGTTAACTGAGGAGAGTAATTTTATTACCCACTCCGTTGGAGATGCAATACTCTCGGTAAATGTATGGTAGGTTGACTTTTGTCTTAATGTGTTCTGAGGCTTTCATAAGCGAGATGCTATCCTACAGAGCGATCTCTGGAAGAACACACCTATATGATCCCGACTGCTGGTCACAGTCTATGAGATAGGGTAATCTCTAGGAAGCTCATGAATAGGCAAGGAATGTGACTAATATGCTCCACCCGCGGGGTCAGCCTTCGGCAGCCTAGTATCGGTAAGACAAGGAGTGAAACTTCTTTACGCCAAACTGTCAATTCAAGGCATAGTCCATTGTTCAGTTGTGAAGGAATGTAATTCTTTGCTCTAAGTGGATGTTCAACCTTAATTGGTATCCACTAAAAATACTGATATATCAAACAGTGTTTGGAACTGAGGACAACACCATGGGACCTTGAGATCTGGTGGGGGATTGTTGAAATAAGGCATGGGCTTTAGGCCCATCTAACAATTTCAGAAAATCTCTAAGGGCCCATGTGGGAAAAAATGACATGGGTGTGGTCCTAAGTTTAGTCCCACCCCGGAAGTGGAGGGTGAGTTGCACCTCTTTATAAGGTGAGCTCTCCTACATGCTATTGAGCAAATAGAAGAGTAAGAGCTCACGCGCGCTCCTCCTCCGCCGCCCGCCTCGCCACGCCACGCCTCGTCACGACGTGCGCGCGCGCGCCGCGGTTTGCGGAATTGAGCTGAGCCAAGCTAAAACCTATGTCATGTGTGCGCTTAATTTTTGCCAGTCAGGAACGGCTAATTAATTGGCATTAATTTTTAGTTAATGCAATTAATCACGAGTTAACCGTTGCACGATCTGAGACGTCAATCGTGGGCCGACTCGGTCGCGGGTATCCAGTCCCACGTCGCCCTACCTCGGCTGTGTATAAAAGGAGCCGCGGCAACCCTAGGCGCCGCACAACAGAATAGATCGCATATGTTCTTCCTCGCGAACCGCCCATGTCGTTCCACGCACTGCCGCTGCCTCCGGCGATCCCATCCCGTCCGCCGCGTGCACGGCTGTGCGGGAGAGCAGGCCTCCGGAACCGTGCTCCTTGCGATCCTGCACCAGGAGAGGAGCAATAAGGTTTTTGGGGAGCGTCTACGACGCGACTGCTCGCTCCCGCTCCGTCTCGTCTACTTCGACTATTTCCTCTATGTCGCCATGTCTACCGAAGCTGAGAAGGCCGCCGCCGAAAAGCTCGCTCAGGAGGAAGCCGCCGCCGCCAAGAAGACAGCCGACGAACTTGCTACTGCTAGCAGCGCATCCGCTGCTGCGATCTGGCCGAACGGAGGGTATGATCTACTCACCCCGTTGATCGTTGTTTCATCTATGCCATGCTTATTGTCTGCGTACATATATGTGTTATCTGCGTAGATTTGAGTTGCATGGTTAAGTATCAGTATGAGATTAATTTTGCATGCGTCATGTTCATGATTTATCTAGGGATTAAATTGCTTGGAAAATTGTTAATATATCCAACATTTCTATCAAGTTGTGGGAAGGGAATCAAACATTCAGAAGATTTTTTTTTTGTTCAGCTCGTACAATCAAAGGAAATCCATCCAGCTGCTTCCAGTACTACAAGTAGTCAAATACAAGGCGAAGCATCTTCCATTTAGAAAGAAACTGATCGCAGCTCCGTCGCCTGCTTGGCTGATGGTAGAACTTTTTCGGGCTGCTCTACGATCCAGCGGCGCTGACCTTCGGTTTTCCAATCTTCTATCGTGGCGGCTCTTTCACCTACAATGTTTGGCTCCAACGCCACGGCTGCCCCCGCTGGACCTCCTCTATTCGATGCTGTGCTGCCAGCCCGCGCGGGCACTCTCACGGCTCTGCCTTCAGCCATAAAAGAATCAGATCAATAATCAATCAAAGGAGGACTCGCGGCCGTCCTTGAGTGCAACGCCATCGACTTCAAGCATCTTCGCGAATGGCTGCGACATCAACACTGCCATCGACTCGCGACTCCTCCCACGATCATCTCCAACTTCGAAGGGACCGACTTCGACAGGCTGCAGTTCGTCGTACGACTCCTCAGTCACTCCGCCGCATTAATACTCGGAGGCTGGCGCATCTTCATCAACAACAAATAACAACTTCATTGCCGCACCCAGTCAAGCGACTGCAGCGCCTTCATCGACTACATGAGCGCCGCCCAGCGCGACGAGTCCTCCCGTCACTCATCGCGCAACTTCAACACGTCGATTAAGCTGCATCGACCCTGCCGCCTAAACCCTCAGGGCTTGGCGGACTCTTGGCTGAACGTTGCAGTCGACATCACGTCGACTCCGTCCTCTATATGAACTATGGGTGAGACATCGACTACGGTCGAGGCGTCGACTCCGTCCTATACATCGACTCTGGGCGCGGCATCGAGTCGCGCCGCTACAACGACATCACAGAATGAGCAATCGAAGTATCTCGCCCGGCGCGTCGAGTCCTTCTCGGTCATTCGCCGCACCGTCGACTCCAAGCACACAAATCATCCTGTGCCGAGCTTCTTTGTATGGGCTCTCCCGTACCGAGCTCCATTACGCAGTAATCATCGCGTCGAGTCCTCTCACCACTCGCCGGATAACTTCATCATGTCAACTACGCCATGCGACCTCTCTGCCTCAACACTCCAGGGCTCGCGGACTCGGGGGCTGAACGTAGCAGTGGCCATCACATCGACTCCGTCCTCTACATCAACCACGGGAGAGGCGTCGACTCCGTCCGCTACATCGACCACGACCACGACGTCAACTTCGTCCTCTACATCAACTATGGCAACAATCTCATCGACTCCGCCGCCTAAGCACTCGGGGGCTGAACGTCACAGTCGCCATCACGTCGACTCCGTCCGCTACATCGACTTCGCTTCGCCACATCGGCTACTCGCCTTCAACTACTCATCTTCGACTCTCTCTGCCGTGTCGATCCTACAACTAAGTTTCTTTACACTCTTATATGCTATGATTCGAAACATCTGAGGGCTATAAAATCATCCTGCCGGCTACGCAGTCATGCAGTAATATCTGAGGGCTACTAAATAATCATGTCGTCTACGCAGTCTTGCAGAAACATCTAAGGGCTACGAGATCATCAAGACGACCATGCAGTCACACACAAACCTCGAGGGCTTCAAAACTATCCTTTCGATCATGCTCAGTTTTATATGTTGTTTATTTGCGTTCGTCAAAGTAGTGAGGCTGGGTACCAAAAGGCCGATCTTATCTCCGGGTCCAACAAGTCTGACATCGCGTCCCTGTAGCCCGGCAAGAGTATGCTGCTGAAGGGCCTACTCATGAAAAGACACACATAAACTTTATATGCTGCTACATTATCCACTCGACAAAAGTGCAACATCTCATGCACCTTACAATTCTTTTGTATATCGTGCAAGTGCATCTTAATAGTTGCACATTTTTCTCCTTCTCAGCAGGTGCTTGGGGGCTGGGCGCTCTCGTGACGCGGCGACGCCAACCTCCTCGTCCATGACCGGTCTCTACAACAACTCACGCCTAAGGCGCAAGACCCGAGTTGAGCACTTCCTCGGATGACAATTACTCGACGACGAAGAAGTCTTGAGTCTATGCTCGACTGCAAGCAGTCAAACATAGCCTCGGGGGCTACTCCCATCGGGACCGCTGACGCGAACCCGACAAGAACGAAGGGGTTAGCTTAACAACAACTTGAGCCTATGTCTGACTCTACGAGTCGCACATAGCCTCGGGGGCTACTCCCATCGGAAGCACTGACGCGCACCCAACGATCGCTGATCGCACATCCTACAAGAAGACGAACTCGACTGCAATTTCGATGCTTCATCCAAATACTCCCATTGGGAGCATACTCATGTCAACTTCGACTGTTACTTGTGCACGGTCATTCACCCGACGAGGGTTCGAGTGCCCACTTGAGAAACTTGCGAGTGATCACTTGAGTGCTCTCAAAAAAGCGACACGCACTACGGAAGATTCGAGTACCTGCGCGACTCTTCGAGTCCCCCAGGCACTCGGGGGCTACTAACGAGGGGGTGACCCCACGAATCCTCTCCGTGAGGTTACCTGGTGCGTTCATGGCTGGCGGCCCACCAGAGACCCACTCGTGGGCACCGACATGATGGAATAAGACGCGAAGCCGAAAACTTGAGGCGCAAGACAAGGACTCCTACTTGTAGTCGACTAGGACTCATGTAAACCCCTACCTGGCTATCTATATAAAGCGAGACAGGGGCACCTCTCTAGACAACTCAGAACTGAACTCAAGATTCCCCCACGCATAGAACTAGACAGATTTCCCTCCACCAAAGCCCTCGCGGCACCCCTGTACACCATCATCAATACAAGATCAGAAATACCAAAACTTTTGGCATAACCTTAACAAAGTAGCACTTATCTGATTTGGTGTTTTGAGTATGTCAAACATATGTCTCATGTACCCAAATTTTAAGAAAGACAATATGGTTTTAACAGTCCATAGCATATCTAATATGGTGTCATTTCAAAATATTTAATGGTGCTCTTTTCAGTGTAAAATCTGTAGTCACTAACGCATAACTTAATAAGTATAATGACAAATTGATAAACGTCATATTTGATCTTACTGTGTCATACATGGCTTGATTACGTCTCTCGAACACTTTACTCTTAGTGGTCTTTCAGGAGGCGCAAGTTCTGACACTTCTTCACCACTCATCAGACGTTTGCTTAACTTGTAACTCAAATATTACTTTCTACAATCTAATTTGCAGAAGCATTATTTTCTTGTTACAATGAATTTCTATTTCTAAAATTCCTTGAATATTTCGAAGATTTCAGACGTATGTCTCTATTGAATAGATATCCATATATCTACTTTAAATCATGAGTGAAGATAGAAAATCCACTGCACACAACTACACGTATTGGACTACACACATCATCATGTATGATTTCCAATGGTTTAGTTGCCCGTTTTGGTATGGCCTATCAACGGTGTTTTAGTCACATTACTTCAAGACAAAGTTCGCAATCGTCAAGTGATTCATAATCATATGACTCGAAAGTCCATCACTTATGGAAATTCTTCATGCATGTTATGTCACTTGTGACAAACTGCAGTGCCACACCTATGTGGTATTTCTGTCAGTCTTGCGACGTTTAGCGTCAGTGTTATGGATGTTTTAGTATTATTGTCAAGATTTATAACACATAATCTATTAACAATAGACGTATGGCCTTTATGTTATTCATAACTTTGAACAACTTTCTTGCAACAAACATGATTAAAAATGATGTTATGCAACAAGGCTAAAGTGTAGTAACAATTTACTCAACTCTAAAATGAATTATGAAGATAATCATAGAGTAAACACACAGTATAGTAAACCTTTCATCGTGTTCCTATGCGTGTCAAAACTCATCATCAGCTAGTCATAAAGGCCATAGTATTTCTTGCATCGACTTGCAACAGTATGCAATTGAAGTGATATTCCAGTGATCAACTTTTCTTAATCACAATATCTAGAATCAACAATTAACTACTTAATCATGATTCCCAAGAATTACATCTTTTGACCAGCAATGAACTCATATATAACTTGTATGACTTTCATTTCTGAGATGGATATCCCAGTCTTCTTTCGTTTTTCCTTTATACGTATTATAATTCTATTTCCAATGTCACTCCTACTCACAGAAAATAACACATGATCAAGGGTGGGGCATGCCATGGTCTTTCCGGCGTGTAAGTCTTACTAACACCCTTTGGAACTTCCTTTCCTTAATTCCCATCATCATATGACCGGTCTTCTTCTGGATCCCATATTTATAAGTTTTGTTTGAGCACAATGAACATTTTCACCAATGCTTACAATCATACATTGTACTAGATATCTTATATCCTACATCAATTGTCTTATCACTGAAAACAATTTTTCAGTTCCATGAATATAACATAACTATCCCAAACGTTTCGAAGTTTGGGTTTCATGGTGATGAAGACAATATACTTAGCTGTTGTGGAATTCTAGCCTTTTGGATTATGGACATAAGACACATCATCCATAGCATCAGCGGGAGAGCATAAAAAATATGCGATAGGGCACGGTCCTTCTCGGCACTATTGAGGATAGTCCTCACAATACGGTACGAATCGTAAAGTTTTTACCAGATAATACGGTTAAACAAAAATAATCGGGAAGGTGGTAACGCGAGTCATTATTTCATAAAGATAATGCAAATACTTAGACTTTGTTCATAATTAAGTTGCACTTGTCATTAATCAATTTAATTACTAAGTGCACCCCCACTCAGATCAATATCTCTCGTAATTGATGCTGGAGTGATTCAAGATCCGACCCAATTGTCCGCCATTGATGTGACATCACTGATAACTTAGACTGGACTGGTAGGCCAACTTGCCAACCACGCCAAAGGTGATTCTTGTTCATCTTTCGATGGGCGTGTTCCGGTAGCAAACTTTTATCCAAACCGTCAAGACAACCAAGTGTAATTGCAGTGTGTTCTTAACACACCCGCCTTTTATGCGTCACACTGTGTGCACCCATGTGACATGACCTGCTCCGGTGTGAAACATAGTATAGACGGTGCTACAGTTGGAAGAACACTATCAACTTGTATGACTACCGTGCATGAAACAAGGGTGCATCAAAGGGATAAACATCATAGGTAGTTCATAAAATTATGTGATATAGTATAGCGCTTTGCTTCGTGAAGTCTTCGTTGTCTTCACGTCGTCGTGGTAGAAGTCACCGTGTCCACAAACTATGTCCTTGGCGCGACCATCACCACGTCTTCCGTCATATGCGTCGGGGTCCACCTCCGCATCGTTGATCATCACCTTGCATCTATCTATTTCTTTGCCTCGAGCTAATAAACAGTTCCCGCACGCGGGCCATAATTAAGTGACAATCATCTGACTTCAGTCATCATGCCGTACCACGACACGCAGGTCGCGAATAATATTGCATAATATAGCATCTCATACAAACACATTACAAAACATGAAGGCTATACCACATCACATGCATACTCTGCAAAAACAAGTTAGATCGCCATTACACGGGTTGTTACAATTTTTATCGTGGTTGATTAGTAGGTTACATGCAAATGGTGTTCCCTATATAAAACAAACACGATACTTCAATGTTGCTAGTTTAACGTTCGGGGTGCGTGTAGCAACTAATGCCACAAGCCAAACTTCGTTCAACGCGTGACCCCCGTGTGGATTTGAGTTCATAAAATCCACAAGCTCCTCCATGTTAAATCTTATATTGCGAGATTAATATGAGATCCAAGGATTTTGACGTAGACCATGATCAAGGCAACCAGCATACTGAAAGCAGCATAGAGGGATCGATGGAAAACTCAATCCTTGTAGCAAAATCTCAACTTGCCATCGAACACAGAAAAAAATCACATGACAGGGAAGCAACAAGAAAATCAATGCCTCACATCAACATATGATATAGAACTAAACATGCATCTACTCATAGATCGCTCAAGATACCACTATTGGGAAACACGGTAGAAAACAAAAAAATTCAGCCTACGTAGCAATCACCCAAGATCATCTATGAAGATTGCATACAAGGTTTTAGGTCATGTCTCACCAACCGATGTAGCGGAAGTAGAGTTGGAGAAGACCGTCGGTGTAGATCCCCACAACTAGGAATATCAATGACCTCCCAACCGCGAGGATATCGATTCCTCGAACCGTCTGCGGATTCCGATCTAGAACATCGTCTAAACCGGGGTCTAATTGTGGAGCAACGTGGTTTAAAGGAGGGAGGGTGGCGCATAGGCCTTGGGTTTGATATGTGTTGCGCCCCCACCCCTTCCCCTCATTATATAGGTGGCCAGGGGGCTGTCTGTAAGGCCCCCGATGCGGTGCTAACTCGAGTTAGTCACTTTCGCATCCCACTCAAGTTAGTAGCGCATAAAGAGCCACCGACGCACGACACTCGCACTCATGTCGCTGCCGGATTCTCGACAACAGGTATACGAACAAAGAACTTAAACTAAGACATAAATATATAGAGTCTAGGTCATACATCGCCACTGGAATTTATTACATCATCTCAGAGGTCCGTGGACCCAACAGTACATCATGCGACAAGTGGAAGACAAACACGACCGAGTACGGTCAAAAGCCAAATTTCCCTAGAGAGGGTTGCACATAAAGAGTCCACCCACGGATCGTCGAAGCCCAACTGTAGGATCTACTGAACAAGGTCGTCCTCGTCGTCATCCTCTGGGGGCACCTCCACGAAGTATCGTCCAGTGCTCGGGTCGAGGTAGTACTCCACTGCAGCGGCCGATCAGGAAAAACAGTAAAAGCACAAAAGGAAAACAGGAGTGAGATTATATCATTACAGGATAACTGACTTACTACGGTAAGACAAGACAAAGGTAAAGGTTGCAGCCGCACTAGCATATATGGTGGCTATCGTTCTATTAGAGTAGGGGTAAGATCCAAGAAGTACACGTGACATCGCGTCATAAGTCTGCTATCCACCTATTTACGTCAAGCATAACACAACCTGGATCTTCTCTCGGTCCCCCTGGACGAAGAAAAGCAACCAAGGCACTCACACGGTAGGCAAGTTTTAATTATGATTCAAATTGATGTTATTCTATGAACAAGGAGTAGGTCTCAAGTCGTCCATAACCGCGGACACGACTTTTCAAAAAGATTTAACCCTGCAGGGGTGTACCAACTTCCCATCATAGGCTTCGCATGTACGCCCGGTTTCCATTTGGCTAGGTAAGCGCCTGAAACTCCGGTACATCAGAGTCCCTTTAACTAACAACGCACAACTCCGGGTGGCCCCCGGTGAGTCGACATCCAACTCAAAAGCCGGCCGCGCTCTCGAATCGGTCTCTACCGTATGACTCCAGGTTTGGATTTTTTAGGTTGGCTCTTGTTTTTTACAGACTTTCTTTTCGGTGTAATTTAATAAAGAAGTAGCAATTGTTCATTTCATTTCATTTTTTTATTGTCGGTTAAATCTCATAAGAGACCGGGTCCTCAGCCGGTCAAGGTGGGCCAGCCAAGGCACAAGTCCTCCTGGCCCAAGGTGGTTAGTAACAACTGGGGTACCACCAGCACACACACATTGCAAATAGTAAATCAGCTCGGGCCACCACTAGAACTATATGAACCTAGGTAGGTAAGACAAGGGGACCCCATAGAATCCCACACACGATTAGGCACGCTCGTCAAGAAACACAATACCCGGAACTCGGGACCTAGGTGACTCAAATGGAACAAAGCACCTGGCGGGAACAGCCTGGTCTCCCATCTTTCGTCAAGTATAAGTTAACATCATAATAATAATAAATATCAACCAACTTCTTTAAATAACATGATATCCCAAACCAAACATAGGGTAAGCAACAAGTTTTCCTACTCATACTAAGAAATGGCTGAGCAGCGGTAACTTAGCAGTAGAAAGGTTTGCTGGGATGTGGGGATCATGGCTGTTTGGTTTTGAATGTGGCATAAGCAAAGTGGATAGGATCAAACAAACGTTCTAGGCTACAGCTAGGCAGGTAGGCAGAAATGTATCAAGTAATGGTATAAATCTTCCCCTTGCCTGACTAATCGGTCGTCGAAGCAGACGCAGCGGGGTCCTCGGGCTCGGTGTCGAAAATCTCCACGTAGGTCTCCTAGACAGTCTCAGGTGCTAACGTAAGGTACCGGAAAGAAAAAGGCACATAAGTAAGCAAAGAGAACTAATGCACATTCATGGATGGGATGATCAAGTTTAATAGGCATGATGTGACCCTATCTAGTCAATTTAAATGAAGGTGGTGACGACACGTCAACAACTTCATATGCAATTATTTACATTTTTATGGCCTTGGCCTTAGCCTGAACTTCGGTGTAAGTAACATGGCAACATGGCATGATCAACAACAACAAGAGAACAAAAGTAAAGAATGCATCGCGAAACTACTAACGATTCCGGAGACGTAAGGTGTCGACGAAAGTTGACACCGGAAGGTTTCGGAGATGCAAAGGTGCGAAAAGATGTGACAGGAATTGCAAAACCTTGAGGTAGAAATATCTGCCATCATGTGACGACATGACAGGGATGCGTGACTGGAAGAGATCAACGGGAATGGAAAAAAGACTCGACACACAAGGATTTGAGGATGAAAAGGTCAGTGGTGGCACACGTCAAAAAAATGTATCATATTCCATTTTTTACTTGCTAAAAATACAAAATGGACAGCACCATAATAAACCTTGCATGTCTGTGCCTCAAAACATGTATAACACGTGGGCAAAGTGCAAAATTCAAACAGAATTGAATTTGCAAAGAAAAGTAAAAGAAAACAAATGGAAACGGGCAGCCGAAAAAAAAAGAAGAGGAGGCCCCTGCTGGGCTGGTTTCGGCAGCATCGAGCCCAGCTCGGCTAGCAGCTGGGCCAGCCTCGCTAGCCACGGCCCAGCTTGGCTGTTGGCTGCCTCCTGGCGTCCACGGCGGCGGAGAGAAGTGGGCCGAGCCCACTAGCACGCTGCCGCCCGGGAAAAATATGGAAAACAAAAAAAGGGGGAAGATACAGGAGGGGGGCTCGATCCCAAGACCTCTCGGCAGCTTCCCACGTCGCTTTCCACGGCGCTACACCGGCGACGCTCGACAGCAGACGGTCAAAGCCCTAGCTAAGCAGTGATCCGACGCTCGCAACTGAAGAAATCGACCCTGATCTCTGAACCTGTCACTGACGAAACTGAACGTGAAGCAGGCGCACGTCGGGGCATTTTCCGGCGACAACAGCGCCGGCTACTGCACTCCGCCGACTCGGACGAGCGCTCCTACTCGCAGCTGGGTCTACCTGGGTTCCAAACCGCACAGATCGAGCGACTAGGCCGCAAAGGGCACGCCTTTCCTTGCCGGCGAACTCACGGCGGAGAGCTACACGGGCAGGATTCGGAAGAGACCCGGGAAGGCCGCGGCTTGCGCAGGCATCCCGCTACTAAACACGGGCGTGCTCCCGGCTTGCTGGAACATGCGCGTGCAAGGCCTGGGTGTGCCACGGGCTCAACGTCTATGGCCTATGCGGCAGCGAAATCTACGCGGCGATGAAACAGAACTCGGCGGCAGGGGGAGAAAAGCAGAGGATTTAAGATTCACGTCGGCAAGCTATGAGAGAAGAGTAGGTTGCAGCTCACCTAGATGGGGGTGAGAACCCACTCGAACACGGCGAAGGGAAAGAAAGGTGACGTCGGGAAGAGGAAATCTGCAACGGCGTCGACGTCTCGGGAACGGCTCACAGCGGCTACCTCGGACCTGCGAGGCGAGGACGGTGAGAGAGATACAGGCAGGCGCAAGCGAATGCATGCTCAAAGGCCTGCGAGACGACGACAAGAAAACGGGCTCCTCATCGGCGTCCATGGGGGAGAACCGGGGAGCTCTGGGTTGATGAAGCCGCCGGCGCCGGTGGGAAAAAATGGAGAGGGGGAACGGGGGCCTAGGGTTTCGGGAGGAGGAGAGGGGGAAAGATATAGGAGGGAGAAGAGGGCGACGTGGCTCCAGGAGGTCCTCTCCTCCACGGCCACGCCATGTGCGTGAGGAAAAATGTGAGAGGAGGGGGATGACAGGCGGGCCCGGACTAGAGGAAGAAGAGAGGAAAAGGAAAAAAAACAGGAGGGGGCGCTTGGGCTGAAATCGGGAAGGCCTGCTGGTCTGGATCTAGAGATAAAAGAAAAAAATGAAGGGTTTTCCATTAAAATATAGCAGAAAAATCCCAAGAGTTTTCCAGAGCAGACCATGACTGACAAAAACATAACAAAATATGTTTTGGAAACCTTGCAATATTCCCCAATTTATAAAATTGGTTTGAGCATTTTTGGAGCAACAAAAATGTGGGGCCATTTTTAAAATTCAAATCACATTGAACTGTGGACCAAATTTTTAGAGTTGCAAAAAAAATGGAGCAAGGCTTTTAAAAGGCTTGGGATGGGCAAGGAATTGGCTATGCCAAGTTTGGGGTCAAGGAGAGCATGCATGCCACAATTAAAAATCTACAAGCACCCTTCTCGAACCATTTTGGATGCAAATTCAAACAAACCAAATGGGCTCCAATCCCAATGCAAATTTAAATCACCACATGAAATTACAATCTTTAGCATCATGCCAAGTTTCAAAGTCAACAGACAAAGTACAATCTCATGGTGATTTCTTATTATTGCAAATGGGCTGTTACAGCACTCCCCCACCAACACAGGATCTCGTCCCGAGATCTAAACCTGAAACAACTCAGGATACTCAGAACGGAGATGATCTTCGCGCTCCCACGTTGCTTCCTTTTCCGAATAATGTGCCCACTGAACTTTCATGAACTTGACGGTCTTGTTCCGAGTCTTGCGCTCGGACGTCTCAAGAACACGGACTGGACGCTCTGAGTAGGAAAGGTCCGCACTCAGCTGTATCTCGCCCAAGTCAACAGCCTGCTCTGGCTGCTTGAAGCACTGCTTTAGCTGGGACACATGGAACACGTCATGCACCATGGACAGACTCTCTGGAAGCTCGAGCCGAAAGGCAAGAGGTCCCCTAGTCTCAAGGATGCGGAAAGGTCCGACAAATCTTGGAGCGAGCTTTCCCTTGATGCCAAAGCGGTGAGTTCCTCTCAATGGAGACATTCTCAGGTACGCCCAATCACCAACCTGAAACTCTACACCACGGTGCCTTTTGTCATAATAGGCCTCCTGCCTAGACTGTGCTGCCTTTAGGTGCTCTCGGACAATCTTCACTCTGTCCTCTGCCTCTTGGATCACATCTGGACCAGACAGCTGCCTTACCTGTCTCGGACCAGTTCAAAGGTGTCCTGCACTTGCGGCCATACAAGACTTCAAACGGCGCTGCTTGCAGACTTTCTTGATAGTTGTTGTTGTACGAGAACTCAGCATACGGCAAGCACTCTTCCCACTTCATGCCAAAAGAGATGACACATGCTCGAAGCATGTCCTCGAGGATTTGGTTCACACGCTCGACTTGCCCACTTGTCTGAGGGTGAGAAGAGGTACTGAACAACACTGTTGTACCAATCGCCTTTTGAAAGGCCTGCCAGAACATAGAGGTGAAAAGGCTACCTCTATCGGAACTGATCTTCTTGGGAAGGCCATGCAAAGATACAACTCTTGCGGTGTACAAATCCGCCAACTGAGCTGCTGAAATGGAGTCCTTCACTGCGAAGAAGTGAGCAACTTTGGAAAGATTGTCAATGACAACAAAGATGGCATTGTTCTTCTTCTGCGACAAAGGGAAGCCTGTGATGAAATCCATCTCTATGTGATCCCATTTCCACTCTGGAATCTCAAGTGGCTGAAGCAACCCTGCTGGCTTCTGGTGCTGTGCCTTCACTCTCCTGCACATGTCACATTGAGACACGTAACGGGCAACATCCCGCTTCATACGAGTCCACCAAAAGCTTTGCTTGAGATCTTGATACATCTTTGTACTACCAGGGTGAATCGATAGCTTGGAATCATGGGCTTCCTTCATGATGACCTCTCTGAGGTCTCCCTCCTTGGGAACAACAACTCGCTCTTCGAACAACATGGTGCCATCATTATGCACTGAAAAGCAACCGTACTTTGGAACTGAGGCGGCAATACCCTGTTTGATCTTCTGTATCATTGAGCTGCCAGACTGAGCTTCACGAATCTTCTCATTGATTGTGGGCTCTACCACAAGGTTGGCAAGATAGCCTGCTGGAACTAGCTCGAGATTGAGCCTTCGAAAGGACTCACACAAATCAGGGTGGATCTTCTGCACCTGGATATTATTGCAATCACCCTTGCGGCTCAGTGCATCAGCTATGACATTCGCCTTCCCAGGCGTGTACTGAATATCAACTGTGTACTCAGTAATGGTTTCAAGCCATCTTCTTTGCCTCAAGTTCAGATTTGGCTGAGTGAACAAGGACTTCAGACTCTTGTGGTCCGTGAATACATCCACCTTCCTCCCTAAGAGGAGGTGTCGCCAAGTGACCAAAGCGTGCACAACTGCTGCAAGCTCCAAGTAGTGTGTGGGATAATTCCTCTCACTCGTCTTCAACTGCCGTGAGGTATACGCCACAATATTCCTGCCTTGCATCAAAACTCCACCTAGACCTTGCAAAGAGGCATCACAAAACACTTGAAAAGGCTGTGACTCATCTGGCGGCGTGAGAATTGGAGTTGTGGTCAGCTTCTCTTTCAACTCTTCGAAGGCTGACTGGCAACCTATTGACCAAGTGTACCGCTTGTCCTTGCACAACAACTCAGTCATTGGCTTGGCTATTTTGGAGAAATTCTGCACAAACCTCCTACAATAACTGGCGAGGCCGAGAAAACTCCTTAGCTGCTTCACGTTCTTCGGTGGAGCCCACTCTTGAATAGTGCGGACTCGCTCTGGGTCAACCGCAATTCCCTCAGCGGAGATGACATGGCCCAGAAAATTGACCTTGTCAAGCCAAAACTCACACTTGGAGAACTTGGCGTAGTACCGGTGCTCTCTTAACTTCTGCAGCACCAAGCGCAAATGTTCCTCATGTTCAGCCTCTAACTTGGAATAGACAAGAATGTCGTCGAGGTAGAGGATCACAAACACATCAAGCCATTCTTGGAACAAATAGTTCATAGCTCTCATGAATGTCGGAGGGGCATTTGAGAACCCAAAAGTCATGACTGTGAACTCATACAGCCCATAACGTGTGATGAACGCGGTCTTGGGAATGTCCTCTTCACGAACACGGATCTGATGATACCCCATCCTCAAGTCAAGCTTGGAAAACACCTTAGCCCCATTCAACTATTCGAACAGATCATTGATGCAGGGTAAAGGATACTTGTTCTTGATGGTCTTCTTGTTGATACCACGATAGTCCTGGACCAAGAGGCTAGTCCCATCCTTCTTCTGGACAAACAAAGCTGGTGCACCCCAAGGGGAAGTGCTCGCGCGGATTAAACCGCCTGCTTCCAACTCTGTCATCTGATTCTTGAGCTCAATCAACTCCTTCGAACACATCTTGTACAGATGCCGAGAAATCGGCTGGGTACCAGGCTCTAGCTCAATAACGAACTCAATAGCTCGAACTGGGGGAATTCCTAGCAACTCCTCCGGAAAGACGTCTGGGAACTCATAGACAACTCTGACCTCTTCGAGCAAAGGCGCAACTCCTGCGTTCAAAGCGTACAACTGTGCTGGTCCTGTCATAGAGCCACAAGTGTACAAGACTTCTGCACCTGAATCATGTGTCAACTTCACTGATCTGGTCGGACAATCAATATTGGCCTTGTGCTGCACAAGCCAATCCATGCCCAAAATGACATCAATGTCGGAACGAGGCAAGACAACCAGGGATGCTGAAAAGATAACACCCTGGATACGGATCTCCGCATCCGTAACAAAAACGGACGAGCTGGACCTTGAACTAGGAGTGTGAACCGCAAGGGGTTTCTGGAGCAACTCGGTCTGAAGGTAGTTTGTTGAAGCAAAGGAGTGTGATACGAACGAATGGGAAGCTCCGGAATCGAACAGAACTGTCGCGGGAACTGAACACACAAGAAACCTACCAAGAACGATCTCTGAAGACTGCTGAGCATCTGTGAGCATCACGTTGTTCACCCGAACTGCACGTGGTTGTGCCTTCACCATCGCGGTGCTCGGAGTAGAGCGAGGTGGAGGCGGTGGGAGCCGAGCAAAGCGCGAATCGGTGCAGTGGGGAGACGTGTGCCCTGGCTCTCTGCACTTGTAGCAAATCACGCCCGGCCTGGGCTGCTGCTGCAGCGTGGGTGGCCTCGCATGTGGTGGTGTAGAGCGAGGCCCCTGCTGAACTGGGAAGGAAGGGCGGGCAAAAGTGCAGACAACTGCCCCCCTCTGCTGGTACTGCTGCCTCTGCGGTGGTGCCTCTGTGACCCACGTCTTTGCCTTCTTGTGAACCATCAGCGCGGAACTGTGCTCCCTCTGGCGCTTCCTGTCTGCATCCCACTCTGCTCTGGCTGACTCCTGGTGGATAGCCTGATCCACGAACTGTGAGAACAGCGTGGGACTGCACTGAGTGAGCGCGTACTTGATCTTTGTGCTGAGACCTCCACGGAACCTGGCGATCTTCTTAGCCTCTGTGCTGATCTCCTCTGGAGCGTACCCGGCGAGCCTGACGAAGGCCAGGTTGTACTCCTGAACTGACCTGTCACCCTGTCTCAGAGCCAAGAACTCCTCACGTTTCCTGTCCATCAGGCCACTCGGAATATGCGCTGCTCTGAAGTCTGCGACGAAATCTGCCCATGTGATGATAGCATCGCCCTTGTTGGCCTTGTAGGTATCGTACCAGCTGGCTGCTGCACCCTGAAGCTGGAAGGAGGCGAAGGTGACGTAGTCGACGGGTCTGACGGTGTTTGCATTGAAGTGCTTCTTGATCTCTGCGATCCAGTCATCCGCCTCCAGCGGGTCTCGAGCCTCGGAGAACCTGGGGGGGTTGATAGCATGGAACTGCTGCAGTGTGGTGTACTGTGGTCGATCATTCCTCTGGGCAGTCTGGTTCTGCAGCATCTGTAGGATCGCAGTTGTGCCCTGAGCCACTGCGGCCACAGCCTCCCCAAGGATAGGGTTCTCTGGCGGTGGCATGTTCGCTCTTGGCATCCTGTATACAGGAACACTTATGAGAACATGGTCGAAACATTGATGTAACCAGAAGATAAAGCAATATTGACAACAAAACTTCCTCACGAGGTATGAGAAAGTCGAAGGCTGAAATTCCACCAAGGTTAACCCGGAAAGTCGAAAGCTAGGAGCTACTGGAATCCCCAAACCGAGATCATCCGAAACCAAGATAATAATCTGCTAGCGAGCACACAACCATATATATACGAGCGGTTGGAAACCTGAACAATGAGACATCTGCCCTGAGCGGCCCGCCATCACGGTCGTCCATAGGGGAAAAGACACCACATCCATATTACCATAGGATGCCCGCCAATCCTGTATGGACGTTTCACCTGGGGTACGCCGTAAGCGAGGTAGAGCAGTCAACCCCAAGTGGCGGCTCAGTGGTCTCAAAGACGCCAACACATCTCGTCGCTAGCAAAAAAATATAGAGGAATCAGAGCCTCATGTAAACGAGAACCTAGATTTGTTTTTGAAAGGGGATAAGTTGCAGAGAGAAAACAACGTTTCACTTCCTCACGTAAAAAGGGGTGGGAGGGTGGGGTAAGAAGAAAGAGAAAGAGTTCCTACTCTCCGATTTTTCCTTAGTAACTACAAAATAGTTTCTAGACTCAACTTCGGCCAGTAAGGGGTCCTACAGTCAATCCTGCTCTGATAACAAGTTGTAAGGCCCCCTATGCGGTGCTAACTTGAGTTAGTCGCTTTCGCGTCCCGCTCAAGTTAGTAGCGCATAAAGAGCCACCGACGCACGACACTCGCACTCGTGTCGCTGCCGGATTCTCGACCACAGGTATACGAACAAAGAACTTAAACTAAGACATAAATATATAGAGTCCAGGGCATACATCGCCACTGGAATTTATTACATCATCTCAGAGGTCCGTGGACCCAACAGTACATCATGCGACAAGTGGAAGACAAACACGACCGAGTACGGTCAAAATCCAAATTGCCTAGAGAGGGCTGCACATAAAGAGTCCACCCACGGATCGTCGAAGCCCAACTGTAGGATCTACTGAACAAGGTCGTCCTCGTCGTCATCCTCTAGGGGCACCTCCACGAAATATCGTCCAGTGCTCGGGTCGAGGTAGTACTCCACTGCAGCGGCCGATCAGGCAAAACAGTAAAAGCACAAAAGGAAAACAGGGGTGAGATTATATCATTATAGGATAACTGACTCCCTACGGTAAGACAAGAAAAAGGTAAAGGTTGCAGCCGCACTAGCACATATGGTGGCTATCGTTCTATTAGAGTAGGGGTAAGATCCAAGAAGTACACGTGACATCGCGTCATAAGTCTGCTATCCACCTATTTACGCCAAGCATAACACAACCTCGAACTTCTCTCGGTCCCCCTGGACGAAGAAAAGCAACCAAGGCACTCACACGGTAGGCAAGTTTTAATTATGATTCAAATTGATGTTATTCTATGAACAAGGAGTAGGTCTCAAGTCGTCCATAACCGCGGACACGGGTTTTCGAAAAGATTTAACCATGCAGGGGTGTACCAACTGCCCATCATAGGCTTCGCATGTACGCCCGGTTTCCATTTGGCTAGGTAAGCGCCTGAAACTCCGGTACGTCAGAGTCCCTCTAACTAACAACGCACAACTCCGGGTGGGCCCCGGTGAGTCGACATCCAACTCAAAAGCCGGCCGCGCTCTCGAATCGGTCTCTACCGTATGACTCCAGGTTTGGATTGCCGGTTAAATCTCATAAGAGACCGGGTCCTCAGCCGGTCAAGGTGGGCCAGCCAAGGCACAAGTCCTCCTGGCCCAAGGTGGTTTGTAACAACTGGGGTACCACCAGCACACACACATTGCAAATAGTAAATCAGCTCGGGCCACCACTAGAACTGCATGAAGCTAGGTAGGTAAGACAAGGGGACCCCATAGAATCCCACACACGATTAGGCACGCTCGTCAAGAAACACAATACCCGGAACTCGGGACCTAGGTGACTCAAATGGAACAAAGCACCTGGCGGGAACAGCCTGGTCTCCCATCTTTCGTCAAGTATAAGTTAACATCATAATAATAATAAATATCAACCAACTTCTTTAAATAACATGATATCCCAAACCAAACATAGGGTAAGCAACAAGTTTTCCTACTCATACTAAGCAATGGCTGAGCAGCGGTAACTTAGAGGTACAAAGGTTTGCTGGGATGTGGGGATCATGGTTGTTTGGTTTTGAATGTGGCATACGCAAAGTGGATAGGATCAAACATACGTTCTAGGCTACAGCTAGGCAGGTAGGCAGAAAGGTATCAAGTAATGGTATAAATCTTCCCCTTGCCTGAGTAATCGGTCGTCGAAGCAGACGCAGCCGGGTCCTCGGGCTCGGTGTCGGAAATCTGCACGTAGGTCTCCTCGACAGTCTCAGGTGCTAACGTAAGGTACCGGCAAGAAAAAGGCACATAAGTAAGCAAAGAGCAATAATGCACATTCATGGATGGGATGATCAAGTTTAATAGGCATGATGTGACCCTATCTAGTCAATTTAAATGAAGGTGGTGACGACACGTCAACAACTTCATATGCAATTATTTACATTTTATGGCCTTGGCCTTAGCCTTAACTTCAGTGTAAGTAACATGGCAACATGGCATGATCAACAACAACAAGAGAACAAAAGTAAAGAATGCATCGCGAAATTACTAACGATTCCGGAGACGGAAGGTGTCGACGAAAGTTGACACCGGAAGGTTTCGGAGATGCAAAGGTGCGAAAAGATGTGACAGGAATTGCAAAACCTTGAGGTAGAAATATTTTCCATCATGTGACGACATGACAGGGATGCGTGACTGGAAGAGATAAACGAGAATGGAAAAAGACTCGACATACAAGGATTTGAGGATGAAAAGGTCAGTGGTGGCACACGTGAAAAAAAAGTATCAAATTCCATTTTGTACTTGCTAAAAATACAAAATGGACAGCACCATAATAAACCTTGCATGTCTCTGCCTCAAAAGATGTATAACACGTGGGCAAAGTGCAAAATTCAAACAGAATTGAATTTGCAAAGAAAAGTAAAAGAAAACAAAAGGAAAAGGGCAGCCGAAAAAAAAGAAGAGGAGGCCCCTGTTGGGCTGGTTTCGGCAGCATCGAGCCCAGCAAGGCTAGCAGCTGCGCCAACCTCGCTAGCCACGGCCCAGCTTGGCTGCTGGCTGCCTCCTGGCGACCACGGCGATGGAGAGAAGTGGGCCGAGCCCACTAGCACGCTGCCGCCCGGGAAAAAGATGGAAAACAAAAAAAGGGGGAAGATACAGGAGGGGGGGCTCGATCCCAAGACCTCTCGGCAGCTTCCCACGTCGCTTGCCACTGCGCTACACCGGCGACGCTTGACAGCAGAGGGTCAAAGCCCTAGCTAAGCAGTGATCCGACGCTCGCAACTGAAGAAATCGACCCTGATCTCTGAACCTGTCACTGACGAAACTGAACCCGAAGCAGGCGCTCGTCGGGGCATTTTCCAGCGACAACAGCGCCGGCTACTGCACTCCGGCGACTCGGAGGAGCGCTCCTACTCGCAGTTGGGTCAACCGGGGTTCCAAACCGCACAGATCGAGCGACTAGGCCGCAAAGGGCACGCCTTTCCTTGCCGGCGAACTCACGGCGGAGAGCTACACGGGCAGGATTTGGAAGAGACCCGTGAAGGCCGCGGCTTGCGCAGGCATCCCGCTACTAAACACGGGCGTGCTCCCGGCTTGCTGGAACGTGCGCGTGCAAGGCCTGGGTGTGCCACGGGCTCAACGGCTATGGCCTGCGCGGCAGCGATATCTACGCGCTGACGAAACAGAACTCGACGGCAGGGGGAGAAAAGCAGAGGACTTAAGATTCACGTCGGCAAGCTATGAGAGAAGAGGAGGTTGCAGCTCACCTAGATGGGGGTGAGAACCCATTCGAACACAGCGAAGGGGAAGAAAGGCGACGTTGGGAAGAGGAAATATGCAGCGGCGTCGACGGCTCGGGAACGGCTAACAGCGGCTACCTCGGACCTGCGAGGCGAGGACGGTGAAAGAGATACAGGCAGGCGCAAGCGAACGCATGCTCAAAGGCCTGCGAGACGACGACAAGAAAACGGGCTCCTCACCGGCGTCCATGGGGTAGAACCGGGGAGCTCTGGGTTGATAAAGCCGCAGGCGGCGGTGGGAAAAATGGAGAGGGGGAACGGGGGCCTAGGGTTTCGGGAGGAGGAGAGGGGGAAATATATAGGACGGAGAAGAGGGCGACGTGTCTCCAGGAGGTCCTCTCCTCCACGGCCACGCCATGTGCGTGAGGAAAAAGGTGAGAGGAGGGGGATGACAGGCGGGCCCGGACTGGAGGAAGAAGAGAGGAAAAGTAAAAAAACAGGAGGGGCGCTTGGGCTGAAATCGGGCAGGCCCAAGTGGGCTGCATGCTGGTCTGGCTCTAGAGATAAAAGAGAGAAAAAAATGAAGGGTTTTCCATTAAAATATAGCAGAAAAATCCCAAGAGTTTTCCAGAGCAGACCATGAGTGACATAAACATAATATGTTTTGGAATCCTTGCAATATTCCCCAATTTATAAAATTGGTTTGAGAATTTTTGGAGCAACAAAAATGTGGGGCCATTTTTAAAATTCAAATCACATTGAACTGTGGCCCAAATTTTTAGAGTTGCAAAAAAAATGGAGCAAGGCTTTTAAAAGGCTTGGGAGGGGCAAGGAATTGGCTATGCCAAGTTTGGGGTCAAGGAGAGCATGCATGCAACAATTAAAAATCTGCAAGCACCCTTGTTGAACCATTTTGGATGCAAATTCAAACAAACCAAATGGGCTCCAATCCCAATGCAAATTTAAATCACCACATGAAATTACAATCTTTAGCATCATGCCAAGTTTCAAAGTCAACAGACAAAGTACAATCTCATGGTGATTTCTTATTATTGCAAATGGGCTGTTACACTGTCCTGGCCGACCTGGGGCTTGTGCAGTCCCCCTGGGACTCCTACTCTCAAAGGGAGACCTTCCCACCGGGGAGTCTGAGTCCAAGGAGGACTCCTCCCCAAGTAGGGCGCCCCCACCACCTAATTTTGGCCAGCCCCCTTGTGGTGCCTTGCCCCCCAAGGCTAAGGGTTGTGGGGCGCATATGGTACTATCCGGAAACTTGTGGAACCTTCTAGGACCTTCCTGGACCCTTCGGCACCATTCTTGGCCATTCCGGGACCTTCCGGGATGGTTTCGGGACATTCTGGAACCTTTTCGAATACTTCCAAGACCTTCCGGGACCATATTCGAACGTTCCGGAACTATCTAGATAGGTCCCGGGACCATCTTAGTTACAGTCTAAGAAATATGATGACCGCGTAAGTTCGTCGAGACTTCCACCAATTAACCGGAAACTATTCCGGTCAATCCAGGACTTCCTCAGTACCATTCTCATGTGTTCCGGAACCAACTGGTACTATTCCAGAGTGATCCGGACATATCCTTAAATACCCAGAACTACTTCTGGTGCCCTTATGAACAATTTCGTAAATACCCGGAACTACTTCTGGTGCCCGTATGAACTATTCTGCATTGCTTCCACTAAACCTTCTACCATTCCAGTATTCTAACATACTACTGCTTGTTCAGTGTGTGACCAAATAGGTTCGGTATAATGCGGACATGAATCAGAACATCTTCCGGATATAGGTCAACAACCGTTGGTCAATATCCAATAATCAACAGCGGAGCCATGGACACCCATGTTGACTCCCGCACATACACGAAGAAACTTTGAGTGAACCATTATGTTTAGTCATGTACCATTCCATTTGCTTCGCGATATATGACAAAGTCAGAGGAGAGAAGTTTGGCACCCATGTGTAACAACTTCTTGAACACAAGCCACTCGTTATCCTCTTTACTCATTTGTTCCTTTTTCTCGTTATCGTATTCCGATATCCCCGTGACTAAATCACAATGCGTCTGGCCAGACTATGATGGATACCTTCATACCGAGTGGGCCCGAAGTGAAGATCTTCTTCATCGTGAAGGATAAAATCCCAGTCTTGAACTATCGCAATTACTAGACACACTATCCGATGTACCCAGAACTTATTTTACTACTTCCCAGTAACGGGAAGATTCATCTAAGAACCAAAGTACATCTTCCTGTGTGAAGCAACTCGATACTCTCATGGTCTAAGGAATTACGTATATGATAACATTTCATGATATGACTTATAACGTTGTTACGATGTGATCTCTAAGTATATCATTCAATACTGGGGTCGGTTCAACATCATTGTTCTGCCAACAATATGTTCTCATTGCTACTGACATCCTTGTTACAAGAAAAATGTCCACGATTAAGAAAACGTAATCATTAGTTAGAACATGAGCTGGTCTTAGAGGCTAAACCAGGAACTCTTGGTGTTTACATTTCCACACATGCAAATGAGTTTCTTCTGAATCTCACAGTCAGGGTCATTGCAATTATAGCACAGAAATATAAACATTAATTACGAACATGGAAATAGATATATATAATAACATTTTATTATTGCCTCTAGGGCATATTTCCAACAATTTAGCTCACACCTCAGAGTGCTAAAAGTCTTCTCATCCAAAGGCTTAGTGAATATATCATCAATTTGGTCTTCAGTCTTCACGTGGCTGATGATGATGTCTTCCTTCAACACATGACCCCGAAGAAAGTGATATCGTATTGGGTTCTGAGAGATCTTGATGGCACTCTCGTTGTCACATAGCAGGGGTACTTTCTTCAGGTTGATGTCGTAGTCCTTGAGAGTTTGCTTCATCCAGAGGAGTTGTGTGCAGCTTGCACCAGCGGTGATGTATTCAGCTTCAGAAGTGGAGAGTGAAACACAATTCTGCTTCTTTGACGACCAGCACACCAGTGAGCGTCCGAGGAAGTGACATGTTCCTGAGGTAGACTTCCTATCCACGCGATCTCCAGCATAATCTGAGTCTAAGTACCCAACAAGATCCAGCTGTGTGCCTTTTGGATACCATCACTACTAGTATAATGGCCTCTAGCAGCGCGGGGTACCCGCGCTGTAGATAATATGTACTTAGCAAAGCACCTCCCAGTACCCGCGATGTGGGTGTGTATGTCCATTTGCAGCGCGCCTTCCAATCCCGCGCTGTAAGTGCTAATTTTCAGTCCAGGCTAGCCGCACTGCTACTGGTCTCAGGACCCGCGCTGCTGATATTTTCATATTTGTTATTGTTTTATCCTGATTATTTTCTTTGTATTTATAAAGTTGTTTATATATTTCCGCATATAAAGTAACATCACACAAGTACCAGCACACACATTGGTTGTGATTCAACATATTACAATTATCAACATAGTGACCAACACATCAATCATGAAATATACAAGTCTCCAATACAATTCATACATGCATGTTTCACGATGGATCGAAACTACAACGTTTTGCTATACAAGAGAAAACCCATCGCGATAAAAAAGAAAGCAAATAGGAGGTGGTTTTTAAGACCGTTTTTATTCCTCTCTACATCTTGTACCGTGAACCTCAAGTAGCTAGCTTTGGCCTTGCTTTTGCTTTGGAACCCTTTGTAGATGCTACCTCGGAAGCGATTGACTTGGGCGTGACACTCTGACCACTCATTGTATACTCCTGGACGCCTCCCAATGTACACGGCATACCACTTCTTCTTCATCGATCTATATGTAAGAAAAAAACTCAAAATATATCGATGATATAATATAACAAAGCAACATGAATAAAAGAGTTAAAATGTTATCAAATACAATCGACCACATAGTAAAACATAACAAAGTTCACCGTACCCAAACTAGAGCGCTACACAAGTTTAAAATAACCGATTACATCACAAAGTTCATCGTCAAGAAATTCAAAGTTTCGCTCTACACAAAAGAGACAATTTCTTCATCGCCAATCATCTCTTTCGAATATCCGGAAGGAGACAACCAAGCTTTGTGAAAGGCGTTGGGTCTTGACCCTTCCAATATTGGCGAATGTCGACGGATTCACAGGACTGTGGCCCCGCGTAGAACATGCCATCCTTCTCGACGACATCTTTCATGATGAATCGTCGCTAGCGAATTTTTGATGTGGTAGAATTCAAGTCTGAGGGCATCATCCTCTGTGCTTGCTAGGTTATTGGCCCAATCGATGACATGTCTATCGGATCCAGTTTTCATTCTAAGAATTTGTTGATCCCCTTTGAACTAATTCATATGATGGATGTCGTAGAATTTATCCTTCTCACTTGTTGTTGGTTGCTGGAGGCAGCAGAAGTTAGTATCATGGCCGAAACATGTAACGCCTTGTTTGTTTTTGTGGGTTCTGATGTAGCCACCCTTGTTTCCAAAGGTGAAGAGAGCTCTATCGAGAACTTTTTTGAAGTGGGTATAGTATTTCTTCTCCTTGTTCATGGTTGAGTCCAAATAGAACGTGTGGGATACTTGAGGGAATAATACGATAAGGATGCAATGCCCACTGTGTAAAAATAAGTTAACAGCAAATTAGCATCCATATGCGTACGTGCGAAGTAATAGTTGGATGCGTTAGTAAAGTGTCCTACGAATCACTTACATGGGATGATACGGCAGAAGAATAATCTCCTTGTCCTTATTGTCCAGCATGAATTTTGTGATTTACTGCTCAGCTCCCTTGCGTTCCTAGTCCCCCAGATTCAAGAAGCTCTCAGTCATGTAGTATGGGTTCTCTACCGCTATTTGTGAGAGTTCCTCCTTCTTCAGCAGGTAGTTCAAATGTAGCGCATAAAGACGTACGAAGGTAAAATCGACCTGTCTCATGTGTAACATCTCGAAGATGTAATCAAACCGAAGAAAGATCAAGTCAGCGGGGCTAATATGGTGGAAGTCTAAGCCTGAGGGCACCTTAGCCGCATAAAGCGTGTATCCTGCTATGCCATTAGGGGCTCGAAGAAGATTTAGCTCCATAGACAAGACATGGTCATGCAGTCTCCTAATCTCCGACGTTAAGCCCTTGAGTGCATTCGCCGGTAGCATCGGCCTGCCTGCTATATGGATCACCGGTGCATCACGAACCGGTAAACTGTCGTTAACCCGGGTCACCGTTGGCGGATGGCTCATGGAAGCAGCATTACCTCCTTTCTTCCCTCTCTTCCTATGCTTCGTCTTCTTCTTTTTCCCAGGCGCAGGTTGTGTTTCAGCAAAACCCGCACGGATGCCCGTTAGCATTGTGTTCGGGCTTAGTATGTTTGGTGGCTGCGTGTCGGGACCCGGGGTTAGCGTATGTAATTCCAGTCACGATGCAATCACATGGAGAGCCGAGAACCGTACCCACTTGTCTAAGCAGACAAGGCCAAGCACAGAACGTTCTTGGTAAGCATCGAACGTGAGGGGCATCCCATTCAGGCCGGATGATCAACTGAGATGGGTCCTCAACGTCCGCTCACAAGTCTAAATGCTTATGGGTGGTGAATCCCATACTCATAGACAAGTCGCCTCAACCATATTATCGATTGGATCCTAACTCTTA
This sequence comes from Bromus sterilis, assembly GCA_950022295.1. Classification (NCBI taxonomy): domain Eukaryota; kingdom Viridiplantae; phylum Streptophyta; class Magnoliopsida; order Poales; family Poaceae; genus Bromus; species Bromus sterilis. The sequence goes on from OX465596.1 coordinate 285,050,763, forward strand.
CATAGACTTACTCCAGCCCGATCACTTAGTCGGGGTCTAGGGCGCGCTCGATCATACAACAAAGTGTGCACGTGACAGAGTCACGAGCAATCGCATCGCGATGCCCCAAGCTGCGCACATCTAAGGGCCACTTGGTGTATAAAAGACCGCCAGCCAGATCACAACTAAGGTCTCGAAAACCCATACTAAGACATGCATGTTATAAACATACACGCAGCACACATGCCTAGTATGAACAGCAGGTATCATCACATAACTCTACAAAGTACTCTTTATTGATATACACATAGAGCATACAAAGATCACATGTCTGTGATCAACATTACATCATACAACGGAAGCAAATTAGGTCTGAGTACAGACAAGTTTAACAAATGGCTTAGAGAAGCCTTGTACAACAAACATGCCCTTCCACGAGGGGCCAGACTGCTGTCTGGGACTATACTACCAAGGTCAACGTCGAGCTTCAGGTTGGTGACTCCATCGGGGTCCGGGTTCTCATCTAAAACATAGAATAAGCAAACGTGAGTACAAAGTCGTACTCAGCAAGACTTACATCAGATCTAAACTACTCATGCTCAAGTATCAAGGTACAGGAAAGTGGGGTTTCACCATGCAGAAGTGCCAGCTTTGACTTGGCTAATCCTGAACTACGAATACCAGACTTGAGGTAAGAAGCGTACACGAGTCCACTACATCTCCAACCAATACACCACTATGGTTACTTCCTCGACTTCCCCACGAGGAAGCACACCATAGCACTCACGCTTATCTTGCGAGTTTTAGAAGTATCCAGTTCAAGTTGTCTAATAATCAGGTACAGGTTCCAAGTAGTCCTTAACCGCGAACGCGGCTATTCGAATAGTTTTGTTAACCTTGCAAGGGTGTAAGCTACACACACATGACCATCGGTCACCGCCAGGTCTCGCCACCGTTCAAGAGGTGACAGCGAGGATGTTCACCACGACACTTCGCTCACAACCGGTCTATTCCAGGAGTCGACTATCTGAGTTTGTCACCGCTCGAGAGTCCGGCCGGATCAACGAAACGGACCCAGACAATGTAGGCAACCGAGACGCCACCTCCGACAGATGGTTTCACTGTCTCACAGATCCACCCACATATCTAGGATGATGCAACATTTCCACTCACTCTTTTGCTATGCATATGTCAAATGGAAGGCCCGAACTAATGTGACTCCTGGACGTCGACACGGATCAAGGTACTAGGCCGAGAGGGGTCAGTGAGCCCAATGTGTGGTTGTACTCTTTGTCTTGGATTACCATACAAGAACTCGATGCTTAGGGCGGTGTTCAACGAGACAACCCACTGTGTACTCCTACACAGCCTCTCATCGTTCACCTTGTATTAGGGTGGATTCACCGACACAGTTTCACTTTCATCAACACCATGTTCACCATCATCCCGACTCATATCAAAAGCAACCTCATGTAACACTAAGCATGCAATAAGCTATAACAGTTGTAGGGGCTTCATGATATCAATCAACTCCTATGTCAGCTAGGATTGTGGTTTGCTTACTACTGTGACATGATGATAGGTCATGCATCGGATATGGGTTCAATTATGCGGTAGAATCGATACAAAGTGATCTCCTAAACATGCATAAGCGAGACTGAGAGGGAATTGGGATTTTATAGACATGATCAATGGGGTTTGCTTGCCTTGCTGACGAGGTTCGATATCGGGGTCTTCAACGAAGGGGGTGGCCTCCGGTTGCACGTCTATCGAGCAAACAATCAAACAAGGTATAAATTTATTTGCAATGCTCAAACACATGATCAATATTGAAATGGTGATGTTCTTGATCACAATGTGGGTACAATTCCATTTAAAAGAAGTCAAATGCAAAGTCATTTGCAAATGTGCTTCAAATTTGAATTTGAAATAAATCCATATGGATGTTTTGCACTGTTCACCCATTTTAAAATGGTCAAACATGAAAACAGAGCCCATATTCATAATCCTTTGATTTTTCTGATAATTTTTTATATATTATATGTTTAATTTGGAGTTAATATGAATTTTCTATGAATTTCCAAAGTTTAAATGATTTTCTGGAATTTTCTGGAATTACTTTAATTCATTTCTATTTTCTGGAAAGTCTTTATTGCGTCAGCATGATCTCAGCATGACCTCAGCAGGGCTGACATGTGGGCCATGCCTGTCAGTGGCTCACTGTTAATTCCTGTTTGGATTTAAATTAAACAGGGTTTAGGGGGGGCTGGCCCCACTTGTCAGCCAAAGGGGGGGTTAAGGGCTGATTAGCCCTTAAGCTAATCCACCCGGCCGGCGGCTAGCCGCCGGTTCCACTGGGCATGGCGGAGCCCTGCCGGAGTGACCATTTCGGCCACTGGAGAGCTCGCCGAGGCCACCAGAGGGATGCCCGAGGTCAACCGCGTCACCTAGCGTCCACGGGGAGGCTCGGGGGTGACCAGAGCCTCGCCGGCGTCAACAAGGCGCGGCGGCCGTGGCACTGCTGCGACGGGGATGGCGAAAACGTGCGCGGGAGAGGGGGTTTTTGGGTGCAGCGTAACCAGAGAGTGGTGGCGGAGACTTTGGGCACATCCACGTGACCAATTGGTCACCGGAGTGTTGCCGGCGACGACTCACGCGGCGGCGCAGTACTGCTCTCATGGCAGCAATGGCTAGACGAAGAGAGGGAACGCACGGAGAGGGGAAAAACCATCGGGGCCTCACCATGGAGACGAAGGCGTTGAAGTCCGAGGCGGGGAGGCACCGTGGACGACGAATTCCGGCGAGAAGCTCCACGGCGGCCGGAGCAAAACGGAGACGATGACGTCGCTTGCAGGGCACCCGGGCTCGATTGGGCGTGCAGGATGAAGAAGACGGCGATGTTGGGGCTTCTGGACAAGTCGGGGCGGCTCCTCGTCGCCGTTGGCCACGGGCACGCAGTGGCGGCGCTCCGGTGTGGCTTCGGGTTCGCGGGATTTGGCGAGGAAGAGGAAGCGGGCGACCACGGGGAGAGGGGGAATGGAGAGAGGTCTCCAGAGGGGGCTTCCAGGCGGCCAGGTGACACCGAGGCCAAGCTGCTGCGTGGCCAGCGACGAGTGCATGCTCGCCACGCAGTGGCGTGCTCGGCTGGCCTGGAGGAAGACGGGGCTGCCCTTTTGGGCTGGGCCAAAATGGCCACTGGGGGGAAAAGTTGGGCCGAAGTCAGGGGAGGGTTTCCTCTTTCTATTCTTCTTCTTTTATTTTTCTGTTTCATTTCTTTTGCCTAGATTTAAATTAGCTAGGCATTTTTGTTAAATGCCCAAATACTTTTAAAAATCCTAGATGACCAGTAGCTAGTCACACATAGGATTTGGACAATTTTGAAATTCAATAAATTTGGATTCCAAATCAAATAGGGGTTTATTTAATTTCCAAAGCCACTGTTTGAATATTAGAAAATTCCATGTGCATGGGATTGATCCCAAACCACTTTTAAAATGATCAGCAACATTTCTAGGAATTTTCCAAGCATTCAAATGATTTTTGGAAAAATATTTTTATCTGGCCATTTGATTTAAATTTTCCAGGGCTTTTCTTTCCCCATTTTGAATTTCCTTTTGAATTTTTGACATGATGCAAAGCACAATCAAACCCTAGCACTTACCCTAGTTGGGATTCTGACACTGCGCGACTTCATTGTCCTAGGCATCAGGAGGCTTGTCCTCCAGGGAGCATTTTCCGAACAAAGACTTCTTGAACTGAAGGCTTCCGAGGCGTGGGATCCCGACGTTCTTCTTCTGAAGAACCTTGAAATATTCCGACCTCGCATGTGTTTCAGGGTGTTCGCAATGATCCTTGAATTTTTCGTAGTCTTCTTCCTTTATAGAGGGAAATTGACGCTTGATCGTCTCGTACGATGAACCTTCTTTAGTAATCTCTACTTTCACCATATGTTTCCATTTGATCAAGGCTTTGCTACACTTCTTGAGGGCTTTTTCATTTACCCCCTGCATATTATCATATTTCCATGGAAGGACTGCTTCATTCCGGCCGGGGAACTTGAATCTTCCATGAATCTTCTCTAGGGGATGGTTCTCCAAAGCTCCTCCGGGTGCTTCTCTAATGTTTGTTTGGTTGATATTGACGGTCTTGCGAAGGATGCACGCCACGTCGTTGTCGTAGCATACTGACACCTCTGGCGGACTTACGATGTCGAAGGTGCCAGGGTGCACCTCGTGGACATCAAGTCTTCTGACGCGGAGCCTGTTTGGGGGCCGGGGTTTCTGCTTCCTCTTGGTCCTACCACCATGCGTGGTCTGGTTGGCATTATCCGTGGTCTGGTTGGCACCATCCGTGGTCTGTTTGGCACCATCTGTGTCGGTGGTATCGGTGTTGCCCCCCTATGTGTTGTCGCTGTCAGCAGCACGCTCTGTTATGCGAAGGGGTTGTTTCGCCTGCGGCCCGGAGTCCTGACTAGTTATATAGTCGAAAAATGCTTGAGGTTGTTCGGTTTGCTTAATAGGGCCGGCTTCGTCGTCATTAGCCATGTTTCCTATAGGATTCAATTTAATTGTAGAAAAAATGATAAAGTAATAATAAAAATGGCCTATGTTATGCCGGAAGGTCGTTTAATTCTCAATGCGGAAAATCCCGGGCAATCGATATGTCCTACTTTTCTAGCACAAGTCATGCCGAAATCCAATTTTTTTCGGCATGACCTTTGCTAAAAAATGGACATAGCGAGCGCCTGGAATTTGCCGAAACAGAAATGAATGAACATTCTGGCAAAACATAGGCCACTCAGATCCCTGCAAACATATTTTTTGTAAAGGCACAATAGCCACAGATAATGATGTTGCTCCTCAATTGGTAAAAACAAATATTATGTTGCTCGTCATTTGGTATTAACAAATAAGAACACATACATAAACCGAAGCATATATAGCACAAAAGAACTTGTTTTCTATATAACACAAAAATTGCTAATTCAATATAGCAGTGAACAAATTTTAAAATGCTAAGTGCAAATTATAATTTCTAATTCAATATAGCAGTGAACAAAGTTTCTAATAAGAACAGATGTTGCCCTAATTCACTAGATGCTAATTCAATCACCCATTTTATATAACTAACTACTAACAAATTGTTTTCTAATTTGCAATTTTTCTAATAAAAACTAACAACTTGAGAGGGGGGATGAGAGGATCTTACCTCAGGCGGCAGGGCGAGTAGAGCCGGCGGCGAGGTCAATCCCAAGGGTGGCCGACAGCGGCGACGCCCTAGGGTTGGCGGCGGCGACGCCTAGGGTTGCTGGTTGGCGGCGTCGAGGGTGAGGACGAGCGGCGTCGAGGTGGCGTTGGCGATGGCGAGGAGGAGCCGCGTCGAGGGGGAGACGGCGAGGAGGAGCGGCGACGACGAGGCGACGGCGACGACGACGGTGGTGTGAGTGAGAGTGGTGTGAGTGAGTGCGGACACGGTCAGGGGGAAGTTATTTGTACCCGTACAACGTTATTTATAGCGCGGGGTTGAAATGTTGTGCTGTAGATGTACCTATCTGAAGCGCGGGTCTAGCAAACCAGCGTTGTAGATGTTCACCATCTAAAGCGCGACCTAGAGTACCCCGCGTTGTAGATGATGTTTTGTTATTTATTTATTTGTAATTTAGGTTATGGTTAAGTTTTAGTGTTATTAGGGTTAGGGGTTGGATTAGGAGGTTAGTGTTATTAGGATTAGGTTGAATGGGGGTATATGACACAATATATAGAATATTAATTAAGTGCTTATTATACAACATGATTACATCATATAATAAGTTCTTATACAAAAAACTTTTCCGGTATTAATAGTTTCTCCCGAGATGATCAGCGTCGACGACGTTTCTTCGCAGTAATGTTCTTTCCTTTCTTGTTCGGTGCCGAATAACTTAGCCCCTCATCGTGAATTTTCCTTTTCCGAGGATTACGATCTTTCTTAGGTAATGTAGTTTTGCTTCTTCTTTTGACATATGGTTCATCGTAGTCGTGATCTTCCCTCATCGGGTCACCGTACTGGTTATAGTCCTCCTCATTGGCAACTCCATCAATTCCGGCGATGTTCCTTTTGCCTCTCATCACGACAACACGGCTGGGGTTGTTTGGGTCGGTTATGAAGAAGCATTGGGTCACATGCTTAGCATGTAACCATGACTCATTTTTTGCGGTGACATTCATGGTACCGCTCTTAGCGTCAGGTATACACATAGTGGTGAAATCACGATTCTCTCTTTCGACGCTCCTAGCCCATCAGACATGGAACATCGTCACGTTGTACTTTCCAAAGTACTCAACATCCCAGATCTCTTATAGCCTTCCGTAGAATCTTTCAAGTACGCCATCTCCATTCATGGATTCCATCTTCCCCCCTGAGTTCTGATAATCACTTTTTTTATCTTGTTCCTTAGTGAAGAATGTGTAACCGTTGATGTCGTATGCTTGATAAGTGGCGAGGTTGACCGCGGGGCCATGTGCTAAGGCGTATATCAGACTTTCGTCGTTTGTACAACCCTGTTGCGGAGGATTAGCCAGAACATGCTCTTTGAACCAAGACAAGAAAGAAGAGTTGTGCTCTATAGTAACTTCGGCGTCAGTCTTAGTTTTCCCCAGGTCAAGGTGGTACTTTTCTATGATGTCTTTGTGAAGTGCCAAGAAAGAATCTATCAGTTGTAGATGTTGTAGCACTACTAAGTTTGCTCTTTCAAAATATGTGTGTTGGCCCAAATAGTCCACATGCAATTCCCTTGAGCCAGTGATGTGACCCATTCCTTTGAGTCTGCCAAGGTGCTTCTTGACGGGAAAACCAACAATAGGGTTTTTGACACCTAGATAACTCTCGCAGAAAGAAATGCACTCATGGGTGAGATAGCCATGTACGATTCTTGCATCCAGATGGGACATGTTACGAACGAAGCCTCTTAGGAACCCATTCATCCTTTCCAATGGCATCATGTTGTGCAGGAATGTCAGGCCGAGGTCAATGATGTCGTCGACAATATGGACACACAGATTCACCATGACGTCAAAGAATGCAGGTGGGAAATACATCTCAATCTCACATAATATGACAACGATCTCTTCTTGTAACCTTTGGAGCCGCTTCACACTGATCAGCTTTCGAGAGATTGTGTCGAAAAAATTGCATAGACCAATAAGTGTATCGCGTACGTGCTTATCCATTATCCCTCTAAGTACAACCGGGAGTATTGTGGTCATCATCACGTGACAGTCATGAGACTTCATCCCGCTAAACCTTTTCTTCTTAATGTCTAGATATCTGCTTATCTTTTGACAGAAACTGGAACTAAGTTTGATTCCAACAAGGCACTTGAAAAATCGATCGATATCCTTCTGACTTAAGGTGAAGCAAGAGGGGGGAAATAATTTTCTTTCTTCTTCTTGGCTTTTTTTCCCATGTACATCTCCCTCTCCGTCTCCGTCTCCATCACCGTCTCCTCCGAGGGTGCTCTGTGAAGATCTTCCCTTATACCCAAGATTTTCAAGTCAGTTCTTGCATTTGGCCTATCCTTAGTCTTCTCCGGCATGTTCAGAAGTGTGCCAAGCAAGATCTCGAGAACATTCTTCGTGATATGCATTTGATCAAGGCTATAAGGAGTGTCGAGGATCTTCCAGTACAACAAACCCCAAAAAACAGACTTCATTTTCCATACCCTCAGGAGCGGCTCCGGTGCATTTTTCTTCTTTCCCGGTGAGGGGCACTCTTCCCATTCATCCAACAACATTTTTATTTCGGTGCGTCTCCTCTTACGTGGAGTTCCTCTCTTCTCAACCTCTCCATTGAACATATATCCACGCTTTCTCCACGGGTCATCTTGTTCTAGCCATCTTCGATGCCCCATGTACACGGTTTTCAAGGACCCGAGTTTCGGTAGCTGCAGAGACACTGTATCATCCATGCACCTTGTGCATCCGCAGTGTCCGTGGAACACCTGTCCTGAGACATATCCGTAACCGAGATAGTCATGCACCGTCGTGAGCAACGCGGCTTTCATCATGAAATATTCTCCTTTTATGGAGTCCCATGTCCTGACCCTAGGGTTCCATAACACCTGCAACTCCTCTTTCAGTAGCTCAAGATATAGATTTATGTTGTTTCCCGGTTGTTTCGGCCCTTGAATCAGCATACTCATGTGTATGTACTTTGTCTTCATGCACTTCCAGGGAGTAATGTTGTGCATCCATAGAAACACGGGCCATGAGCTATGATTGGTGTTCTGGTTGCCATACGGATTCATGCCATCGGTACTCACACCAAGCACGATATTTCATGGATCAGCAGCGAAATCTGCATCTTCACCTTTTAGTGCTCTCCACTGGCTAGCATCTGCGAGGTGTCTCAACTTTGGCTCATCTCCATCATCCGGCTTCTCTCGTTCCTTGTGCCAGCGCATTAGCTCTACTTCCTTACGATCAATGAAATACCATTGCAGACGGCCAGTCAACGGAAAGTACCACACAACTTTCTGAGGAGTTTTCGTATTTCCATCCTTCTTGTATCGAGAAACATTGCACTTCGGACAAATGGTTTTTTCTGTGTTCTCGTTCCAATAAAGGATGCAATCGTTCATGCATGCATGGTATCTAACGTGTGTCAAACCAAGAGGGCACACGATTTTCTTGGCTTCCTCGATACTAGTAGGACACATGTTCCCCTTGGGATAAGTTTCTTGTAGAAAATTCAAATTCTCATCGAGGCTTGTGTCACTCCATTTGTTTTTTGCCTTCGTCTTTAGAAGACCGAGCGACAAGCGGGTATCCTCTAGTCGACAACCTTCATACAGTGGAGTCTTCGAGTATAACTCCAGTTGTGCCAGCTTGGCCTCCTCTCTAGAAGCAGCTTTTTCGCTAGTCGTATTCTTGCGAAGAAGTTCTCGAACATGAGGGTCTTGCATGACTAAACTTAGTACAAACGAATCAGATTGTTGCGTTCCACCGTCTTCTCCATGTCCACCATCTTGTTCGTCATTTATGACATCTCCTCCATGTCCGGCATCTTCTTCATGTATGACATCTTCTCCATGTTTGGCATCTTCTTCATGTACGACATCTTCTCCATGTCCGGCATCCTCAAAATCATCTTCACTTATCCATCGAGTGTAGCCATTCATGAAACCATGCATGACCAGGTGCGCCTTCAAATGGCCACCTTTAAAAGGGTCTATCCAGACTTTTTCTTTGCATTTTCGACAGGAAAATTTTATCTCCTTGCGATTATTCTCATGCATGTCCGCCATCGCGGCTTCCAAAAATCTTGTCACGTTCATTAAATTATTCTTCATGTTGCCTGCACGGTGTAAATTAATACAAAATCAAAACATTTATAATCATGCATATATATGCATAAACTCTCTTACAAAAATTCGGCATGACCTTCCCTAAAAAGGACATATAGAGTTTGCCCAAAATTCTCAGAAACGGAAACAAATCGACATTTCGGCAAAACATAAGCAACTTTCATCATGTCATGCGCACGCATCATTCGATGATTCGACAAATACATAACCAACTTGATCATCATCATGTCACACATAATCAAATTAATTAACCTCTCTCTCAAGTGGTGTGTCATACACACAAAAAGTCATCATTTTCAAAATTAAGCACAACTTTTTACCCACCTAAATATGAAATATGATCTCCTTGGTATCTAGTTGGGAGGAAAGATAATCAAGAGAGGAAATGAGAGTGTGGGATCTAGTTGGTGGGAGAGAATGCAATGCAAGAGAGTAAAAGAGAGCTAACTACATCACATATGTAGGAGTGAGAAAGATGAGCAAAGAAAAGAGTGAGGGGAGCCATGTTTAATGGAGATGGTGGAGAGCAAATAAGAGTGGTGTGAGGAGGAAGTGGAGGAAGAAGAGAGGGGGAGGAGGAAAGGGAGAAAAAGAGAGGGAAAGAGAAAGCATTTAATGCTCTCAGCGCACAATCAACAGCGCGGGGCAGGAAGGCGCGCCGCAACTAACCTAGCAATCTACAGCGCGGGATGGACGACACGCGCGGATGTTAGGTGGGACCACCAAAACTGGGCCAGGGCTAGCGACATTAGCAGCGCGTTTCTAGTGGCCTGCGCTATAAATGACAGAAACATCTACAGCGCAGGTAAGTAGACCCACGCTTCTAAAGTGTCTCGGCATGGAGGCCACAGTTGGGACAACTATTTAGCAACGCAGGCTCCTTTGAGCGCGCTGCTAATTACTACATATCTTAAGCGCGGTGCAAACAAGGTGCGCTGCTAAGGTTTTGTTGCAGCGTGGGCTCTGTATCCCGCGCTGCTAACATCCATTCTTGTATGGCCATTATCCTAGTAGTGCATAGGCCTAGCGTAGGGGTGTGAGCCAAATATCGAAGAATTCGTTTTACCGCTTGGTGTTGCGATTCCTTTGGTGCCGCTTGGAATCGGGCACACATGCAAACGCTCAACATTATATCAGGCCTAGATGCACATAAATATAGCAGAGAACCTATCATGGAGTGGTATACCTTTTGATCATAGTCCTTGCCATTTTCACCAGGCTCGAGTTTTCCATTTTTAGGCATCGATGTCTTGATGCCTTTGCAGTCTTACATCCCGAATTTCTTCAGACACTCCTTGAGGTACTTCTCTTGAGAGATGATGTCGTTGCGTTGCTGACGAATTTGAAGTCGTAAGAAGAACTTCAGTTCACCCATCATGGACATCTGATATTGTTCACTCATCAAGAAGGAAAATTCTTCACTGTATTTCTTGTTAGTGCATCCAAATATGATATCATCGACGTAAATTTGACATATGAATAGTGCATCATCATAGTGTTTGGTGAAGAGAGTTGGATCGAGGGAACCAGATTTGAAGCCCTTGCTGAAGAGGAAGTCTCTCATTGTATCATACCAAGCCCGAGGGGCTTGCTTCAGTCCGTACAGAGATTTCTTCAGTCTATACACCATATCAGGATTCTTCGATTCTTCAAAGCCTGGAGGTTGAGCAACATATACATCTTCCTCGATATTACCATTGAGGAATGCACTTTTTACATTCATTTGATATAGCTTGATATTATGATGGTTAGCAAAAGCAAGAATTATGCGAATGGACTCAAGTCTAGCAACAGGAGCAAAGGTTTCTCCAAAGTCGATACCCTCAACCTTAGTGTAACATTGAGCCACAAGTCGAGCTTTGTTCCTGATGACCTGCCCATCTTCATCGAGTTTGTTGCGGTAGATCCACTTTGTCCCGATGACATTGTGAACTCGAGGAGCAGGTCTTTTGACCAATTCCCATACATCATTCAGTTTGAACTAAAGAAGTTCATCTTGCATTGCCTGAACCCATTCCGCTTCTTGGAATGCCTCAGCAACTTTGGTGGGCCCTGAAATGGATCCGAACAAAAAATACCCACAAAAGTTAGCTATTCTATTTGCTCTGGCTTGAGTGAGTGGACCTGGTATGTTGACATCGGCGAGGATTTGGTCGATTTGAACTTCATTCGCCATGCGAGGAAGATGAGGTCGATGATCTTGAGGTGAATCATCATCACTTTCATCAGACTCATTAGCAACAGCTTAAGGTGCATCAGGAGTGTCAGGAGCATCAGGATCGGGATCGTCATCAAGATCATTTGCTTCAGGATTTGGGTGTTCTTCAGGAGCAGGAGGTATATGTGTTTCTTTAGGATGGTCCACGGGAATGATATCACCGACACCCATCTTCTTGATCAGTTCATCAGGTGATGCTTCATCTACCATAGGTGGCAGGTTCTCTCTTTGCGAGCCATCAGATTCATCGAACCGCACATCTACGTTTAAACCACTTTTTGATTATTGAGGTTGAAGACTCTGTAGGTGTGCGACTCGAGACCATAACCGAGCATGAAACCCTCACATGCTTTTGGTGCAAACTTAGATTGGTGATGAGTATCACGAATCCAACACGGTGCAACAAATACTTTGAAGTAACTTACATTGGGTTTCTTACCGACCATCAGCTTGTATGAGGTTTCCTTAAAAAACTTGTGAAGATACACCCGATTGATGATGTGGCAAGCAGTGTTCATTGCTTCAGCGCACCATTTGAGTGGAGTGTTGTATTCATCAAGCATTGTTTGAGCCACCTCGATGAGGGTTCTGTTCTTTCTCTCAAAAACACCATTTTGCTGAGGGGTGTAAGGTGACGAGAACTCATGAGTGATGCCCATCTCATCGAGGAATTCCTCCACGCCGATGTTCTTGAACTTAGTGCAGTTGTCGCTTCAAATGTGCTTGATCTTAAGGTTGTAGTTGTTCATGACACGCTGGGCGAAGCGCTTGAAGATAGATGGAGTCTCTGACTTATAGAGAAGAAAATGCACCCAAGTGTATCGTGGGAAATTATCAATAATAACAAGACCATACATACTTCCTCCAAACCTTAAGTACTTTGGAGGACCAAATAAGTCCATGTGAAGCAGTTCCAACGGTCTTGTCGTCGTCATGATGGTCTTGGCAGGATCCTTGTCCTTGGTGACCTTTCCAGCTTCACAGGCACCACATAGCCTGTCTTTGGTGAATCTGATTTCCTCAATCCCGAGGACATGTTTCTTCAGCACCAGTTTTTGCAGATTCCTCATCCAACGTGCGTGAGTCTTCCATGCCATAGCCAGCATTCTGTGGCTCGAGCCATGAGGCAAGTAGCGACCTGAGGACCTTTAGAAAAATCTACAATATATAGGTCACCTTTCCTAACTCCTCGAAATACGATGGAGTAATCGATAACCATTTGAACAAGACAACCATATTTTCCAAAGAGAACAATGAGGTCAAGATCACATAACATGGACACACACATCAGGTTGTATCCAAGGGATTCAACCAACATGACTTTGTCAATGTGTTGGTCTCCAGAGATAGCAACTCTGCCGAGACCCAATACCTTACTTTTACCTTTATCAGCGAAGGTGATGGTTTTCTTTGATGAGGGACTCGGAGAAGATTCCATGAGAAGGCTTCTATCACCATTCATATGATTCGTGCAACCACTGTCCATTTCCCATTCAGTTTTTCCAGATGATTTTTCCTTGGACCTCTTAGACATGAAGCAGAAGGCGGGGGTGGTATCTTCAGCCTCATCATCAAAGTGGTGAGTGAATGATTCGTCAGTGCTGAAGATTGACTTGTTGACCAAAGCTGTGGCAAGAGCCAGACCAGCCACGCCTTCAGATTCTTCAGATTCTTCTTCCTCAGCTTCAGGATCAGAGTCAGATTCTTCAGAATCTAATTTCTTGCCGAGATATGCGCGGGCCTTGCGGGAGCTGTTATTCTTGTATCCAGCATACTTTGAGGATCGTGAGGATTTCTTCTTCGACCTTTAATCAAAACTGTCACCTTTTCCCTTTTTCTTCTTCTTCTTCTTCTTCTTCAGCTTCGCTTCCTTTTCTCAGAGAGGACATTCAGCGATGTAATGTCTAGGTTTCTTTCATTTGTGACATACTTATTTTCTTGAGTTGACTGAGTCAACATCTCTGCTTATTCTTGAAGACGACCTTGAAGAATTCCCGAAACGATTCTTCTTCGTGAACTTTTGGAACTTTCTGGTGAGGAGAGCCAATTCCCTACTAAGAGTTTCAGGATCATCAGAGCCAGCTTCGGATTCTTCATCAGAGGACACCTTTCGTGCCTTAGCATTTAGTGCGCGGACTTTTGGAGTGGATCCATACAGGTCTCGTTTCTCAGATAGCTTAAGTTCATGAGCATTGAGGCGCTCGAGGATATCAGCAGGGTCGAGGTCTTGAAGTCAGGCTGCTCTTGTATCATCAGCGATAGTATCTCAAATGAGTCATCCAGAGAGCTCAGTAGTTTCTTCACGACTTCGTGATCAGTGAAATTAGTGGAACCCAGTGCTTGAAGCTCATTTGATATATCAGTGAGCCTGTCCAAGGTTTGTTGCACATGTTCATTGTCCAGTCTTTTGAACATGTTGAAGAGACTGCAAAGAGTATCAAATCGAGATTCTCGTTGTGTGGAAACTCCCTCATTGACTTTTGACATTCTCATCCACATCTTCTTTGCAGTATCCAGACTAATGAACGATTGAACCGAGATTTGTTGAGGTAGCCACCAATGATGCTTCGAGCTTTCGTGTCAAGTTGCCAGTTTCTGTTGACAACATCAGGAGGAGTCATCGAGGTAGCTTCAGGAATTCCTTGATCAACAATATCCCAGAGGTCTTTGTCAATAGCTTCAATATGCATCCTTATCTTATTTTTCCAGTACGGGTAGTCCGTACCGTCGAAGCTGGGGCAGTTCGAAGCAAAATTCATTGTACCTGAGGTCGACATAACTAACACTCCAGGTGGTTAAATCAAATCACACAGAACAGAGGAGTACCTTGCTCTGATACCAATCGAAAGCGCAGTATATCGACCAGAGGGTGTGAATAGGAGATTTTCAAATTTTCTCGAGGAATTTTGATTTCCTGAGGACTGAGGAAATTCGAAATTGAGGAAACTCACAAAATGATGAAGAACAAAAAGATTACAGAATGTAAACATGGATACATAGCATCATATTGCAACTGAAATAAAATCTAACAAAAGTGTAGAAGTATATCAAATGCAGAGCATGAGGAAACAGATCAGAGGGAAATTAGAGAGGAAGGCATCAGGACAAGTCATCCGTGCAAAAAAAGTAAAGTAAGGTTTGAAGAAATAGCACCAGGGCACAGATGATACCGATTTGGTAGACCAGTTCGAGTTGTTGTGAAAACTATCCATCTGGTTGCAGAGGCTGAGATTCAACTCAGAAGACATAGTCTTCACGTTTGTTCTCCTTGAACTAAAGTCCTCAGACTCCGTCCAATCACTTAGGTGAGTCTTCAAGGTAGACTCCCGAAACCTTCACAGACTTGGTTCACTCAGGGAAGTCACAATTGCATCTTGACTTCCTCAGAACGATGACTCCTACACCGGCTGGAAGATCACAGTCTTCAAGAGTAAAAAGCTTTGTATCACTCGAAGCGAATTCCTTAGAAATGCTCAATTACTCAGGCTGGTGGTTTTCCTCACTTAGGTTCTTCAGGTTCCTCAGAGATGGGTTGGTCTCAGATGACAAGTGTCAATTTTTCTCGAGGAGCAGCCAGCCCGCCACTGGGGCTGGGGGCGGCTATCGCGAAGAAACCCTAGGTGAAAGGACATAAATGCCCATGCACGAAAATAACATTGTGCCCACCCTTCGGACCGTTGGCTGGACAGGTTCGAGCAACTCTCCATGCGACATGTGGCACGGTCGGAATGATTTCTCTCTTTCCTCAGGAAAACGACACACGCAGTTTCCTGAATCCTCAACCGAAGAAAGATTCCTCAGTGTCCTGAAGAACTACGTCTCAGACACCCGAGGAACTGAACTTCTACACTGGGAGATTTCTCAGGGTTTTCTTCAGGATTTATATTTGATCACTTCCTTAGAAATGTGAAACTCGTTTTCCTCAACCCCTCCAACAGTGCGCTGTTTTCCTATGACTCAAGAATTATAAAAGTCTTAACAAAGACTACGCTTCAACTTTTGCTTCAACTAGAGTTGCCTCAGGACGACGCACGAATTCCTTAGGATCGACCGGATGCCTCAGGATACATATTCCTCAGGATTTTGCGCCTCGACATTCTTCAGTAAAAGCACCATTTTATTGAATGTTCCTCAACATTTTGGGTGGATCGAGAACGATGGTTAAACTCTTCTTTAGGGACTGTACTCCTGTGTATACTCGCAAACACATCAGTCCCTTAACCGTTTTGTCATCAAATACTCCAAAACCTCAAAGGGGACACTAGATGCACTTACAGGCATGAACCCACAATCAAGCATAACGCTCCCTCTTGGAGATACTATCTACTACTTGGCCAAAGCAATAAAAAGCAACGAAGAACATGCAAGAAGTACTCAAGAAAAAAATATAAAAGGAGAATCAAATATATAACTCATCACTATCTGAACATAATCTCATAATCCATCGGATCACAGCAAACAGAGCATAGCAACAGCAGAAAGATTACATAGTTGCCTTGATCATGTACGGAAGCTCACAAGGGCTAAGAATTGAAGCAGAAGATTGGAGAGAAGAGATCACATAGCTACTGGTGATGGACCCATAGTCCAAGGGGGACTACTCAAGGCACATCTGGGAAGCGCTCATGGTGGTAGAGAAGCTCTTGGAGATCAATCCTCCCTCCGGCAGAGTGTCGGGAAGAGGTCCTCTGGCGATCCCGATCTTGGGATCGCGGCGGCGGCGGAATAGTGGAAAATTTCACGATGCGGGGTCTTTTTTCAGGGTTTTTGTACCGAGGACTAAATATAGGCGAAAGGAGGGCTAGAGGGTAGGGCCCACCCCTCCAGGCGACCTCCTGGCGCGCCCAGGGGTGGGGCCGCGCCCACTGGCCTCCTGGGAGGGGGTGTCCCCCCTCCGGCTCCCCTATGGTCTTCCAGAGTCTTCTAGAACGCTGATTTTTTATATATTTTTCTTGGAATTTTTTGGGCACTATAATATGGGTATAAACCTGCAATTTAAAGACATCAGCAGACAGAAACTGGCACTGGTTGCACTGAGTTACTAGGTTAGTCCAAATATGTGTAAAAAGGTATGAAAGTGTAGCAAAACACATAGCAATGTCACCCAATTGAGCAAGGAAGACGCATCAATTATAGATACGTTTGGGACGTATCAGTATGATACATATATATATATATATATATATCTCTTTTAATCACAATTTTTACCTCAAATTTGAAATTCAAACTCGTGTTGACGCTTTGAGAAACTCTCACAAGGTTTTCTTACTTCTTAATTAGTTATAATAGCCTATTCCAATGTCATAGGTGTACGCTAGTTCTCTGATGTATAGGCGATACACTATAACCATTTGCCCACACACTAGACTCATTTAGATCAAAGTTATCAGAATTTAGATCTCATTTAGATAAATTTTGTCAGCATTTAGAACTCATTTGGATCAATTTTGTTAGCATTTTGGGTTTTTATGCATTTTTCACTGAAGAAAATGGATCTAACACAAATGTAGTCCAAACAAAAGGTGTATTTTGTCGAGTGGTACGTGTTACTGTGGGGATATCAGTTAGCAAGAACAAGCCTCACAAACCAATGGCAATTCAACTATTTGGTTGATGTTTGATTATTTTCAAAAGATTTGATTCTCAACACGGTACATGTGATGCAAGGCTACAACATATATTATGCTTTGGTGTTGAACAAACTCTATCAATTCCCACAAAGGGTATGATATATGTATATATATATAGGGTGGGACTATTTAGAAACCCCCCTTAAGAGTTTCCTAAATAAGCTTATTTAGAAACCCCCTTCTCCTACCTGTAGCTACCGCGGAGCGAGAGGCTGCGAGCGAAGCCAGTGGCCTCCGTGCACGCTTTCCCCACTCATCGCACCTTCTTCCTCGCGATGGCTCCCAAATCCTACTTCACCTTCTTCTGACGACTGCCGGAGACTACCCAACATGACCACGACAGACACCCGCTCCCACCCTTCCCTAGTGACTCACGACCTCGATTCATGTCGACTGGCCCATATCCACGCCACTCTCCTCAACGCCGGAAGTGTCACCATGTCGCTGGTTTCCAGCCACCGTGGGAGAGCCCCGTCCTCAGCCACTAGTTGTGGGAGTTGTGTGTAACACCCCGGGTGTCACACTACAGTAATCACTTTTGATTACTACCAAGTCCCTGTGATTAACCGTGCATTGATCACCTTGATTGAAATCACAATTCAAAAATTCCCTTTGGATGGAATTAACAACAAAGTGGAAAATAAACCTTAACCAAAAATTGTGCAATCAATTTTAATAAATAGAAAATAATCATTGGGTCACAATAAAATAGCAATGGTATTTTATCACAATGTTTAAATAATATCAAAAAATAAAAATAGCAGCAAAATAGCCCCATTTCATCTTTTAATAATTAAATATATTTCAAATGAATTTATTTTCTTCCCAAAAAATTTGTAGCAGCATATTAAATTACAATAAAAATAATGGATCAAGATTCACATTTTACTAAAACTCAATGTTGATTAAATAAAACACAAAAGAAAGAAAACATAAATAAAGAGAAAAAGGAAAAATCTATCTCTCGCCCTGGGCGAGGCCCACCCAAACCCAGCCCACCCCCTCCCTCGTCCTCTTCATCGCTACAGTTGGGGGGGGGGAGGACGGCTATGCCGTGGCATCATCCCGCGGCCGAGCCGCGCCGTGCCGCCGTGGTAGCTATCCGGCGGCTCGCCGGCGGCATAAAGATCCCCGAGCACCGCGCGCCTCCCTTGGAACCCTAGAACCCCCTTGAGCCGCCGTTTTCCCCTCCTCTCCGCCATTGCCCCCTGGCCCGAGCTCCCCGTTGGCGCGCCACCATTGTTGCCGCGCCCAACGGCCACCTCTCGCCGTCGCAAGGTGTCCAGGAGGTCCAGTGCGCTCGTCCTCGTCTTCCAGTGCCCTCAATCGACGCCGGGACGCCCCTACTTCGACGCCATCTTCATCCTCTTCCAGCATGGTCACTGCCACCATTGCCGCGATTCATCTCCACCCCGACCACCTCCGGCTTCCCCGAGACCACCTCGAGTTCCCCTGTGAGCCCGCGCATCTGCTCCCTCCTCTAATTTTTCCACGCGTGTCCCCTGGACCCGATTCTGAGCAGCACCGCCCGTTGCCGCCGCGGGCTTCACTACAGGAAACAAGTTCTTTACCATATGTTTTTTCTTTGCCGTCCTCTTTTCATCGGGACGGATGGCAAAGAGATAATTTTCCGTCTGCTGACCTTAAAGCGGACGACAGACAGTAAACGGTCTCTATTTTGATTCTTTACCGTCCGCTTTATAAAGGCGAACGACAAAGAGAAGAAAAACAGACGTTTAATAAGTCACCAGGTGCACTAAAGTGCTTTGCCGTATGCTTTGGGTACGCAGACAGCAAATAAAACCATGCACGGACGACAAAGAGTTTAACCTCGTTAACCCCTAATGGGCTCACTCTCTATCTCCCTCCCACGCAACTGTATCTCACCCAAAGCTGGCCAAACGGGCCTGTTAAATGGGCTGGCACATAAGCCCGCGTGACAGGCCCGTGACGGGCCAGCGCGGCACGCCAATAAACGGGTCGTGTCAGGCACGTGGCCCGCCTCGTGACGTGCTTGGGCCTCGAGGCCAGGCACGCGGGCCGGCCCGGCACGTTTAACTTTTTTATATTATTTTTTTATTTTTATAATACATAGGCTTAATAATACCTAATAATACAATATTTCTACCATTTTTACAGATTTTTAAAAAATATAAGGGCTAAACGGACTATTCGTTAGGCACGTTTATTAAATCTGCCGTACTTGGGCCTGAAGGTGAGGCACGCGTGCCGGCCCGGCATGACACACTTATTAAATGTTCTTAGCGGGTCGTGCCGTGCTTGGCACGTTTAAGTTATACCATGCCCGTGTCGTGCCGGGCCGGCCCATTGGCCAGCTCTGCTCTCACCCACCCCTAAAAAAATTGCCCCTCACCCTTTCTCTCTCTGCATGAACATCTCCCTAGCCCGCGTCGCCAGCCCCCGCCACCCAGCGCCGTCGCCCCTCACCGGCGGCCGCACCTCGCCGCCGGACGCCCCTCCCACTGGTCCCACCATCGCCCCTCCCCTCCCCTTGCCCTACTCGCGGCGGCCCGGCCAGATCCGCCGCCGTCAAGAACCGCGCCAGCGACGAGCCCGCCCATCGCCCCTGCTTCTGCCACTACTGCTGCTTTCGTCGTTCCTCGCCGGCGAGTCTTCCCCACATCTACTCTCTCCGCCACCAGGTAATCTGCCACACATCCATGCCCCTCACCCCTTTCTCTTTTCAGTGCCATGGAATTGCTTGCTGTGTGGGACTGGGTTACCAATCTGATAGAGATTGGGTGAATATATGATGTGGTTGTATGTTGGGAGGTGCAAACTGGTTGGCAATTTGAGATGGATGAAGGTCGTGGTACATGTATGTATAGGCGCAGAAATAATTTCTGAGATCATCTATAGCAGAGACAACCGTGGTGCCAAGTGCCAACCAAGTGCCAAGTGCCTCCCCGCAGGTCCTCGCCGACGCCCATTTGCTCCCTCCCTCGGCTACCTCTTCTCAGATCCCTCCCTCATCGCCGACATAGCAGGTAACCCATCCTACTTTAGTTTGTTATATATGTTCCGGTCTTCATGCCGATGACACTAGCTAGCTAAGTAAAGTCACGTAACCAATATGCGTCTCCCGTTCGAAAGAGTTACAGTTATAAATATGCATGCATTTTCATATTTATAAGTGTGATTATTTTGAATTGTCCAACGTTATCCATGGACAGCTCGGGTATGTGTAGATTGGGTTCGTTTTCCCATGCTCAGCTTTGGATCTGATGCAGAGTTTCGACAGTACCTCCTTGTTGTTCTCTGGGTACACATCCTCTTGGTTGTTTTCTGAGACGTGTATCAGGAGAACAGCGGGGAGGTGTTGCCGAAATTTTGCATCGGGTCGGGAGCAGAACATGGGAAACGACCCAATCTACACATACTCGGGTGGGATTAGGACCCATCTTTACCTATTAGTGGATAGGTGCATGTCGTATACCTATTAATGTTATCAACGTAATATGATGGATGAATTTGCATGAATTGTATATTTTGTGTGTACTAGCTAGCTAGGCAAGATGAGTGATCGCGCGTGGATGTACAATGGTCACCCTAGTCAGAAAGACATGGCCAATGATTGGTTGGTAAAAACCAAGGGGTTTCTGAATGTGGCATTTGCAAATGGCCAGAGAAAAACTTGGTGCCCCTGTGCTAGGTGCGACAACTATTCAAAGCAGACAAAGGTCAAAATAGGTCAACACCTACAGAAGTGGGGTTTTACGCCTGATTATTCCTTGTGGTCATATCATGGTGAGTCTGTCGAACGTACGAGAGAGGAGGTGGTGCGTCAGCGCACCTACGAGTATGGCACCGGGATCGAAGACATGGTGAATGACTTCGACGATGCTCGGGGTGAGGAAGAAGAGATGGAGAAGTCTGCGAAGGCCTTTTATGAGATGTTGGAGTCTTCAAAACGTCCTCTTCACGCTCACACTGAGTTGTGTCAGCTCGATGCCATCGCACAAGTAATGGCTCTGAAGGCCCAGTTCAACTTGGGGAGAGAATGCTACGATGCGATGATGACCCTATTTGGGCAATTTCTACCCAAAGGTCATATTATGCCTGCAAAAAAACCTTCACAATGCATGTTTGGTACCAAGACTTGATGCATGATTTGCCGGCGTGTGCGCTTTTCTCTAGCTTCTGTGTGCATGGAAGATTCCCATGCCCAACATGCAAGGCAGCTCTTCAGTTTCATTGGCTGAAGGCGGGTGACAAGTATTCTTGCTTTGACTTTCAAAGACAGTTTCTGCCTCCTAAACATCCTTTTAGAAAAGACAAGAAGAACTTCATCAAAGGTAAAGTTGTCAAAAACTTGGCACCACCTCCGATGACGGACGAACAGATCCTGGATCAGTTCAATTCTCTCGAGCTTGATCCAGAACGTCCCGGGTATTTCAAGGGATACAATTCAAAACACGCCTGGACTCACAAGACATGCTTGTGGGATCTCCCCTACTTCAAATACCTCGAACTTCCACACAACATTGACGTGATGCACACTAAATAGAATATCGTCGAGGCCATTTTTGGTACATTGTTTGGCATAGATGGGAAGTCAACGGATAATCCTAAAGCTAGAGTCGATCAGGAGACTCTATGTGATAGACCCTTACAGAACATGCGACCTCCGAAAGGAAAGAAGAATTGGTCGAAGCCAAAGGCCTGGTTCAATCTTGAAAGGGGACATATGAGGGAAATTCTCTTGTGGGTGCAAAATCGCTTGATGTTCCCCGATGGGTTTGCAGCAAATTGGAAGAGTGGAGCGAGTCGTGCAAAATTGAAAATATTTGGGCTCAAGAGTCATGATTGGCACATATGGCTTGAGCGGGTAATGCCGGTGATGTTGCGCGGCTATATCCCCGAAGAACAATGGCTAGTACTGGCAGAATTGAGCTTTTTCTTTCGTGTTCTTTGTGCTAAAGAACTATCAACTGGCGTGCTAGAAGACAAGGAACAGATGGCGCCGGAGTTGCTCTGCAAGTTAGAGAAGATTTTTCCACCGGGAGTTTTTAATCCGATGCAGCATTTGATTTTGCATCTCCCGACCGAGGCAAGATTTGGGAGCCCTGTGCAAAACCGTTGGTGCTATTCAACTGAGAAAATGCAGAAGACACTTTGAGAAAAATGTAAAAATAAACGTAGAATTGAAGCATCGATGGCCGAGGCATTCATTACCGAAGAGGCGGATAACTTCGTGACAACACACTATGAAGCCAAAAATCATCATTTGCATAATCCAAAGCCTCGGTACAATAGTGGCGACCCCCAACGTCAATCCAAGCTCAGCCTCTTCAAAGGGGAGCTCGCACCTGCTGGTGTTGCGGGAACAAAGACGTTGACCGTCGAGGAATGGCGCACCCTCACATTGTATATCTTGACCAACCTAACAAAAGTGCGGCCGTACATCGAGTAAGTGCTCGGTACATTGATTCACAACTTTTAATATTTTGTCTATCTAACTCCTCTCATGCCCATGAATTGATACAGTCGATTCGTCGCCCTATTCTCGAATGGAGTGATGATCGAAAAGGACTCCATTCCAGAGTATAAGCTGCTTGCAAATATTGGAGGAGGCAATCCCGGTTTCATCACTTGGTTCCAACAAACGGTAATTACCATTAGTAGTCGATTTCATTGCTTGGCCTAACATGCGACTAATACACCAATGTAATCTTTCCATATTAAACTTGTAGGCTAATTCAGATGAGCCCATGGACGCTGAATTAAGACAATTCACTAATGGTTTTGAGTATAGGGTCCTTACATATGAGAAATACGACATCAACGGCTACCGCTTCCGTACCGCTGGCAAAGAGCGAAAAATGGCTGATCGAAAAACCACAAATTCTGGCGTATCTGCTATAGGTGATGGAGGTACCGAGTATTACGGAAGAGTTGAAGAAATATACGAACTCCTATTCTATGGTGAAAATCCTCCGAACGCCATTGTCTTCAAATGTCATTGGTTCCTTCCGTCGAAGACTAGACGGACCCATGAACATGTTGGTCTAGTCGAAATTCGACAAGACAGCCATTTAAATGTCGCCGATGTCTATATTGTGGCTCAACAGGCCACCCAAGTTTTCTATCTACCCTACGCCTGCCAAACGGATGACAATCTGAAAGGGTGGGATGTCGTGTACGATGTGCTGCCACACGTTAGACCACCTCCCCCCGATGAAGATGAGTATCAACCTCACATTGACCCAGACACATATGAAGGAGAATTCTTCCAAAAACCACGTGTGATCAAAAAACGTTTCGGGAACCGATCTACGTTACCCCAGAACATGGAAGTAGATAATGACAATGAACTTGATACCGATGATGAGGAAGAACCGGAACAAGAAGACTCGGAACAAGAAGACCCATAACAAGAAGAAATTACTGATGCACATGGCCTTTCAATGCTTGACCGGTTACAGAAAGGCCTTCCAAATGTTTATGTCGCTGAACCCGATGAGGAGGCCATTCATGATGACACACGTGGTAGTGATGATGGTGTTTCAATTCATCTTGGAGAAGAGACAGATGATCCAGACTATTGTTAGTTGTATGCATCTCAACTTTGGTGGATGGTGAGCCTACTGCTACTGGCTGGGTGGAAGATGCTGGTGAGTATGAACAGGGGGATGATGCAGAGGGTGGTGAGGGTGTAGCGGGGGCTGAGGGGAGCTCGTCTTCCACAGTCTACCAGTGTGGTGCTACACGGCTCCTGGATCAGCCAGCAACTCGCGAGCAGAGGACGTTGGTTATGCCTCACGGGGAGAAGTAAGTGAATATACTCTTTTTGTACCTTATGATGTCATGTTCCAACAAATACTAATGGCTTTGCGTTGTCATAATGTAGGGGTTGTACACATGCCAAGAATTTCCGCAAGCCCAACCACGTCCTAGGTGTGCTACCACGAACCAATTTTCCAGGGCTGGTTCAGTTGCCCGGTGAGAACCGGGTTCCGGAGCCAGGAGTCACTTGGGCCCACTACGAGGCTGCCAAGGCCCCGTCCAATACGACCATCAACGATGTCGTTTGCAAAACCAGGGACGACATGGTGATCAATGGATTTTGGGTAATTTATCTTGTAGACAATAAAAAGTTTACAATATCTCTAGTTATTGCACTCATCAGCGTTGTCTCGTGAAATTATAGACGTACTACAAGGTGGAGGAGGGCATGGAGGAGGAGGCGAAATTGGTGCTTCAGAACGAGTGCAAGCGCCTATTCAAGAACCTAAGACACGAGACGCGTGTTCAGGCATTTCGTGACTACTATGCCAAGCATAATATCCCGATATCCAAGGCGGAGTGCCGAGTCATTTATCCTAAGAAGGATAAGTACATCGAGGTATAGCCTATTCTTACGGGTTGTATATTCCTTCATTTCATTCCTAGGCCTAGTGCTTAATTGTCTCTTCACTAACTTAGGTGCCCCCGAGATGGTGTGCGAACAAGATGGATTGTTGGTCCGTGATGGTGGATGAGTGGTGATCGGAGAAGTGGTTAGCAGTCCACAATGATGGTAAGGCCCGGCAGGCCAAGATGGTTGGTGTGGCAGACCATCAAGGCAGTGCTAACTTGTTTGCTTACGGTGAAAAATGGGTATGTGGTTTGCTTCATTCTTTATGAAATTTCTGCTTCATGCGAGTTTGTGCCTTGTACTAATACTTTGATTTGTCTTGTAGTCGGATTTTCATAATAAGCCGGTACCAGAGGTGTACGACGCCTATTCCATGGAAAATAGGGCCTCGTACAAGAAGGCCAAGTCCTTGGCTGAAGGGGACGTCGATCCAAAAGAGTACACCAACATTTCCGCCCGTGATAAGCTCAAGAAATACAAGGATGTGGCATTCGAGAAGTTCGGGGGGGGGGGGGGCGTATGATCCGGTGAAGGAGCCTATTGATACGGAGGTGTTCATGATATCTGGTGGCAGGAGGTGTAACGGCCCAAAACTAGCAAATTCCATATAAATTTGTATTTTTATTTTTTCCGTTGAGGATGAAAATCTGCAACTTTATTCTTTGCAATAATCCATGTGACGGAAAAATGACCAAACATTTTTTTCTGATTATGTAAAAGGATTATTTTCATTTCTTCTTTTTCTTTATTTATGGCCATTGCCATTTTTTCCAAGCCTCCTCACTTCTACCCTAATCAAACCCTTTTGCATATCTTCATGATTTTCCATGCCAAAGCCCCTTGACAACTTCTAAGATTTTAGCCCTCTTGGAAAATGGGGTTGTAGTTTAAATTTCATTTGAAAAAATTTAAATGCCTTTTTAAATACTTAAATATATTTGACCTAAATATTTCCTAAAAATCCTATAAATCTTATGGATGGCTAATCATATTTTATTATAATTTTGGACATTCATTTGTATTTATTTCATTGCATTTTCTCTGCTGCCTTTTATTTAAAAGGAAAATCCAGAGAAGCTCCTTGGGCCCAATTTTTCTCCCCAGCCCACCTATCTTTCCCCTAACTGCAGCCCAGCCGAGCCCCCTTTCCTTTTTATTTTTTTCCCCTCTCTCACCCCTGACCCCACCTGTCATCTCCTCCTTTCACACCTTTTCTCCCTCACGCACATGGCGTGGAGAGGAGGAGAGGCCCTCCTCTGCAGGTGCCTCGTCCCCTTTTAAGACGCCCCTCTCCTCGCGCCCCCTCCCATCTAGGGTTCCTCCTCCCCGCCGCCATGCCATATCCTCGTCCTCTTTTCTCCCTCCCCTTTTCTTTTCCTCTCGGACCCAAGCCGCCATGGACAGAGAGGTCCATGGAATTTTGGTCGATGAGCCCCTGCAGCTGATCGTCGTCTCCGCGCAAGGCGAACACCGGTGTCCTTCCCGTTCTCTTGGTCCTCCCGAGATGCGCGTCGTCCACGTCTACGTCCCACAGGCCAGCGGCGTCTTCTTTCTCGCTGCCGGGAGCCCGTCTTCGTGGCCGTCCTCGCCTGCGCGTCCCGGCCTGTTCGACAACTCCGCGCCTCCCTTTGTGAGCCTCCATCTTCCCTCCTCGTTTTGTTTCGCCTTGCGTTGGAAAGCCGCAGGTCGTCGTCGTTGTTTGCCGACGCCATGGTTGCCTCTGTTACGTCCACGTACGTTTCGTCTGAAGCCATCACATGCCCGTCCGTCCGGGTCGTGGCCAGGCCATGCGTGCACGTGCTGTGGCATGCTCAAGGCCGTGCCTTGGCACCCAAGAGCCGGCCCAATGCAGTCCCTCCTCGCTGCGCTCAGTTCCCCTGAAGCCTCTGTCTCTGGAGTCGACGACAGCTGCTGCTGCTGTTGTGTTTCGTCAGGTGTCGATTTTCTTCAGTCTTGTTTCAGATTCCGCCGTGAGCTCGTGTTATCTTTTGCCGTAGTGCTTAAACGACATGACCAGTAATGTAGCGTGGTGGTGTGGGTGCTCGGTTCCCATCCGTGAAGTCCAATGATCGAATCCCAAGCAGTTCACCCCTTTTGTTTTTGCTGCGCAGAGTCTCAGTTCGTTAGGCTGCTTTTTGTTCCAGTTTCAGCTAGCGCCCCCAGTTATTTCTTTTAATTTCGTTGCTGCATTAAACTACATCTATTTGAGTGGTGTAGTGGCGTGGGCTGTCAGTTTGCAACCAGCAGGTCTTCTGTTCTATTCCCCATGGGACAATTAAATCCCCCTTTTGCTCCTTTTATTTTTGTAGCGAGTAGGGCTCGGCCCAATGGAGTTCTTCGCCCGTGGGCGCTTAATAGAGCGAATCCGCGAGGGTTCTGGGCCACTTCGCGGCCGAGAGCCAGCCCAGGGAGGTTTTCCTCCTTTTATTTTTAGTTTGCCTCAAATTCCTTCAAATTTGTTCCATTTCTTTTGTCATGCTTGTGTCATTCTTTTATTTTTGTAGCGAGTAGGGCTCGGCCCAATGGAGTTCTTCGCCCGTAGGCGCTTAATAAAGCGAACCCGCGAGGGTTCTGGGCCACTTCGCGGCCGAGAGCCAGCCCAGGGAGGTTTTCCTCCTTTTCTTTTTAGTTTGCCTCAAATTCCTTCGAATCTGTTCCATTTCTTTTGTCATGCTTGTGTCATGTGCATCCTTGCCCCAAGCATATTATGTCATACATGAATTTGGGGTAGAAAAATGTGAGGAACGCGATGGTGCTGTCCATTTCTTGGTTGGGCAAGTATTATTGTGGTGACGGTGTAACTTTTGCACATGAACCCCTCACGTGTTGCACGTGGTGCACTTCTTCATTTCTTTTTCATGTTGTCGTGTTTCGAGCATCTCAGTTCCTCCGTTGACCGTAGCTTGCCGGTAGAGTAGTATTGTGCTTTATTTAATTGCTTGCAATAGATGCATTAGGTGCATCATAATTATGCCATGTCATTTGCATTTATTTAATTTAAGGAATTCCGTCTCGAGGTCTATCTTCGTGAGTGGGAAATTCTTATTAATGTCTTGCTCATCCTTTTCTTATGCCATGATCATGCATTATAATTACTATAACATAAGGATCCTTCGGGTCCATTGATCACCTACCTAATGCAAAAGAAGAATGTTGGTAGCATTGCACCCTTACTTTCCGATGCTTCACTTAAACTTGCTCGTTCTTATGTTCACGCCATGCTATTAAAATGACATGCATCATACTTGACCAGACTTGTTTGTTCATTGCTTGCTCATGCTTGCTCCGTAGTGATAGTGGTATCTCCGTTGATTGCCTTTCCAGTGTTTACTTCTTGTGTGCTCCCGCGGATACCTTCGGAGACGTTGCGAGTTTGCGATCGTTTACACCTTCGGAACTCGACTTATCAACAGGTAAGGACTATACATTACTTATGATCCATTCTATTATAACTAGCAGTTTGCATGCTAGTCTAGGTTAGGTTCGTTGTTTGATCCTACCACATGTTTACAGCCTCTCTCAAACCGATACAGCCATGTCTCGTCCCAGCAAACCTTGTACTGCTATGTTACTATTGCTCGTTGCTCAGTCCCTGCTTAGTATGCATGCTTAGGATGCTACGAATGTCACCCTGCTACTCCTTGGTTTTGGATATCACATTATTATATATTGTTGTGGATGAAATAATTAATATGATGTTGACTATATTCGACGAAGGATGAAAGGTCTAGGCTATCCCGCCTTGATGCTTTGTTCCATTCGAGTCACCTAGGACCCGAGTTCCAGGTATTGTGTCTCTTAACGAGCGTGCCTAACCGCGTGTGGGATTCTATGGGGTCCCCTTTTCTTACCTACCTAGCTCCAAACATTTCTAGTGGTGGCCCAAGATGGTTTTTCATTTGCACCGTAGGAGAGGCGGGCAGGGGCCCGTAGGTTCTCAGAATAGGTTCACGTGGGCCACTGGGACAGTGTTCCTGTAGGTCCAAACTTTGCGGAGAGCGAGATGCCTACCTGCTTTGCAGATGTCATTCCAACCTAACGTGGGACGCAAGAGGCCAATTCGAGAGACGGCCGACACTTGAGTTGGGTGTCGACTCTACCGGGGGCCACCCGGATTTGTTCGTTGTTAGTTAGAGGGACTATGATGTCCGGATCTCTCGGAACAACTCTTCAATGAGTGCCTTTAACGGGCCTGACTGAGAGAGCCGACGTACATGCGGAGCTTATAATGGGCAGTTGGTACACCCCTGCAGGGTTAAATCTTTTCGAAAAGCCGTGTCCACGGTTATGGACGACTTGAGACCTAGTCCTTGTTCATAGATAACATCAACTGAATCATAACTAAAATTTGATCAACGTGTGTGTGCCTTGACTTCTTCTTCTTCGTTGGGATGCGAAGAGGAGGACAAGGATATGATAGGTTTTATGTTTGCGTAAGTAGATGATAGCAAGACTTGATGGAGGCGATTCCTCATCGAATGTTTGGCTTCTTATCTTACTCTCTAGATCGTTAGTCACTCCATAATGCTAGTGCGGCAGCAACCTCACCACTATCCCTTCCTTATCGTGAACTACTAGTTATCCTAGAATGACGAGTGATGAAGTCCTTGCTGGGTCAGTTGACCACTATAGTTGGATGCTGAGTACTTATGTACTCATGATACTGCCCCCAAACTCTTTTCAGGGTTCTTGATCGACAACAGGTATGGTGATCGATGTTTCACGTGGAGACTCGACGACGACTAGTTAGGCGGATCCCGGCGGAGAGCCAGGACCCATGTGGTTATGGGGATCGATGATTTTATCTTTGCCACTAGGTATTTGATTGTAGTCTGTACTCAGACATATGTCTTCCGCTGATGTGATGTATTTAAGGCAGTTGTATGCCGATTGTATGAGATGTTGTATCCCTGTAGCTGTAATGTTGTGATATCATGTTGAAATTCGAGACATATGGCTTCGTCATATGTCGCGGTGGGTCCGTTATGTGCTTCGTCCTCGGGTTTGGAAGGAAACGTCCAGATCCGAAACAGTATCGCATATCAGGTCTTACAGGAGGCCCCATGGTGCGATTGCCATGGATGATGGGTTAATTCGTTGTCCTTACACTCTCCCTCAAATCAAGGTGCGCCAAACAAGCTCCTCTCCTGCTATACGGACTCCGCGCGTCCAGTTGATCTCGCCATCGAGGTTAGCTATGCGAACTCATAATTCAATCTTACATTCTTGTGTTTGCGGACCGATGATTACATTTCTGACAAGGTGGTTGTAGGGTGCTCTTGAGAAAGAGAGACAGGCAACCCAAGGGCTATTGGCAGAGAGAGACAGGATGCTGGCGGAGAGAGATAGGAAGGCAGCGGAAGATCTGGCATTGGCGGAGGAGAGGACCCGAAGGATGCTAGAGGAGGAGAGGGCACGGAACGAGGCGGCAAACTAGGCCATATATGACCTCTTTGCGGTAAGTTACTCGTGCATATTAGTCAAATCATGAGTGTATGTTTGTTTAAGCACTAACGAATATAGTTGACTCCTTGAAAACAAATTTGCAGACTATGTTCGAGAGCCAAGGTCGTACCCCTCCGCCTATGTCGATGATCCCTATTCGTGTGGGAACGGTACTTTTCATTTCAATGATCATTATTGCTCACTCGTAAAAATTAGTTTCTTCATGCTAACCAGATATTGCAACTGATCTTTGGTACAGCATAATTCCGTAGTTGCATCGCATAACCCTTCTCCCGATCCTAGCCCGAGAAACCAACCTAGTGATACTCAGTCGTGATGTCGACTCTGGTATGTTCTTCTCTAATTTTTTGTTCATTCGATTTATAAATGATTACTTAGCTTAAACAATGACATAGTTAGCTTAGTTAGCTCATAAACGACATATATTTAACTTAGTTAGCTCAAAAAAGACATATATTTAACTTAGTTAGCTCAAAAAAGACATTAATAGCTTAGCTATCCCAATCATTCTCATCTTCTTCATTTTATTCTTCTTCATATCCTTCTCATTCATCTTCTCCTTCTCCTTCTCATCTTCTTCATTTTCTTCATCTCCTGGTCATTCATCTTCTCCTTCTCCTTCTCATCTTCTCCATGTTCATCTTCTTCATCTCCTCATTCTAAATTTCTTGATCTTATTTATCTTCTTCATCTTCATCTTGTACATCTTATTCATCCTCTCCTTCTCCTTACCAATCCTTTTCTTCTCTTCTTCTTTTGTTCATCTTATCATGTTTCTTCTCCTTCTTCATCTTATTTTTCTCCTCCTTAGTTAGCTAGTGTAGTTTTGTTCATGATTTTGGTAGTTCATATAAACCAATCTTTATTTACTTAATTTACTACAATTTTTAGTTTATTCACATATCTAACATAAATTTGATTTTATTTTGCAGACTTGCTTCTTGGATGGACTTTTGTAGCTTCTTTGTGCCCGGACTTTGGAATTTTATATGTGCACTTAATAGTCTTTTTTGCTTCATTGTGATCTGTGCACTTGTATGGACATATATATTGTGATGTGATATGGACTTGCTAGTGTATGTGATTTATCGATATATATGATGTGATGCTAGCGGACATATAAATGATGTGGTGTGCAATTATGTATGTACATATGTATCTGTTTTAAAAAATGCAGGAATTTTTAAAATTGAAAAAATGAAGAAATACAACCCCTTTGCCGACCGCTTGTGGTCGGCAAAGGCATTTGCCATCCGTAGGCGGTTGGCAAAGACGCCATGTGTCAACAGAATGTGCAAACTGGGAGTGCTGGCTGATCATATGTCGCTTTGCCGACTGCTGGCTGTGAAAACTGGGAGCGCTGACTGGCCACATGGTCTCTTTGCCGACCGCAAGCAGTCGACAAAGAACTAGGAGGATGTGCACGTGTACAGCTGCGGACAGAGGCCTTTACCGACCGCAAGTGGTCCGAAAAGGGGCTATATCTTTGGCGACCGCAAGCAGTCGGCAAAGCCTACCGTTAGATGTCTAACGGGGCTGAGTCAATGGCATTGACATCCAAATACTTTGCCGTCTGCTTGAGCTATGGGGCGGACGACAAAGAAGGTCTCTATCGGCCAAATCGGTGCCAAATTCGTTGCCGACCACTTGCGGTCGGCAAAGCCTTTGCCTACCGTGATTGTGCCCTCTGCCGACCGCCATGGCGGTCGGTAAAGAACCTGTTTCCAGTAGTGCTTGCTCGTCGTCGCCGTCCCTGACCTCTTTTTTGTCGCGCGCATGTGCCACTGGATGCACGGGAGCGCGAGCTTCCGTTTGGTGCCCCCTTCCTCCGTTCCCGTGGCCGGAAATCGCGCCCGGTGAGGACATCGCCGTGTCCAGTGGCACCGGTGGCTAACCGCCGATGTGTGCCATGCGTGTGGCCAGTTGTGCCACTGACCGTGGGGCCCGCTCTATTAAGCCCCTGTTAGTATTAAGCTAATCCCCTCCCCACACCCACTGACGCATGGACCCCACCCCTTTTAATCTGCTGCTGTTAAAACAAAATAAAATACCCCTCTGTTAGACTTACATGTGGGGCCTAGTCATTAAGTGAATAAAACAACTGTTAAATAATTATGTCTCAGTGACAGCTGAGCCCCACTTTTAAGCTATTTAAAATGATGGAATATTAATCTGTTCTTTGTATGACATGTGGGGCCAGGGGCTGTTTAATTAAACAAAATGATTTTTATAAATAACCAGAGCATGACATGTGGGACCCCATTGTTATATAAATTTAATAAAATTATTAGTTAAAATGTGAGGCTGACCAGTGGGACCCACTGGTCAGGTTAGACCAGTCAAAATAACTATTCTAGATAATGTTTGAATAAATGAATTAAATAAATTCAGAAAATGATTTAAAATTATTTAAACTTTAAAATTTAATATATTTTAAACCGTAAGTCAGATTCAACAACTTTATACATGAAAATTGATCAAAAAAATATAACAAATACAGATACGCTATCCGTATACCAACCACACCCCTCTAACACAAGTAACATCGACATTCCCTCCTTCGGGCCGTTTGTCGATAATCACTGTGTTAGATCACCGTTATCAATGCATATGTCGTGTCATGCATCTGTTTGTTATGCTTGCTTTATATTTACTGTTTCTTCCCCCCTTAATCTCTGGTAGACCCCGTTGCTGCCGCCGACTAGGCTGCTGCTGAGTACGACTATTTCGTCGATGACCCTACCCCTACCATCAAGCTTCCAGGCAAGCAGAGCCATTCTCTTCCCCAGGTACCGCATATCTTTCCCGTACATTTCTTGCACTAGACATGGTTACTGCTGCTGCTATGATTAGAATCCTAGTCAATTGCATATCTTGTTTTTGTCGCCCCTTGATGTACCTTCCTTTATCCTATGCTGCCTACAAATATATATTATATTCAGCAATGAGCCCTGCGCTTTGTTAGTCAACTAGGATTAGATAACGGGCCGTGATCACTCTAGTGAGTGAACACAGATACAATATTATAACTGCAACAGGTACGGCACAATGCTGACACCGCCTAAGGTCCCGTAGCTCGGCTCTGCCGAGCCACCATCAAGTGTGAGCTATGAAGGAGTAATCCTTGTACTCCACTCGTTGCTGAATCTATATAGCCGCTCTAGGTACCTGAGCAGCAGTTGTCCTAAAGGTAAGAGTCGGGCGACCCAACGGTGCCCGCGAGCGGTATTGCGTCAGGAACGACAGGGAGGGTACGACCAACGTTACTGGCGTGCTTGGTCCTTGCTCGTATCTTACGAGATTTACCAAACCACGAAAAGTCGAGCTCTACCAAGAGCACACGCGAGACAAGGTAAGGAGACGGTTCACCTTGATGGTAACCGCGTGCTTTGACGGACTACCTTCACGTGGGATAAAGAGTTATGGGCTCCCCTGCGTCGTAGTTAATTCGAAAGCTCTTCAGACGTCAGTAGTACCACAGGCTGATTGCCGGGAAGCGGTGTTGTATTTTTTTGCTGCAGTAAGTGTATTTGGATTTGCTTTTGATTCACCGGCCAGTCTCGTACCGTGCAGGAGCGTGGAAGGGTGAGGGACCTAGACCCTTGAGCGCATAGGATATAGTCCGGCAGATCCTCTCTGCTGAGCCTAGGATAGGCTGCGCCGTGTCGGATAGCTTTGGTGAAGCGTTCCCTAACAAGGTGCCCGCCACCCTGGAGATCCGAGCATGTAGGCTGAACAGTAGTGCACCCCTGCAGGGAGTTTAATCTATTCGAATAGCCGTGTCCACGGAAACAGGACGCTTAATGCTGAAGCCAGATCTTACTACTACAAACTACTACTATTAAAATGTTGGTTCCGGGTCTTCTTCCTCGCAGGGAAGTCGAGGAAGGGAACTCGGAGGCGTTTATTATTATTAATTATTACAACTAACTATTATACAATGCGGCAGCAACTTGTGCTGCATTGTTACTTTATGCTTTATATGATCTGTTGGTTGTTCTCTTCTTGTGCTGCAAGACTCGTCAGAAGATGCTAGTCTTCGATAGGCCTAGCTTCTTATCCTTATTCTGATTTCTACCTTGCAGTCCACTATATACAACCTCCACTTTCCATTTGATACAAATTCATAAATGCTTAGTAGAGGACATAAGACTCGCGGGTATGATAGATACTCACCCTTGCTTTATTTCCCACTTTTTGTTTTGCCTGACCGGCCGCTGCAGTCGACATTGGAGCACAGGAGCAGGAGTACCCCGGAGGCGGGTACTACTACATCGAGACCCCCGCTGACCAGGACCAGGAGTATTTTCGGAGGCTCCCAGGCAGGAGGCCTTTCCTTTTCGATTTGTATCTCTGATGTGATTTTTGCTAGCCTTCTTAAGGAAAAACTTGACTAACTATGTCTGTACTCAGATATTATGGTTTGTATAACTTATGTATTCGGGTCCATGCGACCCCCTTATCTTGAAACATATTGTTTTATCCTTTGGGTTTAGTGTTGTGCTGTGATATTCTCACCGTGGCACCCTAATATCAGTCGTGTACCCTGCGTGTATGATTACTGTACACGGCTTGATTTTGGGGGCGTCACAAGTTGATATCAGAGCCGACTTCCTGTAGAACACCCCCTTCCAACTCCTTGGTCGAAGTCGACTCTAGTCTTTGCAAAACTACTTTACTAACCGTGTCGTGTGGCCTATCGACCCACGTCGCAAAACTGGGTGGTATTAGGATCTTTTTCTTGTTACCTTTACTGTGGGACTCTACTCTCTCATCCTTTCGGGGTAAAGATTTTTCTAACACTAACTCTAGGATCTCACACCTCTGTCCTTCTGGAGAGCCCTTCACCCAAAATGATCGCTTGCTTCACCTGAAGATGCCGAAGATACTCTCTGATGAATTGCCTAGACCCTATGTGCTCGTCGCCCTTGCAATCCCATGTCACCGATAAGTGCATATGGATAATTACCTATACCTTCCATTCATCTATTCCGTTCCAGCTGCTCCTGTTGTTGCAAGGTACCTCAAAATACGCTATGATGTTTTGAGAATCCTTCGTGTCTGGTGCCTTGCAGGTTCTGTTCAAAATGCGGATAATCCCTCACGCTTATCGAGGATTCGTTCCTCCCCAGTTGCTCATGTGACTCTGTAATACTTTGAAATAATATCTGACTCCCGTGAATCTATCCGCAACCTTCTGCTTTTGGAGATTCTTCTTGCCTTCTTGCATTATGGTTAATTACATATGTCTGAGTATTCTTCATTGACACCCCTTCTCATTGTCGTCCTGATCTTGTTGAATGATTATGTGTGCGGGAGCACGCAATCATTAGTTGATCCCTATGAATTCATTCTTCCGGCTCAGACGTCATTCCGGACATGAGCTGATTCTCGATAAATCAAACCTCGATTGAGTGTCCGTCTAGTTCTGCTCAACTTATTCGTCATTGATCAGAGCATATGCTTCTAATACTTTGTTTTGGAGATCATAATCCCTTTGAACTTAAGTGTCAAATTATCCAGATGCTTATATCATCCGATGCCTTTACATCCCTTCTTCTTATGGTCGAGTATCGATACTCGCCCCAGACTCTTTGTACGCCGCCTAACCTTTTTTGTGGATTACTACCTGCCGTCCCCTTGTGTCCTAAATCATTGACGAGCTTCCCCTGATACGAAATGCCTTTGGCGAACAGTATCATCTGGTCCGTGTCATCAACCTTCTACTTTCAAACTTGTATCTCTTGTTCCTATTGTTTGTCGTATAGATTCGTAAAATGTCCCTATGGGTTGAATCTATGCTTCATCCATCTGTGTGAACCCAAGAACTGCTACGGGTCACACTCTACTGGTGTTACGCCAGATATATTTCCAACACAACAACTTCATCGAAATCGAGAAGTAGATGGAAGGTTATGCATTGAAGAAGTGGGAGTCGACCCTGAACCTTTGTGTTCATGCCCATGGATACAATGTAGAACTTATCATGAAAGATTCTTGTAAAATGATTATCCCCTTGGCTTAAATTTATATTACGTCTATGATCTTCCGTCCTACCTTCGAGTATTACCCCTCTGGTATCTCTACAAAATTGGGCCATTGCACCACCTCTCATAAATTCTTGCTGGTGCGATACTTTTCATCGATTTTTTCCATTCCATAGGTTATGGGTTGTCGTCAGCCGAGAACACAGAATACCTTTCGCTTCACCATTCCTTTTACTTGGAATCGCCGCTATTCGTTTTCATTCTCTGGAAACCCCTCGACACAATGTTTCGTGGTCATCATCAACATTTTGACTTCTCCCAAGTGTTACTTGGATGCATCGTGAGAAATACCATCCTTGCCCCTCGATGATTTGTGTTATCATCGACAACCTTCTTTGACCCCCCCCCGCCAATACAAACTTGGTCATATATCTTGCTTTGCTTTCTCTTGGGAAAGATATACACCGGATACTTGTGTATCATCACAATTTCCTTTCCATTGGTCTGTTTAACCTTTCTTTTAATATGAATTATCCGAGCAGTGATAATTCCCTGCTGATGTAAACACTTCGGTGTACTACTTTGTCCGTACAACCTGTTACTATTGTTGATGACTTTTCGGTGACCACCGATGGACAAGAACTTTGCTAATTGGTCTGCCTCGTCTTAACGAGCAGGAGAATGGTTCTCTT
This sequence comes from Bromus sterilis, assembly GCA_950022295.1. Taxonomy (NCBI): domain Eukaryota; kingdom Viridiplantae; phylum Streptophyta; class Magnoliopsida; order Poales; family Poaceae; genus Bromus; species Bromus sterilis. The sequence continues at coordinate 285,087,456 of OX465596.1, forward strand.
CGTCCCGTGCCCTTGGCACTGATGTTGTTGCCGACATAGCTGACAAGCTGTTCTCCGTACCTTTCATCGTGATCGCATGGAATGTCCCCACCCTTCTTATTCAATGTGGGCCCATTACCCACAGTTCCACATGATCGAAACCTGACTCTCTCGTTCCTTTCTGTTCTCGAGGTTATTCCTCTTTCTTGACCTCGTATATAATTCACGAGTCCTCTACCTTATGATATCCAGTTCGATATCAGACACAGTGTTTATGCCTAATGCTCTGGACCCCTTTTCATCCCCCGTTATCATCGTCGAATGCTTGCATATCCGCTTGAAAACTTCTCATGCCTTATATTGTTTCTCTCGATGTATCTCCCTGAGTTTAACTCATGAGATACTTTGTACCCCATTCCCTTGGACCATCTCGGTTGATTAACCTTGTACCGATCCGACCGCCTCAAGTTTTCCCCCTAACCTATTTGTAGGTACGATGCAGCCCCGAAAGAAGGATGACAACCCGTCGATATGCACTGATGCAGAGAAATGAAGACGTCAAGGTGAACAATTAACTTCTTCGAGAAGGACAACAAGCACCAGAAGAATCATTAGAATCCGAAACCAAAACTTTACCCCTTACCCTACTTTTAATTCTCGGGACGAGAATTCTTTGTAGAGGGGGAGATTTGTAACACCCCAGGTGTCACACTACAGTAATCACTTTTGATTACTACCAAGTCCCTGTGATTAACCGTGCATTGGTCACCTTGATTCAAATCACAATTCAAAATTCCCTTTGGATGGAATTAACAACACAGTGGAAAATGAAACTTAACCAAAAATTGTGCAATCAATTTTATTAAATAGCAAGTCATCATGTGGTCACAATAAAATAGCAATGGTATTTTATCACAATGTTTAAATAATATAAACAAATGAAAACAGTAGAAAAATAGCCCCATTTCATCTTTTAATAATTAAATATATTGCAAATGAATTTATTTTCTTCCCAAAATTTTCGTAGCAGCATATTAAATTACAATACAAATAATGGATCAAGATTCAAACTTTACTAAAACTCAATGTTGATTAAATAAAATAGTAAAGAAAGAAAACAGAAATAAAGAGAAAAAGGAAAAAAATCTATCCCTCGCCCTTGGCGAGGCCCACCCAAGCCCAGCCCACCCCCGCCCTCGTCCTCTTCCTCACTACAGTGGTGGGAAGGACGGCTATGCCATGGCGTGCATTGCGCGTCCGAGCCGCGCCGTGCCGCCTTGGCAGCTATCCGGCGGGTCGCTGGCGGTATAAAGACACCCGAGCCCCGCGCCACTCCCCTGGAACCCTAGAACCCCCCTCGAGCCGCCGTTTTCCTCTCCTCTGCGCCATTGCCCCCTGGCCCGAGCTCCCCGTCGCCGCGCCACCGCCGTTGCCTCGGCCAACGGCCGCCTCTCGCCGTCGCAAGGTGTCCAGGAGGTCTAGCGCGCTCGTCCTTGTCTTGCAGTGCACTAAATCGATGCCAGGACGCCCCCACGTCGATGCCATCTTCATCCTCTTCCGCCACGGTCACTGCCACCATTGTCGCAATTCAGATCCACCCCGACCACCTCTGGCTTCCCCGAGACCACCTCGAGTTCCCCTTTGAGCCCGCTCATATCCTCCCTCCTCCAATTTTTCCACGCGTGTCCCCTGGAGCCGGTTCCGAGCAGCGTCGCCCGTTGCCGCCGCGGGCTTGCTCGTCGTCGCCGTCTCCGGCCTCCTTTCGGTCGCGCTCGTGCGCCACTGGATGCACGGGAGCGCGAGCTTCCGTTTGGTGCCCCCTCCTCTGTTCCCGTGGCCAGAAGCCGCGCTCGGTGGGGACGCCGCCGTGTCCAGTGGCACCAGCGGCTAACCGCCGGTGTGTGTCGTGCGTGTGGCCAGCTGTGCCACTGACCGTGGGGCCCGCTCTGTTAAGCCCCTGTTAGTATTAAGCTAATCCCCTCACCACACCCACTGACGCATGGACCCCACCCCTTTTAATCTGCTGCTGTTAAAACAAAATGAAATACTCCTCTGTTAGACTTACAGGTGTGGCCTAGTCATTAAGTTAATAAAACAACTGTTAAATAAGTATGTCTCAATGACAGTTGAGCCCCAATTGTAAGCTATTTAAAATAATGGAATATTAATCTGTGCTTTGTATGACATGTTGGGCCAGGGGTTGTTTAACTAAAAAAAAGAATTTTAAAAATAACCAAAGCATGACATGTGGGACCCCACTGTTATTTAAATTTAATAAAATGATTTGTTAAAATGTGAGGCTGACCAGTGGGACCAGTCAGGTTTGACCAGTCAAAATAACTGTTCTGGATAATGTTTTAATAAATGAATTAAATAAATTCAGAAAATGATTTAAAATGATTTAAACTTTAAAATTGAATATCTTTTAAACCGTAAGTCAGATTCAAAAACTTTATACATGAAAATTTATGAGAAAAATATAAAAAATACGGATACGCTATCCGTCTACCAACCACACCCCTCTAACACAATGGACATCGATATTCCCCACTCTGGGCCGTTTGTTGATAATCACCCGGAGCCGGTATTTCATCCCCGGATGAATTCCCGCTCCGAGAAAACCACGTTGCACTGCGTTAGATCACCGTTGTCAATGCATATGTCTTTTCATGCATCTGTTTGTTATGCTTGCTTTATATTTACTGTTTCTTCTCCCTTTAATCTCCGGTAGACCCCGTTGCTGCCGCCAACTATGTCGCTGCTGAGTACCACTACTTCGTCGACGACCCTACCCCTACCGTCGAGCTTCCAGGAAAGCAGAGCCATTCTCTTCCCCAGATATCGTCTATCTTTTCCGTACATTTCTTGCACTAGGCATGGTTACTGCTGCAGCGACGATTATAATCCTATTCAATTGCATAGCTTGTTTTTGTCGCCCCTTGATGTACCTTCCTTTATCCTATGCTGTCTACAAATATATATTATATTCAGCAGTGAGCCCTGCGCTTTGTTAGTCAACTAGGATTACATAGCGGGTTGTGATCACTCTGGTGAGTGAACACGGATACAATATTATAAGTGCAACAGGTACGGTATAATGCAGACACCGCCTAAGGCCCAACCACCATCAAGTGTGAGCTATCAAGGAGTAATCCTTTAACTCCACTCGTTGCTGACTCTGTATAGCCGCTCTAGGTACCGGAGAAACTGTTGTCCTTAAAGGTAAGAGTCGGGCGACCCAACGGTGCCCGCGAGCAGTATTGCGCCGGGAACGACAGGGAGGGTACGACCGACGTTACTGGCGTACTTGGCCCCTGCTCGTATCTCGCGAGAGTTACCAAACCACGAAAAGTAGAGCTCTACCAAGAGCACACGCGAGACAAGGTAAGGAGACAGTTCACTGTAAGGCCCGATATGCGGTACTGTTCCAGATCTAGGTGTTTCCACCCGGATCCGGGGACGAAGCACATATCGGTCCCACCACGACATATGAAAAAGCCACATGCCCCGGATTTCCAACATGATATCACAACATTACAGATACAAGGATACAACATCTCATACAATCGGCATACAACTTCCTCAGATACAATACAACAGCGGAAGGTACATGTTTGAGTACAGACTACAATCAAATGCCTACTGGCAAAGAGAAAAACATCGATCCCCATAGCCACACGGTCCAGGCCCTCCGCTGGGATCCGCCTAACTAGTCGTCTTCGAGTCTCGACGTGAAACGTCGATCACCACACCTGTTGTCGATCAAGAACACTGAAAAGAGTTTGGGGGTAGTATCATGAGTACAGAGGTACTCAGCATCCAACTGTAGTGGTCATCTGACCCAGCAAGGACTTCATCACTCGTCATTCTAGGACGACTAGTAGTTTACGGTAAGGAAGGGGTAAGTGGTGAGGTTGCTGCCGCACTAGCATTTATGAAGTGGCTAACAATCTAGAGAGTAAGATAAGAAGCCAAGCATTCGATGAGGAATCGCCTCCAACAAGTCTTGCTATCAGCTACTTACGCAAGCATAACACCTATCCTATCCTTGTCCTCCTCTTCGCATCCCGACGAAGAAGAAGCAGTCAAGGCACACACACACGTTGATCAAGTTGTATTAAGATTATCTCAGTTGTTGTTGTCTATGAACAAGGAGTAGGTCTCAAGTCATCCATAACCGTGGACAAGACTTCTCGAAAAGATTTAACCCTGCAGGGGTGTACCAACTGCCCATTACAAGGCTCCGCACGCACGCCCATCTCTCTCAGTTGCTACCCATCACAGGCAACCATTTTATGATTTAGGTCCAAGAGATCGAAACGACAAGTCCCTCTAGCTAACAACGAACAAATCTGGGTGGCCCCCGGTGAGTCGACACCCAACTCAAAAGCCGTCCGCGCTCTCGAATCGGCCTCTACCGTCTGGATGAGGTCGGGTTAGTTGCCCAAACAGATGTGGACAACCCCCTAGCTCCCTGGGGTGGACCAACTAGAGAAACCATGTCTCCGCTGGCCCGGGTTGTTTGAAAACTGCTGGCGTACGACCAGCACACACACGGTTTCAAAAGGTAAAATCAGCTTGGGCCACCACTAGAAATGCTTGAAGCTAGGTAGGTAAGAAAAGGGGGCCCCATAAAATCCCACACGCGGTTAGGCGCGCTCAGTCTTAAAACCAATACCCGGAACTCGGGTCCTAGGTGACTCGAATGGAACAAAGCGTCGGGGCGGGATAGCCTAGACCTTCCATCCTTCGTCGAATATAGTCAACATTATAATAATCATATCATCAACAACAATATAATAAGGTGATATCCCAACCCAAAGAGTAACTGGGTAACATCGTAGCATCCTAAGCATGCATACTAAGCAGGGGCTGAGCAACGAGCAATAGTAACATAGCAGTACAAGGTTTGCTGGGAAGGGACATGGCTGTATCGGTTTGAAAGAGGCTGTAAACATGTGGTAGGATCAAACATCGAACCTGACCTAGACTAGCATGCAAACCTCTGGTTGAAATAGAATGGATCATAAGTAATGTATAGTCCTTGCCTGTTGATAAGTCGGGTTCCGAAGGTGTCGTCGATCGCAAGCTCGCATCGTCTCCGAGAGGTACCCGCGGAAGCACACAAGACGATAAACACTGGAAAGCAATCTACGAGCAAGCACTCTATTACTACGGGCAAACACGAGCAAGCATCAACAAGAAGGCAACACGAGACATCACACCTACCGTCGAGAGCGGTTACTAACAGTTTAAGTGGGGTATCGGTCACACACGACGAATACCGCACGTTTATGGTGGTTCAAGTTGCATAGCTATAGGTGATCAACCAACGGTTTTTAACATGGCAACTCAAGCAAGCATGGCATAGCACACAAACACGTCAATAGGTGAAGCACAAAGTAAACTATCTATGCTAGTCAATTTAAGTGAGGCACAACCTAAACATGGCATACACTAAGTGTCGCACGACAATTAAAAGATTTGGTATTGTTATGTCCTAAACAATATTTTAGGTTGGTTAACAACAGAAAAAATTAGCAAAAACACAAAGTACACACAAAACTAATCAAGTTACATATAAAGAACACTCCAAACGGGGTTACGGTTAAAAAGATACAAGCAAAACAAGTTACGGGCACAAACTGCCAACATCACGAAGCACACTTTAGAGCAATGCATAAACAGGATAATCAATGCAAACATGCTCACAAATGATAAGGAACTAAAGTAGAAATGACAGGGAAGGCATGGCAAAAAGAATCATGCAAATAGGCATCATAGATCAAAAGATATTAAGCAAACAACATGGCATCGCAAAGTAACAGACTTAGTGAAAAACAGAGGTGGCTGTCAAAAACAGCAGCATAGCAACTTTGGAGCAGAATAACTATATGACCAGGATTGCTAACATGAAGATGCAATACATGTAATGAAATTAGACATGATTCGTAACAATATGCAATTGGAATCACTCAATTCCGATAAACGGTCGCGATACACTCGTCGATCGAAGTTGCAACAAAATAACAGTTTCAGCAACAGCAGCGCATTAACATCGGGATCACCACTTTGGAGCAAGATGACATGTTAAAGCACCCAAACATGACATGTTAAAGCATGGAAATGAAGTACACATGATGCATAACACATATGAGAAAGAATCAATGCAATAGGCCTCATGGATGAGTCACAATCATCATGCAAATTTGCAGCAAAATATAAACAGCAGCACTTAACAGGAATTGTAGCAGTTTAACGGCCTCATGCCCACTTCAGCACACAATTACACAATCAAGATGACCTCAAATTCAAATGCTCACAAAATATGAATTAAAGTAGACGCAAATCTGAGAAACTTTCGTTTTGGGGGCACGTTCATCCGGGCTACGGTTCAACAGGAATTTGCATCGCAAAAACAGATCAGCACACAGTTTACTCTAAACTTAGTGAAATTGAGGTGTTGGAACAATAAAAATAAAAAGAACAGAAAAAGGGGGTCGGGCTCAAAAGCTACCATGGGGCTCGGGGCCCATCTCGGCCTGGGAGAGGTGGATCTGGCCTGGCTTGGGCTGGTCCAGTGGGCCTTGTGGCCGCGCTGCTGGATCGGGCCGGCCTGCCTGCCTGCTGGCCACGCGAGGGGCGGGCTAGCGGTTGCGCTCGGGCTCCTCCCGAGCGACGAGCGGCGGCGGCTGCCTGTGCCGGCTGGACTCCGGCCAGGAACCGGGCGGCGAGGAGGCGGTGCAGGGGGCCATCGGGTGGCGGCCTTCGGCGGCTGGAGGCGCCGGCGTGAGCAGCGGCTCGGCCCGAGCTCCTCTCGGGTCCGGCCATGGCGCGAGTAGGAAGGGATTCCTGGCGGCCTGCAGCAGAGAGAGAAGAGAGGGAGAGGTGAGGTCAGGGAAGAAGAGAGAGGGAGGAGGGAGAGAGGAAGAGAGGGAAGGAGGAGGGCTCGCCCCGGCGGCTCGCCGGCCGGCGGCCTGGATGCTCCGGCGGCTTCCCACGGGCAGGGTGGAGACGACGGCTGGACGTAGGAGAGAGAAAGGCTGGGGGCTGGGTGGATCTGGGTCGTCGGATCGCGAGATCTGACGGTCCAGATCGCAGGGGAGCACAATTTCGGGATCTGGGGATCTGGGAGGCAAAACTGGGCAAAGTGGAGGAGGGTGGCTGCAAATTGTGGCTCGGGAAACCCTAGAAATGGGTGGGAGTGTGGTGGTCTTTATATAGCCCCGGTGGCGGCCAGTTTGCAAAAACATCTCCGGTTTTTCTCTCGCGCGTGTGGTGCTCACGTTTCTGACCGTCGGGGGTCCGCGGTACCTCCGATTCGGGTAAAACTTCAAACTGCGCGATCAGCGTGTCGAGCCGGCGGCGTTCACCTCGCGCTGGAACCATTCCGAGTACTCTTTCCGGCGCGCTATAAAAATATCCCGTTTACTTATTAAACAGGGTTTTTCGTTCCGTTGGCTGCGGCTGGTCTCGTGCGGTTTCGCGACGGTGATCGGGTGAAACCCGGTGTCGCAAAGGTCGAGTGTCAGGGTGGCAAGGGTCGGTCTCCGTCCGGTACGAGATTAGAGGGGGGGAATAATCGCCGATCGATAAATCGGGGATGCAAACACCGCAAACAAATCAGACAATCAAACAATTCACACCGAAAACAAAATTTTTAATTTTCGTGAAATCTGGGTTGTTACATTCACCTTGTTGGTAACCGCGTTCTTTGATGGGACGACAGGGCAGGCCCCAACGTTACTGGTGGTCCTTGTAGCTATTCGTTGTCCATTGTGTAGTTAGTCAGACAGCGATAACGGTGGTCTGCGAGATAATATTAAAGTTCTAAATGGTTCGGTGGATGACTTTAGAGGCCCGTTGGTCCGTACGCACTACCTTCAAGTGAAATAAGGAGTTATGGGCTCCCCTGCGTCGTAGTTCATTCGAAAGCGCTTCAGACGTCAGCAGTACCACGGGCTGATTGCCGGGAAATGGTGTTGTCTTTTTTTGCTGCAGCAGGTGTATTTGGATTTGCTTTTGCATCACCGGCCAGCCTCGTACCGTGCAGGAGCATGGAAGGGTGAGGGACCTAGACCCCTGAGCGCATAGGATATAGTCCGGCGGATGGCCTCTCTGCTGAGCCTAGGATGGGCTGCGTCGTGTCAGATAGCTTTGGTGGAGCGTTCCCTAACAAGGTGCCCGCCACCCTGGAGATCCGAGCGTTCAGGCTGAACAGTAGTGCACCCTGATACACGAGATAGCTTCTCGTCCCTCGTTGGTTACCCCAAGTGGAAGGTGAGATGTAGCGTAGCGGAAAATTTCCCTTAGTGAAGATGCTTAGGTTTAGATTGTCTCCAGTAGGACTCCAACAGATACAAGTAGGTGGAGAAGTGAACAATGGCGTCGTTCACAACTCTAAGTTTCTTACTTCACCTGGACCTGCACACACAACAGAAAAGTAAATACTAAAAGTAAATTGAAGGTGTAAACAATATTGGAAATATGGACCGGGGTACTATGATGTTCACTAGTGATGTCTCTCTCCCAAAAGACGATAAAATAGCCATGCGAGGTAAACAAATTACAGCTGGGAAATTGACATGATTATGTGCGCAAACCAATGCTAATTATGCTAAACAGAAAGGAACAGGCTCAAAAGCAAGGGTAGTACGCCAAGACAAGTTGACCAAAATCCATCTGCATCTACCTACTAATCACCCACCTTGAGATATCTATCCAGAACATCTCGCTAGTATTAAGTTGTGAATCCCACCCAAAGTGTAAACTCAAAGCAACAGACAACTGCATTAAAGAACTTTGTGTAAAGTAAACAATCCTTGCACCCGCAAGTACAAGCACCGTTGTTTTCCCCCTTGTGGCAATAGCACTTCCCCTAGACTCATGTTTCTGTCACTCAAGCTAGTCATCGGGGGGCATGAACCCACAATCATGCATAACGCTCCCTCTTGGAGTCACTACCTACTACTTGGCCAAAGCAATAAATAGCAACGGAGAACATGGAAGAATTACTCAAGAACATAAATATAAAACAAGAGAATCAAATATATAACTCAATCACAATCTGAACATAATCTCATAATCCATCGGATCCCAGCAAACTCAGCATAGCAACAGCAGAAAGATTACATAAGTGCCTCGATCATGTAGGGAAGCTCATGAGGTCTAATCCATGAAGAACAAAGAGGGGAGGAGAACATCACATAGCTACTGATCATAGACCCATGGTCAAGGTGGACTACTCACGGTTCATCTGGGAAGCATCCATGGTGGTGGAGAAGCTCCCAGAGGTGATTCCTCCCTCCGGCAGGGTGCCGGGAAGAGGTCTTCTGGTGCTCCCGATCTTGGAATCGCGGCGGCGGCGGAACAGAGGAGAGGTCGCGAAAAAGGGTTCCGTCCCCGAGGTTTTCTCGTCACGAGGAATAAATAGGCGAAAGGGGGCAGACAGAGGTGGGCCACAGGCTCCAGGCGCCCCCCTGGCGCGGCCAGGGGTGGGGCCGCGCCCTCTGGCCGTTTGGGGGCCCCCTGGCTCCCCTCTGGCCCCTCTCGGGCTCTTCGCGAAGCTTCCGGTACGCTGATTTTTCCTATATTTTTTCCGGAATTTTTCTGGTACTTTTAATAAGGGGGAAACCTAAAATAGAAAAACAGCAGAAAACAGGAACTGGCACTGGGGTGCACTGAGTTAATAGGTTAGTCCAAATATGATCAAAAGTGTGTGGAAGTTCATCAATAACATAGAAATATCACACAAAAGAGGCATGGAGCAAGCAGAAATTATAGATACGTTTTGGACGTATCAACATCCCCAAGCTTAATTCCTGCTCGTGCTCGAGTGGGTAAATGATAACAAGCATAATTTCTGTGGTGACATGCTAACAACCATATAAGAACTTTGTAAGTAAAGCAATCAAGCCATGTAATTCAATTCAAGTCATAACAGACAAGAGTGTATATTTGGCATTGAAATAAGCAACATAAGAACATAAAAGTGCAAGATCTCTCGCTATCCGTGACTCGAATTTCTCCAAATGGTGTTTGCGTGCAAGAAAGGGGATGGGGATATACGAGAAAAAGTATTTTTATGTTGAGAACTCAATCTACTAAAGTTTCACACTTGGTGTTCTTTGGAATCTTATCTTGACTCATCCCCAGACTACTAGCCAGGTACAAGTCAAAATGATCCACTCCTTTTCGACATTTTGAGCACTCATGCAATGGATGAGCGTAAGCAAGAAAATTGACACTTAGGATGGAAAAGAGAGAATATGGTGGATAAGGAGGACAAAAAGGTGTGAAAGGCTCACATCAATGAGGACAATCGTAGGTGAGAAAAAGCCAAATGATAGATATGATGTGAGGAGTAGGGATTGCCATGCAACGGATGCACATATGAGCTAAGGTAAGCTCTCCAATGGAACTAGTGGGGGTGCATCCAACTTGCTTGCTCAAGAAGACCTAGAGCTCATTTGAGGAGGCTCATCATTGGAATATACAAGCCAAGTTCTAAAGTGTGAAGGTCCCCACATAGCTATATGCATGAATGATAATCTCTATGGAGTACAAGATATAAGAGGGAGTACGAGTGTGGATCTCTCAAAAGGAATAGTAGTGTGTCGCCTTCTCTCTTTTTATTTTCTTTTTTCTCTTTTTTCTATTTTTTGCATTTTTTGGTGGCCTCAATGGCTCTTTCTATTTCTCTCATTTGTCCTCTTTGGGATCTTTCAATTTTGTCCTCTTTGGGATATTTTGATTTGTCCACTTTGGGATCTTTTACTCACTGTAGGGGAAACACTCTATATATTACAAGAAGTATAGAAGATCTTTCACACTTTACAAAGTACTCAAATCATAAAGAAGATGTAACTATCATGATGTATGCAAATGTATGCCTCTGCCAGTGTAGCAGGATATGCAATGATACTAGCGCGCCATGTAGCAATGATTAGGGCAAGGAACAAATAGCATGCGGCTCATCGATCAAGGAAATAGCATGTATGACATGAAGATCAAGTCATGAGAAGATGGATGTTGCATGGCAATATATCTCGGAAAGGCTATGGAAATTCCTTGATAGGTAGGTATGGTGGCTGTTTTGAGGAAGGATATAAGGAGGTTTATGATGACAGAGCGTATCATGCCAAGGGTTTGGATGTACCAGCGAAGGTGGACGCCAACTCTCGGAGTGAGAAGAAAGCAATGCACGGCACAGGAGAGGCTAGAAAAATATGGGAAGGTAGAATTGTCAACTTTCGAATACTCACATTAGTCCGAAGAACTCATGCACTTATTATCGGTAACTATCAATCTTAATAAGGAGGTTCACAAGAGACAAGTACCACGAGGAGGAGTGTATGGGGGTTTGGTTATCCTTGCGCATCCTCGACACATGGTACGTGAGTGTACTCTAATATTCGACCCCTCAGAAGAGTAGTGATCCATCTAGTAGCTAGAGTTCTCAACTAGTTTGTAGGTTTTGAAAATAAACACGGATTTCCAAAAATACGACATCTATCACTAATTGGCTAAAGCTCTTGACACCAAAAGTCCAAACATTACTCAAAACAACATCTCAAAACTATTGCAAGTTACTACTACAAAAAGAATAGCAACCTCAATTACCTACTTCAAGTCAAGACACAAAACTCAGTGCAACAGGCAAACTCTCTAAACAAGATAAACATGAAAACTCAAGAGAGTTCCAGAAATAAACTAAACAAAAGCTCTTAAAAAGATAAGCATGAAATCTAAGAACAAAACATGAAAGTAGCTACGAAAAGATAAAGAACACACACAGCAAAGATAAGCATGAAAAATCCTATGTTGTGTTCTAAAATTTGGAAGTGGAGCGTGTTTCTCTCCCACACAAAGAAAGTTGGGTTCTAACTTGTTATGAACAGCAAGAAAAGCTAAAGAAAACTAAAAATAAAACCTAAGAGCGAGACGCCCCAAGAATAGCACATAATGCATGAAGTGATAAAAATATAGTGGAACGAGAGACGAACTGATAATTGTCGATGGAGAAGGGATGCACAGGGGCATCCTCAAGCTTAGACGCTTGAGTCTCCTTGAATATTTCTTGGGGGTGCATGGGGGCATCCCCAAGATTGAACGCTTGACTCTTCTTAATCTTATTTCATCATCTTCCCTCGCACACTTGAAAACTCCCTTCATACATAACTCATCATAATCTGATTAGCGAGGTTAGTACCCATAATAAAATAATTTTTCTCTACTGGAAATAAGGATAATCTTGAATAGCTACTGTTTCTCAAGATTGCCAAAAAGTTTTTGCAAAGAAAAAGCAAGCTTAAGGTTTGCAAAACGAAGAATAGGCAAAACAGGACAGAATCTATGAAAAACATACCAGCAGGTAGTAAAGAATTTTTTAGGGATACTTCTGCAACTCAAATAAAAAAAATCAGAACATACAAAAGTTTCTTAATTGTATAGATCACGCTGTGTAAAAAATTCAGCTCAAAAAGATGAACTGAGATTTTTCTCTGATTTTTCTAGTCAGGAGGAAAGAATCTGTTTTCTGGACAGCATGTCACAACTTTCACTTCCCTTATTGTATGAGGCTATAAAAGGCACAAAGCTTGAAAAGTAAAGATACAATGATGTTTCTACATTAGTAACAATCATCAAGACCACTAAACCAGAAGAAAAACAAAAAGGAAATCCTAAATTCGTTGCGGGATGCCTCCCGAAAGCGCTTCTTTTACGCCTTTAAGCTAGGCATAAAGATTATAAAAGATGCTCTCACAAGAGAATAGGAATTTTAGCAAAAGAGAGCATCAAGAGGAAAATTTGAAACACATTTAAGCCTAACCCACTTCCTATGCATAGGAATCTTGTAAGAAAATAAGTCAGAGAAGCACAAAGTGACATGCGTAAAAAGGTGGAACAGGAACAATTTCAAAACTTTCAACATGAAGAGAGGTGTTTTTGCAACATGGAAGTTTCTACAACCAAAATTTCCCCTCTCAAAGTAATTTTCAGTAGTATCATGAACAACATCAAGAATATAACTATCACATAAATCATGTTGTGCATGACCTACAAGCTCACGTGTATAATTTTCAACACGGTCTTTAGGATCATAACATAAATGCAACCCATCACATTGAGCCTTAATAAGAGCATAATTCTCCGGAATATGATTTGGAGATTTCAAAAGGATAATAGGACAATCAAGTGTGGGTGAAATAGCAAAAATTTCATGCTTAACATGAGGAACTGTAGAAAGTTCATTTTCGTAAGCATCATCCATAGTGGCATCACGTCCATAAGCATAGAAGGCATCAACTTCATCAAAAAGGGATATTTCAAAAGAATCCATAGGATCATAACACTAATATAAGGTAAGATTCAAAGAGTTACTCTCATTACAAGGTAGACATGGAGGGCTCCATTCTTCCTCCTTTTGTTCGTCACTCTCCTTCTCTTTTTCATCCAAGGAGCTTTCAGGTTCAACAATTTCTTCTTCCATAGAGTCCTGCAAAACATTAGTCTCTTCCTTTGGGGGAGAGATTCTCTCAAGATGATTAGTAATATAATAATTTGCATCGTAATTTTCCAAACAATAGTTAAGTATAGCAAGACTCTCATATTTGTAAGGGGCATCATCAATATTTTTAAGAAGAGAAGTAATTTCATAGGCACCCTTATAAGCAACAAATTATTCTATTTTCTCCGCATCATCAAAATCATAATTTCTCTTAGCATAAGAAGCTAAGGTTTCATCATCATTGTACTCACATTGGAAAGCAAGGTGTTTGTGCCTCATAAAGTAACAAGATTCATCCCTGCAGAAAGATATATTATATATTGAGCACAAGTTTCTAGCATAGTCATACAACTGGTTTATTTGTTTCCATAAGTGTATCCCCTTTTGAGACAAGTGGTGTTCCTTGTACCACTTTTGTTGATCCTCGGTGAATCCTCCATGCCAATAAGATCTGGTTTCAAAGAAGTCAGACATTATTGGAAAGTGAGGAACTTGACATACTATTTTTTTGGATTTTTGATAAAGGACACAAAGACAAAAACTGAAAGGTAAACTAACAAGACTAAAAAGCGAAGATAAAAGATAGTGTGCAACTCCCCTATCTTGAAGCGTGTAGTCCCCGGCAACGGCGCCAGAAATTTGCTTGATACACGAGATAGCTTCTCGTCCCTCGTTGGTTACCCCAAGTGGAAGGTGAGATGTAGCGTAGCGGCAAATTTCCCTTAGCGAAGATGCTAAGGTTTAGATTGTCTCCAGTAGGACTCCAACAGATACAAGTAGGTGGTGAAGTGAACAATGGCGCCGTTCACAACTCTAAGTTGCTTACTTCACCTGGACCCGCACACACAACAGATAGCTTTTCTCCCAACGAGAACAGAGGAGTTGTCAATTCCTCCGGCCTTGTTGTTTACAAAGGAAAAACGCACGGGATAATAATGATAGTGATAGCTACGGAAAATTAAATACTGAAAGTAAATTGAAGGTGCAAACAACATTGGAAATATGGACCGGGGTACTATGATGTTCACTAGTGATGTCTCTCTCCCAAAAGACGATAAAATAGCCATGCGAGGTAAACAAATTACATCTGGGCAATTGACAGGATTATGTGCGCAAACCAATGCTAATTATGCTAAACAGAAAGGAAGAGGCTCAAAAGCAAGGGAAGTACGCCAAGCCAAGTAGACCGTAATCCATCTGCACCAACCTACTAATCATCCACCTTGAGATATCTATCCAAAACATCTCGCTGGTATTAAGTTGCGAATCCCACCCAAAGTGTAAACTCAAAGCAACAGACAACTGCATTAAAGAACTTCGCGTAAAGTAAACAATCCTTTCACCCGCAAGTACAAGCACCGTTGTTTTCTTCCTTGTGGCAACAGCACATCCCGTAGACTCATGTTTCTGTCACTCAAGCTAGTCATCAGGGGGCATGAACCCACAATCATGCATAACGCTCCCTCTTGGAGTCACTACCTACTACTTGGCCAAATCAATAAACAGCAACGGAGAACATGCAAGAATTACTCAAGAACATAAATATAAAAGAGGAGAATCAAATATATTACTCAATCACAATCTGAACAAAGTCTCATAATCCATCGGATCCCAGCAAACTCAACATAGCAACAGCACAAAGATTACATATGTGCCTCGATCATGTGGGGCAGCTCACGAGGTCTAAACCATGAAGAACAAAGAGGGGAGGAGAACACCACATAGCTACTGATCATAGACCCATGGTCCAAGGTGGACTACTCACGGTTCATTCGGGAAGCATCCATGGTGGTGGAGAAGCTCCCGGAGGTGGTTCCTCCTTCCGGCAGGGTGCCGGGAAGAGGGCTCCTGGTGCTCCCGATCTCGGAAGCGCGGCGGCGGTGGAACAGATTAGAGATCGCGAAAAAGGGTTCCGTCCCGGAGGGTTTCTCGTCACGGGGAATAAATAGGCGAAAGGGGGCAGCCAGAGGTGGGCCAGGGGCTCCAGGAGCCCCCTAGCGCGGCCAGGGGTGGGGTCGCGCTCTCTGGCCGCCTGGGGGCCCCTGGCTC
Source organism: Bromus sterilis (assembly GCA_950022295.1). Classification (NCBI taxonomy): domain Eukaryota; kingdom Viridiplantae; phylum Streptophyta; class Magnoliopsida; order Poales; family Poaceae; genus Bromus; species Bromus sterilis. Next base: position 285,102,994 of record OX465596.1, read on the forward strand.
CCCTCTGGCCCCTCTCGGGCTCGTTGCGAAGCTTCCGGTACGCTGATTTTTCCTATATTTTTCCCGGAATTTTTCTGGTACTTTTAATAAGGGGAAACCTGAAATAGAAAAACAGCAGAAAACAGGAACTGGCACTGGGGTGCACTGAGTTAATAGGTTAGTCCAAATATGATCAAAAGTGTATGGAAGTTCATCAATAACATAGCAATATCACACAAAAGAGGCATGGAGCAAGCAGAAATTATAGATACGTTTTGGACGTATCACACCCCTGCAGGGAGTTTAATCTATTCGAATAGCCGTGTCCACGGTAACAAGATGCTTTATGCTGAAGCCGGATCTTACTACTACAAACTAGTACTATTAAACTGTTGGTTCCAAGTGGTCTTCCTCGCAGGGAAGTCGAGGAAGGGAACTCAGAGGCATTTATTATTATTAATTATTACAACTTACTATTATACAATGCTGCAGCAACTTTTGCTGCATTGTTACTTTATGCTTTATATGAACTGTTGGCTATTCTCTTCTTGTGCTGCAAGACTCGTCAGAAGATGTTAGTCTTCGATAGGTCTAGCTTCTTATCCTTATTCTGATTTCTACCTTGCAGTCCACTATATACAGCCTCCGCTTTCCATTTGATACAAATGCATAAATACTTAGTAGCGGACTTAAGACTCGCGGATATGCTATATACTCATCCTTACTTTATTTCCCTTTTTTGTTTTGTCTGATCGGCCGCTGCAGTCGACATTGGAGCCCAGGAGCAGGAGTACTCCGGAGGCGGATACTACTACGTCGAGACCCCCGCTTACCAGGACCAGGAGTAGTTTTGGAGGCTCCCAGGCAGGAGGCCTTGCCTTTTCGATTTGTATCTCTGATATGATTTGTGCTAGCCTTCTTAAGGAAAAACTTGACTAACTATGTATGTACTCAGATATTATGGTTTGTATAACTTATGTATTTGGGTCCGCGCGACCCCATTATCTTGTAACATATTAGTTTATCCTTTTGTGTTTAGCGTTGTGCTGTGATATTCTCAGCGTGACACCCTAATCTCAGTCATGTACCCTGCGTGTATGATTATTGTACACGGCTTGATTTTGGGGGCGTCACATTGTGGCCTTCTCACCACAGCTGTATCCAAAACAGAGGAGAAAGAGCTCCATCCCCTGTTTGGCGATGATGGTAGGACTCCCTCCTTGACGGATCTAATGCTCATTGATGGATCCTCCGTTCCCCGTCCCCATGGAGATCCTCCACCGTAATCTCTGTCGGCTCCTCTCCGTCTATGGAGGCTCCAGCCGCCTCTGCGCCATGTTCCTAACCGGCTGGCACGTCAGTGAAGACTGCAGCTCCAGCCCCGCGCTCGCTGGAGCTGGTCGATTGAACTCTGCCGCCTCCCCAAGGCGGGAACAGTTAGTTGTGGCTTCCGTGGCGCTCGCGACCAAGGCCGGGAAGACGCGGGTGTCGACCTGCTGAACTGCAGCGATGCTGAACCTGCTCTAGAATTTAGGTAACGCTGTCCTTCGCCGAGGTGCCCAGGCAGAAGCTACAGCAACAGAAGCTCAGGACGAAGAAGGGTCGCCCTTCCTCGGCCTCCTCCTCAATGGACGCATGCATGCAGCCCCATCTTCTTTATAGCCTGAGGCACGGCCTGCTCTCCCACCTTTGGATAAGTCGGCCACTCCGGCTATGCGCGTCTCCATGCATGCACAGAGATGAGTCGAAGACATCTAATTTCTTTCTGCCGGCCAGGATTGGAGTTGACATTTTGCAGTTAATTTTCAGATGCATTTTTTTACTGCAGATGCAGGTTAGAATTTCCCTTTCTGATCTTAACTAACGGTAAACACAGGAAGCTGAGATAGTTGTAAGCTGAAAAAAAGAACAACCCATCAAGCTACACACTGGCGATGCCAACAGCCCCTAGCTTGTCTATAGAAAGGTTTCAGAAATCAATCCTCAAAAGGTATGTTGAATTTATCCAGTACTGCTGCAACATCTTTCATTAAGTAAAGGTGATTGGCAGCTGGCAAGCAAAAGCGTGAATAATTTCACCATGGCAAGTACAGAGACATCACGAGGGTGCTAGATAAAGCATAACTAGTTTCAGTCACCATAATTTAGACAGTCCAGATAAGTTGCATGTATCAACATTTTTTGCCCCAGTGTATTATTAGTTGTTTTAAACTGGTTACTCATTATTCAAAATTCATCTGCCTCCTGTACTCTCTTTTTAGGATTTAATAAACTGTTGTTTCATTATTTTGTAAGTATATGGATAAAGTTTAAAAGTCATCGAGGATAGTGCATATAGAAAAGCTATTGTTTGTTCCTGAACACCACCATACCACTCTCATGGACAGTAGTGCTTGTGCCAATTGGAAATCAATCAAGTTCCCTTTTTAATAAATATGGACAGTGAAAATTTATGGTCAATAGATATATCAAACAGAATAATCGAAGCCATGCAACCATACAAGGAATTACATTTGCGAAAAGCACAGCAAGCAACAATTAGCTTCGGTAAATTAGCAAGCCCATCAGTTTACTTCAGAAGTTAGTGTTCAGTCTGCATTATTTGATTACAATGCTTAACTTCGGATGCTTAACAATTAGCCCCTATTCCTTTAGTGTGCAGTTAGCAGCGTCCGTCGAGGTAGCTAGGGACAAGCGTGGAGCCAGTTATTGAGCATGCGTCTGCTCGCCCTGAAGATGACACCTACCTCTAATGTTCCAGCCAGTAACCCAGACATCCCGTCCAAAAAAATAGGTGAGACGGAGCCACCTCGATGGTTCAGCTCCTTGCCTCCCCTACTGCAATAGCGCTGCTGCTTTGTGTGTTTCTCATGAATTACTTTGGGATGGTCAACCAGAAATAATGGAAAGAGCAATGGATAAAAGAGTACGACTAGATGGAGCAATGGAGAGAAAAATTGAGGTGGAGTATACTGTTTACGTCAGTACTGAATGGATAAGAAAAATTCATGGTGGAGAAAAGGTCACAACGTTATCCAGTTTCTTATGTATGCATAAAGAAATGTTTCTCTTACAGTTTGTTTATACAAAAGATAATCAGCGTACAAAGATGTTTTTTACTGGATGTCTATTTATTAGCCATTTTTGCACACACAAATAGTTATCCATATCGGCAGTTAACATCGACTGGAATAGTAGTTAACCTCGACAATCACTGTAGTTAGAGTGACCCCGATGAGAAAACGAGAATTTTGCTTTTTCAGTAGTTACGTGTATGTACTTTGTGAGTTAGATTTTATCACCTTTTTAGTTAGCTATTAGTGTTGTTGCAGTTTGTTGGCAAGAAATTATTAATAAATAAATAATTATCTCCAGACCAACAGTTAATTTAGAGTTAACTACTGGGATTATGGAGATTGTTGTATATTCGTCAATAACTTGGTGACAGATAGCTTGACCTAGGTGGAAAAAAATAAAAGGAAAAAAAATAATTTTTAGTCTGGTAGTTAGCTTCAACATCTATGGCGGTTAGCTATTTCGGTATCAGCACTTAGCTTGACATGTCCTAGCAGTTAGCATTTCGAAACCCACAATTAGCTTCACACAAGGGAAAAGAGAACAAGTTAAAAAATTGATAGTTAACTTGGTGCTAACTGCCAAAAAATCTAGGCAGTTAACTATTTTGTTCTTGGAAGTTAGGTTGATCCGGCGAACAGAGAAAAAATATCCCTTGTGATAGTTAACGTGGTGCTAACTGCCAAAAATTCCGAGCAGTTAGCTTTTTCGGTCATGGCCGTTAGCTTCATCCGGACGAAAATAGAAAAAACAATATAAAAAACAAAATTTAGTCTCGCAGTTAGCTTGCTAAGTACTCCCTCCGTTTCAAATTAGATGACTTCCTTTTGTATATACATGTGAATAAAATGAAGTCATCTAATTTGGAACGGAGGGAGTATAGCGCAGTTAACTATTCTGCTCGAGCTGTTAGTGTGTACTGTAGCAGTTCGAACAAAAAAGGACGAAAATGATGTTATTTTTTCAAAAATTACTTTTAAACCGTAAAGAATCTGAAAAAATGTTATATATAAAACATCGAGCTAATTTATAGCTTTCCAACGGTATATTACACGCATCATTTCGATAAACGGTTCAAAAAAATTCTTTCACAAAAACTTTGAAAATTCGTGTGATGAAATTTTAGTTTTTTGATTTTTGTTTAAAAACCATAAATATTTTGAGAAAATGATAAACATGAAAAATGTTTCTTCTATTCAATAGCTATCCAATGGTATATCATTTGCATCATTCGGATAAACGGTTAAAAAGTTATGAGAAAAAAACAGTGCAAAAAACTACACCAAAAAAAGTTCCTCCCCGCAGTTAACTCGTGTAGGCCACGCAGTTAGCTTACGTGTTTCTGGTCAGTTAGAAAGGGCTTATTCAGGAACCGGTTGCAGAATAGCTCGGATATATATATATATATATATATATATATATATATATATATATATATATATATATATAGGACGGTCATTTGGGACACCTAGGTGCCTAGGCTCCTCGCCTCTAAATTTAATCTCGGAGTGTTTATTATGTTAATTAATTGTGCATATATATTAGTTGTGGACATATATATACTTACCTACGATTAAAATTTACTTCTAGGTATGAGCGTATTAATCGTATTTGTCTAAAACTAAATACCCAGCATGAAATATACGCGTACATACCCAAACATAAGTACGTATTGTACAACATCATGAAATGAAAAAAAATAATCATGGGTATATATACCTAGCGAAGATTAAAACTTATTTATAGGTATATGCGTACTCATCGTATTTATTCATAACGAAATACCTCATGAAATATAGGCGTACATGTTGTAAGGTGTCCAAGCATATATATACTCATCGTATTTATTCATAAATAAGTTTTAATCTTCGCTAGGTATATATACCCATGAATAATCTTCGCTAGGTGTATATATATATAGACGGTCTATTCTGCTAATATTAGCAGAATAGCTATTCTACTAATACTTCCGAACTACATCGGTAAGCTAAGCGCACTGCTTTGGTGTACTGTACGAACCACACAAGTGACAGCGGAGGACTGCTTCAAGTGCTTAGCGTTTCAACTTGTTTTGATCGATTTTTATTTGTTTATTTGTGCTCGCAATAATCCGCGATGATCATTTACGTGTTGAAACGTGAAATTTTCGGAAAAAACAACGTAATTGACGGAATTAGCGGATCGACATCTGTTATTTGGCACGAGCAGGAGCTTCTCATCGCACTTTTGCGGGGATCATAATCGATTACACTGTAAATTTAGTGTGTTTCTAAGTCGATGATCATGTTTGTTTTACTCCGTGATGGATTCACCTGTTAATTCCTTCGATTGTTTACACGATTGATCGAATTTGCCTGTGTGGTGGAACAACTTTGTCCCGTGGCGCGGTGTGTTCGAGCGGGTGCGTACGGGTTGCCCAATGTCCAATTCTTGTGCGTGTGCTATATGTTTTTTTGGTAGCGCATTTGCATGCTTGTTGTGTTTTTTGTTGTGGGGATTGTGGAGGTGAACTAGGCAGATCGGGTTTTGTTGGCTTAATTAGTTTTTTGTTTGGGTGATGCACGTGAGCTGCAATTATTTGTCATGTTAGCTGCATCTGGTCATTGTCTTGAACTGCAGTTGGTCATCGTATCGCACTGCATCGGGGTCAATTATATATATATATATATATGTGGCTAGGTCCATTGCCTCTCCCTCCTACGTTATCCTCGACGGCCATCAGTGTCTTGTGTAGTCGCTCCTCCTCCCCCCGTCCCCACCCCACCCCCATTGTTTTTCCCCACAGATCCGTCGTCTTTCCCCCAACCATATCCTCCCCCCTTCCCCGGCAATGGATTGCTCGTGCTGCTGCTTGGCAAAGATGGAGCCCATTCTGGAGACCTGCTTTTTTCTGTAGGTTTCGTTTTGAATCAAAGGCAGCGGCACAACGCTCTTTGTTCCCTGCTGTATTCTCCATTTATTGGATTCCGGGCTCCATTTGTCCAGCAAATGACTGAACACGATGTCAATGATTCATGGGTATTGTCGAGGATCGGCCCCGGCAAGTCCCATGGTTAGGGACCCTGGGCTAGTTGGAGAAGACACAGGTTGGACGATAAGCTCGTCGGCAAATAGGAGGATACACTTCCTGCTCGATATATTGATTGTGGAGAAGTTACAGGGGATGCCAAGGCAGATGCGCTCTAGGCTAGGGTTACAGGCGATGTCCCTCTCTCTATGCGTTGCCCCTCCTGGCCTTTATATAGTAGACCAGGTCTCGGGGAATCAACCAACAATTACAGGAAATCTAACCCTAGCTTGTACGGCAAGTCCCTGCACCTTCCTTGTCAGTCGAGGACTCCCAATGTCGGTGCCATCTAGCTGGCCAAGGTGAATCCGGCGGTAGCTCCGTGGGCCTTCAATGACACCGGGTAGGCCCATTAGTAGGAGTCGTGGGGTCACCCCCTCGTCAGTAGCCCCCGAGTGCCTGGGGGACTCGAGTTCGTCTTCATACGTCCGTGGCTTGTATGCGCGGTGCACCCGCGGTCGCTGGCAGCATGGTGGCCATGACAAAACCTGTTTCGAGGGATGTTAAGCAGAAAGGGCCCAAGGAGTCGACGGATCGAGCCTTGGTGAATTGCGCTAGTGGAAAATACCACGATCGCCCAATCAAACCCATGTCCCTCGACATGAGCTTGGGATACTGGAGCATAGCAAAAGTCCGTCCGCTTCAGGTCTTACAGTGTTCATTTGCCGCCAGCTGGTTGCGTAGCCTAAGGCGCGTCCGCCCGGCTTTATACTTCATGCGCAGCGCATGGAAAGGTTGGGAGTGAAATCGCTCTTCGGCAAGTCCCAGCTCGGCCGAACTTCGCAGCGGGGTCTTACCTACACGCTAATCTTGCGTGGCATCTAGGCACAATGTGTCGTGGTTCCAGGAATAGGTGTGTTTTTCAGGCGCGGAGCCTTATAGCATTTCACCCACTTGGAACAAATCATCAAGCGAGCTGTTCACTCATCTTACTCGCGGAGCTTGTTTCGAGTGCTCAGGCGAGGAATCCTTCTGCGAGTAATTACTCGAAAGCTGTTTGAATTTCTTTTAGAGGTGAGGGAGCACTCGAGATTCTCAAGGGTGCGAGTGGTCACTCGAGCACCTTGTGGGTCCATAGGTGAGGAAGCACCTGTAACTCTAGTGCGTGCGAGTGATTACTCGAGCACCTTGTGGGTCCATAGGTGAGGGAGCACCTATAACTCTAGTGCGTGTGAGTGATTACTCGAGCACCGTGTTGATTTTCAGATGAGTGAGCACCTGGGGACTCTCGAGATGGGTTTCTCCCGATGGGAGTGAGATTTTTTGCTTTGTTGGGAAAAGATCTGATAAAATCTCTAGGCGTCGGTAGGTACCTGATACGCTTTTTCCTGTGACAAGACGTTGGTTGGTCTTCTGCTTTTTTTCCTTCTATCAGGATAACCACGTCACTGTGTGGTTATTGTCATAGATGCTTGGCAGTGAACTGTCTTTTCATCTTGACCGGTCATAATGATGAGCTCAGTGGCATGCGAGCAGCGTCGGTTAAGTTCCCGAGGCGCGCGTTTCCAACGCGCGTGATTTGATGGTAGTATGAACAGTGCACCCCGTGGGCGAGCATCTTTGGCCTAGGATTTTGAAGCGTCGGCGTAGGTTTAAGTGCGGGCATCGCTTAGCCTTATCGTGTCGGGGCTTCCTTGCACTATAAATTGGCTTCATCCTGGTTTGTTTTCCTCCATCTGTCTCCTCTTCTACTTCCCTTTTACTAACTTTTCATGGCTCCAAAACGAGGCTCCGACCGTGGCCGCGTCCGTCGTAGTAGAGGTGGACGTACTCCTCGTTCTGGACGCGGTGGTCGACATGGCACTCCGCTACCACCTTCTTCTTCTTCTGCAGAGGGCTTTTGGCAGCATGACTTCTTATTGCGCGTTCGTGGCCTTAGTGCCACTCGCGTTCTTCTTCCTCCTTCTTTTTCTGCCATTGTGGTCGATCTTGGTTTGGATGGCTTGCTTCTGCGTCTTCAGGGGAACGATCGAGCTCCCTCCTACGTCGATTTGGAGTTTGACCGTTCCTGCTTGGTCTTTCTTGGTTCTGGCTGGAGTTCGTTTTCTCGCCGTTTGGGTCTGCGCGATGGCGATGTTCTTTGCTGTCGATTTGATGGTGAGGGCACTGTTGCCGTCCGTGCTTTTGATCCGAGCGGCAACAACATGGACCCGCGAGCTCAGGAGTCAAGCAGCGACATTTCCACAAGGTCGGGGGGTGCTACGCCTTCTTCTTCTTCGACTCCGTCTTCCAGGAGCTCCTCTGGTGGTGATGACTTGGTGTCCAGCTCTAGCGAGGACGTCGACGTCAAGCCTTCGACCAAGCGAGCACGCCAAGGGGCTTCGTAGGGCTGACGACGGCTTTTCTTCGACGGCTGTGTGGCTGCAGCTGGAGAAGAAGCTGGTGGTGGTGCTGCTGCAGAGGGGTTGAAGAAAAAACTCGTGGAGCTGGAGAAGAAGCTGGTGGAGCATCGGGAAATAACTCGAGTTTCACCTTTTGTTATGTCATTGACGTCCTCCACGAGTCCCTTTTCCTCCCGTTATTTGTGTTGATGTCCTTGTAATGTAGTCATGTATTTCATGGGCACACATGTAGAAGTCATAATTCCTTGGCTGATTCCCTCTTGTAGTAGGAGCTGCCTTCTATCCAAATGTAACTGAGTCTTTGTGTCCAAGTTGTATTTCAGGCTGTTTGAGCAAAGTGTTTTGCTTCCAGTCTTTCTACCATTATGCACTCGACTGTGCCAGGTCGTCGACTCCTTCTGCTGTGTCTTAACTGCTTGAAATGTGTTCGGCTCCTCCTGGTGTACTGCTTTTGGACGTAGATTCTATCGGGTGCGCGTCAGCGCTTCCGATGGGAGTAGCCCCCGAGGCTTCGTTCGAGTTGTAGAGTCGAGCGTAGGCTGAGAGAAACTTGGCCTATTTCCTTTGGCGCCATCCTTGGAGCAGCTGCGGTTGATCTTCGCCAGGGTGAAGTTGGAGATAGTGCTGACTACACCCTTTGCGAGTCTCGTGTCCTTTCGCAGGTGCAGCTGGTTGTGGCCTGCTTGTTCAAACTCTATTGGGTGCGCGTCCGCGCTCCCAATGGGAGTAGCCCCCGAGGCTACGTTCGAGTCGGGGAGTCGGACGTAGGCTGATATGAACTTTGCGTCATGAGCTTCTGCAGTAATCCTCTTATTTTGCTGTGGCGAAGATGTAGACGTTGTCGTTTGTGAAAGCTTTCGGTACTCCTGTTTGTTGCTATGGTGATTCCAGTTTTCAAGTGTTGAATCACGTGGGTGATGGCGTGCTCGGGGGGATTTTTCTTAACCCCCCGAGTGCTTTTTGACGTAAGATCGCGTAGGCGATAGCAGGGCTCGGGGGGATTTTTCTTAAGCCCCCGAGTGCTTTATTGACGTAAGATCGCGTAGGCGATAGCAGGGCTCGGGGGGATTTTTCTTAAGCCCCCGAGTGTAAGATCGCGTAGGCGATAGCAGGGCTCGGGGGGATTTTGTTAAGCCCCCGAGTGCTTTTTGATGTAAGATCGCGTAGGCGATAGCAGGGCTCGGGGGGATTTTTGTTAAGCCCCCGAGTGCTTTTTGATGTAAGATCGCGTAGGCGATAGCAGGGCTCGGGGGGATTTTTGTTAAGCCCCCGAGTGCTTTTTGATGTAAGATCGCGTAGGCGATAGCAGGGCTCGGGGGGATTTTTGTTAAGCCCCCGAGTGCTTTTTGATGTAAGATCGCGTAGGCGATAGCAGGGCTCGGGGGGATTTTTCTTAAGCCCCGAGTGCTTTTTAATGTAAGATCGCGTAGGCGATAGCAGGGCTCGGGGGGATTTTTCTTAAGCCCCCGAGTGCTTCTTGATGTAAGATCGCGTAGGCGATAGCAGGGCTCGGGGGGATTTTTCTTAAGCCCCCGAGTGCTTTTTGAAAGCTGGTAATGTTTGGGCAACATATGCTTTATTGCGGTCGAGTGATTACATGAGTTGCCGGTCATGTCCAACCCATTGATGCTAAGGGTAGCACAGTCGCAGGTTTGCGACATTCCATGGATTGCCCACATCTTCGTCCGTCTTTGGGTTCTTTAGCCTGTAGGCGCCGCCTCCGATGACTTCTGATACTATGAATGGGCCTTCCCATTGGGGGGCCAATTTGTGGACCTTCTCTTGTATCAGTCGTAGTACTAGGTCCCCTTTGTTGAAGGTTCTCGTTCGAAGGCGGCTGCTTTGGTAAGTGTGCAGCTTGTCCTGGTATCCTTCTGACTTTGACAGGGCCACGTCTCTTGCCTCGTCGACTGTGTCTTTGTCGTCTTGGAGTGCTTCTTCTGCTTCCTCTTCTTCGTACCCCGTGACCCGAGGGGCTCCGAACCTGAGGTCATGTGGTAGTACTGCTTCGGCCCCGTAAACCATAAAGAACGGTGTAAATTGGGTCGCAGTATTTGGCGTGGTCCGTAGGCTCCAAAGTACTGCGGGGAGCTCTTCTACCTAGTTTCCGGCGGCCTTCTCGAGTGGTGCGAGGAGCCGTTTCTTGAGTCCTCCGCATACGAGACCGTTTGCTTTCTCCACCCGGCCGTTGGATTGCGGGTGCGCGACTGACGCGTAGTTTATTTTAATGCCTAGTTCTTCGCAGAAGTTCTGGAATTCGGCAGCTGTGAAATTTGTGCCATTGTCTGTGATGATGTTGTGTGGCACTCCGAATCTGAAGATTATTGACTTGATGAAGTTCACGGCCGTGAGGGCGGTGGAACTAGTGATTGGCACTGCTTTGATCCACTTGGTGAACTTGTCGACCGCGACCAGTAGATGTGTCCTTCCTCCTTTTGATGATTTCTTGAGTGGGCCGACCATGTCGAGTCCCCAGGTGGCGAATGGCCAGGATAATGGTATGGTCTTGAGCTCTGAGGCCGGGGCGTGCGGTCTGTTAGCGAATTTCTGGCAGGCGACACAGCGCCGCACTATGTCCTCTGCGTTTTTCATAGCTGTGGGCCAGTAGAATCCCGCTCGGAATGCCTTGGACACGAGTACTCGACTGCTTGCGTGGTGCCCGCATGTGCCCTCATGTATTTCGAGGAGTAGGGCTTTGCCGTCTTCCTCGTCGATGCCTTTTTGTAGTATTTGCGCGATGCTGCGCTTGTACAACTGTCTGTTGATCACCGTGAATGCTTTGGAGCGTCTGCTGATGCGTCGTGCTTCGGCCACGTCTTGCGGTAGCGTTCCCTCGATTATGAACCGAAGGAATGGTTTTTCCCAGGCTGGTCCGTTGAGCTCGTCTTCTGCTGTGCCGTCGTGTGTGCTAGTGCCGGTGCCTTCTGACGGGCTTGCTGATGCCACCTGCGCAGGGTCTGTTGCGTCCTCTTCGTCCTCGGCTGTCCCGAGTTCCACCGCCGGTGTTTTGATGGACCTTTGGATGATGCTTTCCAGGAAAACTTCGGGTGGTATTGGTCCTCGGGTCGATCCGATGTTTGCGAGCTCGTCCGCCTCCGTGTTATTGGCCCTGGTGATGTAGTTGAGTTCGCAGCCATCGAAACTCCCTTCGAGTTCGTTGTAGAGTTTCTGATAAGCTGCCATGTTGTCGGCTAGGGCGTTGCAATTTCTCATCGCCTGCTGGACGACGAGATTGGAGTCCCCGTAGATGATGAGGCGGGTGGCTCCGCATGTTTTGGCCATGCGCATGCCGTGGAGGAGTGCTTCATACTCTGCTTCGTTGTTGGATGCGTGGCTGAAATTTATCTGGAGGATGTACTTCAGCTTCGTTCCTTTGGGGGAGAGTAGGACGACTCCTGCTCCTGCTCCTTGTTGTCTTTTTGATCCGTCGAAAAACATTGACCATGAGTTCGACAGATCCGGGGGTCCTGGTGTTTGAACCTCTGCCCACTCGACCAGGAAGTCTGGGAGTACTTGGGCTTTGATTGCTGTTGGGTGCTTGAACTGTAGATCTCTCGGGCTGAGCTCTATGTTCCACTCGGCGACTCGTCCAGTCGCTCCCGGGTTGTTGAGAATGTCCGCGAGTGGGGCGTTGCTCACTATGGTCATCGGGTGCTCGTCGAAGTAGTGTGATACCTTCCGTGAAGTCATGATGACGGCCAGCAGTAACTTCTGGTAGTGTGGATATCGTTGCTGGGACTTGTTCAGTAGCATGCTGAGGTAATAGATTGGCCTCTGTATGCTTTGGACCTTGCCTTCTTCCATGCGTTCGACGACGAGTGCCGTGCTTACTACGTTGCTGCGCGCTGCTATGTATAGGTAGAGTTTCTCTTTGTCCCTGGGTACCGCCAGAACTGGTGGAGTTGAGAGCGTCTTTTTGAGGTCCGCGAACGCTTGGCGGGCTTCCTCTGTCCACTCGAATTTTTCTCCTTTCCTTAGCAGTTGGTAGAAGGGCAGCGTGCGTTCCCCTAGCCGGCTGATGAAGCGGCTTAGTGCTGTGAGCCTTCCAGTTAGCTGCTGTACTCCTTTTATGTCAGTCGGCTCTTGCATCTTGGCAATGGCTTGGATCTTCTCGGGGTTTGCTTCGATTCCTCGGGCGGAGACCATGTAACCGAGCAGTTTCCCGGCCGGTACGCCGAAAGCGCACTTCTTTGGATTCAGCTTGATCCTGTATTTGTTGAGTGCTGCGAAGGTTTCGAGCAGGTCGTCGAGTAGCGTGTCTGCTTTGTAGGCCTTGATGACGATATCGTCTACGTACACCTGTACGTTCCTCCCGATTTTCTCCTTTAGGCAGGCTTGCATCATCCGCTGGTATGTGGCACCTGCGTTCTTCAGCCCGAAGGGCATGGTCTTGTAACAGAATACACCGTAAGGTGTGATGAATGAGGTGTGCTCTTCGTCTTCTTCTTTCATCCTGATCTGGTTGTATCCTGAATATGCATCCAGAAAGGAAAGCAGATCGCATCCCGCAGTCGAATCGATTATTTGGTCGATCCTTGGCAGGGGAAAGTGGTCTTTCGGGCAGTGCTTGTTCACTGGCCTGTAGTCGACGCACATGCGCAGTACGTCCGTGTCCTTCTTGGGCACAAGCACTGGGTTTGCTATCCAAGTGGCCTTCTTGGTTTCTCGGATGAACTGGGCGTCGAGCAGTCGGTTGACTTCTTCTCCGATTGCCCTACGTTTGGGCTCCGAGAATCGTCTCAGGGCTTGCTTTACTGGTTTCGTGTTTGGTTTGATGTTTAGGGCGTGTTCTGCGAATTCGCGTGGTATGCCAGGCATGTCGGCTGCGCACCAGGCGAATGTCTTCCACTCGTCTCGAAGGAGAGCCACTAGAGCAGTCGCTTGTTCCTCTGGCAGGTGGGCGTACACGCGGACTGTTTTATCTGGGTCCGTCGGGTGTACTTGGTGCGTGACCGTGTCGCCGTCGATGCTGAAGATAGGACCATGCTCCTTTGACTCGCTGCGGCTTGCCAATGGGAAGATTTTCTTGTCGACGACCATGACTATTTCTCTCAGTTCTTGGTCCGCTCCTAGTGTGTCGGAGGTTTTGTGGAAATCGCGGTTGCATTGGTCTGACTTGATGAAGCTTCCGCTGATCGTGAGGACTCCTCTTGAGCCTGGCATCTTGAGCTTGAGATAGGCGTAGTGTGGTACTGCCATGAACTGCGCAAACGCTGGTCGTCCCAATATGGCGTGGTATTGAGATGGCCAGTCGAGCACCTCGAACTCGAGGACGTGCTTGGCGAAATTGCGTCGGTTGCCGAAGACAACCTCAAGCTCGATTGATCCGAGTGATGTTGCTGCTTCTCCAGGTACTACGCCGTTTAGTACGGTGCTTGACTTCTTCCATACCGACCGAGGGGTCAGCATTTTATGTAGGGTGCTTGCGAAGATGATGTTCATGCTGCTGCCTCCGCCCATGAAAACCCTATCCATGTCATATCCTCCGATTTGTGCGTTGAGCACGAGAGGCGCGTGTCCTAGTCTTGGTATGGCTGGCGGGTGGTCATCCTGTGAGAACCTGATGATGGTCTCCGCGTCGTGCAGTTGGTAGGTTTCCACTGGTTTCATGTTCTCGGTTGCTGCAGCCTGCAGGGTGTAGGCGTCACGCCGCGCTTGTGGCACCCTGCTTTCCTGTATCATGAGCACCTGCCCATGCGGCGGGCTGCAGCGTCCTTCGTGGCTTGGTGTTGGCGATTGCTCGAGCTCTTGAGCGCACTTGACTCCTTTGCGTTTTTCGTTCCTGAGGTCGTCGGCCAGCTCATTGAACAGGCGACATTCTCCCAGGGTGTGGTTGGATCTGATGCGCCCCCATTCGTCTTCGAAGTTGTGAATTGTGCAGGGGCCTGCAAGCTGTTCTCTGACCGTAAGTTTGCTTGACCCGCCGTGCCTCTTCCTCCTTGAGGTTGTGAAGACATGCTCCGGGCGTTCGTAGAATCGGGGGTCTGTTTCGATTCCTCGGATTGTGTCCTGATGCTTGATGAGGTTGGCGAATTCGTCCGGTCTTCGCTCCGGGTCGTAGTATTCGCCGACCGGTGTCTCCGAGTCGCTGTCTTGGCTGTCGTTGAGTGCCCGCGTGGTGGTGCGCCGGACGGCCCTTGGCTCCTCGACTGCGTCGTGCGGCTTGCAGGGTTTGTCCTCGTTGCAGATCTCCCTGGAACGCTTCCTGGGTCGTCGATTCCTTCTTTGGCGGCGATATTCTTGGTTGCTGGTGTCAGGTTCGTAGCCATCATCGTGATGCTCGGCGGGTGCCCGGGTGGTGGTGGGCCGTCGAAAAGACCTGCGGGTCTCCTGCCGCACGTCACGCCTCCTCGAGTGGGACTCCTGCGTAGGGGTTCTTTGCGGCTCTTCTGGGTCGTTGGTTCCTTCGTCGCTGACGCTGTGTTTGGTTGCCTCCACTGTACTGGGTCTGATACGGTTGCGACTCGATCGAGACTGCTGGGACGGCGAAGATGTTTGCCGTGACCTTGAATCCTTCGAGTGGGTTGGGTCCGGCTCTTTCCCTTGAGTTGCGATTTGCTGAAGATGGGACCGCCGAGATCGTAATTCCAACCTGTGTGGTCCCCACGGTCGGCGCCAATTGTCGAGGATCGGCCCCGAGAAGTCCCATGGTTAGGGACCCTGGGCTAGTTGGAGAAGACACAGGTTGGACGATAAGCTCGTCGGCAAACAGGAGGATACACTTCCTGCTCGATATATTGATTGTGGAGAAGTTACAGGTGATGCCAAGGCAGATGCGCTCTAGGCTAGGGTTACAGGCAATGTCCCTCTCTCTATGCGTTGCCCCTCCTGGCCTTTATATAGTAGACCAGGTCTCGGGGAATCAACCTACAATTACAGGAAATCTAACCCTAGCTTGTACGGAAGTCCCTGCACCTTCCTTGTCAGTCGAGGACTCCCAATGTCGGTGCCATCTAGCGGGCCAAGGTGAATCCGGCGGTAGCTCCGTGGGCCTTCAATGACACCGGGTAGGCCCATTAGTAGGAGTCGTGGGGTCACCCCCTCGTCAGGTATGCTCCAGCACAAGTGAACTGCTTTCCCATTGATTCATTGGTATGTATTTTTGTTGTGTGTTAGTTAACCCTATCTGAATATTGTAGCAGTTTTTAGTTTCTGAAGAAACATTTTCACTAGTACAAGCGAACTTCTTTCCCATAGATTATTATTATGAAGATTGTAGCAACATTAGCTTCTAAAGAAACATTTTTCATTTACTACAAGTGAACTGCTTTCCCATATATTTTTATTATGAAAGATTGTAGGAGTATTAGCTTCTGAAGAAGCATTTTCATTTAGTACAAGTGGACTGCTTTCCCATAGTTTTTTTATTATGAAGATTGTAACAGCAGCAGCAGTTGAAGATTTCCTGGTGGAGGAATCTGGTCTTCAGGCTAGGGATGTTGTCATGGCTATGTTTTATAGGCATGCAACTTGTTTGGAAATCAAGTTAAATTTGCTTTAGATGAGTTCTGCTTGAGTAGCAGCAGCATGAAACAATTTTTTTTGTAATAATTTGAAATCTTGTGTGGCATCTACTTTTTTTCTAGAGAAATTTGACTTGCACGGTGAACATTGTATTGTCTTTTGTTTGCTGAAAAGGCAGTGAAACATTATCTTAATATTTTGTGTTTGTCAAAAGGTTTTTTATTCATTACTGATGAAATGCAGTTCGGGAACTCGCATGTGTGTAGTTAACACTATCTTAATATTTGCAGCAGTAGTAGTTTATGAAGAAAACATCACCACTGAGTATAAGTGAACTGCTTTCATAGAGAATTTTTATGTGCATCCTATTATTATCAGCAGTTGAAGTAATATACAGACTGAAAACCCTCACTAAGCTTTCTTTTTTTCAGTAACCTATATATATGAACTACAGTGCTTAATAAAAGAGGACAACATCAACCATTATAGTAATAGAAGTTTTTGTGAAGAAAACTAGCTGTGAACTGCTTTCACAGAGAGTTTTTTATGTGTATCATAGTAGCGGCAGCAGTTGAAGCAATATACATAATGTAAACACCCACTGAGAACTACAAATTGTTGATAGATACAACCAAGGTTCTGTGCTGATAAAAAGGAAAGTACATCATCAAGCAAACTAAAGCAATATAAGAAAACATTTTTTCAAAGCAAATAACAACGAAAGAAAACTAATCGACATAAGCAGAAGGAAATAACTTGAGCACTCGCGACAGGAACCCTTGGTTATCATCATTTTCGCCTGCATCATCAGTTCCATCCGTGCCAGGCGGAGGTGGAAGGCGGCCCCCCCCAGCTCCCCTTGACCCAGGATGACCTCGGGCGCTTCCTGGTATGCTCCTTTACAGCATGGGTGAGGCCATTCTGCACTGTGCTGTTGTTGTTCCATATCTCGAACGCAGTGTAGGCGTCCTTTGCAGCATACTCAATGTGCCTCCTGCTGAGAATCGAAGTCCACTCGCTGTGCTCTTTGTCTGTTATCTTGCTCTTCATGTCTCCGTAATAGTCGTCGATGATGACGGCAGATACATTGCCAAGTGAGTCTAGTTTCTTCGTTGCTTCAGGCACCCTCTAGCTTGTCTGAATGTCGGTGAAGTTGTAGATGTCCAGGTTGCAGCGCGAAAGCTTCTCCTTTTCCTGGTCTATGGAGAAACCAGGGAACTCGTACCTACGTGAACCACAAGTTATTCATGTGCGAACTGCATATGGACGGCAAATATAACTGCAATCGGACGAAAATGGAACTGCATAACGGATGACAAGGAGGAGATCCATCGGCCTGCACATAGAAAGAATGGCTTACTTCGGGTTGTTGAGGAACTTGTCGAAGGCGATGCATCTCTTGCCCATTGTAGCGCAAACTTGGAAAAGCAGGACTGCGTGATCTTTGCCGACGGAGAGCTGAATCAGGGTGGCGTCCCTCTTGTCAGAGGTGTCCTCGATGTCGATGCCGACGATCTTGCCGCGGCGCCCCTAGAGAACTTCCTTGTAGTCGTCGATGTACGTTGCCACGGTGTCCACGTCGTTGCTGTAGACCACCGTGAGCACGATTTTCCCGTGCGCCTGGACATCGTTGTAGACCTTGGTGAACAACATGGCTGGAAAGAGGAGGAACATGAGGAGGAATCACAGTGTTTGTGTTTTGCGAATGATGAGGCGTTGGAGTGCAGAATTTAAAGGGGAGCGGGAGCAATATCTTCCCAGCGCACGATCTCCTTCTCCAACCGGCAATGGCGATCGTTGGTTTGCGTTCGTGGGGATCATGGGGATCGTGGCCTCCGTGTGTTTTTTTGAACCGGCCTGATAGAGTAGCAGGGCGCGCGGCGCTTCGCTTGTGTCGAGAGATCGTAGCCTCGTATTTATCGGGGCGGTTTCTAACAAATCAATTGAATAGAGGTTCGCAGGCGAACCGCATTGTAGTTTGTAACCGAACTACATCGTGTTTTTGTGAGAACGAGCCGTTTTTTTGCTTTTTGTCTCTGACTTGTGGTCCGCGACTGTAGAGTAGTTTTTTTATAATTCGCGCCGCTGACTCGTGGGACCAAATGTTGTTGTTACTACCCCCCCCGTCTCCTCTTCTTCTCGCCGTCGCCCGTATGAAATCCCCATGGTCTCGTGGCGGAGAGGGACGACGCCCGAAGCCGTCGCCGCCCGCCGCTGTCGTCGTGTTGTTCGGCAGGTCGTCACAACATCTCTCGGTTATCCCCTTTCTCTCCTTTCCACTGGCTCTATCTCTTTCCCTCTGCTCGTTGATTTTCAGCTCCGGAAAATCGTCATCGGTGTTCACGATTGTGTTTCTAGGGTTAGTTTGGAGCGACATCCTTTGCTTTAGTACGTTTTGTATGCTTGAATCGCAACATCCTTTGCTTAATAGGGTTGTGATCTGTTTTGTCTTTTGAAATTTGTTAGCAATGTGCATCTAGTGTTTTCTCTCTATCTTTTTTAGGTTGTTGCCTAGGGTTTGATTATTATCCTTTTTTCTTTGCAGATATAGCATGGCTTATCCTACTAGAAGAAGTCCAAGGTTTGGAGGAAAATGTAAGTGAACTGCTTTTCCCCCTATCCATGTGATTGATCATAAAGCATTGTAGTTCTATTTGTAATTCTTCTTCAGGATTATACTTTTTATTGTTTTTTCAATTTCCTTTTAGATAATACAGCTTCTTCATCACCAATTGATGCATCACCAATCAGCATTGCCGCCCCATCTGGTAATTTTTATTGTCTTTTTTGCCCCATTTTGTCACTCTGTTTTTAGAAGAATTGCCCCACCTCCCAACTTCTTCCTCACCAATAAGAATGCAAATAATCTTATAGAACTTTTTTGTTATAGGAGAACTGCATGTATTTATTTTGTTTTTTGTACATAAAAGTGCACTACATTTTTATCTTGTGTGTTAATTTCTTTTCTTTTTTGAATGAAATAGTGCACTGCATCATAGATTTCCTTACTAATATCCATTTTTATACATGATGCCAATACATGAACTTCCTCAAGTTAATTATTTTTCAAATTTTTGTCATGAAATGAACTGCATTAAGTTTTTAATTTCTCATTTAGTTTAGTTAATGAACTGTTTTTTAAATCTTTATATGTTAATGAACTGCATTTTAGTTCTCTTTTATCTTTTTGTTTTTAAAAGTGCATTGCATTTATACATTGCTTTAGTATCCACACTTGCGGCCCTATTGATATGATCTACATTTAGTTTAGTTTTCCCTCTTACACATATTTTTTTTCTTACCTACAGTTTTATGTCCTGATGGGTCCGGTAGTGGGGGTGTTAACTATTTGATAACACGTTATTTCACAGCCGATGTTGTCGGGGGCGGGACATCTGGTCAGGGCAGCATGCTACCCGAAATGATCGAAACTCAGTCGCAATCTGTTGATGGCACAAAACCAGTTACATAGGATTGGATGGTCCCTGATCAGATCGCAGCTGATAATGAGAGGAAAAGGGAGAAAGCGGTTGTGCTTGGTAACCGTTTCGTGAAGGAGCATAAGTCGAAGCAAGTAAAGTTTGTTGAGAGTAAGGAGTTAGGAAGGAGGATTGCAGACTCAAAAAGTCTGCTACGTTTGCCCCTTCAAAGAATACTGTGAAGAGAAAACTTAATACTGCTGTAGAGGAAGGTTTAAGTTCTCCACCGCGTAGCCCTCGTGTTGATTACTCAAAGAGGCCTAATTACGCTGAGGTTGATGTGGATCGGATTGAATGAAAGTGTCCAAGTGCTGATGATTACTCTGGTGTTGACTTTGATCCTCCATCCAATCGCGCACGCGAAAATTTCTTCCTCTTCAAGTTCATCAGCATTGTCTTCTCCATCAGAGTCTTCTTCATCAGAATCTTCTTCATTCTCTTCTTTGTCAGCATCTTCCTCATTAGCATCTTCTTCCTCATCTTCTTCAACTTTTGCTTCTTCTCTCAAGGGGCAAGTTCTTGCATTATGCTTCTCTCTCTTTGTTGCAGATGCTGCACAGTCTTCTCTTTGTCATATCATCTCGTTGGTTAGCTTGGTGATCTGTGGCTGCATTTTCAGCCTGGATTTTTTTAGCCTTTCCTCACACATTCTTGAGTTGTGTCCCGCAATCTTATCGCATGATTTGCACATCCTCACTCCCAGTGGTCTTCCTTCACTGTCCAGTTCTGGCTCAGGCTTGTTCTTCTTTTCTGGACCATTATCCCTTGCTGCAGCTTTTTTATTTTTCGATTTGGTCTCTTTCTTTCTCCCTGTTGTGTTTGAAACAGGTGGGGGAAGAATTGTTTTATCTGTAGTGTGAGCTGCACCATCAGCGGCATGTTCGCGCTCCTCTCCTTGTTCTTCACTCCGTGCATTCTTGATGTTTTCTGCTTCTTCTTCTTCTTCTTCTTCTTCGTTCAGTACGTCGACTTCCTGTATTAGTGTTCTCATCCCATCTAAAGCTCTGTTGAACCCTCTATCCAATTTCACCCCCTGTTTGCCAGGTCCATGGCTGTTTCTGCAAGTAGTCTCCTATGGTAGAACATTGAACATCCATCCGGAGCAGTTTGTTCATAGTCTCTGCGGTCAAAAGTTACATTTTGCTGAGCGTTCCATGTGTACCTCTTCAATATATACTCTTTAGGTATCTTGTCCACCCGCAGCTGATCTAACATGCAGACGATGTGCACGCGGAACAGGCCTGCATCAAAGAAATTTTGTTTGTGAACTGCATTATAAATATGTCATGGTTTTCTCTTGTAGTGAACGTCACTAAGGTTTTATTGTTTTCATATCTAGCTACTAGAGTTAAGTGAACTTCATTATGTTTTTTGTGCTCTTTATTTTTTTTCTTGTCTCACTAACCCGTGTGTGTCCAGAGCTTGCATTCACATTCGTAGATTCCGTTCGTCACATCAGAGACAACCTGGAACTCATGTCTCGCCCGGTAAAAATCATCAGACTGGTTGTAGTGGCGCACCAAATATTTCGTTGGGTTGTCAGGGGGCTGCTCTCATCTGAATGCAGTGCCGCGGTAGTGCGTTTGCTTGAAGTCAACAAAGACTACCCTTGAGTAAATCTTGGATAGCTGAACCTCGAAACCAAACTGAGTAGTAGTTTTTATTTCCGTCTGTGAAACAAAGAATCCAGTCAATTAGCTGTTTTTCACAGAAAAAAATGAAGATTTGGCCTGCAGTAGTAGTAATATTGTTTCAGTGAATCTTTATGTTATATGAGGGAGCAATATATGTCATTTATGTACATTATGGAGCATATGCCCTGTTGGGGGGGGCATCTTTTTGGTTAAAAAAACATAATTGTTTGTCTATACTGAAGAGAACTGCATTTTAACATCACACTTTCATCTCATTTTGTTCATACTGAAGAGAACTGCATTTTATAAAGTAAAAGAAAAAATCAGCAGTGATTCTGAATCGCTCATCGAGCTTAAAATGTTTTATCTTCTCACATACAGTGTTAGCCATGGTCTCTGCATGCTCGATGCCCTTCCTCGTCTGGATGCATCTACCCACCTGTGACGCAAATATGTGTAGGTCGTGTCTTTCCGTGACAAAGTTCCTCTTCAAGATCCGGTTCATGCATTCACTTCTATGTGTTGACGTCATCCGTGCACAGAACACCTCCTTGTAGTAAGCTGATATCCATTCTTTCCGTTATGTCCAGAGCGCCTTCATAATTTCATCACTCTGTAGGTTATACTTCTCCATGAGATCACGCCAAGCGCGTTCAAACTCCGATGGCATCCGTGGGTGGTTGAGAACCGATGTCAGCTCATCTTTGAATGTCTCATATGCTTTGTACAACAAGTACATGTGATCCTTGTATTTTTTTCAGTATATGCCAACGGCATAACTTGTGCAGCGTGCCTATCAGTGTACTCTTTATCGCTGAATCTATGGAGGGGCATTGATCTGCATGTTTTTTTGAAAACAAGCAGTCGGTTATTTTTGAGAGAACTGCATTTCTTTGTTTGTTTTTTCGCCGTTTTGTTTGGTTGAATGTAAGAAATGGACTACGAAAACCTAGCAGTGAACTGCAGTGCTATTTAAACCTATTTCCTTTTTAGTTTACCTGTTAGTATGCAAATTGGTCGTTTGTTGTTCATGCAACGCAAGAACGTCCGAAACACCCACTCGAAAGATGGTATCGTTTCGTCTCTGACGAGATCCACTTCAAATATTGTACTTTGCAGGTGGTGGTTTACTCCAACGAACACGCCCAGAGGCATGTGAAACTTGTTGGTCTTGTACGTTGTGTCGAATGTGTTGGGAAACGTAGTAGAAAACAAAAAAATTCGGCCTACGAATCAAGAACCCAAGATCATCCAAGAAGATTGCATACAAGGTTTTAGGTCATGGCTCACCAACCGATGTAGCGGAAGTAGAGTTGGTGAAGACCGTCGGTGCAGATCCCCGCAGCTAGGAATTTCAATGACCTCCCAACCGCGAGGATATCGATCCCTCGAACCGTCCCGCGATCTAGTTCCACGGACAAGTCTCACGAACAAGCTCCTCGAAGAAGGGTCGAAGGTACGACCCCTCCATTAGCATCCACACATCCCGTAGCAGCAATCCAGCAGCGCTCCGCCATCCAGAGATGAACGCCACCGAGAAAACTAGAGGGAGAAAACCCTAACGGATTCCGATCTAGAACAGCGTCTAAACCGGGGTCTAATTGTGGAGCAACGGGGTTTCGAGGAGGGAGGGTGGCGCATAGGCCTTGGGGACAAGTTGTGTTGCGCCCCCCACCCCTCCCCCACATTATATAGGTGGCCAAGAGGCCCTTGGGGCGCAATAAGGGGGTGGGGAGTCCAACTTGGACTCCCAAACCTCCCAAACCTTCCCACCGGAAACCTGCCATATTGGAGAGTTGGACTTCCCCCCTGGAGGGGGATTCCTTCCCCTTGGTGCGCCCCCCACCCCTTGGCCGGCCAGGGCAGCCTAGGTGGCTTGCCCCCCAAGGCTAGGGGCGCAGGGGAGTGGGTGGTACTTCCCGGAACCTTCCGGAACCTTCCATGACTTTCTAGAAGCTTCCAGGACCTTCCGGGACATACCGAGACCGTTTCGGGACATTCCGGACACTTCTGGAGCACTTCCAGGACCTTCCGAGACCGTTCTCTGACGTTCCGGAGCCATCCGGATAGTTTCCAAGACCATACGAGTTACAGTTTAAGCCACCCGATGACCGCGAAGGTTGTCGGGACGCCCAGCGATTATCCGGAAACTATTCCGGTTGATCCAGGACTTCCCCAGTACCATTCTCATATGTTCCGGAACCACTTGGGACTACTCCAGAATGATCCGGACATAACCTTAAATACCCAAAACTACTTCTGGTGCCCTTATGAACAATTCCATAAATCTCCGGAACTACTTCCGGTACCCGTATGAACTATTCTTCTTTGCTTCCACTAAACCTTCTACCATACTAGTATTCTAACAGACTACTGCTCGTTAAGTGTGTGACCCAATAGGTTCGGTATAATGCGGACATGACTCAGAACATCTTCCGGACATAGGTCAACAGCCTTTCGTCAATAGCCAATAATCAACAGCGGAGCCATGGACACCCATGTTGACTCCCGCACATACGCGAAGAAACTTCGAGTGAACCATTATGTTTATTCATGTACCATTCCCTTTGCTTCGCGATATATGACAAAGTTAGAGGAGAGAAGTTTGGCACCCATGTGTAACAACTTTTGAACACAAGCCACTCGTTATCCTCTTTGCTCGTTTGTCCCTTTTCTCGTTATCGTATTCCGGTATCCCCGTGACTGAATCACAATGCGTCTGGCCAGACTATAATGGATACCGTCATACCGAGTGGGCCCGAAGTGAATATCTTCTTCATCGTGAAGGAGCAAATCCCATTCTTGAACTATCACAGTCACTAGCCACACCATTTGACATACCCATAACTTATTTTACTACTTCCCATTTACGGGAGGATTCATCTAAGAACCAAAGCATGTCTTCCTGTGTGAAGCAACTCGATACTCTCATGGTCTAAGGAATTACGTATATGATAACATTTCATGATATGACTTATAACGTAGTTACGTTGTGATCTCTAAGTATATCATTCAATACTGGGGTCGGTTCAACATCATTGTTCTGCTAACAATATGTTCCCATTGCTACTGACATCCTTGTTACAAGAACAATGTCCATGATTAAGAAAACGTAATCATCAGTTAGCACATGAGATGGTCTTAGAGGCTAAACCAGGAACTCTTGGTGTTTACATTTCCACACATGCAAGTGAGTTTTCTTCTGAATCTCATAGTCAGGGTCATTGCAATTATAGCACAGAAATATAAACATTAATTACGAACGTGGAAATATATATAATAATATTTTATTATTGCCTCTAGGGCATATTTCCAACAGTCTCCCACTTGCACTAGAGTCAATAATATTATCAGTGCTTGAGCATTTTACACCTATGGCATACCGGTGTAATACATGCTTCATTTGTGGTATAGACTTCATCATCGGATCTGATGTTTCAGGCCCGTTTGTATCTTGCATATCTTTGCGTTTTCACGCTATCATAAAATTCACTAATTTTTTTTTATTTTAGCTTTGTATATGTTTGAATCATTTGGTAGGACCTTGGTTCCTCAGAATAAGTCATGACATCATTCGTCAATGTTCCATGAGCTTCAAGTATCTAAGAAAAACATACCACATTCATGAATGAACTTATGATTCAAATTACCCTCCTTGTTACTTCTTTACGTAACTATATACTTAGCTTCTGTTATAGAATTTGCCACAGTATCTAACTTGACAAAGTTCCTCCATACTGTGCCACCCTTATGTGTAAAACACATAATCCCAATTATAATCGAATATCGGTCGGAGTAAGTATGAAGACTGAATTGGTGTAACTATTTACATCAAAAATTTAGCTGGTGTAACTCATTACAACGAGCTCTTCATTCTCTCCATTTTCCGAGAAACATATCTTATCTATCATAAGTTTAACTTTTCACTGTTTGTCCAATGATCAACATATTGATCACTTTGGTATCTTGCTCACAACCTTTTAGAGCATTGGACATATCTGGTCGTTTTACATATTATGGTGCACATGATTAATCCAAACACATAGGTGAGTGAATTCAATTCATGTGTTTTGCTTTATCAGTGTTCATGAACACTGATTTTTGCAAACAACTTTTCACCATGACCTCGGCAAGAACATCTTTCTTGGCGTATTCATACTAAACTACTTTAGTATCATGTCAACATGTAATGTTGGCTTTAGCATGATCAGGCACTTACTATCTACATAGATCATTATGCTCAATACTAATGCTATATTAGCCCAAGTACTTCAGCTGAAAACTATTTCCAATGAGGTCCTTATTCGTGTCAAGAAATTTATATCATTTCTAGTCAACAATATGTCATCTACATAAGTTTCTAGAAATATCATTCAGCTCTCACTTATTTTCTTGAATATTCAAGCATCTTCGTTTATTCCCGATGAAAACAAACTCTTTTGGCAATTTCATCATAACGAAAATTCCAACTCCATTGTGCTAGCTTCAGTCAATCACTGGATATCCAAGGCTTGCATCTATTTTAGCATCCTTTGAATCAACAAAACATTCCAGTCGTATCACATATACGTCCTTATATATTTCCGTGTAGGAACTTTGTTTTGACGTTCATTCTACCATATCCTATAAATGAGATATGTAGTAATTGCTAATATAACCCGAACTGACTAAAGCATCTCTACGGTCGAAACTATTTTGCCGTAGTCAACCTTTGAACTTGCTAGAAAACTATTTTCCAACGAGTTGAGCTTTATGGATAAAACAATTTCATCCGAATCAATTATAGATCCATATATATATATTCTCCAGACTTTTAGTCTTTTAGAGGGTCTACCAAGTTCAAAACTTGACTTACTTCCATGGATACTATCTCGGATTATTTGGCATTTAGCCAAATCCCGGAGTCAGGGCCCATCAACGCTTCTTTGTATATCACAGGTTTATCATTGTCGAACAAAAATATCTCGTTTTACACATCATGAATGTTTGTACGAGTTTGTCTAACCTGTGTGGTTCAGCTGCACACTTCTTTGAAGATTCAACAATCTTTGACAAGTTGCACTGTCCTCCCACTCACTCTTTTGTAAGAAACTATTTTTCTTCAAAACACATTGTTCTTAACAGCAAACAGTTTTGCTTTTGTGTAGTGATAGAGGAATACCAAATCTTTTGGAATAACCTTCACAAAGTAGCACTTATCTGATTTGGTGTTTTGAGTATGTCAAACATATGTCTCATACACCCAAATTTTAAGAAAAGACAATATGGTTTTATGATTGCCATATCATATCTAATATGGTGTCATTTCAACAGATTTGATGGTGCTCTTTTCAGTGTAAAAGCCGTAGTCACTAACACATAACTTTAATAAGTATAATGGCAAATTGATAAACGTCATATTTGATCTTACCGTGTCATACATGGCTTGATTACATCTCTCGAACACTTTACTCATAGTGGACGCAAGTTATGATACTTCTTCACAACTTATCAGACGTTCGCTAAACTTGTAACTCAAATATTACTTTCTACAATCTAATTTGCAGAAGCTTTATTTTCTTGTTACAATGAATTTCTATTTCACTCTAAAATTCCTTAAACATTTCAAAGATTTCAGAAGTATGTCTCTATTGAACAGATATCCACATATCTACTTCAACTCATGAGTGAAGATAGGGAATCCACTGCACACAACTACACTTATTGGACTACAAACATCATCATGTATGATTACCAATGGTTTAGTTGCCCGTTCATGTATGGCCCATCAACGGTGTTTTAGTCACATTACTTCGAGACAAAGATCGCAAGCGTCAAGTGATTCATAATCATATGACTCGAAAGTCCATCACTTATGGAAATTCTTCATACATGTTATGTCACTTGTGATAAACGGCAGTGCCACATCTATGTGGTATTTCTTTCAGTCTTGCGACGTTTAGCGTCAGTGTTATGGATGTTTAGTATTATTATCAAGATTCATAACATACAACCTATTCATAATGGAAGTATGGCCTTTACGTTATTCATAGCTTTGAACAACTCTCTTGCAACAAACATGATTCAAAATGATGTTTTGCAACAAGGTTAAAGTGTAGTAACAATTTACTCATCTCTAAAATGAATTATGAAGATAATCATAGAGTCAACACACGGTATAGTAAACCTTTTACCGTATTCCCGAGCGTGTCAAAACTCATCATTAGCTAGTCATAAAGGCCATAGTATTTCTTGCATCGAGTTGCAACAATATGCAATCGATGTGATATTCCGGTGATCAACAGTTTAATCACAATATACAGAATCCACAATTAACTGCTTAATCATGATTCCCAAGAATTACATCTCTTGACCAACAATGAATTCATCTATAACTCCGTATGACTTTCATTTCTGAGCTGGTTATTCCAGTCTTCTTTCGTTTTGCCTTTATACGTATCATAGTTCTATTTCCAATGTCACTCCTACTCACAAAAGATCACACATGATCAAGGGTGGCGCAGGCCATGGATTTTCCGGCGTGTAAGTCTTACTAACTCCCCATGGAACTTCCTTTCCCTTAATCCTCATCATCATATGATCAGTGTTCTTCTGGATCCCACACTTATCAGTTTCGTTAGAGCATAATGAACATTTTCACTAATGCTTACAATCAGACATTGTACTAGATATCTTATATCCAACATTAATTGTCTTACTACTGAAAACAATTTTTCAGTTCTATGAATATAACATAACTATCCCAAACGTTTCGAAGTTCGGGTTTCATGGTGGTGAAGACAATGCACTTAGCTGTGGTGGAATTCTAGCATTTTGGATTATGGACGTAAGTCACATCATCCATAGCATCAGCGGGAGAGCATCAAAAATTTGCGATAGGACAAAGTCCTTCTCGACACTATTGAGGATAGTCCTCACAATACGGTAGCAATCGTAAAGTTTTTACCAGATAATACAGTTAATCAAAATCAATTGGGAAGGTGGTAACGCGAGCCATTATTCTAAAACGATAATGCAACTACTAAGACTTTGTTCATAATTAAGTTGCACTTGTGATTAATCTATTTAATTACTAAGTGTGCTCCCACTCAGATCAATATCTCTCGTAATTGATGCTGGAGTGATTCAAGATCCAACCCAATCGTCCGCCATTGATGTGACATCACTGATGACTTAGACTGGACCGGTAGGCCAACTTGCCAGTCACGCCAAAGGTGATTCTTGTTCATCTTTCGATGGGCGTGTTCCGGTAGCAAACTTTTATCCAAACCGTCAAGACAACCAAGTGTAATGTGCTGTGTGTTCTTTTAACACACCCACCTTTTATGCGTCACACCGTGTGCACCCATGTGACATGACCTGCTCCGATGTGAAACATAGTATAGACGGTGCTACAGTTGGAAGAACACTATCAACTTGATATTGTTTTGCGAGAGATCACCCTAATAAAATACGACTACCGCGCATCAAACAAGGGTGCATCAAAGGGATAAACATCACAGGCAGTTCATAAAATTATGTGATATAGTATAGCCCTTTGCTTCGTGAAGTCTTCATTGTCTTCACGTCGTCGTGGTTGAAGTCACCGTGTCCACCAACTTTGTCCTTGGCGCCGGGAACATCACCACGGCTTCCGGCATGTGCGTCGGGGTCCACCTCCGCATCGTAGATCATCACCTTGCATCTATCTATTGCTTTGCCTCGAGCTAATAAACAGTTCTGGCACGCAGGCCATAATTAAGTGACAATCATATGACTCCAGTCATCATGCCGTACCACGACACGCAGGTCGCGAATAAATATTACATCATATAGCATCTCATACAAACACATTGCAAATCTTGAAGGCTATACCACATCACATGCATACTCTGCAAAAACAAGTTAGATCGCTATCTACACGGGTTGTTGCAAATTTTATCGTGGATGATTAGCAGGTTACATGCAAACCTTGTTCCCTAAACAAACCAAACACGATACTTCAATGTTGCTAGTTTAACGTTCGGGGTGCGTGTAGCAACTAATGCCACAAGCCAAACTTCGTTCAACGCGTGACCCCCGTGTGGATTTGAGTTCATAAAATCCACAAGCCCCTCCATGTTAAATCTTCTATTGCAAGATTAAGATGAGTTCCAAGGAGTTTGATGTAGACCATGATCAAGGCAACCAGCATACTGAAAGCAGCATAGAGGGATCGATGGAAAACTCAATCCTTGTAGCAAAACCTCAACTTGCCATCAAGCATAGAAAAAATCACATGACAGGGAAGCAACAAGAAAATCAATGCCTCATATCACACATATGATCTAGACCTAAACATGCATCTAATCAAGGATCGCTCTGATACCACTGTTGGGAAACGTAGTAGAAAACAAAAAAATTTGGCCTACGAATCAAGAACCCAAGATCATCCAAGAAGATTGCATACAAGGTTTTAGGTCATGGCTCACCAACCGATGTAGCGGAAGTAGAGTTGTTGAAGACCGTCGGTGCAGATCCCCGCAGCTAGGAATTTCAATGACCTCCCAACCGCGAGGATATCGATCCCTCGAACCGTCCCGCGATCTAGTCCCACGGACAAGTCTCACGAACAAGCTCCTCGAAGAAGGGTCGAAGGTACGACCCCTCCATTAGCATCCACACATCCCGTAGCAGCAATCCAACAGCGCTCCGCCATCCAGAGATGAACGCCACCGAGAAAACTAGAGGGAGAAAACCCTAACGGATTCCGATCTAGAACAGCGTCTAAACCGGGGTCTAATTGTGGAGCAACGGGGTTTCGAGGAGGGAGGGTGGCGCATAGGCCTTGGGGACAAGTTGTGTTGCGCCCCCACCCCTCCCCCACATTATATAGGTGGCCAAGAGGCCCTTGGGGCGCAATAAGGGGGTGGGGAGTCCAACTTGGACTCCCAAACCTCCCAAACCTTCCCACCGGAAACCTGCCATATTGGAGAGTTGGACTTCCCCCCTGGAGGGGGATTCCTTCCCCTTGGTGCGCCCCCCACCCCTTGGCCGGCCAGGGAAGCCTAGGTGGATTTCCCCCCCAAGGCTAGGGGCGCAGGGGAGTGGGTGGTACTGCCCGGAACCTTCCGGAACCTTCCATGACCTTCTAGAAGCTTCCAGGACCTTCCGGGACATACCGGGACCGTTTCAGGACATTCCGGACACTTCTGGAGCACTTCCAGGACCTTCCGAGACCATTCTCGGACGTTCCGGAGCCATCCGGATAGTTTCCAAGACCATCCGAGTTACATTTTAAGCCACCTGATGACCGCGAAGGTTGTCGGGACGGCCAGCGATTATTCGGAAACTATTCCGGTTGATCCAGGACTTCCCCAGTACCATTCTCATATGTTCCGGAACCACCTGGGACTACTCCAGAGTGATCCGGACATAACCTTAAATACCCAGAACTACTTCTGGTGCCCTTATGAACAATTCCATAAATCTTCGGAACTACTTCCGGTACCCGTATGAACTATTCTGCTTTGCTTCCACTAAACCTTCTACCATACTAGTATTCTAACAGACTACTGCTCGTTAAGTGTGTGACCCAATAGGTTCGGTATAATGTGGACATGACTCAGAACATCTTCCGGACATAGGTCAACAGCCTTTCGTCAATAGCCAATAATCAACAGCGGAGCCATGGACACCCATGTTGACTCCCGCACATACACGAAGAAACTTCGAGTGAACCATTATGTTTATTCATGTACCATTCCCTTTGCTTCGCGATATATGACAAAGTTAGAGGAGAGAAGTTTGGCACCCATGTGTAACAACTTTTGAACACAAGCCACTCGTTATCCTCTTTGCTCGTTTGTCCCTTTTCTCGTTATCGTATTCCGGTATCCCCGTGACTGAATCACAATGCGTCTGGCCAGACTATAATGTATACCGTCATACCGAGTGGGCCCGAAGTGAATATCTTCTTCATCGTGAAGGAGCAAATCCCATTCTTGAACTATCACAGTCACTAGCCACACCATTTGACATACCCAGAACTTATTTTAATACTTCCCATTTATGGGAGGATTCATCTAAGAACCAAAGCATGTCTTCCTGTGTGAAGCAACTCGATACTCTCATGGTCTAAGGAATTACGTATATGATAACATTTCATGATATGACATATAACGTAGTTACGATGTGATCTCTAAGTATATCATTCAATACTGGGGTCGGTTCAACATCATTGTTCTGCTAACATTATGTTCCCATTGCTACTGACATCCTTGTTACAAGAACAATGTCCATGATTAAGAAAACGTAATCATCAGTTAGCACAATGTCCATGATTAAGAACACCGTCACCCGAAGTTGCAACAAATTAACAGTTTTCAGCACAACAACACATTAACAGCAAGGTCACCACTTTGGAGCAAGATTTAATATAGCTAAAGCACCCAAACATGAAAAGTTAAAGCATGGGAATGAAGTACACATGATGCTTAACACATAGGAAAAAGAATCAGTGCAATAGGACTCATGGATTTGACACAAGCATCACCCAAAGTTTGAACAAAATAACAGCAGCAGTAGTTAACAGCAGATTAGCAACTTAACGATCTGGTGCCCTGTTCAACACACAATTAAATATTCAAGATGACCTCAAAATAAATAACTTACTAAAGATGAACTCTAGAGCACACAAAGCACAACCAAACAAAAAAAGGAATCACTTCATTTGGAGCTACGAGTCAACGAGAATTAGCGTTGCAAAATAGGACAGCAGACAAAATTTTACCAGACTTAGTGAAAATTCGAAGGGGCTAGTTCACAAAAAAACTAAAGGGGCCTCACCCAGTGGGCCTTGGCCCATCTGTCCGAGGTGGCCGCTGGGCCAGGGAGGCGGTTCGGGCCGCGTCGGCTGAGCCGGTGGAGGCGCGGGGCCCAGGGCGCCTGGCTGGAGGCAGTGGACGGGGGCGCGGGCTCCTCCTGTTCCCGTACAGCGGCGGCGGCCGCGGCGGTCAACGCCGGCAAGGAGGCGCGAGGGGGGAGCCGGCGGGGCTAGACGGAACGACGCAGAGGGCGGCGGGGTCACCGGATCCGCCCAATCTAATGGAGGCTGGGGCCTCGGGTGGCCGCGGATTGGCCGCCTCGGTCGAGCTCGCCGGAGCTCGGTCCATGGCGCGACGGCGGGCGGCGCATCTGGGCCGTTGGATCGGCCGATCCGACGGTCTAGATCCGCTGGGGGCTAGGGTTGCGAAAATGGGGCAATTTTGGGGCAAAAACAGGGTGGTGGCTGGAATTTTGTGGCTAGGAAAACCCTAGAAAGAGGTGGGAGTGTGGTGGTCTTTATATAGCCCAGGTGGCTGGCAGTTTGCAAAAACATCCCCGGTTTTTCTCTCGCGCGTGCGGTGTTTAACTTTCTGACCGCCGGGGTCCGCAGGACCTCCGATTCGGGTAAAACTTCGAACTGCGCGATCAGCGCGTCGAGGCGGCGGCGTTCACCTCGCGGTGGAACCGTTCTGAGAACACTTTCCAGCGCGCTATAAAAATATCCCGTTTAATTATTAAACGGGGTTTTTTGTTCCGTTGGTTGCGGCTGGTGTCGTGCGGTTTCGCGACGGTGATCGGGTGAAACCCGTTGTCGCAAAGGTCGAGTGTGAGGGTGGCAAGGGTCGGTCTCCGTCCCGTACGAGATAAGAGGGGGAAAAATAATCGCCGAATGATAAATCGGGGATGCAAACACCGCAAACAAATCAGACAATCAAACAAATCACACCGAAAACAAATTTTTTAATTTTTGTGAAATCTGGGCTGTTACACCTATCGAAGACTAGCATCTTCCAACGAGTATTGCATCATGAGGAGAGAATAGCAAACAGTTCAATAAAGCATAAAGTAACAATGCAGCAGAAGTTGCTCCAACATTGTATAATAGGAAGTTGTATTAGATAACAATTAACAATGCCTCCGAGAATCCTCCCTCGACTTACCCGCGAGGAAGAAAACCCAGAACCAATAAGTTTAGTAGTAGTAGTTTGTAGTAGTAGAGTCTGGCTTCAGCATAAAGCGTCCTGTTACCGTTAACACGGCTATCCGAATAGATTTCCATCCCTGCAGGGGATGCACTACTGTTACCCTACATGCTCGGATCTCCAGGGTGGCGTACACCTTGTTAGGGAATGCCCCACCGAGGCTATCCGATACGCCGAAGTCCAATCTTCAAGCTCAACAGAGAGGCCATCCCCCGGTCTGAATCCTAAGCACAAAGGGAAGTTTGGACCCCTGCCCTTTGTACTCCTGCGCGGTGCATGCGTGGCCGGTGAAGCAGACCCACCTCCCACTACCGGAGTAGGCGGTCCAAGCCCGGCAATCAAGCCACGATACTGATGTCGTCTGAAGAGCCATCGAACGAGGCTACAACGCAGAGGACCCACACCGTAATCCCACGTGGATGTAGTGCGTAAAGGGCTCGACGACCCACTCAAGTCATCCACCTGACCCTTTAAGCATTTTATCATTTTCTTTCGGGACAACCGTTATCGTTGCCCCTATCCGGGTGAGTCGTGGACTATGACAGCAGTCAGGTCCACCCCCATGACCAGAGCCAGTGGCCGCCTGCCCTATCGTCCCACCAACTCGTGCGGCTACTAACAAGGTGAGCCGTTGCTTTACCTTGTCTCGCGTTTGCTCTTGGAAGAGCTTGACTTTCATACAATAGAGTATCTCTCGGCCATCGAGCAAGTACCAGGCCCGCCGCACACCGGTGGAATACACCTGTACTATCGGTACGATACAATACCCTACGCGGGCACCTTTGGGTCACCCGACTCCTTACCTTTAAGGACAACCGGCGTTCGGGACCCTAGGGAGGCTATACAGAGTCAACATCGAGTGGAGTACAAGGATTACTCCTCGATAGCTCACACTTGATGTGGCTCGGCAGAGCCGAGGTAGGGGCCTTTGGCGGTGTCTGCATTGTATCGTACCTGTAGCAGTTGTAATATATTGTATCCGCGACCACTCCCAAAGTGGTCATGGCCCGCTATCTAATCCTATTTGACTAACAAGGCGTAGGGCTAACTGCTGAATAATATATATTTATAAGGCAGCGTAGGATATAGGAAGGTACATCAAGGGGCGACAAAAACAGGCTATGAAATTGAATATGATTGTAACGTAGCAGTAGCAGCAATGCCTAGTGCAAGAAATATACGGAAAGATAGGCGATATCTGGGGAAGAGAATGGCTCTGCTTGCCTGGAAGCTCGATGGTAGGGGTAGGGTCGCCGACGTAGTAATCGTACTCAGCGGCGGTGTAGTCGGCGGCAAAAGCGGGGTCTACCGGAGAATAAAGGGGGGAGAAACAGTAAATATAAAGAAAACATATGCAATAGATGCATGACATGACAAATGCATAGCTAAGGTGCTCTAACGCAGTACAAAGTTCTATGCTCGGAGCGGGAATTCATCCGGGGATGAAATACCGGCTCCGGGAGATTATCGACAGACGGCCCGGAGGGGGATGTCGATGTTCGTTGTGTTCGAGGGGTGTGGTAGACATACGGATATCGTATTCATATTCATTATATTTTTTTGATCAACTTTGATGTATAAAGTTTTTGAATCTCACTTACGGTTTAAAAGATATTAATTTCTGAAGTTTAAATCATTTTAAAAGATTTATTTATTTTATTTTATTGATTAAATAAGAATTATCCACAGAGGGGTTAAACAGGTCAAACCTGACCAGTGGGTCCCACTGGTCAGCCTCACATATGTAAGGCCCAATATGCGGTACTGTTCCAGATCTAGATGTTTCCATCCAGATACGGGGACGAAGCACATATCGGTCCCACCGCGACATATGACAATGCCATATGCCCCGGATTTCCAACATGATATCACAACATTACAGCTACATGGATACAACATCTCATACAATCGGCATACAACTGCCTTAAATACATTACATCAACGGAAGATACATGTCTGAGTACAGACTACATTCAAATGCCTAACGGCAAAAGGTAAAACACACCATTCCCTTTACCACACGGGTCCAGGCTCTGCGCCGGGATCCACCTAACTAGTCGTCGTCGAGTCTTCACGAAGGCGTCCAGAAGAAGGATCATCGAGCTCCTCTGAAGTCCAATGTCGTTTGCATAACGTGCGTAAAAGAGAAAAGAAAGAGGCGAGCTATATCAAAAGTCTTGTAACTAAGTTCTCACGGGTAAGATGTGGGTAGTGGTGAGGTTGCGGACGCACTAGCAATATATGAGTGGTTAATGGTCTATTTTAGAGTAATATGAGAACCAAGCATTCGATGAGGAATCGCCTCCAACAAGTCTTGCTATCAACTACTTACGCAAATATAACACCTATCCTATCCTTGTCCTCCCCTTCACATCCCGACGAAGAAGAAGCAGTCAAGGCACACACACGTTGATCAAGTTATTAAGATTATCTCAGTTGTTATTGTTTATGAACAAGGAGTAGGTCTCATGTCGTCCATAACCGTGGACACGGCTTCTCGAAAAGATTTAACCCTGCAGGGGTGTACCAACTGGCCAATACAAGGCTCTGCACGCACGCCCATCTCTCTCAGTTACTACTCATCACAGGCAACCATTTTATGATTTAGTTCCGAGAGATCCGAAACGACAGGTCCCTCTAACTAACAACGAAAAAATCCGGGTGGCCCCCGGGGAGTCGACACCCAATCCAAAAGCCGGCCACGCTCTCGGATCGGACTCTTTCGTCTGGCCAAGGTCGAGGTAACTGATCTCCTCACATGTGGGCAGCCCCCTAGCTCACCAGTGTGGACCAATAGATAAACCATGTCTCCGCTGGCCCGGGTTTTTTAAAGAATATCTGCTAGGAGCGACCCGACAAACACACATACGGGTTTCAAATGGTAAATCAGCTTGGGCCACCACTAGAAATGTTTGAAGCTAGATAGGTAAAAAAATGGAACCCCATAAAATCCCCACGCGGTTAGGCACGCTCAGTCTTAGAACCAATACCCGGAACTCGGGTCCTAGGTGACTCGAATGGAACAAAGCGTCAAGGCGGGATAGCCTAGACCTTCCATCCTTCGTCAAATATAGTCAACATTTTAATAATCATATCACCCACAATAAATATAATAGTGTGATAGCCCAATCCAAGAAGTAACATGATAACAATTGATAACATCCTAGCATGCATACTAAGAAGTGGCTGAGCAGCGAGCAATAGTAACATAGCCGAACAGGGTTTGCTGGATTGTGGAGGACATGGGTGTTTGGGTTTATTTTAGAGGCATGAATATAAAGTGGTAGGATCAAGCAATCGTTCTATCCTACACCTAGGAGGAGTGAGCTGAAAGTTATAAGCATGATATATGCTCCCCCTTACCTGATGAGAAGACGAAATCGAAGGTGTAGTCGATCGCAAGCTCGCATCGTCTCTGAGAGGTACCCGCGGAAGCACACAAGAAGGAAACACTGGAAAAGGCAATCGACGAGAAAGAATCTATTACTATGAAGCAATCACGAGCAAGCATCAACAACAAGGAAACACGAGACAACGCAATACGATCGCGTCTATCGCCGGGAGCGATTACTAACATGTTAAGGGGAGCATTCGTCACACACGACGATACCGCACATTTAGAATGGTTCAAGTTGTTTAGCTACACAACATGAGCAAAGGTTGTTCACATGGCATCTCACTCAAGCATGGCATGTCACACAATCATGTCAAGAGGTGAAGCATAAAGTAAACTATCTAATCTAGTCACTTTAAGTGGGGGTAAAACCTATACCTGGCAAACTATTGCGGACCCCACGATAAAATGGAATTTGGTACTGTTCTATCCTTAATATATTTTATTATTTGTTATTAGCAAGCAAGAGCAGCATAAACACAATCTACACAAAATTCTAGTCAAGTTACAAATAAGAAACATTTTTTATCGGAGCAACGGTTAAAAGTTATTAAATAAACAGTTTACGATGGCAACGTTGTAATTAGGAGGTAAACAACATGTAAACAGTGCAAACATGGCAAAGGAGCATATTTTATTAATACACACGAAATTCTAAGCAACTTTCATGTAGAACACGTCGCGATCCGAGCAACGGGCACCACGAAAATACTATATAATCTTCCATTTTATAAGGCCAGAAAAAAATAGCATTGGGCCAAAACTGGTCTAAATGGGCTAACAGAGGGGCGGCACTAGATACTATAACACGCCTACGGACGCTAAACAGAGAAGAAACAACTGGGCCAAGCCCAACATCAGCGCAATGAAAATAAATAAATAAAAGGCTGCGGGCGCTCACCGCGTGGGCTCGGCCGATGGAGGCGTGGGCGATGCATAGAAGATTCCCGCCCGGGGCGGAACGGAGCAGCGGCCGGGGCACGCTGGAGATGGGCCGCGTCGGGCGTCCCGCCCCACAACGGCTGAGGGCTGGATCGGGGTCATGGTCGTCCCCGACGACGGCAGCGGGGCTACTGGAGCTCCTCCGGCAAGGGGTGATGTCGGGGAGGATGAGGCGCGGGATGGACAGAACGGGGGCGCAGCAGAGACCGGATCTGATGCGCGGTGACTGAATCCGGTCTGGGTCCTCCTTGGGGCGGCGGGGTCGCCTCGGCCGGCGGCGAGCTCGCGCTCGGCAGCTCCTCGGGCAATGGCGCGGACGCATCTGCGAAGGAGGCAGAGAAAGGAGGTGAACGCAGGGAGGAGAGAAGGGAGGCAACGCGGGAGGAGAGGAGGAGGCGCACGGGCGCTCACTGGAGCGAGGCGGCGATCGGCTCGCCGGCGTCGGCTGGAGTTGGAGGCGCCGGCTGCGGCCTTCCCTCGGCCCGGATCGGGCCCGACGGCGGCCGAAGCGGGCTGGATCGGCTGGAGGTGGGAGGAGGTTTGGTGGGGGCGACGTGGCACCTCTGGGGCCATCAGATCTCGGATCTGATGGTCCAGATTTGAGGGAGGGCTAGGTTTTCGGGATTTGGGAGTTTTTGGGCGGAAATTGGAGCAAATCTGGGGGTGTGGCTGCAATTTTTGGCTAGGGAAACCGTAGAAAGGGGTGGGAGAGTGGTGGTCTTTATATAGCCCAGGTGGCTGGCAGTTTGCAAAAACATCCCCGGTTTCTCTCTTGCGCGCGCAGTGTTTACGCTTCTGACCGCCGGGGGTCCGCAGGACCTCCCATTCGGGTAAAACTTTGAACTGCGCGATAATCGCATCGAGCCAGCGGTGTTCACCTCGCGCTGGAACCGTTCTAAGAACCCTTTCCGGCACGTTATAAAATTACCCCGTTTACTTATTAAACGGGGTTTTCGTTTCGTTGGCTGCGGCTGGTCTTGTGCGGGTTTTCGCGACGGCGATCAGGTGAAACCCGGTGTCGCAAAGGTCGATCGAGTGTGAGGGTGGAAAGGGTCGGTCTCCGTCAGGTACGAGATAAGAGGGGAAAAAATAATCGCCGATCAATAAATCAGGGATGCAAACACCGCAAAAAAACAGACAATCAAACAATTCACGCCGAAAACAAAAAATTTAATTTGTGTGAAATCTGGGCTGTTACAATACAACACCACCAACAAGGGATCTCGTCCTGAGATCCAAGACGATCCGGGGGAGAGGGGGGGGGGGAGAAAAGAGAGTCGACGATCTTCAACACCACCAACAAGGGACCTTGCTCCACGTCGAACGACGACCTTCCGTCGAGAAACTTTCCGCAGAGAGACGACAACGTCGAAAGACGAAGCCATCGGGAGATCAAGAGGAAGAACAAAAGTTGAAAGCGAAGATCAAGGGAAGCATTCTCACTCCAATCGCGAGGATACCGGACAAGAGGAATGAAGTCAAAAGACGACCAAGATGTTTACCCAGAGTCGGATAGACTAGAGGTACTACAGGATTTCCCAAACCTGAGGTCGGAATCAAGACAATACGCTGCAAGCAATGCATTGTAACGGTTCTGATACTCCACTTACTCGAGATCCTAAAGTTTGAAAGAGGATAAGACGAGAATTAAAACACTTACGACACTTGTCCTGACCAAAGCCCGGGTAAGAAGGAAAAAGAATTCTACTCTCCGATAACTAACTTAGTAACTACAAAATAGTTTTTGTCTAGACTCGACTTCGGCCAAAAAAAGGGATCCTACGGTCGGTAAGGATATGATACCAAGTTGTAAGGCCCGATATGCGGTACTGTTCCAGATCTGGATGTTTCTATCTAGATCCGGGGACGAAGCACATATCGGTCCCACGGCGACATATGACAATGCCATATGCCCCGGATTTCCAACATGATATCACAACATTACAGCTACATGGATACAACATCTCATACAATCGGCATACAACTGCCTTAAATACATTACATCAGCGGAAGATACATGTCTGAGTACAGACTACATTCAAATGCCTACCGGCAAAAGGTAAAACACATAATTCCCGTTACCACACGGGTCCAGGCTCTGCGCCGGGATCCACCTAACTAGTCGTCGTCGAGTCTTCACGAAGGCGTCCAGAAGAAGGATCATCGAGCTCCTCTGAAGTCCAATGTCGTTTGCATAACGTGCGTAAAAGAGAAAAGAAAGAGGCGAGCTATATCAAAAGTCTTGTAACTAAGTTCTCACGGGTAAGATGTGGGTAGTGGTGAGGTTGCGAACGCACTAGCAATATATGAGTGGTTAATGGTCTATTTTAGAGTAATATGAGAACCAAGCATTCGATGAGGAATCGCCTCCAACAAGTCTTGCTATCAACTACTTACGCAAACATAACACCTATCCTATCCTTGTCCTCCCCTTCACATCCCGACGAAGAAGAAGCAGTCAACGCACACACACGTTGATCAAGTTATTAAGATTATCTCAGTTGTTATTGTTTATGAACAAGGAGTAGGTCTCAAGTCGTCCATAACCGTGGACACGGCTTCTCGAAAAGATTTAACCCTGCAGGGGTGTACCAACTGGCCAATACAAGGCTCTGCACGCACGCCCATATCTCTCAGTTTCTACCCATCACATGCAGCCGTTTTATGATTTAGTTCCGAGAGATCCGAAATGACATGTCCCTCTAACTAAAAACGCACAAATTCGGATGGCCCCCGGGGAGTCGACACCCAATCCAAAAGCCGGCCACGCTCTCGGATCGGACTCTTCCGTATGACGCAAGTTTGCTTAAAAAAATATCTGCTAGGAGCGACCCGACAGAAACACACACAGGTTTCAAATGGTAAATCAGCTTGGGTCACCACTAGAAATGTTTGAAGCTAGGTAGCTAAGAAGAGGGGACCCCATAGTATCCCACACGTGGTTAGGCACGCTCGTCAAGAGACACAATACCCGGAACTCGGGTGCTAGGTGATTCAAATGGAACAAAGTGTCGAGGCGGGATAGCCTAGACCTTCCATCCTTCGTCGAATATAGTCAATATTTTAATAATCATATCATCCACAATAAATATAATAGTGTGATAGCCCAATCCAAGAAGTAACAGGATAATAGTTGATAAAATCCTAGCATGCATACTAAGCAGTGGCTGAGCAGCGAGCAATAGTAACATAGCCGAACAGGGTTTGCTGGGATGTGGAGGACATGGCTGTTTGGGTTTATTTGAGAAGCATGAATATAAAGTGGTAGGATCAAGCAATCGTTCTATTCTACACCTAGGCACGAGTGAGCTGAAAGTTATAAGCATGATATATGCTCTCCTTACCTGATGAGAAGACGAAATCGAAGGTGTAGTCGATCGCAAGCTCGCATCGTCTCCGAGAGGTACCCGCGGAAGCACACAAGAAGCAAACACTAGAAAAGGCAATCCACGAGAAAGCATCTATTACTACGAAGCAATCACGAGCAAGCATCAACAAGAAGGCAACACGAGACAACGCAATACGATCGCGTCTATCGTTGGGAGCGATTACTAACAGGTTAAGGGGAGCATTCGTCACACACGACGATACCGCACATTTAGAATGGTTCAAGTTGTTTAGCTACACAACATGAGAAAAGTTTGTTAACATGGCATCTCACTCAAGCATGGCATGTGACACAATCATGTCAAGAGGTGAAACATAAAGTAAACTATCTAATCTAGTAACTTTAAGTAGGGGTAAAACCTATACATGGCAAACTATTGCGGAACCCACGATAAAATGGAATTTTTTAC
The DNA here is from genome assembly GCA_950022295.1 of Bromus sterilis. Lineage (NCBI taxonomy): Eukaryota > Viridiplantae > Streptophyta > Magnoliopsida > Poales > Poaceae > Bromus > Bromus sterilis. The sequence goes on from OX465596.1 coordinate 285,144,154, forward strand.
TGTTCTGTCCTAAATATATTTTATTATTTGTTATTAGAAAGCAAGAGCAGCATAAACACAATCTACAAAAAATTCTAGTCAAGTTACATATAAGAAACATTTTTAATCAGAGCAACGGTTAAAAGTTATTAAATAAACAGTTTACGGTGGCAAGGTTGTAATTAGTAGGTAAACAACATGTAAACGAGTGCAAACATGGCAAAGGAGCACATTTTATTAATCTGCACGAAATTCTAAGAAACTTTCATGTAGAACACGTCGCGATCCGAGCAACGGGCTAAAAGTTACGGGCACCGCGAAAATACTATATAATCTGCCATTTTATAAGGCCAAAAAAAATAAATCAAACTACATTGGGCCGAAACTGGTCTAAATTGGTTACAGAGGGGCGGCGCTAGATACTATAACACGCATACGGGCGCTAAACAGAGAAGAAACAACTGGGCCAAGCCCAACAACAGCGCAGTGAAAAAAATAAATAAATAAAGGCTGCAGGCGCTCACCGCGTGGCTTGGCCCATGGAGGCATGGGCGAGGCATAGCAGTTTCCCGCCCGGGGCAGAACGGAGCAGCGGCAGAGGCACGCTGGAGATGGGCCGCGTGGGGTGTCCCGGCCCACAATGGCTGGGGGCTGGATCGGGGTCGTGGTCGTCCCCGACGACGGCAGCGGGGCTACCGAAGCTCCTCCGGCGAGGGGTGATTGCAGGGAGGATGAGGCGCGGGATGGACGGAACGGGGGAGCGGCGGAGGCCGGATCTGATGCGCGGTGACCGGATCCTAGCTGGGTCCTCCTTGGGGCGACGGGGTCGCCTTGGAGGATGAGGCAGCTCCTTGGGAAATGGCTCGGCCGCAGCTGCAAAGGAGGCAAAGAGAGGAGGTGAACGCGGGGAGGAAAGAAGGGAGGCAACGTGTGAGGATAGGAGGATGCGCACGACGCTCACCGGAGTGAGGCGGCGGCCGGCTTGCCAGCGTCGGCTGGAGTTGGAGGCGGCGGCGGCGGGCTTCCCTCGGCCCGGATCGGGCCCGGCGGCGGCCGAAGCGGGCTGGATCGGATGGAGGTTGGAGGGGGTTTTGTGGTGGCGGCATGGCACCTCTGGGGCTATCAGAACACAGATCTGATGGTCCAGGTTTGAGGGAGGGCTAGGTTTTCGGGATTTGGGTGGTTTTGGGCGAAAATTGGCGCAAATCTGGGGGCGTGTCCGCAATTTTTGGCTAGGGAAACCCTAGAAAGGGTTGTGAGAGTGGTGGTCTTTATATAGCCTAGGTGTCTGGCAGATTGCAAGAACATCCCTGGTTTCTCTCTCGCGCGCGCGGTGTTTACGTTTCTGACTGCCGGGGGTCCACAGGACCTCCGATTCGGGTAAAACTTCGAACTGCGCGATTAGCGCGTCGAGCCTGCGGCTTTCACCTCGCGCTGGAACCATTCTGAGAACACTTTCTGGTGCACTATAAAATATCCCGTTTACTTATTAAACGGGGTTTTCGTTCCGTTGGCTGCGGCTGGTCTTGTGTGGGTTTTCGCGACGGTGATCGGGTGAAACCCGGTGTCGCAAAGGTCGAGTGTCAGGGTGGCAAGGGTCGGTCTCTGTCCGGTACGAGATAAGAGGAGGAAAATAATCACCGATCGATAAATCGGCGATGTGAACACCGCAAACAAATCAGCAATCAAACAATTCACGCCGAAAACAATTTTTTTTATTTTTTGTGAAATCTGGGCTGTTACAACATATTGATAAATCATTTTTATTAAAAAAAACAGAAGGATGGCCCACATGTCATACTCACATTTTATAATTGCATTTAAATTTAAACAAATCCCAGTGGGGCCCATGTGTCCTACTAACAGAGACATAATTAACATTTTTAATTTATTTAAAAGGCTAGGGGCCCACTAGTCAGTCTAACAGAGGCTAACAGTTTTTATACTTAACCAAAATGGCATTGGTCCCACGAGTAATAGACCCATGGGGTATTTACTTAACCGATAAGTTAAGAGGGGGGCTTAGGCCTAATGGGCCATTAGCGCTAATACTAAACGGGAGGGCCCACATGTCAGTGGCCTATGCCACATCACGTGCATGCCGGCGACGAGGCCACGACAGAGGCCGGCGACTAGCGTTTTCTCGACTTCGGCGAGCAAACGGGGCTCGGGCGGGAGGAAACAGACGGGGGCGACGTCGCGCACCCGCTAGTGCACGAGGGGACGCACGGGAGGTCCACAACGTCAGCAGCGTCAACCGCGATGGTAGCCGTATCAAGCTCCATGGAGAACGGTGATAGAGGGGCCAAAATGACGCGCTAGCTTGGGAAAAATGAGCGGCAGCTCACATTGGTGCTCGGGGAGATCTCGATGGAGCCGATTGGGGTCGTGGTGGTGCGAATCGGGGGGCGGAACGGCGGTGACCGTCGGCGGAGAAGAAGAGGAGGGTGTCGTCTTCAAGGCGTCATAGGACGATTCTAGTTGCGGGGCGATGGAGAAGACGCATGCGGACCTCCAGGACATGGTCTTGGGGCTCAGGGAGGAGGTAGGCCGCGCCGGCGGCGATGGCGTGCCCACGGCCGCGCTCGGTGCCGCACGGGAGAGGAGGGGAGAGCACGAGGGGGAAGGGAGATCTGTGGGGCGGGGTCACGCTAGGTTAGGGCGAGGGGCGCAGGGGGTCGACGACCCTCTTATCGCCGGCGGCGAGCGGCTCGATGCCCTCCACGACGATGACGGTGACTGTGGCGCCACGGGATGGACGCCAAGCCTCTGTCGTGATCAGGAAGGGGAGGGGGAGGGGAGATGGGCTGGGGTGGGGGTTTAGTTGGGCCGGGCCCAAGGGGAACAGGGGGTATGGGCTGCCTTTTGTTTTATTCTTTTTGCAATTTCTTTTTCTGTTCTTTTCTCTTTTGCATTTATTTTAGTTGTTTTACAATTTGGTAAAATATGTAATGTCCCCCTAAATTAGTATTGCACTGTATAACAGTGCCACAAAAGTTTTGGAGTTTTTATAAACTCATTTGATATTTCATTTAAATATTAAATGGTTAAAAAGGGAGTTTTCCTGCCACTTTTTGGTTTGTTTGAATTAATTTATAGATTAGTAATTCCCCAAACTACAAGGACATGATCAAGTGACTATTGTGCATTTTATAAAATTGTATTCACAATTTTTGAACAAATTATTAATTGCCACATTGTTTTTAATATTATCAAAGGGGCATTTGGATTTTGAATTGACCCAAGTTGATCATGGTTGATCAAAGCAAGATTTAGGAACAGTAAACTTGATTAACAAGAGGGGTTACTGTTCATGACAGTGAGGGTGTTACACAGCGCGGGTCTACGAACATGCGCTACAGATGTATAGGACATCTACAGCGTGGGGTTTGACACACACGCCACTAATGTGGCTAGCCACGGGAACACAAATTGTGAACCCATATTAGCAGCGCAGGTCTTAGAAGCCTGCGCTGCCAATGATCAGTCTCCTGCAGTGCGCTCCCTCTGCCCGCGCTGCTAAATTTCACCTGCAGCACGGCCCCTGTAGAGCGTGCTTCTAATGTCCATTCTTGTATGGCCAAAGTCCTAGTAGTGGGTATGCCAAAGCAAGTTGACTAATAATGGTTGCGAAGGAACATACAAATCTAAAAGGATACAGATCATTGATGAAACCACTTCCATGAGCAGCATGATCGATAAACACTTATGTGATTAGGTGATTATGATCGTAAACATATCTAGCTAGATTATTTGCACTCTAGTGCAAGTGGGAGACTGTTGGATATATTCTCTAGAGGAAAATAATAAATGATTATTTCCATATATCTAAGTATGTTTATACCTGGTTTCATACTGTGCTAGAAATTGATTAGTGAAACAATGATACAAGCGTGGTAGAGAAACAACCAGAGTTCCTAGTGGCCTCTCATGATAACTAGTTCATCGTCAACTGATGATTGTGGTTTCACGACGATGGACAATCAAGTCAATTGACGGTGATGTCACCTCATTAGATGAATGACATGATGAACATTACCCAACGTAAGCATTGCAACATGATAAAATCGTAAATGTTCAGTGTTTTAATTAAATAACGTGGTAGCATGTTCCTTAGACCGTGAGATAAGATATAATTGCTATCTCCGGAGGATACTTTGAGTGCATTAAACATCACATTGAAATATGGTGGACATAAAGGTGTATCTTGGCAATCTAATGGGATATGTTCAGGAGTGTTAGATCAAGAGCACGATTTGTCAATACACAAGATGGATAGATACCCAGGGCTCACTCGGTGAAATTACATCCATAAAGCTGTGAAGCATGTGACTAGGTCACGGGGACGGAATATCACAGAACGAGTAAAGCAGATTTGTCAATAATGAGATTGAACAAAGCATTTGATTCTAATGACCGAATATCGGACTAATCTAGTAGCACATGACAAAGGGAATGCAAGACAACGTGTACGGTTCAATGGGTTTACTTCCGGAATGCACAGGGGTCATTTTTGGAATCCAGGCCCCGTTGATGATCATTGACCGTAGCCTCATCTCGGACATGACTGGAGTGTTCTTGGACCATAGGGCAACACACTTAAGGGAACGATGAACATCTGAGACCATTTCCGAACTATCAGAGTTACCGAAGAAGAGAGAAGAAGAAACCGTAAAAGTTCCGTGTTGGTCCGAAGGATGTTCGGAGTGATCTAGAAGGAGTTCTGGAGTACCGGGAGAAGAAATAATATGTATTATTAATTAATTAATTTTTTATTTTATAATAAAAAAGTGCAATTGGCCTTATTTGTGAAAGAAGCCCATTTGGGAAATAAAGGAGAAAAGAAAAAGGAAAAGAAAAAAGGGGAGAGGGCTCGTGCCATGGGCCATGGGCCCATGAGGGGTGCGCCACCATACCCTTGGCCGGCCACCTCCCCCTAGCAAGGGTTTAGTCCCAGATTGCTAAGGGCGAGGTAGTTGACTCCTTTGCCCCCTATATATAGATGGGGAGGTTGTACTTATTTAATACACAATAATTCATGGAGAAATAAATATAATCCCGAATTGAGATTCATTTCCTTCGGTCTTCTCCCCTCTCTCGTCTCTCCCTTTCCAGGTTCCCCTTGTATGGAGCCTGTATGGGGATTGAGGCATTCTCCACCATACATACACCATCGTGTTGCCGAAACTCCGCTTCTGAGAGGTCTATTTCTGCAACCTTCGCTAGATCGGAGAACGGAGGTGTCATTGAGTTATGTACGTGTGCGACTACTACGAAGTGCTTCACGTGCGGCACTTTCACCCGACAGGGTGCTAACACAGTCAGGGGGCTGTGAAGGTTATTCGTCTTCGTCAACCATGTTTGCGGGAACATTTCCCGCACAACGGACTATACCCGAGGTATGTTTCTGCAAGTCTCTCCGTTAAAATAATACATATAGATATATCTTGCGTTATGGGCGACGCTAATTAGAAAAATAATGTTTTCTGCTACGAGACCCAACAATGTTTTTTCTATGCTTGGAGCATATTGCTCTTTAGTTTAAATTTTTAGTTTTGCTTTATTTTTTTGCTAGTCATAGCTTGTGAGACCCTATGATCCTTGATTGGGAGGGAGACAGACTCCACTTTTGCTTAGAATACTCTTGTTGTTCATGTTTCAGTTTCTGGCTACTGCTTTACTTGTTATCTATTGCTTATCCTATTTATATTTTGTAGAGCTATTAGTTTTTATTTATACAAGTTTTAGGACCCTTGTGTTTCATTCTTATTTGTTTAAGAGAGTTGGCTTATGTTGCACTGGTTTATATATCTATGCTAAAAATGCTATGTGCATAATGTTGTTTAGTAGTTCATGTTTTCTTATGGTTAGTCTCAAAGAACTGAGAGTGCATAATGTGTTACTTGAAATACCAACATTATTTGTTTGCTTATGATGTGGCATGGTTTAGTGATATCTTCCTCCAAGAATTTATTTGGATTGACTTGGCACATGCTCATGAATATTTAAGACTATAAAGAAAGTCTATCAAGCCTTGATGATCTTCTATTTCCGAATACTGATATAACTTACATGCCCGATTCAATGTAGTTTTGTCGCTCTGCATGATTATGGATGTTAATGCTCTCTTAGTTCGTCGATTCCCTGTCTTTTGCTAGCCTTCACATGTACTAAGAGGACTGACTGTTTTTGCATCCAGAATCCTTGAAACCAATTATGTCATGAGTCTGCTATATCTTCCTATATATGGTATTTACGTGCCATTCGTAATGAATACTTTCATGTACTATCTCTAAAGATCTCAAATAAGCTTCCTACAAGCTTATGGAGCGATAGGGGTAATCAATATCTTCGATGCTAAAGATGTTTTCCTCAATGACAAAGTTTAATCTAGTCAATTTTATGATGCAGAGGCTGGTTAGTGAATGCCCAGTTCAAATTGGTTTATAAAAAATTATAAAACTTACACTCCCCCAAGCTTGAGATTGTATGGAGGGCACCCACGGATGCAAATAGCCATGGATTTTGACTGTTTGGTGAAGGGGGAGTGTAAGAAACATAAAAAAGCATTGTCCCAAAGTACCATTGTCTTCTGCATGATTGTGATACCGCTTATTCTGAAATCATTATATCTAGTCATCACTTAAATTTTCGAGGTGCTCCAACATTTATGTTTTGCTTCACTAAAGGGGTCAAGTGAGGTATCACTTTATCATGGTTGCACCATGCTCACTACAAACCTAATTGGTGTTTCAGTATCATATTGTAAACTCTTAGTTCTTTGTGATTTTCTCATGATCCATCATAATTACTGAAGATTCATTATCTCTATAAGCATTTTTCATGGAGAGCAGCTTTTTGGGTCATAGGTGCATTTTCTCCTATTAGTAATAAGGACATCATTTCAAAAAGTAAACAAAACAAAAAATTCGGATTTTTTGTATGATGCAAGATGGTCATGTGTGCGAAGTCCATGCCAAAATTCGTGAAGTTTGAACATTCGAGTAATCCGGAAAAAACGACAAATTTTGGGACTATGAGGTTTTTTGAAAAATGGCACTATTCATCAAGAATCAAGATGGTCATGGGTTTTTGGAAATCGAATGTCGAAATACCAGGAAATTTTGCACGGATGTCATATGCATAAGCATGTTGGATTCGACAGAAATTCAGATTTTTTTAATTGCTTTGCATTTTTTTTGAATTTTCTAGTTAGTGGGTGCATATGCCCACGTGAGCCATTTGAGATTTCCGTTTTTCATGTAATTGTTGAAGACTTCTCGGTAGCATGTCACGACAAAAATTATCTTGGTTATCATTTACCTACTCGACGACGAGTAGGAATTAGGCTTGGGGATGTTAATACATCCCAAACATATCTATAATTTTTGCTTGTTCCATGCTTATTTTGTTGACATTGTTGCCTGTTTTGATGCACTTTCATGTCTTTAAAAATATATTTGGGAACTAACCTATTAACCCTGTGCCAAGTGCCAGCTTTTGTCTGTTTTGTTTGTGCATCACAGAAAAAATGGTGAAAAATCAAAGTGCTCAAAAAAATCTAGAACAATTCCTAAAATTGTTATTCATTGGAAGACCCCAGGAGCCGGAAGGACTCCTGGAGGGGGGCCAACCATTCGTCTAGGTGACCAGGGTTGTGACCAGGCCGTGCCCACACTGCCGCCTGATCTCCTGGGTGATGGGCCCCACCTTCGGTGCCCTACTTTGCGCCTATTTATTCCTCGGAACGCAAAAAACCTGAATATCCAATCGCTTTTTTCCAGAAATTTTTTGATCTCCGCTGTCATCGCCAGCAAGATTTAGGGGGCCAGAAGATCATGTTCCAGCACCCTGTCAGGGCGGTAAACTATCCCACAGATCAATCTCTATCGACGTTGATTCCTCCCTCCATGATGCGGGAGTAGTTACTCTTCGGGGCTGAGGTTTTCTACCAGTACCTATGTGGTTATCTTTGGATAGACGTGGTGACATTTGGGACATCCAGATATGTGGAACACAAACTTTAAGGTGTTCTCTTGTAGCCCTACACAATTTCCTCCTCTTTTGAACACAAAAGAATGATCTCCGATTTACGTCTTCCTTGCATGTTTTTGGAGGAAATATCACGTGTTTGAATTTAATGTTGTTGGGAGTTTCCACTAGTGAAATTATGAAGCCTAGGCCTTGTTTCACACCATTGCAATACCATTTTTGCTCACTTTTGTCATTGTTACCTTCCTGTTTTTATTTATTCAGAATTATATTACCTTGCTTTATCACACCTATCACCCATATTTTACCATCTCTTCGCCAAACTAGTGCACCTATACAATGTACCATTGTATTAGGTGTGTTGGGGACACAAGAGACTTCTTGTATCTTAATTGTAGGGTTGATCGAGAGAGACCATCTTCAAGCTCCACTTCCAACCTTAGGTCATCCACTTGAGGGAAATTGTTGCTGTCCTACAAACCACTGCGCTTGGAGGCCCACCATAGTCTACAAGAATAGAAGCGTGTGTAGACATCAAATGCCCATATGATTGAACCTTGCACTCTCTGCTAGCATATTTATCATTGCGGTGCGTTTATAATCTCTACTCCTAAAGGGGGAGTTGGTAGGATGATGACCCACAAGTGTAGCGAATCGCAACAGTGTTCGCGGGTAAGAATAACCCAATTTATAGATTCGACACAAGGGGACCCAAAGGATAGTTATAAGCTTTAACAGTTGGGTTGTAAATTCAACCGCACCTGGATATACTTGCTCGGCAACAATTTATTAGTAGCAACGCTGTGATTGAAGTAACAGTGGCAATGAGAGTGGTGGAAGAAAAGCAATGAAAGTAAAGACAACAAAGTAAAGTAACTAGTAACAAGCAGGATAAAACATTGTAGGGTCAGGGATGGATTATTGGGTGTTGCATGGATGAGATATAACACAAAATATATTTAATATGGGGCAAGGCACACAGAAAACTAACAACCAAGGGTAGTTGTACATTCTTGCAACAAGAACTTGCACAACATCTTTTGTCCTACCATCCTGCTACCAACAGGGCCAAATGGGAACTTATGGAGATTAAGGTGCTCCTATCAAAGAGCACCAGAACAAAGCATTAACAATCAATGGATACATGTAATCCTCAAGTTATAGTCCATCCCATTTGGTGTCCTATGCTGTCACCATTGAGATCGCCGGATCCGGAATATAACAGGTGCATGCAACTTTTAGATAGGATCAAGAACAAAAATATATTCATGAAAACATAAAGGGTTTAGATATGAAATCATGGCACTCAGGCCCAAAGTGTCAAGAATGAAGAGAAACAAGATGTAGTAAAGATGATAAAAACCATAGTAGATGATAGGCAACATGCCCCCAACAATCCGAAGAACTATTACATGGCCAATCTTATCCAATCCCTACCATCCCCTTTTCCTACAACAGGGAATTACTTATACATGGATGTGGGAGAGATGGATGGATGATGGAGTGGCGATGGTGATGATGATGGCAATGATTTCCCCTCATCGAGGCCAATACAGACTCGATATTAGCTCTCCCCAAGGAAGAACATAGGTGGCGGCGGCTCCGCGATGGAAATTGGGTTGATGGCTTATGTTTCAGGGTTTCCTTGTTGCGAGTTAAAATACCAGCCGAAGGGGGACCTGGGGGAGGTCTCATTGGACCAGGCGCCCTGGTGGCTTGGCCAAGGGGGTGGGTTAGTTCCATTCAAATCATGCAAGAATGAGGCCAAAACAATAGAAAAAGTGTTTGTAAAAGTCGATACGTTTGAGACATATCAACTCCCCCAATCTTAGCATATTGCTTGCCCTCAAGAAATTCAGTTCAACGAACTGGACGCAACAAAGAAAACTTTGAAAAACTCTTTTGACTCACAAGATGTGCATAAACCTGCACTACGATCAAGTCTAGCAAGTTGTCGTCGGGGCAGACCTAGGGGATGCCCCTCTTTTCTTCCAGTAGGTGCAGCCAGGGCCATACCCGCTCTCAAGGGTTGGAGGTCTTCAGTTGATGTTCGAAACAACATGGATGCTGATAAAGTGGCTCGAGTAAACACATGGGTTTACCCATGTTCGAGCCGTCCAGAGACGTAACACCCTACTCATGCATGTCCGATCTTTCTTGGTGGAGAAGCATAGTACAAGATGATCCTCCCGGAAGTGTACCCTACACTACATCCTCCAGTTCTTGTTCTATTTTGACTAGCTTTAATGTGCTATGGACTAGCTGAGTTCCAGAGCCCCCCCTCTTTGGCGGACAACGTCTCCCTTTTATAGCCCGAGGGGATCGTCACTGGTTTCATTTCTTTACAATTATAATTTTTTTCCTGTAGGCTTTCATGGAGAGTCTTGGAGTCTTCCGGAAAACTTCAACAGTGGCGTGGTAACAGCTAGGTCAAGCGCGCGCTTAGTTGCCATGGGGTCTGCGTCAGGTGTCGCGGCTCTCGTGTCGGGCGGTGGTCGTTGTCTCCTTCCGCATTAAATGCTTTGTTCACCTGGTTGGGCGGTGGGAGCCAGCTTTGAATCCACCGTCTTGACGCTGAGGATCTTCCCGAAAAGTGGTGGCGGAGATCCAAGAAGGCGATGCATCCTGCTTTCTTTGGTACCTGCTTTTGGAGGCGCCACGGGGTAAAAATTCACCAAGGATACGATACTCGGAGATCGTCTTGGGAGCACATCCCCGGCAGTAGCCCTCAGTCCTGGGCGACGACGTTTGAGCTTTCTAGCGGTCTCGGTCAGGCCCACAAGACTCTGGGAAGTCATCAGGTTATTTTAGCCGTTGCAGCCGTTTCGAATCGGTGCGGGCCCACAGGAAGTAACCGCCATTGCAGCCATTTCGGACCGTTGCAACCGTTGATGCCGTGATGTGATGGGCATCGGGCCCACAGGAAGTAACCGTTGATTGAGGAGTGAGGCAACCCCCAATGAGCGGAGGAAACTTAACTATGCACCGAGGGGAGAAGTTACTCCTATCCCACTGTCTCAGATCTGCAATGACGGCCAAGAGGAGACAACCACCGAGGGGAAAGGTGGCCCTGGCCAAAGCCTCTACCGATGAGGGGGCGGGACTCAACCCGCGATTGGTCTCTGCGTGCTTCAAATCCAGCCGCAACTCAGAAGAGAAGATGTACTTACTGAAGATGCATCTCGCTGGTGAGGGCAACAAAAATGGAGCTTTCGTGACGGAGATGCCTGGGGAGAGAGACGCAAATGTCCGTGGGAAAAAAGTGCGCGCATCTTCATCGCTTTCTTGGAGTCAGGTTTGGTTCCCCCTTTTCCCAAATTCTTTTTGGAGATTCTGGATACGTACAAGATTCAATTGCTCCAGTTGCATCCAAATGGAGTGATAACTCTTGCGGCCTTTGCATACTTGTTTGAGAATTTTGTGGGGGTAGTTCCGCCAGGGGCCCTGTTCCGGTACTTCTATGTCCCACGGGTGAAGTTTGATGTAATTGCGGGAAGCTTCTCATTCCGGATCCTGGAGAGGATATCGGACGAGTACCTGGAGTCGCACCACATTACCAAGAGGGCGGACATTACAAAATCAGGGATATTTTTTGATGAAAATCGTTGTGACGGGAGAAAAAACGTCATCGGGAACAATCTTTCTTGACGGAGACCGTAGCCCCCGGAAACTTCATTGACAGTCCCGCCAGATCTTAGACAACGTATTTTGGACGTCATTGCGCACGCATAATTTCTACGACGCCCCCCGTGTCAAGGGATATGGATAAAGCGTCATGATGGCAATGTGGGAAAAAGTATATTGGTCAGGTTGAAGAAGCAAAATAAATAATACTATAAAAGATGTTGTGTGCGAGATTTGAATCGAGGAACATCAAACTTTCACAGATTCATTGGTCTCAACCAAAAGGAGAGTACCCGCATCAACTTTTATTACAAACCAAAATAAAATAGTTTGAATGGAAGGATCCAACAAGCGAATACAACAGACACTGCTGACTAACTTTGGCCTGCATCCCAGGCAGTGACTTCAACAGAAGTGGAGGTCTTCAAAGCTCTGAAGGGGGGACGGTTAACCTTGCCATTGGTGACCAGCAGATTTCCAGCGAGGACACTGGGCTAACCATGCTCTTCTTGGTAGTCTCCAACTTCTTAGGCGAACTGAAACCGCTTCCAGTTCCCAGGGTGGCATTCAAACTGTCTTTTAGCCACCCAGGATCAACAAAGGACTCCTAATGACGGACTCCACCACACTGAAGAAACCCTCCATCTTCTCCTGGCAGCTTTATGTAGAGAGCACCATCCAAAACCTGATTCTTATCAAGATCTCCCTCCACACCTGGGTCATGGAGATCCAAACTACATTATTAAAGATCATAGAGTTCGTGTGTTTCCATAGACTCCACATGACCACAGAGGAGACTAAATTAACAACATCATTCTTTTTCTCAGATATCCAGAATTTTTCCCCTGATTCAAAAAAAGTCCCTACATCAATTCTAAAATTACTACTAATAACTGCCCAAATATTTCTGGCAACAATGCGATCAAAAAAGAAGTGGTGCACAGATTCATCCTCACAAGTGATTCCCATGGTATGACTTTAAATCACACTGCTTTACGAATATTATTTAACATTTGTGTATAACAATTTCATTTATTGAAGAAAGTACTAACTTCGTCGATAAAGAGAAACAAAACTTCGTTAATATACCATGAAATATGAGGCTTAACACTTTACCCCAATGTAATGACAGAAGGATACTGAATTAGGAGTATTTTTTATTGTACAAGTACAACACATGAAGATGATGTTCCATAGCATCTATGAAACACAACTTGCGTTAACACTGCATATTTAATCCAGACATACAACAAACACTTGGAATGTCATCATGTCATTACCAACAATATCAAATATCAATAGAAGGAGTGATGGAGCACCAACTCGACGATAGAAGGATCAAACTACTCTTCATCAGGTTGTACACAATATTCAATTCCGGTAGGTATTTGTGTGATAAAGAGAAGAATCTCATCACCTCCATGGTGGATCAGTAAGAAAAGTCTATCCCCAATTGACAGTTTGTACAAGCAGAGTAAATCCTTCCACCCATCCATGACGAGGCGTCCATCTTTTTCTAACATCTAGTATATTGACCATAAGTCAGTATCCGTATAGATAATAATTCTCATTTCACCATATCGATCCATCTAATCCGGCATAACACAACTGGGGAGCTTCTGTTGCAATAACAAAACCGTGTGATAGTATGATGTCCTAATTAAATACCAAAGACTGTAATATGAACAATAAAACAAATAAATTATTACCAATAGTTTCTTCTTAATGTTGGTCTTTGTCAGAGTGTGGATAAGTAGCTTGTACGGTCCAGTACTTGGTTCAGACGTGTATTTGCCCACAAGCAAGTTAATATTGTTAACAAATCCGATGACAAGCTGTGTATCTTTTGTAACAGCCCAGATTTCACAAAAAATAAAAATTTTGTTTTCGGTGTGAATTGTTTGATTGTCTGATTTGTTTGCGGTGTTTGCATCCCCGATTTATCGATCGCCGATTATTTTTCCCCCTCTTATCTCGTATCGGACGGAGACCGACCCTTGCCACCCTGACACTCGGCCTTTGCGACACCGGGATTCACCCGAGCACCGTCGCGAAAACCGCACGAGACCAGCCGCAGCCAACGGAACGAAAACCCCGTTTAATATTTAAACGGGTTATTTTTATAGCGCGCCAGAAAGTGTTTTCGGAATGGTTCCAGCGCGAGGTGAACGCCTCCGGCTCGACGTGCTGATCGCGCAGTTCGAAGTTTTACCCGAATCGGAGGTACTGCAGACCCCCGGCGGTCAGAAACGTAAACACCGCGCGCGAGAGAGAAAAACCGGGGATGTTTTTGCAAACTGCCAGCCACCGGGGCTATATAAAGACCACCACACTCCCACCCTTTTCTAGGGTTTCCCTAGCAGGGCGCCGCGCCACCACAAGCCATGGCGAGGGCCGCCCGAGCCGAAACCGCCTGCGCCGCCCCGGACGGGATCCCGCCCGCCGGCGACCTTCCTCGATGCGCCACCTTCAGATCCGCGACGCCCCTCGTCTCCACGCCCCGTTCCCGGCCTCCACGCTCCTCTCAGCCCACCCGCCATCGCGCCGGTGCTCCGGCCGCCGCCACCGGTGGCCTGGTGCGGCTCGGGATCGGGACTCCCCATACAGCCAGATGCCACAGCCCCCGTGGGACGGCCTGCCCCGCATGGCCCAAGTCCAGGCACGCCCCCCTCGGCCCAGGACGTCCAGGCCGCCTCCTCTGCCTGCTGGGCCTCAGCCCACAAGGTGAGCAGCCCGCTTCACTTTTTTTCTTTTTGCTGCCACAGTTCGAGTTGGGCTCGGCCCAGTAGAGGTCTGCGCCCTGTGTGCTATATAGCTATCCAGCGCTCACCTTTTGGGCCAGTAGTAGTAGATTCGTCCCAATAGACCTTTTATGTATTTTTTTGGGGTAATTAATTGGCAGATTGTGTTATTTATTTGTATTACCCGTATCTTTTCACCGGTAGCTCGGATCGCGACGCGTTAAACATGAAAGTTGCTACGAATTTTGTGTAGATTAATCAAATGTGCTCTTTTGCAATGTTTGACTTTGTTTACATGTTGTTTACCTGCTAATTACAACTGCTTTCCACTGTAAACTGTTTATTTAATAAATTTTTAACCGTTGCTCTGTTTAAAATGTTTCTTATATGTAACTTGACTAGAATTTCATGTAGATTGTGTCTATGCTTCTCTTGCTTGCTAATAAAAATAATAAAATATTGTTTAGGGCAGAACAGTACCAAACTTTATATTTTCTGGGGTAAATAGCGATATGCTATGTGTAGGAATTTTACCCGCTTAACTTGACTAGTATAGGTAGATTATTTATGCTTAACCTCTTGCCATGCTTGAGTGAGATGCCATGTTAACAAACTTTTCTCACCTTGTGTAGCTAAACAACTGAACCCTTGTAAACGTGCGGTATCGTCGTGTGTGATGAGTACTCCACTTAACCTGTTAGTAGCCGCTCTCGACGGTAGGTGCGATGTCTCGTGTTGCCTTCTTGTTGATGCTTGCTCATGTTTGCTCCGTAGTAATAGATGCTGCTCGTTGATTGCTTTCCAGTGTTTACTGTCTTGTGTGCTTCCGCGGGTACCTCTCGGAGACGATGCGAGCGTGCGATCGACTACACCTTCGGAACCCGACTTATCAACAGGCAAGGACTATACATTACTTACGATCCATTCTATTTCAACCAGCGGTTTGCATGCTAGTCTAGGTTAGGTTCGATGTTTGATCCTACCACATGTTTACAACCTCTTTCAAACCGATACAGCCATGTCCCTTCCCAGAAAACCTTGTGTTGCTATGTTACTATTGCTCGTTGCTCGGCCCCTGCTTAGTATGCATGCTTAGGATACTACGATGTTACCCTGTTACTCCTGGGTTTGGGCTATCACATTATTATATTGTTGTTGATGATATGATTATTATAATGTTGACTATATTCGACGAAGGATGGAAGGTCTAGGCTATCCCGCCCCGACGCTTTGTTCCATTCGAGTCACCTAGGACCCGAGTTCCAGGTATTGGTTTTAAGACCGAGCGTGCATAACCGCGTGTGGGATTTTATGGGGTCCCCTTTTCTTACCTACCTAGCTTCAAGCATTTCTAGTGGTGGCCCAAGCTGATTTTACCTTTTGAAACCGTGTGTGTGCTGGTCGTACGCCCGTAGTTTTCCAACCAACCCAGACCAGTGAGTAGATAGTTCCCTTGCTGGCCCACCTTGTTCGGCTGAGGACCCGGTTTCCCATGTGTGATTAACCGGCTATCCAAACCCGAGATAGACGGTAGAGACCGATTCGAGAGCGCGGCCGGCTTTTGAGTTGGATATCGACTCACCGGGGGCCACCCGGATTTGTTCGTTGTTAGTTAGAGGGACCTGTCGTTTCGGATCTCTTGGAACTAAATCATAAAATGGTTGCCTGTGATGGGTAGAAACTGAGAGAGATGCACGTGCGTGCGGAGCCTTGTAATGGGCAGTTGGTACACCCCTGCAGGGTTAAATCTTTTCGAGAAGCCGTGTCCACGGTTATGGACGACGTGAGACCTACTCCTTGTTCATAGGCAACAACAACTGAGATAATCTTAATATAACTTGATCAACGTGTGTGTTCCTTGACTGCTTCTTCTTCGTTGGGATGCGAAGAGGAGGACAAGGATAGGATAGGTGTTATGTTTGCGTAAGTAGTTGATAGCAAGACTTGTCGGAGACGATTCCTCATCGAATACTTGGCTTCTTATCTTACTCTCCAGATCGTTAGCCACTTCATAAATGCTAGTGCGGCAGCAACCTCAGCACTTACCCCTTCCTTACCGTAAACTACTAGTTGTCCTAGAATGACGAGTGATGAAGTCCTTGCTGGGTCATATGACCACTACAGTTGGATGCTGAGTACTTATGGACTCATGATACTACCCCAAACTCTTTTCAGGGTTCTTGATCGACAACAGGTACGGTGATCGACGTTTCACGTGGAGACTCGACGACGACTAGTTAGGCGGATCCCGGCGGAGGGCCTGGACCCGTGTGGTTATGGGGATCGATGTTTCTCTCTTTTCCACTAGGTATTTGCTTGTAGTCTGTACTCAGACATGTATCTTCCACTGTTGTATTGTATTAAGGCAGTTGTATGCCGATTGTATGAGATGTTGTATCCTTGTATCTGTAATGTTGTGATATCATTTTGGAAATCCGGGGCATATGGCATTGTCATATGTCGCGGTGGGACCAATATGTGCTTCGTCCCCGGATCTGGATGGAAACATCTAGATCTGGAACAGTACCGCATATCGGGGCTTACAACTTGGTATCAGAGCCTTACCGACCGTAGGATCCCTTCTCTGGCCGAAGTCGAGTCTAGAAGAAACTATTTTGTAGTTATTAGGTTAGCTATCGGAGAGTAGGAATCTTTTTACTCCTTACACTTGCTCTGGTCAGGACAAGTGTCGTAAGAGTTTTAATTCTTGCCTTATCCCCTTCAAACTCTAGGATCTCGAGTGTGTAGAGTTTCAGATTAGTTACAATGCCTTTCTTGCAGCGTATTGTCTCGATTCCGAGCTCAGATGGGAATTCCTGTAGTACCTTTAGCTTCCCCGGTTTTGGATATCATCTGGGTCGTCCTTTGCCCTCCCTCCTTTTTCCCGGTGTTTTCACGACTTGCGTCGAAAAGCACTATCCCTTTGACCAGGTTGTAGCCGTCGTTCTTCCTCTTGACACTGACGGTTTCGTTTTTTCCGACGATGTCGTCTCTCTACGGAAAGTTTCTCGACGGAAGTTCGACGTTGACATGGAGCCGAGTCCCTTGTTGGTGGTGTTGAAGATCGTCGTCTCTCTTTTCTCTCCCCCCTCTCCCCCGGATCATCCTGGATCTTGGGACGAGATCCCTTGTTGGTGGTGTTGTATTGTAACAGCCTAGATTTCACAAAAATTAAATATTTTGTTTTCGGTGTGAATTGTTTGATTGTTTGATTTGTTTGCGGTGTTTGCATCCCCGATTTATCGATCGGCGATTATTTTACCCCCTCTTATCTCGTATCGGACGGAGACCGACCCTTGCCACACTGACACTCAGCGTTTGCGACACCGGGATTCACCCGAGCACCGTCGCAAAAACTGCACGAGACCAGCCGCAGCCAACGGAACGACAACCCCGTTTAATATTTAAACGGGTTATTTTAATAGCGCGCCGGAAAGTGTTTTCGGAACGGTTCCAGCGCGAGGTAAACGCCTCCGGCTCATTGTGCTGATCGCGCAGTTCGAAGTTTTACCCGAATCAGAGGTACTGCGGACCCCAGGCGGTCAGAAACGTAAACACCGCGCGCGAGAGAGAAAAACCGGGGATGTTTTTGCAAACTACCAGCCACCGGGGCTATATAAAGACCACCACACTCCCACCCTTTTCTAGGGTTTCCCTAGCAAAAAATTGCAACCACCCCCCTCACAATAGCCCCAAATTTCGCAATTTTGCCAATTTTCTAGCAAAACCCTAGCCTCCCTGTGATCTGGACCGTTGGATCGGTCGATCCAACGACCAAGATACACCCACCTCCCACCTATGTCTCCTCTCACCTCCAGCCCGAGCGCCGCCGCCAGCCCGCGAGGACATCGCTGCCGCCTCCGGCGAGGAGCCCCTGCGCCGCGCCCCTCCTCTTCTTTCCTCTCCCTCCCCTCACCTCGGCTCCCTCTCTTCCCGTGAAGCAGGGCGCCTCGCCACCGCACGCCATGGCGAGGGCCGCCCGAGCCGAAGCCGCCTGCACCGCCCCGGACAGGATCCCGCCGCCGGCGACCTTCCTCGATGCGCCACCTTCAGATCCGCGACGCCCCTCGTCTCCACGCCCCGTTCCCGGCCTCCACGCTCCTCTCAGCCCACCCGCCGTCGCGCCGGTGCTCCGGCTGCCGCCACTGGTGGCCTGGTGCGGCTCGGGATCGGGAATCCCCGTCCAGCCAGACGCCACAGCCCCCGTGGGCCGGCCTGCCCCGCATGGCCCAAGTCCAGGTGCGGCCCCCTCGGCCTAGGACGTCCAGGCCGCCTCCTCTGCCTGCTGGGCCTCAGCCCACGTGGTGAGCAGCCCGCTTCACTTTTTTTTTCTTTTTGCTGCCACAGTTCGAGTTGGGCTCGGCCCAGTAGAGGTCTGTGCCCTGTGCGCTATGTAGCTATCCAACGCTCACCTTTTGGGCCAGTAGCAGTATATTCGGCCCAATAGACCTTTTATGTATTTTTTTTGGGGTAATTAATTGGCAGATTGTGTTATTTAATTGTATTGCCCGTATCTTTTCACCGGTAGCTCGGATCGCGACGCGTTAAACATGAAAGTTGCTTAGAATTTTGTGTAGAATAATAAAATGTGCTCTTTTGCCATGTTTGACTTTTTTTTACATGTTTTTACCTGCTAATTACAACTGCTTGCCACTGTAAACTATTTATTTAATAACTTTTTAACCGTTGCTCTATTTAAAATGTTTCTTATATGTAACTTGACTAGAATTTCATGTAGATTGTGTTTATGCTGCTCATGCTTGCTAATAAAAATAATAAAATATTGTTTAGGGCAGAACAGTACCAAACCTTATATTTTGTGGGGTAAATAGCGATAGGCCATGTGTAGGAATTTTACCCGCTTAACTTGACTAGTATAGGTAGATTATTTATGCTTAACCTCTTGCCATGCTTGAGTGAGATGCCATGTTAACAAACTTTGCTCACCTTGTGTAGTTAAACAAATGAACCCTTGTAAACGTGCGGTATAGTCGTGTGTGACGAGTACTCCACTTAACCTGTTAGTAACCGCTCTCGACGGTAGGTGCGATGTCTCGTGTTGCCTTCTTGTTGATGCTTGCTCGTGTTTTCTCCGTAGTAATAGATGCTGCTCGTTGATTGCTTTCCCGTCTTTACTGTCTTGTGTGCTTCCGCGGGTACCTCTCGGAGACGATGCGAGCATGCGATCGACTACACCTTTGGAACCCGACTTATCAATAGGCAAGGACTATACATTACTTATGATCCATTCTATTTCAACCAGCGGTTTGCATGCTAGTCTAGGTTAGGTTCGATCTTTGATCCTACCACATGTTTACAACCTCTTTCAAACCGATACAGCCATGTCCCTTCCCAGCAAACCTTGTGTTGCTATGTTACTATTGCTCGTTGCTCGGCCCCTGCTTAGTATGTATGCTTAGGATGCTACGATGTTACCTCATGTTACTCCTTGCTTTGGGCTATCACATTATTATATTGTTGTTGATGACATGATTATTATAATGTTGACTATATTCGACGAAGGATGGAAGGTCTAGGCTATCCCGCCCCGACGCTTTGTTCCATTCGAGTCACCTAGGACCCAAGTTCCGGGTATTGGTTTTAAGACTGAGCGTGCCTAACCGCGTGTGGGATTTTATGGGGTCCATTTTTCTTACCTACCTAGCTTCAAGCATTTCTAGTGGTGGCCCAAGCTGATTTTACCTTTTGAAACCGTGTGTGTGCTGGTCATACGCCAGTAGTTTTCTAACCAAACCGGACCAGTGAGGACATAGTTCCCTTGCTGGACCACCTTGTTCGGCTGAGGACCCGGTTTCCCATGTGTGATTAACCGGCTATCCAAACCCGACATAGACGGTAGAGACCGATTCGAGAGCGCGGCCGGCTTTTGAGTTGGATGTCGACTCACCGGGGGCCACCCGGATTTGTTCGTTGTTAGTTAGAGGGACCTGTCGTTTCAGATCTCTTGGAACTAAATCATAAAATGGTTGCCTCTGATGGGTAGCAACTAAGAGAGATGGACGTGCGTGCGAAGCCTTGTAATGGGAAGTTGGTACACCCCTGCAAGGTTAAATCTTTTCGAGAAGCCGTGTCCACGGTTATGGACGACTTGAGACCTACTCCTTGTTCGTAGACAACAACAACTGAAATAATCTTAATATAACTTGATCAACGTGTGTGTGCCTTGACTGCTTCTTCTTCGTCGGGATGCGAAGAGGAGGACAAGGATAGGATAGGTGTTATGTTTGCGTAAGTAGTTGATAGCAAGACTTGTTGGAGACGATTCCTCTTCGAATGATTGGCTTCTTATCTTAGTCTCTAGATCGTTAGCTTCTTCATAAATGCTAGTGCGGCAGCAACCTCACCACTTACCCCTTCCTTACCGTAAACTACTAGTTGTCCTAGAATGACGAGTGATGAAGTCCTTGCTGGGTCAGATGAGCACTACGGTTGGATGCTGATTACTTCTGTACTCATGATACTACCCCCAAACTCTTTTCAGGGTTCTTGATCGACAACAGGTACGGTGATCGACGTTTCACGTGGAGACTCGACGACGACTAGTTAGGCGGATCCCGGCGGAGGGCCTGGACCCGTGTGGTTATGGGGATCGATGTTTCTCTCTTTGCCACTAGGCATTTTATTGTAGTCTGTACTCAGACATGTATCTTCCGCTGTTATATTGTATTAAGGCAGTTGTATGACGATTGTATGAGATGTTGTATCCTTGTATCTGTAATGTTGTGATATCATGTTGGAAATCCGGGGCATATGGCATTGTCATATGTCGCGGTGGGACCGATATGTGCTTCGTCCCCGAATCTGGATGGAAACATCTAGATCTGGAACAGTACCGCATATCGAGCCTTACATCTTTCCACGTACATATGGTTCCAGCAGTAAGTTCCATGTTGTCAATTATCTGTTGTGTTTTTTCTGACATAGCATAGTAAGCTGAGTCATGATATCTCTCCTCGTTGGTTACCCCAAGTGGAAGGTGAGATGTAGAATAGCGGCAAATTTCCCTCAGTGAAGATACCAAGGTTTGTCTCCAGTAGGACTCCGGAGATGATAAGTAGGTGTGAACGGCGCAATGGACGTGGAGCTGCACACAACACAACTAACTTTGCTTCCCAACGAGTACAGAGAGGATCAACGCAACAGATAATAAAGATAATGATAGCAGCTAGAGAGTAAAAGTAGGAAAATAAATGAGCGTGTAAACAATAATAAGAATATGGACCGGGGTCCCATGATGTTCACTAGTGATGTCTCTCTCCCAAAATACGATAAAACTACTATGCAAGGTAAAAAAATTACAGCTGGGCTATTGAAAGGATTAATAACGCACCGCAATGCTAACTATGCTACAAAGAAAGGATGAGGCTCAAAAGCATGGGTGGTACGCCAAATAAGTAGAACTAAATCCAACTGCATCTACTACTAATCATCCACCTTGAGATATCTATCCAGAACATCTTGCTGGTATTAAGTTGCGAGCCCCACCCAAAGTGTAAACCACAAGCAACAGACAACTGCATTAAAAATCACTTTGCGTAAAGTAAATCGTCCTTGCAACCGCGGTTACAAGAACCGTTGTTTTCCCCCTTGTGGCAACAACAAATCCCCTAGACTCATGTTTCTGTCACTCAAGCGTGTCATCGGGGGGCGTGAACCCACAATCGAGCATAACATTCCCTCTTGGAGTCACTACCTACTACTTGGCCAAAGCAATAAACAGCAACGGAGAACATGCAAGAATTACTTAAGAACTAAAATATAAGAGATAAGAACCAAATATATTACTCAATCACAACGTCAACATAATCTCATAATCCATCAGAGCCCAGCAAACTCAGCATAGCAACATCAGATAATTACATATGTGCCTCAATCATGTAGGGAAGCTCACGAGGACTAAACCATGAAGAACAAAGAGGAGAGGAGAACATCACATAGCTATTGATCACGGACCCATGGTCCGAGGGAAACTACTCATGACACATCCGGGAAGCGTCCATGGTGGAGGGGAAGCTCCCGGAGGCCAATCCTCCCTCCGACAGGGTGCCGGGAAGAAGTCTGCTAGCGCTCCCGATCTTGGAAGCGCGGCGGCGGCGGAATAGAGGCGATATCACGAAAAAGTGTTCTGTCTTCAGGGGTTTCGCGTCACGGAGAATATATAGGCGAAGGGGTCAGCCAGGGGGGCCACCAGGGGTCCAGGCGCCCCCCCGGCGCGGCCAGACCCTAGGCCGCTCTAGGTGGCCGCTTGGGTCCCCGGTGGTGGCCCTATGCCCCCCCATGTGATTCCGGAAGGTTCCTTCACGCTGATTTTTTATCCGATTTTCCCCAAATTTTTGGAGCACTTTTAATATGGGGGAAACATGAAATAGAAAAACAACAGAAAATAGGAACTGGCACTTTGGTGCACTGCGTTAATAAGTTAGTCCAAATATGATCAAAAGTGTATGAAAATGTATCTAGATCATAGGAATATCACACAAAACATGCTGGAGCAAGAAGAAATTATAGATACGTTTGGGATGTATCAACATCCCCAAGCTTAATTCCTTTTCATCCTCGAGTAGGTAAATGATAACAAGCATAATTTCTGTGGTGACATGCTAGCAACCATATAAGAACTTTGAAAAGTAAAGCAATCAAGGTACGTGATTCAATTCAAGTCATAACATGCAAGAGTCTTTATTAGCATTGAAACAAGCAACAAAAGAACATTAGGTGCAAGAGCTCTCGCTGTCCATGACTCGAATGTCTCCAAATGGTGTTTGCGGGAAAGAAAGGGGATATGGGAATACGAGAAAAAAGTATTTTTGTTGAGAACTCAATCTACTAAAGTTTCACACTTGGTCTTCTTTGGAATCTTATCTTGACTCGTCCCCAGACCACTAGCAAGGTACAGGTCAATTTGATCCACTCCTTTTCGATATTTCGAGCACTCATGCAATGGATGAGTGTAAGCACGAGAGTTGACACTTAGAATGGAAAAGAGAGAAATATGGTGGAGGAGGAGGACAAAAAGGTGAGAAAGGCTCACATCAATGAGGACAATCATAGGCGAGAAGGTCAAATGATAGATATGATGTGAGGAGTAGGTATTGCAATGAAACAGATGCGCATATGAGCTAAGAAAAATCTCTCCAATGGAACTAGTGGGGGTGCATCCAACTTGCTCGCTCATGAAGACCTAGAGCTCGTTTGAGGAGGCTCATCCTTGGAATATGCAAGCCAAGTCCTATAGTGTGAAGGTCCCCACATAGCTATATGCATAAATGATCATCTCTATGGAGTACAAGGATAAGAGGGAGTACTAGTGTGGATCTTTCAAAAGGATAGTAGTGTTGCCCCTTTCTCTCTTTTTATTTTCTTTTTTATTTTTTCTATTTTTTCTATTTTTTGGTAGCCTCAATGGCTCTTTCTATTTAACTCTCATTTGTCCTCTTTGGGATCTTTTAATTTTTCCACTTTGGGATCTTTTCCTCACTTAAGGGCAACACTCTATTTTACAAGAAGGTATTGAAGATCGTCACACTTTACAAGGTACTCAAAACATAAAGAAGATGTAGCTATCATGATGTATGCAATGTATGCCTCTGCCAGTGTAGCAGGAACATGTATGACATGAAGATCAAGTCATCAAGAGATGGAAGTGGCATGGCAATATATCTTGGAAAGGCTATGGAAATGCCTTGATAGGTAGGTATGGTGGCTGTTTTGAGGAAAGATATAAGGAGGTTTATGATGACAGAGCGTATCATTCCAAGGGTTTGGATGCACCGGCGAGGTGGACGCCAACTCTCGGAGTGAGAAGAGGGCAATGCATGGTACGGAAGAGGCTAGCAAATATGAGGAGGTGGAAGTGTCAACTTTCAATACTTACATTAGTCCTAAGAACTCATGCACTTATTATCGGTAACTCTCAATCTAATGAGGAGGTTCACAAAGAGACAAGTACCCCGAGGAGGAGTGTATGGGGGTTTGGTTATCCTTGCGCATCCTCGACTCATGGTACGTGAGTGTACTCTAATATCCGATCCCTCAAAAGATTAGCGATCCATCTAGTAGCTAGATTTCTCAACTAGTTTTGTAGGTTTTTGAAAATCAACACGGATTGCCCAAAATATGACACCTATCACTAATAGGCTAGAGCTCTTGACACCAAAAGTTCAGACATTACTCACAACAATCCCTCAAAACTATTGCAAGTTACTACTAAAATTAAATACCAACCTCAATTACCTACTTTCAAGACATGACACAACTCAGTGGAACAACCAACTCTCTTAACAAGATA
Source organism: Bromus sterilis (assembly GCA_950022295.1). Classification (NCBI taxonomy): domain Eukaryota; kingdom Viridiplantae; phylum Streptophyta; class Magnoliopsida; order Poales; family Poaceae; genus Bromus; species Bromus sterilis. The sequence continues at coordinate 285,168,799 of OX465596.1, forward strand.
AACATGAAAACTAAAGAGAGTTCCAGCAAAAAACTAAAAAAACCAAGGCTCTTGCTAAATACAACTAAAACTAAAACTAAAAATGGCAGTAGCTACGAAAAGATAAAGAACACACAACAGTAAAAAGATAGGCATGAAAAATCTTTGATGTGTTCTAGATTTGAAGTGGAGCGTGTTTCTCTCCCACACAAAATAAGCCGGGGTCTAACTTATTATGAACATAAAGCAAAGCTAAATATGACTAAAAAGTAAAACTAAGAGCGAGACGCTCCAAGCATAGCACATAACGCATGAAGTGATAAAAATATAGTGAGACGAAGGACGAACTGATGATTGTTGATGGAGAAGGGGATGCACGGGGGCATCCCCAAGATTAGACGCTTGAGTCTCCTTGAATATTTATTGGGGATGCATGGGGGCATCCCCAAGCTTGAGCGCTTGACACTCCCAGATCTTCTTTCATCATCTTCCCTCGCACACTTGAAAACTCCCTTCATACATAACTCATCATAAGCTGATTAGAGAGGTTAGTACCCTTAATAAAATATTTTTCCCCACTAGATATAAATATATTATTGAATAGCTACTATTTCTCAAGATTTCCAAAAGGTTTTTGCAAAGTAAAAGCAAGCTTAACGTTTGCAAAAGTAAGGAAAGGAAAAACGTGGCAGAATCTGTGAAAAACAGAACAACAGGTAGTAAATAATTTTTTTGGGGTAGTTGTGCAACTCAAATCATAAAACTCAGAATATACGAAAGTTTCACAATTGTATAGATCATGCTGTGTAAAAACTTCATCTAAAAAAGATAAACTGGTGATTTGTTTCGATGTTTTCGGTCAGGCGGACAGAATCTGTTTTTTGGACAACATGTCACAACTTTTTCTTCCCTTATCTAAGAGGCTATAACTTTGCAAAATGCTTGAAAATAAAGATACAATGATATTGCTACAGTATTAGCAATCATCAAGACCACTAAAAACAGAAGTAAAAACATCTTGGGTTGCCTCCCAACAAGCGCTTTCTTTTACGCCTTTAAGCTAGGCATAAAGATTTTAAAAGATGCTCTCATAAGAATAAGGATTTGAAGCAAAAGAAAGCATCAAGAAGCAAATATGAAACACATTTAAACCTAACCCACTTCCTATGCATAGGCGTATTTTAATAAAATAAGTCAAAGAAGCACAAACTGACATGCATAGAAAGGTGGAGCAAGAACAACTTCAAACTTTCATAAAAAAGAGAGGTGTTTTTGTAATATGAAGGTTTATAAAACCAAGATTTCCTCTCTCAAAGTAATTTTCAGTAGTATCATGAACAACATCAATAATATAACTATCACATAAATCATATTGTTCATGACCTACAAGCACACATGTATAGTTTTCAACACGGTATTTAGGAACGTAGGATAAATGCATCCCATCACATTGAGCCTTAATAAAAGCATAGTTCTCCGGAATATGAGTTGGAGATTTCAAAAGGATAATAGGACAATCAAGTGTGGGTGCAATAGCAACAATTTCATGCTTAACGTCAGGAACTATAGCAAGTTCATCTTCGTAAGCATCATCCATAGTGGCATCTTAGCCATCAAAAAACCATGTATTAAGTTCATCAGAAAGGGAAGTATCAAGTGAGTCCTCGGAATCATGGGATTCCTCATCAAAGCAATCATAAGCCTATTCTTTGGCAGCAAACATTTCATTTTTTAAATCCTCAATATAAGAATTGGAAGAATAATTCTTGAAGCAATAAGCAAGAACTGCAAAGTTTTCGGACATGTGACTAGTATCATAATTCTTTTCAATCAAAGAAGCAATCTCATAAGCACCTTTAAAAGCAACGAACTCTTCAATCTTTTCAACATAAAAGTAATCATAAACACCTTTACCATAAGAAGATAAGATCTCATTTTCATTAAACTCACATTGGAAAGGAAGATGTTTATGATCTATATTAGAGCAGCAAGTAAAATCATAATTGTGGCACAAAAATTCAGCATGGGCATAAGAAACATGTATTTGATCACATAAGTGTTTCCCTTTCTGAGATAGACAGTGCCGCGTATAATGAGCATGCTCATGCAATGATTTTTCCTCAACCAAGTCGGTTGGGTTTTTAGCGCGAGCACAAATTGATCGAAGACGATCCAAGTGAAACATGTACATCCTACCATATTTGGGTGGTTCAGCACCCATGGTGAGGATAGCATCAGTAGGCAGACAAAGGCAAAGACAAATGGTAGCAACTATTTTTTAGGTTTTTCATAAAGACACAAAAGAAAAAAGAAAAACTGGAAAGGTAAACTACCGAGACTAAAAAGCAAAGGTAAAAGATAGTGGGAAACTCCCCTATCTTAGCACTCGGAGTCCCCGGCAACGGCGCCAGAAATTTGCTTGATATCTCTCCTCATTGGTTACCCCAAGTGGAAGGTGAGATGTAGGATAGCGGCAAATTTCCCTCGGTGAAGATACCAAGGTTTGTCTCCAGCAGGACTCCAGAGATGATAAGTAGGTTTCAACGACGCAATTAACATGGACTTGCACACAACACAAATAACTTTTCTTCCCAACGAGTACAGAGAGGTTGTCAATCTCTCCGGCCTTGCTGTTCACAAAGGATCAACGCAACAGATAATAATGATAATGATAGCAGCTAGAAAGTAAAAGAAGGAAAATAAATTAGCGTGTAAACAATAATGAGAATATGGACCGGGATCCCGTGATGTTCACTAGTGATGTCTCTCTTCCAAAAGACGATAAAACTGCCATGCGAGGTAAACAAATTACAGCTGGGAAATTGATAGGATTAAAAACGCACCGCAATGCTAACTATGCTACAAAGAAAGGACGAGGCTCAAAAGCCTGGGCGGTACGCCAAAATAAGTAGACCAAAATCAAACTTCATCTACTACTAATCATCCACCTTGAGATATCTATCCAGAACATCTCGCTGGTATTAAGTTTAGAGCCCCACCCAAAGTGTAAACCCAAAGCAACAGACAACTGCATTAAAAAGCACTTTGCATAAAGTAAACAATCCTTGCAACTACGGTTACAAGCACCGTTGTTTTCCCCCTTGTGGGAACAGCACATCCCCTAGACTCATGTTTCTGTCACTCAAGTGTTTCATGAGGGGGCATGAACCCACAATTGAGCATAACGTTCCCTCTTGGAGTCACTACCTACTACTTGGCCAAAGCAATAAACAACAACGGAGAACATGCAAGAATTACTTAAGAACAAAAATATAAGAGATAAGAACCAAATATATTACTCAATCACAATGTGAACATAATCTCATAATCCATAAGATCCCAGCAAACTCATCATTGCAATAGCATAAAATTACATATGTGCCTCGATCATGTAGGGCAGCTCACGAGGACTAAACCATGAAGAATAAAGAGGGGAGAAGAACATCACATAGCTACTGATCACGGAACCATGGTACAAGGGAAACTACTCACGGCACATCCAGGGAGCGTCCATGGTGGAGGGGAAGATCCTAGAGGTCAAAACTCCCCCCGTAGGGTGCCGGGAAGAATTCTGCTGGCGCTCCCGATCTTGGAAGCGTGGCGGCGGCGGAACAGAGGCGAGATTGCGAAAAAGGATTCTGTCTTCGGGGGTTTCGCATCAAGGAGAATATATAGGCAATGGGGGGCAGCCAGCGGTGCCACCAGGGGTCCAGGCGCCCCCCGGCGCGGCCAGACCCTAGGCCGCGCCAGCTGGCCACCTGGGTCCCTGGTGTTGGCCCTCTGGCCCCACCCAGGTGATTCTGAAAGGTTCCTTCACGCTGATTTTTTATCTGAATTTTCCTGAATTTTTAGAGCACTTTTAATATGGGGGAAACCTGAAATAGAAAACCAACAAAAAATAGGAACTGGCACTGTGGTGCACTGAGTTAATAAGTTAGTCCAAATATGATGAAAAGTGTATGAAAGTGTATCTAGATCATAGAAATATCACACAAAACATGCATGGAGCAAGCAGTAAATATAGATACGTTTGGGACGTATCAAGTCACAAGACATAAAAGAGATCATGATCAGTCGTGATAAATAGATGATAAACAATCTGGACATAACAATATTTCTCCAACAAAACTAAATAGCATTCACCACAAAAGAGTAATCATCACCGCTAGAGTAGAGAGGATAGATAGTATGGATTACAACACAAGTTGCATTTGTGAGATGAGGTAGGATGAAGATGGAGATGGTGCTGATGTTGATGATGATCTCGATGATGCCCGTGACGATGGTGATGACATCCCCTTCCGGGAGGTGTTCTCCCCGGCGGATTCTGCCCGCCGGAGATGTCTTTTCTTCTCTGTAGGTTTCCGCCACGGAGCGGTGGCAGAACTCGCGAAACTACTCTTTTTTAGGGTTTTCAGATGACGAGGAATATATAGGCCAGAGGGGGGAGCCGGAAGTGGCCCCAGGGGTCCAGGCGGCCTCCCGGCGCGCCCCTGGTGGGGCCGCGCCAGGGGGCGTGTGGGAACCTGGTGGCCCCCCTCTGGCCCCTTTCAGGCGAAGCTTCGTTAATCTTCCGCAAAATATCCTGCGTCGATTTTCAGCGCATTTGGAGATGTTCTGTTTCAGCAACTCAATGTCCACTTTTCTCCGCTGAATCCCGCGTCTGCTGTTTCGGCACCGAAAAGTTGCAAACTGTGTAAAATAAGCCAAAACAACATAACAACAACATCATAACATGAAACATATCAATGAATAGGGGTGAATTATAATATAAAATAGTGATCCATTTTGGACGTATCAACAAGTAGGTGGTAAAGTGAATAATGGCGCCATTCACAACCGAGGGCTGCTTACTTTACCTGGACCTGCACACACAACAAGTAACTTTGCTCCCAATGAGTACAGAGGGGTTGTCAATCCCTCTGGCCTTGTCATTTAAAAATGATCAAACGCAAGATGATAATGATAGTGGTGATAATTGCAACGGAAAGTAAAAGCAGGAAATAAAGTAGAGGTCTAAACAATGGTGGAAATATGGATCGGGGTCCCATCATGTTCACTAGAGATGTTTCTCTCTCTCAAAAGACGATATAAAGGCTAAGCTGGGTGAAAAAATTATAGTTGGGCAATTGATAGAATTGTAAATGCACCACAATGCTAATTATGCTACTTGAAAGCTAGAGGCTCAAAATTATGGGCAGTACGCCAAGACAAGTAGACCGAAATCCATCTGCATCTACTCACTAATCATCCACCTTGAGATATCTATCCAGAAAATCTCGCTGGTATTAAGTTGCGAGCCCCACCCAAAGTGTAAACTGATACGTCCCAAACGTATCTATAACTTCTGCTTGCTCCATGCATGTTTTGGGTGATATTTCTCTGCTTTTGATACACTTTCATACACTTTTGATCATGTTTGGACTAACATATTAACTCAGTGCACCCCAGTGCCAGTTTCTGTTTTCTACTGTCTTTTTATTTAATGTTTTCCCATTACGTAAAATGCCAGAAAAATTCCGAGAAAAATATATATAAAAAATCAACGCAACGGAAGCTTCCAGAGTCCCGAAGGGGGGCCTGAGGGCCCCCACCTGGTGCCAAGGAAGCCAGGTGGCGCGGCCTAGGGTGGGGCCGCGCCAGGAGGCCATCTGGACACCTGGTGGCCCCCCTGGCTGCCCCTTCACCTATATTTACCTCGTCCTCCGAAATTCTTGAGGAAAGAACCCTTTTTCGTGATCTCACCTTTGTTCCGCCGCCGCCACGCTTCCAAGATCAGGAGCACAAGAGGACCTTTTCCCGGCACCCTGCCAGAGGGAGGATTGACCTCCGAGAGCTTCTCCACCACCATGGACGCTTACCGGATGATCCGTGAGTAGTCCACCTTGGACCATGGGTCCATGATCAGTAGCTACGTGATGTTCTCTCCCCCTCTTCGTTCTTCATGGATTAGACCTTGTGAGATTCCCTATGATACGTCCCATACGTATCTATAATTTCTGCTTGCTCCATGCATGTTTTGTGTGATATTGCTATGTTCTAGAGACACTTTCATACACTTTTGATCATATTTGGACTAACATACTAACTTAGTGCACCCTAGTGCCAGTTTCTATTTTCTGCTATTTTTCTATTTCAGGTTTCCCCCGTATTAAAAATGCTCCAAAAATTCTGAAAAAATCCAATAAAAAATCAGCGTACGGGAACCTTCTAGAGTCCTGAAGGGGGGCCTGGGAGTGAGGTCGCGCTAGGGGGCGGCATGGAACCCTGGTGGGCCCCCTGGCTGTCCCCCTTCTCCTATTTATTCTCCGTCCTCCGAAACCCACGAGGACAGAACCCCTTTTCACGATCTCGCCTCTGTTTCGCCGCCGCTGCGCTTCCAAGATCGGGAGCGCCAGAAGACCTCTTCCCGGCACCCTGATGGAGGGAGGATTGACCTTTGGGACCTTCTCCACCACCACGGACGCTTCCTGGAGGATCCTTGAGTAGCCCATCTTGGACCATGGGTCCATGATTAGTAACCATGTGATGTTGTTCTCCCCTCTTTGTTCTTCATGGATTAGACCTTGTGAGCTGATCAAGGCACATATGTAATTCTTTCTGCTATTGTTATGTTGAGTTTGCTGGCATATGATGGATTATGAGACTATGTTCAGATTGTGATTGAGTAATATATTTGGTTCTTATCTTTTATATTTTTGTTCTTGAGTAATTCTTGCATGTTCTCCGTTGATGTTTACTTCTTTGGCCAAGTAGTAGGTAGTGACTCCAAGTGGGAGCTTTATGCATGATTGTGGGTTCATGCCCCCTGATGACTAGCTTGAGTGACAGAAACATGAGTCTAGGGGATGTGTTCTTGCCACAAGTGGAAAAAATGGTGCTTGTAACCGTGGTAGCAAGGATTGTTTACTTTACGCAAAGTTCTTTCAATGCAGTTGTCTGTTGCTTTGGGATTACACTTTTCGTGGGGCTCGCAACATAATACCAGCGAGATGTTCTAGATAGATATGTCAAGGTGGATGATTAGTAGTAGATGCAGATGGATTTCGGTCTACTTATTTTGGTGTACCGCCCATGCTTTTGAGCCTCTTCCTTTCTTTGTAGCATAGTTAGCATTGGTTTGCGCCTATAATCCTTTCAATTATCCAGCTATGATTTGTTTACCTCGCATAGAAGTTTTAACATCTTTTGGGAAAGAGACATCACTAGTGAACATCAATGGACCCCGGTCCATATTTCCACCACTGTTATACACTCAATTTACTTCCTGCTTTTACTTTCCAGTTGCAATTATCATTACCCTTTTATCTGTTGCCTTGATCCTTTGTAAATGGCAAGGCTGGAGAGATTGAAAACCTATCTGTACTTGTTGGGAGAAAAGTTATTTGTTGTGTGTGCAGGTACATGTAAAGTAAGCAACCTTGAGTTGTGAACGACGCCATTTTTCACTTTACCACCTACTTGTCAATCTTGGAGTCCTACTGGAGACAAAAACCCTGTCCTCTACATTAGGGGAAATTTTCTTCTGTGCTACATCTCAACCTTCCACTTGGGGTAGCCAACGAGGAGCACTACTTCAGTGACATCAGGACAATTTTTGGCGCCGTTGCCCGGGAATCTAACAAAAAAACACCCGTCAACTCTCGCGCCATCACTTACTCGCTAGCATCAAGTAATTTCTGACGCCGTTGCCGGGGACTCCAATCTTCAAGATAGGGGAGTTTCACGCTAGCTATCTTTCACCTTTTCTTTTTAGTCTTGTTAGTTTACCTTTTAGTTTTTATCTTCGTGTCCTTTATCGAAAATCACAAAAAATTGCTTGTCCTGCTTGCTGCTAATATGGGTTCCACTGAAAACACTAAAAGTATGTTTGGTTGAGGCTTCCGGCCTATGTCGAGTGAGCGATCCAGCAGGACGAAGTGTTTGGTTTGGCGCTCGAGCGGGCCAGCGAGGTGGGACAAGACGATTTCGCGCGGAGAAAGTGGGCGGGGTGGTGCGGCCGAATCCAGCGATTCGCACGGCCGTGAGTGAAGCACGCCCACACCTCCAATCAAACACACCCTAAGTTGTGTGACTTCACTAGTCACAACAACAATGATTTTATTTGCACTTCTATTGCTATACCTTCCACTTCAGCTACCTCTTATGAAATTAAAACTGCTTTGTTAAACCTTGTTATGAGAGGTCAATTCTCTGGTGCTGGAGATGATGCTGCTTTACACTTGAATAATTTTGTTGAGCCTTGTTATATGCAAAAGTATAGCGAAGTAGAAGGTGATATATTTAAGCTTAAGCTTTTTCCTTTCTCTCTGAAGGAAGGAGCTAAATTTTGGTTTCAATCCTTGCCTAGGAATAGCATAGATTCTTGGGATAAGTGCAAGGATGCTTTTATTGCGAAGTACTACCCACCTGCTAAAATTATCCAATTGAGGAGTAATATTATGAATTTTAAGCAATTGGATAATGAACATGTTGCCCAAGATTGGGAATGAATGAAATCTCTTGTTAAGAAATGCCCTACACATGGTTTGACTACTTCGATGGTTATCCAGACTTTTTATGCAGGCTTGAACTTTAACTCGCGGAACCTGTTTGATTCGGCCGCGGGAGGAACCTTTATGTCAACAACACTTGGTGTTGCCACAAAACTACTAGATGAGATGATGACCAACTATCCCCAATGGCACACCGAAGGAGCTCCACCAGGTAGGAAGGTAAACTCTGTCGAGGAGATTTCCTCCCTAAATGAAAAAGTTGACTTAATTATGTCTCTACTTACCAAGCAACCTCCTATTGATCCTCATGATGTCCCGTTAAACTCTTTGGTTGCTCAAGAACAAGTAGATGTGAACTTTATCTCTAGAAACAACTTCAACAATAATGCTTATAGGAGTAATTTTATTAGCAATTGTAACAGCCCAAAACTAACAAAATCCAGTAAAAATTTGCATATTTTTATTTTTCCCACTGGGGAAGAAAATTTTCACATTTATTCTTTGCAATAATCCACGTGACAGAAAATGCCAAGTCATTTTTCATGTAATGAAAAGGGATTATTTTGAAATCTCTCTTTTCTCCCTCTTCTGGCCTTTGCCAAAAAAAATTCAAGTCTCCATTTTTTTCTCCCCTAAGGAAAGTATTGGGAAAATCATCATGTTTTGCTGTGATGAGGGCCTATGCCAAAATCCATGATTTATTCATGTCCGCAAAATTAGGTTGTAGTTCAAAATTGCATTAAAAATAATTTAAATGCTAGTGAATTACTTAAAAATTTAGGACCCAAGGCATTCCCTAAAACCATCTATAAATTAGTGGGATCCTAACTCATTTTTTAAATGATTTATGCCCACTCATTCATATTTTTCCATCCCTTTTGTTTTTGTCTTTGTTTTATTAATAAAGGCAGAAATACCCTCCCAGCCCCATGGGCCAATTCCTTCTTTCTAGTCGAGCACCCATCCCAACCGAGCCCACTTCCCCCTCCTCTCTTCTTTTCAAGTGGACCCACCTGTCATCCTCCTTCTCCTCTCCTTCCCTCTCACCTTTCCCCCCTCACGCACATGGCGTGGCCGTGGAGGAGAGGACCTCCTTGAGCCACGTCGCCCCTCCCACTCTCCTATATCTAGCCACTCCAAAACCCTAGCCCTCTCCTCTTCTCCCCTCCGAGCCGCCGCCTTGCCATCTCCTTCTCCTCTCTATTTACCACTCATCCTCTGTTTTTCCCCTTGCCTCCATGAAGACCGAAGAGGAGCTCGAGGAGCTCACGACCGAGCCTCCGTCGACCTTGATGAGGAAGGCGTCCCCACAATTGGAGCCGCGTCCCTGAGCCTCCGCGGCGTCGTCTTCCTCTACTGCAGCTGGCGGAATCCTCCCCTCCATCCTCGTCCATGTCACCTCCCCGAGACGGTCGCCCCATCGCGATGACGCCCTCTTCCTCGAGCTGATCGGCGACGCCAAGCTTCGCATCGTGAGCCTCCCGTTTTCCCCGTCCTGCGTGATCCCGGTAGTTCTCGCCATGATCCTATCCGGTTCCGTTGAAGCCGTCATGGTCGTCGTGACCCCGGCTCTCACCGTGCGTGTCCAGCGCACGCCAAGCGCCTGCCTTGGCCACGTCTGGCGCATCGACCGGTTCTTAATAGTTTTCGCCGCGTTCGTGTTCTGTTTCCGTAGCCTTATCGCTCCCGTCCGTGTCCTGTGCCATGGTTGATGAGACCTCGTCGGCCTCCTCCTATGCATGATGCGCGGGCTGGAAATGTGTGTGCGCATCCAGAAGCTAGCTGAGGCACGCCAGCAACGTCCCGTGCACACCCAGTTCGTCCCCTTGCGCAGCCGTGCCTTCCCCTGTTCCTCGTCGGGTTCTTTGAACTTTTCTTCAATTTCTTCAGGAGATGGTAGCTGCCGATTTCTTCCGTAGATTCAGGTAGGTGCGCCTGTTGGCTCTTGTAGCTTCAGTCCCGTTTTGTTTCGCCAACGGAGTAGCAGCAGTTTGGTCGGGTGCCCTGGTTTCCAACATTGAGGTTCTGGGTTCAAGTCCCAGGAGCCTCCTTTTTAATTTCTCTTTTATTTGTTTTGCTCCATCTATAGTATATGTTGTGTAGTTCCTTTTATCTACCGAGAACACTTGGCATAGCGCATTGGCTTGGGCGCTATCGTTACAACCCTGTGATCCAGGGTTCGAGTTCCCCCTGGAGCATAGAAAACTCACCCCTTTTTCTTTGTTCCATTTTCTTTTGTTTTTGCAGCAGCAAGTTGGGCTCGGGCCAGCCGTGTTCAACACCCGTGGGCGCTCAACAGAGCACACCGCGAGGGCTTGGGGCCCTTAGGACGAGACCAGCCCAAGGGAGGTTTTCCCCCTTTTTCTTTTTTCTGTTTGTTGAAAATGCATTCAAAATCTGCCATGTTTTTTCTTTACTTGTAAAATGTGCATCCTTGCTCCAAATAAATCATGTCATACATGATTTTGGGGTAGAAAAATATGAGGAGTAAGATGGTGCTGTTCATATGTCCCTTTGGGCACACATTATTTTGGTGATGGTGCGTTTTTCAAGTAAACCCCTCATATGTTGCACATGGTGCAAGCTTTCTTCTTTTCCCTTGTTATTGCGATCTGACTACCGTAGTTGCCGGTAGCGTAGTCTCGCGCTTTATTTTATTTCTTGCTATAGATTGCATTAGGCGCATCATAATATGCCATGCCATTTTTATATATGTTATGTTAAGGGATCCCGTCTTAGGGTTTATTCTCATGTGTGGGCAATTCTTGTTCATATTATGTTAGTCCTTTGCATATGCCATGATCATGCATTATAACAACTGTAACATAAGGATCCTTTGGATCCGTAACTCACCAACAAAATGTATATGAAGGTTGTCGGTAGCATTGCACCCTGTCTCCCCGAGCTTCATTTAAACTTGCCGATTCTTGTGTTCATGCCATGTTATTAAAAATGTCATGCATCATACTTGACCATGCTTCTTTGTTCATTGCTTGCTTGTGTTGCTCCGTAGTCATAGTGGTATCTTCGTTGATTGCTTTCCAGTGTTTACCATCTTGTGTGCTTCCGCGGGTACCTCTCGGAGACGATGCGAGCTTGCGATCAACTACACCTTCGGAACCCGACTTATCAACAGGCAAGGACTATACATTACTTATGATCCATTCTATTTCAACCAGCGGTTTGCATGCTAGTCTAGGATAGGTTCGACGTTTGATCCTACCACATGTTTACAACCTCTTTTAAACCGATATAGCCATGTCCCCTCCCAGCAAACCTTGTACTGCTATGTTACTATTGCTCGTTGCTCAGCCCCTACTTAGTATGAATGCTTAGTATGCTACGATGTTACCCTGTTACTCCTTGGTTTGGGCTATCACATTATTATATTATTGTTATTGATGATATGATTAGTATAATGTTGACTATATTCGACGAAGGATAGAAGGTCTAGGCTATCCCGCCCCGACGCTTTGTTCCATTCGAGTCACCTAGGATCCGAGTTCCGGGTATTGGTTTTAAGACTGAGCGTGCCTAACTGTGTGTGGGATTTTATGGGGTCCCCTCTTCTTACCTACCTAGCTTCAAACATTTCTAGTGGTGGCCCAAGCTGATTTACCATTTGAAAACCATGCATATATGTCTGTCGGGCAGCTCCTGGTAGACATCCTTTAAAACAACCCGGACCAGTAAGGACATGGTTCTTTGCTGGCCCATCATGACCGACTGAGGACCCGGTCTCATGTGAGATTAAGCGGAAATCCAAACCTGGAGTCATACGGTAGAGACCAGATCGAGAGAGCGGCCGACTCCTGAGCTGCATGTCGACTCACCAGGGGCCACCCGGATTTGTTCGTTGTTAGCTAGAAGGACCTGTCGTTTCAGATCTCTTGGAACTAAATCATAAAATGGTTGCCTGTGATGGGTAGCAACTGAGAGAGATGGGCGTGCGTGCGGAGTCTTGTAATGGGCAGTTGGTACACCCCTGCAGGGTTAAATCTTTTCGAGAAGCCGTATCCACGGTTATGGACGACTTGAGACCTACTCCTTGTTCATAGACCACAACAACTGAGAAAATCTTAATATAAGTTGATCAACGTGTGCGTGCCTTGACTGCTTCTTCTACGTCGGGATGCGAAGAGGAGGACAAGGATAGGATAGGTGTTATGTTTGCGTAAGTAGTTAATAGGAGATTTATTGGAGGCGACTCCTCATCGAATGCTTGGCTTCTTATCTTACTCTCTAGATCGTTAGCCACTTCAAAAATGCTAGTGCGGCAGCAACGTCACCACTTACCCCATCCTTACCGTAAACTATTATTTGTCCTAGAATGACGAGTGATGAAGTCCTTGTTGGGTCAGTTGACCACTACAGTTAGATGCTGAGTACTTCTGTACTCATGATACTACCTCCAAACTCTTTTCAGGGATCTTGATCGACAACAGGTACGGTGATCGACGTTTCACGTGAAGACTCGACGACGACTAGTTAGGCGGATCCCGACGGAGGGCCTGGACCCGTGTGGTTATGGGAGCGATGTCTTTTTCTCTTTGCCAGTAGGAAATTGATTGTAGTCTGTACTCAGACATGTATCTTTTGTTGTTGTATTGTATTAAGGCAGTTATATGCCGATTTTATGAGATATTGTATCCATGTAGCTGTAATGTTGTGATATCATGTTGGAAATCCGGGGCATATGAATATGTCATATGTCGCGGTGGGACCGATATGTGTTTCGTCCCCGGATCTGGATGGAAACATCTTGATCTGGAACAATACCGCATATCGGGCCTTACAACTTGGTATCAGAGCCTTACCGACTGGAGGATCCCTTTACTGGTCGAAGTTGAGTCTAGAAAAAAACTATTTTGTAGTTACTAAGTTAGTTATCAAAGAGTAGGATTCTTTTTACTCCTTATCCCCTCCCTCTGGTATGGAAGTGTGACATAATGATTTTCTCCTTCAACTTATCCTCTTCAAAACCAAACTAGGTTCACGTTTAGGAGATTTCAGTCAGACCAATACTTTATCAGCAGCGGGTTGGTCGGCGTACTTCCAACTGGCTGAGCATGGATCGTGGGCTTGTCTCTCTACATCGAAAAATGTGTGGCCCGCGTGAAACAGTTGAACCGGGTTGCCTGGTTATTATCCAACTAATGGATTCTGAACCTCCCGCTTCTTCTGTCCCCCTTTGTCCGCTGTAGTCGGCACTGTGTGTGGATTCTCCTCTGCCCCATCTTGTTGTCCAGGTTTTCGCACCTTCCTGAGTGATGTTATTGTAGAAATGCTGGTATGGTATTGTTTCGATTCGGATTTTCATTTTCGTGGCATCCAGTAGTACCTAGGTAATCTTTTACGGAAACCTCGAGTTTCTTTCCATGAGTGGAATCAGTTTTGTTGTGATATCCCTTCGTTGAATCCGAACTTGCACTCAATCAGTTTCCTGCACCTTCGGAAGTTTCTTTTCCGATATCGGCATCTCCAGTCAGGTTGGATCCTGACAGAAGAAAACATCATTGTTGCGATGAGCGGAGCCTATGTTGGTGGTGTCGGGAAGTTTCTTCTTCATTCGATATTCCCTTTTGCAACAACTTGGTCCCCTCCCCCGGGTTATGCCGGAACTCGGGACGAGATCCTATGTTGGTGGTGGCGAGTTGTAACAGCCCAAAACTAACAAAATCCAGAAAAAAAATTGCATTTTTTTATTTTTCCCATTGGGGAAGAAAATTTGCACATTAATTCTTTGCAATAATCCACGTGAAAAAAAATGCCAAGTCACTTTTCATGCCATGAAAAGGGATTATTTTGAACTCTCTCTTTTCTCCCTCTTCTGGCCTTTGCCAAAAAAAAATTCAAGTCTCCATTTTTTTCTCCCCTAAGGAAAGTATTGGGAAAATCATCATGTTTTGCTGTGATGAGGTCCTATGCCAAAATCCATGATTTATTCATGTCCGCAAAATTAGGTTGTAGTTCAAAATTCCATTTAAAATAATTTAAATGCTAGTGAATTACTTAAAAATTTAGGACCCAAGGCATTCCCTAAAACCATCTATAAATTAGTGGGATCCTAACTCATATTTTTATATGATTTTTTCCCACTCATTCATATTTTTCCATCCCTTTTGTTTTTGTCTTTGTTTTATTAATAAAGGCAGAAATTCCCTCCTAGCCCCATGGGCCAATTCCTTCTTTCTGGTCCAGCACCCATCCCAACCGAGCCCACTTCCCCCTCCTCTCTTCTTTTCAAGTGGCCCCACCTGTCATCTTCCTTCTCCTCTCGTTCCCTCTCACATTTCCCCCCTCACGCACATGGCGTGGCCGTGGAGGAGAGGAGCTCCTTGAGCCACGTCGCCCCTCCCACTCTCCTATATCTAGCCACTCCAAAACCCTAGCCCTCTCCTCTTCTCCCTCCCAGCCGCCGCCATGCCATCTCCTTCTTCTCCTCTCTCTTTCCCACTCCTCCTCTGTTTTCCCCTTGCCGCCATGAAGACCGAAGAGGAGCTCGAGGAGCTCACGACCGAGCCTCCGTCGACCTTGATGAGGAAGGCGTCCTCACAATTGGAGCCGCATCCCTGAGCCTCCGCGGCGTCGTCTTCCTCTCCTGCAGCTGGCGGAAGCCTCCCCTCCATCCTCGTCATGTCGCCTCCCTGAGCCGGTCGCCCCATCGCGAAGATGCCCTCTTCCTCGAGCCGATCCGCGACGCCAAGCTTCCCATCGTGAGCCTCCCATTTTCCTTGTCCTGCATGATCCCGGTAGTTCTCGCCGTGATCCTATCCTGTTCCGTTGAATCCGTCATGGTCGTCGTGACCCCGTCTCTCACCGTGCGTGTCCAGCCCACGCCAAGCGCCTGCCTTGGCCACGTCTAGCGCATCGCCCGATTCTTAATAGTTTTCACCGCGTTCGTGTTCTGTTTCTGTAGCCTTATCGCTCCCATTCGTGTCCTGCGCCGTGGTTGCCGAGACCTCTTCGGCCTCCTCCTGTGCGTTATGCGCGGGCTGGACATGTGTGTGCGCATCCATCAGCTAGCTGAGGCGCGCCAGCAACGCCCCGTGCACACCCAGTTCGTCCCCTTGCGCAGCCGTGCCTTCCCTTGTTCCTCGTCGGGTTCTCTGAACTTTTCTTCAGTTTCTTCAGGAGATGGTAGCTGCCGATTTCTTCCGTAGATTCAGGTTGGTGCACCTGTTGGCTCTTCTAGCTTCAGTCCCGTTTTGTTTCGCGAACAGAGTAGCATCGGTTTGCTCGGGTGCCCTGGTTTGCAACATTGAGGTTCTGGGTTCAAGTCCCAGGAGCCTCCTTTTTAATTTCTCTTTTATCTGTTTTGCTCCATCTATGGTATATGTTGTATAGTTCCTGTTATCTGCCGAGAACACTTGGCATAGCGCATTGGCTTGGGCGCTATCGTTACAACCGTGTGATCCAGGGTTCGAGTCCCCCCTGGAGAAATGAAAACCATGTAACATCCCAATTTTATAAATTCGGATGTTAATAGATCATCTTATGCATCTCATGCTGCTTCCGCATTTTTCTGGAGTTTTAAAATCTTTTTAAACATTTTTCAACACATGGCAGTTCGCTGGAGAGGATATAAAAGGACTTATCCCCATTTTTAATTTGTTGAAAAATAGTTTAAAATATTTTTGGGAGACTTTTTAAATTTACTTTGGAGTTATAAATATTTTCTAAAAATATTTTTTTGGAATTTATTTATGCTTCGGAAAAGTTTTAAATCAATTTTCGGAGGTTTCGGTATTTAAAATGCCAGAAAAGTATTTTAAAAATATTTAAAAATAAGTTGCAAAGTTTTTTTTATTTAATATTTTTGTCAAGCCAAAAATTCATTTTTATTATTTTAAAAATATTGGCTCAGACGGAATTTTAAAATAAATTTCCGTGACTTTTCTAATATTGTTTTGGGCATAATGGGCCTGTTCTGTTTTTTTCCCGCAGACCGATTTTGTTTTTATCTCGGATTTAAAAAAAGAGAGGATTAGGGGCTGGCTATAAATAGCCCCGATTAGGGCTAAATTATTTTTCGCTTAGCGTTTTTAGGTTAGCCTAAACTAATCCGCGGGACCCGCCGCTGCCGACGTCATCGCCGGAGTTCGCCTGAATCTCGCCGGACCACCGCGGAAGTTCGCCGGAAAGTTCACCGGAGCTGCGTTTTTCGACGTTTTTCGAGGTAATTTTTCCGGAGCCGCCGAGTAGACGCCGTCCCCACTCCTCACCGGAGCGCCCCGCCGCCCTAGCACCGCCGGACGCCGCCCAGCCGCCGCGCTGCCGCTCGCCGGAGCGAGCCGGCCGGGCAAGCCGCCGCCGCCCCTGCGCCCGGCCGCCACACGCGCGCCCCTGGCCGCCCCGCGCCCGCCGCCTTGCCCGGCCTCCGCACCGCCGCCTGCCGCTGCGCCGTCGGCCGCCGCCGCCCTCTGCTCGGCCGGAGCAGTCGCCGGCCCGAGCCGCAGCCCTCCCGTGGCCATGGCCTTCATGGCCTCTGTGTCCCGTGCTGCGTGGAGAAGAAGATAGGAAAAAAAATAAGTCACACGCGTTTTCGAAAAAAAAATCAGATCTGGTTCCAAACCGCCCGAGGAGGACCGGATCACGTTTTTCAGAAAAAATTTATTTATGTCCGGGTCCTTTTTAAAGTGGAGCACCCCGGTACCCCCGGTGTCACCCCGATACCATTTTTGCAACTACTTTTTAACCGTAACTGGGAATTGGGCTATTCCAGTTGCGTTGCGACCGTGTAGAAATTTTCTAGCCAGTAGACCAAGTGTTACAGAAGTTTGAAGTTTTCAAATTGGACTCCCAAGCTGATCCAAATTTGAACTTCCGGCAGCCGTAACTTTTTACCGATGCGCCCGTTTGCGCCGTTTCTTTTTGCGTTGGTTTTATGTTGACAAGTACTTTAAGTCTGGCTACTGTTAGGCAAGTTTTTCTACTGTTCTTTGAATGTTTATTATTGTTTGAGCATATTTGTATTGAACATATGATTGATTGGTGCTATGTTTGCTCGTATAGATTGTCCGGAGTGTGCCGCTTCGTATTGTGAGGATTGTGACCGTCAGGACCAGCAAGAAGGCAAGTGATGCCTTGACCATACTCCTACCTATATTTTCTATATGAATTATGTTAAGAAATATCATCCTATTGCATGATAGGTAGTTTATTATTCTGTTGCTGCAAAACCAGTTAGGATAGCCACATGTCTTGACTTGTCTACCGTAGATCAACCTAGCCGTGTTGTTGATTTATTGCTATGCCTTGTAGACGTGGTTTGGGTTGTGTAAATTCATGGAGTGCTTGTGAGCTATTTAATAACTTGTGTAGCAACTGTTTAATAAATAGAAATCACTTCTGGACGGGAATGGAGTGCTTCCTGGGGGCTCATGCCTTATCTAAGGTCGAGACCAGGTTGTACCCCTAATGGTTGGTTTGGTGGTTGACAGTACGTCATGGTGCTACCCTCTGAACGTAAGTGGGCGCCGTCCAGGCTCAAAAAGATCAGACATACTTGGTGACTAGGAGCTTACATGTACAGCCGCTAGCCATATGGGCTCATGCTTAGTTGAGTGTGATGTAGGAAGCCTCTCCCATGCAAACCTAGCAGATGTAGATGTGATAGGTGGTACCGGCTTGCCGTTGGGTGTAGGTGACCTCTTCTGAAAGACTTCGTCTCAATCTTCGGGTTGAGTCCAGCGGGGAAAGTGTACTAACCTCTGCAGAGTAAAAACTAATCATGATTAGCCGTGTCCCCGGTTATGGACATCCTTGAGCTACTAGACATTACTGTTACTGGAGGATCTTGACATATGAATCACCATAATAAATTGAGTGGGCAAGATTAAATAAAGGGTGTGGTGTTGGAACTGGTGTGCCCAGTTCGTTCTTAAGTAGTAAGTTCAACTTAAAATTTTGACTAGTTTAGTTCAGGAGAAAATTGGCTTTCAGCAAAACAAAACCATAAGCCTTTCCTTTGACTTACCTTGCATGTAGTTGTAGGTCCTTTATATAAACTTTTCCGTGTCACTTTCCGTACAAATCAGATGTACTGACCCATTGTCGGGCTGTAACCTTCGGTGTTGCAGGGTTTTTCAGACGATCAGTAAGGTGCGTTTAGGGGTTGCGAGTCTACACTCAGCATGTTCGCATGTGGCTGTTGATGGACTCCACGTTATTTGCTTTTGCTTCCGCTATATTTATATTGAATAAGCTAGCCTTGAGCTATGCAACTTGTTATTTATTTTACTCTGGATCATACGTTGTAATAATGATGCACTTGTACTTTGGTATACATCTATAATACTGTGTGTGCCAGCGAGTTCGATCCAGGGACTGGCACTTGAGCACAGAGACTTCAATTCTGTGTGAATTGGGTCGTTAAAGATGGTATCAGAGTAGTGTGTTGACTGTAGGACGTGACCCTAGAAAATGGAGTAGAAAAGCCATAGGAATCAAAATGTTACTTTATATCACTCTTTCTTGTACTTACTTACCTTCTCTATCTCGTATTAATACCTATTCTAATCTTGCCTTACCTCTCTTTGATCATAGATGACCACTATTTCATACCGCGCTATGGCGTTTGGACCTGAGCTCAGGGGGATTTGCCACTTCCTGAACATCTACGCGCCAGTCTTTCAGCCGGACATCATGGAGACAAGGGGAGCTGATGACTACTGGCAAGTGGAGACTTTCATCCTTGGAAGCATGGAGAATGAAGAACGGGTGATCACGGAGTCCTTCGAGGTGCATGCCCAGGAGAAGGAGTGGTGTGTGCGCATGGCCGCTCACATAGCTCTTGGACGCATTGTGTACGCAGAGATGGCCAAGGTTCTCCCATCGGGGAACATAATACCAAAGAGGTTCAGGTATGTGCCTGGGGCCATTTGGCCAGGTACAACCAGCTACATCATCCAAAGCCTGGAGAAGCACATCCATTGCCTAGAGAAATGCACTCAGTCAGACCTCTACACCATTACTGAGTTGCAGCAGAGGAACACCAAGCTCAAGAGGGACAACAACAAGCTGAAGAAGGAGAAGTTGGAGATGCAAGCAGAGATGACAAGGCTGAAGGAGAAGATGAAGGCCAATGGAATTTAAGAACCAGAAGAGGAGCCAGAAGTAGACACCTCGGCAGAAGAAAGGGAGCCGAGTCCCAAAAGGCGCAACCGCATTAGCGGGCACGATTACCGCATGCTGTTTAGAAAATACAACATTAAGAATTACTTCGTCGAGAATTAGTGCTCTACCGTTATCGTGTTAGCGTATTTGACCATGTCGACTTATTTGATGTGGCAATACTAGGTTGCTTGATATACTCTTATGTTATTCGTGATTGTGTTGAGGATCTTATATTACCGTGGTTGTTATGAGGATCTTACATCAGTTATAAAAGATATTTTAAACTATATGGTGTGATATGTGATGGTTTTCCGTATGAGTGCATTGGTTGATGATTTTTATATGTTTGATGCTATGGTGATATTGATTTGTGAAGTTGATTGGTGATATATGTATTGTATAATTAATGCTTGCCATGATCATCATAAGCATATGGGTAGGAGTATATTTCCCTAGCTACTTTCTGTCTAAAACTTACCTATTCTTGCCCATCAGATGCCGCCGAGACGTGATCCCATGGGGAATGAGAACAACAACAATGGAGTGCCAGATTACATGCAGCAGTTACTTCAAGGACAAGCTCAGCTGATCCAGTTGCTCACTCAGAACATGGGAAATAACAACAATGCGCCACCACCACAACCTATGGACACGCTTGCAAGGTTTCTGAGGTTGAATCCTCAAAGGTTCTCTAGCACTCCTGAGCCCATAGTGGCGGATGACTGGCTTCGTTCAGTGGGCCGGAATATGGAGACTGTTGGCTGCACTGAGGCAGAGAGAGTGAGGTTTGCCTTACATTTGCTGGAGGGTCCTGCCGCTGCTTGGTGGGACAACTACTTGCTGACGTACCCCATCGACACCATCACTTGGGCGCAGTTCCAGTCTTCTTTTCGCGCCGCACATGTTTCAGCAGGCGCCATGAGCTTGAAGAACAAGGAGTTTCGCAGTTTGCGTCAGGGAGGCCGTTCAGTGGCCGAGTATGTTGAGGTGTTCACCGAGCTTGCTAGATATGCTCCAAATGATGTCAGGAATGATGCTGCAAGGCAAGAGAAGTTCTTGGAGGGGCTGAATGATGAGTTGGGAGTTCAGCTGACAGTGGCTACTTTTTCTAACTGCCAGGCGCTCATAGACAAAGCTATTGTGTTGGAAGGCAAGCAGCAAGCCATTGACAACCGCAAGAGGAAGTACAACAACAATAATGGTGGCAAGTATAACTCTGGACCGCAACAGAAGCCACACAATTCTTATGGTGGCAATGGAGGACATAACCATGGACATAACCACAATGGTGGGAATGGCCATGTTCACAGTGGAGGACACAACCATCATGGTGGGAATGGTCACAACCATAATGGCCACAACCACCACAATGGTAACAAGAATGGCAAAGGCAATGGCAATGGGAAAAGAAATGGAAATGGAGAGAACTACAACCAGAACCTTCAAGTGGTGAATGCTCAGAAGGACCTTAGTCGAGTTCAGTGTTTCAAGTGCAGGAAGATGGGACACTACTCCAACATGTGCCCGGAGAACAAGGACAACAATGGGAATTCTGGAGTCAGCAAGCCCAATCCTTTCAACAAGGGGCATGTGAACCATGTCAACGTGGAGGAGATCTATGATGACCCTGATGCTGTGATTGGTAAGTTCTTTATCAATTCAGTACCCGCACTTGTTCTTTTTGATTCTGGTGCATCGCATTCTTTCATATCGAGGGTATTTGTGGATAAGCATGAGTTACCTATCGTAGTTCTTAAGTCTTCTATGCTCATAAGTTCACCGGGAGCGGAGATGTCAGCTAGTTTTGGATGCTATCAGTTGAGCCTAGCCATAGGGAAGCATGTTTTTCCTACAGATTTGATTGTGTTGAAGTCACAAGGTTTGGATATTATTTTGGGCATGGATTGGTTAGCCAAGTACCAAGGAGTTATTGATTGTGCCAGTCGGTCTATCACTCTCAGTACACCGAGTGGACAGAAGATCAGATATGTGTCCAAGTATAAGCATCAGCACGCCTAGGTGAATTCTCTTAAGGGGGGTAGCCTGGATGATGTGCGTATTGTGAGGGATTATCTGGATGTGTTTCCGGAGGAGTTGCCAGGTATGCCACCGGATAGGGAGATTGAGTTCCTTATTGATTTAATACCAGGCACTGGGCCTATTGCTAAGAGACCGTATAGGATGCCCGCTAATGAACTTGCAGAGTTGAAGGAAAAAATCAGAGAGTTGCAGGAAAATGGGTTCATTCTCCCAAGCTCGTCACCTTGCGGATCTCCAGTGTTTTTTGTTGAGAAGAAGGATGGAACTCAGAGGATGTGTGTTGACTACCGTTCTCTGAATGATGTTACTATCAAGAACAAGTATCCTTTACCTGTGATTAATGATCTATTTGACCAGTTGGAGGGAGCTTGTGTATTCTCTAAGATTGATCTTCGTTCTGGTTATCATCAAGTGAAGATTCGGGAGAAGGATATTCCGAAGACTGCTTTTACTACAAGGTATGGGTTGTATGAGTATACTGTTATGTCATTTGGATTGACTAATGCTCCTGCATACTTCATGAATATGATGAACAAGGTGTTTATGGAGTTCTTGGATAAATTTGTTGTGGTGTTCATTGATGATATATTGGTGTATTCTAAGAATGAGCAAGAGCATGAGGCACATTTGCGTTTGGTATTGGAGAAGCTCAGGGAGCACAAGTTGTATGCCAAGTTCAGCAAGTGTGAGTTTTGGTTGAAGGAGGTCGGATTCCTTGGACATGTTGTGTCAGGAGAAGGAGTAGCTGTGGACCCATCCAAGGTTTCAATAGTTACAGAATGGGAGACACCCGCGTCAGTTGGAGACATTCGCAGTTTCTTGGGTCTTGCAGGATATTATAGGAGGTTCATTGAGAATTTCTCCAAGCTTGAAAAACCAATGACTGAGCTGTTGAAGAAAGAGAATAAGTTTGTTTGGAGTGAGGCATGTGAAGCCAGCTTTCAGGAATTGAAGAAACGGTTAGTAACTGCACCTGTTTTATGTTTGCCTGATATACATAAGGATTTCCAAGTATATTGTGATGCATCTCGTCGAGGATTTGGTTGTGTGTTGATGCAAGGAGGTAGAGTTGTTGCGTATGCTTCACGTCAGCTTAAGAACCATGAGTAGAACTATCCTACACATGATTTGGAGTTAGCTGCAGTTGTTCATGCATTGAAGACGTGGAGGCAATATCTTGTTGGTAATCATTGTGATGTTTTTACTGATCATAATAGTTTGAAGTATATCTTTACTCAGAAGGATTTGAATCTCAGGCAGAGTAGATGGCTGGAACTTATTAAGGATTATGATTTGAATGTACAATATCATCCTGGTAAAGCGAATGTGGTTGCCGATGCATTGAGCCGTAAGAGTCATATCAATGTTGCTAAGGTTGAGGATATGCCATGTGAGTTATGTGAGCAGTTCAAGAGTCTCAGGTTGGAGATAGTTCCTAAGGGATATGTGGCAACATTGGAAGTAAAGCCAAATCTGTTGGAAAGGATCAGAGAAGCTCAGAAGGGTGATGCAGAAATTGATGAGATAAAGGTGAATATGACCAAGGGAAAAACAGAGGGTTTCCGTGAGGATGAGCATGGAGCCATTTGGTTTGAGAAGCGCATTTGTGTACCGCAGGATGCAGAGATTAGGAAGTTGATTCTTCAGGAGGCACATGATTCCCCTTATTCTATTCATCCCGGAAATACCAAAATGTATTTGGATTTGAGGGAGAGATTTTGGTGGCCTAGCCTGAAGCGAGAGATAGCTCAATTTATTGTTGTGTGTGATGTTTGCCAGAGAGTCAAGGCTGAGCATCAGAAGCCAGCAGGTTTGTTGCAACCTTTGCTTATACCAGGTTGTAAGTGGGATCAGATAGGTATGGACTTTATTACTGGTTTACCCAGGACTCGGTCAGGATATGATTCTATTTGGGTGATTGTTGATCGTTTGACCAAGGTTGCTCACTTCATTCTAGTGAAGACAACTTACAACAGTGCCAAGCTAGCCAAGATTTATATGTCGAGGATCGTGTGTTTGCATGGAGTTCCAAGCAAGGTTGTGTCTGATAGAGGTACTCAGTTTACTTCGAAGTTTTGGCGTCAGCTGCATGAGACCTTGGGCACCAGGCTGGAATTCAGTACAGCGTTCCATCCTCAGACAGATGGGCAGACCGAGAGAGTCAATCAGATCTTGGAGGATATGTTGAGAGCTTGTGTGTTGGATTATGGTTCGAGTTGGGATGACAACTTAACATATGCTGAGTTCTCATACAACAACAGTTACCAGGCTAGTCTCCAGATGGCACCATTCGAGTTACTGTATGGCAGGAAGTGCAGGTGTCCGTTGATGTGGGATGAGGTAGGAGAACGTCAGTTGTTTGGACCAGACCTGATCAGAGATGCCGAGGAGAAGGTCAAGTTGATCCGTGATAGACTGAAGATAGCACAGTCCAGGCAGAAGAGTTATGAGAATGCTAAGCGCAAGGATGTGACCTATGAGGTTGGAGACCGTGCGTATCTCAGAGTTTCACCAATTCGCGGAATCAAGAGGTTTGGAATCAAGGGCAAGTTAGCACCACGTTTTCTGGGGCCTTACAAGATCTTGGAACGCCGAGGCGAGGTAGCTTATCAGTTGGAGTTGCCAGAAGCTTTGTCAGGAGTTCATGATGTGTTTCACGTATCCCAGCTGAAGAAGCGTCATGCAGAGATGGCAGATATTCCTTTGAGAGATACAGTGCCACTTGAGGCAATTCAGTTGGAGAGTGACTTGACTTATGAGGAGAAACCTGTGAAGATTCTGGAGACTGCAGAAAGAGTTACCCGCACCAAGACGATCAGACTATGCAAGGTTCAGTGGGATCATCATACCGAAGAGGAAGCAACTAGGGAGCGTGAAGAAGACCTGAAGCAAGACCACCCGCATCTCTTTGCTAGCCAGCCCGAATCTCGAGGACGAGATTCATCTTAAGGGGGGTAGGTTTGTAACATCCCAATTTTCTAAATTCGGATGTTAATAGATCATCTTATGAATCTCATGCTGCTTCCGCATTTTTCTGGAGTTTTAAAATCTTTTTAAACATTTTTCAACACATGGCAGTTCGCTGGAGAGGATATAAAAGGACTTATCTCCATTTTTAATTTGTTGAAAAATAGTTTAACATATTTTTGGGAGACTTTTTAAATTTACTTTGGAGTTATAAATATTTTCTAAAAATATTTTTTTGGAATTTATTTATGCTCCGGAAAAGTTTTAAATCAATCTTCGGAGGTTTCGGTATTTTTAAAATGCCAGAAAAGTATTTTAAAAATATTTAAAAATAAGTTGCAAAGTTTTTATTTTTATTTAATATTTTGGTCAAGCCAAAAATTCATTTTTATTATTTTAAAAATATTGGCGAAGACGGAATTTTAAAATAAATTTTTGTGATTTTTCTAATATTGTTTTGGGCCTAATGGGCCTGTTCTTTTTTTTCCCGCAGACCGATTTTTTTTATCTCGGATTTAAAAAAAAAGAGGATTAGGGGCTGGCTATAAATAGACCCGATTAGGCCTAAATTATTTTTCGCTTAGTGTTTTTAGGTTAGCCTAAACTAATCCATGGGACCCGCCGCCGTCGATGTCATCGCCGGAGTTCGCCGGACCACCGCGGAAGTTCGCCGGAAAGTTCGCCGGAGCTGCGTTTTTCGCCATTTTTCGAAGTAATTTGTCCGGAGCCGCCGAGTAGCCGCCGTACCCACGCCTCACCGGAGCGCCCCGCCGCCCTAGCACCGCCGGACGCCGCCTAGCCGCCGCGCCACCGCTCGCCGGAGCGAGCCGACCGGCCAAGCCGTCGCCGCCCCTGCGCCCGGCCGCCACCCGCGCGCTTCTGGCCGCCCCGCGCCCGCCGCCGTGCCCGGCCTCCGCCCAGCTTCCTGGCGCCGCGCTGCCGGCCGCCTCCGCCCCCTGCTCGGCCGGAGCAGCCGCCGGCCCGAGCCGCAGCCCTCCCGTGGCCATGGCCTTCATGGCCTCTGTGTCCCGTGCTGCGTGGAGAAGAAGATAGGAAAAAAAAAGTCAAACGCGTTTTCGAAAAAAAAATCAGATCTGGATCCAAACCGCCGAGGACCCGATCGCGTTTTTCAGAATTTTTTTATTTACGTCCGGGTCCTTTTTACAGTGGAGCACCCCGGTACCCCCGGTGTCACCCCGATACCATTTTTGCAACTACTTTTTAACCGTAACTCGGAATTGGGAGATTCCAGTTGCGTTGCGACCGTGTAGAAATGTTCTATCCATTATACCAAGTGTTACAGAAGTTTTAAGTTTTCAAATTGGAATCCCAAGCTGATCCAAATTTGAACTTCCGGCAGCCGTAACTTTTTACTGGTGCGCCCGTTTGCGCCGTTTCTTTTTGCGTTGGTTTTATGTTGACAAGTACTTTAAGTTTGGCTACTGTTAGGCAAGTTTTTCTACTGTTCTTTGAATGTTTATTATTGTTTGAGCATATTTGTATTGAACATATGATTGATTGGTGCTATGTTTGCTCGTATAGATTGTCCGGAGTGTGCCGCCTCGTATTGTGAGGATTGTGACCGTCAGGACCAGCAAGAAGGCGAGTGATGCCTTGACCATACTCATACCTATATTTTCTATATGCATTATGCTAAGAAATATCACCCTATTGCATGATAGGTAGTTTATTATTCTGTTGCTGCAAAACCAGTTAGGATAGCCACATGTCTTGACTTGTCTACCGTAGATCAACCTAGCCATGTTGTTGCTTTATTGCTATGCCTTGTAGACGTGGTTTGGGTTGTGTAAATTCATGGAGTGCTTGTGAGATATTTAATAACTTGTGTAGCAACTGTTTAATAAATAGAAATCACTTCTGGACGGGCAGGGAGTGCTTCCTGGGGGCTCGTGCCTTATCTAAGGTCGAGACCAGGTTGTACCCCTAATGGTTGGTTTGGTGGTTGACAGTACGTCATGGTGCTACCCTCTGAATGTAAGTGGGCGCCGTCCAGGCTCAAAAAGATCAGACATACTTGGTGACTAGGAGCTTACATGTACAGCCGCTGGCCATATGGGCTCTTGCTTAGTTGAGTATGATGTAGGAAGCCTCTCCCATGCAAACCTAGCAGATGTAGATGTGATAGGTGGTACCGGCTTGCCGTTGGGTGTAGGTGACCTCTTCTGAAAGACTTCGTCTCAATCTTCGGGTTGAGTCCAGCGGGGAAAGTGTACTAACCTCTGCAGAGTAAGAACTAATCATGATTAGCCATGTCCCCGGTTATGGACATCCTTGAGCTACTAGACATTACTGTTACTAGAGGATCTTGACATATGAATCACCATAATAAATTGAGTGGGCAAGATTAAATAAAGGGTGTGGTGTTGGAACTGGTGTGCCCAGTTCGTTCTTAAGTAGTAAGTTCAACTTAAAATTTTGACTAGTTTAGTTCAGGAGAAAATTGGCTTTCAGCAAAACAAAACCATAAGCCTTTCCTTTCACTTACCTTGCATGTAGTTGTAGGTCCTTTATATAAACTTTTCCGTGTCACTTGCCATACAAATCAGATGTACTGACCCGTTGTCGGGCTGTAACCTTCGGTGTTGCAGGTTTTTCAGACGATCAGTAAGGTGCGTTTAGGGGTTGCGAGTCTACACTCAGCTTGTTCGCATGTGGCTGTTGATGGACTCCACGTTATTTTGCTTTTGCTTCCGCTATATTTATATTGAATAAGCTAGCCTTGAGCTATGCAACTTGTTATTTATTTTACTTTGGATCATACGTTGTAATAATGATGCACTTGTACTTTGGTATACATCTATAATACTGTGTGTGCCAGCGAGTTCGATCTAGGGACTGGCACTTGAGCACAGAGACTTCAATTCTGTGTGAATTGGGTCGTTACAAACCCACCCCCTTTTCTTTTGTTTTTGCAGCAGCAAGTTGGGCAACACCCGTGGGCGCTCAACAGAGCACACCGCGAGGGCTTGGGGCCCTTAGGACGAGACTAGTCCAGGGAAGGTTTTCCCCATTTTTCTTTTTTGTGTTTGTTGCAAATGCATTCAAAATCTGCCATGTTTCTTTTTCTTTACTTGTATAATGTGCATCCTTGCTCCAAATAAATCATGTCATACATGATTTTGGGGTAGAAAAATATGAGGAGTAAGATGGTGCTATTCATATGTCCATTTGGGCACACATTATTTTTGTGATGGTGCGTTTTTCAAGTAAACCCCTCATATGTTGCACATGGTGCAAGCTTTCTTCTTTTCCCTTGTTATTGCGATCCGACGACCGTAGTTGCCGGTAGCGTAGTCTCGCGCTTTATTTTATTGCTTTCTATAGATTGCATTAGGCGCATCATAATATGCCATGCCATTTTTATATATGTTATGTTAAGGGATCCCGTCTTAGGGTTTATTCTCATGTGTGGGCAATTCTTGTTCATATTATGTTAGTCCTTTGCATATGCCATGATCATGCATTATAACAATTGTAACATAAGGATCCTTTGGATCCGTAACTCACCAACAAAATGCATATGAAGGTTGTCGGTAGCATTGCACCCTTGCTCCCCGAGCTTCGTTTAAACTTGCCGATTCTTGTGTTCATGCCATGTTATGAAAAATGTCATGCATCATACTTGACCATGCTTGTTTGTTCATTGCTTGCTTGTGTTGATCCGTAGTGATAGTGGTATCTTTGTTGATTGTTTTCCAGCGAGCTTGCGATCAACTACACCTTCGGAACCCGACTTATCAACATGCAAGGACTATACATTACTTATGATCCATTCTATTTCAACCAGCGGTTTGCATGCTAGTCTAGGATAGGTTCGATGTTTGATCCTACCACATGTTTACAACCTCTTTTAAACCGATACAGCCATGTCCCCTCCCAGCAAACCTTGTACTGCTATGTTACTATTGCTCGTTGCTCAGCCCCTGCTTAGTATGCATGCTTAGTATGCTACGATGTTACCCTGTTACTCCTTGGTTTGGTCTATCACATTATTATATTATTGTTATTGATGATATGATTAGTATAATGTTGACTATATTCGACGAAGGATGGAAGGTCTAGGCTATTCCGCCCCGACGCTTTGTTCCATTCGAGTCACCTAGGATCTGAGTTCCGGGTATTGGTTTTAAGACTGAGAGTTCCTATCCGCGTGTGGGATTTTATGGGGTCCCCTCTTCTTACCTACCTAGCTTCAAACATTTCTAGTGGTGGCCCAAGCTGATTTACCATTTGAAAACCATGAATATATGTTTGTCGGGTAGCTCCTGGCAGACATCCTTTAAAACAACCCGGACCAGTAAGGCCATGGTTCCTTGCTGGCCCATCATGACCGGCTGAGGACCCGGTCTCATGTGAGATTAACAGGCAATCCAAACCTGGAGTCATACGGTAGACACCAGATCGAGAGAGCGGCCGACTCCTGAGCTGGATGTCGACTCATCGGGGGCCACCCGGATTTGTTCGTTGTTAGCTAGAGGGACCTGTCGTTTCGGATCTCTTGGAACTAAATCATAAAATGGTTTCCTGTGATGGGTAGCAATTGAGAGAGATGGGCGTGCGTGCGGAGTCTTGTAATGGGCAATTGGTACACCCCTGCAGGGTAAATCTTTTCGAGAAGCCATGTCCACAGTTATGGACGACTTGAGACCTACTCCTTGTTCATAGACAACAACAACTGAGATAATCTTAATATAACTTGATCAACGTGTGCGTGCCTTGACTGCTTCTTCTTCGTCGGGATGCGAAGAGGAGGACAAGGATAGGATAGGTGTTATGTTTGCGTAAGTAGTTGACAGGAGACTTGTTGGAGGGGATTCCTCATCGAATGCTTGGCTTCTTATCTTACTCTCTAGATTGTTAGCCACTTCATAAATGCTAGTGCGGAAGCAACGTCACCACTTACCCCATCCTTACCGTAAACTACTATTTGTCCTAGAATGACGAGTGATGAAGTCCTTGCTTGGTCAGTTGACCACTACAGTTGGACTCTGAGTACTTCTGTACTCATGATTCTACCCCCAAACTCTTTTCAGGGTTCTTGATCGACAACATGTACGGTGATCGACGTTTCACGTGAAGACTCGACGACGACTAGTTAGGCGGATCCCGGCGGAGGGCCTGGACCCGTGTGGTTATGGGAGCGATGTCTTTTTCTCTTTGCGAGTAGGCAATTGATTGTAGTCTGTACTCAGACATGTATCTTCCGCTGTTGTATTGTATTAATGCAGTTGTATGCCGATTGTATGAGATATTGTATCCATGTAGCTGTAATGTTGTGATATCATGTTGGAAATCCGGGGCATATGACTATGTCATATGTCGCGGTGGGACCGATATGTGCTTCGTCCCCGGATCTGGATGGAAACATCTAGATCTGGAACAGTACCGCATATCGGACCTTACAGCAATCCTAGACCGTTCCCATCCAACAAATATGGGAACAAAAACACGTATCCTAGCAACAACAACTCCTATGGTCAACCTTATAAGGAAAGAGATTTACCTAGCTATGAGAAACTGGTAGAGATAGAGAAGGCCACCAAGAATTATATTCACACACAGTTTGAACAAACCAAAGCCTTCTCCAGACAATTAGGTGAGCACACTTCCATTTTGCAAAACATTAGTAAGCAACTTGAGAGCCTGAACAGTGAGATCTCTAATCTCCAAACTAGACTTACCGCCACTGAAACCTATGTTTCAAACATGTCTCACACCCAATCTACTTTGATAAAATAGATGGCAGCCAAATCAGAAGTTATCCCCATGGAAGAAGATAGAATTAAGAGCCTTCCTACACACCACATTGTTGCTACTATCCAAGTTGTTCAGGATACCCAAACTTTTAGCACCCAACACACTCCTAGTCCTATTGGACCTATTAATGGTGATGCTATTATTAGATATGTGCCCTAGAGAAAAATCAATAAAGATATTTGTCACATATCCGTTTTGTTCATAATACGTTTTATACTGTGCTATAACTGAATTACTTGGAAATACTAATACAGGTGTAGTATAAAACATAGGTTCGTAGTTTAACTCGGGTAAACTATCTCATTGGGCAATTGATTAATCAAGCTTTCCTGATCATGGCGACACTTAAGTCCATTGACAATCAGGTCATGTCATTAGGGGAGTGATGTGATGGACATACACCCACCTAGAGTATTGCAATGTGATCGAGTCACATAGTTTAGCGTTGCGATGACTTTGTAACGTATGGCTTAGTCCTTAGACCGTAATGATCATACGTAATTGTCATCTATGAGGAGACTTTGATTTGTATCCCACCGCCTGACTGAAATATGCTGGCTATAACGGTGCACTTTGGGTATTCCGAAATATATGGTTGATGAGTATGTTAATAGATCAGAGCGGGATTTGTCAGTCCTTGTAACAGGACGGGTACTCTGGGCCCACTCGGTGATATTGCATCAATAGCTTGCAAGAAGATGACTAGGTCACGGGAGATGCAATAGACACGGACGGGTAAACTTGTTTGTTTTGAACGAGATGTGAAAACGGTATGTGGGATACTGACGATCAAACCTCGGACAAACAAAGTATCGCAGCACAAAGGGATTACGTCGTATTGTTAACGGTTTCCAAAAGCGATTGAAGTTCATTCGATGGAAGCGCAGGGGCTGTCAAGGATTGTAACCAGGTCCAACTAACTAGTCATTGGTTAATGAGAAGAGTCTCGACCATGTCTGTTGTTTCCCGGACCGTTAGGGTGTTACACTTAAGGGCAATCGATGCATAGGACAGTTTCGGGGTCAATCGGTGAAATAGGAGAAATCATCGGAATAGTTCCGGAGGAGGACGGAAGTTGTTCCGGACATTTTGAAAGGTTCAAAATAAATTTTAATTTGTTTTAATAATGTTTAATTATTTAATTATCTGAATTAAATACTTAAACACATTAAAATAATTTAAAAAAATGGAAAAGGCTATATGGGCCTATGGGGCCCATTAGGGGAGGAAGGGGTTTCCCCCCTTGGGCTTGGCGCCAAGGGTGGGGCCCATTAGGGGAGGAAGGGGTTTCCCCCCTTGGGCTAGGCCTGCACACTCCCCCCTTGGGAGTTTAGTCCCACATGGGGGAGGGGAGGAGGATGGCACCCACCTTGGCCTATATAAGGAGGGGTACACCCCCCTTTTTTCCAACACACTATTATCCCTCTCTCTCCTTCTTCCTGGAAGTGGACTCCCATTGTTTGGAGTCTGCACCTGGACTGGAGTTATCCACCATAAGGCAGGCCGTCGCTCTGCTGGAGTCGAGATCTGAATCTGTCTTTCTTCCGCTGCTCGCCTGGTTCGGGGCCCGGGAGGAACACCGATTGTACCATACGTGTATAATCTCTTCGAGGCACTACACCTGTGGTGCTACTTCATCGCTGCAGGTCAACCGGGAGTCATCCTCGCCAGTGGTCTACTACACGACATGTAGGTCGTAGTTCCGAGTCTACACCAGCCACGTTCGCAAGAACGTTTCCCTCTTTCGGTCTTCAAAGGTATGAACACTGATTCCCTCTGTTACTTTACATCGCCTTAGCATAGATCTTAGGTTCGGGTACCGTAGGTATGAAAAATTTGTGTTTTATGCCCCATATCCCAACAGTTATTACCTCAATCGTAGAAGAAGAAACTCCTATGAACATAGAGGCTTTCAAACAAGTGAGCCTAGATGACACCTCTACCACCTTTGTTAGTATTGACATTGATTTTGATAGTTGCACCCTTTCTGAAGTTATTAGCTTACTACGCAAAATATCTAGAGAACCCCACACTAGCACGCTAAATCTTGCATATCACTAATGATATCATTAAAGCTAGGGAGGAGAAGATTAGAATATAAGCCTCCATACCTAGGAATGTAGAAGATGGTTGGGATCCTATGATAAAAATTAAATTGAATAATTTCTCTTACTATGCTTTATGTGATGTTGGAGCTAGTACCTCCGTTATGCCCAAAAGAATGTATGATATGTTTGAATTGAAACCTTTTGATCCTTGTTCTTTTGGTGTTCGTCTCGTTGATTCTTCCATAAAGAAACCTTTGGGGAAGATCGACGATGTTCTTATCATTTTTAATGACAATTATGTTCCCGTTGATTTTACTATTATGGACATAGAGTGTGAACCGTTATGTGCAATTATTTTGGGACGTCCTTTTCTTCGCACCGTTGGTGCTGTTATTGACATGAAAAAGGGGAATATAAAATTTTAATTCCCTCTCAAAAAGGTGATGAACACTTCCCTATGAAGAAGATTAAGTTACCTTTTGAGTCCGTCACACGGGCTAGCTATTCTCTTTCACTTGATAAAACTTGATCTTTTTGGTTCTTGCCTTGCTTAAAGGCGTAAAAAGCGCTTGTTGGGAGGCAAACCAAGATGTTTTTACTTCTTTTTGTTGCGGTTTTTAGGATTGTTACTACTGTAGCAACATCACTTTATCTTTATTTTCAAGCGTTGTGCCAAGTTTAGCCTCCGATTCAAGGAAGTTGAAAAGTTGTGACATGCTGTCCAGAAAACAAATTCTGTCCTTGGACGGAAAAATTCGCCTAAAATCACCAGGTCATCTTTTTGATCCGAATTGTTTTGACAGCGTTCTCTATACAATTGGATTTCGATCTTCTGTTCTAAGTTTTTTTATTTGAGTTGCAGAAGTACCCCGAAAAAATTATTTACTACCTGCTAGTCTGTTTTTCACAGATTCTGCCACGTTTTGCCTTTCCTCACTTTTCCAAGTCCCGCGCTATCTTTTTCTTTGCAAAAACTTTTTGCCAATCTTGAGAAATAGTAGCCCTTCAAGAAAATCTTTATTTCTAGTAGAGGCAAATTATTTTATTAAGGGTACTAACCTCTCTAATCAGCTTATGATGAGTTATGTATGAATGGAGTTTTCAAGTGTGCGAGGGAATATGGTGAAAGAAGATCAGGAAGTGTCAAACGCTCATGCTTTCGGATACCCCCATGCATCCCCAATAAATATTCAATGAGACTCAAGCGTCTAAGCTTGGGGATGCCCCCGTGCATCCCCTTCTCCATCAACAATCATCAGTTCGTCCTTCTTCTCACTATATTTTTATCACTTCATGCGTTATGTGCTATGCTTGGAGCGTTTCTCTCTTTAGTTTACTTTTTAGTTCTCTTTAGCTTTGTTTTCTGTTCATAAAAAGTTTGAACCCAGATTTCTTTGTGTGTGAGAGAAACAGGCTCCACTTCAAACTAGAACACATCATAGGATTTTCATGCTTATCTTTCTTTTGTTGTGTGTTCTTTATCTTTTCGTAGATGCTGTCATGTTTAGATCTTAGTTTTCACGTTTATATTTCTCAAGAGCTTTAGTTTAGTTTCTTGATGGAACTCTCTTAAGTTTTCATGTTTATCTTGTTCAGAGAGTTGGTTGTTGCACTAGTTTTGAGGTATTGTTGTCAGTAATGATTGAACTTTTGAGTAGTTGTGTCTTGACTTTAAGTAGGTAATTAAGGTTTATATTCAATTGTAGTAGTAGCTTGCAATAGTTTTGAGGTATTGTTGTCAGTAATGATTGAACTTTTGGTGTCAAGAGCTCTAGCCTATTAGTGACAGGTGTCGTATTTTTGGAAATCCGTGTTTATTTTAAAAAACTACAAAAACTAGTTGAGAACTCTAGCTACTAGATGGATCACTAATCTTTGGAGGTATCGGATATTAGAGTACACTCACGTACCATGAGTCGAGGATGCGCAAGGATAAACAAACCCCCATACACTCCTCCTCGGGGTACTTGTCTCTTTGTGAACCTCCTGTTAGATTGAGAGTTACCGATAATAAGTGCATGAGTTTTTCGGACTAATGTAAGTATCAAAAGTTGACACATCCACCTCCTCATATTTGCTAGCCTCTTCGGTACCGTGCATTGCCCTCTTCTCACTCCGAGAGTTGGCGTCCACCTCGCCGGTACATCCAAACCCTTGGCATGATACACTCTGTCATCATAAACCTCCTTATATCTTTCCTCAAAACAGCCACCATACCTACCTATCAAGGCATTTCCATAGCCTTTCCGAGATATATTGCCATGCAAAATCCACCTTCTCATGACTTGATCTTCATGACATACATGTTCCTGCTACACTGGCAGAGGCATACATTTGCATACATCATGATAGCTACATCTTCTTTATGTTGAGTACCTTGTAAAGTGTGAAAGATCTTCTATACTTCTTGTAAAATAGAGTGTTGCCCTTAAGTGAGTAAAAGATCCCAAAGGGGACAAATTTAAAGGATCCAAAAAAGGACAACTGAGAGTTAAATAGAAAGAGCCATTGAGGCCACCAAAAATATACAAAAAATAAATAGAAAAAAAGAGATAAAAAGAAAATAAAAAGAGGTAAGGGGCAACACTACTATTCCATTTGAAAGATCCACACTCGTACTCCATCTTATACATTGTACTCCATAGAGATGATCATATATGCATATAGCTATGTGGGGACCTTCACACTTTAGAACTTGGCTTGTATATTCCAATGATGAACCTCCTCAAGTGAGCTCTAGGTCTTCTTGTGCGAGCAAGTTGGATGCACCCCACTAGTTCCATTGGAGAGCTTTTATTATCTCATATGCGCATCCGTTGCATGGCAATCCCTACTCCTCACATCATATCTATCATTTGGCCTTCTCTCGCCTACGATTGTCCTCATTCATGTGAGCCTTTCGCACCTTTTTTGTCTTCCTCCTCCACCATATCTCTCTCTTTGCCATCCTAAGTGTCAACTATCGTGCTTACACTCATCCATTGCATGAGTGCTCAAAATATCGAAAGGGACTGGATAAAATTGACTTGTACCTGGCTAGTAGTCTGGGGACGAGTCAAGATAAGATTTCAAAGAAGACTAAGTGTGAAATTTTAGTAGATTGACTTCTCAACAAATAAATATTTTTCTCTCATATTCGCACCCCTCACTTCTTGCACGCAAACACCATTTGGAGACATTCGATTCACGGACAGCAAGAGCTCTTGCACCTTAATGGTCTTATGTTGCTCGTTTCAATGCTAATATAGACTATTGCCTGTTATAACTTGAATTGATATACATACCTCGATTGCTTTACTCAAAAGTTCTTATATGGTTGTTAGCATGTCACCACAGAAATTATGCTTGTTATCATTTACCTACTCGAGGACGAGCAGGAATTAAGCTTGGGGATTTTGATACGTCCCAAACATATCTATAATTTCTGCTTGATCCATGCATGTTTTGTGTGATATTTCTATGTTTTAGATCTACTTTCATACACTTTAGATCATATTTGGACTAACCTATTAACTCAGTGCACCCCAGTTCCAGTTTCTATTTTCTACTGTTTTCTATTTCAGGTTTCCACCGTTTTAAAAATTCTCCAAAAAATCCGGAAAAATCCAATAAAAAATCAGCGTAAGGGAACCTTCCAGAGTTCCGAAGGGGGGCCATAAGGGACCCACCAGGGCCCCAGGAGCCCTCCCGGCGCGGCCAGAAGTGGGGTCGCGCGAGGGGGACGCCTGGACCCATGGTGGCCCCCCTGGCTGCCCCCCATCGGCTATTTATTCTCTGTCCTTGGAAACCCTCGAGGACAGAAACCCTATTCGCAATCTTGCCTCTGTTCCGTCGCCTCCGCGCTTCCAAGATCGGGAGCACCAGAAGACCTCTTGCCGGCATCCTGCCAAAGGGAGGATTGACCAAGTAATTTGTGCATGTTCTCCGTTGTTGTTTATTGCATTGGCCAAGTAGTAGGTAGTGACTCCAAGAGGGAGCTTTATGCATGATTGTGGGTTCAGGCCCCTGATGACTAGCTTGAGTGATAGAAACATGAGTCTAGGGGATGTGTTGTTTCCACAAGGGGGAAAACAATGGTGCTTGTAACCGGGTTGCAAGGATTGTTTACTTTATGCAAACTTCTTTTAATGCATTTGTCTGTTGCTTTGGGTTTACACTTTGGGTGGGGCTCGCAACTTAATACCAGCGAGATGTTCTGGATAGATATCTCAAGGTGGATGATTAGTAGTAGATGCAGATGGATTTCGGTCTACTTATTTTGGCGTACCGCCAATGCTTTTGAGCCTCTTCCTTTCTTTGTAGCATAGTTAGCATTGGTTTGCGCTTGTAATCCTGTTAATTGCCCAGCTGTGATTTGTTTACCTCGCATAGAAGTTTTATCGTCTATTGGGAGAGAGACATCACTAGTGAACCTCATGGGACCCCGGTCCATATTTCCACCACTTTTATACACTCAATTTACTTCCTGCTTTTACTTTCCAGTTGCAATTATCATTACATTTTTATCTGTTGCGTTGATCCTTTGAAAACGACAAGGCTGGAGAGATTGACAACCTCTCAGTACTCGTTGGGAGCAAAGTTATTTGTTGTGTGTGCAGGTCCAGGTAAAGTAAGCTACCTTGAGTTGTGAATGGCACCATTGTTCACTTTACCACCTACTTGTCGACCTTGGAGTCCTAATGGAGACATAAACCCTATCCTCTACGTTAGGGTAAATTTGCTGTTGTGCAACATCTCAACCTTCTACTTGGGGTAGCCAACGAGGAGCACTACTTCAGTGCCATCACCCTACATGATCAAGGCACATATGTAATTTTTTCTGCTGTTGCTATGTTGAGTTTGCTGGGATCTGATGAATTCCGAGACTATGTTCAGATTGTGATGAGTAATATATTTGGTTCTTCTCTTTTATATTTTTGTTCTTGTGTAATTTTTGCATGTTCTCTGTTGTTTTTATTGCTTTGGAAAAGTAGTAGGTAGTGACTCCAAGAGGGAGCATTATGCTTGATTGTGGGTTCATGCCCCTTGATGACTAGCTTGAGTGAGAGAAACATGAGTCTAGGGGATGTATTTTTGACACAAGGAGGAAACAACGGTGCTTGTAACCGCGGTTGCAAGGATTTTTTACTTTACGCAAAGTTCTTTTAATGCAGTTGTCTGTTGCTTTGGGTTTACACTTTCGGTGGGGCTCGCAACTTAATACTAGCGAGATGTTCTGGATAGATATCTCAAGGTGGATGATTAGTAGTAGATGCAGATGGATTTTGGTCTACTTATCTTGGCGTACCACCCATGATTTTCAGCCTCTTCATTTCTTTTGTATCATAGTTAGCATTGGTTTTCTCCCGTAATCCTATCAATTGCCTAGCTGTAATTTGTTTACCTTGCATAGTTGTTTATCGTCTTTTGGGAGAGAGACATATGTAGTGAACATCATGGGACCCCGATCCATATTTCCACCACTGTTTACACCCTCAATTTACTTTTTGATTTTACTTTCTAGTTGTAGCTATCACTATCATTATCTCTTGTGTTTGATCCTTTGTAAACAACAAGGCCGGAGAGATTGAGAACCTCTCTGAACTTCGTTGGGAGCAAAGTTATTTGTGTCGTGTGCAGGTCCAGGCGACGCAAGTGATACGACGCCCCATTTGCCGAACCACCTACTTGTCATCGTTGGAGTCCTATGGGAGACAAACCCTATCCTCTACGTTAGGGAAAATTTTCTGCTATTCTACATCTCACCTTCCACTTGGGGTAACCAACGAAGGGCGAGAAGCCATTATCATCTCTCGCGCATCAAGCAATTTTCTGGCGCTGTTGCCGGGAACTCCACTCTACAAGATAGGGGAGTTGCACGCTATCTTTTATCTTTGCTTTTTCGTCTTATTAGTTTACTTTCCAGTTTTTTCTCTTGCTTGTGTGTCTTATATGAAAACCAAAAAAATTATTTGCTACCTTTTGCCTTTGTATTTCTTTTCATAGTGATGCTATCCTCACCATGCATGCGGAACCACCCAAATATGGTAGGATGGAAATGTTTCACTTGGATCGTCTCCGATCTATTTGTGCTCGCTCTAAAAACCCAACCGACTTGGTTGAGGGAAAATCATTGCATGAGCATGCTCATTATACGCGACACTTCTTATCTCAGAAAGGGAAACACTTATGGGACCAAATACAAACTTCTTATTGCAATGCTGAGTGTTTAAGACACATTTATGATTTTACTTGCTGCTCTAATATAGATCGTAAACACCTTCCTTTCCAATGTGAGTTTAATGAGAATGAGATCTTTCATTCTTCGTTCCACAATTTTCAGTTCGTCCTTCGTTCCACTATATTTTTATCACTTCATGTGTTATGTGCTATGCTTGGAGCGTCTTGCTCTTTAGTTTCCTTTTTAGTTTTCTTTAGCTTTTCTTGCTGTTCATATAAGTTAGAACCCAGATTTCTTTGTGTGGGAGAGAAACAAGCTCCACTTCAAACTAGAACACATCATATCAACTTCTCCGCAAATAAGTCGAGCTTCACCTTTTGTTATGTCATTGACATCCTCTGCTAGCTTCCTTTTTCCTTTGTCTGTGGTGATGCCTTTGTATCAGAGTCGATTACCCCTCATGGGCACACATGTAGAAGTCTTAATTCCTTGGGTAATTCCCTCTTGTAACAGGAGCTGCCTTCTATCCAAATGTAGTTTGAGTCCTTTTTGTACTGAAAATGATCTTTATGATGTAAACTATGCTTGAGCCTTTGCAATGGAATTTATCTTTGGGCCTTATGCAAACGAGAACTGTGTCCGAGTCCTTGGCGATCAGGAGCTGTCTTCGAGTTCTTTGCGACCGAGAGGTGTGTTCGAGTCCCTCCAAACTTTTGCGCTGTGGGTTCTATCGGGTGCGCGACAACGCTCCCGATGGGAGTAGCCCCCGAGGCTACGCTTGAGTCGGAGGATCGAGCGTAGGATGAGGTTTGTTTCCCTTGTCGTTATTCCGTTAATTTCTGTCTTTTATCGGGTGCGCGATAGAGCCCCCGAGTCTTTAGGTGATCAATGGCGATCAGATGAAGACTAAAGTAGTCCGTGTCCTGTGCTCCCTCCAAAATTTCTTCAGAGTACTTGGTGTTTCATCTGATTGTGGCCATGCCTTTCGAGCCTTGCTCTCAGCAGGTGGGGCTGGCCGGGTATTTTTGTTTGGTCCTTTTAAGCTTCGGACTGCGCGAGCGGTTCTCGGGGGGAGGTGGTGCTCGAGCCCCCGAGTGCTTACGATAGCGTCTCTCGGGGGGAGTTTACGCTTAAGCCCCCGAGTGTTTTTGGTTAAGATCGCTTGAGTGGCGATAGCGTCTCTCGGGGGGATTTTATTCTTAAGCCCCCGAGTGCTTTGGTTAAGATCGCGTAGGCGATAGCGTCTCTCGGGGGGATTTTATTCTTAAGCCCCCGAGTGCTTTGGTTAAGATCGCGTAGGCGATAACGTCTCTCGGGGGGAGTTTATTCTTAAGCCCCCGAGTGCTTTGGTTAAGATCGCGTAGGCGATAGCGTCTCTCGGGGGGATTTTATTCTTAAGCCCCCGAGTGCTTTGGTTAAGATCGCGTAGGCGATAGCGTCTCTCGGGAGGAGTTTGTTCTTAAGCCCCCGAGTGCTTTGAGATGGCAGTATTTGGGCAACATTTATTTTATTGCGGTCGAGCGGCTACATGAGTTGCCAGTCATGTCTGACCGATGGGGACTATGGATAGAACAGTCGTAAGTTTTCTACGTTCCATGGGTTGCCCACGTCCTCGTCTGTCTTCGGGTTCTTCAGCCTGTAGGCGCCACGTCCGATGACTTCTGAGACTATGAATGGTCCTTCCCATTGGGGGGCAAGTTTATGGACCTTCTCTTGTATCAGCCGTAGGACTAGGTCACCTTTGTTGAAGGTTCTAGTGCGCAAGCGACTGCTTTGGTAGGTGCGTAGCTTGTCCTGGTACCCCTCTGATTTCGCCAGAGCTGTATCTCTTGCTTCGTCAGCCGTATCTTTGTCATCTTGTAGTGCTTCTTCTGCTTCTTCTTCTTCGTATCCGGTGACCCGAGGTGCTCCGAACTTGAGGTCATGTGGTAGGACTGCCTCTGCCCCGTACACCATGAAGAAGGGTGTGTACTGGGTCGCGGTGTTTGGTGTAGTTCGTAGGCTCCATAGTACCACGGGGAGTTCTTCTACCCAGTTGCCGGTGGCTTGCTCGAGTGGTGCGAGGAGCCGCTTCTTGATTCCCCCGCATACAAGGCCGTTTGCTTTTTCCACTTGGCCGGTGGACTGCGGGCGCGCGACTGATGCATAATTTATTTTGATGCCTAGTTCTTCCCAAAAGTTCTGGAATTCTGCGGCTGTGAAGTTCGTGTCGTTGTCCGTGATGATGTTGTGTGGCACGCCGAACCTGAAGATGATCGATTTGATGAAGATGACAGCCGTGAGGGCTGTGGAGCTGGTGATGGGTACTGCTTCGATCCATTTAGTGAACTTGTCGACTGCGACGAGCAGGTGTGTCCTTCCGCCCTTTGATGATTTCTTGAGTGGGCCCACCATGTCGAGTCCCCAGGTGGAGAATGGCCAGGATAGTGGTATGGTCTTGAGCTCTGAGGCGGGAGCGTGTGGCCTGTTGGTGAATTTCTGGCAGGCGACACAACGTCGCACGATTTCCTCTGCGTTTTTCATGGTTGCGGGCCAATAGAACCCGGCTCGGAATGCTTTGGACACGAGTACTTGACTGCTCGCATGGTGCCCGCAGGTTCCTTCGTGGATTTCGAGCAGTAGGGCTTTGCCGTCCTCTTCGTCGATGCACCTTTGGAGTATCTGGGTGATGCTGCGCTTGTATAGTTGTTTGTTGATCAACGTGAACGCCTTGGATCGTCGGCTGATGCGTCGTGCTTCGGCCACGTCTTACAGTAGCGTACCTTAGATTAGGAATCGGAGGAATGGTTTTGCCCAGACAGGTCCTTCGAGCTCTGTCGGAGTTGTGC
This sequence comes from Bromus sterilis, assembly GCA_950022295.1. Classification (NCBI taxonomy): domain Eukaryota; kingdom Viridiplantae; phylum Streptophyta; class Magnoliopsida; order Poales; family Poaceae; genus Bromus; species Bromus sterilis. The sequence continues at coordinate 285,210,212 of OX465596.1, forward strand.
TGTCGGGTGTGCTGGTGCTTGTGCCTTTTGATGGGGTTGCTGCTGCCACCTGCGCTAGGTCTGTTGCGTCCTCGCCGTCCACGACTGCTTCAGGTGCTGCTGCCTGTGCCTTGATGGATCTCCGGCTGATGCTTTCGTGAAAAACGCCGGGTGGTATTGGTCCTCGGATCGAACCGATGTTCGCGAGTTCGCCAGCTTCTGTGTTGTTGGCCCTGGTGATGTAGTGGAGCTCGCACCCGTCGAAACTTCCTTCGAGTGTGTTGTAGAGCTTCTAGTATGCCGCCATGTTGTCGGCTATTGCGTCGAAGTTTCTCATCGTCTGCTGGACGACGAGATTGGAGTCCCCGTAGATTATGAGGCGAGTGGCTCCGCATGTTTTGTCCATGCGCAAGCCATGGAGGAGTGCCTCGTATTCTGCTTCGTTGTTGGAGGCGTGACTGAAGTTGATCTGTAGGACATATTTTAGCTTTGTTCCTTTAGGGGAGATGAGCACGACTCCTGCCCCGGCTCCTTGTTGTCTCTTGGACCCATCGAAGAACATTGACCATGAACTTGATAGATCTGGGGGGCCTGGTGTCTGAACCTCCGCCCACTCGACCAGGAAATCTGGGAGTACTTGGGCTTTGATGGTTGTTGGGTGCTTGAACTGCAGGTCCCGTGGGCTGAGCTCAATGTTCCACTCGGCGACTGGTCCAGTCGCTCCAGGGTTATTGAGTATGTCAGCTAGTGGTGCGCTGCTCACGATTGTGATAGGGTGCTCGTCGAAGTAGTGGGACACCTTTCTTGAGGTCATGATGATGGCTAATAGTAGCTTCTGATAATGCGAGTACCGCTGCTGGGATTTGGTCAGGAGCATGCTGAGGTAGTAGATTGGTCTCTGGATGCTCTGGACCTTGCCTTCTTCTGCGCGTTCGACAACGAGCGCTGTGCTTACTACACTTTTACGTGCTGCCACGTAGAGGTATAGCTTCTCTCGCTCCTTGGGTACCACCAGGATTGGTGGGGTCAAGAGTGTCTTTTTCAGGTCCGTGAATGCTTGGCGGGCTTCCTCCGTCCATTCGAATTTCTCTCCTTTCCTGAGAAGCTGATAGAAAGGCAGCGTGCGTTCTCCCAGCCTGCTGATGAAGCGGCTTAGGGCTGCGAGTTTTCCAGTGAGCTGTTGTACTCCTTTGACGTCGGTTGGTTCTTGCATTCGGGAGATGGCTTGGACTTTCTCAGGGTTTGCCTCGATTCCTCGGGCAGAGACCATACATCCGAGCAGCTTCCCTCCCGGTACGCCGAATGCGCACTTCTTTGGGTTGAGTTTGATTCTGTATTTGTTGAGGGTTGCGAAGGTTTCGCGCAGGTCGTCGAGTAGTGTGGCTGCTTTGTAGGTCTTGATGACGATGTCGTCCACATAGACTTGCACGTTTCTTACAATTTTCTCCTTCAGGCAGGCCTGCATCATTCGCTGGTATGTGGCGCCTGCGTTTTTGAGCCCGAAGGGCATGGTCCTGTAGCAGAATACGCCATAGGGGGTGATGAACGATTTGTGCTCTTCGTCTTCTTCCTTCATTCTGATCTGGTTGTATCCTGAGTAAGCGTCAAGAAAGGAAAGTAGATCGCACCCTGTTGTCGAATCGATTATCTGATCGATTCTAGGCAGGGGGAAGTGGTCCTTCGGGCAATGCTTGTTGACTGGTCCGTAGTCGACACACATGCGCAGTACGGTCGTGTCTTTCTTGGGCACCAGCACTGGGTTGGCTATCCAGGTGGCTTTCTTCGTTTCTCGGATGAACTGGACGTCGAGTAACCGGTTGACTTGCTCTCCGATTGCTCTGCGCTTGGGCTCCGAGAATCGTCTCAGAGCTTGCTTCACCGGCTTCGTGTTTTGTTTAATGCATAGGGCGTGCTCCTCGATTTCGTGTGGTACTCCAGGCATGTCGGCTGGGCACCAGGCGAATATTTCCCACTCATATCGAAGGAAAGTGACGAGGGCCGTCGCCTGCTCCTCTGGTAGGTGGGCGTACACGCGGACTGTTTCTCCGGGTCCGTCGGGTGCACTTGGTGAGTGACTGCGTCGCTGTCGATGCTGAAGTCGCGTCCGTACTCCTTAGATTCGTTTCGGCTCACCAATGGGAAGGTACTCTTGTCCGTCACCATGGCTATTTCTCTGAGTTCTTACTCGGCTCCGAATGTGTCAGAGATTTTGTGAAAGTCACGGTCCCATTGATCTGATTTGATGAAGCTTCCGTTGATCGTGAGGACTCCTGCTGATCCTGGCATCTTGAGCTTGAGGTAGGCGTAGTGTGGGACCGCCATGAACTGTGCGAATGCTGGCCGTCCCAATATGGCGTGGTACTACGATTGCCAGTCGAGTACCTCAAACTCGAGGACGTGCTTTGCGAAGTTGCGTCGGTTTCCGAACACAACTTTGAGTTTGATGACTCCGAGGGATGTGGCTGCTTCTCCTAGGACTACCTCATGTAACTCGGTGCTCGATTTTCTCCATGGGGATTTTCGAAATTGGGATGAACAAAGCAAAAATTGGCTAGAAGATGGGGGGGAGGGGCTCCAAGATGTGATAAACCTTGCTCATGATACCAAATGATATAGGGAAAGCCTATGGATTGGCCCAATATTTCACAACTTGGAGGTGGGAAAGGGATGCAACTCAAGAAGAACACAAAATAAAGGAAGGGGAACAAGATCCAAACAAAGGGAACTCAAATCGACACACCAAATCCACACATAAAAAGATTCATACATCCACACAAGTGGTAGCTATATTGATCCCTCTCCTTCTACTACTAGGATTGGGGCCTCTCCTTCTATGACTTGGGAGAGTATGGTAGGTTGAGGCTCAATCCGCAGATCGAGTCTCTCTCCCGCGAGAGGTGGTAGGATTGAGAGAGGATCTCTAAGGAGATCAAATGCCCATGGGGGAGTAGGAACTAAGCTCTCTCAAATCTGAATATAATCTTAGCTAACCCTAGAATGGAGGTGGGGGTGGAGTATATATAGACTAAGTGGGGAGAGAGGGGTACATGTGACATTTCCCAGATCAGGCCGCCAGGGACCGGGCACCTGGGGTCTTTAGACCGGGCACCCGGGGTAGGGAGACCGGGCACCCGGGGGTACGGGGGACCGGGCACCCGGAGTGGTCAGTAGCTTTCGGGCTTCGGCCGAGGGGGGACCGGGCACCCGTGGTGGTCAGGGGCCCTTGCATCTTCTTCACTCCGTATTCCCATGGGGCCTCTCCTGGGTTGGCTTGCCCTTGAACCAATCATTCTTCTCCTCTCTTCCGTCTTCTCTTCCAAGCTTCCCTCACGGATGGTGTAGTCGTTCTCTTGTTCCCGACCTCCTCCATGACGCACGTGTAGCTTTCGAACCTATGTATGCATGGGGGTGGGAGGTCAAGTTGTATACCATCCGTGAGAGGACCGAAAGGACATGTGTAAAGGATAGAGTTCACCTTTGAATGCTCGATGTGTGCGTCCTTTGGCGGAAGGTCCATGTCCATGGTGATGTCCGTTGGATGCTCCGCATCACTACCTAAATCAAATTTTAGTTTGTCTTACTACACAAGGTTGAATTGGGCTACACCAATTCCAACCCATACCCTTTGTTAAAGTTTCCCACTCAAGTTTTATGAAGGTGATTCATCTGTCAAGACCATCCAACAAAAGTAATTCCTAGTTGCTCAAAGTTGTCCATAACCGGGGACACGACTAATCATGATTAGTTTGTATGCTCTGTAGATGTTTGTACACTTTCCCCACTGGAATCAACCCGAAGATTGAGACAAAGTATTTAAGAAGAGGTCACGTCCACCCTTTGGTAGCCGGTACACCTATCATATCTCCATCTGCTAGCTACCAGGGCCAGGCTCCCCACAACGTAATCAACTAAGCCAGAGCCCATATAGCCAATGGTTGTACATGGAAGCTACTAGTCACTAAGTTTGTCCGATCTTTTTGATTCCGAACGGCGCCCACTTACGGTGCACTCTCATGGGCGCAGTCCTTCGATAAGGTGCACGACCCCATGATGCCTTCCCTCCATACCATGCAAAACCATTGGGACCATTTAGCCCTGAACCTGTCCTTAGAGAGGGCGCGGCCTCCAGGATGCATACCGGCCGTCCAGAGGTGAATTCTATTTAAGGTTGCTAGTCAAATCATTAAATCCTCACATAAATAAATGTATTCTCAAGCCAATCCCCGTCTACAAGCATTGCAATATATAACAATCACGAACTAAGGCGACAAAGATTACAAGATCAGATCATATGGCTATCCTACCAGAACTACTAGGAAACTTCTTATAGATAGAAAGGGATTCTGTGGCGCACCTAAAAGGGCGTGCTCCACAGAAATATTTTTCTGGCGCATGGAGCAAGGTGCGCCACAGAAATATGCACAGAAATATGGACATTTCTGTGGCGCATTGGACCAAGATGCGCAACTAAAGTCCACATTTCTGTGGCGCATGTGTTCTGGTGCGCCACTGAAATTTGGGGTGGGGACCACCACGTGGATCTGGATGTCCATTTCTGTGGCGCATGTGGCCCCGTGCGCCAGAGAAATTTGATATTTCTATGGGAAAAAAATCCTACCCCCCCCCCCCCGTGGACCGCCTTTTCAATTTGAAAAAGAATAAAAGAAAATAATAGAAATGTAAAAAAATAGAAAATGAGATTCCCATGTAATATGTGGTCTATTTGTTAGGGAAATTAAAAAACATTAATTTCGAATTTTTTGCAAAGTCTCTTGAGAATTTGTAAAATGGGCATAACTTTTGCATACAAACTCCGATGAAAAGGTTATTTATATGAAAAAATCATCTACTCGAAAAGTTATATCCGAATTCAAGATTTTTAGAATCCCCAAAAACCGAAAAATAAAAAATTCTGTGGCGCATATGTAGGTGGTGCGCCACAGAATTCTGTTGCAGGATTCGAATATATTCAGCTTCCTTCCCCTTCTCCCCTTATCAACCAATTCTCCTCTCCTCCCCTTCTCCTCCCTCCTCCTCTTCTCCACTTCTCCTCTCGTCCAATTCCCTTACTCCCCTTCTCCTCCCTCCCTCCTCCTCCTCCACCTCCGGCCATGGCCTCCTCCTCCACCTTCGGTGATCTCCTCCTCCTCCTCGGGCGACCTCCTCCTCCACCCATCGACGACCTCCTCCTACGGCAACCTCCTCATCCTCGTCCTCCACCACCCACCGGCGACCTCCTCCTCCTCCACCACCACCTCTGGCCATGGCCTCCTAAACTACCTCCGGTGACCTCCTACTCCTCCACCACCTCCGCAGACATCCTTCGGCGACCCCCTCCTCCTCCACCACCTCCGGTGACCTCCCCCTCCTCCACCATCTCTGGCGGACCCCCCCTCCACCCCCACCTCCGACGGCTGCGGCGAGATCTAGATCTGGCCGCGCTTGTGTGGCGCATGTGGGCTAGGTGCGACATAGAAATATTTCTGTGGCGCATGTGGGCTAGGTGCGCCACATAAATATTTCTGTGGCACACGGCTACATGTGCCACAGAAAAATATATTATTAGCGAGCTTTCTGTGGCGCACCCACAAATGCGCCACAGAAAGGCAAAATAGGTGCGCCACAGATAGCCAGTTTCCTAGTAGTGCAGGTTTGCAGCATAATAATATAGTAGTAATCCTACACATGCATAGGGTGATAAGTACTGCATGCATAATGAAAAATATAGGATGACGTATGGTCAAAGTGTAACTTGCCTTATACATTCGATGAAGTTCTTCGCTCTCATGATCCGGATAACTCTACTCGTCACAGTCCGAGCAATCTATCGTCAAAGAAAGAACTCAAATAAGCAATCATGCCCAAATAAATATTCAAAAGATCAACAAATCAAACAAAACAAAGTTTAGCAAAAAAAACAACTAGGCTTGACACGGTACAAGTGTCGATGTGCTCGAAGGTGACAGGTGAAAGGTAAACTTGAGTGAGTCAACGGAAAAGAATTACTGATATAAAAGGTTATGACCAAAGGTGTCACAACCCCAAGTTAGGTATGTGCTAGGGTAAGCTTAGGCCTTTGCATCATGATAAAAATTTCAAAAGAAATTGAAATGGGAGAGAACACCCCCCAGATGAATTAATTCAAAAGGCCAGATATAAATCTTCTCCAAAAATTCATGTTAGAATTTTGAAAAGTTTTATAAATGAGTGTGATCACATATCAAGTGATGTGGGACCCACCCCATGCTCATAGATTTTTCAAATATTCAAACAGGAGCATGGAATTAAATTTAAACCCCTATTTGAATTAAAGTTGAAATTATTTGAATTTTAAAAATGTTCAAACTTTACAAGTGGCTAACCTAGTATATTGTGATGCCACATAAAAAGTTTCAGCATTTAATAAAATGCCTAGCTAATTATTTAGCACAGCAAAACAAAAAGACAGAAAGAAAAACAGAAGAAAAGAAAAAAAGGAAACTCACCTGGCTTCCAGCCCGACTAGCTCCCCCGCAGCCCACCTGGCCGGCCCAGCCCACCCGGAGCTCCCCTGTCGTCTTCCCCGGGCACGAGCACACAGCTGCGTGCCCGGCATGCCGCAGCCGTCGCGGTGGCAGCCTCCCAGCCGCGCCCCTGCCTCCTTCTCGATGCCACGCACGCCAGGAGACGCCCCACGTCTCACTTCCCCCCTCCTCGCCCTCTGGTTCGTCCTCCCCGCGAAGAACAGCGGCGCCCCCGTAACCTAGCCGGAGCACGGCGACGCCCCGGCGCGGCGACTGAAGCCCTAGAGCTCCGTCGACTTGTCCAGCACGTCCGCAGCCGTCGTCTACGTCGAGCCACTGCGCCAATCGAAGCTCAGCGCCACTAGAGACGACGCCAGGTTCAACGTTTCACCGCCGGCCGTCGGGAAGAGAAGCTACAAATACTTCGCCGTCGAGAGACCCCCGACCCCGCCGTCTTCTCCATTCGAATCGGGGTGAGCCACTCATCGTTTTGCCTCTATCCCCACCTCCTCCCGTGCCCCGCAGCTTGATTCCGGCGAGGCCAGTGCCTCGGCCGTCGCCGCGGTTGACCCCCTCGTCACCACGGTGCACGACTTGGACCCCCGATGGCCTAAACGGACGCGCGGGCTCCCCAGCAACCTGTCCGTGCCCTCTAATCCCTCCCCCGTGCACAAAACCCCTACTCCGGCAAGACTCCAGCGAGTCCCGAGCCGCCGTCGCCATTAACCCCTCCCCTCTCTCACTGACCCGTGGGCCCGAGGCCACTAAGCTAACCGCCCCTAACCCGCTGACTACTGGGCCCCAGCACCCTAACCCCTCTCTGTTAATTAAACAGAGAGGATTAAATCTCTCTGCCACTGACATGGCTGGCCCACCAGTCAGACCCCTACTGATGTCATGCTTGCATCAGCATGACGCAGTAAAGAAATTCCAGAAAATTAGAAATGATTTATAGAAATTCCAGAAAATCCATAAAATAGCCCAAACTTTGGAAATTCATAGAAAATTCATATCAACTCCAAATGGGACAAATAATATATGAAAAATGATCAGGAGAAAATAAGCTATCCAAAAATCCAACTTTCAACTTTGTTTGAGTTGAATTTAAATTGGGACCAGTAGCATTTTTCATTTGATTTAATTGGAATTTATTCAAATTAAATTCAAATGCTTTTGCAACTTGGACCATGGAAACATGCTACATTTCAACCACACATCAGAGGCATATCATACACATTTCAAAATTATTCAAATTGATCAAACAATGTTACATGTAACTTGGCTAAGTTTGAATTCAAATTGGAGTTTGAATTTGCAATTCAATTTGCAATATACTCCATTTCAATGGAATTGCTCCACACATCAAAGCATATACATAAAGTTTCAACCTTCAACCATGTGATTGTGCATTGTATTTACTTTGCTACCTTGTTTGTTGTTTGTCGAGTAGAGGTGGAACCGGAGCAGGAGGCTGCCCCCTTCGTTGAAGACCCCGAACCCGAACCTCGTCAGCAAGGCAAGCAAACCTCCTTTGATCATGTCTATAAAATCCCAATTCCCTCTCAGTCTCGTTTATGCATGTTTAGGAGATCACCTTGTATCGATTCTACCGCGTAGTTGAACCCATATCCGATGCATGACCTATCATCTTGTCACAGTAGTAAGCAAACCACAATCCTAGCCGACATAGGAGTTGACTGATATCATGTGGCCCCTGCAACTGCCACTTCTTATTGCATGCTTAGAGTTTACAATGAGGATGTTTTGATGTGAGTCGGGATTATAGTGAACATGGTGTTGATGAAAGTGAAACTGTGTTGGTGAATCTACCCTAATACAAGGTGAACGATGAGAGGCTGTGTAGGAGTACACAGTGGGTTGTCTCGTTGAACACCGCCCTAAGCCCGAGTTCTTGTGTGGTGATCCAAGACGAAGAGTACTACCACATGTTGGGCACATGGACCCCCGGTCAACCTACTAACTCACCCCTTCTCAGTTCAATGAGTCGCATTAGTTCGGAGTTCTGGTAGGTCTGCGGCACGGTCTGCGAAGTGGAAGAACGGCTATTCAGACCGGCTTGGGACCCTGCACACATCTTCTGGGACCACATCGGTAAACCGGCCGGGTTCTAGATGTGGATTCCAGCCCAGATAGGCGTCTCCATTGAATTTGAGTTGGTTGTGAGGTAAAAGTTGTGGGAATTATCTACGCCGGCACCTCTTGAACGGTGTCGAGTACAAAGGCGGTAACTGATAGTTTCATGTGTGTAGCAATACACCCCTGCAGCGTTAATAAACTATTCGAATAGCCGCGTCCGCGGTAAGGGACTACTTGGAGAGCTATGCTCGATTATTAGACAACTTGAACTGGATACTTCTAAAACACACCAAGATAAGCGTGAGTGCTATGGTGTGCTTCTCGTGGGGAAGTCGAGGAAGTAACCATAGTGGTGTAATTGGTTGAAGAGATGTAGTGGACTCGTGTACACTTCTTACCTCAAGTCTGGTACTCGTCGTTCAGGACTAGCCAAGTCAAAGATGGCACTTCTGCAAGTGAAACCCCACCTCCCTTTACCTTGATACATGTGCATGAGTAGTATAGTTCCTACGTAAGTCTTGCTGAGTACGACTTTTTACTCACGTTTGCTTATTCTATGTTTTAGATGAAACCACCAACCCCGATGGTGGCTTCTCCCCGAAGCTCGAAGAATGAAGACTCAGACCAAGACCAAGCTAGTGTAGTCCCAGTCAGACGACTGGTTCCCTCGTGGAGGGCTTGTTTTTAGATAAGGCTTCTCTAAGCCATTTTGTTAAACTTGTCTGTACTCAGACCTACTTTGCTTCCGCTTGTCTGTTGTAATGTTGGATCACATGCTTGTGATCTCTGTGTGCACTCTGTAAGAGTTATCAATAAAGATGTATACTTTGTAGAGAATTGCAATGATACCTGTTGTTCTTACTAGACATGTGTGCTGCGTGTATGTTTATAACATGCATGTCTTAGTATGGGTTTTCGAGACCTTAGTTGTGATCTGGCTGGCGGTCTTTTATACACCAAGTGGCCCTTAGATGTGCGCAGCTTGGAGCATCGCGATGCGATTGTTCGAGACTCTGTCTCGTGCACATTTTGATGTATGATCGAGCCCGCCTAGACCCCGACTAAGTGATCGGGCTGGAGTAAGTCTATGTAAGGGTTATAATACAATCGATAGTATGGTTGAGGCGACTTGTCTATGAGTATGGGAGTTCATCACCCATATCAATTAGACTTGTGTGCGGATGATGAGGACCCATCTCAGTGGATCATCCGGCCTGAATGGGATGCCCCTCACGTTCGATGCTTTCCAAGAACGTTCTGTGCTTGGCCTTGTCTGCTTAGACAAGTGGGTACGGTTCTCGGCTCTCCATATGATTGTGTTGTAGCGAGGCTTGCATACGCTTACCCCGGGTCCCGACAGACTTGGTATCAGAGCAGGACTGACTGTAGGATTATCAGCCTTGGCCGAAGTCAAGTCTAGCCTTCTATAGTTATATAGTTACTCTGGGTATATAAGGGAACAACGTAAGGCTTCTTTTTCTCCTTACCCTCATCGTTCTGAGTTCTGAGTCACCCTCATCTTATTCTACGGGAAGATAGGACTAGGCTCACCTCTGTCTTACTAGAACATCTTGTTGATTGCCTCCTTATAGCGGTAGGATGGTTGTGGTTGTCCAGAGTCTCCGTGTTTTGAGTTCCTTGAAGAAGTTATGTCCAATTCTTCGAGGTTGTTTCATTTTCCATCCCAGTGTAGCCGTTATGCTGCCGGATTTGTTCCGTGTTTCTTTGAATCATTGCCTTTGCATTATAGTCTTCTCCTTCTGAAATCATATCCTTTTATCATTGCCTCCATCGTACAACCTGTTCTGATTGTTGATTTTTATCACACAGGATGTCAGGCGGAACTCGTAGTGTTGTTCTTCGGAATCGAGACCGTGATCGGAATCGAAATGATGATGAACCTCCACCACCGCCTACTGCGGCGGAAATCATGATGGAAGCTGAGCGGAATAGACGTGATCAGACACGCCTTCTGGAGCTCATCGAGCAGAATACCGCCCACCATCGTAATGTGGTGGTCAGCATTCAGAACTTCATCTTCCTCAAGCCACCGGTATTCCGATGTTCTTCTGAGCCCCTTGAAGTTGATGATTGGCTCCGTTCCATCGAGCGTAAGCTTGATACTGCACATGTTGCTCCCGATGACCGAGTTATATTCGCGGCATATTTTCTAGAAGGTGCGGCTGCTGAATGGTGGGAGAACTATGTTGCGATGCAGCCTGATGGTCACCTAGTGACTTGGCAGGAGTTCCGTGATGCCTTTCGAGGGTACCACCTTCTAGATGAGTTGATGGAGCGCAAGAAGGAAGAGTTATGCAATCTAAATCAAGGAGAGATGTCCATTCATGAGTATGTGAGGGAATTCAACCGTCTTGCTCGTTATGCCCAAGATGAGATCACCACCGATGCCAGAAAGCAGGCAAAGTTCCGTAAGGGACTTAGCCCCATCCTTCGTCATGATCTCAACCTCCTTGAGTTTTCCACCTTTGAGGATTTAGTCAACAGATCCTTCAGAGCTGAGCATGGCAATGAAGTTTTCGGGAAGTCTCGCAAACATGCTCTTGAGCTTGCCCCTTCTTCCAGTTCACGCCCTCAGAAACGTATGATCTGGATTCCTAACAGTTTGTTTCCCCAAAACAACCCATCGAGGCCATCCCTTGTGCCGCCTCGTCCACCAGCTCCACCAAACAACCCAGCTCCCCGCACTATCTTTGGAGCCTGCTTTAGATGTGGCCAGCCTGGTCACTATTCTCGTGAGTGCCCCGTCAGTCAGAATGCTCCACCCCATGCCAAAGGAAACCCCACTGTTCGTGCCAAACCACCCCCGAAGGTTCCCACCACCAAGCCTTTCACTTCCACAAATCTTGGACGTGTGAACCAAATCTCTGTTGAGGAAACTGATAGTACTTCCGACGTCATTCTTGGTACGCTCCCAGTCAATTTTGTTCCCACTTCTGTTCTTTTCGACCCAGGAGCATCTCACTCATTCATGTCGGAGAGTTATGCACTTCGGCATGATGTATCCTTTGAAGAAATGTTCACCCCTATGATCATTCAAACTCCTGGTTCCAAGTGGAAAACTAATATAGTAAGCCATGGTAATCAAATTGCAATTGAGGGTTTAGTATTCCTTGCTTCACTCATAGCCCTCAAGTCTTCAAACATTGATGTCATCCTAGGCATGGATTGGTTATCAAGGCAGAATGCTTTTCTTGATTGTAAATCCAAGTCAGTTAGACTTACACATCCTTCAGGACAGACAATAGCTTACTCCTCACCAAGAACAAGAACCCAGTTGCATTCTTTGAATGTGCTTCCCCTTCCCGACCTTGAAGATCTTCCGGTGGTCCGTGACTTCCCGGATGTCTTTCCTGAAGAGCTGCCGGGAATGCCACCCGACAGATGTGTAGAGTTCATTGTAGATCTTGCCCCAGGAACCGCACCAATTTCCAGACGCCCATACAAAATGGCCCCACGTGAGTTAGCTGAGCTTAAAACCCAACTTGAAGCTTTGTTGGAAAAAGGCTTCATCCGCCCTAGCTCATCGCCATGGGGTTGCCCCGTTCTGTTCGTAACGAAGAAAGATGGAACAGAAAGGATGTGCGTAGACTATCGCCCGCTAAATTTAGCGACGATAAAGAACAAGTACCCACTGCCCAGGATCAATGATCTTTATGATCAACTTGCAGGATCCTCTATCTTCTCCAAGATGGATTTGAGATTAGGGTATCATCAAATCAAAATCCGAAACGAGGACATTCCCAAAACGGCTTTTACTACTCGTTATGGTCTTTACGAGTACACCGTCATGTCCTTTGGTTTAACCAATGCCCCCGCCACTTTCTCACGCATGATGAATTCGATCTTCATGGAGTACTTAGATAAATTTGTTGTGGTTTATCTCGATGACATTCTCATCTACTCGAAGAACGAAGAAGAACATGCCGAACACCTAAGGCTGGTATTGATGAAACTTAGAGAGCATCACCTGTATGCTAAATTCTCCAAGTGTGAATTTTGGCTACCAGAAGTGACCTACTTAGGCCACGTGATTTCTACAAAAGGCATTGCTGTGAATCGCGAGAGAGTTCAGGCCGTCCTTGACTGGACTCCACCTGAATCGGTTAAGCAAGTTAGGAGTTTTCTTGGCCTAGCCAGCTATTGCCGCTGTTTCGTCGAGAATTTTTCTAAAGTTGCAAAGCCTCTAACTGAACTCCTTAAGAAGGATAAGAAATTCCAATGGACTTCCAAGTGCGAGGAAAGCTTTCAAGAGCTAAAAAGAAGATTGACTTCTGCACCCGTACTTGCACCTCCAGACACCAAAAAGGATTTCGAGATCTTTTGTGACGCCTCACGGCAAGGGTTAGGATGCATACTTATGCAAGATAGACATGTGGTAGCTTATGCTTCACGCCAGTTGCGGCCACATGAAGAGAACTATCCTACCCACGATCTTGAACTCGCTGCCGTAGTTCATGCCCTAACAACTTGGCGACATTACCTCCTTGGTAATCGTTGTGAGATCTATTCCGACCACCAAAGCCTCAAATACATTTTCACCCAGCCAGATCTAAATCTCAGGCAAAGTCGCTGGATTGAGTTGATAAAATTTTATGACTTAGGAATTTCTTACACTCCAGGCAAAGCCAATGTCATGGCTGATGCACTAAGTCGTAAGTCGTATTGTAACAACCTCATGTTACAACAGTATCAACCACTTCTTCATGAGGAATTTCGAAAACTCAATCTCGAGATTGTTCCTCATGGCTATCTTTCTACCTTGGTGGCGAAACCAACCCTTGAGGATAAAATCATAGCCGCCCAGAAACGTGATAGTGGTATTCGAGAGATCAAGAAGAACATTGTTAGCGGAGTTGCTAAATGTTTCTCCATAAATGATCAAGGTGTTGTTTTCTTTGGCACTCGATTAGTTGTACCACGAAAACACAATCTTAGGAGGCTACTCCTCAAAGAAGCTCATGACACTCCCCTCTCAATTCATCCTGGTAGTACAAAGATGTACTGAGACCTACGCCAGAGATTTTGGTGGACTAGTATGAAGAGAGAAATTGCTAAGTTCATTGCCGAATGTGATGTTTGTCGTCGCATTAAGGCCGAACATCAAAGACCTGCTGGCACTCCTCAACCATTGCTTATCCCTGAGTGGAAATGGGATAAAGTCAGTATGGATTTCATCACTGGCTTTCCAAAAACCCAGAAAGGAAACGATGCCATATTCGTTGTCATAGATAGGGTTTCCAAAGTTGCTCACTTCCTTCCAGTTCGCGAGTCTATAACTTCTAGCCAGTTAGCGGACTTGTACGTCTCTAGAATTGTATCCCTTCACGGTGTTCCTTTGGAAATCAATTCTGATCGTGGTAGCCTTTTCACCTCTAGATTTTGGGGAAGCTTCCAACATGCTACGGGAACTCATCTCTCCTTTAGTACGGCTTTCCATCCTCAGTCTAGCGGTCAATTCGAAAGGGTTAACCAAATTCTTGAAGACATGCTCAGAGCTTGTGTTATCATATTCGGAAAGAATTGGGAGAAGTCTCTTCCATTCGCCGAATTTGCTTATAACAATAGTTTTCAATCTAGTCTGAACATGACTCCTTTTGAACTCCTTTATGGACGACGATGTCGAACACCACTAAACTGGTCAGAAACCGGTGAAACACAATTCTTTGGACCGGATATGATCAAGGAAGCAGAAGAGCAAGTTCACATTGTTCGTGATCAATTGAAAGCCGCTCAGTCTCGTCAGAAAAGCTACTATGATCATCATCATAGGAAAGAGAGCTACAATCTGGATGAGAAGGCTTACCTTCGGGTTACTCCTCTCAAGGGAACCCAACGATTCGGTATCAAAGGCAAATTGGCCCCACGTTACATCGGACCTTTCCGCATTCTTGCTAAACGTGGAAAAGTTGCCTACCAACTTGAACTACCCCCGCACCTTTCCCGAGTACATGATGTATTCCATGTGTCACAACTCAGGCGTTGCTTGAAGGACCCCATCCGCGAAGTAAACCATGAAACGCTTGATCTCCAAGATGACCTTTCTTATCGAGAATACCCCGTTCGTATTCTTGATTCCGCAGAGCGTGTCACTTGTCGTCAGAAGATTAGGTTTCTGAAAGTGCAATGGTCACACCACTCTGAGAGAGAAGCTACGTGGGAAAGAGAAGACCGTCTCAGTGCCGAGTACCCCACCTTCCTCCCGTAGACTTCTGAATCTCGGGACGAGATTCTTTTGAGTGGGGGCGAGTTGTCACAACCCCAAGTTAGGTATGTGCTAGGGTAAGCTTAGGCCTTTGCATCATGATAAAAATTTCAAAAGAAATTGAAATGGGAGAGAACACCCCCCAGATGAATTAATTCAAAAGGCCAGATAAAAATCTTCTCCAAAAATTCATGTTAGAATTTTGAAAAGTTTTATAAATGAGTGTGATCACATATCAAGTGATGTGGGACCCACCCCATGCTCATAGATTTTTCAAATATTCAAACAGGAGCATGGAATTAAATTTAAACCCCTATTTGAATTAAAGTTCAAATTATTTGAATTTTAAAAATGTTCAAACTTTACAAGTGGCTAACCTAGTATATTGTCATGCCGCATAAAAAGTTTCAGCATTTAATAAAATGCCTAGCTAATTATTTAGCACAACAAAACAAAAAGACAGAAAGAAAAACAGAAGAAAAGAAAAAAAGGAAACTCACCTGGCTTCCAGCCCGACTAGCTCCCCCGCAGCCCACCTTGCCGGCCCAGCCCACCTGGAGCTCCCCTGTCGTCTTCCCCGGGCACGAGCACACAGCTGCGTTCCCGGCATGCCGCAGCCGTCGCGGTGGCAGCCTGCCAGCCGCGCACCTGCCTCCTTCTCGATGCCACGCACGCCAGGAGACGCCCCACATCTCACTTCCCCCCTCCTCGCCCTCTGGTTCGTCCTCCCCGCGAAGAACAGCGGCGCCCCCGTAACCTAGCCGGAGCACGGCGACGCCCCGGCGCGGCGACTGAAGCCCTAGAGCTCCGTCGACTTGTCCAACACGTCTGCAGTCGTCGTCTACGTCGAGCCACTGCGCCAATCAAAGCTCAACGCCACTGGAGACGACGCCAGGTTCAATGTTTCACCGCCGGCCGCCGGGAAGAGAAGCTCCAAATACGTCGCCGTCGAGAGACCCCCGACCCCGCCGTCTTCCCCATTCGAATCGGGGTGAGCCACTCGTAATTTTGCCTCTATCCCCACCTCCTCCCGTGCCCCGCAGCTGGATTCCGGCAAGGCCAGTGCCTCGGCCGTCGCCGCGGTTGACCCCCCCGTCGCCACGGTGCACGACTTGGACCCCCGATGGCCTAAACGGACGCGCGGGCTCCCCAGCAACCTGTCCGTGCCCTCTAATCCCTCCCCGTGAACAAAACCCCTACTCCGGCAAGACACCGGCGAGTCCCGAGCCGCCGTCGCCATTAACCCCTCCCCTCTCTCACTGACCCGTGGGCCCGAGGCCACTAAGCTAATCCCCCCCTAACCCGCTGACTATTGGGCCCCAGCACCCTAACCCCTCTCTGTTAATTAAACAGAGAGGATTAAATCTCTCTGCCACTGACATGGCTGGTCCACCAGTCAGACCCCTGCTGATGTCATGCTTGCATCAGCATGACGCAGTAAAGAAATTCCAGAAAATTAGAAATGATTTATAGAAATTCCAGAAAATCCAGAAAATAGCCCAAACTTTGGAAATTCATAGAAAATTCATATTTACTCCAAATTGGACAAATAATATATGAAAAATGATCAGGAGAAAATAAGTTATCCAAAAATCAAACTTTCAACTATGTTTGAGTTGAATTTAAATTGGTACCAGTAGCATTTGTCATTTGATTTAATTGGAATTTATTCAAATTAAATTCAAATGCTTTTGCAACTTGGACCATGGCAACATGCTACATTTCAACCACACATCAGAGGCATATCATACACATTTCAAAATGATTCAAATTGATCAAACAATGTCACATGTAACTTGGCTAAGTTTGAATTCAAATTGGAGTTTGAATTTTCAATTCAATTTGCAATATACTCCATTTAAATGGAATTGCTTCACACATCAAAGCATATACATCAAGTTTCAACCTTCAACCATGTGATTGTGCATTGTATTTACTTTGCTACCTTGTTTGTTGTTTGTCGAGTAGAGGTGGAACCGGAGCAGGAGGCTGCCCCCTTCGTTGAAGCCCCCGAACCCGAACCTCGTCAGCAAGGCAAGCAAACCCCCTTTGATCATGTCTATAAAATCCCAATTCCCTCTCAGTCTCGTTTATGCATGTTTAGGAGATCACCTTGTATCGATTCTACCGCGTAGTTGAACCCATATCCGATGCATGACCTATCATCTTGTCACAGTAGTAAGCAAACCACAATCCTAGCCGACATAGGAGTTGACTGATATCATGTGGCCCCTGCAACTGCCACTTCTTATTGCATGCTTAGAGTTTACAATGAGGATGTTTTGATGTGAGTCGGGATGATAGTGAACATGGTGTTGATGAAAGTGAAACTGTGTTGGTGAATCTACCCTAATACAAGGTGAACGATGAGAGGCTGTGTAGGAGTACATAGTGGGTTGTCTCGTTGAACACCGCCCTAAGCCCGAGTTCTTGTGTGGTGATCCAAGACGAAGAGTACTACCACATGTTGGGCACATGGACCCCCGGTCAACCTACTAACTCACCCCTTCTCAGTTCAATGAGTCGCATTAGTTCGGAGTTCTGGTAGGTCTGCGGCACGGTCTGCGAAGTGGAAGAACGGCTATTCAGACCGGCTTGGGACCCTGCACACATCTTCTGGGACCACATCGGTAAACCGGCCGGGTTCACGATGTGGATTCCAGCCCAGATAGGCGTCTCCATTGAATTTGAGTTGGTTGTGAGGTAAAAGTTGTGGGAATTATCTACGCCGGCACCTCTTGAACGGTGTCGAGTACAAAGGCGGTAACTGATAGTTTCATGTGTGTAGCAATACACCCCTGCAGCGTTAATAAACTATTCGAATAGCCGCGTCCGCGGTAAGGGACTACTTGGAGAGCTATGCTCGATTATTAGACAACTTGAACTGGATACTTCTAAAACACACCAAGATAAGCGTGAGTGCTATGGTGTGCTTCTCGTGGGGAAGTCGAGGAAGTAACCATAGTGGTGTAATTGGTTGAAGAGATGTAGTGGACTCGTGTACACTTCTTACCTCAAGTCTGGTACTCGTCGTTCAGGACTAGCCAAGTCAAAGATGGCACTTCTGCAAGTGAAACCCCACCTCCCTTTACCTTGATACATGTGCATGAGTAGTATAGTTCCTACGTAAGTCTTGCTGAGTACGACTTTTTACTCACGTTTGCTTATTCTATGTTTTAGATGAAACCACCAACCCCGATGGTGGCTTCTCCCCGAAGCTCGAAGAATGAAGACTCAGACCAAGACCAAGCTAGTGTAGTCCCAGTCAGACGACTGGTTCCCTCGTGGAGGGCTTGTTTTTAGATAAGGCTTCTCTAAGCCATTTTGTTAAACTTGTCTGTACTCAGACCTACTTTGCTTCCGCTTGTCTGTTGTAATGTTGGATCACATGCTTGTGATCTCTGTGTGCACTCTGTAAGAGTTATCAATAAAGATGTATACTTTGTAGAGAATTGCAATGATACCTGTTGTTCTTACTAGACATGTGTGCTGCGTGTATGTTTATAACATGCATGTCTTAGTATGGGTTTTCGAGACCTTAGTTGTGATCTGGCTGGCGGTCTTTTATACACCAAGTGGCCCTTAGATGTGCGCAGCTTGGAGCATCGCGATGCGATTGTTCGAGACTCTGTCTCGTGCACATTTTGATGTATGATCGAGCCCGCCTAGACCCCGACTAAGTGATCGGGCTGGAGTAAGTCTATGTAAGGGTTATAATACAATCGATAGTATGGTTGAGGCGACTTGTCTATGAGTATGGGAGTTCATCACCCATATCAATTAGACTTGTGTGTGGACGATGAGGACCCATCTCAGTGGATCATCCGGCCTGAATGGGATGCCCCTCACGTTCGATGATTTCCGAGAACGTTCTGTGCTTGGCCTTGTCTGCTTAGACAAGTGGGTACGGTTCTCGGCTCTCCATATGATTGTGTTGTAGCGAGGCTTGCATACGCTAACCCCGGGTCCCGACAAAAGGCATTATGAATTCAAGGTGAACATCATGCCAATATAAAAGGTGTGTGGGTATTGCCGATAGGATGTCTCATATGATCCCATACGCAAAAAAAATCACGTGAAACGGAATACTACAACATGAGTCATAGCAAGTTGAAGTTTGAATTAAATTTAAATTCAAACAGATCAAAAAGTACTTGAATGTGGTGTATAAATTATGGGGACATGAACTATATTACATGAGTGTTCCAATTCAAAAGGAATCTATTGAATTGGATCAACGGTATAGAAGATACGACCTCCGAAAATTTAAATTTGAATTTAAATAAATTCAAATTCAAAAACATAAAAATGTGTGGAAAGTTGAATCTATGATAAACTACAGATCAATACGAGCGTATAGGAAAAAGAATCATCTAATTCCGATATACGGTTAAAAAGATATAGCTAATACAGTTCTACGGTTCAAACTGTGAAAAAGGGCCCCTTTGCGAATAAACTAAAAGTTTAGTCGCGAATAGATCCTCATCTACGGAGCGAACAGTCTTCCCTCCGGTAAAATTACCGGTGCGCGTTCGCTAAATAAAAATCTGAGGTTAACCGGAGAAACCCGAAGTCAACGCCGGTTAACCGAAAAAACCGAACCCTAGATCTGATATTCCCCGATCTAATCTTAGCCGTCGGATTTCGATCCGACAGACGAGGTGGCGGCGACGACAGACGGTGGCTCTCCGCCGGCATTGGGGCGGGTGGCCGGGCGGCACGTAGGTCGGGGTGGCCGTCGCGCGGAGGCTCCGGCGACGTCGCGGCTGGCGAGCTTCGCCGGCGGGGCGTGCGGGTGGCCGGGTCGTGGCGGCGGAGGCGCGTGGAGGTAGCGGTCACGGCCGGGGGCGGCAGTGTGGCGCGGCAGGGGCAGCGGCGCGCTCCGGCGGCGTAGCAGCTCCGCGATGGCCTCCGGGTCCAGTGGCTCGGGTCCCGCTGATTTCTGAAAATCTATTTATAGGCTAATAGGGAGAGAAAAATCAGAAAAAAAACTCGAAATCGACTCCAAGTCCAATTGTGCACGCGGCGAAAACAGGCCACTAGGCTAGCTGGTGGCCCAACTACAAAAATTATTATTTTTCGAAATTTCTATATGGTCAACCAACCTGACAGAACATTTATATAAAATAAAATATTAATAATAAAAATAATTGTGTTTGCCGAAATTACTATTTTAGCTATTATGCTATTTTCATAAATATCTTTTATGCAATTAAACCCGTATGGGCATTATAAAAATCCAAAAAATACTTTGTGAGTTATTTATAATTCCCATAACACATTTAAGAACACCTACAAATATTTTCAACCCTTTTCAACTTTCTTTTGAATGGGGGATAAGTCATTTTATATCCTCTCCAATAAGTTACCTCTAGTTGAAAAAAATGTTTTGAATATTTAGAAACCCAAATAATTATTTACAACATTTACCAACTCTTTTAATACTTTGAAGGAGTCATATTACCTTCTCTCATTTTATTTTTTTGGATTTTATTTAAATAATAAATGCCAAAAACACTAACAATGAATAATAGGGAATGTCCTTTTATGCCTCTCATTTTATTATTCAGTTAACCTCCAAAAGTTTCAGATCCTAGCGAAGGTCAACATATCAAGAAAACAATCATTATTATAATTAATTTATTAACATTCCAAATTTTGGAAAATTTTGGGATGTTATATATGATTATTATAATGTTGACTATATTCGACGAAGGATGGGAGGTCCAGGCTATCCCGCCTCGATGCTTTGTTCTATTCGATTCACCTAGGATATGAGTTTCGGGTATTGTGTCTCTTGACCAGCGTTCCTAACCGCGTGTGGGATTCTATGGGGTCCCCCCTTCTTACCTACCTAGCTTCAAATATTTCTAGTTGTGGCCCAAGATGATTTACCATTTGAAAACCGTGTGTGTAACTAGTCTGCAGCAAGTGGGTTTAAATCAAACTAGACCAGTGGGATGGTATATCCTATTGGTCCACACTTGGCCGGCGAGGTCCATGGAATGGAATATACCTCGGCAAATCAAACCCAGTTGAGAAGGAAGAGTCTGATCCGAGAGCGCGGCCGGCTTATGGATTGGGTGTCGACTCCCCGGGGCCACCCGAATTTGTTCGTTGTTAGTTAGAGGAATTATGACGTCTGGATCTCTCGGAACAACTCTTCAATAAGTTTATTTAAGGGGCCCCACTGAGAGAGCCGGCGTACATGCGGAGCTTATAATGGGAAATTGGTACACCCCTTTAGGGTTAAATCTTTTCGAGAAGCCGTGTCCACGGTTATGAACGACTTAAGACCTACTCCTTGTTCATAGACAACAAAAACTGAGGTAATCTATAAACTTGATGAGCGTGTGTGTGCCTTGACTTCTTCTTCTTCATTGGGATATGAAAGAGGAGGACAAGGATAGGACAGGTGTTATGACTGCGTAAGTAGGTGGATAGCAGACTTGTTGGAGGCGATTTCTCATCGAATGCTTGGTTCTCATCTTACTCTAAATAGATCGTTATCCACTTCATATATTGCTAGTGGGGATAAAACCTCAACTACTACCCCCATCTTACCGTGAGAAGTTAGTTATCTAACTTGGTGATATAGCTCACCCCCTTCTTCTCTCTTTTATGTACTCTATGCAAGCGATCTTGGACTACAGAGGTGCTTGACGACCCTTTTTCTGGACGCCTTCGTGGAGACTCGACGACGACTAGTTATGTGGATCCCGACAGAGAGCCTGGACCCATGTGCTTATGCGGATCGATGTGTTTTACCTTTTCCACTAGACGTTTGATTGTAGTTTGTACTCAGACATATATCTTCCGCTGATGTATTGTATTAGGGCAGTTGTATGCCGATTGTATGAGATGTTGTACCCTTGTACTTGTAATGTTGTGATATCATGTTGAAATGCGAGATGTATGGCTTCATCATATGTCGCAAGGGTCCGATATGTGCTTCGTCCTCGGGTCTGGAAAGAAAAGTCCAGATCTAAAATAGTACCGCTTATCGGGTCTTACAGCCGAGTCCTTATGACATAATTACCGTTTATGGAAGCTGGGAAATAGCCGCATCCTTTGAGAGAGAAGACTCTACGTACGCGGAACAAGCGGGCGCCCAACTAAGACTTGAAATCTACAAGGAAAGGGTGGACCCGGCCGACCCGACACTACTTAAAAAACCAACTCCTGACTCTAACCTCAAGTTTGAGCCGGCAGAAGATACCAAGAAAGTTGTTTTTTTCCCAGGCGATCCCTCCAAGCAATTCATCATTGGGACACGGCTGCCCGACAAATAGGAAAGCGCGCTAATCGAGTTCATCCGTGAGAATCGGGACATCTTCGCATGGAAACCCTCAAACATGCCAGGCGTCCCGAGAGAACTCACTGAGCACCACCTCAACACCGACCCCAAAATGAAGCTGATCAAACACTTCCTCCGTCGCTTTAACGAGGAGAGAAGAGAAGCCATGGGAGAAGAAGTAACCCGGCTCCTAGCTACCGGGTTCATCGTGGAAGTATTTCAGCCAAATTGCCTGGCCAACCCTGTCCTAGTCCTTCAGCAAAATGGAACTTGGCGCATATGCGTCGACTATACGGAACTCAACAAAGCATGTCCCAAAGATTCTTTCTCCCTGCCACGGATAGACCAAATCATCGACTCCACGACGGGATGTGAGCTCTCATGCTTCCTGGATGCTATCACCAGATAAAGATGGTCGTCGAACACCAGGAAAAAACATCTTTCATCACGCCCTTCGGAGCCTTATGTTATACATCGATGTCGTTTGGCCTGAAAAACGCAGGAGCCATGTACCAACGCACCATCTAGAAGTTCCAAATAGAACAGATCGGGCGCAACGTACACGCGTAGGTCGATGACATAGTGATCAAGACCGAAAAGGCCGACTCATTGATTAAAGACTTGGAGGAAACATTTGCGAATCTCCGCACTTACCGGATGAAACTGAACCCGGCCAAATGCACCTTTGGAGTACCAGCCGGGAAACTTCTAGGATAGATCATATTATAAAGAGGCATCAAGGCAAATCTGGAGAAGATAAACAAAATCTTGTCTCTATCACAACGAACCTCTATCCGGGGTGTCCAAAAGATCACCGGGTGCATCGCCGCCCTCAACAAGTTTATAAGCCGGCTCGGCGAAAAGGCCATTCCCCTGTACCGGCTCCTATAGAAAATGGATACATTCATCTGGAATAAGGAAGCCGGCGAAGCCCTCGAGGCCCTGAAACTCCAGTAATCCCAAGCACCGGTCCTGGCGGCTCCAAAGACAAAGGAGCCCATGTTGCTCTACATATCCGCAAACAGCAAAACCTTCAACGCCGCCGTGGTGGTCGAACGAAAAGAAGGAAAGAGCAACTACTCCAACGACCCGCCTACTATGACAGCGAGGTGCTATCCATCTCCAATCAGCGCTATCCGCATTGGCAGAAGCTGGTCTTGGGAGTCTTCATGTCAAGCCGAAAGCTGAAACAGTACTTCCAAGGGCATTCCGTCATTGTCGTTAGCTCAGCACCACTACGAGACATCATACAGAATAGGGAGGCGACGGGGCGGATAGCAAAGTGGGCCATAGAATTTGGGGCCTATGACATAAAATATGAGCCGCGCACGACTATCAAATCCCAAGCTTTAGTCGACTTCATCAATGACTGGATGGAACTAAAAATACCACCAGATAAGCCAACCACCAATTACTGGACCCTGCACTTCGATGGAAGCCGACAATTACAAGGATCCGGGGCCGGGGTGGTCATTACTTCTCCTCAGGGGGAAAAATTATGCTACGTCCTCTAGCTACATTTCCACTACACCAACAACGCGGATGAGTATGAAGCACTTCTACATGGCCTTCGACTCGCCCGAGAGATGAATATAACCAGGATACACTATCTAGGAGACTCAGATCTAGTCGCCCAACAAGTCTCCGGGACATGGAACTCCAGGGACCCATTGATGGCGACTTACCACCGAGAAGTATCACGACAAGCCGGTTTCTTCAGGGATACCAGATCAACTACATAGAGAGAAAACTCAATGAGGCAGCCGAAGCTTTGTCTCGACTGGGATTACAACAGAAGCCAATTTCCCCAATGTTTTCCTATATATCCTGGAACACCCCTTCGTACGGCTCCCAACCGAAGAGGAAATAGCAGTGCCAGACCCGGAAATGGCCCTGGTAGAGGCACTCCACGCCACCCCAGAATGGGTCACACCTTACCTGGATTACAAGACACGAGGAATACTGCTAGATGACGAGTTTCTGTCCAGAAAAATCATCAGACAAGCAAATCCTTTGTAATCCACAAGGACGAACTCCAACTAATTCCCACAGGCGTCTTCCAACGGTGTGTCTTGCCAGAGGAAGGACGCAAATACTCAACGAGATACAGTTGAGCGATTGCGGTCATCACGCCGGCTCTCGTTCTACGGTGGCCAAAGCCTATAAACACGGTTTCTACTGGCCAACGGCTCACGCCGACGCAAAGGAGATAGTGAAAAAATGTCACGAATGTCAACGCTACGCTCGGGAGGACCATGTTCCGGCTAAAGAACTACGGATAATCCCGATAACCTGGCCCTTTGCAGTATGGGGGCTGGACATGGTGGGCCACTTCATGCGTTCCCAGAACAAGAACACTCACCTCCTATTGGCAGTCAAAAAATTCACCTAATGGGTGGAAGTAGAGACGGTTAACAAATGTGACACAAAGACGACTTTGAAGTTCCTAAAGAACATCATCTTCCGGTTTGGATACCCGCACAACATAATCACCGACAACGGAAGCAATTTGTCGGAAGGAATCATGGAAAGATTCTACAATAGGAACACATTAGACTGAACCTAGCCTCCGTAGCACATCCATAGTCAAATGGACAAGCCGAACGCGCAAACCAGGAACTCCTCCGAGGAATCAAACCCCGACTCCTTCTTCCTTTACAACAGTCTCCTGGTTGCTGGGAAGACGAGCTTCCCTCTGTGTTATGGAGCATCCGAACATCTCCAAACCGTTCGACGGGGTACACACCTTTCTTCCTCGTCTACGGAACCGAGTCGATCCTACCAAGTGACATAAGGCACGACTTGCCTCGATTCATGACGTAGTAGAAGCCGACAATGAGAAAGAAAGACAATACTCTCTTCTCCTCCTCGATGGAGAACGTGACATCGCCACTTCAAAGTCGGAAATTTACCAATAGGACTTGAGGCGATACCATAGCCGAAGAATCAAGAGACGTACCTTCCAAGATGGAGACTTAGTCTTATGTCTCATACAAAAGAAGGACAACATGCGCAAGCTGTCTTCACCATGGGAAGGACCCTTCGTGGTAAGAAAAAACCTACACAACGGATCATACTATCTGGTGGATATACGAGAGGAGTCCAAATCCAAAATTTCAGGAGAAGAAATGCCCCAACCATGGAACATCGCGCAGCTCCGTCCCAACTACACGTAGCCCCGTTGGTAAGAAAGTTGCAATACCAGCCCCTCCTCCTTTTTCTCCCTCTCCTTTTGTACGATAAGTATGGAGCCGACTCCTGAATAGACAACTCTGCTTATTACCTTCCCCCGTGCCATAAGATCAATTTACTAAGCTTTTGTTTTCCGCAAGTATTTGTTCTTTTTCCTGGATCAGTCTATCAAGGAAAAATATCGCATGTAAGCTTGATGCAGAATAGCACTTCTATGATCTAAGGTATTGGCTTATGATTTACTCCAACGACTGATACGTCCCAAACGTATCTATAATTTCTGCTTGCTCCATGCATGTTTTGTGTGACTTTGCCATGTTTTGCTTGAACTTTCATACACTTTTGAACCTATTTGGACTAACCTACTAACTCAGTGCACCCAGCTGTCAGTTGATGTTTTCTGTTGTTTTTGTATTTCAGGTTTTCCGGCCATTAAAAGTGCTCCAAAAAATCCAGGAAAATCAGATAAAAAATCAGCATCGCGGAAGCTTCCGGAAACACCAAAGCAACGAAGGGGGGCCACCACCAGGGAGCCAGGAGGGTCCCTAGCGCGACCCCACCCTAGGCCGTGCCAGGAGGCCTCCTGGCTGCTTGGTGGGTCCCCTAGACGCCGCCCTTCTCCTATATTTACCCCTTGGGGTGGAAACCCCTAAGACGGAATCCTTTTTCGCAATCTCGCCTCTGTTCCGCCGCCGCCGCCGTTTCAAGATCGGGGCTGCCTGGAGAAGCTGCTCCGGCACCCTGCCGGGAGAAACTACCCCCTCTGGGAGACCATCCATAGCCATGGACGCCTCCCAGATGTACCGTGAGTAGTTCCCCTTGGACCATGGGTCCGTGACCAGTAGCTATGTGATCTATCTCTCCCTCTTTTGTGCTTCCACTTTCGAGTCCTTGTGAGCTGCCTCACATGATCGAGGCATCTATGTAATTTCTGCTGTTGCTTTGCTGAGTTTGTTGGGATCTGATGGATTATGAGACTATGTTCAGATTGTGATGAGTAATATATTTGGTTCTTCTCTTTTATATTTTGTTCTTGAGTAAATTCTTGCATGTTGTCCATTGCGGTATTTGCTTTGGCAAAGTATTTTATTTGCAACTCCAAGAGAGAGCGTTATTCTTGATTGTGGGTTCAGCCCCTTGATGTCTAGCTTGAGTGATAGAAACATGAGACTATAGGATGTGTTGTTGCCACCAGGGATAAAACAACGGTGCTTGTACTTGCGGGTGCAAGGATTGTTTACTTTACGCAAAGTTCTTTTAATGCAGTTGTATGTTGCTTTGAGTTAACACTTTAGGTGGGATTCGCAACTTAATACCAGCGAGATGTTCTGGATAGATATCTCAAGGTGGATGATTCGTAGTAGATGCAGATGGATTTCGGTCTACTTACCTTGGCGTATTTCCCATTGCTTTTGAGCCCTTCCTTTCTTTGCAACATAGTTAGCATTGCGGTGCCTTCATAATCCTGTCAATTTCCCAACTGTGATTTGTTTACCTCTCTAGCACTTTTATCGTCTTTTGGGAGAGAGACATCACTAGTGAAAATCAGGGGACCTCGGTCCATCTTCACATTACTGTTCACACTACCAATTTACTTTCAGTGTTTACTTTTCCGTTGCTATCACTATCATTATTAAGTCTTCGTTAATCCTTTGTAAACAGCAAGGCCAGAGGAATTGACAACTCCTCTGTACTCGTTGGCAGCAAAGTTATTTGTATCTGTGTGCATGTCCAGGTGAAGTTAGCAACCTCGGTTGTGAACGGCGCCATTGTTCACTTTACCACCTACTTGTATCTCTTCAGTCCTACTGGAGACAATCTAAACCTTAGCATCTTCGCTAAGGGAAACTTGTCGTTGTGCTACATCAAACCTTCCACTTGGGGTAACCAACGAGGGGTGAGAAGCCATCAACGACTCATAAGGGGCCACGGTGACCCTGAATCTAAGCAAGCATGTGAGGACCCTCAACTGTAGGGGATCGTTTGTAGCATTTTCAATAAATAAGAGTGTCGAACCCAACGAGGAGCAGAAGGTATAGGTAAGTGACTTTGGTAAACAAATAGCTTTAGGAACTGAAAGATAGTTTTTTAGGGGTTTTTCGATATAAGCAACAAAAAGGTAAAAGCGAGCAAAGTGAAAGGCACTAAGGAGTAACAAGTGGCCCAATCCTTTTCAGCGAAGGATAGGCCTAGCAACTGAACTTATAAAGGCTAAGACGTTCTTGAGGACACATGGGAGGAATAGTCACGTGCTTTCGCCATATTCCGCAGCGGTACTATGTGCTGAGTGGATAAGTGTTAAGTGGGTGGATCTATGCTAGTACACATTCTAGACTAAGATATGTGCACTCTTATGATTAAACATCTTGCAAGCGTCCTAAAATACAAGATAGTAATTAAGGGAAAAGCCTAACCATAGCAATACAATCGATGATCCATTGTTCCCTTGTGCAAAAGCGTGCGAACTAGGGTTCAGGTTTCTGTAACTCCGGCAACCCACCGTAAGCATTCTTTATACACAATGCATTCCCCTAGGTCGTTAATAAGGAGAAGTGTTGAGTGTTCGACTCACACAACACCACTAGGAAAATAACAACACAACTTAAATATACAACAACACATATTACTTCAACATCATATGATTACTAACAACTAGACTTCTCCCATGTCCTCAAGAACTACAGTAACTACTCATACGAAATAGAAGAGATCATTATCAGTGGGGATAAATAGATGATAAACAATCTGTACACAATGATATTTCTCCAACAAAACTCAAAAGCATTCATCACACAGAAGTAATCAACACCGGTAGAGTAGAGATGATAGATAATACGGATTACAACACATGTTGAACTTGTGAGGTGAGATTGGATGATGATGAGATGGTGCTGATGTTGGGGATGATGTTGATGATGATCTCGATGATGCCCGTGACGATGGTGATGATGTTGGCGATGATCTCCCCTTCCGGAAGGTGTTCTCCCCGGCTGAATTTTCCCGCCGGAGATGTCTTTTCTCCTCTGTTGGTTTCCTCCACGGAGGGGCGGAGGAACTCGCGAAACTCCTCTCTCCTTAGGGTTTTCGGACGACGAAGGATTAATAGGCCAGAGGGGGAGCCTGGGGTGGCCCCAGGGGTCCAGGGGCCACCCGACGTGGCCAGGGGTGGGGTCGCGCCAGGGGGGCGCCTGGGCTCCTGGTGTCCCCCCTTTGGTCTCCGTTTTGTGTGTCCCCGTCATTCTTCTGGAAAATGACCTCCATCGATTTTCAGGTGATTTGGAGGTCTTCTGTTTCAGCAACTCAGCGTCCACTTTTCACCGCTGAATCCTGCGTATGCTGCTTCGGCATCGGAAAGTTGCAAACTGTGTAAAACAAGCCAAAACAACATAAGAATAGCATCATAACATGAAATTTATCAATGAATAGGAAAGAATTACTATATAAAATAGTGATGCATTTTGGACGTATCAAATCCCCCAAGATTAGACCTCTCTTGTCCCCAAGCGAATAATGAGCTCGGTAAACCTATCCACAAGTTTATAGAGTGAAATGTCGATAAATAGAATACAGACAAGAGGCATCAAGATTCCTTCACCAAACTCAAGCATCCTCAACAGCAACCTCAACTCATAAGGTACTTATGAGAAAGTAATAACAATTACAAACAAAAGAAGCACTAAGAAAACACATGAAATTATGGCAAACATATCCTTGGTCAAAGGACAACTAATAACTTTTACTTTTGCTCTTTCTATTTATAATGAAACAATTTCAAGATTTTGAAAGAACATGTTATTAGTCATGAAATGAGAATGCTAACACAAAGGAATATGATTGCTTAGCAAAAGCTTCCGCAAACAACTTACTTATCAAAAGATAATGTCAACAATGATGTAGCATGGAAAAACTTAATGCAATATTATACAAATGAATCCTCATCAACATCAAATGTCTATTCTCTTTAAGGAAGGAAGGAAGTGGGAAAAAGTGACTCAACATAAAAGTAAAGGAAAGGCCTTGTTATAGGCAAGCAGGGAAAACTCTTGTACTATCCTTAAATCAAACAAAATGAAAACAAATTTTTGGAGGTGCGTAGTTTGTCAACGAATGCTAATAGATAGCTCAAATACTTCTCAAGCTGGATAAGTTTCGAGGAACGGCTCCCAAGTGGGGATGATCACATCCCCTTAATCTCCTTTGTTTATCACAGCCAAAGTTTCGTGTTTCTCATAGACCAAGCGTGAAGGAGGGTTTGTTTGTTGTATTATCTTTCGTGATGGGTGCACTCATGCCAGTTCCTGCTCGTATTATGGGTTCCGCCCGGGGTAAAACTTGTCAAACTGAAGAAGATCATGAATTACCTACTACTTCCTCATGAGCTAAACCAGAGGCACAAAACAGAAGATTTTGAACATTTAAGGATAACACATAAATTCTATACTTCTAGGAGTGGTAGGGAATACCACGAATAGGAAGGTATAGTGGACTCATAAGGAAGATGTTGGTTTCAGGGTATGGATGCATAAGCAGAAATTTCTTGGCAAATAGTTTGTCTAACAAATGCTTTGAGAGAATAGACAAATGATGCTAACTTAGATGCAAAGCATATAAAGCATAAACATTAAGATAAGCATGGCACATCAAGTTGTCTTCCTTGTCAACATAACACTTCAAGCCTAACAACATAAAGGTTTTGGCTATGTCGCTACTTGAGAAAACATGCATGTTGTCATGACCAAAGCTATGTTTGCCAAAATTAAATAAAGTTTTCAAAGCCATACCTGATATAAGGTCAATACTCCCCATAAGAATCATCATATAAGGTCGATTGCGTGAAGAGAATACCGAGTGCAGCGAAGGAACCAATAGATTTCTCATTAATATTCCATCATAGACGACTTCACTCTCACGGATGTACCCCAGCAAATCCCATGGTCAGGGACCTTGGGTTAGTCATGAGAGGCACAGGTTGGACGATATCTCGTCGGCTAACAGGAGGATACGTTCCTGCTCGATATTATTGCTTGGTGATGGCGATTACAGGGGAGCCAAGGCCGGTGCGCACAAGGCTATGGTTACAGATTGTGTATTGGTCGATCTTGACATCTCCTCTCCTAGCCCTTATATACTAGGCTAGGTCTCGGGGAGTCCGTCCTGGATTAAAAAGGAGGTTTCCTAGCCCTGATCTTGTACTGTACGGCAAGTTTGCACCTTCCTTATGAGTCGGAGACTCCTACATCGGCGCCACTAGTGGGCCAAGGCTGGGTCCAGGCGGCATCCTGTGGGCCTTCTGTCTTCAGGTACACCGGGTAGGCCCATCCATAGGAGTCGTGGGGTCACCCCCTCGTCAGTAGCCCCCGAGTGCCTGGGGGACTCGAAGAGTCGCGCAAGGACTCGAGTCCATTCTTACATCGTTTCGATGTATGCACGGTTCAACCGCGGGTCGCTGGCAGTCTGGGGCCATGACAAAACCTGTTTCGAGGGATTGCTAAGCTGAAAGGGCCTAAGGAGTCGACTGGTCGAGCCTTGGTGAATTGCGCTAGTGGCAAAAATCGTAGTAGCCCAATCAAACTCACGTCCCTCGACATGATCTTGGAAAACTGGTGTCGAGAAAAAGTCATGTCGCTGCAGGTCTTACAGTGATCAATTGCCGCCAGTAAAGTTCGTAGCCTAGGCGCGTCCGCCCGGCTTTTTCTATCATGCAAGCGCATGGAAAAGATTGGGAGTGAAATCGCTCTGCGGCAAGTCTCAGCCCGGACGATCTGCGCAGCGGGGTCTTACCTACACGCTAAGCTTGCGTGGCATCTGGGCACAGTGTATCGTGTTCCAGGAATATGTATTTTATTGAGGGGAGGAGCCTAGTTGATGATGCACCCACTTAGAATAAACAATCAAGTGAGCCGTTTTAGCGGTCACTCGCGGAGCTTTGGCGAGTGCTCGGGTGAGGATTAATGTAGAGGAGTACTTGCTCGGAAGGTCGTTGAGTGCTCGGGTACTCAGAGTTTTGCGAGTATCGCCTTCGCTCTCGGGGTAAGGGAGCACCCGATACTCTTGGTCCCGTACGATCTGGCGAGTGCAGGTCTGCTTATCTTGTGTTGTGGTGAGGGAGCACCCGTAACTCTCATGGGTGCGAGTAACCACTCGAGCATGTCTTTACTTCTAGGTGAGGGAGCACCCGAGACTCTCATGGGTGCGAGCAATCACTCGAGCACGTCTTTTGTCTTTTGGGTGATAGAGTACCCTAATGCGTTTTTCTTTCCTTTCGAGTGAGGGAGCACTCGGGACTCTGTGAGTGCGAGTGACTACTCGAGCACGTATTTATTCTTTAGGTGAGGGAGCACCCAAAACTCTAGTGGGGATGCTCCCGATGGGAGTAAAATGTTTTGCCCATCGGAAAAAGATTTAAAAGGTAGTAAATTTAAGGCTGGGAAACGTACTCGATACGCCTTGTTAGGGTGGGACGCTGGGTTGGTCTTCTGGCATCTTGACCACTATAGCCTGTCAAAGGAAATGACTTGGCGCTGTCCCGCCAGAATTTTCGCGTCGTGTGATTATGGTCCTCTTTTTGCGCGCGTAGTGGGTGGTGTTGTTACTGCGCCGATTGGGTTTTCCATCCTTTTCGCTGGACATGGATCGTGCCACGTTTACTGGACGCTGGAATTGGACGCTGCCCCTTCTCGCCTGGTTGTTGGTTAAATAGCAAGCGGCTGGGTAAGTTTTAGGTTTTACCCAGCCATTGCCTTCCTCCTTTCTCTTATGTTTGTCCCCTGTTCTTGAGCCTTCACCTTCCTCCTTTTGATGCTTGCTGCGAAATTTATGACCAAGCGCTCCCGTGCCGCTCCGGAGTCGGCCAAGATGTCTGGCAAGTGGGAGCGCTCGACCTTTGGGGCTGCAGATATTGGCTTGCTGATGGCTGATGGCTTAGTGGTGGAAGATGCCGTGCGGATTCCGGGGGATGTGCATGTTCCCGCTCCGTTGGCAGATGCGCGGGTGTGCTTTCAGGCGTTCTTCCCTCGCGGGTTTGCCGTTCCGATTCACCCTTTTGTTCGTGGTTTGTTGTACTCCTATCGGCTTCAGCTGCATAATTTGACTCCCAATGGGATTTTGCACATTTCTTGCTTTATTACCCTTTGTGAGGCCTTCTTGGGGATCTATCCCCATTGGGGGCTCTGGAAGCGCCTCTTTTGAATAAAGAGGACGAACTCTGAGTATGCTGTGGGGCATGTGGGTATATCTATTAGGGATAAACATTTGTACTTTGATTTGGGGATGCTTGACTCCGTCAGTTCTTGGCAGAAAAGTCGGTTCTATCTGAAGGACCAGCACATTGCTGGGCAACGATTTGGTCTCGCTCCCTTTAATCCCAAGGCCCGAGTGGTCAAGCAGGCTTCATGGTCCCATTCTTTGTCTGCGAAAGAGTCGTCTGAAGTGGCTCTGTTCTTGGAGAGGGTCGCTTTATTGAAGGACAACTTGACCGGTGGGCAGCTCATCTCTGTTTTTATTGGGAGGCGCGTCCATCCATTGCAGTCTCGAGCCGATCCCATGTGGCCGTATAAGGGACTCGAGGACTCAACGAGATGCTCCTCCGAGGAGCTTAATGTCGATGGCCTCTTGGCCCGGATCCAGCATGTGACCAAGTGCTCGAGCGTTTCTGCGATGGGTTTCGTCCTTCCTTATTCTTCTGTTCATGCACTGCCGCAGGTTCGCGTTTTTGAATTTCTCGTCTGATTTGGATGTTAACTTGACTATTTGCTGATGATGCTATTTGCTTTGTAGGGTCATGTTCCTGTGTTGTGCAACCCTCCGCAGCCGGAGGATGCTGATATTCGCAAAGAGCCAGATGCTCCCGCTGCTGACGATGCTGCTCCGAGTGTTGGTGCCAGCATGCTCGTGGGTGCCACTGGTGCTGACGAGTCCATGGGGGTCGGGATGCCGGGGAACGGAGATAGTGAGGAATCGGCTCCCTTTCGTGTCAAGCGGTCGCGGCATTCGGGCGCCGAAGATCTTGACGTGACGAGTGGTGCTGTTCTGCTGTCTGCACCATCTGCTGAGCTGTCGGGACCCGGGGTTAGCGTATGCAAGCCTCGCTACAACACAATCATATGGAGATCCGAGAACCGTACCCACTTGTCTAAGCAGACAAGGCCAAGCACAGAACGTTCTCGGAAAGCATCGAACGTGAGGGGCATCCCATCCAGGCCGGATGATCAACTGAAATGGGTCCTCATCGTCCGTACACAAGTCTAAAAGATATGGGTGGTGAACTCCCATACTCATAGACAAGTCGCCTCAACCATACTAGCGATTGTATTATAACCCTTACATAGACTTACTCCAGCCCGATCACTTAGTCGGGGTCTAGGGCGGGCTCGATCATACATCAAAGTGTGCACGTGACGGAGTCACGAACAATCGCATCGCGATGCCCCAAGCTGCGCACATCTAAGGGCCACTTGGTGTATAAAAGACCGCCAGCCAGATCACAACTAAGGTCTCGAAAACCCATACTAAGACATGCATGTTATAAACATACACGCAGCACACATGCCTTGTATGAACAGCAGGTACCATTGCAATTCTCTACAAAGTATATATCTTTATTAATAACTCTTACAGAGTGCACACAGAGATCACAAGCATGTGATCCAACATTACAACAAACAAGCGTAAGCAAAGTAGGTCTGAGTACAGACAAGTTTAACAAATGGCTTAGAGAAGCCTTATCTAAAAACAAGCCCTCCACGAGGGAACCAGTCGTCTGACTGGGACTACACAAGCTTGGTCTTGGTCTGAGTCTTCATTCTTCGAGCTTCGGTTATAAGCCACCATCAGGGTCGGTGGTTCATCTAAAACATAGATTAAGAAAACGTGAGTACAAAATCGTACTCACCAAGACTTACATAGGAGCTATACTACTCATGCATATGTATCAAGGTAAAGGGAGGTGGGGTTTCACTTGCAGAGGTGCCAGCTTTGACTTGGCTAATCCTGAACTACGAGTACCAGACTTGAGGTAAGAAGCGTACACGAGTCCACTACATCTCTTCAACCAATTACACCACTATGGTTACTTCCTCGACTTCCCCACGAGAAGCACACCATAGCACTCACGCTTATCTTGGTGTGTTTTAGAAGTATCCAGTTCAAGTTGTCTAATAATCAAGCTAAGCTTTCCAAGCAGTCCTTAACCGCGGACGCGGCTATTCGAATAGTTTTGTTAACCCTGCAGGGGTGTACCGCTACACACACGTGTCATCAGTTACCGCCTTTTGCATGCCATCGTTCAAGAGGTGAAAGCGATGATGCCACCACAACACTTCGCCCACAGCTCCGTTCTAGTCCAGAGAGTCACCTATCTGAGGGGGATCCGCATGGAAGTCCGGCCGAGGTTCTAGTACAGCCTCAAACGATGTGTGCAGGGTCCCAAGCTGGTCTTGAAAAGCCGTTCATCCACTTCGCAGACCGTGCCACAACCCTACCAGAACTCCGAACTACGGCGACTCTTGGGGTTCGAACGGGGTGAGGTACTAGGATGAGAGGGGTCAGTGAGCCCAATGTGTGGTTGTACTCTTCTTCTTGGATCACCACACAAGAACTCGGACTTAAGGCGGTGTTCAACGAGACAACCCACTGTGTACTCCTACACAGCCTCTCATCGTTCACCTTGTATTAGGGTAGATTCACCAACACGTTTCACTTTCATCAACATCATGTTTATCATCAACCCGACTCACATCATAAGCAACCTCATTGTACCACTAAGCATGCAATAAGCAGTAACAGTTGCAGGGGTCACATGATATCAACCAACTCCTACATCTGCTACGATTGTGGTTTGCTTACTACTGTGACAAGATGATAGGTCATGCAAAGGATATGGGTTCAACTATGCGATAGAAACGTTATCATGGTGATCATCCTAAACAATGCATAAGCGAGACATGAGACGGAAGTGGGATTTTATCGACATGATCAATGGGGGTTTTCTTGCCTTGCTGACGAGGTTCAGTCACGGGGTCTTCAACGAAGGGGGTGATCTCGAGTTCCGGATCCACTTCTATCCGGAAAAACAATATAAACAAAGCATAAATAAGTTGCAATGTTCAAGCACATGATTATGTTGTCAAATGATGTGAAAAAGTATTGATTTGATCTAGGTTCCATTTGTAACAAGTTAATTGAAGTTGATTGAAAGTGAATTCAAATTCAAACTCCAAATGTATTTAAATTGGTCTAAGTTGCACTTGCTAGTATTTGTATTTTTTAATCCAAATAATCATGTGTGTGATAAGCTTCTGAAGTGTAGGTGATCATATGTGCATTGCAAGTTGCATATTTGGATAGATAATTTTCTCCTGATCATTTTTCATATATTATTTGCTATATTTGGAGTTAGTATGAATTTATTATGATTTTCCAAAGTTTGTCCTATTTTCTGCCATTTTCAGGAATTTGTTTAATTCTTTTAAATCTTTTCTGTTTATTGCGTCAGCCTGATGTCATGGTGACATCATGGGGGGGCTGACAGCTGGGACCCACCTGTAAGTCTCAGTGGGGTTAACCCCTGTTAAATTAACTTAACAGAGAGGGATTAGGGGCTGGGGCCCCACCTGTCATTGACTAGGGTTAGGTTTAAGAGGGTCATTAGGGGGGGCTAATGGTGGGCTCGCCGGGGAGCCGCCGGAGCTTCGCCGGAGTAGTGAGAAAGGGCACGGGGGAGGATTCGGAGGGCACGGGCGTGTAGCTCTCGGTCGTCCGCGACGGATGGAGAAGGCAGGGGTCAAGGGGGGGCTATGTGGCGACGACAACTTCAACGGAGGCGGCGGCCGGAGCACTGTGCTCGCCGGACTTGGGTTAACGGCCATGAAAGAGGGAGTGGAGAGTACTGGCGAGTAGCTTGGGCTTGCGCGTGTCTTCTGGAGCAAACGGGGGGTCAAGGGGGCGCTCTGGTGCGCGACCTCGACGAAGCCCGCGACGGCCGGCGGCTGACCTAGACGAACACGACGACAGCGGCCGCGAAAAGAGTGTTGGGAGGAGGAAAACGACGCGTGGTGCTCACCAGAGCTCGATGGAGAGCATGGAGAGTCCGGAGGGGGCTCGGCGGCATCCAATTTCTCGCCGGAATCTTCTGCGGCCGGCGGTGACTCGGCGACGAAGACGTCGGCTCCAGAGCTTCAAGAGCTCGATTGGGTGCACGGGAAGACGAAGCCAATGGTTCCGGTGCTCCTGGACACTTCAGCTCGGCGAGAGGAGGCCGTTGGCCACGACTGGGCGCGGCGGCGCTCTCCGGTGGGTTCCCGGGTGGCGTCGAATTCGGCGAGGGAGAGGCAGAGAGATTGCGGCGAGAGGGGGAAGAAGGTGCGGGGCTTCTGGGCGCTTGCGTGGCGCCAGGAGAGGGCAGGGGGTGGCCTAGAAGAGGTCGGGCGTCCACGGCGCGTGCCCCGGCTCCAGCGAGCTTCTTGGAGCCGCGGGGAGGAAGACGACACGCGGGCGAGCTGGGCTGGGCCGAGGCCAGGTAAGTGGGCCTTCGCCTGTGGGCGTGAGGTAAGCTTTGTTGTTTTCTTTTCTTTTTATTATTTCTGCATGTAGGTTGACCTAGCTAATAAAAATAGCTAGGCATTTTATAAAATGCCACAATTTTTTATATGGCCTCATAAAATAGAGAGCTAGCCACTTATAAAATTTGAGCATTTTTAAAATTCAAAACATTTGAATTTTAAATCAAATAGGGTATTTATTTAATTTCCAAGCCATTATTTGAAAATTAGAAAATTCCATGAGCATGGGATTGCTCCCAAACCATTTTTAAAATGATCAGCACCATTTATAGGAATTTTCCAAATGTTCAAATGATTTTTGGAAAAAGATTTTTATCTGGCCATTTGATTTAAATTTCTCAGGGCTTTTCTTTTCCCCATTTTTGAATTTTTTTTGAATTTTTGCATGATGCAAAGGAGCACTTGATCCTAGCACATACCTAACTTGGGGTTGTGACATGAGCCGTCTCCTCCTGTTGCTGCCTGCAAAAGGCCCGGGTTTGGGAGGTTGTTGCGTACTCGTGGCGGGTAAGAATATGCTTGACTTTGCCGGGGCTGTTTTCATCTGTTCTTTTGCCTGATGGTGTTTATCTTGTAGCGCTGCGACAGCTCCGGCTGCTTCTCCCACCAGTGCGGCTACTGTCGACCTGCAGTCGACTAATTCTGGAGTAGCCGCCAAGCGTGCTGGGGATTCTTCGGCTGTTGTCGGTCAGCCCGTACCGTCGGTGACTCCTGCCGTCACAGTTGCGGGAGTGATTCCTGCTGCTGCTCCGCCAATGGCGTCTTGTGTGATTGCTATTGATGTCAAGCCTGCTGCTCCAGGTCAGCCTTATTTGGGCAGTCTTGATCTCGCCGCTGAAGATAAAGTCTGCTTTTTCGACCGCATAGCTGAGCTGGTGAGTTTGTTTCCTGTTCGCCTGTGTAGTTTTTGTTATCGGGGGCACGGTAGTGCTCCCGATGGGAGTAGTCTCCGGGGCTGCAAGCAAGCGCTTGCGGTTGATTGTAGTCTTGCCTTGGCTCTGTTTTTGCATTGTATCGTCATTGGGAGCACGACCAGTGCTCCCGATGGGAGTAGCCCCCGAGGCTGCAAGCGAGCGCTTGCGGTTGGTTGTAGTCTTGTTTTGGTTCTGGCTTAACGTTTGGTTTCTTCGAATAGCCATTGTTCCAGCACTGTGAGCGGCTGACGGTCGAAGTTGAGCATTGGCAACAGCCACATGATTCTTCCCAGGATGCTTTATCTGCCATGAGTAGTAAGTATTTATTCTTGTACTGCTATGCTTGAACTGATGGGTCCTCTGTTCTGAGTGCTGTCCTGATTGTCAGACCGTCGCCAAACTGCCGAAAAGCAGGTCGAGAAGGCAGAAAGAACGATCTCTGGCCTCAGGGCTTCTTTGGCTTCCAAGGAGAAGGAGCTGCACGATCAGCATGAGGAGCTGGTATGCCTGCGTCAGGCCGAGAAGGCGCTTGTGAAGGCGGAGGCGGTCGAGTGCGAGCGTCTTCAGGTCTTGGCGGACTCGCTTGTGTGTAAGTCATCGTTTCTTTTTTGGGCGCTTTGTTTCTTTGTCTTCCCGTAGTAATTTTGGTTGCCTGGTGCAGCCTCTACGGGTGCGAGTGCGACGGAAGTGGTTGCATCGGGGTCTGGAGTTCTTCGTGGGGTCGTGGATGCCATGTCGGCCGCTGTTGATGTTGCCAAGGGTGTCTGTGCCCGGGCTTCCACTCTTGTGGGTCTTGTTCATGAGCACCTCATGCCGGAGGGCACGAAGTTGCCAGCTGGTCTGGACGCCTGCGTTGCTGCATTTGGAGATGGCGGGGATATTTTGGAGGAGCTAGTTGGTGAGAACGTGGTGAGTGGTCTTTCCACGTCCCTTGTTGTTCTTATGGGGCACAGAATTTCCATTGATGACTCTCTGGTTGAGACTGTCCCTAATTATACCGAAGAGCAAAGTGAGCGAGCCACTGTGCTGGCTCGTCGCATGTGGATGCTCATTATCCCTCCTCTACGGGCAAGGGGGAGGCGTAGCCATGTCGTGTTGTCTGAAACTTTTGGTTGTAATATGCCTCCTTTGTGGTGGTGAATCTGTGCTACTTTTACTGCAGTAACTTCTTGGTCATTCCTGCTATTGTGCTTGATTTTCCTTTCTTTTTGTTCGTTTTGCGGTAGGCCACCCCAGGCGTTCTTCGGGCTTGGAGTTCGTTGAAGGAGTACGCTCGTGAGGGTGCGTACGAATCCGTGTGGTTGAGGCTGAGAAACGCTGAGTGGGAGGTTGTTCGCCTCAAGGGGGTTGCGGCAGTCCATCGTTCCAAGCGCGAGCGCGCTGAGGCCGTGCTAGATAGCCTTGCTTCGTGGGTGGTGAAGTTGTCTGACCTCCTGCGGGGTGAGTTTGGCTTCTGCTAGATTGCTCGACTGCATTTGGTAGATTTTCTGTATTCGTCTTGATTTTGATCCTGTTTTTCAAAGTGCTGTCGGGGCACTCCCGGGATGAAGAGGAGGCCGTTCGATCGGAACTGTCGCGGCTGGATGACCTTAAAGTGCAGGCGAATAATCCTTTCTGGGCAGATGGGACTCGTGCTCGAGCATTTGTTGTGCTTCGTCTTCGAGTTGAGCGGGTGCCGGCTGCTCTACGGTACTGTCAGCAGGTGTTGTGCGGGATCCACTCTGAGTTTTATCCGCTGCATGTGGTTCCATCGTCCTTTGAGACGCTCTGACACGTATTTTCTCAGCCTGTAGAGCTGGGTCGTGTGATGAATCATCAAATTCATGCTAGAGCTCGGGCTGCCTTGGGCTTGGTCCATAGTCATTGGTCGGGAGCTAATATTTCTCAAGTGGTGGAGGGTCCTCCAGGTGGTAGGGATCACCCGATGGAAGAGCACTACGCGGTGGCTGATGAGCCTGCATGCCGAGTTGTGAAGCGGGTTTGTGAAGAGAATGACCGTTATCTGGGTTCGCTTATTAAGGCGAAGATGGAGCCTGGGGGTTAGGTGCTTCCTCTCTTTGTATGTGCTTCCTATTGGTGTACTGTATTCCTTTGTAGCCTTGGTTTTTCTGTAAGGGGCTTTGCTGTTGTGGAGAGCCCTTGAGTGCCAGTTTTGTTTATGTCGCGATTGCGAAGAACGCCTCGGGGGGTGGCTACTGCGGCGAGCCCCCGAGTGCCAGTTTTGTTTATGTCGCGATTGCGAAGAACGCCTCGGGGGGTGGCTGCTGCGGCGAGCCCCCGAGTGCCAATTTTGTTTATGTCGCGATTGCGAAGAACGCCTCAGGGGGTGGCTTCTACAGTGAGCCCCCGAGTGCCAATTTTGTTTATGTCGCGATTGCGAAGAACGCCTCGGGGGGTGGCTGCTGCGGCGAGCCCCCGAGTGCCAATTTTGCTTATGTCGCGATTGCGAAGAACGCCTCGGGAGGTGGCTCCTGCGGCGAGCCCCCGAGTGCCAATTTTGTTTATGTCGCGATTGCGAAGAACGCCTCGGGGGGTGGCTGTTGCGGCGAGCCCCCGAGTGCCAATTTTGTTTATGTCGCGATTGCGAAGAACGCCTCGGGGGGTGGCTGCTGCAGCGAGCCCCCGAGTGCCAATTTTGTTTATGTCGCGATTGCGAAGAACGCCTCGGGGGGTGGCTGCTGCGACGAGCCCCCGAGTGCCAATGAATCAATTTTTGGAGAAATATTTTTCAATATTCTTCCTACTATTTCTTACATTTAGTAAGGAGGGGGGTTGCTAATGAAGACAGTCCCCTTTATTTAAAACGACGGCGTGGTACTTTAAGATCTAGGTAGTTGCTTCTCCGAGTGCTCGGGTCCTTCAGGTTGTGTCTTCTTATGGGAGCGCTTCTTCTACGAGTCCCGTGGTTCTGCTGGCTTGGTGAGCTCCAAAGGTCTCTGATATCTTGTGGAATTCTTTGTTGCAGCGGTCGGACCTGACGAAACTTCCGCTGACTGTGATGACCCCATGTGGGCCTGGAATTTTTAGCTTAAGGTAGGCATAGTGTGGCACTGCCATGAAGCGGGCGAAGGCTGGTTGCCCGATGATTGCGTGGTACTGCAAGTTCCAGTCGACCACTTCAAAGTCTTGGGTCTCCTTGCGAAAGTTGGTCGCATTGCCAAAAACCACCTCCAGGCCTATTTTCCCCAGAGGGTAGACTTCTTTTCCTAGCACAATCCCATGGAAGGTTGTACCTGAGGATTTGAGCGCGGAGCTCTAGATGAGCATTTATTCGAGTGTCCCGATGAAGATGATGTTGATCCCGCTGCTACCGTCCATGAACACTCGTGACATGTCATAGTTTCCAATTCTGGCCTCGAGCACCAGTGCGGCGTTTCCTGGTCAAGGGATGGCTGGCGGGTGGTCCTCTCGAGAGAAAGTGATTTCTGTCTCGGACCCGCGCAAGTATTCCGGGACAGCGGGGTGCGAGGAGGCTGCGGGAAAAACTTGTCTTGTGACGTACTTCTGCTGCCTATTTGAGGGCCTGCTTTCTTGTATCATGTAGATCCTGCCGTGGGATTCTGGATACTGCTCCTCTTCTTCCGGTGTCCTGCGCCGTTCCTGGATTGCGGCCACTTGCCTTTTTGGCAGAGGAGGGTCTGGTGGTGCAACGTGGGCAATAGGCCCGACTGCTATGCTCGCGAGTGGCTGGGTCGTTGTTGTCGCAGATCGACTTTTTTCCTCGGCCAACTCGTTGAAGCTTCTGCAGTTCCTCAGGGTGTGCCCTGATCTAAGATCCCCTCGTTCATTTCTGAATTCGTGTATCGAGCACGGTCCGTCGAGTTGTTCTTTGGCCGAGCGGTATGTTCTAGTGTTGTCGCGCGACTGCCTCGTCCTCCAGTCTCGTTTCTGAGCTTGGGGTGCGTCTTCAAGGTTGTCTCTTCGCTGCGTTCTGCTGTCGTCGCGATGTCTGCCGTCTCTTTCGTCTGGGAAGCCGGCGGCGACCATGTCGGGTCCTCTGTCGTCGTAGAAACTGCGCCTGGGTCGCTTCCTTTGTCGGTCGAGTCCTCTTTGTCAGTTTTGGTAGTCGTAGTCGTGTTCTGAGCGTGCGATGTGGATTTCTGTTTCGTTGCGAACGGAATCCTCGCCGTCCGCCCAGCTGTTGGCTTGCTCTAGCAGCCGTGCGAGTGTTCGGACTTTCATATGCCCGAGCTGTTCCTTGAATTCAATGCGATGCAGGCCTCTCCTGAATGCGTCGATTGCACTCTCGTCTGATATGTCTTCTGCTGAATTCTTGAGTATGGTCCACCGCTGGATGTAGGCTCGCAGGGTTTCCCTGGTTCCTTACTTGCATGTCCGCGGCTCCTCGAGCGATGCTGGTCGCTTGTATGTAGATTTGAAGTTTTCTATGAAGGCTTCACGGAACTGACTCCATGAGTTGATGGATCCTCGCGGGAGATTCTTCAACCAATGTCGTGCCGAGCTCTCGAGCATGAGCTGCACGTACTGCATTGCCGTGATGTTGGTCCCTCACTGAAACTTAACTGTTGTTAAGTATTCGTCGAGCCATGCCTCTGGGTCCTCGAGTCCATTGTATTTTAGCGTTGTGGAGTTCAATTTGAACCCACTTGGCATTCGCGTCTCGCATATAGAACGTGTGAAGCATAATGCTCCGCATGGCTCAATTTCTTCGTCGAAGACTTCTTCGTCCGAGTACTCTTCACGTGTTGCGCGCCTTTGCCTGCTGCGGTTGACTTTGTTCTGTTTGATGTCGTCGCACGCGTCTCGTCGACTGTTGTGGCGTCTGTTGTCGTTGTCATCGCTTTCATGCTTCCTATTTTTTCCGGAGCGTTTGCTCCAGTCATCGTTGTTGTCGTCGTCATCCGGTGAGCTGGGGTCCCTGTCTGGTGTCCTCTCGCGGGTCGATCGCCTTGCACTTGAGTTTTTGGGTGCTGAGGCAGAGATGGCGTCTTTCATTATCTACAAGGCTATTGATGTGTTGTGGTCTGGTCTGTTCTGCTTATTTTTCTGGGCGCGAGATAGATAGTCTCGGGCGCTTATAAGGGCTTCTACTGGTGTGAGGGGTTCCTCTTCATCGTCCTCTTCTTCTAGCTTGAAGTCATCGTCGAGCTTCCGAACCACTATCTTCTTGTCTGTTCATCGCAGGTTGGTGAATTTTGATTTAGTGCGGAGAGGGGAGCCGTGATCCGGAGAGTCGTCTCTTGGAGGTGGCTTGCGATTGTTTTTCTGCTCGGCGGCCACCTTTTCTTGCTTCTCCATCTCTAGGCGACGTTGTCTCGCTTGCTGGGTTATCTCGCTTGCCAATTTGTTGTATGCCCTGAGCTCGTCCCTTGTTGTGTTTGATGGTAGTAGCTTGCCGTGTTCGACTGCGTCCCTTACTCTGGCCATTCACTCATTGGACAGATATATTCGCTCTTTGGGCGGGTCGTCCGCCGGACCCAAGGTTTGTTGCTTGCTGCTTGATGGCTCATTGCTCTTGTGGTTTCTCTGTTCTTGTCCCTGTGGTACTTTCGTTGGTATGCTTCCCACTGCTTCCAGCTTCACGACGGTCTTATTGGTGGTTCCGGGCTCTTTTGTGTTCCCGTTGGTTTGGTTGTCTTGGCGAGTATTCGGGTCGTCGTCTTGGCCCTTGCCGTTTGCTGCTGGTGCGTCGGCTTCTGCCATTAACACCTGCGATGGTGCCCTGACTTCCTTCTGGCTTACGCGTGTGGTGCTGCTCTTCCAGGCCGAGGGTTCTCCCGAGCGGTCGCGGGTGACGTGAAGTCTTGGGTTGGGTGGGCATTCGCGGCTGGCTCGAAGGGTGGCCGCACGGGTGGCGACTGCACCGGTTGTTGTTGTAGATGTCGTCGCAGGTGCTCGAGCGTCGTCCGTGTCACAACCCAAGTCTAGGTATGTGCTAGGGTTTGAGTGCCCCTATGCATCATGTGAAATTTTCAAAAGAAATTCAAAATTGGGGAAAAAGAAAAGCCCTAAAGAATTTGATTCACAAGGCCAGACAAAAATTTCTTCAAAACTTGTGAGTGGCTATCTATATGTATTCTAAGCCCACATAAAAGTTTTGAGGATTTTACAAAATACCTTGCTATTTTATCTGGGGAAAAACAAAAGACAGAAAATAGAAAACAG
This sequence comes from Bromus sterilis, assembly GCA_950022295.1. Taxonomy (NCBI): domain Eukaryota; kingdom Viridiplantae; phylum Streptophyta; class Magnoliopsida; order Poales; family Poaceae; genus Bromus; species Bromus sterilis. Next base: position 285,254,101 of record OX465596.1, read on the forward strand.
AAAGAAAAAAGAAGGAAAAAGAAAAAGGAATCCCAGCCCAACCTACCAGGCCTTGGGCCTAACTAGCTTCCCCACGGCCCAGGCCCACCAGCAGCCTTGTCGTCTTCCCCGCGCGTCGGCAACCAGCTCGGTGGCTGCCATGCCGACGCCGGCGAGGGGCACATCCCCCCTAGACCGTCTCGGTCCTTCTCCTCTCGCCACGACGCACTCCAGAAGCCCTCGCGCTCTTCCCCTCTCTCTCCGGTGGCCATTCCCCTCTCTCTCGCGTCGAATCGACGCCGATAGTGAAGCCACTGGAGCGCGCCGCCGTGCCCGACGTGGCCACCGGATCCCCCTCGATGCACCACCATGCCCAGAAGGATCGACACCCTTGTCTTCGTCGTTTCCCCCATCAATTTGCGCCAAGGTCCACTGGAGTCCACGCACGCCTCAAGGGTTCGTCGTCGGCCGCCATAGCTCCGGCTATCTATTTCGGCAGCACCATCCACTCTCCGTCCTCGCCGTGTTCATCAAAGCGCTCGGGGTGAGATCCTCTCCCTCCTAACCCCTCTCGCGCGTCTTCCCGTGGCCTCCTTCGCCGTCGTCACCTCTCCAGTGCTCCGGCCGCCGCGCCATTTGAAGCCGTCGTCGCCCTAGTGTCCCTGGCGTCCCCCTGCATAGCACACCAGACGCGGGAGCACGCGGGCTTCCTTTTGGTAGCCACCCCGTGCACTCTCGTGGCCTTTTGGCAAGTCCGGCGAGCTCCTCCGCCGTGGACTTGGTCGCCGGCGACGACCCCCAGCCATTAGGCTTAACCACTTCCCTAATCCCCCTCCCCTAGCCACAGAAAGGTGGGCCCAGGCCCCCCTAACCCGTCTGTTAAGTTAACAGAGAGGGGATTAACCCCTATGAGACTTATAGGGTGGACCCACAGGTCAGACCCCCCCAGATATCATCCTTGCGTCAGCATGATGCAATAAAAAGAATTTCTGGAAACAAAATAATTCCAGAAATTCCAGAAAATAGAATAAACTTTGAAATTCAATAAATTTTTAATCCTAACCCCAAATTTAACATATAATATATGAAAAATGATCAGCAGAAAATAATCTATCCAAATATACAACTTTCAGCTATGTTTGAGTTGAATTTAAAATGGGACCAGTAGCTTTTGCTATTTGGTTTAAATGGAATTAATTCAAATTTATTCAAATGATTTTCCACTTTGAACCAATACAATGTAAACTTGGTCACTTGTACATCAGAGACATATTACACACATGATCACATGGTTTTCAAAGAACAAACAATAGCAATTGCAATTTTGTTAAATTGAAATTCATATGTGGAGTTTGAATTTGCATTTCAAATGCAATACACTTCATTTAAATCAAATGTACCAAAAACCAACACCATTCACATCATGGACAACATTATCATGTGATTGTGCATTTAAATTCAATGTTGCCCCCCTCTTGTTGATGATTGTGCCGGTAACAGTGCCTCCGAGACGGTGATCACCCCCGAAGGAGAAGAAGTTCGGTAAACCCCGTGTATCGTCAGGAAGGCAAGAAAACCCCATTGATCATGTCTATAAAATCCTACTTCCCTCTCAGTCTCTCTTATGCATGTTTAGGAGATCATCGAGACACGTTCTTTCGCATAGTTGAACCCATTCCGATGCATGACCTATCATTTTGTCACCATATTAAGAAAACCACAATCCTAGCAGATATAGGAGTTGAATGATGAGCATGTGGCCCCTGCAAATGTTACTGCTTATTGCTGCTTAGTGATACAATGAGGTTACTTTGATTGTGAGTCGGGATGGAATGTTCACAGGTTGTTGATGGTAACGTGTTGGTGAATCTACCGTAATACAAGGTGATCGATGAGAGGCTGTGTAGGAGTACACAGTGGGTTGTCTCGCTGAACACCACCTTAAGCACCGAGTTCTTGTATGGTAATCCAAGACAAAGAGTACAACCACACATTGGGCTCACTGACCCCTCTCGGCCTAGTACCTTGATCCGTGTTGACGTCCAGGAGTCACATTAGTTCGGGCTTTCCATTTGTCATATGCATAGAAAAAGAACGATGAAGAATGCATCATATTAGATATGTGGGTGGATCTGTGAGGCAGTGAAACCATCTGTCAGAGGTGGCGTCTCGGTTTCCTACATTGTCTGGGTCCGTATCGTTGATCCGGCCGGTCTCTCGAGCGGTGACAATCTCAGATAGTCGACTCCTGGAATAGACCGGTTGTGAGCGAAGTGTCGTGGTGAACATCCTCACTGTCACCTCTTGAACGGTGGCGAGAAAAAGGCGGTAACCGATGGTCATGTGTGTGTAGTTTACACCCTTGCAAGGTCAAAACTATTCGAATATCCGCGTCCGCGGTCATGGACTACTTGGAACCCGTACCTGATTATTAGACAACTTGAATGGATACTTCTAAAACTCGCAAGATAAGCGTGAGTGCTATGGTGTGCTCCTCGTGGGGAAGTCGAGGAAGTAACCATAGTGGTGTATTGGTTGGAGACTTGGTAGTGGACTCGTGTACGCTTCTTACCTCAAGTCTGGTACTCGTAGTTCAGGACTAGCCAAGTCAAAGCTGGCACTTCTGCATTGTTGAACCCCACCTCCTTTACCTTGAAACTTGAGCATGAGTACTGTAGTTCTGATGTAAGTCTTGCTGAGTACTACTTTGTACACACGTTTTCTTATTCTATGTGTTAGATGAGAACCCGGACCCCGATGGAGTAACCTCCGTGAAGCTTGACGTTGACCTTGGTAGTATAGTTCCAGACAGCAGTCTAGTCCCTCGTGGAAGGGCATGTATGTTTGAACAAGGCTTCTCTAAGCCATTTGTTAATCTTGTCTGTACTCAGACCTAATTTGCTTACGTTATGTGATCTTTGTATACTCTATGTGTAAGTCAATAAAGAAGTACTTTGTAGAGTTATGTGATGATACCTGCTGTTCATACTAGGCATGCGTGTTGCGTGTATGTTTATACCAAGCATGTCTTAGTATGGGTTTTCGAGACCTTAGTTGTGATCTTGGTGGCGGTCTTTTATACACCAAGTTGCCCTTAGATGTGCGCAGCTTGGGGCATCGCGATGCGATTTCTCGTGACTCTGTCACATGCACACTTTGTTGTATGATCGAGCCCGTCCTAGACCCCGACTAAGTAGTCGGGGTGGAGTCTGTTTATGTAAGGGTTATAATTCAATCGATAACATGGTTGAGGCGACTTGTCTATGAGTATGGGATTTCACCACCCATAATCATTTAGACTTGTGAGCGGGCGATGAGGACCCATCGCAGTTGATCATCCGGACTGGATGGGATGCCCCTCACGTACGATGATTTCCGAGAGTGTTATGTGCTTGGCCTTGTCTGCTTAGACAAGTGGGTACGGCTCTCGGCTCTCCATGTGATTGAGTTGTGACTGGAATTACATACGCATATTTCGGGTCCCGATAGTCCGCGAGGCGGAGGACGCCCTAGTGGTTGATGTAGATGTCATATGCTCCGAAGATCAGGTTGATGCCGGAGCGTAGGTCAGCAAAGACCGGTCGGAGAGTCGAAAGATGAGCCGTGAAACCGAGGGACCCGAACAGATCGGATTCCGCCTGGGTTGTCGGATCGGAGAGTGTTGGTGAAGTCATCGCGTTGGTGGGTGTTGAAGATGTCGGTGAGACCGCCGAGATCGCGTTCCCAACCTGTGTGGTTCCCACAGACGGCGCCAATTGACGGGGATGTACCCCGGCAAATCCCATGGTCAGGGACCCTGGGTTAGTCATGAGAGGCACAGGTTGGACGATAGCTGGTCGGATAATAGGAGGATACGTTCCTGCTCGATATTATTGCTTGGTGATGGAGATTATAGGGGAGCCAAGGCCGGTGCGCACAAGGCTAGGGTTACAGATTGTGTATTGGTCGATCTTGACGTCTCCCCTCCTAGCCCTTATATATTAGGCTAGATCTCGGGGAGTCCATCCTGGATTACAAAGGAGGTTTCCTAGCCCTGATCTTGTACCGTACGACAAGTTTGCACCTTCCTTATGAGTCGCGGACTCCTACGTCGGCGCCACTAGTGGGCCAAGGCTAGGTCCAGGCGGTCTCCTTGTGGGCCTTCTGTATTCAGGTACACCGGGTAGGCCCATCCATAGGAGTCGTGGGGTCACCCCCTCGTCAAGGAGTGATAAACTTCAATGCAATCACATATTTCATATAATAACCTCCCTACACACGATACGACTCTACTTGACTCTAAAAGACTAAGATAAAGATAAAGATATCGGGCACTCCCCCAAGCTTGGAACAAACTAAGGGAATATCATTACCCGAGGAGATTACTCCTCATTCCTGTTGTTGTTCATTCTTCAGATCTCTGATGACATGGCGATGGGTCTGATTTTATAATTCCAAGAGTTCCACTTGTACTTTCAGTAGACGGAAATCTTCACAGAGTTGATTGGTGATGCGGTAGGATTCAGAGATGGTGGAGATCGTACGTTTCTCTTCAAGTGAAGTGGGAGGTCCTAAAAGGTTAAGAGAAAGATCATATTGAGGTTGGTCAGATCCCACCATGATGGGATTTCTTGGACCTCCCTGTTGCTGGGCGGTGATAATCTTGACTTCCTCTCTCACAAAGTTGTCCATCTCCGCTTGTCTTGCGGCAATTTCGTCTTCTGTAGCCCAATCATTGTGCTTTCCTTGGTTTAGATCCTCCTGTACTTGGCGCAGACGTCGCCCCAAGAAGTCTTCTCCGCTCGAGGCAAATATATAGAAAAAATTCTAAAACAATAGGAAGGTAACGAGCCAAATTGGAGTCGGAGACGGACTCCGGGGTGCCCAGGCGGCCACCCGGCGCGGCCAGGAGGTAGGTCGTGCCAGGGGGGCGCCTGGCCCCCCTGGAGCTCCTCTCCAGCTCCAATTAGGCTCTGAATTTTCTATATTTTGCAAAAATTCTAATATGGAACTTTTATGGTGGTTCGCGATGTTTCCTTACCATAATACATACCTTTTCTTATTCTGCTTGTAACGACCCAATTCACACAGAATTGAAGTATCTGTGCTTAAGTGCCAGTCCCTGGATCGAACTCGCTGGCACACACAGTATTATAGATCTATATCAAAGTACAAGTGCATCATTATTACAACGTATGATCCAGAGTAAAACAAATAACAAGTTGCATAGCTCAAGGCTAGCTTATTCAATATAAATATAGCGGAAGCAATAACAATTAACGTGGAGTCCCATCAATAGCCACATGCGAACATGCTGAGTGTAGACTCGCAACCCCTAAACGCACCTTACTGATCGTCTGAAAAACCTGCAACACCGAAGGTTACAGCCCGACAACGGGTCAGTACATCTGATTTGTATGGCAAGTGACACGGAAAAGTTTATATAAAGGACCTACAACTACATGCAAGGTAAGTCAAAGGAAAGGCTTAAGGTTTAGTTTTGCGGAAAGCCAATTTTCTCCTGAACTAAACTAGTCAAAGTTTTAAGTTGAATTCTACCTAAAACACACAGCAACCCATGCTACTCTTTCCCACCAAAATTATTATTAAGTGTTCATCTGTCAAGATCATCCAACAAAAGTACTGACTAGTTGCTCAAGGTTCGTCCGTAACCGTGGACACGGCTAATCATGATCAGTTTATATGCTCTGCAGAGGTTGTACACGTTCCCCACTGGACTCAACCCGAAGATTGAGAAAAAGACTTTCTGAAGAGGTTGCCTCCACCCTTTGGTAGCCGGTACACCTAACACACATCTACATCACCTAGCTACCAGGGCCAGGTTCCCCACAACGTACTCGTGCTAAGCCAGAGCCCATATAGCCAGTGGTTGTACACGGAAGCTACTAGTAATATTGCATGTCTGATCTTTTTGAGCCTGGACGGCGCCCACTGCGTCAGAGGGTACTCGCTATGACGCACCCGGTTCACCACCAAAACAACCATTCGGGAAGCATTTATCCCTGGCCCCTCCTTATCCAAGGCATGAGCACCAGGATGCATTCCCTGCCCGTCCAGAGGTGATTTCTAATTATTATAAAGTTGGTACACAGTTTATTAAAATAGCTCACATGCACTCCATGAATTATCAGAACCCAAACCGCGTCTACAAAGCATAGCAATAAAGTAACAACACGGCTAGGTTGATCTACAGTAGACAAGTCAAGACATGTGGCTATCCTAACTGGTTTTGCAGCAACAGTAAAGTAAACTACCTATCATGCAATAGGGTGATATTTCTTAACATAATGCATATAGAAAATATAGGTATGAGTATGGTCAAAGCATCACTTGCCTTCTAGCTGGTCCTGACGGTCACACTCCTCACAATACGAGGCGGCACACTCCGGGCAATCTATATGAGCAAACATAGCACCAATCAACATATATTCAATACACATATTCTCAAACAGTAATAAACATTCAAAGAACAGTAGAAACACTTGCCTAACAGTATCTAAACTGAAAGTACTTGTCAAAATAAAACCAACGCAAAAAGAAACGGCGCAAACGGGCGCACCGTTAAAAAGTTACGGCTGCTGGAAGTTCAAATTTGGATCTGCTTGGGATTCAAATTTGAAAACTTCAAACTTCTGTAACACCTGGTCTACTGGCTAGGAAATTTCACCACGGTCGCAACGCAACTGGAATCACTCGATTACCGAGTTACGGTTAAAAAGTACTCGCGAAAACGGTACCGGGCGATTTCGGGGTCTATTCTGCAAACAGGGGCATATCCGCAAATAAAATAACCAAAAAACGCGATCGGGTCCCTAGCGAAAAAAAAACGGATCTCGCCGAAGGAGCTCCGGCGGCTCGGCTCGGCCGGCCGGCGCGGGCTCCGCCCAACCGGCGGCGGCGCGACGCGGAGGCGGCCAGCAGGGCGGCCGTGAGGGGCGGCGGGGCGGCGCGTACCGGCAGTGGCGGTGGTCGTCTCCAGCGGCGGCGGCGCTCGGAACGGGCGGCGGCGGCTAACGGGCGGTGGGCGCGGTGCGGGTCGGGCGAAACCCTAGCGCCCGCGGGTCCGCGGGTTTAAATAACCCGATCCGTGAAAAAAATATTAATCTGATTAAAACTCTAATTCGGTCTGGAAAAAAAATAGCACAGCCCGTTAGGCCCAAAATAGTTTTAGAAAAAACAAGGAAAATTATTTTTAAATTCCGTCTTCGCCAATATTTTTAAAATAATAAAATTGAACTTTTGGCTTTACCAAAATATTAAATAAAAATAAAAACTTTGCAACTTATGTTTAAATATTTTAAAATACTTTTCCAAAAACTCCGAAAATTGATTTAAAAACTTTTCCGGAGCATAAAAAAATTCCCAAAATAATTTTAGAAAATATTTGCAACTCCAAAGTAAATTTAAAAAGTCTCCCAAAAATATTTTAAACTATTTTTCAACAAATTAAAAATGGGGATAAGTCCTTTTATATCCTCTCCAGCGAACTGTCACGTGTTGAAAAATGTTTAAAAATATTTTAAAACTCCAGAAAAATGCGGAAACAGCATGAGATGCATATGATGATGTAGTAACATCCAAATTTAAAAAATTGGGATGTTACAAACCTACCCCCCTTAAGATGAATCTCGTCCTCGAGATTCGGGCTGGCTAGCAAAGAGATGCGGGTGGTCTTGCTTCAGATCTTCTTCACGCTCCCAAGTTGCTTCCCCTTCGGTATGATGATCCCACTAAACCTTGCATAGCCTGATCGTCTTGGTGCGGGTAACTCTTTCTGCGGTCTCCAGAATCTTCACCGGTTTCTCCTCATAAGTCAGATCACTCTCCAACTGAATTGCCTCAAGTGGCACTTTATATCTCAAAGGAATATCTGCCATCTCTGCATGACACTTCTTCAGCTGGGATACGTGAAACACATCATGAACTCCTGGCAAAGCTTCTGGCAACTCCAACTGATAAGCTACCTCTCCTCTGTGCTCCAAGATCTTGTAAGGCCCCACAAAACGTGGTGCCAACTTGCCCTTGTTTCCAAATCTCTTGATTCCGCGAATTGGTGAAACTCTAAGATACGCACGGTCTCCAACCTCATAGGTTACATCCTTGCGCTTAGCATCTGCATAACTCTTCTGCCTGGACTGTGCTATCTTCAGTCTATCGCGGATCAACTTGACTTTCTCCTCGGCATCTCTGATCAGGTCAGGTCCAAACAACTCACGTTCTCCTACCTCATCCCACATCAACGGAGTCCTGCACTTCCTGCCATACAGTAACTCAAATGGTGCCATCTGAAGACTAGCCTGGTAACTGTTGTTATACGCGAACTCAGCATACGGTAAGTTGTCATCCCAACTCGAACCATAATCCAATGCACAAGCCCTCAACATATCCTCCAAGATCTGATTGACTCTCTCGGTCTGCCCATGTGTCTGAGGATGGAACGCTGTACGCTGTACTGAACTCCAGCCTAGTGCCCAAGGTCTCATGCAACTGACGCCAAAACTTCGAAGTAAACTGAGTACCTCTATCAGACACAACCTTGCTTGGAACTCCATGCAAACACACGATCATGGACATATAAATCTTGGATAGCTTGGCACTGTTGTAAGTTGTCTTCACTGGAATGAAGTGAGCAACCTTGGTCAAAAGATCAACAATCACCCAAATAGAATCATATCCTGACCGAGTCCTGGGTAAACCAGTAATAAAGTCCATACCTATCTGATCCCACTTCCAATCTGGTACAGGCAAAGGCTGCAACAATCCTGCTGGCTTCTAATGCTCAGCCTTGACTCTTTGGCAAACATCACACAAAGCAATATACTGGGCTATCTCTCGCTTTAGGCTAGGCCACCAAAATCTCTCTCTCAAATCCAAATACATCTTGGTATTCCCGGGATGAATAGAATAAGGTGAATCATGTGCCTCCTGAAGAATCAACTTCCTGATCTGTGCATCCTGCGGTACACAAATGCGCTTCTCAAACCAAATGGCTCCATGCTCATCCTCACGGAAACCCTCTGCTTTTCCCATGGTCATATTCACTTTTATCTCATCAATTTCTGCATCACTCTTCTGAGCTTCTCTGATTCTTTCAACAGATTGGGCTTCACCTCCAATGCTACCACATATCCCTTAGGAACTATATCCAACCTGAGATTCTTGAACTGCTCACATAACTCACGTGGCATATCCTCAACATTAGCAACATTGATATGACTCTTACGGCTCAATGCATCCGCAACCACATTCGCTTTACCAGGATGATACTGCACATTCAAATCATAATCCTTAATAAGCTCCAGCCATCTACTCTGCCTGAGATTCAAATCCTTCTGAGGAAAGATATACTTCAAACTCTTATGATCAGTAAAAACATCACAATGATTACCAACAAGATATTGCCTCCATGTTTTCAATGCATGAACAACTGCAACTAACTCCAAATCATGTGTAGGATAGTTTTTCTCATGGTTCTTAAGCTGACGAGAAGCATAAGCAACAACTCTACCCCCTTGCATAAAAACACAACCAAGTCCTCGACGAGATGCATCACAATATACTTGGAAATCCTTATGTATATCAGGCAAACATAAAACAGGTGCAGTTACTAATAATTTCTTCAACTCCCGAAAGATGGCTTCACATGCCTCACTCCAAACAAACTTATTCTCTTTCTTCAATAGCCCAGTCATTGGTTTTGCAAGCTTGGAGAAATTCTCAATGAACCTCCTATAATATCCTGCAAGACCCAAGAAACTGCGAATGTCCCCAACTGTCGCGGGTCTCTCCCATTTTGTAACTGTTGAAACCTTGGATGGGTCCACAGCTACTCGTTCTCCTGACACAACATGTCCAAGGAATCCTACCTCCTTCAACCAAAACTCACACTTGCTGAACTTGGCATACAATTTGTGCTCCCTGAGCTTCTCCAATACCAAACGCAAATGTGCCTCATGCTCTTGCTCATTCTTGGAATACACCAATATATCATCAATGAACACCACAATGAATTTATCCAAGAACTCCATAAACACCTTGTTCATCATATTCAGGAAGTATGCAGGAGCATTAGTCAATCCAAATGACATAACAGTATACTCATACAACCCATACCTTGTAGTAAAAGCAGTCTTCGGAATATCCTTCTCCCGAATCTTCACTTGATGATAACCAGAACGAAGATCAATCTTTGAGAATACACAAGCTCCCTCCAACTGGTCGAATAGATCATTAATCACAGGTAGAGGATACTTGTTCTTGATAGTAACATCATTCAGAGAACGGTAATCAACACACATCCTCTGGGTTCCATCCTTCTTCTCCACAAACAACACTGGAGATCCCCAAGGTGACGAGCTTGGGCGAATGAACCCCTTTGCCTGCAACTCTCTGATCTGTTCCTTCAACTCTGCAAGTTCCTTAGCGGGCATCCTATACGGTCTCTTAGCAATAGGCCCAGTGCCTGGTATTAAATCAATAAGAAACTCAATCTCCTATCTGGTGGCATACCTGGCAACTCCTCCGGAAACACATCCGGATAATCCCTCACAACAAGCACATCATCCAGGCTACCCCCCTTAAGAGAAATCACCTGGGCGTGCTGATGCTTATACTTGGACACATATCTGATCTTCTGTCCACTCGGTGTAATGAGAGTGATAGACCGAATGGCACAGTCAATAACTCCTTGGTACTTGGCTAACCAATCCATGCCCAATATAATATCCAAACCTTGTGATTTCCACACAATCAAATCTGTAGGAAAAACATGCTTCCCTATGGCTAAGCTCAACTGATAGCATCCCAAACTAGCTGACATCTCCGCTCCCGGTGAACTTATGAGCATAGATGACTTAAGAACTACGGTAGGTAACTCATGCTTATCCACAAATACCCTCGATATGAAAGAATGCGATGCACCAGAATCAAAAAGAACAAGTGTGGGTACTAAATTGATAAAGAACTTACCAATCACAACGTCAGGCTCCTCATAGATCTCCTCCACGTTGACATGGTTCACATGCCCTTGTTGAAAGGATTGGGCTTGACGACTCCATTCCCATTGGACTCCGGGCAGTCTGTGGCATAGTGTCTCATGTTCTTGCACCTGAAACACTGGATGTTACTCAAGTCCTTTGGTGCCTGGCCATTCTGACGGTTGTTTCCATTGCCTCCATTGGCTCCATTGCTTCTCGCATTCCCATTGTTCCTTCCATTGCCGTTGCCATTCTTGTTCCCATTGTGGTGGTTGTGGCCATTATGGTTGTGACCATTCCCACCATGATGGTTGTGTCCTCCACTGTGAACATGGCCATTCCCACCATTGTGGTTATGTCCATGGTTATGTCCTCCATTGCCAGCATAAGAATTGCGTGGCTTCTGATGCGGTCCAGAGTTATACTTGCCACCATTGTTGTTGTTGTACTTCCTCTTGCGGTTCTCAATGGCCTGTTTCTTGCCTTCGAACACAATAGCTTTGTCTATGAGCGCCTGGCAGTTAGCAAAAGTAGCCACTGTCAACTGGACTCCCAACTCATCATTCAGCCCCTCCAAGAACTTCTCCTGCCTTGCTGCATCATTCCTGACATCATCTGGAGCATATCTGGCGAGCTTGTTGAACACCTCAACATACTCGGCCACTGAACGGCCTCCCTAACGCAAACTGCGAAACTCATTCTTCTTCAAGCTCATGGCCCCTGCTGAAACATGTGCGGTGCGAAAGGCAGACTGGAACTGCGCCCAAGTGATGGTGTCGATGGGGTAAGTCAGCAAGTAGTTGTCCCACCATGCTGAATGTGAGGCAAACCTCACTCTCTCTGCCTCAGTGCAGCCAACTGTCTCCATGTTCCGGCCCATTGAACGAAGCCAGTCATCCGCCACTATGGGCTCAGGAGTGCTAGAGAACCTCTGAGGATTCAACCTCAGGAACCTTGCAGGCGTGTTCACAGGTGGTGGTGGTGGCGCATTGTTGTTGTTGCCCATACTCTGAGTGAGCAACTGGATCAGTTGAGCTTGTCCTTGAAGTAACTGCTGTATATAAGCTGGCACTCCATTGTTGTTGTTCTCATTCCCCGCGGGATCACGTTTCGGCCGCATCTGTTGGGTAAGAATAGGTAAGTTGTAGACAGAAAGTAGCTAGGGAAATATACTCCTACCCATATGCTTATTATGATCATGGCAAGAATTATATATACAATACATATATCACCAACCAACTTGACCAAACAATATCACCATAGCATCAAACATATAACAATCATCAACCAATGCACTCATACGGAAAACCATCACATATCACACCATATAGTTTAAAATATATTTTATAACTGATATAAGATCCTCAAAGCAACCACGGTAATATAAGATCCTCAACAACCACGAATAACATAAGAGTATATCAAGCAACCTAGTAATGCCACACCGAATAAGTCGACATGGTAAAATACGCTAACACGATAACGATAGTAAACTAATAGCCGGTGAAGTAATTCTTAATGCTGTCTTTGCTAAACAGCATGTGGTATTTGCGCCTGCTGATGCGGTTGCGCCTTTTGGGACTCGGCTCCTCTTCTTCTGCCCAGGTCTCTACTTCTGGCTCCTCTTTTGGTTCTTCAATTCCATTGGCTTTCATCTTCTCCTTCATCCTTGTCATCTCTGCTTGCATCTCCAAACTTTCCTTCTTCAGCTTGTTGTTGTCCCTCTTGAGCCTGGTGTTCTTCTGCTGCAACTCAGTGATGGTGTAGAGGTCTGACTAAGTGCACTTCTCCAGGCAATGGATGTGCTTCTCCAGGCTTTGGATGATGTAGCTGGTTGTACCTGGCCAAATGGCCCCACGCACATACCTGAACCTCTTTGGTATTATGTTCCCTGATGGGAGAACCTTGGCCATCTCCGCGTACACCGTACCCTTTAGCCGGGCGGCATGCGTCTCCATAATGCATCCAAGAGCTATGTGAGCGGCATCCGCACACACCACTCCTTCTCTTGGGCATGCACCTCGAATGACTCCGTGATCACCCTTTCCTCATTCTCCATGCTTCCAAGGATAAAAGTCTCCACTTGCCAGTAGTCATCAGCTCCCCTTGTCTCCACGATGTCCGGCTGAAAGACCGACGTGTAGATGTTCAGGAAGTGGCAAATCCCCCTGAGTTCAGGTCAAAACGCCATAGCGCGGTATGACAAAGTGGTCATCTAAAATCAAAGAGAGGTAAGGCAAGATTAGAATAGGTATGAATACGAGATAGAGAAGGTAAGTAAGTACAAGACAGAGTGATATAAAGTAATATTTTGATTCTTATGGCTTTTCTAGTCCATTTTCTAGGGTCACGTCCTACAGTCAACACACCGCTCCGATACCATCTGTAACGACCCAATTCACACAGAATTGAAGTATTTGTGCTTAAGTGCCAGTCCATAGATCGAACTCGCTGGCACACACAGTATTATAGATGTATATCAAAGTACAAGTGCATCATTATTACAACGTATGATCCAGAGTAAAATAAATAACAAGTTGCATAGCTCAAGGCTAGCTTATTCAATATAAATATAGCGGAAGAAATAACAAGTAACGTGGAGTCCCATCAACAGCCACATGCGAACATGCTGAGTGTAGACTCGCAACCTCTAAACGAACCTTACTGATCGTCTGAAAAACCTGCAACACCGAAGGTTACAGCCCAACAATGGGTCAGTACATCTGATTTGTACGGCAAGTGACACGGAAAATTTATATAAAGGACCTACAACTATATGCAAGGTAAGTCAAAGGAAAGGCTTAAGGTTTAGTTTTGCGGAAAGCCAATTTTCTCCTGAACTAAACTAGTCAAAGTTTTAAGTTGAATTCTACCTAAAACACACAGCAACCCATGCTACTCTTTCCCACCAAAATTATTATGAAGTGTTCATCTGTCAAGATCATCCAACAACAGTACCGACTAGTTTCTCAAGGTTCGTCCGTAACCGTGGACACGGCTAATCATGATCAGTTTATACGCTTTGCAGAGGTTGTACACGTTCCCCACTGGACTCAACCCAAAGATTGAGACAAAGACTTTCTGAAGAGGTTGCCTCCACCCTTTGGTAGCTGGTACACCTAACACACATCCACATCAGCTAGCTACCAGGGCCAGGTTCCCCACAACGTACTCGTGCTAAGCCAGAGCTCATATAGCCAGTGGTTGTACACGGAAGCTACTAGTAATATTGCATGTCTGATCTTTTTGAGCCTGGACGGCGCCCACTGCATGAGAGGGTACCCGCCATGACGCAACCGGTTCACCACCAAAACAACCATTCGGGAAGCATTTAGCCCTGGCCCCTCCTTATCCAAGGCATGAGCACCAGGATGCATTCCCTGCCCGTCCAGAGGTGATTTCTAATTATTATAAAGTTGATACACAGTTTATTAAAATAGCTCACATGCACTCCATGAATTCTCACAACCCAAACCACGTCTACAAAGCATAACAATAAAGTAACAACACGGCTAGGTTGATCTACAGTAGACAAGTCAATACATGTGGCTATCCTAACTGGTTTTGCAGCAACAGTAAAGTAAACACCATGCAATAGGGTGATATTTCTTAACATAATGCATATAGAAAATATAGGTATGAGTATGGTCAAAGAATCACTTGCCTTCTTGCTGGTCCGGACGGTCACACTACTCACAATACGAGGCGGCACACTCCGGACAATCTATACGAGCAAACATAGCACCAATCAACATATATTCAATACACATATGCTCAAACAGTAATAAACATTCAAAGAACAGTATAAAAACTTTCCTAATAGTACCTAAACTTAAAGTACTTGTCAAAATAAAACCAACGCAAAAAGAGACGGCGCAAACGGGCGAACCGTTAAAAAGTTACGGCTGGCGGAAGTTCAAATTTTAATCTGCTTGGGATTCAAATTTGAAAACTTCAAAATTCTGAAACACCTGGTCTACTGGCTAGGAAATTTCACCACAGTCGCAACGCAACTGGAATCACTCGATTCCGGGTTACGGTTAAAAAGTACTCGTGAAAACGGTACCGCGCGATTTCGGGGTCTATTCTGCAAACAGGGGCATATCCGCAAATAAAATAACAAAAAAACGCGATCGGGTCCCTGGCGGAAAAAAAACGGATCTCGCCGGAGGAGCCCCGGCGGCTCGGCTCGGCCGGCCGGCGCGGGCTCCGGCCAACAGGCGGCGGCGTGGCACGGAGGCCCGGCGCGGCGCGGCGGCGGCCAACAATGCGGCCGGGGGCGGCGGCCACGGTAGCGGGCGGCGGTGAGGGGCGGCGGGGCGGCGCGTACCGGTGGTGGCAGCGGTTGTCGGGACGGCGGTGGCGGCGGCGGCGCTCGGAACGGGCGGCGGGCGCGGTGCGGGTCGGGCGAAACCCTAGCGCCCGCGGGTCCGCGGGTTTAAATAACCCGATCCGCGAATTTTTTCTAATCCGAATTAAACTCTAATTCAGTCTGAAAAAAAAAACAGCACGGCCCGTTAGGCCCAAAATAGTTTTAGTAAAAACTAGGAAAATTATTTTTAAATTCCTCTTCGCCAATATTATAAAAATAATAAAACTGAATTTTTGGCTTTACCAAAATATTAAATAAAAATAAAAACTTTGCAACTTATTTTTAAATATTTTAAAATACTTTTCTGGCATTTTAAAATACCGAAAACTCCGAAAATTGATTTAAAAACTTTTCCGGAGCATAAATAAATTCCCAAAATAACTTTAGAAAATATTTACAACTCCAAAGTAAATTTATAAAGTCTCCCAAAAATATTTTAAAATATTTTTCAACAAATTAAAAAAGGGGATAATTCCTTTTATATCCTCTCCAGCGAACTGTCAGGTGTTGAAAAATGTTTAAAAATATTTTAAAACTCCAGAAAAATGCGGAAACATCATATGATGATTTGTTCACATCCGAATTTAGAAAATTGGGATGTTACAAACCTACCCCCCTTAAGATGAATCTCATCCTCGAGATTCGGGCTGGCTAGCAAAGAGATGCGGGTGGTCTTGCTTCAGATCTTCTTCACGCTCCCAAGTAGATTCCCCTTCGGTATGATGATCCCACTGAACCTTGCATAGCCTGATCGTCTTGGTGCGGGTAACTCTTTCTGCAGTCTCCAGAATCTTCACCGGTTTCTCCTCATAAGTCAGATCACTCTCCAACTGAATTGCCTCAAGTGGCACTGTATCTCTCAAAGGAATATCTGCCATCTCTGCATGACACTTCTTCAGCTGGGATACGTGAAACACATCATGAACTCCTGACAAAGCTTCTGGAAACTCCAACTGATAAGCTACCTCTCCTCTGCACTCCAAGATCTTGTAAGGCCCCACAAAACGTGGTGCCAACTTGCCCTTGATTCCAAATCTCGTGATTCCCCGAATTGGTGAAACTCTGACATACGCACGGTCTCCAACCTCATAGGTTACATCCTTGCGCTTAGCATCTGCATAACTCTTCTGCCTGAACTGTGCTATCTTCAGTCTATCGCGGATCAACTTGACTTTCTCCTCGGCATCTCTGATCAGGTCAGGTCCAAACAACTCACGTTCTCCTACCTCATCCCACATCAACGGAGTCCTGCACTTCCTGCCATACAGTAACTCAAATGGTGCCATCTGAAGACTAGCCTGGTAACTGTTGTTATACGCGAACTCAGCATACGGTAAGTTGTCATCCCAACTCGAACCATAATCCAATGCACAAGCCCTCAACATATCCTCCAAGATCTGATTGACTCTCTCGGTCTGCCCATGTGTCTGAGGATGGAACGCTGTACGCTGTACTGAACTCCAGCCTAGTGCCCAAGGTCTCATGCAACTGACGCCAAAACTTCGAAGTAAACTGAGTACCTCTATCAGACACAACCTTGCTTGGAACTCCATGCAAACACACGATCCTGGACATATAAATCTTGGCTAGCTTGGCACTGTTGTAAGTTGTCTTCACTGGAATGAAGTGAGCAACCTTGGTCAAACGTTCAACAATCACCCAAATAGAATCATATCCTGACCGAGTCTTGGGTAAACTAGTAATAAAGTCCATACCTATCTGATCCCACTTCCAATCTGGTATAGGCAAAGGCTGCAACAATCCTGCTGGCTTCTGATGCTCAACCTTGACTCTTTGGCAAACATCACACAAAGCAATATACTGGGCTATCTCTCGCTTCAGGCTAGGCCACCAAAATCTCTCTCTCAAATCAAAATACATCTTGGTATTCCTGGGATGAATAGAATAAGGTGAATCATGTGCCTCCTGAAGAATCAACTTCCTGATCTCTGCATCCTGCGGTACACAAATGCGCTTCTCAAACCAAATGGCTCCATGCTCATCCTCACGGAAACCCTATGCTTTTCCCTTGGTCATATTCACTTTTATCTCATCAATTTCTGCATCACTCTTCTGAGCTTCTGATTCTTTCCAACAGATTGGGCTTCACCTCTAATGCTACCACATATCCCTTAGGAACTATCTCCAACCTGAGATTCTTGAACTGCTCACATAACTCACGTGGCATATCCTCAACATTAGCAACATTGATATGACTCTTACGGCTCAATGCATCCGCAACCACATTCGCTTTACCAAGATGATACTGCACATTCAAATCATAATCCGTAATAAGCTCCAGCCATCTACTCTGCCTGAGATTCAAATCCTTCTGAGTAAAGATATACTTCAAACTCTTATGATCAGTAAAAACATCACAATGATTACCAACAAGATATTGCCTCCATGTTTTCAATGCATGAACAACTGCAACTAACTCCAAATCATGTGTAGGATAGTTTTTCTCATGGTTCTTAAGCTGACGAGAAGCATAAGCAACAACTCTACCCCCTTGCATAAAAACACAACCAAGTCCTCGACGAGATGCATCACAATATACTTGGAAATCCTTATGTATATCAGGAAAACATAAAACAGGTGCAGTTACTAACCGTTTCTTCAACTCCTGAAAGCTGCCTTCACATGCCTCACTCCAAAAAAACTTATTCTCTTTCTTCAACTGCTCAGTCATTGGTTTTGCAAGCTTGGAGAAATTCTCAATGAACCTCCTATAATATCCTGCAAGACCCAAGAAACTGCGAATGTCCCCAACTGTCGCGGGTGTCTCCCATTCTGTAACTGTCGAAACCTTGGATGGGTCCACAGCTACTCCTTCTCCTGACACAACATGTCCAAGGAATCCTAACTCCTTCAACCAAAACTCACACTTGCTGAACTCTGCATACAATTTGCGCTCCCTGAGCTTCTCCAATACCAAACGCAAATGTGCCTCATGCTCTTGCTCATTCTTGGAATACACCAATATATCATCAATGAACACCACAACGAATTTATCCAAGAACTCCATAAACACCTTGTTCATAGTATTCGTGAAGTAAGCAGGAGCATTAGTCAATCCAAATGACATAACAGTATACTCATACAACCCATACCTTGTAATAAAAGCAGTCTTCGGAATATCCTTCTCCCGAATCTTCACTTGATGATAACCAGAACGAAGATCAATCTTTGAGAATACACAAGCTCCCTCCAACTGGTCAAATAGATCATTAATCACAGGTAGAGGATACTTGTTCTTGATAGTAACATCATTCAGAGAACGGTAATCAACACACATCCTCTGGGTTCCATCCTTCTTCTCAACAAACAACACTGGAGATCCCCAAGGTGACGAGCTTGGGCGAATGAACCCATTTGCCTGCAACTCTCTGATCTGTTCCTTCAACTCTGCAAGTTCCTTAGCAGGCATCCTATACGGTCTCTTAGCAATAGGCCCAGTGCCTGGTATTAAATCAATAAGGAACTCAATCTCCCTATCTGGTGGCATACCTGGCAACTCCTTCGGAAACACATCCAGATAATCCCTCACAACACGCACATCATCCAGGCTACCCCCCTTAAGAGAAATCACCTGGGCGTGCTGATGCTTATACTTGGACACATATCCGATCTTCTGTCCACTCGGTGTACTGAGAGTGATAGACCGAATGGCACAGTCAATAACTCCTTGGTACTTGGCTAACCAATCCATGCCCAATATAATATCCAAACCTTGTGATTTCAACACAATCAAATCTGTAGGAAAAACATGCTTCCCTATGGCTAAGCTCAACTGATAGCATCCCAAACTAGCTGACATATCCGCTCCCGGTGAACTTATGAGCATAGATGAGTTAAGAATTACGGTAGGTAACTCATGCTTATCCACAAATACCCTCGATATGAAAGAATGCGATGCACCAGAATCAAAAAGAACAAGGGCGGGTACTGAATTGATAAAGAACTTACCAATCAGAGTGTCAGGCTCCTCATAGATCTCCTCCACGTTGACATGGTTCACATGCCCTTGTTGAAAGGATTGGGCTTGACGACTCCATTCCCATTGGACTCCGGGCAGTCTGTGGCATAGTGTCTCATGTTCTTGCACCTGAAACACTGGATGTTACTCAAGTCCTTTGGTGCCTGGCCATTCTGACGGTTGTTTCCATTGCCTCCATTGGCTCCATTGCTTCTCGCATTCCCATTGTTCCTTCCATTGCCGTTGCCATTCTTGTTCCCATTGTGGTGGTTGTGGCCATTATGGTTGTGACCATTCCCACCATGATTGTTGTGTCCTCCACTGTGAACATGGCCATTCCAACCATTATGGTTATGTCCATGGTTATGTCCTCCATTGCCAGCATAAGAATTGCGTGGCTTCTGATGCGGTCCATAGTTATACTTGCCACCATTGTTTTTGTTGTACTTCCTCTTGCGGTTCTCAATGGCCTGTTTCTTGCCTTCGAACACAATAGCTTTGTCTATGAGCGCCTGGCAGTTAGCAAAAGTAGCCACTGTCAACTGGACTCCCAACTCATCATTCAGCCCCTCCAAGAACTTCTCCTTCCTTGCTGCATCATTCCTGACATCATCTGGAGCATATTTGGCGAGCTTGTTGAACACCTCAACATACTCGGCCACTGAACGGCCTCCCTAACGCAAACTGCGAAACTCATTCTTCTTCAAGCTCATGGCCCCTGCTGAAACATGTGCGGCGCGAAAGGCAGACTGGAACTGCGCCCAAGTGATGGTGTCGATGGGGTAAGTCAGCAAGTAGTTGTACCACCATGCTGCAGCAGGACCGTCCAGCAAATGTGAGGAAAACCTCACTCTCTCTGCCTTAGTGCAGCCAACTGTCTCCATGTTCCGGCCCACTGAACGAACCCAGTCATCCGCCACTATGGGCTCAGGAGTGCTAGAGAACCTCTGAGGATTCAACCTCAGGAACCTTGCAAGCGTGTCCACAGGTGGTGGTGGTGGCGCATTGGTGTTGTTGCCCATATTCTGAGTGAGCAACTGGATCAGCTGAGCTTGTCCTTGAAGTAACTGCTGCATATAAGCTGGCACTCCATTGTTGTTGTTCTCATTCCCCGTGGGATCACGTCTCGGCGGCATCTGTTGGTTAAGAATAGGTAAGTTGTAGATAGAAAGTAGCTAGGGAAATATACTCCTACCCATATGCTTATTATGATCATGGCAAGCATTATATATACAATACATATATCACCAATCAACTTCACCAAACAATATCACCATAGCATCAAACATATAACAATCATCAACCAATGCACTCATACGGAAAACCATCACATATCACACCATATAGTTTAAAATATATTTTATAGCTGATATAAGATCCTCAAAGCAACCACGGTAATATAAGATCCTCAGCAGCCATGAATAACATAAGAGTATATCAAGTAACCTAGTATTGCCACACCGAATAAGTCGACATGGTCAAATACGCTAACACGATAACGATAGTAAACTAATAGTCGGTGAAGTAATTCTTAATGCTGTCTTTGCTAAACAGCATGTGGTATTCGCGCCCGCTGATGCGGTTGCACCTTTTGGGACTCGGCTCCTCTACTTCTGCCGAGGTCTCTACTCCTGGCTCCTCTTCTGGTTCTTCAATTCCATTGGCCTTCATCTTCTCCTTCAGCCTTGTCATCTCTGCTTGCATCTCCAACCTTTCCTTCTTCAGCTTGTTGTTGTCCCTCTTGAGCCTGGTGTTCTTCTGCTGCAACTCAGTGATGGTGTAGAGGTCTGACTGAGTGCACTTCTCCAGGCAATGGATGTGCTTCTCCAGGCTTTGGATGATGTAGCTGGTTGTACCTGGCCAAATGGCCCCAGGCACATACCTGAACCTCTTTGGTATTATGTTCCCTGATGGGAGAACCTTGGCCATCTCCGCGTACACCGTACCCTTTAGCCGGGCGGCATACGTCTCCACAATGCGTCCAAGAGCTATGTGAGCGGCCATGCACACACACCACTCCTTCTCCTGGGCATGCACCACGAATGACTCCGTGATCACCCTTTCCTAATTCTCCATGCTTCAAAGGATGAAAGTCTCCACTTGCCAGTAGTCATCAGCTCCCGTTGTCTCCACGATGTCCAGCTGAAAGATCGACGCGTAGATGTTCAGGAAGTGGCAAATCCCCCTGAGCTCAGGTCCAAACGTCATAGCGCGGTATGACAAAGTGGTCGTCTAAAATCAAATAGAGGTAAGGCAAGATTAGAATAGGTATGAATACGAGATAGAGAAGGTAAGTAAGTACAAGACAGAGTGATATAAAGTAATATTTTGATTCCTATGGCTTTTCTAGTCCATTTTCTAGGGTCACGTCCTACAGTCAACACACCGCTCTTATTCCATCTGTAACGACCCAATTCACACAGAATTGAAGTCTCTGTGCTTAAGTGCCAGTCCCTGGATCGAACTCGCTGGCACACACAGTATTATAGATGTATATCAAAGTACTAGTGCATCATTATTACAATGTATGATCCAGAGTAAAATAAATAACAAGTTGCATAGCTCAAGGCTATCTTATTCAATATAAATATAGCGGAAGCAATAACAAGTAACGTGGAGTCCCATCAACAGCCACATGCGAACATGCTGAGTGTAGACTCGCAACCCCTAAACGCACCTTACTGATCGTCTAAAAAACCTGCAACACCGAAGGTTACAGCCCGGCAACGGGTCAGTACATCTGATTTGTACGGCAAGTGACACAGAAAATTTTATATAAATGACCTACAACTACATGCAAGGTAAGTCAAAGGAAAGGCTTAAGGTTTAGTTTTGCGGAAAGCCAATTTTCTCCTGAACTAAACTAGTCAAAGTTTTAAGTTGAATTTACCTGAAACACACAGCAACCCATGCTACTCTTTCCCACCAAAATTATTATTAAGTGTTCATCTGTCAAGATCATCCAACAACAGTACTGACTAGTTGCTCAAGGTTCGTCCGTAACCGTGGACACGGCTAATCATGATCAGTTTATACGATTTGCAGAGGTTGTACACATTCCCCACTGGACTCAACCCGAAGATTGATAAAAAGACTTTCTGAAGAGGTTGCCTCCACCCTTTGGTAGCCGGTACACCTAACACACATCTACATCACCTAGCTACCAGGGCCAGGTTCCCCACAACGTACTCGTGCTAAGCCAGAGCCCATATAGCCAGTGGTTGTACACGGAAGCTACTAGTAATATTGCATGTCTGATCTTTTTGAGCCTGGACGGCGCCCACTGCGTCAGAGGGTACTCGCCATGACGCACCCGGTTCACCACCAAAACAACCATTCGGGAAGCATTTAGCCCTGGCCCCTCCTTATCCAAGGCATGAGCACCAGGATGCATTCCCTGCCTGTCCAGAGGTGATTTCTAATTATTATAAAGTTGATACACAGTTTATTAAAATAGCTCACATGCACTCCATGAATTCTCAGAACCCAAACCGCGTCTACAAAGCATAGCAATAAAGTAACAACACGGCTAGGTTGATCTACAGTAGACAAGTCAAGACATGTGGCTATCCTAACTGGTTTTGCAGCAACAGTAAAGTAAACTACCTATCATGCAATAGGGTGATATTTCTTAACATAATGCATATAGAAAATATAGGTATGAGTATGGTCAAAGCATCACTTGCCTTCTTGCTGGTCCTGACGGTCACACTCCTCACAATACGAGGCGGCACACTCCGGGCAATCTATACGAGCAAACATAGCACCAATCAACATATATTCAATACACATATGCTCAAACAGTAATAAACATTCAAATAACAGTAGAAAAACTTGCCTAACAGTAGCTAAACTTAAAGTAGTTGTCAAAATAAAACCAACGCAAAAAGAAACGGCGCAAACGGGCGCACCGTTAAAAAGTTACGGCTACCGGAAGTTCAAATTTGGATATGCTTGGGATTCAAATTTGAAAACTTCAAAATTCTGTAACACCTGGTCTACTGGCTAGGAAATTTCACCACGGTCGCAACTCAACTGGAATCACTCTATTCCAAGTAACGATTAAAAAGTACTCACGAATACTGGGGCATATTCGCAAATAAAATAACCTAAAAAACACGATCGGGTCCCTGGCGAAAAAAAAAGGATCTCGCCAGAGTAGCTCAGGCGGCTTGGCTCGGCCGGCCGGCGCGGGCTCCGGCCAACCGGCGGCGGCGCGACACGGCGGCCCGGCGCGGCGGCGGCCAGCAAGGCGGCCGGCGGCGGCGGCCACGGTAGGGGGTGGCGGTGAGGGGCGGCGGGGCGGCGCGTACCGGCTGTGGCGGCGGTCGTCGGGATGGCGGCGGCGGCGGCGGTCGCCTCCGGCGGCGGCGGCGCTTGGAGCGGGCGTCGGCGGCTAACGGGTGGCGGGAGCGGTGCAGGTCGGGCGAAACCCTAGTGCCCGCGGGTCCGCGGGTTTAAATAACCCGATCCGTGAATATTTTTTTAATCTGAATTAAACTCTAATTCGGTCTGAAAAAAAACAGCACGGCCCGTTAGGCCCAAAATAGTTTTAGAAAAAACAAGGAAAATTATTTTTAAATTTCGTCTTCGCCAATATTTTTAAAATAATAAAACTGAATTTTTGGCTTTACCAAAATATTAAATAAAAATAAAAACTTTGCAACTTATTTTTAAATATTTTAAAATACTTTTTTGGCATTTTAAATATACCGAAAACTCCGAAAATTGATTTAAAACTTTTCCGAAGCATAAATAAATTCCCAAAATAATTTTAGAAAATATTTAAAACTCCAAAGTAAATTTAAAAAGTCTCCCAAAAATATTTTAAACTATTTTTCAACAAATTAAAAATGGCGATAAGTCATTTTATATCCTCTCCAGCGAACTGCCAGGTGTTGAAAAATGTTTAAAAATATTTTAAAACTCCAGAAAAATGCGGAAACAGCGTGAGATGCATATGATGATCTATTAACATCCGAATTTCGAAAATTGTGATGTTACACTACTTCTCCTGGTGTCTGAAATCGGCTTGCAACATATTCTTCGTGAGTTGTTGTGTGTATTAAATTTACATCAACATTGACGGGGTCTCCCGCCATGTAATGCTTGAGTCCTATCCCATTCACAACTTGAGGTTTGGTGCCATAAAAATTGTTAATCTTGATTGCACCTAAGCGGCATACTTCTTCGATATGAAATGGCCCTTCCCATCTGGAAAGTAGTTTACCTGGAGAAAACCTGAAACGAGATCTAAACAACAAAACTTTATCACCAATATTAAATTCACGTTTCAGAATCCTTCTATCATGCTACTTCTTTACCTTTTCTTTAAACATTTTAGCACTCTCGTAAGCTTCACTTCTCCACTCATCTAGAGAAGTCAAGTTCATGAGACGCTTTTCACCAACTAATTTTGGGCCAGCATTAAGCTCTCTAACAGCCAAGAAAGCTTTGTGTTCTAGCTCTAATGGCAAATGGCAAGCCTTGACATAGACCATCTTATAGGGAGACATGCCCATGGGGTTTTTGTAAGCAGTTCTATACGCCCACAAAGCATCTCCTAACCTCTTTCTCTATTGGTAAGCTCAACTTTCCCACTAGTTTGAGGATGGTACGGTGAAGAAATTCTATGATTGACATCATACTTGGCGAAAGATTTTGTAAAAGCTCCATGCGTGAAGTGTGATCCTTCATCGGTCATGAGGTACCTAGGTACACCAAACCTAGGGAAAATTACATCTTTGAGCATTTTCAAAGATGTCTTGTGATCAGCAGTCTTAGTGGGGTTTGCTTCAACCCACTTGGTTACATAATCAACAACCACTAAGATGTGAGTGTACTTGTGTGAGGGAGGAAAAGTCCCCATAAAATCATAACCCCAACAATCAAAAGGCTCAATCACTAGAGAGTAATTCATAGGCATCTCATTCCTCCTACTAATATTACCAACTCTCTGACACTTATCACAAGATAAAACATAATTTCTAGCATCTTTAAAGAGCGTAGGCCAATAAAAACCTGTTTGGAGAACCTTATGTGCGGTCCTCTCACCGGCGTGATGTCCTCCATAGGGACTGTCGTGACATTGGTCGAGAATTTCCTTCTGCTCATGTTCCGGTATGCATCTTCTCACGATCCCATCTGGACATTCTTTGAAAAGATGAGGGTCATCCCAAAAGTAGTGCCTCAAATCATGGAAGAATTTCTTCCTTTGTTAAAATGTTAAACCTGAGGCAAATACTTTGCAACGATAAAATTAGCATAATCTTCAAACCAAGGATCGGAGAGAGATTTTACTTTTACAACGGCAAGTTGTTCTTCTGGAAAACTGTCGTTGACTGGGATGGGGTCATCCGGTATATCTTCCATCCTTGAAATATTGTCCGCCACTGGATTGACTGCTCCTTTTCTATCAATAACCTGTAAATCAAATTCTTGAAGAAGTAGTACCCACCTGACGAGTCTTTGTTTGGCATCCTTCTTCGCCATAAGGTACTTAAGAGCAACATGGTCAGTATGAATAATAACATTTGAATCTACAATATAAGTGTCGGGACCCGGGGTTAGCGCATGCAAGTCCAGCTAAGACATAGTCATATGGAGAGCCAAGAACCGTACCCACTTGTCTAAGCAGACAAGGACAAGCACAGAACGTTCTCGGAAAGCATCATACGTGAGGGGTATCCCATCCAGGCCGGATGATCAACTGAGATGGGTCCTCATCGTCCGCACACAAGTCTAATGATATGGGTGGTGAGCTCCCATATTTAAAGACAATTCGCCTCAACCATACTATCGACTATCTCATAACTCTTACATAGACTTACTCCAGCCCGATCACTTAGTCGGGGTCTAGTGCGGGCTCGATCATACCACAAAGTGTGCACGAGACAGAGTCTCGAACAATCGCATCGCGATGCCCCAAGCTGCGCACATCTAAGGGCCACTTGGTGTATGAAAGACCGCCAGCCAGATCACAACTAAGGTCTCGAAAACCCATACAAAGACATTCATGTTATAAACATACACGCAACACACATGCCTTGTATGAATAGTAGGTATCATTGCAATTCTCTACAAAGTATACATTTTTATTGATAACTCTTATAGAGTGCACACAGAGATCACAAACATGTGATCCAACATTACAACACAAGCGGAAGAAAATTATGTCTGAGTACAGACAAGTTTAACAAATGGCTTAAGAAGCCTTATTTAAACACAAGCCCTCCACGAGGGAACCAGTCGTCTGACTGGGACTAGACTAGCTTGATCTTCAGTCGTCCAGCTCGATGAAGAAGCCACCTTCGGGGTCAGTGGGTTCATCTAAAACATAGATTAAGCAAACGTGAGTACAAAGTCGTACTCAGCAAGACTTACATAGGAGCTATACTACTCATGCACATGTATCAAGGTAAAGGGAGGTGGGGTTTCACTTGCAGAAGTGCCAGCTTTGACTTGGATAATCCTGAACTACGAGTACCAGACTTGAGGTAAGAAGCGTACACGAGTCCACTACTTTCTCCAACCAATTACACCACTATGGTGCCTTCCTCAATTTCCCCACGAGAAAGCACGCCATAGCACTCACACTTATCTTGGTGTGTTTTAGAAGTATCCAGTTCAAGTTGTCTAATAATCAAGCTAAGCTTTCCAAGCAGTCCATAACCGCGGACGCGGCTATTCGAATAGTTTTGTTAACCCTGCAGGGTTGTACCGCTACACACACATGATCATCATTTACCTCCTTTGATCTCGACACCATTCAAGGGGTGCCAGCGAGGATGCTCACCACAACCGTTACCTCATAGCCGATCTAGTCCGAGAAAGCCGCCTACTTGGGTTGGCTACCACTATCGTGAACCCTGCCGGTTTACCGAAGTGGACCCAAGTGATGTGTGCGTGGTTCATAAGCCGGTCTCGGATGAGCCGTTCTCTCACTTAGCATCCAGGCCACAGACCTACCAGAACTCCGAACTATTGCGACATCTGGACATCGAAAGGGATGAGTTAGTAAGCTGAGAGGGGTCAGTGATCCCAATGTGTGGTTGTACTCTTCATCTTGGATCACCACACAAGAACTCGGACTTAAGGCGGTGTTCAACGAGACAACCCATCGTGTACTCCTACACAGCCTCTCATCGTTCACCTTGTATTAGGGTAGATTCACCAACACTTTTCTACCATCATCATCATGATCACTACCATCCCGACTCACGTAACAGTATCAACATGGTATCATTCTAAGCATGCAATAAGAAGTAACAATTGCAGGGGCCACATGATATCAATCAACTCCTACATTTGCTAGGATTGTGGTTTGCTTACTACTGTGACAAAATGATAGGTCATGCAAAGGAATGGGTTCATCTATGCGGTAGAAACGCATCATGGTAATCATCCTATACAATGCATAAGCGAGACATGAGAGGGAATTGGGATTTTATCGACATGATCAATGGGGGTTTGCTTGCCTTGCTGACGAGGTTCGGGTTCGAGGTCTTCAACGAAGGGGGCAGCCTCCTGCTCCGGTTCCACCTCTACTCGACAAACAACAAACAAGGTAGCAAAGTAAATACAATGCACAATCACATGATGGAAGGTTGAAACTTGATGTATATGCTTTGATGTGTGAGGCAATTCCATTTAAATGGAGTATATTTCAAATTGAATTGCAAATTCAAACTCCATTTTGAATTCAAACTTAGCCAAGTTACATGTGACATTGTTTGATCAATTTGAATCATTTGGAAATGTGTATGATATGCCTCTGATGTGTAAGTGAAATGTAGCATGTTGCCATGGTTCAAGTTGCAAAAACTTTTGAATTGAATTTGATTTAATTCCATTTAAATCCAATAGCAAATGCTTCTGATCTCATTTTAAATTCAACTCAAACAAAGTTGAAAGTTGGATATTTGGATAGGTTATTTTCTCCTGATCATTTTTCATATATTATTTGCCCAATTTGGAGTTAATATGAATTTTCTATGAATTTCCAAAGTTTGGGCTAATTTCTGGATTTTCTGGAATTTCTTTAATTCATTTCAATTTCTGGAAATTCATTTATGGTGTCAGCATGACTTCATGCTGGCGTCAGGGGGCCACTGACAAGGGGGTCCCACCTGTAAGCCTCTCACTGTTTAATTAAACGGTTTAAACTTAATCCAGTGTTTAGTCAGGGGCTGGGCCCACATGTCATCGGCTCTGGGGGTCATTAGGGGGGTGGATTAGGGCTAACCACGCCGGCCACGTCGGACTTGCCGGCGGCTAGTCGCCGAAGACCTTCCAGCACGGCGGCGACACACTAGAGGGTGATTCCGGGCACCATTTTGAGCGCTACGACCACTGGATTGAAGCTCTTGACGTCTCGCGTCGAATGGGCCAAGGTACGGGTGCTGTGAGGCACCGTGGAGACACCGGCGTCGAGCCCTAGCGGCGGCGGAGCCACTGGCTAGACGCAGTCGTCGATTCGGGGCACGAGGAGAAGCAGCAGTGGGTGTAAACGACGCTTAAGAGCACGGAGAAGACGACGGGCAACCTGGTGCAGGCGAAGGAGCACGGGAGTGAGCTCGAGCTCGTCCATGGCGGAGGTTGTGCTCGGCTCCCATGGCGGAATGGCACAGAGGAGGAGTTGGGGGCGCGGGGATAGGCATAAGACGCAGCTGCTCACCAGGAAGGCGATGGAGCAGACGGCGTGCTTGGGGAGGAACTGGAGCTTCCGGATTTTGAAGGCGACTTGCGGCGGCCGGAGTTGAAGACGACGAAGGGAGCGGCGGCTCTGGAGCTCCTCGGGAGGATTCCTTCAACACGGTGACGTAGTCGAGGACGGCGGAGGCGATGGACACCTTGGCTTGGATCGGGGACGACGGTGGCCACGAGTTCTTCACGACATGGCGACGGCGGCGCTCGGGTCTTCGTCGAGCTTGGCGAGAGAGAGGGTGTGGGCGTCTCCAGAGGGGGGAATGGTTGCGTGGCTCGACCAGGAGCTGCGTGGCGCGGCTAGACGTCTCCGGAGGGGTAGGTGGCGACTAGAGGGACGACGCCGTGCTCGGCTGTCTCGGTGGGCATTCCACCGAGCAGCTTGGAGGCGAGGGGAGGGGGAAGAAGACCCTGCTGCCCCTGGTAGGCCGGCTGGGCTGGCTGGGCCGCCCTCGCCTGGGCGACAGGTAAGGTTTCCTTTTCTTTTTCTATTTTTCTTTTCTGTCATTTGTTTTGGCTAGCAAAAATAAATACCTAGCCATTTTCTAAAATGCTAGAACTTTTTATATGGCCTCATAATAATGTAGACTGGCCACTTATAAAGTGTCAACATTTTTAAAAAATTCAAATAATTTGAATCTTAACTCAAATAGGGGTTTTTGATTAAATCCAAGGCACTGTTTGAATATTTGAAAAATCTATGATCATGGGGTGGGTCCCACGTCACTTGATATGTGATCACACTCATTTATAAGACTTTTCAAAAATCTAACATGAATTTTTGGAGAATATTTTTATCTGGCCTTTTGAATTAATTCATCTGGGGGGTTTTCTTCTCCCATTTTGCTTTTGATTTTGATTTCAAAGATTTCTTTTGAAATTTTAACATGATGCAAGAGAATTACTAACCCTAGCACATTACCTAACAGAGGGTTCTGACAACTCGCCCCCACTCAACAGAATCTCGTCCCGAGATTCAGAAGTCTGCGGGAGGAAGGTGGGGTACTCGACACTGAGACGGTCTTCTCTTTCCCACGTAGCTTCTCTCTCAGAGTGGTGTGACCATTGCACTTTCAGAAACCTGATCTTCTGATGACGAGTGACACGCTCTGCGGAATCAAGAATACGAACGGGGTATTCTCGATAAGAAAGGTCATCTTGGAGATCAAGCGTTTCATGGTCGACTTCGCGGATGGGGTCCTTGAAGCAACGCCTGAGTTGGGACACATGGAATACATCATGTACTCGGGAAAGGTGCGGGGGTAGTTCAAGTTGGTAGGCAACTTCTCCACGTTTAGCAAGAATGCGGAAAGGTCCGATGTAACGTGGGGCAAATTTGCCTTTGATACCGAAACGTTGGGTTCCCTTCAGAGGAGTAACCCGAAGGTAATCCTTCTCATCCAGATCGTAGCTCTCTTTCCTATGATGACGATCATAGTAGCTTTTCTGACGAGACTGGGCTGCTTTCAATTGATCACGAACAATGTGAACTTGCTCTTCTGCTTCCTTGATCATATCCGGTCCAAAGAATTGTCTTTCACCGGTTTCTGACCAGTTTAGTGGTGTTCGACATCGTCGTCCATAAAGGAGTTCAAAAGGAGCCATGTTCAAACTAGATTGGAAGCTATTGTTATAAGCAAATTCGGCGAATGGCAGAGACTTCTCCCAATTCTTTCTGAATGAGATAACACAAGCTCTGAGCATGTCTTCAAGAATTTGGTTAACCCTTTCGACTTGACTGCTAGACTGAGGATGGAAAGCTGTACTAAAGGAGAGATGAGTTCCCATAGCATTCTGAAAGCTTCCCCAAAATCTAGAGGTGAAAAGGCTACCGCGATCAGAATTGATTTCAAAAGGAACACCGTGAAGGGATACAATTCTAGAGACGTACAAGTACGCTAACTGGCTAGCAGTTATAGACTCTTGAACCGGAAGGAAGTGAGCAACTTTGGAAAGCCTATCTATGACAACGAAGATGGCATTGTTTCCTTTCTGGGTTTTTGGAAAGCCGGTGATGAAGTCCATACCGACTTTGTCCCATTTCCACTCGGGAATAGACAAAGGTTGAAGTGTACCAGCAGGCCTTTGATGTTCTGCCTTAATGCGACGACAAACATCACATTCGGCAACAAATTGAGCAATGTCTCTCTTCATCCTAGTCCACCAAAATCTCTGGCGTAGATCTCGGTACATCTTTGTGCTACCAGGATGAATTGAGAGGGGTGTGTCATGGGCTTCCTTGAGGATGAGTTGCCTTAGTTCCCTATTCTTAGGTACTACCAAACGATTTCCAAAGAATACCGTTCCTTTGCTATCTGTGGAGAAACATTTAGCAACTCCGCTAGCAATGTTCTCCTTGATCCGGCGAACACCTCGTGCACGCCTTTGGGTAACTATGATTTGATCCTCAAGAGTT
This sequence comes from Bromus sterilis, assembly GCA_950022295.1. NCBI lineage: Eukaryota > Viridiplantae > Streptophyta > Magnoliopsida > Poales > Poaceae > Bromus > Bromus sterilis. The sequence goes on from OX465596.1 coordinate 285,285,528, forward strand.
GGTTTCGCCACCAAGGTAGAAAGATAGCCATGAGGAACAATCTCAAGATTGATCTTGCGAAATTCCTCATGAAGAAGTGGTTGATACTGTTGCAACATGAGGTTGTTACAATACAACTTACGACTTAGTGCATCAGCCATGACATTGGCTTTTCCTGGGGTGTAAGAAATTCCTACGTCGTAATCTTTTATCAACTCAATCCAGCGTCTTTGCCTGAGATTAAGATCTGGCTGGGTGAAAATGTATTTGAGGCTTTGGTGGTCGGAATAGATTTCACAACGATTACCAAGGAGGTAATGTCGCCAAGTTGTTAGGGCATGAACTACGGCAGCGAGTTCAAGGTCATGGGTAGGATAGTTCTCTTCATGTGGCCGCAACTGGCGTGAAGCATAAGCTACCACATGTCGATCTTGCAGAAGTATGCATCCTAACCCTTGTTGTGATGCGTCACAATAGATCTCAAAATCCTTTTTGGTGTCTGGAGGACCAAGTACGGGTGCAGAAGTCAATCTTCTTTTTAGCTCTTGAAAGGTTTCCTCGCACTTGGGAGTCCATAGGAATTTCTTATCTTTCTTGAGGAGTTCAGTTAGAGGCTTTGCAACTTTAGAAAAGTTCTCGACGAAGCGACGGCAATAGCTGGCTAGGCCAAGAAAACTCCTAACTTGCTTAACCGATTCAGGTGGAGTCCAGTCAAAGACGGCCTGAATTCTCTCGGGATTCACAGCAATGCCTTTTGCAGAAATCACGTGGCCTAAGTAGGTCACTTCTGGTAGCCAAAATTCACACTTGGAGAATTTAGCATACAGGCGATGCTCTCTAAGTTTCATCAATACCATCCTTAGGTGTTCGGCATGTTCTTCTTCGTTCTTCGAGTAGATGAGAATGTCATCAAGATAAACTACAACAAATTTATCTAAGTACTCCATGAAGATCGAATTCATCATGCGTGAGAAAGTGGCGGGGGCATTGGTTAAACCAAAGGACATGACGGTGTACTCGTAAAGACCATAACGAGTAGTAAAAGCCGTTTTGGGAATGTCCTCGTTTCGGATTTTTATTTGATGATAGCCTAATCTCAAATCCATCTTGGAGAAGACAGAGGATCCTGCAAGTTGATCATAAAGATCATTGATCCTGGGCAATGGGTACTTGTACTTGTTATTTATCGTCGCTAAATTTAGCGGGCGATAGTCTACGCACATCCTTTCTGTTCCATCTTTCTTCGTTACGAACAGAACGGGGAAACCCCATGGCGATGAGCTAGGGCGGATGAAGCCTTTTTCCAACAAAGCTTCCAGTTGGGTTTTAAGCTCAGCGAACTCACGTGGGGCCATTTTGTATGGGCGTCTAGAAATTGGTGCGGTTCCTGGGGCAAGATCCACTATAAACTCTACACATCTGTCGGGTGGCATGCCCGGCAGCTCTTCAGGAAAGACATCCGGGAAGTCACGAACCACCGGAATATCTTCAAGTTCGGGAAGGGGAAGTACATTCAAGGAATGCACTTGGGTTCTTGTTCTGGGTGAGGTATAGTTGACGATTTTTCCTGAAGGGTGGGTGAGTTTCACGGATTTGCCTTTGCAATCCAGGTAGGCATTCTGTCTTGATAGCCAATCCATGCCAAGGATGACATCAATATCTGAAGACTTGAGGGCTATGAGTGAAGCAAGGAATACTAAACCCTCAATTGCAATTTGATTTCCATGGCTTACTCTAATAGTTTGCCATCTTGACCCTGGAGTTTGAATAATCATTGGGGTGGACAATTCAACAAAGGATAACTCATGACGAAGTGCATAACTTTCCGACATGAATGAATGAGATGCTCCTGGGTCGAAAAGAACAGAAGTTGGAACATAATTGACTGGGAGCGTACCAAGAATGACATCAGTGGTGTCGTCAGTCTCTTCGGCGGCAATCTGGTTCACACGTCCACGAGTGGCGGGAGGAGCGGGTTTGGCGGTGTAGACCTTCTGGGGGGTTTGCCACGACCATTGTTGTTGCCTCCGGCACGGGGTGGAGCATTTTTATTCTGGAGTTGGTTCTGGGGACAATCACGAGAGTAGTTGCCTGCCTGACCACACTTGTAACAGGCTCCGAAAACAGTGCGTGGAGATGGGTTGTTTGGTGGAGCTGGGTGGAACTGAGTTGGTGGACGAGGCGCCACATAGGATGGCCTCGGTGGGTTGTTCTGGCGGAACATACTATTTGGGATCCAGATCTTGCGCTTCTGGGAGCCAGAACTGGATGAACCATCGTCTCCAGGGTGTTTGCGAAAGTCGTTGGGGGTGTTCATGTCCTCTGCCTTGATGGCCTTGTTGACAAGGACCTGGAAGGTGGCAAAGTCATGTAGGTTGAGCTCACAACGGAGTCCATAATTGAGTCCGCGACGGAACCTCTCTTGCTTCTTTGCGTCGGTGGAGACTTCTTCAGTTGCATAACTAGCAAGTTGGTTGAACTCAAGACTAAACTCGTCAACAGTCCTTCTGCCTTGGGTGAGGTTGCAGAACTCCTCACGCTTGCGGTCCATAAGACCCTTGGGAATGTGGTGCTCACGGAAGGAAGTGCAGAATTCATCCGAAGATGCAGGCGGTCCAACGGGACGCATATTCAGGAAGTTCTCCCACCAAGAGCTAGCTGCGCCTTCAAGGTGATAGGTGGCATAGCTGACCTTGTCACCATTTGCAACATGGCCTGCTTGGAGCTTCCTCTCGATGCTGCGAAGCCAGTCATCGGCGTCAAGGGGCTCGGTGGAGTAACTGAAAACCGGGGGATGAAGTCGTTCAGGGACACCAACTCGTTGTGCTACTGAGTGGTGTTGCGAGCAATGACTTCCAGCAGATGGTGAGAGTCTCGGCGGTTCCTCTCAACCTCCATCAGAACCTGAGCCATCGTGGGTGGGGGTGGAAGGTTGCCTTCCTCCTGGTCATTCCGACGACCCTGGTTACGACCAAGCTGGCCACGGGTTCCTTGAGACATCCTGAAGGTTGAAAACCAAAGTCAAACAGAGTTGATTGGGAGAGTCTAAACAAGGTATTGAAGTACTGGAAGGATCACAGAGCAAAGGAAGTAATCATCTTGACAACATGGTGATAAAAGCATACAAGCCATATATTCACAAGCTGTCATACAAACCATACATCGTTTTAGTACAAGCACCAAGCTAATACAAACGTGATGAAGATGATACATCCTTCAGAGGCACTCTGACTTCCTATACATTATTTATCTAAGCCTCTGGAACTTAGACACCTTGCGTACAATATACTAAGATACTACTACATCCTCACTAAGTAAGACCACAAGCGGTCTCACTCATCTCCATCTCCATAGTAGTCCTCGTAAAAGTTACCCGCGTATCCCGGTAGCTGAAGGTGACCATCGGAAAACACGGAGGCCTGTGGACCCTGATATCCATTTGGGAAAGGATGGGGCCTAGGTCCAGCGTAGGGTGGAATAAAAGGACCACGGGTGGAAAAATGCCTCCAATCTCGGGCCAAGCAACTCGAGAAGGCATCTGAGTCCTCACTGGGTAGATAGCATCATACTCAACTGATCCAACGCTCACGAAGGGTGCCAAAAGGGTCAGTGCTCGATACAGACGAACACGAGTGGCGTGAAGCTCGAAACGGAGAGCGCGTGCATCACGATCTCGATCACTAGCAAACCTAGCAGTCATCTGAAGTGTTGGATCTTCTGCAGAGTGATCTGAGTAGAGTCCGGTGTAATATCCCTCTTCTCCTGGAAGTGCAGCAGGGATATAGCGGAATGAGGTCTCTCTCAGCATAGTGTGCTCCTCTCTTAGCAGTGTAATACATGAGTATGCAACATCCTGCACAGCCATGTTCTCAGTCATGCCAATGCCATGTCCAAAGTGGATAGGCTGAGAGACTCCAACGTGGTGCGGGTAGATCCGGACAATGCAGTGGAACTGGGTCTGGTTGAAGTCAAGGAACTGCTCCTCGACGGTGTACTCAGGGTACCATCGATATCCCACATAGGACATCATCTCGATCAACGTGGCAGGATGGCCACGCACACCGAGGCACCTGGTCAAACGAACAATCTGCCGAGGGGGAAGATCTTCCATCTGATACAGAAAGAAGGAGTTTGCAAATGCATCAGATTATGAGATAAACCTGGAATGACTCGGACAGCATAACGGCTGTAATTGCAAGAAAAAGACAATTTCTTACAACATGGAAACAGCACTTACATACGATGTAAAAAAATCAGGGAGCATAACCACTCTAACAAACCGATCACAACTTTCCTACGGCTACAAGGAAGCAAACAACGAGATGTCCTAATCAGACAGAGGAGAGCCTAGTCCTATCTTCCCGTAGAATAAGATGAGGGTGACTCAGAACTCAGAACGAAGGGGTAAGGAGAAAAAAGGAGCCTTACGTTGTTCCCTTATATACCCAGAGTAACTATATAACTATAGAAGGCTAGACTCGACTTCGGCCAAGGCTGCTAGTCCTACAGTCAGTCCTGCTCTGATACCAAGTCTGTCGGGACCCGGGGTTAGCGTATGCAAGTCCAGCTAAGACATAGTCATATGGAGAGCCGAGAATCGTACCCACTTGTCTAAGCATACAAGGCCAAGCACAGAACGTTCTCGGAAAGCATCGTACGTGAGGGGTATCCCATCCAGGTCGGATGATCAACTAAGATGGGTCCTCATCGTCCGCACACAAGTCTAATGATATGGGTGGTGAGCTCCCATATTTAAAGACAAGTCGCCTCAACCATACTATCGACTATCTCATAACTATTACATAGACTTACTCCAGCCCGATCACTTAGTCGGGGTCTAGGGCGGGCTCGATCATACCACAAAGTGTGCACGAGACAGAGTCTCGAACAATCGCATCGCGATGCCCCAAGCTGCGCACATCTAAGGGCCACTTGGTGTATGAAAGATCGCCAGCCAGATCACAACTAAGGTCTCGAAAACCCATACAAAGACATGCATGTTATAAACATACACGCAGCACACATGCCTTGTATGAACAGTAGGTATCATTGCAATTCTCTACAAAGTATACATTTTTATTGATAACTCTTATAGAGTGCACACAGAGATCACAAACATGTGATCCAACATTACAACACAAGCGGAAGCAAATTATGTCTGAGTACAGACAAGTTTAACAAATGGCTTAAGAAGCCTTATTTAAACACAAGCCCTCCACGAGGGAACCAGTCGTCTGACTGGGACTAGACTAGCTTGATCTTCAGTCATCCAGCTCGATGAAGAAGCCACCTTCGGGGTCAGTGGGTTCATCTAAAACATAGATTAAGAAAACGTGAGTACAAAGTCATACTCAGCAAGACTTACATAGGAGCTATACTACTCATGCACATGTATCAAGGTAAAGGGAGGTGGGGTTTCACTTGCATAAGTGCCAGCTTTGACTTGGATAATCCTGAACTACGAGTACCAGACTTGAGGTAAGAAGCGTACACGAGTCCACTACTTTATCCAACCAATTACACCACTATGGTGCCTTCCTCGACTTCCCCACGAGAAAGCACGCCATAGCACTCACACTTATCTTGGTGTGTTTTAGAAGTATCCAGTTCAAGTTGTCTAATAATCAAGCTAAGCTTTCCAAGCAGTCCATAACCGCGGACGCGGCTATTCGAATAGTTTTGTTAACCCTGCAGGGGTGTACCGCTAAACACACATGATCATCATTTACCGCCTTTGATCTCGACACAATTCAAGGGGTGCCAGCGAGGATGCTCACCACAACTGTTACCTCATAGCCGATCTAGTCCGAGAAAGCCTCCTACTTGCGTTGGCTACCACTATCGTGAACCCGGCCGGTTTACCGAAGTGGACCCAAGTGATGTGTGCGTGGTGCATAAGCCGGTCTCGGATGAGCCGTTCTCTCACTTAGCATCCAGGCCACAGACCTACCAGAACTCCGAACTATTGCGACATCTGGACATCGAAAGGGATGAGTTAATAAGCTGAGAGGGGTCAGTGAGCCCAATGTGTGGTTGTACTCTTCATCTTGGATCACCACACATGAACTCGGACTTAAGGCGGTGTTCAACGAGACAACCCACCGTGTACTCCTACACAGCCTCTCATCGTTCACCTTGTATTAGGGTAGATTCACCAACACTTTTCTTCCATCATCATCATGATCACTACCCTCCCGACTCACATAATAGTATCAACATGGTATCATTCTAAGCATGCAATAAGCAGTAACAATTGCAGGGGCCACATGATATCAATCAACTCCTACATTTGCTAGGATTGTGGTTTGCTTACTACTGTGACAAAATGATAGGTCATGCAAAGGAATGGGTTCATCTATGCGGTAGAAACGCATCATGGTAATCATCCTATACAATGCATAAGCGAGACATGAGAGGGAATTGGGATTTTATCGACATGATCAATGGGGGTTTGCTTGCCTTGCTGACGAGGTTCGGGTTCGAGGTCTTCAACGAAGGGGCAGCCTCCTGCTCCGGTTCCACCTCTACTCGACAAACAACAAACAAGGTAGCAAAGTAAATACAATGCACAATCACATGATGGAAGGTTGAAACTTGATGTATATGCTTTGATGTATGAGGCAATTCCATTTAAATGGAGTATATTGCAAATTGAATTGCAAATTCAAACTCCAATTTGAATTCAAACTTAGCCAAGTTACATGTGACATTGTTTGATCAATTTGAATCATTTGGAAATGTGTATGATATGCCTCTGATGTGTAAGTGAAATGTAGCATGTTGCCATGGTTCAAGTTGCAAAAACTTTTGAATTGAATTTGATTTAATTCCATTTAAATCAAATAGAAAATTCTACTGATCACATTTTAAATTCAACTCAAACAAAGTTGAAAGTTGGATATTTGTATAGGTTATTTTCTCCTGATCATTTTTCATATATTATTTTCCCAATTTGGAGTTAATATGAATTTTCTATGAATTTCCAAAGTTTGGGCTAATTTCTGGATTTTCTGGAATTTCTTTAATTCATTTCAATTTCTGGAAATTCATTTATGGCGTCAGCATGACTTCATGCTGGCGTCAGGGGGCCACTGACAAGGGGGTCCCACCTGTAAGCCTCTCACTGTTTAATTAAACGGTTTAAACTTAATCCAGTGTTTAGTCAGGGGCTGGGCCCACATGTCATCGGCTCTGGGGGTCATTAGGGGGGTGGATTAGGGCTAACCACGCCGGCCACGTCGGACTTGCCGGCGGCTAGTCGCCGGCGACCTTCCAGCACGGCGGCGACACACTGGAGGGTGATTCCGGGCACCATTTTGAGCGCTGCGACCACTGGATTGAAGCTCTTGACGTCGCGCGTCGAATGGGCCAAGGAACGGGTGCTGTGAGGCACCGTGGAGACGCCGACGTCGAGCCCTAGCGGCGGCGGAGCCACTGGCTAGACGCAGTCGTTGATTCGGGGCACGAGGAGAAGCAGCAGTGGGCGTAAACGACGCTTAAGAGCACGGGGAAGACGACGGGCAACCTGGTGCAGGCGAAGGAGCACGGGAGTGAGCTCGAGCTCGTCCATGGCGGAGGTTGTCCTCCGCTCCCATGGCGGAATGGCACAGAGGAGGTGTTGGGGGCGCGGGGATAGGCATAAGACGCAGCTACTCACCAGGAAGGCGATGGAGCAGACGGAGTGCTTGGGGAGGAACTGGAGCTGCCGGATTTTGAAGGCGACTTGCGGCGGCCGGAGTTGAAGACGACGAAGGGGGCGGCGGCTCTGGAGCTCCTCGGGACGATTCCTTCTGCACGGTGACGTAGTCGAGGACGGCGGAGGCGCTGGAGACCATGGCTTGGATCGGGGACGACGGTGGCCACGAGTTCTTCACGACATGGCGACGGCGGCGCTCGGGTCTTCGTCGAGCTTGGCGGGAGAGAGGGTGTGGGCGTCTCCAGAGGGGGGGAATGGTTGCGTGGCTCGACCAGGAGCTGCGTGGCGCGGCTAGACGTCTCCGGAGGGGCAGGTGGCGACTAGAGGGACGACGCCGTGCTCGGCTGTCTCGGTGGGCATTCCACCGAGCAGCTTGGAGGCGCGGGGAGGGGGAAGAAGACCCTGCTGCCCCTGGTGGGCCGGCTGGGCCGCCCTCGCCTGGGCGACAGGTAAGGTTTCCTTTTATTTTTCTGTTTTTCGTTTCTGTCATTTGTTTTGGCTAGCAAAAATAAATACCTAGCCATTTTCTAAAATGCTAGAACTTTTTATATGGCCTCATAATAATGTAGACTAGCCACTTATAAAGTTTCAACATTTTTAAAAAATTCAAATAATTTGAATCTTAACTCAAATAGAGGTTTTTGATTAAATCCAAGGCACCGTTTGAATATTTGAAAAAACTACGAGCATGGGGTGGGTCCCACATCACTTGATATGTGATCACACTCATTTATAAGACTTTTCAAAAATCTAACATTAATTTTTGGAGAAGATTTTTATCTGGCCTTTTGAATTAATTCATCTGGGGGGTTTTCTTCTCCCATTTTGCTTTTGATTTTGATTTCAAAGATTTCTTTTGAAATTTTAACATGATGCAAGAGACTTACTAACCCTAGCACATTACCTAACAGAGGGTTCTGACAATAAGGCCTAAACTTATCACAAGCAAACACTACTGCCAAGAATTCCTTCTCAGTAGTAGCTTAATTCTTTTGAGCACTATCAAGGGTTTTGCTATCATAATGTATAACATTAAATTTCTTATCAACCCTTTTGCCTAAAACAGCTCCAACAGCAAAATCACTAGCATCACACATAATTTCAAAGGGCAATTTCCAATCAAGTGGTTGTACTATAGGAGCCGTTATTAAAGCTTTCTTAAGAACTTCAAAAACCTCCTTACAATCTTCATCAAACACAAAAGGAACATCATTCTGGAGAATATTAGTGAGGGGTCTCGTGGTCTTAGGAAAGTCTTTAATAAATCTTCTATAGAAACCAGCATGACCGAGAAAACTACGAATACCTTTAGGCTTCTTTCGTTTACACCCTTCCCTGCGGGGGTCGCCAGGGATTGAGCGCTAATTCACGTGGTTTTCACCCCACCGCGATTCGATTCCATCATGCCTTATAAACACGTTCGGTTAAACCTCGAGTGGATCAGACCCCTGATCTATCCCTTCGAAACTTCCTAAATTCCACGTGATTAAAATCCACTCCTCCTGGTCCGTGGAACTAATCCCGCCTGATCCACAAACAGAAAACGGTGCGCCAGATAAAAACAAATCTCCCACCACGATCCTTCTCTCTCCCGCAGGGTATAACCGAACAATGATATGTAGGCAAGGATTAGGAAGGGAGGGATTAGTGAGGAATGGGTGACAGGGTGGGGATTACCCAAACCATGTGTGGATGGAATCCACTAGGGGAATGGATCCCCACCAACCGAAGAAGGCCTTAATGTCCCTTGGATAGGGCATCCTTTCAACAGATTCAATCTTCGCCTTGTCCACTTCAATTCCCCTCTCGGAGTTCTTGTGACCAAGAACGATCCCTTCGTTAACCATGAAATGGCACTTCTCCCAATTTAAAACTAAATTTGTGTCCTCACATATCTGCAAAACTTAATTAAGATTGTGGAGACAATGGTCAAAGGAAGTTCCATAGACGGAGAAATTGTCCATGAAGACTTCCAAAATCTCCTCACAAAAACCATGAAAAATAGCAGAAAGACATCTTTGAAAAGTAGCAGGTGCACTGCATAAACAAGAAGGCATACGCATGTAAGCATAAGTACCGTAGGGACACGTGAAAGTGGTCTTCTCTTGATCGGCACTGTTAACATGAATTTGAGAGAAGCCAGAGTACCCATCAAAATAGCAAAAGTGGGTGTTTTTAGACAACCTCTCAAGCATTTGATAAATAAAGGTTAGCGGGTAATGGTCCTTCCTGGTTGCCTTATTCAACTTCCTGTAATCAATACACATTCTATATCCAATAACAACTCTCTGAGTTATTAGTTCATTTTTATCATTAGGAACAACAGTCATACCTCCTTTCTTAGGAACACAATGAACTGGACTTACCCACCTACTATCAGCTATAGGATAGATCATACCTGCGGCTAGAAGCTTGAGAATCTCAGTCCTAACCACGTCCTTCATCTTTGGGTTCAGCCATCGTTGATGAACAACAACTGGCTTAGCATCGGGCTCAAGATTGATAGTGTGTTGGAAAATCGACGGACTAATCCCCTTAAGGTCATCAAGGGTATAGCCTAAGGCACCACGGTGTCTGCGAAGTGTCTCCAATAATAGCTCTTCCTCCAATCCTGAAAAGTTAGCATTGATAATGACAAGATATATTTTCTTTTCATCTAAATAAGCGTACTTGAGCGTATCGGGAAGAGGTTTGAGGTCAAACACCGGGTCTTCTTTTGGTTGTGCTAGGATCCCTAAAGGTTCAACCAGAAGGTTGTGCTTCAGGATAGTAGTTTGTCTTTTGAATATTTCGTCTAACTCATTTCTCTCTTGCATATGCATATCATTCTCGTGGTCTTCCATATATTGATGTAAAGGATCATTAGGAGGAATAGCAATAGAGGCAATATCTTCAATAATTTTATCGTCACTAGGTAAATTAGCACCACGAGGCTGCTTGGAGAACTTAGAAAAGTTATATTTATATTGCTCACCATTGAATTCAACAAAAACTTTACCTTTTTTGCAATCTATTATAGCACCACAAGTGTTGAGGAAAGGTCTGCCAAAGAAAATAGGGAAAACACTATCTTGCACTGAACCAAGTACGAGAAAGTCGGTAGGATACTTTACCTTTTTGCATAGGACTTCAACATCTCACACAATTCCAATGGGAGAGATAGTTTCTTTGTTTGCAAGATAAATAGTAACATCAATCTCTTCAAGTTCACAGGGTGAAATCTCACCCATTATCTCCCGATAGAGTGAATAAGGAATAGCACTAGAACTTGATCCCAAATCGCTTAGCCCGTAATAATTGTGATCTCCTATTTTTACAGATACAACTTGTGTACCTGAAATTGGGCTCTTATTCTTGGCTGTGACAATGTTAGTTGAAACAGCACAAAAATTTATAATGGAATCTGAAACATCATTAGTAACTAAATCTTGAACCACCGCAACTTGAGGATCGACCTTGATCAGGTCCTCGGGTTCGTCAATTTGTCTCCCACTTCTGTTTATTATGACTGTCACAAAAGAGTGCTCTCTCATCCTTGTAGGAAAAGGGGGCTATTCATAAAAAACTGCAGGCAGAATAGGGTCAGCAACATTTGTATTAACAGGTAATTATTTAAAGGGTTCATGATGATGATCCTTCTTCTCCTTAGAAGAGTCAATGTGAGAGGCAAAGTTGTTACAAAAATCAATCATAAACTAGAAATCAGACCAATCTTAGAAAAAAAGGTATTAAAATAATCAGTTTTCACATAGCTCTCAATGTAATCATGCTCATAATTTATAGTGGGTTCAGTACCTTTATCAATTTCCCAGTCTTCGGTGTTCTTCTTGATCCTCTCAATGAGATCCCACTTTTCTTCAATGCTTCTTGTTTGGAATAACCTGCTAGAGGAGGCATCCAACATCTCCTTATCCTGACGAGAAAGCCTGGCATAAAAATTTGTAAGTATAATATTTTTGGGGAGGTCATGAATAGGACATTTGAACATTAGGGACTTAAGTCTCCCCCAAGCTTGAGCGATGCTCTCTCCGGCACGAGACCAAAAGTTATAGATGTAGTTCTTGTCTCGATGAATTTCATGAAGAGGATAAGACTTTGTATAAAAACGTGACATAAGCTCTTGCCAACTAAGTAGATGTGAGTTATCGAGGAGCTTATACCAATCTGAAGCTTTATCTATAAGTGATATGGAGAATAATTTCTTCATGAAGAACTCTATTGACACACCTGCAAGCTTAAATAATGAACATAGTTGTGATAAATATAGAGAGTGTTCACCTGGATGTCAATCTCCTGCATAACGATTAGCTAAGGCATAATTGATAATACCAGATGGTATGTAAGGCACAATTTCAGTAGGGGTGGGAGTAACCACCATAGTAGTGGAGCGTTTCCCCATAAACAGGGAACCAAGAGTAGAGGTGTCCATAGGGACAAAAAGTAACAACAGCAAAAAAGAAAAACAGAAATATAAAGAACTTCCTTACCAGCTTCACTTACTAATAGCGCGACGCTCCCCGGCAACGGCGCCAGAAAACAGTACTTGATGACCCTCAACTGTAGGGGATCGTTTGTAGCGTTTTCGATAAATAAGAGTGTCGAACCCAACGAGGAGTAGAAGGTATTGGTAAGTGACTTTGGTAAACAAATAGCTGCAGGAACTGAAAGATAGTTTTTAGGGGTTTTTTGATATAAGCAACAAAAATATAAAAGCGAGCAAAGTGAAAGGCAATAAGGAGAAACAAGTGGCCCAATCCTTTTCAGCAAAGGATAGGCCTAGGAACTAAACTTATAAAGGCTAAGACGTTCTTGAGGACACATGGGAGGAATAGTCACGTGCTTTCGCCATATTCCGCAGCGGTACTATGTGATAAGTTGATAAGTGTTGAGTGGGTGGATCTATGCTAGTACACCCTCTAGACTAAGATAAGTGCACTCTTATGATTAAACATCTTGCAAGCATCCGCAAATACAAGATAGTAATTAAGGAAAAATCCTAACCATAGTAATACGATCGATGATCCATTGTTCCCTTGTGCAAAAGCGTGTGAACTGGGGTTCAGGTTTCTGTCACTCCGGCAACCCACCGTAAGCATTCTTTTACAGAATGCATTCTCCTAGGTCCTTAATAAGGCAAAGTGTTGAGTGTTCGACTCACACAACACCACTAGGAAAATAACAACACAACTTAAATATCAAACAACACATATTACTTCAACATCATATGACTACTAACAACTAGACTTCTCCCATGTCCTCAAGAACTAAATTAACTACTCACAAGACATAAAAGAGATCATGATCAGTGGGGATAAATAGATGATAAACAATCTGGACACAACGATATTTTCCAACAAAACTCAATAGCATTTATCACACGGCAGTAATCAACACCGGTAGAGTAGAGAGGATAGATAATACGGATTACAACACAAGTTGAACTTGTGAGGTTAGATTGGATGAAGATGAAGATGGTGCTGATGTTGGGGATGATGTTGATGATGATCTCGATGATTCCCATGATGATGGTGATGACGATGGCGATGATCTCCCCTTCCGGGAGGTGTTCTCCCCAGCGGAATCTGCCCGCTGGAGATGTCTTTTTTCCTTTTGTTGGTTTCCTCCATGGAGCGTCGGCGGAACTCGCGAAACTCCTCTCTCCTCAGGGTTTTTGGACGACGAGGGATAAATAGGCCAGAGGGGGGACCTTGGGGTGGGCCCAGGGTTCTAGGTGGCCACCCGGCGCGGCCAGGGGTGGGGTCGCGCCAGTGTGCGCCTAGGCTCCTGGTGGCCCCCCTCTGGTCTCCGTTTTGCGTGTCCCCATCATTCTTCTGGAAAATGACATCCATCGATTTTTAGGTGATTTGGAGGTCTTCTTATTCAGCAATTCAGCGTCCACTTGTCACCGCTGAGTCCTGCGTATGCTGCTTCGACATCGGAAACTTGCAAACTGTGTAAAACAAGAAAAAACAACATAAGAATAGCATCATAACATGAAATATATCAATGAATAGGAAAGAATTACTATATAAAATAGTGATGCATTTTGGACGTATCAGCATGACATCAGAATAAGACATGCGACGCTGGCTTACAGAGAAATTTGACCTACGCACACACCCGTGACTAGTAATTCCTTTTCATAAGTTACTCAAAGGCATACGATCGTGAAGCCAAGCGACCCTGAACTTATTCGATCAAAGGATATTGACAGAGTCACACGCACAGTCGACTTCTATGAGTTATTTACTTTCTAGCATTAAATTTCATGTACATAAAACCGCTTGCACAAACGAGGAAGTTTCACACAGGTTTTCTCCCATGCATAACTATCAGGATACATATAATTAGGATCTCTTACTAGTTCCCGGGACCTACTCTTTCGAATCACTGTTTTTCCCAATCCAGGCTTGGGGGCTACCCCCACAGAAGGAGTCGTCAGGTCCACTAGTGGCATCCGAAAACCACCTGGTTTCAAATTCATAGGACTTGGAGCCAGCATAGAATGCTTCTGGCCATGCTCATCATAACCAGGCTCAAACATCTCCACGTTAATATCATCCACAATTATAGATGCCTCTACACGGGTCGCCTGCATGGCCCGGTGATAATCTTCTCTTTCAAACAATCGACCATCGGCTCTTCTCGCCGGCATGCCCTCCACTATCCAAGCCAGCTCAAAGGCAGGGTCATATATCTTTCATAACCCAAGAGCTCTCATGTCCCCTGGACGGAAAGAAGATCTTTTAGGTGCCTGAATCCAAGTCGGCACCTTCGAAAGTTCTTCAAACATCTTCGATATAGCCCGTGGAATTTCAGGCAAACCTGAAGAAAATATAATTGACCGACACCCACTGGTATGGAGGTCTTGGACGACGTTCATAACGTGCTTTTACTTGTGTGCTGGCAACGCAGTCATTATCGGGTCTTCTGGACCTAACAAGGGTGCATACAAGAACATTAGTGGAAGACACTAAGGAAGGATCTCTTCTCCAACAAATTCAAAATTATGAGTAGACGCTTACCAAAATGGCCTTGACCAGCCTTATAATTCTATGACTTAGGGTGACTTATTTATCATCCCTATTTTTTAACTTGGCTTCCAACTAATTAATACGCTCATCTTTCTTGGAAGATCCGTCTTGAACAACCTTTAACTGAATCGCCATATTTTTATGCCAATCCATCAACAAGGATATTCTCCTTTCAGCCTATTTTAGCTGACATGCTTGATGAATGACTCGTTGCTTCAAATTCCAATGGCACCTCCAGAATTACCGGCTATACTCTGCATACAAAGGCGCTAGGGGTTACACTCTTATGACTCGGCTTAATGATTTAAATAATTATCCTGACTCATGCTGGCTACAGTATTCACAAAATGGTAAAAAAGCTACATCGTATTTCCTCTTCATTAACCCAAGGACGTCACGTTGGCGATCCATGTGTCCCACCAAACTATCATAAAACTCAGAAAGGGCCGACTCCTCTTCTAAGGAAGTTGATCTTTGACTACATTCTAGTCTCTTCACGTCGACAGAATGATTCCTGGGTCCTGATGGACCCGAAAAAACTTGGTCTCTAACTGGCACCCTGAAAACAAATTAAAAGGTATTATTTACTAAAAATCGCAAAAATAAAAATAAGGTATATTTACTTTGCACTTCATGATAATCCGAGGATTCGTCGTCAGACAAATCAATGACTGGGATCGACTCAGGCAGATTCACGTCAGTCGAGGAAGACAACCGACCCGGTAAAGTCATCTCGTCTTGATGATCTAAGTCCTCAGAGTCGGAAGACTCAATCCTTCGTCTTTTTACCGGCTCTTCTCGCGAAATAATAGAGAGTGTAATTTGAGTTGATTTGGAAAGAGACAGGATAAAGCAAACGGAGATGAGAGAATAGTACCCCCTCCTCGAAGGATTCATCCAGTTCTTCGTCATGACTAAATTCTTGGTCAAAATCAAAATCATCATCATCATCATAACCCGCTGTTATGAAAGGTGCATCTGCCAAAGTCCATGGATCTGAATCCTATACAAAATAGAAATTCAGTCAGTCGACTCCATTGTACATAGCAATGAACGACATGGCAGCACGACTCAAGAAAAAAGGATTTTGAATATATTGATTTCATAAAGGAGTACAAAAAGAAACTTTTTACACCAAAAGAATTGAGAGACCAACATCCCAAGAAATTATGACTTCTACATGTGTGCTCATACTGGGATGATTGAGACTACTCCATCCAGCGTCAGGCATCATCACAAACAAAGGAAAATCCTAAGTCTTCTTGCGAGAACGCCTTGGGATCGGCTTGACGTCCTTGATGTCCTTCTCAAAGCTATAGTAGCTATCACCACCTCCTCGTCCTTGAACTCCTTCATCGAACGAAGAGCCGGAGGAGCCAAAGCTAGTGATGATCTTTTTGCTCTGGTCATTTGCAGAAGAAGAGATGATGAGCCACAAGTCTAGGGGATCTATCATAGTGTTTTCAATAAGTAAGAGTGTCGAACCCAAGGAGGAGCAGAAGGTATTGACAAGTGACTTTGGACAAGAAATAACTGCAAGCACTGAAAGATAACTTTTTAGGGATTTTCGGTATAATCAACAAGAAGGTGAAAACAAGCAAAGTAAAAGGTACTGAGGAGCAACAAGTAGCCTAATCCTCTTGATCAAAGGATAAGCCTAGAAACTGAACTTCTAAAGACTAAAGCATTCTTGAGGACACACGGGAGAGATAGTCAAGTTACTTTCGCCATATTCCGCCTAGTACTATGTTTTGTGTTGATAAGTGTTGAGTGGGTGGATCTATGCTAGCACACCTTCTAGACTAAGACAAGTACACTCTGATGATTAAACACCTTGCAAGCATCCGTAAATACAAGGTAGACATTAAGGAAAAAGCCTAACCACAACAATAAGATTAAGGATCCATTATTCCCTTGTGAAAAAGTGTGTGAACTGGGGTTCGGGTTTCTGTCACTCCGGCAACCCACCATAAGCATCCTTTATACACAATGTATTCCCCTATGTCCTTAACAAGGTGAAGTGTTATGTGTTTGACTCACATAACACCACTAGAAGAATAACAACACAACTTAAATATCAAACAACACATATTACTTCAACATCATATGACTACTAACAACAAGACTTCTCTCATATCCTCAAGAACTAAACAAACTACTCACAAGACATAAAAGAGATCATGATCAGTGGTGATAAATATATGATAAACAATCTGGTCATAACAATAATTCTCCAACAAAACTCAATTGCTTTCACCACAAAGAGTAATCAACACCGGTATAGTAGAGAGGATAGATAGTACGGGTTACAACACAAGTTGCAATGGTGAAACGAGATGGGGATGAAGATGGACATGGTGTTGATGGTGAGGATGATGTTGATGATGATCTCGATGATGCCCGTGACGATGGTGATGACGATGGCGACGATATCCCCCTCCGCGAGGTGTTCTTTTCTGTAGGTTTCCGCCACGGAGCAGTGGCGGAACTCACGAAAAATCCTCTCTCTTAAGGGTTTTCGGGTAATGATGGGTATATAAGCCAGAGGGGGGACCCTAGGGCGGCCCCAGGTGTCCAGGTGACCACCTTGCGCGACCACTAGGGAGGCCGCACGCTCAGGGCGCCTGGGCACCTGGTGGCCCCCTCTGGCCCCTTTTTGGTGTGGCTTCTTCATTCTTCTAAAAAATACCCTCCGTTGATTTTCAGTTCATTTGGAGATGTTCTGTTTCAGCAACTCTAAAAAATACCCTCCGTCGATTTTCCTTCTTCTGCTGTTTCGGCACTGGAAAGTTGAAAACTGTGTAAAACAAGCCAAAACAACATAAGAACAACATCATAATGTTAAATATATCAATTAAAAGGGGTGAATTACGATATAAAATAGGGATGCATTTTGGGCGTATCAAGAACCAGAGGAATCATCTTTTTCCCACGAGTCGGCTTCGCTGGCGCTCTCTGCACAACACTCCTGGCGATCACCGTGGATACGAAAGCTCTCACCAATAGGGAATCTTTCCCTTCAAATCTACAACAGAGACAATACCCCTTCTGAAGATTGTACCATCGGGCAAAGGTTTACCAGCCTTTTCTCAAGAACATTGAGCCTTCTTCCTCAAAACTTACCTCCACCCAAATGGGGTCGTACGGGCACCAATCAACGCGAAGAAACAAGCCAGGGGGCTCAAGATCCTACATGGCAGTACCGAAGGAGAGGGGAAGCTCGAGATGATTGCGGATGTGGGAGCGGATCTTTACCACGAAATCATGAGAAATATTTCCCTCACGAACAGCTCGGTTGCGGATGATGGTCGTAGCACCTCCACGACCGCCACGACCACACCACGAGTGGCCTCCTCGACCTCGACGGCCGTGATCCCTAGACCCCTGGCTGGCACTAGGACTTTTTTCTTCGGTATCACGAAGGCGAAGCTCAGGAGGCATGGAGGAAGAAGAAGGAAGGAGAGGAAAAGATACGAGAGCAGCAAAGGCATGTATGCAAATTGCACAAATGCCCTGGTTTACATAGCTTGATGTACGGGCGAAGCAATAAATTCATCCAGGGTGGCGGTAAAGACTCCCATATCTATCACAACCCCAAGTTAGGTATGTGCTAAGGTTTAGTCTCCCCTTGCATCATGTCAAAATTTCAAAAAAGAAATTGGATTGGGAAAGAAGAAAGCCCAAATGTATTTAATTCAAATGGCCATCTTAAAAGTTGCTTCCGAAAATCCTTTGAACTTTTTGAAAAGTCCCACAATTGAGAGTGATCACATATCAAGTGAAGTGGATTCAAACCCATGCACACTGATTTTTCAAAAACTTCATAAAAGCCTTGGAAATTAAATAAAACTCCTATTTGAATTTGAATTTAAAAAATGTTCAAAACTCGGGAGTGAGTAGCTACTGGTCATGTAAGTCCATATAATTTTTTTGAGCACTTTAGAAAATGCCTATATAATTATTTTGGAAAAGCAAACAAAGGACAGAAAAGAAAAACGGAAAGAGAAGAGAAAGGAAACTCACCTGGCTTCTGGCCCAACTCAACCCCAGCCATCCCAAGCCCACCTCCCAGCCTTGGCGTCTTCCTCCCCCGCGCCCCAAAGGTGCACGGTGGAATGCATGCAGCAGCGCCGATGAGCCCCTGGCCACCTCATGCTTCCCCGCGTACACGTCTCTGCACCTGGAGACGTCCCAAGCCGTCCTCATCCATCCCCACTTCCTCGTCACTCTCTCCTCCTCTCTCGCCGTTTTGCGTCGCCGCCCGAGAACGCCGCCGCCCATCGACGTTCCCCCGCATGGCCAACGTCGATGAGGACCCCGCCGTGTTGTCCCCCGTACTCATCCTCATTGTCTACCTCAACCTGCAGAAGGAATCGCCATGGGAAGCTTTGCAAGCGTCGCCCCCTTCTTCGTCCTCACCGCCGGCCGCCGTTCATTGCAGAAGAAATTCTCCGTCGTCTCCGCCTCCCCGAGCTCGTCGTCTGCACCAATAGCCTCCTGGTGAGCTCCTCTACCATCCCCATTCACTTGCAGCCCCCCTAAGCCTCTCACCACCGCCGCCATTGGAGCCGAGCATGGCCTCCTCCATGGACGAGCTCGTGCTCACTCCAGTGCTCCTCCGTTCCGGCCATGGTGTCCGCCGTGCTCCTGGAACCTCCAGGAGTCGAACGGTGTAGCGCAAGGCCAAGCCCAAGCACTTAAACCTCACGTCGCCCGCATCCCGAACCACGGCCGCCGCAAACCTTGTCGCCGGCGTGGATTCCGTCGACCCCCGTGACGCTGAAGTGGCCGTTGAGTTCACGCTTGTGTGGGCTGCATTTTGTTCGCTACGGCGCGTCGTTTGGCTCACTATGCCGCCGTCCCGCACGTCACCGCCGTGCTAGATGGTCGCCGGCGACATGCCGCCGGTGAGCCCACGTGGCTAGACCATGGCCACTAATTAATCCCCCTAGGTCACTGCCAGGTGGGCCCAGGGCCCCTAATCCCCCTGTTTAATTTAAACTAACCGGGAGAATTAACTGAGCCACTCACAAGCTGGCCCCACTGGTCAGACCTCCCACCCACGTCAGCATGATCCAACAGTGATGAAATAAATTCTTTTATATTTAAAGAATAATCCAGAAAATGATTTAAACTTTGAAAATTAATAACTAATTAACCATAACTCCAAATTGAACATATAATATATGAAAAATTAGAAGAAAAATGCAACGATTCTGAATATGCAGTTTATTTTCATGTTTGACCATTTTAAAATGGGTGAACAGTGGCATATGTGCATATGGACCTTTTTGAATTCAAATTTGGAGTTGGTTTTGCAAACCTTTTTCAATGCACTTCTTTTAAATGGAATTTTCAACACATCAGCACCATGTACATCACATTATACCACTTAATCATGTGCTTGAGCATTGTACATTGTTTTTATTGCTATGTTTGTGTTGTTTGCTATCGATAGAAGTGGAGCCGGAATCCGAGATCACCCCGGCAGTTGAAGACTCTCAGTACGACCCTCGTCAGCAAGGCAAGCAAACACCATTGATCATGTCGATAAAAACCCAGTTTCCCTCTCATTCTCGCTTATGCATTGTTTAGGATGTTACCATGATGCGTTTCTACTGCATAGTTGAACCCATTCCTTTGCATGACCTATCATTTTTTCACAGTAGTAAGCAAACCACAATCCTATCAGATTTAGGAGTTGATTGATATCATGTGGCCCCTGCAACTTTTACAGCTTATTGCATGCTTAGCGTTACGATGAGGTTACTCTTATGTGATTCGGGATGGTAGTGATCATGATGATGATGATGATAGTGGAAATGTGTTGGTGAACTTGACCTAAACAAGGTGAACGATGAGAGGCTGTGTAGGAGTACACAGTGGGTTGTCTCGTTGAACACCGCCTTAAGCCCGAGTTCTTGTGTGGTGATCCAAGACAAAGAGTACTACCACATGTTGGGCACATGGACCCCCTCTCAACCTACTAACTCACCCCTTCTCCATTCAATGAGTCGTAGTAGTTCAGAGTTCTGGTAGGTCTATGGCATGGTCTGCGAAGTGGGAGAACGGTTATTCAGACCGGCTTGGGACCCTGCACGCATCTTCTGGGACCGCATCGGTAAACCGGCCGGGTTCACAATTGTGGAATCCAACCCAGATAAGCGTCTCCATTGAACTTGAGTTGGCTGTGAGGTAAAAGTTGTGGGCATTATCCTCGCCGACACCCGCTTGAACGGTGACAAGATCCCGGCGGCAACTGATAGTTTGATGTATATAGCAATACACCCCTGCAGGGTTAATAAACTATTCGAATAGTCGCGTCCGCGGAAATGGACTACTTGGTTATCTATGCTTGATTATTAGACAACTTCAATGGTTATTCTAAAACTTTCCAAGATAAGTGTGAGTGCTATGGCTTTGTTTCTCGTGGGAAGTCGAGGAAGGATCCATAGTGGTGTATTGATTGGGAGACTTGGATAGTTGGACTCGAGTACGCTTCTTACCTCTTTCTGGTAATCTTAGTTCATAATAGCCAAGTCAAAGATGGCACTTCTGCATTAAAACCCCACCTCCCTTTACCTTGAAACTTGAGCATGAGTAGTATAGTTCAGATGTAAGTCTTGTTGAGTACGACTTTGTACTCACGTTTCCTTATTTATGTTTTTAGAGGAACCAACTGACCCCGATGGTGGCTTCTTCCTGGAGCTCGACATGGACTAAGCTAGTGTAGTCCCAGACAGACGTCTGGTCCCTCGTGGAAGGGCTTGTATGATAAGTAAGGCTTCTCTAAGCCATTTGTTAAACTTGTCCGTACTCAGACCTATGTTGCTTCCTTTGTATGATTTAATGTTGTATCGCAGTCATCTGATCTCTTTGTGTACTCTATATGTAAGTCAATAAAGAAGTATACTTTGTAGAGTTCATGTGATGTGTACCTGCTGTTTACACTAGACATGTATGTTGCGTGTATGATTATAATGTGCATGTCATAGTGTGGGGTTCGATAGCCTAGTTGTGATGTCGTCGATGGTCTTTCTTAAATCCAAGTGGATCTGAGTTGTGCGCAGCTTGGAGCATCGCGATGCGATTGCACGTAACCCCATTACGTGGCACATTTTGCTGTACGATCGAGCCCGCCCGAGACCTTGACTAAGTTATCGGGTCGGAGTTGTCTATGTAAATGTTATGATTAAATTGATAATATGGTTGAGGCGACTTGTCTATGAGTATGGGATTTGACCACCCATAAGCATTTAGACTTGTGAGCGCACGATGAGGACCCATCTCAGTTGATCATCCGGGCCTGGATGGGATGCCCCTCACGTTCGAGCTTTCCAAGAGTGTCTTGTACTTGGCCTTGTCTGCTTAGACAAGTGGGTATGGATCTCGGATCTTCATATGATTGAGTTGTGACTAGAATTACAAATGCATATTCCGGGTCCTGACACTCTTCCATGAACGGGACTCGCCGGTTTCCCATACGGCGGGACTTAACGGCGACACCTCGATATCCGCAAGACTTGGATCACATTCACAGTTTGATATGATATGTTCAAAAAAACGATACAATGTATGTACTGAATGGATCCAAGGATGCTAGGAACGCCGACTCTGAAATTTGCCGAGTCTGGATAACAAAGTCACTCGAAGAAGATTGCCCTAGAGCCGGCCCCATGACAATCGTGGGGGCTACTATCGGGGGGATAACTCACAGACTCGGAAGAATTAGTGAAGAAGGCCTCACGACCAAGACAAAGAGAGAGTCGTCCTATGGGCCGGTTCACCGAAGAGAAGGCCCAGAAGAAAGGTTCGATCTGCAAGCCGAACCGACCTACAAGATGAAGATCGATGCCAAGAAGGAAGGAGTCCAAGCTACCTTGAAGAACAAGAAAATTCATAAAAGAGATAGAATAGGACTCTACCTTAATGATAGTCGGTTTTCTTGTAAATCCCTAGGACTCAGCATGTATATAAGCCGAGGCCTTGGGACGTCCTAGGGGTGAATCAATCTAGAATAGTTCTCGAGACACCGGTGAACCCTAGGGCCCTTGTAATCAAGATCTCCCACATATAATACAAGAAAAGCAGGAGTAGGTCTTTACCTCATTGAGGGGCCAAATCTGGGTAAATTCCCGAGTCTCCCTTGTCCCGATTTA
Source organism: Bromus sterilis (assembly GCA_950022295.1). Classification (NCBI taxonomy): domain Eukaryota; kingdom Viridiplantae; phylum Streptophyta; class Magnoliopsida; order Poales; family Poaceae; genus Bromus; species Bromus sterilis. Next base: position 285,308,396 of record OX465596.1, read on the forward strand.
CGGATCGACTCTCCCTCCTTGACGCACTCGTAGCTAAGACCAAAAATCAAGTTCCCTGGGACATTTTGTGTGATTTTCCCACGACAAGGCCCACGGTAATTAATGCTTCACACAGTAGTATAGAAAATTGCTCCCTTGTGGGTGCCCGTTGAGTTTTTAAGCGGAAAGGTGTGAAACGAAGGGAGCCATTCCCCTTCTCCGTCCTCCACCTCTCCTTTGTGGCTTCGTGCTCCCATGGTGCCTTCGACGTCCCCCCACACTCCGGAGGCGGCGGCCCAGGAGATACTAGGAGTGCGGGGCTGAGGCTCAGGTCGAGGCGGCGCAGCTATCCGGGGCGGCCGTGGTCAAGGCCGTGGCGGAGCGTCGTCTTCGTCCCTGACGAGGGCGCACACGATAGTGCTGGCCGACGAGTTATTCGTGGCAGCGACCGACCCCTTGTGCGGTTGGCTTCGCCTGCCTGAGCCCTTTGCGCAGGCAATAGCGGGACGCAAGCCTCAGGGCTTGCACCTCTGAGTGGAGGGTTGCCCGCATGGCTCCGCGTGGGTGGCCATTGTCTTTGGCGGCGACGGCGCCATGTACCTGGACCAAGGTTGGGCGGCATTTGTCCGATGGAGGAACTTCCAACAGTTCCAGGCGATCCTCTTCCACTTTGATGGCCAGGATACCTTGTGGTGTAAGATCTTCCGGCCATGGCGAGTCCGCGCAGAGTGTTGTGCGGAAGTTGGCTTCGGCGGTCCTGGCGAGCAGCATGCCGCGGGAGTCGTCCACGACTTCTTGGGTGTTGAGTCCGCCGCTGACCACTAAGGAGGTGGGACGCCGCCGGAAAGGTCCGGGCAAGGATTGCAGCTCTAATCCGGCGGTTCACCCTCTGTAGGGCTCTCTCATTTTGGCACTGCACTTTTTAACATAGTAGTAGATGGAACGTGGTAGTGGTGTAACCACTCCGTCCGGTTAGAGCAAGATGTAAATATCAATCCGGAAAACTCAAGTAGTGCTTTGGCTCCGGGAAACCCCCTTCTAGGTAGTAGTAATGAATGAAGTATTTTTAGAGAACTTGGCTCTTTTGGACCTGGTGGATATCTTGTGAGTTGTCGGCATTTCGGAGAAAAAACTACCGACAAGCAGATTCCGGTAAATATAACTTGACCTTTTGCACGGCTTATCGAAGGAGCACTTTGGGCGTCCTCCTTCACATGAAGTAGGCGCGGATGGTCAGATGGGCAGCGGGTGCCCATCCCCATCGGTTATCCCATCAAGAGAGTGGGCCCGAGAACCAAGAGATTGAGGGGAGCACAATCCCATCGAGTTTCTAGGGTGATGCCTCGGCGTGGGGTCCGAGTTGTGTGATTCGTCCTGGTGGGTCTTTTCGGGAGACTGGTATCTTCGGGATGGCTGGATCCCGATAGGTAAGGACCATCCACTAGAATCTTTTCCTAGGCAGGTACGGATCCTCCACAGGCTACTCGGAACGGAACTTATCAGACGGACCGATAGTGCTAGCTCGAACTGTGCGCACGGAGCGATGCCAGTCTTAAGAGTGAGTTTTCTCCCGCGGAGAACCAACGTCGATGGATGGCGTGGCCTCTCGTGAGTCTTTTGCCAAGGTAAAGCGAGAGCGAGGCCTCTTGCTCTCATTGCCTTGGGTAGCAGGTTTTTTTCGGGAATGATCATCCGGGAAGAGAAAACCATCTGGTACAGATGTCCGGGAACAATGGGATGGCCAGCCCTTGCTGGCCAAGAGGTCGTCAAGGGGAAGCGTCCAGTAACCTTTCGGGAACAAGCATCCAGCAGGAGGAAACCATCCGGGATTACCTTTACCAAAAACCTCGGGGTGAGATTCCTCGAAGCGTTGGGAAGCCCCCGAGCGTATACAACCACCGCGAGGGGCAAGGAGGGCCACCACCCGTGCCAATACCCATTTCGATGGCGCTTGCTGGGATGTGATAAAAGCATGAAGTAACTTCAGAACCTGCACAGGGAAACAAATTTTATGGCCGACGTGACCGCCGGTCCCTCCTTCTAGCGCCAGACTGTCGAGCGATGCTATCAAGGCCCTCCTCCTCCTAGTGCCAGATGTCGGGGTTTTCCTTTTCAGGACCTCCTTTTAGCGCCAGGCGTTGGTGGCTTGGTGCTCCTCATGGAAGGGCTGCTTCTGGGAAGGCGCGGTTTCCAGGAATCGTGCGAGATGCGAGGAATGCCCCTGGCGCCCCTCCACGCCCCTCTTTTCTCTGTGATATAGAAGGTTGTTGTGGGGTCGAAACGGCACGGATGTCGTTGATAAGATGCGAGCAAACACGAGTGTTTACCCAGGTTCAATCTGTCCGAAGACTAAAAGCCCTACTCCTGCATGTCTGATCTTCCTAACTGGTGGTGGAGTAGAATACAGTACAAGGTGATATTTAGGGAGAAGACACCCTATGCTACACTCCACTATCACTACTGGAAAAATAGCTATAGATAATATGGACACTAATGGCGCACCATGTCCTGGTGCGCCATTAGTTCTCCTGTTACTAATGGCGCACGGGCCAGAAGGTGCGCCACCGCCCAGTCACTCCTGGACAAGCCCCCTCCCAAACTTAGCAATGGCGCACTATTTGGAAGTGCGCCATAAGGCACGAGGGATGCTAATGGCGCACTTCTGTGAAGTGCGCCATTGCTAAGTCAGGGGAGACGTGGGCCCAGGCCTAATGACTTAGTAATGACGCATATTGTGGAGTGCGCCATTACTAAGTATATAATTCTAATGGCGCACTTCTTGGATGTGCGCCATTGCTATCTTGGTCCCCCCCTCTGGCCAGCTGGGACCACCTATCCCAGAGTTAGTAATGGCGCATATTGGCTGAGGTGCGCCATTGCTAACTCTGGGAGCAGCTAGATATTTTTGCAGCACACCACACTCACTTTCCCCACCTCCAATAAGCTTCTCTCGGTTCTTTCCTTCTCCTCACCTTATTTGCACCATAGATCTAACCAAAAATAAGTAGTTGTATCTCCTTTTTTCATTGGTAAGTAAGGTATATCTCTTTATTGTTGTGTAGATCTAGTTTGTTCTCTCTCGAACACACTATTTGTTGGTGTATATGTGTGGTGTGATGTGATGATCATGGGGTATATATGTATGCATGTTGTGATAATGGATCTGTGATGATCATGGGATATGTATGTACATGTGTGTTTGAAGGTACCTCACATATGCGATAGTTGTCAATATTTTGCCGGAATGTTGATTCATTTCCGTTTCGGCAAAAATTTGGCACACTTTGCATCCTTTTTTGTCCTAATAATTAGGCAAGGTCATGCCAAAAAAAATTGGTTCTAAAATATCGTTTTGCTCTATGCCCCGCAGGCGACCATGGTTCGCAAGATGACCGGAGGCATCGTGGATAGGCTTTTGAGCTCCACGAAGTCCGAGATGATTCAAAAGAACGAGACGGAGATAAGATGTCCGTGTCGAAGATGCAAGCTGAAGTGCCTTTTAAACCCGGATTCAAAAACAATAAAGGGGCACCTGCTCACGCGTGGTTTCATGGATGGCTATCAGTGTCAAGGTGATGAAGAAGATTATGAATTCTTCCAGGGTGGCCGGGCAACAGTAAGCAGAAATAGCGCCGAGGTCGGGCGAGAAGACGAAGAATCTCCCAGACATGATCACGATGCAGGACACAATCATCATGTAGAAGATGCCGGACATGATCATGAGGAAGATCAAGACGAAGGGCATGATCATCATGAATATGAAGATGCCGGAGAAGACGGCGATGATGGACCATCGTCGACGGACTGGGTGCAGGACCCTCATATTCAAGAGTTGCTTCTGAAGCAGGAGAGTAATAACGCAAGAGCTGCCGCCCGAGAGAAAGCCAAGATGGATCAACTTGAGATGGACGCAGTTACTCCATTGTATGAAGGATGCAATCCTGACGATACCCGCCTGAAAGTAGAGCTCATGGCTCTGGAGATGAAAGTAAAACATAAAATGACCGACACATGCTTCGACGAAAACATGTCATTCTGGCAAGACCGTCTTCCCAAGGGGAACACGTGCCTGACCAGTTTCAATGAGGCGAGGAAAATCGTGTGTCCTCTGGATTTACCGCATGTTAGGTACCATGTCTGCATTAACGATTGCATCATTTATCGGCATGAGTACACGGAGTCTACCGTATGTCCGAAGTGCGGCGCCAGTCGATACAAGAAGAAGAAGAAAGCTTCAAAAAAACGGTGTGGTACTTTTAGAAAGGATGAATGGTGTGATCAAAGGATACGTTCGCAACAGGGAACGTCCAGATGGAAGCATAGCCCAGGGCTTTCTGACCGAAGAGTGCATCTCCTTTTGCACGAATTATATAGGCATCGATAACCCCGTTGGTCGGCCCGTCAACAGGCACCTCGGCAGGCTCGCTGGATGTGGTCACCGCGAGGGTCGCCGCGAAATGCATGTCGACTTCCAGGATCGACTCGCTGACTTTGAAAGAGAAAACCTAGTCGCGCTGCAACACATTGACTTGGTCGATCCTTGGGTGGTAGAGCACAAAACCTCAATTGAGAAGACGTACAATGACCGAGGCCAACAGTGGACCGACGGAGATGTACTCAAAGAGCACAACTCATGCTTCACGCGTTGGTTCAAGGACAAGCTTCTATCGTACCCTTTACATGAGGACTCTTCCGAGGAAGAAAAACTCGTATTCGCCTTGTCACAGGGCGCCGAGCACAACCTGATGACATATCAAGCGTACGATATCAACGGCTACACATTCTACACCGCGGAAAAGGACATGAAGAGCGATTATCAGAACTCTGGGGTAACGATGGAAGCCTACACCGGTAACGTCAAGAAAACATACTACGGAAGGATCGAGGAGATCTGGGAGCACAGCTATGCTGGAGAGAAGGTGCCGATGTTCCACGTCAGGTGGGCCAAGAGCATCGTAAAAGAAAGCCGGTATTTCACCACCATGGTCATACCCGAAGGCAAATCCAAGACCGCGGGTGCAAACGTCACCGTGCAAAATGAGCCATGGGTACTGGCTAGCCAAGTGGACCAATGCTTCTTCATTACCGACCCGTCAAAGCCCAGCCGTGTTGTCGTGAGGAGATGCAAAAGGAACATCATCGGAATGGATGGAGCCGCCAACGAGCAAGACTTCGACAAGTACGGCGACCCGAAGATTGAAGATGACGACGACGATGATGCAGTAGCATGCAAAACAAGAAGAATCAGGACCACCCTACCTAAATGCGGTCTCCCGTTCAAGATAAGAAATCAAGGGGTTCCGGGGCTAAATTATGCAAACGCGAAAAAGAAGGGCAAAAAGATTGTGAAAAGATGATAGCTAAGATCCAATCACGACGATTGTTATTTCATGTCACTTGATTTCAACCTCATTTAAGAGCATGTGAATGATTATTTCTAGAGATCTTTTAAACATTATATTATTTTATATTATGAGCATTATATTATTTTAGTACATAAAATATGAAACTACTTGCCATGATGAACTAAATGATAAAAAATTTCTTTTATGGATATTGATATATTTTTCTTAAAACTTGGTCAATGTTTTTCTTAAAAAACAAATACACCTTATATAAAGGAACGGAGGGAGTATTGTAGATGTTGATAGTTTTTTTAATATTTAGGAATGAGGGAGTATTAAAATTTCCATGTGTTTATAATTACTACACAATATAAAACTAACACATAATTATAATTATAATTAACAAAATATTAAAAGAGTTAATGGCGCACCTATGGAAAGTGCGCCATTGCTATGCCTATCCGTACGTTTATGGCGCACATTCTGAAAGTGCGCCATTGCTATCGCCCTCCCCATACCGGTTACACCACCACACATCTCGCTCGATCCCCACACACCACCAAACCTAAATCTCGCCACGCCGCACTCCTCACCTCTCCCGCGACCGCCCCTCCCCCTCCCCGTATCCGGCAACCGCTCCGGTGAACTCCGCACCTCTCCGGCGACCGCCCTGGTGGCCTCCATCTCCGTCCCGCCCCCTCCCCCTCCCCCGACGTGGACTCGCCCGACAGCGCCGCCGCCGCGTCTGCTCCCACCTGCTCAATCCATCCCAGCCACACGCTCGATCCGGTGAAGCTGCTGCCGAGAGTTCCGCCACCTCGACGGCCACGTCGAGCACGACAATTCCTTTAGCGTCAGTCCGCACCTGCCTCCACGTCCGTGACTGGTAGGTAAATCTTATGTCAGGACAATTAAATTTTCTAAGGTTTCTAGTTGTTGTGCTGATTGTCTGTGATGGAAAGCATGTGCGCTTCTGGTGATGATTTTTCCCTCAATTTTTGTCTTGTTTCATCTGCTAGTCATGATATGGTTGATTGATTACTGGGGTTCTTGTGCAGCTTCATGCCATGGTTAGTTCCTATTTCAGCATTATAGGATTAACCTTGATGTGCTGGTTCTTGTTAAGACAGGAAGGAGAATTGCCACACAATACTTTGTAGTGACGGGGTAGATATATGTACATGGAATAATCTTGTTGGCTAGCTAACTAACCTGGTAGAGATAAGCTACTCATATTAAGAGAACTGAGCCAGGGGAAAAACGTGCAATATAATTACAATGTGCAGGATGACACGACTAACATGCATACACACATACCCTAACAATTCTGACATTAACAACCAAACATGCTTATATGGATGCTTTTTTTGGTTGCTTTGCAGTGCATGTCATCCTCTTGTGATCTATATTCTTCAAAGAGTTATTGTTGATTTGCATCCTCTGTTGCTTTAATAGTTCCACATCCAGAAATACATGATGAACTCTCTCAACTCAGTCACTAGAGTAAAAGACCATCTTTTTTGTACACACATATGAAACTAAATTAGGCATTTGTATATGCAGATCCACGCTGCCAAAATTGCAAAATTGACTAGCATTTGTATGTGCAGATCCATGGTTTCCGTCTAAACTGAAACCATATTTATTCATGAGCTGCTCTCTGGTTACTAGTGTTAGGGACTTTTTTAACTTGCCTGCATTCCTTGTATAAGTTGTTTTAAAATGAATATACATATGATTAACATCGAGTGTGCAACCATGGATCTTGGAGCAAGTGTTCATGTTAGTTCATGTCACAAAAGCATCAAAGACACCATGCATTGATTGATTTTAACTCCATGAACTCCTTTCTTAATTAATGAATAGGATAGGTAGATCGAAAATATATGCCTTCAGTTGACATATCATTTCTTTGTATGTTATTGCACATATTCTATCCTGTATACTGCACACTGCAGTGTTTGGATCAACTGACATCAAAATACTTTTGGTTGTTCTTACTGATATTTGCACCTACATATAATTTTTAGGAAATACAGTTCCATGAGCTTGAACAAAACTGTAGCTTTTGCTATATTTCTTGGTGAAACTCAATCTTTTTTGGCTTCATCTAGAAACTCTGCAATTCATTTCTTGTATTCTATCATGAAAGGGTTTTAGTCATCTAGAAACCAGACATGTACACCACCCAGCATCAAGCTGGAACTGATAAGGGTTTCCCAAATTCTGGAGTAACGAGGAGTTGGTCGATGTTGCCGTGGGCAGAATCGTTCAACCGGGCATCCGTGTGTTCCATGGTAATCCGATGCCAGCCAACGTGTATAAGGTTCAACTGATTCGGGTGCTGGATGGCTACGGAAAATTGTTACCTCCCTATCGACCCCCTGGAGCCAAGTATGAAGATGTGATGGACCTCCACGGCTGCCTGAACTGGAGCTTGCTTTGGCTGAAGTGCCAGATTCGTTTGGGAGTGGGGAACTACTCCACCCCACCGCCAATCGTGCCGGCGCCAAGCCATGCCAAGACCGCTGCAACGCCGTCGGCTGATCCGGGCCACCACCCCACGGGCATCGATGTGGCACAAGATCGGAGCAACACCAACACCAACACACTACTTGCCCGTGTCGATGACTTCTACGAGGAACACGGTGGGTGCCACATGGACGACCGTTTCCCGCCTGCTTCTCAAGAACCAAACCTTGGTGCAAAAGACTCCTCCCACCCATCTCGTAGCGCGGAGATGAATTCAAACAATAAGTGTCGACTGTTCAGTTCTCTGGAGACGCCTCCAGTTGTCGCCTTTACCGAGGCTGAGACGGTTGAGGCGCGAAATGTTATCAGCCCCAACACACTCAGGAAGGCGGTCTCCGAGCAGGTTAAGGTCCCATTACATGAGAAGCTAAGAAGAAGGGACGGACAAGAAGGAGGAAGGGTCCCACTACTGCGAGCCAGCCGGCACCGATGATCCGTGCTCAAGACGGGCCACCAAGACCCGACGGAATCATGTCGAGGGTGCATGTGGCGGGTAGGCCGATGCTATCTGCTGCAATGCTCGATACTGCAACCGGTGCTATGAATAGTCTACATGACATTGTTCTGAATACAGAGACGCGGCGTCTCAGAGAGAATGATGTGGCATACCTGGTTTTCCCCGCCAAGGTGCCAGAGGGAAAGGGCTTTGTTGCTTGCGACATCGGAAGTGTGATCTTCCTGCGGTTTGATGACATCTTCGCTATGTTTCACCTTCTTCCGCTACACTACACATTCGTTCGGCTATTTCCGCTCAGTATGGAGATGCAGATCATTAGAGACAAGACCCTGGACATCGTTATAGTCGACCCCTTCTACATGTGTGCCAATCTCTTGACCAGCCCCGGGGACCGGCGACTCGCTAGTGATTACCTCGAAGGCATCATTCTGGCGAACAAGGATAAGGGAAACTTCCTCCTTCCTTACTTTCCCGAGTAAGTCATCCCCTCACGTCCCCGTAACGTACATTAGGTTGCTTAGATTTCGGTCGTTCTTTTCCTCCTAACATCAGTGTTGTGTGTAGGGATGAAACAAAGTGCACACTCATCACTCTAAACCCAAAATGGTCCTTGGCCACGTATTTGGACCCGGACCGTGAGTCAAACAAAGACTACACAAATATCAAGAAAGTTCTCGATGAGGCTCTCTCGCGCTACTCCAAATCTGGAGTCACCTTCAAGAAGGAAGTTGTTAGGTACGACGCGCATGTGTTCACTCACGTAACAAAGTTCGCCTGCGTCAAGCATCCGCCTGGCGGTCAGAAGGATGCCTACTACGCCATCCATCACATGCGGGCATTCGTACGGGACCAGCAGCAGCTTACGCTCCCAGCTCATCTCAAGCACTGGGCCGAACGCTTGTCGGTAATCCAAGACGCCGACCTCGGACAAGAATTCTTTCGCATCCAGTCGGAGTTGGCAGGAATCATGTCTGAAGATGTCCTTCGTAACACGGGGGAGTTCTACCTCAACAATCAACTGTCCAACCGTGAAATAGATACAATGCTAAGATTGCAGGCTGACGGCGATCTCTCATTCATGACCATCACGAAAGACGGCGGCTTCACCCACGCTCCGGCTCGTGAGCGGAGCCAAAAGTCTTGATGCCCATGCGCCTAGCTATGTAGTTCTGGACTATCGATGAGAGCTCGTGTGTGTTGTATAAACTTTTATGAACTTGTCTGTACATATGTCTCCTTAGTTTAAACAGTCATGATTCAACTTATATGTAATCGATGCTATTTATTACTAGGACCATGAACCGTGTGCTATTAATGTGTGTTGCTTTTCTCTTACTTTGGTCCTTAATTTTGTTGTATACGTATGTAATGCTTAAATATTATCTGTAAGTTTCTCCTAATGTTTTGTTTGTCCAGTGCATAAAGCAGATGCCGTCGTATGTCGTGTACATTGGTAGGATTCCCGGAGTCTACGACGACTGGTAGGATTGTCGGAGACAGGTTCACCGTTTTAGCGGTAACAGTTACAAAGGGTACCCCACAAGGGCGGAGGCGGAAGCTAGATACGCGCGCTATCTAGCGGGGGAGAGGAGGGAGCGGAGGAGGAACCGGATGAAGATCACTTTGGTCACGATGATGCTCATCGTGACCGCCACCCTCTTCTTCAATGTCTTGGAAGTTTAGATATATCGACTTGTAATGTGATCAAACTCGCTACTCGAGACTTATAATGTTCGAACTTTGTCGGTATTTTGAATTCGGAGACTAATATGATGATTTGCAATCGGAGACTAATCTTCTACTGTGCTGTTTATAAATCAGTTGTTTATATCTGTGTTGTTTATAAATCTGTTGTTTCTATCTGTGCTAATACAGAAAATCAAAATAAAAAAAATCTGATATTCATAGTAATGGCGCACATAGTGTGCTTCAGTGGCGCATGTGGAGAAACACAACAATGGCGCACTTCCTGAAAGTGCGCCATTAGTAACCCAGAGTAGAAGACACACATGTGGTGGGACCAGTAACATCAGTGGCGCATTTCAGGCCTTAGTAATGGCGCACTTTTTGTGTTCCATTAGCATACAGGATAGTAATGGCGCACTGAATGTGCGCCATTACTATCACTTACTAATGGTGTGCTAGTAATGGCGCACCCAAAGTGCGCCATTGATGTCAACACATAGTGCGCCATTAAAGACCTTTTTTCCAGTAGTGTATAATCCTATCTCTTTGGTGGAAACTAGATATCCTATCAAGTCGGGTCCTTGAGAGGCCTCCCGAGAAGTTATAGGGATGAACTCCTCTCCTCTCTAGCTATTAGTTCTTCTGGTAATTTCTTCCTCCCCTCTATCTTCTTTCTCTTGCTCAGCCCTTCCTTCTTCTCTTCCTTATCTTCCTTCCTTTTCTCCCTAGCAGAACTCCCCCCTCTGATGTGGTTGACGTCTCCCTTTTATAGAGAACGGGGCTCGCGACAGGACCACTGATAGCTACAGTAACGGTGTTTATCTTATGCTTGTGGACGCGAGGAGTTCTGCGGTCTTCCGGGAAGTTGGAGGGTTCCACCATTTCGGAAGCGATGCGAAGTGCTCCTTCCGCGTGTCTTGTGAGATGTTCCCGGCACCTCCATGCCGTAATCCTCCTTTGCTTCTCTTTTACTGTTAGCTGTCCTGTGTTGTCAGGATCACTGCTTCTGCTGTTTTTTTGTGCTTCTCTGTGACTATACAGTTCATCTACTATGTCCCTGTCATCTGAAGTTGGTGCGCGGGTGTCTGCCATGAACACTTGGAAGGGCGCACCCGCCGCTAGCTTTCCCTTATGCTTTCTCCTCGCAGGTGCTGCACTCGCGCGGTCGCAGGTGGTGTGATGGATCGGGTTGAGGTGGGTTGCACGAAGGACTCGTAGAGTCGTCGGGTGGGTGGGATTTTCTTCTTTGCATACCGCCACCTTGGGTGCTGGTGTTGTAGCTAGTGCTCGAGCTTCATCTGTGAGGCGAAGGGTGCCCCAGTGGTTATGTAGACCTTGAGCCTCCCGAAGTTCAGGTCTACACCTGCGCGGAGATCAGCGAAAGCTGACCGCAAGACAGGAAGATGCGCGATGAAACCGAGGGATTCGAACAGATCGGATTCTGCTCAAATCTCAAAGGCATCGAGTGCTGATGTGGTCGATGAGTTGTTGATTGCTAGTGAAAGAACCGTCGATATCGTTGCACCAACCCGCGTCTTCCACACGGTCGGCGCCAATTGACGAGGATTGACCTCGGCAAAACCCATGGTTAGGAACCTTGGGTTAGATCGTAGAGGATATGTGCAGGTTGGCGATACTCGTTGGCTAACAGGAGACAGGGATTTAGCCAGGTTCAGGGCCCTCGATCAGTGAAACCCCTACTTCCTGCTCTTTTGTATTATGATGGAGGTGATTACAGTGGAGGTCGAGGCGAGTTCGCTCGGGACCGAGGGTGTTGCTATGAGATTGGATGCCCTGGGCGTCCCCTCTCCTAGCCTTTATATACTAGGCTGGGTCGCAAGGAGTCCATCTAGGTTTATAGAGGCAGTTTCCTAATCTAGTTTTAGTCTTGGACGCCAAGTCGTAGCTTCCATAGTCGTCAAGGACTCCTACGTCGGTGCTTCGAGTGGGCCAGTCATCGGCCGGTCGATGCTTCCAGCGGGCCTTCTATCCTGATGCACACCAAGTACCCTCATCCATAGGATTCGTGGGGTCACCACCTCGTCAGTTTCTCTTTCCTAGAATCCAGGGGAAGGAAGGTCTCCTCGGTTCTTCCTGAATCGTCCGAGAGGTGCGGTCGGAACCTAGGGGAATGAGGTACCCCAGTATCCGGTTACCTACAACATGTCTCCTTATAAGATGGTCTATGTCAAGGCTTGCCATTTACCTTTAGAGTTAGAGCACAAGGATTTCTGGGCTGTTAGAGATCTTAATGCTGACCCTAAGCTTGCGGGCGAAAAGCGTCTCATGAACTTGACTTCTCTAGTTTAGTGGTGAAGTGAAGCTTACGAGATCGCAAAAATGTTCAAAGAAAACGTAAATAAGTGGCATGACAAGAGAATTTTGAAACGGAAATTTAATGTTGGTGATAAAATTTTGTTGTATAGATCTCATTTCAGGTTTTCTCCAGGTAAACTACTTTCCAAGTGGGAAGGACCGTACCACATTGAAGAAGTATACCGCTCCGGTGCAATCAAGAATAACAATTTTCAAGGAACCAAACCACAAATCGTGAATGGGAATAGACTCAAACATTACATGGCAGGAGACCCTATCAATGTTGATGTGGATGTGATACAAATAGCTACTCACGAAGAACGTATTGCAACACTGTGTCAGACACCAGCTAGAGAACAAAACAAATAGGTATGTAATACAGTAAGAAAACTTTGTGAAAATTCATAAGAGTTCCGTATTATAAGTTTTTGAAAAATAAGAAAAATTCCAAGCCGAAGTGGAGCCGAAGAGGAACTCCCGGTGGCCCAAGCGTCCTGGTGGCCCGGGCCACCCCCTGGCCGCGCCAGGTGGCTAGCTGGTCCACCAGGAGTCCGTCTCCAACCCCCTTTGGCACCTTACTTTCCTTCCAGTGCAATTTTTTTTGCTATATATTTTCCCGGATCGTCCCGGCTTTGTATCTTGCGATTCCGTGCGTTTTCTTTTAGACTTATTTCTGTCAGGATAAGAGGTTGTTGTCCGAGATGTATTCTTGTGACTCGGGGGGAGAGGACTACATGGGTCATCGTCTTTGTCGTGTCCATTAAGATGTTTACCAAGGGAAGTTCGTTGGATGGGCCATAGAGGAAGAAATTGCTGCAAGACAAGCTGAGAGGGAGCGCTCCGTGAGATAAGAAATCAAGGGTGTCACTTCCAACAAGAAGGAAATCCGTCAACAAGAGGAGCAAACTCTAGCAACCCCATTTTGGTGGGGTTCAGTAACCCTCAACATGATATTTCTCTTAACCTTTTAGGAACAACCCATCCACGTGAAGATCCATGAGTGACATCTATTATATATGAAGCTCACTGGATCACTGACCAATTTTGTGAAGACCTCCGTGTACTGAAAGTACAAGTGGCCATATTGGAGGCTGAAAACCAAACCCTTCGGCGCATAATAACGGACCTAAAGAGCACCAAGAAAAATCAATATTAAAATCCTCATGGGTAATGGAATCCCCTTAGCTTGTTCCAAACTTGGGGGAGTGCCTGGTATCTTTATCTTTATCTCTTATCTTCCGTGGTGAAAATTTCAGTGTCGTATCATGTCTAGGGAAGTTATCTTATGAAATAGGTGTTTGCATTGAGGTCTATCACTCCTTCATGGAGAATCTTTTATCCGTGAGTGTGCAGTTGTCTATGAAGGAATATTAATGAGAAGTATATTGGTTTCTTCGCTTCCCTCGGTATTCTTTTCACGCAGTCGATCTTATATGTTGATTCTTATGGGAATATTGATCTTATATATCAGGTATGGCTTTGAAAACTTTATTTAATCGTGGAAAGTATAGCATTGGTCATAACAACAAGCATGAATTTTCCATTGTCAAGTTACATCCAAACCTTTATGTTCCTATACTTGAAGTGTTGTGCTGCCAAGGAAGACAACTTGATGTTTCATGCCAATTCTTAATGTTAGACTTTATTTTTTTTGCATCCAAGTCAGCATCATGTGTCTGTTCTCAAATCCTTTGCTAGCCAAACCCTTTACTAAGCGGGAATGTTTCTTGTGCACCCATACCTTGAAACCTCAACCTTCCTAAGAGTCCACCATACCTTTCCTATATGTGGTATTTCACTGCCAGTCCTAAAGTATATTATTCATGTGCTATCTTTAAACCTTCAAAATAGTATTACTTATTATTTTGTGCCTCTGTTTATCTCAAGAGGAAGTAGTAGATAATTCATGATCTTCTCATACTGGAAAAGCTTTATCTTGGGTTTGCATGTCTAATCTGCGAACCCCTAATACAAGGAGGGACTGGCATGAGTGCGCCCAGCTCGTAAAAGATAATAACAACAATAAAAACCTCCTTCACTCTTTGTTCATGAGAAATCAGAAAACTTTGATAGTGATAAACAAAGGAGATTAATGGGATGGGATCGTCCCTCCTTGGGAGTCATTCCTCGAAACTTGTTCAGTTTGAGAAGTATTGGGTTATCTGCTAGATTCGTTTACGAATCATGCACTTCCCAAAAGCTTATGTTTACAATATTATTGCTTCAAAAACACTAAAAGCTCTAGCACATGAGTTTTCCCTACTTCCCTCTGCGAAGGGTCCAAGATTTACATTTATTTTGAATCAGTAAACCTACTTCCTTCTATCATTAAAAAGAGCAGACACCTTATGTTGAGAAGGATGCATTCATTTATATTGTTTCATTGAGAATTGCCATATCACATCTTTGTTTACATTATCAATCACGATAAACAAGTTGTTTGTTGACCTTGGCTACATCAAACATCTTCCTTTTGTGTTAGCATTTTCAATTCTAGACTAATGACATGTTCTTTCGGAAGCTTCAATTGATCTCATCAAAATATATGAGGAAGAGCAAAAGTTAAAAGTTATTAGTTATTCTTTGACCAAGAACATGTTTTCCTTGATTTAATGAGTTTCCTTAGCCCTACTTTTGATTCTAATTGATATCACTCTTTCATAAGGACAATATGAATCGAGATTGTTCTTGGGGATTCTTGAGTTTTGTACAAAAATTATGATGCTTCTTGTCCATATTCTTATTTGTCGACACTTCACTCCTAAACTTGTGGACAGGTTTAGCGAGCTCAGTATTCCCTTGGGGACAAGCGAGGTCTAAGCTTGGGGAGTTGATACGTCCAAGATGCATTACTATTTTGTATCATAATTTACCTCTATTCATTGATATATTTAATGTCATGATGATGTTCTTATGATATTTTGGCTTGTTTTACACAATTTACAACTTTCCCGTGCTGAAATAGCAGACGCAGGAATCAGCGGGGAAAAGTGCACGCAGAGTGGGCCTATCAGCACATCTCCAATTGACCTGAAAATTTCAGGGAAGAATTTTTCAGGGAATTCACGAAGACACGCAAAAGAGATCCCGGAGGGGGGCCACTAGGCCACTAGGAGACCTGGTGGCGCCCCCCTAGGTCGCGCCAGGTGGCCGCCTGGTGGGGGCCCCTACCCCCAGGTCTCTCATTCGACACATAAAGCCCTCGTGACATAATTCCTCCAGAACAGAAGTTGGATCGAGAGTTCCGCCGCCGCTGCATGGCGGAAACCTACAGAGAAGAAAAGACCTTTCCGGCGGGCATATTCCGTCGGGGGAGATCTGTAACACCCCCAGATCCAGTAACAGTAATCACTACAGTGATCCCCTTGGTAATGAGCATCACTGTTGTTAATCAGGCCATGATCACCTTGATCATAGCTCTGTCAGATTCCAACCCTGATAAAATTTTCAAATTGGATGGATTATAAGATTGCTCCAAGAATTGTGGATGCATGTTAATCAACTTGATCATGGTTAAAACAAATCAACCTTAGTCCTTTGCAGAATCCCAAGTCTATGATGATTATGAAACTAATGATGTTGGGTTATCAAAATTGTCATGGGAATAAAAATGGAAATGAAAATTCATAATTCAACCAAAATTGTGAAACCTATTAATAAAATGCCTAGCAGACATTAGGCCATGATTAGTATAGCAATGGATATTTTATTAAAGTGATTTAGTAATGTTAAGAAATAAAAACAATAGCTTGGGAAATATTAAAATTGCGATGGAATTATAATAAACAAGTGGAAAATAAAGTTGATCCAAAATTTATGAAACAATTTTTATTAAGGGCCATTTACAGTTGTGCCCTTAACTCGAACCCACTACTCAGATTTGCCCCTAATTTGGGGCATGCTCAAATTTGCCCCTTTTTCGTTAGGTGCACCTATAGAAATGCCCTTCTGCGCCGTTTCCGTCCAGTCAAAGGGCTTTGACCATCAATGAGACATTTCTTGGACATTTTACCCCTGTCTGCATGTACCACTTACATGTGGAACCCACCCTTTAGAAAATAATGAAGAAAAAATCATTTCTCACCCCTCTCTCACATACTTACAAATGGGGTCACTAACCTAACACTAAGCCCATGGCCCCACTTGGCAGTAGAATTAGCCCACTAATTAATAGTATAAACAAATCAATAAATAATAATTAGGTTGATTAATATGAATAATTATTAGTTTATTATTTTTAAAAAATTAAAAAGGGGCAATGGACACGGTCAACGCGGGAAGCTCGCCGGAGCTCCCTACTGCTGGCCGGACTCTTCCGGTTCTGGGTCGGGCTCATAGTCGTCTCCGTAGCCGGAGTTCATCATGCGGTGCTAGGATGCCCAGATCCGTTCGGTAGGAGGGACCTCGCCGGCGTCGAGTTGCAAGGTTAGGAAAATAGGTCGCGGCGGCGCCAGATCAGGGGAATGGAAGAAAGGGGTGCGTGGCCCATGGCGACATCGGGATGACGCGCAAGCTCGAGTGGAGGTCGACGACGGCGGCTCGATTCTCGAGGTCGGCGACACGGGCCAGGGAGAGATTAGGCTGGCGCGAGATGTCCATGACGGCGGCGGGCGGAGCGAGTACATGAGGAGGGAGGCCGAGGAGGCCACTAGCCAAGGCACCGCGCGGCGGCGGACACTTCGGCGGTGGCGTCCTTGTGGTCAGCGACGGTGGTTGTCGCAACTGAGGAGGGAGAGGGCGTCTACTCCGGGGGAGGAGGGATTTGGCCGGGATTGGAGAAGAAGTGGCGTAGGGAGGAGGAGGATGGTGGCGGCGAGCATGGTAGGAGGCCATGGCGGCACTGAAGGAGGCGGCCGGTGGCGCGGGGAGGAGGGGGATGGGGGTGAGCTCGGGAGGAGGCCGGCGGCAAGCATGGCAGGAGGAGTAGGATGGGGGCGAGCACGTGAGGACGTCAGGGATGGGGAGGAGGATAAGGGAGAGAGAGGGGGTTTTGTTTGTTTTATTTTTATCATTTTTTGGCTGGGCCCTCCATGTAAGTGAGAGAGGGGTGAGAAACGAGATTTTTTTTATTTTCCTGTATGGTGGGTCCCACCTGTAAGTGGTACATGTAGACAAGGGTAAAATGTTCAGAAAATATCTCGTTGACGGTCAAAGCCCTTTGACTGGACGAAAACGGCGTAGAAGGGCATTTCTATAAGTGCACCTAATAGAAGAGGGTCAAATTTGAGCATGCTCCAAAATTAGGGGCATATCTGGGTAGTGGGGTCGAGTTAAGGGCACAACTGTAAATGTCCCTTTTATTAAATGCCTAAAAGTCATTAAACCATATTAAATTAGCAGTTGTATTTTATTGCTATGTTTAAATAATAGAAAGAAATAAAAACAGTAGCTAAAAGGCACCATTTAACACTTTAAAATAAATAACAAAAATTAAAATGGATTTTTTTTGGGCCAAAACTTTTTGTGGTATCACTGTATGGTGTAATATTATTATTGCAAAATGTATCACCATTTTATAAAATCCTATACTAGCTAAAAAAATAAACAGAAAGAAAGGATTACAAAAAGAATAACAGAAAAGAAAAAAATAGAAAACCCCTAAATGCCGCCCTGTAAAGAGGCCCACCTAGCCCAGCCCACCCCTCCCCTTGTCTTCTTCCTCCCCACCAACCCCCACCTGCTCTGCTCCCGTGGCGCCCTGGCCATGGCTGTGGGCGCGCCATGCCGAGCCGGGCCCCTTCCTCACCTGCTCCCCTCCCATCGACGTGGGGGATAAGACCCCCCCATACCGCCCTGTCACCTCCTACCCACTTTCCCCTTCCCCCTCTTCCCCTCTTCCTCCCCTCGAGCTCAGCCATGGCGGAGCCATGGCTTCTCCGGCGAGTCCACGCGGCCAAAAGCGGAACTAGCTCGCCCCGACATGTCCAGACGCCACGATGTGCTCCTCTTCGTCTTCACGGGCTCGGAATTGAACCGAGGAGCCCCACGAACGCCACCCCCTTCCTCCTCCTCGCCCACTACCGTCGTCTACATTACCATCGATCTGCATCGCCTCGGCCACCCCGACCTTGCCCGAGCTCGCCACCGGCCTCCCCTTGGTGAGCTGCGCTGATTCCCCCTCTCCCCACAACCGATTCTGTGATGTAGCACCCTCCCCTGCCGTGCTCTGCTTCGGGTGCCACCACGGCCACCATGGCCGAGCACGCGCCAGCCCAGCCCACGCGACCACCATGGCCGAGCCGCCCTCCCCTTTTCCCGATCCATGCCCTGCTTACGCCCCATGCCTCTCCCTAGCCGCCCTCGCGCAACCCTGTCCATGGCGGTGACGTCGCCGCTCCGGCCCCGTCCCTTGCCAGCCTCCGCGCTCGCCATATTCGCGAGCTCGAGCTAGTCGAGCTCGGTCGCGTCCCGTGCGGCCCCTGCCCTTCACGCCCGCCGCCGTAACCGCGCCCTCTGTCACAACCCCAAGTTAGGTATGTGCTAGAATAGCAAGTCACTTTGCATCATGATAAAAATTTGAAAAGAAATTGAAATGGGAGAGAAAAACCCCCTAGATGAATTTAATTCAAATGGCCAGATAAAAATTTCCTCCAAAAATTCCTTTTGTATTTTTAAAAATGCCCAAACTTTATAAGTGGCTAGCCTATTGTATTGTGAGGCCATATAAAAAGTTTCAGCATTTTAGAAAATGCCTAGCTATTTTTTAGCAAGGCAAAACAAATTAACAGAAAGAAAAGAAAAACAGAAACTAAATAAAAAAGAAAGGAACTGACCTGGCCTTTTGTAACACCCTCACTGTCCGTGAACAGTAATCACTGTTACTGTTCATCTGTACTGTTCAAAACTTTTGATTGATCAACTGGTTCAGTTCAAATTCAAATTCTCCTTTGATATTGTTGCAAGCAAATATGGACCATGGACCTTGATCATCATTGGCCAACTAAAGTCCAAACCATTTGAAATAAAATTCAAACAAACCCTAAATGCCTGTTGATGAATATTAAAAATATTGTGACAATAAAATATTTTCCAAAAATCTTGGAACCACTTTTATAAAATCCCTAATAATCAGTAGATCATATTAAAACTATAATGTGAGTTTATTAAAATGTTTACTAATTTAATCAAAACAAATCAGTGTCAAATCAGTGGCATTTAATCCCATTTAAATAAAACAAAATTGCAAATGATTTTATTTTTGTCCCAATCTTTTTGTGGCATCATGGTACTGTGTAACACTAATATTGGTGCAAGTATAATATTTCAGAAAAATCAAAACCTAGCTAAACAAAATACAAACAGAGAAAATAAATTAAATAGAAAAGAAAAGGAAAAATAAAACCCCACCTAATCAACCCCCACCTCACTGGGCCACCAACCCACTAATCCCCAACTAGCCGCAGCCCACCTGCCCCGAAAACGGCCCACCCGGCCTCCCCCACCCGTCGTCTCCACTGTGCAGCCCCCCCACCCCCGTGTCGAGCATCCCGTGGCCGAGCACCATGGCCGTCGACGTGGAGGCCATCGGCGACCCCCCCGGCGACTACAAGTCGCGGACGGCGTCCCCTTCCCCTCAACCCTAACCCTAGACGCCCCACAGCCCCCCTGTGCCCCTCCCCACCTCGCCCCGCGCCCTCACCGAGCTCGGCCGCCGCCACCCGCCGCGGGAGGTCTTCGCCGTCGCCGATGAAGGTCGTCCCAGCCCGCGCCAACTGCACAGAACGACGGGCGGCGAACCCCCCCTTTCGAACGAGCCGGGGCGCGCACCAGTTGGTGCCCTGTGGCGACCAGGAGCCCCCTCACCGGACCTCCTGTGTACGCCGTCGCCGGCGACCCCCCTGGTCACTGCCATGCGGGGCCCGTGGTCAGACCCACTGTTAGCGCTAATTAAACGTGTCCACTGCCACTTACATGCGGGTCCCACCCCGCCCTCTAATCCCTCTGTTGATAAAACTGGAGATACCCCCCCCCCTGTGTATGACAATTGGGCCCCATGCCTTTTAAAAGATAATTAAACAGATATTTACTTATGTGTGTATGACAACTAGGCCCCACTGCCTGTTAGATTTTAATAAATAGATTTATTCACTGCTAGTGTATGACATGTGGGTCCAGGGTAATTTAAATTAATAAAAAAATGATTAATTAAACTGTGAGGCTGACCAGTGGGACCCACTGGTTAGGTTTGACCAGTCAACCCTCTGTGGATAATGTTGTATTTTATTAATAAAATAAAATCCAGAAATTGATTTAAAATGGTTTAAACTTTAAATTTCAATATCTTTTAAACCGTAAGTCAGGTTCAAAAACTTTATACATGAAAATTGATCAGAAAAATATAACGAATACGGACACGCTATCCGTAGGTCTACCCCACCCCCCTAACACACCGATCATCGACATTCCCCCCCTCCGGGCTGTCTGTCGATAATTCCCGGTACCGATAAAAAGTACCCGGATGAATTTATTCCGAACACGAAAGTTGTCCGGAATGGTTCAACTAACACGGATACAACCCCGTTATCTTTGTCGGATGTCCACGACACCTCCGGCATGATACCTTCCCCCTCCGGTCGCCCTGTCCGGTAATCACCCGGAGCCGGTAGTTCATCCCCGGATGAATTCCCGCTCCGAGCAAAGTACATTGCACTGCGTTAGAACCCCGTTAACATTGCATACGCCATGCTATTCATTTTTTTGTATATTATTTCTGCGTATTTACTGTTTCCTCCCCCCCTTAATCTTCGGTAGACCCTGCTGCTACCGCCGACTACACTGCTGCCGGGTACGACTACTTCGTCGACGACCCGACCCCTACCGTCGAGCTTCCAGGCAAGTAGAGCCATTCTCTTCCCCAGATATCGCCTACCTTTCCGTACTTTCTTGCACTAGGCATCGTTACTACTGTTGCTACGTTACAATCCTATTCAATTGCATAGCCTGATTTTGTCGCCCCTTGATGTACCCCATTTATCCTATGCTGCCTATTATATTTATGCATTATTCAGCAGTGAACCCTGCGCATTGTTAGCTAGGACTAGATAGCGGGCCGTGATCACTCAGGGGGGTGAACACGGATACAATATATACAACTGCACAGGTACGGAACAAAGCAGACACCGCCAAAGGCCCCTATCTGGGTTATGCCTAGTCACCTCAAGTGTGAGCTATCAAGGAGTAATCCTTGTACTCCACTCGAGGCTGACTTTGTCTTGCCGCCATAGGGTCCTGAATAGCGGTTGTCCTTAAAGGTAAGAAAGTTGGGCAACCCAACGCTGCCCGCGAGAGGTATATCGTCGGGAACGACAGGGAGGGTACGACCGACGTTACTGGCGTGCTTGGCCCCTGCTCGTATCTCGCGAGAGTTACCCAAACCATGAAAGTCGAGCTCTACCAAGAGCACACGCGAGACAAGGTAAGGAGACGGTTCACCTTGTTGGTAACCGCAGTGACTTGGTGGGACGACAGGGCAGGCACCGATGTACTGGTGGTCCTGACTGCTGTCGTTGACCGCGGGTCGGTTAAGTCGAGGCAACGATAACGGTTGTCACGCAGGTTAATTAAAATGCTAAATGGTTCGGCGGATGTCTTGAGTAGCCTTTTGTCTTGTACGCACTACCTACACGTGGGACGAGGAGTGTGGGCTCCCCTGCATCGTAGTCTCGTTCGAGGGTCTTCAGACGTCAGCAGTATAGCGGGCTGATTGCCGGGAAGTGGTGTTGTCTTCTCTTGCTCGAGCGGTGTATTTGTATTTGCTTTGATTTTGCTTCACCGGCCAGTCACGCACCGTGCAGGAGTACGTTCGGGTTAGGGTCCAAAGCCCGGCGTACATAGGATATAGTCCGGCGGATGACCTCTCTGTTGATTGCGGAAGGATGGGCTACTTTGTGTCGGATAGCTTTGGTGGAGCGTTCCCTAACAAGGTTCCCGCCACCCTGGAGATCCGAGCGTCGTAGAGTCACGCCAGTGCACCCCCTGTAGGGAAGATTAATCTATTCGGATAGCCGTGTCCACGGTAACAGGACGCTTTATGCTGAAGCTATTACTATTAAACTGTATGGTTCCGGGTCTTCTTCCTCGCAGGGAGTCGAGGAAGGGAACTCGGAGGCATTATTATTATTGTTAATCATTACAACTTATATTATACAATGTTGCAGCAACTTCTGCTTCGTTGTTACTTTATGCTTTATATGAACTGTTGGCTGATTCTTACCTCATGCTGCAAGACATCGTCGGAAGATGCTAGTCTTCGATAGGCCTAGCTTCTTATCCTTATTCTGATTTCTATCTTGCAGTCCACTATATACAACCTCTTCTTTCCGTTGATACAATGCATAATGCTTAGTAGCGGACGTAAGACTCGCGGGTATACTAGATACTCACCTGCTTTATTTCCTTTACTGTTTTGCCTGATCGGCCGCTGCAGTCGACGTTGGAGCCCAAGAGCAGGAGTACCCCGGAGGCGGATACTACTACGTCGAGACCCCCGCTGACCAGGACCAGGAGTAGTTCCGGAGGCTCCCAGGCAGGAGGCCTTGCCTTTTCGATCTGTATCTCTGATGTTATTTGTGCTAGCCTTCTTAAGGCAAAACTTGACTAACTATGTCTGTACTCAGATATTATGGTTTGTATGACTTATGTATTCGGGTCCGCGTGACCCCCCTTTATTGTAACATATTGGTTTATCCTTTTGTGTTTAGTGTTGTGCTGTAATATTCTCACCGTGGCACCCTAATCTCAACCGTGTACCCTGCGTGTATGATTACTGTACACGGATTGATTTTGGGGGCGTCACACATTTAGGCCCAACTAATCCACCCAGCCTCCAGGTCGGCCCAGCCCAGCCCACCAGGTGCTTGTCGTCTACCTTAAGCACCTCGGTGGCGCGCTGGGAGCACACGGCGACCGCCACCGCGATGCCCTCGACGTTCCAGGCGTCCCCGAGCCACCTCTTCTCGCCACGGAGACGAGGAGAGCACGCCTCGTCACTTTCCCCCTTCTCCCTGGAGCTCTCCTTCCCTCTCCACGATTCCCCCTTTCCACCCGAGCGCCGCGGCCGTTCACCGCCGTGGGAACCAGCAGCCAACGCCGGAGACAGGCCCGGAGAGCATGTCCCTCGTGCGCACCGTCAACGTCCACACGATCTGGAGGAGATGGGGACGTGATTCCGCCCGAAGCCGACGCAATCTTCATCGCCACCTCGCCGGAGCAGCCGCGCGATTTCTTCAATTCCGGCCACGGTGCAGCTTCTCCGATTTGCGCCACTACATCCTTTGAGTTCACGGTGAGCTCCTGGTTCACCCCAGCTATCGCACGACCAACCCCTCGCTCTCTGTCGCCGTTCGCCATGAAAGCCGAGGAGCACCTCCGCCATGAACGACGTCAAGGAGGCTCCATTGCTCCTCCGTCTCGTCCGTGACGTCTGTTGCGTTCCTAGTGCTCCCAGGGTCACGTAGCACTAGCACAAGCCCAAGCTCCGCCCCTGCAGCAACCTCGCCGCCAACCACGAGCCACCGCCGCCGCTAGGGCTCGACGCCGGCGTCGCTACGGTGAACCCCAGCACCTGTGCCTTGCCCCATGCGATGCACGGGAGCCAGGGCTTCAAATTGGTGGTCGTAGCACACCAAATGGCTCACTGGAACGCCGCCGGTGAGCTCCACGTGGCCAGGGTTAATTAACCCTTAACCCCACCCCCAATGTCATTTACAGGTGGGCCCTGCCCCCTGTTAATCCTCTGTTTAAATTAAATCAACAGTTTAACTTAACAGTGACACTGACAGAGAGGCCCCACATGTCAGCAACCCCCCATGTCAGCCTTGCGTCATGCTGACGCAATAAATTGTGAAATGATTAAAAATAATCCAGAAAAGGCAGAAAAGACTTTAAACTTTGGAAATTCATAACTAATTCATTTTAACTCCAAATTGGACATATAATATATGTGAAATTATCAGAAAAATGCAAGGATTCCGAATATGCACTTTGTTTTCATGCTTGCCCATTTTAAAATGGGGGAACAGAAGCAAACATGCATATGAACCCTTTGAAATTCAAATATGGAGTTTGAATTTGCAACTCAAATGCAATACACTCCATTTAAAGGGAATTGGCAACACATCAGCACCCCTTACACCATGTTATAACACTTGATCATGTGATTGGGCATTGTCTTTATATTGATAGCTTGTTTGCATTTGTTTGCTATCGAATAGGGGTGGAGCCGGAACCCGAGATCACCCCCTTCGTTGAAGACCCCGATACTGAACCTCGTCAGCAAGGCAAGCAAACCCCCATTGATCATGTCGATAAAAACCCATTTCCCTCTTAGTCTCGCTTATGCATGAAATATGATGATCACCATGATAACGTTTCTACCTCATAGTTGAACCCAATCCTTTGCATGACCTATCATTTTGTCACAGTAGTAAGCAAACCACAATCCTAGCAGATGTAGGAGTTGGTTGATATCATGTGGCCCCTACAACTATTACTGCTTATTGCATGCTTAGAGTTACAATGAGGTTACTCTTTTGTGAGTCGGGATGGTAGTGATCATGTTGATGATGGTGGAAATGTGTTGGTGAATCTACCCTAATACAAGGTGAACGATGAGAGGCTGTGTAGGAGTACACAGTGGGTTGTCTCGTTGAACACTGTCTTAAGTCCGATTTCTTGTGTGGTGATCCAAGAAGAAGAGTACGACCACACATTGGGCTCACTGACCCCTCTCGACCTAGTACCTCACCCCGTTCGAACCCCAGAAGTCGCATTAGTTCGCAAGTTCTGGTAGGGCTGTGGCACGGTCTGCGAAGTGGATGAAGGGCTACTCAGACCGGCTTGGGACCCTGCACACATCGTTTGAGGCCGTACTGGAACCTCGGTCGGACTTCCATATAGAGCCCCCTCAGATAGGCGACTCTCTGGACTAGATCGGAGTTGTGGGCGAAGTGTCGTGGCAACATCCTCGCCGGTACCCACTTGAAGGGTCCCACTCCCAGGCGGTAACTGATGTGTGTGTGTGTGTAGCGGTACACCCCTGCAGGGTTAACAAAACTATTCGAATAGCCGCGTCCGCGGTTATGGACTACTTGGAAAGCTTAGCTTGATTATTAGATAACTTGAACTGGATACTTCTAAAACACACCAAGATAAGTGTGAGTGCTATGGCGTGCTTTCTCGTGGGGAAGTCGAGGAAGGCACCATAGTGGTGTAATTGGTTGGATAAAGTAGTGGACTCGTGTACGCTTCTTACCTCAAGTCTGGTACTCGTAGTTCAGGATTATCCAAGTCAAAGCTGGCACTTATGCAAGTGAAACCCCACCTCCCTTTACCTTGATACATGTGCATGAGTAGTATAGTTCCTACGTAAGTCTTGCTGAGTACGACTTTGTACTCACGTTTGCTTATTCTATGTTTTAGATGAACCCACTGACCCCGAAGGTGGATTCTTCCTGGAGTTCGACGACTGATCAAGCTAGTGTAGTCCCAATCAGACGAATGGTCCCTCGTGGAAGGGCTTGTTTATAGATAAGGCTTCTCTAAGCCATTTGTTAAACTTGTCTGTACTCAGACCTACTTTTCTCCCGCATGTTTGATGTAATGTTGGATCATGGTCTCGTGATCTCTGTGTGCACTCTGTAAGAGTTATCAATAAAGTTGTATACTTTGTAGAGAATTGCAATGATACCTGCTGTTCATACTAGACGTGTGTGCTGCGTGTATGATTATAACATGCATGTCTTGGTATGGGTTTTCGAGACCTTAGTTGTGATCTGGCTGGCGGTCTTTTATACACCAGGTGGCCCTTAGATGTGCGCAGCTTGGGGCATTGCGATGCGATTGCTGGTGACTCTGT
Organism: Bromus sterilis; assembly: GCA_950022295.1. NCBI lineage: Eukaryota > Viridiplantae > Streptophyta > Magnoliopsida > Poales > Poaceae > Bromus > Bromus sterilis. The sequence continues at coordinate 285,334,566 of OX465596.1, forward strand.
CACGTGCACACTTTATTGTATGATCGAGCCCGCCCTAGACCCCGACTAAATGATCGGGCTGGAGTAAGTCTATGTAAGGGTTATAATACAATCGATAGTATGGTTGAGGCGACTTGTCTATGAGTATGGGAGTTCACCACCCATATCATTTAGACTTGTGTGCGGACGATGAGGACCCATCTCAGTTGATCATCCGGCCTGGATGGGATGCCCCTTACGTTCGATGCTTTCCGAGAACGTTCTGTGCTTGGCCTTGTCTGCTTAGACAAGTGGGTACGGTTCTCGGCTCTCCATATGATTGTGTTGTAGCGAGTCTTACATACGCTAACCCCGGGTCCCGACACCCTCTCCGTGAACCCCTGCTCCGGCCGCCGCCGTGTCCTCACCGGCGGGCACGGCCGTGCAAGCCATGGGAAACCCCCCTAACCCCCACGGACCCATGGGCCTGACCCCCTTAATTAAGTTGTTAACTTAGATCAAAATAGATTAACCCCTCTGGTACATATGACATGTGGCCCCTGGTCGTTAAGTTAATTTATGGTTAAACATTAATCTAATAATTAAGTGCAGTGTATGACACCTGGGCCCCAGCCATTTAATTAATAAAATGAGTAGATAAACTATATTAACACAATGTCTATGACATGTGGGCCCTCTGCTATTTTGATTAAATAAAAATGATTTTAATGTATCTGTCTATGACATGTGGATCCCACCTATGAGGCACTATTCTGAATAATGTTGGTTTATTATTAAAAGGAAATTTAGAAAATGATTTAAAATGATTAAAACTTTGAAATTAAATATCTTTTAAACCGTAATTCAGATTCAAAAACTTATACATGAAAGTTGATCAGAAAAATACGTAGAATACGAATACGCTATCCGTTGTTCAACCACCCCCCTCTAACATACCGAACGTGGAACATATCCCCTCCGGTTCATCTGTTTATCAGACGACCGGAGCCGGTAAAACTTTCCGGATGAAAATGTTCTGAACACAAAAGTTATCCGGAATGCATCAACTAACAGGGATACACTATCCACATGTCCGTCAGGTGTCTCTAACACTGCAGACATGGAACCTTCCCCTCCGGATCATCTATTCGGTAATCAACTGATACTGATGAGTCAACCCCGGATAAATCCTGCTCCGAGCCAAACACTTTGTGATGCGTTAGAACATTGTTAACAATGTGCCCGCCATGTATTGTATTTGTATTGTTATTATTGCTGTGTATTTACTGTTTCTCCCCCCCTTATTCTCCGGTAGACCCAGTTGTTGCCGCCGATGACAACGTTGCCGAGTACGACTACTTCGTCGACGACCGTACCTCTACCGTCGAGCTTCCAGGCAAGCAGAGCCATTTTCCTTCCCAGATATCGCCTATATTTTCGTACATTTCTTGCACTAGTCATTTGCTTCTACTGCTACGTTACATTCCTATTCATTGCATAGCCTGTCATTGTAGCCCCTTGATGTACCTTCCTTTAATCCTATGCTTCCTATTATTACTTATGCATTATACAAAAGTAAACCTTGCACATTTTTAGCTAGGTTTAGAATAGCAGGCCGTGATCACTCTGGGAGTGATTGCGGAAACGATATATTACAACTGCAACAGGTACGGATCAATGCAGATGCCCTGGGAACCTACAACGGCGAGAATCTGCCTAGTCACTTCGAGTTTGACTTACGAGTGGACGGACTCGTATTTCACTCTCGCCGGCTCAGTAGCGTAGCATCACCGGGATGATACGAGGTTTAACTATTTAGTTCATTCCGCTAATGTCTCTGTCGAACCTCTTCAAGTGTACCATCGAGGGTGATTCCTCCTGGTTTCACTTGATGGTAGGCACTCGAATCAACTAGTGTCCTTAAAGGTAAGGAGTCGGGTGACCCAACGGTGCCCGCGCAGGGTATCTTAGCGGAACGACAGTTCAGGTGTATTCCACCGGTGTGTGGCGGGCCTGGTACTGTTCGTGGCCGAGAGGTATCTTGTTGTACGAAAGTCGAGCTCTTCAAAGAGAAAATGCGAGACAAGGTAAGGAGACGTTTCACCTTGTTGGTAACCGCACGAGTTGGTGGGACGTCAGGGCAGGCACCGATGTTACTGGTGGACCTGACTGTTGTCGTTGTCTGCGACTCACCTAAATAAGGACAAATATAACGGTTGTTTCGACAGAAAATAAATAAACTGCTTAATGGATTCGGTTGATGACTTGAGTGGATTTATGCTTATATGCGCTGCCTACACGTGGAAATTACAAGTTATGGGCTCCCCTGCTTCGTAGTGTCGTCCGAGGACTCTTCAGACGTCAGCAGTACCGCGGGCTGATTTCCGGGAATTGGTGTTGTCTTATTTGCTCATGCGGTGTTGTCTTATTTGGTTTGATTTTGCTTCACCGGCCAGCCACGCACCGTGCAGGAGTACGTCGGGGTTGTGGTCCAAGGCCCTGCGTACTTAGGATTTAGACCGGCGGATGGCCTCTCTGTTGAGTTTGAAAGATGGGCTATGGAGTGTTGGATAGCCTCGGTGGGGCATTCCCCAACAAGGTGTACGCCACCCTGGAGATCCGTGCGTTGTAGTGTAACATAAGTGCACCCCTGCAGGGAAGATTAATCTATTCGAATAGCCGTGTCCACGGTAACAAGACGCTTTATGCTGAAGCCAGATCCTACTACTAAAAACTATTATTACTAAACTGTTTGGTTCCGGTTTTTCTTCCTCGCAGGGTAGTCGAGGAGGTGATCTCGGAGGCATTGTTAATTATTACAACTTACTATTATACAATGCTGCAACAACTTCTGCTGCATTGTTACTTTATACTTTATATGAACTGTTGGCACTCTCCTCATGCTGCAGCAACTTCTGCGGCATTGTTACTTTATACTTTATATGAACTGTTGGCTATTCTCTCCTTATGCTGCAAGACTTGTCGGAAGATGCTAGTCTTCGATAGGCCTAGCTTCTTACCCTTATTCTGATTTCTACCTTGCAGTCCACTATAAATAGCCTCCCCTTTCCATTTGATACAATGCATAATTGCTTAGTAGCGGACGTAAGACTCGCGGGTATGCTAGATACTCACCTTTGCTTTATTTCCCCCTTTTCATTTTTCCTGATCGGCCGCTGCAGTCGACGTTGTGGCCCAGGTGAAGGAGTACCCCAGAGGTGACTACTACGACGCTGAGTTCCCCGTCGACCAGGGGTAGTTTGGAGGTTCCCAGGCAGGAGGCCTCGCCTTTTCGATATGTTGTTATTTGTGCTAGCCTTCTTAAGGCAACCTTGTACCTTGTGTCTGTACTCAGATACTTTTTCTTCCGCTAACTTTGTGCTCTCGAGCTGTTGTATTCGAGCCTCGTGGCCTCTGGCTTGTATTAAACAGCTTGTATTATTTTATTTCTAGAATTGTGTTGTGATATCTCACCGTGAGTCCCTAATCTCGATCGTGTCCCTTGCGTGTATGATTACTGTACACGGTTCGATTTTGGGGGCATCACAAGATCTTCCTCATTATCATCACCATCGTCACAGGCATCATCGAGATCATCATCACCTTCATCCTCATCACCAGTACCATCTCCATCTTCATCCCATATCACTTTACCATTGCAATCCGAGTTGTACCTTGCACTATTCATCCCCTCTACTTTATCGGTGTTGATTACTATTTTTTGGTTAATGCTAGTAAGTTTTGTTGGAGAATTATTGTTATGACCAGATTGTTCACCATATATTCATCACCTCTGATCATGATCTCTTTTATGTCTTGTGAGTAGTTACTTTAGTTCTTGAGGACATGGGAGAAGTCTTTTTGTTACTAGTCATATGATGTTGAAGTAATATGTGTTGTTTGATATTCATGTTTTGGTGTTATTCTTATAGTGGTGTTATGTGAACGTCGACTACATAACACTTCGCCTTTTTAAGTACCTAGGGGAATGCATTGTGTATAAAGGATTCTTACGGTGGGTTGCCGGAGTGAAAGAAACCTGAACCCTAGTTTGCACACTTTTGCACGAGGGAGTGTTGGATCCTAGAGTTTATTGCTATGGTTAATCTTTGCACACTATTTAGTCTTCATAAGTTTAATCCCTTTGTTTCTCCTTTGCGTTCAAAAGGATTGAGCCACTTGCTGCACCACAACACCATTTACCTTACTTTCTTTTATTTCCTTGTTGCTTATACCATAAAACCCATAAAAAGTTACCTTTCAGTACTTACAGTTATTCCTTTCTCAAGATCACTTGCCATTACCTTCTGCTCCTCATTGGGTTCGACACTCTTACTTATCGAAAAGGCTACGATAGATCCCCTACACTTGTGGGTCATCACCGGTGGATAGCAATATAGGCGATGAATAAGATCCAAATTCACATCATGTGGCAATCTTACAAGAGAATGGAATTTGGAGGTTGCTGGCTTTCATGTCACAAATGTTATTGTTGGTCAATAGTGTATATTGTTGATCGGGGAATAAACAGCTACATAATTAATTTGCATCAGAATTTGCTTTTGTTTTCTGCAATATTGAATGTACTAAAAACTTAGTTCATTTCCATATATATGGTCTCATGGCGTGTAATGTACAATACGACGAGAACAACATACTCTCATAAAACATTAATCCTATCTTTAATATAAATCGTTGTCTTATGGATGTTTTTGGGCCACAAAAAGAGATCCCTTGACGAAGAGAAAAAATGAAGCGACACATCACACTCATCCTTCTAGTAAAGGCCATTCCTAATAGCAATTAATTTCGCATAATCAACCTCGTGAACATGTGTCCAAACAACAACAACAAAACCACCCCTCCATTGATCATACAAAATCGCCACTCTCATCTCAAAGAACAACAACAACACATTGTAACAACCCAGATTTCACAAAATAAATTTTTTTGTTTTCGGTGTGAATTGTTTGATTGTATGATTTGTTTGCGGTGTTTGCATCCCTGATTTATCGATCGGCGATTATTTACCCCCTCTTATCTCGTACCGGACGGAGACCGACCCTTTCCACCCTGACACTCGACATTTGCGACACCGGGTTTCGCCCGATCACCGTCGCGTAAACCGCACAAGACCAGCCGCAGCCAACGGAACGAAAACCCCGTGCCGAAAAGTGTTCACGGAACGGTTCCAGCGCGAGGTGAATGCCGCCGGCTCGACATGCTGATCGCGCAGATCGAAATTTTACCCGAATCGGAGGTCCTGCGGACCCCCGGCGGTCAGAAACGTAAGCACCGCGCGCGCGAGAGAAAAACCGGGGACGTTTTTGCAAACTGCCAGCCACCTGGGCTATATAAAGACCACCACACTCCCACCTCTTTCTAGCGTTTCCCTACTTGCAGCCACCCCCTGCTTTGCCCCAAAAATAGTCTATTTTTGCAACCCTACCCCTTAGATCTGAAACATCAGCCCAGGCGCTCTGGACCGTCAGATCTGGCGATCCGACGGCCCGGAGGGCGCCACGTCAGCACCCACCAAGCTCTCTCGCTCTCCTCTCACCTCCTGCCCGTGGAGCCGCCGCCGCACCCGAGCCCTCCGGCCGGCCGCCGCCGCGCCTCGTCGCGCCCCGGTGAGCAGCTCCCAGCCGTCGTGCCACCCTCCTCCTCTTCTTCCCTCACCCGCCATGGAGGGCCGAGCTCGAGCTTGTGGCGCCGCGAACCCCTCGTCGGGCAACCATCAGGAGCCGCCACCGGCCAGATCCGGTGCCTGGTGGACGGATCCACCACCCCTCGTCGTTCCCGCCTCCGAAGCCGCATCGCCGGAGGCCGCAGGCTCACCGACGGCGCCGCCAGCCGCCGCTCGTGCCGATCCGGACGAGGGAGACGCCACCACGCCGTCTGGGCCGTCTCCTGGGCCGGCGCGCCCCTTCCAGCCATCCGCGGCAGAACTCCCTGGCCCAGCCGCCACCAACTGCCTCTAGGCCGGCCAGTGGGCCGAGCCCACTAGGGGTGAGCCACGTTTTTTTTTCTTTTTTTCTTTTTTACTCTGCTGCCTTTTTTCCCTAAGTCCCTAGTAAACTATGTGTTGTATCTGTTTTGCGCTAGCGTTTGCGAATAAACGGTAGCCCGGATCGCGACGCGTAAAACATGAAACCTGCTTAGATTTTTGTGTAGATTATTAAAATGTTGCTTGTTGCCATGTTTGAACTTGTTTACACGTTGTTTACCTGCTAATTACAACTGCTTGCCACTGTAAACTGTAATTGCCATAACTTTTTAACCGTTGCTTTGATTAAAATGTTCTTTATGTGTAACTTGACTAGAATTGCATGTAGATTGTGTTTATGCTGTTCTTGCTTGCTAATAAAAATAATAAAATTATGTTTAGGGCAGAACAGTACCAAATTCCATTTTTATCGTGGGGTCCGCAATAGTTTGCCATGTCTAGGATTTGACCCCACTTAAATTGACTAGCATAGATAGTTTATCTTATGCTTCACCTCTTGCCATGTTTGAGTGCTATGCCATGCTTGAGTGAGATGTCATGTTAACAACCTTTGTTGATCACCTGTAGCTAAACAACTTGAACCATCGTAAACGTGCGGTATCGTCGTGTGTGACGAGTACTCCACTTAACCTGTTAGTAACCGCTTTCGACGGTAGGTGCGATGTCTCGTGTTGCCTTCTTGTTGATGCTTGCTCGTGTTTGCTTCGTAGTAATAGATGCTCGCTCGTTGATTGCCTTTTCCAGTGTTTACCTCTTGTGTGCTCCCGCAGATACTCTCGGAGACGATGCGAGCTTGCGATCAACTACACCTTCGGAACCCGACTTATCAACAGGCAAGGACTATACATTACTTATGATCCATTCTATTTCAACCAGCGGTTTGCATGCTAGTCTAGGATAGGTTCGATGTTTGATCCTACCACATGTTTACAACCCCTTTCGAACCGATATAGCCATGTCCCCTCCCAGCAAACCATGTACTGCTATGTTACTATTGCTCGTTGCTCAGCCCCTGCTTAGTATGCATGCTTAGGATGGTACGATGTTACCCTGTTACCCCTTGGTTTGGGATATCACATTATTATATTGTTGTTGATGATATGATTATTATAATGTTGATTATACTCGACGAAGGATGAAAGGTATAGGCTATCCCGCCCCGACGCTTTGTTCCATTTGAGTCACCTAGGACCCGAGTTCCGGGTATTGGTTTTAAGACTGAGCGTGCCTAACCGCGTGTGGGATTTTATGGGGTCCCCTCTTCTTACCTACCTAGCTCCAAACATTTCTAGAAGTGGCCCGAGCTGATTTACCATTTGAAACCGTGTGTGTGCTTGGTTGGCCCCCTAGTAGTTCTAAAACAACTCAGGCTAGCGGAGAAAGAGTTCCTCTGCTGGTCCACATTGGTGAGCTAGGGAAGTCCCCTGTTATATAGGTGAGACTAACACCGACCTTGGCCATACGGAAGAGTCCGATCCGAGGGCGCAGCCGACGCTTGGATTGGGTGTCGACTCCCCGGGGGCCACCCGGATTTGTGCGTTGTTAGTTAGAGGGACCTGTCGTTTCAGATCTCTCGGAACTAAATCATAAAATGGTTGCCTATGATGGGTAGCAACTGAGAGAGATGGTCGTGCGTGCGAAGCCTTGTAATGGGCAGTTGGTACACCCCTGCAGGGTTAAATCTTTTCGAGAAGCCGTGTCCACGGTTATGGACGACATGAGACCTACTCCTTGTTCATAGACAACAAAAACTGAGATAATCTTAATATAACTTGATCAATGTGTGTGTGCCTTGACTGCTTCTTCTTCGTCGGGATACGAAGAGGAGGACAAGGATAGGATAGGTGTTATGTTTGCGTCAGTAGTTGATAGCAAGACTTTTTGGAGGCGATTCCTCATCGAATGCTTGGCTTCTTACCTTACTCTCTAGATCGTTAGCCACCTCATAAATGCTAGTGCGGCAGCAACCTCACCACTTACCCCTTCCTTACCGTAAACTACTAGTTGTCCTAGAATCACTACTAGGGAATACCCTTATGGTGGCGCCCTTTTTTTGAGTTTAGTGGCGCATTAGGGATGCGCCACTAACTACAAGCCATTAATAAGGGCTTAGAGGTGGCGCATTCTGGATGCGCCACCCCTAAGGCCCTTAGGCGTGGAGCATCTCAGAATGCGCCACCTCTAAGCTCTTAGGGGTGGCGCATTCTGGTATGCGCCACGCCTAAGGGCCTTAGGGGTGGCGCATTCGCAGTGCGCCACTAAATAATTACAGAAAACAAAAAAAAGAATTACATAAAAGAATAGAAGCATTACAGATATTTTTATTATATTACAGAAATGAAAAATACAATATAACAATGAGGCCAACAATTATTGATACAAAAGAATTGCAATATAATTTTTATTACAAAGGTTTAGAGGCCAACAAGATTCACAAGATTACATCCATCACAAAATTACAATGAGTCCAACAATTATTGAAAACCAAAAGCTACTTTCGTCATCATATCTTGTTTGCTCTTCAACCTACACAAAACAAAGCTTTAGAGGTCACATCCATATGAATCATACCAAAGGAGAACAAAGCAATCTAGCATCTATTCTTATCAACAACTTAAAGCAAGTCGATCAATGGTGAGAAGCATGCACATATGCATAAAAATGCATATGCAGTGACCTTTATACACAAAGAGCACCAAGAGTATTTGACACTACCATCTACTACACAAAGAGTACATCCAAATTACATCCAAATTACACAAAGAGTACATTCAATTTTTCTGACTCGGCTCGGGGAATGGGCGGCATCCTTCTTTCGTCATGAAAGGCCTTGTGTCACGCAGGGCCTTTAGGCGGACCTCTATCTCCCCATTGGATGGTGCAATGTTGGAGTGGAAGATCGCCCCCTTCATTTGTACTTCATGACGGATGATAGTCGCCATCTGCTCTTGGATGTGAAAGAACTCCTCCTTCAGATTTGCATCGGCGATTTCCGCCTTCCTTTTGGCCCACGCTCTGAGATGACTTGGCAGCGTAAGGTTGCGTTGTTCCTGTACAATTGCCCTCATGTGATGAAGGGCGTAGTACACATCCCTCACACTGCTAGCCGGTTGCTTGACGCACGGGAACTGTGTTACGTGGTTGAACACGTTCACGCCAGGCTGATTTTTCCTGAACTTGTGCTTCATGATCTTGCCTCCGGCTTTTATGTAGCCGACGAGAGCATCATCCAAAACTCTCATGATATACTTGTAATCTTTATTCTTCACACTCCCCGAGTCTAAATACACGGCATGCGAGTGTTGCGGTGAAAAGAAGATGAGCACGCAGTCTTGATCCTCACTGCATAATTAAAACAATCCAAAAGGAATGTTGGAAGAGGACAATGGAAAGCTAAGAAAGCATATATGCTACGGAGGCGAGCGAATGACTTACTTGGGAGAGTAGGTCATAAGAAATGAATCTTTGTCGGCGTTCCGTAGCATGAAGTCTGTGATGTACCCCGCCGCGAGAGCCGCGTCCCCGTCGTCCATCAAGATGCTTTCACGCATGTAGAAGGGGTCCAATATGGCGACGCTCGGGGTCTTATCTCTCCTGATACTCATAGAAAGGCTGAGCGAGAACAGACGGATAAGGCTATGGTCCAGCCGCTTAAGATGGTACAAATTGAAGATCTCCGAAAATCGCAGGATTATCATATCCGCGGGGATAGTGTTGATGAAGCCCATGTTGAGTGGCACCTTGGCCATGAAAACCGGGTACGAGGGATTCTCTTCTCGAAGAAGAATCTTCTCTAATGCCATAATACTATGATGCACACTCTGCATATCCGAAGTTGCAAGGTCCAGCATGTCCTTAGGTAGCATCGCCCTACCAGCCACATGGATTTCAAACGAGAGATCCTTGGGTCTTGGTGGCCCTTCCTGAGCCTAGATCGACATCGAAGGTTGGCTACTAGAAGTGATGCTCTTCTTTCTTTTCCGTCCCTTCTTCTTTTCGGATTTTGAGCAGTCACCGGCCTTTATCTGCTCAGTGGCCGCCTTATGGAGTGTGGACGGGCTGAGAATAGATCTTGTGGCATCTGCTTGAGGCTCGGTGAAGGCGCAAGCTGCTGGAGACATGTCCTGAGAAGCAGCGAAGAGACGCGTGGAGCAAGCAGGCTTCGCCCGAGGATCAGCTGGACCGCGAGCTTCCTCGTCATGCTGATAGGCTCCTTCAGCAGGAGGCATGAATAAGTCATCAGCATCATACAAAGTATTGATGAATTGGTCGGCGCTGATATCATCATCAAGATCATCGTCTTCTTGTTGTGCGCCGATGGGATCATGTGGCGCCGATACGATGACTAGCGGTGTTGTCCTAGGTGTGGTGCCCCTTTCCCCCGTCATTAAACGCATTTGGCTCTTCGGCCATAGGCATATTTGGTTGAAACTGTCACTGAGGACTGCCGGCTCGTCCTCATCGTATCCGGGGGGTTGAATGGGAGGTTTAACTCTCTCGTAGCCCAAAATCACGAGAGAGAGTTGAACCCTATGCATCTCCGGTGCCATCGGCATATTGTGCATGATTCGATTTTGTGGTTGAATGATTTTACCTTTGGCAACATCCTTCAACTCGCCGTCCACGACTTGTAATAGAATGCATGGAGTGTCCTCCTGCGAAAGATATATATATATATATATATATATGCATGTACGGCATCAGAGAGATTCCACTAAAAAAGGCAAGGAGATGAAGTCCTCTTTTGAGTTGCAGACGCTTATAGTTACCTTGAGGGCGTCGAGGTCGGCTAGTGAAGAGACCCCGCCGATGATGGCAGGCATGCAAGAGACGGAGGGCGCGCTGCCTCCCGTGGCGTCGGTCGCCCTATTTGCGCTGCCGCCGGGTGCATTATTGTTATGCCCCGGTTGCTCGATCGTGGCCGGAGGAGTTACCATCACGTCCGGCGTCGCCGCCGCGGTGTTGGCGGCCGGAGTCACCAATACGCCGGGAGTCGATGCGGGAGCCACCACTACGGCCGGAGTCGGGACTGCAGGCGCCGCGGTGCCCGAGTTGCTGCCGACCATGCTGGGGACTGGTATGGGCCCTTGTCCACCACGCGCTTGCCAATTCGCGAGCGACTGCATCATATCTGGAAGGAGAGCGTTCATCGTCTTCGCCACTACGTCCTGGACAAGCTGCGGAAGCATGTTCACCTTCTCCTCCATTCCAAGAACATAAGCGGCATCTTCTTCGGTCCTTCTCGCCCTGCGCCCCCTCGAACCGGACTGCTCCGCCGATTTTCCATAATATTCGGACCAATTTAGGTCCGCACCAAAGCCGACCACACGACCGACTGACGATGGCTTCGCCGTCACGTCGTCAACCTTCTTGACCTTGTTCAACGCCCTGTTAAAGGCGTTGTCCCACGGGCCGACCGGCTTAACCGACGACTCCTGCGATGAGGCGATTTTCATTTCCGCTTGCTGCAAAAAGAATGTGAAACGTTAAGAAATTGTGAACTTCACTCAAGAATTCAATCGACAAGGTCGCGTGGTTAATAAAGTACTTACCACGGCAGTCGTAAACTCCTGAATCTTAGGATCGATAATTATTTTCGAGGTTTCTTTGTCCTTATAGCTCCGGGCCCTCACAAAGAATTCGGTCTGCGGATCATCTTTGTATTGCTGGAAGGGGTTAGTTATGCCCGCAGCGGCGTACTCGGCATCCTCTTTGTCCCATTTAGGCTTGGAACTTTTGTAACCACCGGCTCCGAGACGGTGGTTACCTATGACCTGCGACCGCATGGCCTTGCCCTTTGCACTCGCGGCCTTGGCTTGCTCGGACTCACACCTAGCCTTGAAAAGGTTGTAGGTAGCTTCGTTGATCAACGACTCTTTCTCCTTGAGCTCCTCCCAGGTTTTGTTCTTTTCAAAAATTGCCCTCTTCACCCGGGTTTTCCAACTGTACAAGGCCTTGCTCATCTTCCTGAGGGCCCATGTGTTTACTTTGTTCCCTCTGAGTTTGGTGTTATCGTACGGCTCCGGAAACTTGTATCGTCCGTGCAGCTTGTTGATAAGGAGCTTACAATAATGAATATTCTCACGACTCCTAAGGTTTATCGTGGTGATCGGCACGGTGTTGCGGAGGATCGCCGCGACTTGACGGCCGTACCCTTCCGAAAAACGTTCGGGCTATTTAGGAATCCCGACGGCGGTCACAACAGTAAACTCTTGCCTGATGACGCCGACCTTGGTCGGTTTCCGATTCCTCTTCTTCGACTGGGTACCATCTGTGTTGGAGCCACCGGTCCCATCATCCTCGCCGATGTTCCTCTCGCCGTCTGTCATACCGGCCTCCTCCTCCAAGTCATCATCCGATGAGTCGGACTCCGATTCTATCTCCTCCTCATACTCCTCCTCGCCCGGAGGTACTTCCTCTTCTCTCTGCTCCTCGACCTCCTCCTGGGAGTATTCCCAAAATTGCTTCCTTTTTTCTCCCGGCTGAGAAGAAGGACCGGCGTCGGCTCCGATCGACATGTTTGCACTAGTACAATATTAAGATATGCAACTACTTAATTAATTAGCACAATAAATAATGCAAATACTCTCATGTTAAGAAAAATAGAAAAGGTCATGCACGAATTCACGGAAAAATTCGGCATGACCTTTGCTCTTTTTCTTAACATGAGAGTGCCCCATTCTCAACTGAAACGGAAGTTAATCAACATTTCGGGAGAAAGGGGATAATGATTTGTACCTGCACAAAAAAATGCCTACGTGTAGGCACAACCAGTATATTTATAGATATTGAAACAGTATTCAAAAACATAATAGTCAATAAGAAATCTATTAACACCATAATATTCCAAAGATAACTGAAAACTGAAAATTGCTAGTACTTCTCACCATCATATTTATGCTAGCCTCAAACAACAAGTCGGTCAAGCAAGGTAAAAAAATTAATCACATAAACAGTTTGGCACCCACATCACATAACATAGGCAACCATCTTATCATGTCAAGTTCTGCTGGCAGATTAATGCATTGCAAATTCTGTATACTTGCAAGTTGTACTTTGCAACACCTAAAAACAGAAAATTTGGACCTAGGGCATTGTCAAGAACTCAAAAAATTCAGACAAAGCACCATGGCACCTTTGCTAGTTGAAAATTCAGACAACTTGTTTTTTTTCCCGCAGGGGAGGGGGAGCAGGGCACCATTGCTATTTTTCAACTACTACCTCTATTGCTACCACTACAAACCTAATACAGAGTACTACTAGAACTAATTTTTACTTTTGAAATTAGAAGAACAGGGAGCCTACACTTCATTTAATTGCCAATTCTCTATGTTCTTTATGTTAAAACTTTTATAGTGGTCAAGTACACACACTTGCAGCATAGGCTCACACACCTAAACATTGGGGCCTAGAAACTAAACTCAACCGGACCATGTTTTAATAAACCAAGATAAATAAAGGCTCTTTGTACTGGTGTATTCCACCTCCAACTACCGATGTTTGACGCACAAGTGCTGGATAAATATTCATCCATATTCTATTGTCTTATTGAGAAAGCAGATGCAGTCCATGACAAGGTGAAGTGTATATACTTATTATCATTCTAAAAGTATCTTGTCCTAATATCTTTGTCTATCCAGTGTGGCTACATTACATGGTGATCAAATTAATTAGTCGCAAGTGTCTTGAAGGATCCAAACTCCAAAGATAGAGGCAGCTACTTAATTTAATTAGGCACTTGTTTTAAATATTGTAGGTCAAGTGAGCAGGGTCGGTGCATATGCAAAATGGATTCAAGCTGGCTGTCCAATCGGATTATACAAATTTGCGGCATGCTTGAGCAAAGCTAGGTCTGAATGAATAGATAGCAATCATGGATTGCCTTTAGGAACTGCACGGTTTACTCATGCCCACGACAATCATGGATGGTTGGAGGATAGAGAGGTGAGGATGGATAGGAGGCTGCTCACCGCGCGGAGGAGGCGTTGAAGGCGGCAGCGGCCGGAGTTGAGGCAAAGGCGCGGCGACGACTGCGAGCTCGGGAAGGCGTGTGCTTGAAGGCGGCAGCGGCCGGAGGCGAGGCAGAGGCGCGGAGGCGACTGCGGGCTCCGGGATGGCGGCTCCGGTGGCGTCGAGGGAGGCTCCGACGTCAAGGGGAAGGGGCGAGGGCTCCGGCGAGTCGACGGCTAGGTGGGGGGGATGGTTGCTGTGTGAGCAGGGGAGGGGGATGGTTATGTTAAGGCTTAGGGGTGGCGCACTTTGTAGAAATGCGCCACCAAGTGGATCCTTATGCGTGGCGCATTTTACAAAGTGCGCCACCCCTAAGAACACTTAGTGGCGCATTTAAGCTAAATGCGCCACCCCTAAGCACCATTTCATTTTTTAATTAAAGTTTAACAATTTCATTATATTTGTTTAACCATTTCATTTTTTAAATTAAAGTTTAACCATTTCATTTTTTAATTAAAGTTTAACCATTTCATTATATTTGTTTAACCATTTCATTTTTTTAATTAAAGTTTAACCATTTCATTTTTTTAATTAAAGTTTAACCATTTCATTATATTTGTTTAACCATTTCATTTTTTTAATTAAAGTTTAACCATTTCATTTTTTTAATTGGATGCAAACAAGGAAAATCTTTAACAAAATACTAGGTGTAATGTGAGAGGGGAGAAAGCACAAGCAGCAACACCTACAAACAACAGCAAAGTCATATTAAATCCATGCATACACAAAGTGATCATGAATTACAAAATATTTTTCTTAAATTTGGAGCTAGCTATCTAGCTATCGTTTGCTCACGATCTTCTTCTTGCCCTTCTTTGTCGTGGTTGAATAATTTAGGCCCGGGACGCCTTCACTTTTCCTCTTGAACGGGAGGAGACCTTTCTTCAGTAGGGTTGTGGAGTATGGATCCTGAGCGGCGTATTCATCCTCCATCTTCGGGTCGCCGTACTTGTCAAAGTCTTGCTCGTTGGCGACTCCATCCATTCCGATGATGTTTCTTTTGCCTCTCCTCACTACAACGCGGCTCGGCTTTGATGGGTCGGTAATGAAG
The DNA here is from genome assembly GCA_950022295.1 of Bromus sterilis. Taxonomy (NCBI): domain Eukaryota; kingdom Viridiplantae; phylum Streptophyta; class Magnoliopsida; order Poales; family Poaceae; genus Bromus; species Bromus sterilis. The sequence continues at coordinate 285,349,592 of OX465596.1, forward strand.
AAGCATTGGTCCACTTGGCTAGCCAGTACCCATGGCTCATTTTTCGCGGTGACGTTTGCGCCCGCAGACTTGGATTTGGCTTCGGGTATAACCATGGTGGTGAAGTACGGGTCTTCTTTTACGACGCTCTTGGCCCATCTCACACGGAACATTGGCACCTTCTCTCCACAGTAGTCGAGCTCCCATATGTCCTCGATCCTTCCATAGAATCTTTCCTTGACGTCATCGGTCTAGAATATCCCCGTTACCCCTGAGTTCTGGTAATCGCAGTTATTGTCCTTTTCCTCCGTGTAAAATGTGTAGCCGTTGATATCATACGCTTGATAGGTCATCAGGTTGCGTGCGGCACCCTGTGACAAGGTGAATATCATCTTTTCGTCCTCGGAAGCGTTCCTTCGCGGGGGATTAGCACAAAGCTCGTCCCTGAACCAAGTCATGAAACCGGAGTTGGGCTCTTTGATTAGCCGTGGATCTCGGTCCGTTATCTGCAGGCCCTGGTCACTGTACTTCTTCCTGATTAAATCCTTGTGCTTTACTATCCAAGGATCGACCAGCTGGATATGTTGTAGCGCGACTAGGCATGCTCCTTCAAAGTCGATGTCTCGACCGTCAAAGTTGACATGCATTGCGCGGCTTCCCTCGTGGTGACCACACCCATCGGTCCTGCCAAAGTGCTTGTTGATGGCCAGACCAACAGGGTTCTCGGTGTTGAGATAATTCGTGCAAAAAGAGATGCACTCTTCGGTTAGAAAGCCCTTCGCTATGCTTGCATCTGGACGGGACTTGTTACGAACGTATTTTTTGATGTGCCCATTCATCCTTTCGAACGGCATCATGCTGCGCAGAAACGCAGGCCCGAGTTGGACAATATCCTCCACGACGTGGATCAGCAGATGCACCATAATGTCGAAGAACGCGGGCGGGAAATAGATCTCAAGCTCGCATAGTATGAGCACGATCTCCTCCTGTATCCTTTTGAGTTGCGTAGCGCAAATCGACTTCCGGGAGATGACGTCAAAAAACTTGCAAAGGCCAAACAACGTTTTACGGACGTGCTCGTCCATTATCCCTCGCATCGCAACCGGGAGAATCTGCGTCATCAGCACGAAACAGTCGTGAGATTTCATCCCGCTGAAACGCTGCTTCGCCTCGTCTAGGTATCTTCTTATCTTCCCCGCGTAGTCGTTCAGAAATTTTACTCCTATGAGGCAGTGGATAAACTGCTTGATCTCCTCCTCGCACGGAGTGAAGCATGCCGGGGGGCAGTGATCAATACCGGTCTTCTTCTTGGTTGTCCTTTTTCTTTTGCGAGAGTTTTGCGTTTCCGTATCCTCTTCCTCCTCCGGCTCATCATCGTCGTCACTAGGGGGGTGAAGTTCCCTCCTGATGCCCATAAATTTCAAGTCATTCCTTGCTTTTGGCCCGTCCTTGGTCTTCTCCGGCATGTTGAGCAGCGTGCCAAACAAGCTCTCACACACGTTCTTTGTGATATGCATTAGATCAAGGCTATGAGGACTGCGGAGTAGACTTCAGTATTGCAAATCCCAGAAAACAGACCTCGCTTTCCATACCCTCATCAACGACTGAGTCTTCTTTTTTTTCTTTCCCGGCGCGGGGCACTCTTTCCAAGTTTTCAGCAAGTTGTCGATTTCTTTGCCGCTCCTTCGAGCTGTGTAACATCCCAATTTTTGTAAAATTTGGATGTTAATAGAATCATTGTGCATATCATTTTTTTCTTCCCATCGCATATTGGATCTTTTGGATTTTCCTTCCAATTTATTTTAACCCAATAAAAAAATCAAGAGAGAAGATAACATGACTTCTTCATCATAAAAAGGGTTAAGAAAATATTGGAGCATTTATTTTGTTTTAATGAAGCATTTCGGGAATTTAATAAATCCTAAAATTCCTTTTTGGAATTTATTAATTTTCCAAAATGACTTTATAAATAAATTTTCGCATTTTATAAAATTGCATTGAGCTAGGAATATTTATCCTAGGCTTTATAAAAATATATATAAATATAAATATATATATATATATATTTGTTGAGGTTTTATTAGAGTTTTATTAAACTTATTTTTGAAATATATTTTTATAGTATTTTATTTTGACAAGGAAAAATTTACAATTTTTTTAATTTATTACGTATGTAAAAAAAAAATTCCGGCCGCCAGGCCAGCGAGCTGGCCGGTCCAGCCAAGCCAGCCCCGAGCGCCCCGTCCTCACGTACGTGCATGTGCACGCACACAGCACGCAGCGCGCCCGCACACAGCGCGCAGCAGCGCCGCTGCAGCGCCGGCCACGCCCGGCCATGCCGCCCTTCCTTCTTCCTTCCTTCCTTCCTTCCTTCCCCGCATACCCCGCACCTTCCTTCTCCGCCCGGACACCATTAAAGCCTCCATTAATCCGCCATTAAAGAGTTCGCCGGAAATTTTGCACTTGCCGGTTTTCGTCGCCGGGAGCACGTATCTGGACACCCCCTCCCCCTATATAAATCACCCCTGCGTGCCCCTCCTCCCACTCGTCTAAAGCCCCCAAAAATCTTGCCCAAAGCCGCACCGTAGGTCGCGAATTTTCTCGCCGAAGTTCGCCGGTCGAGCTCCGCCTCGGCATCGATCACGTCGCCGGTAAGCCGTCTTGACACCCCAAACTCTGGAAATCGGTTGCCCTCGTCGTTGCGCATCTTATGGACAAAATTTTTCCTCTTCTCGTGCACCACAACAGCGTCCTGGAGCTCGCGCGTCCACCGGAGTTCGCCGGAGTTCACCGCCGCCCCGCCACGTCGTAGCCACGCCGGAGACCGCCGCCACCACCCCGCGCTTCCCCACGCCGAGCCGCCCCTCCCCGACACCTCCCTCGCCGCCAATCCCCGCCGGAGCCGCCGCCCCACGAAGAAGACGCCGACGGCCACGTACAGTACGTGTACGTTTCTTCCTGTGTAGAAGAAGATGAGTTAAAAAAAACGTTTTATTTATTTATTTATTTATTTTTAGAGCATTCACTAGATTAGAATATTACCCCTAGTCTTGTTTTAGCTATATATATATATTTTTCTTTTACTCGTGTATTAGTTTTAGACGAAACCAAATCCCGCGTTTAATTATTATTTTTTATTTATTTTTTTATCCCTCTATCGCGTGGAAACCTCTTTTCAAAGTTTTGGGATTTTAAAATATGTGTTTGAACATATTTTAATTCAAACTTCGTTTGGCCATAATTTTATAACCATAACTCGGTTTTGACCAATTATTTTTGCAAATCGAAACCCTAAATTATCTATATCACTTAGGACTTCCATCAACAAGTTTTACACAAAACTTTGTTCGGTTTTACAAAAAAAAACTTTATTTATTCTTTGTTTTCGTTTTATTTTGTATTATGTTTTGATTGGATGCACTTGTTTGTTTGCGATAGATTGCCCCGAGTGCGAAGCGGAATATTTCCAGTCCTTAGAGTTTGACCAGCAGCAGCCAGGCAAGTCTACCTTTGATCATTTTTCCACTTTACCTATGTTTTATTGCATGTAGTACCCCTTTCTTAGAATGCATAAGTAGAAGTTACTTTCACGCAAACCCAGTAGTTCAATTTGTGGTAGGTTTAACTTGTCACCATCGTGTAGGAAATTGTAGTGCTATGCTATTTTAGACGTGGATTGGGGAGTGAATTCACGCTGAGATGAGTGACTTTGTAGTAAATCAGGACCAAGTTAAACTCAATGAACTACCTGGGTGGAATGGTTGGAGGCACTCTGGAGGAACCAGTGGAGATGCCTAAGTGACCTGGAGATGGACAGGGATCACTGCGGAAAGCCACCCAGGCTTAAAGAGTTCTTATCATATTGTCATTTTCTAGAAGCTTACGTGTGCAGCCAAAAGCCATTATGGGCTCTGGCTTGGTTAATTAGTAGTAGTGACTCTTGCTAGGTGGTGCTATGAACGTAGTGTTGGTAGGTGGGATGGGCACCGCCAGAGTAAGGGAAACTCTTCTAAACGACCATGTCTCGACCTTCCCGTTTCCATACAAAGTGTAGTGTGGGAAATACCAATGGAGGTGGTCGAGTCTTGTGGGGAAAAGTGCACAAACCTCTGCAGAGCGTATAAATCTAATCGATTAGCCGAGTCCCCGGTATTGGACAATTTGAGCGTCTAGCTATGGTAATTTTGAGAAATCTCATCATCTTTAATATATCTTTTTGGGCATAATTACCATGGGTTGTCTTGTGCTTATTATTTTGTTGAGATTAATTTTAGGAACACTTATTCTATAGGGAAAATTTTAGCTTTATGAAAATTGAAACGTAGAAGCTCCACTAGCCAAATGCATGTATTGTAGGACTTCATTTTCTTCTCCTTGGTATGACTTGCCGTACATTCAAAGTACTGACCCTATTTGGGCTGTACGATTGTTGCAGATTACTCTGACGGTGATTAAGGTGCGAATAGGTTATTGTCCTATACTCAACGTTTTGCCGTGGAGTCGGATGGACCACTACTACTACTATTGCTTCCGCAGTTTTTGATGGCCTTAAGCCATACTATTGTAATAAATTTTCTTTATTTTGAACTCTCCGATGTAATAAAAACTACATGTGATTTATTCTGGTATTCATCGAGTACTGTGTGTGTCAGCAAGTTGATCCAGGGACTGGCACAGATCACAGAGACTTGGTCCCATTCGGGATCGGGTCGTTACAAGATGGTATCAGAGTACATGTTGACTGTAGGACGTAACCTTATTAATGGAAAAGCCATAGGACAAAATTTTATTTTGCAAACCTTCTACTTTTCGTTGTTCTCGTATCCTTGTCTATTCAAATCTAACTTCTCTCTTTTAAAAATATAGATGTCGACTGCCATGACCCGCTTCACCTAGCCCGATGAGACCATGCCTTTTGGGCGACGCCTGACGAAGATCAGCAAGTACCTGAACATCGGCCTGCCCAGTTTTACTGGAACCCTCAGGACCTCGACGCCAGAAGATAGATGCTGGAGGATCAACGTCCACATTCCAGGACGCACCTTCGGGAAGAAAATCAAGCCTATTGACTTCTTCTTGGAGGCACCAACTTGGAGTTTGGGCCAGAGCATCGCAACACACACCTCCCTTGGACGCATCCGCGAGGAATACAAAGAGGATCTCAAGGGAACCACCTTCATGGCATGTGGACGTCGGGATCACCATGGAGAGATTGTGCGCACCATTGAGGACGACACTATATCATCCTATATCCAAGACCTGGAGGAGCACATCCGCAGCTTGGAGAAGGTGATGCACCGTGGCATGAAGACCTCTAGGAAGCTGGCCATCCGCCAAGAGGAGCTGGAGGAGGAACTCAAGGAAACTCGTGAAGGGTACGAGGATGAAATCGACACGCTACTGAAGAAGCATGAAGAAGTGAAGCTCCTGCTGGAAGAAGCCGAAGAGAAGCTTGACCATGGAGAAAACATCCAGGAAGACAACTCTGATGGAGATTTCGTCAGCCAGGATAAGGATCATGAGGGGTCACAGGACGTTGAGATGAGCGAGTCTTCAACCGACTCGAATTAGTTACAGACCACCATCATAGATGATTATCCTTAGCTACTCGAGTAGAGTTTCGATCTATCGATTTTGTTTTGTTTTGTTACCATGTCGACTTTGTGACATGGATTATCTTAGGTTGCTTGTTTGAACTTGATTTGAGTGAATTGAATTGAAACCTTGCTATCATTTTGCATATGGGTAGTGTTTTCCCCTTAGGCCCTTTTCTCCCTCTATACCTCATCTATTCTAACCCAACAGATGCCGCCAAGAAGGGACCCTTCCGGAAGTGGATCAGGGAGTGGAATCCCCGGCCTAGAGCAGTTGCTTCAGACCCAAAACCAGTTGATGCAGCTTCTGATGCAGAACATGAACAACAACAACAACAACACACCACCACCTCCACCACCACCGCCTCCGGTGGATAGTCTCACCCGTTTCCTGAGATTGAACCCACCATCGTTCTCAAGCAGCCCAAAGCCGATTGTTGCTGATGATTGGCTTCGTAATATGGGAAGGAAGCTGGCAACCGCTGGATGCACTGATGGGGAGAAAGTGAGGTTCACCTCGCACCAGCTGGATGGACCTGCAGCCGCATGGTGGGATAACTATACCACCACATACCCCATGGTTAATGTGACTTGGGATCAGTTCCAGCAGGCCTTCCGCACGGCTCATGTCTCAGCTGGAGCTATGAGTCTCAAGAAGAGGGAATTCCGCCACTTACGCCAAGGAGGTCGTTCAGTGGCAGAATATGTGGAGGAGTTCAACAAGCTGTCCCGTTATGCTCCAGGAGATGTGGCCTTGGATGCCGCTAAACAAGAGAAGTTTCTGGAGGGACTAAATGATGAGCTTGGCGTTCAACTGACGGTGGCAACTTTTGCTAATTATCAAGAGATGGTGGACAAGGCTATCATTCTTGAAGGCAAGCATCAGATAATGGAGAATCGCAAGAGGAAGTACGGTCAGGGAAAGTTTCACTCTGGAGCTCAGCAGAAGCCCCGTCCCGCACCATTCTTAGGATATGGTGGATCAGGACAGAACAATTGTGTCAGATAGAGGCACTCAGTTCACCTCAAAATTCTGGCACCAGTTGCATGAAACCTTGGGAACCAGACTGGAATTCAGCACGGCTTTTCACCCACAGACAGATGGCAGACAGAGAGAGTGAATCAAATTTTGGAAGACATGTTGAGAGCTTGTGCACTAGATTATGGATCCAGTTGGGATGATAATTTACCTTATGCAGAGTTCTCATACAACAACAGTTACCAAACTAGTTTGAAGATGGCCCCGTTTGAAGCCCTCTATGGAAGAAGGTGTAGAACACCGTTAATGTGGGATGAAGTTGGAGATCGTCAATTGTTTGGACCAGACTTGATTAAGGATTCCGAAGAGAAGGTTAAATTGATCCGTGATAGATTGAAGATAGCTCAGTCCAGGCAGAAGAGTTACGCAGATGCAAAACGCAAGGAGGTAATATACGAAGTGGGAGATCGAGCATATCTTCGTGTGTCCCCACTTCGAGGAATCAAGAGATTTGGAGTCAAAGGGAAACTAGCACCACGGTTTGTGGGGCCATACAAAATAGTGGAACGCAAAGGAGAGGTTGCATACAAGTTGGAATTGCCAGAAGCATTGTCTGGAGTTCACAATGTGTTTCACGTATCCCAGCTGAAGAAGTGTCACGCAGAGATGGAGGATATCCCATTGAGAGACACGGTACCCTTGGAAGCAATTCAATTGGGGAGTGACTTGACCTACGAAGAGAAGCCGGTTAAAATTCTTGACACCAAGGACAGAGTCACTCGTACCAAGGTTATCAAGTTCTGCAAGTTCAGTGGAGTCACCGCACTGAGGAAGAAGCCACTTGGGAGCGAGAAGAAGAACTCAAGCAGGACCACCCACACCTTTTTGCTGGCCAACCCGAATCTCGAGGGCGAGATTCATCTTAAGGGGGGTAGGTTTGTAACATCCCAATTTTTGTAAAATTTGGATGTTAATAGAATCATTGTGGATATCATTTTTTTCTTCCCATCGCATATTGGATCTTTTGGATTTTCCTTCCAATTTATTTTAACCCAATAAAAAAATCAAGAGAGAAGATAACATGACTTCTTCATCATAAAAAGGGTTAAGAAAATATTGGAGCATTTATTTTGTTTTAATGAAGCATTTCGGGAATTTAATAAATCCTAAAATTCCTTTTTGGAATTTATTAATTTTCCAAAATGACCTTATAAATAAATTTTCGCATTTTATAAAATTGCATTGAGCTAGGAATATTTATCCTAGGCTTTATAAAAATATATATAAATATATATATATATATATATATATATTTGTTGAGGTTTTATTAGAGTTTTATTAAACTTATTTTTGAAATATATTTTTATAGTATTTTATTTTGACAAGGAAAAATTTACAATATATTTTCTTATATATTTATAATTTTTTTTTAATTTATTACGTATTTTTTTAGAGGTATTTTTTTGTTAAAAAAAAATTCCGGCCGCCAGGCCAGCCAGCTGGCCGGCCCAGCCAAGCCAGCCCCCAGCGCCCCGTCCTCACGTACGTGCATGTGCACGCACACAGCACGCAACGCGCCCGCACACAGCGCGCAGCAGCGCCGCTGCAGCGCCGGCCACGCCCGGCCATGCCGCCCTTCCTTCTTCCTTCCTTCCTTCCTTCCTTCCCCGCATACCCCGCACCTTCCTTCTCCGCCCGGACACCATTAAAGCCTCCATTAATCCGCCATTAAAGAGTTCGCCAGAATTTTTGCACTTGCCGGTTTTCGTCGCCGGGAGCACGTATCTGGACACCCCCTCCCCCTATATAAATCACCCCTGCGTGCCCCTCCTCCCACTCGTCTAAAGCCCCCAAAAATCTTGCCCAAAGCCGCACCGTAGCTCGCGAATTTGCTCGCCGAAGTTCGCCGGTCGAGCTCCGCCTCGGCGTCGATCACGTCGCCGGTAAGCCGTCTTGACACCCCAAACTCTGGAAATCGGTTGCCCTCGTCGTTGCGCATCTTATGGACAAAATTTTTCCTCTTCTCGTGCACCACAACAGCGTCCCGGAGCTCGCGCGTCCACCGGAGTTCGCCGGAGTTCACCGCCGCCCCGCCACGTCGTAGCCACGCCGGAGACCGCCGCCACCACCCCGCGCTTCCCCACGCCGAGCCGCCCCTCCCCGACACCTCCCTCGCCGCCAATCCCCGCCGGAGCCGCCGCCCCACGAAGAAGACGCCGACGGCCACGTACAGTACGTGTACGTTTCTTCCTGTGTAGAAGAAGATGAGTTAAAAAAAACATTTTATTTATTTATTTTTAGAGCATTCACTAGATTAGAATATTACCCCTAGTCTTGTTTTAGCTATATATATATATTTTTCTTTTACTCGTGTATTAGTTTTAGACGAAACCAAATCCCGCGTTTAATTATTATTTATTTTTTTATCCCTCTATCGCGTGGAAACCTATTTTCAAAGTTTTGGGATTTTAAAATATGTGTTTGAAAATATTTTAATTCAAACTTTGTTTGGCCATAATTTTATAACCGTAACTCGGTTTTGACCAATTCTTTTTGCAAATCGAAACCCTAAATTATCTATATCTCTTAGGACTTTCATCAACAAGTTTTACACAAAACTTTGTTCGGTTTTACAAAAAAAAACTTTATTTATTCTTTGTTTTCCAAGTTTGTCGAAGCATTGTTTTCATTTTATTTTGTATTATGTTTTGATTGGATGCACTTGTTTGTTTGCGATAGATTGCCCCGAGTGCGAAGCGGAATATTTCCAGTCCTTAGAGTTTGACCAGCAGCAGCCAGGAAAGTCTACCTTTGATCATTTTTCCACTTTACCTATGTTTTATTGCATGTAGTACCCCTTTCTTAGAATGCATAAGTAGAAGTTACTTTCACGCAAACCCAGTAGTTCAATTTGTGGTAGGTTTAACTTGTCACCATCGTGTAGGAAATTGTAGTGCTATGCTATTGTAGACGTGGATTGGGGAGTGAATTCACGCTGAGATGAGTGACTTTGTAGTAAATCAGGACCAAGTTAAACTCAATGAACTACCTGGGTGGAATGGTTGGAGGCACCCTGGTGGAACCAGTGGAGATGCCTAAGTGACCTGGAGATGGCCAGGGATCACTGCGGAAAGCCACCCAGGCTTAAAGAGATCTTATCATATTGTCATTTTCTAGAAGCTTACGTGTGTAGCCACAAGCCATTATGGGCTCTGGCTTGGTTAATTAGTAGTAGTGACTCTTGCTAGGTGGTGCTACGAACGTAGTGTTGGTAGGTGGGATGGGCACCGCCAGAGTAAGGGAAACTCTTCTAAAAGACCATGTCTCGACCTTCCCGTTTCCATACAAAGTGTAGTGTGGAAAATACCAATGGAGGTGGTCGAGTCTTGTGGGGAAAAGTGCACAAACCTCTGCAGAGCGTATAAATCTAATCGATTAGCCGAGTCCCCGGTATTGGACAATTTGAGCGTCTAGCTATGGTAATTTTGAGAAATCTCATCATCTTTAATTAATCTTTTTTGGCATAATTACCATGGGTTGTCTTGTGCTTATTATTTTGTTGAGATTAATTTTAGGAACACTTATTCTATAGGGAAAAATTTAGCTTTATGCAAATTGAAACGTAGAAGCTCCACTAGCCAAATGCATGTATTGTAGGACTTCATTTTCTTCTCCTTGGTATGACTTGCCGTACATTCAAAGTACTGACCCTATTTGGGCTGTACGATTGTTGCAGATTACTCTGACGGTGATTAAGGTGCGAATAGGTTATTGTCCTATACTCAACGTTTTGCCGTGGAGTCGGATGGACCACTACTACTACTATTGCTTCCGCAGTTTTTGATGGCCTTAAGCCATACTATTGTAATAATTTTTCTTTATTTTGAACTCTCCGATGTAATAAAAACTACATGTGATTTATTCTGTTATTCATCGAGTACTATGTGTGTCAGCAAGTTGATCCAGGGACTGGCACAGATCACAGAGACTTGGTCCCATTCGGGATCGGGTCGTTACAAGATGGGGGTGCTCGGAGCTCCTCGCTTCCATCGAACAGATGTCCCTGTTTTCTCCACGCGTGTTTCTTGGGAAGCCACCTCTGAGACCCCTGGAACACGGTATTTGAAGATCCGGGATCTTTTGGTAGCTGGCGGTATGTTGTATTATCCATGCACCTAACGCATGCACAGAATCCTTGGACCACCTGCCCTGAGAAATATCCGTATCCGAGATAGTCGTGCACCGTCGTGATCACCGCGGATTTCATTGGGAAATATTCTTTTGCCGCGGCGTCCCACGTATTGACTCCGTCTTTCCATAACGTTTCTAGCTCCTCTTTCAACAGCTGCATATATAGATTGAGGTCCGTACCTGGTTGTTTCGGCCCTTGAACTAGCATACACATTGTTATATACTTTTTCTTGATGCACTTCCAGGGGGGAAGGTTGTATATGCATACAAACACGGGCCAGGTACTATGTGTGCTGCTCTGGCCGCCAAACGGATTGACTCCATCGGCGCTCACACCAATCTTGAGGTTCCTTGGTTCTTTCCCAAAATCTGGGTATTCGAGGTCCAACGCAGTCCATTGGCTACCATCTGAAGGGTGCCTCAGCATGTCCTCCTTTTACGGATCCGGGTTCGGGTCATCCTCTTTTAGCTTCTTTCTATCCGCGTGCTAGGTCATTAGCTTTGCTTCCTCGGGATCTACGAAATACCTCTGCAGACGAGGAGTGATCGGAAAGTACCATACCACTTTTCTAGTAACTTTCTTCCCTCTCTTGTATCGACTAACACCGCACCCCGAACATGTGGTTTTATCTTCGTCCTCACCCCGATATATCATGCAATCATTTATGCAGACGTGGTATTTAACGTGCGGAATATAGAGAGGGCAAAGGACTTTCTTGGCCTCAGCGATAACAGTTGGGCACGTGTTGCCCTTCGGAAGATGATCGTGCCAGAATGCCATGTTATCATCGAAGCTTTCGTTGGTCCATTTGTGTTTTGCCTTCATCTCCATAGCCCCAAGTGTTACATTCAAGCGGGTATCCCCGTCGTTGCATCCTTCGTACAACTTCGTAATCGTGTCTTTCTCGAGTTGCTCCATCTTGGCTTTCTCTGTAGCTGCACCTCTTGCGTTCAACGTCTCTTTGACAAGCAGCTCTTGAACATGAGGGTGCCGCACCCAGCTTGAATCCTCATCATGTCCGACATCTTGATCTTCATGTTCGGCATCTTGATCTACATGATCTTCTTCGGCATCTTCTTCATGATCATGTACGGGATGCTCTTCGTCATCTCGCCCGCCGCTGTTTTCTGGTTGCCCTTCCTCATTTACTGGCGCCCCACCATTGACGTCCTCCTCCTCACCAGCTTCATCACTTATCCATCGTGTGTAGCCATCCATCAAACCATTACGCTTCAGGTGTCTTTGCAATATTCCGGAATCAGGCTCGGTCACGCACTGTAGTTTGCATCTCTGACACGGACATCTTATATCCGACCTATTATTCCTTAGCATGTTGTTTGTCGCACATTGCATCCACCTAGCCACGGTGATATCGCTCAGCATCTCGCGGACCATGGTCCATCAAATGCGTGCACGGAGAGAGCAACACAATTATATATCACAGTCGTCGCCGGAAAAATTCGGCATGACCTTCCCTAATAATGCATGGGAGCATGCGGAGAGTGCGCTAGAAATTTTCCGAAACGGAAATGAATCGACATTTCGGCAAAACATTTGCCACTCAAGATACACATATACATCAAACCACCATAAGCTTCACATATACATCAAACCACCACAAGCTTCACATATACATCAAACCCAAGCTTCACATATACAAAAAACCCCAAGCTAATAAAGGCAAGTATATGGGTCATAAATGGAACAAAAGAGTTTGGGAGGAGGTCCACTTACTTCAATATGAAACAAAATAGATGTAATGCCAAGTATCGATGGATAAATGGAAGAAATGAGGTGGGGAGGAGGAGAAAACCGAATAGATCTAGGGTGAGAAGAGTGGATCTAGTTTGAGAATTGTGTGGAGTGAATGAGAGGTGGTAGGTGGGGTGGAGTAGATAAGGGCAGCTCTAGGCATTTAGTGGCGCATATTTAAAGTCAGTGGTGGCGCATTGGTGCAATGCGCCACCCCTAAGCTCTTATGGGTGGCGCATTACGTAAATGCGCCACCCCTAAGAACCTTATAGGCGGCGCATTTACAGAATGCGCCACACCTAAGCTCTTAGGGGTGGTGCATTCTGTATATGCGCCACCTATAAGGTTCTTAAGGGTGGCGCATATTGCTAGATGCGCCACGTATAAGATCATCTAGGCTGGCTCACTCTTAGGGGTGGCGCACTGGAAAATAATGCGCCACTGGCGCATTATTTTCCAGTGCGCCACCCCTAACAGATGGTGGCGCATGGCTTTCTATATGCGCCACTAATAAGCTTTCCATGTATAGCTATTTCCCTAGTAGTGAATGACGAGTGATGAAGTCCTTGCTGGGTCAGTTGACCACTACAGTTGGATGATGAGTACTTCTGTACTCATGATACTACCCCCAAACTCTTTTCAGGGTTCTTGATCGACAACTCGTATGGTGATCGACATTTCACGTGGAGACTCGACGACGACTAGTTAGGCGGATCCTGGCGGAGGGCCTGGACCCGTGTGGTTATGGGCATCGATGTTTTTCTCTTTGCCACTAGGCGTTTGATTCTAGTCTGCACTCAGACATTTACCTTCCGCTGATGTATTGTATTTAAGGTAGTTGTATGCCGATTGTATGAGATGTTGTATCCTTGTATCTGTAATGTTGTGATATCATGTTGGAAATCCGAGGCATATGGCTATGTCATATGTCATGGTGGGACCGATATGTGCTTCGTCCCCGGATCTGGATGGAAACATCTAGATCTGGAACAGTACCGCATATTGACTTACAACTTGGTATCAGAGCCTTACCGACCGTAGGATCCCTTCTCTGTCCGAAGTCGAGTCTAAACAAAAATTACTTTGTAGTTACTAAGATAGTTATCGAAGAGTAGGATTCTTTTTACTCCTTACACTTGCTCTTGTCAGGACATGTAGCGTAAGTGTTTTATTCCCGTCTTATTCCCTTTCAAACTTTAGGATCTCGAGGTGTGGAGTTTCGGAACCGTTACAATGCCTTGTTTCCAGCGTATTGTCTCGATTCCGATCTCAGGTTTGGGAAATCCTGTAGTACGTTTAGTTCTCCGACTCCGGATAATATCTTGGTCGTCCGTTGACTTCATTCCTCTTGACTAGTATCCTCACGATTTGAGTGAGAGTACTCCCTTGATCGTCGCATTGAAGTGTTGTTCTTCCTCTTGATCTCTCGATGGTTTCGTTTTCCAACGTTGCCATCTCTCTGCGGAAATTTATCTCGACCAAAGTTCGACGTCGACATGGAGCAGAGTCCCTTGTTGGTGGTGTTGAAGATCGTCGACTCTTTTCTCTCCCCTTCCCCTCTCCCCCGGATCGTCCTGGATCTCGGGACGAGATCCCTTGTTGGTGGTGTTGTATTGTAACAGCCCAGATTTCACAAAATTAAAATTTTTGTTTTCAGTGTGAATTGTTTGATTGTCTGATTTGTTTGCGGTGTTTGCATCCCCAATTAATCGATCGACGATTATTTCCCCCCTCTTATCTCGTACCGGACGGAGACCGACCCTTTCCACCCTAACACTCGACATTTGCGACACCGGGTTTCGCCCGATCACCGTCGCGTAAACCGCACAAAACCAGCCGCAACCAACGGAACGAAAACCCCGTTTAATAATTAAACGGGATATTTTTGTAGCGCGCCGGAACGTGTTCTCGGAACGGTTCCAGCGCGAGGTGAATGCCGCCGGCTCGACACGCTGATCGCGCAGATCGTAGTTTTACCCGAATCGGAGGTCCTGCGGACCCCCGGCGATAAGAAAGGTAAGCACCGCGCGCGCGAGAGAAAAACCGGGGATGTTTTTGCAAACTGCCAGCCACCTGGGCTATGTAAAGACCACCACACTCCCACCTCTTTCTAGGGTTTCCCTAGCCTAAATCTTGCATCCAACCCCTGCTTTGCCCCAAAAATAGTCTATTTTCGCAACCCTAGCCCCTCAGATCTGAAACATAAGCCCCAGACGGTCTGGACCGTCCGATCTGGCGATCCGACGGCCCAGAGGCCGCCACGTCAGCACCCACCTAGCTCTCTCGCTCTCCTCTCACCTCCTGCCCGTGGAGCTGCCGCCGCACCCGAGCCCTCCGGCCGGCCGCCGCCGTGCCTTGTCGCGCCCCGGTGAGCAGCTCCCAGCCGTCGTGCCAGCCTCCTCCTCTTCTTCCCTCACCCCTTCCCCCTCTCCCCTCTGCATGCAGGTCGAGCCGCACCGCCCCTCCGCCGCGGGCCGCCATGGAGGGGCGAGCTCGAGCTCGTGGCGCCGCGAACCCCTCGTCGGGCCACCGGCCAGATCCGGTGCCTGGTGGCCGGATCCACCACCCCTCGTCGTTCCCTCCTCCGAAGCCGCATCGCCGGAGGCCGCAGGCTCGCCAACGGCACCGCCAGCCGCCGCTTGTGCCGATCCGGACGATGGAGACGCCACCCCGCCGGCTGGGCCGCCTCTTGGGCCGGCGCGCCCCTTCCATCCATCTGCGGCCCAACTCCCTGGCCTAGCCGCCACCAACCGCCTCCGGGCCGGCCAGTGGGCCGAGCCCACTAGGGGTGAGCCCCGTTATTTTTTTTCTTTTTTACTCTGCTGCCTTTTTTCCCTAAGTCCCTGGTAAACTATGTGTTGTATCTGTTTTGCGCTAGCGTTTGGGAATAAACGGTAGCCCGGATCGCGACGCGTAAAACATGAAACTTGCTTAGATTTTTGTGTAGATTATTAAAATGTTGCTTGTTGCCATGTTTGAACTTGTTTACATGGTGTTTACCTGCTAATTACAACTGGTTGCCACTGTAAACTGTAATTGCCATAACTTTTTAACCGTTGCTCTGATTAAAATGTTCTTTATGTGTAACTTGACTAGAATTGCATGTAGATTGTAATTATGCTGCTCTTGATTGTTAATAAAAATAATAAAATTATGTTTAGGGAAGAACAGTACCAAATTCCATTTTTATCGTGGGGTCCGCAATAGTTTGCCATGTCTAGGATTTCACCACACTTAAATTGACTAGCATAGATAGTTTATCTTATGCTTCACCTCTTGCCATGTTTGAGTGCTCTGCCATGCTTGAGTGAGATGCCATGTTAACAACCTTTGTTGATCACCTGTAGCTAAACAACTTGAACCACCGTAAACGTCCGGTATCGTCGTGTGTGACGAGTACTCCACTTAACCTGTTAGTAACCGCTTTCGACGGTAGTTGCGATGTCTCGTGTTGCCTTCTTGTTGATGCTTGCTCGTGTTTGCTTCGTAGTAATAGATGCTCGCTCGTTGATTGCCTTTTCCAGTGTTTACCTCTTGTGTGCTCCCGCGGATACTCTCGGAGACGATGCGAGCTTGCGATCAACTACACCTTCGGAACCCGACTTATCAACAGGCAAGGACTATACATTACTTATGATCCATTCTATTTCAACCAGCGGTTTGCATGCTAGTCTAGGATAGGTTCGATGTTTGATCCTACCACATGTTCACAGCCCCTTTCAAACCGATATAGCCATGTCCCCTCCCAGCAAACCCTGTACTGCTATGTTACTATTGCTCGTTGCTCAGCCCCTTGGTTTGGGATATAACAGAGGTGGCCCAAGCTGATTTACCATTTGAAACCGTGTGTGTGCTTGGTTGGGCCCCCAGCAGTTTTAAAATAACTCGGGCTAGCGGAGACAGAGTTCCTCTGCTAGTCCACAATGGTGATCCATGCAAGTCCCCTGTTATATAGGTGAGACTAACCCCGACCTTAGCCATACGGAAGAGTCCGATCCGAGGTCGCGACCGGCTCTTGGATTGGGTGTCGACTCCTCGGGGGCCACCCAGATTTGTGCGTTTTTAGTTAGAGGGACCTGTCGTTTCGGATCTCTCGGAACTAAATCATAAAATCGTTTCCTATGATTGGTAGCAACTGAGAGAGATGGGCGTGCGATTGGAGCCTTGTAATGGGAAGTTGGTACGCCCCTGCAGGGTTAAATCTTTTCGAGAAGCCGTGTCCATGGTTATGGACGACTTGAGACCTACTCCTTGTTCATAGACAACAACAACTAAGATAATCTTAATATAACTTGATCAAATGTGTGTGTCCCTTGACTGCTACTTCTTCGTCGGGATGCGAAGAGGAGGACAAGGATAGGATAGGTGTTATGTTTGCGTAAGTAGTTGATAGCAAGACTTGTTGGAGGCGATTCCTCATCGAATTCTTAGCTTCTTACCTTACTCTCTAGATCGTTAGCCACCTCATAAATGCTAGTGCGGTAGCAACCTCACCACTTACCCCTTCCTTACCGTAAACTACTAGTTGTCCTAGAATGATGAGTGATGAAGTCCTTGCTGGTTCAGTTGACCACTACAGTTGGATGCTGAGTACTTCTGTACTCATGATACTACCCCCAAACTCTTTTCAGGGTTCTTGATCGACAACTGGTATGGTGATCGACGTTTCACGTGGAGACTCGACGACAACTAGTTAGGCGGATCCCGGCGGAGGGCCTGGACCCGTGTGGTTATGGGGATCGATGTTTTTCTCTTTGCCACTAGGCGTTTGATTATAGTCTGCACTCAGACATTTACCTTCCGCTGATGTATTGTATTTAAGGCAGTTGTATGCCGATTGTATGAGATGTTTTATCCTTGTATCTGTAATGTTGTGATATCATGTTGGAAATCCGGGGCATATGGCTATGTCATATGTCGCGGTGGGACCGATATGTGCTTCGTCCCCGGATCTGGATGGAAACATCTAGATCTGGAACAGTACCGCATATCGGGCCTTACACACATACTCCTAAGAGGCTTACATATTGGAAAGACGCATTAACATTTATCTTAATAATTCCCCATCCTGGGTTTTTCCACAAGTAGTCATGCTTTCTACTTCGTCCTTTAGGCGTCAATGATCTGAGGTACTTTGTCCCCAGAATCCTTATACATAGTGCAATTTTTAGGAGTCTGGACCTCTAGTCCTTTAACAGTTCGGGGATGTTGCCAACAAACATACCATGCGCTACAACAGCTAGTTCCGTTGCTGGAATTTTTACGAAGACACAATTTAGTTTTGATAGGATCTCGATTGATATTGACCCTAATTTTTCCACTGACACTAGCTTTTGTGTGACCTCTGAAAGACCAAGATTAGACCAAACATCCTTTGCTCGACATCATGTGAAAATATAATGTTTAATATCATCCCCCACCCGCACCCCTGATTGAGAGAACCAGGCACTGGAGTGAGCAGAGGGCGTGCTGGATTTTTAAAGTTATTAAGCATGGGAGAACGCCATGAAGAACCTTCCAAGCAAAGCGTTCGTTTTATCTTTTCAGGTTGATGTTTTATCTACCTTGCCCATCTGTTCGTTCCAACCTTTCTCCATGTTGATTCTCAAATTCCTTGAGGTAAGCATACCGAGCGTATAAGGTTGCAGGGCGAGTGTAGTTAAGGAAATAAAATCATCTGCCATGAGAGAATTCCATGCGATTTGTAAAATACATTGGACATGTATTGTAAAGAACATCATGAATGAGGTCCTTATCCCCTCATCCCAACTATTAGTTTCTTCATTAATTAACTCTTCTACTTTTTAGATCATTCTTGCACCCTTGATTGTAATGACTTTTCCAGAGACACTGGATGGTATCCCCGGATCATGCCATATGTTGATTTGGGAACCGGAGCCAACACGCCAAATGCATCCCCTTTGGATATTTGAATACCTACAAAAATACTCTATTATGTGTAAGATGATCCTTTCTTTGTCCCAACTTTTAGGATATCTCCATTTGGATAATATTCAGCTCTTATTATTTGAGCACACAAAGATTTCGGGTTCTCGATTAGTCGCCAACACTATTTTACTAACGTAGCAAGATTAAAACTGTGTAGATCATTACAACCCAAGTGACCTTTTTTCCACCATGAAAATCAATGGATCTTATTTTTCTCATCATTGTCTCCCCACCAAAAAACCGCTATTTTATCAATGATAGAATTGTAGATACTTTTAGGTAGTTTACAAACTAATATTGTATATGAAAGAATTGCTTGGGCTACATATTTCACTGGAATCTCTTTACCTTACACATAGTGTTTTTTCCTCCCACCCCTTTAGCCTTTGGAAAACTGTAACGACTCAATTCACATAGAATTGAAGTATCTGTGATCAAGTGCCAGTCCCTGGATCGAACTCGCTGGCACACACAGTATCATAGATGTATATCAAAGTACAAGTGCATCATTATTACAACGTACGATCCAGAATAAAACAAATAACAAGTTGCATAGCTCGAGGCTAGCTTATTCCACATAAATATAGCAGAAGCATAAGAAAATAACGAGGAGTCCCATCAACATCCACAAGCGAACATGCTGAGTGCAGACCCGCAACCCTAAACGCACCTTACTGGTCGTCTGAAAAAACCTGCAACACCGAAGGTTACAACCCGACACGGAAAAGGTATTGTAAGAGCAAAGTTTTGCCCCCCATGTGTTTTGGATATTGTTGGACAAGACAGTAGAGGAACTAACAATGTTTTCTAGTATAAACAGTTGCATAGGTTCCTGAAGGACAAGCTATGTGATAAAGCTTCAGGGAAGGTCTTCAAGTTATCGAAGCATAACCCACGTAGAGAAGCTAAATCACGAAGGTTGACCCCCAAAAATGAATGTGTCCTGAAGCTCTACTCATTGAAGGAAATGAAGAGGACGGCGCAAGACTTAGATGTTTCTGTGTAGTTCTTTTTCGGTTCCTTGAGTCATAGGACAAATCGTACTATCAAGAGGGGTATTTAGTTTGTGGATACCGAAGTCATTGAGAAATGCTCAGATCAAATCCAAACCTAGTGAGAAGCCTGAGTGAAGAAATCTCATGTGCACTAAGTTAAGTTTCGGTAGCAAAGACTTCGTTCTTTGGCAACTGAAGCAGAACTAAGTCCGTGAGTCAGCTTTACTTGTTCCTCAAGTAAAGTTGCGCATTGATGACAAATCTGATCGTTGTGGACACATGTCAAGCTGTCACCTCGGGTCAGTTTGGTCATTCCGCACCTCGGGATCGCCAACTATAAATACGCCGCCCCCTCCTACATTTGCGGGCGGCTGCTCTGAGATCATTCCAAGAGAGAATGAAGAGAGCAACCCCAAAAAAGCCACCGAAGCAAAACCCAAAATCCAGAGTACTGAAGCCTTAGTCCCATTGATCTGAGTAGATTTGAGATGACTTAGGTGAAAGCTTACTAGTCTTTTTATCTTGGAGAACTACAATTCTCCTAGACGGTTAGAGTGTTGTTCTTCAGAGAGCGAAGAGTAATTGTCGCCTCGAAGTCCAGTTTGTCAAAGGTTTCGGTGATTTCCTTAATAATCAACCACGAGTGAAGAACTGATCAAGCTCAAGGAGTTTGATGCAGTGGAGCAACGGACGGAGAGAGATTTGCTCCAGGTGTTCAATCACCAGTCCCTCCAACCAGACGTAGCGCTTTGCAGAGCGTGAACTGGTCGAACAAACATCACCGAGTCCCAGTTCATTTTACTTCAAGCATTTACCTTCAGTATTGCATTTGCTTCGCAGTTATGCTTCAATATGTTTTGATTCGCTGCATTTAGTTTCGCTTCCAGTTTTACTTCGTTATTCCGCACTACTTATGCTTCACTTCAAAAGTTTTAGTCAAATTTTTTGAAGTGATCATTCACCCCCTCCCCCTCTGATCACATACTTGGACTTTCAATTGGTATCAGAGCTAGTCACTCCCTACACTCTGTGTGTTTTGGATTAACCTCCTGGAGTGTCTTCAAGTATGTCTTTTGCAGCTATTCGCTCCGGTGAACCTATTCCTGTTTTCAATGGGAAGGACTACCCTTACTGGAAGGACAAGATGAAAAGAAACATTATGGCTATCAACTCGACTGCCTGGCAAGTTGTCTTGTATGGAGTCACTGTTGCCGATGAGAAGGCCATCCTCCCTGAAGAAGCAAAACTGATTGATCTTGATTCTGAAGTTTGGGTTTTCATCACCAATCACTTGACACCAGAAAAGTATCATGAAGTGAAGAACATTCCATCTGCCAAAGGTGTCTGGAACTATCTTGAAAAGATTGGTGAAGGTGTTTCCACCCAGAAAGATGCCAGAATTGACACACTCCGAAGAAAATTCTATCGCTTCAAGAGAAACGAGGGTGAAAAAGTCAGCTCCATTTACAGCAGACTCACAGCTCTTGCTAATGAGTTGATTTCCCTCGGTGCTGATGACATTACTCCTCACTCTGTTGTGAGAACTTTGCTTCGCTCATTGGATGACTCATTTGATCACATTGTGCTGATGATCAAGGAAAGGACTGATTTCAGACGTCTTGTTGCTGCTGATATTCTTGAGAGACTCAATACCTTTGAAATGGAAGAAGATGAGAAACGTGACATAAATGGCTCTCGAAGAAAATCTCATGCCTTGAAAGCAAAAGCTTCGCGTCATTCTTCACCCGAAGTCAGTTCTGCTTCAGGTGTCGAATCAGATGATCCTGCAAGAATTGGAAAAGATTTAGCACTGATCATTAGATGCTTCAACCGCTTCCAGAGAAAAGGTTTTTCTTCACCAAAGAAGAGTTATTCTTCAAGAAGCTCAACTCACTCATCTCACCGCTCATCCTCAAGAAGCTCTCCTTCAAAGGACAACTGTTGCTACAAGTGCAAGAAGCCAGGTCACTACATTGCTGATTGCCCTCTGTGGGAAGCTGAGAACAAAGCAAAGCATTCGCTCAGAGACTCCTCAACTAAGTCCCACAGATCTTCCAGAAGCTATGAATCCAAGAGACATGATTCCAGTTCTAGAAGAGATAAGAAGAAAGATTCTGATGATGACAAGAGGAAGAAGTATCACAAGAAGCGTGAGGGTTCTTCATCGAAGACTTACTCATCTCGTCGAAGAAGCTCTCATCGTGCCAAGGCTTATCTGGGAAAGGAGATGAACTCTGAAGACGAAGCCTCTGGGTCCGAAGCTCAATCAGGCTCAAGGTCTGGGTTTGGGTCCGAATCAGATGGTGTTGCTGGTTTGGCATTCGCTTCAGCAGATGCTTCGGCAAAAGCTTCAAGCTCATTCTTCACCAACAACAGTAGTGAAGATGAATCTCCTGCATATTGCTTCATGGCCAAGGCGAAGGTATCTTCATCAAAATCCAACTATGATACTTCTGATTGTTCCTCATATGAGAGTGATTCAAAGATAAGCTATGCTAAACTTGCTAAAATTGCTTCAATCCAACAAGATGAAGTTGATTCACTAAGCAAAACCATTAAGAAATCAGAAACTATGTTGATCGATGAGATAGAGAAAGGTCAAACTTTAACTAATGAGCATGAAGCTCTGAAGGAAAAGTTTGAAGAATTATCCTCTCGGCATGATCTTCTTTCAGTTGATTATGAGAAGCTCACCTATGAATTTCTTCAGAGGAAAATGGCTCTCGAAAAACTGAAAGAGGCTCATGAAGAGTTGGAAAATGTCAATGTCTCTCTCATGGCTCAACAAGGTTCTGAAGCAAATCATAAAAATGAATCACCTTGTTTGGATTGTTTGGAACGAAGAAAAATTGATTCCAAAGGAAAAGCTCCTATTGTTATTGATGATATTAATGCCTCTGATGAGGAAAACCCTGCTGTTACCGAGGAACTCCTCAGGTTGAAAAACTTATTTGAAACAGGCATGTTCAAAAGTGTGCAAGGTCCCCAGTATCTCTGTGATATTCTAAGGAAGGCTCTCCTTCACATGAATCCCAGAAATGAAGGTGTTGGTTTCGAAAGAAAGATAAACCCTGATGGCACCTATTGGGAACCTGAGCAGTATCCTAAGACTGTTTGGGTCCTTGCGAAGGGGAACCCCATTGATATAGCTAACCTTTCAGGTTTTGATTGCAAGATGAACAAAGCTATTGTAGATGAATCACTTGATTCTGACTACAAGCTCATCAAAGATGAACAGGGAAAGGTTACACCTGAGTATGTTGGTACTCCTCCTAAGAATGGCTTCTATAAGAGGCAAATATGGGTGCAGAAAGCACTTGTGGAAAAACTGCCTGCTAACCATACCATGCAGGGAAAGTCTTCGGTACCACCGAATCATTTCTATTCTCTTGAAATGAGAAATGATCCTCTGGTGACCGAATCAAATGTTCCGCAGAAGCAATACTATCGTACTGGTCGTCATACTTATCGTCCTCATAATAATCATACTAAGATTGCATATGCTCATTCTTATGCTAACCATTCGCAGAGGACTTACATTTATGGTGTGCTTGATGGTACACCAAAGCAATACACTCCTGTTCGATTTAATGTTGCTTCAACCAGTGCTTCAACATCTTCTCAGTCACCTTCTCGTTTGTGGGTGGTTAAGAAGAACTAATTCTTCTGCAGGGCTATGTCTCCGGTGGATCCGAATGGGTCATGGATAGTGGTTGCACAAATCATATGACCGGAGACAAGGAGTTATTCACCAAAGAAAATGTCAGAACCCTCTGTTAGGTAATGTGCTAGGATCAAAGTAACCTTGCATCATGTCAAAATTTCAAAAGAAATCTTTGAAATCAACTTGAAAATCAAAATGGGAGAATGAAACACCCCCCAGATGAATTAATTCAAAAGGCCAGATAAAAATCTTCTCCAAAATTTCATGTTAGATTTTTGAAAAGTCTTATAAATGAGTGTGATCACATATCAAGTGATGTGGGACCCACCCCATGCTCATAGATTTTTCAAATATTCAAACAGTGCCTTGGAGTTAAAGAAATACCCCTATTTGATTTAAGATTCAAATTATTTGAATTTTAAAAATGTTGAAACTTTATAAGTGGCTAGTCTATATTATTATGAGACCACGTAAAAGTTTTCAGCATTTAATAAAATGATTTGGTATTTTTACCAAAGTCAAAACAAATTTACAGAAAAGAAAGGAAAGATTAAACAGAAGAGATTAAGAAAAAGGCTTACCTCTCGCCAGGGGCGAGGCCCACCTTTCCAGCCGGCCTAGCCCACCAGGGGAACTCCCCTGTCGTCTTCCCCGGGCACGAGCACACAGCTGCGTGCCCGGCATGCCGTGGCCGTCGCGGTGGCAGCTCCACAGCGCCCCCCCTGCCCCCCTGCCTCCTTCTCGCCGCCCGCGTGTTCTGGAGAAGCCCAGGTCACTTTCTCCTCCTTCCTCGCCCTCCAGTTCGTCCTCCCCACGAAGAACAGCGGCGCACCCGTAGCCTAGCCGGAGCGCAGCCGTGCGGACTCGCGGCCATCGACGTCGAGGAGCCAAGCCAAGGTGTCCAGGGAGTTCGTCGTCGTCATCTTCATCGACCTGCGAAAGGAATCGGATCCGGACGCCTCCACGAGCTCGCTAGCTTCGTCGTCTTCATCGCCGGCCGCCGTGGATCGACTTCGAATTCCGTCAACTCCAGCGCCTCCCCGAGCAATCCACCACTCCAGATAGATTCAGGGTGAGCTCGCAAGAGAAACCCCTCTTTCTTCCCCCTCGATTGCTTCCTCTAGCCGGATCCGCCTTGGGAACCCGAGCACCTCGCCTCCATGGTCGTCGTCCTCCTCGCTCCAGTGCTCGTCGTGAACCCCCAGTGCACGCGTTTGACTCCTGCACGTGCTAGCGTTCGAACAAGCCCCGAATCGACTCCAACCGTGCACCACAACGACGGCTGCGACCTCGCCGTGGTTCTGTCGCCGCCAAGGTCGAAGCAGTCGACGAACGCGACCTCCCCGGCGACGTACAAGTGGTGCTTTCGACGCGGCTCTTCACGGGCTTTCGGACGGTGGTCTCGGCGCAGAGTTTGGAGGCCAGGAGAGGAAGAACGAGCAGCGCCGCCGTGACTGCAGTCGCCGGCGTTTAGCCGCCGGCGTGTCAGCCCAAAGCCCGCCTGTTAATTACTCGGCTAATGACCCCCTGGGTCAATGACCAGTGGGCCCAGTGGCTTAATTAAGCCACTGGATTAATTTAACCCACAGTTTAATTAATCCAGCCACTGACAGGTGGGACCCCCATGTCAGCCCCCCTGACGCCAGCTTGACGTCAGCCTGACGCAGTAAATCGATTTAAATGAATTTCCAGAGATTATTTGAATTAAAAGAATTCCAGAAATTCCAGAAAATACCCCAAACTTTGGAAATTCATAGAAAATTCATATTAACTCCAAATTGGACAAATAATATATGAAAAATGATCAGGAGAAAATTATCTTTCCAAATATGCAACTTTCAGCTCTGTTTGAGTTGAATTTAAAATGTGATCAGTAGCATTTGCTATTTGATTTAAATGGAATTAAATCAAATTCAAATCAAATATTTTTGCAACTTGAACCATGGCAACATGCTACATTTCAATCACACATCAGAGGCATATCATACACATTTCCCAAAAGGTTAACAAAACTATTCGAATAGCCGCGTCCGCGGTTATGGACTGCTTGGAAAGCTTAGTTTGATTATTAGACAACTTGAACTGGATACTTCTAAAACACACCAAGATAAGTGTGAGTGCTATGGCGTGCTTTCTCGTGGGGAAGTCGAGGAAGGTACCATAGTGGTGTAATTGGTTGGAGAAAGTAGTGGACTCGTGTACGCTTCTTACCTCAAAGTCTAATACTCGTAGTTCAGGATTAGCCAAGTCAAAGCTGGCACTTCTGCAAGTGAACCCCACCTCCCTTTACCTTGATACATGTGCATGAGTAGTATAGCTCCTATGTAAGTCTTCCTGAGTACGACTTTGTACTCACGTTTGCTTAATCTATGTTTTAGATGATGCCACTGACCCCGAAGGTGGCTTCTTCATCGAGCTGGACGACTGAAGACCAACTAGTCTAGTCCCAGTTAGACGACTGGTTCCCTCGTGGAGGGCTTGTGTTTAAATAAGGCTTCTTAAGCCATTTGTTAAACTTGTCTGGACTCAGACATAATTTGCTTCCGTTTGTGTTGTAATGTTGGATCACATGTTTGTGATCTCTGTTTGCACTCTATAAGAGTTATCAATAAAAATGTACATTTTGTAGAGAATTGCAATGGTACCTGCTGTTCATACAAGGCATGTGTGCTGCGTGTATGTTTATCACATGCATGTCTTTGTATGGGTTTTCGAGACCTTAGTTGTGTTCTGTCTGGCAGTCTTTCATACACCAAGTGGCCCTTAGATGTGCGCAGCTTGGGGCATTGCGATGCGATTGTTCGAGACTCCGTCTCGTGCACACTTTGTGGTATGATCGAGCCCGCCCTAGACCCCGACTAAGTGATCGGGCTGGAGTAAGTCTATGTAAGAGTTTTGAGATAGTCGATAGTATGGTTGAGGCGACTTGTCTTTGAATATGGGAGTTCACCACCCATATCATTAGACTTGTGTGCGGACGATGAGGACCCATCTCAGTTGATCATCCGGCCTGGATGGGATGCCCCTCACGTACGATGTTTGGGTAAGGTTGCCATATCGAAAGATAAGCACATTGACAAGGTTATGCTAGTCCAATCACTTGGATATAATCTTATGTCTATTTCGAAGTTATGCGATATGGGTATGCTTGTTCTATTTTCTGCTTCGCGTTGTGTTGTCTTTTCACAGGATGACTATGCATTTGTCTTCGAGGGTTACCGAAAAGGAGACTTGTTGATTTTTCTTCGGGCCCTGCTGTATCCACATGCTTAATGGCAAAAGCTTCATCTGGATGGTTATGGCATCGAAGACTTGGTCATGCAGGGATGAGAAATCTTCATAACTTAGTGAAGAAGAATTATGTTATTGGACTTATCGAAGTTAAATTCGACAAGGATCGTCTCTGCAGTGCTTGTGAAGCTGGTAAAATTACGAAGAAACATCATTCAGCGAAGACTATCATGACTACCACTTGTCCTCTTGAATTGCTTCATATGGATCTTTTTGGTCCTCAAAATTATGCAAGCCTGGGAGGAAATAAATATTGTCTAGTTATTGTTGATGATTTCTCTCGTTATACTTGGGTTTTATTTTTGGATGACAAGAGCAAAGTTGTTGAAATCTTCAAGTCAATCGCC
The DNA here is from genome assembly GCA_950022295.1 of Bromus sterilis. NCBI lineage: Eukaryota > Viridiplantae > Streptophyta > Magnoliopsida > Poales > Poaceae > Bromus > Bromus sterilis. Next base: position 285,376,334 of record OX465596.1, read on the forward strand.
AAGAGAGCTCAAACAGAATATGAATTATCTCTGAAGCATATCCGAAGTGATAGTGGAACTGAATTAAAAAATACTCATATTGAAGATTTTCTTGATGAACATGGTTTTACCCATGAGTTCTCTGCTGCTTATACACCTCAACAGAATGGTGTTGTTGAAAGGAAGAATAGAACTCTCATTGAGATGGCCAGAACTATGCTTGCTGAATACAAGACTCCTATTAGGTTCTGGGCCGAAGCAATTAACACAGCTTGTCATATCATCAACAAGGTTTACCTTCACAAATTTCTGAAGAAGACTTCACATGAGCTTATCACTGGTAACAAACCAAATGTTTCGTACCTTAGGGTATTTGGTGCTCCATGCTTTATTAGAGATATGAATCATACCTCCAAATTTGCCCCTAAGTCACATGAAGGTTTTCTTTTAGGTTATGGCTCAAACTCTCACACCTACAGAGTCTATAACTCTCACTTTGGGAAAGTTATGGAAACTGTGAATGTGAGGTTTGATGAAACTAATGGCTCTCAAAAAGAGCATTTGCCTCATGATCTAGATGAACCTCCTCTTGATGAAGTAATCAGGTCCATGGCTATTGGAGAGATTCGCCCTGTTGAAGCCAATGCTCGTCAAGCTAATAGGGATGATGTTGGTCCAATGTTCCCACACATAGCCCAGGGCGCTGGAGATCAACATCCTGAAGCTAATAATGAACAGGACGAAGATGAACAAAGGAACGAAGGAAATGATAATCCCAAAGGAAAGGATGAAGCTGAAGGTGAAGCAGATCCTGAAGATGAAGCAGATCCTGAAGCTGAAGCAGATCCTGAAGCAGAAGCTGAGCCTGAAGCTAATGATTCGACCTTATCATGAGTCCAAAGAAGAGTTGATGTTGATTCAATCCTTGAAGAAATTCATCAACCAGGTCGTCCTACAACTCGCTCTCGTACTCGTTTGGCTAACTTCTGTGGAAACTTTTCGTTTGTCTCCATGCTAGAACCTTCAAAGTTTGATGAAGCCATGAAGGACCCAGATTGGTTAACTGCCATGCTCGAAGAACTTAACCAGTTCGAGCGAAACAAAGTCTGGTCCTTAGTTGATAGACCTGATCCCACGAAGCACAACATCATTGGTACAAAGTGGATTTTTCACAATAAGCAAGATGAAGACGGTATAGTGGTAAGGAACAAAGCACGTCTGGTAGCACAAGGTTACACCCAAATCGAAGGTATCGATTTCGGAAAAACTTATGCTCCAGTTGCTCGTCTCGAATCCATTCGTGTTATGCTTGCTTTTGCAAATTTCAATGGTATTCTGCTTTATCAAATGGATGTGAAAAGTGCTTTTCTTAACTGAGAAATCGAGGAAGAAGTGTATGTTATGCAGCCTCCAGGTTTTGAAGACCCGAAGAAACCCGACATGGTGTACAGGTTACACAAGGCCCTCTATGGGTTGAAGCAAGCACCTCGTGCTTGGTACGACACATTGAAGGATTTCCTTCTGAAGAAAGGCTTCAAACCAGGAACCACTGACCCAACGCTTTTCACTCGATCTTATAATGGTGATTTTTTTGTATGTCAAATATATGTAGATGATATCATTTTTGGATGCACTAACACTGAAATCAGCGAAGAATTTGCCAAGATGATGTCGAAGAAATATGAGATGTCTATGATGGGTGAATTGAAGTTCTTCCTTGGACTTCAAATCCGTCAACAGAAGAATGGCACCTTTATTTCTCAAGAAAAATATCTAAAGGATTGCCTGAAGAAGTTTGGTCTCACTGAATGCAAAACCATTAAGACGCCTATGCCTACCAATGGCTTCTTAGATGCAGATGAGAAGGGAAAAGCCTTCGACCAGAAGAAATACCGGTCTATGATTGGATCCCTTTTATATCATTGTGCATCTAGACCTGACATTATGCTTTCAGTATGTATTTGTGCTCGTTTTCAGGCAAATCCAAAGGAATCACATCACACTGCTGTAAAGGGAATTCTTCGTTATCTTGCTCACACACCTACCTTGGGCTTGTGGTATCCCATGGGAGCACAGTTTGATCTTATTGGCTATTCTGATTCAGACTGGGCTGGTGATCGTGTGGATAGGAAATCAACTTCAGGGACTTGTCATTTCCTTGGAAGATCACTTGTGTGTTGGGCTTCAAAGAAGCAAAACTGTGTTTCAATTTCTACTGCTGAAGCCGAATACATTGCTGCTGGGTCATGCTGTACTCAGATTCTATGGCTGAAGCAAACGCTGAGGGATTATGGTATTCATGTGAAGAAAATTCCACTCCTATGTGATAATGAGAGTGCAATCAAAATTGCTCACAATCCTGTACAACACTCTCGCACGAAGCATATTGACATTCGCCATCATTTTCTTCGTGATCATGTTCAGCGTGAAGATATTGTTATTAGTCATGTCAGAACTGAAGATCAACTGGCAGACATTTTCACGAAACCATTGGATGAGAAAAGGTTGTGACGCCCCCAAAATCAATCCGTGTACAGTAATCATACACGCAGGGTACACGACTGAGATTAGGGTGCCACGGTGAGAATATCACAGCACAACACTAAACACAAAAGGATAAACCAATATGTTACAATAAAGGGGGTCACGCGGACCCGAATACATAAGTTATACAAGCCATAATATCTGAGTACAGACATAGTTAGTCAAGTTTTGCCTTAAGAAGGCTAGCACAAATAACATCAGAGATACAGATCAAAAAGGCAAGGCCTCCTGCCTGGGAGCCTCCGAAACTACTCCTGGTCCTGGTCAGCGGGGGTCTCGACGTAGTAGTATCTGCCTCCGGGGTACTCCTGCTCCTGGGCTCCAACGTCGACTGCAGCGGCCGATCAGGCAAAACAGTAAAGGAAATAAAGCAGGTGAGTATCTAGTATACCCGCGAGTCTTACGTCCGCTACTAAGCATTATGCATTGTATCAACGGAAAGAAGAGGCTATATATAGTGGACTGCAAGATAGAAATCAGAATAAGGGTAAGAAGCTAGGCCTATCGAAGACTAGCATCTTCCGACGAGGTCTTGCAGCATGAGAAGAGAAACAGCCAACAGTTTATATAAAGAAATAAAGTAACAATGAAGCAGAAGTTGATGCAACAATGTATAATATAAGTTGTAATGATTAATAATAACAATGCCTCCGAGTTCACCTCCTCGACATCCCCGCGAGGAAGAGAACCCGGAAACATACAGTTTAATAATAATAGTTTCTAGTGGTAAGATCCAGCTTCAGCATAAAGCGTCCTGTTACCGTGGACACGGCTATTCGAATAGATTAAACTCCCTGCAGGGGTGCACTACTGTTCAGCCTGCACGCTCGGATCTCCAGGGTGGCGGGAACCTGGTTAGGGAACGCTCCACCAAAGCTATCCGACACGACGCAGTTCATCCTAGGCTCAGCAGAGAGGCCATCCGCCGGACTATATCCTATGCGCCAAGGGGTCTAGGTCCCTCACCCTTGCACGCTCCTGCACGGTACGAGACTGGCCGGTGAAGAAAAAGCAAATCCAAAACACACGTGCTGCAGCAAATAAGACAAGACCGCTTCCCGGCTATCAGCCCGTGGTACTGCTGACGTCTGAAGAGCTTTCGGACAGACTACGACGCAGGGGAGCCCATACTCCTTATCCCACGTGAAGGTAGTGCGTATAGACCAACGGGTCTCTCAAGTCATCCGCCGAACCATTTAGCATTTTAATTAACCTGCGTGACAACCGTTATCGTTGCCTCGACTTAACCGACCCGCGGTCAACGACAGCAGTCAGGACCACCAGTAACGTCGGTGCCTGCCCTGTCGTCCCACCAAGTCACTGCAGTTACCAACAAGGTGAATCGTCTCCTTACCTTGTCTCGCGTGTGCTCTTGGTAGAGCTCGACTTTCGTGGTTTGGTAACTCTCGCGAGATACGAGCAGGGGCCAAGCACGCCAGTAACGTCGGTCGTACCCTCCCTGTCGTTCCCGACGATATACCTCTCGCGGGCACCGTTGGGTCGCCCGGCTTCTTACCTTAAGGACAACCGCTGTTCAGGACCCTATGGCGGCAAGACAAAGTCAGCCTCGAGTGGAGTACAAGGATTACTCCTTGATAGCTCACACTTGAGGTGACTAGGCATAACCCAGATAGGGGCCTTTGGCGGTGTCTGCATTGTACCGTACCTGTGCAGTTGCATATATTGTATCCGTGTTCACTCCCCTGAGTGATCACGGCCCGCTATCTAATCCTAGCTAACAATGCGCAGGGCTCACTGCTGAATAATGCATAAGTAATAATAGGCAGCATAGGATAAAGGAAAGGTACATCAAGGGGCGACAAAATCAGGCTATGCAATTGAATAGGTTTGTAATCGTAGCAGCAGCAGTAACAATTCCTAGTGCAAGAAATGTACGGAAAGATAGGCGATATCTGGGGAAGAGAATGGCTCTGCTTGCCTGCAAGCTCGACGGTAGGGGTAGGGTCGTCGACGAAGTAGTCGTACCCGGCGGCGGTGTAGTCGGCGGTAGCAGCGGGGTCTACCGGAGATTAAGGGGGGGAGGAAACAGTAAATACACAGCAATAATATACAAACATATGCATGACATGACAGATGAAAAGTTAACGGTGTTCTAACGCAGTGCAATGTATAAGGCTCGGAGCGGGAATTCATCCGGGGATGAACTTCCGGCTCCGGGTGATTACCGGACAGGGTGTCCGGAGGGGGAAGGTTTCATGCCGGAGGTGTCGTGGGTACCGGACAAACATAAGGGGGGTGTATCCTTGTTAGTTGAACCATTCCGGACAACTTTCGTGTTCGGAATAAATTCATCCGGGTACTTTTTATCGGTACCGGAAATTATCGACAGACAGCCCAAAGGGGGGGAATGTCGATGATCGGTGTGTTAGGGGGGTGTGGTAGACATACAGGTAGCGTATCCGTATTCGTTATATTTTTCTGATCAATTTTCATGTATAAATTTTTTCGATCCGATATACGGATTAAAAGATATTGATTTTATAAGTTTTAATCAATTTAAATCAATTTTCTGGATTTATTTTATTAATAAATTACAACATTATCCACAGAGGGTTGACTGGTCAAACCTGACCAGTGGGACCCACTGGTCAGCCTCACAGCTAATAAAAATGGTTTTATTTAAATTTAATTACCCACTGGACCCACATGTCAGTGACTGTTAGCATTTTTATTTATTTTAACTTAATTCCTTACAGGTGGGACCCAGTGGTCGGTGAGAGACAACTAACAGTTTTATTAATTTAAACAAATGGCCTCGGGCCCACATGTCATAGACTTGACGGGTTATTCCTAACAGTTTTATTTGGTTTAATCACTAACTAATTAACAGGGGGGTGGGGGCCACTGGTCAGTGGGTCATTATCACTAATGACACCACTGACAGGCGGGACCCGCAGGTCAGCCTCACCGGCGAGCACACCGGCGAGACCAACGCCGGCGAGGTAGCTCCTGGTCGCCACAGGGCACAAAATGGGGCGCGCCCTGGCTCGTTCGAAAGAGGAGTCCGCCGTGCGTCGTGCCTTGCAGTTAGCGCGGGCTGGGACGACCTCCATTGACGACGCCGAAGACCTCACGCGACGGCTGGTCCGTGGCTCGACGGGAACGGCGAGGGGGCGGCTAAACTCGACGAGGAAAGGGGGGGTTCGGAGCGTAAGCTCACCGCGAGGGACGAGAAGGAGTCTGTGATGTCGAGGGAGCTCGGAGTGGAGCGCACGAGCGAAAATGGCGCAGGCGGCCGAGCTTGAAGACGAAGTCGATTCGCAGCCCACGGTCCGCCCCGGCTCCAATCCGCGGTACAGCTTGGCGTAGCAGTCCCCGGCGCGCCTCCTGGACAAGACGGCGGCGTGTGGGGAGCCCGTTGGCCGCGCCGACGGCGGTGGCGCGCCCACGGCCAGAACACGGGTGGCTCGGGCGGGAGCTAGAAGACGAGGGAGGCGGCGCGAGGGGAAAGGAGGGGGGGTGCTAGGTTCTCCAGGGCTTGGCGCCGCGGTGCCCTAGGTTGTAGGCGCCGGAGGACTGCCCGATGGCCTCCACGGAGGGAGGTCGTCGCCGTGGCCTCGGTCGATGGCCGCCACGCCATGGCTCCTGTACGGGAGGAGGGAGATAACCCCCCCAGGGTGGGCTCCGGGATGAATTTGGTGGGGGTTGGGTTAGTTGGGCTGCGGGGGTGGGCCTCTTTCTTTTATCTCTTTTTATTCCTTTCAGCCTTCTGTTCTTTTCTGTTTATATTTATTTTAGTTGTTTTAGCCTTTTTGTAAAATATGTTGTAGGTTCTAAAATTACTGTAACACCATATACTACTGCCACAAAAAGATTGGGCAATAATAAAAGTCATTTAATATTTGATTTAAATATTAAATGATTTAAATAGGGTTTTTGGCCACTGTTTTGATTTGTTTAGAATTTTCCATAGCACAATAAATACCAATGATTACATGGGCATGGTCCAATGATTATTTGTGAATTTATAAAAGTGGTTCCAAGATTTTTGGAAAATATTTATTGTCACCATAATTTTTTAATATTCATAAAAAGGCATTTTAGGGTTTGTTTGAATTTCAACTCAAATGGCTTGGACTTTGTTTTCATCCATGATGATCAAGGTCCATGGTTCACTTTGCTTGCCACCATATCAAAGGGGAATTTGAATTTGAACTGAACCATTTGATTAAAGCAAAAATTTTGAACAGTACAGATGAACAGTAACAGTGATTACTGTTCACTGACAGTGAGGGTGTTACAAAGGTTCTGTACGTTAAGGTGTGAGCTCAATATATTGGACTGACGACATGTACTGTAAGACCGAACCTTTTTACTTCTGTATATATTCATTTACTTCGTTGCTTACCTATTTAGTTTCGTTGTTTGTTTTTGCTTCGTTTAGTTTTTTTTATTTCTCTTGATTTTAGTCCTCTATGCTTATCACCTTTTGCTTCGTTTGGTTTTTCTTCGAGGTGATAAGTTTCGGACCCTACCCTTTCTATTCCTTTTCTGTCTTATTCTGTCTGTCCAATATGGTTGAGCACAATTGAAACGGAAAACATTTGCTTCGAACATCATTGAGTTCCGAATCAAATGCTTCCAATTCTCATCGAAGTTTTTACTCAAGTCGAGGACATATTCTTCGGTCGTTGAGATCCCTTCATATCCGGGTCGTTGAGATTTTCTCGCGATTCGCCACGAAATCCTCGCCGTAGAATCCGGAGAGACAGTCGCTGGGGGCCGTTCGATCTGATCTGACAACTCCTGTCAGACCGGCCTATATAAGGCATCCCACCCCAGCGAATCCATCCCACCTGATTCGCATCTCCCCGGAAACCTCTCTCTCACGAGAGCCGCCGAGCTCCTCGTCCCCGTCGCCGTTCTCGCCGCTTCACTGCTGGAAGAGCGTCGTCGTGGACTTCACGCCGTCGACGAGCACATCTTCTCCGCTCATCACCGCCGTAGAAGCTCGACGCCATCGAGTTAGGGTACGCCGAGCCTTGATCCAATCTCCATCCCTCTGTTCGTCAGTTTCCCGATTGGATCCAAGTTCTTAGTCTGTTTGATTTTGGATGAATTCCTTAGGTTTCTTTTATCCGTTGGATCGTTGCTCTGTTGGGAAATCTGTTTCTGCTAGTCAAAGGTTTCCATCTTGATTCAGGTTAGAAATTAGGGTTAGAATCCATCTGTTCTGTGTTAGGGTTTCAGCTCAACTTGTGTGAGATTAAGTCTAGCTCAGAACAGACCAGCATCTCTACCCAAATTCTTCAGTGAATCTCTTGTCAAAACTCTTGTTTTTGGACCGAAACTTTTGCTGGTGCTCATTCCATACTTGCCTTTTTCCCTCGCAACTTCTATGCTTTTCACAGGATGTCTGTTGAGTTAGGCTTCGGTAATGAGTCACCAAACCTTGATCACATCAACGAAGCAGAACGGTCTGCTCCGAAGAAGAAAGGAGGCAGAACAAAGGAAACCAACAACGCCAGAGGCATTCCCGAATCCATTCGTATTGCTCTGGGATATGACACGCCTCATGATGAAACCAAGGATCAACGCAAGAATCGATTGCAAAACATTCGCCGGTACTGGGCAGTTAGATGGTACAAGTACAAGAGCATCCCTACTTGGAAGTGGGCTATGCAGTTTGCCTTCAGTCCACCCTATCAGTACACTTCGGCCATGTGCAGTCAGTACACCGAAGAGAATCGCCACCTGTACTACCCAGTTCCACCGAAGCTTCCTCACCCCAACACCCTCAAGACACCAGATGATTACCCAGAAGAACAAGAACGATTGAGAATCGCTGCTGAAGCCAAGAGGTCGAAAGAAGAGAAGAAGGCAACCAAGTTGGCTGAAGCAGAAGCCCAAGGTGCTGGGCCAAGCTCGAAGAAGAAGAAGAAGCTGAAGAAGAAATATGCTTCTCCTCCCCATGCTACCACAGAAGATGAAGAGCAGGTTAGGCTAGAGCAAGCTGCTCTGGAAGATTCAATTATGGACGAACCAAATGCTGCTGACGACGAATCAGAATTCGAAGCAGATGATGAATGTGATGATCCTGCTCCCCCCAAGAAGCAAAGACTCCAGATCCCGCTGAAGAAGAAGCCAGGAGAGAAACCTGATGCTAAGGGGATTAAGATTCAAGACCCCAAGATCAAGCCTTCTGCTCGCCCCACCATTAATCTCTCCAACTTGGTGGTTGCGAAGCCCTTGGCCTCCAAGCCACCGGCTGATGCCCTCAACACTGAGAGGCGATCGAAGCAGAAGCACGACCCCGCCAAGAAACATCCTGCAAAGGCTTCAGCATCAAAGAAGCCCAAGCAGTCTGCTGCAACGATCCCTTCAGTGAAGAACAAGCTCACTGAAGAAGAGCTGAGACAGAAAGACCTCAAAGAGGCACTTGAGCGCAAGATCCTTTCCAGAAGCTCAGCTAATCAGAAGAAAGAAGATGAGGATGCTGCCAGACAGAAAAAGGAGTTGGACTCTGCAAAGATGGCTGCAGAGAAGGCTGAGACGAAGCGCAAGCTCGCCGAAGCCGCAAAGAACGAAGAAAAAGCTGTTGCTGAAGCTAAACAGCTTGCTGAACATGAAGCTAAACGCAAGGCCTCTTTAGAAGGTCTCAGGACGAAGAAAACTGAAAAAGCTTCTAGGGCAAGTCAGAAGAAGCCTGTAGTTGATATGACTCCCTCAACTATTCCATCGAAGCAGAAAGGCATATCTTTGCCTGAAGCTCAAGCTGAAGCTGATCGTCAGAGTGACCATCCATTCCCTGACTCACGTGAAGGCGAACTCTGGGATCAGTTGGGCATCACTGAAGCCCTTTGGGAGAAGTGTGCTGCTGAAGATCCTGATGCTGTTGACATTGGAGAATTTTACATCTCCAGGTCTATCGAAGCTATGATCTCCACTATGATAAGTCAGCTGAAGGATTTGCATTCAAGAGATAGGGCTGAAATTAAAAAGATTCACAACTATCAGAAGCGAGCTGAATCAGAACCTGATGAAGAATTCAAACAGCACGCTCTGAAGTTGCTTCAACAAGTGACAGATGTCAATTCCACCACCAAGGACAACATCAAAATCTTCAAAGGCAAAATCAAGGCCGCTGTGGATGATATGGTGAAGACCCATAATGCATCCATTATGGAAAGAGATTCGCGGAAACGCAAGGCTTCGCCCGAAGCTGAACGTGTTGTTGCTCCGGCACCATCTCCTAAGCCTGCTGCATCTAAGGCAACTGGACCCTCACCCAAGAAGAGAACCACCAAGAAGCGCAAGGTTACTTTGGCCTCCGCCGCAGACATGGATACAAGTGATGAACAACCACAGGAAACTCCTGAAGCAGTTCCCACTCCTGCACCGAAGCCAAAGCCATCCCAGCCCACACCAAAGCCTTCAGCTCCTCCCACCAAAACTCCCACACCTCCTCCTACCAGAACCAACCCCAAGAAAACTCCACCACAAAGAGCTCCTAACCCCACTCCAACGCCTGCACGAACCCTCACACCCATACCACCTCGTGTTCCCACACCCATCCGTGCTCCAACCCCCGAACCACAAAGGATTCCCACTCCACCAGTTGCTCCCGCACCACCTCCATCACCTCCCCATGAAGCTAATGCATCATCCCCAACCCACTCCAGAACCCATGTAACCCGAGACTTTTCCCCCGCCAGAACTGTTCAAGATTCTGAAGCACATGTGCCCGATACCGAAGCACATGACGACGAAGACGAACAAGTACAAATTCTGAATCTGTCGCAAGAGCAAGCGCTCATTGTCGCTCAATCTGCTGGCTCTTCAAGAGCCAATCAAATTGCTCCTCTGCAAAGGATTCGTGAGCGTTCGCGCCCCTGCCAAGATACCCAGCTTGACTCCAATTACCCTCATGAAACTTTTCCAATTTTCAAGGGTGCTGGTTATTCTTCAAGACATGGCCCGGACTTCAACTTGGAACAGCATCAGAAGCGCCACCGTTTCTTTGGTGTCAATCCATATGCTTCAGACCGCACAGCTGATGATCTACGTTTTTGGACTGCTGAACAACAAATCTTATACACCAAAGTCTTCTGTCAGCAAGGAGTTCTGTTTAGGCACAGGTTTCTGGACATGCGAAGTCTTTCCACTGCCTCCTGCTTTCAGAATGTCCTCGAAACTATTGAAAACCAGAATTTGACTCGGTTGTTTGCGTTGAGCACTCCTTTCAACTCTGAGCTCATCAAGAAATTCTATGCAACTCTTTACGTTTCTGGTGAAGCCAATGAACCCAGCTCATGGACGCTGGAATGGATGATACAAGGCAAAGTTTTCAGGATGTCCTCTGCTGAATTCATGGAAATTGTCAACATTCCAAGGCATTTTGGAGTCCAAGACAAGATTCATATTGAGCCAGATCTGACTGAAGAATAATTTGCTAATCTGTTGGATCCTGAAGTCACTTCAAACTATTTTCCTCAAAACATTCGTCCAAAGCATTTGAATTTCATCTCAAGGACTTGGTTCTACATCTTGTCCAACTCATTGATTCCTTTGAGTACAGCTTCGGAAGAATCGAATCTTTATCCTGAGACAAGGCATGCTATTATGAAGCTCACTCATGGCCTTCTCTTCGACTTTGAGGACTGCTTCATTAGGAATTTGGTTCATGCCGCAGAGCTACCTTTCACACTGAAACCTTATGCTCCCTGGCTGCAAGTTGTATGTAACTATGGTTGGAACGAAGACTTTGTGGCTCGCCATCATCCGAAGCTTTTCCTCCCACCAGTGGGTGACTCTCTGGAATTGCTGAGGAAACCCAATGATCCATTTGCCACATATGTTGGTGTGCGCCATGAAGTCAATGAGCGAAACTTATACAAGAAGTTCTAGAAAGACTGCCATCATTTTGAAGTTAACCTTCGATCGCAGCAAATGCTTGACAACTTCATTGAAGCAAATCAGCGCCAGATGCAGTTTCTTGCTGATGAGATAAACAGAGTTGGCAACATTGCACTTAACAACAATCAGTATTTGCGTATGCTCAAATGCCATTCCTGGAAGGGGCTCCAGAAATTCAACTCTGTCAAAGGCCTTCGTAAAGAACGCATCTACAAAGAGTATCCGCACCTCCAGCGAAACTTTTCTCGTGATGACTCAGTGGACCGCCCGAATCAGAAGATCCCTCCCCTGCACAAGATTGATGAAGTATTCTTCGTCAACGAACCTGAGCCCATCCGGCCAGATACCGTCTCCGAGAATGACTCCATCACTTCAAAGGACGACGACGGCCTCGACGACAGCGGCCTCGACATCAACCTCATCACTCAGACACGCCACGAAGCTATACCTACGTCTTCTTCCGAAGAAGAATCCTCAGGCGATCAGTCTTCGTCGGATGAGTCTACGTCAAGCACAGCTTCGTCGGGTTCTCAGGGTGCTGATGCTGCGTAATAGATCTCTCGAACCTCTTCTCAACCTTTTGTCCAATCATTGACAAAAAGGGGGAGACTGAGGGCATCGATGAGTTAGTTTTGCATCGGGGAAAGGGTTCTTGCTAGTTGCTTTTGCTTCGTTTGGTTAAGTTACAACAAACATTCCATTCCTTTCGATTGGGTTGTAACTTAAGTTTAACTTCGGTCATGCTACTCCCTGCTACACTTAAAGTTTTAATAACCCCTTTGCTTGCAAGTATTGCTTCGTATCTTCTATCTTGCAGGTGGTTATTATTTTCTAAGTCACAGGTCATTGGAAGCAATTGCATATTTCCTGGATATATATATCTTCAATGCAATTGTATTCGCCAAGATATTTTGTTTTGCTCTCCCCCGAAGAAAATTTATCTCAAGCATTAACTTCGATTATATAAATCTTCGATGCTTGTATTCAAGGGGAGCCAAAAACTTCATATCTTAGAGTTTGTCCCATCACTTCACAAAAACTTCAATATCTTTTATCGATGCATGTTTTGTCAACAATAGTCCAAAAAGGGGGAGATTGTAAGTGCAAAGTTTTTCCCCCCGTGTGTTTTGGATATTGTGGGACAAGACAGTAGAGGAACTAACAATGTTTTCTAGTATAAACAGTTGCATAGGTTCCTGAAGGACAAGCTATGTGATAAAGCTTCAGGGAAGGTCTTCAAGTTATCGAATCATAACCCACGTAGCGAAGCTTAATCACGAAGGTTGACCCCCAAAAATGAAGGTGTCCTGAAGCTCTACTCATTGAAGGAAATGAAGAGGACGGCGCAAGACTTAGATGTTTCTGTGTAGTTCTTTTTCGGTTCCTTGAGTCATAGGACAAACCGTACTATCAAGAGGGGTATTTAGTTTGTGGATACCGAATTCATTGAGAAATGTTCAGATCAAATCCAAACCTAGTGAGAAGCCTGAGTGAAGAAATCTCATGTGCACTAATTTAAGTTTCGGTAGCAAAGACTTTGTTCTTGGGCAACTGAAGCAGAACTAAGTCCGTGAGTCAGCTTTACTTGTTCCTTAAGTAAAGTTGCGCATTGATGACAAATCTGACCGTTGTGGACACGTGTCAAGCTGTCACCTCGGGTCAGTTTGGTCATTCCGCACCTCGGGATCGCCAACTATAAATACGCCGCCCCCTCCAACATTTGCGGGCGGCTGCTCTGAGATCATTCCAAGAGAGACTGAAGAGAGCAACCCCAAAAACGCCACCGAAGCAAAACCCAAAATCCAGAGTACTAAAGCCTAAGTCCCATTGATCTGAGTAGATTTGAGATGACTTAGGTGAAAGCTTACTAGCCTTTTTTATCTTGGAGAACTGCAATTCTCCTGGACGGTTAGAGTGTTGTTCTTCAGAGAGCAAAGAGTAATTGTCGTCTCGAAGTCCAGTTTGTCAATTGTCGTCTCAAGGAGTTTGATGCAGTGGAGCAACGGACGGAGAGAGATTTGCTCCAGGTGTTCAATCACCAGTCCCTCCAACCAGACGTAGCGCTTTGCAGAGCGTGAACTGGTCGAACAAACATCGCCGAGTCCCAGTTCGTTTTACTTCAAGCATTTACCTTCAGTATTGCATTTGCTTCGCAGTTATGCTTCAATATGTTTTGATTTGATGCATTTAGTTTCGCTTCCAGTTTTACTTCGTTATTCCGCACTACTTATGCTTCACTTCAAAAGTTTCAGTCGAAAATTTTGAAGTGATCATTCACCCCCTCCCCCTATGATCACATACTTGGACTTTCAGGTATGTATAAAGGACCTACAACTACATGCAAGGTGAGTCAAAGGAAAGGCTTATGGTTTTGTTTTGCTGAAATCCAATTTTCGCCTGAACTAAACTAGTCAAAATTTTAAGTTGCATTCTACCTGAAACACACAGCAACCCATGCTAATCTTTCCCACAAAAGTTATTATTAAGTGTTCATCTGTCAAGATCATTCATCAATAGTACTGACTAGTTTCTCAAAGTTCGTCCGTAACCGTGGACACGGCTAATCATGATCAGTTTATACGCTCTGCAGAGGTTGTACACGTTCCCCACATGACTCAACCCGAAGATTGAAACGAAGACTTTCCTAAGAGGTTTCCTCCACCCTTTGGTAGCCGGTACACCTCACACACATCTACATCAGCTAGCTACCAGGGCCAGGTTCCCCACAACGTACTCATGCTAAGCCAGAGCCCATATAGCCAGTGGTTGTACACGGAAGCTACTAGTAATATTGCCTGTCTGATCTTTTTGAGCCTGGATGGCGCCCACTGCGTTCAGAGGGTAGACACCATGTCGCACCCGGTTCACCACCAAAACAACCATTGGGTGCATTTAACCCCGGCACTGTCCTTAGACAAGGCACAGCCACCAGGATGCAACCCGCCCGTCCAGAAGTGATTTCTATTTATTATAAAGTTGCTACACAAATTATTAATAGCTCACATGCACTCCATGAATTCTCACAACACAAAACACGTCTACAAAGCATAGAAATAAAGTAACAACACGTGCTAGGTTGATCTACAAATACAAGTCAAGACATGTGGCTATCCTAACTGGTTTTGCAGCAACAGTAAAGTAAACTACCTATCATGCAATAAGGTGATATTCTTAACATAATGCATATAGAAAATTATAGGTATGAGTATGGTCAAAGCATCACTTGCCTTCTTGCTGTTCCAGACGATCACAATCCTCAAAAAACGATGCGGCGCACTCCGGACAATCTATACGAGCAAACATAGCACCAATCAACATATATACAACACAAATATGCACAAACAGTAATAAACATACAAAGAACAGTAGCAAAACTTGCCTAACAAAAGCTAAAATTAAAGTACTCGACAAAATAAAACTAACACAAAAATAAACGACGCAAACGGGCGCACCATTAAAAAGATACGGCTACCGAAAGTTCAAATTTGATTCCGCTTGGGATTAAAATTTGAAAACTTCAAACCTCTGCAAAACTTGGTCTACTGGCTAGAACTTTTCGACACAGTCGCAACGCAACTGGAATCACTCGATTCCGAGCTACGGTTAAGAAGTAACCGCGAAAACGGTACCAGGGTGGCATTGGGTCCAATCTGCAAAAAGGACCTATCCGTAAATAAAATAAGCTAAAAAAACACGATCAGGTCCCTGCGCCGGTTTGACTAGATCTGGCCGGCTTTAACCGGCGACAGCAGCCGGCGGCCAGCGCGCGCGGCGGCTGTCCGGCGCACGACGCGGCCCGGCGCGGCTAGGAGGAGCGGGGCGGCGCTCACCTTGTGGCCGGCGGCTGCGGACGGCGGCGGCGGAACGGGCGGCGACGCTAGCGGGTCGGGCGGCTCTAAGGCGGAAGCCCTAATACCCGCGGGTCCGCGGGTATTTATAACCAGCTCCGCGAATTTTGTTTTTTTAATCCGAAATAAATTCGAAATCGGTAGGGCGAAAAAAAACAGTACATGCCCATTAGGCCCAAAATAATTTTAGAAAAATAACGGATAATTATTTTTAATTTCCGTTTTCACAAAACTGTTAAAATAATAAAATTGAATTTTTGGCATTACCAAAATATTAAATAAAAATAAAAACTTTGCAATTTATTTTTAAATACTTTTAAATAATTTCCAGGCAATTTGAAAATACCGAAAACTCCAAAAAATGATTTTAAACTTTCCCGGAGCATAAATAAATTCCCAAAATATTTTTAGAAATTATTTATAACCCGAAAGTTAATTAAAAATGTCTTCAAAAATATTTTAAACTATTTTGCAACAATTTAAAAATAGGGATAAGTCATTTTATATCCTCTCCAATAAATTGCATTAAGTTGAAAAATGTTTAAAATATTTTTAAAACTCCAGAAAAATGCGGAAACAACATGAGATGCATATGATGATCTATTAACATCCAAATTGAGAAATTTGGAATGTTACACAAACTCTATCCACTAAGTACTGAAAACAGTCGTTTTTTTCAACACAAACCATAGTAGGGAGACCCAAATATGTGTTAGAAAGGGATTCTATAGAAATATTTAAGTCTCTACAAACATTCTCCCTTGCATGGAAATTACTATTTCCTGGAAAAAATATTATATTTTGCATTACTCACAAGTTGACCCAAGCTACTAAAGTATCTATCGATAATCATTTTTAGAGTGATTGCATTATGAGCATCTTCCTTCATCGGGATTAATAATTCGTTAGCAAATAAAAATGTGAGATAGGTGGGGCATTCCTGCATACTTGAACACCATCCGGAACCCCAATTCCTTATTCATGATCTAGCAAACTTGAGAGACCATTCACAAGATAATAGAAAAATACAGGAAGACAAATGGTCTCCTTTTGTGAGGCCTATGGTAGGGACAAACTCTGCAGTTTCAATGTATTATGTTGGTTTACTTCAAATGTTATGCGGATATAAGCTCTATTAATTAAACATGTTCTCCACCTTTCATTAGTTGATTTTGTATATTGTACATTTTTTTGTTCTTTCGTATTTAGCATCACTTACATACACTTAGGGGGCATATGGTTGTCATCTGGGAAGTTTCCTGCACTGTATACACTTATTAGATGCGCCTGACTGAGCATATACATGGTAATAAACCAAAATATGTGCTTAATTTGGTGGCCCGCATCTAGATTTCCTACACGGGGGAACCAATATTATCGCATCGTTTGGTTGATTGTGTTGCAATAAGCGGTGAAACTACACATTATTCCGTTGCAAACTACACAAGTTGTTGTCACCACTTCTTAATAGTGGTGACCTTACCACACACGAATATAAGTTTATTTCCTAGCTACTAACAAATTTTTGTACAAATACAACACACAATTGGAGAAATAGGAGAAAGTTGATCGATGCCGAACAAGTCCATCGTCGACCTCTTCTTATTCTGTTGCGGCTGATGCTCTTCTTTCTTCTTCTTCTGTTGCTGCTCTTATTCTTCCTCTTCTTCTTCTTCTTCTTCTTCTTCTACTGCATGATGCTGATGCTCTTGCTCTTCTTCTTCAGATCCTTGTCGCCCCTTTGTTAGCCCAGATTGCATGTTCCCATTTCATCCTTTTTTTCTTCCACCCTTCGTTGTCACATGCCTTGACACCATGGTCGGTGTTGATAACATCGTCAGGATCGACATCCTCCTCATTCAGCATGTGTTCATCAGAACCCCATTGCAGGATCCAGTTGCAAATAATACAACAAGCAAGAACAAGCTTAACCTGGGTGGGTTAAGGGTGGAATGGCTTCTGATCTAGGATTTTAAACCTATACTTCAGATCTACAAATGCCCTCTCAATCACAACTCTCAGACTTGAGTGTCTGAGATTAAACAGTTCTTGTGCAGTCATAGGAAAGATCCTATTGGAGTACTCGTTCAGATGGTAACTGGTTTTCTTGAAGGGTGGAAGAACACCTAGACTACAAGCATAGCCAACATCTCCTAGGTAGAATATTGGGGATATTGATGCCACCAGGACAACTCATGCTGTCAGTTAGTATGTTATCATCATGTGCCAACCAGCATATATGTGAACTTCGGATCATTGTCAACAGTAGCAAGCACATTCTGGCTTGTGTAGTGCTTTCTACCCTATATGTTGCTGCTTGTTCCTTCAGCACTCTTGAAGTGACATGAGTCCATCTATTGCCCCAATGCAATCCTAAAATGGCATTACAAGATGGTGTTATGGCTAAAGCAGAACAATACAAACTTGCAATGACATGAGTACTATCTATATGCCAGTGCTCACCTTGAAGTATGGATACCATCTTTGGCTACCACGAACCTTGCTAGGAATCTAGACGATTGGTGGATTCATCATCTCTCCTCTGAGTTCCCTAATAGCATACAAAATTTTCTTGAAGTACCAAGAAAAATTCTCCATTGATCTCCTGAAAGTGTTGTGCATAACCCTGAACCTCTGGTTAGGACCAACAACATGGAGGAACATAGCCACTTTCTCATCCACAATGGTGTGGATGCTATCTACTAGTAGCCCTTTCTCCTTAAGGTCTGCACAAGCCTGTTGAAAGGTGCTCTACTCATTCGAAGCATCCATAAAGCCACGGTGTCGGTGCAGTTGTAGTTGTAGTTCAGATTGGCTATCCTCCCCCTATCCCCCACTACTAGGATAATGGTCATACAAGAATGAAGATTAGCAGTGCGGGCCCAACGGCCAGCGCTGCAGGTAAATAATAACAGTGCAGGCTAGTTTTGCGTGCTGCAGTTGCCTAGCAATTAGCAGCGCGGGGGTTCGCAACCGGCGCTGCAAGTATGTGGGCACACCTGTGATGCCCTTGGCCAGCAAATGTAAAAACTCGCGGTAGCAAAGGCGTGCTGCACATGTCCAGGACATCTGCAGTGCATGTTTATTGACCAGCGCTGCTAATGTGGATAGCAACCGGCCCGTTATTTTTGGCCCACATATCAGCAGCGTGGACAAGGCCTCGCGCTGTAGAAGGTCTGCCCATCTACAGAGCGCCTGCCGTATCCCGCGCTGCAGAAAATGTGTTATAGCACTGCATATGGATCTAACTCCACTTCACTCTCACACCCGCCCGCGCCCTCTTCTCCTCGCTCGCATGCGCCATATCCTCGCCATCGCCTCCGCCCGCCCGTGCCCTCTCCTCGCCATTGCCTGCCCGTGCCCAAGCCCTCCTCGTTGTCGTCGTTGTCGTCTCCCTCGCCCGCCCTCACCCTCCCGCGCCCTCATCACCGTCTCGCCATCGCCGTAGGCCACCCCTTGGGCGGTGAGTTGCCCCCTCCCCCCTTCCTCAATTAGAATTGCAAAAATAGTATTTTTGTTGCATATTGAGGCAATTTGGTGCATGTCCGACGACTCTGAGCAGAAGGAATGTAGTGACATATGCTAGAATCATTTTCCTACTTTTAACAATGATAGGAGGCAATTAGGATTTTGGTTAGGCAATTAGTGTTTTTTTTAGCATATTGAGACAATTAGGATTTTTGGTTAGCATATTGAGGTAATTAGGATTTTTGTTAGCATATTGAGACAATTAGGATTTTGTTGAGTGAATTTCTATTAGGAAATGTCATATCAAAATTTTTAGGGATATGAGTGGCCTATGTTTTGCCGGAATGCCGATTCATTTCCGTTCCGGCAAATTTCAGGCGCTTGATATGTCGAATTTTTAGCAAATGTCATGCCAAAAATTTCCGTGGATTTTGGCATGACTTGTGCTAGAAAAGTAGGACATAGAAAGTGCCCGAGATTTGTCCAAACAGGAATTAAATGGTGTTTTGGCATCAAATTACTTTTAATCATTACTTTTGCTATTTATTTAGAATGCCGACGATTTAAATATATTGTGACACTATGTGACATCGGGGAGAGTGTGAAGCGAACCCTTGTAATATGTACAAGTAAGGAACTTGTGCATCCTATTTGGGTTTGCTGTCACACTCTCCCTGGAATCGCTTATGTGTCCAATCTAAATATGAGGCACTAATTGGGATTGTATCATTACTTTTTCTCCTTTTTTAGAATGTCGATGATTCAAATATATTGTGACACTATGTGACATCGAGGAGAGTGTGAGGCAAACCCTTGTGATATGTACAAGTACGGAACTTGTGCATCCTGCTTGGGTTAGTCGTCACACTCTCCCGGAAATATCTTATGTGTCCAATCTAAGTATGATGCATTATTTAAAAGTACTTTTGTCTTATTTTGTAAATTTGTTAGTTAGTATAAAATTTTCACTCGTTAATTTTAATAAAACTTTGTATATTAAATAAGTTCTCGGCGACGATGCCTGGCCTGCATCCCCGTCGCCACGGCGGAGAGCACCTTCTTGATGGGATGCGCAATGTCCAGGACTAGGCTCCCCCAGGCTGGCACTAGGAGGTGGTTTCCGGGGCACGCCGCTTGGTGAGGATTCCGGGTCCTGTCTTCGACCCGGAGCTTCCTTGCTGGCGTTCACGTGGGCCACAGTCGGTGCAGAGGGAGCCGGCCCCTGAGGAGGTGGTACGTCGCCGGGTCAAGGAGGAGGACAAGCACGTCCGTCCCTACTTAGTTGCGTTGGACGCCGGGTTCTCCACGGCCAATACCTGACAGATTCTTCACGTCTCTCACCCGAGCTATGTTCATGTGGCGGTTCCTTATCTTTGGGCGTTTACCGCCCGTGGCTTGGCTCTACGTCGTCGTCGAGTTTGATTTTTCGAGATGTAGTAGTAAATTTCCTAGATGTTGTAGTCGAGATATATTGGTGATATTATTGTTGCATTGACTGGATTATTCGAGATATATTAGTGATATTATATGATAAAATATTATTGTTGCATTTTATTTTAGTTCATCTATTTTTCAATTTTTTTAAATGCCGATGATTTAAAACCGTTGTGACACAATGTGACACAATCTGACAGCAGGGATCAATTAGCGAGCCTTGTGATATACACAAATACGAATCTTGTGTATCCTACTTGGCTCGCTAACGCCATCCATGTAGTTGCTTGTGCGTGTTCAACCTAAGTATGAGGAAAAAACCGATATGTGTGTTCCTTTTTAAGAATAATTAAAACCGTTGTGACACCATGTGACTGCAGGGTTGGTAGAGTGAGCCTTGTGATATGCACAAGTAAGGAACTTGTGCATCTTACTTGACTCGCTTGCTCCATCCCTGTAGTTTCTTGTGTATATGGCCTAATCTTTTGAATTATGAACACAGGAAAGATGACCATGTGGTGGTGATGAGTAGGTTGTTCGTAGTTGTTGTTAAACATTATGTTGTTGGATATTAGCGAACTTAAACTAGGAAAAGTTGACCTTTGTGTTGAATATTATACTTATGACATGATATATATAAATATATATATATATATATATTTATCGATGAGCCTATTGCATGTCGATGATATGATGTGGTTTATATGTGTGTGATTCTACTTTGTATATAAATGCTATGTGTCTATGCTGGAAATTTATAAAAAACTGTATAAAAAAATAATATTGCAGAATAAACAAAATGCAAAAAATCTACGAGCAACGCGGGCTGGCTAGAGGCCCTGCTAGTGGAAGTGCAGTTCTGCAGCGCGGGGCGCTCGAACCGCCCTGCTAACTGTGTACAGTTAGCTACAGCGCGGGGGCCCCGCGCTGTAGATGGAAGTTAGCATCCGCGTTATCTATAGAGCGGGTACCCCGCGCTGCTAGTGGGCCTATACCCCGCACTACTGAAGTCCATTATCCTAGTAGTGCCAGTGGATCATTGGATCATATCTAATGACACATCGTTGACCACCAAGAGCAGCTCTCCTATAGATCCACATGAGACATGCATGTATCACACCTATCAGTGTTGCTTCCTGAACTATCATATGGGTCTGTGCTTCCATATCCTAGTCGACGGTGAGGACACGTTCAACACTGGGGAAATAAAGCCTTACTTGTGTTGGCCCAATGGAAACTAGGGTGCCATGGGCCGTGCCTGGTCCTCGAGGAATCCAAGCCTCCTGAAGACACCCCTCAAGACGGACGTTGGACTCAAGAGCCACCCAGGGTAATCCGCCCAAGGAAGGTTGCCTCGTCAAGGCTCGAGGACCAGCCAAACTCCCAAGAGAGAACTGCGCTCAGGATGAACCACCCTCCCCGTCAGGAAGGGTTAAGCTCGCAAGGGCCTATGGCCTCAGGAATACAGCAACCAGCATCAAGACGCAGATCGCAAGGCCCTGCTTCACTAATGCCTCGTGATCTCTTGGTGCGAGCCTTGCGGCTCGCAAAGCGTCCCACTCCAAGATGAAGCCATCACCAAGGATAGTAACCGCCTAATCCCCCCTTCGTTAGGAGTAAGTAGCTTTAGTCAAGATAATGGACACTTTTGTCCCCACAAAAGAGCCCCCTATGGAATCCCTTCCCCCAGATGAGGAGGAAGAGGATCAAGGCTAAGGTAGTTAAGAGCTCACCAAGGCACCGTAGAAGGGCTCGGCCATTCCCGAAGCCCCAAGATTGTAACCTCACCATGATCATCTCCACCGGAGCAATCCCAGACATGTAGGAGTAGGGTGTTACACCATCAAGGTGGCCCTAACCGGGGTAGCTACCTGTGCCATTTGTGTATGCTTGCTTGATTCCCGTTGCATAGATATGGCCATCTTCATCGTTGAGGTCGAGATTGTGAATCTAAGTCCCGTGTGTTCGAACTAAGGTTTTGGGGGAGTACCTGCCAAACAAATCTCTTCGACATTTGGCGCGCCAGGTAGGGGGCATTGTCTTCGTCTCTGACCTCAACAACGCCATGGTCACGACGCACGCCAACCAAGCTCGGGTTGTCCATGAAGGGCGAGGAAAGGGTTCCCTGACGTCGGCGTTCACCTCGGAGACGAGCCCGCCAATGAAAACGACGCTGCGAGAGAGTAGGATGATCCCTCCAACCGTCCCCTTGCCTAGTGGGCGTCGCAAGCCAGCATCACGCTGGGTGTGTTGATGCCTACGCTCCTCCGACCGCCTTCATCGCCCGACCTAGAGGCCGGACGCGCTCATCTCTCACAGTTCTTCGACGCCTCCACAACTCCAGCATCCCCGGCAGAAGCTCGAGAAAGAAAGGGACGCCCAATCATCATATGTGGAGGACGATTCGACCCGTATCCTTCGCGTTTGAGCTATGGATATAGCTCCGCCTCGAGCCGATCTCGCATCACATGGCCTCATCTCCAGCAACTTCGCCTCGTCGTCATCGACACGGGTCAAGGCCCAGGAGCAGCTTCCCGCCTCGTCTCCCCCAACACCTGCTAAGGACATGATGCAGCAGCACAGTCACTTGAGCTCTTTTGCCTCTACTCCTCGCCACCGCTCCATTCCCTTCGACAATCCCAAAGACAAAGAGCGGTGAGAGTTTTCCCCAGACCAACGAGCCTCGTGACGCCGGCCCTCAACACTCGCCCTGGAAGAGCCCTCAGCGGCCTCATCGACACCCAAGGTGGATCCTCGGCAGGCGCTCTCATCGTTTGACAAGTTGGTCACCCTCGTGCGTGATCTGTGCCCCTATTCCCACACTGGGCCCAGCCCAGACGAGCGTCGTTGGGACGAATGCATCAACCGGGATCTCGGAGCGATCCGGCGCTCCTCAGCGTCCCTTCTCTCTCCAACGAGCACGAAGGAGAGCGCGAACACCTCTCAAGAGTCCTCGTCAACTGCGGTAGGCGACGTCGCTCGGGGGATTACGCTCAAGGGAAACATCGCCCCTCTCCGTCTTCAAGCTGCGCACGCCCAGGTAGTTCACATCTAATTGACGCGAGGGCTTCGGCGACCATCCCGCCCGTGTCGCTGGCCTCCGTGCATTAGGAGCTCAAGGAAAAGGGCTCGGGGGCTCTACCACAGCGCCTCTCCCTACAGTGTGACCCGCGAAGCGCAAGTGACGCAACATTTGCGACATCGGCTTGAAGACCATGGTGCCCTTGGGTAAGTGGCCTGGCCACACTGTGTGGATTGTGCCCCGGGCGCATCCTCGGCGACAAAATGAGGGCGCACTCGCACTAAGAGCTCCTTATTGGACCGCCGCCTCTACCTTAGAAGGGATCGGCGTCGCCGCGAAGCCAGCCTTCGGTAGCCCCTCAAGCTCCATCAATCCCCACAGCGCCATCGCCACGGCCAGCTCACGGTGTGCCAAACTCGGCGCCTACCAGCCAGAAGCAGGTATACACATCATAATCCCAATTGCAAGGACGAGCAGGGTCAGCACGGCTGTGGGGCGCAGAGACCCCGCAGGTCCCGCCTATGACAACCACGCGGGCGACCATTGCGCATGATGCTGGTGCTCCAGGCCCACTAGGACGCCGATGGCCGTCCCCAGGAGGACAGACACGAGCGATGCTCCTCCTCAACAACCGACCTTCCGCGAAACCTTGGATCCGCGGGCTACGCCTGAAGCCTCCAAGGTTGACTGGACGGTCGGTCGCGCATCGAACGCTCCCTCGGCATGATTCGAGCTTCCCCGAGCCGCGGCCGAGGTCACCAATGAGGCCTTGCGAGGCATCAGCGATCACGAGCGCCCTCGTCGGCCGAATTAAGCGCGTCTTCATGAACCTTCTGGGCTCCAACCTGATCAGGTGAGGAATCATCTGAAATGGTGTAGTACCATCATGATTCCATCCACCGGATGCGACACCTCGCCCCCCTCCCCCCGGACATAGCACCAGCTGCGGCCCCCTAATTTATGAGGCCATCCACCGGGTGTGACACCTCGCCCCTCGGACATAGCACCGGCCACGGCCCCCTAATTTATGAGGCCCTCCTACGAAAGTGACTCCTCAACTCCTCGGACACATCACCGACTGCAGCCGTTATGTTAGCCCCCCCTAAGGCCAACCACTGGATGTGACACCTCGCTCCCGAAACACAGCACCGGCGTCACCCTGGGTTAACTTTACTATGGGACCATCCACCGGATGCGACATCCCCCTCCTCGGAAACATCACTAGTTGAAGCGTATTACATCCTCTTGCGACATCTAACGGTGAGACATCCTCAGCCCAGGACACAACACCGGTGGTCATATCAAACACTTGTGGGAGCTCCACGAGCACAACATCCTCAGCTCCGGACACAAAACTGGCAGCCGTGTAATCTCATTTAGAGCCCCCCCCCGGGCGCATCATCCTCAGCTCTAGACGCAGCACCGGGAGCACCATTTGTATCTTTCTCCCTTTCGGCCACGCCGATTGTAAGACATGGCTCTTTAGCAAATAATTCAATAAAAACTTTTATTCGCGATTGTCAGCATTTCATCTTTTTTGAGAAAGCATTTTTTATCTCATGACTGGCTAGTCACCCATTTTTCCATATTTTCATGCATCTCTTTTTTTCGATCAGCCTTCACGATAAATGAATACTTCATGCCCATAGATTACCCCTATGCACCGCACGAGTGAGGGCTACCATGGCACAGTAGGATGTCCGCGCTCTCAGCTGGATATTCTGAATATTTCAAAAACAAAGCACGAAGGCGCTGAGTCCTGCCTCGCGAGCATGATCTTGTGCATGGCAGCTCACGAAGGCCCTTCGACACTCAAAAACTAATCCTGGAGGTGCCGAGTTCTCCTCGCAAGAATGTTTTCGCGCACGGCAACTCGCAAAAGCCTGATGTCTACGCACGCTTTTATTCTTGTAGACTATGTTGGGCCTCCAAGCGCAGAGGTTTGTAGGACAGCAACAATTTCCCTCAAGTGGATGACCTAAGGTTTATCGAACTCAGGGAAGTAGAGGTTGAAGATGGTCTCTCTCAAGCAACCCTGCAATTAAGATACAAGAAGTCTCTTGTGTCCCCAACACACCTAATACAGGAGTTTCATAGGTGCACTAGTTCGGCGAAGAGATGGTAAAATACGAGTGATAGGTGTGTCAAAGCAAGGTAATATAAATCTGTAATAAAAAGTGAAGCAAGCAAACATGTGACAAAAGTGAGCACAAACGGTGTAACAATGGTGGAAACAAGGCCTAGGCTTCATACTTTCACTAGAGGAAACTCTAAACAACATTAACATAGTCTAATCACATGATATTTCCCATAAAAAAATGCAATGGAGATGCACTCGGAGGTCATTCCTTTGTGGTCAAGAGAGGATGAGAATTATGTAGGGCTACAAAAGCACACCTCAAAGTTCGTAGTTCTCAATCTATGGATTTACCAATGTCACGGCGGCCATCCAAAGAGAGTACCACAATCACCAAAACATATCTCAAGGATATTCAAAGACAAGCACCAAGAGACTCTCAATCTTCAATCAACACACAAAAGGGGAAATCACTCATGATAATATTCTTCTAACCCATGTCCAATAGACAGCTTTCACCATGGTCTCGGGGATTATACTAGATAAGATCAATTGAGTGCATCAATCCAATACATAGAGGAAGGGGAAATATCATGGGATCACCCTAGATTAACATAGCCTATGATCACAACGAAGATCACATCATGGGAGATCGAGAAGAACACATAGCTACTGGTAGAAACCTCAGCCCCGAGGGAGAACTACTCCCGCTTCATGGAGGAGGGAGGCAACGGCGATGGAGATGAATCCGGGGGCACTTCCCTGTCCCGGCAGGGTGCCGGCGCAGGAATTATGTCCCCCCGAAACTTGATGGCGATGGCGGCGGAGATCGGAATTTCTTCTGGAGAAAAGGGGTCCGGAAGCAGGGTTTCCTCCGCGGGGGTAAAAATAGGGCCAAAGGTGGGCACCAGGGGGGCCACAGGGCAGCCAGGAGCGTGCCCGGCGCGACCTAGGGTGGGGCCGCGCCAGGGACCCTTCTGGAGTCCTTGTGGTGGCCCTCCCCTCCTTCCTTGGTGTTTCCGGAAGATTCCGGGACGTTGATTTTTTATATAATTTATCCGGAAGTTTTGGACCACTTTAAATGACCGGAAAACCTGAAATACAAAAATAGCAGAAAATAGGAACTGGCAACTGGGTGCACTGGGTTAATAGATTAGTCCAAATATGCTCAAAAGTGTATGAAAGTTCAAGCAAATCATGGCAAAGTCATACAAAACATGCATGGATCAAGCAGAAATTATAGATACGTTTGGGACGTATAAACATCCCCAAGCTTAACTCCTGCTCGTCCTCGAGTAGGTAAATGATAACAAGCATAATTTCTGTGGTGACATGCCACACAACCATATAAGGACTTTTAAGTAAAGCAATCAAAGCATGAAATTCAATTCAAGTCTTAACAAACAAGAGTCTATATTAGCATTGTCACAAGCAACAAAAGAACAAAATGTGTAAGAGCTCTCGCTGTCCGTGACTCGAATGTCTCCAGATGGTGTTTGCGTGCAAGCAGGGGACTGGGAAAAAGAGAGAAAAAAGGTTGTTGAGAACAACTATCTACTAAAGTTTCACACTTGGTCTCCTTTGGATTCTTATCTTGATTCGTCCCCAGACCACTAGCCAGGTACAAGTCAAACTGATCCACTCCCTTTCGATATTTTGAGCACTCATGCAATGGATGAGCGTGAGCAAGAAAGTTGACACCTAAAAGGAGAAACAGAAAGAAGGTGGAGGAGGAAGACAAAAAGGTCTGAAAGGCTCACATCAATGAGGACAATCACAAGCGAGAGAAGGCCATATGATAGATATGATGTGAGGAGTAGGGATTGCCATGCAACGGATGCACATGTGAGCTATATGCATGATCATTGGAATATACAAGCCAAGTTCTATAGTGTGAAGGTCCCCACATAGCTATATGCATGATGATGATCTCTATGGAGTACAAGGGATAGAGGATGAAGTACTAGTGTGGATCTCTCAAAAGGAATAGTATTGTGCCCCCTTCTCTCTTTTTATTTTTTTATTTTTCTCTTTTTTCTATTTTTTTGTATTTTTTTGGTGGCCTCAATGGCTCTGTCTATTTAACTCTCATTTGTCTTCTTTGGGATCTTTTGATTTTGTCCTCTTTGGGATCTTTTCCTCACTTTAGGGGCAACACTCTATATTTTACAAGAATATAGGAGATCTTTCACACTTTACAAAGGTACTCACATAAAGAAGATATGACTATCATGATGCAAATGTATGCCTCTGCCAGGATAGCAGGATATGCAATGATACTAGCGCGTCATGTAGCAATGATTAGGGCAAGGCCCAACTAGCATGTGGCTCATCGATCAAGCAAGTAGCATGTATGACATGAAGATCAAGTCATCAGAAGGTGGATGTTGCATGTCAATGTATCTCGGAAAGGCTATGGAAATGCCTTGTAGGTAGGTATGGTGGATGTTTTGAGGAAAGATATAACGAGGCTTATGATGACAGAGCGTATCGTGCTAAGGGTTTGGATGCACCGGCGAAGTATGCGCCAACTCTCGAGGTGAGAAAGGGAAATGCACGGTACCGAATAGACTAGAAAAAGTATAGGTGGGTGGAAGTGTCAACTTTCGAATACTCACATTAGTCCGAAGAACTCATGCACTTATTATCGGTAACTCTCAATCTAATCAGGAGGTTCACAAATAGACAAGTACCCCGAGGAGGAGTGTATAGGGGTTTGGTTATCCTTGCGCATCCTCGACTCATGGTACGTGAGTGTACTCTAATATTCGAACCCTCCAGAGGTTAGTGATCCCTCTAGTAGCTAGAGTTCTCAACAGGGGTTTTTGGTTTTCGAAAAACACACGGATTGCCCAAACTACGACATCTATCACTAATAGGCTCGAGCTCTTTACAACAAAAGTTCAAACATTACTCTAGTCAATACCTCAAAACTATTGCAAGTTACTACTACAAAGAGAATAGCAACTTCAACTACCTACTTCCTAGTCAAGACACAAAACTCAGTGCAACAGGTGAACTCTCTAACAAGATAAAACATGCAACCTATAGAAAGTTCAACCTAAAACAAAAGAAAAGCTCTAGAAAAACTAAAGAACTACAACTAAACAGAGCAGCAGCTAAGAAAAGAACAAGAACAACTCACAGTTAAAAGAATAAGCATGCAAATCCTATGAGGAGTTCTAGTTCAAGCGGAGCGTGTAATTCTCCCACACAAAAGAGTAAGCTGGGGTCTAACTTGTTACTACAGCAAACCAAGCAAAAACAAACCTAGAAAAGTAAAGAGCGAGACGCTCCAAGCATAGCACACAACACGTGAAGTGATAAAAATATAGTGCAATGAGGGACGAACTTATAATTGTTGATGAAGAAGGGGATGCACGGGGGCATCCCCAAGCTTTAGCGCTCGACACTCCCGAATCTTCTTTTATCATCTTCCATCACACACTTGAAAACTCCATTCATACATAACTCATCATAAGCTGATTAGAGAGGTTAGTACCCTTAATAAATAATTTTTTCCACTGGATATAAAGATATTCTTGAAGAGCTACTGTTTCTCAAGATTTCCAAAAAGTTTTTGCAATGAAAAAGCAAGATTAAGGTTTGCAAAAGTTAGGAGAGACAAAATGTGGCAGAATCTGTGAAAAACAGAACAACAGGTAGTAAAGAATTTTCAGGGGTACTTCTGCAACTCGAATAAAAAAAACTCAGAACAGACGCTCGAAAGTCAAATGTATGGAGCACGCTGTCAAAACAATTCAGATCAAAAAGATGATCTGGTGATTTTAGGAATTTTTTTTCATCCAAGGACAGAATCTGTTTTCTGGGCAGCATGTCACAACTTTTGAACTTTCTTGCAATCAGAGGCTAGACTTGGCACAAATCTTGAAAATAAATATACAATGATGTTGCTACAGTAGTAAGAATCATCAAGACCACTAAAAACTGAAAGTAAAAACTCAAACTAAAGATAACAAGGGTTGTCTCCCTAGAGCTCTTTCTTTATAGCCATAAAGATAGGTTTAAGATTTTAATGATGCTCTCATAGGAATAAGGAATAAGAGTTGAAGAACAAAAGAGAGCATCAAGAAGCAAATAACAAACACATTTAAGTCTAACATGCTTCCTATGCAAAGGGATCTTGTAGAGAAATAACTCATGGAAGCATAAAGATATTAGCATAGGAAGCCAAAATAAGTGCAACTTCAAAACCTTCAACATAAAGAGAGGGAACTTGATATTATTGAAATATCTATAAGCATATGTTCCCCTCTGATAATAATTTTCAGTGGGATCATGAATAAAGTCAACAATATAAGTATCACATAAAGCATTGTTACCATGATCCACATGCAAAAGGGTACTCTTACTCTCCACATAAGCATAATCTTTCTCATTGGTAATAGTGGGAGTAGGACTATCATAAACAACTTGAACACTATAGATTAACTGTGTATTAGGAAGATGGTGTTCAACAAGGGAGTAATTCCCTCCATGATTATGACAAGTTTCATAAGGATAATTTCTCCTTATATCATAGGTACCTTTATAATCACTAAATATAGGGGTTATAACATCATCATAGTAGATAAGAGCATTATCATTGCTAGAAACTATATTTGTAAACATGTTGTCTTTATTCTTACTACCAAAAGAATTATCAATTACCACATCACTAATGGGTAAAGGAGTTGCAATCCTATCATCCCCAAGCTTAGAGCTTTCCATATCATCACTCTCAGAGTTAGTACCAAAAAGATTTTCAAGATCATAAGTAGCATTATCATCATTTTCCCAATCACAAAAAGTAACATGCATATCATAATCAAAATTATCTTCAACAGTGCCTACGGACTTAACATACGAATAATAATGAATGCAATCAAGCTCACCGTCCTCCAAAATTTTATGTCCAATAGGATAAAAATTGATGCGAGGAATATGCTCAGGCCAGGTTGATACCCATTCTTCTTCCTTCTTGCTCCTCTTCCTCCTCCTCTTATTTTTCTTCTTATTTACCTTAGGACGGAGTGGTTGGAGATGAAGCTTCTCCACATATCCTGGTTTATCATTAGAAACAATAGGGGAAACTTGGGAGAAACTCTCCTTTTTATTAGTAGAGATATAAGAGACATTTTTATACTTTGGTAAAGATCCCTCCTTTCTAATCTTACTTATGAAATCATTTTCATGGCAATTAACAACACAATAGAGATGACAATTTTGCAAAGTGTTGCTAATTCCTAAGGCATTAACATCTAGCCAAGAAGTCTTTTCTGATAACTCTTCACACATCAAAAATAACATAAGTTCATCATAAAGATTAGAAGTGATCATGTTATCATACAACTGATTAATAGTTATGCTTTGAAAGTTCATGCATTGAAAATTAAAGTGACCCTCTATGCAGCAAAGGGCACAAGTAAAAGGATAAAGGTCACACAATTCTCTAGCAATTTCATTTAAATCTTTAACCCAAGTGATTGTTCTTTCATGCTTATGTTGCTTACAATACTTCTCTTCTTCAATCATATGCCTTTCACAAGGTCTATCCACTCCACAAAAATTAACATGCTTATATAAAACTTCATTTTCAGGAATTGGATCATGCATGTTGCAATCATCATGAACAATCTCATTTTCTGTGCAAATCTCTATAAAAGGTTCATGATGCTTGATCCAATTCCCCTTAGGCATATTAAGATGTGAAGCAAAAGATTTGAGGAAATCAACAAGGAGTTGATAATCAAGCCCAAACTTAGCACTAAACTTATTAAAACTTGCAGTTTCAACAAAGGACTTAATGCAATCATACTCATAATTTATACCTGAATCTTTACCTTTGTCGATCTCCCAATCTTCAGTATTGCGTTGAATTCTTTCAAGGAGTTCCCATTTAGCATCAATCTTTTCGTTTGTGAAAGAACCCATAGTGGAAGCATTGAGCAAGTCTTTATCCTGTCGAGAGAGCCTCGCATAAAAATTAGTAATAATTATATCTTTGGGCAGCCCATGGTCAGGACATTTTAGCATTAAATTTTTCAGTCTCCCCCAAGCTTGATCTATGCTCTCTCCGTCGTGAGGATAGAAATTATAAATATAATTCCTATTCTCATGAACTTCATGAAGAGGTTAAAACTTGGAGTAAAAGAGAGACTGGATCTCTTCCCAATCCCGTAGGTGAGAATCATCTAGTAGCCTATACCATTCCAATGCTTTTCCTTTCAGTGACAAGGAAAATAATTTCTTCATGACTTCACCTCTTGTCAAACCTGAAATCTTAAATAACTCACAAAGTTCTGTAAGTTTCAACAAATGAATACTAGGATTGACTGTCCCATCTTAACAATCATTAATGATTATTTCAACTATCCCAAGTGGTATTTTGAACGGGATACATTCAGTAGGTGGAGGAGACTTCTCTACCACGGATGTGGTAAAGCGGCCTTCCCCAAACAGCGAACTAAGAGTGCAGTTTTCCATAAGAGTAACTAGTGAAAAGTAAAAACAAGAAACGAAAAGATTTAATTGCAAGATCTAATGATATACCTTCAAACCTTACCTCCCCGGCAACGGCGCCAGTAATAGCTTGATGTCTACACACGCTTCTATTCTTGTAGACTATGTTGGGCCTCCAAGCGCAGAGGTTTGTAGGACAGCAACAATTTCCCTCAAGTGGATGACCTAAGGTTTATCGAACTCAGGGAAGTAGAGGTTGAAGATGGTCTCTCTCAAGCAACCCTTCAATTAAGATACAAGAAGTCTCTTGTGTCCCCAACACACCAAATACAACTAGGAGTTGTATAGGTGCACTAGTTCGGCGAAGAGATGGTAAAATACGAGTGATAGGTGTGGCAAAGCAAGGTAATATAAATCTGTAATAAAAAGTGCAACAAGCAAACATGTGACAAAAGTGAGCACAAACGGTGTAACAATGGTGGAAACAAGTACTAGGCTTCATACTTTCACTAGTGGAAACTCTCAACAACATTAACATAGTCTAATCACATGATATTTCCCATAAAACATGCAATGGAGACGCACTCGGAGGTCATTCCTTTGTGGTCAAGAGAGGATGAGAATTATGTAGGGCTACAAAAGCACACCTCAAAGTTCGTAGTTCTCAATCTATGGATATCCCAATGTCACCGCGGCCATCCAAAGAGAGTACCATAATCACCACAACATATCTCCAGGATAGTCAAATACAAGCACCAAGAGACTCTCAATCTTCAATCAACACACAAAAGGGGAAATCACTCATGATAATATTCTTCTAACCCATGTCCAATAGACCGCTGTCACCAGGGTCTCGGGGATTATACTAGATAAGATCAATTGAGTGTATCAATCCAATACATAGAGGAAGGGGAAATATCATGGGATCACCCTAGATTAACATAGCCTATGATCACAACGAAGATCACATAATGGGAGAGAGAGAAGAACGCATAGCTACTGCTAGAAACCTCAACCCCGATGGAGAACTACTCCCGCTTCATGGAGGAGGGAAGCAACGGCGATGGAGATGGATCCGGGGGCACTTCCCCGTCCTGGCAGGGTGCCGGCATAGGAATTCTTTCCCCGGGAAACATGATGGCGATGGCGGTGGAGATCGGAAATGCTTCTGGAGAAAAGGGGTCCGGAATTAGGGTTTCCTCCGCGGGGGTAAAAATAGGGCCAAAGGGGGGCACCAGAGGAGCCACAGGGCAGCCAGGAGGGTGCCCGGCGCGGCCTAGGGTGGGGCCGCGCAAGGGACCCTTCTGGAGTCCCTGAGGTGGCCCTCCCCTCCTTCCTTGGTGTTTCCGGAAGCTTCCGGGACGCTGATTTTTTATATAATTTTTCTGTAATTTTTGGAGCACTTTTAATGAACGGAAAACCTGAAATACAAAAACAGCAGAAAACAGGAACTCGCAACTGGGTGCACTGGGTTAATAGATTAGTCCAAATATGCTCAAAAGTGTATGAAAGTTCAAGCAAATCATGGCAAAGTCACACAAAACATGCATGGAGCAAGCAGAAATTATAGATACGTTTGGGACGTATCAAGGCCCTCCAGCACCTAGAAAACATGCAAAGACAAAAGGCGTTGAGTCCCGCCTCGCGAGCATTCTCTCGCGCACGGCGGCTCACGAAGGCCCTTCAGCACCCAGCAGACAAAACTAGGGGCACTGGGTTTGCCTCGCCAGCATGCTCTCGTGCATGGCAACTCACAAAGGCCCTCGGGCACCCAGCTAGCAAGAAAAGACCAAAGGCGTTGATGGCGTGGAAGTGATAATGGATTCTCGCCCTTCGTTGGTTACCCCAGGTGGAAGGTGAGATATAGGATAGCAGCAAATTGCCCCTATGTATAGGATAGCGTTTGTCTCCCGTAGGACTCCGACAATGATAAGTAGGTGGTTCGGCAAGTGATGCGCTGTCTGAAAAGAATCACTTGCTTCTCCTGGACCTGCACACGACACAAATAACTTTTCTCCCAACAAAGTTCAGGGAGGTTGCCAATCTCTTTGGTCTTGTTGTTTGCAAAGGATCAAACACACAAGGGATAATGATAATGATAATAGCAAACTAAAGTAAATACTAAAAAGGAAATAAGCTTGTAAACAATGATGAGGATATGGATCGGGGTCCTGTGATGTTCACTAGTGATGTCTCTCTCCCAAAAGACGATAAAACTGCTATGCGAGGTAAAATTTTTATAGATGGGCAATTGACATGATTATAAACGCACCGCAATGAGAACTAAGCTACAAAAGAAAGGAAGAGGCTCAAAAGCATGGGCAGTACGCCAAAATAAGTAGACCTAAATCTATCTGCATCTACTACTAATCATCCACCTTGATATATCTTTCCAGAACATCTCGCTGGTATTAAGTTGCGAGACCCACCCAAAGTGTAAACCCAAAGCAATAGACAACTGCATTAAAAAGAACTTTGCGTATCAACATCCCCAAGCTTAATTCATGCTCGTCCTCGAGTAGGTAAATGATAACAAGCATAATTTCTGTGGTGACATGCGAGCAACCATATAAGAACTTTGAAAAGTAAAGCAATCAAGGTATGTGATTCAATTCAAGTCATAACATGCAAGAGTCTATATTAGCATTGAAACAATCAACAAAAGAACATTAGGTGCAAGAGCTCTCGCTGTCCGTGACTCGAATGTCTCCAAATGTTGTTTGCGTGCAAGAAGAGGGATTGGGAATACGATAAAAACGTGTTTTTATGTTGAGAACTCAATCTACTAAAGTTTCACACTTGGTCTTCTTTGGAATCTTATCTTGACTCGTCCCCAGACCACTAGCCAGGTACAAGTCAATTTGATCCACTCCTTTCCGATATTTTGAGCACTCATGCAATGGATGAGCGTAAGCACGAGAGTTGACACTTAGGATGGCAAAGAGAGAAATATGGTGGAGGAGGAAGACAAAAAGGGTGAGAAGGGCTCAGATCAATGAGGACAATCATAGGCGAGAAGGCCAAATGATAGATATGATGTGAGGAGTAGGGATTGCCATGCAATGGATGGACATATGAGCTGAAAAGCTCTCCAAGGGAACTAGTGGGGGTGCATCTAACTTTCTCGCTCATGAAGACCTAGAGCTCTTTTGAGGAGGCTCATCTTTGGAATATGCAAGACAAGTTCTATAGTGTGAAGGTCACCACATAGCTATATGCATGAATGATCATCTCTACGGAGTACAAGGATAAGAGGGAGTACTAGTGTTGATCTTTCAAAAGGATAGTAGTGTTGTCCCTTTCTCTCTTTTTATTTTTTATTTTCTATTTTTTATATTTTTTTTGGTGGCCTCAATGGCTCTTTCTATTTAACTCTCATTTGTCCCCTTTGGGATCTTTTGTTTTGTCCACTTTGAGATCTTTTCCTCACTTAAGGGAAACACTCTAATTTACAGAGGGCATAGAAGATCTTTCACACTTTACAACGTACTCAAATCATAAAGGAAATGTAGCTATCATGATGTATGCAATGTATGATGCTGCCAGTGTAGAGGCGGCTCGGGCTGGGCTCACCAATGGGCCTCGGCCCATCTGGCCGGAGAGGTGGTGGCTGGCTCGGGCCACTTGGCCAGGGGCAGGCCAGCCCATGCGTTGGAGGCGGCCCAGGGCGGCGGTTGGCCGGCTGCCTCGTCCCGGTCGGGACCTCCCGGTGGCGGCGGTGCCCTACGCCAGCGACGAGGGGTGGGCCACTACTAGGAAAAGGCCTTATAGTGGCGTCCTTTTTTGGCCTTTAGTGGCGCATTTCAAATGCGCCACTAAGGACAAGCCACTAATAAGGTCGCATGCAAAAGTTAAGCCCATTGTACAAAATTCTCGGGAGATTTTGCAAAAAAAGTCGAAATTCATATTTGTAAATTGTCCTAACAACTAGACCACATATCATTTGGGAAACTTATTTGAGAAAGCCTTCGCGAAGGACCACTTCCCGAACGAGTCACGATCCTCAAGGAAGAAACAAAGTGGATGAGGAACATAGATAAGCCTAAGAGAGAATCCCCAAATTCTACCATTTCATTCATGCATAAAGCAATGCTTAATATTACAAAGCCAATTTGGCTCAATGCTCAAAGCTAGCTAACAAGCTCCTCATGATGGTACATTTGAGGTGGGCCACCTTTTTCCTAATCTAAAAGCCACATAAAGGAAGTTGTATGCAAAACTTTTTCATCGGAGGTCGTATGCAAAAGTTAAGCCCATTTTACAAAATTCTCGGGAGATTTTACAAAAAAATTCGAAATTCATATTTGTAATTTTTCCTAACAACTAGACCACATATTATTTTGGAAACTTATTTTCTTTTATTTTTTTGACATTTCTATCATTTTCTTTTATTTTTTTTCAAATTGAAAAGGCGGTCCATCCGAGGGGGGGTGTATTTGGGAATTTTCCCGCACAG
This sequence comes from Bromus sterilis, assembly GCA_950022295.1. NCBI lineage: Eukaryota > Viridiplantae > Streptophyta > Magnoliopsida > Poales > Poaceae > Bromus > Bromus sterilis. Next base: position 285,412,501 of record OX465596.1, read on the forward strand.
TTTTTTCTTAGTAGTGGCGCATATGGGAAATGCGCCACCCCTAAGAGCTTATAGGTGGCGCATTCTGGATGCGCCACTAATAATTTATTAGGAGTGGCGCATTTCTAGAATGCGCCACCCATAAGCTCTTAGGGGTGGCGCATTTGCAAAATGCGCCACCTATAAGGTTCTTAGGGGTGGCGCATTTCTCCAAATGCGCCACGTATAAGGGGATGCAGGGCTGGCCCACTCTTAGGGGTGGCGCATTTTGGAAAATGCGCCACCTATAAGAGCTTATGGGTGGCACATTTTTTACCAGTGCGCCACCCCTTACAACATAGTGGCGCATTATATATAAAATGCGCCACTAATAAGGTTTCCATGTATAGCTATTTCTCTAGTAGTGGGCCACGGGACGACGCTGCGGCTGGGGTGGCGGATCCGGCCGCCCCTTGCTGGATCCGACGAGGCGGCGCCTTCTTGGTCGCGCGGAGGAGGCCGGGCGACGCGGGGAGATGCACGTCGGCGTCCATGGCGCAGCTCGCTGACGGTGGCTTCCTGGCGGCGGCCGGCTGCGTGCTGCACAGAGAGAGGAGGGGTGAGGGGAGAGAAGGAGAGGAGGAGGGAGAAGATAAGAGGGAGAGGAGGGAGGCGGCGGCCCGGCGGTGAGCTCGCCGGAGCAAGGCGCGCGGTGGCGCGGGTCTGCACGGGCGGTTGTGTAAGGAGAGAGGAGGTAGGTGGAGGGCTAGGGCGCACCTGGGCCGTTGGATCGGCCGATCCGACGGTCCAGATCACAGGGAAGGTTAGGGTTGCGAAAATGGGGATATTTTGGGGCAGATTGGGGCAAAGTGGAGGGGGTGGCTGCAATTTTGGCTTAGGGGAAACCCTAGAAAGGGGTGTGAGTGTGGTGGTCTTTATATAGCCCAGGTGGCTGGCAGTTTGCAAAAACATCCCCGTTTTTTCTCTCTCGCGCGCGCTATCAGCGCGTCGAGTCAGCAGCGTTCACCTCGCACTGGAACCGTTCTGAGAACACTTTCCGGCACGCTATAAAATATCCCGCTTACTTATTAAACGGGGTTTTTCGTTCCGTTTGCTTCGGCTGGTCTTGTGCGGTTTTCGCGACGGTGATCGGGTGAAACCCGGTGTCGCAAAGGTCGAGTGTCGGGTGGCAAAGGTCGATAAGAGGGGGGGGGGGAATAATCGCCGATCGATAAATCGGGGATTCAAACACCGTAAGCAAATTAGACAATCAAACAATTCACACCGAAAACAAAATTTTTATTTTTATTGAAATCTGGGCTGTTACACGCTCCAAGCATAGCACATAACGTATGAAGTGATTAAAATATAGTGAGACGAAGGACGGACTGATGATTGTTGATGGAGAAGGGGATGCACGGGGGCATCCCCAATCTTAGACGCTTGAGTCTCCTTGAATATTTGTTGGTGATGCATGGGGGCATCCCAAGCTTTAGCGCTTGACACTCCCGAATCTTCTTTCATTATCTTCCATCGCACACTTGAAAACTCCCTTCATACATAACTCATCATAAGATGATTATAGAGGTTAGTACCCTAATAAAATATTTTTCCCCACTGTATATACAGATATTCTTGAAGAGATACTGTTTCTCAAGATTGCAAAAAGGAATTTTGAAAGAAAAAGCAAGCTTAAGGTTTGCAAAAGTAAGGAGAGACAAAACATGGCAGAATCTGTGAAAAAACAGAACAAAATGTAGTAGAGAATTTTTTAGGGGTACTTCTGCAACTCAAATAAAAAAACTCAGAACATACGAAAGATCCGCGATTGTATAGAGCACGCTGTGTAAAAAATTGAGCACAAAAAGTTGAACTGGTGATTTGATCCGATTTTTTCTGTCACGAAGACAGAATCTGTTTTCTGGACAACGTTTCACAACTTTCGCTTCCCTTGTCATATGAGGCTATAACTTTGCACAAAGCTTGAAAATAAAGATACAATGATGTTGCTACAGTAGTAAAAATCATCAAGACCACTAAAAACAGAAGTAAAAAAACATCTTGGGTTACCTCCCAACAAGCGCTTTCTTTTACGCCTTTAAGCTAGGCATAAGGCAAAAGAAGAATCAAGTTTTATCAAGAGAAAGAGAATAGCTAGCCCGTGTAACGGACTCAAAAGGTAACTTGATTTTCTTTCTAGGGAAGTGTTCCTTCCCCTTTTTGAGAGGTAATTGAAATTTTATATTCCCCTCTTTCATGTCCATGATAGCACCAGCGGTGCGGAGAAAAGGACGTCCCATTATAATTGGACATAAAGGTTCACACTCTATATCCATAATAATAAAATCAACGGGAACATAGTTGTCATTGAAAATGATAAGAACATCGTCGATCTTCCCCAAAGGTTTATTTACGGAAGAATCAACAAGACGAACACCAAAAGAACAAGAACCAAAAGGTTTCAATTCAAACATATCATACATTCTTTTGGGCATGATGGAGGTACTAGCTCCAACGTCACATAAAGCATAGCAAGCGAAGTTATTTAATATATTTTTTATCATAGGGTCCCAACCATCATCTAGCTTCCTAGGTATGGAGGCTTCTGTCCTAAGCTTCTCCTCCCTAGATTTGATAAGAGAATTTGTGATATGCTCCGTGAAGGCTAGATTGAGTGTGCTAGTGTGGGGGTCTCTAGACATTTTGTGTAGCAAGCTATTAACTTCTGAGAGGGTGCAACTATCAAAATCAATATCACTACTATCAAAGGTGGTAGTAGTGTCATCTAGGCTCACTTGTTTGGAACCCTCTATGTTCATAGGACTTTCTTCTTCTATGGTTGAGGTATTAGCATCACCATTAATAGGTCCAATGGGACCAGGAGTGCATTGGGTGCTAATAGTTTCGGTATCCTCAACAATTTGGATAGTGGCAACTGTGTGGTGTGTAGGAAGGCTCTTAATTCTATCATCTTCCATAGGGATAACTTCTAGTTTGGCTGCCATTTGATTTATCAAAGTATATTGGGTGTGGGTCATATTCAAAACATGGGTTTCAGTGGTGGTAAGTCTAGTTTGGAGATTAGAGATCTCACTGTTCAGGCTCTCAAGTTGTTCACTAATGTTTTGCAGAATGGTAGTGTGCTCACATATTTGCTTAGAGAAGGCTTTGTTTTGTTCAAACTGGGTATGCATATAATTCTTAGTAGCCTTCTCTATTTCCATTAATTTCTCATAGCTGGGTAGGTCTCTTTCTTGTAAGTAGGATATGAGTTGCTAGGGTAAGTGTTGGTTTTCCCATAGTTGGATGGAAACGGTCTACGATTACTAGAAAAGTTGCCCCTATAATCATTATTATTAAAGTTGTTTTTAGCAATGGAGTTCACATCTACTTGTTCCTGAGCAACCAAAGAATTTAAAGGAACATCGTGAGGATCAATAGAGGGTTGCTTGGTAAGTAGACACATAATCAAGTCAACTTTTTCATTTAGGGAGGTAATTTACTCGATAGAATGTACCTTCCTACCTGTTGGAGCGCGTTCTGTGTGCCATTGGGAATAATTGGTCATCATCTCATCTAGAAGTTTTGTGGTAGCACCAAGTGTAGTTGACATAAAGGTTCCTCCCGCGGCCGAATCTAACATGTTCCGCGAGGTAAAGTTCAAGTCTGCATAAAAAGTCTGGATAACCATCCAGCTAGTCAAACCATGTGTAGGGAATTTCTTAACAAGATATTTCATACGTTCCCAAGCTTGGGCAACATGTTCATTATCCAATTTCCTAAAATTCATAATGTTACTCCTCAATTGGATAATTTTAGCAGGTGGGTAGTAATTCCAAATAAAAGCATCTTTGCACTTATCCCAAGAATCTATGCTATTCCTAGTCAAAGATTGAAACCAGATTTTAGCTCTGTCCCTCAAAGAGAAAGGAAAAATCTTGAGCTTAACAACATCACCTTCTACTTCTTTATACTTTTTCATATCACATAATTCAACAAAATTATTCAAGTGTAAATCAGCATCATCTCCAGCACCAGATAATTGATCTCTCATAACAATGTTTAGCAAAGCAGATTTAATTTCATAAGAGTTAGCTGAAGTGGCAGGTGTGGCAATAGGAGTGCAGATAAAGTCTTTGTTGTTGTGACTGGTGAATTCACACAACTTGGTGTTTTCAGAGGAACCCATAGTAGCAGCAAGTGTGGGAGATTTTTTTGTAATTTTTGATATAAGACACAAAGATAAAAACTGAAAGGTAAACTAAAAAGACAATAAAGTAAAGGTAAAAGGTAGTGGGCAACTCCCCTATCTTATCACTTGGAGTCCCCGGCAACGGCGCCAGAAATTTGATTGATGGCGTGGAAGTGATAATGGCTTCTCGCCCTTCATTGGTCACCCCAAGTGGAAGGTGAGATGTAGGATAGCAGCAAATTTACCCTATGAAGAGGATAGGGTTTGTCTCCATAGGACTCCGGCAATGATAAGTAGGTGGTTCGGAAAGTGATGTGCCATTTCAAAAGAATCACTTGCTTCTCCTGGACCTGCACACGACACAAATAACTTTGATCCCAACGAAATTCAGAGAGGTTGTCAATCTCTCCGGTCTTGTTGTTTAGAAAGGATCAAACACACAAGGGATAATGATAATAGCAACTGAAAGTAAATACTGAAAAGGAAATAACCTTGTAAACAATGATGAGGATATGGACCGGGGTCCCATGATGTTCACTAGTTATGTCTCTCTCCCAAAAGACGATAAAACTGCTATGCGAGGTAAAAAAATATAGATGGGCAATTGACAGGATTATAAACGCACCTCAATTCTAACTATGCTACAAAAGAAAGGAAGAGGCTCAAAAGCATGGGCAGTATGCCAAAATAAGTAGACCGAAATCCATCTGTATCTACTACTAATCATCCACCTTGAGATATCTATCCAGAACATCTCGCTGGTATTAAGTTGCGATCCCCACCCAAAGTGTACAGACAACTGCATTAAAAATGAACTTTGCGTAAATTAAACAATCCTTGCAACCGTGGTTAGAAGCACCGTTGTTTTCTACCTTGTGGCCACAACACATCCCCTATACTCATGTTTCTGTCACTCAAGCGTGTCATCAGGGGGCATGTACCCACAATCGAGCATAATGTTCCCTCTTGGAGTTACTACCTACCACTTGGCCAAAGCAATAAACAACAATGGAGAACATGCAAGAATTACTTCGGAACAAAAATACAAAAGATAAGAACCAATTATATTACTCTATCACAATCTTAACATAATCTCATAATCCATCAGATCCCATCAAACTCAGCATAGCAAAATAAGAAAGATTATATATGTGCCTCGATCATGTAGGGCAGCTCACGAGGTCTAAACCATGAAGAACAAAGAGGGGAGGAGAACATCACATAACTATAGATCACGGACCCATGGTACAAAGGAAACAACTCACGGCACATCCGGGAAGCATCCATGGTGGAGGAGAAGCTCTTGGAGGTCGATCCTCCCTCCGGGAGGGTGACGGGAAGGGTCCTGATGGTGCTCCCGATCTTGGAAGCGCGACAGCGGCGGTACAGAGGCGAGATCGCGAAAAAGGGTTCTAGCTTTGGAGGTTTCCCATGACGGAGATTAAATAGACGAAGGGGGTAGCCAGGGGGTCCACCAGGAGTCCAAGCGTCCCCCTGGTGCGCCCAGGCCCCTGGCCGCGCCAGGTGGCCGCCTGGGCACCTGGTGGTGGCCCCCTGGCCCTCCTTCGGGGCTCGGGAAGGTTCCAGTATGCTGATTTTTATCTGATTTTTCCTGGATTTTTCGAGCACTTTTTATATGGAGGAAAACTGAAATAGAAAAATAGCAGAAAACAAAAACTGGCACTGGGGTGCACTGAGTTAATAGGTTAGGCCAAATATGATCAAAAGTTTATGAAATTGTATCTATATCATAGGAATATCACACAAACCATGCATGGAGCGAGCAGAAATTATCGATACGTTTGGGACGTATCAGGCGCTGAGGCCTATCTCGTGAGGTCACTCTCGCGCACGACACCTCATGAAGGCCCTTTGGCACCAGAAAAATTAAAAGGATTCGAGCTCCACCTCGCGAGCCTACTCTCGCACACAACACCTCGTGAAGGCCTTTCCGAAAGCAGAAAATACAAAGGGATCAAGCCTTGTCCCGCGAGCACGCCCTGGTGAGAATCTCGGTCGCAGAAACCAAGTTCTCAGTGCGCGCGAATAGGCAAAAATGCCCAATTATAGAGGACCAAGCGCCACCCTGCTTCGTGAACGAGGCAGTTGCCTCCTTCCTTCACGAAAGCTCGCCTCTATCATGATGCTCCTCTCGGAGCCCCTTCTAAAGGGAAGTGTTGCATCATAGAGGACCTCGTCCTCACAAGTAAGCTGAGAATCACCCCCTCTTTCAAAAGTTTTCATTCTCAAAATTACGATACCTCGAGAACCCCCATGAGGGGAACATTAACGCAAAACTGGTATCCCCTATAACAGAATACTAGCACCACAAAAGCTTGCTGCTCGATCCCACGCTTGCGAAGAAGGCAAAGTGTCTTTCACTCATTTCAGGATGAAGAAGGAGCCCAACATGCACTCCATTCATCGACTAAGGCCGTCCTGCGCCAAGTCACGCCCGAACAAAGGGCGAATCCCAGAGCGGGTCACCAACTCTTCAACCACGGGAGATGAGTGGGTCGCCTTTCTGAGTAACTTCGCTGTGAGAACGACTCCACTTCGTGAGGCAGTCTTGTGCGAAACCTCTTCAAGCACAACTTCGTGCAGGCCAAAAACAGTTGAGGCTTCCTCAAGAGAGAAAGCCTTCACGAAGGACCACTTCCCGAACAAGTCACAATCCTCAAGGAAGAAACACAATGGATGAGGAACATGGATAAGCCTAAGAGAGAATCCCCAAATTCTACCATTTCATTCATGCATAAAGAAATGCTTAATATTACAAAGCCAATCTGGCTCAATGCTCAAAGCTAGCTAACAAGCTCCTCATGATGGTACATTCGAGTTGGGCCACATTTTTCCTAATCTAAAAGCCAGATAAAGGAAGTCCCTTCAGGAGGCGGCTGTTGGTGCTCATAAGCATTGTCTTGCTAGAGGAGCAGGGCCGTCGGGAGTTGGTGGCGGGCCTCCTAGAGGTATATGATAACGCCCCCTTCCTCGACAAGGCCAAGGAAGAACAAGGTGAGGATGTCTGGCCGCCTGAAGCCTCCTTGACCGAGGAACACGATGCCTCAGACCTCCCCACGTGCTCGGAGGCCTCTGTTTGGTGATCAGAGCGAGGCAGCGTCAACTTCTTCTCTATCTCGGCGGCTGAAGAAGGCTACCCATTCCAAGCCAAAAGGCCGCCTCGGCTCCATGAGATGCGATGTGACGAGCCTTCCGAAGCCATTGGTGGGCCCTATGTGTACTTGACGAAGTCAAAGCGTGAGGCGCCTCTTCAAGTCGGGATCCCATGGCTTCACGAGGGCCCTTCGCCAAGCCACCAGATCCGTGGCTTCGACCAAGGAGCATCTCTCCCAATCCCGACACGGGATGACGAATCCTCCTCTCCATCAAGGACCTTGGCTCGGGGGCTTCCGTCATCAGCACAGGTCTCTCGCCGATTCCTCGCCCGGGGAACCTGTTGTGGGAAAAATACTCCGGATGTCTTCATAGAGAACTTGATTGCGGGGACTTATCTACGAGTGCGTACGAGGAGGAAGAGTCGATCGGCGGGGAGTCTGTACGATGAGTCTAGACAATAAAGACATGGGGATTTACCCAGGTTCGGCTCCTCGATGAGGTAAGGACGTACTTTCTGCCTTTCTTGTATTATATGTGGGAGATTTCGATTACAAGGGCGCTAGAAGTCGCCGGTGCCTCAAGAACCTATCTAGATTTATTCGCCTCTAGGACATCCCGAATCATCGGCTTATATAAACGCAGAGTCATAGGGTTTTACAATGAGTAACACGGGGTGGAGTCCTATTCTATCTCTTCGATGACTATCTTATCCACCAAGGCAGCTTGAACTCCTTCCTTTCGGTGTCAGTTTTCATCTTGTAAGTCGATCGGCTTATAGGTCGAACCTTCTTCTGGGCCTTCTCTTCAATGAGCCGGCCCATAGGTCGTCTCTCTTCATCTTGAATATAGAGGCCTTCTTGCTAATACTGCCGGGTCTGTAAATCATCCCCCCGACAGTAGCCCCCAAGGTTGGCATGGGGCCGGCTCCAGGGCAATCTTCTTCGAAATAAAAACTTATCACTAGACCCGGTAGTCCATAGAGTCGGCGTCCTTTGCTTCAATCAATGTAGAAGACGTATCGATCAAACAAATCACTCCAAGGTGTGAACACAATCCATGACCCTGCGGTTATCGAGGCATCGCCATTAAGTCCGATGTATGGGGAACCGATGAGTCCCGTGCCTAAAAGGCTGACGTAGGAATCTTTACTGCTGTTGAAGATGAATTTATGGTTTTACCCCCAAATTAGGCTATTTAAACCGGGGCGCATGCAAAAGTCATCCACACATCTCCTTCCCTTTCCATCTTCTTCTTCTTCGTTCTTCCCCACGCCCACTATCATGGCTCCCAACCTCCGCCTCCGTGAAATTAAAGAGACAAGCCCTAGCTCGAGCCATGGCGCCAAGGGTCGGGGCCGTCGTGGTCATGGTCGTGGTCACAACTGCCGTGGTGGTCGTGGTCGTGGTGGTCGTGAAGAAACTGCCGCTGGTCCCTATGATCCGACCGTCCACGAAGGCATCTCCAACCATGATTTTGTGGTAAACATCCGCTCCCGCATTAGTCGTCGCATCGAGCTTCCTCCTTCTTTTGCCATTTCCATGGAGGACTTCAAACCCCCAGGCTTTTTCTTGCGCGTTGATGGGTGCCCATATGGCCCCATCAGGGTGGAAACGGAGTTTGAGGAAGAGGTTTCGATGTTCCTGGGGAAAGGATGGAAAACTTTTTCTCGTTAGTATGATCTCTGTAGGGGCGATTGGCTCTATTGTAGGTTTGATGGAAAATTTCCCTCTTGGTGAAACCTTTCAACGCCCATGGAGACCACCTAGAGTGTTCTGCGGAGAGCACTAGTGAAGCCGACTCAAAAGAAGAAGACGACTATCATCGCTATCCTGCCGCAAGTAACCATAGAGAAAAGATCATCACTAGGTCTGGCTCCTCCGACTCATCGTCGGATGATGGAGTTCAAGGCCGAGGAGGTGGTGATAGCTACTCCAGCTATGAGGAGATGTCAGAGACGTCAAATCGATCTCAAGGCGTGCTCGCAAGTACACTTGGGATTTTATTTTTCTTTGTCTATGATGATGCCTTTTGGGAATACCGGGCTAATCGACTTATGTAAAAAAGGCAGCGCCTTCACTTTATGAAATAAATCTCCACAGCGACTCTTCTTTATGAAATGCCTTTGTCTTTTCTTATGTATATGTATTTTTTATCAAGCAATGGAGTCGACTTTTAACATGATTGAATGTATCATTCGTGTAGGATACAAATACATGGACTTTAGCTGATACCCCTTTAATATCAGTGGGGGTATTATGATGATGAGTTCGAGTTTGACCAAAATTCTAGTCATGATGAAGGACTGGATGCCCCTTCAAAGAAGGGGTATTATTTTGTGTCCTTTGTTTTATCCGGATCCTTTCAAGTCTATTTACTCGTCTTATTGTCCTTTTAGTGGGAAGACCCGGTGAAAATACGAAGAATCGAGTCTTCCGACTCTAAGGATTTAGATCATTCGGATGAGATGACTTCACCTGGTTGACTGTCTCTTCCGGTTAATGTGAGTCTCCTTGAGTCGGCTCCCATCATTGATTTTTGTGACTACGACTCTTCAGATTATCAAACAGTCAAAGGGTAAGCTATATATTTTTTCTTTTATCCTCTTGGGTAAGTGATGTTTATGTTCTTTGCCTATTTTCAGGGTGCAGGTTAACAACCAAGATTTTCCGGGTCCTTTATTACCTACAACTCGTGCTTTTGAGGAGCACAAGACAGGGTTTAGTCAGAGATTGAATCCATTAAAGGAGGAGTCGACTTTCCCTGAGATGTATAGAAGTCTTGTGAGCCAGATGGATCGTCAACGAGACGTCCTTGGTTTGATGAAGAGAAAATATGAGGTAATTCTTGTACCAAATTGTGAGTACTGTAGCCCCCATGAGTCTGGATAATGATATAAGTCAATGGGCCGACTCATAAAAGGATAATCTCTTATACGTGTGTTTACCGGGTATGGCAAATAATTCTGGAGACGTCGTTGAAAATTTCAAGAAACGGGTTATACATCAAGACTGTCAACTAAAGAAGCTTAAAGGTGGATATCTTTGCTAAGGGACCGTCATAAAAAGATGGCAGGTCTGCTGAAAACTGCTCAAGTCGGCTTTCTGAAAAAGGACGAACATATTAAGCAGTTGGAAGCCAGATTAAAACATAGGTATGACAAAGAAGTTACGCTAGGTCAAAGCATTACTAGGCTGGTCCACTACTAGGGAATATCTATACATGGAAACCTTATTAGTGGCGCATATATTAAGCCATTCGCCACTATCTGTTAGGTGTGGCGCACTGCTTCAGAATGCGCCACCAATAAGCCCTTAGGGGTGGCGCATTATTTTCCAGTGCGCCACCCCTAAGAGTGGGCCAGCCTGGATGAGCTTATACGTGGCGCATTTGGCAAAATGTGCCACCCCTAAGAACCTTATAGGTGGCGCATTCTGAAAATGCGCCACCCCTAAGAGCTTATGGGTGACGCATATGGAGAATGCGCCACGTATAAGGTTCTTAAGGGTGGCGCATTACCAGTATGCGCCACCCATAAGCTCTTATGGGTGGCGCATTTGAAGAATGTGCCACCACTGAGATGCTATATGTGCCACTAAATACCTTGAGTTGCCTTATCTACTCCACCCCACCTACCACCTCTCATTCACTCCACACACTTCTCAAACTAGATCCACTCTTCTAACCCTAGATCTATTCGGTTTTCTCCTCCTCCCCACCTCATTTATTCCATTTATCCATCCATACTTTGCATTAAATTTACTTTGTTTCATATTAAAGTAAGTGGACCTCCTCCCCAACTCTTTTCTTCCATTAATATATGACCCATATACTTGCCTTTATTAGCTTGGGGTTTGTTGTATATGTGAAGCTTGGGTTTGATGTATATGTGAATCTTGTGGTGGTTTGATGTATATGTGAAGCTTCTGGTGGTTTGATGTATATGTGAAAATAATGGTGGTTTGATGCATATGTGAATCTTGAGTGGTGAATGTTTTGCCGAAATGTTGATTCATTTCCGTTTCGGCAAATTTCTGGAGCACTCTCCGCATGCTCCCATGCATTATTAGGGAAGGTCATGCCGAATTTTTCCGGCGACGACTGTGATATATAATTGTGTTGCTCTCTCTGTGCACGCAGGCGATCGATCATCGTCCGCGAGATGCTGAGTGATATCACCGTCGCTAGGTGGATGCAATGTGCGACAAAGGACATGCTAAGGAATAATAGGTCGGATATAAGATGTCCGTGTCGGAGATGCAAACTACAGTGCGTGACCGAGCCTGATTCCGGAATATTGCAAAGACACCTGAACCGTAATGGTTTGATGGATGGCTACACACGGTGGATAAGTGATGAAGCTAGTGAGGAGGAGGACGTCAATGGTGGGGCGCCAGTAAATGAGGAAGGGCAACCAGACAACAGCGGCGGGCAAGAAGACGAAGAGCATCCCGTACATGATCATGAGGAGTCGAAGCAGATCATGTAGATCAAGATGCCGGACATGAAGATCAAGATGTCTGACATGATGAGGATTCAAGCTGGGTGCGGGACCCTCATGTTCAAGAGCTTCTTGTCAAAGAGGTGTTGAACGCAAGAGGTGCAGCTAGAGAGAAAGCCAAGATGGCGCAACTCGAGAAAGACGCGGTTACGAAGTTGTATGAAGGATGCAACGACGGGGATACCCGCTTGAATGTAAAACTTTGGGCTATGGAGATGAACAAAAAACACAAATGGACCAATGAAAGCTTCGATGATAACATGGCATTCTGGCACAATCGTCTTCCGAAGGGCAACACGTGCCCAACTAGTATGGCTGAGGCCAAGAAAGTCCTGTGCCCTCTCGATCTTCTGCATGTTAAGTACCACGTCTGCATAAATGATTGCATGATCTATTGGGGTGAGGAAGAAGAGAAAACCACATGCTCGGTGTGCGGTGTTAGTCGATACAAGAGAGGGAAGAAAGTTCCTAGAAAAGTGGTATGATACTTTCCGATCACTCCTCATTTGCAGAGGTATTTCGTAGATCCCGAGGAAGAAAATCTCATGACCTGGCACGTAGATAGAAAGAAACTAAAAGAGGATGACCCGAACCCGGATCCGGAAAAGGAGGACATGCTGAGGCACCCTTCAGATGCTAGCCAATGGACGGCGTTGGACCTCAAATACCCAGATTTTCAACCTCAGGATTGGTGTGAGAGCCGATGGAGTCAATCCGTTTGGAGGCCAGAGCAGCACACACAGTACCTGTCCCGTGTTTGTATGCATATACAACCTTCCCCCTGGAAGTGGATGAAGAAAAAGTACATAACAATGTGTATTCTAGTTCAAGGGCCGAAACAATCAGGTACGAACCTCAATCTATATCTGCAGCTGTTGAAAGATGAGCTAGAAACGTTATGGAAAGAAGGAGTCAATACATGGGACGCCGCAGCAAAAGAATATTTCCCAATGAAAGCCGCGGTGATCACGACGGTGCACGAATATCTTGGATACAGATATTTCTCTGGGCAGGTGGTCCATGGATTATGTGCTTGTGTTAGGTGCATGGATAATACAACGTACCACCAGCTACCAAAAGATCCAGGATCTTCAAAAACCGTGTTCCAGGGGTCTCGGAGGTGGCTTCGCAAGAAATACATGTGGAGAAAACAGGGACATCTGTCCGATGAAAGCGAGGAGCTCCGAGCATCCCCCAGCTCGAAGGAGCGGCAAAGAAATCGACAACTTGCTGAAAATTTGGAAAGAGTGTCCCGCGCTGATGGTACGAATGAACGCCCCCTCATTGGTTACCCAAAGTGGAAGGTTGAGATAAAAACAGCAGCAAGTTTCCCTTAGCGAAGATGCTAAGGTTTAGTATCGAACCAGTAGGACTCCAACAGATACAAGAAGATGGTGAAGTGAACAATGGCGCCGTTTACAACCGAGGTTGCTAACTTCACTTGGACCTGCACACACAGCAAACAACTTTGCTTCCCAACGAGCATAGAGGAGTTGTCAATTCCTCCGGCCTTGTTGTTTACAAAGGATAAAACGCATGGGATAATAATGGTAGCGATAGCAACGGAAAAGTAAATAAAGCAATAAATTGATAGTGGGTGTAAACAGTATTGGAAATATGGACCGGGGTCCTATGATGTTCACTAGTGATGTCTCTCTCCCAAAAGACGATAAAATAGCCATGTGAGGTAAAAAAATTACAGCTGGGCAATTGACAGGATTATGTGCGCAAACAGATGCTAATTATGCTATAAATAAAGGAAGACGCCAAGACAAGTAGACCGAAATCCATCTGCATCTACCTACTAATCATCCACCTTGAGATATCTATCCAGAACAGCTCGCTAGTATTAAGTTGCGAATCCCACCCAAAGTGCAAACTCAAAGCAACGGACTACTGCATTAAAGAACTTTGCGTAAAGTAAGCAATATTTGCACCCGCAAGTACAAGCACCGTTGTTTTCCCCCTTGTGGAAACAACACATCCCCTAGACTCATGTTTCTGTCACTCAAGCTAGTCATCGGGGGGCATGAACCCACAATCATGCATAACGCTCCCTCTTGGAGTCACTACCTACTACTTGGCCAAAGCAATAAACAGCAACTGAGAACATGCAAGAATTACTCTAGAACATAAATATAAAAGAGGAGAATCAAATATATTACTCAAACAAAATCTGAACATAATCTCATAATCCATTGGATCCCAGCAAACTCAGCATAGCAACAGAAGAAATATTACTTATGTGCCTCGATCATGTAGGGAAGCTCACGAGGTCTAATCCATGAAGAACAAAGAGGGGAGGAGAACATCACATAGCTACAGATCATAGACCCATGGTCCAAGGTGGACTACTCATGGTTCATCCGGGAAGCATCCATGGTGGTTGAGAAGCTCCCGGAGGTGGTTCCTTCCTCCGACAGGGTGCCGGGAAGAGGTCTTCTGGTGCTCCTGATCTTGGAAGCGCGATGGAGGCGGAACAGAGGAGAGATCGCGAAAAAAGGGTTCTCGTTATGGGGGTTTCTCGTCACGAGGAATAAATAGGCAAAGGGGGGCAGCCAGGGGGGCCACCAGGGGTCCAGGCGGCCCCCTTGTGCGGCCCCACCCTAGGGCGCGCCGAGAGGGCGCCTGGGGCCCTGCTGGGTTCGCTCTGGCCCCCCTCGGTGATTCCCAAAGCTTCTTCTGCGCTGATTTTTATTGGATTTTTCCCGAATTTTTGGAGCACTTTTAATATGGGGGAAACCTGAAATAGAAAAACAACAGAAAACAGTAACTGGCACTGGGATGCACTAAGTTAATAGGTTACTCCAAATATGATCAAAAGTGTATGGAAGTTCATCAATATCATAGCAATATCACACAAAATACGCATGGAGCAAGCCGAAATTATAGATACGTTTTGGACGTATCAACATCCCCAAGCTTAATTCCTGCTCGTCCTCGAGTAGGTAAATGATAAAAGCATAATTTGTATGGTGACATGCTAACAACCATATAAGAACTTTTAAGTAAAGCAATCAAGGCATGTAATTCAATTCAAGTCATAAAAGGAAAGAGTCTATATTTAGCATTGAAACAAGCAACATAAGAACATAAAGGTGCAAGAGCTCTTGCTGTACGTGACTCGGATGTCTCCAAATGGTGTTTGCGTGCAAGAAAGGGGATAGGGATATACGAGAAAAGTATTTTTGTGTTGAGAACTCAATCTACTAAAGTTTCACACTTGGTCTTCTTTGGAATCTTATCTTGACTCATCCCCAGACCACTAGCCAGGTACAAGTCAAAATGATCCACTCCTTTTCGACATTTTGAGCACTCATGCAATGGATGAGCGTAAGAAAGAAAGTTGACACTTAGGATGGCAAGGAGAGAATATGGTGGAGGAGGAAGACAAAAATGTATGAAAGGCTCACATCAATGAGGACAATCATAGGCGAGAGAAAGCCAAATGATAGATATGATGTGAGGAGTAGGGATTTCAATTCAACGGATGCACATATGAGCTAAATTAAGCTCTCCAACGGAACTAGTGGGGGTGCATCCAACTTGCTTGCTCAAGAAGACCTAGAGCTCATTTGAGGAGGCTCATCATTGGAATATACAAGCTAAGTTCTATAGTGTGAAGGTCCCCACATAGCTATATGCATGAATGATAATCTCTATGGAGTACAAGATATAAGATGGAGTACGAGTGTGGATCTCTCAAAAGGAATAATAGTGTGCCCCCTTCTCTCTTTTTATTTCTTTTTATCTTTTTTTCTCTTTTTCTATTTTTTTGGTGGCCTCAATGGATCTTTCTATTTCTCTCGTTTGTCCTCTTTGGGATATTTTAATTTGTCCTCTTTGGGATCTTTTAATATGTCCTCTTTGGGATCTTTTCGTCACTTTAGGGGCAACACTCTATATATTAGAAAACGTATAGAAGATCTTTCACACTTTATAAAGTACTCAAATCATAAAGAAGATGTAACTATCATGATGTATGCAAATGTATGCCTCTGCTAGTGTAGAAGGATATGCAATGATACTAGCGTGTCATGTAGCAATGATTAGGGCAAATTCCGACTAGCATGCGGCTCATCGATCTATCAAGTAGCATGTATGACATGAAGATCAAGTCATGAGAAGATGGATGTTGCATGGCAATATATCTCGGAAAGGCTATGGAAATGCATTGATAGGTAGGTATGGTGGCTATTTTGAGGAAGGATATAAGGAGGTTTATGATGACCAAGCGTATCATGCCAAGGGTTTGGATGTACCGGCGAAGGTGGACGCCAACTCGCAGAGTGAGAAGAAAGCAATGCACGGCACAGGAGAGGCTAGAATAATATGGGAAGGTGGAAGTGTCAACTTTCGAATACTCACATTAGTCCGAAGAACTCATGCACTTATTATCGGTAACTCTCAATCTATAAGGAGGTTTCACAAAGAGACAAGTAACGCGAGGAGGAGTGTATGGGGGTTTGGTTATCCTTGCGCATCCTCGCGCTCATGGTACGTGAGTGTACTCTAATATTTGGCCCTCAGAAGAGTAGTGATCCATCTAGTAGCTAAAGTTCTCAACTAATTTTGTAAGTTTTGAAAATAAACACGGATTGCCCAAAATATGACATCTATCACTAATAGGCTAAAGCTCTTGACACCAAAAGTCCAAACATTACTAAAAACAATACCTCAAAATTCTTGCAAGTTACTACTACAAAAGAATAGCAACCTCAATTAAATACTTCAAGTCAAGACACAAAACTAAGTGCAACAGGAAAACTCTTTAAACAAGATAAACATGAAAACTCAAGAGAGCTCCAGCAACAAACTAAACAAAAGCTCTTTGAAAAGATAAACGTGAAAACTAAGAGCAAAACATGGAAGTAGCTATGAAAAAGGTAGAGAACAAACACAGCAAAGATAAGCATGAAAAATCCTATGTTGTGTTCTAGATTTTGAAAGTGGAGCGTGTTTCTCTCCCACACAAAGAAAGTTGGGTTCTAACTTGTTATGAACAGCAAGCAAAGCTAAAGATAACTAAAAATAAAACCTAAGAGCGAGACGCTCCAAGCATAGCACATAACACATGAAGTGATAAAAATATAGTGAAACGAGAGACGAACTGATAATTGTTGATGGAGAAGGGGATGCACGGGGGCATCCCCAAGCTTATACGCTTGAGTCTCCTTGAATATTTCTTAGGGATGCATGGGGTCATCCCCAAGCTTGAGCGCTTGACACTTCTTCATCTTCTTTCATCATCTTCCCTCGCACACTTGAAAAGTCCCTTCATACATACCTCATCATAATCTGATTAGCGAGGTTAGTACCCATAAGAAAATATTTTTTCCTCTACTGGAAATAAATATATTCTCAAAGATCTACTGTTTCTCAAGATTGCCAAAAAGTTTTTGCAAAGAAAAAGCAAGCTCAAGGTTTGCAAAATGAAGAAAAGGCAAAACAGGACAGAATCTATGAAAAACAGACCAGCAGGTAGTAAAGAATTTTTTAGGGATACTTCTGCAACTCAAATAAAAAAACTCAGAACATACGAAAGTTCCGTAATTTTATAGAGCACGCTGTGTAAGAACTTCAGCTCAAAAAGGTGAGCTGGGATTTTTCTATGATTTTTCCCGTCACGAGGACAGAATCTGTTTTCTGAACAGCATGTCACAACTTTAACTTCCCTTGTCATATGAGGGTATAATTGGCACAAAGCGTGAAAACTAAAGATACAATGATGTTTCTACAATAGTAACAATCATCAAGACCACTAAAAACAGAAGAAAAACAAAAAGTAAATCCTAAATTCGTTGCGCGCTGCCTCCCGAAAGCGCTTTCTTTTATGCCTTTAAGCTAGGCATAAAGATTATAAAAGATGCTCTCATAAGAATAAGGAGTTGAAGCAACAGAGAGCATCAAGAAGAAAATATGAAACAAATTTAAGCCTAACCCACTTCCTATGCATAGGTACCTTATAAGAAAATAAATCAAAGAAGCACAAAGTGACAAGCATAGGAAGGTGGAACAAGAGCAACTTTAAAAAAAATTCATCAAAAAGAGAGGTGTTTTTGTAACATGAAAGATGTTAGAACCAAGCTTTCCTCTCTCAAAGTAATTTTTCAGTAGTATCATGAAAAACATCAAGAATATAACAATCACATAAATCATGTTGTTCATGACCTGCAAGCAAACGTGTATAGTTTTCAACACGGTCTTTAGGATCATAAGATAAATGCAACCCGTCACATTGACGTTTAATAAGGACAAAACTCTCCGGAATATTTGGAGATTTCAAAAGGATAATAGGAAAATCAAGTGTGGGTGCAATAGCAACAATTTCATGCTTAACATGAGGAAATATAGAAAGTTCATCTCCGTAAGCATCATCCATAGTGGCATCATGGCGATAAGCATAGAAGGCATCAACTTCATCAAAAAGGGATATTTCAAAAGAATCCATAGGATCATAACACTCATATAAGGTAAGATTCAAAGAGTTACTCTCATTAGAAGGTAGACATGGATGGCTCCATTCTTCTTCCTTTTGTTCGTCACTCTCCTCCTCTTTTTCATCCAAGGAGCTTTCGGTTTCATCAATTTCTTCTTTCATAGAGTCCTGCAAAAGATTAGTCTCTTCCTTTGGGGGAGAGATTCTCTCAAGATGATCAGTAATATAATAATTTACATCATAATTTTCCAAAAAATAGATAAGTATAGCAAGACTCTCAAATTTGTAAGGGGCATCATTAATATTTCTAAGAAGAGAAGTAATTTCATAGGCACCCATATAAGCAACAAATTCTTCTATTGGCTCTGCATCATAAAAATCATAGTTTCCCTTAGCATAAGAAGCTAAGGTTTCATCATCATTGTACTCACATTGGAAAGAAAGGTGTTTGTGCCTCATAAAGCAACATGATTCATCCCAGCAGAAAGATATATTATATAATGAGCACAAGTTTCTAGCATACTCGTACAACTGGTGTATTTGTTTCCATAAGTGTATCCCCTTTTGAGACAAGCAGTGTTCCTTGTACCACTTTTGTTGATCCTCGGTGAATCCTCCATGCTAATAAGATCTGGTTTCAAAGAAGTCAGACATTGATTGGCAAGTAAGGAACTAGACATACTATTTTTTTGGATTTTTGATAAAGGACACTAAAGCAAAAAACTCAAAGCTAAACTAACAAGACTAAAAAGCAAAGATAAAAGATAGTGTGCAACTCCCCTATCTTGAAGTGCGGAGTCCCCGGCAACGGCGCCAGAAATTTCTTTTGATGGTACGAATTAACGCCCCCTCGTTGGTTACCCAAAGTGGAAGGTTGAGATGTAGACAGCATCAAGTTTCCCATAGCGAAGATGCTAAGGTTTAGTATCGAACCAGTAGGACTCCAACAGATACAAGAAGGTGGTGAAGTGAACAATGGCGCAGTTTACAACCGAGGTTGCTAACTTCACCTGGACCTGCACACACAGCAAATAACTTTGCTTCCCAACGAGTACAGAGGAGTTGTAAATTCCTCCGGCCTTGTTGTTTACAAAGGATAAAACGCATGGGATAATAATGATACTGATAGAAACGGAAAAGTAAATAAAGCAGTAAATTGATAGTGGGTGTAAACAGTATTGGAAATATGGACCGGGGTCCTATGATGTTCACTAGTGATGTCTCTCTCCCAAAAGATGATAAAATAGCCATGCGAGGTAAATAAATTACAGCTGGGCAATTGAAAGAATTATGTGCGCAAACCAATGCTAGTTATGCTGTAAAGAAAGGAAGAGGCTCAAAAGCATGGGCGGTACGCCAAGACAAGTAGAGCAAAATCCATCTGCATCTACCTACTAATCATCCACCTTGAGATATCTATCCAGAACATCTCGCTGGTATTAAGTTGTGAATCCCACCCAAAGTGTAAAATCAAAGCAACGGACAACTGCATGAAAGAGCTTTGCGTAAAGTAAATAATCCTTGCACCCGCAAGTACAAGCACCGTCGTTTTCCCCCTTGTGGCAACAGAACATCCCCTAGACTCATGTTTCTGTCACTCAACCTAGTCATCGGGGGGCATGAACCCACAATCATGCATAACGCTCCCTCTTGGAGTCACTACCTACTACTTGGCCAAAGCAATAAACAGCAACAGAGAACATGCATGAATTACTCTAGAACATAAATATAAAATAGGAGAATCAAATATATTACTCAAACACAATCTGAACATAATCTCATAATCCATCGGTTCCCAGCAAAGTCAGCATAGCAACAGCAGAAATATTACATATGTGCCTCGATCATGTAGGGCAGCTCACGACATCTAATCCATGAAGAACAAAGAGGGGAGGAGAACATCACATAGCTACTGATCATAGACCCATGGTCGAAGGAGGACTACTCACGGTTCATGCGGGAAGCATCCATGGTGGTGGAGAAGCTCCCGGAGGTGGTTCCTCGCTCCAACAGGGTGCCGGGAATAGTCTTTTGGTGCTCCCGATCATGGAAGTGCAGCGGCGGAGGAACAGAGGAGAGATCGCGAAAAAAGGGTTCCCATTACGGGGGTTTCTCGTCACGAGGAATAAATAGGCGAAGGGGGGCAGACAGGGGGGCCACGAGGGGTCCAGGCGGCCCCCTGGCACGGCCCCACCCTAGGGCGCGCCGGGGGGGCGCCTGGGGCCCTGGTGGGTCCCCTCTGGCCCCCCCTTGGTGATTCCCGAAGCTTTTTCTGCGCTGATTTTCTATTGGATTTTTCCTGAATTTTTGGAGCACTTTTAATATGGGGGAAACCTGAAATAGAAAAACAGCAGAAAACGGGAACTGACACTGGGGTGCACTGAGTTAATAGGTTAGTCCAAATATGATCAAAAGTGTATGGAAGTTCATCAATATCATAGAAATATCACACAAAAGAGGGATGGAGCAAGCAGAAATTATAGATACGTTTTGGACGTATCACGCGTCGGGAAAGAAAAAAAGAAGTCTCAGCCGTTGATGAGTGTACGGAAAGCGAGGTCTGTTTTCTGGGATTTGGAATACTGGAGTCTCCTCCGCAGTCCTTGTAGCCTTGATCTCATGCATATCACAACGAACGTGTGTGAGAGCTTGTTTGGCACGCTGCTCAACATGCCGGAGAAGGCCAAGGACGGGCCAAAAGAAAGGAATGACTTGAAATTTATGGGCATCAGGAGGGAACTTCACCCCCCTAGTGACGACGATGATGAGCCAGAGGAGGAAGACGATAACGAAACAGGGCGACCAAGAAGAAGACCGGTATTGATCACTGCCCCCCGGCATGCTTCACTCTGTGCGAGGAGGAGATCAAGAGGTTTATACACTGCCTCATGGGAGTAAAATTTATGAACGGCTACGCGGGGAAGATAAGCGGATACCTAGACGAGGCGAAGCAGCGTTCCAGCAGGATGAAATCTCACGACTGTGTCGTGCTGATGACGCAGATTCTCCCGGTTGCGATCCGAGGGATAATGGACGAGCACGTCCGTAAAATGTTGTTTGGCCTTTGCAACTTTTTTGACGTCATCTCCCGGAAGTCGATTTGCGCTACACAACTCAAAAGTCTACAGGAGGAGATCATGCTCATACTATGCGAGATTGAGATCTATTTCCCGCCCGCGTTCTTGGACATTATGGTTCATCTGTTGATCCACGTCGTGGAGGATATCGTCCAACTCGGGCATGCGTTTCTGCACAGCATGATGCCGTTTGATAGGATGAATGGACACATCAAAAAATACGTTCCTAACAGGTCCCGTCCAGATGCAAGCATAGTGAAGGGCTTTCTAACCGATGAGTGCATCTCTTTTTGCATGAATTATCTCAACACCGAGAACCCTGTTGGTCTGGCCGTCAACAAGCACTTTGGCAGGACCGATGGGTGTGGTCACCATGAGGGAAGCCGCGCAATGCATGTCAACTTTGACGGTCGAGACATCGACTTTGAAAGAGCAAGCCTAGTCGCGCTACAACACATCCAGCTGGTCGATACTTGGATAGTAAAGCACAAGGATGTAATCTCGAAGAAGTATAATGACCAGGGCCTGCAGATAACGGACCGAGATCCACGGCTAATCAAAGAGCACAACTCCGGTTTCATGACTAGGTTCTGGGACGAGCTTCGGGCTAATCCCCCGCGAAGGAACGCTTTCGAGGACGAAAAGATGATATTCACCTTGTCACAGGGTGCCGCACACAACCTGATGACCTATCAAGCGTATGATATCAACGGCTACACATTCTATACCGAGGAAAATGACAATAACTGCGATTACCAGAACTCAAGGGTAATGGGGATATTCTACACCGATGTCGTCAAGGAAAGATTCTACGGAAGGATCGAGGACATATGGGAGCTCGACTACTATGGAGAGAAGGTGCCGATGTTCCGTGTGAGATGGGCCAAGAGCGTCGTAAAAGAAGACCGGTACTTCACCACCATGGTTATACCCGAAGCAAAATCAAAGTCTGCGGGCGAAAACGTCACCGCGAAAAATGAGCCATGGGTACTGGCTAGCCAAGTGGACCAATGATTCTTCATTACCGACCCATCAAAGCCGAGCCGCGTTGTAGTGAGGAGAGGCAAAAGAAACATCATCGGAATGGATGGAGTCGCCAACGAGCAAGACTTTGACAAGTACGGCGACCCGAAGATGGAAGATGACTACGCCGCTCAGGATACATACACCACAACCCTACCGAAGAAAGGTCTCTCATTCAAGAGGAAAAGTGAAGGCGTCCCGGGCATAAATTATTCAACCACGACAAAGAAGGGCAAGAAGAAGATCGTGAGGAAACGATAGCTAGATAGCTAGCACCAAATTTAAGAAAATATTTTGTAATTTATGATCACATTCTTATGTTTGGATCATAGTTTGAAGTGTATGAACATCGATGATACATAATAGAAGCACCATGCCTAACTCTTTAAAATAATTCTTAGCTATTTTTCTAGAATGCATGGATCGAAGGAATGGAATGGTTAGCACGCAAAAAATATGAAGTGGTCAACCCGCAAATAAAATGAAATGGTTAAACATTAATAAATAAAATGAAATGGTTAAACATTAATTAAAAAATGAAATGGTAAAACATTAATTAAAAAAATGAAATGGTTAAACATTAAATAAAAAAATGAAATGGTGCTTAGGTGTGACGCCCCCAAAATCAGACCGTGCATAGTAATCATACACACAGGGTACACGACTGAGATTAGGGTGCCACGGTGATAATATCACAGCACAACACTAAACACCAACGGATAAACAAATATGTTACAATAGAGGGGGTCACGCGGACCCGAATACATAAGTCATACAAGCCATAATATCTTAGTACAGACATAGTTAGTCAAGTTTTGCCTTAAGAAGGCTAGCACAAATCATATCAGAGATACGGATCGAAAAGGCGAGGCCTCCTACCTGGGATCCACCGAACTACTCCTGGTCAACGGGGAACTCGACGTCGTAGTAGGCGCCTCCGGGGTACTCCTGCTCCTGGGCTCCAACGTCGGCTGCAGCGGCCGATCAGGAAAAACAGTAAAGGAAATAAAGCAGGTGAGTATCTAGTATACCCGCGAGTCTTACGTCCGCTACTAAGCATTATGCATTGTATCAACGGAAAGAAGAGGCTGTATATAGTGGGCTGAAAGACAGAAATCTAGAACAAGGGTAAGAAGCTAGGCCTAACGAAGACTAGCATCTTCCGACGATGTCTTGCAGCATGAGGTAAGAGTCAGCCAACAATTTATATAAATCATAAAGTAACAATGCAGCAGAAGTTGCTGCAACATTGTGTAATAATAAGTTGTAATAATTAACAATGCCTCCGAGTCCACCTCCTCGACATCCCCGCGAGGAAGAAAACCCGGAACCATACAATTTAATAATAATAGTTTCTAGTGGTAAGATCCAGCTTCAGCATAAAGCGTCCTGTTACCGTGGACACGGCTATTTGAATAGATTAATCTTCCCTGCAGGGGTGCACTTGTGTTACGCTACACGCACGGATCTCCAGGGTAGCGGGAACCTTGTTAGGGAACGCTCCACCGAGGCTATCCGACACTTCATAGCCCATCTTTCAAACTCAACAGAGAGGTCATCCGCCGGACTATATCCTATGTACGCGGGGCTTTGGACCCTAACCCCGAGGTACTCCTGCACGGTGCGAGGCTGGCCGGTGAAGTTAAATCAAAGCAAATACAAACCACACTGCCGCGGCAAATAAGACAACACCACTTCCCGGCGCAGGCCGCGATACTGCTGACGTCTGAAGAGTCCTCGGATGACACTAAGAAGCGGAGGAGCCCATAACTCGTAGTTCCCACGGGTAGGTAGTGCGTACATGGCATATAGCCAACTCAAGACATTCACTGAACCAGTTAGCATTTTAATTAACCTGCGTGACAACCGTTATCGTTGCCTCGACTTAACTGACCCGCGGACAAGGACAGCAGCCGGGACCACCAGTACATCGGTGCCTGCCCCGTCGTCCCACCAAGTCACTGCGGTTACCAACAAGGTGAACAGTCTCCTTATCTTTTCTCGCGTGTGCTCCTGGAGGAGCTCGACTTTCGTAGTTTGGTAACTCTCGCGGCCAACGATCAGGGGCCAAGCACACTGGTACACTGGTCGTACCCTCCCTGTCGTCCCGTCGCAATACCTCTCGCGGGCACCGTTGGGTCGCCCGACTTCTTACCTGAAGGACAACCGTTTACAGGACCCTATGGCGGCAAGACAAAGTCAGCCTCGAGTGGAGTACAAAGATTACTCCTTGATAGCTCACACTTGAGGTGACTAGGCATAACCAAGATAGGGGCCTTCGACGGTGTCTGCATTGTATCGTACCTGTGCAGTTATAATATTTGTATCCGCGTTCACTCCCCTGAGTGATCACGACCCGCTATCTAATCCTAGCTAACAATGCGCAGAGCTCACTGATGAATAATGCATAATAATAATAATAGGCAGCATAGGATAAAGGAAGGCACATCAATGGGCGACAAAAACAGGCTATGCAATTGAATAGGATTGTAATCGTAGCAGCAGCAGTAACAATGCCTAGTGCAAGAAATGTACGGAAAGATAGGCGATATCTGGGGAAGAGAATGGCTCTGCTTGCCTGCAAGCTCGACGGTAGTAGTAGGGTCGTCGACGACGTAGTCGTACTCAGCAGCGGTGTAGTCGACGGCAGCAGCGAGGTCTACCGGAGATAAAGGGGGGGGGGGGGGAAGAAACAGTAAATACACAAAAAGCAAATACAAACAGATGCATGACATGATAGATGAAATGTTAACGGTATTCTAACGCAGTGCAATGCACGTTGCTCGGAACGGAAATTCATCTGAGGATGAACTACCGGCTCCGGGTGATTACCAGACAGGGTGTCCAGAGGGGGAAGGATCAAGCCGGAGGTGTCGTGGTTACCGGAACAACATAAGGGGGGTGTATCCGTGCTAGTTGATCTATTCCGAGAAACATTCGTGTTCGGAATAAATTCATCCGGGCACTCTAACAGTACCGGACAATTTATCGGACAGACGGTCCGGAGGGGGAATGTTCGATGTTCGTTGTGTTAGAGGGGTGTGGTAGACATACGGATAGTGTATTTGTATTCATTATATTTTTCTGATCAACATTCATGTATAAAGTTTTTTAATCCGAGTTACGGTTTAAAAGTTATTGAATATCAAAGTTTAAATCAATTTAAATGATTTTCTGGATTTCTTTTGTTATTTACTAAACATTATCCAAAACATTATCCACAACATTATCCAGAACAGTGCTGACATGTGGGACCCACATGTCAGCCTCTGTTATTTATAAAACATTTAATTAAATTAGAAAATGCCTCTGGACCCACCTGTCAGCCACTGGAATTTCTTATTAAATATTTTAAATAATAAACTGACAAAGGGGGCCCACTGGTCAGCCTCACATGTTAATAAAATAGTTTAATTAAATCTAATTAACAGTGGGGTCCCACATGTCATTCACAGATTATTAATAATTCAATTTAACTAATCTAATAATCTAGTGGGACCCAGTAGAAAGTGACACAATGACTTAATTTCCTGATTAAATATAATTGAAGGGTTATTTAGTGGCTGGACCCACATGTCATTGGGCCAATTCCTAACAGCATTTTAGTTGGTTTAATAAGGGCTAGGACCCCACCTGTCAGCCACTGAGGGGGGGGGGTTATTTTCTGTTTTAGCATTAACAGGGGATTAGGAGTTAATGCCCCCGGGTGGGACCCAGAAGTCAGTGGCACAAGCCACGGCCTGGGCACGCCGGCGACGGCCGTGCCACGGCGGCGAGGATGCCGGCCAGCACAGGCGACGGGAGGGGGCATGAGGGGGATCAATCGAACGAGGGGGAGGCCGCGCGGTGATCTGCGGTGGTGGCGGGTGGCAAGGACGACCGGCGTGAGCTTTATCTCAATAATGGCGGAGGTGGCGTTCGGCTCTAATGGCGTATCTCAAACCGCGACGAAGTCGTTCGAACTAGCGCGCCAAATCGACCACACGGGCTACCAGGAACACGACGTTGTACTCGACTCGTACGGAGAGGCACTGGGTGTGCGGGGCCACGGCCATGGCGGCGACCGGAGCAAGGCTCCAATGGCGACGGCGAGTACGGTGAGAGGGGAGGGCCGAGAGGAGTTGGCGGCGGTGGCCTAGCTCACCAGGAGGCGGTAGGGGAGGGCAGCGGGCGCGACGGAGTTTGATAGCGGCCGGAATTTCTCGTCGGTGACGTCGGACGCAGAAGGGGGCCGGTGGCGATGCGTGAGCCGTGGAGCTCCTCGGGCCGATTCCGCGCGCTGGATGAGGAAGAAGACGGCTGTGGTCACGCCGGACACACTGGTTTGGTCTGCGGTGGACGGTGGCTGCGTGGAC
Organism: Bromus sterilis; assembly: GCA_950022295.1. Taxonomy (NCBI): domain Eukaryota; kingdom Viridiplantae; phylum Streptophyta; class Magnoliopsida; order Poales; family Poaceae; genus Bromus; species Bromus sterilis. The sequence continues at coordinate 285,439,160 of OX465596.1, forward strand.
TCACGAGGTCGCGGCCATGGTGGACTCGGCCGAGGCGAGGAAGAGGAAGGTGAGGGGGGGAACGGGCATGTGCTCGATCTAGGGCTTCCAAGGGGGTTCTCTTATCCGAGAAGAGGGCGTGAGGGAGGCAGGTGAGGGGGGGAGGGAGCAGGTAGGAGGGGTGGCTCGGCATGGCCTCCCCGGCCATGGCCACGCTGCCACGGGTGTGGGAGCAGGTGGAGGTGGTTGAGGGTGGGGGAGAGAGAAGAGAGGGGTGGGCTTCGGCCCAGTGGGAGGCCTCGCCCGGGGACGTTGGATAGGCTTTACACATTTTTTTTCTTTTTCTGTTTGTTCTATTTCTTTTTGTAATTGATTTATTAACCCTAGCATTTTTGTAAAATGTTATTGGTGTCTGTAAATTAGGGTTACATATTACTGAGGTGCCACAAAAGTTTTTGCAGCAAAAGAAATTCATTAGATATTTATTTTAAATATTAAATGCCCCAAGTAAGGGTTTTTAACCTACTGTTTGAATTGTTTGGAATTTTCTATAACTTCAAAAATTACCAAAGTTGGTCCAGCATGTTTATAATGATTTTAGGCAATTTACAAAAATAGTTTCATGATTTTTGGAACAACTTTATTTGAACCCATTTGTTTTATTTTCATTCAAAGTAGTTTCAACTAGGGTTTGGTTTGTTAGATGAGCAAGGTGCATTTGGCTTTGGGTTTTGATCCCAAGGCTCAAGTACATGGTGCATGGGGTGTTGATCAACCACAGCAAGGTTTGATCATTAGCATCACAAAGTTTTATCAAGTACAAGGGAGATCAAACAGTGATAATCCAACAGTGATGATCAACAGTGATGATGATTAGTGTTACAGCAACTGAGGGTGTTACAATTCTCCCCCACTAAAAGAATTCTAGTCCCGAGAATTTAAGTGGTAGCGAGGAAAATATCGGGGTATTCATCGCGAAGGCGATCTTCGCGTTCCCAAGTGGCTTCATCTTCAGAATGATTCGACCACTGGACCTTGAGGAACTTGACGGTCTTGTTGCGGGTTCGGCGTTCAGACTGATCGAGAATGCGGCTCGGATGTTCTCGATAAGTTAAGTCTTGTTGCAGCTCGATCATATCATGCTCCACTTCGCGGATTGGATCCTTGAAGCAGCGACGGAGTTGCGACACGTGGAAGACATTGTGGACTTGGGAGAGGTTCGGCGGCAATTCCAACCGGTATGCCACGGGCCCACTCCTGGAAAGGATACGGAACGGGCCAATGTAGCGAGGAGCCAACTTGCCCTTGATACCGAAGCGATGAGTGCCCCTCATGGGAGTGACACGGAGGTATGCGTATTCACCAGGCTGATACTCCATTTCACGGTGTTTACGGTCATAGTTGCTCTTCTGACGAGACTGTGCGGCCTTGAGATTTTCTTGCACAATGCGAACTTGTTCTTCAGCTTCTTGGACAAGATCCGGTCCGAAGTAGGGTCGTTCTCCAGTTCCTGACCAATTCAGGGGGGTTCGACATTTACGTCCGTACAGAACTTCGAAGGGGGCCATCTTCAAGCTAGCCTGATAGCTATTGTTGTACGAGAATTCCGCGTACGGGAGGGCATCCTACCATTTCATGCCGAAAGAAAGGACACAAGCGCGAAGCATGTCTTCCAGCACTTGATTAACTCGTTCAACTTGGCCTTGCGACTGGGGGTGATAAGCGGTGCTGAGATTCAGACGAGTCCCGAAAGCTTCCATGAAACTATTCCAGTATCGTGAGGTGAAAATGCTGCCACGGTCTGAACTGATCTCCATCGGAATACCGTGGAGGGACACAATTTGGGAGATATACAAGTGTGCTAACTGACTAGCAGTGATCTTCTCCTTGACCGGCAGGAAGTGTGCAATCTTGGAGAATCGGTCGATGACGACAAAGATGGCATCGTTACCTTTCTGTGACTTAGGAAAACCGGTGACGAAGTCCATTTCGATTTTGTCCCACTTCCAATCAGGAGGAGGGAGTGGTCGCAACCAACCAGTAGGTTTCTGATGTCCGACTTTGACGCGACTGCAAACGTCACATTGCGAAACATAGCGGGCGATGTCTTGCTTCATGTAAGGTCACCAGTACCGTTGACGAAGGTCTTTATACATCTTGGTACGGCCAGGGTGGATTGACAAGGGAGAATTATGGGCTTCTTCCATGATATCCGGACCACAGTTAATGAGGACCGGGCTCACAGGAACTACTAAACGGCCCTTGAAGTACACAGTATCACCATCATTAGCATCAATGGTAAAAGAGGAGGGCTTTCCTTCGGCGATGTCCTACTTGATCTTCACAATGTCCGGGGCCAGAGATTGTCTACTCTTGATGAGGGCGTCGAGTTTTGACTCGAGAACCAGGTTATTGACGTAACCTTGAGGAACAATCTCGAGATTCAACTTGCGAAACTCTTCATACAAGAGTGGTTGCTGCACCTGAACCTCAAGTTCAGAACAGTAAGCTATGCGGCTCAAGGCATCGGCCATCACATTAGCCTTGCCCGGGGTATACGAAATATCCATGTTGAAGTCGGCTATTGTCTCGAGCCATCGTTGTTGACGAAGATTCAGGTCTGGCTGAGTAAACAGGTACCTCAGACTTTGGTGGTCGGTGAAGACCTCGTAACGATTACCGACGAGGTAATGTCGCCACAGCTTCAATGCATATATTACTGCTGCCAATTCGAGATCATGTGTTGGGTATTTGTCTTCGTGAGCACACAACTTTCGAGAGCCATAAGCAATCACCTTGCGCTCTTGCAATAGGACACAGCCTAATCCTTGACGAGACGCGTCGCAATATATCACGAAGTCCTTCTGAGTATCAGGGGGAGCGAGCACCGGGGGAGAAGTTAGCTTGTCCTTGAGTGCTTGAAAACTTTCTTGACATTTATCTGTCCAGTCAAACTTGACGCCTTTGTGAAGAAGATTAGTCAGAGGCCTGGCAATCTTGGAGAAATTCTCGACGAAACGGTGGCAATAGCTAGCGAGCCCGAGAAAACTGCGGACTTGCTTGACGGTCTTGGGAGGAGTCCAGTCAAGAATAGCCTGGATACGTTCGGGGGTGACGGCAATGCCATCCTTGGAAATCACATGTCCAAGGTAGGTTACTTCGGGAAGCCAGAACTCACACTTAGAATACTTAGCGTAGAGTTTGTGTTCTCGAAGCTTCTTCAGTATAAGACGAAGATGTTCAGCATGTTCTTCTACATTCTTGGAATATATCAATATATCATCCAGATAAACCACGACGAACTGGTCGAGGTACTCCATGAAAATATAATTCATCAATCTGGAGATGGTGGCTGGCGCGTTGGTTAAGCCAAAGGACATGACGGTGTACTCGTATGAACCATAGCGAGTAATGAAGGCAGTCTTCGGAATGTCCTCATCACGGACTCGGATTTGGTGGTAACCCAACCTCAAGTCGAGTTTAGAAAACACCTTGGATCCGGCAAGTTGATCATACAGATCCGGGGAAGTGGGTATTTGTTCTGGATGGTGGCTTGGTTAATGGGCCGATAATCTTGGACCAATCGGTTTGTCCCATCGCTCTTCTTGACAAAGAGCGAAGGTGCTCCCCAAGCTGAGGAGCTGGGGCGAATGAATCCCTTCTGAAGTGCCTTGTCGATTTCCTCCTTAAGTTCAAGGAGTTCATGTGGCGGCATCTTGTAAGGACGCTTGGCAATAGGAACAGTGCCTGGCTTCAAGTCGATGACGAATTCAACTTCTCTGATCGGGGGTATTCCCGGAAGTTCTTCTGGGAAGACGTCGGGAAAATCGCGAACGACCAGAACGTTCTCGATGCCTTTCAAAGGTGAGACATTCAAAGCATTCATCATAAAGATCTGTGTTTCAGCAGTACGGGTAACTCGGGCGGTGTGGTTAACAATCCCACCGGAGGGGTGAAAAAGCTGGACAGACTTGGTGCCACAATACAGTGCGGCATCGTGAAATTTCAACCAATCCATACCCAGAATGAGGTCTATGGTGGAAGACTTCAGGAGGATGGGCGACGCAAAGAATTCAACCCCTTCGATTTCAATGGTGGTGTTTGGCACTATCATGGTGGTTCGGCATTGGCCAATCGGGGTGCGAACAACCATCGGTGGTTTCATCGTTTCGTACTTGAAGTTATGCGAAAATGCAAATGCTTCCGACATGAATGAATGCGATGCTCCTGTATCAAATAAAACAGCAGCAGATACAGAATTAACGAGAAGGGTACCCATCACGGTAGCGGGTTGCTGCTGAGCTTCTTCAACATTGACGTGGTTAGCATGTCCACGAGCATAAGCAGCAGACCCAGTATTATAGTTGGGGGTCCTGTTGTTGCCACGACCATTTCCACGGCCAGCGGGGTGAACTACCAGTTGCTTCTGTTTCTGGGGGCACTCCTTCGAAAAGTGCCCCGGTTGGCGGCACGTGAAGCATAATCCATCCTGAGGACGAAGGGGGGTAGCATTGGTTGGTGCAGACAGAGCTCTTGGCATCTGCGGTGCTGGAGGCAGACGGGGTGCAGCATAAGACGGCCTTGGAGCAGGGACAGCTGAATGAGTCACACTGGTAGGGAGCCAGATATGACGCTTATGCGTTGCGCCCGAAGATGAGCCAACGTCACGATAACGCTTCAGAGAGTTCTTGTGCTCCATCTGGGCAGTCTCGACGGTGATAGCCTTGTTCACCATAGTGGCAAAGTTGGCGAAATCATGAACGGCAAGAGCGAGCCTGAGTTCTGGGTTGAGGCCACGACGGAACTTCTGCTGCCTGCGAGCATCAGTGGTGATCTCTCCTTCCGCATAGCGAGAGAGGTTGAGGAGCTCGCGCTGATAGGCTTCAACAGTCATGTCGCCCTGAGTGAGGTTACGGAATTCTTCCGCCTTACGATCCATGATCCCCTGAGGAATGTAGCGGGCGCGGAAGGCAGACTGAAATTCATCCCAAGTGATGACTTCTTCGACTGGCAGGGAACGCTTGTGGGTGCTCCACACTGAGCAGCGGCGCCTTTCAGGTGTTAAGACGCAAAGTTCACATAGTCGGCTGGATCGACATTAGCAGACTCCAGCTCGTGAGTGATGTCGCGAAGCCAGTCATCAGCATCCAGCGGCTGAACAGTGTTGCGGAACATAGTGGGGTTGAGGCGGGTGAAGTCGTGCAGAGTCACGGTGGCATGCTGATGGTGGTGCCCATTCTGATTCGGCTGGGGGAACTGAGCCATGATGTTCTGCATGAACTGACGATTCATCTCGAACTGCTGCATCATCGCGGCCATGTAATCGGGCGGCGGAGGTGGGTTGTTGGCAGCACGACCACGACCACGACCAGCCATCCTGCTAGAATTTAACAGGGGTATTTCAGCGATGAAAATCTAACGAGATACCGGAATCAAGCCTGAAGTAAAAATGACAACGAAAAGGGGGCGCGGATATATATAAAGGAGTAGTCATATAAGACATACACATTCGCACACAGAATCAATCGAAAATCGGGCAGCGTAACGTCGTAGAAATTAAGGAAAAAGGACTCTCTAGGCGGTGCGCAGACCGCGGTAAGGATTACACGACGCGACATAGATTCCACTATGTCAATCACACCGCAAGAAAACTGTTGGCCACAGGAGTTGATGCCATAGAACGCGCGGCCTGCCCAGAATGAGAATGGGATCCGCGGTCTGGGATCTGGCGTACGACGCCTACGACACGACTCAATCAATGGGGGGAAGCACCAAAAACGCCGGGTGGAATCAAGAGAACGTGATCCTAATGTCAGTTTTTGTAAAACTTACCAGCAAGAATAAGAGAGCAGATTCCCAGAGCATAGGTAAGGATAAAAGGATCCTAATACCATAGATATCACACGTAGTGACATCGATGTGGGCCCGTAAGCCAAATATTAAGTTAGCAAAATAGTTTTTCAAAGTCTAGACTCAACTTCGACCAGGTAGTGGTGGGGTGGCTTCCTACAGGCAGTCGGCTTTGATACCAACTTGTGACGCCCCCAAAATCAGACCGTGCACAGTAATCATACACACAGGGTACACGACTGAGATTAGGGTGCCACGGTGATAATATCACAGCACAACACTAAACACCAACGGATAAACAAATATGTTACAATAGAGGGGGTCACGCGGACCCGAATACTTAAGTCATACAAGCCATAATATCTGAGTACAGACATAGTTAGTCAAGTTTTTCCTTAAGAAGGCTAGCACAAATCGTATCAGAGATACGGATCGAAAAGGCAAGGCCTCCTGCCTGGGATCCACCGAACTACTCCTGGTCAACGGGGAACTCGACGTCGTAGTAGGCGCCTCCGGGATACTCCTCCTACTGGGCTCCAACGTCGGCTGCAGCGGCCGATCAGGCAAAACAGTAAAGGAAATAAAGCAGGTGAGTATCTAGTATACCCGCGAGTCTTACGTCCGCTACTAAGCATTATGCATTGTATCAACGGAAAGAAGAGGTTGTATATAGTGGGCTGAAAGACAGAAATCTAGAGCAAGGGTAAGAAGCTAGGCCTAACGAAGACTAGCATCTTCCGACGATGTCTTGCAGCATGAGGTAAGAGTCAGCCAACGGTTTATATAAATCATAAAGTAACAATGCAGCAGAAGTTGCTGCAACATTGTATAATAATAAGTTGTAATAATTAACAATGCCTCCGAGTCCACCTCCTCGACATCCCCGCGAGGAAGAAAACTCGGAACCATACAATTTAATAATAATAGTTTCTAGTGGTAAGATCCAGCTTCAGCATAAAGCGTCCTGTTACCGTGGACACGGCTATTTGAATAGATTAATCTTCCCTGCAGGGGTGCACTTGTGTTACGCTACACGCACGGATCTCTAGGGTGGCGGGAACCTTGTTAGGGAACGCTCCACCGAGGCTATCCGACACTTCATAGCCCATCTTTCAAACTCAACAGAGAGGTCATCCGCCAGACTATATCCTATGTACGCGGGGCTTTGGACCCTAACCCCGACGTACTCCTGCACGGTGCGAGGCTGGCCGGTGAAGTTAAATCAAAGCAAATACAAACCACACTGCCGCGGCAAATAAGACAACACCACTTCCCGGCGCAGGCCGCGGTACTGCTGACGTCTGAAGAGTCCTCGGACGACACTAAGAAGCGGAGGAGCCCATAACTCGTAGTTCCCACGGGTAGGTAGTGCGTACATGGCAAGTAGCCAACTCAAGACATTCACTGAACCATTTAGCATTTTAATTAACCTGCGTGACAACCGTTATCGTTGCCTCGACTTAACTGACCCGCGGACAACGACAGCAGCCGGGACCACCAGTACATCGGTGCCTGCCCCGTCGTCCCACCAAGTCACTGCGGTTACCAAAAAGGTGAACCGTCTCCTTACCTTGTCTCGCATGTGCTCCTGGAGGAGCTCGACTTTCGTAGTTTGGTAACTCTCGCGGCCAACGATCAGGGGCCAAGCACACCGGTACACTGGTCGTACCCTCCCTGTCGTCCCGTCGCAATACCTCTCGCGGGCACCGTTGGGTCGCCCGGCTTCTTACCTGAAGGACAACCGTTTACAGGACCCTATGGCGGCAAGACAAAGTCATCCTCGAGTGGAGTACAAAGATTACTCCTTGATAGCTCACACTTGAGGTGACTAGGCATAACCCAGATAGGGGTGTTCGACGGTGTCTGCATTGTATCGTACCTGTGCAGTTATAATATTTGTATCCGCGTTCACTCCCCTGAGTGATCATGGCCCGCTATCTAATCCTAGCTAACAATGCACAGGGCTCACTACTGAATAATGCATAATAATAATAGGCAGTATAGGATAAAGGAAGGCACATCAATGGGCGACAAAAACAGGCTATGCAATTGAATAGGATTGTAATCGTAGCACCAACAGTAACAATGCCTAGCGCAAGAAATGTACGGAAAGATAGGCGATATCTGGGGAAGAGAATGGCTCTGCTTGCCTGCAAGCTCGACGGTAGTAGTAGGGTCGTCGACGAGGTAGTGGTACTCAGCAGCGGTGTAGTCGACGGCAGCAGCGGGGTCTACCGGAGATTAAGGGGGGGAAGAAACAATAAATACACAGAAAGCAAATACAAACAGATGCATGACATGATAGATGAAATGTTAACGGTATTCTAACGCAGTGCAATGCACGTTGCTCGGAACGGAAATTCATCTGAGGATGAACTACCGGCTCCGGGTGATTACCGGAGCCGGTGTCCGGAGGGGGAAGGATCAAGCCGGAGGTGTCGTGGTTACCGGAACAACATAAGCGGGGGTGTATCCGTGCTAGTTGATCTATTCCGAGAAACATTCGTGTTCGGAATAAATTCATCCATGCACTCTAACAGTACCGGACAATTTATCGGACAGACGGTCCGGAGGGGGAATGTTCGATGTTCGTTGTGTTAGAGCGGTGTGGTAGACATACGGATAGCGTATTTGTATTCGTTATATTTTTTTGATCAACTTTCATGTATAAAGTTTTTTAATCCGAGTTACGGTTTAAAAGTTATTGAATATCAAAGTTTAAATCAATTTAAATGATTTTCTGGATTTCTTTTATTATTTACTAAACATTATCCAAAACATTATCCACAACATTATCCAGAACAGTGCTGACATGTGGGACCCACATGTCAGCCTTTGTTATTTATAAAACATTTAATTAAATTAGAAAATGCCTCTGGACCCACCTGTCAGCCACTGGAATTTCTTATTAAATATTTTAAATAATAAACTGACAAAGGGGGCCCACTGGTCAGCCTCACATGTTAATAAAACAGTTTAAATAAATCTAATTAACAGTGGGGTCCCACATGTCATTCACAGATTATTAATAATTCAATTTAACTAATCTAATAATCTAGTGGGACCCAGTAGTAAGTGACACAATGACTTAATTTCCTGATTAAATCTAATTGAAGGGTTATTTAGTGGCTGGACCCACATGTCATTGGGCCAATTCCTAACAGCATTTTAGTTGGTTTAACAAGGGCTAGGACCCCACCTGTCAGCCACTGAGGTGGGGTTATTCTCTATTTTAGCATTAACAGGGGATTAGGAGTTAATCCCCCCGGGTGGGACCTAGAAGTCAGTGGCACAAGCCACGGCCTAGGCACGCCGGCGACGGCCGTGCCACGGCGGCGAGGCTGCCGGCCAGCACAGGCGACGGGAGGGGGCATGAGGGGGATCAATCGAACGAGGGGGAGGCCGCGCGGTGATCTGCGGTGGTGGCGGGTGGCAAGGACGACCGGCGTGAGCTCTATCTCAAAAATGGCGGAGGTGGCGTTCGGCTCTAATGGCGTAGCTCAAACCGCGACGAAGTCGTTCGAACTAGCGCGCCAAATCGACCACACGGGCTACCAGGAACACGACGTTGTACTCGACTCGTACGGAGAGGCACTGGGTGTGCGAGGCCACGGCCATGGCGGCGACCGGAGCAAGGCTCCAATGGCGACGGCGAGTACGGTGAGAGGGGAGGGCTGAGAGGAGTTGGCGGCGGTGGCCTAGCTCACCAGGAGGCGGTAGGGGAGGGCAGCGGGTGCGACGGAGTTTGATAGCGGCCGGAATTTCTCGCCGATGACGTCGGACGCAGAAGGGGGCCCGTGGCGATGCGTGAGACGTGGAGCTCCTCGGGCCGATTCCGCGCGCTGGATGAGGATGAAGAAGGTTGTGGTCACGCCGGACACACTGGTTTGGTCTGCGGTGGACGGTGGCTGCGTGGACTCACGAGGTGGCGGCCATGGTGGACTCGGCCGAGGCGAGGAGGAGGAAGGTGAGGGGGGGAACGGGCATGTGCTCGATCTAGGGCTTCCAGGGGGTGCTCTTATCCGAGCAGAGGGCGTGAGGGAGGCAGGTGAGGGGGGGGGAGGGAGCAGGTAGGAGGGGCGGCTCGGCATGGCCTCCCCGGCCATGGCCACGCTGCCACGGGTGTGGGAGCAGGTGGAGGTGGTTGAGGGTGGGGGAGAGAGAAGAGAGGGGTGGGCTTCGGCCCAGTGGGAGGCCTCGCCCGGGGACGTTGGATAGGCTTTACACATTTTTTTTCTTTTTTTGTTTGTTCTATTTCTTTTTGTAATTGATTTATTAACCCTAGCATTTTTGTAAAATGTTATTGGTGTCTGTAAATTAGGGTTACATATTACTGAGGTGCCACAAAAGTATTTGCAGCAAAAGAAATTCATTAGATATTTATTTTAAATATTAAATGCCCCAAGTAAGGGTTTTTAACCTACTGTTTGAATTGTTTGGAATTTTCTATAACTTCAAAAATTACCAAAGTTGGTCCAGCATGTTTATAATGATTTTAGGCAATTTACAAAAATAGTTTCATGATTTTTGGAACAACTTTATTTGAACCCATTTGTTTTATTTTTCATTCAAAGTAGTTTCAACTAGGGTTTGGTTTGTTAGATGAGCAAGGTGCATTTGGCTTTGGGTTTTGATCCAAAGGCTCAAGTACATGGTGCATGGGGTGTTGATCAACCACAGCAAGGTTTGATCATTAGCATCACAAAGTTTTATCAAGTACAAGGGAGATCAAACAGTGATAATCCAACAGTGATGATCAACAATGATGATGATTACTGTTGCAGCAACTGAGGGTGTTACATTAGGGGTGGTGCATTCAGCCCCAATGCGCCACTAAGTGATCTTAGGGGTGGCACATTTTGTAGAAATGCGCCACCAAGTTAATCCTTATGCGTGGCGCATTTCGGGCGCATTCAGCTCCAATGCCCCACTAAGTGATCTTAGGGGTGGCGCATTTTGTAGAAATGCGCCACCAGGTGGATCCTTATGCGTCGCGCATTTCTGCAGAATGCGCCACACATAAGGATTCACTTGGTGGCGCATTCCTACAAAAGGTGCCACCCCTAAGCCTTGACCTAACCAACTACCCCCTCCCCTGCTCGCACAACCACCATTTCTACCTAGCAGTCGTCTCACCGGAGCCCTCGCGCGCCCCTTCCCGTTGACGCCGGAGCCTCCCTCGAAGCCGCCATCCCGGAGCCCGCAGTCGCGCCGCGCCTCTGCCTCGCCTCCGGCCGCCTCCGCCTTCAAGCAAGCGTCGTCCCTGTCGTCGACGCCTACTCCCCACGGTGAGCAGCCGCCTCTCCATCCTCCCTTGTTCCAATTCTCTCTGCCCAGGCTGACCTCCCTGTGTTCGCCAGAGGAAATGGCTAGGTCTGTTTAGGATTTGGTAATGACTAGCTGGTGTAGTGGAGCAAAAATTAAGTGCTAAAATGTATATGGATTTAGAGCATGGTTCCTTTAGGAGGAGATTTTGTCGCTCATATGAGTTTTGGATGGTGATTGATGCTGTGGGTACCAGTGAAATGGAAAGATGCATTAGCTTCTCTAACACTATCTTGGTGCCACATGCTTCATGAGAGTTCTTGGACATGCTGTAATATAAAACTTCTATAAGCATTTTTGGGTTAAGCAACTCTTTCCATGTTCCAAAGTTTGGGTTGCTCAAAAGGTTTTTAACATGAATAATATTAGATGTTAGTTTTCTGTTATCTTAGATTAATTAATAACACTATAATCCTTTTTAACAAGAATCCAATGAACTGTTGACACACTAGGACAGTCCTGAAGTAGGTATAGCATTTGTTCTTATAAACATTAGAAGATATCTATAGTGTCATTGGGATTTGTTTTGTGTATTGCTAAAATAGAGAGATAGTTAGATGGTGCTCTGTTTTTTGAAGTGAAATTGGTCATGCCTTTGAGGAATTTGATGGTGCTCTGTTTATGCCATTGTGCTTTGTTTAATTTCTTGTATGTTTAAGTTGTTTAGATGATCACAAAATCATTACTGATCATTAGGGAAATCTGGTAAGGAGATATTTTCCATAGCAATAATATGAACCAGGCCACTTAGCACATACAAGATCTGTGTAGGGTCTGTTTTAATATATTTAGAAGAGAGAAAAGAAAGACCAACAAGCATAGCATATGTTCTTATTAATATTCTTGCTTACAAAAATATCTTCTTATTGTGCATTACTTTTATGTTGGTTTGCATCATCCTAAAAATCTAGCACTTGTCATATAGATGCTGTTAAGCATATATCCACTGTTTTACTTGATATTTGGTGCCTCTGGTTATGAAATCTGATAAGAAAAAATGCTATGTTGCTAGTTATTGTCACATACATGTTATTCTATATGTTGTGCAGGGACTCTCAATATCCCCTTTCTCCCAAAATGTTGATTAACGTCCGTTTCAGTTGAGAATGGGGCAATCTCTTGTTAAAAAAATAGCAAATGTCATGCCGAATTTTTCCGTGAATTCGTGCATGACCTTTTCTATTTTTCTTAACATGAGAGATGTTACATTTATTTATTGTGTTAATTAATTAAGTAGTTGCATTTCTTAATTTTGTACTAGTGCAAACATGTCGACCGGAGCCGATGCCGGTCCTTCTTCTCAGCCAGGAAAAAAAGGAAGCAATTTTGGGAATACTCCCAGGAGGAGGTCGAGGAGCAGAGAGAAGAGGAAGTACCTCCGGGCGAGGAGGAGTATGAGGAGGAGATAGAGTCGGAGTCCGATTGATCGGATGATGACATGGAGGAGGCCGATACGACAGACGGTGAGAGGAACACCGGCGAGGATGATGGGACCGGTGGCTCCAACACAGATGGTACCCAGTCAAAGAAGCGGAATCGGAAACCGACCAAGGTCGGCACCATCAGGCAAGAGTTTACTATCGTGACCGCCGTCGGGATTCCTAAACAGCCCGAAAGTTTTTCGGAACTGTACGGCTGTCAAGTCGGGGCGATCCTCCGCAAGACCGTGCCGATCACCACGATTAACCTCAGGAGTCGTAAGAATATTCTTTATGGTCAGCTTCTTATCAACAAGATGCACGGACGATGCAAGTTCCCGGAGTCGTACGATAAGACCAAACCCAAAGGGAACAAAGTAAACACATGGGCCCTCAGGAAGATGAGCAAGGCGTTGTCCAGTTGGAAAACCCGGGTGAAGGAGGCAATTATTGAAAAGAACGAAACCTGGGAGGATCTCAAGGAGAAAGAGCCATTGATCGACGAAGCTACCTACAACCTTTTCAAGGCTAGGTGTGAGTCCAAGCCAGCCAAGGCCGCGAGTGCAAGGGGCAAGGGCATGCCGTCGCAGGTCATAGGTAACCACCGTCTCGGAGCCGGTGGTAACAGAAGTTCCTAGCCTAAATGGGACAAGGAGGATACGGAGTACACCGCTGCGGGCATACCTAACCCCTTCGAGCAATACAAAGGTGATCCGCGGACAGAATTATTTGTGAGGGCCCGGAGCTATAACGACAAAACAACCTCGAAAATAGTTATCGATCCTAAGATTCAGGAGTTTACGACTGCATTGGTAAGTAGTTTACCACGCGACCTTGTCGATTGAATTCTCCAGTGAAGTTCACAATTTCTTAATGTTTCACATTCTTTCTGCCGCAAGAGGAAATGAAAATCTCCTCATCGCAGGAGTCGTCGGTTAAGCCGGCTGGCCTGTGGGACAACACCTTTAACAGGGCGTTGAACAAGGTCAAGAAGGTTGACGACGTGACGGCGAAGCCATCGTCAGCTGGTGATACGTCCCAAACGTATCTATAATTTCTACATGCTCCATGCATGATTTGTGTTACTTTTCCATGCTTTTCTTGAACTTTCATATACTTTTTATCATATTTGGAGTAACCTATTAACTCAGTGCACCCAGTTTCTAGTTCCTGTTTTCTGCTGTTTTTGTATTTCAGGTTTTCCGGCCATTAAAAGTGCCAAATAAATCCCAGAAAAATTATATAAAAAATCAGCGACCCGGAAGCTTCCCGAATCACCAAGGAAGGAAGGGGGTGGACCCACCAGGGCCCCAGGAGGGTCCCTGGCGCGGCCGCACCCTAGGCCACGCCAGGAGGCCTCCTGGCTGCCCTGTGGCCCATCTCGGTGCCCCCTTTGGCCTATATTTACCCCCCGAGACAGAAACCCCTAATATCAATCTGCTATTCCCGTTCTCCTATCTTTTCCGCCGCCGCCGTTTCAAGATCGGGTCTACCAGGAGAAGCTGCCCCGGCACCCTGCCGGAAGGAGGAATCCCCTCCGGGAGACCATCCATCGCCATGGACGCCTCCCGAATGTGCCGTGACTAGTCCCCCTTGGACCATTGGTCCGTGACCAGTAGCTATGTGATGTACTCCTCCCCTCTTTGTGCTTTCACTTTCGAGACCTCGTGAGCTGCCTCACATGATCAAGGCACTTTTGTAATTTTCTGAGTTGCTATGCTGAGTTTGCTGGGATCTGATGGATTATGAGATTATGTTCAAATTGTGATGAGTAATATATTTGGTTCTCTTTTATATTTGTGTTCTTTAGTAAATTCTTGAATGTTCTCCGTTGCCGTATTTTACTTTGGCCAAGTGATTTGTTGCAACTCCAAGAGGGAGCGTTATGCTTGATTGTGGGTTCAACCCCTTGATGTCTAGCTTGAGTGACAGAATAATGAGATTAGGGATGTGTTGTTGCCACCAGGGTTAAAAGAACGGTGCTTGTACTTGCGGGTGCAAGGAGTGTTTACTTTACACATAGTTCTTCTAATGCACTTTTCTGTTGCTTTGAGTTTACACTTTGGGTGGGATTCGCAACTTAATACCAGCGAGATGTTCTGGATAGATAGCTCAAGGTGGATGATTCGTAGTAGATGCAGATGGATTTCGGTCTACTTACCGTGGCGTACTTCCCATTTCTTTTGAGCCTCTTCCTTTCTTTTGTAGCATAGTTAGCATTGCGGTGCGTTTATAATCCTGTCAATTGCCCAGCTGTGATTTATTTACCTCGCTAGCACTTTTATCGTCTTTTGGGAGAGAGACATCACTAGTGAACATCACGGGACCCCGGTCCATATTCACACCATTGTTTACACCTTCAATTTACTTTCAGTTGCCACTATTATTATCTCTTGCGTTGATCTTTTGTAAACAGAAAGTCTGGAGGAATTGACAAGTCCTCTGTACTCGTTGGGAGCAAAGTTACTTGTGTGTGCAGGTCCAGGTGAAGTTAGCAACCTCGGTTGTGAACGGCTCCTTTGTTCACTTTACCACCTTTTTGTATCTCTTGGAGTCCTACAAGTTCGATACTCAACCTTAGCATCTTCGCTAGGAGAAATTTGCTGCTACGCTACATCTCACCTTCCACTTGGGGTAACCAACGAGGAGTGAGAGAACTATCCTCACCGTATCAAGCCAATTTATGGCGCCGTTGCCGGGGACTCCGGTCTACAAGATAGGGGACTCGCACACTATCTTTTATCTTTTTTTTAGTCTTGTTAGTTTACCTTTCAATTTTTACTTTTGTTTCCCTTATCAAAAATACCAAAAATACCTGCTGCTACTATGGGTTCCAATGAAAACACCAAGTTGTGTGACTTCACTAGTCACCACAACAGTTACTTTATGTGCACTCCTATTTCTCCACCTACCACTTCATCACCTTCTTATAAAATTAAACCTGCTTTGCTTAATCTTGTTATGAATGATCAATTCTCAGGTGCTGGAGAGGATGCTTCCTTGCACTTAAATAATTTTGTTGAGCTTTGTGATATGCAAAAGTATAAGGAAGTAGATGGAGACATCGTCAAGCTGAAGCTTTTTCCTTTCTCCTTGAGAGGAAGAGCTAAGGAGTGGTTGCAATCCTTACCTAAGAATAGTATCGATTCTTGGGACAAGTGTAAGGATGCTTTTATTGGGAAGTACTATCCCCCTGCTAAAATTATCCAGTTGAGAAGTAACATTATGAATTTTAGGCAATTGGATAATGAACACGTTGCCCAAGATTAGGAAAGAATGAAATCTCTTGTTAAGAACTGCCCTACACATGGTTTGACTACCTAGATGGTTATCCAGACTTTTTATGCAGGCTTAAACTTTACCTCGCGGAATCTGGTAGACTCGGCCGCGGGAGGAAATTTCATGTCAACCACACTTGGTGCTGCCACGAAGCTACTTGATAAGATGATGCTGAACTACTCTCAATGGCACACCGAACGATCTCCAACTAGTAAGAAGGTAAATTCTGTCGAGGAGATTTCCTCTCTTAATGAAAAGGTTGACTTAATCATGTCTCTACTTACCAAGCAAGCTCCTATTGATCCCTCAGGATGTTCCTTTAAATTCCTTGGTTTCTCAAGAACAAGTAGATGTGAACTTTATCTCTAGAAAAAACTTCAACAATAATGCTAATAGGAGTAATTTTGGTAGCAACAATCCTAGACCTTTCCCATCCAACAACTATGGGAACAACAACACATATCCTAGCACCAAAAACTCCACCTCTGAACTAGAGACCTTGCTCAAAGACTTTATCACTACCCAAAAGACCTTCAACAAGAGTGTAGAAGATAAATTAGACAAATTAGATATTTTCTCTTCGAAGGTAGACAACATAGCCCATGATGTTGAGATGCTTAAAATTAGAACTTATTCCCCCGAGGAGAGGAAGACCACTCCTATGAATGCTATCCAAGTGATAATTAATGAAAACATTAGGATGTTGGGAAAACTTTAATAGAGATGGGGTAGAGAAAAGGATGAAGAAGAAAGAGTTAAGAGCCTTCCTACCTACCACAGAGTAGCTACTATCCAATTTTTTGAGGATGTCCAAACTGTTAGCACCATCACACCCCTAGTCCCACTGGACCTATCAATGGTGATGCTACCACCTCAACCATAGATGAAGAAACCTCTATGAACATAGAGGCCTTCAAACAAGTGAGCTAAATGATATCACTACCTCTTTGATAGATAGTAGTGATTTAGAGTTTGACAACTGCACCTTACCTGAAGTTATTGGTTTCCTACACAAAATGTCTAGAGCCCCCACACTAGCACACTTAATCTTGCCTTCATAGAGCATATCACCAATGCTCTAATAAAAGTTAGGGAGGAGAAGCTTAGACTAGAAGCCTCCATGCCTAGGAAGCTAGAATATGGTTGGTATCCTATGAAAAAAATCAAACTGAATAACTTCTCTTGCTTTGCTATTTGTGATGTTGGAGCTAGTACCTCCGTTATGCCCAAAATAATGTATGATATGGTTCAATTGAAATCTTTTGATCCTTGTTCTTTTGGTGTTCGTCTTGTCAATTCTTCCGTAAAGAAACCTTTGGGGAAGATCGACGATGTTCTTATTATTGTCAACGACAATTATGTTCCCGTTGATTTTACTATTATGGACACTGAGTGTGAACTCTCTTGTCCAATTATTTTGGGACGTCCTTTTCTTCGCACTGTGGTTGCTGTTATTGACATGAAACAGGGGAATATCAAATTCCAATTCCCTCTCAAGAAAGGGATGTAACATTTCCCTAGGACAAAGATTAAGTTGCCTTTTGAGTCCATCACACGGGCCAGTTATTTTCTTGATAAGACTTGATCTTTTGCTTTAAGCCTAGCTAATGGATTTAAAGAAGCGCTTTCGGGAGGCAGCCCGCAATGAATTTAGGTGTTACTTTTTGTTTTTCTTCTGTTCTTAGTGGTCCTGATGATTGTTACTACTCTAGCAGCATCATTGTATCTTTACTTTTCGAGTTTTGTTCTAATTATAGCCTCATATGGCAAGGGAAGTGAAAGTTGTGACATGCTGTCCAAAAAACATATTCTGTCCTCATGACGGGAAAAATCATAGTAAATTACCTATTCATCTTTTTGAGCTGAATGTTTTACACAGCGTGGTCTATACAATCACGGAAATTTTGTATGTTCTGAGTTTTTTGATTTGAGTTGCAGACGTATCCCTAAAAAACTCTTTAGTACCTTCTGTTCTGTTTTTCACAGATTCTGCCACGTTTTGTCTCTCCTAACTTTTGCAAACTTTAAGCTTGCTTTTTCTTTGCAAAAACTTTTTGGCAATCTTGATAAACAGTAGATATTCATGAATATCTATATTTCCAGTTAGGGAAAAATTATTTTAATAGGGTACTAACCTCTCTAATCAGTTTACAATGAGTTATGTATGAAGGGAGTTTTCAAGTGTGCGATGGAAGATGATGAAAGAAGATCTTGGAGTGTCAAACGCTCATGCTTCGGGATGCCCATGTGCATCCCTAATAAATATTCAAGGATACTCAAGCATCTAAGCTTGGGGATGCCCCCGTGCATCCCCTTCTTCATCAACAATTATCAGTTCGTCCCTCGTTGCACTATATTTTTATCACCTCATGCGTTATGTGCTATGCTTGGAGCGTCTCGCTCTTTACTTTTCTTAGGTTTGTTTTTGCTTTGTTTGCTGTTCATAACAAGTTAGATCCCAGCTTTCTTTTGTGTGGGAGAGAAACACGCTCCGCTTGAACTAGAACTCCTCATAGGATTTGCATGCGTATTCTGTTAGCTATGAGTTGTTCTTTTTCTTTTCTTAGCTGCTGCCCTGTTTAGTTGTTGTGCTTTAGTTTTCTTCTAGAGCTTTTGTTTTTTCTTATGTTGAACTTTCTATAGGATGCATGTTTTATCTTGTTAGAGAATTTGCCTGTTGCACTGAGTTTTGTGTCTTGAATAGAAAGTTGGTAGTTGAAGTTGCTATTCTCTTTGTAGTAGTAACCTGCAATAGTTTTGAGGTATTGATTAGAGTAATGTTTGAACTTTTGGTGTCAAGAGCTCGAGCCTATTAGTGATAGATTTCGTATTTTGGGAAATCCGTGTGATTTTCGAAAACCAAAAAACCCCTGTTGAGAACTCTAGCTACTAGATGGACCACTAACCTCTAGAGAGTTCGAATATTAGAGTACACTCACGTACCATAAGTCGAGGATGCGCAAGGATAACCAAACCGCCATACACTCCTCCTCGGGGTACTTGTCTCTTTGTGAACCTCCTGATTAGATTGAGAGTTACCGATGATAAGTGCATGAGTTCTTTGGACTAATGTGAGTATTCGAAAGTTGACACTTCCACCTCCCATATTTTTCTAGCCTCTCCTGTGTCGTGCATTGCCTCCTTCTCACTCCGAGAGTTGGCGTCCACCTTCGCCGGTACATCCAAACACTTGGCATGATACGCTCTGTCATCATAAACCTCCTTATATCTTTCCTCCAAACAGCCACCATACCTACCTATCAAGGCATTTCCATAGCCTTTCCGAGATACATTGCCATGCAACATCCATCTTCTCATGACTTGATCTTCATGTCATACATGCTACTTGCTTGATCGATGGTCCGCATGCTAGTTCGGCCTTGCCCTAATCATTGCTACATGACGCGCTAGTATCATTGCATATCCTGCTACACTGGCAGAGGCATACATTTGCATCATGATAGTTACATCTTCTTTATGTGAGTACCTTTGTAAAGTGTGAAAGATCTCCTATATTCTTGTAAAATATAGAGTCTTGCTCCTAAAGTGAGGAAAATATCCCAAAGAGGAAAAAAATAAAAGTTTCCAAAGAGGACAAATGAGAGAAATAGAAAGAGCCATTGAGGCCACCAAAAAAATAGAAAAAAAGAGAAAAGAGAAAAAGAAAAATAAAAAGAGAGAAGGGGCACACTACTATTCCTTTTGAGAGATCCACACTAGTACTTCATCCTCCATCGCTTGTACTCCATAGAGATCATCATACATGAATATAGCTATGTGGGGACCCTTCACACTATAGAACTTGGCTTGTATATTCCAATGATGAGCTTCCTCAAATGAGCTCTAGGTCTTCCTGAGCAAGTAATTTGGATGCACCCCCACTAGTTCCCTTGGAGATCTTTTAGCTCAGATGTGCATCCGTTGCATGGCAATCCCTACTCCTCACATCATATCTACCATATGTCCTTCTCTCGCCTATGATTGTCCTCATATATGTGAGCCTTTCACACCTTTTTTGTCTTCCTCCTCCACCTTCTTTCTGTTACGCCTTTTAGGTGTCAACTTTCTTGCTCACGCCCATCCATTGCATGAGTGCTCAAAATATCGAAAGGAAGTGGATCAATTTGACTTGTACCTGTGAAACTTTAGTAGACAGTAGTTCTCAACAACTATTTTTTTATCTCGTATTCCCTATCCCTCTTCTTGCACGCAAACACCATTTGGAGACATTCGAGTCACGGACAGCGAGAGATCTTGCACATTTTGTTCTTTTGTTGCTTGTGTCAATACTAATATAGACTCTTGCTTGTTAAGACTTGAATTGAATTGCATGCTTTGATTGCTTTACTTAAGTCCTTATATGGTTGTGTGGCATGTCGGCACAGAAATTATGGTTGTTATCATTTCCCTACTCGAGGACGAGCAGGAATTAAGCTTGGGGATGTTGATACATCCCAAATGTATCTATAATTTTTTCTTGCTCCATGCATGATTTGTGTGACTTTGCCATGTTTTGCTTGAACTTTCATACACTTTTTATCATATTTGGACTAACCTATTAACTTAGTGCACCCAGTTGACAGTTGTTGTTTCTGTTGTTTTTGTATTTCAGGTTTTCTGGCCATTAAAAGTGCCAAATAAATCCCGGAAAAATTATATAAAAAATCAGCGACCCGGAAGCTTCCCGAATCACCAAAGAAGGAAGGGGGTGGACCCACTAGGGCCCCAAGAGGGTCCCTGGCGCGGCCCCACCCTAGGCCGCGCCAGGAGGCCTCCTGGCTGCCCTGTGGCTCCTCTCGGTGCCCCCTTTGGCCTATATTTACCCCCCGTGACCGAAACCCCTAATATCGATCTTCTATTCGCGTTCTCCTCTCTGTTCCGCCGCCGCCGCCGTTTCAATATCGGGGGTGCCAGGAGAAGCTGCCCCGGCACCCTGCCGGAAGGAGGAATCCCCTCCGAGAAACCATCCATCGCCATGGACTCCTCCCGGGTGTGCCGTGAGTAGTCCCCCTTGGACCATGGGTCCGTGATCAGTAGCTATGTGATGTACTCCTCCCCTCTATGCGCTTTCACTTTCGAGACCTCGTGAGCTGCCTCACATGATCGAGGCACTTTTGTAATTTTTTGAGTTGCTCTGCTTAGTTTGCTGGGATCTGATGGATTATGAGATTATGTTCAGATTGTGATGAGTAATATATTTGCTTCTCTTTTATATTTGTGTTTTTAGTAAATTCTTGCATGTTCTCCGTTGCCGTATTTTACTTTGGCCAAGTGATTTGTTGCAACTCCAAGAGGGTGCGTTATGCTTGATTGTGGGTTCATCCCCTTGATGTCTAGCTTGAGTGATAGAAACATGAGACTAGGGGATGTGTTGTTGCCACTAGGGATAAAACAATGGTGCTTGTGCTTGCGGGTGCAAGGATTGTTTACTTTACGCATAGTTCTTATAATGCAGTTGTCTGTTGTTTTGAGTTTACACTTTGGGTGGGATTCACAACTTAATACCAGCGAGATGTTCTGGATAGATATATCAAGGTGGATGATTCGTAGTACATGCAGATGGATTTCGGTCTACTTACCTTGGCGTACTGCCCTTTGCTTTTGAGCCTCTTCCTTTCTTTTGTAGCATAGTTAGGATTGCGGTGCGTTTATAATCCTGTCAATTGCCCAACTGTGATTTGTTTACCTCGCTAGAACTTTTATCGTCTTTTGGGAGAGAGACATCACTAGTGAACATCACGGGACCCCGGTCCATATTCACACCATTGTTTACACCTTCTATTTACTTTCATTTGACACTATTATTATCTGTTGCGTTGATCCTTTGTAAACAGCAAGGCTAGAGGAACTGACAACTCCTCTGTACTCGTTGGGAGCAAAGTTACTTGTTGTGTGTGCAGGTCTAGGTGAAGTGAGCAACCTCGGTTGTGAACGGAGCCATTGTTCACTTTACCACCTTTTTGTATCTCTAGGAGTCCTACTAGTTCGATACTCAACCTTAGCATCTTCGCTAGGGGAAATTTGCTACTGCGCTACATCTCACCTTCCACTTGGGGTAACCAACGAGGAGTGAGAGAACTATGCTCACCTTATCAGTCGGCCGTGTGGTCGGCTTTGGTGCGGACCTAAATTGGTCTGAATATTATGGAAAACCGGCGGAGCAGTCCGGTTCAAGGGGGCGCAAGGCGAGAAGGACCGAAGAAGACGTCTCTTATGTTCGTGGACTAGATAATAAGGTGAACATGCTTCCGCAGCTTGTCCATGACGAAGTGGCGAAGACGATGAACGCCCTCCTTCCAGATATGATGTAGTCACTCGCGAATTGGCAAGCGCGTGGTGGGCAAGAGCCCATACCGGTCCCCAGCATGGTCGGCAGCAACTCGGGCACCGCGGCGCCTGCAATCCCGACTCTCGCCGTAGTGGTGGCTCCCGCACCGATTCCCGGCTTATTGGTGACTCCGTCCGCCAACATCGAGGCGGCGGCGTCGGACATGAGGGTAACTCCTCCAGCCACGATTGATCAACCGGGGCATAACAATAATGCACCCGGCGGCAGCGCAAATAAGGTGACAGACGCCACGGGAGGCAGCGCGCCCTCCGTCTCTTGCATGCCCGCCGTCATCGGCGGGGTCTCTTCATTGGCCGACCTCGACGCCCTCAAGTTAACTATAAGCGTCTGCAACTCAAACGAGGACTTCATCTCCTTGCCTTTTTTTAGTGGAATCTCTCTGATGCCTTACATGCATATATCTCTTTCGCAGGAGGACACTCCATGCATTCTATTACAAGTCGTGGACGGCGAGTTGAAGGATGTTGCTAAAGGTAAAATCCTTCAACCACAAAATCGAATCATGCACAATATGCCGATGGCACCGGAGATGCATAGGATTCAAATCTCTCCCATGATTTTAGGCTACGAGAGAGTTGAACCTCACATTCAACCACCCGGATACGATGAGGACGAGACGGCAGTCCGCAATGACTGTTTCGTCCAAATATTCATATGGCCGAAGACCCAAATGCGTTTAATCACGGGGGAAAGGGGCACCACACCTAGGACAACACCGGTAGTCATCGTGCCAGCGCCACATGATCCCATCGGCGCACAACAAGAAGACGATGATCTTGATGATGATGATATCAACGCCGACCAGTTTATCAACACTTCGTTCGAAGGTGATGACTTATTCATGCCTCCTGTTAAAGGAGCCTACCAGCATGACGAGGAAGCTCGCGGTCTAGCTGATCCTGCGGCGAAACCTTCTTGCTCCACGCGTCTCTTTGATGCTTCTCAGGAGATGTCTCCAGCAGCTTGCGCCTTCATCGAGCCTCAAGCAGATGCCACAACGAGATCTTTTCTCAGCCCGTCCACACTCCATAAGGTGGCCACTGAGCAGATAAAGGCCGGTGACTGCTCGAAATCAGAAAATAAGAAGGGACGAAAAAGAAAGAAGAGCATCACTTCGAGCAGCCAACCTTCGATGCCGATCCGGGCTCAGGACGGGCCACCAAGACCCAAGGATCTCATGTTTGCAATTCATGTGGCGGGTAGGGCGATGGTACCTAAGTACATGCTCAACCTTGCAACTTCGGATATGCAGAGTGTGCATCATAGTATTATGGCATTAGAGAAAAAATTTCTTCGAGAAGAGAATCCCTCGTACCCGGTTTTCATCGCCAAGGTTCCACTCAACATGGGCTTCATCAACACTATCCCCGCGGATATGATAATAATGCGGTTTTCGGAGATCTTCAATTTGTACCATCTCAAGCGGCTGGACCATAGCCTTATCCGTCTGTCCTCGCTCAGCCTTTCTATGAGTATCAGGATAGATAAGACCCCGAGCGACGCGATATTGGACCCCTTCTACATGCGTGAAAGCATCTTGATGGACGACGGGGACGCGGCTCTCTCGGCGGGGTACATCAGAGACTTCATGCTAGAGAACGCCGGCAAGGATTCATTTCTTATGACCTAGTCTCCCAAGTAAGTCATTTGCTCGCCGCCGTAGCATATAAGCTTTCTTAGCTTTCCATTGTCCTCTTCCAATATTCCTTTTGGATTGTTTTAATTATGTAGTGAGGATCAAGACTGCGTTCTCATCTGATTTTCACCACAACACTCGCATGCCGTGTATTTAGATTCGAGGAGTGTGAAGAAGAAAGATTACAACTATATCATGAGAGTTTTGGATGATGCTCTCGCCGGCTACTAATACATCCAAAACGTATCTATAATTTCTGCTTGCTCCATGCCTCTTTTGTGTGATATTACTATGATATTGATGAACTTCCATACACTTTTGATCATATTTGGACTAACCTATTAACTCAGTGCACCCTAGTGCCAGTTCCTGTTTTCTGCTGTTTTTCTATTTCAGGTTTCCCCCATATTAAAAGTGCTCCAAAAATTCGGGAAAAATCCAATAAAAAATCAGCTCAGAAGAAGCTTCGGGAATCACCGAGGGGGGCAGAGGGGACCCAACAGGGCCCCAGGCGCCATCCCGGCACGCCCTAGGGTGGGGTCGCGCCAGGGGGCCGCCTGGACCCCTGGTGGCCCCCCTGGTTTCCCCCCTTCACCTATTTATTCCTCGTGACGAGAAACCCCCATGACGGGAACCCTTTTTCGCGATCTCTCCTCTGTTCCTCCGCCGCCGCACTTCCAAGATCGGGAGCACCAGAAGACCTCTTCCCGGCACCCTTCCGGAGGGAGGAACCACCTCCGGGAGCTTCTCCACCACCATGGATGCTTCCCGGATGAACCGTGAGTAGTCCACCTTGGACCATGGGTCTATGATCAGTAGCTATGTGATGTTCTCCTCCCCTTTTTGTTCTTCATGGATTATACCTCGTGAGCTACCCTACATGATCGAGGCACGTATGTAATATTTCTGTTGTTGCTATGCTGAGTTTGCTGGGATCCGATGGATTATGAGATTATGTTCAAATTGTGTTTGATTAATATATTTGATTCTCCTCTTTTATATTTATGTTCTAGAGTAATTCTTGCATGTTCTCCGTTGCTGTTTACTTCTTTGTCCAAGTAGTAGGGAGTTACTCCAAGAGGGAGCGTTATGCATGATTGTGGGTTCTTGCCCCCCCGATGACTAGCTTGAGTGACAGAAACATGAGTCTAGGGGATGTGCTGTTGACACAAGGGGGAAAACAACGGTGCTTGTACTTGCGGGTGCACGGATTGTTTACTTTACGCAAAGTTGATTAATGCAGTTGTCCGTTGCTTCGACTTTACGCTTTGAGTGGGATTCGCAGCTTAATACCAGCGAGATGTTCTGGATAGATATCTCAAGGTGGATGATTATTAGGTAGATGCAGATGGATTTCGGTCTACTTGTCTTGGCATACCGCCCATGCTTTTGAGCCTCTTCATTTCTTTATAGCATAATTAGCATTGGTTTGCGCACATAATCCTGTCAATTTCCCAACTGTAATTTGTTTACCTCGCATGACTATTTTATCGTCTTTTGGGAGAGAGACATCACTAGTGAACATCATAGGACCCCGGTCCGTATTTCCAATACTGTTTACACCCACTATCAACTTACTGCTTTATTTACTTTTCCGTTGCTATCACTATCATTATTATCCCATGCGTTTTATCCTTTGTAAACAACAAGGCTGGAGGAATTGACAACTCCTCTTTACTCGTTGGGAAGCAAAGTTATTTGCTATGTGTGCAGGTCCAGGTGAAGTTAGCAACCTCGGTTGTAATTGGAGCCATTGTTCACTCCGCCACCTTCTTGTATATGTTGGAGTCCTACTGTTTCGATACTAAACCTTAGCACCTTCGCTAAGGGAAACTTGCTGCTATCTACATCTCAATCTTCCACTTTGGGTAACCAACGAGGGGGCGTTAATTTGTACCATCAAAAGCAATTTCTGGCGCCGTTGCCGGGGACTCCACACTTCAAGATAGTGGAGTTGCACACTATCTTTTATATTTGCTTTTTAGTCTTGTTAGTTTACCTTTCAGTTTTTTCTTTAGTGTCCTTTATCAAAAAACAAAAAAATAGTTATCTTGCTTGCTGCTACTATGGGTTCCTCCGAGAACACCATGTTTTGTGACTTCACTAGTCACAACTACTGTGACTTTATCTGCACTCCTATTGCTACACCTGCTACTTCAGCACCTTCTTATGAGATTAAACCTGCCTTGCTGAACCTTTATATGAAAGATCAACTCTCCGGTGCTAGAGATGATGTTGCTTTGCACTTAAATAATTTTATTGAGCTTTGTGATATGCAAAAGTACAAAGAATTACATGGTGATATTGTTAAGCTTAAGCTTTTTCCTTTCTCCTTGAGAGATGAAGCTAAAATCTGGTTTCAATCCTTGTCTAGGAATAGCATAGATTCTTGGGATAAGTGCAAGGATGCTTTTATTGGGAAGTACTACCCCCTGCTAAGATTATCCAATTGAGGAGTTATCTTACGAATTTTAAACAATTGGATAATGAACATGTTGCCTAAGATTGGGAATGCATGAAATATCTTCTTAAGAATTGCCCTACGCACTACTAGGATGGTTATCCAAATTTTTTATGCAGGCTTGAACTTTACCTCGCGGAACTTGCTAGATTCGGTCGTGAGAGGAACCTTTATGTCAACTACACTTGGTGCTGCCACAAAACATCTCGATGAGATGATGACCAACTATTCCCAATGGCACACCGAAATAACTCCAACAGGTAGGAAGGTAAACTCTGTCGAGGAGATCTCCTCCCTAAATGAAAAGTTGACTTGATTATGTCTCTACTTACCAAGAAATATCCTATTGATCCTCATGATGTTCCTTTAAATTCTTTGATTGCTCAAGATCAAGTAGATGTGAACTTTATCTCTAGAAACAAATTCAATAACAATGCTTATAGGAGTAATTTTGGTAGCAATCCTAGACCGTTCCCCGACAACTATGGGAACAACAACACTTATCCTAGCACCAAAAACTCCACTTCTGAATTAGAGAGTATGCTTAAAGACTTTATCACTACCCAAAAAGACTTCAACAAGAGTGTAGAGGAAAAACTAGAAAATTTAGATAACCTCTCGTCGAGGGTAGACAATTTAGCAGTAGAATTGTTTAAAATTATAACTTATCCCCTTGAGGAGAGGAAGGTCACTCAAGTGCAAATTAATGAAAACATTTGGATGATGGCTAAACTCAAAGAGAGATGGGCTAGAGAAAAGGAGGAAGAAGATAGAATTAAGAGCCTTCCTACACACCATACCATTGCTACTATCCAAGTGGTTGAGGATATCCAAACTCTTATCACCCAATGCATCCCTAGTCCCATAGGACCTATTAATGGTGATGCTATGACCTCAACCATAGAAGAAGAAATTCCTATGACTATAGAAGCTACCAAACAAGTGAGCCTAAAGGACACCACTACTACTTTACTTGATAGTAGTGACCTTGATTTTGATAATTGCACCCTTTCTGAAGTTATTCGTTTCCTTCACAAGATGTCTATAGACCCCCACACTAGAACACTTAATCTTGCCTTCACGGAGCATATCACTAATGCTCTCATCAAAGCTAGGGAGGATAAGCTTAGGGTAGAAGCCTCCATACCTAGAAAGATAGAATATGGTTGGGCTCCTATGATTAAAATTAAGTTGAATAACTTTTCTTACTATGCTTTATGTGATGTTGGAGCTAGTACCTCCGTTATGCCCAAAATACTGTATGATATATTTGAATTAAAACCTTTTGATCCTTGTTCTTTTGGTGTTCGTCTTGTCGACTCTTCCATAAAGAAACCTTTGGGGAAGATCGATGATGTTATTATCATTGTCAATGACAATTATGTTCCCGTTGATTTTACTATCATGGACATTGAGTGTGAACCTTCTTGTCGAATTATTTTGGGACGTCCTTTTCTTTGCACCGTGGGTGCTATTATTGATATGAAAGAAGGGATTATAAAATTCCAATTCCCTCTCAAGAAACGGATGGACCACTTCCCTAGGAAAAAGATTAAGTTGCCTTTTGAGTCCGTCACACGGTCTAGCTATTTTCTTGAAAAAACTTGATCTATTTGCATTAAGCATAGCTAATGGCTTTAAAGAAGCACTTTCAGGAGGCAGCCCGCAACGAATTTAGGATTTCCTTTTTGTTTTTCTTCTGTTTTTAGTGGTCTTGATGATTTTTACTAGTGTAGCAACATCATTGTATCTTTACTTTTCAAGCTTTGTGCCATTTATAGCCTCATATGACAAGGGAAGTGAAAGTTGTGACATGCTGACCAGAAAATAGATTCTGTCCTCGTGACTAGAAAAATCACAGAAAAATCCCAGTTCATATTTTTGAGATGATTTTTTTACACAGCATGCTCTATACAATTACGGAACTTTCGTATGTCCTCGTTTGTTTTTCACAGATTCTGTTCTGTTTTGCCTTTTCTTCATTTTTCAAACCTTAAGCTTGCTTTTTCTTTGCAAATTTTTTTTGTAAATCTTGAGAAACAATAGCTATTCAAGAATATCTTTATTTCCAGTAGAGGAAGAATTATTTTATTATGGGTACTAACCTAGCTAATCAGATTATGATGAGTTATGTATGAAGCGAGTTTTCAAGTGTGCGAGGGAAGGTGATGAAAGAAGATTAAGAAGTGTCAAGCGCTCAAGCTTGGGGATGCCCCCATGCATCCCCAAGAAATATTCAAGGAGATTCAAGCGTCTAAGCTTGGGGATGCCCCCGTGCATACCCTTCTCCATCAACAATTATCAGTTCGTCTTTCGTTTCACTATATTTTTATCACTTCATGCGTTATGTGCTATGCTTGGAGCGTCTCACTCTTAGGTTTTATTTTTAGATTTCTTTCGATTTGCTTGCTGTACATAACAAGTTAGAACCCATCTTTCTTTGTGTGGGAGAGAAACATGCCCCACTTTCAAAATCTAGAACACAACATAGGATTTTTCATGCTTATCTTTGATGTGTTTGTTCTTTATCTTTTTCATAGCTACTGTCTTGTTTTGATCTTAATTTTCATGCTTATCTTTTCAAAGAGCTTTTGTTTAGTTTGTTGCTGGAACTCTCTTGAGTTTTCATGTTTATCTTGTTTAAAGAGTTTGCTTGTTGCACTGAGTTTCGTGTCTTGACTTGAAGTAGGTAATTGAGGTTGCTATTCTTTTGTAGTAGTAACTTGCAATAGTAATGTTTGGACTTTTGGTGTCAAGAGCTTTAGCCTATTAGTGATAGATGTCGTATTTTGGGCAATCCGTGTTTATTTTCAAAACTTATAAATTAGTTGAGAACTTTAGCAACTAGATGGCTCACTACTCTTCTGAGGGGTCTAATGTTAGAGTACACTCGCATACCATGAGTCGAGGATGCGCAAGGATAACCAAACCCCCATACACTCCTCCTCGGGGTACTTGTCTCTTTGTGGTTGAGAGTTACAGATAATAAGTGCATGAGTTCTTCATACTAATGTGAGTATTCGAAAGTTGAAACTTCTACCTTCCCATTTTTTTCTAGCCTCTCCTGTGGCATAATTAGCATTGGTTTGCGCACATAATCTTGTAAATTGCCCAGCTGTAATTTGTTTACCTCGCATGGCCATTTTATCGTCTTTTGGGAGAGAGACATCACTAGTGAACATCATAGGACTCCGGTCCATATTTCCAATAATGTTTACACCTATCAATTTATTGCTTTATATACTTTTCCGTTGCTATCACAATCATTATTATCCCATGCATTTTATCCTTTGTAAACAACAAGGCCGGAGGAATTGAAAACTCCTCTGTACTCGTTGGGAAGCAAAGTTATTTGCTGTGTGTGTAGGTCCACGTGAAGTTAGCAACCTCGGTTGTAAACGGCGCCATTGTTCACTTCACCAGCTTCTTGTATCTGTTGGAGTCCTACTGGTTCGATACTAAACCTTAGCATCTTCGCTAAGGGAAACTTGTTGTTGTCTACATATCAACCTTCCACTTTGGGTAACCAACAAGGGGGCGTTAATTCATACGATCAGCTACATAAAAGTCGGAGGCAAGATCGTGAAGGAAAAGTTCAGGAAGAATCAGCCTAGCGTGAGCATGTTCAGCCACGTAACGCAGTTCCCGGGCGTCAAGCAGCCGGCTTTCAGTGTGAGGGATGCGTACTATGCCCTTCATCACATGAGGGATATTGTACATGAACAACACAACCTTACGTTGCCAAGTCATCTCAAAGCGTGGGCCAAAAGGAAGGCGGAAATCGTCGATGCAAATCTTAAGGAGGAGTTCATTCACATCCAAGCGCAGATGGCGACTATCATCTGTCATGAAGTACAAATGAGGGGGTCGATCTTCCACTCCAACATTGCACCATCCAATGAGGATATAGAAGTCCGCCTATAAAGGCCTTGCGTGACACAAGGCCTTTCATGACGAAAGAAGGATGCCGCCCATTCCCCGAGCCAAGTCAGAAGAAGTGACACTTTTATGTTATATATGGCAGTCGTTTGATGAATGTGTGCCCTACATGTAATTTGGATGTACTCTTTGTGTAGTAGACGATGGTAGTTTCAAATACTCTTGGTGCTCTTTATGTATAAAGGTCACTTCATATGCATTTTTATGCATATGTGCATGCTCCTGGCCATTGATCGACTTGCTTTATGTTGTTGATAAGAATAGATGCTATATTGCGTTGTTGTCCTTTGCTATGATTTCATATGGACGTGACCTCTAAAATCTTTGTTTTGTGCAGGTTGAAGAGCAAACAAGAGATGGTGAAGAAAGTAGCTTTCTATTTTCAATAATTGTTGGGCTCATTGTAATATTGTGATGGATGTAATCTTGTGAATCTTGTTGGCCTCTAAACCTTAGACGATGATGGATGTAATCTCTTGTATATCTTTGTAATAAGAATTATAATGCAATTCTTTTGTATAAATAATTGTTGGGCTCATTGTAATATTGTCTTTTGAATTTCTGTAATATGGTAAAAATATCTGTAATGTTTGTAATTATGTACTGTTTTATTCTTTTCTGTAATTATATTTTTTTGTCTTCTGTAACCAATTTAGTGGCGCATTATGTCTGGATTTAGTGGCGCACTAGGAATGCGCCACCCCTAAGAACCCTTAGGCGTGGCACATTTCAGAATGCGCTACCCCTAAGAGATTATAGGTGGCGCATGCTGAGATGCGCCACGCCTAAGGGCCTTAGGGGTGGCGCATCCAGAATGCGCCACCTCTAAGCCCTTATTAGTGGCTTATGGTTAGTGGTGCATCTCTAATGCGCCACTAAAGCCCTAAAAAGGACGCCACTAAAAGGGTATTCCCTAGTATTGGTCAAAGGCATTTTTGGTAAGAAACTGCTTACAATTTTCGTTTCATTCGAGAAACAATCCTTCTCAGTTTGGGCCACTGATGTGTTTGTGTCATGCTTGTTAGGTCTAGGGGACCCAATAATGGCTGATTTGCCAGCGAACGAATTCAGGGCGGTCATGAATGTTGTCTGATATCTCCATACTGGTGGGTGTCGGGAAATTACCTTTGCCTCAGGCTTACCGGAGATCCCCCAAGCTATTTCTAAGATGTTGGAAGAACTATCGAAGGTGCCGGCTTGGATCCAAGCATCAAAAAGATTAGTTTGTTGTAAAGGGGCTATGAGGTCTCTTGCGTTATGCAAGATATACAATCCTTCGTTTGAGCCGGTACCACTAATGGAGGGGGTTCCTGCTAGGAGAGCCAGTGGAAGATTGTCCGAGAAAGAATATTACTAGCGTGTTGCGAGAGCAACTCGCGTGGAGGCCTCTATCATAGCAAACGGTGTCTATATAGAGAGATTAGAGTTTAGATATGAAGAACATGGCCAGAAGAGCTCTATGCCGATTCCATGTCCTGTGGATTTGAATCCAGGTGGTTTTCGGATGCCTCTGGTGGACCTCTCGACTCCTTCTGTGGGGGTATCCCCCAATCCTGGATTGGAGAAAACTGGCAGTGAGAAGGAGTTCATTCCAGGAACTAGTAAGAGGTCTTGATGGGACAATTTTGTATGTAGCTTATCTTCTTTGTACTTGAGAAGGAACATGTGTAAAAATGCCTTGTTTATGCAAGTATTTATGTGTAGAGGAATTTTAGTACTGGAAAGTAAATAGCTCGTATAGAAGTCGGTTGTTCGCGTGACTTGGTCAATATCCTTTGATCGAATAAGTTCAGGGCCGGTTGGCTCCACGTTCGAATGACTTCGATTAACTTATTGATGAGGACATGGCTACCATAGTTACACCCACAACCCCTGCTAAAATATCTACTGGACCAATTACTAGAGATCGTGCACACCAATTGAATTATCAGATACTTTCGTTTCTTGGTAATTTTTCTAATGTTCATGTGAATATGATGCTGCCTAACGTAGATATATTTCTGTTGCTGACAAATGAAGGATCTAGCATGGACAAGAAGGATGAGCATTGGAGCATGTTCAAGCATGAAGATGATGAGGACATCACTATCATGGATATGACCATTAATTCCTCTATATTTAATCAAGAAATGAAGTAAATACAAAGGGGCATGATTGTGTGCTGTACAACAAGTTATTTCACGTCACTTTTGGTCCAAGAGAAGATAGAGACCAAGTCCCTCACGTCATGGACCCAGATTTGGACTGCAGAGATATACCCAATTTCAAACAGCAGCCGTTTCTACATACAAACTCCAAATTGGGTGACTCTTTTTGCTGGTGATAGATTATCTCGGGTAATTTCCAACCCAATTGGTTTCACCTTCAAATTCCTTCTGAACGTGGAGATATTGAGAAAACGTTTCGACCCAGCAGCAGAATCCGAGTCAAAGTCCAACTCAATAGATGTTGCATCACCTCCACATGGGCCCAAGCGCCTCCACTTGTAGAAAAAGGCCCATTTATCCCGGTTCCAGAGGCCCATTTGTCCCGGTTCCGGAACCGGGACTAAAGGGTCGTTACTAATGCCCAAAACCTTTAGTCCCGGTTTGCCCACGAACCGGGACAGACGGGCCTCCACGTGGCTGTTGTGGCTTGCCCAGGCGGGAGGCCCTTTTGTCCCGGTTGGTGCCACCAACCGGGGCCAAAAGACATCCACGCGACAGCATTTCAGTGGCTGGGTTTTGTTTTTTTTAAGGGGGCGGGGGGGGGGGGGGTTTAGGGGGTTTTGCAGGGTTAATTTAGGGGTTTCATATATTGTTTTAGCTAGCTAATAAAGAGAGGTGTGTACTCTCTTATCTTCGTGCTTGGTCGACGCTACGTACTATACGTATAGAGAGGACTCGACACGCTAGCTATTAAGCAAATGAAGAAACCATTACTATAAGTACAGAAGATCGATAATCGTCATGAACATATATATACAGAGAGAAGTGATCGACACCTCTCCTTCCCCGAGAGATTGGTCAAACAACAAGTTTTCGGATATCTATCCCTAGCTAACATCTGAACTCAATTTCCACAACTGAAATTAAGTTCCGTATAGTATTGCCCTTTCTTATCGAGGACGTGCTCAAGAAAGAATCCCGCCAACTCCTCTTGAATTGCTTTTATGCGATCTTCTGGTAGGAGTTATTCCTGAAGCTCCCACATGCATATTATATGAATAAAACTCAACACAAATTAAAATTGTGAACATAGTGTTGCTTACGCACATCAAAATCTTTTTTAGAGGCCACCTTTCTTAGAGAACGTCTCGTTGTAGATGTACCCGCAAATGTAGTATCCAAAAAGATTAGTCCCTTCTGGTTGGAACATCCACTTTATGAGAAATAGAGTTCAATTAATCAAACTGATAATCAAGTATTATAAATGGTATTGATGAAACGACTAGCTAGAATCAATGGGAGATGCGCAGAACTAGCTATAGTAGTACTTACTTTCGGGTATGAAAATTTCAGTTCCTTCGGCACTACTCTCGGAATTGTTTGGGTGAACTGTTTCCAAACCCTGCCATACACAAAGAAAATAATTATTACCTGATATCAGGAAATGAACAAAGTTGCCGATATATGATCGATTGAACTTACTTCGTGAGAATTTCAATGATCTCCGCATACTCATTGCGTTCTTTTCGTCTTGAGTCTAACACGGTTAATACTCCGTTCTCAACATCAATCTCTAGGAGAACATAGTGGAAGCTGTGCACGCATAAATAACTCATCAATTACATTAATATAACCTCGAGTATTAAGGAAAAGCGAATATGCACAAGACAGTATAGCACTCAGTTGAAGTTGTAAGGAAAGAGTATTTTCTGTTTGTTTTGATGTTGAAGCAAAGATTTTAGCAAGTTGGACTCGGGTATTGCGGGTTCAATTTTAACCACGGATGGATCAAATATATTTAAGTTAATGAACCCAATATTGTTGATTCCTTTTTTCTTGCATTCGACGATCTTCAATCTGCATGCATGATATAGAGGATAAATTATTTGTACATGATGAAAGAGTTGAGCTGTATATATATAGAGACTTAATTAAAGAAGTAGTAACTTACAGACAGTAGCAAGTGACGATTACTTTATCGATGGCCATTGCATTGTAAAGCTGGAATAATTCTTCAAATTCAACAGGCACCAGCTCAATTGCAACGAGGTCGTCCTGATTATCTTTAACCATAACGAACAAATTATCAAGACCACCAGATGACTTGCAGCAATCCAGGTACCAATTATGGAGTCTTCGCATCATAGTTGTTAGAGGAGTACCAGGTTTTACGAGAGGATGCCCGTACCGATATGTGTATACTTCCTCCATTGATTCAAACTGTATATCAGCGGGCATGTAATCACCAATTTTAGTACCGGTCGCCATCCCCTCGACGTCGACGATATCGTCGCTAAACACCTTCAACGGGGCAAACGATTGTTTCACCTGTTCGCCGAGCGGGGGAACTTTTTTCACTTTTTTTGTTACTGATCTCCTTTTGTCAGTTGTAGTGGTTCTGGTCTTTCGCGCTTCTCTCACTCTCTTTTTAAGAATGCATACATTGTTGTCATCCAGCAGAGGCGGTGGTGGTCGCATCAGGTTATCCACAGTGCGCTTCACTATCTCCGGATCTAACATCATCTTCTTCGAAGGTGCATTTTTTTTCTTATTGAAAAATACATCTACTTCTACTTTAACGATCTTCTCGTTTTCCTCCACGCTCCTATCGTATGGCCGCAGTTCAAGAGGCTTGAGAGATGCTGGACCGTATTGGTGTTTCCTCCCGGTGGCGCTGGATGTACCGCTAGACGTCGGAGCATTCGGAGCGGCGGCGGTTGTCTTTCTTTGTTTCTTATTACGCGCCGGAGCAGCCGAAGCGGGGGGGGGCAGCTCTCTTCTGCCCTTGCTGACGCGCCGAAGGAGGCGAAGGAGGTGGAGGAGGAGGCGGGTTGATGGGACGCGCCGGGGTAGGCGAAGGAGGCGGAGGAGGAGGCGGGTTGATGGGACGCGCCGACGCAGGCGAAGGAGGCGGAGGAGGAGCTGGCGGGTTGATGGTACGCGTCGGCGCAGGCGAAGAAGCAAGCGGACTGATGGGACGCGCCGGCGCAGACGAATAAGGAGGCGGTACCTGATGTCACCCGCCGTCCAGGTCGGAAGCCTGATTAATTCCTTTCGCCATAGACATGTAGTCTTCAGAGCCTGACTCAGGCGACTGTCCCCATCACCGGTAGGGTAGTCAAGCTCGAGCTCCTCATATCCCTCAACTATTTCATCGACCATCACAACGGCATAGCCTTGTGGAATCGGACGAGAGTGAAAAGTTTCTCCGCGAGGAGGTAGAACATTTCCGATAGCCTCCTTGGGTGTGAGGTGCGCGAATTTCGCCATAAGTTGGCAATCTTGAGTCTCCGTGATAGCATCCACGGGGAAGCTGGTGGGAGCCATCAACTCAGGCTGCGCAACAACAAGATCGGTGGAAGCCACGCTGCTTCTCCACTGAGATGGCGGGGTAGCTTCGTCAACTCGATGCCTCTCCTCTAGCGCTTTTACTCTTGCATTCAGTTGCTGCATTTCGTTGAGCTCCTTTTTCCTATTCCTTTCCCGGATTTTGTAACCGCCTGCGTCGGGAAATCCATACTTCCACGGAACGGAGCCTGCCGTTCCCCGTGTTCGTCCTGGGTACTCCGGATTACCGAGGGCCTCTGTGAGCTCGTCGTTCTCTCTATCGGGAACGAACGTTCCTTTCGCCGATTTGGCGAAATATTCCCGAAGCTTTTCTACCTTTGCGTCCAATTTTTTGTCCTTCCAAGCGGACTTCCCTGTTTCGGGGTCCAATGATCCCCCAGCCACGAAGAACCAAGTCTTTCCACGCGATGACCAGAACCATGTCTCTGGTGTGATCCCTCTTTCAATCAGGTCATGCTCAGCCTTGTCCCACGACGGGCTGGCTTTGAGGTAGCCACCTGACCCTGTGCGATGGTGAAACTCCTTCTTTGCAGCATTTAGCTTGTTTATCTCTGACATCTTCTTACTCTTCTCCGATTTCTTGTGGTCCACAAATGCGTCCCGGTGATCTTTTATCTTCTCATATTGACGGGTGAATATTGAAGTCTCATTTTTGTCGACAAACTTTATTTTCAAGTCATTCTTCCACCTCCTGAATAGTTCTACCATCTTATTAAGAGCATGAGCCTTGATCAATGGCTCTATAACTGGCTTTTCCTGATACTCCTCTGGCTGTAGGATGAAATTTGCCTTCAGCGTGTTCCAAAGTTCATCTTTCTGTCTATCGGTGACAAAAGACACTTCAGGGTATTTGCTCTTCGGCTTATTCCATTGGTGGATGCTGATCGGGATAAAGTCCCTAACGAGAACCCCACACTGAGCAGCAAATGCGTCCTTGGTCCGTTTGGGTTCAATCGGTTCGCCATCATTCCTGATCCCGGTGATCGTGAACTTTTCATCCGGGCCCAACCTTTTTTTCGGGCCTCGTCTCCTTACCGAACTTTGGCTCGATCCAGATACGGAGGGCTAGAAAAGAATAAAGAAGAGAGATAATATATATGTCTACATAGAAAATCAATTAATGCATCAATTCAATTAGCTAGTCTCATCAGCACATGCTATATATACTAATATATATACCTCGCCGGACTTTGCAACAGCTCCTTCCTCCGTTCGCTCATCATAGTCGTCATCATGGTCTACTTCTTCATCCTCGGAGCATGCTTCAATCTCTCCTTCCAGACCATTGGTGTCGTTCAGAAGCGACAAGGTCACATCACCTTCCTGGATGTTGTCGCCCATCGATGGTCCCGGTCCTTCTTGGATGTCGTCGCCCACCGACGGTCCTTCTGCTCCTTCGCGGATGATTTCACCCATAACGTCTTCTTCTTCTAAGTTTCTTCGACCATCGTCCATAGTTTCTGCAAAATATTACAACATATGACACTTAATATACAAACATGAGATAGCTAGCCATGGATTTGGATCGAAAACTTCGCACAATGCATCCTCTCTCGACTCGCCTTGGCGTTCCTAGACCCTCGACCCCTCGACGACCCTCGAACCCTCTATCTGCCACCCACTCGACCCACGACTTCTATCGATGACCCTCGATTGACCGTCTATGTACCGACGCATATAGTTCCCGATCCTCGACCCTCACGGCGATCCTCGACACCCTCTCGATCTCGATTTTCAAAAAAAGAGGATTCTATTTTTTGTTCTTCTCCTCTTATTTTTTTCTTCTTCCTCATCTTCTTCTCCTCCTTCCTCTTCTTATTTTTCTTCCCTCTCCTTCTTTTTATTTTTCCTTCTCTTCCTCTTTTCTTTTCCAACACTAGAACATTTCAACTTAGTAAAATTAAGACTAAATATAAAACAGAAAAAAATAAGATGAACAAAAAAATTATTTTCTATTTTCTTTTTCTCCTCTTTTTTTTCTTCCTCTATCCCTCTTCTTCTCCTCTTCTTATTTTTCTTTTTCCCTCTCCTTTTTCTTTTTTCCTTTTTCCTTCCATCTTTTTCTTTCTTCTCCCCCAACACTAGAACATTTTAACTTAGTAAAATTGAGACTTATAAAACAGAAAAAAATTGAGAGAACAAAAAAAATCCCCCCCACTGCTGCAGCCATCCATGGCACGCACGCCATGGCCGTGGCCATGGACGTCAGCCATCGGCGAGGGTGGCGAGGGGCAGACGGTCGGAGCGCCGAGGAGCGGCGAGGGGCAGGCGGCCGGAGTGCCGAGGAGCGGCGAGAGGTGGCCGACGGTTCCCTCCTAGCCATGGTGGCGCACAGGAGGAGCTCCCCTCTCGGCCATGGCGCGGCGCGGCGGCAGGTTAATTTGGGTGCAATGCAAGAGAGGAGAGGGGGATGGCGAGACGCTCACAGCGGGGGTGGCGCCGACGAGGTCGTCGACGTCGTCGGGGGCGGTGCGGCGGTGCGGCGCGGTAGTTGGGCAGCCTGACGGCGTCGGTTTCAACTCCGGCGTCGTCTGGGGAAAATGGCAAGATGAGAACTGAAAAATTCTAAGGGCCAGTTATATACCAGGAACATTGGTCCCGGTTGGTGGCACAAACCGGTACGAAAGGAATCCTTTGGTTCCGGTTCGTGCCACCAACCGGTACGAAAGGTCTTTTTCAGTAGCCCAATTCGCGGGAAAGAGAGACCTTTGGTACCGGTTGGTGGCACGAACCGGAACCAAAGGAGACCTTTTGTACCGGTTGGCGGCACAAACCGGAACCAAAGGTCGCCTTTCGTTCCGGTTCGTGCCACCAACCAGGACAAAACTTGCTCTGTCGTGGTGCGGTGCGATGTTTAGTCCCACCTCGCTAGTCGAGTGATAGCCGGAGTGGTTTATAAGGGCTGATGCGCGTACAATTTAGAGCTCCTCTCAACCGCAGGCTTTCGGGCCTACTCTGTTACTGCTTGCCTGTGGGCCTTCTGGGTCTTCTGTGGGCCTGGATCCTGGCCAATTAGTGGGTTTCTAGTTTTATCCAGGCCGTGTCAGCCCAGTAGGTGGCATTATTTTTCTCTGAAAAAGGACCTTTAGTCCCGGTTGGTGCCTCCAACCGGTAAGAAAGGCTTCTCCCACCGTAATTAACCACTAACTAACCCTTCAGACGAAAACACATGTGTTTCAAAGGCATTTCATTTTTATAAACTTATTTCAACTCAAGACATTTTTTGCATCCAACATGCAACATTCAAAGCCACATACTAAAATTTCAACCCTTTCTGACTTCATTTGCTATTTTTCATGCATTTAATGATTTAATTTGAGCTAAATGACCCTGTAATTGGAAAGCACTACAACTGAACTCAAAAAAGGTTGAAACTTGGCATGGTATCATCATTTGACCCACATAGCATGTGTGCAAAAGTTGAGAGGATTACGGCAAAAACTGGATGCACGTCGTGTACAAACTGGACCATCTCTTTCAAAGTACGAGGGTTTTCAGAAGAAAACACATCTGTTTCAAAGGCATTTAATTTTTCTAAACTTATTTCAACTCAAGACTTTGTTTGCATCCTACATGCAACATTCAAAGCCACATACTAAAATTTCAACCCTTTCTGATTTCATTTTCTATTTTTCATGCATTTAATGATTTATTTTGAGCTAAATGACCCTATAATTGGAATGCACTACAACTGAACTTAGAAAAGGTTGAAACTTGGCATGGTATCATCATTTGACCCACATAGCATGTGTGAAAAGTTGAGAGGATTACGGCAAAAAATGGATGCACTTCGTGTACAAACTGGACCATCTCTTTCAAAGTACGACGGTTTCAGACGAAAACACATCTGTTTCAAAGGCATTTCATTTTTCTAAACTTATTTCAACTCAAGAATTTTTTTGCATCCAACATGCAACATTGAAAGCCACATACTAAAATTTCAACCCTTTCTGACTTCATTTGCTATTTTTCATGAATTTAATGATTTGTTTTGAGCTAAATGACCCTGTAATTGGAAAGCACTACAACTTAACTCAGAAAAGGTTGAAAGTTGGCATGGTATCATCATTTGACCCACATAGCATGTGTGCAAAAGTTGAGAGGATTACGGCAAAAACTGGATGCACGTCGTGTACAAACTGGACCATCTCTTTCAAAGTACAAGGGTTTTCAGAAGAAAACACATCTGTTTCAAAGGCATTTAATTTTTCTAAACTTATTTCAACTCAAGACTTTGTTTGCATCCTACATGCAACATTCAAAGCCACATACTAAAATTTCAACCCTTTCTGATTTCATTTTCTATTTTTCATGCATTTAATGATTTATTTTGAGCTAAATGACCCTATAATTGGAATGCACTACAACTGAACTTAGAAAAGGTTGAAACTTGGCATGGTATCATCATTTGACCCACATAGCATGTGTGAAAAGTTGAGAGGATTACGGCAAAAAATGTATGCACTTCGTGTACAAACTGGACCATCTCTTTCAAAGTACGACGGTTTCAGACGAAAACACATCTGTTTCAAAGGCATTTCATTTTTCTAAACTTATTTCAACTCAAGAATTTTTTTGCATCCAACATGCAACATTGAAAGCCACATACTAAAATTTCAACCCTTTCTGACTTCATTTGCTATTTTTCATGAATTTAATGATTTGTTTTGAGCTAAATGACCCTGTAATTGGAAAGCACTACAACTTAACTCAGAAAAGGTTGAAAGTTGGCATGGTATCATCATTTGACCCACATAGCATGTGTGCAAAAGTTGAGAGGATTACGGCAAAAACTGGATGCACTTCGTGTACAAACTGGACCATCTCATTCAAAGTACGAGGGTTTTCAGACGAAAAAACATCTGTTTCAAAGGCATTTCATTTTTCTAAACTTATTTCAACTCAAGACTTTTTTGCATCCAACATGCAACATTCAAAGCCACATACTAAAATTTCAACCCTTTCTGACTTCATTTGCTATTTTTCATGCAGCTAATGATTTATTTTGAGCTAAATGAATCTGTGGCATTATTTTTCTCTGAAAAAGGACCTTTAGTCCCAGTTGGTGCCTCCAACCGGTACTAAAGGTTTCTCCCACCGTAATTAACCACTAACTTACCCTGTAGTACCGGTTGGTGCCCAGAACAGGTACTAAAGGTCCCCTGTAACCAACTAAATTAGTACCACCTCGCTAGCCGAAGTGGAGTTAGACATGTTTATAAGCACAGGTCCGCGTGGACTTATCGTAGCATAACAAGTTCACTAAACGACGTAAACGGAGAAATTCATCTGTATCCTGTACTCTGTCCGGGGTAAATTCGGACGGACCTCGTTTTGTTGGCAGATTTTCCAGATGTGCCCACGAGGTGGGGACCGTCTGTAAACCTGTATGGGATGAACATCCCATACTGGTATTACAGACGATCCCCGCCTGGCCGGTAGACTTTCCGGATTTGTCCACCAGATGAGGACCGTCTGAAATTTGCCTTGACGGTGTACAGGATGTGGAGTATTCTTCTGTTGACGTCCTGTAATGAAATTTATATACTTTTTTGTTTTTGTTTTCCAATCAAACAAAACACAAGGTTTGCCCTGCATACATCCTGACGGTGGCTCATGAGTGCGGATTTGTCAACCAGATGAGGACCGTCTGAAATTTGCCTTGACGGTGTACAGGATGTGGAGTATTCTTCCGTTGACGTCCTATAATGATATTGCTATATTTTTTTGTTTTTGTTTTCCAATCAAACAAAACACAACGTTTCCCCTACATACAGCCCGACAGTGGCTCATGAGTGCCAGCATATCAAATGCACCGTCGGACGTATGCAGGGAATCCGAATGATTTGTATTTGGTCGATGAAGTGAAAGATTTCTAACTAGATATATATATATATATATATATATATATAAGATCAACAAAACACACGGTTTCGCCTGGTTACGGCCCGACGGTGTGGCTCGTGAGTGCCCGCATATCAAAAGCACCGTCGGACCTCTACCAGGCGAATCCAAATGATTTGTATTCGGCCGATGAAATGAGTGTCGAACATGTTCGAGAGGTGGGCTATATATAGGAAACCACAAGCATGATCCAACGGCTCAGAAGCCTGATCCAACGACTCAAAAGCTCTTGAAAGAAACACGCAATCCGTGTGCTTCTTCCTGATTGGTTGGATCCAACGGCTCAGAAGCTTTATCCAACGACTCACAAGCGCTTGAATGAAACACGTGATCCATGTGCTTCTTCCTGATTGGTTGGATTCAAAATCGTGTACGGTTAAAAGCGCGTGGAAGAGGACTCCACGCAACGCCAGTCGCCACTAGTTCTTTTCTCGTGCACTCTTTCCCCTTCCGCGCCACCGCCACCATGCCACCCCGCCGCCGCCCACCAAGCTACCACGACGTCCGCGAGCGCTCGGACGGCACATTCATGGCGGCGATCACTTGCGCCAACAACGAGCGTGTGTGTCTCGGCAGTTTCTGGCATGAATATTTAGCCGCCCGCGCGTATGATGTTGCGGCGTGGAGGCTCGGCCGCCCGCAAGCGGAGATGAATAACCGCCGCTGTCGCAGCTTGGAAGAGGCGGAGGACATGGCAGATCCGCCGCTCCTCCTCACTGAAGAGGACCACCGCCTCCATCGTTGACGAGCGGTACTCGGCCACGCCTCGGAGCAGGACCAGCATGCCGTGCAGGATTGGTACGCGAGCCATCCCGGTGAAGCCTCGGAGGAGGCGGAACACTGGACGAGGCTGGCAGCCGAGAGCGCGGAGCGGCGACAGGAGCTTCATGAATGGCGGGAGGGGCGGCGGGCGGCCAAGTCGATGGCGGAGGACGAACTGGAGAGAGGTGCCTCCAACTGGCCCCTCAGTGACCCCCGCTGGATAGCGCTAGAGGATGACATCAGCTCCCTCACCGAAGAAAATTTCTCCGATGACGAGGAGGATTAGTTTTTTTATGTTCTAGGTTTGAGATGTTAAGTTGTTGAATGTTTTAAGTTTTCCACCATATGTTATAAGTTTCCCGCCACCATTCAATGATTTATTTTGGGCTTCAACCCTTTGTGACTTCATTTTCTATTTTTCATGCATTTAATGATTTATTTTGGGCTAAATGACCCTGAAATTGTAAAGCACTACAGCTAAACTCAGAAAAGGTTGAAACTTGGCATGGTATCATCATTTGACCACATAACATGTGTGCAACAGTTGAGAGGGTTACGGCAAAAGCTGGATGCACTTCGTGTACAAACTGGACCATCTCTTTCGAAGTACGAGGGTTTCAGACGAAAACTCATCTGTTACAAAGGCATTTCATTTTTCTAAACTTATTTGAACTCAAGACTTTATGTGCATTCAATATGCATCATGCAAAGCCACATACTAAAATTTCAACCCTTTCTGACTTCATTTGCTCTTTTTCATACATTTAATGATTTATTTTGAGCTAAATGACCCTGAAATTGGACTAATGCTTGTGGGCGAGCCTTTAGTCCCAGGTCGAGCCAAAAAACCGGACTAATGGTTGTGGGCCAAGAGAGAGGCCCATTGGTCCCGGTTCTTGTCTGGAACCGGGACATATGCCCCCAGACGAACCGGGACCAATGCCCCACGAGGCCTGGTCGGCCCCCCGGGGGCACGAACCGGGACGTATGGCCAAAATTTACCTTGGTGAAGATACCTAGGTTTATCGAATCAGCAAGACTCCAAGAGATACAATTAGGTGCCAACGGTGCCTAAAATTTTCCGGATGGTTTG
This sequence comes from Bromus sterilis, assembly GCA_950022295.1. Lineage (NCBI taxonomy): Eukaryota > Viridiplantae > Streptophyta > Magnoliopsida > Poales > Poaceae > Bromus > Bromus sterilis. The sequence continues at coordinate 285,482,650 of OX465596.1, forward strand.
AGTTGACGTGGACCTGCACACTAGCGAGGGTGTGTCCCCACGACTCCTACGGATGAGGGCGCCAGGTGCGCATCAAGACAAAAGGCCCGCTAAAATCCTCGAAAAGTCCACTACTAGCCCACTCGAGGCACCGACGAAGGAGTCCTCGAAGACTATGGAAGCCGCGACTTGGCGTCCAAGACTAAAACTAGATTAGGCAACTGTCTCTGTAACCTAGATGCACTCCTTGCGACCCAACCTAGTTATCAGAACCCTCTATTAGGTATGTGCTAGGATCAAGTCTCACATTGCATTCATATCAAAAATTTCAAATGAAATTGAAATGGGAGAGAGAACACCCCCCATATGAATTTAATTCAAATGGCCATTTTAAAAGTTGCTCCAAAAATTCCTTTTGCATTTTTGAAAACTCCCATAAATGAGTGTGATCACATATCAAGTGATGTGGAACCAATCCCATGCTCATGGATTTTTTTCAAATATTCAAACAGGAGCATGGAATTAAATAAATACCCCTATATGAATTTTAATTCAAATATTTTGAATTAAAAAAATGTTCAAACTCTGGATATGACTACCTACTGGTCATGTAATGCCATATCAAAGATTTGAGAATTTATCAAAATACTTTGCAATTTTATTTGCCAAAGCAAACAAATAGCAGAAAAGTAAAACAGAAAGAAAAATAGAAAAGGGCTCACCTGGCTTTCGGCCCAACTCAAGCCCCAGCCAACCCAGGCCCACTCCCCACATTGTCGTCAACCTCAAGCAGGGGCACGCACTGCTGCGTGCCGGCCATGCCGAGGCCACCGCCGACGCCGAGGACACGCAACTGCCTCCCTACTTCCTCCAACGTGTCCTGGAGACGCACTGCAACCGCCCCAGTCCTTTCCCCCTCTCGCCGCAGTCTCCCCCGCTCTCTGTGAGTTTCCTCCAATCCACCCGAGCGCCGCCGCAGTTCATCGTCGACGGGAACCACAGACAACACCGAAGATAGACCAGAAGAACGTGTCCCCCTTGCGCAACATCGTCGTCCACACCGATCTGGAGGAGATGTTGACCTAATCGAGCCTAAAGCCGTCGCAATCATCGCCAACGTCTCGCCGGAGCCGCCGCACGTCTTCTTCGATTCCGGCCACTGTGCGGCATCTCTGACTGCGCGAACGCCTCCGTTGCAACCGTGGTGGGCTTCTGCTTCACCTCATCTATTCCATGGCCACCCACTTGCTCTCTACCACCGTTTGCCATGGGATCCGAAGAACCTCGCCGCCGGACTGTTTGTCGACGCGCAGCCGTGAACAAAACGAGCTCGAGTTCATGTCCATCTTCTTCCCCATGCTCTGTTGCGTCGTTTGCACCCATCCCCTCTTCAAGTAGCACCCTTTAGCAAGATCCGCACCACGGCCGTGCTGCTGCCGCCGCTAGAGCTCGTCGCCGACGACGCTACTGGTGCACCCCAGCCACCATGGCTTGTTCCAATCGACGCGCAGGAGCCAGGGCTTCAATTTGGTGGTCTTGGCGCTTCAAATGGGCCACTGTGGCACTGTCCCCGCGAACTCCGCCGTGCTGGATGGTCGCTGGAGCCTCGCCGCCGGCGAGGTCCACATGGCCAGGGTGTTTAGTCACTAACCCCACACCCTAATCCCCCCACTAAGTCAATGACATGTGGGCCCTAGCCCCCTTAATCCCTCTCTGTTAGTTTAATTAAATAAGGTTTTAAACAGTCACTGACATTGTGGCCCCACCAGTCAGAGCCCCCCCTACGTCAGCATGACCTCACCATGACGCGATAAAAGTGTTTCTAGTTAAAGAATAATTCCAGAAAAGGAAGAAAATGCATTAAACTTTGCAAATTCATAATTAATTCATACTAACTCCAATTTGGACAAATAATATATGTAAAATTATCAGAAAATGCAAGGATTCTGAATATGGACTTTAATTTAATGTTTGAACAATTTAAATTTGGTGAACAGAAGTGCATATGGACTTCTTTTAAATTCAAATTTGAAGTGATTTTGCAAATTCCTTTGCAATGCACTTCTTTTAAATGGAATTGTCCACACATTGCAACCATGAACATCACCTTGCAACATTGATCATGTGAATGTGCATTGTACTTTGTATTGATCCTTTGATTGCTATGTTTGCTCGATAGAAGTGGAGCCGGAACCCGAGATCACCCCTCCGTTGAAGACATAGTGTACGAACCTTGTCAGCAAGGAAAGCAAAACCCCATTGATCATGTCCATAAAATACCACTTCCCTCTCAGTATCGCGTATGCATTGTGTAGGATGATTACCATGATACGTTTCTACCACATAGATGAACCCATTCCTTTGCATGACCTATCATTTTGTCAAAGTAGGAAGCAAACCACAATCCTAGCAGATGTAGGAGTTGATTGATATCATGTGGCCCCTGCTACTGTTACTGCTTATTGCATGCTTAGAGTGATACAATGTGGATATTGTTGTGTGAGTCGGAATTTGGAAATGTGTTGGTGAACTTGACCTAAACAAGTTAAACGATGAGAGGTTGTGTAGGAGTACACAGTGGGTTGTCTCGTTGAACACCGCCTTAAGACCGAGTTCTTGCATGGTAATCCAAGACAAACAGTACTACCACATGTTGGGCACATGGACCCCCACTCAACCTACTAACTCACCCCTTCTCGGTTCAATAAGTCGCAGTAGTTCGGAGTTCTGGTAGGTCTGTGGCACGGTCTACGAAGTGGAAGAACGTCTATTCAGACCGGCTTGGGACCCTGCACACATCTTCTAGGACCACATCGGTAAACCGGCCGGTTTAACGATGTGGAATCCAGCCCAAATAGGCGTCTCCATTGGACTTAGAGTTGGCTGTTTGGTAAAAGCTGTGGAAATTATCCTCGCCGACACCCGCTTGAAGGGTGAAGACATCCCGGCGGTAACTGATAGTTTCATGTGTGTAGCAGTACACCCCTGCATGGTTAATAAACTATTCGAATAGACACGTCCGTGGTAATGGACTATTTGGTTATCTGTTCTTGATTATTAGACAACTTCAACGGAAACTCTAAAACTTGCCAAGATAAGTGTGAGTGCTATGGTTTGCTTTCTTGTGGGAAGTCGAGGAAGGATCCATAGTGGTGTATTGATTGGGAGACTTGGATAGATGGACTCATGTACACTTCTTACCTCATTCTAGTATTCTTAGTACAGGATTAGCCAAGTCAAAGATGGCACTTCTGCATTGAAACCCCACCTCCCTTTGCCTTGAAACTTGAGCATGAGTAGTATAGTTCCTATGTAAGTCTTGCTGAGTATGAATTTTTACTCACGTTTGCTTATTTATGTTTTTAGATGAACCCACTGACCCCGAAGGTGGATTCTTCCTGGAGCTTGACGACTGATCAACCTAGTGTAGCCCCAGACAGAGGTCTATTTCCTCGTGGAAGGGCTTGTTTATAAACAAGGCTTCTTTAAGCCATTTGTTAATCTTGTCTGTACTCAGACCTAAGTTGCTTCTGCTTGAATGATGTAATGTTGGATCCCAGTCTTGTGATCTCTGTGTGTACTCTATATATAAGTCAATAAAGTTGTAAACTTTGTAGAGTTCATGCAATGTGTACCTGCTGTTTACACTGGACATGTATGATGCGTGTATGATTATAACGTGCATGTATTAGTGTGGGGTTCAATAGCTTAGTTGAGTTCTTTCCGGCGGTATTTTATACACCAAGTGGACCTTAAATGTGCGCAGCTTGGGGCATCGCGATACGATTGCTCGTGACTCAGTCGCGAGGCACACTTTTTGTATGATTGAGCCCGCCCGAGACCCCGACTAAGTGATCGGGCTGGAGTCTGATTCTGTAAGTTTTATAATTCAATCGAGAATATGGTTCAGACGACTTGTGTATGAGTATGGGATTTCATCGCCCATAATCATTTAGACATGTGAGCAGACGATGATGACTCATCTCAGTTGATCATCCGGCCTGGATGGGATGCCCCTCACGTTCGATGCTTTCCGAGAGTGTTCTGTGCTTGGCCTTGTCTGCTTAGACAAGTGGGTATGGCTCTCGGCTGTCCATATGATTGAACTGTGACAGGAATTACATATGCATATTCCGAGTCCCGACAGACTTGGTATCAAAGCAGTACTGACTGTAGGATTATCAGCCTTTGTTGAAGTCGAGTCTAGCCTTCTATAGTTATATAGTTACTCTGGGTATATGAGGGAACAACATAAGGCTTCATTTTGTCTCCTTACCCTCATCGTTCTGAGTTCTGAGTCACCCTCATCTTTTCGACGGGAAGATAGGACTAGGCTCATCTATGTCTTGCTAGAACATCTTGTTGGTTGCTTCCTTGTAGCCGCAGGAAAGTTGTGGTCAGTTGTCTAGAGTCTTTGTCCTTCCAGTTTTGGACTTCTTAGTGTAATTTCTTTTTCAATGTTGTGAGAATTTCCATTTCTCTTGAAATTATAGCCGTTATTCTGTCCGAGTCATTCCAGTTATCTTCCTAACCTGATGCATTTGCAAAATCATTCAACATCTTTTGACATTGATCTTATCCTTCAGGATGTCTCAAGGAACCCGTGGCCACCTTGGTCGTGCCCAAGCTCGTGGGAATGATCTGGAGGAAGAAAATCTTCCACTGTCACCCACGATGGCTTAGGTCCTCATGGAGGTTGAAAGAAACCGAAGGGATTCTCATGAGTTGTTGGGGGTCATTGCTCGGAACACTGCACAGCAGCGGAATGAGCTTGTGTCGTTGAATGACTTCATCCAACTTCATCCCCCAGTATTAAGCTATTCCACTGATCCCCTTGACGCCGATGACAGGCTTCGCAGCATCGAGAGAAAGCTCCATTCTAGACATGTTGCAGATGGAGACAGAATCAACTATGCCACCTACCACCTCGAGGGTGCAGATAGCTCTTTGGTGGGAGAACTTTCTGAATATGCATCCAGCTGGATAGTTGACTTCATGGAATGAGTTCTATGACGCTTTTCGCGAGCATCACATTCCTAGAGGACTCATGGACCGCAAGAGAGAGGAGTTCTGCAATCTCACCCAAGGAAGAAGGTCCCTTGATGAGTATAGTCGGAAGTTCAACCATCTTTCCTGTTATGATCCCGAGGAGGTCTCCATCGACTCCAAGAGCAAGAGAGGTTCCGCAAGGGACTCAATTATGGACTTCATCGTGAGCTCAATCTTCATGACTTCGCAACATTCTAGGTCCTTGTCAACAAGGCCATCAAGGCGGAGGATGTGATCACTCCCGGAGATTTCCGCAAGCACCCCAGAGATGATGGTTCTTCTAGTTCACGCCCTCAGAAGCGCAGAATCTGGATCCCCAATAGTATGTTCCACCAGAACAACCCACCGAGGCCATCCTTTGTGGAGCCTCGTCCACCAGCTCCATTTCCCACTGCTCCACCTAGCAACCCAGCTGTCCGCCCTATCTACGGAGCATGTTTCAGATGTGTCCAGCCAGGTCACTATTCTCGTGAGTGCCCCATAAATAAGAAAGCTCCACCCCATGCCAAAGGGAACCCCAATGTTCGTGCCAAGCCACCCCCGAAGGTCTCCACCGCCAAGCCATCTACTTCCACAAATCTTGGACGTGTGAACCAAATCTCATCTGAGGAGACTGATGGTACTTCTGACGTCATTATATGTACACTCCCCGTCAATTATGTTCCTACTTCCGTCCTTTTCAATCCAGGATCATCTCACTCATTCATGTCGGAGACTTATGCACTTCGTCATGATGTATCCTTTGATGAAATGGTCACCCCAATGATTATTCAAACTCCTGGTTCCATATGGAAAACTAATAGAGTTAGTCATGGCAATCAAATTGCAATTGAGGTTTTAGTATTCCTTGCTTCACTTATAGCCCTCAAGTCTTCAGACATTGATGTCGTCCTTGGTATGGATTGGTTATCAAGGAAAAATGCTTTCCTTGATTGTAAATCCAAGTCAATTAAACTTACCAATCCTTCAGGCCAGACAATAGATTACACCTCACCAAGATCGAGAACCCAGATGCATTCTTTGAATGTGCTTCCCCTTCAAGACCTTGAAGATATTCCGGTGGTTCGTGACTTCCCGGACGTCTTTCTTGAAGAGCTGTCGGGAATGCCACTCGACAGATGTGTAGAGTTCATAGTGGATCCTATGCCAGACACAACTCCAATTTCCAGACGCCCATACAAAATGGCCCCACGTGCGTTAGCTGAGCTTAAAATCCAACTTGAAGCTTTGTTGGCAAAAGGCTTCATCCGCTCTAGCTCATCTCCATGGGGTTTCCCCGTTCTGTTTGTAACGAAGAAATATGGAACAGAAAGGATGTGCGTAGACTAACGCATGCTAAATCTAGCGACGATAAAGAACAAGTACCCACTTCCCAGGATCAATGATCTTTATGATCAACTTTCTGGATCCTTAGTCTTCTCCAAGATGGATTTGAGATTAGGCTATCATCAAATCAAAATTAGAAACGAGGACATTCCCAAAACGGCTTTCACTACTCGTTATGGTCTTTACGAGTACACCGTCATGTCCTTTGTTTTAACCAATGCCCCCGCCACTTTCTCGCGCATGATGAATTCGATCTTCATGGAGTACTTGGATAATTGTTTTGTATTTTATCTTGATGACATTCTCATCTACTCAAAGAATGAAGAAGAACATGCCGAACATCTTAGGCTGGTGTTGATGAAACTTCGAGACCATCGCCTTTATGCCAAGTTCTCTAAGTGTGAATTTTGGCTACTAGAAGAGACCTACTTAGGCCACGTGATTTCTGCAAAAGGCATTGATGTGAATCCCGAGAGAGTTCAGGTTGTCCTTGACTGGACTGCACCTGAATCGGTTAAGCAAGTTAGGAGTTTTCTTGGCTTCCCAAGCTATTGCTGCCGCTTTGTTGAGAACTTCTCCAAAGTTGCAAAGCCTCTAACTGAACTCCTCAAGAAAGATAAGAAATTTGAACGGACCCCCAAGTGCGAGGAAAGCTTTCAAGAGCTAAAAAGAAGATTGCCTTCTGCACCCATACTTGCGCCTCCAGACACCAAAAGGGATTTTGAGATCTATTGTGACGCTTCAAGGCAAGGGTTAGGGTGCATACTTATGGAAGATCGAAATGTGGTAGCATACGCTTCACGCCAGTTGCGTCCACATGAAGAGAACTACCATACCCATGATCTTGAACTCGCTGTCGTAGTTCATGCCTTGAAGACTTGGATAAATTACCTCCTTGGTAATCGTTGTGAGATCTATTCCGACCACCAAAGCCTCAAATACATTTTCACCCAGCCAGATCTTAATCTCAGGAAAAGAGGCTGGATAGAGTTGATAAAATATTATGACTTAGGAGTTTCTTTCACCCCAGGAAAAGCAAATGTCATGGATGATGCACTAAGTCGTAAGTTGTATTGTAGCAACCTCATGTTACAACAGTGTCAACCACTTCTTCTTGAGGAATTTCAAAAGCTCAATCTCGGGATTGTTCCTCATGGCTTTCTTTCTACATTGGTGGCGAAACCAACCCTTGAGGATAAAATCATAGCCGCCCAGAAACGTGATAGTGGTATTCGAGAGATCAAGAAGAACATTCCTAGCGGAGTTGCTAAATTTTTCTCCATCAATGATCAAGGTGTCGTTTTCTTTGGCACTCGATTAGTTGTACCACGAAAACACAACCTTAGGAGGCTGATTCTTAAGGAATCTCATGACACTCCCCTTTCGATTCATCTTGGTAGCACAAAGATGTACCGAGACCGACGCCAGAGATTTTGGTGGACTAGGATGAAGTGAAAAATTGCTCAGTTTGTTGCTAAATGTGATGGTTGTCGTTGCATTAAGGCCGAACATCAAAGACCTGTTGGCACTCTTCAACCATTGCCTATTCCCGAGTGGAAATGGGACAAAGCCAGTATGGATTTCATCACTGGATTTCCAAAAACCCAGAAAGGAAATGATGCCATCTTCGTTGTCGTTGATAGACTTTTCAAAGTTGCTCACTTCCTTCCCGTTCGCGAGTCTATAACTGCGAGCCAGTTAGCGGACTTGTATGTCTCTAGAATTGTGTCTCTTCATGGTGTTCCTTTGGAAATCAATTCTGATCGTGGTAGCCTTTTCACCTCTAGATTCTGGCAAAGCTTCCAGAATGCTATGGAAACTCATCTCTCCTTTACCACAGCTTTCCATCCTCAGTCTAGCGGTCAAGTTGAAAGGGTTAACCAAATTCTTGAAGACATGCTCAGAGCTTGTGTTATCTCATTTGGAAAGAATTTGGAGAACTCTCTTCCATTCGCCGAATTTTCTTATACAAATAGTTTCCAATCTAGTCGGAACATGGCTCCTTTTGAATTCCTCTATGGACGACGATGTCGAACACCCCTAAACTTGTCAGAAACCGGTGAAAGACAATTCTTTGGACCGGATATGATCAAGGAAGCAGAAGAGCAAGTTTGCATTGTTCATGATCAATTAAAAGCAGCCCAGTCTTGTCAGAAAAGCTACTATGATCGTCATCATAGGCAAGAAAGATACAATCTGGATGAGAAGGCTTACCTTTGGGTTACTCCTCTGAAGGGAACCCAACGATTCGGTATCAAAGGCAAGTTGGCCCCATGTTACATTGGACCTTTCTTCATTCTTGCTAAACGTGGAGAAGTTGCCTACCAACTTGAACTACCGCCACACCTTTCCCGAGTACATGATGTATTCCATGTGTCACAACTCAGGCGTTGCTTCAAGGACCCCATCCGCGAAGTCGACCATGAAATGTTGGATCTCCAAGATGACCATTCTTATCGGTATTACCCTGTTCGTATTCTTGATTCAGCAGAGCGTGTCACTCGTCTTCAGAAGATTAAGTTTCTGAAAGTGCAATGGTCACACCACTCTGAGAAATAAGCCACGTGGGAAGGAGAAGACCGTATCAGTGTCGAGTACCCCACCTTCCTCCCGATGACTTCTGAATCTCGGGACGAGATTCTTTTGAGTGGGGGCGAGTTGTCAGAACCCTCTGTTAGGTATGTGCTAGGATCAAGTCTCACATTGCATTCTTGTCAAAAATTTCAAATGAAATTGAAATGGGAGAGAGATCACCCCAGATGAATTTAATTCAAATGGCCATTTTAAAAGTTGCTCAAAAAATTCCTTTTGAATTTTTGAAAACTCCCATAAATGAGTGTGATCACATATCAAGTGATGTGGAACCAATCCCATGCTCATGGATTTTTTCAAATATTCAAACAGGAGAATGGAATTAAATAAATACCCCTATTTGAATTTTAATTCAAATATTTTGAGTTTAAAAAATGTTCAAACTCTAGATATGACTAGCTACTGCTCATGTAATGTAACACCCCAAAAATCGGGTTATTGATTTTTGTGCTGTTATTCCTTCCTAGCTTTTTCTCCCGATATTTTTCCCCTGGAGTATGGTTTATGAACAGAAGAATCCAAACAATCCTTGACCTTGCAACCCTTTTCTCTGCCCCTTTGCAAGGCAAGATCCCTCCCCAGACCCTCAACCCCGGATATGCAAGGATATTGCCACGTCAGGTCCAATGTTCTTCATATCAGCTTAATTCCATATGTGCCAATCGATGGAATTAAATCCCGGAAAATACCTGGACATCTCTAAAGGTTTTGCAAACTTGTGGAAATGATCTTGGTTATCCTCTTGACCTCTCCCAAAGATATTGGCTATGATTGAATAAAGGAAATTGTGATTTTCTTTATAAAGCCAACAATTCCCTTTTTAGCCCATTTCCAAAGGAGCTACCATTTTGGTTGCCCCATTGGTGCTCAAATGAATTTTGGAGCTCCTAGTACCCAACCCATGGCCATTTATATCAAAACATGGGGTTCCATAGTTCAAAGTTTGAGCATAGCTTCCATTTGCAAATTCAGGGCAGAATAGCACTTTCCAAAGGAAGTGTTATTTATCTTTGTCCATTGCCTCCCAAACTTTTTGTGCCATTTCCCCTGCCCATGTTATTGTGTTGTACCAAATTTGAGCCCTAATGGCCAAGATACTATTGCACAATAAATTACCAAAGTTTATGTCTAGCAGGCAACTTTGTGAAGGAAGTGCAAGCTATCCTTGTCCATTTGAGCTGAAATTTTATGTACATACTTATCCTAGTGTATGATCAGGCTCTGCCAAATTTCAAGCCAAGGGGACTAGTGTGCTAGCCACACCACAGCACAAACACCTTCTGCCTAGTTGGTGCATTTGTAAAGGAAGTGGTATGTTCAGTGATCCATTTCTGCTCGAACTTGGCAGAGATAATAACCATTGGATAAGATTGCTATGAAACAAGTTCCAGACCATTTCACCAGGTGTGCCTCCCCCAGTTCAGCACAAACACTTTGCTGTGTGACCCATGTCATGTCACTTTCAGTGGCTCCATGCCATGTGTGCCCTGAAAAGTGAGTGTTGTAGCTTCTTGAGATGTCACATAGCACAGTGGACATGGTCCCAGGCCAAAAGCATGCTCTGGACACGTGGGTGCCTGGGTGACCATGCACATGGCGTGCTCTGAAGGTGTTTGCACTGTACCCTGATTTTCCGTGTCCGGTTCTTCGTGTCTAATCATGTCCAGTGTGCTCCCCAAGTTGGTCCTGGTCACCGCGTCCGCTCCCACCTTATTTTGTTGCTCCTGAGCACTTGTGCGGACATGCGATGCTCCGCGAGCTGGCCGACGCGTGGCCATGCTCTCGATTCTTCGAGCTCGTGCTCGAGCCTCTCCCCGGGCTATAAAAGGAGCACCCTCGAGTCCCTGGCCGCCCGTGCCTTTCCTCGCCGCCATGGTCGCCGCCGGCTACGGCTGGATCCACGACGCGCCCAGCTACCTGATCCCAGCACCGAACCCGTCACCCTACCCCTCCTCTTTGCGATCCCTACCGCTGGAAGCATCCGCCGTCGTCCCGCTCGGCTCGGACTAGGCCCTGCCGCTGCCGCCGCCCCGGCCGCCCCGACTTGGCATCGGCCCCGGCCCCGTGCTGGCCACCCCACGCAGCCCGCGGACACCGGACGGTGTAGCCTGGAGAACGCCGTGCCCCGCCGTCCTCAGTGGCCCCGCCAGCAGCAGTCCGGCGGCAAGCATCGGCCTGCCTGCCCTGCTCGGACCGCCGTGCTCTGTCTCCAGTGAGAAGAAGAGAAACAGAGGAGGGAGAGATCTGAAACAGAGGCCTGACGGGCGGGCCCCACTCGTCAGTGGGAGAAGCCTCGGGCCCCGTGTCCGCATATTCCATGGAATACGTCTTCCCGTTCGGAAAGCGTATCGTCTTCCCATTCGGGAAGCGTATATTGATTTCCTCTTGACCTGTCCCAAAGATATTGGCTATGATTGAATAAAGGAAATTGTGATTTTCTTTATAAAGCCAACAATTCCCTTTTTAGCCCATTTCCAAAGGAGCTACCATTTTGGTTCCCCATTGGTGCTCAAATGAACTTTGGAGCTCCTAGTACCCAACCCATGGCCATTTATATCAAAACATGGGGTTCAATAGTTCAAAGTTTGAGCATAGCTTCCATTTGCAAATTCCGGGCAGAATAGCACTTTCCAAAGGAAGTGTTATTTATCTTTTCCGATAGCCTCCCAAACTTTTTGTGACATTTCCCCTGCCCATGTGATGGTGTTGTACCAAATTTTAGCCCTAATGGCCAAGCCAATAGTGCACACTAAATTCCCAAAGTTTCTGTCCAGCAGGCAACTTTGTGAAGGAAGTGCAAGATATCGTTGTCCATTTGAGCTGAAATTTTGTGTACATACTTACCCTAGTGTAAGATGAGGCTCTGCCAAATTTCAAGCCAACGGTACTAGTGTGCTAGACACACCATAGAACAAACACCTTCTGTCTAGTTGGTGCATTTGTGAAGGAAGTGGTATGTACAATGATCCATTTGTGCTCGAACTTGGCAGAGATAATCACCATTGGATAAGATTGCTATGACACAAGTTCCAGACCATTTCACCAGGTGTGCCTCCCCTAGTTCAGCACAAACACTTTGTTGTGTGCACCCATGTCATGTCACTTTCAGTGGCTCCATGCCATGTGTGCCCTGCCAAGTGAGTTATGTAGCTTCTTGAGATTTCACATAGCACAGTGGACATGGTCCCAAGCCAAAAGCATACTCTGGACACGTGGGTGCCTGGGTGACCATGCACATGCCGTGCTCTGCAAGGTGTTTGCCCTGTACCCCGATTTTCCGTGTCCATTTCTTCATGTGTGATCATGTCCAGCGTGCTCCCCAAGTTGGTCCTGGTCACCGTGTGTGCTCCCGCCTTGTTTTTTTGCTGCTGGGCACTTGTGCCGACATGCGATGCTCCGCGAGCTGGCCGACGCATGGCCATGCTCTCGATTCTTCAAGCTCGTGCCCATAAAAGGAGCACCCGAGCCCTTCCCCTCAGCAGCAGCACCACCCAGACCTATCCCCCTCGAGTCCCTGGCCGCCCGTGCCTTTCCTCGCCGCCATGGTCGCCGCCGGCCACGGCTGGATCCACGCCGCACCCTGCCACCTGCTCCCAGCACCGGACCCGTCCCCCTACCCCTCCTCTTATCGAGCCCCGCCGCTGGAAGCATCCGCCGCCGTCCCGCTCGGCTTGGCCTAGGCCTCGCCGCTGCCGCCGCCCTGGCCCGGCCGGAGTGCCCCGGCCACCCCGACTTGGCCTCGGCCCCGGCCCCGTGCTGGCCACCCCGCGCCGCCCGCGGCCACCGACCGGTGCAGCCTGGACAACTCCGTGCCCCGCCGTCCTCAGCGGCCCCGCCCACAGCAGTCCGGCGGCGAGCGTCGGTTGGCCTGCCCTGCTCGGCCCGCCGTGCTCTGTCTCCAGCGAGAAGAAGAGAAACAGAGGAGGGAGAGATCTGAAAATGAGGCCTGACGGGCGGGCCCCACTCGTCAGTGGGAGAAGCCTCGGGCCCGCGTGTCCGCGTATTCCATGGTATACGTCTTCCCATTCGAGAAGCGTATCGTCTTCCCATTCGGGAAGCGTATATTGATTTCCTTCAGCCAGTAATGCGCTTTCGTTAAACGAAAGTGTATTACTCTCTTCTGCAGGACGAAATGCATTTTCTCTGCTTCGAAAGCGTATTTCCGTGAAAGCGCTTTCTCTCTCTAGAACCGAATCTGCTAAAGTGTGGACGTTCAACCGATAAGCCCCGTTTGTTGCTTATCGAACGAACGGCCGTATCTCCGCGGCAGTGACTCCAATTGCGGTGATTCAAGCGCGTAGGTTCTCAGTTTTTCGAGCCCGTTCCGTTGGTGCAAATTTCATGATGTGTTTGCATTGTGAGATTTACGCTTTTTCCCCCGGATGTCGTTAGGCTTCGCCGGAGAATCATTGATCCCGTCGGATATTTTCTGAAGGTGATCGCACGTCCGTCCGGTGGATTCTTCGACCCACCCCCCGGGGGCATGCAAGCCATCTAATATATTCACTAAGCATTGTGCCATTTTGTTCTTGTGTGTTTAAAATGTGATCTTGTCATGTTGCTTTAACGATGAACTAAACCCGGATCTGTTAACTTGACTTGACATGCTTATGCCATGCTTGTGTTCTATGTTTATGTCAATCATGATATGTTCACCCGTGAGTATCATGCTTATGTTATTGATAACCTGTCTACTGGATATGAAAATGATCATTCCATGTTTACTGGATAGTATCATGACCATGTTGTTCATGTTAATTATATCATGCTTATGCCGGTAGTTTTAAATGTGTTGACCTTATTGATGCTTTAATATCCATGCTTACTAGATTCATACCATGCCATGCTAGTGGTTGCACGTGTTTGGTGGTAGTGTTATGTGCATGCCATGTTGCCTTGTTCAATTTATGCTGCAAGAACTAATGCTAAAACTTGATGAACATAATATAACCGTTGACCAAGTTCCACCGAACCGGGCTTTATTCGTGCAGCAACATTTGCCTATATGGGCGGGCCTTATCTTGGGTTATCGTAGTGCCTTATACGAGTATCACCAAAGAGGGGAGGTTATGCATGCACGCTACCCTGACCCGGTAGGTGGTGATAACCTTGACATCCAGAGTTGTTTACCCGGGAGTCCCCGTTCGGGACAGTGTTTGCCACAAGGTGGCCATTTGCCAAGAGTTTGGCCGGTGTCTGGAGGACACAGGGATACCCAAGACAGTGTGTCGATGATACCGTAGGGAGGTTACGCGGTAGTTGTGTTTCGTTGGAGAAGTCCTAGCCCACTCTTGCGGAACGAGTTCCATGGATCCTGTGGGACAAGTTCCGGAGTGCTGGGTGGAGGAAGAACTCCATAGTGTGGGTAAATTGCACAAACTCTGCAGAGTCACAATCTATTTGAATAGCCGAGTCCTCGGTCATGGGACACATTTCGTACTAGGTCAAACTATGGTCAACAAAAACCGGTATAATAATGGTGCTGAGTTGCTGGTCATGCGATGACCGGATTGGTTGGGTGGTAACAGAGGACACCTAACCCGTTGCATGGTCATGCGATGGCCGGAATGATTGGGTGGTAACATAAGGACACCTAATCCGTTGAGTGGAAATGCGATGACCCGTCACTTGAAGGTGGAGTCGGTAATGACTCCGAGGTAAGCTGCATGGTCATGCGAGGATCATGAGTGTTCCATGTGTTGTTTGCACTAGTCTTAATCATGGTAGAATGCTCATTTCATTATGATGATATTGATTATTCCATGTGTTGATTGTTATTGCTCTGGTTTTTCTCTTAATAGTATGCTAGATTCATCATGTTAATATTGTCCAGATTCATCATGTTAATATTGTTTAAACTGCTATGCCATGATAACTAATATACTCTAATAACTTAAGGCATGCCTGAATGCCATGGATTGCTTTGCTTGTTGTATATGTAACTTGGTTTGCTTGTTTGCGAGTACATTCAAACGTACTCACATGTCTTTCATCCCTGGCTATTCGCGTAGCCATATTTTCAGGTTTACCTGAGGATCCGCTTTCCCTAGGAGGAGTCGAGCGTTTGCGAGCTAGGAAGAGTAACCCAGTCAGATCCCTGTGGATTGGAGCCGCTCCGTGTCCGTGTTGCCATAGACAGTTTATATTCCGCTGACCCCATCTCTGTAATGAACCATCTATGGTGGTAATATATTGATTCAAGCCACTTTGCCTTATGAATCCTTTTACAGTTGTGCCTATGTTCCTGGTACGTGTTGTAAGCGCGCACACCAGAGTGATTCCTGGGCTGGTGTGTGGGCGACACTCGTCTGTGTACAGTGGTATTCAGGCGGGGTGTCACATGTAATGCCGTATAAAAGATTTGAGCATTTATAAAAATACTTTGCTATTTTATTTAGCAAAGCAAACAATTAGCAGAAAAGTAAAACAGAAAGAAAAATAGAAAAGGGATCACCTGGCTTTCGGCCCAAATCAAGCCCCAGCCGGCCAAGGCCGACTCCCCACCTTGTCGTCTACCTCAAGCAGGGGCACGCACTTCTGCGTGTCGGCCATGCCGGGGCCGCCGATGATGCCGAGGACACGCAACTGCCTCCCTTTTACCTCCAACGTGTCCTGGAGACGCGCTGTAACCGCCCCAGTCCTTTCCCCCTCTCGCCGCAGTCTGCCCCGCTCTTTGTGCGTTTCCCCCAATCCACCCGAGCGCCGCTGCAGTTCATCGTCAACGGGAACCGCAGCCAATGCTAGAGATAGACCAGAAGAACGTGTCCCCCTTTCGCAGTGTCGTCGTCCACGCCGATCTGGAGGATATGGTGACCTAATCGAGCCTGAAGACGTCACAATTGTCGCCAACGTCTCGCCGGAGCCGCCGCGCGTCTTCTTTGATTCCGGCCACTGTGCAGCATCTCCGAGTGCGCCACCGCCTCCGTTGCAACCGTGGTGAGCTTCTACTTCACCTCATCTATTCCATGGCCACCCCCTTGCTCTCTACCACCGTTTTCCATGGGAGCCGATGAACCTCGCCGCCGGGCTGCTTCTCGACGCGCAGCGGTGAACCAAACGAGCTCGAGTTCATGTCCATCTTCTTCCCCATGCTCTGCTGTGTCATTTGCACCCATCCCCGCTTCAAGTAGCGCCCTTCAGCAAGATCCGCACCACGGCCGTGCTGCCGCCGCCGCTAGGGCTCGTCGCCGATGACTCTACGGTGCACCCCAGCCACCATGGCTTGTTCCAATCGACGCGCAGGAGCAAGGGCTTCGATTTCATGGTCTGGGCGCTTCAAATGGGCCACTGTTTAGTCACTGCGGACTCCTCCATGATGGATGGTCTCAGAAGCCTCGCCGCCGGCGAGGTCCACGTGGCTAGGGTGTTTAGTCACTAACCCCAGACCCTAATCCCCCACTAAGTCAATGACATGTGGGACAGAGCCCCCTTAACCCATCTCTGTTAGTTTAATTAAATCAGGTTTTAAAAAGATTTACTGACATGCTGGCCCCACCAGTCAGAGCACCCCATGCGTCAGTATGACCTCACCATGACGCGATAAAAGCATTTCTCGCTAAGAATAATTCCAAAAAAGGCAGAAAATGCATTAAACTTTGGAAATTCATAATTAATTCATACTAACTCCAAATTGGACAAATAATATATGTAAAATTATCAGAAAAATGCAAGGATTCTGAATATGGACTTTGATTTCATGTTTGACCAATTTAAATTGGGTGAGCAGAAGAAAATGTGCATATGGACTTCTTTTAAATTCAAATTTGAAGTGATTTTGCAAATTCCTTTGCAATGCACTTCTTTTAAATGGAATTGTCCACACATTGCAACCATGAACATCACCTTGCAAAATTGATCATGTGAATGTGCATTGTACTTTTTATTGATCCTTTGATTGCTATGTTTGCTCGATAGAAGTGGAGCCGGAACCCGAGATCTCCCCCTCCGTTGAAGACACAGTGTACGAACCTTGTTAGCAAGGCAAGAAAACCCCTATTGATCATGTCGATAAAATACCACTTCCCTATCAGTCTCGCTTATGCATTGTTTAGGATGATTACCATGATACGTTTCTACCGCATAGATGAACACAATCCTTTGCATGACCTATCATGTTGTCACAGTAGTAAGCAAACCACAATCCTAGCAGATGTAGGAGTTGATTGATATCATGTGGCCCCTGCAACTGTTAGTGATTATTGCATGCTTAGAGTGATACAATGTGGATACTGTTACGTGAGTCGGGATGGTAGTGATCATGTTGATGATGGTGTAAATGTGTTGGTGAACTTGACCTAAACAAGGTGAACGATGAGAGGCTCTTGGGCACATGGACCCCCGCTCAACCTACTAACTCACCCCTTCTCGGTTCAATGAGTCGCAGTAGTTCAGAGTTCTGGTTGGTCTGTGACACGGTCTGCGAAGTTGAAGAACGGCTATTCAGACCGGCTTGGGACCCTACACACATCTTCTGGGACCATATCGGTAAACCGGCCGGTTTCACGATGTAGAATCCAGCCCAGATAGGCGTCTCTGTTGGACTTAGAGTTGGCTGTGAGGTAAAAGTTGTGGAAATTATCCTCGCCGACACCCGCTTGAAGGGTGACGGTATCCCAGCGGTAACCGATAGTTTCATGTGTGTAGAAGTACACTCCTGCAGGGTTAATAAACTATTCAAATAGCCGCGTCCGCGGTAATGGACTACTTGGCTATCTTTGCTTGATTATTAGACAACTTCAACGGAAACTCTAAAATTTGCCAAGATAAGTGTGAGTCCTATGGTTTGCTTTCTCGTGGGAAGTCGAGGAAGGATCCATAGTGGTGTACTGATTGGGAGACTTGGATAGATGGACTCGTGTACGCTTCTTACCTCATTCTGGTCTTCGTAGTACAGGACTATCCAAGTCAAAGCTGACACTTCTGCATTGAAACCCCACCTCCCTTTGCCTGAGCATGAGTAGTATAGTTCCTACGGAAGTCTTGCTGAGAACAACTTTGTACTCATTTGCTTATTTATGTTTTTAGATGAACCAACTGACCCCGAAGGTGGATTTTTTTTCTGGAGCTCGACGACTGATCAAGCTAGTGTAGTCCCAAACAGAGGTAGGTTTCCTCGTGGAAGGGCTTGTTTATAAATAAGGCTTCTCTAAGCCATTTGTTAAACTTGTCTGTACTCAGACCTAAGTTGATTCCGCTTGAATGATGTAATGTTGAATCACAGTCTTGTGATCTCTGTGTGTACTCTATATATAAGTCAATAAAGTTGTAAACTTTGTAGAGTTCATGCAATGTGTACCTTCTGTTTACACTAGACATGTATGTTGCGTGTATGATTATAACGTGCATGTCTTAGTGTGGGATTTGATAGCTTAGTTGTGTTCTTGACGGCGGTATTTTATACACCAAGTGTCCCTTAGATGTGCGCAGCTTGGGGCATCGCGATGCGATTGCTCGTGACACCGACTAAGTGATCTGGCTGGAGTCTGATTATGTAAGTGTTATAATGGTTGAGGCGACTTATCTATGAGTATGGGTTTTGACCGCCCATAATCATTTAAACTTGTGAGAGGATGATGAGGACCCATCTTAGTTGATCATCCGGCCTGAATGGGATGCTTTCAGAACCCTCTGTTAGGTATGTATTAGGATCAAGTCTCACTTTGCATCATGGAAAAATTTCAAAAAGAAAATGAAATGGGAGAGAGAACACCCCCCAGTTGAATTTAATTCAAATTGTCAGAATAAAAGTTGCTCCAAAAATTCCTTTTGAATTTTTGAAAAGTCTCATAAATGAGTGTGATCACATATCAAGTGATGTGGGACCAAGCCCATGCTCATGGATTTTTCAAATATTCAAACAGGAGCATTGATTTAAATTTAAACCCCTATTTGAATTAAAGTTCAAATAATTTGAATTTTAAAAATGTTCAAACTTTACAAGTGGCTAGCCTATTATATTGTGAAGCCATATAACAAGTTTCAGCATTTTATAAAATGCCTAGCTATTTTACTTAGCAAGGCAAAGAAATTAAGAGAAAAGAAAACAGAAAGGAAAAAGGAAAAAGGGACTCACCCGGACATTTCGGCCCAACTCAGCGCCCCCCGGCCCAAGCCCACCTACCCCCCTTGTCGTCTACCCCAGGCAGACGGGCACGCAGCTGCGTACCCGGCATGCCGACGCCGGCGGGCAGCAGCTAGCCTGCCTGGCCCTCCCCGACCCTCCTAGAAGCGCCTGGAGACGCCTCTCAGCCGCCCCTATCCATTCCCCCCTGGGAGCCGTCTCCCCTTTCTCTCCCGCTCGATCTCATCGCCATCCGAGAGAAGCCGTGGAGCACGCTAGCGTCTTCACGCGGCCACCGTCGACGAGAGGACGCACCGCCATGTCCATCATCTCCACCATCTTCTACAACGCCACCGTTCCCAAGGAATTGAAGCCAGGCGCCCCCGCGAGCTCACTAGGTTCTTCTTCCCCAACTCCGGCCGCCGTTCGTCGCCATCAAAATACGCCGCTGTCCCCGCCTTCCCAAGCTCGCCAGCACCACCAGAGCAACCACGGTGAGCTACTCGTTGTTTTCCCTAACCCGCAACGCCTATCTCCTCCTCTTTTTCGATACGCCATGGGAGCAGGACCTCGCCGTCGCCATGGCCACCGGTCAGGCTACTCCTTTCCTCATTCATCCTCGCCGTGCTGTCCATCGCGTAGCTGGCGTCTCCAGGAGCCCGTCCAGCTAGCGCATTTTCAAGCACGGGCTTTGCAACGACGACTGCGTCAAGGCCGTGGCTCCGCCACCACTAGGGCTTGACGCCAGCCAAGCTCTGGTGCCTCCAAGTGGCCCTGCCGTGCACCTTTTGACGCGCGGCACTCCTAGCTTTCGAACGCACCTAGCCGCACCCCTTCTGGTGGCCGGAATCAACATCCCGAGCAGCGCTGCCGCGGGATTTGGTCACCGGCGAATCGCCGCCGGCGAGATGACGTGGACGTCATTAGCTTAAGTGCTAATCCCCCCTCAAAGACACTTACACGTGGGCCGTAGCCCCTAATTAACCCACTGTTAATTAAAACAAATCGGGAGTTAACACTGAGTCAATGACAGCTGGGTCCCACGGGTCAGTTTGACCAGAGTCAAACCCCCTGACGCCAGCATGACCTCACAGTGACGCAGTAAAGCCTGTTCCAATTTAAAGAATATTCAGAAATTCCAGAAAATGCTTTAAACTTTGGAAATTCATAACTTATTCATTTTAACTCCAAATTAAACATATAATATATGTAAAATTATCAAAAAAAATGCAAGGATTCTGAATATGCAATCTTTTTTCATGTTTGACCAAATAAAATTGGGTGAACAGTGGAAACATTGCATATGCATTCTTTTGAAATTCAAATTGGAGTTTGAATTTGAAATTTATTTAAAATATACCCCTTTTAAATGGAATAACTCACACATCAGTGACACATACATCAAGTTTCAACCTTCAACTCATGTGTTTGACCATTATCTTATTATTGTTTCGATGTTTGTGTTGTTTGGCGAATAGAGGTGGAGCCGGAACCCGAGATCACCCCCTCCGTTGAAGATACCGTGTACGACCCTCGTCAGCAAGTCAAGCAAACCCCCATTGATCATGTCGATAAAATATCACTTCCCTCTCAGTATCGCTTATGCATTGTTTGGGATGATTACAATGCTACGTTTCTACCGCATAGATGAACCCATTCCTTTGCATGGCATATCATTTGTCACAGTAGTAAGAAAACCACAATCCTAGCAGATGTAGGAGTTGACTGATATCATGTGGCCCCTGCAACTGTTACTGCTTATTGCATGCTTAGAGTGATACAATGTTGATACTGTTATGTGAGTCGGGTGGTAGCAATCATGTTGATGATGGTGGAAATGTGTTGGTGAATCTACCCTAATACAAGGTGAACGATGAGAGGTTTTGTAGGAGTACACTGTGGGTTTTCTCGTTGAATACCGCCCTAAGTCCGAGTTCTTGTGTGGTGATCCAAGATAAAGAGTACAACCACACATTGGGCTCACTGAACCCTCTCAACCTACTAACTCATCCCTTTTGATGTCCAGATGTTGCAATAGTTCGGAGTTCTGGTAGGTTTGTGGCCTGGCTGCTAAGTGAGAGAAAGGCTCAACCGAGACCGGCTTACGCACCACACACACATCATCTGGGTCCACTTCGGTAAACTGGCCGGGTTCATGATAGTGGTAGCCAACCCAGGTAGGCGGCTTTCTTGGACTAGATCGGCTATGAGGTAACAGTTGTGGAGAACATCCTCGCCGACACCGCTTGAATGGTGTCGAGGCCAACGGCGGTAACTGATGGTCATGTGTGTGTAGCGGTACACCCCTGCAGGGTTAACAAAACTATTCGAATAGCCGTATCCGCGGTAAGGGACTGCTTGGAAAGCTTAGCTTGATTATTAGACAACTTGAACTGGATACTTATAAAACTTGCGAAGATAAGCGTGAGTTCTATGGCGTGCTTTCTCATGGGAAGTCGAGCAAGGCACCATAGTGGTGTAATTGGTTGGAGACATGTAGTGGACTCGTGTACGCTTCTTACCTCAAGTCTGGTACTCGTAGTTCATGATTAGCCAAGTCAAAGCTGACAATTCTGCTTATGAACCCCACCTCCCTTTTCCTCTATACATGTGCATGAGTAGTATAGCTCCTACGTAAGTCTTGCTGAGTACGACTTTGTACTCACGTTTGCTTATTCTATGTTTTAGATGAACCCACTGACCATGAAGGTGGATTCTTCCTCGAGCTCGACGACTGAAGACCAAGCTACTGTAGTCCCATTCAGCAGACTGGTTCCCTCGTGAAGGGCTTGTTTATAAATAAGGCTTCACTAAGCCATTTGTTAAACTTGTCTTTACTCAGACCTACTTTGCTTCCGCATGTTTGATGTAATGTTGGATCACGGTCCCATGATCTCTGTGTGCACCCTGTAAGAGTTATCAATAAAGTTGTAAATTTGTAGGGAATTGCAATGATACCTACTGTTCATACTAGACATGTGTGCTGCGTGTATGATTATAACATGCATGTCTTAGTATGGGTTTTCGAGACCTTAGTTGTGATCTGTCTGGCGGTCTTTGATACACCAAGTGGCCCTTAGATGTGCGCAGCTTGGGGCATCGCGTTGCGATTGCTCGTGACTCTGTCACGTGCACACTTTGTTGTATGATTGAGCCCGCCCTAGACCCCGACTAAGTGATCGGGTTGGAGTAAGTCTATGTAAGTGTTATAATACAATCGATAGTATGGTTGAGGCGACTTGTCTATGGGTATGGGAGTTCACCACCTATCTCATTTAGACTTGTGTGCGGACGATGAGGACCCATCTCAGTTGATCATCCGGCCTGGATGGGATGCCCCTCATGTTCGATGCTTTTCGAGAACGTTCTGTGCTTGGCCTTGTCTGGTTAGACAAGTCGGTATGGTTCTCGGCTCTCCATATGATTGTGTTGTAGCGGGTCTTGCATACGCTAACCCCGGGTCCCAACAGACTTGGTATCAGAACAGGACTAACTGTAGGATTATCAGCCTTGGTCGAAGTCGAGTCTAGCCTTCTATAGTTATATAGTTACTCTGGGTATATAAGGGAACAACGTAAGGCTTATTTTTTCTCCTTACCTTCATCGTTCTGAGTTCTGAGTCACCCTCATCTTGTTCTATGGGAAGATAGGACTAGGCTCATCTATGTCTTACTAGAACATCTCGTTGTTTGCTTCCTTGTAGCCGTAGGAAAGTTGCGTTCGGTTTTCTAGAGTTGTTGTGCTTCCTGATTTCTTACATCGTATGTAAGTGATGTTTCCATGTTGTAAGAAATTCTCTTTTCTTGCAATTACAGCCGTTATGCTTTCTGAGTCATTCCAAGTTTCTTCATAATCTGATGCATTTGCAAACTCCTTCTTTCTGTTTCAGATGGTGGATCTTCCCCCTCGACAGATTGTTCGTTTGACTAGGTTCCTCGATGTGCATGGGCATCCAGCCATGCTCACCGAGATGATGTACTTCATTGGCTATCGATGGTATCCTGAGTAAACCGTTGAGGAGCAGTTCCTTGACTTCAACCAGACTCAGTTCCACTACACTATCAGGATCTACCCTCACCAAATTGGAGTCCCTCAGCCTATCCTCTTTGGACATGGCATTGGTGTGACTGAGAACATGGCTGTGCAGGATGCTGCATACTCTTGTATTACACTTCTGAGAGAGGAGCAGGCAATGCTTGGTGGGTCACCTTTCCGCTATATCCCTGCTGCACTTCCAGGAGAAGAGGGATATTGCACCGGATTGTACTCAGATCACTCCCTGGAGAATCCTTTGCTTCAGATCACTGCTCGGCACGCTTGTTATAGAGATCGTGATGCACGTGCCCTTCGTTTTGAGCTTAACGCCACCCGTGTCCGCCTGTATCGAGAACTTACACTCCTGGCTCCTTTTGTGAGTGTTGAATCAGTGGATTATGATGCTATCTACCCAGTCAGGACACAGATGCCTTCTCGAGTTGCTTGGCCCGAGATTGGAGGCATTTTTCCACCCCGTGGTCCTCTTCGTCCACCCTACGCTGGACCTAGGCCCCATCCTTGCCCAAATGGATATCAGGGTCCACAGGCCTCCGTGTTTTCCGATGGTCACCTTCAGCTACCGGGTTACGTGGGTAACTTCTATGAGGATTACTATGGAGATGGAGATGAGTGAGACCGCCTGTGGTCTTACTTTAGTGAGAATGTAGTAGTATCTTTAGTATATTGTACGCAACGTGTTCTAAGTTCCAGAGGCTTAGATAAATAATGTATAGGAAGTCAGAATGCCTCTGAAGGATGTATCATCTTCATCACGTTTGTATTAGCTTGGAGCTTGTACTAAAACGATGTATGGTTTGTATGACAGCTTGTGAATATATATGGCTTGTATGCTTTTATCACCATGTTGTCAAGATGATTACTTCCTTTGCTCTGTGATTTTTCCAGTAACTTCAATACCTTGTTTAGACTCTTCTAATCAACCCTGTCTGACTTTGGTTTCAACCTTCAGGTTGTCTCAAGGAACCCGTGGACAGCTTGGTCGTGCCCATGGTCGTGCGAATGATCCGGAGGAAGGAAATCTTCCACCGCCCCCAAGATGGCTCAGGTTCTGATGGAGGTTGAGAGGAACCGCCGAGACTCTCACCAGTTGCTGGAGGTAATTGCCCGCAACACCATTCAGCAGCGCAACGAGTTGTTGTCTTTGAATGAATTTATCTGGCTTCATCCCCCGGTTTTCACCTACTCCACCGAGCCCCTTGACGCTGATGACTGGCTTCATAGCATCGAGAGGAAGCTCCAGGCATGCCATGTTGCAGATGGTGACAGGGTCAGTTATGCCACCTACCACCTCGAGGGTGCAGCTAGCTCTTGCTGGGAGAATTTCCTAAACATGCGTCCCGCTGGACCGCCCACAACTTGGGATGAGTTTTGCACTTCATTCCGTGAGCACCACATTCCAAAGGGTGTTATGGACCGCAAGCGTGAGGAGTTCTGCAACCTCACCCAAGGAAGGAGGAATGTTGACGATTTTAGCCGTGAGTTCAACCGACTGTCTCGTTATGCTACTGAAGAGGTCTCCACCGACGCCAAGAAGCAAGAGAGGTTCCGCCGTGGACTCAATTATGGACTCCTTCATGAGCTCAACCTACATGACTTCACCACCTTCCAGGTCCTTGTCAACAAGGCCATCAAGGCGGAGGACATGAACACCCCCAATGATTTCCGCAAGCAACCTAGAGATGATGGTTCATCCAGTTCAGGCTCTCAGAAGCACAAGATTTGGATCCCCAACAGCATGTTCCGCCAGAACAACCCACCGAGGCCATCCTATGTGGTGCCTCGTCCACCAGCTCTGTTCCACCCAGCTCCACCTAACGACCCAACTCCCCGCACTTTCTATGGATCCTGCTACAAGTGTGGTCAGGCAGGCCACTACTAACCGCGAGTGTCCCCAGAACCAGCTCCAGAATCAGAATGCTCCACCCCGTGCCGGAGGTAACAACAATGGTCATGGCAAGCCATCCCCGAAGGTCTTCACCACCAAACCCACTCCTTCCGCCAATCGTGGACGTGTGAACCAGATCTCAGCTGAAGAGACTGACGATACTTTTGACGTCATTCTTGGTACGCTCCCAGTCAATTATGTTCCTACTTCCGTTCTTTTCGATCCCGGAGCATCCCATTCATTCATGTCGGAAAGTTATGCACTTCGTCATGAGTTGTCCTTTGTTGAATTGTCCACCCCAATGATAATTCAAACTCCAGGGTCAATATATCAAACTAATAGAGTAAGCCATGGTAATCAAATTTCAATTGAGGCTTTAGTATTCCTTGCTTCACTCATAGCCCTCAAGTCTTCAGACATTGATGTCATCCTTGGTATGCATTGGTTATCAAGACAAAAGGATTTTCTTGATTGTTAAGCCAAGTCAGTTAGACTTACCCATCCTTCATGCCAGACAATATATTATTCCTCACCAAGATCGAGAACCCAGATGCATTCTTTGAATGTGCTTCCCCTTCCCGACCATGAAGATATTCCGGTGGTTCGTGACTTCCCGGATGTCTTTCCTGAAGAGCTGCCGGGCATGCCACCCGACAGATGTGTAGAGTTCATAGTGGATCTTATGCCAGGCACCGCCCCAATTTCCAGACGCCCATACAAAATGGCCCCACGTGAGTTAGCTGAGCTTAAAATCCAACTTGAAGCTTTGTTAGCAAAAGGCTTCGTCCGCCCGAGCTCATCGCCATGTGGTTTCCCCGTTCTGTTCGTAACGAAGAAAGATGGAACAGAAAGGATGTGCGTAGACTATCGCCCGCTAAATCTAGCGAAGATAAAGAAGAAGTACCCACTGCCCAGGATAAATGATCTTTATGATAAACTTGCTGGATCCTCTGCCTTCTCCAAGATGGATTTGAGATTAGGCTATCATCAATACAAAATCCGAAACAAGGACATTCCCAAAACGGCTTTCGCTACTCGTTATGGTCTTTACGAGTACACCGTCATGTCCTTCGGTTTAACCAATGCCCCCACCACTTTCTCGCGCATGATGAATTCGATCTTCATGGAGTACCTAGAAAAATTTGTTGTAGTTTATCTTGATGACATTCTCATCTACTCGAAGAATGAAGAAGAACATGCCGAACATCTCAGGATGGTATTGATGAAACTTCGAGAGCATCGCCTTTATGCCAAGTTCTCTAAGTGCGAATTTTGGCTACCAGAAGTGACCTACTTAGGCCACGTGATTTCTGCAAAAGGCATTGCCGTCAATCCCGAGAGAGTTCAGATTGTCCTTGACTGGACTCCACCTGAATCGGTTAAGCAAGTTAGGAGTTTTCTTGGCTTTGCAAGCTATTGCTGCCGCTTCGTCGAGAACTTTTCTAAAGTTGCAAAGCCTCTAACTGAACTCCTCAAGAAAGAGAAGAAATTCCAATGGAATCCCAAGTGCGAGGAAAGCTTTCAAGAGCTAAAAAGAAGATTGACTTCTACACCCGTACTTGCGCCTCCAGAGACCAAAAAGGATTTCGAGATCTATTGTGATGCTTCACGGCAAGGGTTAAGATGCATACTTATGCAAGATAGACATGTGGTAGCTTATGCTTCACGCCAGTTGCGCCCACATGAAGAGAACTATCCTACCCATGATCTTGAACTCGCTGCCGTAGTTCATGCCCTGACAACTTGGCGACATTACCTCCTTGGTAATCGTTGTGAGATCTATTCCGACCACCAAAGCCTCAAATACATATTCACCCATCCAGATCTTAATCTCAGGCAAAGACACTAGATAGAGTTGATAAAAGATTATGACTTAGGAATTTCTTACACCCCAGGCAAAGCCAATGTCCTGGCAGATGCACTAAGTCGTAAGTCATATTGTAACAACCTCATGTTACAATAGTGTCAACCACTTCTTCATGAGGAATTTTGCAAGCTCAATCTTGAGATTGTTCCTCATGGCTATCTTCCTACCTTGGTGGCGAAACCAACTCTTGAGGATCAAATCATAGTTGCCCAAAGGCGTGCACGAGGTGTTCGCCGGATCAAGGAGAAAATTGCTAGCGGAGTTGCTAAATGTTTCTCCACAGATAACAAAGGAACGATATTCTTTGGAAATAGTTTGGTAGTACCTAAGAATAGGGACCTAAGGCAACTCATCCTCAAAGAAACCCATGACACACCCCTCTCGATTCATCCCGGTAGCAGAAAAATGTACCGAGATCTATGCCAGAGATTTTGGTGGACTAGGATGAAGAGAGACATTGCTCGATATGTTACCGAATGTGATCTTTGTCGTCGCATTAAGGCCGAACACCAAAGACCTGCTGGCACACTTCAAAGTCAGTATGGATTTCATCACTGGCTTTCCAAAAACCCAGAAAGGAAATGATGCCATCTTCGTTGTTCTGGATAGACTTTCCAAAGTTGCTGACTTCCTTCCAGTTCGCGAGTCTATAACTGCTAGCCAGTTAGCGGACTTGTATGTCTCTAGAATTGTGTCTCTTCATGGTGTTCCTTTGGAAATCACCTCTAGATTCTGGGGAAGCTTTCAGAATGCTATGGGAACTCATCTCTCCTGTAGTGGTCAAGTCGAAAGGGTTAACCAAATTCTCGAAGACATGCTCACAGCCTGTGTTATCTCATTCGGAAAGAATTGGGAGAAATCTCTTCCATTTGCCGAATTTGCTTATAACAATAGTTTCCAATCTAGTCTGAACATGGCTCCTTTTGAACTCCTCTATGGACGAAGATGTCGAACACCCCTAAACTGGTCAGAAACCGGTGAAAGACAATTCTTTGGACCGGATATGATCATGGAAGCAGAAGAGCAAGTTTGCATTGTTCATGATCAATTGAAAGCAGCCCAGTCTCGTCAGAAAAGCTACTATGATCCTCATCACAGGCAAGAAAGCTACAATCTGGATGAGAAGGCTTACCTTCGGGTTACTCCTCTAAAGGGAACCCAACGCTTCGGTATCAAAAGCAAGTTGGCCCCATGTTAAATTGGACCTTTCCGCATTCTTGATAGACGTGGAGAAGTTTCCTACCAACTTGAACTACCCCCGCACCTTTCCTGAGTACATGATGTATTCCATGTGTCACAACTCAGGCGTTGCTTCAAGGACCCCATCCGCGAAGTCGACCATGAAATGCTTGATCTCCAAGATGACCTTTCTTATCGAGAATACCCCGTTGTTATTCTTGATTCAGCAGAGCGTGTCACTCGTCGTCAGAAGATTAAGTTTCTGAAAGTGCAATGGTCACACCACTCTGAGAAAGAAGCCACGTGGGAAAGAGAAGACCGTCTCAGTGCCGAGTACCCCTCTTTCCTCCCGCAGACTTCTGAATCTCAGGACGAGATTCTTTTGAGTGGGGGAAAGTTATCAGAACCCTTTGTTAGGTATGTGCTAGAATCAAACCTCACTTTGCATCATGGGAAAATTTCAAAAAGAAAATGAAATGGGAGAGAGAACAGCCCCCCCCCCAGTTGAATTTAATTCAAATGGCCAGAATAATTGTTCCAAAAATTCCTTTTGCATTTTTGAAAAGTCTCATAAGTGAGTGTGATCACATATCAAGTGATGTGGGACTAACCCCATGCTCACGGATTTTTCAAATATTCAAACAGGAGCATGGATTTAAATTTAAACCCCTATTTGAATTAAAGTTCAAATAATTTGAATTTTAAAAAAGTTCAAACTTTACAAGTGGCTAGCCTATTATATTGTGAAGCCATATAAAAAGTTTCCGCATTTTACAAAATGCCTAGCTATTTTACTTAGCAAGGGAAACAAATTAACAGAAAAGAAAACAAAAAGGGAAAAGGAAAAAGGGACTGACCTGGCCATTTCGGCCCAACTCATCGCCCACCCGACCCAAGCCCACCTACCCCCCTTGTCGTCTACCCCAGGCAGACGGGCACGCAGCTGCGTGCCCGGCATGCCGACGCCGACGGGCAGCAGCTAGCCTGCCTGGCCCTCCCCGACCCTCCTAGAAGCGTCTGGAGACGCCTCTCAACCGCCCCTATCCATTCCCCCCTAGGAGCCGTCTCCCCTTTCTCTCCCGCTCGATCTCATCGCCATCTGAGAGAAGCCGTGGAGCACGCCGCCGTCTTCACGCGGCCACCGTCGACGAGAGGACGCACCACCAAGTCCATCATCTCCGCCGTCTTCTACAACGCCACCGAGCCCAAGGAATCGAAGCCAGGGACCCCCGCGAGCTCGCTAGGTTCTTCTTCCCCAACTCCGGCCTCCGTTCGTCGCCATCGAAATACGCCGCTGTCCCCGCCTCCCCAAGCTCGCCACCACCACCAGAGCAACCGCACTGAGCTACTCGCCGTTTTCCCTAACCCCGCAATGCCTAGCTCCTCCTCTTTTTCGATGCACCATCGGAGAAGGACCTCGCCGTCGCCATGGCCACCGGTGAGGCTACTCCTTTGCTCCTTCGTCCTCGCCGTGCTGTCCATCGCGTAGCTAGCGTCTCTAGGAGCCCGTCCAGCTAGCGCATGATCAAGCACGGGCTTTGCAACAACGACTGCGTCAAGGCCATGGCTCCGCGACACTAGGGCTTGACGTGGGCGACGCTCTGGTGCCTCCCAGTGGCCCTGCCCTGCACCTTTTGACGCGCGGCACTCCTAGCTTTCGAACGCACCTAGCCGCACCCCTTCTGGTGGACGGAATCAACATCCCGAGCAGCGCCGCTGCGGGATTTGGTCACCGGCGACTCACCGCCGGCAAGATGACGTGGACGTCATTAGCTTAAGTGCTAATCCCACCTCAGAGACACTTACATGTGGGCCGTAGCCCCTAATTAACCCACTGTTAATTAAAACAAATCGGGAGTTAACACTGAGTCAATGACAGCCGGGTCCCACAGGTCATTTTGACCAGAGTCAAACCCCCTGACGCTAGCATGACCTCACAATGACGCAGTAAAGCCTTTTCCAATTTAAAGAATATTAGGAAATTCCAGAAAATGCTTTAAACTTTGGAAATTCATAACTTATTCATTTTAACTCCAAATTAAACATACAATATATGTAAAATTATCAGAAAAATGCAAGATTCTGAATATGCAATCTGTTTTCAAGTTTGACCAAATAAAATTGGGTGAACAGTGGCAACATTGCATATGCATTCTTTTGAAATTCAAATTGGAATTTGAATTTGCAATTCTTTTGCAATATACTCCTTTTAAATTTAATAACTCACACATCAGTGAAACATACATCAAGTTTCAACCTTCAACTCATGTGTTTGAGCATTGTCTTATTTTTGTTTCGATGTTTGTGTTGTTTGTCGAATAGAGGTGGAGCCGGAACCCGAGATCACCCCCTTCGTTGAAGATACAGTGTACGACCCTCGTCAGCAAGGCAAGCAAACCCTCATTGATCATGTCGATAAAATCCCACTTCCCTCTCAGTCTCGCTTAAGCATTGTTTAGGATGATTACCATGCTAAGTTTCTACCGCATAGATGAACCCATTCCTTTGCATGACCTATCATTTGTCACTGTAGTAAGCAAACCACAATCCTAGCCGATGTAGGAGTTGATTGATATCATGTGGCCCCTGCAACTGTTATTTCTTATTGCATTCTTAGGGTGATACAATGTTGATACTGTTATGTGAGTTGGGATTGTAGCAATCATGTTGATGATGGTGGAAATGTGTTGGTGAATCTACCCTAATACAAGGTGAACGATGAGAAGTTGTGTAGGAGTACACAGTGGGTTGTCTCGTTGAACACCGCCCTAAGTCCGATTTCTTGTGTGGTGATCCAAGATAAAGAGTACAACCACACATTGGGCTCATTGACCCCTCTCAACGTACTAACTCATCCCTTTCGTTGTCCAGATGTCGCAGTAGTTCAGAGTTCTGGCAGGTTTGTGGCCTGGCTGCTAAGTGAGAGAACGGCTCAACCGAGACCGGGTTATGCACCCCGCACACATCATCTAGGTCCACTTCGGTAAACCGGCCGGGTTCACGATAGTGGTAGCCAACCCAGGTAGGCGGCTTCCTTGGACTAGATCGGCTACGAGGTAATAGTTGTGGTGAACATCCTCGCCGACACCCCTTGAATGGTGTCGAGGCCAACGACGGTAACTGATGGTCATATGTGTGTAGCGGTACACCCCTGCGGGGTTAACAAAACTATTTGAATAGCCGCGTCCGCGGTAAGGGACTTCTTGGAAAGCTTAGCTTGGTTATTAGACAACTTGAACTGGATACTTATAAAACTTGCCACGATAAGCGTGAGTGCTATGGTGTTCTTTCTCATGGGAAGTCGAGGAAGGCACCATAGTGCTGTAA
The DNA here is from genome assembly GCA_950022295.1 of Bromus sterilis. Lineage (NCBI taxonomy): Eukaryota > Viridiplantae > Streptophyta > Magnoliopsida > Poales > Poaceae > Bromus > Bromus sterilis. The sequence continues at coordinate 285,513,970 of OX465596.1, forward strand.
TTGGTTGGAGATATGTGGTGGACTCGTGTACGCTTCTTACCTAAAGTCTGGTACTCGTAGTTCAGGACTAGCCAAGTCAAAGCTGGCACTTCTGCTTATGAACCCCACCTCCCTTTTCCTTGATACATGTGCATGAGTAGTATAGCTCCTACGTAAGTCTTGCTGAATACGACTTTGTACTCACGTTTGCTTATTCTATGTTTTAGATGAACCCACTGACCCCGAAGGTGGATTCTTCCTCGAGCTCGACGACTGAAGACCAAGCTAGTGTAGTCCCAGTCAGCAGAATGGTTCCCTCGTGAAGGCTTGTTTATAAATAAGGCTTCTCTAAGCCATTTGTTAAACTTGTCTATACTCAGACCTACTTTTCTTCCGCATGTTTGATGTAATGTTGGATCACGGTCCCGTGATCTCTGTGTGCACTCTGTAAGAGTTATCAATAAAGTTGTAAACTTTGTAGAGCATTTCCATGATACCTGCTGTTCATACGAGACATGTGTGCTGTGTGTATGATTATAACATGCATGTCTTAGTATGGGTTTTCGAGACATTAGTTGTGATTTGGCTGGCGGTCTTTTATACACCAAGTGGCCCTTAGATGTGCGCAGCTTGGGGCATCGCGATGCGATTGCTCGTGACTCTGTCACGTGCACACTTTGTTGTATGATTTAGCCCGCCCTAGACCCTGAGTAAGTGATCGGGCTGGAGTAAGTCTATGTAAGTGTTATAATACAATCGATAGTATGGTTGAGGCGACTTATCTATGGGTATGGGAGTTCACCACCCATCTCATTTAAACTTGTGTGCGGACGATGTGGACCCATCTCAGTTGATCATCCGGCCTGGATGGGATGCCCCTCACGTTCGATGCTTTTCGAGAACGTTCTGTGCTTGGCATTATCTGCTTAGACAAGTAGGTACGGTTCTCGGCTCTCCATATGATTGTGTTGTAGCGGGTCTTGCATACGCTAACCCCGGGTCCTGACAGATGCCCCTCATGTTCGATGCTTTCCGAGAGTGTTCTGTGCTTGGCCTTGTATTCTTAGACAAGTGGGTACGGCTCTCGACTCTCCATATGATTGAACTGTGACAGGAATTACATATGCATATTCCGGGTCCCGACATTAGTATATAAAGGTTGGGAGAGGGGATGTCTAGGGCATCCAATCTTCAAGAAACCCCTCCGGTCGCGAGCGATCTCGCCTCGACTGCTAGGGTAATCGCCTCCATCGTAATAAAAAAGAGTAGGAAGTAGGGGTTTCACCGATCGAGGGCCCTGAACCTAGGTAAATCCCTGTCTCCTGTTAGCCGACGAGTATCGTCTACCTGCACCTTCTCTCTACGATCTAACCTAGGGTTCCTAACCATGGCATTTTCCGAGGTAAATCGTCACCAATTAGCGCCTACCGTGGGGAAGACACAGGTTGGAATCGCGATGTCGGTGGTCCCGTCCTCAGCAACCAGCAAATTGATGACTCGAGAAAGATCCAACCCACTCGAAGACTCAAGTTCATGGAGAGCCTCTCCGTCGCGCCACCAAGTTCGCTCGGTTAGCAACTGGGCCAAGTTCAATCTTTCGGCGAGTACCAAAGTCGCACCCAGCGAAAAAGGACCCGAGGATCCTAGAGATGGGCTCAAGACGCAGCCGCAAGAACAATTACAGCACCAGATCAAGTGCAAGAAGTCCACATCGCAGTTTCGCTGCAGCAATCACCGCATGCCACAGCAACTCCAGTCACCATTCAAGCGACCGCCGCCACCCGGAAACCCGTCGTGACCCAAGACGAAGAATCTGATACCCACTCCGGCGAATACCACGACCCCGACCAAAGACCGTACGAGTTCGCAAAGATTATCCGAAATCACTCGATCAACGACAAAATCGAGCTCGAGCCAAGGTTCTACTCCTGTTCCGAAGATCACTCACGTACATACCGCATTAAAAGCAGAAGAAGACACGTCGGCTCAAGCAGACTCACACCGAAAGAACAGTTGGATGGCCCCTGCATAATCCACTGTTTCAAAGATGACCGAGGAAACCTCGGGGCTGGCCACACCGTGAGGAGCTGTCGCTTGTTTACCAAACGCTCCAACGGTCCAAAGGAAGAGAAGCAGCGCGAAGCAAAGAAGGCTCGAGGAGCAGCGCAGCTGTTAGAGCCTAACACAGAAGAGCAGTACCCGCCGTCTCACGGGCGAGTCTGCATGATCCAAGAAGGACGACCCCCAAAGGAAAAGCAGGACGCGAACACCCTTCAAGCCTGAGTAGCCGAGGACTTTTTGACAGGAGAAACCTATCACTAATACGGTTCAGAAATTAACATTACTTTCTGGCAAGACGATCATCCACCCACAGTCCCAAGGCCAGGGCACGCACCATTGGTTCTCGAAGCCCAAATCGGCGGATAAGACATGGACCGTGTATTCATGGACTGGGACAGTAGCTTGAACATCATCTTCACTGGCGCTCTGCGCAAGATGTTGATCCCACGATCAGTCAGGAAGAAATCAGGCGTCACACTCTACGACATAGTACCAGGCGAAGCAGCCTCCTCCCTAGGAACAATGAAGCTCGACGTCATTTTTGGCAGCAAAGACAACTTCGCAAGAAAAACCCTCGAGTTCGAAGTACTCGACTGGCAGTCGCAATACAACGCCATACTCGGCCGGCCAGCATTAGAGCAATTCATGGCAGTCCCACACTACGCATACCTCAAACTCAAAATGTTGAGACCCTCAGGGGTCATCACCAACAATGGCAGCTTCATCAAATCAGATCAATGCAACCGAGATTTGCACCAATTATCTGACACATTCGGAGCCCAATAGTAGCTCGAAGAAACAGCTATGGTGGTAGACAGGAGCGTCTTTCCAATAGCTAGCAGAAGTGAAATAAAGGAAATCACTCGCGACTTTAGCGTCGACAGCGACACTGTCACCCACCAAGAGCATCCAACGGACCTGGACTAGACGGTCGGAATTTATGCTTATCTTCCAGAAGAACAAGCAACAACTCTTTTGACTTTCCTCGACCGACATGCCCGAAGTACCACGCGAGTTTGCGGAACACGCACTACAAATCTACCCAAACACCAAACTTGTGAAGCAAGCACTAAGCAGATTCTCCGAGCCCAAGCGCAGAGCCATCAGAGAAGAAGTCAATCGACTACTCGACGTAAAATTCACCCGAGAGACTAAGAAGGTCACATGGGTCGCAAACCCAGTCCTAGTATCCAAAAAGGACACCGACGTATTGCGCATGTGTGTCGACTACGGACCCGTCAACAAGAATTTCCCAAAGGACCACTTTCCTCTCCCAAGGATCGAACAAATAATCGACTCCACCGCATGATGCGACCTCCTGTCTTTCCTCGACGCCTACTCGGGATACAACCATATCAGGATGAAGGAGGAAGACGAGGAGCACACCACATTCTTCACCCCCTACGGTGTATTCTGCTACAGGACAATGCCATTTGGGTTAAAAAACGCTGGAGCAACGTACCAGCGGATGATGTAAGCATGCCAAAGGGATCAAATCGGCAGAAACGTCCAAGTCTACGTGGACGATATCGTTCTCAAAACATATAACGCAGGCACACTACTCGACGACCTTCGAGAAACCTTTGCAGCTCTGAACAGATATAGAATCAAGCTCAATCCAACAAAGCGCGTGTTGGCGTCCATGCCGGAAAACTTCTCGGGTACATGGTCTCTGCCCGAGGAGTCGAAGCTAACCCAGAGAAAGTCTAAGCACTCGCCAGGATGAAAGAACCAGTAAACATAAGGGGTGTATAGCAACTCACTGCAAGACTCGCAGCCCTGAGCTGCTTCATTACTAGGCTAGGAGAAAGGACATTGCCATTCTACCAACTACTCAGGAAATTAGGGAAGTTTGAGTGGACTGAAGAGGCCCGGAGGCATTCGTGGACCCAAACTAGACCCTCTCGACTCCCCCAATCTTGGCAGTACCAAAGGAATGAGAACCTCTATACCTCTACATAGAGGCTTGGAGCAGTGTCGTCAGAACCACACTTGTTGTCGAGCGCATAGAAGAAGGCAAAGTCCAAGGCATACAAAGGACAATCTACTACCTGATACGTCCCAAACGTATCTATAATTTCTTCTTGCTCCATGCATGTTTTGTGTGATATTGCTATGATCTAGATATAATTTCATACACTTTTGATCATATTTGGACTAACCTACTAACTCAGCGCACCCCAGTGCCAGTTTTTGTTTTCTGCTGTTTTCTATTTCAGTTTTCTCCCAGATTAAAAGTGCTCCAAAAATTCTGGAAAAATCAGATAAAAAATCAGCGTTAAGCAACCTTCCGGAATCCCTAAGGGGGACCAGGTTGGACCTACCAGGGCCCCAGGCGGCCACCTGGCGCGGCCTAGGGCTTGGTCGCGCCAGGGGGGGCGCCTGGACCCCTGGTGGGCCCCCTGGCTGCCCCCCTTCGCCTATATATTTACCGTGACGTGAAACTTCCGGGGAGAGAACCCTTTTTCGCGATCTCGCCTCTGTTCCGCCGCCTCCGCCCTTCCAAGATCAGGAGTGCTAGCAGACCTCTTCCTGGCACCCTGGCGGAGGGAGGATCGACCTCCGGGAGCTTCCCCTCCACCATGGACGCTTCCCGGATGTGCCGTGAGTAGTTTCCTTTGGATCATGGGTCCGTGATCAGTAGCTATGTGATCTTCTCCTCACCTCTTTGTTCTTCATGGTTTAGACCTCATGAGCTGCCCTACATGATCAAGGCACATATGTAATCTTTCCGCTGTTGCTATGATGAGTTTTATGGGATCTGATGGATGATGAGATTATGTTCAGATTGTGATAGAGTAATATATTTGGTTATTAGATTTTATAATTTTTTTCCTAAGTAATTATTGCATGTTCTCCGTTGTTGTTTATTGCTTTGGCCAAGTAGTAGGTAGTAAATCCAAGAGGGAACATTATGCTCGATTGTGGGCTCATGCCCACCGATGACATGCTTGAGTGACAGAAACATGAGTCTAGGAGATGTGTTGTTGCCACAAGGGGGAAAACAACGGTGCTTGTAACCACGGTTGCAAGGATTGTTTACTTTACGGAAATTTCTTTTTAATGCAGTTGTCTGTTGCTTTGGGTTTACACTTTGGGTGGGGCTCGCAACTTAATACTAGCGAGATGTTCTGGATATATATATGAAGGTGGATGATTAGTAGTAGATGCAGTTGGATTTCGGTCTACTTATTATGGCGTACTGCCCATGCTTTTGAGCCTCTTCCTTTCTTTGTAGCATAGTTAGCATTGCGGTGTGTTTATAATTCTTTCAATTGCCCTTCTGTAATTTGTTCACCTCGCATAGCAGTATTATCGTCTTTTGGGAGAGAGACATCACTAGTGAATATCACGAGACCCCGGTCCATATTTTCATCATTGCTTACACGCTTATTTACTTTCCGCTTTTACTTTCAGTTGATATCATCATTATCATTATCCCTTGTGTTTTGATCATTTGTATACAACAAGAACAGAGAGATTGACAACTTCTCTGAACTTCGTTGGCAGCAAAGTTATTTGTGTCTATGTGCAGGTCCACGTCAGTTGCGCCTCTCAGACCTACTTATCATTATCGGAGTCCTACTGGTCGATCTCAACCTTGGTATCTTCACCAAGGGAAACTTGCCATTACGCTGCATCTCACCTTCCACTTGGGGTAACCAACAAAGGGCGAGAAGAAATTATCATCTCTCGCGTATCACTATCTCAGTGAAGTCCTCACGAAATCTCAGCAGAGGTACTCGCACTACCAGAAGCTCGTGTACGCCATCGTCATGACGTCATGCAAAATAACACAATACTTCGAGGAACACCCAATCACTGTAGTGAGTAGGGCACCACTCTCGGATATCCTCAACAACCAAAGAGCAATGCCTCGACTCGACGAGTGGAACATCGAGCTCAGACCTCGTGATTTGCAGTCCAGACACCCAACGGCGATCAAAGCTGATGTTCTCCCACATTTTCTGGTCGTGTGGATGGAAGTACAAACACCCGGCCCCCCAGACCTCTACAATTCATGGAAGATGTTCTTCGACGGATCAAAAAGGCATCAAGGAGCTCGAGCAGGCGTCGTGCTAATCTCACCCAAAGGAGATAAGCTCAGATATGTGCTCCAAATCAACTTCACCAAGGCATCAAATAACGAAGAAGAATATGAGGCACTCCTCCACGTCATGCGCATGGAAAAAGCCTGTGGCGCTACTCGCGAACCCAGCCACCGACGAAGAAGGCAACAATGCAGTCGAAGAGGAAGAGCCAGCGGCACCCGAAGGCCCAACCTGGACAAGACCTTTCCTCGGATATCTGATACAAGGCACCTTTCCGCAAGCCGTCGTGGAAGCCCGACCCATTAGCCGACGATCTAAGGCATTCACCATAATCAATGGACATCTCTACAAGCGCAGTATTTCCCAAGTACTCCAAAAGTGCATCGAGGAAGGGGACAACAATGCCCTACTACTCGAGATCCACGAAGGCACTTGCGGACACCACGCGAGCAGTAGCGCCCTAGTGGCCAAAGCATTTTGAGCAGGTTTCTACTGGCCAAACGCGATGCGAAAAGCGGAGGAAATCGTGCGACGCTACATCGCCTGTCAAAAATTCTCCAGCAGGCCCCACGCACCAGCTTCAGAACTCAAAACCGTACCACTATACTAGCCCTTCACAACATGGGGTCTCGACATGGTTGGTCTGCTTAAGAAATCATAAAAAGGCGGCCGAACACATCTCCCAGTGGTAGTCGACAAGTTCACCAAGTGGATTGAAGCAATGCCAATCACTAGCTCGATAGCCCTCACGACAGTCAACTTCATCAAGTCAATCATCTTTTGATTCGGGGTGCCACATAACATCATCACTGGAAACGGTACAAATTTCACAGCAGCTGAATTCCAAAACTTCTGCCGGGAACTAGGCATCAAGTGGAGAAAGCTAACAGCCTAGTATGCGGCGGAATCAAAAAGCGGCTCCTCACACCACTCGAGCAGGCTGCAGGTAATTGGATAGAAGAGCTATCCGCCATACTCTGGAGCCTGCGCACCACTCTCCCAATGCCTCAACCCAGTACATGCCATTCTTCATGGTGTACGGAGCGGAGGCAGTACTACCGCACGACCTCAAATTTTGAGCTCCCTGAATCACGGGGTACGAAGAAGAAGAAGTAGAAGACACACTTGCAGACGACAAAGACGTCGCAGATGAGGCAAGAGACACAGCCCTAGCAAGATCAGAAGTATACCAGGACAAGCTACGCACATACAAAAGAAGTCGTTTGCGAACAAGATCCTTCCGCGAAGGAGATCTCGTCCTACGGCTATTACAAGAAAAGGTCCACAAGCTAGCCCCGTAGTGGTAAGGACCATTCATAATCTCAGAAGTAATAGGAGGAGGAGCGTACAAACTCAAGAACCCGAAGACAGACGAAGATGTGGGGAGCCCGTGGAACGTGGAAAACTTACGCCTCTTCTACCCATAAGACTACCTATTGGCACTCTTGCCCAGCAAACCGGCATCGGCAGCAGCACCGATAGGCAACACATTTAAAAACTAGAAGCAATTAAAGTTGTGTTGCCCAAAATGGTACGACCCTAGCACTCGGGGGCTCGAGCGCGGACTCCCCCTCGAGGCGCTTCTCTCTTAAGCGACAATACGTCCTAGCACTCGGAGGCTCAAGCGCAGACTCCCCCTTCGTGGCGCTTCTCGCTTACGCGATGATACGACCCCAGCACTCGGGGGCTCGAGCGCAGACTCCCCCCTCGAGACGCTTTTCTCTTACGCGATGTTACTACCCTAGCATTCAGGGGCTCATGCGCATACTCCCCCCTCGAGGCACTTTTCTCTTACGCGACGATACTACTCTAGCACTCGGGGGCTCGACCGCAGACTCCCCCCTCGAGGCACTTTTCGCTTACGCGATGATACTACACTAGCACTCGGGGGCTCGAGCGCAGACTCCCCCCTCGAGGCGCTTTTCGCTTACGCGATGATACTACTTTAGCACTCGGGGGGCTCGAGCACGGACACACCCTCTCCATATGCATCCCCTCCTTATGCAAAGGTGATCCAAGAAACCTGGGGTCTTGATACGTCCCAAACATATCTATAATTTCTTCTTAATCCATGCATGTTTTGTGTGACTTTGCCATGTTTTGCTTGAACTTTTATACACTTTTGAGCATATTTTGACTAATCTATTAACCCAGTGCACCCAGCTGACAGTTGTTGTTTTCTGCTGTTTTTGTATTTCAGGTTTTCCGGCCATTAAAAGTGCTCCAAAAAATCCAGAAAAATCAGATAAAAGATCAGCGACCCGGAAGCTTCCGGAAACATCAAAGGAGGGAAGGGGGGCCACCACAGGGACTCGAGAAGGGTCCCTGGCGCGGCCCCACCCTAGGCCGCACCAGTGGGCCTCCTGGCTGCCCTGTGGCCCCTCTCGGTGCCCCCTTCGCCTATATTTAGCCCTCGGGGTGGAAACCCCTAATATCGATCTCTTTTCCGCGATCTCGCCTCTGTACCGCCGCCGCCGCTGTTTCTAGATCGGGGCTGCCTAGAGAAGCTGCCCCGGCACCCTGCCGGGAGGAGGAACCCCCTCCGGGATACCATCCATAGCCATGGACGCCTCCTGTATGTACCGTGCGTAGTTTCCCGTGGACCATGGGTCCGTGACCAGTAGCTATGTGATGTACTTCTCTCCGCTCTTTGTGCTTCCACTTTTGAGACTTCGTGAGCTGCCTCACATGATCGAGGCACCTTTGTAATTTCTGCTGTTGCTATGCTGAGTTTTCTGCGATCTGATGGATTATGAGACTATGTTCAGATTGTGATGAGTAATATATTTTGGTCTTCTCTTTTATATTTTGTTCTTGAGTAAATTCTTGCATTTTCTCCGTTGCCGTATTTTACTTTGGCCAAGTGATTTGTTGAAAATCCAAGAGGGAGCGTTATGATTGATTGTGGGTTCAGCCCCTTGATGTCTAGCTTGAGTGACAGAAACATGAGACTAGGGGATGTGATGTTGCCACTAGGGATAAAACAACGGTGCTTGTCTCCGCGGATGCAACGATTGTTTGCTTTACGCAAAGTTCTTTTAATGCAGTTGTCTTTTGTTTTGAGTTTACACTTTGTGTGGGATTCGCAACTTAATACCAGCGAGATGTTCTGGATAGATATCTCAAGGTGGTTGATTCGTAGTAGATGCAGTTGGATTTCGGTCTACTTACCTTGGCGTACTGCCCATTGATTTTGAGCCCTTCCTTTGTAGCATAGTTAGCATTGCGGTGCCTTCATAATTCTGTCAATTGCCCAGTTGTGATTTGTTTACCCCGCTAGCACTTTTATCATCTTTTGGGAGAGAGACATCACTAGTGAAAATCACGGGACCCCGGTCCATCTTCACATTACTATTTACATCCTTAGTTTACTTTCAGTTGCCACTATTATTATCTCTTGCATTGATCCTTTGTAAACAGCAAGGCCGGAGGAATTGACAACTCATCTGTACTCGTTGGGAGCAAAGTTATTTGTTGCTATGTGCAGGTCCACGTCAAGCACCCTGACACCTTCTTGTATCTCTTGGAGTCCTACTGGTTCGATAACCTTGGTATCTTTACCGAGGGAAATTTTCTGCTACGCTACATCTCACCTTCCACTTGGGGTAACCAATGAGGAGTGAGAGATCCTCACTGTATCAGGTCTCCAGGATGGGCTCGCCTCGCCTAACGAAGAAATTCTCATTTACTAAATAACTTTGTTTATTGACACCCAGGGGCTCAACAATCAAACTTCATTCCTACTTAAGGAATTTTCCCCACCCCTCGACAGTTCTTGCATCACCAAAATCTTTGCCAAAAATCAAGGATAAAGAAACACCGGACAAGACAGTTTCAAATTCTTCACCCGATCACAAGCGATCGCCTAAAGACTCGGGGGCTACTCCCATCGGGAGTGCTGCCGCGCACCCGACGAGTCTAAAAATATGGTACAAAAACAAAAGGGGACTAGTATGGAAAAATATTTTAGCCTATGCCGAACTCTACAAGTTGAACATAGCCTCGGGGGCTACTCCCATTGGGAGTGTTGCCACGCACCCGATATTGATGAAAGGACTAAAGGGACACACAATCAAGCAGTCGAGGATAATTTCCATTACAAAGTAGCCAACGACAGTTTTTCCATTACATATCAAGGTCAAGCTCCCAAAGACAGTTTCCATTACAAAGCAGCCAAAGAAAGTTTTTCCATTACATATCAAGGTCAAGAACTCGAAGACAATTTATATTACATACCAAATGGATACTAGGCTCAATGCTCGAAGTAAATAAATTGTCCATACATGAAAGACACCACAAGACCATGCACCCCAACATATTTCCTATTACATATCAAAAGGATTAGAAGTCCAACCATTACAAGGAATTATGAGTTCTACATGTGTGCACATGATGATATAATTGGCACCTGCCCACATCTTGACGAGCATCATCACATACAAAGGGAATCCCAAAGCCTGCAAGGAACAACCTGCCTCCTTCCTGATCCTGGTGACTTTGGCCTACCGGCGCAACCATTTGACCGGAGGATTGACATCCGAGCCCTCCTTAGAACTAGAAGAGCAAGCACCACCCGCCGAGCAATCAATATAAGATGAAGCCACAGGTGAACAGCCAATGGAAGAAGGAAGGGAAGACGAAACACTCCTTGATTCACTAGAACTGTCGCTACTCGAGCTCTCCGAGTATGAGTCCAGACGATTTCCACCAGCATCAAAAGCACAAACGGTGAGAGTGTATTCACCGTCAAAACGACAGCAAAGACTATCACCGTCACGCAGATTCAAATGGCGAGAAAATGATCTCCAACCAGAACCCAAGAAAATCAAGAACGAACTGTCAACTTCAAGATCAACCCATGAAGGATATCTAGAGCACCCTTGAAGCCGAAGCCAAAAACCTTTCAGATTGAGCTCAGAAACAAGGGGAGCAGAAGAAAAAGGAAGAGGAATCTGGCTAGCGGTCCGGCTAAGAATTCGCAGAAGGAAGTCATAGCACCAGACGCCCTCCCCCTCAGCAACAGGGAAAGACACCATCGTAACACCACCACGTCCTCGTCGGGAAGGAAGAGGAGTGCGGCCACCACGCCCACATCGTCCTCGACCTCGTCCAGACATGACGCGATAAGAACTAGTAGAAGCAACACGGCCACCTCACATTGGCGCCATATAAATAAAAAAGAGAAGGGGATGAAAGAATGACTACAACACAACGCAACGGCAACCCTTATATATACCAAGGCAGGGGCAAGCAAGGAAGATGTCAAGATATTCAAGAGGCGCAACCATTAAATCACGAGCAGTGCACGCGGCCTTACAAAGTCTGAGGAAAGATGGCCTTTCACATCAAGCAATACTTAATTAAGAAGACATAAAATATCACATGTTTCCCATACACGCCCCGGCAACCCAACCGGCAGCAGCAGCGCAGGGTTGCAACACGGTATCCAAGACGTCATTATGGTCAACAGAATACAAGACGGTTCACAAACCAGCCACCGTCATCACGCACGTCACCAAGAGTATCATTATGACCTCTGGCATCATGGAAACACAGAAAGGATGATCCTAGACAAGTCACTGCCAAAACCAAACACTAGAAAGATTCCCTTCCTTTCTGATTTCTTATTTCAAATTTTTAAATTGAACCAAAAAATTTAACTCCCATCGGGTGCGCCCGATTATCAGCAACAAAGAAAAGATAGCATGAATCAAGAATCAAGGGTGCGAGTGGTCACTCCCCTCCGACAAGAACTACCGCATCTACAGAGTTTGGGTGCTCCCTCACCCAGATGACGAAGTGCTCGAGTGGCTACTCGCACTAAGCAGCAAGACCCGATTAATATCCAGAAGGACAATTTGCCCGAGCACTCGAGTGCGTCACGGGTGCCTACTCTATAATCCCACTCGACGACTATCCGAGTGGGTGCGTATCTTATCAACTCTTCGCTTGAGCTCACAAACGCTCCGCGAGTGACTGCTATTCGTCCACTTGATTTGTTTTCTCCAAGTGGATGCATTTGTAATCAGGCTCCTCGCCTCTACGAAAAATGACGCATGGGTTGCGACACACTGCACCCCAGATGTCTCGCAAGCCCGCGTGTAGGTAAGACCCGCTACGCAGTCGGCCGGGCCGGGATTTTCCACAACGCGACTTCACTCCCGATGTTATCCATGCGCGATGCACGAAGAGAATTGAGCTGATAACGGACGCGTTAAGGCTGTCTGTGCTGAGACCAGCGCCATTGATCATGTAAGACCTGCAGCGGCATGAACCTTGCTAGACACTTGTTGTATCGAAGTTCATCTCGAGGGACACGGGGTTGATTGGGATACTGAGGTATTTGCCACTAGCGCAATTCACCAAGGCTCGACTAGTCAATTACCTTGGGCCCTTTCATCTTAGCATCCCTCAAATAAATTATCTTTTGTGGCTAACAGCCAACGACTCACAAACAGTGCGACATGCACAAAGACAGACGATTACGGTTTTGAGTCCCTGCGCGACTCTTCGAGTCCCCCAGGCACTCGGGGGCTACTGACGAGGGGGTGTCCCCATGACTCCTACGGTTGAGGGTACATGGTCGCATCAAGACAAAAGTCCCGCTGAAAGCCTCGACAGGCCCACGACTGGCCCACTCAGGGCAGCGACGAAGGAGTCCTCGACGACTATGGAAGCCTCGACTTGGGCGTCCAAGACTAAAAATAGATTAGGCAACTGTCTTTGTAAACCTATATGGACTCCTTGCGACCCAGCCTAGTATATAAAGGCTGGGAGAGGGGACGTATAGGGCATCCAATCTTCAAGAAACACCTCCGGTCCCGAGCAATCTGTCCTCGATCGCCACTGTAATCGCCTGCATCATAATACAAAAGACCAAGAAGTAGGGGTTTCACTGATCAACGGCCCTAAACCTGGGTAAATCCCTATCTCCTGTTAGCCGATGAGCATCGCCAACCTTCTCTCTACGATCTAACCCAGGGTTCCTAACCATGTGATTTGTCAGAGGGGTTGTCAATCTTCTCGGTCTTGTTGCTTACAAAGGATCAAAACACAAGGGGAATAATAGTAGTGATTGCAACAGAAAGGAAATAAAATTAGTAAAGGTGAATGGTGTAAACTATGAAGGAAATATAGACCGGGGTCCCATGACTTTCACTGGTGATGTCTCTCTCCCAAAGACGATAAATAACTATATTGGGTGAACAAATTATAGCCGGGCAATTGCCAGAGTTATAAACGCACCGCAATGCTAATTATGCTACAAGAAAGCTAGAGGCTCAATCGTATGGGCATTCCAGAAAAACAAGTAGACCGTTTCTTCATCTGCATCTACTCACTAATCATCCACCTTGAGATATCTATCCAGAATATCTCGCTAGTATTAAGTTGCGAACCCCAGCCAAACTGTAGGCTCAAAGCAACAGACAACTGCATTATCACTATATGTGTAATGTAAACAATCCTTGCAACCGCAGTTCCAAGCACCATTGTTTTCTCCTTGCTGGCAACAACACATCCCCTAGTCTCATCCCCGTAATGTAAACTAATTGGCCAAAGCAACAAATGTAATGGGGAACATGCAAGAATACTCAAGAACTAAAATAAAAAGGTAAACTAAATATATTACCCATCACAATCTGAACATAATCTTATAATCCATCGGATCCCAACAAACACAGCATCGCATCACATAAACTAATACAAAAGTGCCTTGATCATGTAGGGCAGCTCACAAGTTCTAAGAATTTAGGCACAAGATAGGAGAGAATACATCACATAGCTACTTATCATGGACCCAGGGTCCAAGGAGGACTACTCACGGCGCATCCCGGAGGTGATCATGGTGGTGGAGAGGCCTCCGGAGGTCAATCATCCCTCTGGCAGGGTGTTGGGGCAGCTTCTCCTAGCGATCCCGAGATTTGAGTCACGCAGCGGAGGAACAGTGGACGAAATCACGTAACCGGGCTCCTCTCGAGGATTTCTGAATCGAGGGGAAGATATAGGCCAAAGGGGGGGCCGAGGGGAGGCCCCACCTGACCAGGCTGCCAGGTGGCGTGACCTTCCCCTTGGCCGCGCCGGGTAGCCGCCTGGCTAGCGGCTGGCCACCCTCTGGATCACCTTCGGGCTACGGGGGTCTTCTGTCGCGCTGATTTTTTATCTGATTTTTCTGGACTTTTCCGAGCACTTTTATTTTTGACATTTTCCTGCAATGCACGGACAACAGTAGACAGAAACTGGCACTAGGCACTGAGTTAATAGGTTAGTCCAAATATGTTGTAAATGATATGAAAGTGTAGCAAAATACATAACAATATCACTAATGTAAGCATGGAACAAGCATAAATTATAGAGACGTTTGGGACGTATCAACATCCCCAAGATTAATTCTGGCTCGTGCTCTAGTAGGTAAATGACAACAAAGATAATTTCTGTAGTGACAGGCTAGCGAAAAAAATTTCAAATTTCAATTACAACAAGTAAGGTATGAAATTCAAGTCAAGACAATAACAAGCAAGAGTCTATACCTACTATTGAAACTAGCAAAGTAAGAACATAAAGGTGCAAGAGCTCTCATTGTCCGTGACTTAAATGTCTCCAAAAGGAGTTCCCATGCAGAAAGTGGGAGTTGGGTTTAGAGCATAAAAATACTAGTATTTGTTCAGAACTCAATCTACTAAAACTTCATACTTAGTCTCCTTTCGAATCTTATTATGCCTCGTCCCCAGACCACTGGCCAGGTACAAGTCAAACTGATCCTCTCCCTTTTGATTTTAACCACTCATGCAATGAATGAGCGCGAGCAAGATTAGTTGGCACTTAGGATGGTGAATAGAATAAATGATGGGGAAGGAAGCCAAAAAAGTGTGAAAGGATCACAACAATGAGGACAATCATAGGCGAAAGAAAGCCAAATGATAGATATGATGCGAGGAGTAGGTATTGCCATGCAACGGATGCACATATGAGGTATGGGAAGCTCTCCAATGGAACTAGTGGGGGTGCATCCAACTTGCTTCCTCAAGAAGACCTAGAGCTCATTGGAGGATGCTCAACATTGGAATATACAAGCCAAGATCTATAGTGTAAGGATCCCCACATAGTTAAGCAAAAATCATATGAAACTCTCTATGAAGTACAAATACTACTTTTGAGCATGGGTGTGGATCTTTAAAAAGGAATAGTAGTGTTTCCTCCTTCTCTCTTTTTATTTCTTTTTTCTTTCTCTCTTTTTTCTCTTTTTTGTATTTTTGTGGCCTCTTTGGTTCTATCTATTTATCTCTCAATTGTCCTCTTTGGGATCTTTTCATTTTATCCTCTTTTGTGATCTTTTATTTTTGTCCTCTTTTGGATATTTTTTCTCACTTAAGGTCAACACTCTATATTTTAAAAGGATGTACAAGATCACACACTTTATAAGAAGTACTCAACATAAAGAAAACAGAAAACTGAATCATGATGTATGCAAATGTATGCCTTTGCAAGTGTAGGAGGATATGCAATGATACTAGCGTGTCATGTAGAAATTATAAGGGAAAGGCCCAACTAGCATGAGGCTCTACGAGCAAGCAAAAACATGTGTGACAATGAAAGATCAAGTCCTGAGAAGATGGATGTTGCAGGGCAATGTATCTCGGAAAGGCTATGGAAATGCCTTCATAGGTAGGTATGGTCGCTGTTTTGCGGAAGATATAATGAGGCTTATGATGACAGAGCGTATCATGCCAAGGGTTTGAAAGCACCAGATATGTCGGGGGTATGACCCCCGGGTAGGGTCACCCAGGGGAAACAATTCATCAAGGCAAAGATCACCGACCTGATGGTCACCAATTTAATCAAGGCCGAGCTAAACAAGAGCAAGAAAGAAGTGGGCCGATCTGTTCAAGGCGAGGGTCGATTGCCCTAGAGAGGACACAATCGTCTTCACCAAGGAGCATTCGGCTGAAGTAAGAAGAGCGACATCCGATCAGAATCCCAGGTCGGACACCTGGTACAAGAGCATTCAATGCGCAATCCCTGAAGATCGGGACTGTCAGAGGTGTGCGGTCTCCTCCAGCGCCGATCACGCGGACAGGACGACAGGCCTAAGTATCTAGCTCCATTGTTCACCACCGAGGTCTACAGAATAGCGGTATGGCGAGCCGCAAGTCTACACCGGGTCATCTGGAGGAACACGATGTGAGGTCCCTAGCCTATCTGAGGCAGACAGCTGGGCCCTTCTCTTTGTATATTTACCTTTGTACCCCGGGCTCGGCCTATAAGAGCCCCAGGTACCCCTCCTGCGTGGGGGATGATGGAGCATTTATTACAATGTCACCCACCATAGAGAGATCAAGGAGAGACTAGTGACCAGAGGCCCTCTTCTTCTTCCTCTCAAACAACTAAAGGAGCATTCATTGTAGCCAGAGTTATTGCATATAGCTAGCTCGGCGGGACTAGGGGTGTTATCTCTACGGAGAGCCTAGAACCTGGGTACATCGTGGTGTCTCACCGTGTGTTCCCATTCTCTTTTCCGGTACCAACGACACTCACCTCGGTTTTTCCCCCTCTTTAGCCATCCTCATGGCATCTTCCGTTACATATTGACGACAGTTGGCGCCCATCGTGGGGCAGGCCGAGGCGTCGACTGGAGTTCTGATCCGAACAGGACCATCATCTGCATCACGCGTGCGCTTTGCCTCCGGCCTAGTGATGAGGAGCGGAGCATGGGACTTCGTCATCGACAAAGCCTCTACCATGCGGCATCATCATTCCTTTTGGCGGACATCGTGTTTTCGTCGTAGAACTTCCTGACGTGGTTCCCAGGGAGATACGGGTGTTTTCTGAGCTCGCGGATCTGTTGCCAGGAGGGCCGGATGCTGTGGGAACAGATGGCACGACTGCAAACATCCGTGCTGAGGTTATGATGGCAGGAGTGTCCAGTCACCATAGTTCAACTTCAGCGACCCGAGCCGCGAGGGCAGAAACCACGGCACCAGCAGGCCCAAGCAACCGACTGGACGTGCTTAGCACTCCCGTGGATCTTCATGCCGATCCAGTCGTGGCTCAGGCTGAGCTGGAGAAGGTGCGTCAGGCTCTGAAGGAGAAATCGGATAGGATCGACGCTGAAAATCTCCGGATGGAGGCATCAGTTCGGGAGTAAAACGCAGCGCCCGGCATTCGGCAGCGTGTTATCCCACCCCCTGTGATCGAGGAGCTCCGAGCAGCAGGCCGAGAGGTCGGCAGAGAGCTGGGAGGATCTCAGCAGCCAGTAACAACACTCATCGTCGTTCCGCAGATCTCGTATAGTTCTCCTGTGAAGAACATGAGAGCTGCCGAGCAGATCGCCACCGAGCTGGAGCATCTGGAGGGAGAAGAGCTGCGGGAAAGGACGCGCCGAATGCGCGACCTTATAACCACAGCGAACCAGAAGGAAAAGGCGGCCACCGAGCAGCAAGGGCCAGTAGCATCAAAATCAGTTCGGGCAACTGCGGGTGCGAACCAACCGAATGCGCCACAGCGGCAACAGAGGAAAGCATCCTCGCCGCATAGCAGTTTGCATCGCAGTCGGAAGAATCAAGGGGCTGCAGGAGGCAGTCGGAGGGACGAGCCAGCAGTCAACAACAGGCGCAACGAGCAACCGGCGGCATCAGTCCGGCCGGCAATAAGACAGCGGAAGGTCCCCGAGCAATCGCGGATAATGACGCGAGACACCGAATAGAGCAGTTTCAGCAGGATAAGCATCCGGAAGATGATGTGCCGGCGGGTCCAGCATGTTTCGGCCCGCGCATTCGGCAAGAGCAGTTCCCCAAAGGCTTCACATTGCCCAGGGATACCCCCAAGTACTATGGATCAGTCAAGCCAGAAGATTGGCTGGTCGATTATATGACAGCCGTCGGTATCGCAGGAGGTGATCGGCGTGTAGCTGTGCGCTATGCTCCGCTCATGCTCCAAGGTTCAGCTCGGTCCTGGTTAAACAGCTTGCCCAGCAATAGTATCAATTGCTTGAAAGATTTTGAGGATGCATTTGTTCGCAATTTCACGGGTACTTACGAGCGCCCAGGTTTGCCTCGGCACCTATCACTCTGTGTACAAGGAAAGGACGAGCCCCTTTGCGATTACCTTCAGCGGTGGATCAAGACCAGGAAACACTTGCGAGGGAGTTCATGAAATCCAAGCAATCCAGTACTTCACTGACAGCTGCTTGGACGGGTCTTTGTTGAAGCAAAAGCTCCTGCGCAAGGAGATAACCTCTTTGTCCGATCAGATGAGAATAGCCAATTCATTCGCCGCATCTGACTCTGTAATGCGCCCGATCACATTGAGTCCCAGTGGTTTTATCCAAGGGCAACCATTCGGCCAGCAGCAGCAATCGGCAGAAGCAAATGGGCCAAACGGTCCCAATCGGCGCGAGAGGCGCGAGATCCAGAGGAACATCAACTTTGGCAACAACACCACCCCCAATTTCAACAACAACAACAACAGCACAGGTTTTAACAAGAGGAAGGATGATCAGCCAGATGCCTAGTATGGCAATCGGCAGGTGGCAACAGTGCAACACCAAGAGGAACAAGGGGCTGCGGGAGGCAGTCGGAAGCAGAAGCCCGCAGAAAGGCCGCCAGGTCAGCCCAAGCCCCCATATAACTTTGAGGACATGATGAACCAGCCCAACAAA
Organism: Bromus sterilis; assembly: GCA_950022295.1. NCBI lineage: Eukaryota > Viridiplantae > Streptophyta > Magnoliopsida > Poales > Poaceae > Bromus > Bromus sterilis. Next base: position 285,532,717 of record OX465596.1, read on the forward strand.
ATGCATAGTGGAGTAGGCAAGCTCGCATCGCACACCACTCGGCAGTGCATTTGGGTTGAGCATTTGGCAAAGGGAGGAGCAGGAAATCCACCCCCACCACCGCCCCCACCCCCAGGCCCACCACCAGCAAATGCTCGGCAGCAGTTCCCACGTCAGGATGCAGCATACATGATCTGCACCAGTGAATCGGATGACAAGGGCAGTCGGAGAGACCGTGAGAAGGCAGTCAATGCCACCATGCCAGAATTTCTCAGAGGATGAACTGGTCGGACAATGCCATAACATGGGGCCCAGAAGACCACCCGAGCGTAATGCCCAACCCAGGCAGTTATATGCTCGTGGTGGATGCAATCTTAGCGGCACCATTGTATTCATGCAAGTTTACCGGGACACTCATTGATGGAGGCAGCACCATCAACATTTTGTATAGAGACACAATGATCAAGCTCGGCATAAGTAAGAGCGAGTTGGAGCCCAGTAGAACGACATTTCATGGGATAGTGCTCGGCCTGTCATGTACCCCATTACGCCGCATTCGGCTTGAGGTAGTATTTGGGTCGGAAATAAAATTTCCGCCGAGAGCCGATCTGGTTTGAGGTGGCTGATCTGAGCAGCCCATACCATGTTCTGCTCGGGTCGCCTTCGATCACCTAGTTCATGTTCAACATCACGTAGCCTTACCTGAAGATGAAGCTCCCAGGGCCGAATGGTCCGATTACTGTGTGTGGTGACTACAGGAAGTCACTAGAGTGTTCGTCTGATGTTTCCAAGCTAGCCGATTCTCTGGTCATCGATGCAGAGCGGCGCCAGCTCGACAAGGTTGTAGCAGCAGTCCAAGCCCAGATGAAGGACCCCATGCCGAGCACGAAGGACAAGAGACCGGACGATGAGACCATATTTCAAGCGGCAAAGGACAGCAAGAGGATTTCCCTGGACCCCTCCGACCCAAGCAAGTGCGTCGTCGTTGGGGCTGGGCTCAACAGCAAATAGGAAGGCGAGGTCGTCGAGTTCCTCCGTGAGAACCGTGACATCTTCGCATGGTCCCCACACGACATGCCTGGTGTACCGAGGGAACTTGCCGAGCACAAGCTTCATATTCGACCTGGATCCAAGCCGATCAAGGAGCCACTTCGGCGTTTTTCAGAAGAGAAGAGAGGAGCAATCGGCGATGAGATATCCAAGTTATTCGCAGAAGGATTTATCAAGGAAGTGTTCTACCCAGACTAGTTATCAAATCCAGTTCTGGTTCCGAAGAAAAATGGAACTTGGCGCATGTGTATAGATTACACTTGCCTGAACAAGGCCTGCCCCAAGGATCCTTTTGCATTGCCCTGTATCGATCAAGTGATTGATTATACGGCTGGCTAGTAGCTCTTGTTATTTCTGGACGCCACATCGGGCCATCACCAGATTAAGCTTGATGTAAACGATCAGATTAAAACATCTTTTATCACCCTGTTTGGGGCTTATTGCTACATCACCATGCCATTCGGCCTGAAAAACGGTGGCGCGACTTATCAGTGTACTATGCAGCGATGTGTTCGGCCTCAGTTAGGTCGGAACATTCATATCTATGTAGATGACCTTGTGCTCAAGTCGATGCTGGGATCAACCTTGTTGGATGATCTCAAGGAGACGTTCGGAAATTTGTGAGCATACCAGATCAAGCTCAACCCAGAATAATGTGTGTTCGGCGTGCTAGCCGGCAAGTTTCTTGGATTTCTGGTTTCTGAGAGAGGAATAGAGTGCAACCCTGAGAAGATTGCAGCAATCGAGAGGATGGGCAAGCCCAGAAATCTCAAAGATGTGCAGAAGTTTACCGGATGCTTGGCATCGCCGATTTCTCAGTCGGCTGGGAGAGAGGGCAATTCCGCTGTATCAACTAATGAAGAAAACAGACAAGTTCAGTTGGACACCGCAAGCGGACGAAGAATTCAAGAAGCTCAAGAGCATGATGTCTACCGCTCCAGTGCTGGCAGCTCCGAAGGAAAATGAGCCAATGATATTGTATATTGCATCAACCACTCGGGTGGTCAGTATTGTTATGGTGGTCGAGCGCCCAGACAAGGACAAGGCACAACCGGTCCAGAGGCCAGTGTGTTATGTCAGTGAAGTGCTCTCCACCTCCAAGAAAAACTACCCCCATTATCAGAAGATGGTCTACGGTGTGTACATGGCAGCAAGAAAGTTGAAGCCCTATTTCCAGGCGCATCCGGTCACAGTGGTCAGTTCGGCTCCATTGGCAGAAATAATTGGCAGTCGGGACGCATCCGGTCGGGTGGCAAAATGGGCCATTGAAATTTCAACACATGGGATCAAATACGAACCTCGAACTGCAGTCAAATCTCAAGTGCCGGCAGATTTTCTGGTGGATTGGGCAAAAACTCAATATATACCCCCTGTCCGGACTCTCAGTTCTGACAGATGCAATTCGATGGCTCCAAGCTGATGACCGGACTAGGGGCTGGTGTGGTCCTTACTTCTCCAAAAGGTGACAAGCTCGAGTATGTGCTGCAGATCCACTTCGCAGCGTCAAACAATGTGGTCGAATACGAAGCTTTGGTACATGGTGTCCGATTGGACAAGGATATTGGCATTCGGCGGATTATGTGTTATGGTGATTCCGACCTGGTGGTGCAGCAGTGCACTGTCACTTGGGATGCAAAAGATGAAAATATGGCAAGATACAGATTCCTTGTGCAGCAGTTGTCTGGGTTCTTTGAAGGGTGTGAGTTCCATCACATTCCTCGAGCTGAAAATGAAGCAGCAGATGCACTGTCCAAGCTGGAGTCCACCAAAAAGGAAATTCCTCCAGGAATATCACTAGAGAACATCCACAAGCCATCCATCAAGCCTTCCCTAGAATCAGAGTCAATCTTTATTCCGGCCGACCTGAAGATGGCAGAGCTCAAAGCAAAAAAGCAAAAGGCAAAGGAGCATTCGGCCGCACTAGGCAGCCGATTGCAAACCAGGGGCTGTTGTAGTCAGCTCGGGGACTGAGGGGACCATGCTAGACGCAATCGGCTCCTCCTCCTCCGAGCTTCCAGTAGAAGAAGTCAGAAAGCCAGAGCCAGAAGCAGTTGCTGTAATGGTGATTTTCGCGGCACCTTCATGGGCAAAACCATTCAAAAATTTCCTGGTAGATTGCATACTCCCAGAAAATGAAGTGGAAGCTCGGCAAGTCCAGCGCTGATCTGGAGCATACACGATCATCAACAACGAGCTGGTGCACCGAAGCGCAACAGGAGTCCTTCAGCGGTGTGTGGAAGAGGACAAGGGGCTGGAATTGCTCCGAGACATCCATCATGGCGAGTGCGGTCATCACGCATCAGCAATAGCAATATTTGCCAAGGCTTTTCGCCATGGTTTTTATTGGCCGACTGCGAAAGCAGCGGCAGAAGATCTGGTCAAGCATTGCAATGGGTGTCAAAGATTCAAAGCCAAAATCCATTTACCAGCCTCAACACTCAAAACCATTCCGATTACATGGTCGTTTGCAGTTTGGGGTCTGGAAATGGTAGGGCCGTTCAAAACAGCAAGAGGTGGCATGACTCACTTACTGGTAGCAGTGGAAAAGTTTACCAAATGGATAGAGGCAAGGACGATCAAGAAACTAGATGGGCCTACTGCGGTCAGGTTTATAGCAGACATCATGGTCAGATATGGAGTGCCACACAGCATCATCGCTCACAATGGAACAAACTTTGCAAAGGGGGCGCTAGCTCGGTTTGCCTCCCAGCAGGGCATCCGGCCGGACGTCGCGTCCGTGGCTCACCCCTAGTCAAATGGTCAAGAAGAGCGGGCGAATAGTCTTATTCTGTCCGGAATCAAGCCAAGATTGGTGGAACCACTAGAAAGAGCACCCGGCGCATGGATTGACGAGCTGCCAGCAGTGCTTTGGAGTTTGCGCACCACACCAAACCATTCAACTGGATTCACTCCCTTCTTCCTAGTATATGGCGCTGAAGCAATGCTCCCTTGTGACATTGAGTTCGATTCACCACGTCACGCCATGTATACGGAGGCAGAAGCCAATGAGGCTCGTGAGGATGGTGTTGATCTCAAAGAAGAAGCTTGTCTCCTGGCCCACTCCAGGTCGGCAATATACCAGCAGAAGCTACGTCACTACCACAACAAGAAGATCCATCCCCTAGCTTTTCGTGAGGGTGACTTGGTGTTGCGCCGAATCCATAAATCGGATGGCCAGCACAAGTTGTCCTCTCCTTGGGAAGGTCCATTCGTCGTCAGTCGAGCGCTCAAAAACAATGCATACTACCTCATTGATCTTAGGAAGCCGACCCGATATGTGGATACTTTAGGGCAAGAAACGGAGCGTCCTTGGAACGCCGAGCTGTTATGTCCGTTTTACAGTTGAATGGTATTGTTTGTATCCCCTCCCCTTGTGGAAATATTATCAATGAGAATAGCCGTGCGTCCATGAGACTGCATTCGGCAGGAGTTATAAAATTACTTGGCTACATATTTCAGTCCGAGGGTCAGCAAAAGCAGACCCGGGGACTGGCCGGTTGCCCCGAAAAGGGTATACTCGGAGAAAGAGAAAAACGAGTGAAGGGTTTTGTGAAAGCTGGTCCGAACCGAATGCAGACCGCAGGTCGGCTGTAATGTCGGGTGGACCTGGCCGAGCAGAACTATCAATCGGAGAGTTCGTACTCAAGGTATATCAAGTTCGGAGTTAGCCGTTAGCAGACCCGCCGATTGTGACCAGGCTGGCTGGCCAAACAATCGGCAGGTTGCAATCGGCCCATCTGTAAAGCCTTACCTTTGCGAGAAAAACTGAGAACCTGGAAGTACTTGTCAAAAAATTCCTTCGAGGTATATTCTCCGATCTGACCACAGACCGCAGGTCAGCTGTAAGGTTGGCGAGAGTATCGACCAAGAGTGAAAAAATGGCAAAGAAAAAGGCAATCTGTTGAAAAACGCAAAGGAAGAGTGTCATAATTATCTAAGAAAAAGCAAGTTCACAAGCAAATAGGGCCGATTGGCCGAATGATGTTCATTACATGAAAGTGGCCCTCGACGGGCGCACTTGAGAATTAACTGTTTTTCAAGCAAAAGCAGTAAACTGGAACGGCGTGCCGAGCTTAAGCAGCCGGCGCATCCGGAGTGGCCGGCGCATCCGGCACGGGTGGATCAATCGGAGTTGAAGCAGTTGGGCTGTGCTGGTGGCACCCCCGGAGCAGAAGAGGCGGTAGTATTGGCTTGATCACGTGAGGGGTCGTGGGCGGCACTCACCGAGTGCCCGTCGGAGGAACCTTCGCTTTCTTCCTCAGCATCTACGTCCGCATAGTCCGAGGAGTGGGAGTTTTCGCTGCCGGTCTGACGAGCAGGTCGAGACTGAGGTGCTTTGTCTTCACTTGTAGTATACAGAAGGTCGCTGAAGGAGGCAACTCCAGTCGGCTGGCCAGCAGAGTCAACATAAGGAGTAACCTCCAGGAGATCCATGCCGTTTGCGAGTTCCTGGGCAATTTGGCAGATGTGGGTCCAGAGCTCGCCAATGGATTTTTCCGATCCCTCCCGCAGAGCAGTCATCAGCTTCAAGTTAATGCCGGGGTACCAGCTCTTTTCAATAGAGAGGGCGGCCTGTACTCCAGACCGGAAGGCAGAATCAAGCATATTGTCAACCTGGCGAGACACATCCTTAAGACTCCGGGCAACGTCCTCATGTTTAACAAAAGAAATGGCTTTCTATTTTCCCTTGAATAACTTGTCGTTCAGCTTCTGGATGCCAGTCTTATAAGTGCACAGGGCACCTTTCACATGGGGGATCCTGGCATCTAGAGCAACCACGAAGTCCTCGGCATACCAGCCGGCGTCAGCAGCAACTACCACACCCCGCACTCGGCGGGCTGCGGCAACAGCTTCATCAGCGGTAGTAGTGGAGTTGGGCCAGGCGTCTGGCAAAAGCAATCAGAGAAGAAGTTTATCTCGGAGAATAACAAGATCAGATCGGAAGGAAAGAAGGAACAAAATAAATAATACCTACAAGGGCGAGATCCACTCGGTGGAGGCAGGAGAGGGCAAGATCAACGCCAGCCTGGGCACGCTGGATCTCTGTTCCATGTTGGTGTCCATATCCTCAGCGTGTTTGACAGCAGCATCCCTTTCCTTCATAAGTTGACCCTCAAACTCAATTCAAGCATCTGACATCCTTTGTAGTTCGTGTTCATGGGCAGTTCGGGCGGCAGCCAGATCTTTGGCAGCTGTTTGAAGGTGGGCTTGCAGCTCGGTCTCAATGGCAGCTAGGCGCTGGCGTTCTTGTTCGGCATGGCCGAGCTGGCCATTCTTTTCACCAAGCTGGTTCTCCAGCTCAGCGATACTCTTCTGAGCGGCCTCCTGCTCGGAGAAGCAAATGGCAGCAGCTACAAGTAACAATAGAGTGAGAGCATAGTAGCAACCGGGAGAAAAAACGAAAGAGGATAAGCAAAAGTATACCTGTTAGTTCCCGAAGCTTGGCAGCTTGGGTGTCAATGTTTTTCTTCAAGGCAGCGTAGGATTTCTGGCCCGCTGAATAAGCGGCCAGGAGTTCTTCAAACACAGCCTGACGTCCATCGCACATGGCCTGAAAAATTGGCCGGTCAGATCTAAGAAAAAGCACAAAGCGGTGTGGGCTCGTGTATCCATGGAGCAGCATTAGTTCGGAGCACAGAAGATCCGGCAGATGGGACGGGACGTGCGCGCGTGGGTCGAGGCAGCGGTTATGGCATGTCAAATCATGTCACGACGTCTCGTATTCTTCGGCGAATTCGAAGCGGCAAGTTCGGTCAACATTCTAGTCAAACCAACCGTTGCGCGGAACGGTCAAGGAAATTGAGAGCAATCGGACCATTAAGAGCAATCGGTAAGAAGATCAAGAAGCAATCGGAAGTTGAAGAGAAATCGGCCTGTTGAAGCATTCAGCCAGAAGCAACGATTCACCATTTCAGAAGTGAAGGAACCTGTGCAAGCCTCACCATCTCTGAGTTCGGCGGGACCTCTACAGCTTCAGGGGCTACTGTCGGGGGTATGACCCCCGGGTAGGGTCACCCAGGGGAAACAATTCATCAAGTCAAAGATCACCGACCTGATGGTCACCAATATAATCAAGGCCGAGCTAAACAAGAGCAAGCAAGAAGTGGGCCGATCTGTTCAAGGCGAGGGCCGATTGCCCTAGAGAGGACGCAATCGGCCTCACCAAGGAGCATTCGGCCGAAGTAAGCAGAGCGACATCCGATCAGAATCCCAGGTCGGACACCTGGTACAAGAGCATTCAATGTGCAATCCCTGCAGATTGGGAATGTCAAAGGCGTGCGGTGTCCTCCAGCGCCGATCACGCGGACAGGCCGACAGGCCTAAGTATCTAGCTCCACTGTTCAACAACGATGTCTACAGGATAGCGGTATGGCGAGCCGCAAGTCTAGACCGGGTCATCCGGAGGAACATGATGTGAGGTCCCTAGCCTATCTGAGGAAGACAGCTGGGCCCTCCTCTTTGTATATTTACCTTTGTACCCCGGGCTCGGCCTATAAGAGCCCCGGGTACCCCTTCTGCGTGGGGGACGACGGAGCAGTTATTACAATCTCACCCACCATAGAGAGAGAAAGGAGAGAGTAGTGACCAGAGGCCCTCTTCTTCTTCCTCTCAAACAGCTCGAGGAGCATTCATTGTAGCCAGAGTTATTGCATATAGCTAGCTCGGCAGGACTAGGGGTGTTACCTCTACGGAGATCCTCGAACTTGGGTACATCGTGGTGTCTCACCGTGTGTTCCCATTCTCGTTTCCGGTACCAGCGTCACTCACCTCGGTTTATCCCCCCTCTTTTGCCATCCCCATGGCATCTGCCGTTACATATCAACGACAAGAGAAGTTTGAGCCGACTCTCAAGATAAGAAAGGGAAATGCACGGTAGAAAAGAGGCTATCAAAATATGGATGGTGGAAGTGCCAACAATCGAATACTCGCATTAGTCAAAGGAAATCATCCACTTATTATTGGTAACTCTCTTTCTAGTCAGGAGATTCACAAAGAGGCAATGTGACGCCCCCAAAATCAAGCTGTGTATAGTAATCATACACGCAAGGTACACGATCGAGATCAGGGACTCATGGTAAGATATCACAACAAAACTCTACAAATAAAATAATACAAGATGTTTAATACAAGCCATGGGCCACGAGGGCTCGAAAACAACAGCTCGAGAGCACAAAGTTAGCGGAATCAGATAGTATCTGAGTACCGACATAAGGTACACATGATCTGCCTTAAGAAGGCTATCACAAAAAACAACAACGATCGAAAAGGTGAAGCCTCCTTCCTGGGAACCTCCGAACTACTCCTGTTCAATGGGGAACTCGGCGTCGTAGAAGGAATCTGGGATCTTCACGTTTCGGTGGTCGGCATCGGGGATCTCATACTCCTGGGCTCCAACGTCGACTGCAGCGGCTGATCAGGAAAAACAAAAAGGGGGGAAATAAAGCAAGGGTGAGTATCTAGCATACCCGCGAGTCTTGCAGCACATATAAAGCATCTTCCGACGAGTCTTGCAGCACAAGAAGAGAACATCCAACAGTTCATATAAAGCATAAAGTAACAATGCAGCAGAAGTTGTTGCAGTATTGTATAATAGTAAGTTGTAATAATTAGCAATGCCTCCGAGATCCCTTCCTCGACTTCCCTACGAGGAAGAAAACCAGGAACCATACAGTTTAATAGTAGTAGTTTGTAATGGTAAGATCCAGCTTCAGCATAAAGCGTCCTGTTACCGTGGACACGACTATTCGAATAGATTAAACTCCCTGCAGGAGTGCACTACTGTTCAGCCAGCATGCTCGGATCTCCAGAGTGGCGGGCACCTTGTTAGGGAACGCTCCACCAAAGCTATCTGACACGCCGCAGCCCATACTAGGCTCAGCAGAGAGGCCATTCGCCGGACTAAATTCTATGCGATCAAGGGTCTAGGACCCTCACCCTTCACACTCCTGCATGGTGCGAGGATGGCCGGTGAAGCAAAAGCAAATACCACTGCTCGAGCAAAGAAGACACACCGCTTCCCGGCAATCAGACAACGGTACTACTGACATCTGAAGAGCTTTCGAATGAACTACGACGCAGGGGAGCCAATTACTCCTTATCTAACGTGAAGGTAGTGCGTACAGGCCTTTGCGGCCTCTCAAGTCATCTACCGAACCATTTAGCATTTTATTATTATCTCGCAGACAACCGTTATCGCTGTCTGACTAACAACACAACGGACAACGAATAGAAGCCAAGACCACGAGTACACCGGTGCCCGCCCTGTCGTCCCGTCAAAGCGCGCGGTTACCAACAAGGTGAACCGTCTCCTTACCTTGTCTCGCGTGTGCCCTTGGTAGAGCTCGACTTTTGATGGTTTGGTAACTCTCGCGAGATACGAGCAGGGGCCAAGCACGCCAGTAACATCGGTCGTACCCTCCCTGTCGTTCCCGGCGCAATACCGCTGACGGGCACCTTTGTGTCACCCCAATACTTACCTTTAAGGGCACCAGTTGATTCGAGTGCCTACCATTAAGTGAAACTAGGAGGTATCACCCTCGATGGTACACTTAAAGAGGTTCGACAAAGACATCAGTGGAACGAACTAAAGAGGTAAACCTCGTATCATCCCAGTGATGCTACGCTACTGAGCCGACGAGGGTGAAATATTAGTCCGTCCACTCGTAAGTCAAACTTGAAGCGACTCGGCAGAGTCTCGCCGTTGTAGGTTCCCTAGGGCGTCGACATTGATCTGTACCTATTGTAGTTATAATATTTTGTAATCCGTGTTCACTCACCAGAGTGATCACGGCCCGCTATTCTAAACCTAACTAACAATGCGCAGGGTTTACTGCTGAATAGAATATAATTATTAGGAAGCATAGGATAAAGGAAGGCACATCAAGGGCGACAATGACAGGCTATGCAATTGAATAGGTATGCAACGTAGCAGCAGTAACAATGCCTAGTGCAAGAAAATTACGGAAAGATAGGCGATATCTGGGAAGGAAAATGGCTCTACTTTCCTGGAAGCTCGATGGTAGGGGTACGGTCGTCGACGAAGTAGTCGATCACAGGGGCATCGGGAACGGTCGTCGGGACTACCGGACAATAAGAGAGGGAGGAGAAACAATAAATACATGGAAATAATAGAAATACAAATTAAAGACATGGCAATACATTATACTAAGGGTGAACTAACGCGGTGCTACACGTTGCGGACGAAACGGGAATTTAACCGGATGTTTTACCCGCTCCGGGTGATTACCGGACAAACAACCCAGAGGAGGAATGTGTCGAGTTCGTTGTGTTAGAGGGGTGTGGCATATTTGTATGCGTTATATTTTTTTGATCAATTTTCATGTATAAAGTTTTTCGATCCGAATTACGGTTTAAAAGATATTAATTTTCTAAAGTTTATGCATTTTCTAGCATTTCTGCAATTATTTCAATCCTTTAAATACAGCATTATCCAGAAGTGGGTTGACTGGTCAAATTGACACGGGTGACCCCTGTCATAGGCTAGGTGGCTTTGACTGGTCAACTGACTAGTGGGCCCCATGTGTCATAGACACATGCAATAAATTCATTTTATTTAATCTAAATAGTACAGAGGGACCCACATGTCATATATACATTTATAATTATTAATCTAATTAAGCCAGGGGTAAATTAAAGGGTTGGGCCCACATGTCATGCTAACATGGTCATTTTAATTAGTAGTTTAACTAATAGGGGTTAGGCTAACAAGGGATTAATTCCCCGAAACAAAACCAGTTGGCCCCACTGGCCAGGGGCACAACCGCACCTTCCCCTGGACTGGCCTCGCACTGGATAAGGCCGGCGGCGGCCATGGCCGGACAGGCGCATGAGGGGCGGGGGAAGCGACCTACAACAGTGACGTTGGCGGGCTAGGCGGCGGCGGGGCAACCGCGAGGCCCGCGGGCGGAGGTGGGGGCGCATCAGACCTGGGCGTGTACGCACCGGCACATGGGCAGGAAGCGGCCGAGATGTAGCACAAAGGCGGGCGGCGGCGTGCCCCGGCTACAGGGGAGCGGGGCGAACTAGGACACGGCCACGCGTGGCTGGGCAGTGGGCACGCACGGCGCGCCCCGGGTACGACCACAGGCGCCAGCACGACCACGGGATGGTGAGCGCAAGCTACAGCGGGCTCGGGAGGCGACGATGGATGGATTCTCCGGCTGCGACTCGAGACGGGGGAGAGGGGGAATTCTAGTGAGAATCTCACAGTGAGCTCAGGGGCGCGGTCGAGGAAGCCGGGACGGACAGGAGCAGTAGCTCGGCGGCGGTGGCCGCGACTACCTTTGGGAGATGTTGACAATGGCGTCGGTTCCGCCGCTCTAGAGCTTCGATCCATGGGTGAGGTGGAAGGATTACTCGTCTAAGAAGCTCCAGGACATACTAGCGGGGCTCGGGGACGATGGTGGCCGCGGGACCGATGACGACACGGCAACGGGGAGCACGCTGGCGGTCCGGGAAAGAAGAAAGAAGAGTGGAAGGGGAAAAAGGACCTGGGCCTGATGGGGTGTTAGGGTCGGTTGAGGGGGACGATTGGGCGTTCTTATCGTCAAGGGGTGAGCCGCTGTCGAGCAGCCAGGAGGGGCCGGCTTGCCGTGGCCACAGCCATGGCGCCACGGTGCGTGCCATGGGGAGAAGTAGGAGGGAGAAAGAAAGGGGAGAGTGAGATTGGCCTGGCTAAAATTTCTTAGGGAGCTAGATAGTAATAGGTTTTATTTTCCAATTTCTTCTCTGCCGATCTTTTTCTGTTTCTGTTTTATTTTATTTTGGCTAGTAATTGGATTTTGAAAAATGTGCAACTTGCCCTATTATTAGTATGACATGGAATACCAATTCCACAAAAAGGTTGGGTGCATAATAAATTCATTGGAATTTTATATTAACAAACAATGATTAATTTGGGCTGTTCTGGATACTGTTTGAATTGATTAAAATATTTAAATGTTATATTAAATATCCTTTGTTGTAGTATCATGAGCTACTGACTTTTAGGAATTTAAATAAATAGGTTCCACAATTTTTTTGTTAATGTTTATTTTCCACATTCTTTTTGGTCCATGTAATTTAGTTGAATTTAATTTGGGTATGATCAATGGTGATTATTGAATTGCTAATCACAGAAAATTTTCATTAGCAAAATATTATTGTTGTCTGACACCGAGGGTGTTACCGGCAAGTACCCCTAGGAGTAGTGTATGGGGGTTTGGTTATCCTTTTGCATCCTCAACCCTTGATAACATGAGGGTACTCTACATATTAAAACCCCTTTAGAGGTTAGTGATTCATCTAGTAGCTAGAGTTCTCAACTAATTTTTTGTCATTTTCGAAAATAAGTATGTTCAAACAAAATACGACACCTATCACTAATAGGCTTGAGCTCTTAACACACAGAATTCCAAACATTACTGAAAAAATACCTCAAAACTATTGCAAGTTACTACTAACCTTATAATAGAAACCTCAATTACCTACTCAAAGCAAGACACACACTAAGTGCAACAGGCCAACTATCTAAACAAGATAAGCATGAAACTCAAGAGACTTTTAGAAGAAAAAACCTAAACAAAAGCTCTTAAAGATAAACATGAAAAATAAGAGATAACCATGACAGCAACTAGAAAAAGTAAAGAACACTCAACAAACATAAGCATGAAAACTATGAGCATTCTAGGTAAAACTGGAGCGTGTTTCTCTCCCAAACAAGGTATGCTAGGGTTCAACTTGTTATAAACAGCAAACAAAACTAAACAAAGCATACTAAAAATTAAATGCAAGACGCTCCAAGCATAGCATATATAACATATGAAGTGATAAAAATATAGTGTTGAAAGGACGAACTGATGATTGTTGATGAAGAAGGGGATGCATGGAGCTTCCCCAAGCTTACACGCTTGAGTCTCCATGGATATTTCTTGATGGTGCCGAGGGCATCCCCAAGCTTGAGCTTGTGACAGTCCTGGATCTTCTTTCATCATCTTCCTTCACACACTTGAAAACTCCCTACATACGAAACTCATCATAAGATGATTAGAGCGGTTAGTACCCATAATAAAATCATTTGCCTCTATTGTAAATAAAGATTTTCAACAACGTCTATTGTTTCTTAAGATTGCCAAAATGTTTTTTCAAGTAAAAAGCATGCACAAGATTTGCAAAAACTGGCAAACGTAAAACAGGGCAGAATCTGGGAAAAACAGACCAGCAGGTAGTAAATAATTTTTTTGGGGTAGTTCTGCAACTCAAATAAAAAATCATAACAGTCCACAGATAGTCAGTTATATATACCATACTGTCAAAACAATTCAGATCAAAAAGATGATCTGGTGATTTTTAAAGATTGTTGCAATGAAGCAAACAGATTTTTTTTGTATACCACGTCACAACTTTTGCTCTACTTGACACCGAAGGCTAAAAGTTGGCACAACGCTTGAAAAGAAAGATACAATGATGTTGCCATACTAGTAACAAGTATCAAGACCACTAAAACTGAAAGTAAAAACATTTTGGGTTGCGTCCCAATAAGCGATTTCTTCTATGCCTCTGAACTAGGCATGAAGAAAGAATATCAAGTTTTGTCAATATCAAAAGCATAGCTTGCCCGTATAACGGACTCAAAAGGTAATTTAATCTTCTTTATAGGGAAATGTTCCATGCCCTTCTTGAGGGGAAATTGGAATCCTATAGTCCCTTCTTTCATGTCAATGATAGCACGAAAGGTGCAAAGAAAAGTCTGTCCCGCAATAATTCGACAAGAGTGATCACACTCAATGTCCATGAAAAGAAAATTTACGGGAACATAATTATTATTGACAACAATAAGCACATCATCAATCCTTCCTAAAGGTTTCGTTAGGAAGGAATCAACAAGACGAACACCAAATGAACAAGGATCAAAAAGTTTCAATTCAAGAATCTCATACATTCTTTTGGGTAAAACGTAGGCACTAGCTCCAACATCACATAAAGCAATGAAATAAAAGTTATTCAATTTAATCTTGACCATAGGATCCCAACCATCTTCTAGTTTTATAGGAATAGAAACCTCTAGTTTAAGTTTCTCCTCCCAATCTTTGATAAGAGCATTTATGATATTCTCGGTGAAGGCAATGTTAAGTGAACTAGTGTGGTGGGTCTTTTGCAATTCATTGCAAGAACTTGATGACTTCTGAAACGCTACAATTATCAAAGTCAATTTCACTACCATTAATCAAATTAGTAGTGATGTCATCTAAGCTCATCCTTTCTTTGGTAGTCTCTAAGTTATACGTCCCAAACGTATCTAAAATTATTGCTTGTTCCATGCTTATATGGGTGACTTCGCTACATGTTTTTCTACTCTTTCATACCTTTTTCAACATATTTGGAGTGACCTACTAACTTAGTGCCCCAGTGCAAGTTTATGTATGTTGTTTTCCGTGCATTGCAGGTATTTCCCAATATTTAAAGTGCTCGGAAAAATCTAGAAAAATTATATAAAAAATCAGCAGTTCAGAATCTTCCGGAAGCCCGAAGTACAGCCACCTGGCGTGGTGTAAGGCTCGTTACGTGGTACTGTTCCATATCTAGATGTTTCCATCCAGATCCGGGGACGAAGCACATATCGGTCCCATTGCGACATATGACAATGCCATATGCCCTGGATTTCCAACATGATAGCACAACATTACAGCTACAAAGGTACAACATCTCATACAATCGGCATACAACTGACTCAAATACAATACAACAACGGAAGATACATGTCTGGGTACAGACTACAAACAAATGCCTGATGGCAAAGGTAAAACACACCATTCCCGCAACCACACGGGTCCAGGCTCTTCGCCGGGATCTTCCTAACTAGTCATCGTCGAGTCTCCGCGAAGGCGTCCTGAAGAAGGGTCGTCGAGCTCCTCTAAAGTCCGAGATCGTTTACATAACATGCGTAAAATGGGGTGAGCTATATCAACAAGTCTTGTAACTAACTTCTCACGCTAAGATGGGGGTAGTGGTTGAGGTTCCAGCCGGACTAGCAATATATGAGGTGGATAACGATCTATTTAGAGTAAGATGAGAGCCAAGCAGTCGATGAGGAATCGCCTCCAACAAGTCTTGCTATCAGCTACTTACGCAAACATAAAACCTACCCTATCCTTGTCCTCATCTTAGCATCCCGACGAAGATGAAGCAGTCAAGGAACACACACATTGATCAAATTTTAGTTATGATTCAGTTAATGTTATCTATGAACAAGATGTAGATTCCAAGTCGTCCATAACCGTGGACAAGACTTCTCGAAAAGATTTAACCCTGCAGAGGTATACCAACTTCCCATTACAAGGCTCCACATCTACGCTGGTTCTCTCAGTCGGGCCAGTTAAAGACATTCATTGAAGATTTTTTCTGAGAGTCAGATGTCATAATCCCTCTAACTAACAACTAACAAATCCGGGTGGCCCCGGGGGAGTCTACACCCAATCCAAAAGCCGGCCACGCTCTCGGATATGACTCTTCCGTCTGGCCAAGGTCGAGGTCACCAATACCCTCACATGTGGGAAGTCCCCTAGCTCACCAGTGTGGACCAACAAGAGTAACCATATCTCCGCTGGCCCAAGTTGTTTTATAGAATATCTGCTAGGAGCGACCAGACAAAGACACACACGATTTTCAAATGGTAAATCGGCTTGGGCCACCACTAGAAATGTTTGAATCTAGGTAGGTAAGAAAAGGGGACAACATAGAACCAATACCCGGAACTTGGATCCTAGGTGACCCGAATGGAACAAAGCGCCAAGGCGGGATAGACTGACCTTCCATCCTTCATCGAATATAGTCAACATTATAATAATCATATCAGCCACAATAATATAATAATGTGATAGCCCAATCCAAGGAGTAACAGGATAACAGTTAATAGCATAATAAGCATGCATACTAAGAAGTGGTTAAGCAAGCAAGGTACATGGCCAAACAATGGTTTGCTAGGAGGTGGGGGACATGGTTGTTTGGGTTTATTTGAGAGGCATAAATATGAGGTGGTAGGATCAAGCAATCGTTCTATCCTATACCCGGGAAAAGTGAGTTGAAAGTTATAAGCATGATATATGCTCCCCCGTACCTGTTGAGAAGGCGATTCCGAAGGTGTAGTCGATCGCAAGCTCGCATCGTCTCCGAGGGTAACCGCGGAAGCACACAAGAAGGAAACACTGGAAATGCAATCGAAGGGCAAGCATCTATTACTACGAAGCAATCACGAGCAAGAGTCAACAAGAAGGCAACACGAGGGACAACGCACTCCGGTATCGCATCTATCGTCAAGAGCGGTTACTAACAGGTTCAGTGAAGTATCGGTCACACACGACGATACCGCACATTTAGAATGTTAACATGGCATCTCACTCAAGCATGGCAATAAGGTCAAGCATAAAGTAAACTATCTATGCTAGTCAAGTTTAAATGAGGTAACACCCTAACACTACTAGTATAATGGCCTTTAGCAGCGTGGGGTAAAGTCCCATTAGCAGCGCGGGTGCCCGTGCTATAGATAACGCGCTGCTGCTAACTTCCATCTACCGCGCGAGGGGGGGGGGCATAGCTAACTGTACAGTTAACATCGCGGCTCAAGCAACCCGCGCTGCAGAACGGAACTTCCTCTAGCAACGCCTCTAGCCAGCCCATGGTGAAAGTACATTTTTAGCATTTTTTTATTATGTAATATTATTTATTTATACATTCTTTTATAAATTTCCAGCAAACACACATAACATTTATATACAAAGTAGACTCACACACACATAAACGACATCATATCATAGACATGCAATAGGCTCATCGATAAATATATATATATATATATATATATATCATCCCATAAGTATAATATCCAACACAAAGGTCAACTTCGCTAATATCCAACAACATAATGTTTAACAGAAACTACAAACCAACCTACTGATCACCACCACAAGGTGAAATGAAAAAAAACAAAAGACACCCCACATTCCATTATGTAATATGGAGAATAACTTGTATCCATGTTTTATATTCATCCGATTGACTATCCTTTTCCATCCTCTTATTCTTACGCAGCCATCATCTCCACTTTCAGTGGAGTAGTCAGTCTTGAAGAGTACATCCCATGCCAATGCAGAAAAAAATGTAAGCTCGCCTTGAGGAGGCATCCACATAGGTATACATGCTGTCGGGATCCTCTCTTGAAAACATATGAGTAAAATACTTAGTAATACATTATACTTAATGTTAGGTCAAAGGATTTCTGAAAATGGACTAGTGTGACAGAATAGTAAAAAATCTTCCCATGCTATAATCTTTTACATGTCCTGGAGACAACTTGAGGACAAATGGAACATATGGTGTATAAGGTTCGCCAACATTATTCGAGTTCACAAACGAAGGAACGCCTTTAAGAACATCGATGAAATCGTCTTGTTCGTCAATTGTCAGGTCAAAACCACCATTATGAAAAGTATTATCAAACATCTTCCGAACTTATTTTGGAGCATGGAGATAAACTAAAAATTATAAATAAGTTGTCATCTTGGGAAGAAAGGAAATAAGGAAATAAACAAGCCAAAGTTGTTTAAGAAACTCATGTGGAGATAGGACCAGCTTAATGTCGTCCACTAGCATCCAAGTGTCCTTAATTCGAAATGTTTGACCATCACGATGACGAAGTCCAAGATCAAATCTTATTTTCATATCATCCTCTAATGCATATGCCTTTCATAGTGCGTACCAATTTGGACAATCAAAATATATGCTATTTGGTTCATCAAAGACCTCGACCTTTACAGTTATACCATCTTTCGTCTTAATATTGACATCTTTTTTGGAATTCTCGCACCACTCATCGATTTCGACAAAGTCGCAGACGTGAGGTCTTGCATAGCAAGGGATGTGCTAGTTGATGATAAAAAAATTACACGTGAAAATCAAAACTAAGTGAATCATGCTTAAATAAGAAGATGTCGCCGAAGTTTCATACCGTTTGAAATTTGAAGCCCTCCCTGATGGTGAAGTATCTTTCTTTCTCCCCATCCAACTCTGGAAACTTGTCGCACTGACCCGAGTCATCGCCACAATATTCGCATTCGGGGATTCTATCGTTGTCAGCCATTTTCTGTGTTCATAATTCAAAAGATTAGGCCATATACACAAGCAAATAAAGGGATGGACCAAGCGAGCCAAGTGTCACAATGGTCTTAATTATTCTTAAGAAGGAACACACATATCGGTTTTTGCCTCATACTTAGGTCGAACACACACAAGCAACTACAGGGATGGCGTTAGCGAGCAAAGTAGGATGCACAAGATTCGTATTTGTGTATATCACAAGGCTCGCTAACTCATCCCTGCTGTCACATTGTGTCACAACGGTTTTAATCATCAACATTTAAAACAAAAGGAAAAAACTGATGAACTCAAATAAAATGCAACAATAATATTATATCATATAATACCACTAATATATCTCGAATAATCCAGACAATGCAACAATAATATCACCAATAAATCTCGACTACAGAAGCTAGGAAATTCACTACTACATCTTGAAAAATCAAACTCGACGACGACCCGGAGCCAAGCCGCGGGTGGTAAACACCCAAAAATAAGGAACCGCCACAGGCACATAGCTCAGGTGAGAGCCGTGAAGAATCTGCTAGGTATTGGCCGTCTGTAAGAGCAAAGTTATGCCCCTATGAGTTTTGGATATTGTTGGACAAAACAATAGAGGAACTAACAAGTTTTCGAGTGTAAAACAGATGGTTAGGTTGCTGAAGTTATAGGTTGGTGATAAAGCTTCAACGAAGATTTACATATTTACTGAAGCATATCCTCTGGAGTGAAGCTCATCACGGATGTCGACCCCCCCCAAAAGATAAGGAATCCTGAAGAACGTCTCATCGAAGGAGATGACCAAGATGGCGCAAGACTTAGTAGTTTTTGCGTAGTTATTTTTCACTTCTTTTAGTCGTAGGGAAAACAGTACTATCAAGAGGGGTTTAGTAAATGTACTCCGAAGGTTTTGGTGAAAAGACTCAGATCAAATCCAAACCTGTGAGAAGCCAGAGATGAGAAATCTCATGTGCACTAGGAAATGCTTCACCAGCGAAGACTTGGTTCTTTCGGCTCCTGAAGCATAACCAAGTCCGTGAGTCAGCTTTACTTGTTCGTCAAGTAAAGTTGCTCTTTGATTGGAAATCCGACCGTTGCGAACAGATGTTAAGCTGTCACATCGGGTTACTTCAGTCATTTCGCACCTTGGGATCGCCACCTATAAATACACCACCCCCGCCCTCATTGGCGGGTGGCTGCTCCAAGAATATTTTCTGACAGTGAAGGAAGAGAGCAACCCCATTGAAGCAAACCAAAAACCCATCCACCGAAGCATAAGTCCTATTGATCTGAGTTGATTCACTATGACTTAGGAAGAAGTTTGCTAGCCTTTTTATGTTGGAGAACTGCAATTCTCCTAGACGGTTAAAGAGTTATTGTCGCCTCGAAGTCCAGTATTTCAAAGGTTTCGGTGATTTCCTCAATTAATCAACCACGAGTCAAGAACTGACCAAGCTCAAGGAGATTGGTGTAGTGGAAATACAGACGGAGAGAGGTTAGCTCCTGTGTTCAATCACAAGTCCCTCCAAACAGACGTAGCACTTTGCAGAGTGTGAACTGGTCAAACAAACATCACCGAGTCAAGAGTTCGTTTTACTTTCCGCACTTACATTCAGTTTTGCAATTGCTTCAGTGATTTGTTTCAATGCAATTGATTCGATGCTTTTGATTCGCTATGTTGTGCTTCAATCTAGTTCTGCTTCACTGTTTACCTTTTTGTTGAATTTCTTCTGCTGCTACGTTATGCTTCACTTCATAGTTTCATGCAAAAATTTGAAGTGATCATTCACCCCCTCCCCCTCTGATCACATACTTGGACTTACAATTGTTACCAGAGCTAGTCAGTCTTTGTTTGGATTAACCTCCTCGAGTGTTTTACAAGTATGTCTTTCGCAGCCATTCGCTCCGGTGAACCCATACCCGTGTTCAATGGAAAGGTATACCCATACTAGAAGGACAAAATGAAAATAAATATCATGGCTATCAACTCGACTGCCTGGCAAGTTGTCTTATATGGAGTTACAGTCGCCAACAAGAATACCATCACTCCTGAAGAAGCGAAGCTAATCGATCCTGATTCTGAAGTCTGGGTATTCATCACCAATCATCTGACCCTAGAGAAGTATCATGAAGTGAAGAATATCCCTTCTGCAAAAGGTGTCTGGGACTATCTTGAAAAGATTGGTGAAGGTGTTTCTACCCAAAAGGATGCCAGAATTGACACACTTCGAAGCAAGTTCTATCGATTCAAGAGAAACGAGGGTGAAAAAGTCAGCTCCATTTACAGAGGACTCACTGCTCTTGCAAATGAGTTGATTTCCCTCGATGCTGATGACATTAGTCCTCACTCAGTTGTTAGAACTCTGCTTCGCTCATTGGATGATTCGTTTGATCACATTGTGCTGATGATCAAGGAAAGGACTGACTTCAGACGTCTTGTTGCCGCCGATATTCTTGAGAGACTTAATACTTTTGAAATGGAATAAGATGAGAAACGTGACATAAATGGTTCTCGAAGAAGATCCCATGCTTTGAAAGAAAAAGCTTCGCGTCATTCTTCACCCGAAGTCAGTTCTGCTTCAGGTGTCAAATCAGATGATCCTGCAAGCATTGGAAAAGATTTAGCATTGACCATGAGACGCTTCAACCGCTTTGAGAGAAAAGGTTTTTCTTCACCCAAGAAGAGTTATCCTTCAAGAAGCACTAGTCACTCATCTCACCGTTCATCCTCAAGAAGCTCTCCAACGAAGGACAACTGCTGCTACAGGTGCAAGAAACCAGGTCACTACATTGCTGATTGCCATCTGTGGGAAGCTGAGAACAAATCGAAGCATTCGCTCAAAGACTCCTCAACAAAGTCCCACATATCCTCCAGAAGCTATGAGTCAAAGAGACATGATTCCAGTTCGAGAAGAGAAAAGAAGAAAGATTCTGATGATGATAAGAGGGAGAAGTATCATAAGAAGCGTGAGGGTTCTTCATCGAAGACTCACACGTCTCGTCGAAGCAGCTCTCATCGTGCCAAGGCCTATCTGGGAAATGAGATGAACTCTGAAGACGAAGCCTCTGGTTCCGAAGTAGAATCAAGCTCAAGGTCTGGGTCTGGGTCTGGGTCTGGGTCCGAATCAGATGGTGTTGCTGGTTTGGCTTTCGCTTCGGCAGATGCTTCAACTAAAGCTTTGAGCTCATTCTTCACCAACAACAGTAGTGAAGATGAAACTCCTGCATATTGCTTCATGGCCAAGGAGAAGGTATCTTCATCCAAATCAAACTATGATACTTCTGATTGTTCCTCATATGATAGTGATTCGAAGATAAGCTATGCTAAACTTGCTAAAATTGCTTCAATCCAACAAGATGAACTTGATTCACTAAGAAAAACCATTAAGAAATCAGAAACTCTGTTGATTGATGAGATAGAGAAAGGTCAAACTTTGACTAATGAGCATGTTGCTCTGAAGGAAAAGTTCGAAGAATTATCCTCTCGGAATGATCTTCTTTTAGTTGATTATGAGAAGATCACCTATGAATTTCTTCAAAGGAAAATGGCTCTCGAAAAACTGAAAGAGGCTCGTGAAGAATTGGAAAATGTAAATCTCTCTCTCATGGCTCAACAAGGTTCTGAAGCAAATCATAAAACTGAGTCACCTTGCTTAACTTGTCTGGAACGAATCAAAACTGATTCCAAAGGCAAAGCTCCTATTGATATTGATGATACTAATGCCTCTGATGAGGAAAATCCTGCTGTTACCGAGGAATCCTCGGGTTGAAAAACTTATTTGAAACAGGCATGTTCAATAATTGTGCAAGGACACCAATATATTTGTGATATCCTGAGGAAGGCTCTCCTTCACAGGAATTCCAGGAATGAGGGTGTTGGTTTCGAGAGAAAGATAAACCCTGATGGTACCTATTGGGAACCTGAGCAGTATCCTAAGACTATTTGGGTCCTAGCGAAGGAGAAAAACATTGATATTGCTAACCTTTCAGGTTTCGATTGCAAAATGAACAAAGCCATTGTGGATGAATCGCTTGATTCAGACTACACACTCAGCAAAGATGAACAGGGAAAGGTTACAACTGAGTATGTAGGAAATCCTCCGAAGAATGGCTTCTATAAGAGGCAGATATGGGTGCAGAAAGCACTTGTGGAAAAATTGCCTGCTAACCATACTATGCAGGGAAATCCTTCGGTACCACCGAATCATTTCTATTCTCTAGAAACGAGAAATGATTCACTGGTGCCTGAATCAAATGTTCCGCAGAAGCAATACTATCACACTGGTCGTTATACTTATCGTCCTCATGATAACAATACTAAGATTGCATATGCTCATTCTTATCCTAACCATTCGCAGAGGACTTACATTTATGGTGTGCTTGATGGTACAGCGAAGCAATACACTCATGTTCGCTTTAATATTGCTTCAACCAGTGCTTCAACATCTTCTTAGTCACCTGCTTGTTTGTGGGTGGTTAAGAAGAACTAATTCTTCTGTAGGGCTATGTCTCCTGTGGATCCGAATGGGTCATGGATAGTGGTTGTACAAATCATATGACCGGAGACAAGGAGTTATTCACCGAAGAAAAACTATCTCAATCTTCTCAGAAGTACATTACCTTCGGTGATTACAACAAGGGTAGAGTGTTAGGCCTGGGTAAGGTTGCGATATCAAAAGATAAGCACATTGACAAGGTTATGCTTGTCCAATGTAAGGCCGGATATGCGGTACTGTTCCAGATCTAGATGTTTCCATCCAGATCCAGGGACAAAGCACATATCGGTCCCACCGCGACATATGACGAAGTCATATGCCCCGGATTTCCAACATGATATCACAACATTACAGATAAAAGGATACAACATCTCATACAATCGGCATACAACTGACTCAAATACAATACAACAGCGGAAGATACATGTCTGGGTACAGACTACAATCAAATGCCTACTGGCAAAGAGAAAACACCGATCCCATAACCACACGGGTCCAGGCCCTCCGCCGGGATCCGCCTAACTAGTCGTCGTCGAGTCTCCACGTGAAACGTCGATCACCATACCTGCTGTCGATCAAGAACCCTGAAAAGAGTTTGGGGGTAGTATCATGAGTACAGAGGTACTCATCATCCAACTGTAGTTTTCATCTGACCCAGCAAGGACTTCATCACTCGTCATTCTAGGACAACTAGTAGTTTACGGTAAGGAAGGGGTAAGTGGCGAGGTTGCTGCCGCACTAGAATTTATGAAGTGGCTAATGATCTAGAGAGTAAGATAAGAAGCCAAGCATTCGATGAGGAATCGCCTCCAACAAGTATTGCTCTGTTACTTACGCAAGCATAACACCTATCCTATCCTTTTCCTCCTCTTCGCATCCCGACGAAGAAGAAGCCGTCAAGGCACACACACACGTTGATCAAGTTATATTAAGACTATCTCAGTTTTTGTTGTCTATGAACATGACGTAGGTCTCAAGTCGTCCATAACCGTGGACACGGCTTCTCGAAAAGATTTAACCCTGCAGGGGTGTACCAACTGCCCATTATAAGGCTCTACGCGCACGCCCATCTCTCTCAGTTGCCACCCATCACAGGCAACCATTTTATGATTTAGTTCCAAGAGATCCGAAATGACAGGTCCCTCTAGCTAACAAAGAACGAATCCGGGTGGCCCCCGGTGAGTCGACATCCAGCTCAGGAGCCGGCCGCGCTCTCGATCTGGTCTCTAGCATTTGTCGCAGGTTTGGATAGCCGGTTAATCACACATGGGAAACCGGGTCCTCAGCTGAACAAGGTGGGCCAGCAAGGGAACTATGTTTTCATTGGTCTGGGTTGGTTTAAAAACTACTCGCAGCTGACCAGCACACACACGGTTTCAAATGGTAAGTCAGCTTGGGCCACCACTAGAAATGTTTGAAGCTAGGTAGGTAAGAAAAGGGGACCCCATAAAATCCCACACGCGGTTAGGCACGCTCAGTCTAAAAACCAATACCTGGAACTCGGATCCTAGGTGACTCGAATGGAACAAAGCGTCGGGGCGGGATAGCCTAGACCTTCAGTCCTTCGTCGAATATAGTCAACATTATAATAATCATATCATCAACAACAATATAATAATGTGATATCCCAAACCAAGGAGTAACAGGGTAACATCGTATCATCCTAAGCATGCATACTAAGCAGGGGATGAGCAACGAGCAATAGTAACATAGCAGTACAGGGTTTGTTGGGAGGGGACATGGCTGTATCGGTTTGAAAGAGGCTGTACACATGTGGTAGGATCAAACATCGAACCTAACCTAGACTAGCATGCAAACCGCTGGTTGAAATAAAATGGATCATAAGTAATGTATAGTCCTTGCCTGTTGATAAGTCGGGTTCCGGAGGTGTAGTGGATCGCAAGCTGGCATCGTCTCCGAAGGTACCCGCGGAAGCACACAAGACGATAAACACTGCAAAGCAATCAACGAGAAAGCATCTATTACTATGAGGCAAACACAATCATGTATCAACAAGAAGGCAACACGAGACATCGCACCTACCGTCGAGAGCGGTACTAACAGGTTAAGTGGAGTACTCGTCACACACGACGATACCACACATTTAGAATGGTTCAAGTTGTTTAGCTACACAAGGTGAGCAAAGGTTATTAACAGGGCAACTCAAGCAAGCGTGGCATAGCACACAAAAATGACAAGAGTTGAAGCATAAAATAAACTATCTATGCTAGACAATTTAAGTGAGGCACAATCCTAAACATGGCATAACACGATGATTAAAACATTTGGTACTGTTCTGTCCTAAACCATATTTTAGGTTGGTTAACAACAGCAACAATAGCATAAACACAAAGTACACGAAAAACTAATCAAGTTACATATAAGGCACACTCCAAACGGAGTTACGGTTAAAAAGATATAAGAAAAACAAGTTACGAGCACAATCTGCCAACATCTGGAAGCACACTTTAGGGCAATGCATAAACAGGATAATCAATGCAAACATGCTCACAAATGATATGGAACTAAAGTAGACATGACAGGGAAGGCATGGCAAAAAGAATCATGCAAATAGGCATCATAGATCAAAAGATATTAAGCATGCAACATGGCATCGGAACGTTACAGACTTAGAGAAAAACAGAGGTGGCTGTGAAAAACAGCGGGGTAGCAACATTGGAGCTCAAAAACTATATGACTAGCAAGCATATCATGACAATGCAATACATATAATGGAAGTAGACATGATGCTTAACAATATGCAATTGGAATCACTCAATTCCGATAAACGGTTGCGATGCAACCGTCACCCGAAGTTGCAACAAATTAATAGTTTTTAGTACAGCAGCACATTAACATCGGGGTCATCACTTTGGAGCAAGATTTAATATAGCTAAAGCACCCAAACACGACAAGTTAAAGAATGGAAATGAATTACACATGATGCTTAACACATAAGAAAAATATCAATGCAATAGGCCTCATGGATGTGTCACAATCATCAATCAAAGCTGCAACAAAATAACATCAGCAACACTTGACAGAATTTAGCAACAGTTAACAGTCTGGTGCCTACTTCAACACAGAAATACATATTCAAGATGACCTCAAAATAAATAACTTCCTAAAGATGAACTCTAGATCACACAAAGCACAACCAAAAAATAGAATCACTTCATTCGGAGCTACGAGTCAGCGGGAAATTACGTTGCAAAACAGTACCAGCAGCAGTTACATCTCAGACTTAGCAAAATTTTACAGGGTGCTAGGAAAAAAATAACAGAGGAAAAAATAAAAAAGGGGGGCGGCCTGGCTCACCCTTAGTGGGATCGGCCCACTGGTCTGGAGAGGCGGCTGGGCTGGCCTGGCAGGCTGCGCGCGCGTGGTGGCTGGTGGGCCGTGGTGTCCACGTGTGGCTGCACTGGATCGGGTCGTCCGATTCCGACGACGGCGCCGGCGGTCGAGGTCACGGCGAGGGAGGCGGCAGCAGGGGTCTTCGACGGAGCGCGGGGCGGCCTGACCCTGGCGGAACGGCGGCGGGGCGGCGAATCGGGTCGCCGGGATCTCAAGCGGCGGGGGGCCTGTGCTCGGGCGGACGGCTGGGCAGAGGCCGGTCATGGCAGCGGCGGCGCGGCCTCCCGTCGGCGTCCTGCAAGGAGGAAAGATAGGATGGTGAGGGAGGAAGGAGAAAAGGAGAGAGGGGTGCAGGAGGAGGAGAGGAGGGCCGCGGCTCCGGTGGCCCGGCTGGCCGGCGTGCTGGCCGGAGGCGTCGGCGGTTGCCCAAGGCGTGGAGCTCAGGCGCATGGTGGAGAGGAGAGAGAGGGAGGTTGGGGCCTACGTGGCGCATCCAGGTCCGTCAGATATGCCGATCTGATGGTCCAGAACCCATTGGGCTGATTCCAGATCTGGGAGCTATGTGTTGGACGAAAACGGGGGTGTTTTTGGGGCAAAGTGGACGGGGTGGCTGCAATTTTTTGGTTAGGGAAACCCTAGAAAGAGGTGGGAATGTGGTGGTCTTTATATAGCCCAGGTGGCTGGCAGTTTGCAAAAACATCCCCGGTTTTTCTCTCTCGCGCGCGGTGTTTACTTTTCTTACCGCCGGGGTCCGCAGGACCTCCGATTCGGGTAAAACTTCGAACTGCGCAATCAGCGCGTCGAGCCGGCGTCGTTCACCTCGCGCTGGAACCGTTCCGAGAACACTTTCCGACGCGCTATGAAAATATCTCGTTTACTTATTAAACGGGGTTTTTTGTTCCGTTGGCTGCGGCTGGTCTCGTGCGGTTTTCGCGACGGTGATCGGGCAAAACCCGGTGTCGCAAAGGTCGAGTGTCAGGGTGGCAAGGGTCGGTCTCCGTCCGATACGAGATAAGAGGGGGGAAAATAATCGCCGATCCATAAATCGGGGATGCAAACACCACAAACAAATCAGACAATCAAACAATTCACACCGAAAACAAAATTTTTAATTTTTTTGAAATCTCTGCTGTTACAATACAACACCACCAACAAGGGATCTCGTCTGAGATCCAGGACGATCCGGGGGAGAGGGGGGAGAGAAAAGGGAGACGACGATCTTCAAGACCACCAACAAGGGACTATGCTCCATGTCGACGTCGAACTTCTGTCGAGATAAATTTCTGCAGAGAGACGGCAATGTCGGAAAATGAAATCACCAGTGTCAAGAGGAAGAACGACAATTCAAAGCGACGATGAAGGGAAGCATTCTCACTGGAATTGTGAAGATACTGGGCAAGAGGAATGAAGTCAACAGATGACCAAGAGGTTTACCTAGAGTCGGAAGAACTAAAGGTACTACAAGATTTCCCAAACCTGAGATCGGAATTGAGACAATACGCTGCAAGCAAGGCATTGTAACGGTTCCGAAACTCGACACTCTCGAGATCCTAAAGTTTGAAAGGGATAAGACGAGAATAAAACACTTATGAAAATTGTCCCGACCAAATCAAGGGTAAGGAGTAAAAAGATTCCTACTCTCCGATAACTAACTTAGTAACTACAAAATAGTTTTTGTCTAGACTCGACTTCGGCCAGAGAAGGGATCCTATGGTCGGTAAGGCTCTGATACCAAGTTGTAAGGCCCGATATGCGGTACTGTTTCAGATCTAGATGTTTCCATCCAGATCCGGGGACGAAGCACATATCGGTCCCACCGCGACACATGACGAATTCATATGCCCCGGATTTCCAACATGATATCACAACATTACAGATACAAGGATACAACATCTCATACAATCGGCATAAAACTTCCTTAAATACAATACAACAACGGAAGATACATGTCTGGGTACAGACTACAATCAAATGCCTACTGGCAAAGAGAAAACATCGATCCCATAACCACACGGGTCTAGGACCTCTGCCGGGATCCGCCTAACTAGTCGTCGTCGAGTCTCCACCTGAAACGTTGGTCACCATACCTGTTGTCGATCAAGAACCCTGAAAAGAGTTTGGGGGTAGTATCATGAGTACAGAAGTACTCAGCATCCAACTGTAGTGGTCATCTGACCCAGCAAGGACTTCATCACTCGTCATTCTAGGATAACTTTTAGTTTACGGTAAGGAAGGGGTAAGTGGTGAGGTTCTGCCGCACTAGACTTTATGAAGTGGCTAACGATCTAGAGAGTAAGATAAGAAGCCAAGCATTCGATGAGGAATCGCCTCCAACAAGTCTTTCTATCAACTACTTACGCAAGCATAACACCTAT
This sequence comes from Bromus sterilis, assembly GCA_950022295.1. Classification (NCBI taxonomy): domain Eukaryota; kingdom Viridiplantae; phylum Streptophyta; class Magnoliopsida; order Poales; family Poaceae; genus Bromus; species Bromus sterilis. The sequence continues at coordinate 285,561,104 of OX465596.1, forward strand.
CCTATCCTTGTCCTCCTCTTCGCATCCCGACGAAGAAGAAGCAGTCAACACACACACACGTTGATCAAGTTATTAAATATGATTCAGTTGATGTTATCTATGAACAAGACGTAGGTTCCAAGTCGTCCATAACCGTGGACACGGCTTCTCGAAAATATTTAACTTCCCATTACAAGGCTCCGCACGCACGCCCATCACTCTCAGTTGCTACCCATCATAGGCAACCATTTTATGATTTAGTTCCGAGAGATCCGGAACGACAGGTCCCTCTATCTAACAATGCACAGATCCGGGTGGCCCCCGGGGAGTCGACACCCAATCCAAAACCGGCCACGCTCTCGGATCGGACTCTTCCGCACGGCTAAGGTCGGGAAATCACACCTGACATCAGGGGACCCCTAGATCACCAAGTGTGGACCAACAGAGGAACTTTGTCTCCGCTAGCCCGAGTTGTTTGAAAACTACTAGAAGCTGACCAGCACACACACGGGTTTCAAATGGTAAATCAGCTTGGGCCACCACTGGAAATGTTTGAAGCTAGGTAGGTAAGAAAAGGGGACCCCATAAAATCCCACACGTGGTTAGGCACGCTCAGTCTTAAAACCAATACCCAGAACTGGGATCCTAGGTGACTCGAATGGAACAAAGCGTCGGGGCGGGGTAGCCTAGACCTTCCATCCTTCGTCGAATATAGTCAACATTATAATAATCATATCATCAACAACAATATAATAATGTGATATCCCAAAACCAAGGAGTAACAGGGTAACCTCGTAGCATCCTAAGAATGCATACTAAGCAGGGGCTAAGCAACGAGACATTGTAACATAGCAGTACAAGGTTTGCTGGGAGGGGACATGGGTGTATCGGTTTGAAAGAGGCTGTAAACATGTGGTAGGATCAAACATTGAACCTATCCTAGACTAGCATGCAAACCACTAGTTGAAATAATATGGATCATAAGTAATGTATAGTCCTTTCCTGTTGATAAGTCTGGTTTCGAAGGTGTAGTTGATCGCAACCTTGCATCGTCTCCGAGAGGTACCCGCGGAAGCACACAAGACGGTAAACACTGGAAAGCAATCAACGAGCAAGCATCTATTACTACGAGGCAAACACGAGCAAGCATCGACAAGAAGGCAACACGAGACATCGCACCTACCGTCGAGAACGGTTCCTGACAGGTTAAGTGGAGTACTCGTCACACACGACGATACCGCACATTTCGAAAGGTTCAAGTTTTTTAGATATAGGTGATCAACAAAGGTTGTTAACATGGCAACTAAAGCAAGCATGGCATAGCACACAAACATGGCAAGAGGTGAAGCACAAAGAAAACTATCTATGCTAGTCAATTTAAGTGAGGCACAACCTAAACATGGCATACACTAAGTGTCGCACGACAATTAAAGGATTTGGTACTGTTCTTCCCTAAACCATATTTTAGGTTGGTTAACAGCATCAAACAATAGCATAAACACAAAGTACACGAAAAACTAATAAGGTTACATATAAAGAACACCCAAAACGGAGTTACGGTTAAATGGATATAAGCAAAACAAGTTACGGGCACAATCTGCCAACATCGGGAAGCACACTTTAGAGCAATGCATAAACAGGATAATGAATGCAAACATGCTCACAAATGATATGTAACTAAAGTAGACATGACAGGGAAGGCATGGCAAAAAGAATCATGCAAATAGGCATCATAGATCAAAAGATATTAAGCATGCAACATGGCATCGGAACGTTACAGACTTAGAGAAAAACAGAGGTGGCTGTCAAAAACAGTGGGATAGAAACTTTGGAGCTCAATAACTATATGACCAGGTAAGATAACATGAAGATGCAATACATGGGATGAAAGTAGACATGATGCTTAACAATATGCAACAAGAATCACTCAATTCCGATAAACGGTCACGACACACTCATCGACCGAAGTTGCAACAAAATATAAACAGCAGCACATTAACAGCAGGGTTGCTACTTTGGGTGAAGATACAATCATCATGCAGCAAGAAAATATGGCAGGTGAATGCATGGAACTGAAGTATAAACAATGCTTAACAGGTTGAAAAAGGAATCACTCCATTCCGACGTACAGTTGCGACGCAACCGTCGCCCGAAGTTTCAACAAATTAACAGTTTCAGACAGATTCACAGCAGTTTAGCAGTTTAACGATCTGGTGCCCTGATTGACAAACAATTCCCCAAACAAGGTGACCTCAAAATAGAATGCTCACAAAAGATGGATGCTAGAGTACAGAGAGAACAACAATACAAAAAAAGAATCACTTCGTTCCGACCTACGAGTCAACAGGAAATCGCATTACAAAATGGGTACAACAGCAAAATAAAAGGACTTAGCAAAAATTACCAAGGGAAAAAAAACTTCACTGGGCCGAGCCCATGTCGGCGGATGGAGGCGGCTCGGGCTGGAGGCCGGCTGCTGCTGGCGGGCCTTGGAAGCCAGGAAAGCCCAGGTGGGCGGGGAGGCCCACCGGGGCGAGTGGGAGGCCGGCTCGGGATCCTGATCCCGTATCGGGAGGCGGCGGTGGTAGTTGACGCCGGCGGCAACCTCGCCGACGAGGGGCGGCTCAGGAGGGCGCGGGCGGCTCGGATCTGGCGGAGGAGGCTGGAGGGGTGCCGGATCCGGTCGTCGGCGGTGGTCACGGGCGATAGGGCGTGGCGGCCCGAGCTCCTGTCGTCGGCTCCCATGGCGGCGGCGGCCGCGGCTTCCGGCGGGCGGCGACCTACAACGGGATGGAGGAGAGGTCAGGCGAAGGGAAGAGGAAGGAGAGGAGGGGCGTGAGGGAAGAGGAGGAGGCGCGACGGTGTCATGGTGCTCGCCGGCGGCGAGGCGGGAGGCGGCCGTGGGCGTCCGAGGCGGCTCCCAGATGGGCTCGGGCGGGCCTGGCAGCGGGCCCGCGTGCCCTGGGCGGCGGGGAGCTGGCTGGAGGAGCTCCAAGGATGACGTGGCGCGTCCTGGAGCGTCCATCTTCGGATCGGATAGCTCCAGGCACTTTAGATCTAGGGTTTCGGGATTTTTAGGGTTTTGGGGCTAATTTGGTGCAAAAAGAGGGGGGTGGCTGCAATTTTCCATTAGGGTAAACCCTAATTGGGTGGGGGCGAGGTGGTGGTCTTTATATAGTGCAGGCTAGGTGGCCAGTTTACGCAAATGCCCCCGGTACCCCTCTCTCGCGTCCGGTGATCGTGCTCGTGACCGCTGAGACCTCGTACGGACTCTGATTCCGACGAAATCTCAAACCACGCGCTCAACGCGTCGAGCCCGTCGATGGTACCTCATTGCGGTGACATTCCGACAACATTTTTCGACGCCCCTGAAAATAATCCGTTTATTAAATAAACGGGGTTTTCGTTTTGGTGGCGATGGTTGGTCCTGTGCCGGTAGCGACGGTGCTCGGGTGAAATCCCGGTGTCGCAAGGTCGTGTGTCGTGGTGGAAAGGGGTCGGTCACGCATCCGATACGAGAATACGAGGAGAAATATTCACCGATTAATAAATCGGGGATGCAAACACCGCAAACAAATCAGACAATCAAACAATTCATACCGAAAACAAAATTTTTAATTTTTGTGAAATCTAGGCTGTTACATAATTGCTAATCACCTGCAGCGCCTTGTAGGTTGTCTGCGCTGCTAACATATACCTGCAGCGCGCCCCATAATAGCCGCGCTGCTAATGTCCATTCTTGTATGGCTATAATCCTAGTAGTGTAAACATGGCATATCACTAAGTACCCAACGACAATTAATAGTTTTACTATTGTTCTGCCCTAAACCTTATTTTAGATTGGTTAACAACAGCAAACAATAGCACAATCACAATCTACAAGAAATTCTAGTCAATTCACATATAAAGACCACCCCAAACGGAGTTGCGGTTAAAAAGATACAAGCATCACAAGTTATGGGCATAATCTGCCAACAACAAGTAGCACACTTAAGAGAAATGCAAAAACATGCTACAGGTTGCAAAGATGCACCAAAATGATATGCATCAGCAGTAGACATGACAAGCAAGGCATGGAACAAAGATTTCATGATATGGAGCCCAATACCTATATGAACAAGAAGGATATTATGGCATAGGAACCCATGCCATGAAAGTATACATGACAGGGAGAAATTCATTCCATGGGAGGTAAAGAATATGTGGCATGAACCATTAACTATAAGGCAGTCAAGGAGGCAACTTTATATAAAAAATAGCACAGATTATCAGGTACACCACTTTGGAGCAAGATATACAATATATACAGCAGGTCAACATGGCAAAAGAGTGCATCTAATTGAAGTACACATGATGCTTAAAAACTACATGCAAGAATCACTAGCATAGGCATCATCGATGTGACGCAAACATCAACCAAACTTTTCTAAAAATAACAGTGAACAACAGTAAACATCAAGTAGTAGTGTTTAGCAAGCATTTGCACCAACTAGATGACCTCAAGTGGATTAACTCACTGAAGCAAAAAAGTTAGAGCACATCACAAGCAACGATTGTCATGTTGGGCTATTTTCCATACGGGATACAGATTTATCGCAATCTTACTCGCAAAACAGGTACAAAATAATAAAACCCAGTGACTTTGCAGAAATATCACCAAGGGAAAAAAATAAAGGGGACTCACCATGGGCCTCAGTGAAGGGATGTGGGCCATTGGAGGTGTGCCGGCCCACACGGTCGGTGGCAAGGTGGGCCACGGTCGGCTCTCGCTGGCCCACCAAGGCGGCGGTTGGGTGGCTCGGGCCGACCTGGTCGTCGGCAAGTGGTAGTGAAACACCGGCGGGAGCATGTCGGGGCAGGGCGACGGGGGCGTCAGACTCGGGCGGCGCCGTCGGATCTAGGCGCGGGGTAGGGTTGGTGACGAGGAGGAGGAGGCGGCTGGCTTCGGCCCGAGCTCGGCTCGTCGATGGAGGTCGCGGCGGCTGGCTGCCGGCAGCGGTGGGCTGTGAGGGAGGAGGGAGAGGTGAGGACGGGTGAGAGGAGGAGAGGCGCGGGAGGAGGCTCAACGGGGCGATAGACGCGGCGGCGCGACGAAAGAGACGGGCGACGCGGTGGCTCGGTTCGGTCCTGGGGCGGGCCGACGGCGGAGAGGAGGGCCCCTGCGGGGCTCAAACGGATGGGAGCTGCGGTGGGGGCGACGTGGAGCCTCTGGGGTCGTTGGATCTTAGATATGACGGCTCCGGTTGGCTGGGAGGCTAGGGTTTCTAGGTCGGAGGACTTAGGAGTCAGATCTGGTAATTTTTGGAGAGGGTGGCTACAAAAATGGACTAGGGGGAACACTAAAATGGTTGAGGGAGAGTGGTGGTCCATTTATAGGCTGGCTGGCTGGCTGGCAAGTTTACACAAACGCAACCAGTTTCTCTCTCTCTCGTTCGGTGTTTACGTTTCTAACTGCCGGGAGTCCATACGACCTCCGATTCAGACAAAACCTCAAACCACGCACTCTGCGCGGCGAGCCGGTCACTTCTACCTCACTATGATACCGTTCTGAGAACATTTTCGGGCGACCAATAAAATATTATGTTTATTAAATAAACGAGGTTTTCGTTCCGATGGCAATGGATGGACTTGCGCTGGACATTGCGACGGTGCTCAGGAGAAACTCGGTGTCAGAAAATGTCGTGTGCCATGGTGGAAAGGGTCTATGATGCATGCCGATACGACAAGGAGGGGGGAATATATTTCACCAATTATTAAATTGGAAAAACAAATACTGCAAACAATTCTAATAAGCAAAAAAATAAAGCAACAAACAATTTTTTTAATTAGGGTGGAATTTCCGGGATGTTACAATACAACACCACCAACTAGGGATCTGGTCCCGAGATCCTGGACGATCCAGGGGAGAGGAGGGGAGAGAAAAGAGAGTCCGCCTCCTTAAACACCACTAACAAGGGACTCTGCTCCATGTCGAACGATGACCTTCCGTCGAGAAACTTTCTGCAGAGAAACAACAACATCGGAGAATGAAACCATCGAGTGATCAATATGAAGAACGACAGCGAGAACCGGATCAAAAGATAGTGCTCCCACTCAAGATCGTCAAGACACTAGGCAAGAGTATGAAGGGAAATGAATGACCAAGATTTTATCCGGAATCGGAGAATCTAAAGGTACTACATGAATTCCCATACCTGAGACCAGAATCGAGACAATACGCTCCAAGCAAGGCATTGTAACGATTTTGATACTCAACTTACTTGAGATCCTAAAGTTTGAATGGGGATAAGTCGAGAGTAAAAAACTTACGACACTTTTCCTGACCAGAGCAAGGGTAAGGAGTAAAAAGATTCCTACTCTCCGATAACTAACTTACTAACTACAAAATAGTTTTTGTCTAGACTCGACTTCGACCAGAGAAGGGATCCTACGGTCGGTAAGGCTCTTATACCAAGTTGTAAGGATCGATACGCGGTACTATTCCAAATCTAGATCTTTCCATCTAGATCCGGGGACGAAGCACATATCGGTCCCACGGGGACATATGACAATGCCATATGCCCCGGATTTCCAACATGATACAACAACACTACAACTACAAAGGTACAACATCTCATACAATCGTCATACAACTGCCTTAATATAATACAACAGCGGAAGATACATGCATGAGTACAGACTACAATCAAATGCCTAATGGCAATGGTAAAACACACCATTCCTGCAACCACACAGGTCCAGGCTCTCCGTCGGGATCCGCCTAACTAGTAGTCGTCGATTCTCCGCAAATGCATCCAAAAGAAGGGTCGTCGAGCTCCTCTATAGTCCAAGATCGTTTACATAACGTGCGTAAAACAGAGAAGAAAGGGGTGAGTTATATCAACAAGTCTTGTAACTAACTTCTCACGGTAAGATGGGGGTAGTGGTTGAGGTTCCAGCCGCACTAGAAATATATGAGGTGGCTAACGATCTATTTAGAGTAAGATGAGAACCAAGCAGTCGATGAGGAATCACCTCGAACAAGTATTGCTATCAGCTACTTACGGAAACATAACACCTATCATATCCTTGTCCTCATCTTCGCATCCCGACGAAGACGAAGCTGTCAAGGCACACACACATTGATCAAATTTTAGTTATGATTCAGTTAATGTTATCTATGAAAAAGACGTAGATTCCAAGTCGTCCATAACCGTGGACACGGCTTCTCGAAAAGATTTAACCCTGCAGGGGTGTACCGACTATCCATTACAAGGCTCCGCATGTACACTGATTCTCTCGGTCGGGCCCATTAAAGACACTCATTGAAGAGTTGTTCCGAGAGTAAGACGTCATAATCCCTCTAACTAACAATGAACAAATCCAGGTGGCCCCCGGGGAGTCGACACCCAATCCAAAAGTCGGTCACGCCCTCGATCGGACTCTTCCGTCTGGCCAAGGTCGAGGTAACCAATCCCCTCACATGTGGGCAGCCCCCTAGCTCACCAGTGTGGACCAAAAAGAGAAACCATGTCTCCGCTAGCCCAAGTTGTTTTAAAGAATATCTTCTAGGAGCGACCCAACAGACACACACACGGTTTTGAAATGGTAAATCAGCTTGGGCCACCACTAGAAATGTTTAAATCTAGGTAGTCAAGAAAAGGGGACTCCATAGAATCCCAAACGCGGTTAGGCACGCTCAGTCTTAGAACCAATACCCGGAACATGGATCGTAGGTGACTCGAATGGAACAAAGCGCCAATGCGGGAGAGCCTGACCTTCCATCCTTCCTCGAATATAGTCAATATTATAATAATCATAGCATCCACAACAATATAATAATGTGATAACCCAATACAAGGAGTAACAGGATGACATTTGATAGCATCCTAAGCATGCATACTAAGCAGTGGTTAAGCAAGCAAGGTACATGGCCAAACAATGGTTTGCTAGGAGGTGGGGGACATGGCTGTTTGGGTTTATTTGAGAGGCATAAATATGAGTTGGTAGGAACAAGAAATCGTTCCATCCTATACCTAGGCAAAGTGAGCTTAAAGTTATAAGCATGATATATGCTCCCCCTTTCCTGTTGAGAAGACGATTCCGAAGTTGTAGTCGATCGCAAGCTCGCATCGTCTCCACGGGTAACCGCGGAAGCACACAAGAAGGAAACACTGGAAATGCAATCGATGATCAAGCATCTATTACTACTAAGAAATCACGAGCAAGAATCAACAAGTAGGAAAGACAACGCACTCCGGTATCGCATTTATCATCGAGAGTGGTTACTAACAGGTTAAGTGAAGTATCGGTCACACACGACGATACCGCACATTTAGAATGGTTCAAGTTGTTTAGCTACACAACATGAGCAAAGATTATTAACATGGAATCTCACTCAAGCATGGCAAGAAGGTGAAGCATAAAGTAAACTATCTATGCTAATCAAGTTTAAATGAGGTAACACGCTAAACATGGCATATAACTAAGTACCCACGACAATTAATAATTTTACTACTGCTATGCCCTAACCCATATTTTATATTGGTTAACAACAGCAAACAATATCACAATCACAATCTACATTAAATTCTAGTCAAGTTACATATAAAGAACACCCCAAACGAAGTTACGGTTAACAAGATACAAGCATCACAAGTTATGGGCATCATCTGCCAACAGCAAGTAGCACGCTTAAGAGCAATGCAACAACATGCTACATGTTGCAAACATTCACAAAAATGATATGGATCAATAGTAGAAATGACAATCAAGGCATGGAACAAAGGTTTCATGTATATGAGCATCAAGAAATAATAATTATAACCCAAGAAAAAAGCTAAATTACACTATCGGTTTAGGACTTAGTGCAATCAAACATGGCAAAAGGTTAATAACATGCTCTCTAAACATCAGGTAAATAAATATCAAACAATCTCCCAAATGAAAATTCAATACATCCACAGCAAGCCTACATGATGCTCATGAGTTCATACATTGCACTTATGGTCAAAAGAATCTTGGATAAACATGTAGGAAGCACGCAAAACAGGTAAAACATATTCCAAACTTTGTAGAATTTAGAGCAGTTGATAGAAAACAGCAAGTATGCACTTTGGGAGCCCAATAAAGATATGAAAAGGAAGGATATCATGGCATAGCAATGCATGGCATCAAAGTATACATGAAAGGTAGAAATTCATTTCATGGGAGGTAAAGCATATGTGGCATGAATCATTAACTATAAGGTAGTCAAGGAGGCAACTTTATACAAACAGCAGCACAAATTATCAGGTACACCACTTTGGAGCAAGATATGAAATAGCTACATCAGGTCAACATGGCAAAAGAGTGCATCTAAATGAAGTACACGTGATTCTTAAAAATTACATGCAAGAATCACTAGCATAGGCATCATGGATGTGACCTTAAATGGATTATCTCAGTGAAGCAAAAAAAGTTAGAGCACATCACAAGAAACAATTTTCATGTTGGGCGCTTTTCCATACGGGCTACAGATCTATCGCAATCTTACTCATAAAACATGTACAGAATAATAAAACTCGGTGACTTTGCAAAAATATCACCAAGCGAAAAAACACAAAGGGGCCTCACCATGGGCCTCGACCCATCTGGCGGCTGGTGGCGGCGGATAGAGGCGGCTCTCCCAGGGGCGAGTGGGATGCTTCGGGACGATGCAGGAAGGTAGGCCGTTGGAGGGGTGTTGGCCCACACGGTCGGTGGCGAGGTGGGCCACAACAGCTCGCTGGCCCACAAAGGCGGCGGCGACGGCGGTTGGGCGTCTCGGGCCGACCTGGTTGCCTACAAGCGGCGGCGAGACGCCGGCAGGAGGCGCTGCGAGGCAGGGTGACGGGTGCGTCGCAATCGGGGGCGCCGCCGGATCTAGGCGCGGTGCGGGGTTGGTGAAGAGGAGGAGGAGGCAGTTGGCTCGGGCCCGAGATCAGCTCGTCCATGGTGGTCGCGGCGGCGACAGCTGGCTGCCGGCAGCCGCGGGCTGCGAGGGAGGAGGGAGAGGTGGGGAGGGGTGAGACGAGTAGAGGCGCGGGAGGAGGCTCACCGAGGCGGCATCCGCGGCGGTGCAACGACGGAGACGGGCGGCCTGGCGGCTCCCACGAGCGGAGGCGGCGGTGCGGGCTGTCGCGGCCCGATTTGGGCCCCGGGCAGGCCGACAGCGGAGAGGAGGGGCCCCGCAGGGCCAAAACAGATGGGAGTTGTGGTGGGGCTGACGTGGAACCTCTGGGGTCGGTGGATCTCAGATCTGACGCCTCCGGTTGGCTGGGAGGCTAGGGTTTCGAGGTGGGAGGACTTAGGAGGAGGTGGCTGCAAAAATGGATTAGGGGGAACCCTAAAATGGGTGAGGGAGAGTGGTGGTCTATTTATAGGCTGGCTGGCAAGTTTACACAAACGCCCCCGGTTTCTCTCTCTCTCGTTCGATGTTTACGTTTATGAGCGCTGGAAGTCCATACGACCTCTGATTCGGACAAATCCTTGAAACACACACTCTGCGCGGCGAGCCGGTCACTTCTACCTCACTTTGACACCGTTCCGAGAACATTTTCCAGCGCCCAATAAAATAATCCATTTATTAAGTAAACGGAGTTTTCGTTTCGATGGCAATGGCTGGTCTTGCGCTGGACGTTGCGACGGTGCTCTGGTGAAATCCAGTGTCGCAAAAGGTTGTGTGCCATGGTGGAAAGGGTCGGTCACGCATGCCAGTACGAGAACGAGGGGGGAATATATTTCACCAATTAATAAATTGGAAAAAAATACTGCAAACAATTCTAACAAGCAACAAAATAAAGCAACAAACAACATTTTTATTTAGGGTGGAATTTCCAGTCTGTTACACGCGGCTAGGGGGAAGGCCGCGCCAGGGAATAGCCTAGTGGGGCAAGGCCTCCCTCGGTGTCCTCCTTCCGGCTATATTTAGCCCTCGGGGTAAAAACACCCGAGAGGTCCTCCGTTACGCGATTTTCCCCATTGTTCCGCCGCCGCCGCTTTCCCGAGATCGGGATCGCCAGAAGACCGTGCCCGGCACCCTATCGGAGGGAGGATTGATCTCCAGGAGCTTCTCCACCACCATGAGCGCTTCCCCGATGTGTCATCAGTAGTCCACCCTGGACCATGGGTCCATGACCAGTAGCTATGTGATGTTTTCTCCCCAATCTTGTGCCTCAATTCTTAGCCCTTCTGAGTTGCCCTACATGATCAAGGCATCTATGTATTAGTTCTGTTGTTGCTATGATATGTTTGCTGGGATCCGATGGATTCTGATATTATGTTCAGATTTTGATGAGTAATATATTTTGTTTAACTTTTATGTTTTAGTTCTTGATTATTCTTCCATGTTCTCCGTTCCTATTTATTACGTTGGCAAGTAGTAGATTGGAACTCCAAGAGGGAGCGTTATGCATGATTTTGGGTTCATGCCTCCCCTGATGTCTAGCTTGAGTGACAGAAACATGAGACTAGGGTATGTGTTGTTTCCACCAGGGAGAAATCAACGGTGCTTGTAACTGTGGTTTCAAGGATTGTTTACCTTACGCATAGTTTGTTAATGCAGTTGTCTATTGCTTTGAGTTTACACTTTGGGTGAGGCACGCAACATAATACCAGTGAGATATTCTGGATAGATATCTCAAGGTGGATGATTAGTGAGTAGATACTGATGAATAAACAGTGTACTTATTTTGGGGTAATGCCCATACGATTCAGCCTCTAGCTTTCTTATAACATAATTAGCATTGCGGTGCGTTTATAATTCTTTCAATTTCCTAGCTATAATTTGTTCACCCAACATAATTATTTATCGTCTTTTGGTAGAGAGACATCACTACTAAACATCATGGGACCCGGTCCATATTTCCACCATTATTTACACCTCAATCATTTACTGCTTTTAGGTCCTTTCCCTTACAATCATCACTATTATTCTCACTTGTGTTTTGATCCTTTGTAAACAACAAGACCGGAGAGATTGACAACCTCTCTGAATTCGTTGGAAGAAAAGTTATTTGTGTCATGTGCAGGTCCTGGTCAAGTAAGCAACCTCAAGGTTGTAAACGACGCCATTGTTTTCTTGCCACTTCTTGCAGAACATGGAGTCCTACTGATTGAATAAAATTTGGTATCTTCACCGAGGGAAACTTGTTGTTGTCTACTTCTTAACCTTCCACTTAGGGTAACCAACGAGGGGCGAGAAGCCATCAAGCTAATTTCTGGCGCCGTTGACGGAGACTCCAGTCTACAAGATAGGGGAGTTGCACACTATCTTTTACCTTTGCTTGTTAGTCTTGTTAGTTTAATTTCTAGTTTTTGATTTTGAGTCTTATACCAAAAACCACCAAAAAAGATATTATGCTCTTGCTTGCTGCTGTCACTATGGGTACTTATAAAAGTAACAGACGTTGTGACTACACTAGTTATGATGGGGAATTATGCCCATGGCGTGGTCTCCCGGGGAAGAAACCGGATCTTTCGTTTGAAGCTGCTCCGAGATGTCCTCACACTTGGGAGGATGTGAAAACTGTTATAATAGAAAGCAATTCAAACATAGAGGATGACACCACAACTTTGCTTAATAGAAGAGAACTTGATTTTGATAATTGCACTCTCCCTGATGTTATTAATTTTTCTCAAACAATGGCCAAAGATCCCCACACTAGTTCACTCAACATTGCCTTCACTTAGCATTTTACTAATGATCTTATCAAAGCTAGGGAGGAGAAGCTTAAATTAGAGGTTTCTATTCCTAGGAAACTAGAAGATGTTTGGGATCCTATGGTCAAAATCAAAATGAATAATTTCTCTTTCTTTGCTTTATGTGATGTTGGAGCTATTGCATCCGTTCTACCCAGAAGAATGTATGATATGCTTGAATTGAAACATTTTTATCCTTTTTCTTTTGGTGTTCGCCTTGATGATTCTTCCGTAAAGAAACCTTTAGGAAGGATTGATCATGTTCTTATAGTTTTCAATGATAATTATGTTCCCGTTGATTTCCTTGTCATGGACATTGAGTGTGATCCCTCATGTCCAATTATTTTGGGACGTCCTTTTCTCCACACCGTTGGTGATATCATTGATATGAAAGAAGGGACTATTAGATTCCAATTGCTCCTCAAGAAGGGCATGCAACATTTCTCTAGAAAGAAGATGAAGTTACCATTTGAGTCTGTTACACGGGCAAGTTATTCCTTTGATATTGATGAAACTTGATATTCTTGCATCATGCCTAGCTCAAAGGCATAAAAGAAAGCACTTATTGGGAGGCAACCCAAAATGTTTACACTTTAAGTTTTAGTGTTCTTGATGTTTGTTACTACTGTATCAACATCATTGTATCTTTATTTTCAAGCTTTGTGCCAAGTTTAGCCTCTGATTGCCAGAAAATTCAAAAGTTGTGACATGTTATCCAGAAAACAGATTTTGTCTTCTTGACGGAAAAATTCTCCTAAAATCACCATATCTAGTTTTTATCTGAAGTGTTTTGATAGTATGTTCTAAACAATTGACTTTCTGCCATATGTTCTGAGTTTTTTTATTCGAGTTGCAGAAGTGCCCCGATAAAATTATTTACTACCTACAGGTTTGTTTTTTCCAGATTCTCCCCTATTTTGCATATTCACCGTTTTGCAAATCTTAATCTCGCTTTTTCTTTGGAAAATTTTTTTTGGCAATCTTGAGGAATAGTAGATCTTCATGAAAAATCTTTATTTGCAGTAGAGGAAAATTACTTTATTATGGGTACTAACCACTCTAATCAGCTTATGATGAGTTTCAAATGAAGGGAGTTTTCAAGTGTGCGAAGGAAGATGATGAAAGAAGATCAGGCAGTGTCAAAATCTCAACCTTGGGGATGCCCCCGTGCATCCCCTTCCCCATCAACAATCATCATTTTGTTCTTCTCCATGCTATATTTTTATCACTTCATATGTTATGTGCTATGCTTGGAGGGTCTCACTCTTTAATTTTTAGTTTGTTTAGCTTTCCTTTCTATTCATAACAAGTTGCACCCTATCCTTCATTGTTTTGGAGAGAAAACACACTCCACTTCTCCCTAGAACACAACATAGTTTTCATGCTTCTCGTTGTTGTCTGTTCTTTATCTTTTCGTAGTTGCTATCATGTTTAGCTCTTGTTTTCATGCTTATCTTTTTAAGAGATTTTATTTAGGTTGTTGCTTTTGGAACTCTCTTGAGCTTGCATGCTTATCTTGTTTACAGAGTTGGCATGTTGCACTGAGTTTTGTGTCTTGACTTGAGTAGGTAATTGAGGTTGCTATTTAAGTATAGAAGTAACTTGCAATAGTTTTTATGTATTGATTTGAGTAATTTTTGGACTTCTGTGTGTCAAGAGGTCAAGCCTATTAGTGATAGGTGTCCTATTTTGGGCAATCTGTGTTTATTTTCAGAAAATACAAAAAATAGTTGAGAACTCTAGATACTAGATGGATCGCTAACCTCTGGAGGGGTTGTAATATATAGAGTAACCTCACGTACCATGGGTCGAGGATGCGCAAGGATAACCAAACACCCATACACTCCTCTTCGGGGCACTTGTCTCTTTGTGAACCTTCTGATTAGATAGAGAGTTGCCGATAATAAGTGAATGAGTTCTTTTGACTAATGTGAGTATTCGATTGTTGGCACTTCCACCATCCATATTTTTGCTAGCCTCTTCGGTACCGTGCATTGCCCTTTCTCATCTTGAGAGTTGGTGCAAACTTCCCCGCTGAATCCAAACCCTTCGAATGATATGCCCTGTCATCATAAAACTAATTATATCCTTCCTCAAAACAGCCACCATAACTACCTATCAAGGCATTTCCATAGCCTTTCCTAGATACATTGACATGCAACATCCATCATCTCATGACTTGATCTTCATGTCATACATGCTTTTTCTTGATCGAAGAGTAGCATTCTAGTTGGGCCTTGTCCTTATAATTGCTACATGACGCGCTAGTGTCATAGCACATCCTGCTACACTAGCAGAGGCATACATTTGCATACACCATGATAGTTTTTAGTTTTCTTTATGTTGAGCACTTCTTATAAAGTGTGTGATCTTCTTTTTATCCTTGTAAGATATGGAGTGTTGCCCTTAAAGTGAGAAAAGATCCCAAAGAGGACACAAATAAAAGATCCCAAAATAGGAAAAATTAAAAGATCCCAAAGAGGACAAATGAGAGATAAATAGAAAGAGCCAATGAGGCCACACACACAAAAAAAAATAGAGAAGGGGGCAACACTCGTACTCAAAAGTCATATTTTGTACTACATAGAGAGTTTCATATCATTCATGCATAACTATGTGGGGATCCTTACACTATAGAACTTAGCTTGTATATTCCAATGATGAGCCTCCTCAAATGAGCTCTAGGTCTTCGTGAGCAAGCGAGTTGGATGCACCCCCACTAGTTCCATTGGAGAGCTTTCCATAGCTCACATGTGCATCCATTGCATGGCAATCCCTACTCCTCACATCGTCTCTATCATTTGGCTTTCTCTCGCCTATGATTGTCCTCATTGATGTGAGCCTTTCACTGCTTTTTTTTCTTCCTTCCCCATCATTATTCTATTTACCATCCTAAGTGCCAACATATTTTTCTTGCGCTCATTCATTGCATGAGTGCCAAAGTCGAAAGAGAGAGGATCAGTTTGACTTGTGCCTGTCTCCGGGGACGAGTCATAATAAGATTATGAAGGGGACCAAGTGTGAAGTTTTAGTAAATTGAATTCTCAACTAAACTATATAGTATTTTTATGCCCTAAACCCATCTCCCACTTCTTGCATGCAAACACCATTTGGAGACATTCGAGTCACGGACAGCGAGAGCTCTTGCACCTTTATGTTCTTACTTTGCGAGGTTTCGATACTAGATATAGAATCTTGCTTGTTATTGACTTGACTTGAATCACATACCTTACTTGATGTACATTAAGTTCATCCATGTGTTGGTAGCCTGTAACCACATAAATTATCTTTGTTATCATTTACCTGCTCGAGGACGAGCAGGAATTAAGCTTGGGGATGTTGATACGTCCCAAACTATCTATAATTTTTGCTTGTTCCATGCTTATATGGGTGACTTTGCTACATGTTTTGCTACACTTTCGTATCTTTTTCAACATATTTGGACTAATCTACTAACTCAGTGCCCCAGTGGCAGTTTTTGTCTGTTGTTGTTCGTGCATTGCAGGTATTTCCCAATATTTAAAGTGATGGAAAAAATCCAGAAAAATTATATTAAAATCACTAGTTTAGAAGCTTCCGGAAGCCCGAAGGAGAGACGGCGGGGGATGGCCCCTCTCCCAGGCGGCCACCTAGCACGGCCAGGGGGGAGGCCGCGCCAGGGACCAGCCTGGTGGGGACAGGCTTCCCCCGGTTCTCTCCTTTCGCCTATGTTTAGCCCTCGGGGTAAAAACACCCGAGAAGTTCTCTGTGATGCGATTTTCCCCACTAGTCCATAGACGCCGCGATCCCGAGATCAGGATCGCTAGAAGACCCTGTCCCGGCACCCTGCCGGAGGGAGGATTGATCTCCGGGAGCTTCTCCACCACCATGAGCGCTTCCCGGATGTGTCGTGAGTAGTCAACCTTGGACAATGGGTCCTTGACCAGTAGCTATGTGATGTTTTCTCTCCAATCTTGTGCCTCAATTATTAGCCCTTGTGAGCTTCCCTACATGATCAAGGCATATATGTATTAGTTCTGTTGTTGCTATGCTGTGTTTGCTGGGATCCGATGGATTATGAGATTATGTTCAGATTGTGATGAGTAATATATTTGGTTTACCTTTTATGTTTTAGTTCTTGAGTATTCTTGAATGTTCTCTGTTATTATTTATTGCTTTGGGAAAGTATATCGGGACCCGGGGTTTGCGTATGTAATTCCTATTACAACACAATCATATGGAGAGCCGAGAGCAGTACCCACTTGTCTAAGCATTCAAGGCCAAGAACAGAACACTCTCGGAAAGCATCGAACGGGAGGGACATCCCATCCAGGACGGATGATCAAGTGAGATGGGTCCTCATCGTCCGCTCGCAATTCTAAATGATTATGGGTGGTGAAATCCCATACTCATAGAAAAGTCGCCTCAACCACATTATCGATTGAATTATAACACTTACATAAACAAACTCCAGCCCGATCACCTAGTCGGGATCTCGGGCGGGCTCAATCATACAACAAAGTGTGCCACGTGACAGAGTCACGAGCAATCGCATCACGATGCCCCAAGCTGCGCACATCTAAGGGCCACTTGGTGTATAAAAGACCGCCGAAAAGAACTCAACTAAGCTATCGAATCCCACACTAAGACATGCACGTTATAATCATACACGCAACATCCATGTCTAGTGTATACACCAGGTAGCACAACATGAACTCTACAAACTCATAGTTTTATTACATCTGCTAAACAGAGCAGATATAGTAGTGTTACAAGCAGAGATCACATGACTGTGACCCAACATTACATCAAACATCAACGGAAGCAAATTATGGCTTAGTAAAGACAGGGTTAACAAATGGCTTAAGAAGCCTTTAAGAAAACACAATGAACCTCCAGAGGGACCAGGCTGATGTCTGGACCAGGATGATGTCTGGAACTACATGACTTCGCCGGCGTCGAGCTTGAGGGGGAGGCCACCATCAGGGTCAGTGGTCTCGTCTCTAAAACATAGATTAAGCAAACGTGAGTACAAAGTCGTACTCAGCAAGACTTACATCAGAACTATAGTACTTAGGCTCAGGTATCAAGGTAAAGTCAAGTGGGGTTGTAATGCACAAAGCTTTGACTTGGCTATCCTGTACTACGACTACATAGAGTTGAGATGAGAGGCGCACACGAGTCCATCTAATCTTGATCACCACGTCAATACACCACCATGGATTCTTCCTCGACTTCCCCACGAGGAAGCAACCCAAAGCACTCACACTTATCTTGACGATTTTTAGAGTATCCATTTGAGTTGTCTAATAATCAAGTAAAGACCTCCAAGTAGTCCATAACCGCGGACACGGCTATTCGAATAGTTCATTAACCCTATAGGGGTGTACTTCTTCACATATGTAGCTACCACTTACTGCCTAGAACTCTTCACCTTCAAGCGGTATCGGCGAGGATAGTACCACGACACTTACCTCACAGCTCCAACTCTAGTCCAGGGGATCACCTATCTGAGTATGTACCCCAATCGGGAATCCGTCCGGGGTTTCCGTTCAGGACCCATACGATGTATGGACGGTCCGACAAGCCCACCTCGACGGATGGTGTTGCGCTTGCCTAAAACCGTGCTACGTTATGAAATCAAATAGAAGAACAATTAACCCATGCGAATCCTGGACCATAGTCGGGGTGAGTTAATAGGTCGAGAGGAGTCAATGAGCCCAACATGTGGTAGTAATCTTTGTCTTGGATCACAACACAAGAACTCGGGGCCTAGGGCAGTGTAAATGAGACAACCCACTGTGTACTCCTACACAACCTCTCATTGTTCACCTTTGTTAGGATGACTTCACCAAGACATTACCATTACATTGCATTGTTCTCTACCATCCCGATACATCACCCAGATGGATCATTATCATTTCATACAACTCTAGCATGGCATAGCATAACATGGATGAAGGGCCACATCATGAACACAAACAATCCTGGATCTTCTAGGTTGAGGTTTTCTTAATACTATGGAGCAATGACAGGTCATGCAAAGGATGGGTTCAACTAGCGGTAGAACGGTAACATGTGAATCACCTAATCATGCATAAGAGAACAAGAGGGAAATGGGTTTATATAGATATGATCAATGGGGTTTGCTTGCCTTGTTGACGATCACGAGGTGTCACTCTTCAGGGCAGTCGGAAACTACGTCCGGCGATGAATCTATCGATAATAGGAAAACACCGAGACAACAATAATGTAAACATCACATTGCAATGCACAATCAAGATGCATAATATAGCACGGCATGGTACTGATGTGCTCTATGATCGTGTTTCAGCATGTTAATTGAAGTATATTTGGAAAAGAATTCCAAATTCAAACTTCAAATGATTATTAAAATTTGTCCAAATTGCATTTTCTACTGTTTGATCTTTGTAAACTATTTTGTCATGCTTTAAAGTTTCATATTTTGATTCCTTGCATTTTTCTGATAATTTTTCATATATTATTTGTTTGATTTGGAGTTATGGTTAAAAAGTTATTGAATTTCAAAGATTTAAACATTTTTTGGAATTTCTCGAATTTAATTAAACAGAGAAATTCCACTTATTGCATCAGCATGATGCAATGCTTATGTCACAGGGGGGGCTGACATGTGTGTCCACATGGTCAGTGACACAATGCTAAACTCCTCTGTTTGTTTAAATAAATTAGGATTAGGGGGGCCAGGGCCCACTTGTCTATGACCCATGGGGTTAACTGACAAGGGGGATTAGCCCCCTAAGTAACCCAGCCGGCCGGCGGTTAGCCACCGGCGACCATTGTGCACGACGGCGCCCATGGAGCAGGCGGCGCAGGGCACCAATTGCCAAGCCAAGGGCACCGGGGAGGCACTGGAGGCACGCCGACGACGAAAGGCGCGGCGGCCGGACTCGGGATCAGGTAGAAACGGAGATGGGGAGCACGGGGAGGAGCGCGAGAAGGGGGAAAGGCTGCGCCAGCTCACCTTGTGCACTAAGGCGGAGTCGAGGAGGCCGAAGGGACAGAGGTGACAGCGGAATTGCTCGTCGGAGAGCTGCGGCCGTGGAGAATAAGTTGGACGCGGGCGTCGCCCTTGAGGCTTCTCGGCTCGAATTGGATGGCCACGGTGACGAAGACGGGTGCGGCGGGCGTTTTGGACAAAACGGCAGGCAAGCGGTGGCCGGTGGCTGCGGTGGCGCACGGCGGTGAAATCCGAAGCTTCTCGTTGGCGCACGAATAGATGAGAGGGAGAGAGGGAGAGTGGCCAGGAGAAGGGGGAAATGGAGGAGGGTGCACGGGGAAGCTCCACGACGCGGATAGGGTCGAGGGGGGGCAAGCAGGAGGTGGCCAGCGGCGTCGGCATGGTCGTCACGCAGTGGCCTGCCTGCCTGTCCCGGGGAAGGAGACGTTCCTGCCCTTGCGCTGGGCCGCTTCGGCTAGTCAGGCCTAGGTAAGTGGGCTTTGCCCCTTTTCTTTTATTTGTTTTCTGTTTCTTTTGTTTTGCTCTGGAAAAAATACTAAAGCATTTTTATAAAATCCCCAAATATTTTATTTGGACTTATGTGACATATAACTAGTCACTCCCAATATTTGAAGATTTTTGAAATTCAAAACATTTGACTTTCAATTCAAATATGAATATGATTTAATTTTCAAGCTCCTGTTTGAATTTTTGAAAATTATTTGAGCATGAGGTTGGACCCACAACACATGAAATGTGATCATGCACATTTATAGAGATTTTAAAAAAGTTCAGAAGATTTTTTGCAATTTTTTTTTCTCTGGACTGTTATTTAAAATATTTTTTAGGCTTTTCCAAATCCCCAATTATTAAATAGGAAATTTAAACATGATGCCTTAATTCTATAAATAAAAAGCACATACCAAACTAGGGTTGTGACAACTCGCCCCCACTCAAAAGAATCTCGTCCCGAGATTCTGAAGTCGTCGGGAAGAGGGTGGGGTACTCGACTCGGAGACGGTCTTCTCGTTCCTAGGTGGCTTCTCTCTCAGAATGGTTGGACCACTGCACTTTGAGGAACTTGATCTTCTGACATCCGGTGGTACGCTCATCTTCATCGAGGATACGGACAGGATACTCTCGATAAGACATGTTTTCTTGGAGATCAAGCATTTCGTGGTCTACTTCACGGATGGGGTCCTTGAAGCAACGCCCGAGTTGAGATACGTGGAAGAGATCGTGAACCTGAGAAAGATGCGGGGGTAGTTCAAGTTGGTAGGAAACTTTTCCACGTTTAGCTAGAATGCGAAAGGGACCGATGTAACGTGGGGCCAATTTTCCTTTGATAACAAAGCGATGGGTTCCCTTCAGAGGAGTAACCCGGAGGTAAGCCTTCTCGTCGAGCTCGTAGCTTTCTGGCCAATGATGACAATCATAGTAGCTTTTCTGACGAGACTGTGCTGTTTTCAATTGCTCACGAACAATGCGAACCTGCTCTTCTGCTTCCTGGATCATATCCGGTCCAAATAATTGTCTTTCACCGGCTTCTGACCAGTTCAATGGTGTTCGACATTTTCGGCCATAGAGAAATTCAAAGGGTGCCATGCCCAAGCTAGATTGGAAGCTGTTTTTATAAGCAAACTCGGCGAATGGAAGAGATTTCTCCCAACTCTTAATGAGATAACACAGGCTCTGAGCATGTCTTCGAGAACTTGATTGAATCTTTCTACCTGACCACTTGACTGGGGATGAAAGGCGGTGCTAAAGGAGAGATTAGTTCCCATAGCATTTTGAAAATTTTCCCAAAATCGAGAGGTGAAAAGACTTCCACGGTCTGAATTGATTTCCAAAGGAACACCATGGAGAGAAACGATCCGGGAGACATATAAATCCGCTAACTGTCTAGCAGTTAATCGTGAACAGGAAGGAAATGAGCAACTTTTGAAAGACGGTCAATGACCACGAAGATGGCATTGTTTCCCTTCTGAGACTTTGGAAAGCCAGTGATGAAATCCATACTGACTTTATCCCAATTCCACTCAGGGATAGGAAAAGGTTGAAGAGTACCAGCAGGTCTTTGGTGCTCTGCCCTAATGCGACGACAAACATCACATTCAACAACAAATTGAGCGATTTCTCGCTTCATACCGGTCTACCAAAATCTTTGGCGTAGATCTCGGTACAGTTTTTGTACTATCGGGATGAATCGAGAGAGGTGTGTCATGAGCTTCTTGAAGGATCATTTGTTTTAGGTTTTGGTTTTCTGGCACTACAAAAGGATTATCAAAGAATACCGTTCCTTGATCATTTACAGAGAAACATTTAGCTCTTTTGCTAACAAGGTTCTCTTTGATCTCTTGGATACCATTATCATGTTTCTGGGCAGCTACGATTTGATCCTCAAGAAATAGTTTAACTATCAAGGTGGAAAGGAATCCATGAGGAACAATCTCGAGATTGAGCTTTCGAAATTCCTCATAGAGAAGTTGTTGATACTGTTGTAACATGGGGTTGTTACAATACGACTTACGACTTAGTGCATCAGCCATGACATTGGCTTTGCCTGGGGTATAAGAAATATTTAAGTCATAATATTTTATCAACTCTATCCAGCGTCTTTGCCTGAGGTTAAGATCTGGCTGGGTGAATATGTATTTGAGGCTTTGGTGATCGGAATAAATTTCACAGCGAATACCAAGGAGGTAATGTCGCCAAGTCTTCAGGGCATGAACTACGGCAGCGAGTTCAAGGTCATGGGTAGGATAGTTCTCTTCATGTGGACGCAACTGGCATGAAGCATATGCTACCACATGTCGATCTTGCATAAGTATGCATCCTAACCCTTACCGTGAAGCATCACAATAGATTTCGAAACCCCTTTTGGTTTCTGGAGGCGCAAGTACGGGTGCAGAAGTCAATCTTCTTTTCAGCTCTTGAAAGCTTTCCTCTCACTTGGCGGTCCATTGAAATTTCTTATCTTTCTTGAGGAGTTTAGTTAGAGGCTTTGCAAGTTTGGAGAAGTTCTCAACGAAGGGGCGACAATAGCTTGCTAGGCCAAGAAAACTCCTAACTTGCTTAACCGATTCAGGTGGAGTCCAGTCAGGTACGGCCTGAACTCTCTTTGGATTCACAGCAATGCCTTCTGCAGAAATCACGTGGCCTAGCTAGGTCACTTCTGGAAGCCAGAATTCAAATTTGGAAAACTTAGCATATAGGCGATGCTCTCGAAGTTTCATCAATACCAGCCTAAGATGTTCTGCGTGTTCTTCTTTGTTCTTCGAGTATATAAGGATGTCATCGAGGTAAACCACAAAGAACTTGTCCAAATACTCCATGAAGATCGAATTCATTAAGCGCGAAAAAGTGGCTGGGGCATTGGTTAAACCGAAGGACATGACGATGTACTCATAAAGACCATAACGAGTAGTGAAAGCCATTTTGGGAATGTCCTCGTTTCGGATTTTGATTTGATGATAACCTAATCTCAAATCCATTTTGGAGAAGTCAGAGGATCCAGCAAGTTGATCATAAATATCATTGATCCTGGGAAGTGGGTCCTTGTTCTTTATCGTCGCTGGATTTAGTGGGCGATAATGTACGCACATCCTTTCTGTTCCATCTTTCTTCGTTACGAACAGAACGGGGCAACCCCATGGCGATGAGCTAGGGCGGATGAAGCCTTTTGCCAACGAAGCTTCAAGTTGGATTTTAAGCTCAGCTCACTCATGTGGGGCCATCCTATATGGGCGTCTGGAAATTGAGGCGGTTCCTAGGATAAGATCTACAATGAATTCTACACATCTGTCAGGAGGCATTCGTGGCAGCTCTTCTGGAAAGACATCCGGAAAGTCACAAACTATCAGAATATCTTCAAGGTTAGGAAGGCGATGTTCATTCAACGAATATAGCTGGTTTTCTGAACCTTGAGATGCGAAATGGACTATCTTGCCGGAAGGATGAGTGAGTTGAACCGATTTAGTGGCACAATATATCTTAGCACGGTGTTTTGACAACCAATCCATACCTAAGATGATATCGATATCTGAAGATTTGAGGGCTATGAGAGAAGCAAGGAATACAAGATCCTCAACAGCAATTTTATTGTCATGACTTACCCTACTGGTACGCCATATGGATCCTGGAGTTTTAATCATGAAAGAGGTAGGCAACTCCCCAAATGAAATGTCATGCAGGAGTGCGAACTTTTCATACAAAAAGGAATGAGAAGATCCAGAATCAAACAGAACAGAAGCAGGTTTGGAGTTCACAGGAAGTGTACCGAGTACAACCTTCGTATCCTCTTGGGCTTCTTTGATGGTGGCATTGTTCACATGTCCGTATTCAACCATAGAGGACTTGGCTTTGGAAGGCTTTGGTGGCTTAGCTTTGGCTTTATGTTTTGGACGAGGAGGAACATTCTCATGCAATGAACACTGTCGTGCGATGTGGCCAGGATTACCACACTTGTAGCACACTCGGGTGTTAGGTTGTGGAGTTTGGATGGAAAGATCTCTACTATCTTTCTTGGTTTTCTTGCTTTGGGGAGATGGTCTTGGAATCAAGTGCGAAGGAAGGGCACTATTTGGGATCCAAATTCGACGTTTCTGAGAACCCGAGCTAGAAGATGAAGCAAGACCACGATCACGCTTTCAAGACTCTTCAAAGACCTCACTTCCATGCTCGGCTCTGAATGATCTATTGACCAAATCCTCGAAGTTGACAAATTCAAGGAGATTGAGATCACGACGAAGGATATGGCTAAGGCCCTTGCGGAACCTTGCCTGCTTCTTTGCATCGGTTGATATCTTCTCAGGGGCATAACGAGAAAGTCGATTGAACTCAGTCCTGTACTGATGAACAGTCATATTTCCTTGAGATATGGTGCAGAACTCTTCCCTCTTTCTTTCCATCAACTCATCCAGAATGTGGTACCCTTCGAAGGGATCATGTAACTCCTACCAAGTCACTATGTAACCATCAGGTTGCATTTCAACAAAACTTTCCCACCATTCACAAACAGCACCTTCCTGGAAGTATGCCGCGAACATCACACGATCATCTAGAGAAACATGGGTCGTATCAAGCTTACACTCGATGGAACGGAGCCAATCATCGGCATCAAGGGGCTCAGATGAACATCGGAAAACTGGCGGGTTCAAGAGGATGAATTCCTAGATGGATATTACCGCATCTCGCTGAAGAGAAGTATTCTTCTCAATGAGCTTCAAAAGGCGTGTTTGATCACGTCGATTTCGCTCAGCCTCCATCATGATTTCCGCTGCAGAAGGCGGTGGAGGAGGATCATCATCATCACTTGGATTACCGTGACCAGATTGAAGACATCTAGTTCCACCTGACATTCTGTGTGATAAAAATCAACAATCAGAGTAGGATTTATGATGGAAACAAAGAAAAGATTGTAATGCAAAAGCATTGGAATCACTGGAAACACGGGACAATTCGGACAGCATAACGGCTGTACCGAGGTGAAAAAAGGAATCAATCTGCAAGAATGATCAGAACCTTCTCAAAAGGCTCGATGGAATGGTGACTCTCTAGACGACCAAAACATTCCTACTTCTACTGAGAATCAAACAACGAGATGTTCTAGTATAGACATAGAAGAGCTTAGTCCTATCTTCCCGTAGAAAAGATGAGGGTGACTCAGAACTCAGATCGATGAGGGTAAGGAGAAAAATGAAGCCTTACGTTGTTCCCATATACCCAAGTAATTATATAACTATGGAATGCTAGACTCAACTTCGGACAAGGTTTAGTAATCCTACAGGCAGTCCTTCTCTGATACCAAGTCTGTCGGGACCCGGGGTTTGTGTATGTAATTCCTATTACAACACAATCATATGGAGAGCCGAGAGTCGTACCCACTTGTCTAAGTAGACAAGGACAAGCACAGAACACTCTCGGAAATCATCGAACGTGAGGGGCATCCCATCCAGGCCGGATGATCAACTGAGATGGGTCCTCATCGTCCGCTCACAAGTCTAAATGATTATGGGTGGTGAAATCCCATACTAATAGACAAGTCGCCTCAACCACATAATCGATTGAATTATAACACTTACATAAACAGACTCCAGCCCGATCACCTAATCGGGATCTCGGGCGGGCTCAATCATAAAACAAAGTGTGTCATGTGACAGAGTCACGAGCAATCGCATCGCAATTCCCCAAGCTGCGCACATCTAAGGGCCACTTGGTGTATAAAAGACTGCCGGCAAGAACTCAACTAACCTATCGAATCCCACACTAAGACATGAACGTTATAATCATACACGCAGCATACATGTCTAGTGTATACAGCAGGCAACACAAGACCTCTACAAACTCATAGTTTTATTGCATCTGCTAAACAGAGCAGATATAGTAGTGTTACAAGAAGAGATCACATGACTGTGACCCAACATTACATCAAACATCAACGGAAGCAAATTATGTCTTAGTAAAGACAAGGTTAACAAATGGCTTCAGAAGCCTTTAAGAAAACACAACGACCCTCCAGAGGGACCAGGCTATTGTCTGGAACTACATGACTTCGCCGGCGTCGAGCTTGAGGGGGAGGCCACCATCAGGGTCAGTGGTCTCATCTCTAAAACATAGATTAAGCAAACGGAGTACAAAGTTGTACTCAGCAAGACTTACATCAGAACTATACTACTTATGCTCAGGTATCAAGTTAAAGTTAAATGGGGTTGTAATGCAGAAAGATTTGACTTGCCTATCATGTACTACGACTACATAGAGTAGATATGAGAGGCGCACACGAGTCCATCTAATCTTGATCACCACGTCAATACACCACCATGGATTCTTCCTCGACTTCCCCACTAGGAAGCAACCCAAAGGACTCACACTTATCTTGACGATTTTACAGTATCCATTTGAGTTGTCTAATAATCAAGTAAAGATGTCCAAGTAGTCCATAACCGCGGACATGGCTATTTGAATAGTTCATTAACCCTGCAGGGGTGTACTTCTTCACATATGTAGCTACCACTTACCGCCTAGAACTCATCACCTTCAAGCGGTGTCGGCGAGGATAGTACCACGACACTTACCTCACGGCTCCAACTCTAGTCCAGGGGATCGCCTATCTGAGAATATACCCTAATCGGGAATCTGGCCGGGGTTTTAGTTCAGGACCCAGACGATGTATGGACGGTCCGACAAGCCCACTTCGACGGATGGTGCTGTGCTTTCCTAAAACCGTGCTACGTTATGAAATCAAATAGAAGAACAATTAACACATGCGAATCCTGGACCATAGTCGGGTGAGTTAATAGGTCGAGAGGGGTCAATGAGCCCAACATGTGGTAGTAATCTGTGTCTTGGATCAAAACACAAGAACCTGGGGCCTAGGGCAGTGTAAATGAGACAACCCACTGTGTACTCCTACACAGCCTCTCATTGTTCACCTTTGTTAGGATGACTTCACCAACACATTACCAGTACATTGCATTGTTCTCTACCATCCCGATACATCACCCAGATGTATCATGTTCATTGCATACAACTTTAGCATGGCATAGCATAACATGGATGAAGGGCCACATGATGAACACAAACAATCCTGGATCTGCTAGGTTGAGGTTTTCTTAATACTTTGGCAGCAATGATAGGTCATGCAAAGGATGGGTTCAACTAGCGGTAGAACGGTAACATGTGAATCACCTAATCATGCATAAGAGAACAAGAGGGAAATGGGTTTATATAGATATGATCAATGGGGTTTGCTTGCCTTGTTGACGATCGAGAGGTGTCACTCTTCAGGGCAGTCGGAAACTACGTCCGGCGATGAATCTATCGAGAAGAGGTAAACACCGAGACAACAACAATGTAAACATCACATTGCAATGCACAATCAAGATGCATAATATAGCATGGAATGGTACTGATGTGCTCTATGATCATGTTTCAACATGTTAATTGAAGTATATTTGGAAAAGAATTCCAAATTCAAACTCCAAATGATTATTCAAATTTTTCCAAATTTCATTTGCTACTGTTTGATCTTTGTAAACTATTTTGTCATGCTTGAAAGTTTCATATTTGGATTCCTTGCATTTTTGTGATAATTTTTCAAATATTATTTGTTTGATTTGGAGTTATGGTTAAAAAGTTATTGAATTTCAAAGATTTAAACATTTTCTCGAATTTCTGGAATTTAATTAAATAGAGAAATCCCACTTATTGCATCAGCATGATGCAATGTTGATGTCACAGGGGGGGCTGAAATGTGGGGCCACATGGTCACTGACACAGTGCTAATCTCCTCTGTTTGTTTAAATAAATTAGGATTAGGGGGGCCAGGGCCCACTTGTCTGTGACGCATGGGGTTAACTGACTAGGGGGATTAGCCCACTAATTAACCCAGCCGGCCGGAGGTTAGCGCCGGCGACCACTATGCGCGGCGGCGCCCATGCAGCAGGCGGCACAGAGCACCAATTGCCAAGGAAAGGGCACCGGGGTGCTCCTTGCGCTCCCCCACGTCGCCCAGAGCACAAGGCGGCCACGGGGAGGCACTGCAGGCACGCCGATGACGAAAGGTGCGGCGGCCGGACTCGGGATCAGGTGGAAATGGAGATGGGGAGCACGGGAAGGAGCGCGAGAAGGGGGAAAGGCGGCGCCAGCTCACCTTGAGCACTAAGTCGGAGTCGAGGAGGCCGGAGGGACAGAGGTGACGGCAGAATTGCTCGTCGGAGAGCTGCGGCCGTGGTGAAGAAGGTGGACGTTGGCGTTTTGGACAAGACGGCGGGTCAAGCGGTGGCCGGTGGCAGCGGTGGCGCACGGTGGTGAACTCCGAAGCTTCTCGGTGGCGCACGAATACATGAGAGGGAGAGAGGGAGAGTGGCCAGGAGAAGGGGGAAATGGAGGAGGGTGCACGGGGAAGCTCCACGGCGCGGATAGGGTCGAGGGGGGCAAGAAGTAGGTGGCCAGCGACGTCGGCATGCCCGCCACGCAGCGGCCTGCCCGCCTGTCCCGAGGAAGAAGACGTCCCTTCCCTTGGGCTGGGCCGCTTCGGCTAGTCAGGCACAGGTAAATGGGCTTTGCCCCTTTTCTTTTATTTGTTTTCTGTTTCTTTTGTTTTGCTCTGGAAAAAATACCAAAGCATTTTTATAAAATCCCCAAATATTTTATTTCGACTTATGTGACATATAGCTAGTCACTCCCAATATTTGAAGATTTTTGAAATTCAAAACATTTGACTTTCAATTCAAATATGAATAGGATTTAATTTCCAAGCTCCTGTTTGAATTTTTGAAAATTCTTTGAGCATGAGGTTGGACCCACAACACATGAAATGTGATCATGCACATTTATAGAGATTTTCAAAAAGTTCAGAAGATTTTTGGAAAAATATTTTTCTCTGGACTTTTATTTAAAATAATTTTGAGGCTTTTCCAAATCCCCAATTATTAAATAGGAAATTTAAACATGATGCCTTAATTCTATAAATAAAAAGCACATACCAAACTAGGGTTGTGACAAAGTAGTAGATTGGAACTCCAAGAGGGAGAGTTATGCATGATTGTGGGTTCTCGCCCCCCAATGTCTAGCTTGAGTGACAGAAACATGAGACTATGGGATGTCTTGTTTCCACCATGGAGAAAACAACGGTGCTTGTAATTGTGGTTGCAAGGATTGTTTACCTTACGCATAGTTTGTTAATGCAGTTGTCTGTTTCTTTGAGTTTACACTTTGGGTGGGGCTCGCAACTTAATACCAACGAGATGTTCTGGATAGAAATATCAAGGTGGATGATTAGTGAGTAGATGCTGATGAATAGATGGCCTACTTGTCTTGGCGTATATCCCATACGATTTAGCCTCTAGCTTTCTTGTAGCATAATTACCAGTGTGGTGCTATTATAATTCAGTCAATTGCCCAGCTATAAGTTGTTCACCCATCATAGTTATTTATCGTCTTTTGGGAGAGAGACATCACTAGTGAACATCATGGGACCCTGGTCCATATTTCCACCATTGTTTACACCTCTACTATTTTCTGCTTTTATTTCCTTTCCGTAGCAATCATCACTAGTATTTCCGCTTGTGTTTTGATCCTTTGTAAACAAAAAGACCGGAGAGATAGAAAACTTCTCTGAACTCGTTGGGAGCAAAGTTATTTGTGTCGTGTACAGGTCCAGGTCAAGTAAGCAACCTCAAGGTTGTAAAAGTTGCCATTGTTTTCTTGTCACCTTCTTGCAGAACTTGGAGTCCTACTGGTCGATTAAACCTTGTTATCTTGACCGAAGGAAACTTGCTAATGTCTACTTCTTAACCTTCCACTTGGGGTAACCAAGGAGCGGCGAGAATCCATCACTAAGTTCAAAGGACCTTCTTGTCCTAAAGTTGAGGTATTAGCATCACCATTAATGGGTCCATTAGGTAGACTAGGGATGCGATTGGTACTAAAAGTTTTGACATCCTCAACAACATGTAAAGTAGCAAGTGTGGTGTGTGTAGGAAGGTTATTAACTCTCTCTTTCTCTTCTTTTTCTCTAGACCATATATCCTTAAGTTTGGCTTGCATTCTAGTTTTCTCATTTATTTTAAATATATCATTCCTACGTGTGGTTTTCTTCTCCTCAAGGGGAGAAGTCCTAATCTTAAGCAGCTCTACATCATGAGCAATGTTGTCTACCTTCCAAGTGAGGGTATCAAGTTTGTCTAATTTTTCCTCTACACTCTTGTTTTTGAGAGGTAATAAAGTCCTTAAGAATGCTCTCTAATTCAAAAGTGCAGATTTTGGTGCTAGGATAAGTGTTGTTGTTCCCATAAGAGTTTTTGGAGGGGAACATTCTAGGATTGTTGTTACCAAAATTACACATATAAGTATTATTGTTGAAGTTGTTCCTAGAGATAAAATTAAATTCTATTTGCTCTCTTTCTTGAGCAACCAAAGAATTTAAAGGAACATCATGAGGATCAATAGGATCTTGCTTATTAAGTAAAGACATGATCAAGTCAACCTTTTCATTTAAAGAGGAGATCTCCTCAACAAGGTTTACCTTCCTACCTGTTGGAGATCTTTCGGTGTGCCATTCAAAGTAGTTTGACATCATATCATCTAATAGCTTTGTGGCAACACCAAGTGTGGTTGACATAAAGTTTCCTCATGTGGTCGAGTCTAACAGATTCTATGAGGTTAAGTTAATCCTGCATAGAAAGTCTGGATAACCATCCAAGTAGTCAAACCATGTGTAGGGAAATTCTTAACAAGATATTTCATGTGTTCCCATGCTTGGGAAGCGTGTTCATTACCCCTTTTCCTAAAATTCATAATGTTACTTCTCAACTGGATAATCTTAGCAGGTGGGTAGTACTTCCCAATAAAAGCATCCTTGCACTTATCCCAAGAATGTATTCTATTCCTAGGAAAGGATTGAAGCCACTCCTTAGATCTTCCTCCAAAAGAAAAAGCAAAAAGTTAGTTTAACAGTATCACCATCTACTTCCTTATACTTTTGCATATCACAAAGCGCAACAAAATTATTCAAATGCAACGCAGCAGCATCTCCAGAACTGGAGAATTATTCTTTTATAAGAAGATTTAATAAAGCAAGTTTAATCTCATAGGAAGTCTCCTCAGTGGCGGGTGCATCATTAGGAGTGCAAATAAAGTCATTGTTGTTGTGACTAGTGAAGTCACACAACTTGGTGTTTTTAGAGGAACCCATAGTAATAGCAGCAAACAAGAACAAAGTAACTAATTTTTTTGGTGTTTTTGGTAATAGACTCTAAAGGAAAAACTAAAAAGTAAACTAACAAGAGTAAAAAAGCAAAGGTAAAAGATAGTGTACAACTCCCCTATCTTGTAGACTGGAGTCCCCGGCACCGGCGCCAAACATTCGCTTGACGGGTGTAGATAACACCTCGTCGTTGGTTACCCCAAGTGGAAGGTTATGATATAGATAGCAACAAATTTCCCTCGGTGAAGATACCAAGGTTTATCGAACCAGTAGGACTCCAAGAGATACAAGTAGGTTTCAATGGCGCCTGAAGTTTGCCGGATGGTTCGAGTTGACGTGGACCTGCACACAGCAACAAATAACTTTTCTCCCAACTATAAGAGAAATTTTTGCCCCCCGAAGGTTTTGGAGATTGTAGTACAGAGCAGTAGAGGAAGTAATATTGTTTTCGAGTATAAACAAATACTTAGGTTCCGAAAGAATGGAGTTTGCAAGTAGAAGGTCGAAGGACAACTCACTTCAGCGAAGCTGTAGATCATTACCGAAGCCTTGGAAGGAAGACGACCCCCAAAAATGTCTTCGAAAAATAAGATGCTCTCAAGTAAAAGCGCAATGAGGATAAAGCTGAAGCTGGACTAAGACTTAGTCTTTTTACTAGTTTCTCTTTATTTTCTTGAGTCGTAGGAAAAATCGTACTATACAGAGGGTTTTTCTAGTTGAGATCTTTGTCGAAGTGAATTTTCTCTGCTCAACATAAACCCACAGAAAAACCTACGGAGAGAAATCTTACTGAGTAGAGTAATAGCTCGAAGGCAAAGTCATCGCACTTGGTCCCTTCGAGAGAGAAATCATTCGGCAAGTCATCTTTCTTTCTCCACAAGAAAAGTTGCGGAGTGATTGAAATCCAACCGTTTTGGAGACCCGTCAAGCGGTTGCATCGGGTCACTTCAGTCATTTCACCCATCGGGATCACCACCTATAAATACCCCACACCTACCCGCCATTTGTGGTCGGCTGCTCAACTGAATATTCTGAGAGAGAAGTGTTGTGAGCATCCCGAGAGAGAATTCGAGAGAAAACCAAAAACCCAAGTCCAAACTGAGTTGAGCAATTAACAGAGACTTAGGTTGATATTAGCCGATCTTTTTATCTTGGAGAACTGCAAGTCTCCTAAACGGTTAGATGTCTCCTGTCAAGCAGTTGGAGAGTAAGTCACTGCTGAAGGAAGTTTGTAAATTTTTCGGAGATGTCCTCAATCATCTACCCCGAGTGAAAACTGTACAAGCTCGAGGAGTTTCTTGCAGTGGAGAATATGACGGAGAGAGTTTTTCTCCAGTTGTTCAATCACTAGTTCCCTTCAACCAGACGTATCACTTTGCAGAGTGTGAACTGGTTTACCAAACATCGCAGTGTCTGACTCGTTTTCTTACTCGCAATTACATTCTATATTTACTCTGTTGCCTATTTGCCTTCGATGTTTCCCTCGTCTCTATTCTTTCAAAGTAGACATGTATTTCATTGTTAAAATTCCTTTGATATTCCTTCGGTCCTTCTCAGTTTGCATGAATTCCTTCTAAGTTCCGTAGAATTTTTAGAAGTGATCATTCACCCCCTCCCCCTCTGATCATTCTTGAGCTTTCAATTGGTATCAGAGATAGACACTCCCTACGCTCTATGTATTTTGGTCTAACCACCTGGAGTGTTGTCAATAATGTCTTTTGCAGTTGTTCGCTCGAGGGAACCGATTCCTATTTACAATGGGAAGGACTATCCTTATTGGAAGGACAAAATGAAGAGGAACATTATTGCTATCAACTCTGCCGCTTGGGAAGTTGTCAAGAATGGAGTTTCTTTCAAAGAGAAAAGTGCCATCACCCCTGTTGAGGCAAAAAGCATGGCTCTTGATTCTGAATTCTTGGTATTAATCACAAACCATCTGACTCCAGAAAAATATCATGAGGTCAAGAATATTCCCACGGCCAAAGGTGTCTAGGACTATCTCGAGAAGATTGGTGAAGGTGTCTATACTCAGAAAGATGATCACATTGACACTCTCCGAAGCATATTCTATCGGTTCAAGAGGCACGAGGGAGAAAAGGTTAACTCCATTTACAACAGAATCGCCGCCATATCGAATGAGCTGATTTCCCTCGGTGCTGAAGATATCACCAGTCACATAATTGTTACAACTTTGCTTTGTTCTCTTGATGATTCCTTCGATCACATTGTGTTGATGATCAAGGAAAGGACTGATTTAAGAAATCTTGTCGCTGCTAATATTCTCGAGAGACTTACCACCTTTGAGATGGAAGAACAAGAAAAATGTGATGTCAACGGAACTCGAAAAAAAGCTCATGCACTCAAGGCCAAAGCGTCAAACCACTCCTCTCCTGAAGCTAGTTTTGAATCTGGAGGTGCCTCAGATGACCCTGAGAATATTGGAAAAGATTTGGCACTGATAATGAAAAGATTCAACCGCTTCCAAAGAAGTAATTCCTCTTCACCGAAGAAAAACTACTACTCCAGACATTCAAGCAATTCATCAGCATCGATCATCATCCAGAAACTCTTCAGCGAAAGAAAGCTGCTGCTACAAGTGCAAGAAGCCAGGTCACTTCATTGTTGATTTTCCTCTCTGGGAAATTGAACATAGATCCAAGAACTCTTGCGGCAACTCGTCGAGAAAATCGCATCGAGCGATCAAAAACTATGAGTCGAAGAGATATGATTCAAAGTCCAGAAAAGACAAGAAAGATGATTCTGATGATGACAAGAAGAAGTATCACAAGAATCGAGAGAGTTCTTCCTCGAAATCACATTCCTCTCGACGTAAGAACTCTCACCGTGCCAAGGCCTATCTTAGTAAAGAGATTAACTCTGAAGATGAAGCCTCTGGAACCGAAGCTGAATCAAACTCAATATCTGGTTCTTGTTCTGAGTCTGATGGTGTTGCTGGTCTAGCATTTGCTTCGAACAAGACATCGAGTTCATTCTTCACCAACCAAAGCAGTGAAGATGAATCTCCAGCTTACCGCTTCATGGCCAAGGCTAAGGTATCCTCTTCTAAGAATTCCTCCGATACTTTTGATGGATCTTCTTATGAAAGTCACTCTAGGCTAAGCTATGCCAAACTTGCTAAAATTGCTTCTATCCAACAAGATGAACTAGATTCTCTGAGTGAAACTATTCAAAAATCTGAGACTTTGTTGATCGATGAGATTGAGAAAGGTCAAACTTTGACGAATGAGCATACTGCTCTGAAGGAAAAGTATGATGAACATTCCTCTCGACATGATCTTCTCTCAGTGGACTATGAGAAGCTAACCTACGAATTCCTTCAAAGGAAAAATGGCTCTCGAGAAACTGAGAGAGGCTCATGAAGAACTAGAAAATGTCAATCTCACTCTCATTGCTCAACAGGGCTCAGAAACTAAAAATGAATCTACTTCACCCTGCTTAACTTGTTTGGAACAAAGTAAAACTGAGTCTATTTCTAAGAAATCGAAAGGAAAGGAACCTATTGTCATTGATGATGATAACCCCTCGGTCGAGTAAAATTCTGCTGTTACCAAGGAACTCTTCATGTTGAAAGATTTATTTGATATAGGCTTGTTCAAAAGTGTTCAGGGACACCAGTACCTATGTGATATCCTAAAGAAGGTTGTTCTTCATAGGAATCCTCGAAAGGAAGGTGTTGTTTTCGAGAGGAAACTCAACCCTGATGGAACCTATTGGGAGCCCGAGCAGTATCCTAAAATTCTCTCGGTTCTTGCACAAGAAAAGTCCATTGATATTTCTAACCTTTCAGGTTTCAACTGCAAAATTGATAAGGCTATTATTGATGAATCACTTGATTCTGACTACAAGCTTATCAAAGATGAGGAAGGAAAAGTGTCTGCTGAATTTGTTGGTACTCCTCCGAAGAATGGTTTCTATAAGCGACAGATTTGGGTTCGCAAATCTCTGGTAGAAAAATTGCCGCCTAACCATTCTATGCAGGGAAAATATACGGTAGCACCGAGACACTACTATTCTCTCGAGGATAGAAATGAACCTCTGGTGCCTGCATCAAATGTTCCCCAGAAGGAATACTATCGAGTAGATAGAAATGTTTATCGTCATCGTGATAATACCGAAAAAATTTACTTTACTTACCAGTACTCTAACCCCTCTCCGAGGAATTATGTTTATGGTGTGCTTGATGGTTCCCCTCGCCAATAAGATCATGTTCGCTATAATACCGTTGCTTCATCTAGCACTTCCATGCCTTCTCAGTCACCTGCTCATTTGTGGGTGGTTAAGAAGAACTAATTCTTCTGCAGGGCTATGTCTCCGGTGGATCTGAATGGGTCATGGACAGTGGTTGTACTAATCATATGACCGGAGACAAAGATTTGTTCACCGAAGACAAACTTACTGAATCCTCTCAGAGATATATTACCTTCGGTGACAACAACAAAGGAAAAGTACTTGGTTTGGGTAAGGTTGCTATATCGAAGGATAAGCATATTGACAAAGTTATTCTTGTTCAATCTCTAGGATATAATATTATGTCTATCTCAAAACTTTGTGATATGGGTATGCTTGTATTGTTCTCTGCTTCTCATTGTGTTGTGTTTTCACGAGATGATTATTCCTTCGTGTTCGAAGGATATCGCAAAGGTGATCTTTATATTTTCGATTTCTCTTTGGGACCTGCTGTGTCCACATGCTTAATGGCTAAAGACACATCTGGTTGGTTATGGAATCAAAGACATGGTCATGCAGGGATGAAAAATCTTCAAACTATAATCTCGAAGAAAAATATCATTGGTATTGAAAATGTGAAATTCGATAAAGATCTTCTTTGCAGTACCTGTGAAGCCGGAAATATTGCCAAGAAACATCACTCAGCAAAGATTATAATGACTACGACTCGTCCTCTTGAATTGCTTCATATGGATTTATTTGGTCCTCAAAATTATGCTCGCCTTGGAGGTAAAAAGTATGGTCTAGTTATTGTTGATGATTTCTCTCAGTATACTTGGGATTTCTTTCTAGATGACAAGAGCAAAGTTGTTGAAATTTTCAAAACTTTCTCAAAGAGAGCTCATACCGAGTATGAATTATCTCTAAAGCATATCAGAAGTGATAATGGTACAGAATTCAAAAATACTCATATCGAATAATTTCTTGATGAATATGGCTTTACTCATGAATTCTCGGTTGCTTATACACCGCAACAAAATGGTGTGGTCGAGAGAAAGAACTGTACTCTTATTGAAATGGCCAGAACAATGCTTGCTGAATACAAGACTCCAATCATGTTCTGGGTCGAGGCAATTAACACTGCATGTCATATCATCAACAAGGTTTATCTGCACAAATTTCCGAAGAAAACTTCACATGAGCTTATCACTGGTAAAAATCCCAATGTATCATATCTCATGGTTTTGGGTGCTCCATGTTATATCAGAGATATAAATCATAGCTCCAAGTTTGCCCCAAATCAAGAAGGTTTTATCTTAGGTTATGGTTCGAATTCTCACAGTTACAGAGTGTACAATTCCGAACTTAGCAAAGTTGTAGAAACTGTAAATGTTCGATTTGATGAAACTAATGGCTCTCAAAAGGAGCAATTACCTCTTATCCTAGAAGAACCACCTTTGGATGAAGTGATCAGGTACATGGCAATTGGAGATATTCGTCCTATCGAAGGAAATGCACGTCAAGTTAGATGGTGATGATTCAATGTTCCCACACATTGCCCGGGGCGCTGGAGATCAACATCCTGAGGTCAAAGACGTATAGGACGAAGGAGAACGCATAAACAAAGAAAATGCTCAACCCAAAGGAAAAGGTGAATCCAAAGCAAATGCTGATCCCGAAGGACAACCTAATCCCAAAGGCCAAGCCGATTTCGAAGGAGAACATGAGCCACAAGCAAATGAAGTTGCACTATCTCGAGTCCGAAGAAGAGTGGACGTTGACTCTATGCTCGAAGAGATTCGTCAACCAGGTCGTCCCACCACTCGCTCTCGTACTCGTTTAGCTAACTTCTATGGAAATTTCTCGTTTGTATCTATGCTAGAACCGTCGAAATTTGATGAAGCCATGAAGGAATCGGACTGGATGACTACCATGCTCGAAGAACTTAATCAATTCGGGAGAAATAAAGTTTGGTCTCTTGTTGAAAGACCTAATCCCAAGAAGCATAATATCATTGGTACAAAGTTGACTTTTCGCAACAAGCAAGATGAAGATGGTATTGTGGTAAGGAATAAAGCCCGACTGGTTGCACAAGGTTACACCCAAATCGAAGGTATTGATTTCGGTGAGACTTATGATCCAGTTGCTAGTCTTGAATCCATTCGTGTCATGCTTGCTTTTTCAAATTACAATGGTATACTTCTATATCAAATGGATGTCAAAAGTGCATTTCTTAACGGTGAAATCGAAGAAGAAGTGTATGTTATGCAGCCACCAGGTTTTGAAGACCCGAAGAATCTAGATATGGTGTACAGGTTGCACAAGGCCCTCTATGGGTTAAAGAAAGCACCTCGTGCTTGGTATGAAACACTCAAGGATTTTCTTCTAAAGAAGGGCTTCAAACCAGGAACAACTGACCCGACCCTTTTTACTCGTGCATAGAAAAATGATCTTTTTGTGTTTCAAATTTACGTCGATGATATTATCTTTGGCTGTACTCACCCTGATATAAGCGAAGAATTTGCTCGAATGATGTCGACGAAATATGAAATGTCAATGATGGGTGAGTTGAAGTTCTTTCTCGGACTTCAAATCCGTTAATAGAAGAATGAGACTTTTATCTCTCAAGAGAAGTATCTCAGAGATTGCCTGAAGAAGTTTGATCTCATCAATTGCAAAACCATCAAGACTCCAATGCCTACGAATGTACACCTAGATGAAGATGAGAAGGGAAAACCTTTCGACCAGAATATATATCGCTCGATGATTGGTTCGCTTCTTTACCTCTGTGCATCTAGACCTGACATTATGCTATAAATTTGTATGTGTGCTCGTACAGGAAAATCCAAAAGAATCACATCATATTGATGTTAAGAAAAAAATTCGATATCTTGCACACACACCTACCTTGGGACTTTGGTGTCCCAAAGGTGCCCAGTTTGATCTCGTTGGATATTCTTATTCTGACTAGGCTGGTGATCATGTCGACCGAAAATCTACCTCAGGAACATGTCATTTTCTCGGTAGATCTCTTGTTTTTTGGGCTTCAAAGAAACAGAATTGTGTATCAATTTCTACGGCTGAAGCCGAGTATATTGTTGCTGGTTCATGCTGCACTCAAATTATGTGGCTCAAGAAAACGCTGACAGATTACTGTATTTGCGTGACCAAAATTCCTCTGCTTTTTGATAACGACAGTTCTATCAAAATTTCCCACAATCCTGTGCAACACTCTCGAACGAAGCATATAGATATTCGTCATCATTTTCTTTGAGATCATGTTCAGCGATAAGATATTGTTATCAGTCATGTCCGCACCGAAGATCAATTGGCTGATATCTTTACGAAGCCCCTGGATGAGAAAAGGTTTTGTGCACTAAGGTGTGAGTTGAACATATTGGACTCACGCAACGTGCAGTAAGATCAAAACTATCTATACTATGTATTATATGTTTACTTACTAGCAGTAGTTTACTTTCATATTTTTTTTCTGTCGTGTCCTATACACTTATCACTCCGAGTTTTCTGTCGTTCGTTCTCTCTCGGATTCATTAAGTATCAGACCCTGTTTTCCCTCTATTCTGCCCCTACCCTCTCTATGCTTTTTTTCTCGTGAACATGTATATTTGCACTCGGTTAGATTCCATTCGAATGTCATTGATTCTAAAGGAAAATATGTCAAACTTTTATCTAGTTTATCACTCGATGTTCGATGATTTTGTTCTCAGACGTGGAGCAACTTTCTTTCGGTTTGTTGTAATTTTTCCATGATTACCGCCACAAAATCCGTTCGTTGAATTCGGAGAGACACGAGATCTGTGCTGTTGGATCAGATTTGACGGTTATGTCAGACCCCCCTTATAAATAATGATCCACCCCACCGGCGCAGCCCTCACTTGCCCTCGACTTCATCTCTCTCGCTCTCGCCCCCGAGTTCTTGCGCGTCGCCATGCCGTTCCGTCGCCGCTGATCTCCTCACCGCTTAGCTGACGGAAGGAAGTCGCCGGAGACATTCCCGTCGAGGCAGATCTTCATCCGCCCCGCCGTAGCCACCGCACCTCACTAAGTTAGGGTATGCGAGGCGCTGGACTCGATTCCCCCGGTTCTATTCATCGTAGTCCAGATTTGTTCTTGATTTTCTTTTTTTATTAGGTCTGTTCGATCCGTTTGGATCTTTGCACTTTGGGAAATCGGTTTCTAGCTTTTTCTGTCGAATTCCGATCTGATCTAGGTAAGAAATCCCTCGCCCCGTGGAATTTCTAACTTATGCAAATCACTCAAATTCATATCGATGGATTTTTTTTACTTTGGACGGTTGATTCATACAAGTTATCTGTTAGCCTTGCACTCGATGGAAATCTAGGTCAACACTCATATGAAAATCTGTCTCAAAGATAAATCCCTCTATATGTTTACTGCGCTCAAAATGATTTTCTTCGAAAATGTTTTGGTACATCTTCATATCTAGTCTATTTTTCCCTCGTACCTATCTTTTTCGTAGGAAAATGTCTGAGAACGCTGGTAACATCAGGAAGCCCAAGCGTGCAGGACGCCAAAAAAAATTCACCAACAATTCTGAAGGCCTATCTGGGGACTTGATAATTGATAAAAATCTGAGAACGCATGAAGGCTATTTTGAAGATGCCAGAACGAGAGATAATAGGCTGCAAGAAATTTGAAGACTTCAAGCTCTTCGTTGGTATGAATACAAAGAAATTATCCCTCAATGGGAGAGACTGTTTGCACTGAAGAACCCCTGGTCAGATGTCAAAGCCTTGAGATCCAAGTGGACCCGAGAGAATAGACCCCCTCCACCAGATAAAGCTAACCCATCTACTCTAAAAACTCCAGCAGATTTTTAAGATTTGGTTGCTGCTCGAGCTGAACGAGAAGAAAAGAGAAAGGAAGCAAAGGACAGAAAAGTTGTTGCTGCTGTGGGCAACGAAGAAGTTGCCGAAGACGTTGGTCCCAGTACCAAGTCGAAGGCTGGCAAGAAATCTACCAAGCGCCAGAAAAAGGTCGTTGTTGTTTCACGACCCGAAACAACTTCTGACGAAGAAGAAGCCAGTACCGAGAAACAAGATCCAGGTAATGAGGCAGATGTCGAGGGTCTTCCTCCTCCCGCATCGAAAAACAAACCATGCCATAATTGCATAAGGATCCAGGAGCCAGCTGTTGCGGCTCATCGAGCAACAATTGACGCCACAAATTTGGTCATGGATCAACCGCTTGCCACTGCTCCCCCTCGTCAACCAAAACCCTCGGCAAAGTCCAAGGGCAAGCAGGCGGCTCTGAGAGAAGAAGAAGAAACTCTGCTCAAGAGGAAGGAAAGAATTCCTAATCAACGAGAACTTGAGGCCAAAGATTTCGAGAAGGCGAAGCTGTTCAACTTTCACAGTCAGCCAAAATAAAAGAAAGCAATGGTTGCCAAGAAATTGGTAATACTTCATTTGTTTTCTGACAAGTACAGATGCCAGCTTGAGAAAACCACTGCCCCCAGTGCACCGAAAGAAAAGGTCATGGCCCTAGTGCCACCGAGAAAGTTGTGACTCCCATAGTCACGAAGGAAAAGGTTGTAGCCTCTAGTGCTGCGAAGAAGAATGTTGAGGCTGCTCGAGCCTCGAAGGAGAAATCTGCGGCCCGAAGTGTCATAACAAAACAAGTAGCTCCTGCCAAGGCCACCAAGGAGGCCGAGAAGAAAGCCAAGGAGGCTAGGCTGAAGCCACAGGCAACTCAAGTCCCTCGTGCTGCTCCTGCGCCAGCTGCTCCTGCTGCACCTGATGCATCTGGTCCTCAAGCAGATGAAGAAAGCTCCAACGAAGGAGAATCGTCCAACAAGACTGCATGGGATGCAGTGAAAATTAAGAGCGTCTTTGGGATGTAGTGAAAATTAAGAGCGTCTTTGGTAGATGGTCACCACACCCAGCAAAGTGACTCTCGAGGATGTTGTTCCTGAGGAAATTCAAGAGCGTCTGGCTCGATACATGCTTCGATGGGATGGATATCTTGCCCAGGACCGCGAGCAAGAAATCTTCTATACAAATCAGCTTCGAGAAGGAACTGAAAACATGGAGTGCCGCAAGTTTTTCAAGATCAAGCTCGCAAACCTCGCTGAATCAAGGAGAGCTCAGAAGCAAAACGTCTCTGCTATCCATGACAAAGTCAGACAGATTGTGACACACATGTGCAGAGATCACAATGATTCCCTCGCCGAGTGACAATCTCGAAAGAGAAAGTCCACCCAGAAGAGTGATGCCCCATCCTCTGGGCGTGGGACGCTAGAGATGTCGAAGAAGTCCAAGAAGAACAAAACTGTCGAAGTCGCTGTTGCACCAGCACGACAAGAATCTGCCCCTCCTGCCAAACAACCCACTCCACCTCGAGCAAAAACACCACCACCTCGCCAAACAACACCACCACCAAGCCAACCTACTACACCAAAAGCTCCATCGCCACCACCCGCCCCTTCACCACCCCGACAATTTATTCCCTCTACCACCCCAGCTATTGATGAGCCTCAGGCCCAAGCTGCGACCAAGCAAAATTCTCCGGTCGAGCAAGAAGTTCCCGCTCCCATTCCACCTGTTCAGAAAGATTATTCCTCTGCCCATACTTTGCAAGAAGACAAAGAAGAAAGTGGATGTCACCACCATTTCCTCTCGCCTAGAGGCACCGCCTGCAAATGATGAGGCCGATGCCGAAGAAGATGGCTCAGGCGACGAGATTTCTGATGATAGCTCCTCATTCTCATCCACTTCCTCGAATGAAGAAATAGTTGATGCTTTCGAACGGCTTGATGCAGATCTAGAGGCCATGGAAACTGAAGAGGCCGAGGAAAATCAACATGCCAACGAAGGAGATGCCGTCTAAGAGCAAGCCGAGGAAAATGCTCCTGCTGCTATTCCAGCTCAGGACATTATCAATGTTCCATCATCACAACCTCGAGTTGCTACTCCAAATCTGCAACTGCTAGAGAATGCAGCTGAACTGTTTCCTGTCGATGAGTTCCTGCACTTTGCTCATCCGAGAGAAATGCTGCCTTTGTTCCGCCCAGATGTTCCTCGTGGAGGACCAATATTCAAGAGGCGAGAACACAAGCCATTTTTATTTGGGCCCAATCCCTACAAGCAACCTAGAAATTCTTATTCTTTTCGTTTTTAGACCAAGGAGCAGGCCATCTATTACACTCGTGTGTTATACAACAAGGCAAGAATATTCCAACATCAGTATATTGATTTGCCTTCGGTGTATGCCACCACGTGCTTCAAAAATATTGCCGAGACATTTGATGGCCTTCATTCTCATAAGATGTTGCTCTCGAAAATGGATATAATCCTGAGCTCATCAAAAAAATTTATGCCACTTTATATGTCACTGGCGATCCCGAAGATTCGAGGACTTGGAAGTTTGACTTCATGATTCAAGGACAAGTTTTTCACATGACTGTCGATGAATTTGAGGCAGTGATAAATTTGCCTCGTTTCGAAGGATTACCATACAAGATGGATGATCTGTCTGCCCCAACTCCTGCTGAATTTTCATCGCTGATGAATCCAGACGTCATAGGAGATCACTATCCTGCTGAGCC
Source organism: Bromus sterilis (assembly GCA_950022295.1). Lineage (NCBI taxonomy): Eukaryota > Viridiplantae > Streptophyta > Magnoliopsida > Poales > Poaceae > Bromus > Bromus sterilis. The sequence goes on from OX465596.1 coordinate 285,604,226, forward strand.
GAAGCCAAAGGACTTAGTCTTCGAAGCCAAATCTTGGTTTTATATTTTGTCGAAGACTTTGATGCCTATGCTTGATGTGCATGATGACTTACCTATTCCCAACGATGTGCAACTCTCACTTATGAAGCTAGTCCGTGGTCATCCTTTCGATTTTGAGGACTATTTAATTCGTATGATGGTCTCGTGTGCTGATGATCACAATGCCCATAAGCCTTATGCACCTTGGCTAGTGGCTATCTGCAATTACTCTCGGGATGTGAGCATTCCCCGTGTCAATTTACTAGAAGATTTTCACTCCACCTATCAGGGAAGTATTGCAGATTGTTGCTCGACCAAATGACTGTTTTGTTGAGCACACTGGCATACGAGCACATATGACTGAATGTAATATTCGCTCAAAGTTCATCAAGCCAGTGCATCACATGGAAGTTTCTCTTCGCTCCCAGGAGATGTTTCAGCACATCATCGACCAAGATTTCGTGCAATAACAGAAGATGGTGACTGAGATCAACCACCTGCGCAACATCACCATGAAAAATAATCAACTTCTTCGTGAATGTCTTCACAGGGAATGGAAAGGTCTACGCAAGTTCAATTCCCTCGGTCAGCTACAGCGCTGCGGATTCGAATAATTTCCCCCGCATCTGCAAAGGAAATGGACCAATGATTATCGCGTTGATCGCCCAGATTCAACTATACCTCTGCTGCCAAAGAACAAGGATTTTCTCAGCCTCGATGATTATTATCATATCAATCTGGACACCATATCCTCCGAATCTGACCCCGACGAAGAACCAAGGCGCACAGCGAGAGTTTACTCTCCATTACCTCAAAGCCCCAAGACCCCTCCAGAATCGCAGTTAGATTCCTCTAGTGATCAGCACTCCTTCAGGAAGAAGATTACCCCTCGTGGCGGTCGCCCCATCCGACATCCTTCTATGCTCGCAGAATATTCTCGACATCGTCAGCGGCGCTCCAGCGAGTAGGAATTCTTTCGGCCCTATTCTCTAACTTTTTGTTCGTTGTGACAAAAATGGGGAGATGTAGTTTCATCGAAGAAATAGTTTGCTATCGGGGTTAAGGGATTTGCCTTTTGGTCGTTGAACTTTGAGTTTCCGAGTGGTTTCAACAAACATTCGATTCATATTCGATTTGGTTGTAACTTTGAGTTTCCGAGTGGTTTCAACAAACATTCGATTCATATTCGATTTGGTTGTAAGATATCTATCCGATACATAACCTTTTGCAGGATTTTATCTATCATATAAGTTCACAGGTTAGTCGAGGAGATTGCATATTTTCTTTCGGATATCATATGGAATGCAATCTTGCTCGCTAAGATTATGATGTTTTTCCCTTGACTCAATTATTATCAAAAGGCACTTCACTGCAAATTTACATCTTCCGTGCATACACCAAGGGGAGTATATCATTGATCTTAGCTCTGGTTTATCATCGAAAACTCAAAACTTTTCAATTATTTCTCGATACATGTTTGGTCAACAATCTTCCAAAAAGGGGGAGATTGTAAGAGTAAGTTTTGCCCCCCGAAGGTTTTGAAGATTTTTGGAAAAAAGAAGTAGAAGAACTAATATTGTTTTCGAGTATAAACAGATACTTAGGTTCCGAAAGAATTGAGTTTGCAAGTAGAAGGTCGAAGGACGACTCACTGCAGCGAAGCTGCAGATCATTACCGAAGCCTTTGAAGGAAGACGACCCCCAAAAATGTCGTCGAAAAAGAAGATGCTCTCGAGTAAAAGAGCAACGAGGAGAAAGCTGAAGATGGACGAAGACTTAGTCTTCTTACTAGTTTCTCTTTATTTCTTGAGTCGTAGGAAAAATCATACTATCAAGAGGGGTTTGCTAGTTGAGATCTTTGTCGAAGTGAATTTTCTCTGCTCAACATAAACCCACAGAAAAGCCTACTGAGAGAAATCTTACTGAGTCGAGTAATAGCTCGAAGGCCAAGTCATCGCAATTGGTGCCTTCGAGAGAAAATTTGTTCGGTAAGTCAGGTTACTTGCTCCGCAAGAAAAGTTGCGCAGTGATTGTAATCCGATCGTTCTGGACACGCGTCAAGCGGTTCCATCGGGTCACTTCAGTCATTTCACCCATCGGGATAACCACCTATAAATACCCCGCACCCACCTTCCATTTGTGGTCGGCTGCTCCACTGAATATTCTGAGACAGAAGTGTTGTGAGCATCCCGAGAAAGAATTCGATTGAAAACCAAAAACCCAAGTCCAAACTGAGTTGAGCAATTCATAGAGACTTAGGTTGATATTAGCCAATCTTTTTATCTTGGAGAACTACAAGTCTCCTAGACGGTTAGGTGTTTCCTATCAAGCAATCGAAGAGTAATTGTCACTGCTGAAGGAAGTTTGTAAGGGTTTTAGAGATGTCTTGAATCATATACCCCGAGTGAAAATTGGACAAGCTCGAGGAGTTTGTTGTAGTGGAGAATAGGACGGAGAGAGTTTTTCTCCAGGTTTTCAATCACCAGTACCTCCAACCAGACGTAGCACTTTGCAGAGTGTGAACTGGTTTACCAAACATCGCAGTGTCAGGCTCGTTTTCTTACTTGCAATTACATTTTGTATTTCCTCTGTTTCCTGGTTGCCTTCGATGTTTCCCCTCGTCTCTATTCTTTCGAAGTAGACATGTCTTTCATTGTTACAATTCCTTCGATATTTCTTTGGTCCTTCTAAGTTTGCACGAATTCCTTCTAAGTTCCATATAATTTTAAAAGTGATCATTCACCCTCTCCCCCTCTGATCATTCTTGAGCTTTCACCAACGAGTTCAGAGAGGTTGTCAGTCTCTCTGGTCTTGTTATTTACAAATAATGAAAACACAAGGGGAATAATAGTAGTGATTGCAAAGAAAAGGAAATAATACCAGTAAAGGTGAACGGTATAAATTATGGTGGAAATATGGACCGGGGTCCTGTGACTTTCACTAGTGATGTCGCTTTACCAAAAGATGATAAACAACTATGCTGGATGAAAAAATTACAGCTGGGCAATTGACAGAATTATAAACGCACCACAATGCTAATTATGCTACAAGAAAGCTAGAGGCTTAATCGTATAGGCATTACCCCAAAACAAGTAGATTGTTTATACATCAACATCTACTCACTAGTCATCCACCTTGAGATATCTATCCAGAACATCTCTCTAGTATTAAGTTGCAAACCCCAGCCAACCTGTAGGCTCAAATCTACATACAACTGCATTATCACTCTATGCGTAATGTAAGCAACCCTTGCAACCGCAGTTCAAAGCATCGTTGTTTTCTCCCTGGTGGAAACAAAACATCCCCTAGTCTCATGTTTATGTCGCTCAAGCTAGACATCGGGGGGCATGAACCCACAATCAAGCATAACGCTCCCTCTTGGAGTTACAATCTAATACTTGGCCAAAGCAACAAACGTAACAGGGAACACGCGAGAATACTCAAGAACTAAAATAAAAATATAAAGAAAATATATTACTCATCACAATGTGGACATAATCTCATAACCCATCGGATCCTAGCAAACACAACATAGCAACACAGAAACTAATACAAAAGTGCCTTGATCATGTAGGGCAGCTCACAAGGTCTATGAATTGAGGCACAAGATTGGAGAGAAGAAATCACATAGCTACTCATCATGGACTCATGGTCCAAGGGGGACTACTCACGGCACATCCTGGAGGCGATCATGGTAGTAGAGAGGCCTTCGGAGGATACTCCTCCCTCCGGCAAGGTGCCGGGACAACTTCTCCTAGCGTTCCGAAGATCGCAATCGTGGAGGCGGTGGAACAGTGGACGAAATCGCGTAGCGGGGCTCCTCACGAGGGTTTCTGTATCAAGGGGGAGATATAGGCTAAAGCGGGGCCGAGGGCAGGCCCCACCTGACCAAGCGGAAAGGTAGCGCGGCCTCCCCCTAGCTAGGGGGGGGCTCCGGCTCTCCTTCGGGCTTCTGGAGTCTTCTGCCATGCTACTTTTTTTATCTATTTTTTCTGGAATTTTGCGAGAAATTTTATTTTTGACATTTCCCTGCAATGCACGGATAACAGCAAACAGAAACTGGCGCTGGGCACTAAGTAATAGGTTAGTCCAAATATGCTGTAAATGATATTAAAGTGTAGCAGAATATATTGCAATATCACCAATATAAGCATGGAACAAGCATAAATTATAGATACGTTTGGGACGTATCACGCGCGCCAACCAAGCTTGGGTTGTCCACGACGGGCACGGAAAGGGTTGCTCCTGATCCGTGTTCTACGCCTGGATTCACCCCCGAGATGAGCCTGCCAACGACAACGACGCTGCGAGAGAGCGGCGGGCTCCCACCAACTGGCCCCTTGCCTAGTGGGCGTGGTAAGCCGGCACCGCGCTGGGTGCGTCGATGCTACGCTCTTACGACTGCCTTCATCGCCCGGCCAAGAGGCCTGACACACTCATCTTTGATATTTCCTCTTCGCCGCCTCAACTCTAGCATCCCCGGCAGGAGCTCGAGAAGAAAGGGACTCCCCATAATCATATGTGGAGGACGATGCGACCCGTCTCCCCCGCGTTCGGAGTTGTGGATCTAGCTCCGCCTTGAGCCGATCTCACCCCACGTTGCATTGTCTCTAGCAACGTCGCCTCATCGTCATTGGCACAACCCAAGCCCTAGGAGTAGATTCGCGCCTCGTCTCCCCCAACACCTGCTAAGGACATGGTGCAGCAGCACAGTCACCTGAGCTCTTTTTCCTCTACTCTTTGTCACCGCTCCATCTCCTTCGACGGGCCCAGAAATAAAGAACGGTGAGCGTTTTCCCCTAGAACAACAAGCCTCACAATGTCGTCCCTCAACGCGCGCCCTAGCAGCACCCTCGGCGGCATCATCGACACCCATGGTGGCTCCTTAGAGGGTGCTCTCATCATTTGACGAGGTACTCACCCTCGTGCGTCAGCTGCACCCCTATTCCCACATCGGGCCTAGCCCAGATGAGCGTCGTTGGGACGAACGCCTCAACCGGGATCTTAGAGCAATGCGGCTCTCCTCGGCGTCCCTTTTCTCTCCATCGAACACAGCGGGAGCGCGAACACCTCTGCAGCATCCTCATCAACTGCGGTCGGCGACGTCTCTCGAGGGCATGCGCTAAAGGGGAACATCGCCCCCTCCGTCTTCAAGTCGGGCACGCGCAGGTAGTTCACATATACCTTGAAGTAGGGGCCTCGGCGACCGTCCCGCTCGTGTTGTCGGCCTCTGCGCATCCGGAGCTCAAGGAAAAGCGCCCGGGGGCTCTACCACAACACCGCTCCCTGCAGTGCGACCGGCAAAGCGTGAGTGACGGAGTATTTGCGACACTGGTTCGACGGCCATGGTGCCCTTGCGGAAGCGGCGGCGCTACACTATGGGGATTGCGCCCCGGGCCCATACTCGGCGACAACACGAGGGCACACTCATGCCAAGAGCTCCCAGTGGCTTGTCGCCTCTCCCTCGGAAGGGATCGACGTCGCCCCGAAGCCAGTCTTCGACACCCCTCAAGCTCCATCAACCCCCACAACGCCATCGCCATGGCCAGCTCATGGCGGTTACCAGCTAGAAGGGGATGTACCTCATCATGACCCAATTGCAAGGCCGAGCAGGGACAGCAGGGCTCAGGGACGCAAAGGCCCCACAGGTCCCGCCCGCGACAACCGCGCGGGCGACCATTGCGCATGATGCGGGTGCCCCAGGACCACTCGGACTCCGATGACCGCCCCCAGGAGGACAGCCACGAGCGACGCTCCTGCTCAACAACCGACCTTCCGTAAAGCCTCGGAGCCGCAGGTTGACCCTGAAGCCTCCAAGGTTGACAAGACGATCGGTCGCGCATCGACCGCTCCCCCGGCATGCCTTAAGCTTCTCCGAGCCCACAGCTGAGGTCACATAGGAGACCTTGCGAGGCATCAGGGATCACTAGTGCGCTTGTCGCCAGAAGGAAGCCCATCTTCATGAACCTTCTCGTCGTCATGATGAGAACCTCCCAGGCTCCCACCTGATCAGGGGAGGAATCGTCTGAAATGACGTAGTACCATCATGAGGCCATCCACCGGATGCGACACCTCTCCCCCCGAACACAGCATCGATGGCGGCCCCCTGATTTCTGAGGCCATCCACCGGATGCGAAACCTACCCCCCCCCCCCCGGACACAGTACCGGCGGTGGCCCCTTGATTTATGAGGCCATCCTACGGAGGCGACTCCTCAGCTCCTCGGAAACAGCACGGACGGAAGCCATTATGTTAACCCCTCTATAGACAACCAACGGATGTGACACCTCGCTCCGCTAACACAACACCGGTGACAGCCTGGGTTAACTTTATTACGGGACCATCCACCGGATGCGACCTCCCCCTCCCGGACACAACATCGGCGGCAGCGTATTTCATCCTCTTGAGGCACCTAACGGTGAGGCATACTCAGCCCCGGACACAACACCGGTGATCATATCAAACACTTCAGGGCGCTCCATGAGCGCATCATCCTCAGATCTAGACACAACACCGACAGCCGTGTAATCTCATTTTGACCCCCCCCCCCCCCTCGCGCATCATCCTCAGCACCAGACATAGCACCGGCAACACCATTTTTATTTTTCTCCCTTTCGGCCACGCAGATTGTAAGCCTTGGTGCTTTAGCAAAAAATGCAATAAAATATTTTATTTCCGATTTTCAGCATTTCATATTTTTTGACAAAGAATTTCTTCTCGCATGACTGGCTAGTCACCCCTTTTTCATATTTTCATGCATCTCTTTTTCGCGATCAGCCTTCGCGACAAATGAACACTTCATGCCCATCAATTCCCTACATGCACCGCCCGAGGGGGGACTACCGTGGCATAGTGGGATGTCTGCACTCGCAGCTGAATATTCCGAATATTTCAAAAACCAAGCCCGAAGTCGTTTGATTCCTGCCTCGCGCGCATGATCTCATGCACGGCGGCTTACGAAGGCCCTTCGGTACTCAAAAACCAAGCCCAGAGGCGCTGAGTTCTCCTTGCGTGAATACTCTCGCGCACGGCAACTCGCAAAGGCCCTCCGGCACCCAGAAAACAGGCAAATCCCAAAGGCGATGAGTCCCACCTCCCGAGCATGCTCTCATGCATAGTGTCTCACGAAGGCCCTTCGGCACCCAGCAGACAAATCCCGGAGGCGCTAAGTTTGCCTCGCTAGAATGCTCTCGCGCACGACAACTCCCAAAGGCCCTCCGGCACCCAGCTCGCAAGAAAATCCCAAAGGCATTGAGGCCTGTCTCACAAGCCCACTCTCACACACGACGCCTCGTGAAGGCCCTTTGGCACCATAAAAACTAAGAGGACTCGAGTTGTGCCTCGCGATCCTGCACTTGCACATGATTTCTCATGAAGGCCTTTCCAAGCTCCGCAAATCCAAAGTGATCAAGCATTGTCCCGCGAGAACGCTCTCATGCGCGACATCTCCCCCAAGCACTAAGAGTAAAGACTACTTGTGAGGCGCACTGGTGGGAATCTCGGTCACAGAAACCATGTTCTTTGAGCGCCCGAAGAGGAAAAGATGCCCAAGTCTGAAGGACTAATCGCCACCCCGATTCGCGAACGAGGCAGTCGCCTCCTGGCCTCACGAAAGCTCTCCACCATCCTGATGCTCTTCTAGAAGCCCCTTCTAAATGTAAGTGTTGCATCAAAGAGGACCTCGTCCTCAAAAGTAAGTTGAGAATCTGTAACTGCCTAGATTTCACAAAAATTAAAAAAAATTGTTTTCGGTGTGAATTGTTTGATTGTCTGATTTGTTTGCGGTGTTTGCATCCCCGATTTATTGATCGGCGATTATTTTCCCCCTCTTATCTCGTGCCGGACACTCGACCTTTGCGACACCGGGTTTCACCCAATCACCGTCGCGAAAACCTGCACGAGACCAGCCGTAGCCAACGGAACGAAAAACCTCGTTTAATAATTAAACGGGATATTTTTATAGCGCGGCGGAAAGTGTTATCGGAACAGTTCCAGATCGAGGATAACGCCACCGTCTCGACCCACTGATCACGCAGTTCGAAGATTTACCTGAATCGGAGGTCCTGCGGACCCCCGGCGGTCAGAAACGTAAACACCGCCCGCGTGAGAGAAAAACCGGGGATGTTTTTGCAAACTGCCAGCCACCTGGGCTATATAAAGACCACCACTCTCCCACCCCTTTCTAGGGTTTCCCCTAGCACAAATTGCAGCCACACCCCCAGATCTGCTCCAAATTTACTTCCAAAAGTCCCTCTCCTCGAAATCCTAGCCCCCTAGCCTTCCAGAGCCGTCGGATCTGAGATCCGACGCTCCAGAGGCGTCCACGTCGTCCCAGCCTCTCACCTAGACGTTCAGGGCCCCGCAGGGCCGGATCTGGGCCCGGAAGCCCGCCTCGCCGCCGCCTCACCATGGAGCATCACCGGCCGCCGTCTCGGCAGCAGCCGCCGCCAAACGGGCCGCCCCGCGCCCGGGTGCCTCTCCTCCATACTTTATCTTCCCTCACCTCACCTCTTCTCCTCTCTGTTGCAGGGCCGCCGCCGCCATGGAATGCAAGCCGGAGCTCCGCCGAGCCCGTCACCTCGCTGCCAGATGCGCCTTGCGTCCCGGCCACCCGGATCCGGGACCCGACGCCCACCACGCCTTGATCCGGCCCGCCATGCTCCGCGCCGCCAGGGTCCTTCCTCTCCAGAGCTAGCCAGCAGACGGTGCCGCCGTGCTTCTCGTCGGGAGCGATGGGGTCACGTGCGCCCCTCGCCTCCGACGTGTCCTGGCACTGCCAGCGGCCCAGACGCCAGCCCAACCGCAGCCAAGCCGCGACCCCCTTGCCACCTCGCACCTAGGGCGTTGTCCAGCTATCGGTCGCCCACCGCCGGCCTGTTGGGCCTCAGCCCGAGGTCCTCTCTTTTTTTTCTCTTACCTCTGTAATTTTGCTAAGTCCCAGATTTCTGTTATTTTATTCAGTTTTGCGTTGAAGTTTGCGAGTAAACCGTAGCTCGGATGACGTTGCGCCCAAAAGGAAAATATTTTAGCTTTGTGTGTCCTTGAGTTCATCTTTTGTGAGCATTTTGATTTGAGGCCATCTTGATGATGTTAATCTCTGTTGAAGTGGGCATTAGACTGTTAACTGCTACTAATTTCTGCTAGTGTGTTGCTGCAGTTATTTTATTGCAAGTTTGAATGATGATTGTGACACATCCATGAGGCCTATTGCATTAATTCTTGTTGCATACTGTTAAGCATCATGGCTACTTCTATTATATGTATTTCATTGTCATGTTAGCATTCCTGGTCATAGTTATATTCAGCTCCAAAGTTGCTATGCCACTGTTTTTGACAGCCACCTCTGTTTTTCACTAAGTCTGTAACTTTCCGATGCCATGTTGCATGCTTAATATCTTTTGATCTATGATGCATATGACCTTGATTCTTTTTTGTACCTGATCACCATCGTGTCTACTTCATGTCCACATATTGCTATGTCATGTTGCTGCACTTTTGCATATAGTTTTGCTCCTGTTTATACAGCATGAAAATAACAGTTTCTGCCCTGTTTTCCTGATTTTCACTAAGTCCTAGACCAGTAATGTTTTATTGCATTTTGCTTGGGCTATAATTAGTTGTTCATGATGCCTATTTGCATGATTCCTTTTGCCATGCCTTACCTGCCATGTCTACTTTAGTTGCCTATCATTTTTGAGCATCTTTTTATTCATTATCCTGTTTATGCATTGCTCTAAAGTGTGCTTCCTGATGTTTGGAAGATTTTGTTCCAAACTTGTTTTGCTTGTATGTTTTTAACCATAACTCCGTTTGGAGTGTTCTTTATATGTAACTTGATTAGTTTTTCATGTACTTTGTGTTTATGCTATTGTTTGTTGTTTTTAACCAACCTAAAATATGGTTTAGGACATAACAGTACCAAATGTATTAATTGTCGTGCGGCACTTAGTGGTATGCCATGTTTAGGTTGTGCCTCATTTAAATTGACTAGCATAGATAGTTTACCTTATGCTTCACCTCTTGTCATTTTTGTGTGATATGCCATGCTTGAGTAAGATTCCATGTTAACAACCTTTTCTCATCTTGTGTAGCTACACAACTTTAACCTTTCTAAATGTGCAGTATCGTCGTGTGTGACGAGTACTCCACTTAACCTGTTAGTAACCGCTCTCGACGGTAGGTGCGATGTCTCTTGTTGCCTTCTTGTTGATACTTTCTCATGTTTGCTTCGTACTAATAGATGCTTGTTCGTTGATTGCTTTCCAGTGTTTTCCTTCTTGTGTGCTTCCGTGGGTACCTCTCGGAGACAATGCGAGCTTGCGATCAACTACACCTTCGGAACCCGACTTATCAACAGGCAAGGACTATACATTACTTATGATCCATTCTATTTCAACCAGCGGTTTGCATGCTAGTCTCGGATAGGTTCGATGTTTGATCCTACCAAATGTTTACAACCTCTTTCAAACCGATACAGCCATGTCCCCTCCCAGCAAACCATGTACTGCTATGTTACTATTGCTCGTTGCTCAGCCCCTGCTTAGTATGCATGCTTAGGTTGCTACGATGTTACCCTTTTACTCCTTGGTTTTGGGCTATCACATTATTATATTGTTGTTGATGATATGATTATTATAATGTTGACTATATTCGACGAAGGATGGAAGGTCTAGGCTATCCCGCCCAGACGCTTTGTTCCATTCGAGTCACCTAGGATCCGAGTTCCGGGTATTGGTTTTAAGACTGAGCATGCCTAACCGCGTGTGGGATTTTATGGGGTCCCCTTTTCTTACCTATCTAGCTTCAAACATTTCTAGAGGTGGCCCAATGTAACAGCCCAGATTTCACAAAAATTAAAAATTTTGTTTTTGGTGTGAATTGATTGATTGCCTGATTTGTTTGTGGTGTTTGCATCCCCGATTTATCGATCGGCGATTATTTTCCCCCCTCTTATCTCGTACCTGACGGAGAACGGCCCTTGCCACCCTGACACTCGACCTTTGCGACACCGGGTTTCACCCGATCACCGTCGCGAAAACCGCACGAGACCAGCCGCAGCCAACGGAACAAAAAACCCCGTTTAATAACTAAACGGGATATTTTTATAGCGCGCCGGAAATGTTCACGAAACGGTTTCAGCGCAAGGTTAACGCCTCCGGCTCGACGCGCTGATTGCGCAGTTTGAAGTTTTACCCGAATTGGAGGTCCTGCGGACCCCCGGCGGTCAGAAACGTAAACACTGCGTGCGCGAGAGAAAAACCGGGGATGTTTTTACAAACTGCCAGCCACCTAGGCTATATAATGACCACCACACTCCCACCCCTTTCTAGGGTTTCCCTAGCCACAAAATTGCAGCCACCCCCTCCAATCTGCCCCAAATTAGCCCCCAATTTCGCATTTTAGCCATTTTTTCGAAACCCTAGCCCCCAGCAAATCCGGACCGCCAGATCTAAGGATCCGACGGCCCAAGGCCGTCCACATCGCCCCACCAGCCCCGTGGGAGCTCCTCTCCTCCCTGACCGAGCCGCCGCTCGAGGGACCTCGTCGTGCGTCGCCGTCTTCGGCCGCCCCGCAGGCCGCCTGCACTGCAGCCAGGTCGCCTCCCCGTCGCGCCTCCCTCTCCTTCTCTATTTCCTCTCTCCCTCATCTCCCTCCCTCTCTCTGGTTCGCAGTAGGCCGGCCGCTGCCGCCATGAATTCCTGAGCCAAGGAGCCCACGCCGCCGTCGTCCTCTGTCGGAGCTCCGCCGCCCGAGACCAAGTCGCCCTCCGCGCCCGTTCCCCGCCTCTTGGCCTCCTCCTTGCCCCGCCGGACCGCCGCTGGTGCGCCGCCATGCGCCGGTGGCCGGAACTGAGCCGGCCAGCCACGGCGATCCGATCCAGGTCGGCATCGGGCAGCCAACCGCCACGTGGGCCTGGCCCAGCGCCAGCCAGGCCGGTTCCTCCCCTCTCCAACGCCTCTTGGGCTCGGCCCATGGTGAGCTCGCCACTTTTTTTTCTTTTTTGTTATTATTCGCTGCTGCTACTGTTGGGCCTAGCCCATTACTATATTGCGCCCGTGTGCGAGATTTAGTATACTACGCAGCGCCCGGTAGCTCTATTTTCGGCCCAGTAGGCCTGTTTTTTTTCTCCGCGTTAGAATAAATTTCAGATTGTGTTTTAATTTTGTGTTGCCCGTATCTTTTTAACGGTAGCTCGGATCGCGACGAGTTAAACATGAAACTTGCTTAGTTTTTCGTGTAGTTTAATAAAATGTTCTTTGTTGACATGTTTGACTTTGTTTAAATGTTGTTTTCCTGCTAATTACAACTGCTTGCCACAGTAAACTGTAATTGCAATAACTTTTTAACCGTACCTCTGATTAAAATGTTTATTATATGTAACTTGACTAGAATTGCATGTAGATTGGGTTTATTCTGCTCTTGCTTGCTAATAAAAATAATAAAATATTGTTTAGGGCAAAACAGTACCAAATTCCATTTTTATCGTGGGGTCCGCCATAGTTTGCCATGTATAGGTTTTACCCCCCACTTAAAGTGACTAGATTAGATAGTTTATTTATGCTTCACCTCTTGCCATGTTTGTGTGATATGCCATGCTTGTTTGAGTTGCCATGTTAACAACCTTTGCTCACCTGGTGTAGCTAAACAACTTGAACCACAGTAAATGTGTGGTATCGTCGTGTGTGATGAGTACTCCACTTAACCTGTTAGTAACCGCTCGTGTTTGCTTCGTAGTAATAGATGCTTGCTCGTTGATTGCTTTCCAGTGTTTATCGTCTTTTGTGCTCCCGCGGTTACTCTCGGAGACGGTGCGAGCTTGCGATCAACTACACCTTCAGAACCCGACTTATCAACAGGCATGGACTATACATTACTTATGATCCATTCTATTTCAACCAGCGGTTTGCATGCTAGTATAGGATAGGTTCGATGTTTGATCCTACCACATGCTTACAGCCTTTTTCAAACCGATACAGCCATGTCCCCTCCCAGCAAACCATGTACTGCTATGTTACTATTGCTCGTTTCTTAGCCCCTGCTTAGTATGCCTGCTTAGGATGCTACGATGTTACCCTGTTACTCCTTGGTTTTGGCTATCACATTATTATATTATTGTTGTTGATGATATGATTATTATAAATGTTGACTATATTCGACGAAGGATGGAAGGACTAGGCTATCCCGCCCCGACGCTTTGTTCCATTCGAGTCACCTAGGACCCGAGTTCCGGGTATTGGTTTTAAGACTGAGCGTGCCTAACCGCGTGTGGGATTTTATGGGGTCCCCTTTTCTTTCCTATCTAGCTTCAAATATTTCTAGTGGTGGCCCGAGCTGATTTACCATTTGAAACCCCGTGTGTGTGCTTGGTGGATCCCCTCGCAGTTTTTAAACAACCCGGGCCAGCGGAGACATAGTTCCTATGTTGGTCCACACTGGTGAGCTAGGGAAGTCCCCTGTTATATAGGTGAGACTAAACCCGACCTTGGCCATACAGAAGAGTCCGATCCGAGAGCGTGGCCAGATTTTGGATTGGGTGTCGACTCCCCGGGGGCCACCCGGATTTGTTCATTGTTAGTTAGAGGGACCTGTCGTTTCGGATCTCTTGGAACTAAATCATAAAATGGTTGCCTGTGATGGGTAGCAACTGAGAGAGATGGGCGTGCGTGCGGAGCCTTGTAATGGGCAGTTGGTACACCCCTGCAGGGTTAAATCTTTTCGGGAAGCCGTGTCCACGGTTATGGACGACTTGAGACCTACTCCTTGTTCATAGACAACAACAACTGAGATAATCTTAATACAACTTGATCAACGTGTGTGTGTGCCTTGACTGCTTCTTCTTCGTCGGGATGCGAAGAGGAGGACAAGGATAGGATAGGTGTTATGTTTGTGTAAGTAGTTGATAGCAAGACTTGTTGGAGGCGATTCCTCATAGAATGCTTGGCTTCTTATCTTACTCTCTAGATCGTTAGCCACTTCATAAATGCTAGTGCGGAAGCAACCTCACCACTTACCCCATCCTTACCGTAAACTACTAGTTGTCCTGGAATGATGAGTGATGAAGTCCTTGTTGGGTCAGTTGACCATTACAGTTGGATGCTGAGTACCTCTGTACTCATGATACTACCCCCAAACTCTTTTCAGGGTTCTTGATCGAGAACAGGTATGGTGATCGACGTTTCACGTGGAGACTCGACGACGACTAGTTAGGCGGATCCCGGCGGAGGGCCTGGACCCGTGTGGTTATGGGGATCGATGTTTTTCTTTTTTCCAGTAGGAATTTGATTGTAGTCTGTACTCAGACATGTACCTTCCGTTGATGTATTGTATTTAATGCAGTTGTATGCCGATTGTATGAGATGTTGTATCCTTGTATCTGTAATGTTGTGATATCATGTTGGAAATCCGGGGCATATGACTTCGTCATATGTCGCGGTGGGACCGATATGTGCTTCGTCCAAGGTCTGGATGGAAACATCTAGATCTGGAACAGTACCGTATATCGGGCCTTACACCCAAGCTGATTTACCATTTGAAAAACATGCATATATGTCTGTCGGGTTGCTCCTAGCAGGTATCCTTTAAAACAACCCGGGCCAGCGGAGACATAGTTCCTCTGTTGGTCCGCACTGGTGATCTAGAGGCGTGCATGTGAGGGGATCAGTTACCTCGACCTTAGCCTAACGGAAGAGTCCGATCCGAGAGCGTGGACATATTTTGGATTGGGTGTCGACTCCCCGGGGGCCACCCGGATTTGTTCGTTGTTAGCTAGAGGGACCTGTCGTTTCAGATCTCTTGGAACTAAATCATAAAATGGTTTCATGTGATGGGTAGCAACTGAGAGAGATGGGCGTGCGTGCGGAGCCTTGTAATGGCAGTTGGTACACCCCTGCAGGGTTAAATCTTTTCAAGAAGCCGTGTCCATGGTTATGGACGACCTGAGACCTACTCCTTGTTCATAGACAGCAATAATTGAGATAATCTTAACAACTTGATCAACGTGTGTGTGCCTGGACTGATTCTTCTTCGTCGGGATGCGAAGAGGAGGACGAGGATAGGATAGGTGTTATGTTTCCGTAAGTAGCTGATAACAAGACTTGATGGAGGCGATTCCTCATCGAATGCTTGTCTTCTTATCTTATTCTCTAGATTGTTAGCCACTTCATAAATGCTAGTGCGGTAGCAACCTCACCACTTACCCCATCCTTACCGTAAACTACTAGTTGTCCTAGAATTTCGAGTGATGAAGTCCTTGTTGGGTCAGTTAACCACTACAGTTGGATATTGAGTACTTCTGTACTCATGATACTACCCCCAAACTCTTTTCAGGGTTATTGATCGACAACAGGTATGGTGATCGACGTTTTGCGTGGAGACTCGACAACGACTAGTTAGGCGGATCCCGGCGGAGGGCCTGGACCCGTGTGGTTATGGGGATCGATGTTTTTCTCTTTGCCAGTAGGCATTTGATTGTAGTATGTACTCAGACATGTATCTTCCGCTGTTGCATTGTATTTAAGGCAGTTGTGTTCCGATTGTAAGAGTTGTTGAATCCTTGTATCTGTAATGTTGTGATATCATGTTGGAAATCTGGGGAATATGGCTATTTCATATGTCGCGGTGGGACCGATATGTGCTTCGTCCCCGGATCTGGATGGAAACATCTAGATCTGGAACAGTACCGCATATCAGGCCCTACAGAATCACACCCGTTTCAAAAGTTTTCATCCTCAAATTGTGATACCCCGAGGACCCCCATGAGGGGAACATCGACGCAAAACTGGCAGCCCCCTAAAAAAGAATACTAGAACAAAAAAATCTTGCCGCTCGATCTCATGCCTACGAAGAAGGCAAAGTGTCTTTCACTCCTTTCAGAGCAAATATGGAGCCTAGCATGTACTCCATTCATCGACCAAGGCCATCCTGCGCCAAGTCGCGGCCAACAAAAGTGCGAAGCCCAGAGCGGCTCACCAACTCTTCAACCGTAGGAGCCGATTCGATCGCCTTCCTGAGCGACTTTGCTTGGCGAAGGCAGTCTTGAGAGGAACCACTTCAAGAATAGCTTCGTGAAGGACAAAAACAGTCGAGCCTTCCTCAAGTGATAATGCCTTCGCGAAACACCACTTCCCGAAGGAGTCACGATCCTGAAGGACGGAAGAAAGTGGTTGAGGAACACAGATAAGACTAAGGTAGAATCCCCCAATTCTTCCATTTCATCCATGCATCAAGCAATGCTTCATATTACAAAGACAATTCGGCTCAATGCTCAAAGCTAGCTAAAATGCTCATCAAGATGGTACATCCGAGGTTCGCCACCTTTTCCCTAATCTACAGGACAAAGGAAGGAAGGCCCTTCAGGAGGCGGCGCCCGGTACTCATAAGAATTGCCTTCCTCGAGGAGCGGGGCCATCGAGAGTTGGTGGAAGACCTCCTGGAGGTGTATGATAATGCCCCCTCCCGCGACAAGGCCAAGGCATAACGAGGAGAGGTCGGCCGATCGCCTCATCTGAAGCTTCATCCTTCTCAACCAGGGAACACGGTGCCTCGGACCTCCCCACGCGCTCGGAGGCCTCCTTCTGGTGATTAGAGTGAGGCACCATCAGGTTCTTCTCAAGCTCGTAGTGAAGCCACTTTGTGACGAGCCTGCCGAAGACATTGGGGCCCAATGTCTACTTGACAAAGTTGAAGCGTGAGGCGCCTCTTCAAGCCGGGATCCCACGGCTTCGCGAGGGCCCTTGGCCAAGCCTCCAGATCCATGGCTTCGATGGACGAGCATCTCTTGCAAGCCCGGCACAGGACGATGAAGCCTCCTCTCCATCAAGTACCTTGGCTCGAGGGCTTCGGTCTCAGCACAGGCCTCCCGCCGATTCCTCGCTCGAGGAACCATTGGCGAGGATGAAGACTCTAGGCTCACGAAGGCAAATCGCATCACCAGAAGGAAGCACCCTCCTTCCTAAAAAAGTCATGAGCCTCGCACCCTACGCGCCAGGGTGATGGCGAGGGGCACGACCTCGACGATAGGATGGCGCTCCACCGTCTCGGCGGGCTGGCTCCCTGAAGATCACCCCCCTCATTGAAAACCAAGACGACAGCTCATGCAATGGAGACCCCCTCCTCCGGCCCGGCTCCTCAGCCCATCTCCTTACATTAACCATTTTCTACCAAAGTCTAAGTTGTAAAAAGGAGGCGAGTCATTGACAATGGGAAAGGAGGTGCGGTGCCTCCCCTCTTATAGTCCCGTAGCTCTGGCTCCTCCCCGACGATTCGCCTCCATGATGCGAGAATCCAGGAGATAGCTGCGCCACACGCGGCATGATTCACAATGCAGAGAAGGGAACAATCCAAAGGGCAGAGTCCAAAGGGACGCATGCTCTCCCTTGGCCCGACGAGTAATTGTCCCTGTGATACGTCCCAAACGTATCTATAGTTTTTGCTTGCTCCATGCTTCTTTTGGTGATATTGTTATATGTTCTTCTCCACTTTCATATCATTTACAATATATTTTGGACTAACCTACTAATTCAGTGCCCAGTGCCAGTTTCTGTCTGTCATTGTTCGTGCATTACAGGAAAAAGGTGAAAAATCAAAGTGCTTGAAAAAATCCCAAAAAAATACCAAAATTTGTATTCATTAGAAGAGACCTCCAGCTGGAGGCTGAGCTCTGGGGGTGTCCCACAACCCCCAGGCGCCTCTAGGGCGAGCCCAGGGGGTGGCCGCGCCACCTGGCCGACTGGGCCAGAGGGGGCACCTCCCAAGTCCCCCTTTGGCTCTTATTTATTCTCCCCTCGAGGAAACCATCAATCCGGAACCCTTTTCTCCAGAAGCAATTTCGATCTACACCGCCATTCCCAACAAGCTTCGGTGGACCATAATTTCCTGCTCTGGCACCCTGCCGGTACGGGGAAGTGCCCCCGGATTCATCTCCCTCGACGTTGCTTTCTCCCTCCTTTATGCGGGAGTAGTTCCTCCTAGGGGCTAAGGTTTCTACCTGTAGCTATGTGGTTAATTCTCTCTCCCATGATGTGATCTTGATTGTGATCATAGGCTATGTTAATCTAGGGTAATCCCATGATGTTTCCCCTTCTTCTATGTATTGGATTTGATGTACTCACTTGTCTATATCTAGTATAATCTCCGGGACATCGTGACATTGGGTCTACTGAGGAAGTGGGGGATTCCCCTACTGTCATAAACCCATAAAAAACATTGGGTCCATTAGACATAGATTAGAAGAATATTTTCATGAGTGATTTCTTCTATTGTGGATTGATTGAAGATTGAAAGTCTCTTGGTGATTGTTTTTGACTATCCTTGAGATATGTTGTGGTCATTATGGCACTCTATTTGGATGGCCGCGGTGATGATACGTCCCAAACGTATGTATAATTTCTACTTGCTCCATGCATGTTTTGTGTGATATTGCTATGATCTAGATACACTTTCATACACTCTTTATCATATTTGGACTAATTCATTAACTCAGTGCACCCCAGTGTCAGTTCCTGTTTTCTGTTGTTTTTCTATTTCAGGTTCCCCCATATTAAAAGTGCTCCGAAAATTTGGGAAAATCAGATAAAAAATGAGCATAGAGGAACCTTTTGGAATCACCTGGGTGGGGCCAGAGGGCCACCACCAGGGGCCCTGGCGCCCTGGTGGCGTTCCCTAGGGGCTGGCCGCGCCAGGGGGTGCCAAGACCCCTGGTAGCCCCCCTTACTGCCCCTTCGCCTATATATTCTCCGTGGAGGGATTCTTCCGAAGACAAAACCCTTTTTGCGATCTCGCCTCTATTCCGTCGGCGCCGTGCTTACAAGATCGGGAGCGCCAGCACACCTCTTCCAGGCACCCTATCGGAGGGAGGATTGACCTCCGGGAGCTTCCCCTCCACCATGGACGCTTCCCGGATGATCCGTGAGTAGTCTACCTTGGACCATGGGTCCATGATCAGTAGCTATGTGATGTTCTCCTCTCCTCTTTTTTCTTCATGGATTAGACCTTGTGAGCTTCCCTACATGATCAATGCACATATGTAATTCTTTCTGTTATTTCTATGCTGAGTTTGCTAGGATCTGATGGATTATGAGACAATGTTCAGTTTGTGATAGAGTAATATATTTGGTTATTATCTTTTATATTTTTTTCCTAAGTAATTCTTGCATGTTCTCCGTTGTTGTTTATTGCTTTGGCCAAGTAGTAGGTAGTTACCCCAAGAGGGAACGTTATGCTCGATTGTGCGTTCATGCCCCTGATGACACGCTTGAGTGACAGAAACATGAGTCTAGGGGATGTGTTGTTGCCACAAGGGGGAAAACAACGGTGCTTGTAACCGCAGTTGCAAGGATTGTTTACTTTACGCAAAGTTCTTTTAATGTAATTGTCTGTTGCTTTGGATTTACACTTTGGGTGGGGCTCGCAACTTAATACCAGCGAGATGTTCTGGATAGATATCTCAAGGTGGATGATTAGTAGTATATGCAGCTGGATTTTGATCTACTTGTTTTGGGGTACCGCCCATGCATTTGAGCCCCGTCCTTTCTTTGTAGCATAGTTAGCATTGTGGTGCATTTTTAATCCTGTCAATTGCCCAGCTGTAATTTGTTTACCACGCATAGCAGTCTTATCGTCTTTTGGGATAGAAACATCACTAGTGAACATCACGGGACCCCGGTCCATATTGTCATTACTTTTTACACGCTCATTTATTTTCCTGCTTTTACTTTCTAGCTTCTGTCATTATCATTATTATGTGTCGCGTTGATCCTTTGTGAACAGCAAGGTCGGAGAGATTGACAACCTCTCTGTACTCGTTGGGAAGCAAAGTTATTTGTTGTGTGTGTGCAAGTCTACGTCAACCGCTAAATTTCTAGCACCGTTGCACCTACTTTGCCACTTTCGGAGTCCTACGGGAAACATACCCTTTCCTCTACATTGGGAAAATTTGCTGCTATCCTACATCTCACCTTCCACTTGGGGTAACCAATGAAGGGCGAGAAGCCATTATCATCTCTCGCACATCAAGCCAATTTCTGGCGCCGTTGCCGGGGACTCCAATCGTCAAGATAGGGGAGTTACACACTATCTTTTACCTTTGCTTTCTAGTCTTGTTAGTTTACCTTTCAGTTTTTGTTTTTGCTTGTGTGTTTTTATGAATAACCAAAAAAATATTTGTTACCTTTTATCTTTGTCTTTGTCCGCCTACTGATGCTATCTTCACCATGGGTGTGGAACCACACAAATATGATAGGATGGACATGTTTCACTTGGATCTTCTTTGATGAATTTGTTCTTTCGCTAAAAACCCAACCGACTTGGTTGAGGGAAAATCATTGGATGAGCACGCTCATTATACGCGGCACCGTTTATCTTAGAAATGGAAACACTTATGGGACCAAATACAAACTTCTTATTGCTATGTTGAGTATTTATGCCACATTTATGATTCTACTTGCTGCTCTAATATGGATCGTAAACACCTTCCTTTCCAATGTGATTTTAATGAAAATGAGATCCTATCTTCTCATGCTAAAGGTGTTTAATGATTACTTTGATGTTGAAAATATTGAAGAGTTTGTTGCTTTTAAGGGTGCTTATGAGATTGCTTCTTTGATTGAAAAGTATTATGATACTATTCACAAGTCCGAAAACTTTGCAGTTCTTGCTTATTTCTTCGAGAATTAGACTTCCAATACTTATATTGAGGATTTAAAAAATAAAATGTTTGTTTCCCAAGAAGAGGCTAATGATTGCTTTGATGAGGAATCCCATGATTCCGAGGACTCACTTAATACATCCGTTTCTGAAAATCTTGATACTTGCTTTGTTGATGGCCAAGATGCCACTATGGATGATGCTGACAAAGATGAACTCTCTATAGTTCCTTATGTTAAGAATGAAATTGTTGCTATTGCACCCACACTTGATTGCCATATTATACTTTTGAAATCTCCATCTCATATTCCGGTGAATTTTTCTCTTATCAAGGCTCAATGTGATGGGTTGCGTTTATCTTATGATCCTAGAAACCATGTTGAAAACTATACACGTGTTCTTGTCGGTCATGAACAACATGATTTATGTGATAGTTATATTCTTGATGTTGTTCATGATACTACTGAAAATTATTTTGTGAGAGGGAAGTTTGGTTGTATAAACTTCCATATTACTAAAACTCCTCTCTTTGTTTTGAAAGTTCTGAAGTTGTTCTTTTTCCACCTTCCTATGCATGTCACTTTGTGCTTCTTTTATTTATTTATTTAAAAGTTTCCTAGGCATAGGAAGTGGGTTATGCTTAAAAAAATTTCATGTTTGATTCTCGATGCTCTCGTTTGCTGAAACTCTTATTCTTTTGTGAGCATCTTTTGCAAGCTTCGTGCCTAGCTCAAAGGCGTAAAAGAAAGCGCTTGTTGGGAGGCAACCCAATATGTTTTTACTTTTGTTTTTAGTTTTCTTGATGATTGTTACTACTGTAGCAACAACATTGTATCTTTATTTTCAAGCTTTGTGCCTAGTTTAGCCTCCGATTGCAAGAAATTTCAAAAGTTGTGACATGTTGTCCAGAACACAGATTTTGTCCCTGGACGGAAAAAATACCCTAAAATCACCAGATCATCTTTTTGATCTGAATTGTTTTGACAGCGTGCTTTATACAATTGTCTTTCTAGCTTTTGTTCTGAGTTTTTTGATTTGAGTTGCAGAAGTACCCCAAAAAATTTATTTACTACTTGTTGTTTTATTTTTTCACAGATTCTGCCACGTTTTGCCTTTCCTTACTTTTGCAAACCTGAAGCTTGCTTTTTCTTTGCAAAAACTTTTTGGCAATCTTGAGAAACATTAGATATTCAAGAATATCTTTATTTCCAGTAGGGAAAAATTATTTTATTAAGGGTACTAACCTCTCTAATCAGCTTATGATGAGTTATGTATGAAGGGAGTTTTCAAGTGTGCGAGGGAAGATGATGAAAGATGATATGGGAGTGTCAAACGCTCAAGCTTGGGGATGCCCACATGCATCCCCAATAAATATTCAAGGAGAATCAAGCGTCTAAGATTGGGGATGCCCCCGTGCATCCCCTTCTCTATCAACAATCATCAGTTCGTCCTCCGTCTCACTATATTTTTATCACTTCATGCGTTATGTGCTATGCTTGGAGCGTCTCGCTCTTAGGTTTCCTTTTTATTATTCTTTAGCTTTTCTTGATGTTCATAACAAGTTAGAACCCAGCTTACTTTGTGTGGGAGAGAAACACGCTCCACTTCAATCTAGAACACATCATAGGATTTTCATGCTTATCTTTCTTATGTTGTGTGTTCTTTATCTTTTCGTAGCTGCTGCCATGTTTAGTTCTTAGTTTTCGTGTTTATCCTTTTCAAGAGCTTTAGCTTTTGTTTAGTTTGTTGATTTAACTCTCTTTAGTTTTCATGCTTATCTTGTTAAGAGAGTTGGTTGTTGCACTGAGTTGTCTCTTATCTTGAAGTAGGTAATTGAGGTTGCTATTCAATTGTAGTAGTAACTTGCAATTGTTTTGAGGTATTGTTGTGAGTAATGTTTGAACTTTTGGTGTCAAGAGCTCTAGCTTATTAGTGATAGGTGTTGTATTTTGGGCAATCCGTGCTTATTTTCAAAATCTACAAAAACTAGTTGAGAACTCTAGCTACTAGATGGATCACTAATGTTTGGAGGGATCGGATATTAGAGTACACTCACGTACCATGAGTCGAGGATGCGCAAGGATAACCAAACCCCCATACACTCATCCTCGGGGTACTTGTCTCTTTGTGAACCTCCTTATTAGATTGACAGTTACCGATAATAAGTGCATGAGTTTTTCGGACTAATGTAAGTATTGAAAGTTGACACTTCCACCTCCTCATATTTTCTAGCCTCTTCGGTACCGCGCATTGCCCTCTTCTCACTCCGAGAGTTGGCGTCCACCTCGCCGGTGCATCCAAATCTGTGGCATGATACGCTCTGTCATCATAAACCTCCCTATATCTTTCCTCAAAACAGCCACCATACCTACCTATGAAGGCATTTCCATAGCCTTTCTGAGATATATTGCCATGCAACATCCACCTTCTCATGACTTGATCTTCATGTCATACATGTTCGTGCTACACTGACAGAGGCATACATTTGCATACATCATGATAGCTACATCTTCTTTATGTTGAGTACCTTGTAAAGTGTGAAGATCTTCTATACTTCTTATAAAATAGAGTGTTGCCCTTAAGTGAGGAAAAGATCCTGAAGAGGACAAAATTAAAAGATCCCAAAGAGGACAAATGAGAGTTAAATAGAAAGATCCATTGAGGCCACAAAAAAATACAAGAAAAGGAGAAAAACAAGAAAAAGAAATAAAAAGAGAGAAAGGGGCAACACTACTATTTCTTTATGCATATAGCTATGTGGGGACCCTTCACACTATAGAACTTGGCTTGTGTATTCCAATGATGAGCCTCCTCAAACGAGCTCTAGGCCTTCTTGAGCGAGCAAGTTGGATGCACCCCCACTAGTTCCATTGAAGAGCTTTTCTAAGCTCATATGTGCATCCGTTGCATGGCAATCCCTACTCCTCACATCATATCTATCATTTGGCCTTCTCTCGACTATGATTGTCATCATTTATGTGAGCCTTTCACACCTTTTTGTCTTCCTCCTCCACCATATCTCTCTCTTTTCCATCCTAAGTGTCAACTCTCGTGCTGATGCTCATCCATTGCATGAGTCCTCAAAATATCGAAAAGGAGTGGATCAAATTGAATTGTACCTGGCTAGTGGTTTGGGGACGAGTCAAGATAAGATTCGAAAGAAGACCAAGTGTGAAACTGTAGTAGATTGAGTTCTCAAAAAATATATTCTTTCTCTCATATTCCCATCTCCCCCTTCTTGCACGCAAACACCATCTGGAGATATTCGAGTCACGGACAGCGAGAGCTTTTGCACCTTTATGTTCTTTCGTTGCTTGTTTCAATACTAATATAGACTCTTGCCTGTTATGACTTGAATTGACTTACATACCTTGATTGATTTACTTTCAAAGTTCTTATATGGTTGTTAGCATGTCACCACAGAAATTATGCTTTGTTGTCATTTACCTACTCGAGGACGAGCAGGAATTAAGCTTGGGGATGTTGATACGTCCCAAACATATCTATAATTTCGTCTTGCTCCATGCATGTTTTGTGTGATATTGCTATGATCTAGATACACTTTCATACACTTTTGATCATATTTGGACTAACTAATTAACTCAGTG
The DNA here is from genome assembly GCA_950022295.1 of Bromus sterilis. NCBI lineage: Eukaryota > Viridiplantae > Streptophyta > Magnoliopsida > Poales > Poaceae > Bromus > Bromus sterilis. Next base: position 285,628,494 of record OX465596.1, read on the forward strand.
CACCCCAGTGTCAGTTCTTGTTTTTTGCTGTTTTTCTATATCAGGTTTCCCCCCATTTTAAAAGTGCTCCAAAAATTTGGGAAAAATCAGATAAAAAATCAGCATAGAAGAACCTTCCGGAATCACCTGGGTGGGGCCAGAGGGCCACCACCAGGGGCCCAGGCGCCCTGGTGGCGTGCCCTAGGGCCTGGCCGCGCCATGGGGGCGCCTATACCCCTGGTGGACCCCCTGGCTGCCCCCCTTTGCCTATATATTCTCCGTGACAGGATTCTTCTGAAGACAGTACCCTTTTTCGCGATCTCGCCTCTGTTCCGCCGTCGGCGCGCTTCCAAGATCGGGAGCGCCAGCCGACCTCTTCCCAGCACCCTGTCGGAGGGAGGATTGACCTCCGAAAGCTTCCCCTCCACCATGGACGCTTCCCGGATGATCCGTGAGTAATCTACCTTGGACCATGGGTCCATGATCAGTAGCTATGTGATGTTCTCCTCCCCTCTTTGTTCTTCATGGATTAGACCTTGTGAGTTGTCCTACATGATCAAGGCAAATATGTAATTCTTTCTGTTGTTGCTATGTTGAGTTTGCTGGGATCTGATGGATTATGAGACTATGTTCAGTTTGTGATAGAGTAATATATTTGGTTCTTATCTTTTATATTTTTGTTACTAAGTAATTCTTGCATGTACTCCATTGATGTTTATTGCTTTGGCCAAGTAGTAGGTAGTGAACCCAAGAGGGAACGTTATGCTCGATTATGGGTTCATTCCCCCTGATGACACGCTTGAGTGACAGAAACATGAGTCTAGGGGATGTCCTGTTGCCACAAGGGGGAAAAACACAGTTCTTGTAACCGCGGTTGCAACGATTGTTTACTTTATGCAAAGTTCTTTTAATGCAGTTCTCTGTTGCTTTGGGTTTACACTTTGGGTGGGGCTCGCAACTTAATACCGGCGAGATGTTCTGGATAGATATCTCAAGGTGGATGATTAGTAGTAGATGCAGTTGGATTTCGGTCTACTTATTTTGGCGTACTGCCCATGCTTTTGAGCCTTTTCTTTTCTTTGTAGCATAGTTAGCATTGCGGTGCGTTTGTAATCCGGTCAATTGCCCAGCTGTGATTTGTTTACCTCGCATAGCACTTTCATCGTCTTTTGGGAGGGAGACATCACTAGTGAATATCTTGGTACCTCGGTCCATACTCTCATCACTGTTTACCCGCTCATTTATTTTCTGCTTTTATTTTCCAGTAGCTATCATTACATTATCCCTTGTGTTTGATCCTTTGTAAACAACAAGATCAGAAAGATTGACAACCTCTCTGAACTTTGTTGGGAGAAAATTTATTTGTTATGTGTGTGTAGGTCCACGTCAACCGCTAAATTTCTAGCGTCGTTGTCACCTACGGGAGACATACCCTATCCTCTACATAGGGGAAATTTGCTGCTATCCTACATCCCATCTTCCACTTGGGGTAACCAACGAAGGGCGAGAAGCCATTATCATCTCTCGCACATCAGGTGACATTGGGAAATCCATACATGAGAACTACGCACACTAAGGTGTGCTCTTGTATCGCTACACAATTCTCTTCATCTCTTGATCACAAAGGAATGACCTCCGAGTCACGTCTCTGTTACATGTTTTAGTGGAAATATCATGTGATTAAACTATGTTAATGTTGTTGGGAGTTGCCACTAGTGAAAGTACGAAGCCTAGGCCTTGTTTCCACCATTGCAATACCGTTTGTGCTCACGTTTACTACTTGTTTGATTGCTGTAATTTTTATTACAAATTTATATTACCTTGATTGGCCACACCTATCACCCATATTTTACCATCTCTTCGATGAACTAGTGCACCTATACAATTTACCATTGTATTAGATGTGTTGGGGACACAAGAGACTCCATGTTACTTAATTGCAGGGTTGCTTGAGAGAGAGCATCTTCAACCTCTACTTCCCTGAGTTCGATAAACCTTAGGTCATCCACTTGAGGGAAATTGTTGTTGTCCTACAAACCTCTGCACTTGGAGGCCCAACCTAGTCTATAACAATACAAGTATGTGTAGACATCAAGCTATTTCTGGCGTCGTTGCCGGGGAAGTAAGGTAACGGTATTCACACACCCGCAACGAAGCTATTGCTTGTGGGGAGTGAGTGTTTGGAGGTATATCTTTAGATCTTGCAATTAAATATTTTAGTTTTTTGTTTTTATTTTCACTAGTTAGGCTTATGGAAAACAACAACAAAATGAGAGAGATTTATGATCTCTACCTTGAGTTAGGAAATGAAGTGTTTGAAGAGAAAATTCAAAAACCTATGGAAATTTATTTGCATACTCTTCATGATTGCAATGTTACTAGTATGTATTATTTGAATACCTTTGATGCTAATAATATGCAAATCAATAATCTTGGGGATGATACGTTTTATGAAGATGATCTTTTTAGCCCCCAAGTCTTGATGAGAAAATTTATTTTGATGATACTTTGCCTCCTATTTATAATGATTCAACTATTTAGGAAGAGGCCAAAATTGATTTTGATAAAGTTGCTATCTATGATTATTATTGTGATGACACGTATGCTATAAAGAATACTATTTTTCATGTGGATCATGATAAGAATGATTTCTATGATAGCTATTTTGTTGAGTTTGCTCCCACTATTATTAATGAGAAGGATTTTGCTTATGTGGAGAGTAATAAATTTTCTATGCTTCTGGATTATGATAAGAATGCTTTATGTCATACTTATATTGTTGAGTTTATTCATGATCCCACTGAAAAATATTATGAGAGGGGAACATATGGTTCTAGATATTTCAATAATATCAAGTTCCCTCTCTTCATGTTGAAGGTTTTGAAGTTGCACATGTTTTGCCTTCCTATGCTAATATCTTGATGCTTCAATGGGTTATTCCTCTACAAAATCCCTATGCATAGGAAGCTTGTTAGACTTAAATTTGGTTGGTATTTGCTTATTTATTCTCTGTGCTTCAACTCTTATTCTTACAAGAGCATCAATAAAATTTTAAGCCTATCTTTATGGCTATAAGTAAAAAGCTCTTGGGAGACACCCCATGTTATCTTTACTTTCAGTTTTTTCATTTTTGTTTTAGTGTGCCTTGGTATTTTTAACTACTGTAGCAACACCATTATATCTTTTTTTCAAGTTTTGCGCCACGTTTTAGCCTCTCGTGGCAAGTGAACCAAAACTTGTGACATGTTGTCCAAAAACAGATTATGTCTGCTCCACGAGAAAATTCGTGTAAAATCACTATATCATCTTTTTGATCTAAATTTATTTGACAGTATGCTATACAATTGTTAACCTGCCACAGTTCTAAGTTTTTTTATTTGAGATAGGTATGTGCCTCGAAAAAATTAATTACTATTTGTAGGTCTATTTTTCTCAGATTTTTCCATGTTTTGTGGTTCTTCGGTTTTTCAAATCTTGTGCATGCTTTTATTTGCAAAAAACTTTTGGAAATCTTTAGAAACAGTAGCCATTTTTTAAAATCTTTATTTCCAACAAAGACTAAGTGGAATTAATTAATTTAAGGCACTAACTGCTCTAATCAGTTTATGATGAGTTTCATATGAAGGGAGTTTTCAAGTGTGTTCAGGAAGATGATGAAAGAAGATTCAAGAGTGCCAAGCGCTTAAGCTTGGGATGCCCCCAACACCCTCAAGAAATATACAAGAAGACTCGAGCGTCTAAGCTTCGGGATGCCCCCTGTGCATCCCATTTTACATCAACAATCATCAGTTTTTCCTTCTCCACACTATATTTTTATCACTTCATGTGTTATGTGCTATGCTTGGAGCGTCTTGCATTTACTTTTTAGTTTATTTTTTTTCGTTTAGATTTTTTTTGCTGGTCTTAACAAGTTGGACCCTAGCATGCCTTGTTTGGGAGGGAGACACGATCCGCTTTTTCTTAGAATGCTCATAGTTTTCACTTCTATCTTGTTGAGTGTTCGATCCTTATTTCTAGGTTCTATCATATTTAGTTGTTGTCTTCATTTATATCTTTAAGAGTTGTGATTTAGGATATTGTTTTTAGTACTCTCTTGAGTTTCATGTTTATCTTGTTTAGAGAGTTGGCTTGTTGCCCTGAATGTGTGTCTTACTTTGAGTAGGTAATCAAGGTTGCTATGCTAGTTTAGTAGTAACTTGCAATAGTTTTTAGGTATTGTTTCAAGTAATGTTTGGACTTCTGTGTGATAGGTGTCGTATTTTGGTTCAACGTGCTTATTTTCGAAAACTACAAAAGTTAGTTGAGAACTCTAGCTACTATATGGATCACTAACCTCCGGAGGGGTTGTAATATATAGAGTACCCTCACATTATCATGGGCAGAGGATGCGCAAGGATAACCAAGACCCCAAACACTCCTATTAGGGTGCTTGTCTCTTTTTGAATCTCCTTAGTGGATAGAGAGTTACCGATAATAAGTGGATGAGTTCGTTTGACTAATGCGAGTATTCGATTGTTGGCACTTCCACCAACCATATTTTGCTAGCCTCTTCGGTACCATGCATTTCCCTTTCTCACCTCGAGAGTCAGTGCAAACTTATCCGGTGCATCCAAATCCTTGGCATGATACGCTCTGTCATCATAAGCCTCATTATATCTTCCTCAAAAAAACCACCATACCTACCTATCAAGGCATTTCCATACCCTTTCCGAGATACATTGTCATGCAATATCCATCTTCTCATGACTTCATCTTTCATAGTCATACATGCTTTTGCTTGATCGTAGAGCCGCATGATAGTTGGGCCTTGCCCTTATAATTTCTACATGACGCGCTAGTATCATTGCACATCCTGCTACACTAGAAGATCCATACATTTGCATACATCATCATTTATCTTCAGTTTTCTCTATGTTGAGTACATATGTAAAAGTGTGTTGATCTTCATCATCCTTGTAATATATAGAGTGTTGCCCGTAAGTGAGGAAAGATCCCAAAGAGGACACAAATTAACGATCCCAAAAGAGGACACATGAAAAGATCCCAAAGAGGAGAAATGAGAGTTAAATAGAAAGAGCCAATGAGGCCACAAAAATACAAAAAAGAGAAAAATAGAAAAAAAGAAATAAAAAGAGAGAAGGAGGCAACACTACTATTCCTTTTAAAGATCCACACTCGTGCTTCAAAGTAGCATTTGTAGTTCATAGAGAGTTTTCATATCATTCATGCATAACTATGTGGGGACCCTTACACTATAGAACTTGGCTTGTATATTCCAATGATGAGCCTCCTCAAAAGAGCTCTAGGTCTTCGTGAGCAAGAGAGTTGAATGCACCCCCACTAGTTCCAATGGAGAGCTTTCTTACTCATAGCTCATTTGTGCAGTTGTTGCATGACAATCCCTACTCCTCACACCATATCTACCATTAGGCCTACCCTAGCCTAAGGTTGTCCTCATTGGTGTGATACTTTCATACTATTTTTTACTTCCTTCCCCCTCATTTATTCTCTTTTCCATCCTAAGTGTCAACTAATATTGCTCGCGCTCATTCATGAGTGCTCGAAATCGAAAGGGAGAGGATCAAATTGACTTGCACCTGGCTGATGATCTTGGGATGAGTCATAATAAGATTCCAAAGGAGACTAAGTGTGAAAGTTAGTAGATTAATTGAGCTCTCAACAACTATTAAGTATTTTTATGCTCTAAACCCATCTACCACTTTCTGCATGGGAACATCGATTGGAGACATTCGAGTCACGGACAGCGAGATCTTCTTGCATCTTTATGTTCTTACTTTACTAGTTTCAATACTATATATAGATTCTTGCTTGTTATTGTCTTGAATTGAATTTCATATATTGCTTGATGTACATTAAAGTTCAAATCTTTATTGGTAGCATCTCACTGCAAAAATTATCTTTGTTGTCATTTGCCTACTCGAGGACGAGCAGGAATCAAGCTTGGGGATGTTGATACATCCCAAACATATCTATAACTAGAGTATACTCCACACGTTGCCGCTGACGAGGATCGGCCTCGGCAAATCCCATGGTAAGGCCCTGGGTTTAGATCGTAGAGAGAGGTGCAGGTTGGTGATGCTCGTCGGCTAACAAGAGACAGGGATTTACCCAGGTTCAAGGCCCTCATTCGGTGAAACCCCTACTTCATGCTCTTTTGAATTATGATGGAGGTGATTGCAGTGGTGGTCAAGGCGAGATCGCTTGAGGCCCGAGGTGTTTCTATGTCCAACCCCTAGACGTCCCCTCTCCCAGCCTTTATATACTAGGCTGGGTCGCAAGGAGTCCATCTAGGTTTACAAAGGCGGTTGGCAAATCTAGCTTTTGTCTTGGACGCCAAGTCTTGGTTTCCATATCATCGAGGACTCATATATCGGTGCAACCGTCGGTGCTTCAAGTAGGCCAGTCGTGGTCCAGTCGAAGCTTCTAGCGGTCCTCCAATCTTGAAACGCACCAGGTACCCTCATCCGTAGGAATTATGGGGACACCCCCTCGTCAGTAGCCCCTGAGTGCCTGGGGGACTCGAAGAGTCGCGCAGGGACTCAAACCTGTAATCAGCCGTACTAGTGCGTGTCACGTTGTTGTGAGTCATCATCTGTCGCTCATGAAAGATAGCTTTTCAAGGGATGATAAGTTGAAAGGGCACAAGTCACTCAACTGGTCGAGCCTTGGTGAATTGCGCTAGCGAAAAATACCTCAGTATCCCAATCAAGCCCGCGTCACTCGACACAAACTTGGATATGACCGGTGTCAAGCAAGGTACAGGACGCTGCTGAGCTTACAGGATCAATGCCGCCAGTTTAAGTGCTGAATAGACCCTAACGCATTTGTTAGTGGTTAGCTTTTCATCATGCACCGCGCATGGAACCGTCGTGAGTGAAGTCGCGTCGTGGCAAGTCCCGACCCAGCCGTTTGTGCAGCAGGGTCTTACCTACACGCAAGCTAGTGCGGCATATGGGGTCCAGTGTATCGCAGCCCAGGCAAGGTTTGTAGGGGGTGTGCCAAAATAGAGTGCACCCACTCGGAAAACGAGCGAGTGGACTAATAGAGATCACTCACGGAGCATTCGAGTGCTCAGTCGAGGAATAAGTATAATATGCACCAACTCGGAAAGTCGTCGAGTGAGCTAGTAGGGTGAGCGCCCGCGAAGCATCTGAGTGCTCGAGCGAGGAGTCTGTCTGCTTCGTCTTTTGAGTCCTGTGTGTTAGTGCGAGTAGTCACTCGAGCGCCTTGTCGCTTGGTCAAGTCAGCACTCGAGCCCTATAGATGTACTGTTACTTTCGGAGGGGAGTAGCCACTCGCACCCTCGGAGTTTAGTCTGTGCTATCTTGTGCTCTATTTTAGAGGTGACAGGGCGCTCCCTATAGGATTAAAATTTTGATGCAATCAAGATTATGAGAGGGAATAAAAAATCTGAGAGAGAGAGAGATAGATCATCTTTCCAGTGTCAAAGCGTCTGCATTTGGCATCGAACCGTCCCATCTGTTCAACCGTGATTTGAGAAGTCGTAATGATGCTTGTTAATGACATGTATGATGATAATGGTGGAAGGCTGTGAACCCTCGCGTCCGTTTGGCATTCATGATGACGGCTTGGGTAACATGATGCTGCTGCCTATTGAGTTTCCAAGATCGCGTTGGAACGTGCATAATTTATTGCCTTTTTATATGTTGCTTGATGCGAAGAGGCACCCTATCTTGGAATTTGTAGTGTTTGCATGCTCCGGTCTTTAATTTTATCCCGCGGCGCCGCTTTGGATTGCATGGGACGTTCCTTTTTTTCCCTTGGAATGGTGTATAAATATGGGCTAATGTACTGCAGGTTGCTGGTCATCCTCCTTTTCTTCCTTTGTTCTCCTGCTTTATTTCATGGCTCCCAAGCGCCGCGCTCGTGGTACCTCATGTGGTGATTTTTGTGTCGTTGCTAGCTGAGGCTGCCGCGGTCGTGGTGCCCGTGCTCCTCGTTCTTTACGCTGCCGGAGAGGGCGCGGTGGCTCTGCGGTGGTTGTTGATGTTGCTGCTGTGGACGAAGGTGTCTGCCGCTATGATTTCCTTCTACATGTTCTTAGCCGCATTGCTAGTCGGATTCCTCTTCCGTTTTCTTTTGCTCCCGTTGCTTCTGAACTTGGGTTGAGGGGTCTTTGGCTTCGGCTTCACGGCTGCTCTCAATCCCCCTTGTGGGTAGAGCTCCAGGTCGAGAACTCCTTCTTGGGTTCTTGGGGGCGGTTGGAGGGCGTTTGCCCGTCAACTGAATCTGCGCGAGGGTGAAGTCTCTACTATCGTTTTGATGGTGAGGAAACTCTCACCATATAGGATTTTGGTGCTGGAGGGAAGCGTATGAGACCTTGCTGAGAGAGCTCTAGTGGCGAAGATTCTGGAGGAACATGAGGTGCTTCCATTTCTTCTTTTGTTGGTGGCTCTCCTGCCACGTCTCGTTCTGGCGACTCGTCGACTGGGGCTGGTGCTAGCTACTCCAGTTTTGAGCATGACGTTGATGTCAAGCCGTCGACCAAGAGGGTGCGCCGGTAGGACAAGGCCAACAAGCTCAAGCATAAGTCGAGCTTCACCACATATGCTTAGGGTAGATTTTCCCTTTGTCTGTGATGATGCTCTTCAAGATGTGGGCAAGTGCCAATTATCTCAGCATGGGCACACATGTATAAGTCATAATTCCTTGTAATGCTTGGCCTTGTACTCCCTTTGATTGTAGAGAAATCCCTTTGTAATGATTGGCCTTGTACTCCCTTTGATTGTAGAGAAATCACTTTGTAATGCTTGATGTGATCAATATATATTTGAAGATCCTCTGTTTTGCTTATTCTTGAGAGTGCTTCCTTTGTATGCCTAGGTTGATGATAATATCGGGTGCGCGGCAAGGCTCCTGATGGGAGTAGCCCCCGACGAATTGGTCAATCAGTTTCCATTGGGCGAAGGCTATGTAGCTTTATTAATGCCTCGGTGCGAGTGCATTGCGGGTGCTTTGAGGCTAAAAAATTTCAGTGAATAAGAAAATATTCTGGAGGAGCAAGGGTGTTTTATGCTCGAATTCCGGAACACCGGTGTAGGTTCGTCACGTGAGCAAAAAATTACCTCAGGGAACGGGAAATTCGCACTTGGGCCCCCGAGCAGCTTTAGTGTAAGCGAAAGAATGCCTCGGGGAAGAGGGTGAGTCCGTGCTCGAGTCCCCGGGTGTCAATGTATAAACGTTGCATAAGCGAAAGACCGCCTCGGGGGAGAGGGTGAGTCCGCGTTCGAGCCCCCGAGTGACAATGTATGACGTCGCGTAAGAGAGAGAAATCCATCGGGGGAGAGGGTGAGTCCGCGCTGGAGCCCCCGAGTGCCAATGTATAAACGTTGTGTATGCGAGAGAATGCCTCGGAGGAGAGGGTGAGTCCGCTCTCGGGCCCCCGAGTGCCAATATATAACGTCGCGTAAGCGATAGAACGCCTCAGAGGAGAGGGTGAGTCCGCTCTTGATCCCCCGAGTACCAATGTATAACATGCGTAAGCGAGAGAAACACCTCGGAGGAGAGGGTGAGTCCGCGCTCGAGCCCCAGAGTGCCTGACGAGGGGGTGACCCCACGACTCCTGCGTATGAGTCTAACCGGTGCAAGTAAAGACAGAAGGCCCGCTAGGAAGCCATGACAGGCCCACGAATGGCCCGACCAAGCGCCGACGTAGGAGTCCGCGACTAGTATGGAAGGCACAACTTGACGTACAAGGCAAGACTAGAACTAGGAAACTATCTTTGTAACCTAGTACGGACTCCCCGAGACCTAGCCTAGTATATAAAGGCTGGGAGGGGAGACGTCCAGATCAATCCAATACACATCTACTCATCTAGCCTTGCGAGAACTCGCCTTGGCCTCCACTATAATCGCCCCCTCACGCAATAATATCGAGCAGGAAGCGCTTCTCCTGTTAGCCGACGAGCATCGTCCAACCTGTGCCTTCTCTATGACTAACCCAGGGTCCCTGACCATGGGATTTTCCGGGGCTGATCCCTGTCAATTGGCGCCATCTGTGGGAACTACTCATGTTGGAATCACGATCTCGGCGGTCCCGCCCTCAGCAGATCAAGACTCGAGGACTAGAACCAGATCTAGCCCGCTCGAGGAATTCAAGATCACCACACGCATCTCCATCGTCTCGTCAAAATTACCACACGCCAAGACAGCGACTCCGAAACCCAGACCGGAGAGTACTACGACCCAGATCGAAGGCCAGACGAATTCGCCAACTTCATCTAGAGCCAATCACTTAGCTACGGGATAGAACTTGACCCAAGATTCCACAGCCAAGCAGAAGACCACTCGCAGATCTTCCAAATCTCAAGGAGAAGAAGGCACGCCGGCTCCAGTAAACTCACAGCTAAAGAGCAACTGGAAGGACCTTGCGCAATCCACTGTTTTGAAGACAGTCGGGGACATCTCAGAGCAAGGCACACCCTAGGAGATTGTCGCCTATTCACCGAACTCTCCAACAACCTCAAGGAGGAGAAGAAGCGTGAAGCCAAGCGCACTCGAAGAAGCGCGCAGTCGCCAGCACCAAGTACAGAAGGGAAATACCCCACGTCCCATGGACGAATCTGCATGATCCAAGAAGGAAGACCCTCGAAAGCAAAGCTAGATGCCTACACCTTGCAGGCCGAAGCAGCGGAAGGCCTAAAGATAACTGAAACCTACCAACTGAGCGTGGCTAAGACCAGCATCACCTTCTCACAGAGCGACCACCCGCCCGCATTCCCAAGGCCTGGGCACACACCCCTGGTCCTCGAAGCTCAGATCGGAGGATACAACATGGACAGAGTCTTCATGGACGGAGGAACCAGCCTAAATATAATCTTTGCCAGCACCCTACGCATGATGTTAATTCCACGATCAGTCTGGAAGAAGTCAGGCACAACAATACATGGTGTAGTTCCAGGTAATGCAGCCGCCTCCATCGGAACAATCGAGCTTGATGTAATCTTCGGCAGCAAACTCAACTTCGCAAAGCAAGTCCTCGAGTTCGAAGTGCTCGACTGGCAGTCACAGTACCACGCCATACTCGGGCGACCAGCGTTCACACAATTCATGGCGGTCCCACACTATGCATATCTCAAGCTCAAAATGCCGGGACCCGCAGGAATCATCACAGTCAAGGGAAGCTTCACCAAATCGGACCAGTGCCACCGTGACTTCCACAAAGTCTCCGACACATTTTGAGCCCAACAACAGCTCAAATAAATAGCCATGGTGATGGACAAAAGCATATTTCCGCTGGCAAGACGAAGCGAGACAAAAGAATTTGGCCGTGATTTCAGCATCGACAGTGACACAATCACACACCAAGTCCACCCAACAGACCCAGAGAAGACGGTTCGCGTATATTCCCACCTTCCAGAAGAGAAAGCAACCGCCCTCATAACCTTCCTTCATGAAGAGTGGAAAATTTTCGCCTAGTGCCCAGCCGACATGCCCGGGATACCACGAGAATTTGCAGAACACGCGCTCCACATCAAGTCAAACACCAAACCAGTTAAAAATGCACTGCGAAGATTCTCAGAACCCAAGCGCAGATCAATCGGAGAAGAAGTCAACCGACTACTCGACGCACAGTTCATCCGAGAGACGAAGAAAGCAACCTGGATAGCAAACCCAGTCCTAGTCCCTAAAAAGGACATCGAGGTACTGAGGATGTGCGTCGACTATGGGCCTATCAACAAGCACTGCCCAAAAGACCACTTCCCCCTGCCAAGAATCGATCAAATAATCGACTCCACAGCAGGATGTGACCTCCTCTCCTTTTGTCGTGGGGAAGTCACGACAGATGTCCGTAGAGTCGAACTTATCATGGTACCTTTGCTGCGAGGCGAATTCGAGGAGAGAGTCGACATAGGCACAGGACTCGGCGAGTTACCCAGGTTCGGCCCCGTCGGTGCGGTAAAGACCTACTCCTGCTTTTTGACTATAGGGGGATCGACTCCTCAATAAGAGTCGATCGTATCGAGTACAGTGATGATGTTTCGCAACCTTAGTCTCGTGGAGATCTAGGCTATGGAGCGAGTTGTCTAATCCTGGCTTGGGGTAAGTTCTGCCTCTGGCTCCCGTGGTCCTCGGCTTATAAAGGTGCCGGGTCCCGGGATTCCTAGAGTCCGACCCCAACACGATGTGGAGTTCTATTCTACTTTACAAGTTTTCTACGTGCTATACAAGGTAAGTCGAATTCCTTCTAGGTCTTCAATCTTCACGCTTGGCACGTCAGACTCCTGGTCGGGTATTCTTTGTGGGCCTTCATATGTAAGTCGGCCCGGAGGTTCCTAATGCCAGGTCTATGGGCCTGATCCATCCCCCCGACATTAGCCCCCAGGATTGTTGTGATGCTTCAGTCTTCACAGCAATCTTCTTTTATCTTCTTCATTGTCGTCGGCTCTTCATGGATCAAGGGCCGTCTTTATGCTTGACGTTGATCTGGAGTCAGAGTAGTCTCTCTTCAATTTCGCTTTGATTCCTCTGTCTCCATGAAGTCGTCCTTTATTATTGAGTCAGCTATTATCTGATGCTCTACTAGAAGTCGACGCCTAACTCTTTTTAGCTTCTCGTTTCCTTTTACTTGAAGATTTTTCCTTTGACCTTTGGTCAAAGATCCGGTTTGGTTTTTATGATCACTCTGCCCAAAACGCCGGTTAGAGGCATTGATATTTGTAGTGGGAATCGAGGAGTCTTTCCATAAATGCTATCTACCATGGGTAGTTATCCCGCTTTATTTATGGCATTAATGGATCTTCCCCATGAATCTACTATAAATCCCTTTGGATAGTTTGATCTTTCAAGCGCATCCAGCTTCCTCTTCCTCCTCATGTTTTCCCCATGGCACCTACGCTAAAAGCCTCTTCTCCTTTGGCATCCAACGTGCCCGATCCCCGTGCAAGTACTCGAGGTCGCGGCCGTGGTCGTGGTCGTTGTCGTGGTAGAGGTAGAGGAAGAAGTACTTGTGCTGCCTCTCCTTCTAAATCTCCCCCTTCTTCTCCTGAGAGGAGTGAGTTCTTGGTTCATATCCGGACAATTCGACGCTGGATCAAACTTCCCGAATCTTTTTCTCAACTTGTGGTTGACTCGACACCTTCGGGCCTTTGGCTCCGGTCTGATGGATGTCCTCATGGACCTGTCTGGGTGACAGTTAGTTTTTATAACCATGGCACCATGTTTTTTGAGAAAGGTTGGAAAAAATTTCTTCGCTCCAGGAATATTTCTCGAGGAGACACCATTATCTTCAAATTTGATGGTGAAGACACCTTGTCAGCTAGGATCTTCGACTCGGATGGTGACCGAGTCTGCTGTTGTGTGGAGAGCTCCAGCGATGAAGAACTTCTTAGTGAAGAAGAAGCTTCAACGGAGGATGAAGCCGACTCTGAAGAAGATGTCTGAAGCTGTGGGTTTGTCTTCTTAGTAGTATATTGCCAAGTTTGGCTTTTTCTTGTAAGGTTGCCTACTTTGATGTAAGACTCAGTCGGTTTGATGAATGAAATTTATGAACTTTCATTGAGTCCATGAGTTCATGAGTCAGTTTTATTCCTGACTTGAAATGTTTTCTCGGAGTGTATGAGAGCCGACCACTTATGATAGTGTATGTATCTGTAGCCCCCTGAGTCGATTCAGAATAGTTTAGTATATGTTAATCGACTCATAGGACAAATCGACTTGTAGCCCCCATGAGATGGTATGGTCATGTTTACATGCCGTACCGGGTCATCAAAGAAGAATTTGTGTTTATGACACTTGCTTCGAAGTAGAGTAGCCCCCAAGTGTCGGGTTGTCTTGCCTGCAGCATCCTGGGACTTACAATTTCTTGCATATTTTCTAAAGAATATTTTGAAGTGTTACTCCCCAAGAGTCGGTATACTTAGCTGGTTGATGTACCGAGTATTCTTTTGAGAAGAAACCTTGAAGTGTAGTCCCCATGAGTCGGTGTGTGCACCTGTGGGCAGTGCCGAGTCACATAGGTCTATCTTTAAATCTGCCAAGTCACATAGATATGACACGATGGGTTTTATTCCCAGCTTCCAAATAAGTCGGCGAGGGCTGGTTCGACGAATGTCGATATTCATATGTATGGCAAGAGCCGTCGCGACCGAAGTCGACTTTATATGTATGGTGAGAGCCGTCGCGACTGAAGTCGACTTTGTATGTATGGCGAGAGCCGTCGCGACCAAAGTCGACTTTATATGTATGGCGAGAGCCGTCGCGACCGAAGTCGACTTTATATGTGCAGAAGATGCAATGAAAAAGGTGTATTCCCCATGAATCGGTATAAGCATCTTTTGTGTTATACCGAGTCATAGAGAAAAAAAATTGAACTATAGTCCCCATGAGTCAGTATGAGCATCTTTTGTGTCATACCAAGTCACACGGGTTAATGCTTAAGATATATCTTTTGGATGAAAAATGAAAAGAATATGTGATGAAGCTAATGTATGCAGAAAGAAAATATAAAGGCTCATATAGAAGTCGACTCTGGATTCAACATGCCTCATCTTCTCGTACTTGAGATAGATTATTGGGTTATCCAGGAGTTAGGACTTCTTTGTAAGCCAACTGCACATGACTAGTGCTCCCTGTACTTCAGACTAGACTCGGTATGCATTGTTGTAAGCCCCCAAGGTATGTAGACTAAGACGGGTACACGTAGATCGTATGAGCTTAAGCTATACAGGCCAAGGCTTGTTTTACCAGTTCATGTATATGCCGGGATTTCTTCGGATAAGAGTCGATGAGTGACATCGAGCCCCCCTACTGCCCCTGAATAAGCTTATACACTATAATTTTTACATATATATGCCGAGTTTTCGGATAAAGAGTCAATGATTTTCATCGAACTCCCCGATTCCCCTGAATAAGCAATATACATGCTCAGTACCAATAGAGGGGTAGATCAATCCCCCAGGTCTCTGAGATATAATAATGCAATGTATGCAAATGTATGATGCAAAAAATAAATGACATGAAACAAAAAGTAAAGTGAAGTTGATATGGCGGGAGCCGTTGCGATGGAAGTCGACTTAGTTATATGTGGCGAGGGCCAGCGCGACAAAAGTCGACTTATGTATATTTTGATGGCAAAAGAAGGCACGACAAATGTCGACTTATATATATATTTATATTGTGGCGAAAGCCGGTGCGACGTATGTCGACTTAGTGAAGCGTACAGTAATGTTCTTGTTTCTACTCAAGTGTAATATGGATGGAGTTTTGTGATGTTCCACGGCCTGGGAGTCTCCTCCATGCTTGTGCGCGTGTCCGCTTTCTCGCGTATATCCACTAGGTAGTAGGATCCGTTGTACAGGTTCTTGCTGACCACAAACGGTCCTTCCCAAGGAGAGGATAACTTGTGCATTCCATCTCTTTTCTGTATGAGTCGGAGCACCAAATCACCTTCCTGGAAAGTCCGACTTTTGATGCGACGGCTATGGTAGCGTCGTAGATCTTGTTGGTAGATAGCCGACTGAGCTGCAGCCAAATCTCCTTTTTCATCGAGAATATCCAAGGCGTCTTGTCTTGCTTTCTCATTTTCGGCTTCTACATAAGCAGTGACTCGAGGTGAGTCGTGACGTATGTCACTTGGGAGGACTGCTTCCGCTCCATAGACTAGGAAGAAGGGCGTATAGCCTGTCGACCTGTTGGGAGTCGTCCGGATGCTCCATAATACTGAGGGTAACTCCTCGTCCCAGCAACCCGGCGTCCTTTTCAAAGGGACAACGAGTCGGGGTTTGATGCCTCAGAGCAACTCTTGGTTGGCTCTCGGCTTGTCCGTTGGACTGTGGGTGTGCTACTGATGCAAGGTCGAGTCGGATGGACTCGTTCTGGCAGAACCGCTGCATAACCCATTCTGATAGGTTAGAACCATTATCAGTGATGATGCTGTGGGGGTAGCCAAATCTGTATATGATCTTTTTCAAGAATTTCAGTGTTGTCGCGGCATCACATTTGCTGACCGGCTCTGCTTCGACCCATTTGGTGAATTTATCCACTTCCACTAATATATGAGTATTCTTGTTGGCCGACCTTTTGAAGGGTCCCACCATATCAAGTCCTCATACTGCAAAGGGCCAGGTAATAGGTATCATCCTAAGTTCTTCAGCCGGCACGTGAGCTTGTTTTGCATAGCGTTGACATCCATCACATTTCTTGACTATGTCCTCTGCATCCGCATGAGCTGTGCCAGTAGAAGCCGTGTCGAAAGTCTTTATCTACAAGAGAACGAGAGCCGGCATGGTGTCCGCAATCTCCAGAGTGTATTTCGTTGAGTATGGCTCTGCCTTCTTCTGGTGAGACACATCTCTAAAAAACATCTGCGTCACTTCGCCGATGTAACTCACCATTGATGAGTACAAAGGATTGGCTTCTCCTGACGATTTGTCTGGCCAACATCTCATCTTGAGGAAGGATTCATCGAGTCTTGTAATCCAAGTAAGGTACGACCCATGAGGGTGTAGCATGGATTGCAGAAACCAAAGCCGGCTCTGGATCCGGCTCTGCTATGTCTTGCTCTGTTGATGGTTGTACAGACGGCTTTGTTAGGACATCCAGAAATACGTTTGGGGGGACCAGCTTTCGTTGAGAGCCGAGTCGGGAGAGGGCATCTGCTTCTTCGTTTTCCCTACGGCCCACGTCATTCACCTGGTATCCAACAAAAACTCCGGCTTGTATTTGCACCTCTCGTCGATAAGCTGCCATTATGGGATTTTTGAAATCCCATTTTCCTGACACTTGTTGAGAAACAAGATCGGAGTCGCCATAGCATTGGATCCAACTTATGTTCATTTCGCGAGCCAGCCGTAGTCCGTGAAGCAAGGCTTCATACTCTGCTGCATTGTTAGTATAGGTGAACTATAGTTGTAAAACATAGCAGAATTTCTCCCCTTTAGGTGAGGTAAGAACTACGCCGGCTCCTGAACCTTGGAGCTGCCGGCTTCCATCAAAGTGCATCGTCCAATATTTGGTGACTCGCTTATCCGGAGATGTTTGGATTTCTGTCCAGTCATTAATGAAGTCGGCTAACGCCTGGGACTTGATGGCCGTTCGCGGCTTGTATTTGATGTGATAAGCCCCCAACTCTACGGCCCACTTTGCAATCCTTCCCGTTGCTTCCCGGTTTTGGATGATATCTGCCAGTGGTGCTGAGCTGGCCACAGTTATGGGGTTCTCCTGAAAGTAATGCTTAATTTTGTAGGCGTCAAGGGAACATAGGAGCTAACATCCCGCAATCGAGTCTATGATCTGATTGATACGAGGCAGTGCGAAGGGATCCTTTGGGCAGGCCTTGTTTAAGTCTGTATAGTCAATGCACATGCGCCAGGTCCCGTTCTTCTTCAAAACGAGGACCGGGTTTGCGAGCCATTCTGGATAGAAGACTTCCATGATGAACCCGACGGTGAGGAGTCGGGCTATATCTTCCCCAATAGCATTTCTCCTCTCGTCATTGAAACGGCGAAGTAATTGTTTGACCGGCTTTAGTTTTGGATCTATATTTAGGTGGTGCTCAGCGAGTTCCCTCGGGACACCTGGCATATCGGAGGGTTTCCAAGCGAAGATGTCCTGATTCTCACGGAGGAACTCGATGAGAGTGATTTCCTATTTTTCGGATAACTCCGTCCCGATGATGAACTGCTGAGAAGAGTCACCAGGGACAAAGTCGACTTTCTTCGTATCCTGATACGGTTGGAACTTGGGGTTGTTGTCGAGAGTCGGTTTCTTCAGGATCGTTGGATCTGTCAGGTCTACATTTTCTTGGTATGCCGAC
Source organism: Bromus sterilis (assembly GCA_950022295.1). Taxonomy (NCBI): domain Eukaryota; kingdom Viridiplantae; phylum Streptophyta; class Magnoliopsida; order Poales; family Poaceae; genus Bromus; species Bromus sterilis. The sequence continues at coordinate 285,646,270 of OX465596.1, forward strand.
AAGTCCTCTTTGGCGCGTGTCGACTCGGAAAACTTGACGTGCTGTTCATCACATTCCACTGCCCTGGACCGACTTCATTCGACGGTGATTGGGCCATTAGGACCCGACATCTTTAGTTTCAGGTAGACATAACATGGTCGAGCCATGAATTTGGCATAAGCCGGTCTGCCCAAAATGGCGTGATATGGGCTCTCGAGTTTTACCACTTCAAAGGGTATGAGCTCGGAGCGGAAATTCTCGGTGTTTCCAAAAGCCGTCTCCAGGTGAATTTTTCCTATCGAGCGTGCCGACTTTCCTGGGACTATTCCGTGGAAAACGGTGTTGGAGGGTTGCAGCTGTTTTTGGGTCAGCCCCATCTTGAGAAAGGTTTCGTAGTAGAGGATGTTGATGCTGGTTCCTCCGTCCATGAGTACTTTGTCAAGTGTATATCCTCCAATTTGTGGAGAGACTACTAGAGCCAGGGCCCCTGGGTTCTCTACCACCGGGGGGTGGTCATCTCTTGTCCATGTGATTGGTTGTTCTGACCAATTGAGACACCTGGGCCAAGTCGGCTATGTAGTCACAGCCATGGCGTCTCTTCGTTGCAGCTTCCTATCCCTCCTGCAGCTGCTGGTAGTGAAAACGTGGTATGCTGCACGGTCATGAAGTTGTTTCGGGTTTGCTTGGAATCCAGCAAGCCCTGACTGATTTTGCTGGGCTCCTCCTCTGGGTCCTAGGTGTTGACGCATTGCCCCGGCTCCTTGGTAGCCGGTATTTTGGTTGTTGCCGTTTTTTTCGACTCCTCCACCTGACCCGGGAGGTCCCTGGTTCCCGCGTCGTGCAAACTCTTTCATGAAATAGAAATCTTCCCAGGTGTGGTTGGCTGGGCGACCGGGTTTACTATGGGTCGGGCAAGGACTCTTCATAGTTTCTTCAAAGTTGTTCGGGCGAAAATTTCCTTCCGGCTTGCGGTACTTGTTGCCCCTGCTTCTGTCTTTGGGAGCCAACATTTGTGTTGGCTACCAAGTCAGAAGTAGTCTGATCAAGCCGCCGCTTGGTTTGCTGACTCTGATTCTGGGATGTTTTGCCACCATTCTTGTTCTGGCCGGCTTTATCCTGTTGAGGTTCCGTATCCTTTGTTTTGTCAGACTCGGCATATTTGATGACAGCGTTCATGAGTTCTCCTATATCCTTGACCGTCCTCTTGAGTCGGCCAAGTTTGTGGACTGGTGACAAGGTCCCCTTTACGCTGATGACTGGCTTCGCAGCATCGAGAGGAAGCTCCAAGCAGGCCGTGTTGCAACTGGTGACAAGGTCAGCTATGCCACCTATCACCTCGAAGGTGCAGCTAGTTCTTGGTGGGAGAACTTTCTGAATATGCGTCCCGATGGACCACCTGCATCTTGGGAGGAATTCTGTACGTCCTTCCGTGAGCACCACATTTCCAAAGGTCTTATGGACCGTAAGCGTGAGGAGTTCTGCAACCTCACCCAAGGCAGAAGGACCGTTGACGAGTTTAGTCGTGAGTTCAACCGACTTGCTCGTTATGCTACCGAAGAAGTCTCCACCGACTCCAAGAAACAAGAGAGGTTCCGTCGTGGCCTCAACACTGGACTTCGTCGTGAGCTCAATCTTCATGACTTTGCCACCTTCCAGGTCCTTGTCAACAAGGCCATCAAAGCAGAGGGCATGAACACCCCCAACGACTTCCGCAAACACCCTAGATATGACAGTTCATCCAGTTCTGGCTCCCAGAAGCGCAAGATCTGGATCCCAAACAGTATGTTCCGCCAGAACAACCCACCGAGGCCATCCTATGTGGCGCCTCGTCCACCCACCCAGTTCCACCCAGCTCCACCAAACAACCCAGCTCCACACACTGTTTTCGGAGCCTGTTACAAGTGTGGTCAGGCAGGCCACTACTCTCGTGAGTGTCCCCAGAACCAGCTCCAGCATCAGAATGCTCCACCACGTGCCGGAGGCAACAACAACAACAATGGTCGTGGCAAGCCACCCCAGAAGGTCTACACCGCCAAACCCGCTCCTCCCGCCACTCGTGGACGTGTGAACCAGATCGCCGCTGAAGAGACTAACGACACCACTGACGTCATTCTTGGTACGCTCCCAGTCAATTATGTTCCTACTTCCGTTCTTTTCGACCCAGGAGCATCTCATTCATTCATGTCGGAAAGTTATGCACTTCGTCATGAGTTATCTTTTGTTGAATTGTCCACCCCAATGATTATTCAAACTCCAGGGTCAAGATGGCAAACTAATAGAGTAAGCCATGGTAATCAGATTGCAATTGAGGGTTTAGTATTCCTTGCTTCACTCATAGCCCTCAAGTCTTCAGACATTGATGTCATCCTTGGCATGGATTGGCTATCAAGACAAAATGCCTACCTGGATTGCAAAGGAAAATCCGTGAAACTCACCCACCCTTCAGGCAAAACCGTCAACTACACCTCGCCCAGATCAAGAACCCAAGTGCATTCCTTGAATGTACTTCCCCTTCCCGAACTTGAAGATATTCCGGTGGTTCGTGACTTCCCGGATGTCTTTCCTGAAGAGCTGCCGGGAATGCCACCCGACAGATGTGTAGAGTTTATAGTGGATCTTTCCCCAGGAACCGCACCAATTTCTAGACGCCCATACAAAATGGCCCCACGTGAGTTAGCTGAGCTTAAAACCCAACTAGAAGCTTTGTTGGAGAAAGGCTTCATCCGCCCTAGCTCATCGCCATGGGGTTGCCCCGTTCTGTTCGTAACGAAGAAAGATGGAACAGAAAGGATGTGCGTAGACTATCGCCCGCTAAATTTAGCGACGATAAAGAACAAGTACCCATTGCCCAGGATCAATGATCTTTATGATCAACTTGCAGGATCCTCTGTCTTCTCAAAGATGGATTTGAGATTAGGTTATCATCAAATCAAAATCCGAAACGAGGACATTCCCAAAACGGCTTTTACTACTCGTTATGGTCTTTACGAGTACACCGTCATGTCCTTTGGTTTAACCAATGCCCCCGCCACTTTCTCACGCATGATGAACTCGATCTTCATGGAGTATTTGGACCAGTTCGTCGTGGTTTACCTCGATGACATCCTTATATACTCGAAGAACGAAGAAGAACATGCCGAACACCTAAGGCTGGTATTGATGAAACTTAGAGAGCATCTCCTGTATGCTAAATTCTCCATGTGTGAATTTTGGCTACCAGAAGTGACCTACTTAGGCCACGTAATTTCTGCAAAAGGCATTGCTGTGAATCCCGAGAGAGTTCAGGCCGTCCTTGACTGGACTCCACCTGAATCGGTTAAGCAAGTTAGGAGTTTTCTTGGCCTACCCAGCTATTGCCGTCGCTTCGTCGAGAACTTTTCTAAAGTTGCAAAGCCTCTAACTGAACTCCTCAAGAAAGATAAGAAATTCCTATGGACTCCCAAGTGCGAGGAAAGCTTTCAAGAGCTAAAAAGAAGATTGACTTCTGCACCCGTACTTGCACCTCCAGACACCAAAAAGGATTTTGAGATCTATTGTGACGCATCACGGCAAGGGTTAGGATGCATACTTCTACAAGATCGACATGTGGTAGCTTATGCTTCACGCCAGTTGCGGCCACATGAAGAGAACTATCCTACCCATGACCTTGAAATCGCTGCCGTAGTTCATGCCCTAACAACTTGGCGACATTACCTCCTTGGTAACCGTTGCGAGATTTATTCCGACCACCAAAGCCTCAAATATATTTTCACCCAGCCAGATCTTAATCTCAGGAAAAGACGTTGGATTGAGTTGATAAAAGATTACGACGTAGTAATTTCTTACACCCCAGGCAAAGCCAATGTCATGGCTGATGCACTAAGTCGTAAGTCGTATTGTAACAACCTCATGTTACAACAGTATCAACCACTTCTTCATGAGGACTTTCGCAAGCTCAATCTTGAGATTGTTCCTCATGGCTATCTTTCTACCTTGGTGGCGAAACCAACTCTTGAGGATCAAATCATAGTTGGCCAAAGGCGTGCACGAGGTGTTCGCCGGATCAAAGAGAACATTGCTAGCGGAGTTGCTAAATGTTTCTCCACAGATAGCAAAGGAACGGTATTCTTTGGAAATCGTTTGGTAGTACCTAAGAATAGGGAACTAAGCCAACTCATCCTCAAGGAAGCCCATGACACACCCCTCTCAATTCATCCCGGTAGCACAAAAATGTACCGAGATCTACACCAGAGATTTTGGTGGACTAGGATGAAGAGAGACATTGCTCAATTTGTTGCCGAATGTGATGTTTGTCGTCGCATTAAGGCAGAACATCAAAGACCTGCTGGTACACTTCAACCTTTGTCTATTCCCGAGTGGAAATGGGACAAAGTCGGTATGGACTTCATCACTGGCTTTCCAAAAACCCAGAAAGGAAACAATGCCATCTTCGTTGTCATAGATAGGCTTTCCAAAGTTGCTCACTTCCTTCCGGTTCGCGAGTCTATAGCTGCTAGCCAGTTAGCGGACTTGTACGTCTCTAGAATTGTATCCCTTCATGGTGTTCCTTTGGAAATCAATTATGATCGCGGTAGCCTTTTCACCTCTAGATTTTGGGGAAGCTTTCAGAATGCTATGGGAACTCATCTCTTCTGTAGTACAGCTTTCCATCCTAAGTCTAGCGGTCAAGTCGAAAGGGTTAACCAAATTCTTGAAGACATGCTCAGAGCTTGTGTTATCTCATTCGGAAAGAATTGGGAGAAGTCTCTTCCATTTGCCGAATTTTCTCATAACAATAGTTTTCAATCTAGTCTGAACATGGCTCCTTTTGAACTCCTATATGGACGATGGTGTCGAACACCTTTAAACTGGTCAGAAACCGGTGAAAGACAATTCTTTGGACCAGACATGATCAAGGAAGCAGAAGAGCAAGTTCGCATTGTTCGTGATCAATTGAAAGCAGCCCAGTCTCGTCAGAAAAGCTACTATGATCGTCATCATAGGCAAGAGAGCTACAATCTGGATGAGAAGGCTTACCTTCGGGTTACTCCTCTGAAGGGAACCCAACGTTTCGGTATCAAAGGCAAGTTGGCCCCACGTTACATCGGACCTTTCCGCATTATTGCTAAACGTGGAGAAGTTGCCTACCAACTTGAACTACCCCCGCACCTCTCCCGAGTACACGATGTATTTCATGTGTCCCAACTCAGGCGTTGCTTCAAGGACCCCATCCGCGAAGTCGACCATGAAACGCTTGATCTCCAAGATGACCTTTCTTATCGAGAATACCCCACTCGTATTCTTGATTCCGTAGAGCGTGTCACTCGTCGTCAGAAGAGTAGGTTTCTGAAAGTGCAATGGTCACACCACTCTGAAAGAGAAGCTACGTGGGAAAGAGAAGACCGTCTCACTGCCGAGTACCCCACCTTCCTCCCGCAGACTTCTGACTCTCGGGACGAGATTCTGTTGAGTGGGGGCGAGTTATCAGAACCCTCTGTTAGGTAATGTGCTAGGATCAAAGTAACCTTGCATCATGTCAAAATTTCAAAAGAAATCTTTGAAATCAACTTCAAAATCAAAATGGGAGAAGGAAACACCCCCCAGATGAATTAATTCAAAAGGCCAGATAAAAATCTTCTCCAAAATTTCATGTTAGATTTTTGAATGGTCTTATAAATGAGTGTGATCACATATCAAGTGATGTGGGACCCACCCCATGCTCATAGATTTTTCAAATATTCAAACAGTGCCTTGGAATTAAAGAAATACCCCTATTTGATTTAAGATTCAAATTATTTGAATTTTAAAAATGTTGAAACTTTATAAGTGGCCAGTCTATATTATTATGAGACCACGTAAAAGTTTTCAGCATTTAATAAAATGATTTGGTACTTTTACCAAAGTCAAAACAAATTTACAAAAAAGAAAGGAAAGATTAAACAGAAGAGATTAAGAAAAAGGCTTACCTCTCGCCAGGGGTGAGGCCCACCTTTCCAGCCGGCCCAGCTCACCAGGGGAACTCCCCTGTCGTCTTCCCCGGGCACGAGCACACAGCTGCGTGCCCGACATGCCGTGGCCGTCGCGGTGGCAGCTCCACAGCGACCCCCCTGCCTCCTTCTCGCCGCCTGCGTGTTCTGGAGAAGCCCAGGTCACTTTCCCCTCCTTCCTCGCCCTCCAGTTCGTCCTCCCCACGAAGAACAGCGGCGCACCCGTAGCCTAGCCGGAGCGCAGCCGTGCGGACTCGCGGCCATCGACGTCGAGGAGCCAAGCCAAGGTGTCCAGGGAGTTCGTCGTCGTCATCTTCATCGACCTGCGAAAGGAATCGGAGACGGACGCCTCCACGAGCTCGCTAGCTTAGTCGTCATCATCGCCGGCCGCCGTGGATCGACTTCGAATTCCGGCAACTCCAGCGCCTCCCCGAGCAATCCACCACTCCAGATAGATTCAGGGTGAGCTCACAAGCGAAACCCCTCTTTCTTCCCCCTCGATTGCTTCCTCTAGCCGGATCCGCCATGGGAACCCGAGCACCTCGCCGCCATGGTCGTCGTCCTCCTCGCTCCAGTGCTCGTCATGAACCCCTAGTGCACGCGTTTGACTCCTGCACGTACTAGCGTTCGAACAAGCCCCGAATCGACTCCAACCGTGCACCACAACGACGACTGCGATCTCGCCGTGGTTCTGTCGCCGCCAAGGTCGAAGCAGTCGACGAACGCGACCTTCCCGGCGACGTACAAGTGGTGCTTTCGACGCGGCTCTTCACGGGATTTCGAACGGTGGTCTCGGCGCAGACTTTGGAGGCCAGGAGAGGAAGATCGAGCAGCGCCGCCGTGACTCCAGTCGCCGGCGTTTAGCCGCCGGCGTGTCAGCCCAAAGCCCCCCTATTAATTACTCGGCTAATGACCCCCTGGGTCACTGACCAGTGGGCCTAGTGGCTTAATTAAGCCACTGGATTAATTTAACCCACGGTTTAATTAATCCAGCCACTGACAGGTGGGCCCCCATGTCAGTCCCCCCCCCTGACGCCAGCTTGACGTCAGCCTGACACAGTAAATCGATTTAAATGAATTTCCAGAGATTATTTGAATTAAAAGAATTCCAGAAATTCCAGAAAATACCCCAAACTTTGTAAATTCATAGAAAATTCATATTAACTCCAAATTGGACAAATAATATATGAAAAATGATCAGGAGAAAATTATCTTTCCAAATATGCAACTTTCAACTCTGTTTGAGTTGAATTTAAAATGTGATCAGTAGCATTTGCTATTTGATTTAAATGGAATTAAATCAAATTCAGATCAAATATTTTTGCAACTTGAACCATGGCAACATGCTACATTTCAATCACACATCAGAGGCATATCATACACATTTCCCAAAAGGTTAACAAAACTATTCGAATAGCCGCGTCCGCGGTTATGGACTGCTTGGAAAGCTTAGCTTGATTATTAGACAAGTTGAACTGGATACTTCTAAAACACACCAAGATAAGTGTGAGTGCTATGGCGTGCTTTCTCGTGGGGAAGTCGAGGAAGGCACCATAGTGGTGTAATTGGTTGGAGAAAGTAGTGGACTCATGTACGCTTCTTACCTCAAAGTCTGGTACTCGTAGTTCAGGATTAGCCAAGTCAAAGCTGGCACTTCTGCAAGTGAACCCCACCTCCCATTACCTTGATACATGTGCATGAGTAGTATAGCTCCTATGTAAGTCTTGATGAGTACGACTTTGTACTCACGTTTGCTTAATCTATGTTTTAGATGATGCCACTGACCCCGAAGGTGGCTTCTTCATCGAGCTGGACGACTGAAGACGAACTAGTCTAGTCCCAGTCAGACGACTGGTTCCCTCGTGGAGGGCTTGTGTTTAAATAAGGCTTCTTAAGACATTTGTTAAACTTGTCTGTACTCAGACATAATTTGCTTCCGTTTGTGTTGTAATGTTGGATCACATGTTTGTGATCTCTGTTTGCACTCTATAAGAGTTATCAATAAAAATGTACACTTTGTAGAGAATTGCAATGGTACCTGCTGTTCATACAAGGCATGTGTGCTGCGTGTATGTTTATAACATGCATGTCTTTGTATGGGTTTTCGAGACCTTAGTTGTGTTCTTGCTGGCGGTCTTTCATACACCAAGTGGCCCTTAGATGTGCGCAGCTTGGGGCATCGCGATGCGATTGTTCGAGACTCCGTCTCGTGCACACTTTGTGGTATGATCGAGCCCGCCCTAGACCCCGACTAAGTGATCGGGCTGGAGTAAGTCTATGTAAGAGTTTTGAGATAGTCGATAGTATGGTTGAGGCGACTTGTCTTTGAATATGGGAGTTCACCACCCATATCATTAGACTTGTGTGCGGACGATGAGGACCCATCTCAGTTGATCATCCGTCCTGGATGGGATGCCCCTCACGTACGATGCTTTCCGAGAACGTTCTGTGCTTGGCCTTGTCTGCTTAGACAAGTGGGTACGGTTCTCGGCTCTCCATATGACTATATCTTAGCTGTACTTGCATACGCTAACCCCGGGTCCCGACAGAAAGATGAACACACCGATGGTTGTTCGCACCCCGATAGGCCAATGTCGAACCACCATGATGGTGCCCAATACCACCGTTGAAATCGAAGAAGTTGTATTCCACGTGTCCCCCATCATTCTGATGTCTTCCACCATAGACCTCATCCTGGGAATGGATTGGTTGAAAGTCCACGATGCCGCACTGTATTGTGGTACCAAGTCTGTCCAACTTTTTCAACCCTCCGGTGAGATTGTTAACCACACCACCCGGGTTACCCGTGATGCTGAAACACATATCTATATGATGAATGCTTTGAACGTCTCGCCTCTTGAAGGAATTGATCAAGTTCCAGTTGTTTGTGATTTTCCCGACGTCTTCCCAGAAGAACTGTCGGGAATACCCCCGATTAGAGAGGTTGAATTCGTCATCGACTTGAAGCCTGGCACCGTCCCTATTGCCAAGCATCCTTATAAGATGCCACCCCACCACCTCCTTGAACTGAAGAATGAGATCGACACAGCACTCGATAAAGGATTCATCTGTCCTAGTTCCTCTGCTTGGGGAGCACCTTCGCTCTTTGTCAAGAAGAGTGATGGAACGAACCGCTTGGTACAAGATTACCGACCTATCAACCAGGCCACGATACAGAACAAGTACCCACTTCCTCGGATCAATGATCTGTATGATCAACTTGCTGGATCCAAGGTGTTTTCTAAACTCGACTTGAGGTTTGGTTATCACCAAATCCGAGTCCGTGAAGAGGACATTCCGAAGACCGCCTTCATTACTCGTTATGGTTCATACGAGTACACTGTCATGTCCTTTGGCCCGACCAATGCTCCATCCACCTTTTCCCGATTGATGAACCATATATTCATGGAATATCTCGACAAGTTTGTCGTGGTTTATCTAGATGATATCTTAATATACTCCAAGAATGAAGAAGAACATGCTGAACATCTTCGCGTTATACTGGAAAAGCTTCGAGAACACAAACTCTATGTTAAGTACTCTAAGTATGAGTTCTGGCTTCCTGAAGTAACTTACCTTGGTCACGTGATTTCAAAGGATGGCGTTGCCGTCAACCCAGAACGTATCCAGGCTATTCTTGACTGGACTCCGCCCAGGACTGTCAAGCAAGTCCGAAGTTTACTCGGCCTTACCAGCTATTGCCGCCGATTCGTCGAGAACTTCTCCAAGATTGCCAAGCCTCTGACTAATCTTCTTCACAAAGGCGTCAAGTTTGAGTGGACTGATAAATGTCAAGAAAGTTTTCCCCCAGTGCTTGCTCCTCCAGATACTCAGAAGGACTTCGTGATATATTGCGACGCGTCTCGTCAAGGATTAGGCTGTGTCCTAATGCAAGAGCGGAAAGTGATTGCTTATGGCTCTCGTCAATTGCGTTCTCACGAAGAAAACTATCCAACACATGATCTCGAATTGGCAGCAGTAATTTATGCATTGAAGCTGTGGCGACATTGCCTCGTCGGTAATCTTTGTGAGATCTACACTGACCACCAAAGCCTAAAATACTTGTTTACTCAGCCAGATCTGAATCTCTGCCAGCAGAGATGGCTCGAGACCATAGCCGACTACAACATGGGAATTTCTTACACCCCTGGCAAAGATAATGTGGTGGCCGATGCCTTAAGCCGCAAAGCCTACTGTTCTGAACTTGAAGTCAAGATAGAGAAGCCACTTCCGTATGAAGAGCTCCGCAAGTTGAACCTTGAAATTGTTCTGCGAGGACATGTGAATAACCTTGTTGTTGAGCCGGACCTCGACAGCACCATCAAGTGGATACAAACATGTCACTCTGATGTCGAGAAGATCAAGAAGTATATTGCTAGAGGAAAGCCATCATGCTTCACTGTTGCTGATAATGGTACGTTGTATTTCAAGAATCGTTTAGTGGTCCCTAGGAGTAAGCCCAATCTAAACTTGACCCCGCGCATCATGAAAGAAACTCATGATACTCCTTTGTCGATTCACCCTGGTAGTACCAAGATGTACCAAGACCTTCGTCAGCGGTACTGGTGGTCTAACATGAAGCAAGACATCGCTCGATATTTGACGAGTGTGACGTTTGCCGTCGCGTGAAAGAAGAACATCAAAGACCTGTTGGAACTCTGCAACCACTTTCTATTCCTGAATGGAAGTGGGACAAGATCGAGATGGACTTCGTCACTGGTTTTCCCAGATCGCAGAAAGGCCACAATGCTATCTTTGTCGTCATCGACCGCTTCTCCAAGGTTGCCCACTTTCTGCCAGTCAAGGAGACGATCTCTGCTAGTCAGTTAGCAGACTTGTATGTTTCCAGAATTGTGTCCCTCCATGGAATTCCGTTCGAGATCAGTTCAGACCGTGGCAGTATTTTCACCTCAAGATTTTGGGATAGTTTCGAAGAAGCTATGGGCACTCACCTGAATTTCAGCACCGCTTATCACCCCCAGTCGCAAGGACAAGTCGAACGAGTCAATCAAGTGCTTGAAGACATGCTTCGAGCTTGTGTCATTTCATTCGGTAAGCAATGGGAGGAATCTCTTCCATTTGCTGAATTCTCGTACAACAATAGCTATCAAGCTAGTCTCTAGATGGCTCCCTTCGAAGTTCTCTATGGACGTAAGTGTCGAACACCTCTGAATTGGTCAGAAACTGGGGAATGAACCCTCATTGGTCCGGACATTATTCAGCATGCCGAAGATCAGGTTCGTGTTATTCGTGAACACTTGAAAGTTGCTCAGTCGCGCCAGAAGAGCAACTATGATCGCAAGCACAAAGAAATGGTCTATCAACCTGGCGAATACGCGTACCTCCGTGTCACTCCGATGAGAGGCACTCATCGTTTTGGAATCAAAGGCAAGTTAGCTTCTCGCTACATTGGCCCATTCTGTATTCTTTCCCGAAGTGGACCAGTGGCATACCGATTGGAATTGCCACCGAACCTCTCCCAAGTCCACGATATCTTCCACGTGTCGCAACTCCGTTGCTGCTTTAAGGACCCTATTCGCGAAGTGGAACATGATATGATTGAATTGCAGTAGGACTTGATTTATCAAGAACATCCAAGCCGCATTCTCGATCAGTCTGAACGCAAAACCCGCAACAAGACAACCAAGTTCCTTAAAGTTCAGTGGTCGAATCATTCTGAAGATGAAGCCACTTGGGAACGCAAAGATCGCCTTCGTGAAGAATACCCCGATATTTTCCCCTCTACCGCTTAGATTCTCGGGACGAGAATTCCTGTAGTGGGGGAGATTTGTAACACCCTCAGGTCTTGTAACAGTAATCACTACAGTGATTCTTTTTTTAATGCTAATCACTGTTGTTAATCATGCCTTGATCACCTGGGATCAAGTCAAACTCAAAATTCTTTTTGATGAATATTAAAAAAAAGTGATGAATTAAACTTTGTCCAAAAATTATTCAACCACTTTTGTTAAATCACAAATATTCGGTGGACCATGTCCATGTGGGTATGGGAATTTATCAAGCAATAAAATAAATCCAACGAATAAAAAATAGTAGCCTAAAGCCCCCTTTTATCAATGGCATAATTAAATAAAATATTAAATGAATTTAGTTTGCCCCCAAACTTTTTGTGGCACTATTATAAAGTGAAACACTAATATTTGGACCAGATCCACACTTTACAAAAATGCTAGAGTAATTAAAATAATTATACAAAGAAATGAACAGAAAAGAAAAATAAAAGAAAAAAATGAAAAGAACCTAATCTACCCCATGGGCGAAGCCCACCCCCTGCTTCCCCCTGGGCCAACCGGCCCACCTCAGCCCACCCCGCCCCCTTCTTCTTCCTACCGTACAGAGGGGGTCGTGGCACACATCCGCCGGCTCCACGGCGTTTGCCGTCGGCGTGGAGGCAATCCGGCGGCCGGCACGCGCGTATAAGGTCCCCGTGACCCCGCCGCCCCCTGGAAACCCTAACGCCCCGTACCCACTCCATTCCCTCACTCGCGCCGCCCCAGCTACTGCTCGAGCTCCGCCATGGGCGTCGCCGAGCCCCGGCGTGGCCACCGGCCGCCATAGCTCCAGCAGCCATGTCCGGGAGGTGCGCACTTGTTGTCTTCATCGTCCGGAGCCGTGAATTGAAGCCAGGAGCCTCTACAACAGTCGCTACGCCGCCGTTACCCTTCTTCCCTGTCGTCGCGTCGTCGACAAATTCCGCCGCACCGAGTCGCCCCCGAGCCCACTGCTGCACCCCTGCACCTCCTTGGTGAGCCACCTCACCGTTTCCCCCTCTCCTCTCTACCAATTACGCGTCATAGCCCCTCCCCGCCCCCTCTACGCATCGGTCGCCGCCGCGGCCTCTGTCTCCGGCCGGCCTCCCCGGTGCTCGCGCTCACTGGACGCCCGGGCCACACCCGCGCGCGTCCCTCACTCCTGGAGCCACGCCCGCGCCCCTGCTGCCTTGCTCCGACCGCGCCCTGGCCACGCCATGGCCACGCCGTGCGCGCACACGAGCACGCCGACCTCCACTGGTCGTGCCCCCATTGCACTCCCTCCCAGCCTCACCCACGAGCCCGCTCGTGCACGGCCAGTCCGCCCCCGCACCCCTTCGCCGCGGCCTACCTCGCCGGAGTACCCCCTGTCCTCGCCGCCGTGCGGGCTCGCCGCCGGTGTGCCCGGCGTGGGCACGCCGTGGTCTAAACAAAAGTGGTTTGACCCACTGGCTAATCACACCCCCTGTTAATTAACCTGCAAGTTAAAACAATAAGAAAACTAATAGTTAAACAGTAAGTCACTTACAGATGGGCCCCATGCCCTTAAACTAATTAGAGATAATTAATTTAGCTCATGTTAGTATGACACCTGGGCCCCACCAGTCAGTTTAATTATTTAAAAGAATTAATAGAAATTCCAGTCTATGACATGTGGGTCGAGTGATTATTAGATTTAATTTAATTGTTTTATTATGCAATGTGGGGCTGACATGTGGGACCCACTGGTCAGTTCACCAGTCAACCTTACAGGTGGGTCCCCTCTGTCAGGTTTGACCAGTCAACCCTCTGTGGATAATGTTAGGATTTATTAATAAAAGAAAATCTAGAAATTGATTTAAATTAATTTAAATTTGGAAATTCAATATCTTTTAAACCGTAAGTCTGATTCATAAACTTTATACATGAAAATTGATCAGAAAAATATAACGAATACGGATACACTATCTGTATACCAACCAAACCCCTCTAACACAACGAACATCGACATCCCCCCTCCGGACCGTTTGTCCGATAATTGCCCGATACCTAAAACTCTCCGGATGAATTTATTCTGAACACGAAAGTTGTTCAGAATGGATCAACTAACACAGTTACACCATCCACACGCTTGTCGGATGTCCACGACACCTCCGAAATGATCCCTTCCCCCTCCGGACACCCTGCCCGGTAATCACCCGGAGCTGGCAGTTCATCCTCGGGTGAATTCCCGCTCCGAGCATAACACATTGTACGGCGTTAGAACACCGTTAACATTGCTTACGTCATCCATTCATCTGTTTGCTATGATTGCTTTGTATTTACTGTTTCTTCCCCCCTTTATTCTCCGGTAGACCCCGCTACTACCGTCGACTACACTGCTGCCGGGTACGACTACTTCGTCGACGACCCTGCCTCTGCTGTCGTGCTTCCAGGCAAGAAGAGCCATTCTCTTCCCCAGATATCGCTTATGTTTTCCGTTCTCTCTTGCACTAGGCATTGTTACTGCTGCTGCTATGATTACAATCCTATTCAATTGCATAGCCTGCTTTTTTCGCCCCTTGATGTACCTTCCTTTATCCTATGCTGCCTACTTTAACTATGTATTATATTCAGCAGTGAGTCCTGTGCATTGTTAGCTAGGACTAGATAGCGGGCCGTGACAACTCAGGGGAGTGAACACGGATACAATATATACAACTGCACAAGTACGGTACAATGCAGACACCGTCTAAGGCCCCCTAGCTCGGCTCTGCGCGAGCGGTATTGCGTCGGGAACGACAGGGAGGGTACGACCGACGTTACTGGCGTGCTTGGCCCCTGCTCGTATCTCGCGAGAGTTACCAAACTACGAAAAGTCGAGCTCTACCAAGAGTAAACGTGAGACAAGGTAAGGAGACGGTTCACCTTGTTGGTAACTGCAGTGACTTGGTGGGACGACAGGGCAGGCACCGATGTACTGGTGGTCCTGACTGCTGTCGTTGACCGCGGGTCAGTTAAGTCGAGGCAACGATAACGGTTGTCACGCAGGTTAATTAAAATGCTAAATGGTTCGGTGGATGACTTGAGAGGCCGCAAAGGCCTGTACGCACTACCTTAACGTGGGATAAGGAGTTATGGGCTCCCCTGCGTCGTAGCTTGTCCGAAAGCTCTTTAGACGTCAGCAGTACCGCGGCCTGCGCCGGGAAGTGGTGTCTTCTTCGTCCGGACGGTGTGTTTTTGGATTTGCTTTTGCTTCAACGGCCAGCCACGCACCGTGCAGGAGCGTGCAAGGGTCAGGGTCCTAGACCCCTTGTCGCATAGGATATAGTACGGCGGATGGCCTCTCTGTTGAGCCTAGGATGGGCTGCGTCGTGTCGGATAGCCTCGGTGGGGCGTTCCCTAACAAGGTTCACGCCACCCTGGAGATCCGAGCGTGCAAGTTGAACAGTAGTGCACCCCTGCATGGAGTTTAATCTATTCAAATAGCCGTGTCCACGGTAACAGGACGCTTTATGCTGAAGCTGGATCTTACCACTACAAACTACTACTATTAAACTGTATGGTTCCGGGTTTTCTTCCTCGCAGGGAAGTAGGGGAGGGGAACTCGGAGGCATTATTATTATTAATCATTACAACTTATATTATACATTGTTGCAGCAACTTCTGCTTCATTGCTATTTTATGGTTTATATAAATTGTTGGTTGTTTCTCTTCTCATGCTGCAAGACATCGTCAGAAGATGTTACTCTTCGATAGGCCTAGCTTCTTACCCTTATTCTGATTTCTACCTTGCAGTCCACTATATATAGCCTCCCCTTTCCATTTGATACAAATGCATAAATACTTAGTAGAAGACGTAAGACTCGCGGGTATGCTAGATACTCACCCTTGCTTTATTTCCCCTTTATGTTTGCCTGATCGGCCGATGTAGTCGACGTTGGAGCCCAGGAGCAGGAGTACCCCGGAGGCGGATACTACTACGTCGAGACCCCCGCTGACCAGGACCATGAGTAGTTTCGGAGGCTCCCAGGCAGGAGGCCTTGCCTTTTCGATCTGTATCTATGATGTTATTTGTGCTAGCCTTCTTAAGGAAAAACTTGACTAACTATGTATGTACTCAGATATTATGGCTTGTATAACTTATGTATTTGGGTCCGTGTGACCCCTTATCTTGTAACTTATTGGTTTATCCTTTTGTGTTTAGTGTTGCGCTGTGATATTATCACGTGGCACCCTAATCTCAGTCGTGTGCCCTGCGTGTATGATTACTGTACACGGATTGATTTTGGGGGCGTCACAGCTCATCACCTGGGCCTTGAGTCCATTGACCTTGGTTCTCCGGGCTTGCTGGTTTTCAGGAGTCATTGGCGCAGCTAAGGCTTCATCCAAGGCGTTTAGGGCATCTGGGAGGACTTCTGCTCCTGTAAGAACTTCTGGTTGTTCCCTATCCGGATTAGGAGCCGTGTGGTGAGTCGTTTCCACATTCCGGTTTTGCGCTGCACCTTGAGCTGGTTGTCTTCCCTGCTCTTCGGTGCCTGCCACGAACACTATCACGCAATATGGGGGCTCGTACTATGGAAAGTCAGGGTTGTATTCAGCTACTCCCGTGCCGAGTCTGTTGCTTCCGGCGGATCGGATGGAGCCAGTATCTGAGAATCTTGTTTCACTGGGGTGTGAGTTAGCGTCAGATGTTTCTCCCGTGGTGTTGGGCATCAGAGACTCGACGGAGCGTGCTGACTCCGGAGATCCAGTGATGAACCCGACAAAGATGTGCCTTGAGCCGACGTTTTGCTGACTCGAGGTTTCCAGTGGGACTTCAGGATCCGGCACTGGCTCGGATCCGTCCGTTTTCCCAATGAAGATATGAATAGATCCGATCGGGACCCGATAACCGGATTCGACGGAATCGGCGTCAGGACCCCAAGTGAAATCATCGATGCAGAGCTTTCCGCGCCGGCTCCTGGTGATTCGTCCCGTCACGAATCCTTCCATGCCTTGCAGAGCTCCCCTTAGAATCTCAACACCTGTGAGCACAGGCCCCACGGTGGGCGCCAACTATCATGGGGAAGTCACGGCAGATGTCCGTAGAGTTGGACTTATCATGGGACCTTTGCTGCGAGGTGAATTCGAGGAGAGAATCGACATAGGCACAGGACTCAGCGAGTTACCCAGGTTCGGCCCCGTCGGTGCGGTAAAGACCTACTCCTGCTTTTTGACTATAGGGGGATCGAATCCTCAATAGGAAGAGTTGATCGTATCGATTACAGTGATGATGTTTTGCAACCTCAGTCTCGTGGAGATCTAGGCTATGGAGCGAGTTGTCTAATCCTGGCTTGGGGTAAGTTCTGCCTCTGGCTCCCGTGGTCCTCGGCTTATAAAGGTGTCGGGTCCCGGGATTCCTAGATTCCGACTCCTACAAGATGTGGAGTTCTATTCTACTTTACAAGTTTTCTACGTGCTATACAAGGTAAGTCGAATTCCTTCTAGGTCTTCAATCTTCACGCTTGGCACGTCAGGCTCCTGGTCGGGTCTTCTTTGTGGGCCTTCATATGTAAGTCGGCCCGGAGGTTCCTAATGTCGGGTCTATGGGCCTGATCCATCCCCCCGACACCTTCCTCGACGCATACTCAGAATACAATCAGATCAGTATGAAGGTAGAAGACGAAGAGCACACCTCGTTCATCACCCCCTATGGAGTATTCTGCTACCAAACAATGCCCTTTGGCCTAAAAAATGCGGGAGCCACGTACCAGCGGATGATGCAAGCATGCTTGAGAGACCAGATTGGCAGGAACGTCCAGGTCTATGTAGGCAACATTGTCATCAAAACCTACAACGCAAACACGCTACTCAACGACCTCCGCGAGTCATTCGCGGCCCTCAACAAGTACAGGATCAAGCTGAACCCCAAAAAATGTGTGTTCGGCGTCCCAGCCGGAAAATTACTCGGGTACATGGTCTCTGCCCGAGGAATCGAAGCAAACCCCGAAAAGGTTCAAGCAATCGCCAAGATGCAAAGGCCAACCAACATCAGAGGAGTACAATAACTCAAAGGAAATCTCGCTGCATTGAGCCGGTTCATCAGCAGGTTAGGCGAAAGGATTCGACGGTTGTGAACTCAACTACATCCCCAGAGCAAATAATACAGAAGCCGACGAACTCGCGAACATCGGATCGACTCGAGAAACAATACCACCAGGCGTTTTCCTCGAGAGCATCAACCAGAGATCAATAAAAGCAAAGCCAGCGGAACCCAAGATAGTCGCAGAGGAAGATGACACAAATGAGCCAGCACAGGTGGTAGCAACGAGCGCAGCTGGCGGCGCAAACAACCAGGCAATCGAAGTCGAAGAACCAGCAGTACTCGAAGACCCGGCCAGGGCAAGACCCTTCCTTCGATTCCTAGTCGAAGGCACTCTACCACAAGACGTCACAGAAGACCGACGCATCAGTCGACGATCTAAAGCATCCACAGTAATCAACAGAAAGCTCTACAAGCGCGGCATTTCTCAGGTCCACCAAAAGTGTATAGACGAAGAAGACGGCAAATCCCTACTACTCGAAATTCACGAAGGCACTTGCGGGCATCATGCCAACAGTCGAGCACTCGTGGAAAAAGCCTTTCGGGCAGGATTCTACTGGCCGACCTCCATGAGAAATGCAGAGGATATCGTACGGCGCTACATCGCCTTCCAAAAATTCGCCAGCAGGCCACACGCCCCAGCATCGGAACTCAAAACCATACCGTTATCATGGCCATTCACCACATGGGGACTCGACATGGTAGGCCCACTCAAGAAATCCTCAAAAGGAGGAAGAACACACCTACTGGTCGCGGTCGACAAGTTCACCAAATGGATCGACGCAGTACCAATCACTAGCTCAACAGCCCTCACGGCAGTCAACTTCATCAAATCAATCATCTTCAGATTCGGAGTACCGCACAACATCATCATAGACAATGGCACAAACTTAATAGCAACAGAATTCCAAAACTTCTGCCACGAGCTTTGAATAAAAATCAACTACGCATCAGTCGCACACCCGCAGTCCAACGGCCAAGTGGAGAAATCCAACGTTCTAGTATGCGGAGGAATAAAAAAGCGACTCCTAGCACCACTAGAACAAGCCGCAGGAAATTGGATAGAGGAACTTCCCGTAGTACTATGGAGCCTGCGCACCACCCCAAAAAGCTTAACCCAGTATACACCCTTCTTCTTGGTATACGGGGTAGAAGCGGTACTACCGCACGACTTAAAATTCGGAGCACCCAGAATCCCAGGGTACGAAGAGGAAGAGGCAGAAGAAGCGCTGCAGAACGACAAATACATAGCAGACGAAGCACGGGACACAGCCATCACAAGATCTGTAGGATACCAGGACAAATTACGCACATATCAAAGAAGTCGTCTGTGGACCAGAATGTTCAGCAAAGGAGACCTCATGCTACGGCTGATACAGGAAAAAGTGCACAAACTTACCCCACAATGGGAGGGGCCGTTCATCATCTCGGAAGTCATAGGAGGAGGAGCATACAGATTGAAGAACCCAAATACCAATGAGGACGTGGGAAATCCATGGAACGTAGCGAACCTACGCCTGTTCTACCCATAGTCCTCTAGGCATTATCACAGACATCGGCAGCAACACCGATCGGCAACCCATGTAAAATTCGAAGGAATAAAATAATGTTTCCCAAAGCATCTTACTCAAAAGCAATCGGGGGTCCGAACCTAAAACTCCCCCCGAGAGATGCTATCTTCGCTCACGCGACTTTTACTAAAAAGCACTCGGGGGCTCGAGCCTAAAACTCCCCCCGAGAGACGCTATCTTCGCTCACGCAACCTTTACTAAAAAGCACTCGGGGGCTCGAGTCTAAAACTCCCCCCGAGAGACGCTATCTTCGCTCACGCGACCTTTACTAAAAAGCACTCGGGGGATCGAGTCTAAAACTCTCCCCGAGAGACGATATCTTCTCTCACGCGACCTTTACTTGAAAGCACTCGGGGGCTCGAGCCTAAAACTCCTCCTGAGAGACGCTATCTTCGCTCATGCGACATAACTTAAAAGCACTCGGGGGCTCGAGTCTAAAACTCCCCCGAGAGACGCTATCTTCGCTCACGCGACTTTTACTTAAAAGCACTCGGGGTCTCGAGAATACAAACTCTCCCCGAGAGACGCTATCCTCGCTAAAAACGTGACCTTATCTACAACCATCGGGAGGCCAGAGCGCAAGACTCCCACCAAAACAAAAAATCCGGCAAAGAAAGTCGCATCGAAAAGTGCACGGTTCTTTAGTCCACCCGATCGCAAGCGATCACCTAAAGACTCGGGGGCTACTCCCATCGGGAGCGCTGAAGCGCACCCGATCCAAACTTGGAAAAATACAAAAACAGCAACAAACCAGTGAGATAAAAATTCATAAAGCCTACGCTTGATTCTACAAATCAAATGCAGCCTTGGGGGCTACTCCCATCGGGAGCGCTGGCGCGCATCCGCGAAGACAATTTCATTACAATGGAGTCGAAGACAATTTCATTACAACGGAGTCGAAGACAATTTCATTCCAAAGGAGTCGAAGACAATTTCATTACAAGGGAGTCGAAGACAGACATTACAAAGGAGTCAAAGACAATCATTTCATTAAAAAGAAGTCGAAACAATAGTTGCCGCTACAGAAGGACCCGTGAAACTACAAGATGGGCTACATTCAACTTCTACATGTATGCTCATGCTGAGATAATTGGAACTTTCGTGCCACAACCTGACGGGCATCACCACAGACAAAGTAGCAACCCAGTCCGTGAAGAAGAAGGTCGCCGTCCTGCAATTCTACAAGGTTCCTCGCTGACGAGGATCAACCTTGGCAAATCCTAGGGTTAGGTACCCTAGGTTTCGTGTAGGAGGAAAGACAGCGATGTGGCCTACGCGTTGGTAGGATTCGGAGGTGACAAGCGACACATGGGGCACAATTTACCCAGCTTCAGGCCCCCGAAGGGAAAACCCTACATGCTGCTTGTCTGATCTTGTATTGATGATGATGTACAGAGGTGTCGTGAGGGCTTTGGTGGAGAGAGATATGTCTAGTTCTATGCGTGGGGGTTTTGGTGATGGGTTGTGATCTTGATGGGTTGGGATCTGTCTAGAGAGGTGCCCCTGCCTCGCTTTATATAGATATCCAGGTAGGGTTTTACAAGAGTCCTAGTCGACTACTAATATGAGTCCTTGTCTTGCGCCTCAAGTCTTGGTCTTCATGTCTTACTCCGTCATGTCGGTGTCCACGAGTGGGCCCTTGGTGGGCCGCCAGCCATGACACGCACCAGGTACCCTCACGTAGAGGAGTCGTGGGGGTATCCCCTCGTCAGTAGCCTACTGACGCACCGCTTGACGACCGGCTTGACGTCCAGTTCATCCTTAGAACTAGAAGAGCAAACACCATCGGCCGAGGAATCAGCCAAAGACGAAGACACGGGAGAAGCAGGCGAACCACCACTCGAGCCATCGGAATTGCCACTGCTTGTTTCCTCCCAGTATGGATCCAGACGATTGCCACCGGCATCAAATGCACGGATAATAATAGTATCTTTGTTGTCAAAACGACAGCAAGGGCTATCTCCGTCGCGCAGATTCAACCGACGAGAAAACGCCCTCCAGCCAGACCCAAGGAAAATCAAGGATGAATTATCAACTTCCAGCTCCACCCAAGAAGAAGAAGGAGCGCATCCGTGAAGACGGAGCCAGAAGCCCCTCAAGTTACGCTCAAAAGCAATGGAGGCAAACGAGAATGGAAGAGGAATCTGGGCAGCATTCCGGCTAAGAACACACAAAAGAAAATCATAGCGCTAAAAACCCTCTTCCATGGAGGAAGAAGAAGAAGGCACCAACGTGGTACCATGACGCCCACCGCGTGAAGAACGAGGCGTGCTGCCACCACAACCAAGGCGGCCACGACCTCGCCCAGCCACACCACCGCCACGCTTGGGTGCCATATGAAGAACAAGCAGAAGAGAAAGATGTGAAGAATGAATGCACAGAACATGCAAACCAAAGGAGATATTTATAACACAATCCAAGGGTAAACCAGGAATACACGAAGAAGCCCAGGTGGCACCATCATTAAATCAAAGACCAAGCGCGAGGGGCGTTACGAATTCCAAGACAAGATACTTTCACACAGTCAGCACTATTTAAAAGACGCGTCAAATCTTGCTTGTTTCCCAAACAAGCCTTGGAAATCCAACAGGCACCAGGCAGCGCGGCGCCCAAGTCATCATCATGACTGGCTAGAAGACGAGACGGTTCGAAGGCTAAAACGTCATCTTTGGTCATCAAAAATCATGCCAATACTTATCAAAGCATCATATCAAGAAAGGAAGGATCAGGATACAAGGGAAAGGAAAACGACAGCAAAGGCTACTTATCTCTTGGGGCAAATTTTCTGATTCCAGAAAACTCTTACTCCCATCAGGAGTACCTTTATTAGAGGACGGGTGCTCCCTCACCCGGAAAGCAAAGATGTGCTCGAGTAATCACTCGCACCAGCAGAAACAACATAATCTCAGAGCTCGGGTGCTCCCTCACCCCGAAGATAGTAAAGCATTCGAGTGACTACTCGCAAAAAAGACTTAGCAATTCAATAACATGACTTACTCGCGCACTCGACGACATTCCGAGTGGGTGCTTTTTTATTTTCCTCGCTTGAGTTCATTACAAACTCCACGAGTGACTGCTAAATAGCTCACTTGATTGTTTATTCCAAGTGGGTGCATCGCTAACCAGGCTCCGTGCCTCAACAAAAACAATTATCCCTGGGCTACGACACACTGTACCCAGATGCCACGCAAGCTTAGCGTGTAGGTAAGACCCCGCTGCGCAGAATGGCCGGGTCGGGACTTGCCGCAGAGCGATTTCATTCCCGACCTTTTCCATGCGCTCACATGATAGAAAGAGCCAAGAGGACGCGCTCAGGCTATGTGCTTAGACTGGTAGCAATTTATCCCATAAGACCTGCAGCGGCATGACTTTGCTTGACACCGGTCATTCCAAGTTCATGTCAAGGACGTGAGCTTGATTGGGCTACTCCGGTATTTTCCACTAGCGCAATTCACCAAGGGTCGACCAGTCGACTCCTTGGGCCCTTTCGGCTTAGCAATCCCTCGAAACAGATATTGTCATGGCTTAAAACTTCCAGCGACCCGTGGCGATGCCGCGCCTACAGACAATAAAGAGTTGACGAATTCGAGTCCCTGCGTGACTCTTCGAGTCCCCCAGGCACTCGGGGGCTACTGACAAGGGGGTGACCCCACGACTTCTGCGTATGAGGCTACCCGGTGCAATTAAATACAGAAGGCCCGCTAGGAAGCCACGACAGGCCCACGACTGGCCCGACCAAGTGCCGACGTAGGAGTCCGCGACTAGTTTGGAAGGCACAACTTGACGTACAAGGCAAGACTAGAACTAGGAAACTATCTTTGTAACCTAGTACGGACTCCCTGAGACCTAGCCTAGTATATAAAGGCTGGGAGGGGAGACGTCCAGATCAATCTAATACACATCTACTCGTCTAGCCTTGCGAGAACTCGCCTTGGCCTCCACTGTAATCGCCCCCTCACGCAATAATATCGAGCAGGAAGCGCTTCTCCTGTTAGCCGACGAGCATCGTCCAACCTGTGCCTTCTCTATGACTAACCCAGGGTCCCTGACCATGGGATTTGCCAGGGCTGATCCCCGTCAGTGCCATTGTATAAACGTTGCGTAAGCGAGAGAACCTCAGAGGAGAGGGTGAGTCCGCGCTCGAGCCCTCGAGTGCCAATATAACATCGCGTAAGCGAGAGAACGCCTCGGAGGAGAGGGTGAGTCCGCGCTTGAGCCCCTGAGTTTCAATGTATAAACGTCGTGTAAGCGAGAGAATGCCTCAGGGGAGAGTGTGATTCTGCGCTCGAGCCCCCCAGTGCCAGTGGCCTGGAATTGGGGAAACACATGTTTTATTACTTCTGTTTTGTACATGAGTAGCCTATGGGAAGTTCTGCTAGTACCGAGAAAGTGGTGGGACGAAAGTAGTCGCAGGCAATCTTATGGGTAGAAGAGGCAGAAGTTTGCCATGTTCTACGGGTTGCGCGCGTCTTCGCCAGTCTTGGGGTTCTTTAGTTTCTAAGCTCCTACTCCGATTACTTCTGAGATTATGTAGGGTCCTTCCCACTTTGGGTCGAGCTTGTGAACTTTTTCCTGCGTTAGCCGCAGGACGAGGTCTCCTTCATTGAAAACTCTTGTGCAGAGTCGACTTCTCTGATAGGAGCATAGTATATCCTGATACCCTTCTGATCATGCTAGAGATGTGTCTCTTGCTTCATCTGCCATGTCCTTGTCATCTTCGAGTGCGTCTTCTGCTTCTTCTTCCTCGTACCCAAAGACACGTGGAGCACCGAACCTGAGGTCGTGTGGGAGTACTTCCTCTGCTCCATACACCATGAAGAAAGGAGTGTATTGGGTTGAAGTGTTAGGTGTGGTGCACAGGCTGCAGCGGACGGCAGGAAGTCCTTATATCTGCTTACCTGCGGCTTGCTCGAGTGGTGCGAGGAGCCGCTTTTTGATGAGACCGCATACTAGCCTGTTTGCCTTCTCGACTTGTCAGTTGGACTGCGGGTGCGCGACTAATGCATAGTTGATCTTGATGCCCAGTTCCTGGCAGAAGTTCTGGAACTCTGCTGCTATGAAGTTTGTGTCGTTGTCGGTGATGATGTTGTGCGGCACACATAACCAGAAAATGATTGACTTGATGAAGTTTACTGCCATGAGGGTTGTCGAGCTGGTGATTGTCACCGCTTCGATCCATTTGGTGAACTTGTCGACTACTAGCAGGAGGTGTGTTCGACCGCCCTTTGAAGATTTCTTGACTGGGCCCACCATATCGAGACCCCATGTTGCAAAGAGCCAGGATAGTTGTATGGTTTTGAGCTCTGATGCTGGTGCATGAGGCCTTCTAGCGAATTTCAAGCAGGCGGCAGTGTCGCACGATGTCTTCTGGGTTTCGCATGGCAATTGGCCAGTAAAAACTTGCTCAGGAAGCTTTGGCCACCAAGGCGCGGCTGCTCGCGTGGTGTTCGCAGATTCCTTCATGGATCTCGAGCAGTAGTGTCTTGCCATATTCTTCCTCGAGGAATTTTCAGAGGACTTGGGAGATGATGTGCTTGTAGAGTTGCCCGTTGATTATGGTGAAGGCCTTGAATCATCAAATGATGCGTCGTGCCTCCGTGATGTCTTGCGGCAGGATGACATGTATCAGATATTTGAGGAAAGGTCTTGTCCATTGATACGTCCAAAAAGTATCTATAATTTCTGCTTTCTCCATGCCTCTTTTGTGTTATATTGCTATGATATTGATGAACTTCCATACACTTTTGATCATATTTGGAATAACCTATTAACTCAGTGCACCCCAGTGCCAGTTCCTGTTTTCTGCGGTTTTTCTATTTCAGGTTTCCCCCATATTAAAAGTGCTCCAAAAATTCGGGAAAATCCAATAAAAATCAGCGCAAAAGAAGCTTCGGGAATCACCGAGGGGGTGCCAGAGGGGACCCACCAGGGCCCCAAGCGCCCTCCCGGGGCTCCCTAGGGTGGGGCCGCGCCAGGGGGGCGCCTGGACCCCTGGTGGCCCCCCTGGCTGCCCCCCTTCGCCTATTTATTCCTCGTGACGAGAAACCCCCATGACGGGAACCCTTTTTCGCGATCTCTCCTCTGTTCCGCCGCCGCCGCGCTTCCAAGATCGGGAGCACCAGAATACCTCTTCCCGGCACCCTACCGGAGGGAGGAACCACCTCCGGGAGCTTCTCCACCACCATGGATGCTTCCCGGATGAACCGTGAGTAGTCCACCTTGGACCATGGGTCTATGATCAGTAGCTATGTGATGTTCTCCTCCCCTCTTTGTTCTTCATGGATTAGACCTCGTGAGATGCCCTACATGATCGAGGCACATATGTAATATTTCTGCAGTTGCTATGCTGAGTTTGCTGGGTTCCGATGGATTATGAGATTATGTTCAGATTGTGTTTGACTAATATATTTGATTCTCCTCTTTTATATTTATGTTCTAGAGTAATTCTTGCATGTTCTCCGTTGCTGTTTATTGCTTTGGCCAAGTAGTAGGTAGTGACTCCAAGAGGGAGCGTTATGCATGATTGTGGGTTCATGCCCCCTGATGACTAGCTTGAGAGACAGAAACATGAGTCTAGGGGATTGTTTACTTTACGCAAAGTTCTTTAATGCAGTTCTCCGTTGCTTTGAGTTTACACTTTGGGTGGGATTCGCAACTTAATACAAGAAAGATGTTCTGGATAGATATCTCAAGGTGGATGATTAGTAGGTAGATGCAGATGGATTTCGGTCTACTTGTCTTGGTGTACCGCCCATGCTTTTGAGCCTCTTCCTTTCTTTATAGCATAATTAGCATTGGTTTGTGCACATAATCATGTCAATTGCCTAGTTGTAATTTGTTTACCTCGCATGGCTATTTTATCGTCTTTTGGGAGAGAGACATCCATAGTGAACATCATAGGACCCCGGTACATATTTCCAATACTGTTTACACCCACTATCAATTTACTGCCTTATTTACTTTTCCATTTCTATCACTATTATTATTATCCCATGCATTTTATCCTTTGTAAACAACAAGGCCGGAGGAATTCACAACACCTCTGTATTCGTTGGGAAGCAAAGTTATTTGTTGTGTGTGCAGGTCCAGGTGAAGTTAGCAACCTCGGTTGTAAACGGCGTCATTGTTCACTTCACCACCTTCTTGTATCTGTTGGAGTCCTACTGGTCGACACTCAACCTTAGCATCTTCGCTAAGGGAAACTTGTTGTTGTCTACATCTCAACCTTCCACTTTGGGTAACCAACGAGGGACGAGAATTCATACAATCAAAACAATTTCTGGCGCCGTTTCCGGGGACTCCGCACTTCAAGATAGGGGAGTTGCACACTATCTTTTATCTTTGCTTTTTAGTCTTGTTAGTTTACCTTTCAGTTTTTGCTTTAGTGTCCTTTATCAAAAATCCAAAAAAAATAGTATGTCTAGTTCCTTACTTGCCAATCAATGTCTGACTTCTTTGAAACCAGATCTTATTGGCATGGAGGATTCACTGAGGATCAACAAAAGTGGTACAAGGAACACCGCTTGTCTTAAAAGGGGATACACTTATGGAAACAAATACACCAGTTGTACGAGTATGCTAGAAACTTGTGCTCAATATATAATATATCTTTCTGCAGGGATGAATCTTGTTGCTTTATGAGGCACAAACACCTTTCTTTCCAATGTGAGTACAATGATGATGAAACCTTAGCTTCTTATGCTAAGGGAAACTATGATTTTTATGATGCAGAGCCAATAGAAGAATTTGTTTCTTATAAGGGTACCTATGAAATTACTTCTGTTCTTAGAAATATTAATGATGCCCCTTACAAATTTGAGAGTCTTGCTATACTTAACTATTTTTTTGGAAAATTATGATGCAAATGATTATATTACTGATCATCTTGAGAGAATCTCTCCCCCAAAGGAAGAGACTAATGTTTTGCAGGACTCTATGAAAGAAGAAATTGATGAAACCGAAATTTCCTTGGATGAAAAAGAGGAGGAGAGTGACGAACAAAAGGAGGAAGAATGGAGCTATCCATGTCTACCTTCTAATGAGAGTAATTCTTTGAATCTTACCTTATATGAGTGTTATGATCCTATGGATTCTTTTGAAATATCCCTTTTTGATGAAGTTGATGCCCTCTATGCTTATGGCCATGATGCCACTATGGATGATGCTTACAGAGATGAACTTTCTATAGTTCCTCATGTTAAGCATGAAATTGTTGCTATTGCACCCACACTTCATTTTCCTATTATCCTTTTTAAATCTTCAAACATTCCGGAGAGTTTTGTCCTTATTAAACGTCAATGTGACGGGTTGCATTTATCTTATGATCCTAAAGACCGTGTTGAAAACTATACACGTGTGCTTGCAGGTCATGAACAACATGATTTATGTGATAGTTATATTCTTGATGTTGTTCATGATACTACTGAAAATTACTTTGAGATAGTAAAGCTTGGTTATAAAATCTTTCATGTTACAAAAACACCTCTCTTTTTGATGAAATTTTTAAAGTTACTTTTGTTCCACCTTCCTATGCTTGTCACTTTGTGCTTCTTTGATTTATTTTCTTATAAGATTCCTATGCATAGGAAGTGGGTTAGGCTTAAATGTGTTTCATATAGTCTTCTTGATGCTCTCTGTTTCTTCAAGTCCTTATTCTTATGAGAGCATCTTTTCTAATCTTTATGCCTAGCTTAAAGGCATAAAAGATAGCGCTTTCGGGAGGCAGCCCGCAACGAACTTAGGATTTACTTTTTGTTTTTATTCTGTTTTTAGTGGTCTTGATGATTGTTACTACTGTAGCAACATCATTGTATCTTTACTTTTCAAGCTATGTGCCAAGTATACCCTCATATGACAAGGGAAGTGAAAGTTGTGACATGCTGTCCAGAAAACAGATTCTGTCCTCGTGACGGGAAAAATCATAGAAAAATCCCAGTTCATCTTTTTGAGCTGAATTCTTTACACAGCGTGATATATACAATTACGGAACTTTCGTATGTTCTGAGTTTTTTTATTTGAGTTGCAGAAGTATCCCTAAAAAATTCTTTACTACCTGCTGGTCTGTTTTTCACAGATTCTGTCCTGTTTTACCTTTTCTTCATTTTGCAAACCTTAAGCTTGCTTTTTCTTTGCAAAAACTTTTGGGAAATCTTGAGAAACAGTAGCTCTTCAAGAATATATTTATTTCCAGTAGAGTAAAAATATTTTATTATGGGTACTAACCTCGCTAATCAGATTATGATGAGTTATGTATGAAGGGAGTTTTCAAGTGTGCGGGGGAAGATGATGAAAGAAGATTAAGAAGTGTCAAGCGCTCAAGCTTGGGGATGCCCCCATGCATCCCCAAGAAATATTCAAGGAGACTCAAGAGTCTAAGCTTGGGGATGCCCCCGTGCATTCCCTTCTCCATCAACAATTATCAGTTAGTCTCTCGTTTCACTATATTTTTATCACTTCATGCGTTATGTGCTATGCTTGGAGCGTCTCGCTCTTAGGTTTTATTTTTAGTTTTCTTTAGCTTTGCTTGCTGTTCGTAACAATTTAGAACCCAGCTTTCTTTGTGTGGGAGAGAAACACGCTCCACTTTCAAAATCTAGAACACAACATAGGATTTTTCATGCTTATCTTTGATGTGTTTGTTCTTTATCTCTTTCATAGCTACTGCAATGTTTTTCTCTTAGTTTTCATGTTTATCTTTTCAAAGAGTTTTTGTTTAGTTTGTTTCTGCAACTCTCTTGAGTTTTCATGTTTATCTTGTTTAAAGAGATTGCCTGTTGCACTGAGTTTTGTGTCTTGACTTGAAGTAGGTAATTGAGGTTGCTATTCTTTTGTAGTAGTAACTTGCAATAGTTTTGAGGTATTGTTTTGAGTAATATTTGGACTTTTGGTGTCAATATCTTTAGCCTATTAGTGATAGATGTCGTATTTTGGGCAATCCGTGTTAATTTTCAAAACTTACAAAATTAGTTGAGAACTTTAGCTACTAGATGGATCACTACTCTTCTGAGGGGTCGAATATTAGAGTACACTCACGTACCATGAGTCGAGGATGCACAAGAATAACCAAACCCCCATACACTCCTCCTCGGGGTACTTGTCTCTTTGTGAAACCTCCTTATAGATTGAGAGTTACTGATAATAATTACATGAGTTCTTCGGACTAATGTGAGTATTCGAAAGTTGACACTTCCATCTTCCCATATTTTTCTAGCCTCTCATGTGTCGTGCATTGCTTTCTTCTCACTCCGAGAGTTGGCGTCCACCTTCGCCGGTACATCCAAACCATTGGCATGATACGCTCTGTCATCATAAACCTCTTTATATCCTTCCTCAAAACAGCCACCATACCTACCTATCAAGGCATTTCCATAGCCTTTCCGAGACATATTGCCATGCAGCATCCATCTTATCATGACTTGGTCTTCATGTCATACATGCTACTTGCTTGATCGATGAGCCGCATGCTAGTTGGGCCTTGCCCTAATCATTGCTACATGATGCGCTAGTATCATTGCATATCCTGCTACACTGGCAGAGGCATACATTTGCATACATCATGATAGTTACATCTTCTTTATGATTTGAGTACTTTGTAAAGTGTGAAAGATCTTCTACACTTTTTGTAATATATAGAGTGTTTCCCCTAAAGTGAGGAAAATATCCCAAAAAGGACAAATTAAAAGATCCCAAAGAGGACAAATTAAAAGATCCCAAAGAGGACAAATGAGAGAAATAGAAAAAGCCATTGAGGCCACCAAAAAATACAAAAAAAGAGGAAAAGAAATAGAAAGAGAGAAGGGGGCACACTACTATTCCTTTTGAGAGATCCACACTCATACTCCCTCTTATATCTTGTACTCCATAGAGATTATCATTCATGCATATAGCTACGTGGGAACCTTCACACTATAGAACTTGGCTTGTATATTCCAATG
Organism: Bromus sterilis; assembly: GCA_950022295.1. Lineage (NCBI taxonomy): Eukaryota > Viridiplantae > Streptophyta > Magnoliopsida > Poales > Poaceae > Bromus > Bromus sterilis. Next base: position 285,676,534 of record OX465596.1, read on the forward strand.
ATGAGCCTCCTCAAATGAGCTCTAGGTCTTTTTGAGCAAGCAAGTTGGATGCACCCCCAAGAGTTCCATTGGAGAGCTTACCTTAGCTCATGTGTGCATCCGTTGCATGGCAATCCCTACTCCTCACATCATATCTATCATTTGGCTTTCTCTCGCCTATGATTTTCCTCGTTGATGTGTGCCTTTCACACCCTTTTTGTCTTCCCCCTCCATCATTCTTTCTCTCTTCTCCATCTTAAGTGTCAACTTTCTTGCTTACGCTCCTCCATTGCATGAGTGCTCAAAATGTCGAAAAGGAGTGGATCAATTTGACTTGTACCTGGCTAGTGGTCTGGGGATGAGTCAAGATAACATTCGAAAGAATCCCAAGTGTGAAACTTTAGTAGATTGAGTTCTCAACACAATAATATTTTTTCTCGTATATCCCTATCCCCTTTCTTGCACGCAAACACCATTTGGAGACATTCGAGTCATGGATAGCGAGAGCTCTTGCACCTTTATGTTCTTATGTTGCTTGTTTCAATGCTAAATATAGACTCTTGCCTGTTATGACTTCAATTGACTTACATTCCTTGATTGCTTTACTTAAAAGTTCTTATATGATTGTTAGCATGTCACCACATAAATTATGCTTTTATCATTTACCTACTCGAGGACGAGAAAGAATTAAGCTTGGGGATGTTGATACGTCCAAAACGTATCTATAATTTCTGCTTGATCCATGACTCTTTTGTGTGATATTGCTATGATATTGATGAACTTCCATACACTTTTGATCATATTTGGACTAACCTATTAACTCAGTGCACCCTAGTGCCAGTTCATGTTTTCTGCTGTTTTTCTATTTCAGGTTTCCCCCATATTAAAAAAACTCCAAAAATTCGGGAAAAATCCAACAAACATCAGCGCGGAAGAAGCTTCGGGAATCACCGAGGGGGGCCAGAGGGGACCCACCAAGGCCTCAGGCACCCTCCCGGCGCGCCCTAGGGTGGGTGTCACAACCCTAGTTTGGTATGTGCTTTTTATTTCTAGAAATAAGGCATCATGTTTAAATTTCCTTTATTTAATAATTAGGGATTTGGAAAAACCTCAAAAAGAATTTAAATAAAAGGCCAGAGAAAAATATTTTTCCAAAACTCTTCTGATGATTTTGAAAATCTCTATAAATGGGCATGATCACATCTCAAGTGTTGTGGGTCCAACCACGTGCCCATGGAATTTTCAAAATTACAAACAAAGGCTTGGAAATTAAATTTAAATGATATTTGAATTGAAATTCAAATGTTTTGAAATTCAAAAATCTCCAAATCTTGGGAGTGACTAGCTATATGTCATATGAGTCCAAATAAAATATTTGGGGATTTTATAAAAATGCTTTGGTATTTTTTTCAGAGCAAAACAAAAAAAAACAAAAAACAAAAAAAAGAAAAAAAGAAAAAAAAGGGGCAGAGCCACTTACCTAGCCCACCTGGCCCAGCAGAGGAGGCCCAGCCCAAAAAGGCAGGGTCGTCTTCCTCCACTGGACAGGCAGGCAGCCAGGTCGCCGGCGAGCCTGGCATGGCCGCCAGGCAGCTGCCTGGCTGCTCCCTTGCCCTTATCCGCGCCGTGGAAGCCCCCGTGCAACCCCCCCCCCTTCCTTTTCCCTCTCCCCTGGCTCCCTCTAGCTCTCTCTCCCTCGCCGTTTTTCGCCTCCACCCGAGAGCAATGTCGCCGCCGACCGTGCGCGAGCGCGGCCACCTCAGTTGATCATCCCGCCTGGATGGGATGCCCCTCACGTTCGATGCTTTCCGAGAGTGTTCTGTGCTTGGCCTTGTCTTCTTAGACAAGTGGGTACGGCTCTCGGCTCTTCATATGATTGAGTTGTAGCAGGAATTACATACGCAAACCCCGGGTCCCGACAGACTTGGTATCAGAGCAGGACTGTCTGTAGGATTACTAAACCTTGGCCGAAGTCGAGTCTAGCATTCTATAGTTATATAGTTACTTGGGTATATCGGAACAACGTAAGGCTTCATTTTTCTCCTTACCCTCATCGATCTGAGTTCTGAGTCACCCTCATCTTTTCTACGGGAAGATAGGACTAGGCTCATCTATGTCTATACTAGAACATCTCGTTGTTTGACTCTCCATAGCTGTAGGAATGTTTTGGTTGTCTAGATTCACCATTCCATCAAGCCTTTTGAGAAGGTTCTGATCATTCTTGCAGATTGATTCATTTTTTACCCCGGTACAGCCGTTATGCTGTCCAATTTGTCCCGTGTTTCCAGTGATTCCAATGCTTTTGCATTACAATCTTGTCCGCTCTTAAATTATGTCATCTTTGCTTTGATTCCATCATAAATCCTACTCTGATTGTTGATTTTTATCACACTGAATGTCAGGTGGGACTAGATGTGTTGAATCTGGTCACGGTAATCAAAGTGGTGATGATGATCCTCCTTCACCGCCTTCTGCAGTGGAAATCATGGTGGAGGCTGAGCGAAATCGACGTGATCAAACACGCCTTTTGGAGCTCATTGAGAAGAATACTTCTCTTCAGCGAGATGCGGTAATATCCATCCAGGATTTTATCCTTTTGAACCCGCCAGTTTTCCGATGTTCATCTCAGCCCCTTGATGCCGATGATTGGCTCCATTCCATCGAGCGTAAGCTTGAGACGGCGCATGTTTCTCACGATGATCGTGTGATGTTTGCGGCATACTTTCTGGAAGGTGCTGCTGGTGAATGGTGGGAAAGTTTTGTTGCAATGCAGCCTGATGGTCACGTAGTGACTTGGCAGAAGTTTCGTGATACCTTCCAAGGGTACCACATTCTGGATGAGTTGATGGAAAGAAAGAGGGAAGAGTTCTGCAACCAATCTCAGGGAAATATGACTATTCATCAGTACAGGACTGAGTTTAATCGTCTTTCTCAAGGTTCCGCAAGGGACTTAACCGTGTCCTTCGTCATGATCTCAATCTCCTTGAATTTGTCAACTTCGAGGATTTGGTCAATAGATCATTCAGAGCTGAGCATGGAAATGAGGTCTTTGAAGATTCTCGCAAGCGTGATCGTGATCTTGCTTCCTCTTCTAGTTTGGGTTCTCAGAAACGTCGAATTTGGATCCCAACTAGTGCCATTCCTTCGCACTTGATTTCAAGACCATCTCCACAAAGCAAGAAAACCCAGAAAGGTAGTAGAGAGCTTTCCATCCAAACTCCACAACCTAACACCCGATTGTGCTATAAGTGTCGTAATCCTGGCCACATTGCACGACAGTGTTCATTGCATGAGAATGTTCCTCCTCGTCCAAAACATAAAGCCAAAGCTAAGCCACAAAAGCCTTCCAAAGCCAAGTCCGCTATTGTTGAATACGGACGTGTGAACCATGCCACCATCAATGAAGCCCAAGAGGATACTAATGTTGTACTCGGTACACTTCCTGTTAACTCCAAACGTGCGTATGTTCTATTTGATTCTGGAGCTTCTCATTACTTTTTGTCTGAAAAGTTTGCACTCCTGCATGACATTTCATTTGAGGAGTTGCCTACCCCGTTCATGATTAAAACTCCAGGATCCACATGGCGTACCAGTAGGGTAAGTCATGACAATGAAATTTCCGTTGAGTATGTTGTATTCCTTGCTTCTCTCATAGCCCTCAAATATTCATATATCGATATACTCTTAGGTATGGATTGGTTGTCAAAACACCGTGCTAAGATTGATTGTGCCACTAAATCGATTCAACTCACTCATCCTTCCGGCAAGATAGTCCATTTCGCATCTCAAGGTTCAGAAACCCAGCTATATTCGTTGAATGAACATCCCCTTCCTAACCTTGAAGATATTCCGATAGTTTGTGACTTTCCGGATGTCTTTCCAGAAGAGCTGCCAGGAATGCCCCCTGACAGATGTGTAGAATTCATTGTAGATCTTATCCCAGGAACCGCCCCAATTTCTAGACGCCCATATAGAATGGCCCCACATGAGTTAGCCCCGTTCTGCTATATTCGTTGGCAAAAGGCTTCATCCACCCTAGCTCATCACCATGGGGTTGCCCCGTTCTGTTCGTAACAAAGAAAGATGGAACAGAAAGGATGTGCGTAGACTATCGCCCGCTAAATCTAGCGACGGTAAAGAACAAGTACCCACTGCCCAGGATCAATGATCTTTATGATCAACTTGCAGGATCCTCTATCTTTTCCAAGATGGATTTGAGATTAGGCTATCATAAAATCAAAATACGAAACGAGGACATTCCCAATACGGCTTTCACTACTCGTTGTGGTCTTTATGAGTACACCGTCTTGTCCTTCGGTTTAACAAATGCCCCAACCACTTTTTCGCGCTTGATGAATTCGATCTTCATGGAGTACTTGGATAAATTTGTTGTAGCTTATATTGATGACATTCTCATCTACTCGAAGAATGAAGAAGAGCATGCAGAACATCTTAGGCTGGTATTGATGAAACTTAGAGAGCATCGCCTTTATGCTAAGTTTTCCAAATGAGAATTCTGGCTTCCAGAAGTTACCTACCTAGGCCACGTGATTTCTGCAAAAGGCATTGCTGTGAATCCCGAGAGAGTTCAAGATGTCCTTGACTGGACTCCACCTGAATCGGTTAAGAAAGTTAGGAGTTTTCTTGGCCTAGCAAGCTATTGTCGCCGCTTCGTTGAGAACTTCTCCAAAGTTGCAAAGCCTCTAACCGAACTCCTCAAGAAAGATAAGAAATTTGAATGGACCCCCAAGTGCGAGGAAAGCTTTCAAGAGCTAAAGAGAAGATTGACTTCTGCACCCGTACTTGCGCCTCCAGACACCAAAAGGGATTTCAAAATCTATTGTGATGCTTCATGGCAAGGGTTAGGATGCATACTTATGCAATATCGACATGTGGTAGCATATGCTTCACGCCAGTTGCTTCCACATGAAGAGAGATATCCTACCCATGATCTTGAACTCGCTGCTATAGTTCATGCCCTAAAGACTTGGCGACATTACCTCTTTGGTAATCGTTGTGAAATCTATACCGATCACCAAGGCCTCAAATACATATTCACCCAGCCAGATCTTAATCTCAGGAAAAGACGCTGGATAGAGTTGATAAAATATTATGACTTACGTATTTCTTATACCCCAGGCAAAGCCAATGTCATGGCTGATGCACTAAGTCGTAAGTCGTATTGTAACAACCTCATGTTACAACAGTATCAACCACTTCTCTATGAGGAATTTCGAAAGCTCAATCTCGAGATTGTTCCTCATGGATTCCTTTCCACCTTGATAGTGAAACCAACTCTTGAAGATAAATTCGTAGCTGCCCAGAAACATGATAGTGGTATCCAAGAGATCAAAGAGAACATTGCTAGCAAAAGTGCTAAATGTTTCTCTGTAAATTATCAAGGAACGGTATTCTTTGAGAATCATTTCGTAGTGCCAGAAAATTAAAACCTAAAACAGTTGATCCTTCAGGAAACTCATGACACACCTCTCTCAATTCATCCAGGTAGTACGAAAATGTATCGAGATCTACGCCAAAGATTCTGGTGGACCGGTATGAAGTGAGAAATCGCTCAATTTGTTGCTGAATGTGATGTTTGTCGTTGCATTAAGGCAGAGCACCAAAGACCTGCTGGTACTCTTCAACCTTTGCCTATCCCTGAGTGGAAATGGGATAAAGTCAGTATGGATTTCATCACTGGTTTTCCAAAGTCTCAAAAGGGAAACAATGGTCATTGACCGTCTTTCCAAAGTTGCTCTTTTCCTTCCTGTTCGCGAGAGTATAACTTCTAGCCAGTTAGCGGATTTATATGTCTCCCGGATCATTTCTCTCCATGGTGTTCCTTTGGAAATCAATTCAGACCATGGAAGTCTTTTCACCTCTCGATTTTGGGAAAGTTTTCAAAATGCTATCGGAACCCATCTCTCCTTTAGCACTGCATTTCATCCGCAGTCAAGTGGTCAAGTAGAAAGAGTCAATCAAGTTCTCGAAGACATGCTCAGGGCCTAATTTATCTCATTCAAAAAGACCTGGGAGAAATCTCTTCCATTCGCCGAGTTTGCTTATAACAACAGCTTCCAATCTAGTCTGGGCATGGCACCTTTTGAATTTCTCTATGGACGAAAATGTCGAACACCGTTGAACTGGCCAGAAGTCGGTGAAAGACAATTCTTTGGACCGGATATGATCTAGGAAGCACAAGAGAAGGTTCGCATTGTTCGATAGCAATTGAAAACAGCCCAGTCTCGTCTGAAAAGCTACTATGATCGTCATCGTAGGCTAGAAAGCTATGAGCTGGACGAGAAGGCTTACCTCCGGGTTACTCCTCTGAAGGGAACCCAGCGCTTCGGTATCAAAGGAAAATTGGCCCCATGTTACATTGGTCCCTTTTGCATTCTAGCTAAACATGGAGAAGTTGCCTACCAACTTGAACTACCCCCGCATCTTTCTCTGGTTCACGATGTCTTCCACGTATCTCAACTCAGGCGTTGCTTCAAGGACCCCATCCGTGAAGTAGACCACGAAATGCTTGATCTCCAAGAAAACCTGTCTTATTGAGAGTATCATGTCCATATCCTCGATGAAGCTGAGCGTACCACCCGACGTCAGAAGATCAAGTTCCTCAAAGTGCAGTGGTCCAACCATTCTGAGAGAGAAGCCACCTGGGAACGAGAAGATCGTCTCCGAGTCGAGTACCCCACCCTCGCCGTTTTTTGCCTCCGCCTGAGAGCAACGTCGCTATCGACCGTGTGCGAGCGTGGCCACTGGCCACCGCGTGCCCCGTCGTCTTCTCCAGGATGCCCGCAGCACCCGTCTTCGTCTTCGTGGCCCTCGAATCCGAGCCGAGGAGCTCCAAGGACGATGCCAGCTTCAAGTTTCGCCGCCGGACACCGAGGAACTCCGGCGAGAAATACGCCGCCACCGCAGCTCCTCCGCCCCTCCTGTCTACGCTAGTGCGATCACGGTGAGCATGCGCTCATTTTCCCCCTAACCCCGACCCCTATCACGGCCCGATTCGCCGTAGCCACTGAGTAGAGCTCCGGCCGCCGCTGTGTTGTTCGCCGCCGTCGCGTACGACCTCGCCGGTGACGCCCGACTGGCTCACGCGATGCGGGCTTACCCGGGACGCATTCCAGTGGCCACCCCGTGCGATTTGGTGGTCGGGATCACCTCTCCTGTAGGGCGCCGACGTCAAGCCGCCTGCGGCCTAGGCCATTAACCCTTCTAATCCCCCTCCTAATCCCTAGCCCTAGCCACTGACAGTGGGGCCCTTACCCCCCTAATCCTCTGCTTACTTAAAATAAAGAGGGGATTAACCCCAGAGACAATGACAGATGGGCCCCGCGTGTGAGGTTGACTGGTCAGCGCCCCCATGGTGTCATCCTGATGTCATGCTGACGCAGTAATTCTTTTATCTATTTAAAAGAAATTCCAGAAAACTATTAAATCTTGTAAATTCAATAACTTTCAAACCATAACTCCAAATCAAACAAATAATATATGAAAAATTATCAAAAAATGCAAGGAATCCAAATATGCAACTTTCAGGCATGACAAAATAGTTTACAATGATCAAACAGTAGCAAATGCAATTTGGACAAATTTGAATATTCATTTGGAGTTTGAATTTGGAATTCTTTTCCAAATATACTTCAATTAACTTGTTGAAACATGAACATACCCCACATCAGAACCATGCCATGCTATGTTATGCATCTTGATTGTGCATTGCAATGTGATGTTTACATTGTTGTTGTCTCGGTGTTTGCCTCTTCTCGATAGATTCATCGCCAGACGTAGTTTTCGACTTCTCTGAAGAGTGACACCTCGTGATCGTCAACAAGGCAAGCAAACCCCATTGATCATGTCTATATAAACCCATTTCCCTCTTGTTCTCTTATGCATGATTAGGTGATTCACATGTTACCGTTCTACCGCTAGTTGAACCCATCCTTTGCATGACCTATCATTGCTGCCACATTATTAAGCAAACCTCAACCTAGCAGGTACAAGATTTGTTTGTGTTCATCATGTGTGCCTTCATCCATGTTATGCTATGCCATGCTAGAGTTGTTTGCAATGAAGATGATCCATTTGGGTGATGTATCGGGATGGTAGAGAACAATGCAATGTAATGGTAATGTGTTGGTGAAGTCACCCTAACAAAGGTGAACAATGAGAGGCTGTGTAGGAGTACATAGTGGGTTGTCTCATTTACACTGCCCTAGGCCCCGAGTTCTCGTGTTGTGATCGAAGAAAAGAGTACTTCCACATGCATGGATATGGACCTTTATTGGCCTATTAACTCACCCCAACTATGGTCCAGGATTCGCATGGGTTATTGTTTCTTCGATTTGATTTCATTTTGTAGCACGGTTTTAGGCAAGGGCAGTTCCATCCGTCGAGGTGGGCTTGTCGGACCATCCATACATCGTTTGGGTCCTGAACGGAAACCTCGGCCGGATTCCCGATAGGGGTACATACTCAGATAGGCGATCCCCTGGACTAGAGTTGGAGTCGTGAGGTAAGTGCCTTGGTGTTTATCCTCGTCCGACATCCTCTTGAAGGATGACGAGTCACGGGCGATAAGTGTTGACACATGTGTGAAGCGTACACCCCTGCAGGGTAGTGATCTATTCGAATATTCGTGTCCGCGGTTATGGACTACTTGGAGACATTTACTTGATTATTAGACAACTTAAATGGATACTCTAAAATTGCCAATATAAGTGTGAGTGCTTTGGGTTGCTTCCTCGTGGGGAAGTCGAGGAAGGATCCATGGTGGTTTATTGATGAGGTGATCAAGATTAGATGGACTCGTGTGCGCCTATCATCTCAACTCTATGTAGTCGTAGTACATGATAGCCAAGTGAAAGCTTTCTGCATTACAACCCCACTTGCCTTTACCTTGATACCTGAGCATGAGTAGTATAGTTCTGACGTAAGTCTTGCTGAGTACGACTTTGTACTCACGTTTGCTTAATCTATGTTTTAGAGACGAGACCACTGAACCTGATGGTGGCCTCCCCCTCAAGCTCGACGTCGACGAAGTAATGTAGTCCCAGACAGCAGCCTGGTCCCTTTGGAGAGTCGTTGTGTTTTCTTAAAGGCTTCTTAAGCCATTTCTTAACCTTGTCTTTACTAAGACATAATTTTCTTCCGTTGTTGTATGATGTAATGTTGGGTCACAGTTATGTGATCTCTGCTTGTAACACTACTATATCTGCTCTGTATAGAAGATGCAATAAAAATATCAGTTTGTAGAGTTCATGTTGTGTTACATGTTGTTTACACTAGACATGTATGCTGCGTGTATGATTATAACGTGCATGTCTTAGTGTGGGATTCGATAGCTTAGTTGAGTTCTTGTCGGCGGTCTTTCATACACCAAGTGGCCCTTAGATGTGCGCATCTTGGGGCATCGTGATGCGATTGCTCGTGACTCAGTCACGTGGCACACTTTGTTGTATGATTGAGCCCGCCCGAGATCCCGACTAGGTGATTGGGCTAGAGTCTGTTTATGTAAGTGTTATGATTCAATCGATAATATGGTTGAGGCGACTCGTCTATGAGTATGGGATTTCACCACCCATAATCATTTAGACTTGTGAGCGAACGATGCCGACCCATCTCAGTTGATCATCCGGACTGGATGGGATGTCCCTCACATTCGATGCTTTCCGAGAGTGTTATGTGCTTGGCCTTGTCTGCTTAGACAAGTGGGTACGGCTCTAGGCTCTTCATATGATTGAGTTGTAGCAGGAATTACATACGCAAACTCCGGGTCCCGACAGTGGGGCCGCGCCAGGGAGCCGCCTGGACCCCTGGTGGCCCCCCTGGCTTCCCCCCTTCGCCTATTTATTCCTCATGACGAGAAACCCCCGTGACGAGAACCCTTTTCGCGATCTCTCCTCTGTTCCGCCGCCGCCGCGCTTCCAAGATCGGGACCACCAGAAGACCTCTTACCGGCACCCTGCCGGAGGGAGGAACCACCTCCGGGAGCTTCTCAACCACCATGGATGCTTCCCGGATGAACCGTGAGTAGTCCACCTTGGACCATGGGTCTATGATCAGTAGCTATGTGATGTTCTCCTCCTCTTTGTTCTTCATGGATTAGACCTCGTGAGCTTCCCTACATGATCGAGGCACATATGTAATATTTCTGCTGTTGCTATGCTGAGTTTGATGGGATCCGATGGATTATGAGATTATGTTCAGATTGTGTTTGAGTAATATATTTGATTCTCCTCTTTTATATTTATGTTCTAGAGTAATTCTGGCATGTTCTCCGTTATTGTTTATTGCTTTGGCCAAGTAGTAGGTAGTGACTCCAAGAGGGAGTGTTATGCATGATTGTGGGTTCATGCCCCCCGATGACTAGCTTGAGTGACATAAACATGAGTCTAGGGGATGTTTTGTTGCCACAAGGGGGAATACAACGGTGATTGTACTTAAGGGTGCAAGGATTGTTTACTTTACACAAAGTTCTTTAATGCAGTTGTCCATTGCTTTGAGCTTACACTTTGGCTAGATATCTCAAGGTGGATGATTAGTAGGTAGATGCAGATGGTTTTCGGTCTACTTGTCTTGGCGTACCGCCCATGCTTTTGAGCCCCTTCCTTTCTTTATAGCATAATTAGCATTGGTTTGCGCACATAATCCTATCAATTGCCGAACTGTAATTTGTTTACCTCGCATGGCTATTTTATCATCTTTTGGGAGAGAGACATCACTAGTGAACATCATAGGACCCAGGTCCATGTTTCCAATACTTTTTACACCCACTGTCAATTTACTACTTTATTTACTTTTCCGTTGCTATCACTATCATTATTATCCCGTGCGTTTTATCCTTTGTAAACAACAAGGTCGAAGGAATTGACAACTCCTTTGTACTCGTTGGGAAGCAAAGTTATTTGTTGTGTGTGCAGGTCCAGGTGAAGTTAGCAACCTCGGTTGTAAACGGCGCCATTGTTCACTTCACCACCTTCTTGTATCTGTTGGAGTCCTACTGGTCGACACTCAACCTTAGCATCTTCACTAAGGGAAACTTGCTGCTGTCTACATCTCAGACTTCCACTTTGGGTAACCAATGAGGGACGATAATTCGTACCATCATCCATGCAGGGCCTTCGGGCAGAGCCGGTTCTTCCTCTGCGTTGTCACCTTCTTCGTCGGCAGTTGGGTCTGCTGCTGCTACTTGTTCTGGAACGTTTGCCTTGTTAGCTGCTTCAGCCAATGCTGGTTCGAGTGCTTTTGTCTTTATCTATCTCCAGTTGATACTTTCGAGGAAGAGACCTGGGGGAATTGGTCCTCGAGTCGACCCAATGTTTGCGAGTTCGTCCACTTCTGTGTTGTTTGCTCTGGTGACGTAGTTTAGTTCACACCCGTCGAATTCTACTTCTAGAGTTTTGTAGAGCTTCTGGTATGCTGACATGTTATCTGCGACTGTCTCGCAATCTCTCATTGCTTGTTGTACAACGAGTTTGGAGGTGTCGTAGAGCGAGTGGTGCCGCAGGCTTTTGCCATGCGCATGCCGTGAAGGAGGGCCTCATATTCTGCTTTGTTGTTGGATGCATTCTAGAAATTGATCTGGATTGTGTATCTTAGTTTGTCTCCTTTGGGTGAGATTAGTAAAACACCTGCTCCGGCTCCTTGTTGACTTTTTGATCCATCGAAGAACATCTTCCACAAGTTGCAGAGGTCCGGTGGGCCGGGTGTTCGTACCTCCATCCACTTGACCCTGAAATCTGGGAGGACTTGTGCTTTAATCGCTGTTGGGTGCCTGAACTGTAGGTCGCAAGGACTGATCTCGATGTTCCACTCGGCGAATCGACCTTTGGCTCCTGGGTTGTTGAGGATATCCGAGAGTGGTGTGTTGCTCACTACCGTGATTGGGTGTTCTTCGAAGTAATGTGTTACTTTTCCCGACGTCATGACGATGGCGTACACGAGCTTCTGGTAGAGCGGGTACCTTTGCTGAGACCATGTGTGGACTTCATTGAGGTAGTAGATTGGCCTCTGGATGCCTTGTACTTTGCCTTCTTTGATGCGTTCAACAACGAGTGTGGTGCTAACTATGCTGATCCGCGCTGCTATGTAGAGATATAGGGGTTCTCGTCCTTGGGCACTTCCAGTATTGGCGGAGTCGAGAGGGTCTTCTTTAGGTCCGCGAATGTTTTCCGTGCTTCTTCAGTCCACTCGAACTTGCCTCCTTTCCTGAGTAGTTGGTAAAATGGCAAGGTCCTTTCTCCTAGCCTGTTGATGAAGCGGCTCAAGGCCGCGAGTCGCCCGGTAAGATGTTGTACGCCCTTTATGTTGACAGGTTCTTGCATCCTGGCGTGTGCTTGGACTTTTTACGGGTTGGCTTCGACTCCTCGAGCAGAGTGTAACATCCAAAAATTCTCCGAATTTTGGAATGTTAATATAATTAAATAGATGATGATTGTTTGCTTGATGTGTTTGATTTTCTCTGATATTTAAAACTTTTTGGAGTTTGTTGAATATTAAAAAGAGAGGGAATAAAAGGACTTTCCCTAATATTCATAGTTGGTGTTTTTTTTGAATTTATTATTTAAAACAAAACCAACAAAACCAAATGAGAGAAGGTAATATGACTCCTTCAACATATTAAAAGGTTGGAAAATGTTTCAAATCATTATTGGAATTCTTCTGAATATTCAAAACATTTTTCAACTCAAGAAAATTCATTTGAGAGGATATAAAATGACTTATCCTCTTTTTAATAAAGTTGGAAAATATTTAGAATATTACTTTAAAGTTTTTAAAATTTATTATAAGTATTATACATAACTCTAAAACTATTTTAGGGATTTTATAATGCTAAAAGAGTTTTTATTTCATTGAAATGATTTATTGAATATTTTAAAAGAGTTGAAAAGGTATTCCAATGGGATATTTTTATTTTTTTTACCAAATTATTTATTGGTGTGACAATTTTAAAATTTATATTTATTATTTAGAAATGGTTTGTTAATGCTTTTGACCAAATAAAAATATTTTAAATAATTTATTGGATTTTATTGATTTATGAACAGTATTTTATATTTAAATAAAGTATTTAGAAAGTGTTTTTATCTTTATTTTACTTTTTGGAAAATGTATTCATTAGATAATTTTCTTTAGATTATTTGAAGAATTTAGAATTTTATTTCATATTTTTCGGAGTTACGGTTGATTTGATTTAATTGTTTGAAGTTTCGGATTTTGAATAAAAGATAAACTGTAGCCCAGCCAGCCCAAAACTCGTTTTCGCTCGCGGGTGCAACTGAAGCCCGAGTAGGTTTAGATTGTTTTTTTTCCTGTCTATTTAAAGAATTTTAGAAATTCTTATTTTTCTTTTTTTTTGAACCCTAGCCCGCGGACCCCACGCCAGACCCCGCCGCCACGTCGCCACCGTCGGCCGCCTCCCGGTCAGCGCCGCCGCCCCACCGCCGCCCCCCTACCCGGAGCGCGACGCCTCGTCGGCCTCCTCTCCACGCCCGCCGGAGCGCCGCCCGGCCGCCCGCACGCCGGGGCCGCCGCGCGCACCATTGGCGCCACCACCGGCGTCCCGAGCCGCGCCGCCCCGCCGGACTCCGCGACGAGGCCACTGCGCCGCCCCGCCCCGGAGCTCGCCGGCCACCGCCTCCCCTCAGCCGTCCGCCGCGCCCCTGTGCCGCACTTCGCCGGAGCACGCCGCATCGCGCCGTATTTCGCCGGAAAACGAGCTCGCCCGAGTCAACCCCGTTCCAGATCTGGTCCCAGGGGCCCGATCGATTTTTCTGAAAATATTTTAATTGCGGATAGGTCCTTTCTGCAGAAAAGACCCCGCTCTCGCGTCCGCAATATCTCCTACACCGTGCGTCGGATCGAGGTGAAACTTTTTCCTACGCGTTCATGTTGTTTTGTACTCTAGCATGGTATAAATTTTTCCACACTTTGCACACTTTTGAATTTGAATCTATTTCAAATTCAAATTCAAATTCCGGTGGCCGTATCTTTTATACCGTTGATCCAAATCGAGTGATTATTTTTGCGTTGGATCACTCGTTCCATGTACTTTCTGTTCATGTCATGTGTACACAAAAATTCACAACTTTCTTGGTATGTTTAAATTCAAATTCATTTCAATTTTGCACTTGCTATGACCTGCGTTGTAGTATTCCGTTTCACGTGATTCTTTTTGCATATCGGATCATGTGAGACCTGTTATCGGTAAGATTCACACACTTTTCATGCGGGCATGATATTCACCTGGAATTCATAAATGTCCATGATCACAATTCCTTACCGATGAATCTTTAACTGTTGACTCTCTCGAGTTCACTTCCACCGATCACCCTTGAGCACATCCACACCTTTGCACTACAAAGTTTTCGTTTTGTTGCTAAAACCTTTGTGTTTGTTTGTTGATCTTTTGTTTGTCCCGTTGTGATGTGATTTCTTATTCGAGTACCTTCGTTTGCGATAGATTTCTCGGAGTGCGACGAGTAGAGTTGACTGGACAGTGAGAGCGAAGAACTTCACCGAATGGAAAAGGCAAGTTACACTTTGACCATACCTCAACCTATATTTTCTATTATGCATGTAGCAAATTATCACTCTATGCATGTGTAGGACTATATATTAGTTATGATTTAAACCTAGTAGGATAGCCATATGTTCTGACCTTGTATTTCATTGTCGCCCTAGGATCGTGGTAGTTATATATTGCTATTGCCTTGTAGACGGGGATTGGGTGAGTTATCATTGAGCTATGTGAGGATTAATGACTTGACTAGCAAACTTAAATAGAAATCACCTCTGGACGGGCAGGGAATGCATCCTGGTGCTCGTGCCTTGGATAAGGAGAGACCAGGGCTAAATGCTTCCCGAATGGTTGTTTTGGTGGTGAACCGGGTGCGTCATGGCGAGTACACTCTGATGCAGTGGGCGCCGTCCAGGCTCAAAAAGATCGGGCAGACAGTGTGACTAGTAGCTTCCATGTACAACCACTGGCTATATGGGCTCTGGCTTAGATGAGTAAGTTGTGGGGAACCTGGCCTTGGTAGCTAGCTGATGTAGATATGATAGGTGTACCGGCTACCAAAGGGTGGAGGCAACCTCTTCTGAAAGACTATGTCTCAATCTTTGGGTTGAGTCCAGTGGGGAAAGTGTACAAACCTCTGCAGAGTGTAAAAACTGATCATGATTAGCCGTGTCCACGGTTACGGAAAACTCTGAGCAACTGGGCATTATTGTTGTTGGATGGTCTTGACAGATATTTCACTTTAATAAGAATTTGAGTGGGAAATTTTAATAAAGGGATGGTTGGAATTGGTGTAGCCCGATTCAACCATACTTAGGACTAGCAAGATAAATTAAAATTTGATTAGTTGTAGTATGTGAGGGAAAAATCAGCTTTCAGCAAAACAAAACCATAAGCCTTTCCTTTGAATTACCTTGCATGTAGATGTAGGTCTGTTATATACTTTTTTGTGTGACTTGCCGTACAAATCAGATGTACTGACCCGTGTTCGGGCTGTAACCTTCAGTGTTGCAGGATTGTATACAACGAGTAAGTGATACGATGTAGGGTTACGATGTCTATACTCAACTATGCCGGTGGAGTTGATGGACTCCACGAAGCTCTTTATTGTTTTCCGCTGTATTTTATTTGTAAGCTAGCCTTGAGCTATGCAGGTATGATTTATTGTAATACTGGATCTTCGATATAATATATATGACATGTGGTTTATTCTTGATATTACATCATGTACTGTGTGTGCTAGCTATCGATCCAGGGACTAGCACAGAATGCACAGAGACTTGGATTCTTAGTGAATCGGGTCGTTACACAGAGACCATGTACCCTAGTAGCTTTCCGGCTGGGATGCCGAACACGCACTTTTTTAGGTTCAGGTTGATCCTGTGTCGGTTGAGTGCCCCGAAGGTTTCTCGGAGGTTGTCAAGTAATGTGTCTGCTTTATATGTTTTGTTGATGATGTCGTCTACGTAAATTTGGACGTTTCTGCCAATTTGGTCCCTTAGGCATGCTTGCATCATCTGCTGGTATGTGGCTCCGACGTTTTTCAACCCAAAGGGCATTTTCCTGTAGCGGAATACGCCATATGGGGTGATGAACGAAGTGTGCTCTTCATCTTCCTCCTTCATGTTGATCTGGTTGTACCCCGAGTATGCATGAGGAAAGATAGGAGGTCGCATCCTGAAGTGGAGTCGATGAGCTGGTCGATCCTTGGAGAGAAAAGTGGTCCTTTGGGTAGTGCTTGTTGACAGGTCCGTAGTCGACGCACATGCGTAGTACGTTGGTATCTTTTTTGGGCACTAGCACGGGATTTGCGACCCACGTGGCCTTCTACGTTTCCCGTATGAACTTTGCGTCGAGTAGTCTTTTGACTTCTTCTCCTATGGCTTTGCGTTTTGGCTCGAAGAACCTCCGTAATGCTTGCTTTATTGGTTTGGTATTTTGGTAGATCTTTAGTGCATGCTCCGCAAATTCTCATGGTATTCCAGGCAAGTCGGTTGGGCACCAGGCGAAGATTTTCCATTCCTCACGGAGGAAAGCTAGAAGGGTTGTTGTCTGTTCTTTGGGTAGGTGAGCGTAGATCCGAACCGTCTTTTCTGGGTCCGTCGGGTGCACCTGATGGGTGACAGTGTCACTGTCGAAACTTAAGTCGCGAGTGATTGTTTTCATCTCACTTCTGCTAGAGAGTGGGAAAACTCTCCTGTCTACCACCATTGCTATTTATTCAAGTTCCTGTTGCGCTCCAAATTCAAATTCTAGGGTTTATCTTGCAAAGTTTCCCTTGTTGCCGAAAACTACGCCGAGCTTGATTGTCCCCAGGGAAGAGGTCGCCTCGCCTGGTACTATGCCATAGGGCGTGACGCCTGAGTTCTTCCAAACTTATCAAGGTATCAGCATCTTTCGTAGGGTGGTGGCAAAGATGATATTTAGGTTGTTTCCCCCGTCCATGAATACCCGAGTCATATCATATCCACAGATCTGTTCCTCAAGAACCAATGGTGCGTGCCCTGGTTTTGGAATTGCAGGCGGGTGGTCTTCTTGCGAAAAGGTGATGTTGACTTCTGAATCGCATAGGTAGTAGGGTTCTTTTGCTAGTATGTCTTCAGTTGTTCGGGCTTGTAGAGTGCTTTCCTCTTGCTTCATCTTTGAGGGTCGCACTTCTTGGATCATGCACACCGGACCGTGAGATGGTGGATACTGCTCCTCTGTGTTAGGCATTGATGGTTGCGCTGTTTCTCGAGCTCGTTTGGCTTTATGTTGCTTCTCTTCCCTTAGCCTTTCGGAGAGTTCGATAAACATAAGGCAATTCCTAAGAGTGTGGCCAGCCCTGAGTCGTCCCTCATCATCTTCAAAACAATGGATTGTGCAGGCTCCGTCCAGCTTCTCTCTGGGTGTGAGGCTGCTCGTGTTGTCATGTCGTGTTTTCCTAATGAACCGATATGTCCGCGAGTGATCTTTGGAACGAGAGTGGAACCTTGGGTCCAGTTTGATCCCGTCGTGGATCGAGTGATCCCAGACCATCTTGGCGAACTCGTCCGGCCTTCTGTCAGGATCATAGTATTCGCCCAAGCGGGTAGTCGAGTCCATGTCATGAGTCACTGCTGCTGCGGGTGCTCGGTTGGTGATGGGAGATGTCGTCGCGGCTGGTGATTGATCGAGGAAAAAAATTATATGGATCTCCTGCGGCTGGTCTGGTGCCGGTCTTGTCTCTGCAACTATGACTTGGGCTCGTCTTCTGGATCGACGTTTCCTTCCCCGTTGGGCGCGACTCTGGTGGTCGCCGAAAAACTGATCTTGGTCCACTCGTTGATCGAGTGTGTTGGGTGGCGCGACTAAGAGACTTGCGATGAATTTGAGTTCTTCGAGCGGGTTGAGTCTTGCTCGAGTTGTTGTCGAAGTCGCCGAGTTGCAGATTGCTGATGACGAAACCGTCGAGATCGTGATTCCAACCTACGTCTTCCCCATGGTCGGCGCCAATTGACGAGGATCGGCCTCGCCAAATCCCATGGTATGGTACCCTGGGTATAGATCGTATAGAGAGGTGCAGGTTGGCGATGCTCGTCGGCTAACAGGAGACAGGGATTTACCCAGGTTCGGGTCCCTCGATCGGTGAAACCCCTACTTCCTGCTCTTTTGTATTATGATGGAGGTGATTACAGTGGCAGTCAAGGTGTGATCGCTCGATACCAGAGGTGTTTCTATGAGATTCTCCCCCTAGAAATCCCCTCTCCTCACCTTTATATACTAGGCTGGGTCGCAAGGAGTCCATCTAGGTTTACAGAGGCGGTTGCCTAATCTAGCTTTTGTCTTGGATGCCAATTCTTGGTTTCCATATCGTCGAGGACTCCTACGTCGGTGCAACCGTCGGTGCTTCGAGTAGGCCAGTCGTGGGCCATTCGAAGCTTCTAGCGGGCCTCCAGTCTTGACACGCACCAGGTACCCTCATCCGTAGGAGTTGTGGGGACACCCCCTCGTCAACCTCGGTGATCAACTGCAATATATTTTGATTGTATGAAGCACAAATAGTTGACTTAATAATATATAAACTAAAACTAAAAATACTACTCCCTCCGATCCATAATAAGTGTCGCTCATCTAGTACAAAGTTTGTACTATCTTAGTACAAAATGAGCGACACTTATTATGGATCGGAGGGAGTATTATATATTGTATTTGATTATTGTGTGGTTGAAAATTTATTTAATATAAGTGATATGATACAATGAACAAAAATCCCATGCGTGTTGATTGTGCCTTGATGTGGTGGCATGTGTTGTGAGATTAATTTGTGCATGATATTAACTATTAATGAACACCTTTATCCCATGCATATTGTGGTGGGCCTTAGATGAGGTGTCATGTGTGCATGTTAAGATAATAGAGGTAGTGGCTTAGTGGGGATGTTGAGTTGTATACTTTGCATGTTGAGAGAATTGGGACCAACTTCTTAAGAATGTAAGATTTCTGCTTGTTCCATGCTTCTTTCGGTGATATTGCTACATGTTTTTCTACACTTTCATATCATTTACAACATATTTTGGACTAACCTACTAATCCAGTGCCATGTGCCAGTTTCTGTCTGTTATTGTCCGTGCATTGCAGAAAAAGGTGAAAAATCAAAGTGCTTGGAAAATTCCCAAAAAATACCAAATTCGTATTCATCAAAAGAGACCTCCAACCAGAGGATGAGCTCTGGGGGTAGCCCACATCGCCCAGGCACCTCTAGGGCGTGGCCAGGGGGTGGCCGTGCTACCTGGCCGCCTGGACAAGGGGGGCACCTCCAAGGCCCCACCCCACCCCCTTTGGATCTTATTTATTCTCCCATCGAGGAAACCCTGAATCCAGAACCCTTTTCTCCCGAAGAAATTTGGATCTCCGCCGCCATCGCCAACAAGCTTCGGGGACCGGAATTTCCTACTCCGGCACCCTGCCGGGACGGGGAAGTGCCCCCCGCTGCATCTCCATCAATGTTTATTCCTCCCTCCATGATGCGGGAGTCGTTCCTCCTCGGGGCTGAGGTTTCTACCAGTAGCTATGTCATTAATTCTCTCTCCCATGATGTGATCTTGATTGTGATCATAGGCTATGTTAATCTAGGGTGATCCCATTATGTTTCCCCTTTTTCAATGAATTGGATTTGATGTGGTCACTTGTCTATATCTGAGACCATGGTGGCATTGGGTCTATTGGACATAGATTAGAAGAATATTTTCATGAGTGGTTTCTTCTATTGTGAATTGATTGAAGATTTGAGAGTCTCTTGGTGCTTGTCTTTGACTATCCTTGAGATCTATTGTGGTGATTGCGGTACTCTCTTTGGATGGTCGTGGTGACATTGGGAAATCCATAGATGAGAACTACGAACTCTAAAGCGTGCTTTTGTAGCCATACACAATTCTCATCCTCTCTTGAACACAAAGGAATGACCTCTGAGTTACGTCTGCATTGCGTGTTTTAGTGGAAATATCATGTGATTAAACTATGTTAATGTTGTTTGGTGTTTCCACTAGTGAAAGTATGAAGCCTAGGCCTTGTTTCCACCATTGTTACACCATTTGTGCTCACGTTTACTACTTGTTTGCCTGTTGTAATTTTTATTACAGATTTTCTTTGCCACACCTATCATCCATATTTTACCATCTCTTCGCCGAACTAGTGCACCTATGCAATTTATCATTGTATTAGGTGTGTTTGGGATACAAGAGACTTCTTGTTCTTAATTGCAGGATTGCTTGAGAGAGACCATCTTCAACCTCTACTTCCCTGAGTTCGATAAACCTTAGGTCATCCACTTGAGAGAAATTGTTGTTGTCCTACAAACCTCTGCGCTTGGAGGCCAAACATAGTCTACAAGAATAGAAGCGTGTGTAAACATCACCCCGTGTGGATCCCTCCATCAATCAATTCAGCTAACACCAAGGGCCCGGGGGCTACTGTCGGCCCGATGGAAACTAGGGTGCCACGGGCCGTACCTGGGCCCCAGGAAATCCAAGCCTCCTGAAGACACCACTCAAGAAGGACTTTGGCCTCAAGGGCCACACAAGGGTAATCCGCCCAAGGAAGGTTGCCTCGTCAAGGCTCAAGGACCAGCGAAACTCCCCAAGAGAGAACTGCGCTCAGGATGGACCACCCTCCCTTTCAGGAAGTGCCCAGCTCGCAAGGGCCAATGGCCTCACGAAGACAGCAACCAGCATCAAGACGCAGATCGCGAGGCCCTGCTTCACCAACACGTGATCTCTCGGCGCGAGCCTTCCGGCTCGCAAAGCGTCCCACTCCAAGATGAAGACATCACCAAGGATAGTAATCGCCTAACCCCCCCTTTGTCAGGGAAGGTAGCTTTAGTCAAGATAAGGGACACACTTGTCCCCACAAAAGAGCCCCAAGTGGAATCCCTTCCCCCATATGAGGAGGAGCAATCCCACCGGAGCAATCCCAGTCATGCAGGAGTAGGGTGTTACACCATCACGGTGGCCCAAACCTGGGTAGCTCCCTGTGTCATCTATGTATGCTTGCTTGATTCGCGTTGCGTAGATCTGGCCATCTTCATCGTTGAGGCCGAGATTGTGAAACTAAGCAGCATGTGTTTGAACTAAGGTTTTAGGGGATTACCTTCCAAACAAATCTCTCCGACAACTTGCCTAACAACCTACCTAACAACGGGCAAGGGGATCCATGGTGCTTATCGGGTTTGCAGACAACGGAGAAGGAGGGGCCATGGGTGAGCCGAGGAGGAGCAGACGGTGGCCAAGAGGAAGGGGAGAACCAGCTGCTGCCGCAATCCATCGCCGCCACTAGTGCAGATCTGAGTCACCGCCACCTCCGCCTAAGCTAACAGCTGAGGTGGTGTTTGCGGTGACCGAGTAAATTGGAATGTGAGTCACCGCCATCCCGCCTCACATCTCCCGCCATCCCCATCATATTTTGGGTTGCACGGGCGCGTGTGCGCTGCATCAGTTTTGATCCGCGCTTAGTCTGGCTAGGTGGAAACTCCCAATCACTCCGCTCCGAGCGGGCCTGGCTGGAAGGTGCTTTAAGTTCCATGCGGTGCGAGATATGCAGGCAACCCAAGCAACCAAACGGGTCATTTTCATCTTGCGCGGGGCTGGTTGGGGTATACTCAGGCAACCATACATGCCCTTAAATCTTGTATGCACATGCGGTGGAGGTGGAGGACCGATATGAGTTCTCCACACCTAACTATTATGATGAGTACGGAAATGTTGGTGCTATGATGATCGTATCTTAACTTACATGCTCGTTCCAAATCTCTACATGTCAATGCCTGGAGTATGGTGTGTTTCATGGTGCTTTCGAACAGAATCACAACTAGGAGGTATTTCGCGAGGCTTTCATATTTGATTTTTCTATGCTCACATGTCAAAAAATATTATAAATGGAGTCTCATGAAGATGATCCTGTCGCAAAAATTACCAGCCTTACAATTTGATTTTACGATGATGTATGTAAAGTTCTTGTGAATGATTAACTAGCTTTAGTGAATGTATTTTCTTGATCAGAAACCAAGGGTAATGAGGATTAAATCATTTTGCAATGTGTTAGGAGAAGTTGCTATATTATTATTATTTTGAGAAATTGATGTTGCTATTATTGAACACATGGTTTAGATAATTTCAATCTTGAGCAGTTAAGTAGATTTTCAAGTAAAATCATGCCCTTCACTATCCCTTTTGGGCCATGAACCTTTTTTTGAAAAAATCATAGAATTTAATTCATTTGAAATAACAGTTACATCGTTTATGAGAATCTGTACAATATCAAACAAAAGATCCTCAAACCAGTCACTAGTAGAAGAAAATCTAGCTAACTTATCGAGTTCATGGGCAGCTTTATTTGCTTCTCTAAAACAATGTTCAAATCTAGTAAGCAGAAAATCACAAGCTAAAAGATAGCAATCATCAAATACTGTTGCCGCCGTTCCTACAAATCGCCCTCCATTCTTCATGGTTTCAATGATCTCCATATTATCTGAATTAACAATAAGGTGATTACAAAAAGCCTTGTGCGCAAGGGATAAACCATATCTTAACAGCAATGCTTCAGCTGTCAGAACATCCGTACACCAGTCGAAACTCCAATTACCACCTGCAATGAAATGGCCTTTATCGTCTCTGAGGCAGCGCCGGTCGTGCCCCTAAATAAGTCATGATCAAAATGTGCATCCACGTTAAGTTTTACAAAGCCCTTGGGTTTTTTGATCCAACCAACTCTTTTCATTGTAACCTTAGGAGATGATGCAATAACGTAGTTTGCCGTTATAGCAAGTATCCCATTGAGATTTTTCTAGCATCTTGAATTTTATTCTCATGAACAAGCTTACGTCTTTCCCACCAAAGATACCAAGTGGTAATGGCAATCATCTCTCGAGCATTCTGAAGTTCTATAATAGAGACCTCTTGCTCAGGCATAAAAAGTAAGTACTCAAGAACTGCTTCTCCTGCATAATCAACTTCACGAGATCTTTCAATAATTTCATCCAATCCCAGTAATTTCCAAACCTTCCTAGCTTTCTAGCATTGAAACAGAAGATGCTTCGTGTCTTCTGGTCCAAGAGAACAATATGGACACTAGGGAGAGACTTTTAGATGTTTAATTGCTAGTGTAACACGACACGGGAGAGTACCATGCAACCTGAGCCAAATAAATATCTTTACCTTAGCGAGGCAAAACAACTTCTAAATCTTACACCAGATCTAATTAATTGTGGTTTGTCCCATACCGTTAGTATGTCGAAGTTTTTGACCATGTTGGTGCTCCCAATCCACCGCATACGCGGATCGAACCGAAAATCTACCATTTTTTGAATGGCTCCAAGAAAAAAAAATCTAACATATTGTGCTACTATGTCTACATCCCAATGTTAATTTGAGCATCAATTGGCCACAAAGTTTGTCTAACTATGTCTACATCCCAATAAGTTGTAACAGGATGGATTAAATCAGAGACCTTAGACAAAATTTATCCCCCTTTAGAAGTCATGAGTTTTCTATCTGCACAATTTGGAATCCAGGAATCTTTCCAAATGTCAATTTTCTGGCCATTTCCAACTCGCCAGATATAACCGTGTTTCAAAGAATTAACTCCCGCCATAATACTCTGCCAGGTAAAAGATGATATTTTTTTTAAAATTTACCCTGAGTAAATCGCCATCATGGTAATACTTTTCCCTCAAAATGATTCAGGATTCTCAGGAAGTCGCCATGTTTGTTTATCCAACAACGCCAAATTGAAACAATGATATCCCAAAACTCCATCCCACCTTGATTTTTGGGAACACACATTTTCCACCAAGCCATCCAATGCACCCGCTTGTGGTTGTCCTCGTCACTCCACCAAAACTGCGACATCGCGTCAATTATTCCTTTACAAAAAATTTAGGAATTTTGAAGACGAACATAGCATAGGTGAGAATAGCGTGTACAACAGACTTGACAATGATTTTCTTCCCTCCCGCAGATAAAAGTTTTTCTTTCCATCCACTTTTTTTTATGATGCGATCAATCAAGTAGTGAAAACAATCAGATTTTTCCATACCCACATTAGCTGGCAAACCAAATATTTATCATTGAGAGGCTCTGTCATAATATTCAGACTGGAATAATTTGTAACATCCCAAAATTTTCCAAATTAATTATAATAATGATTGTTTGCTTGATATGGTTGATTTTCACTAGGATCTAAAACTTTCAAAGTTTATTGAATATTAAAACTGAGAGGGAATAAAAGGACTTTCCCTAATATTCATTGTTGGTGTTCTGGAATTTAATATTTAAAATAAATCCAACAAAATGAGAGAAGGTAATATGACTCCTTCAATAATAATAATAAAAATGTTGGAAATGTTTTAAATATGATTTTACTTTATTTGGAGTTATTTAAATATTTTTTACATTCAAAAATAGTTATAACATGAGAGAAGGTAAAATGACATCTTCAGAAAATTGAGTGGAAATTATTTAAATAATTATTTGACATTTGTATTGTTTTTTATAATATTTTATAACTAAATAAAGTCATTGAAAATGTCATTATTTTTAGTTATAAATTTGGAAAATATTACCAGTGCATAATTTTCTTGAGATTATTTTAGGAATTTCGAAATTTATTTGAGGTTTTTCTGATGTATGGTTGATTTTATAGAATTATTTGAAGTTTCGGGTTTTAAGAAAAAAAAACTATAGTCGAGCCGACCCAGTAGCCTTTTCCGCCCATGGGCGCAATTTGACTCCAAGTGGGAAAAAAAATCCTTTGCCTATAAATAGAAATTTAGGAAATCTCTTTTTCCTTTTCTTTATTTCCTTTTCTTTTTAGCCAAACCCTAGCGTGGGCCCCGCATCGCCGCCGCTAGGACCCGCCGCCGGCTGGCCACCATCTTTTGCCGCCGGAGCCCGAGCGCCGTCGGCCGCCTCCTCGCGCCACCAGGACGGCCGAGCCGCCGCGCCTTATCGCCGGCGCCCGACCACCGCACCTCCCGCGCGCCGCCCCGGGCCGTACCTCCCGCGTGTCGCGGCCACCTCGCCGGAGATGGCGCCACCGGACGCGCCGCCGCCCATGCTCGCCAACGGCTCGTCACGGTCAGCCGAGCCAGCCGTGCTCCGTGCCACCGCACCGTCCTCTGCCGCCAGCCACACCATGCCTCCCACCGCGCCGGCCACCTCCCGCGTCGCGCCTTCCCAGAGCAGATGCGTCGCCGGCCACCGCAGCTCCCGAGCCGCCAGACGCTGCCGCCTACCCCGCCGCCGGCCGCCGCCACTTGCCAGAGTAAACCGCCTCTCCGGAGTCACCGGTGAGCCTCGACGCCACACTCATCCGTTGGATCTCCATCCGACTGGTAAGATTAGATCGTGCAGTTCTGTTTCTTTAGATCTAGGGTTTCCGGTTAACCGGAGTTGACCCGGTTTATTCCGGTTAACCGTCGTTGCCCGATTTTCCTAACCAACGAATGTTCACTAGTTAGCACCCAAAGTGATCGGTGTTCGTCCCGTAGCGTCTAGGGACCTAGCGGTGATGAAGAAGTTATTTTATTCATGGTTGGGCCCTTTTTCACAGATTGCACCCTAGAAATGTTTTTAGCTGTATCTTTTTAACCGTGTATCGGAATTAGGTGATTCTTTTTCGTACATGCTCGTAGTGATCTGTAGTTTATCATGGAGTTAACTTTCCACACAGTTGCACATTTTTTAATTTGAATTTATTCAAAGTCAAATTCAAACTTCCGGAGGCCATATCTTCTATACCGTTGACCAAATTCAATTGATTCTTTTTGCATAGGATCACTCGTGTCATGTACTTTTTGTGCATATCATTTGTACACCATTTTCAAAAAAAATTGATCTTTTTGAATTTAAATTTAATTCAAACTCCAACCTAGTACAACCCGTGTCGTAGTATTCCGTTTCACGTGATTCTTTTTGCATATTGGATCACATGTAACATCCTATCGGCTATATCCACACACCTTTCATATTTCCATGATCTATATCCCTGAATTAATAATATCTATTAGTAATGATATTTTATATCAAAAATCCTTTTTCCGTTGACTCACTTGAGTTTACCTTTCACCTATCACCTTCGAGTACATCGCTACCTTTACCGAATCGAGCCTAGTTGTTTCTGTTGTTAAACCTTTTTGTGTTTGATTTGTTGATCTTTTGGTTCCTTTTGGCGTGATTTCTTATGTGGTATCTTTTATTTACGATAGATTGCTCGGAGTGTGACGAGTAGAGTTATCTGGATCGTGAGAGCGAAGAACTTCATCGAATGTATAAGGCAAGTTACACTTTGACCATACATCATCCTATATTTTTTTCATTATGCATTTAGAAATCTATCACCCTATGCATGTGTAGGACTAGTATATATACTTATGTTGCCAACCTGGTAGGATAGCCATATGATCTGATCATGTATGCTTTGTCGCCCTAGTTCGTGTTTGTTAAATATTGCTATGCTTGTAGACGAGGATTGGCTTGAGAATACATTGAGTTGTGTGAGGATTTAATGACTTCACTAGCAACCTTAAATAGAATTCACCTCTGGACGGGCAGGTAGAGCATCCTACGGCTCGTGCCTTATCTAAGGCGGGACAAGGGCTAAATGCTTCCCGAATGGTGTGATTTGGTGGTATAAAGAACGTCATGGTATCTACCCTCTGAACGTAAGTGGCACTGTCCAGTCTCAAAAAGATCAGACATACTTGGTGACTAGAAGCTTCCATGTACAGTCGCTGGCCATATGGGCTCTGGCTTAGTTGAGTACGTTGTAGGAAGCCTCTCCCGTGCAAAGCTAGCAGATGTAGATATGATAGGTGTACCGACTTGTCGTTGGGTGTTGGTGACCTCTTCTGAAAGACTTCGTCTCAATCTTCGGGTTGAGTCCAGTGGGTAAAGTGTACAAACCTCTGCAGAGCGTACAAACTAATCATGATTAGACGTATCCCCGGTTATGGACAACCTTGAGCTACTAGACATTACTGTTATTGGAGGATCTTGACAGATGATTCACCTTAATAAAACTTGAGTGAGAAACTTTAATAAAGGGTTTGGGTTGGAATTGGTGTAGCCCAATTCAACCCTAAGTAGTAAGTTAAACTAAAATTTGATTTAGGTAGATTAAGGAAAAATCTGCTTTCTGCAAAATAAAACCATAAGCCTTCCTTTGACTTTCCTTGCATGTAGCGATAGGTCTGTTATATCCTTTTTCGTGGGACCTGCCGTACAAATCAGATGTACGGACCTGTTGTCGGGCTGTAACATTCGGTGTTACAGGATTTTATACAACGAGTAAGTGATGCGATGTAGGGTTATGATGTCTATACTCAATTGTGCCGGTGGAGTTGATGGACGCCACGAAGCTTTAATTGTTTTTCCGCTATGTTATATTTGTAAGGTATCCATGAGCTATGCAGGTATGTTTTATTGTAATACTGGATCTTCGATGTAATATTTATGACATGTGGTTTATTCTTGATATTACATCGTGTGTTGTGTGTGCTAGCTATTGATCCAGGGACTAGCACAGAATGCACAGAGACTTCGATTCATGTCAGATCCCTCTGTTAGGTATGTGCTAGGGTTAGCTAGTTCCTTTGCATCATGTCAAATTTTCAAAAAGAAATCTTGGAAATCAAATTCAAAATCAAAATGGGAGAAGGAACACCCCCCAGATGAATTAATTCAAAAGTCCAGATAAAAATATTTTCCAAAAATTCATTTTAGAGTTTTGAAAAGTCTTATAAATGAGTGTGATCACATATCAAGTGATGTGGGACCCACCCCATGCTCATAGATTTTTCAAATATTCAAACAGTACCTTGGAATTAAAGAAATACCCCTATTTGATTTAAAATTCAAATCATTTGAATTTTAAAAATGTTGAAAGTTTATGAGTGGCTAGTCTATATTATTATGAGGCCATGTAAAAGTTTTCAGCATTTAATACAATGGTTTGGTATTTTTATCAGAGCCAAAACAAACTACAGAAAAGGAAAAGAAAATGCAAAACAGAGAAGAAAAGAAAAGGGAAGAACCCCAGGCTTTCGGCCCAACTCATCGCCCGCGGCCCAGCAAGCCAGCCCGGCCCGCGCCCCCCGTTTGTCTTCTTCCCCCGGCGCGGCAAGCAGCTCGCTGGAGCGCATGCCGACGCCGGCGGCAGCTGCCTGCCTGCCTGGAGGCCTCCCAGGCGTCCTTATCGCGCCAGGAGACTTCCCGTGGACGCCCGCTTCACTTCCCCCTCTTCTCCACTGCTCTCACGATCCCCTTCGTTTGATTTCGTCGCCGACAGGAAACTCACCGGAGCGCACCGCCGTGGCGGACGTGGCCACCGTGCCCTAGAGCTCAAGCTGCGGTGTCCCTCGTACTCGCCGTCGTCGACTTCCTCTTGCCGAAGCAGGCGGAGCCGTGATTTGGACTCAAGCCACCGCAACCGTCCTCGAGCCCTCGCCGGATCCGCGACTCGTCGTCGTCAAATACTCCGGCTACGTGCCCTCCCCGACTCCATCGACTGCACCGTTGTACTCCCCGCATCTCGGTGAGCGTTTCCCCTCAAGCCACGCCTTCCTTCTCCTCCTCTAGCTCGAGCTGCCATGGACGCCGGAGTACCGAGCCGCCGTGCTCGTCGTCGGCGAGCATCCGTGAAGCACACGTACCCAAGCGCATGTCCGACGTCTTCCCCGTGGTCTAACGCGTCGAACGAGCTCAAGATTGCTGGTTTTGGAGTACCGTGGCGACGTTTGCCTCCTCCCCGTGTTTTTGTTGCCGCCGGCGAGGTCACCGCCGTCGCTGGGGTCGTCGTCTTGGACGCTGGCGTACACCAGGAGACGTACGAGAGCACGGGCTTCGCTCCCGTGGTCTCGGCGCTTCGTTTGGACCACGGGAACGGCAGAACCGCGCAGCGCCGCCGTGGCCAGGCCACCGGCGTTTAGCCGCCGGCAGGTCTGACGTGGCCGGGTTAAGTTAACCCTAATGACCCCCCTGGTGACACTGACAGTGGGCCCAATCCCTCTAATTAAACACGGTTTAATTTAAATAAAACGGGGTTAACCCCTGAGACACTGACAAGGCTGGCCCACTGGTCAGAGCACCCCCACGTCACTGTGACGTCATGCCTACGCAATAATGAATTTCCAGAGATTTTTGAATTAAAAATAAATCCGGAAATTCCAGAAAATACCCCAAACTTTGGAAATTCATAGAAAATTCATATTAACTCCAAATTGGACAAATAATATATGAAAAATGATCAGGAGAAAATTATCTTTCCAAATATGCAACTTTCAACTCTGTTTGAGTTGAATTTAAAATGTGATCAGTAGCATTTGCTATTTCATTTAAATGAAATTAAATCAAATTCAATTCAAATATTTTTGCAACTTGAACCATGGCAACATGCTACATTTCACTTACACATCAGAGGCATATCATACACATTTGAAGATAATTCAAAATGATCAAACTATATCACATATAACTTGGTTAATGTTGAATTCAAAGGTGGAGTTTGAATTTGCATTTTAAATGCAATATATTCCACTTAAATGGAATTGCCTCACACATCAAAACTTATACTTCAAGCTTTAACATTCAATCATGTGCTTGAGCATTGCATTCATATTGATTGCTACTTCGTGCTTTGTTTGTCGAGTAGAGGTGGAACCGGAGCAAGAGGTCACCCCCTTCGCTGAAGATCCAGAACCCGAACCTCGTCAGCAAGGCAAGCAAAACCCCATTGATCATGTCGATAAAATCCCACTTCCCTCTCATGTCTCGCTTATGCATTGTATAGGATGATCACCATGTTACGATTCTACCGCATAGATGAACCCATTCCTTTGCATGACCTATCATTTTGTCACAGTAGTAAGCAAACCACAATCCTAGCAACTGTAGGAGTTGTTTGATATCATGTGGTCCCTGCAATGTTACTGCTTATTGCATGCTTAGTATGATACCATGTTGTTACTGTGATGTGAGTCGGGATGGTAGTGATCATGTGGATGATGGTAGAAAAGTGTTGGTGAATCGACCTAATACAAGGTGAACGATGAGAGGCCGTGTAGGAGTACACGGTGGGTTGTCTCCTTGAACACCGCCCTAAGTCCGATTTCTTGTGTGGTGATCCAAGATGAAGAGTACAACCACACATTGGGCTCACTGACCCCTCTCAACCTATTAACTCATCCCTTTCGATGTCCAGATGTCGCAGTAGTTCGGAGTTCTGGTAGGCTTTTGGCCTGGATGCTAAGTGAGAGAACGGCTCACCCGAGACCGGCTTATGCACCACGCACACATCGCTTGGGTCCACTTCGGTAAACCGGCCGGGTTCACGATTGTGGTAACCAACCCAAGTAGGCGGCTTTCTCGGACTAGATCGGCTATGAGGTAACAGTTGTGGTGAGCATCCTCACTGGCACCCCTTGAATGGTGTCGAGATCAAAGGCGGTAAATGATGATCATGTGTGTGTAGCGGTACACCCTTGCAAGGTTAACAAAACTATTCGAATAGCCGCGTCCGCGGTTATGGACTACTTGGAAAGCTTAGCTTGATTATTAGATAACTTGAACCGGATACTTCTAAAACACACCAAGATAAGTGTGAGTGCTATGGCGTGCTTTCTCGTGGGGAAGTCGAGGAAGGCACCATAGTGGTGTATTGGTTGGTGAAAGTAGTGGACTCGTGTACGCTTCTTACCTCAAGTCTGGTACTCGTAGTTCAGGACTAGCCAAGTCAAAGCTGACACTTCTGCAAGTGAACCCCACCTCCCTTTACCTTGATACATGTGCATGAGTAGTATAGCTCCTATGTAAGTCTTGCTGAGTACGACTTTGTACTCACGTTTGCTTAATATATGTTTTAGATGACGCCACTGACCCCGAAGGTGGCTTCTTCATCGAGCTGGACGACTGAAGTTAAACTAGTCTAGTCCCAGTCAGCAGACTGGTTCCCTCGTGGAGGGCTTTATGTTTGAATAAGGCTTCTTAAGCCAATTTGTTAAACTTGTCTGTACTCAGACATAATTTGCTTCCGCTTTATGTTGTAATGTTGGATCACATGTATGTGATCTCTTTGTGTACTCTATAAGAGTTATAAATAAAATGTACACTTTGTAGAGAATTGCAATGGTACCTGCTGTTCATACAAGGCATGTGTGCTGCGTGTATGTTTATAACATGCATGTCTTTGTATGGGTTTTCGAGACCTTAGTTGTGTTCTGGCTGGCGGTCTTTCATACAACAAGTGGCCCTTAGATGTACCATGGTAGTGATCATGTGGATGATGGTAGAAAAGTGTTGGTGAATCGACCTAATACAAGGTGAACGATGAGAGGCCGTGTAGGAGTACACGGTGGGTTGTCTCGTTGAACACCGCCCTAAGTCCGTGTTCTTGTGTGGTGATCCAAGATGAAGAATACAACCACACATTGGGCTCACTGACCCCTCTCAACCTATTAACTCATCCCTTTCGATGTCCAGATGTCGCAGAGTTCGGAGTTCTGGTAGGCTTGTGGCCTGGATGCTAAGTGAGAGAACGGCTCACCCGAGACCGGCTTATGCACCACGCACACATCGCTTGGGTCCACTTCGGTAAACCGGCCGGGTTCACGATTGTGGTAACCAACCCAAGTAGGCGGCTTTCTCGGACTAGATCGGCTATGAGGTAACAGTTGTGGTGAGCATCCTCGCTGGCACCCCTTGAATGGTGTCGAGATCAAAGGCGGTAAATGATGATCATGTGTGTGTAGCGGTACACCCTTGCAAGGTTAACAAAACTATTCGAATAGCCGCGTCCGCGGTTATGGACTACTTGGAAAGCTTAGCTTGATTATTAGATAACTTGAACCGGATACTTCTAAAACACACCAAGATAAGTGTGAGTGCTATGGCGTGCTTTCTCGTGGGGAAGTCGAGGAAGGCACCATAGTGGTGTATTGGTTGGTGAAAGTAGTGGACTCGTGTACGCTTCTTACCTCAAGTCTGGTACTCGTAGTTCAGGACTAGCCAAGTCAAAGCTGACACTTCTGCAAGTGAACCCCACCTCCCTTTACCTTGATACATGTGCATGAGTATTATAGCTCCTATGTAAGTCTTGCTGAGTACGACTTTGTACTCACGTTTGCTTAATATATGTTTTAGATGACGCCACTGACCCCGAAGGTGGCTTCTTCATCGAGCTGGACGACTGAAGTTAAACTAGTCTAGTCCCAGTCAGCAGACTGGTTCCCTCGTGGAGGGCTTTATGTTTGAATAAGGCTTCTTAAGCCAATTTGTTAAACTTGTCTGTACTCAGACATAATTTGCTTCCGCTTTATGTTGTAATGTTGGATCACATGTATGTGATCTCTGTGTGTACTCTATAAGAGTTATAAATAAAATGTACACTTTGTAGAGAATTGCAATTGGTACCTGCTGTTCATACAAGGCATGTGTGTTGCGTGTATGTTTATAACATACATGTCTTTGTATGGGTTTTCGAGACCTTAGTTGTGTTCTGGCTGGCGGTCTTTCATACACCAAGTGGCCCTTAGATGTGCGCAGCTTGGGGCATCGCGATGCGATTGCTCGAGACTCCGTCTCGTGCACACTTTGTGGTATGATCGAGCCCGCACTAGACCCCGACTAAGTGATCGGGCTGGAGTAAGTCTATGTAAGAGTTTTGAGATAGTCGGTAGTATGGTTGAGGCGACTTGTCTTTGAATATGGGAGTTCACCACCCATATCATTTGACTTGTGTGCGGACGATGAGGACACATCTCAGTTGATCATCCGGCCTGGATGGGATGCCCCTCACGTACGATGCTTTCCGAGAATGTTCAGTGCTTGGCCTTGTCTTCTTAGACAAGTGGGTGCGGTTCTCGGCTCTCCATATGACTATGTCTTAACTGGACTTGCATACGCTAACCCCAGGTCCCGACAATTCATTAGTGAATCGGGTCGTTGTAGATGGTATCAGAGCCCATGTTGACTGTAGGCCGTGACCCTAGAAAATGGATAGGAAAAGCCATAGGAACAAAAATATTTTATCACTCTTTGATTACTTACTCTCCCCACTAGTATATCTCATCTATTATTCAATTTTATAAACTCCTTGTCTTTTTTTAATGTAAATACCCCTCCGAGTTGCTTATGCCCCTGAAGATATGATATTTTAGAAGTACATCATCAACCTCGTGGATCAATTCAAGTTACCACTACCGGAACTGGAGTATCCTATGAGGTTCAATAAGCTTTGACACTATGCGAGGATCATTAAGATCAGCTTAGCTGAGAAGGATGAAGTTTAGATTCAGACCACCACTGCTTTGTGAAGTTAGGTAAACAAGTTGCGCATAGTGATGAGATCGTATGTCTTGCACATATGACCTTACTCTAGGTGTTGTTTGTGTGGTGTGACTTTTGTGACTTTATTGGTTGATGTTATGTGATGATTTTTTGCATGTAGGTGTTTTGCCTTATTCTTGTTTATGTGCATGTGCTTGGTGTTATATTTAGTTTTTTTTCTTGTCTGTATCCTAGTCTCACCTAACCCTTGTCGTTTGGGCTCAATAGATGGAGTATGTAGTAGGACTCGCCTTTTCTTGGGCGATGACTAGACTGGAGGTGGAGCAATGGATTCATAATATGGAGGAACACATGGAGCATAACAAGGTTGGAAGTGATGACATGATCCACTATGTTGTCAAGTACTTTGTAGAAGAGGTTGCTACTTGGTGGAGAATGCATCAGGTGATTAACAAATCAAGAAGGAAGATTACTTGGAAGGAGTTTACAAAGATTCTATTGGGATCCCGCCTCGTCACCCTGATGCAAAGGACGGTACACCGTAAGAGGCCTCGTGCCTACAAAATTTGCGGGGAAGTTGGACACTCCTATGAAGGATACCAAGACGGATGTCCCTATTGTGAGGAAATTCATTGGGGTGAAGAATGTCCCACCGCTCGAGTCACATGTTTTGTGTGTGAAGGAACTGATCATTACCCCGTTCAGTGTCAATTTTTCCTCATGACACAACAAGTACTTCAAAAACAAAAGGAAGGAGTGAAGAGGATTATCCAGGAGTTCAAGGAAGCACCCGTGAGGAAGAAAAGGAAGGACCTTAGCCAACTTGAGTGTTACTGGTGCAGGAACAAGGGACACTACGCCAACATGTGTCCAGGATTGCAGAGAAAGAAGAAGATGTGAACATGGGAGCAAAGACGTCGACATATTGAAGCTTATCTTTTGCAAGTGGAGAATAGAATATTCGTTGGTGTGAGGTAAGTGTACGGTGTTACCTTTTAATGTTAGTTGGAGATGTTGATCGATGCATGTTTTTCGGTGGATGAACTAGATGTTTTATGTCATGATTGTTTTGTTAGGTTTTGTTGTGTCCTTGACCCTGTTATGTCTTTGATTGATGTTGTGTGTTGTGCTTTGTGTTTCTTCTATGTGAGTAGAATAAGTTTATGTTTCATTAGACCCCTCGTCTATTTAGTATGCTTCAAGACCGAAGGAGACACAACCATAAGAAGAATACGACGACAAGTGACTCAACGATACGAAGATTGCTTCGACAATGCAAGATTGAAGCTACCGACACTGAAGACTTGAATACCTGAAAGATTCAAGTTTCTACCCCTAGATCGTTTTGGTGAGCTGTCATTTCTTGTTTTTACCGACATCTACACATCAAAACTTATATTTTTTAAACTAGTGTGATGTTTGTATGGGTATTTGTATCTCCCTCTCTCTACATTCTATTCCCCCCTCAACCCGATCCCTACACTGAAGGAGATACTATAATGGATGCTAATGTCAAGACTAGAATAAAGATGGATGCAACCAATGCTGAGTTCAAGGATAACCCCATGCGCCAGGATCTTACAATAAGCAAGCACAATCTTCCTGAAGGAAGAACCTTGGAGCGAGCTGTAATTCATCAGTGCATGTTTTATAGTAGTTTGCGCAAACCTGAGAGTTGTGAAGAAACGATAGATGTTTTGTTTCGCTTGCAGAAGCAGCGATTTATCTGAACCCAGTTCATGAACAAGAAGGACTTCTGCAATTCTTGTGAGGATGTCCGAGTGTTAGATTGCGAGATTCGATAGACCATATACAAGGTAATGATTTGGGTGCGGAATGGATTGGCCCCCATGACGACTACTCTTATTATTCGCTCTTGCTATGCGGGATAGTAAATCTTGAGTGACTTACCTATAGTAGAGAGACAACGATGTTAAGCCTGAACCATAGAATGGTACGATGTTTGACCCTGTAGAAGATTATCGTTAATATTAGTAAGTTACACGGTGAGTATAGACCAAGACCATTCCTGCAGGTATCCCGTAAAAGTATTCTTGATGACCACCATGAGGGAATCGATAGTTGCTAGTATTGATGCCTGACTTGTCAGCCATGAAGGTTCAGTACTTGGAGGACTCATCTTTTGGATATAGGATTCAAGGCAACAAAGGAATGTATGATATATTCGAAGGATGGAATCAAAGGTGCAACTTTCTTGAGGACCAGCGTATTTGGAAGACCACTCTTTCGCTAAGGATTCAAGATCTCCAAGGAGTATGAGGAATGTACGAAGGATGTCATCAACGGGTTAAGATTTTGAATACCACGCCGCATCCATTTTAAGGGTGGTAGCACCCTAGCTCATCGGAGGATCGATGGACTGTTATGAAGACCCAAACCCTAACCTTTTCTTTCTAGCCTTTTCGAATCTCGAGGACGAGATTACTTTTAAGGGTGGTAGTCTGTTGTAAGGCCCCCGATGCGGTGCTAACTCGAGTTAGTCGCTTTCGCGTCCCGCTCAAGTTAGTAGCACATAAAGAGCCACCGAATCACGACACCCGCACTCGTGTCGCTGCCGGATTCTCGACAACAGGTATATGAACAAAGAACTTAAACTAAGACATAAAAATATAGAGTCCAGGGCATACATCGCCACTGGAATTTATTACAACATCTCAGAGGTACATGGACCCAACAGTACATCATGCGACAAGAGGAAGACAAACACGACCGAGTACGGTCAAAAGCCAAATTGCCCTAGAGAGGGCTGCACATAAAGGGTCCAGCCACGGATCGTCGAAGCCCAACTGTAGGATCTACTGAACGAGGTCGTCCTCATCGTCATCCTCCGGGGGCACCTCCACGAAGTATCGTCCAGTGCTCGGGTCAAGATAGTACTCCACTACAGCGGCCGATCAGGCAAAACAGTAAAAGCACGAAAGGAAAACAGGGGTGAGATTATATCATTACAGGATAACTGACTTCCTACGGTAAGACAAAGTAAGGTAAATGTTGGAGCCGCACTAGCATATATGGTAGCTAACGCTCTATTAGAGTAGAGGTAAGATCAAGAATACACGTGACATCGCGTCATAAGTCTGCTATCCACCTACTTACGTCAAAAATAACACAACCTGGATCTTCTCTCGGTCCCCCTGGACGAAGAAAAGAAACCAAGGCACTCACACGGTAGGCAATTTTTCATTATGATTCAAAATTTGATGTTATTCTATGAACAAGGAGTATGTCTCAAGTCGTCCATAACCGCGGACACGGCTTTTCGAAAAGATGTACCAACTGCCCATCATAGGCTTCACATGTACGCCTGGTTTCCACTTGCCTAAGTAAACGCCTGAAACTCCGGAACGTCAGAGTCGCTCTAACTAACAACACACAATTCCGGGTGGCCCCGGGGAGTCGACATCCAATCCAAAAGCTGGCCACGCTCTCAGATCGGCCTCTTCCGTATCAACAGGGTTTGGGTTACCGGTTAACCTCACATGAGGACCGGGCCCTCGCCGGTCAAAGGTGGTCCAGCCAAGGCACAAGTCCTCCTGTCTCAAGGTGGTTTGTAAACAACTGGGGTACCACCAGCACACACACATTACAAATAGTAAATCAGCTCGGGCCACCACTAGAATTGTATGAAGCTAGGTAGGTAAGACAAGGGGACCCCATAGAATCCCACACACGATTAGGCACGCTCGTCAAGAAACACAATACCCGGAACTCGGGACCTAGGTGACTCAAATGGAACAAAACACCTGGCGGGAACAGCCTGGTCTCCCATCTTTCGTCAAGTATAAGTTAACATCATGAATAATAAATATCAACCAACTTCTTTAAATAACATGATATCCCAAACCATAGCATAGGGTAAGCAGCAAGTTTTCCTACTCATACTAAGCAATGGCTGAGCAGCGGTAACTTAGCAATACAATGTTTTGCTGGGATGTGGGGATCATGGTTGTTTTGGTTTTGAACGTGGCATAAGCAAGTGGATAGGATCAACAAACGTTCTAGGCTACAGCTAGGCAGGTAGGCAGAAAGGTATCAAGTAATGGTATGAATCTTCCCCTTCCCTGGGTAATCGGTTGTCGAAGCAGACGCAGCAGGGTCCTCGGGCTCGGTGTCGAAAATCTCCACGTAAGTCTCCTCGGCGGTCTCAGGTGCTAACGTAAGGTACCGGCAAGGAAAAGTCACATAAGTAAGTAACGGGTACAATGCACAGGCAAGGATGGCATGAGCAAGTTTAATTAGACATGTTGTGACCCTATCTAGTCAATTTAAATGAAGGTGGTGACGACACGTCAACAACTTCATATGCAATTTATTTACGTGAAAATGGCTTTGGTCTTAGCCTTATTTTAGGTCGAAGTAGCATGTCAACATGGCATGATCAACAAAGCATTTAACAGAAACAAAACAACGTGAAAAGTAATCATCGATTCCGTAGACGGAGTAGTGTCGGTGAATTTGACACAAGGAAGGTGCAACAAAAGTTGGAAACCAGCCACATTGCAAAGACAATATGTTAGGTGCTGGTTTGAAGAAAAGAATTGGAGATGACATGAGACAAAACATTGAAAGAATCAAAAGATCATCACTTCCAACATGCAATGAAATTAGAATGATGCAAAGAAAGTAAAAAGACAGATTGATTCTGGATGAGGTTGTCACACCCTGTTCAAATGAGTTGCACAAAACATCATGAGGACATCATCATTGCAATCCTTGCAAAATTCTACCCAAAAACCATATATGATATGGTATCCTCTGGATTTGCAAACACAGTTGCAAGTCAAAAGAATTTCAGGGGGCTGAGTGCAAAATTGTACTAGTTGCATTTTTAGAAAAGGCTCAAATGGTTAAACCAATATCACCATGCAACTCCATGGGAGAAACTACCCAAAAATCATATATAGAATGGCCATTTTTGAATTTGGGCAAAACTTGAAAAAAACAAAGAAATAAAAAGGGGTTTATTTGCAAAATTGCTACACTCCAAAATTCAGAGGGGCAAAATGCAAAAAGGACCTCACCATGAAGATCAGTAGCTCAAGCTACCCTAAAAGTATATATGGGATGCCCCTGGATGAGGTTGCAGTTCAAATCAAATTTGAATGTGAATTCAAATTCAAAATTGAATTAAAACAGAAAAAGGGAAAAAAAGAAAAGGAAAAAAAACAGACCCAGACCCTCATGGGCTGGCCTCAGCGAGAAGGGCCCAGCTCCCTCTCCCTGGCCCAAGTGGACAGAGCCCACTCGGCCAACGCAGCAAAAAAGAAAAAAAGAAAAACGGGTCGTGCCCACTGGACAGGCCCACGGCCTCTTCCTTCTCTCCCTGGCCCAGGTCGACAAGTGCCCTGTTTCCACTGAAACTAGCGACACCTGCTCTGAAGAAAAGAACAGGGCCTCGACTGCACCCGAGACGGCGACGAATTCCGGCGACGCTCTCCTCGCGCTTCGGTCGTCTCCTGCACTGCCACCACATGGAAAACGGAGGGGCACTGTCCTTTGCAGAACGGCGTAGACCACGGACGTCATCTCCCTCAAGTCTCGCCGGAATTCTCACGGGAACAGAGCGGCGACACGCCTGCTCTGCAGCCTCTGAATCCCCACAAATCCGGCGAGGTTCAGATGAAGCCAGTGACGCGCACAGTGCAGCTCGGGCCGGACTCCGGTGTTCTACACACAGCTGCGACTTCACTCTACACCTCGGCACGACAGAACTGGACGCGAGAACGACGACGGCGACGCCAGGTTCAACTGAAACTGACGGCGGCGTTGCTGAAAACCTGAAACTTTTCAGTCCGCGGCGTGACTTCTAGTACAATACGCGCAAAAGCTCTTCTTTTGGGGTCACAACCGTGCTCTGGGCGAGAACAGAGCGTGCATCCATACTCCTCGGCATCGCCACGGTCACGGTGACCACCGACCTGGCCGGAGTCCGTGGCATGGCGTCCGGTGACGCTCATCTACGGCTACGGCCTACATGCGGGCACGAAGAGGAAGGGGGGCACGCAACGCTCACCTAGAGGGGCTTGGTGACGCGTTCGAACCGTCGGGGAAGAAGATGGGAGGCGCGACCGGAGTTGGAGAAGAAGGGAGCCGTGGCAATCGTCCACGACACTAGGTCGTCTCGGGCCTGCTGGCTTCAAGCTGCGGCAGAAAACGAGATGCAAACGCGATCAGGGCCGCGTATACGAACGCGTAGTGCATGACAACGACGACACGGCGGTCAATTCGGAGCTCACCGGCGGATCAGAGAACTCCAATTGCACCCATGGCGGCGGCGGCGGAGGAAACGAGGAGGGGGAAGCGGCTAGGGTTCCCAAGGAGAGGGGGAAGCCCAGCTTAAAAAGGGGTAAGAAGGGGAGGCTGGCGAGAGGGCTCCACCCTGCTCGTCTACTCTGCTTTTCCTCGCCGAGGGGGAAAGGTGGAGGAAGGAGAAGAAGGGGGTCGCTGGCAAGCAGGCCCGGATGGTCAGGGGGAAAAAAGAAAGGCGCGAGGGAGCTCCTCCTACTGGGCCGAACCGGCCATGCCTTGGTGGGCTGGGATTCTTTGGACACAGAAGAGGAAAGAGAAGAAGTCCCTCTGCATTTTTAAAAAAGACGCACCAGACAAAGAAAGAAAAGAGTAGGGAAAAGAGATTATAAAAATATAACACAATATTTTAAATATCTTTGGCAAGAAGCTTGATCATCCAAAATTGGTTGGGAAAATTTTTGGATGCAGACAAAAATCACCATAATGCAAACAGTACCTTTTCTCAATAGAAAAGGTGCCCTTGGGATTTTTGAGAAGAAAATGCAAGGTCAAAAATTCCATGAGCTCAAGAATCTCACACCTTGCATTATTCTGGATTTTTCAAAATTGGTTTGGCCAATTTTGGAAACAACAAAAATGTGGCTCCTTTTTTAAATTCAAAACCATTTGAACTAGGGCCACTGTTTTTTAATGTTGTAAAAAAGATTTGACAAGACAAGAATCCTTGGCAAAACAAAAGATTTGGCTAATCCAAAGATGAGGTTGAGGGGAGTTGACATGTGGACAGAACAAATGCAAGATCATGCCACTTGAACCACATTGGTCACCTTTGATCACAAAGCAAATGGACTCCAATCCCAATGCAACTTAAGATCACCACATGAAAAGTCATGAACATACACCATGAGAAGTTAAAAGTCCAACAGAGAAAGTAAAAAACATGGTGTGACATATGGGCATTACATGTGGGCTGTTACAGCACTCCCCCACCAACACAGGATCTCGTCCCGAGATCTAAGCCTGAAACAACTCAGGATACTCAGAACGGAGATGATCTTCACGCTCCCACGTTTCTTCCTTCTCCGAATGATGCTCCCACTGAACTTTCATGAACTTGACGGTCTTGTTGCGAGTCTTGCGCTCGGACGTCTCAAGAACACGGACTGGACGCTCTGAGTAGGAAAGGTCCGCACTCAGCTGTATCTCGCCCAAGTCAACAGCCTGCTCTGGCTGCTTGAAGCACTGCTTTAGCTGGGACACATGGAACACATCGTGCACCATGGACAGACTCTCTAGAAGCTCGAGCCGAAAGGTAAGAGGTCCTCTAGTCTCAAGGATGCGGAAAGGTCCGACAAATCTTGGAGCGAGCTTTCCCTTGATGCCAAAGCGGTGAGTTCCCCTCAATGGAGACACTCTCAGGTACGCCCAATCACCAACCTGAAACGCTACACCACGGTGCCTTTTGTCATAATAAGCCTTCAGCCTAGACTGTGCTGCCTTTAGGTGCTCTCGGACAATCTTCACTCTTTCCTCTGCCTCTTGGATCACATCTGGACCGAACAGCTGCCTCTCACCTGTCCCGGACCAGTTCAAAGGTGTCCTGCACTTGCGGCCATACAAGACTTCAAACGGCGCTGCCTGCAGACTTTCCTGATAGCTGTTGTTGTAAGAGAACTCAGCATACGGCAAGCATTCTTCCCACTTCATGCCAAACGAGATGACACATTCTCGAAGCATGTCCTCGAGGATTTGGTTCACGCGCTCGACTTTCCCACTTGT
Source organism: Bromus sterilis (assembly GCA_950022295.1). Taxonomy (NCBI): domain Eukaryota; kingdom Viridiplantae; phylum Streptophyta; class Magnoliopsida; order Poales; family Poaceae; genus Bromus; species Bromus sterilis. The sequence continues at coordinate 285,717,886 of OX465596.1, forward strand.
CTGAGGGTGATAAGCGGTACTGAACAACACTGTCGTACCAATCGCCTTTTGAAAGGCGTGCCAGAACTTAGAGGTGAAAAGGCTGCCTCTATCAGAACTGATCTTCTTGGGAATGCCATGCAAAGATACCACTCTTGCGGTGTACAAATCCGCCAACTGAGCTGCTGAAATGGAATCCTTCACTGGAAAGAAGTGGGCAACTTTGGAAAGATTGTCAATGACAACAAAGATGGCATTGTTCTTCTTCTGCGACAAGGGGAAGCCGTGATGAAATCCATCTCTATATGATCCCATTTCCACTCCGGAATCTCAAGTGGCTGAAGCAACCCTGCAGGATTCTGGTGTTGTGCCTTCACTTTCCTGCACACATCACAATGAGACACGTAACAGGCAACATCCCTCTTCATACGAGTCCACCAAAAGCTTTGCTTGAGATCTTGATACATCTTCGTACTGCCAGGGTGAATCGATAGCTTGGAATCATGGGCTTTCTTCATGATGACCTCTCTGAGATCTCCCTCCTTGGGAACAACAACTCGCTCTTCGAACAACACGGTGCCGTCAATATGCACTGAAAAGAAACCATACTTAGGAACTGAGGCGGCAATACCCTGTTTGATCTTCTGTATCATTGAGCTGCCAGACTGAGCTTCACGAATCTTCTCATGGATAGTGGGCTCTAGCACAAGGTTGGCAAGATAGTCTGCTGGAACTAGCTCGAGATTGAGCCTTCGAAAGGACTCACACAAATCAGGGTGGATCTTCTGCACCTGGATATTATTGCAATCGCCCTTGAGGCTCAGCGCATCAGCTATGACATTCGCCTTCCCAGGCGTGTACTGAATATCAACTGTGTACTCAGTAATGTTTTCAAGCCATCTTCTTTTCCTCAAGTTCAGATTTGGCTGAGTGAACAAGTACTTCAGACTCTTGTGGTCCATGAACACATCCACCTTCCTCCCTAAGAGGAGGTGTCACCAAGTGACCAAAGCGTGCACAACTGCTGCAAGCTCCAAGTCGTGCGTGGGATAATTCCTCTCACTTGTCTTCAACTGTCGTGAGGTATATGCCACAATATTCCTGCCTTGCATCAAAACTCCGCCCAGACCTTGCAAGGAGGCATCACAAAATACTTGAAAAGGCTGTGACTCATCTGGCGGCGTGATTATTGGAGCTGTGGTCAGCTTCTCTTTCAAATCCTCGAAGGCTGACTAGCAAGCTGGTGACCAAGTGTACCGCTTGTCCTTGCACAACAATTCAGTCATTGGCTTTGCCATTTTGGAGAAATTCTGCACAAACCTCCTGCAATAACTGGCGAGGCCGAGAAAACTCCTTAGCTACTTCACGTTCTTCGGCGGAGCCCACTCTTGAATAGTGCGGACTCGCTCTGGATCAACCGAAATTCACTCAGCGGAGATGACATGGCCCAGAAAATTGACCTTGGCCAGCCAAAACTCACACTTGGAGAACTTGGCGTAATACCGGTGCTCTCTTAACTTCTGCAGCACCAAGCGCAAATATTCCTCATGCTCAGCCTCTGACTTGGAATAGAAAAGAATGTCGTCGAGGTAGAGGATCACAAACACATCAAGCCATTCTTGGAACAAATAGTTCATAGCTCTCATGAATGTCGGAGGGGCATTTGAGAACCCAAAAGTCATGACTGTGAACTCATACAGCCCATAACGTGTGTTGAAGGCGGTCTTGAGAATATCCTCTTCACGAACACGGATTTGGTGATACCCCGTCCTCAAGTCAAGATTGGAAAACACCTTAGCCCCATTTAACTGCTCAAATAGATCATGATGTGGGGTAAAGGGTACTTGTTCTTGATGGCCTTCTTGTTGATACCGCGATAGTCCTGGACCAAGCGGCTAGTCCCATCCTTCTTCTGGACAAACAAACCTGGTGCACCCCAAGGGGAAGTGCTCGCGCGGATAAAACCGCCTACCTCCAACTCTGTCAACTGCTTCTTGAGCTCAATCAATTCCTTCGAACACATCTTGTACGGATGCCCAGAAATCGGCTGGGTACCAGGCTCTAGCTCAATAACGAACTCAATAGCTCGAACTGGGGGAATTCCTGGCAACTCCTCCGGAAAGACGTCTCGGAACTCACAGACAACTTTGACCTCTTCGAGAAAAGGCGCCACTCCTGCGTTCACCGCGTACAACTGTGCTGGTCCTGCCATAGAGCCACAAGTGTACAAGACTTCTGCACCTGACTCATGAGTCAACTTGACAGATCTGGTCGGACAATCAATATTGGCCTTGTGCTGCACAAGCCAATCCATGCCCAAAATGACATCAATGTCGGAACGGGTCAACACGATCAACGAAGCTGAGAAGAGAAGTCCCTGGATATGAATCTCCACATCTGGGACAAAGGCAGACGTATTCGTCTTGAAATCCGGAGAAGCAACAGATAGCTGTTGAGCTAAACCTTGCGGATGTAGCTCAGCACGCTCAACAAAAGCTCTTGACACGAAAGCGTGGGAAGCTCCGGAATCGAACAAAACTGTCGCGGGAACTGAACACACAAGCAACCTACCAAGAACGATCTCTGAAGACTGCTGAGTATCTGTGAGCATCACGTTGTTCACTCAGACTGCACGTGGCTGTGCCTTCACCATCGCGGTGCTCGGAGTAGAGCGAGGTGGAGGCGGTGGGAGCCGAGCAAAGTGCGGGTCAGTGCAGTTGGGAGACGTGTGCCCTGGCTCTCTGCACTTGTAGAAAATCACACCCGGCCTGGGCTGCTGCTGCGGCCTGGGTGGCCTCGCGTGTGGTGGTGTAGAGCGAGCCCCCTGCTGAACTGGGACGGGAGGGCGGGCAAAAGTGCGGACAACTGCCCCCCTCTGCTGGTATTGCTGTCTCTGCTATGGTGCCTCTGCAACCCAAGTCTTTGCCTTCTTGTGGATCATCACTGCGGAACTGTGCTCTCTCTGGCGCTTCATGTCTGCATCCCACTCTGCTCTGGCTGACTCCTGGCGGATAGCCTGATCCACGAACTGTGAGAACAGCGTGGGACTGCACTGAGTGAGCGCGTACTTGATCTCTGTGCTGAGACCTCCATGGAACCTCGCAATCTTCTTAGCCTCTGTGCTGACCTCCTCTGGAGCGTACCTGGCGAGCCTGACGAAGGCCAGGTTGTACTCCTGGGCTGACCTGTCACCCTGTCTCAGAGCCAAGAACTTCTCATGCTTCCTGTCCATCAGGCCACTCGGAATGTGCGCTGCTCTGAAGTCTGCGACGAAATCTTCCCACGTGATGATAGCATCGCCCTTGTTGGCCTTGTAGGTATCATACCAGCTGGCTGCTGCACCCTGAAGCTGGAAGGAGGCGAAGGTGATGAAGTCGACGGGTCTGACGGTGTTTGCATTGAAGTGCTTCTTGATCTCTTCGATCCAGTCAGCCGCCTCCAGCGGGTCTCGAGCCTCGGAGAACCTGGCGGGTTGATAGCAAGGAACTGCTGCAGTGTGGTGTACTGTGGTCGATCATTCCTCTGGGCAGTCTGGTTCTGCAGCATCTGTAAGATCGCAGCTGTGCCCTGAGCCACTACGGTCACAGCCTCCCCAAGGAGAGGGTTCTCTGGTAGCGGCATGTTCGCTCTTGTCATCCTATATACAGGAACACTTATGAGAACATGGTTGAAACATTGATGTAACCAGAAGATAAAGCAATATCAACAAAACTTCCTCACGAGGTATGAGAAAGCCGAAGGCTGAAATTCCACCAAGGTTAACCCGGAAAGTCGAAAGGTAGGTGCTACTGGAATTCCCAAACCAAGATCATCCGAACCCAAGATAACAATCTGCTAGCGAGCACACAACCATATATATACGAGCGGTTGGAAACCTGAACAATGAGACATCTGCCCTGAGCGGCCCGCCATCACGGACGTCCATAGGGGGAAAGACACCACATCCATATTACCATAGGATGCCCGCCAATCCTGTATGGACGTTTCACCTGGGGTACGCCGTAAGCGAGGTAGAGCAGTCAACCCCAAGTGGCAGCTTAGTGGTCTCAAAGACGCCAACACATCTCGTCTCTAGCAAAAAAATATAGAGGAATCGGAGCCTCATGTAAACGAGAACCTAGATTTTTTTTTGAAAGGGGATAAGTTGCAGAGAGAAAACAACGTTTCACTTCCTCACGGAAAAGGGGTGGGAGGGTGGGGTAAAAAGAAAAAGAAAGAGTTCCTACTCTCCGATTTTTCCTTAGTAACAACAAAATAGTTTCTAGACTCAACTTCGGCCAGTAAGGGGTCCTACAGTCAGCCCTGCTCTGATACCAAGTTGTAAGGCCCCCGATGCGGTGCTAACTCGAGTTAGTCGCTTTCGCGTCCCGCTCAAGTTAGTAGCGCATAAAGAGCCACCGACTCACAACACCCTCACTCATGTCGCTGCCGTATTCTCGACAACAGGTATATGAACAAAGAACTTAAACTAAGACATAAAAATATGGAGTCCAAGGCATACATCGCCACTGGAATTTATTACAACATCTCAGAGGTCCTTGGACCCAACAGTACATCATGCGACAAGCGGAAGACAAACACGACCCAGTACGGTCAAAAGCCAAATTGCCCTAGAGAGGGCTGCACATAAAGGGTCCACCCATGGATCATCGAAGCCCAACTGTAGGATCTACTGAACGAGGTCGTCCTCATCGTCATCCTCCGGTGGCACCTCCACGAAGTATCGTCCAGTGCTCGGCTCAAGATAGTACTCCACTACAGCGGCCGATCAGGCAAAATAGTAAAAGCACGAAAGGAAAACGGGGGTGAGATTATATCAGTACAGGATAACTGACTTCCTACGGTAAGACAAAGTAAGGTAAAGGTTGTAGCCGCACTAGCATATATGGTAGTTATCACAACCCCAAGTTAGGTATGTGCTAGGGTAAGCTTAGGCCTTGCATCATGATAAAAATTTCAAAATAAATCTTTGAAATAAAAATCAAAAGCAAAATGGGAGAAGGAACCCCCCCCCCCAGATGAATTAATTCAAAAGGCCAGATAAAAATCTTTTCCAAAAATTCATGTTAGATTTTTGAAAAGTCTTATAAATGAGTGTGATCACATATCAAGTGATGTGGGACCCACCCCATGCTCATGGATTTTTCAAATATTCAAACAGTGCCTTGGATTTAATCAAAAACCCATATTTGAATTTGAATTCAAATATTTGGAATTTCAAAAATGTTCAAACTCTGGGTATGACTAGCTAATGGTCATGTAATGCCATATAAAAGATTTGAGCATTTATAAAAATGTCTAGCTAATTATTTAGCTAAGACAAAACAAATTAAAGAAAAGAAAAATAGAAAAGAAAAACAGAAGCTTACCTGGGCAAAGAAGTCCGACTAGCTCCCCCGCAGCCCACTTGGCCGGCCCAGCCCACCGAAGTTTTCTGTCGTCTTCCTCCCCGCGCGCCCAAGCAGCTCGCTGGAGCGACCGAGCACACCGTTGACGCCACCTCGAAGCCTAGGGGCTTCCATGCCGCCCCAGGACTCCAAAGTGCGCCACGGAGACGCCCAAGCCATCGTGATCCTTTTCCCCCCTCTTCTGGCTCTCCTCTCGCCCTCCTGTGCTTGGCAACGACGCCGGCAGCAACCCACCGGAGAGCACCGACACCCGCCGCCGTGGCCACCGGTCAAAAATTCCATGAGCTCAAGAATCTCACACCTTGCATTATTCTGGATTTTTCAAAATTGGTTTGGCCAATTTTGGAAACAACAAAAATGTGGCTCCTTTTTTAAATTCAAAACCATTTGAATTAGGGCCACTGTTTTTGAATGTTGTAAAAAAGATTTGACAAGACAAGAATCCTTGGCAAAACAAAAGATTTGGCTAATCCAAAGATGAGGTTGAGGGGAGTTGACATGTGGACAGAACAAATGCAAGATCATGCCACTTGAACCACATTGGTCACCTTTGATCACAAAGCAAATGGACTCCAAACCCAATGCAACTTAAGATCACCACATGAAAAGTCATGAACATACACCATGAGAAGTTACAAGTCCAACAGAGAAAGTACAAAACATGGCGTGACATATGGGCATTACATGTGGGCTGTTACATCTGTAACATCCCAAAAATTTCAAAATTAATTATAATAATGATTGTTTGCTTTATATGGTTGATTTTCACTAGGATCTAAAACTTTCGAAGTTTATTGAATATTAAAACTGAGAGGGAATAAAAGAACTTTCCCTAATATTCATTGTTGGTGTTTTGGAATTTAATATTTAAAATAAATCCAACAAAATGAGAGAAGGTAATATGACTCCTTCAATAATAATAATAAAATGTTGGAAATGTTTTAAATATGATTTTACTTTAATTGGAGTTATTTAAATAATTTTTCCATTCAAAAATAGTTATAACATGAGAGAAGATAAAATGACTTCTTCAGAAAATTGAGCGGAAATTATTTAAATAATTATTTGACATTTGTATTGATTTTTTTATAATATTTTATAACTAAATAAAGTCATTGGAAAATGTCATTATTTTTAGTTATAAATTTGGTAAATATTACCATTGCATAATTTTCTTGAGATTATTTTAGGAATTTAGAAATTTATTTGAGGTTTTTCTGATGTATGGTTGATTTTATAGAATTATTTGAAATTTTGGGTTTTAAGAAAAAAAAACTATAGTCGAGCCGGTCCAGTAGCCTTTTCCGCCCATGGGCGCAATTTGACTCCAAGTTAGATTCGGAAAAAAAAATCCTTTGCCTATAAATAGAAATATAGGAAATCTTTTTTTCTTTTTTTTTATTTCCTTTTCTTTTTAGCCAAACCCTAGCGCGGGCCCCGCATCGCCGCCGCCAGGACGCGCCGCAGGCTGACCACCATCCTCCGCCACCGGAGCCCAGGCACCGTCGGCCGCCTCCTCGCGCCACCAGGATGGCCGAGCCGCCGCGCCTTCTCGCCGGCGCTCGACCGCCGCACCTCCCGCGTGTCGCCGCCACCTCGTCGGAGATGGCGCCGCCGGACGCGTCGCCGCCTGTGCTCGCCACCGGCTCGTCGCCGTCAGCCGAGCTGGCCGTTGATACGTCCCAAACGTATCTATAATTTCTGCTTGCTCCATGCATGATTTGTGTGACTTTGCCATGTTTAGCTTTAACTTTCATACACTTTTTATCATATTTGGACTAACCTATTAAATCAGTGCATCCAGTTGGCAGTTCCTGTTTTCTGTTGTTTTTGTATTTCAGGTTTTCCGGCCATTAAAAGTGCCAAATAAATCCCGGAAAAATTATATAAAACATCAGCGACCCGGAAGCTTCCCGAATCACCAAGGAAGGAAGGGGGTGGACCCACCAGGGCCCCAGGAGGGTCCCTGGCGTGGCCCCACCCTAGGCCGCGCCAGGAGACCTCCTAGCTGCCATGTGGCCCCTCTCGGTGCCCCCTTTGGCCTATATTTACCGCCCGTGACGGAAACCCCTTATATCGATCTGCTATTCCCGTTCTCCTCCCTGTACCGCCGCCGCCGCCGTTTCAAGATCGGGGCTGCCAGGAGAAGCTGCCCCGGCACCCTGCCGGAAGGAGGAATCCCCTCCGGGAGACCATCTATCGCCATGGACGCCTCCCGGATGTGCGGTGAGTAGTCCCCCTTGGACCATGGGTCCGCGACCAGTAGCTATGTGATGTTCTCCTCCCCTCTTTGTGCTTTCACTTTCGAGACCTCATGAGCTGCCTCACATGATCGAGGCACTATTGTAGTTTTCTGTGTTGCTATGCTAAGTTTGCTGGGATCTGATGGATTATGAGATTATGTTCAGATTGTGATGAGTAATATATTTGGTTCTCTTTTATATTTGTGTTCTTTAGTAAATTCTTTCATGTTCTCCGTTGTCGTATTTTACTTTGGCCAAGTGATTTGTTGCAACTCCAAGAGGGAGCGTTATGCTTGATTGTGGGTTCAGCCCCTTGATGTCTAGCTTGAGTGACAGAAACATGAGACTAGGGGATGTGATGTTGCCACCACGGATAAAACAACGGTGCTTGTACTTGCGGGTGCAAGGATTATTTACTTTACACATAGTTTTTTTAATGCAATTGTCTGTTGCTTTGAGTTTACACTTTGGGTGGGATTCGCAACTTAATACCAGCGAGATGTTCTGGATAGATATCTCAAGGTGGATGATTCGTAGTAGATGCAGATGGATTTCGGTCTACTTACCTTGGCGTACTTCCCATTGCTTTTGAGCTTCTTCCTTTCTTTTGTAGCATAGTTAGCATTGCGGTGCGTTTATAATCCTTTCAATTTTCCAGCTGTGATTTGTTTACCTCGCTAGCACTTTTATCGTCTTTTGGGAGAGAGACATCACTAGTGAACATCACGGGACCCCGGTCCATATTCACACCATTGTTTACACCTTCAATTTACTTTCACTTCTTACTTTCAGTTGCACTATTATCTCTTGCGTTGATCCTTTGTAAACAGCAAGGCCGGAGGAACTGACAACTCCTATGTACTCATTGGGAGCAAAGTTACTTGTTGTGTGTGCAGGTCCACGTCAACCTCGTAACCATCCGGCAACAATTTTTGCGCCGTTGACACCTTCTTGTATCTCTTGGAGTCCTACTGGTTCGACAACCATGGTATCTTCACCGAGGGAAATGTTGCTACGCTACATCTCACCTTCACTTGGGGTAACCAACGAGGAGTGAGAGAACTATCCTCACCGGATCAAGCCAATTTCTGGCGCCGTTGCCGGGGACTCCAGTCTACAAGATAGGGGAGTTGCACACTATCTTTTATCTTTGCTTTTTAGTCTTGTTAGTTTACCTTTTAGTCTTTACTTTTGTGTCCCTTATCAAAAATACCTAAAATACGTGTTACCTTTCTTGTGTAGTCAAGTATGTTAGGAGTTGGTATTATGAGGGAATCCGAAGTTTTGGATTTCCATCAAAGGAACGGGGAAAACATGAAGAAGGCATGGGACAGAATTTCTGAAGCACATAAGGCAAATATGCCTTGGTTACCTATAAGAATTGTGCTTAGAAATTTTTACTTTGGCCATTTTAAGTGGTGTAAGCACTCTCTTGATCTTATAGCTGAAGGAGACTTTTTAGAGTGTGATGAAGCTAGGGCTCTTGAAATTATACATAGTTTATCTAGTTATTTTGTTTATGATGGTCTTGATACTGTTGTAGATAGAATTGCTATTATTGAGAAGAAGCTTGATGCTCTAGACTTAAAAGGAGTAGAAAAACCAAACCCTCCTAGAGAGGAGATTTTGGAAATAGAAAATGATTGGGAGCCTTTTGTTAGGATTGTTATCTCTAATCAAAACTTCCTTGCTTTTTGTGACATTGGATCTAAAGTTTCTATAATGCCAAGCTTTATTTATGATTCTTTGTACCTTGCAAGCATGGACAAATTTCCAATTTTTCATGAAAATTCTAATGGTGATATTTCTGAGATCCAGGGAAGACTAAAAGATGTTCAAGTCATGTTTCTTAAAAGGAGCGTAGAAATTGACTTTGCCATCATGAAATCCAATCAAGGAAATATAGTGCTTGGAAGGGACTTCCTCCGAGCCATGAAAGGCTTCATTGATATAGGTAAAGGGCAAATACGCTTGCGTGGTACAGCAAAAGGTACGTACCTATTCCCCCGGAAGAACAAGGATGAGCTTATTGACAACCCTTTTGAAATCCTTGGTGAACCTTCCGATGATTTTGGAGAACCTTGATCCGATTCTTTTGCTTTAAGCCTAGCTAATGGCTTTAAAGAAGTGCTTTCGGGAGGCAGTCCGGAACGAATTTAGGTTTTCCTTTTTGTTTTTCTTCTGTTCTTAGTGGTCTTGATGATTTTTACTATTGTAGCAACATCATTGTATCTTTACTTTTCAAGCTTTGTGCCATTTATAGCCTCATATGACAAGGGAAGTGAAAGTTATGACATGCTGTCTAGAAAACAGATTCTGTACTCGTGACGGGAAAATCGAAGAAAATTACCAGTTCATCTTTTTGAGCTGGATTTTTTACACAGCGTGATCTATACAATCACGGAACTTTCGTATGTTCTGAGTTTTTTTATTTGAGTTGCAGAAGTATCCCTAAAAAATTCTTTACTACCTGTTGTTCTGTTTTTCACAGATTCTGCCACGTTTTGTATCTCTTGACTTTTTCAAACCTTAAGTTTGCTTTTTCTTTGCAAAAACTTTTTGGAAATCTTGAGAAACAGTAGCTCTTCAAGAATATGTTTATTTTCAGTAGAGAAAAAATATTTTAATAGGGTACTAACCTCTCTAATCAGTTTACAATGAGTTATGTATGAAGGGAGTTTTCAAGTGTGCGATGGAAGATGATGAAAGAAGATCCTGGAGTGTCAAACGCTCAAGCTTGGGGATGCCCATGTGCACCCCCAATAAATATTCAAGGAGACTCAAGCGTCTAAGCTTGGGGATGCCCCCGTGCATCCCCTTCTTCATCAACAATTATCAGTTCGCCCCTCGTTTCACTATATTTTCACTTCATGCGTTATGTGCTATGCTTGGAGCGTCTCGCTCTTTACTTTTCTTAGGTTTTTTTTTGCTTTGTTTGCTGTTATAACAAGTTAGACCCCAGCTTTCTTTTGTGTGGGAGAGAATCACGCTCCGTTTGAACTAGAAATCATCATATGATTTTCATGCTTATTTCCTTAGCTGTGAGTTGTTATTTTTCTTTTCTTAGCTGGTGCCCTGTTTAGTTGTTGTGCTTTAGTTTTCTTCTAGAGCTTCTGTTTTGTCTTAGGTTGAACTTTCTATAGGTTGCGTGTTTTATCTTGTTAGAGAGTTTGCCTGTTGCACTGAGTTTTGTGTCTTGACTAGAAAGAAGGTAGTTGAAGTTGATATTCTCTTTGTACTAGTAACTTGCAATAGTTTTGAGGTATTGACTAGAGTAATGTTAAAACTTTTGGTGTCAAGAGCTTGATCCTATTAGTGATAGATGTCGTATTTTGGGCAATCCGTGTGATTTTCGAAAACCAAAAAACCCCTGTTGAGAACTCTAGCTACTAGATGAACCACTAACCTCTAGAGGGTTCGAATATTAGAGTACACTCACGTACCATGAGTCAAGGATGCGCAAGGATAACCAAACCCCCATACACTCCTCCTCGGGGTACTTGTCTCTTTGAGAACCTCCTTATTAGATTGAGAGTTACCGATAATAAGTGCATGAGTTCTTCGGACTAATGTGAGTATTCGAAAGTTGACACTTCCACCTCCCATATTTTGCTAGCCTTTCCTGTGTCATGCATTGCCTTCTTCTCACTCCGAGAGTTGGCGTCCACCTTCGCCGGCCAAACCCTTGGCATGATACGTTGTCATCATAAACCTCCTTATATCCTTCCTCAAAACAGCCACCATACCTACCTACAAGGCATTTCCATAGACTTTCCGAGATACATTGGCATACAGCATCCACCTTCTCATGACTTGATCATCATGTCATACATGCTACTTGCTTGATCGATGAGTCTCATGCTAGTTGGGCCTTGCCCTAATCATTGCTACATGACGCGCTAGTATCATTGCATATCCTGCTACCCTGGCAAAGGCATACATTTGCATCATGATAGTTACATCTTCTTTATGAGAGTACCTTTGTAAAGTGTGAAATATCTCCTATATTCTTGTAAAATATAGAGTGTTGCCCCTAAAGTGAGGAAAAGATCCCAAAGAGGACAAAATCAAAAGATCCCAAAGTGGACAAATGAGAGAAATAGAAAGAGCGATTCAGGCCACCAAAAAAATACCAAAAATAGAAAAAAGAGAAAAATAAAAATAAAAAGAGAGAAGGGGGCACACTACTATTCCTGTTGAGATATCCACACTAGTACTTCATCCTCTATCCCTTGTACTCCATAGAGAACATCATACATGCATATAGCTATGTGGGGACCCTTCACACCATAGAACTTGGCTTGCATATTCCAATGATGAGCCTCCTCAAAAGAGCTCTAGGTCTTCTTGAGCAAGCAAGTTGGATGCACCCCCACTAGTCCCCTTGGAGAGCTTTTAGCTCACATGTGCATCTGTTGCATGGCAATCCCTACTCCTCACATCATATCTATCATATGGACTTCTCTCACCTATGATTATCCTCATTGATGTGAGCCTTTCACACCCTTTTTGTCTTCCACCTCCACCTTCTTTCTGTTTCGCCTTTTAGGTTTCAACTTTCTTGCTCATGCTCATCCATTGCATGAGTCATCAATATATCGAAAGGGAGTGGATCGGTTTGACTTGTACCTGACTAGTGGTCTGGGGACGAGTCCAGATAAGAATCCAAAGGAGACTAAGTGTGAAACTTTAGTAGATAGTGGTTCTCAACAACTATTTTTTATCTTGTATTCTCTATCCCCTTTCTTGCACGCAAACACCATTTGGAGACATTCGAGTCACGGACAGCGAGAGCTCTTGCACCTTTTGTTCTTTTGTTGCTTGTGTCAATACTAATATAGACTCTTGCTTGTTAAGACTTGAATTGAATTGCATGCTTTGATTGCTTTACTTAAAAGTCCTTATATGGTTGTGTGGCATGTCGCCACAGAAATTATGCTTGTTATCATTTCCCTACTCGAGGACGAGCAGGAATTAAGCTTGGGGATGTTGATACGTCCCAAACGTATCTATAATTTTTGCTTTCTCCATGCGTGATTTGTGTGACTTTGCCATGTTTTGCTTGAACTTTCATAAACTTTGTATCATATTTGGACTAACCTATTAACTCTGTGCACCCAGTTTCCACTTCCTGTTTTCTGCTTTTTTTGTATTTCAGGTTTTCCGGCCATTAAAAGTGCCAAATAAATCCCGGAAAAATTATATAAAAAATCAGCTACCCGGAAGCTTCCCGAATCACCAAGGAAGGAAGGGGGTGGACCCACCAGGGCCCCAGGAGGGTCCCTGGCGCGGCCCCACCCTAGGCCGCGCCAGGAGACCTCTTGGCTGCCATGTGGCCCCTCTCGGTGCCCCCTTTGGCCTATATTTACCCCCCGTGACGGAAACCCCTTATATCGATCTGCTATTCCCTTTCTCCTCTCTGTACCGCCGCCGCCGCCGCTTCAAGATCGGGGCTGCCAGGAGAAGCTGCACCGGCACCCTGCCGAAAGGAGGAATCCCCTCCAGGAGACCATCCATCGCCATGGACGCCTCCCGGATGTGACGTGAGTAGTCCCCCTTGGACCATGGGTCTGTGACCAGTATCTATGTGATGCTCTCCTCCCCTCTTTGTGCTTTCACTTTCGAGACCTCGTGAGCTGCCTCACATGATCGAGGCACTATTGTAGTTTTTTGTGTTGCTATGCTGAGTTTTCTGGGATCTGATGGATTATGAGATTATGTTCAGATTGTGATGAGTAATATATTTGGTTCTCTTTTATATTTGTGTTCTTTAGTAAATTCTTGCATGTTCTCCGTTGCCGTATTTTACTTTGGCCAAGTGATTTGTTGCAACTCCAAGAGGGAGCGTTATGCTTGATTGTGGGTTCAGCCCCTTGATGTCTAGCTTGAGTGACAGAAACATGAGACTAGGGGATGTGATGTTGCCACCACGGATAAAACAACGGTGCTTGTACTTGCGGGTGCAAGGATTATTTACTTTACACATAGTTTTTTTAATGCAATTGTCTGTTGCTTTGAGTTTACACTTTGGGTGGGATTCGCAACTTAATACCAGCGAGATGTTCTGGATAGATATCTCAAGGTGGATGATTCGTAGTAGATGCAGATGGATTTCGGTCTACTTACCTTGGCGTACTTCCCATTGCTTTTGAGCTTCTTCCTTTCTTTTGTAGCATAGTTAGCATTGCGGTGCGTTTATAATCCTTTCAATTTTCCAGCTGTGATTTGTTTACCTCGCTAGCACTTTTATCGTCTTTTGGGAGAGAGACATCACTAGTGAACATCACGGGACCCCGGTCCATATTCACACCATTGTTTACACCTTCAATTTACTTTCACTTCTTACTTTCAGTTGCACTATTATCTCTTGCGTTGATCCTTTGTAAACAGCAAGGCCGGAGGAACTGACAACTCCTATGTACTCATTGGGAGCAAAGTTACTTGTTGTGTGTGCAGGTCCACGTCAACCTCGTAACCATCCGGCAACAATTTTTGCGCCGTTGACACCTTCTTGTATCTCTTGGAGTCCTACTGGTTCGACAACCTTGGTATCTTCACCGAGGGAAATTTGCTGCTACGCTATATCTCACCTTCCACTTGGGGTAACCAACGAGGAGTGAGAGAACTATCCTCACCGTATCAGCAGTGCTCCGTGCCACCGCACCGTCCTCCGCTGCCCGTCACGCCGGCCACCAGCCGCCAGCCACACCACGCTGCCCGCTGCGACGGCCACCTCCCACGTCGCGCCTCCCCGGAGTAGCTGCGCCACCGGCCATCGCAGCTCCCGAGCCGCCAGACGCTGCCGCCTACCCCCGCCGCCGGCCGCCGCCACTCGCCGGAGTCGTCGGTGAGCCTCGACGCCGCTCTCATCCGTCGAATCTCCATCCGACGGGTAAGATTCCATCGTGAAGTTCTGTTTTTTTAGATCTAGGGTTTCCGGTTAACTGGAGTTGACCCGGTTTATTCCGGTTAACCGTCGTTGCCCGATTTTCCTAACCAACGAATGTTCACTAGTTAGCACCCAAAGTGATCGGTGTTCGTCCCGTAGCATCTAGGGACCTAGCTGTGATGAAAAAGTTATTTTATTCACGGTTGGGCCCTTTTTCACATATTGCAGCCTAGAACTGTTTTAGCCGTATCTTTTTAACGGTGTATCGGAATTAGCTGATTCTTTTTCCTACATGCTTGTAGTGATATGTAGTTTATCATGGAGTTAACTTTCCACACAGTTCCATATTTTTGAATTTGAATTTATTCAAAGTCAAATTCAAACTTCCGGAGGCCATATCTTCTATACCGTTGACCAAATTCAATTGATTATTTTTGCATAGGATCACTCGTGTCATGTACTTTTTGTCCATGTCATTTGTACACCATTTTCAAATACTTTTTGATCTGTTTGAATTTAAATATAATTCAAACTCCAACCTACTACAACCCGTGCCGTAGTATTCCGTTCCACGAGATTCTTTTTGCATATTGGATCACATGTAACATCCTATCGGCTATATCCACACACCTTTCATATTGCCATGATCTATATCCTTGAATTCATAATGTCTCTTAGTCATGATCTTTTATATCAAAAATCCTTTTTCCGTTGATTCACTCGAGTTTACCTTTCACCTATCACCTTCGAGCACATCGCCACCTTTACCGTATCGAGCCTAGTTGTTTCTGTTGTTAAACCTTTTCGTGTTTGATTTGTTGATCTTTTGGTTCCTTTTGGCGTGATTGCTTATGTGGTATCTTTTATTTACGATAGATTGCTCGTAGTGTGACGAGTAGAGTTATCTGGATCGTGAGAGCGAAGAACTTCATCGAATGTATAAGGCAAGTTACACTTTGACCATACCTCATCCTATATTTTTTCATTATGCATTTAGCAATCTATCACCCTCTGCATGTGTAGGACTAGTATATATACTTATGCTGCAAACCTGGTAGGATAGCCATATGATCTGATTCTGTATTCTTTGTCGCCCAAGTTCGTGTTTGTTAAATATTGCTATGCTTGTAGACGGGGATTGGCTTGAGAATACATTGAGTTGTGTGAGGATTTAATGACTTGACTAGCAAGCTTAAATAGAATTCACCTCTGGACGGGCAGGGAGAGCATCCTGAGGCTCGTGCCTTATCTAAGGCGGGACCAGGGCTAAATGCTTCCCGAATGGTGTGATTTGGTGGTATAAAGAACGGCATGGTATCTACCCTCTGAACATAAGTGGGCGTCGTACAGGCTCAAAAAGATCAGACATACTTGGTAACTAGAGGCTTCCATGTACAGCCGCTGGCCATATGAGCTCTAGCTTAGTTGAGCACGTTGTAGGAAGCCTCTCTCGTGCAAAGCTATGAGATGTAGATATGATAGGTGTACCGGCTTGCCGTTGGGTGTTGGTGACCTCTTCTGAAAAACTTCGTCTCAATCTTCGGGTTGAGTCCAGTGGGTAAAGTGTACAAACCTCTACAGAGCGTACAAACTAATCATGGTTAGCCGTGTCCCCGGTTATGGATAACCTTGAGCTACTAGACATTACCGTTATTGAAGGATCTTGACAGATGATTCACCTTAATAAAACTTAAGTGGGAAACTTTAATAAAGGGTTTGGGTTGGAATTGGTGTAGCCCAATTCAACCTTAAGTAGTAAGTTAAACTAAAATTTGATTTAGGTAGATTAAAAAAATCAGCTTTCTGCAAAATAAAACCGTAAGTCTTCCTTTAACTTATCCTTGCATTTGCGATATGTCTGTTATATCCTTTTTCGTGTGACTTGCCGTACAAATCAGATGTACTGACCCGTTGTTGGATTGTAACCTTCGGTGTTGCAGGATTTTATACGACGAGTAAGTGATGCGATGTAGAGTTACGATGTCTATACTCAACTGTGTCGGTGGAGTTGATGGACGCCACGAAGCTTTTATTGTTTTTCCGCTGTATTATATTTGTAAGCTAGCCTTGAGCAATGCAGGTATGTTTTATTGTAATACTGGATCTTCAATGTAATATTTATGACATGTGATTTATTCTTGATATTACTTCATGTGTTGTGTATGCTAGTTATTGATTCAAGAACTAGCATAGAATGCACAGAGACTTCGATTCATTAGTGAATCGGGTCGTTACAAATTTTCCATCCTTATTTTCACTTTTGTATTGGGGCTGAAAAAGATGTTAGATTTATCAACGCTCGCCATTTTCCCCGAAGCAGCACAATAAGAGCTAATTGTCGTTCACAATATAGATTTGGATAAAGAAATGCTTAGGTTTTGCAACCGGTGGAGCATTTATCAAGTTTCTTAGTTGCAATGATACTCATTATCACATCCTAATTTCTGGTAATAACTACTACCTATGTAACAAAATATAAGACGTTTTTGTACTTCAATTTGAACTAAAAAATGTCTTATATATGTAATGAAGATGGATGATCTGAACAGTTTTCACGCCAAAACACGCATCTGCTTCTAGTGTTTATTCAGGGCCTATGTGTATTACAAGTCCTCTCCTCGCTCAGTTGCAATGATACTCAGTTTTCACCATCACTACTAGTAATACACACACACACACACACACAGACAAGACAGACCAACTGAAAACAATGAGAGCACAAACAAACTAAGAAAGTGCTATCAAGAAGAAAAGTATTAGAAGTCCATCATCTCTAAGCAGTGCATATGTATTGCCTGGAAAGAGGAAACCAGAAATAGGACTTGGCGAGCAAAACGCCACACAAGTGTCCAGCAGATAGTTAATGGGAGCGGAGTATCAAGGGGTATGTGCAACACCAGCCGCTGCTCCAGCACTGCAGTTTCAAATTGCAAAAATATGTGAGCAAAGCTACTTTCTATCATACTTGAAAAACTTCAGGGACCTCCATCTTACAACAGAAAGCAGTGGTCCTTGCTTGAATTTGTTGTGGAAGGTGAACTCAAGCGCCTTCACGCCCTCTCCAGGCCCTCTAATGAATCCACTAGACGTGCGCATAGGAATTTCATCACAGCATGTCATCAGGATTCATGATAAGATCATCATAATCGAGATAATGGACATAAATAACAAGATTGAAAACTTACACCAGCGAAACTGACACAAGTGGAGATCTTCTCACGTCATAGACAGCAACAAGTCCATCATATGTTTCATTACCATCTTTGAATGACAATGCCAGACGCTCTCCTGAAGCATCCCATGCTAATTTCTCTATGCCTCGACTGGATGAAGCGGTTAAGAGCATAAATTAGTGCATGGAAGCCAACCACAACGAAATTGTATTTCCAGGTTGCTACAGTTAGACCTTTCAAATATATAAAGTGTATATGAATGACCTCCAAGCTAGATAATATGAAAACAAATTGAATTCACAAAACTTGTTACTTCAGAAACAAAATCAACAACGCAACACCAGGTAAAATTAGCATTCAAGACAACAGTAACATATGTTGCATGAGGTCCACATGAAGTCAAGAGTAGAATGGCAGTGCTGCTTTTGTTACCTAACAATCAGAGAGGAAATTTCTGGAAGTTCAACTGGTAGGAGATGGGCATCTGAATTGAAGAAACACATCATAACTGATCAGGATTCAGGAAATGTACACAACAGCATAGCTTGGACTGAAAGAATGCAGTAACGTTACCTAAAGACGGTGGCTTTGATGAGAAGTGAACTGAACCTAGTGTGGTCGAGTTAGAAAAGGATAACAATGCAACACGACCTTCTGGGTCCCAGTTTAGTCCCTAACATTAAGCAAACAAGAGTCAATAAACATCATGACTCGAAAAAACAGTAGCACCACAAACAATCACCAATACTGTTTTAAAGGGCTGTGACACCATAGGTATAGCCTGGACAAGACTCGAATCAAATTTAGCATTATGCAAAGCTAATACTTTTTTTCTTTTTTTGAAACAGAGGCAACATTAATTGCTGAAGAAAAATAACTATTTGTTTTTCCTAATTTTTTTTACTTTCAACGACCTTTTTACAATCATGCTAAACATATTAGCTTTCAAAATAAATGCATATACACCATTATGGACTCATGAATATTTTTTCACACTCGTGCTAAACACATTAGATTTGAAGACAAATTCACTACACCACTATGGACTCAGGAGAATAAAGCTATACACATACAGATCACAGATAACCTCCAGAGTTATGAACATAAACATATATAGAATGCAATAAGTTGCTCGTTGATTTCAGAACTTAGGAATCATGCCTAAATTTTAAAATAGTACAATAGCATTATACTTCAGAATTTCACTGTCCAGTCTTCAAACTTTAGTTAGTTAGGAATGTATATATTACTTACAGTTACATATCCATTGGATGAAGACCAGGGTTCTGACGTCCATGTGTTGGTTTCCCATAAGTGAAAAGTTCCATCACTAATAGAAAAAAAAAATGAATTATATATTTCAAAAAATATTGTAATGAAAGATAGGAACAAAATAGATATTCATACAATTTAGCAGTCAAAAAGTAATCTCCACTAGGTGACCACCGCACCAATGATATACTACTTAATCCACGTCGTATAGGAGTTCCCAACCCTGCAGCAAAATAAATATGTATATATACATTAATATAGAGATCTGTACAAGACAGGATTGCATGTCTGAATTTAGAAGAAACAGATATACCTTGAGAAATATCCCAAATTGTGAATGACTGGCTATTACAAGAGGCGGAGGCCAAGTATGTAGAGATATGTCAAGGGAAATTATCCAAAACAATCAAAAGTTTGTAAATTCAAGTCACACATAGTGTAAATCTTTCTGTTTGCAGGGTGCATTGGACATATTAATCTAGAATTTACATATTGTTATTTGCTGTCCAATCTAGAATTTTGAAGTATTCTTTGTTTTCAATAAGCAAGATAAAACAAATGATAACCTTCAATAGATGTCACTCTAAAAACTAATGAAGGATATCTTCCATCAGGCTTCCAGGAAAGTGCAGTAAGTTGCTCAGTAGAAGAACCACGAAGAATATCCACTAGAATCCACTGACCACTAGAACCTCTAGGGAAGGCACCAAAGGAAGAAGAGGTGACACCAGATTTCATGGATGCAACATTGCCAGGATATGATGCTGACCAGAGGCATATACATCCCCTGAAAAGAAATTGTAGATTCAGTCAAAAGTGTAATATTATGAAATGATCAAGAATGTGGAGGCATTTTAATACTGCTCCATTATTAGGTGATACTAATGCATACTACTACGTACTTGCAGCCAACTGCAATCATCTTCCCGCTATTTGGCCTCCATTCAATAGCTGTAACTTCCTTTTGATGTTCACTTGTTAGAATGCACGATTCTTTACCATCTGTTTAGAAAATCAGCAGTCATTATGCGCTTCAACCAAGTGAATAAACATATTAATTCATTAAAAACTGAATCGAGCAATTACAAAGCTATGCACCTCAAAAACAAGCAATGATAATCCATTTATTGATATAAGAAAGTAGGTAGATCTCACCTGAATCCTCAAAGTCATGGACGGTAACCTGGTCCTTCCCAGACACAAATGCTAAACAGTGCTTGTGTGGATTCCAGCTTACTTTCTGGGTATCAAATTTTTCTAGCAGCTTTGGCTGGTAAACCAGAATGTCCTTTGTCAGTATGATTGTCATGAATTTAAACAACCATAATGGAGAAACTATACAGCAACATTAGAAAGCAACTCGAGAATGCTTCAAAAGAACAGCTTCGCGATTTAATTTTGATATAACTAAATAAAGCCAAGAATGGAGCAAGTTAGAGAAAAAGGGAAAATCATGGACAGAGACAGACATATTGTCGAACTAGATGATACCCCACCCGTTGCTGCGGGAACTATAAGAAAGAATTTGATGTTTTAAAACACATGAAAAAATTATGAAACATAGTATAATTTGATTATAAATTCTTTTTGAAAGAACTATTGTTTAAAGTAAAAAATTCTAAAACAAATTGACAAAATATCCAAAAATAAGTTTGATTTTTGTTTTGTTAATTTAGTTACTTGACAATATATCAACGATATGATATGAGACGAAAACAACGTCAAGTAGATACGGTGAAGACGAGTCCACCCTTGGCTAAATCTAAAATAATGATAGCAACTTTGGATGTGTATCTATAAAAAAATGTCACATAGAAAAATAAAATGCGATATAACTCATAATTTGATTTTCTATAAAAAAAGTTGATTATAAATTGTGAGGTTGAATGCATAAAAAGTCTTATTTATTTGTGATAGGATGCATGCACATGCAAAGTTAATGAGAGCATGTGCATGAAGAGTTAGTGGAGTTTTTACATGGTGGACCTACTTGATGATGTGGATAGCTTGCATGTCAAGATAAATAGGTTAGTGGGGATGAACTATTTAGGTATTATAGATAAGCAGAAAACAATGGCATGACATAACATGGTAAGCTTTCCAAGCTTGTATTGAGCTGTGTAGTGGTAAGAGCATCTCCAACAGCTGCCCTATAATAGGGCAGCAGCCACTTTTTGCCCAAAAAATTTTTGGGCAGCTGCCCAAAAAATGTCGTTTTGGCGCCCAATATTTGCAGCACTTAGGCCGTGCCCACAAACTATTCCCTCCTCCCGCAGTGGCCATTGACCAGCCATGACCGCCGAGATCTGCCACGCCGCCGGCCACCCCCGACCACCCACCTCGTCAGCGCGACTCCGGCCACCCCTGGCACCACCCTAGACGCATCGCTGCGCCACCGGATCGAAGTTCCGCCGGCCTGAGGAGGCGAGCTTGCGGACGAGGTCGCCGGTGGCGATGTAAAGCACGCCGAGCAGCCGCGGGCGGCGGCGAGCAAATTTGGGCGGCGCCGAGCAGATGCGGGTGGCGGTGAGCAAACGCGGGCGAGCAGATGCGAGCGCCGGCTAGCAGACGCGGGCATTCAAAGTGCTAATCCTCTGTACTATTGATTTATGGATGGATGTACTTCTGCCTCCCACGATTTGTTCATGTACTGATGAATGTCTATATTCCGTTTCAATGACACAATGCAATTGAGGGTGCCACTGAACTTCGTATGTCAAAATAAACTTGAATATGAATTTGCGATGATGTATTCTATTGAATTGCTAAAAAAATTGGGTAATCGGCTGCTGTTCTGCGGTATTTTTTGAGCAGCTGTTGGAGATGGCGTTTTTCATGCCCAAAACAAATACACTTTTTCATGCCCAATATTTTTGGGCACGCCCAATATGCTGCCCTATTATAGGGAAGCTGTTGGAGATGCTATGTAAACATATCTTGATGGACTCAACACTCTTACTCAGGCTCAGTTTGCTATTGCTGAACTGTGGTGTGGTAATTTTACGATCTGCTGCGGAAATTAGCAACTAAAATAGGAAAAAGCTGTTGGGCTAACGGGATTATCTTAATCCATTGCAATATCAGACACAGGGTAGTGAGCTCAATACAGCTCAGTAGTGAGACACAGACGAGGGAGCAACTGAGCTACTTAGATACCGACGTACTTTTGAGTAGCTATATGCATTGGCAGTTGACAAGTATAAAATCCCGCACCACCCTCTTTTCTTATACAGACACATGATGACAATATGCTACACTGGCAGAATCTTTTGACCCTATCAATTACAACCAGAGTAGGAAATGCAGGCTTTTTCTTTGGACATGACACATGACAGAGAAACTGTATTAAAACACAACTGAATGCAAGAAATCCAGACGACTCACATTGCAAGAAGGGAAGAGCATTTGCTTGAAGGACTCGGCTATGGTGGACATCAAACTTGTCCTGGGGTGACTCTCAGTGAGATCAGCGTCGTCTGGAGCAAGAGCCTCGTCCTTCGTTAGGAGATCCTCCGGCTGGAAAGGAATTGGGCTGAACACCATCCCCTGAAATATCCACATTGTGCGTGTATGAATACATCGCGAATAAATTAAAGTGCAAAACTCTAAATTCTCTGCAGAAAGATGAAAGCCGCGAGTCGATGTGAAGATGAACTGACGAGAACATCCCCGTAGGCCTCCTTGGCACGGTCTTCCGAAAGGGAGTCCGCCACCACTGCGAAGCAATGTCAAATGCGCAATCGCTTAGTGGGGGGCAGCAAGCGGCAGGAGAAAGCGAAAGCGGTTGTTGGGTGCGTACCAAAGTCACGGTTGATCTCGCAGACAGTGAAGCCGCCCGGCGGAGGGAAGCTCGGCATCGTCGCGGCCGGCGAGACGGCGGTGGGTTCCTTAGCCTAGGGTTGGGGCCTTGGCAGGGGAGCCCTCCGCTTCCCAATACTAAATGGGGTCTAAGAATACAGCAGAAGGACGCGGGGAAGAGGGGCGGCGAAAAGCGGCGTAGCGGCGCGGCTAACGGCCGACGGTGAGGCGGCTGGTGGTGGCTGTTGTTGAGACCGACGGGCACGAGGAGGAGGAGACCTGCTTGACTAAGAGAAACTGATAAACCCTTCAAGCTATCGCGTAAGGCGGACGGACGGTATGGATACGGCTACCACCTTCATCTAACGGATGAGAGGCCGTAAAAAATAGCGTGCTATGACAAAATATCGTGGTCTTAAAAATATACTATTAGTGTGTTATTTCGCACTATAGCTGCTATTAGTGAGACATTGTACACAAATTCATTTAGCGAGGCATTGTCCAAAACGTTATAGCGTGCTATTAGCAATGCTATAGCGTGCTATTTTTTTCATATGTTTAGATAGATGAAAGTAGTTTCAAATGCGCTTCACAGTAAACCAGTGGATCAATTACCTTCATAAAAAATCAGTGGATGAACTACCTTGAAAAATTTTGTTGGAGTAGGAGAATTGGTTCTGCTGGGGGCTTAGAGTGTCCTCACTTTCCTCGATGACATCGGCGATGAAGGCAATGAAAAGCACGACGGAGACACGAAGAGCTACCCAGGTTCATGCCACCGTGCAGTGTAAAACCCTACTCCTGCTTGTGTGGGATTGCTTGTAGTAGTACAATGATGCTCCACGAGTGTGAGCTTGAGGGATTGCAAAGGATGGGGATCGGATCCCTTCTAAGGTAGTCGCCTGCCCCCTTTCATAGTCGTCTCGGTTCTCTCTCCCCCCCCCTAAGCAACACAAGGTTGTGGAGGAACAACTCCACCTTGCTTCTACAATATGACCAACACAAATGTTGAAGGAACCACTTCAACGTGTTGTGCTAGATATCGCTCTAGGGGCGTGGGCTGTCAAGAGTTCAATGCAAACTCCCAACACACAAGATCTAATCCAAGATCTTTAGGACGGAACACAAAGTTCCCTTTTATTGGTAGATAGTGGGTACATAATCTGGTTACAAACTAGAGGTGAGGACCTCTATTTATAGGGCTTTGGAAAGCTTTCACAGCTCACTTCTACTCATATCTACTCATAGCTGAAACACTCTAAAAAACAGTAGATAGTGTAGAGAAAAAGAAAAGAAATACTACACTAGAGTGGAAGTAACTAGAAGTAGCCAAACAGTTCTGACATATGTTTTTATTTTTATTTTTCCTCATATATTGTTCCTCATCATTCTCCCCTGGTTGTTTGGAACTCGCCCTCGAGATATCTTCATAGAGCGCTTCTTCTGGATGGTAGAGAGTCAAGTCCGCAACGTTGAAAGTGTGGGATATGCCCATGTCACTTGGAAGATCTGTCACATAAGCATTATCATTTATCTTCCTCATAATTGAGAAGGGTCCATACCTTCGCTGCCTAAGCTTCCCTTAAACACCTAAAGGCAGCCTCTCTTTTCGGAGGTAGACCATCACTTTATCACCAACTTGGAATGATTTCGGCCTCCTTTTGCAATCAACAAGTTGTTTATATTTCTGATTTTGTGCTTCCAAAACACCACGAATCTCTTCTAATAACTCAGTATAATTATTAGCAAAGGACAATGTTGTTTTGAATTTCCCTTTGATGGTAGCTTCACCAAATCCACCACATGTGCTGGAACTTTAGTGTAGACAATGGAAAAAGGACTCCTTCACGTGGATCTATGCTCTGAATTATTGTAGGAGAATTCTGCAAGAGATAAAGCCAAATCCCATTGTCCCTTTCTTTCTCCACAAATGCAACGGATCAGATGACCCAAAAACTTGTTCACCACTTCTGTTTGGACGTTTGTGGATGAGTAGTGCTAGAAAATTTAATTCAGTGTTGCATTGTTTCCACAAGGTGAGCCAAAATGCAGCAAGAAACTTGCTATCACTGTCAGAGACGATGGACCTTGGAACTCCATGAAGTCTGACCACTTCCCGAAAGAATAGGTTTGCCACATGATGAGCATCTGTTGTCTTGCAGCATGGGATGAAATGAGCCATTTTAGAGAATCTATCCACGACCACAAACACAGCATCGCTCCCTCGTCTTGTTCTTGGCAAGCCTAAAACAAAGTCCATAGAGATGTCCTCCCATGGAGCAACAGGAACAGGCAAAGGCATGTATAAACCTGTGTTCTGGACTTGGCCTTTGCAGGTTTGACATATGGGGCACCGTTGAACAAATTTCCAGCATCTCTCTTTAGTTGTGGCCAAAAGTAACGAGCTTCCAGGTTAGCAATAGTCTTGTCTCGTACAACATGGCCACTAAGATCACCAGAATGGAGCTCTCTAACTAATTTGTCATGTAGAGAACTTCTCGGGATGCACAAACGATCATTTTTAAGAGATAACCATCTTGCACCAAATAGTCATCAACTAATGGTTGGCCCCAGATATGCTTTACCCAAACATGGCCAAAGTCTTCATCATCCTCACACAAATCCTTTATTTGATCCATGCCTGGAAGTTCAACTACAAAATAAGTCAAGAGGCATGCACGACGACTCAAAGCATCCGCCACTCGGTTAGTTGTTCCATATTTATGCACAATGAGATAGTTAAACCTCTCCAGATATGCTGCCCATCTTGGAAGCATGCGATCAACATGCTTCTGGTTTCTAAAATGCTTCAAGGATTGATGGTCACTGTAAACAGTGAACTTTTTAGGCAGCAAATAGACTTCCCAAGTTTTCAAAGCTCCGAAAACAGCATACAATTCTTGTTGATAGGTACTCCATTTCTGCCTTACTTCACTTAATTTCTCACTGAAGAAATCAATAGGCTTCCTTTCTTGAGATAGAACAGCTCCAATGCCTACTCCACTTGCATCACACTCCAACTCAAAAGTCTTGTTGAAATCAGGTAACACCAGGACAAGAGCTTGTGAGAGTTTTTGCTTGATCTCATTAAAACTCGCTTCACCCACTTCTGTCCATTGGAACTCTCCTTTCTTGAAACACTCGGTAATTGGTGCCATGATAGTGCTGAAATCCTTAACGAATCTCCTATAGAAAGTTGCAAGGCCGTGAAAACTTTTTACCTCAGAAAAGGTCCTCGGAGTTTCCATTCTCGGATTGCTTCAACCTTAGAATCATCAACACGAATACCCTCACATGTTATGACAAATCCAAGGAAGAGAAGTTGTGTTTGTAGGAAAACACATTTCTTCAAGTTGACGTAAAGCTCATTTTCCCTTAGTACTTCTAGCACCTTCCGAATGTGATCAAAGTGTTCATCCTCATCCTTGCTATAGATAAGGATTTCATCGAAATAGACCACAACAAAGTGTGATAAGAAGGGTCAAAGAACTTGATTCACAAGTGCATAAAGGTACTTAGTGCATTTGAGAGTCCAAATGGCATGACTAGCCATTCAAACAACCCTTACTTTGTCTTGAAGGCAGTTTTCCATTCATCCCTGGGTCTGATACAAATTTGATGTCCGCTTCTTAAATCTAGCTTTGTGAATACTCTTGATCCGCTAAGATGATCCAACATATCATCCAAACGGGGAATAGGGAATATATATCTTACGATGATCTTGTTAATTGCTCTACTATCCGTACACATGCGCCAAGATCCATCTTTATTTGGCGTGATCAAAGCTGGTACGGCGCATGGGCTGATACTTTCTCGAATGTGCCCCTTTTTCAGCAATTCCTCCACCTTTTCCTTTAGTATATCATGATCTTTGGGCTCATTCGATAGTGTGGAAGGTTAGGAATAATTCCTCCCGAAATTAAGTCAATTCAATGTTTAATTCCTTTCATTGGTGGTAGACCTTGTGGCTCTCCAAGTATGCTCTGAAATTCAGCTAGTAGGCCTTGTACCTTTGATGTAATTTCAACCATCGGGTGCTCATCCCCTTTCACGATAAGTTCAGCACACATATTTGCCTCCTTTAAGTCTTCCATAAACTCATTAGAGGTGTGAGAAATAGTTAACATACTTTTCTCCTCCTCATTAGAGGTACTATGATCTGTTTGGTTTGGTAGAATGATAATCTTTCGCTTGTTCCAAATGAAAGATTAGGAATTTTCCTTCCCCTTGTGTGTGGAATCCACATCAAATTACAAAGGTCTCCCAAGAAGAACATGGTTGGCATCCATATCAACAACATCACACAACACATTGGAGCGATAGTACTTACCCAAAGAGAGTGGAAGGTTGCATTGTTTGGTGATCCTCATGTCCACCCCTTTCTTGATCTATCCAATATTGTAGGGATTTGGGTGATCTTGTGTCTCAAGCTTTAAATGGTTCACCAAATTCTGAGAGATAAGATTCTCGTAGCTGCAACTGTCAATCACTAGCTTGCATACCTTTCCATTCACCGTGCATTTGCTCTCAAATATTTTCTTTCGTTGTGTATTGTCAGGTTGCGGAGTCGAGCACAAGAAACGTTGAATCACACATACTACCGCTTCACCCTCTTCTTCACAAACATCTTGTCCTTCAACATCCTCAGATTCATACTCTTCGTCATATGCATCATCATGGACAGTTGTGTTGACGAATTTTCTTAGTGGGAAACCGCTGGATATGTGTCCCTCTTCACCACACTTATAGCACTTTGGGCCTTCATTTACCTTACCCTTGCCTCTAGTTTTCTTCGGGATGGGTCATTTCTCCTTTGTGGAGTGGTCTTCTCTTCTACTCTATTAGGGTGACTCCTAGAAGAGCCTTCGGTATGAAGATATGGAGCCTTACTTGCCTTTCTTGTCTTCACAAACCTTTCGGCCTTTAAGGCTAGAGCTTGTGCTTGATCAATGGACCAGATTTGCTGCATCATTAATCGATCTTGAATAGCATCATTGATACCATTGATGTACCTTGCAACTTTTTGATCTTCAGTTTCGGCAAGGTTGCACCTCACTTGTTGCCTCGACTTAACTGACCCGCGGACAACGGCAGCAGCCAGGACCACCAGTACATCGGTGCCTGCCCTGTCGTCCCACCAAGCCACAGCGGTTACCGACAAGGTGAACCGTATCCTTACCTTTTCTCGCGTGTGCTCCTGGAGGAGCTCGACTTTCGTGGTTTGGTAACTCTCGCGGCCAACGATCAGGGGCCAAGCACACCGGTACACTGGTCGTACCCTCCCTGTCGTCCCGTCGCAATACCTCTCGCGGGCACTGTTGGGTCACCCGACTTCTTACTTGAAGGAAAACCGTTTCTCAGGTACCTAGAGCGGCTATACAGAGTCAGCAACGAGTGGAGTACAAGGATTACTCCTTGATAGCTCACACTTGATGGTGGCTCGGCAGAGCCGAGCTAGGGGACCTCAGGCGGTGTCTGCATCGTACCGTACCTGTGTAGTTATAATATTTGTATCCGCGTTCACTCCCCTGAGTGATCACGACCCTCTATCTAATCCTAGCTAACAATGCGCAGGGCTCACTGCTGAATAATGCATAATAATAATAATAATAATAATAGGCAGCATAGGATAAAGGAGGTACATCAAGGGGCGACAAAACAGGCTATGCAATTGAATAGGATTGTAACGTAGCAGCAGCAGTAACAATGCCTAGTGCAAGAAATGTACGGAAAGATAGGCAATATCTGGGGAAGAGAATGGCTCTGCTTGCCTGGAAGCTCGACGGTAGAAGTAGGGTCGTCGACGAAGTAGTCGTACTCAGCAGCGTGTAGTCAACGGCAGCAGCGGGGTCTACCGGAGATTAAGGGGGGGAAGAAACAGTAAATACACAGCAAGCATATACAAACAGATGCATGACATGACAAATGAAATGTTAACGGTGTTCTAACGCAGTGCAATGCACATGGCTCGGAACGGAAATTCATCTGAGGATGAACTACCGGCTCCGGATGATTACCGGACAGGGTGACCGGAGGGGGAAGGATCAAGCCGGAGGTGTCGTGGGTACCGGACAAACATAAGGGGGTGTATCCGTGCTAGTTGATCTATTCCGAGAAACATTCGTGTTCGGAATAAATTCATCCGGGCACTCTAACAGTACCGGACAATTTATCGGACTGTCGGTCCGGAGGGGGACGGTTCGATGTTCGTTGTGTTAGAAGGGTGTGATAGACATACAGATAGTGTATTCGTATTTGTTATATTTTTCTGATCAATTTTCATGTATAAAGTTTTTGAATCCGAGTTACGGTTTAAAAGTTATTGAATTTCAAAGTTTTAAATCATTTAAATGATTTTCTGAATTTCTTTTATTATTTATTCAACATTATCCAGAACATTATCCAGAATAGTGCCTGACATGTGGGACCCACATGTCAGCCTCTGTTTATTTATAAAACATTTTAATAAATCAAAATAGCCTCTGGGCCCACTGGTCATAGACTCAACATTTTATAAAACCAATTTATTAAATAAAAACCCAGTGAGGCCCAGTTGTCATACACAGAGAGTTAACTAACAGTTTTATTTATTTAAACAGGCCGGGGGCCCACCTGTCATATGTACAGGGCTTAACTTAATAGTTTCAATTAGCAAGGGTTAACAGGGGGTTAACTCCTTCATTAGTGCTAATCACACGGGCGGGTCCCAACAGTCAGTGAGCCAGCCCGGGTTGTGCTCGCCGGCGGCGGCTAAAGTGAAGCCGGCGAGGACCTTGCTCACTACTCAGTACACCAAATCGTATGCGGTTTGTTCCTACGCGTTCCAGGCGATGAGCTGAAACCATTTTTGCCATTTGCGTGGGCTGTATTGGACCATGGCGACACCTACGACGAGGGGCGGCGGCCGGACTACTGATGATGGAGGCGGCGAGCTAGATCTCGTACCCGAGCTAGAGAAGGGAGGGAAACGGAGCTGAAGCTCACCTAGTAGGCACATGGAGGCCCGGCGAGTGACGAGGAGCTGCGGTGGCGTCAGAATCGCGGGTGTACGCCGGTGGCTGCCGATGGAATCCGAGCCCGATTCGCGCAACGTGCAGCACCACGGCTCGAGCTGGTCCTCAGGATCGAAGGAGTCGACGAACGTGGACCTCCCCGGCGTCTCGGAGCGAAGAATGGTGGCCCGAGGCCTCGCCGGTGCCGGGGTCGTGCTGCCAGCGTGCGGGCAGAGGAGAGATGCGGGGGGGGGGGGAGGCGCGAGCGGGGGGGAATGGAGGAGGGGGCGCTGCAGGGGTGGTTGGGTCATCCTTATCCCCACGCGAGCACAGGAGGAGGAGGGGGGGCCGGCTCGGCAGCTCCCTGGCCACGGCGCCATTGACACGCACAGGGAGAAGGTGGGGGGTTGGTGGGAGGTAGGAGAAGGCCGACCGGGTGGGCCGAGCTGGGCCATCGCCCCAGGCGGGATTTAGGGGGTTTCCATTTTGTATTTCTGTTATTTCCTTTGTTTACTGCTGCAATTAAAATAAATGCTTCTGCATTTTATTTAAATGTGTTGGTGGTTTGTAAATTAGGTGTATGTCACAAGTAGGTGGCAAAAAAGGTTTGGTGCATTTTAAAACTCAGTGGATATTCCTTTTAATTATTTTAGGATTAAAAAGGACTTTACAAGCTACTGTTATAATTGTTTGGGATTTTCTATAACTTAATAAATACCCAAACCCATTTGGATTTGGTCCACTGAATATTTGTGATTTTATAAAAGTAGTTTCACAATTTTTGGAGAAAGTTTATTTTGCACTTTGGTTTTATTATTTAATAATCCACCAAAGGCATTTTGAACTAGGTTGATTTGAATTCAATTCAAAGGGTATTTAATTTGAGCTTGGAATTGTTTGGATTCAAGTTGACCAAGGTCCATGATCACATGACTTTCAACAATATCAAAAGAGAAGTTGAATTTGAACTGAACCAAGTTGATCAAACAAAAGTTTTGAACAGTAATGATCAACAGTAATTGTGATTACTGTTCACTGACAGTGAGAGTGTTACAAATCTCCCCCACTACAAGAATTCTCGTCCCGAGAATTTAAGTGGTAGCGAAGAAAAGATCGGGGTATTCATCGCGAAGGCGATCTTCGCGTTCCCAAGTGGCTTCATCTTCAGAATGATTCGACCACTGAACCTTGAGGAACTTGACGGTCTTGTTGCGGGTTCGACACTCAGACTGATCGACAATGCGGCTCGGATGTTCTCGATAAGTCAAGTCTTGTTGCAGCTCGATTATATCATGCTCCACCTCGCAGATAGGGTCCTTGAAGCAGCGACGGAGTTGCGACACATGGAATACATCGTGGACTTGGGAGAGGTTCGGCGGCAATTTCAACCGGTATGCCACAGGTCCACTCCTGGAAAGGATACGGAACGGGCCAATGTAGCGAGGAGCCAACTTTCCCTTGATACCGAAGCGATGAGTGCCCCTCATGGGAGTGACACGGAGGTAAGCGTATTCACCAGGTTGATACTCCATTTCCCGGTGTTTGCGGTCATAGTTGCTCTTCAAACGAGACTGTGCGGCCTTGAGATTTTCTTGCACAATGCGAACCTGATCTTCAGCTTGTTGGACAAGATCCGATCCGAAGTAGGGTCGTTCCCCAGTTCCTAAACAATTCAGGGGGGTTCGACATTTACGTCCGTATAGAACTTCGAAGGGGGCCATCTTCAAGCTAGCCTGATAGCTATTGTTGTACGAGAATTCCGCGTACGGGAGAGATTCCTCCCATTTCATGCCGAATGAAAGGACACAAGCGCAAAGCATGTCTTCCAGCATTTGATTGACTCGTTCAACTTGGCCTTGCGATTGGGGGTGATAAGCGGAGCTGAGATTCAGCCGAGTCCCGAAGGCTTCCATGAAACTTGTCCAGTATCGTGAGGTGAAAATGCTGCCACGGTCTGAACTGATCTCCAGCGGAATACCATGGAGGGACACAATTCGGGAGATATACAAGGCTGCTAGCTGACTAGCAGTGATCGTCTCCTTGACCGGCAGGAAGTGAGCAATCTTGGAGAATCGGTCGATGACGACAAAGATGGCATCGTTACCTTTCTGTGACTTAGGAAAACCGGTGACGAAGTCCATCTCGACCTTGTCCCATTTCCAATCAGGAGGAGGGAGTGGTTGCAACCAACCAGCAGGTTTCTGATGTCCGGCCTTGACGCGACTGCAAACGTCACATTTGGAAACAAAGCGAGCGATATCTTGCTTCATGTAAGGCCACCAGTACCGTTGACGAAGGTCTTTATACATCTTGGTACTGCCAGGGTGGATTGACAAGGGAGAATTATGGGCTTCTTCCATGATATCCGGACCACAGTTAATGATGGCCGGGCTCACAGGAACTACTAAGCGGCCCTTGAAGTACACAGTATCACCATCATTAGCATCAATGGTAAAAGAGGAGGGCTTTCCTTCTGCGATGTCCTGCTTGATCTTCACAATGTCAGGGGCCAGAGATTGTCTACTCTTGATGAGGGCGTCGAGTTTTGACTCGAGAACCAGGTTATTGACGTAACCTTGAGGAACAATCTCGAGGTTCAACTTGCGAAACTCTTCATACAGAAGTGGTTGCTGCACCTGAACCTCAAGTTCAGAACAGTAAGCTTTGCGGCTCAAGGCATCGGCCATCACATTAGCCTTGCCAGGGGTATACAAAATATCCATGTTGAAGTCGGCTATTTGTCTCAAGCCATCGTTGTTGACGGAGATTCAGGTCTGGCTGAGTAAATAGGTAATTCAGACTTTGGTGGTCGGTGTAGACCTCGCAACGATTACCGACGAGGTAATGTCGCCACAGCTTCAATGCATAAATTACTGCTGCCAATTCGAGGTCATGTGTTGGATGTTTGTCTTCGTGAGCACGCAACTGACGAGAGCCATAAGCAATCACTTTGCGCTCTTGCATTAGGACATAGCCTAATCCTTGACGAGACGCGTCGCAATATATCACGAAGTCCTTCTGAGTATCAGGGGGAGCGAGCACCGGGGGAGAAGTTAGCTTGTCCTTGAGCGCTTGGAAACTTTCTTGACATTTATCTGTCCACTCAAACTTGACGCCTTTGTGAAGCAGATTAGTCAGAGGCCTGGCAATCTTGGAAAAATTCTCGACGAAACGGCGGCAATAGCTAGCGAGCCCAATTAAACTACGGACTTGCTTGACGGTCTTGGGAGGAGTCCAATCAAGAATAGCCTGGATACGTTCTGGGGTGACGGCAATGCCATCCTTGGAAATCACATGTCCAAGGTAGGTCACTTCGGGAAGCCAGAACTCACACTTAGAATACTTAGCGTAGAGTTTGTGTTCTCGAAGCTTCTCCAGTATAAGACGAAGATGTTCTGCATGTTCTTCTTCATTCTTGGAATATATCAGTATATCATCCAGATAAACCACTACGAACTGGTCGAGGTACTCCATGAAAATATAATTCATCAATTTGGAGAAGGTGGCTGGAGCATTGGTTAAGCCAAAGGACATGACAGTGTACTCGTATGAACCATAGAGAGTAATGAAGGCAGTCTTCGGAATGTCCTCATCACGGACTCGGATTTGGTGATAACCCAACCTCAAGTCGAGTTTAGAAAACACCTTGGATCCGGCAAGTTGATCATACAGATCGTTGATCCGGGGAAGTGGGTATTTGTTCTGGATGGTGGCTTGGTTAATGGGCCGATAATCTTGGACCAATCGGTTTGTCCCATCGCTCTTCTTGACAAAGAGCGAAGGTGCTCCCCAAGCTGAGGAACTGGGGCGAATGAATCCTTTCTGAAGTGCCTTGTCGATTTCCTCCTTAAGTTCAAGGAGTTCATGTGGCGGCATCTTGTAAGGACGCTTGGCAATAGGGGTGGTGCCGGGCTTCAAGTCGATGACAAATTCGACTTCTCTGATCGGGGGTATTCCCGGCAGTTCTTCTGGGAAGACGTCGGGAAAATTGCGAATGACTGGAACGTTCTCGATGCCTTCGAGGGGGGCGTCATTCAAAGCATTCATCATAAATATCTGTGTTTCAGCATTACGGGTAACTCGGGTGGTGTGGTTAACAATCTCGCCGGAGGGGTGAAAAAGTTGGACAGACTTGGTGCCACAATAGAGTGCGGCATCGTGAAATTTCAACCAATCCATTCCCAGAATGAGGTCAATGGTGGAAGACGTCAGGATTATGGGGGAAGCATGGAATTCAATTCCTTCAATTTCAACGATGGTTTCGGGCACTATCTTGGTGGTTCGGCATTGGCCTATCGGGGTGCGAACAACCATCGGTGGGTTCATCTTTTCTAGCGTAAAGTTATGTGACAATGCAAATGCTTCCGACAAGAATGAATGTGATGCTCCTGTATCAAATAAAACAGTAGCAGGTACGGAATTAACGAGAAGGGTACCCATCACGGTAGCAGGTTGTTGCTGAGCTTCTTCAACATTGACGTTGTTAGCATGACCACAAGCATGAGCAGCAGACCCAGTATTATAGTTGGGGGTCCTGTTGTTTCCACGATCATTTCCACGGCCAGCGGGGTGAACTACCAGTTGCTTCTGTTTCTGGGGGCACTCTCTGGAAAAATGCCCAGGTTGGCGGCACGTGAAGCATAATCCACCCTGAGGACGAAGGGGTGTAGCATTGGGTGGTGCAGGCAGAGCTCTTGGCATCTGCGATGGCGGAGGCAGACGGGGTGCAGCATAAGACGGCCTTGGAGCAGGGACAGGTGAATGGGTCACACTGGCAGGGAGCCAGATACGACGCTTCTGCGTTGCGCCCGAAGATGAGCCAACGTCACGGTAACGCTTCAGAGAGTTCTTGTGCTCCATCTGGACAGTCTCGACGGTGATAGCCTTGTTCACCATGGTGGCGAAGTTGGCGAAATCATGAACGGCCAGAGCGAGCCTGAGGTCTGGGTTGAGGCCACGACGGAACTTCTGCTGCTTGCGAGCATCAGTGGTGATCTCTCCTTCCGCATAGCGAGAGAGGTTGAGTAACTCGCGCTGATAGGCTTCAACAGTCATGTCGCCCTGAGTGAGGTTGTGGAATTCTTCCGCCTTACGATCCATGATCCCCTGAGGAATGTAGCGGGCGCGAATGGCAGACCGAAATTCATCCCAGGTGATGACTTCTCCAACTGGCAGGGAACGCTTGTGGGTGCTCCACCACTGAGCAGCGGCGCCTTTCAGATGATAAGACGCAAAGTTCACATAGTCGGCTGGATCGACATTAGCAGACTCCAGCTCGTGCGTGATGTCACGAAGCCAGTCATCAGCATCCAACGGCTGAACAGTGTTGCGGAACATAGTGGGGTTGAGGCGGGTGAAGTCGGGCAGAGTCACGGTGGCGTGCTGATGGTGGTGCCCATTCTGATTCGGCTGGGGGAACTGAGCCATGACATTCTCCATGAACTGACAGTTCAGCTCGAACTTCTGCATCATCGCGGCCATGTAATCCGGCGGCGGAGGTGGGTCGTTGGCACCACGACCACGACCACGACCACGACCAGCCATCCTGCTAGAATTTAACAGGGGTATTTCAGCGATGAAAATTTAACGAGATACCGGAATCAAGCTTGAATTAAAGCGACAACGAAGAGGAGACGCAGATATATATAGGAGTAGTCATATAAGGCATACACATTTACACACAGAGTCAATCGAAAATCGGGCAGCGTAACGTCGTAGAAATTAAGGAAAAAGGACTCACTAGGCGGCGCGCAGACCGCGGTTAGGATTACACGACGCGACATAGATTCCACTATGTCAATCACGCCGCAAGAAAACTGTTGGCCACAGGAGTTAATGCCAGAGGACGCGCGGCCTGCCCAGAATGAGAATTGGATCCGCGGTCCGGGACCTGGGGTATGACTCCTGCGACACGACTCAATCAATGGGGGAAGCACCAGAACGCCGGGTGGAATCAAGAGAACGTGATCCTAATGTCAGATTTTGTAAAACTTACCAGCAAGGATAAGAGAGCAGATTCCCAGAGCATAGCTAAGGAGAAAAGGATACTAATACCATAGATATCACACGTAGTGACATCGATGTGGGACCGTAAGCCAAATATTAAGTTAGCAAAATAGTTTTTCAAAGTCTAGACTCAACTTCGACCAAGTAGTGGTGGGGTGGCTTCCTACAGGCAGTCGGCTCTGATACCAACTTGTGGCGCCCCCAAAATCAGACCGTGTACAGTAATCATACACGCAAGGTACACGATCGAGATCAGGGACTCACGGTGAGATATCACAACACAACTCTACAAATAAAATAATACAAGCTGTTTAATACAAGCCAGGGGCCACGAGGGCTCGAATACAACAGCTCGAGAGCACAAAGTCAGCGGAAGCAAAAGTATCTGAGTACAGACACAAGGTATACATGATCCGCCTTAAGAAGGCTAGCACAAAAACAATAGATCGAAAAGGCGAGGCCTCCTGCCTGGGAACCTCCAAACTACTCCTGGTCAAAGGGTAACTCGACGTCGTAGAAGGCATTGGGGATCTTCACGTTGTGGTGGTCGGCATCGAAGATCTTCTGTTCCTGGACTCCAAGGCTCCAAAGTCGACTGCAGCGGCCGATCAGGCAAAACAATAAAAGGGGAAAATAAAGCAGGTGAGTATCTAGCATACCCGCGAGTCTTACGTCCGCTACTAAGCATTATGCATTGTATCAACGGAAAGAAGAGGCTGTATATAGTGGACTGCAAGATAGAAATCAGAATAAGGGTAAGAAGCTAGGCCTATCGAAGACTAGCATCTTCCGACGATGTCTTGCAGCATGAGGTAAGAATCAGCCAACAAATTATATAAAGCATAAATTAACAATGTAGCAGAAGTTGCTGCAGCATTGTATAATAGTAAGTTGTAATAATTAGCAATGCCTCCGAGTTCACCTCCTCGACATCCCCGCGAGGAAGAAAACCCGGAACCATACAGTTTAATAATAATAGTTTCTAGTGGTAAGATCTAGCTTCAGCATAAAGCGTCCTGTTACCGTGGACACGGCTATTCGAATAGATTGATCTTCCCTGCAGGGGTGCACTTGTGTTACGCTACACGCACGGATCTCCAGGGTGGCGGGAACCTTGTTAGGGAACGCTCCACCGAGGCTATCCGACACTTCATAGCCCATCTTTCAAACTCAACAGAGAGGCCATCCGCCGGTCTAAATCCTAAGTACGCCGGGCCTTGGACCCCAAACCGAACGTACTCCTGCACGGTGCGTGGCTGGCCGGTGAAGTTGAAGCAAATCCAAATAAGACACCACCGCGCGAGCAAATAAGACAACACGACTTCCCGGCGCAGGCCGCGGTACTGCTGACGTCTGAAGAGTCCTCGGACGACACTACGAAGCAGAGGAGCCCATAACTCGTAATTCCCACGGGTAGGTAGTGCGTACATGGCATATAGCCAACTCAAGACATCCACTGAACCATTTAGCATTTTAATTACCTGTGTGACAACCGTTATCGTTGCCTCGACTTAACTGACCCGCGGACAACGACAGCAGCCAGGACCACCAGTACATCGGTGCCTGCCCTGTCGTCCCACCAAGCCACTGCGGTTACCGACAAGGTGAACCGCCTCCTTACCTTTCCTCGCGTGTGCTCCAGGAGGAGCTTGACTTTCGTGGTTTGGTAACTCTCGAGGCCAACGATCAGGGGCCAAGCACACCGGTACACTGGTCGTACCCTCCCTGTCGTCCTGTCGCAATACCTCTCGCGGGCACCGTTGGGTCGCCCGACTTCTTACCTGAAGGACAACCATTTCTCAGGTACCTAGAGCGGCTATACAGAGTCAGCAGCGAGTGGAGTACAAGGATTACTCCTTGATAGCTCACACTTGATGGTGGCTCGGCAGAGCCGAGCTAGGGGACCTCAGGCAGTGTTTGCATCGTACCGTACCTGTGCAGTTATAATATTTGTATCCGCGTTCACTCCCCTGAGTGATCACGGCCCTCTATCTAATCCTAGCTAACAATGCGCAGGGCTCACTGCTGAATAATGCATAATAATAATAATAGGCAGCATAGGATAAAGGAGGTACATCAAGGGGCGACAAAACAGGCTATGCAATTGAATAGGATTGTAACGTAGCAGCAGCAGTAACAATGTCTAGTGCAAGAAATGTACGGAAAGATAGGCGATATCTGGGGAAGAGAATGGCTCTGCTTGCCTGGAAGCTCGACGGTAGAAGTAGGGTCGTCGACGAAGTAGTCGTACTCAGCAGCGGTGTAGTCAACGGCAGCAGCGGGGTCTACCGGAGATTAAGGGGGGGGGAAGAAACAGTAAATACACAGCAAGCATATACAAACAGATGCATGACATGACAAATGAAATGTTAACGGTGTTCTAATGCAGTGCAATGCACATGGCTCGGAACGGAAATTCATCTGAGGATGAACTACCGGCTCCGGATGATTACCGGACAGGGTGACCGGAGGGGGAAGGATCAAGCCGGAGGTGTCGTGGGTACCAGACAAACATAAGGGGGGTGTATCCTTGCTAGTTGATCTATTCCGAGAAACATTCGTGTTCGGAATAAATTCATCCGGGCACTCTAACAGTACTGGACAATTTATCGGACTACCGGTCCGGAGGGGGACAGTTCGATGTTCGTTGTGTTAGAGGGGTGTGATAGACATACGGATAGTGTATTCGTATTTGTTATATTTTTCTGATCAATTTTCATGTATAAAGTTTTTGAATCCTAGTTACGGTTTAAAAGTTATTGAATTTCAAAGTTTTAAATCATTTAAATGATTTTCTGAATTTCTTTTATTATTTATTCAACATTATCCAGAACATTATCCAGAATGGTGCCTGACATGTGGGACCCACATGTCAGCCTCCGATTATTTATAAAACATTTTAATAAATCAAAATAGCCTCTGGGCCCACTGGTCATAGACTCAACATTTTATAAAACCAATTTATTAAATAAAAACCCAGTGGGGCCCAGTTGTCATACACAGAGAGTTAACTAACAGTTTTATTTATTTAAACAGGCCGGGGGCCCACCTGTCATATGTCCAGGGCTTAACTTAATAGTATCAATTAGCAAGGGTTAACAGGGGGTTAACTCCTTCATTAGTGCTAATCACACGGGCGGGTCCCACCAGTCAGTGAGCCAGCCCGGGTTGTGCTCGCCGGCGGCGGCTACAGTGAAGCCGGCGAGGACCTTGCTCACTACTCAGTACACCAAATCGTATGCGGTTTGTTCCTACGCGTTCCAGGCGACGAGCTGAAACCATTTTTGCCATTTGCGTGGGCTGTACTGGACCATGGCGACACCTACGACGAGGGGCGGCGGCCGGACTACTGATGATGGAGGCGGCGAGCTAGAGCTCGTACCCGATCTAGAGAAGGGAGGGAAACGGAGCTGAAGCTCACCTAGTAGGCACACGGAGGCCCGACGAGTGACGAGGAGCTGCGGTGGCGTCGGAATCGCGGGTGTACGCCGGTGGCTGCCGATGGAATCCGAGCCCGATTCGTGCAACGTGCAGCACCACGGCTCGAGCTGGTCCTCAGGATCGAAGGAGTCGACGAAGGTGGACCTCCCCGGCGTCTCGGAGCGAAGAATAGTGGCCCGAGGCCTCGCCGGCGCCGGGGCCGTGCTGCCAGCGTGCGGGCAGAGGAGAGATGTGGGGGGGGGGGGGGGAGGGAGAATGGAGGAGGGGGCGCTGCAGGGGTGGTTGGGTCATCCTTATCCCCACGCGAGCACAGGAGGAGGGGGGGGGGGGGGGCGGCGGCTCGACAGCTCCCTGGCCACGGCGCCATTGACACGCACAGGGAGCAGGTGGGGGTTGGT
Source organism: Bromus sterilis (assembly GCA_950022295.1). Taxonomy (NCBI): domain Eukaryota; kingdom Viridiplantae; phylum Streptophyta; class Magnoliopsida; order Poales; family Poaceae; genus Bromus; species Bromus sterilis. The sequence goes on from OX465596.1 coordinate 285,757,485, forward strand.
GGGAGGTAGGAGAAGGCCGGCCGGGTGGGCCGAGCTGGGCCATCGCTCCAGGCGGGATTTAGGGGGTTTCCATTTTTGTATTTCTGTTATTTCCTTTGTTTACTACTGCAATTAAAATAAATGCTTCTGCATTTTATTTAAATGTGTTGGTGGTTTGTAAATTAGGTGTATGTCACAAGTAGGTGGCAAAAAAGGTTTGGTGCATTTTAAAACTCAGTGGATATTCCTTTTAATTATTTTAGGATTAAAAAGGACTTTACAAGCTACTGTTATAATTGTTTGGGATTTTCTATAACTTAATAAATACCCAAACCCATTTGGATTTGGTCCATTGAATATTTGTGATTTTGTAAAAGTAGTTTCACAATTTTTGGAGAAAGTTTATTTTGCACTTTGGTTTTATTATTTAATAATCCACCAAAGGCATTTTGAACTAGATTGATTTGAATTCAATTGAAAGGGTATTTAATTTGAGCTTGGAATTGTTTGGATTCAAGTTGACCAAGGTCCATGATCACATGACTTTCAACAATATCAAAAGAGAAGTTGAATTTGAATTGAACCAAGTTGATCAAACAAAAGTTTTGAACAGTAATGATCAACAGTAATGGTGATTACTGTTCACTGACAGTGAGAGTGTTACAGAGGGCTTCACGAATACGTTCGCGAAGGATGACTCGTCATCTATCTCTCGACATGAGTACAATGAAGGCATGTCCGCCATCAAGGCTCACATGAATCAAGTTACTAATATGCTTAGTAGTCTCATGTCGAGGATGCCCATGGAGGGCAACCCCACCAACACTCCCAACATTCCAAAGTTGGGTGGAGGAGATGTCATCTCCCAATCTAGTGATGGTGGTAGGAATGATAGCCGTTCCATTCCTCTTCAAGGGAATGGATCGGGTATTCATTCCGTGGTCGCTCCTCCCGTTACCTATAACTCATTACCTCTTCCCGAGCCTCATTTTGCACATTTAGGAATTACTCCCATCCTTAACAAAGATGCTTATCATGTTTGGGCTCATCTCATGAAGAGACACTTGAAGGGCTCCTCGGTGGAGCTGTGGCACATCATTGAGGAGGAATTCAATCCTCGTGACCGCCACAACATGACCCCAAGAGAATATCGTGACAACATCATCAACAGTCATGCCTTGCTTGTGATAGTAAATGGGTTGAAGGAAGAGCAAGATAATCTTGTCTGGAAGTGTGAAACGGCCAAAGAGATGTGGGATCTTCTTGAGAAGACTCTCATGGGAAGCTCTAGCATATAGTGCTCGAAGTTTGATAAGATCCAAGATCAAGCCGACCACTTTGTCAGGAATGAAGGAGAATCTTGTGAGGATGTTCATCCAAGGTTGGTGGCACTTTCCAACTCTATGACGGACCATGGGATCATGGACACCGATGATGGATGGATAAAAAGGAAGTTCATCACGACTATGCTCCTACACAAGAAGCATATCACCAAGGTCATTCGTCAAAGGCCCGATTTCCGGGAGTTGACCTCCAACCAAGTCTTGGATGAATTTTTTGCCATGGAGATCTTGGAATCCACGGCCGAGTTGAAGTTGGCTCGCCAAAGTGGCACCAAAATGTCGTCTCTTGCCTTGAAGGCTAAAGAAGTTCAATTTGAGGAAGATGATGATGAAGAGGATGTTGGACCGGAGGACACCAAGTATACTTACAATGAGCACATGGCTCTTGCCTCAAGACAATTTTGGGGCAACAAGAAGAACTTCAAGTCCAACACAAGTGGCTTCAAGCCAAAGGGCCAAAGGATAAGGACTTGCTTCAATTGTGGAAATGTGAGTCATTTCGTTGCGGATTGTCCATATGAGAAGAGATAAGATCACGGTGGCAAGCTCATCCGTAAGGATAAGAATAAGTCACCATTGAACAAGAACTTTGTGAAGAAGAAGCCACAACGTGTGTTGGTGGCTCAAGAAGAATACTGCTCTGATGACGAGGATGATGAAGAAAGCGGTGAGATTGTGGCAACCGCCACCGTTGCTATCGCCATTGAATCCCCCTCATCAACATCTCTCTTCAACTCCCCCAACGAGAACCCTCACATCATCCACAAGTGCCTTTTGGCAAAGACTACCTCGGTAACTCCTCACTCTAAACCGTTTACTCCCACTAACCCATCTTTGTTGGATTGTGTGGAGGAAAATGAGGATCCCAAGGTACTAGAAAATGAATTTGAGCTATTCATATCCAAACTCAAAGGTGAAGCCAAGAGACACTTTGTGGCTCTCTTGGAACAATTAGGTGAAACCCATGCTCACATTGAGAAACTTGATGAGACTATCATCGAGTTGCAAGGCCATAGTCACGACTATGCGGATGAGATAGGGGAGCTATCTCATTCTCTTGAAGAAGAGCGTGAGCTTAAGTTGTCTCTTGATGAGACTTATGATAGTGATATCTCTAAGCTAAAACTTGATCTTAAACATTCTAATGCCATTGCTTGTGACATCAAGAGTAAAAATGATGAACTTGTTGAGGCTCATGAAAGACTTCTTGTGGACCATGAGAAAGTCGAAAAGTACCACAAGTCCTTAAAGAACGAACTCATAGCTCTCAAGAAGGCACATGAGGAAACTAATATTCAACTCACTAAAGATATCAATACCTTTTCTCCTATTATTATGGTAGAGAAACCTAGTTCCTCTAATACTTGTTGTGAGTATGTTCCTCTCATTGAGGAAAACGCTAGGTTGAAGGAACAACTTGAGAAGGGACTTGTTTCGTGCATTCAAGGAGAGAAGAACCTTAATGATCTCTTGAGTTCTCAAAAGGAGGCCATTGGCAAGGAAGGCATTGGTTTTGGTGCAAGCTCATCAAAGAAGAAGAACAAGAAGAGGAAGAACAAAAAGAAGAAGAGCAATGCCCCTTCTCCCTCAAAGGAAGTCACCTTTGTGAAGGAAGGGGATAATCCTCAAGAAAAGGTGGCAAAGGCCATTAAGGGTGGAGTGACCAAAAGGAGTGGTGCCATCCCCATTGACTTTGCTGGACCAACTAACCCCTCTTATGTTCTTTGTTGCACTAATGATGTGCATGTTTATGCCAAATTCTTTGGTTCTTTTGATGAGTATATTGCATGGTCCATTTGGGTACCTAAGACACTTGTTACTAACGCGAGAGGACCCATTCGTGAATGGGTACCTAAATCCAAGCATTGATCTCATGTAGGTGGCGGCTTCCGATGGAGGTTCATGGATACTTGATAGCGAGGCTACAAGTCATATGACCGGAAGCAAGGACATGTTGGTGGACATTGATTTTGGACCATCTCGAACCACCCATCTCCAATTTGGTGATGCAAACACGTCAAAGGTATTGAGTCTTGGCAAAGTAATAATTTCTCCAGACTCCTCCATTGAGAAAGTATTACTAGTTGAGACTTGTGCTTTTAATTTACTATCAGTTCGTCAACTTGCTATGATGGTCCTTTGCACTTTGTTTGATAAATACATGGTCACCTTGATGTGGAGCAAAACTCTTAAAGTATCCTTTGTTGGACATGTGGATGACGGTATGTATGTGGTGGACGTTTCTAAAGTCCCCACCAAAACCGCCATGTGTCTAATGGCTAAAGTTGATGTGGGATGACTTTGGCACCGCCGACTAGCCCATGTCAATATGAGGTCTTTGCAAACACTTATCAAGGGTGAGAATGTCATTGGACTAACAAATGTTAGCTTTGCCAAAGATCGTGCTTGTAGGGCGTGCATTGAAGGGAAGCTACATGAGAAGAAACATCCCGTCAAGAATATCATCTCCACCAAGAGGCCTTTGGAACTCCTTCACATGGATCTCTTTGGGCCTCCCTCATATGATAGTCTCTGCGGAAAGAAGTATTGCTTGGTTATTGTGGATGACTACTCAAGATATACATGGGTTTATTTCTTCAAGAACAAAAGTGAGACCCAACAAACCGTCATCGAGTTTGCCAATGAAGCTCAACGTCAACACAACTCAAAGATATTGCCTATTAGAAGTGACAACGGCACCGAGTTCAAAAACTACACCTTGGATGAATTCCTTGGGGATGAGGGGATCAAACATCAATATTCCGCTGCATATACCCCTCAACAAAATGGTGCTGCGGAGAGAAAGAATCGCACTCTGATTGATGTGGCAAGAACAATGATGGCAGAGTTAAAGATTCCATACAAATTTTGGGCAGAGGCCATCAACACCGCTTGTCATGCAACCAACCGTCTTTATCTCCGCAAGATCTTGAACAAAACTCCGTATGAAATCATCACCGGGAAGAAGCCCAACATCAAGTATTTTCGGGTCTTCGGGTGTAAGTGTTTCATTCTTAAGAAGGGTGCTAGTTTGTCTAAGTTTGAGTCTAAGACAAATGAGGGCATATTTGTTGGTTATGCTTCAAACTCTCACGCCTATAGAATCTACAACAAGTGGAGTTCGATGAACATAATGGCTCCAAAGTGGGGCAAAGTGATCTCAATGATGTAGGTGATAAAATTCCTCCTCAAGCCATAAGAAGAATGGGTGTGGGTCATTTCCTACCCGTTGAGGAACCCCTTGTGGTGGAAGGAGAAGGACAATGCTCTACGCATGTGGAGCCATTACCTCCTCAAGATCAACAAGCAAACCAAGAACAAGATGAAGGCCCTCCATCATCCGAACAAGATCAAGGTCAAGATCCAATCATTGATGATGGTGGTGCACCAAATGATGACCAATATCAAGTTCTCGTTCAAGGTCAAGCTCAAGATGATGAGCAAGTCCGTGATGATGCTCCTTCCTCCGAAGATGGTCCTCTCGAGGCATCTCAAGAAACTTTGGAGGAAGAAAGAGTTCTCTGAGTACTCAAGATTGCATCTCGTTTAAAATCACAAGATCTTTCGGTGGATCAAGTGCCCGGTAGCATCCAAAAGGGGGTAACAACTCGTATTCAATTGAGAAACTTTTGTTACCATAATGCATTTGTTTCTTGTGTTGAACCCCAAAAGGTAGGTGAGGCTCTTGAAGACCCGAATTGGCTTGAGGCCATGCATGATGAACTCAATAACTTCAAGCGCAACAAGGTGTGTTCATTAGTGGAGAGACCCAAAGGTGATCATAATGTCTTTGAGACCAAGTGGATATTCAGGAACAGGCAAGATGCACTTGGCATTGTCATCCGCAACAAGGCAAGGTTGGTGGCTCAAGGTTTTTCCCAAGTCGAAGATAATGACCGACAAGTTTGAGATGTCTATGATGGGAGAGTTGGAGTTTTTCCTCGGCTTTGAAGTGAAGCAACTGTCAAGAGGAACCTTCATCAACCAAGCCAAATACACTCAACACATGCTCAAGAGTTTGAAGTATGATGGTCTTAAATGAGCCAAGACCCCCATGCCACTCAAGTGTCAACTTGACCTCGACCCGAACGACAAAGAGGTAGACCAAAGAGAGTATCGTTCTATGATTGGTTCTTTGTTGTATCTTTGTGCATCTAGGCCGGATATCATGTTGAGTGTGGGCATCTGTGCAAGATTTCAATCCGCACCAAAAGAGAGTCACGTAGTGGCTTGTCAAAAGAATTTTTCGATATTTGGTTCATACCCCAAACTTTGGGTTGTGGTATCCTAAAGGCTCAAGCTTCGACCTCATCGGGTACACGGATTTGGATTGGGCGGGAGACAAGGTGGAGAGGAAGTCCACTTCCGGAGGATGCCAATTTATTGGTAGGTCTTTGGTCATTTGGTCATCCAAGAAGCAAAATTGTGTCCCCCCTCTCTACAACCGAGGCCGAGTATATTGCCGCCACAAGTTGTTGTGCACAATTATTATGGATGAGGAAAACTTTAAAGGATTACGGTGTCAATTGTGACAAAGTGCCTCTCTTATGCGACAATGAATGTGCTATAAAGATTGCTTATAACCCCGTTCAACATAGCAAGACAAAGCATATTGAGATTCGTCATCATTTCATTCGAGATCATGTGAAGCGGGGTGATATTGATCTTTCATATGTGGGCACCGGAGATCAACTTGTGGATATTTTCACCAAGCCTTTGGATGAAGCAAGATTTCGAGAGTTAAGGCATGAGCTAAATATCATTGATTCAAGTAATGCGATTTTACATGCTTGCCCACACACCCTATCTCAACATGGTACCTAGTTTGGATGTAGGCATGGACATATGGGGAGTGCTGCTTAATTCATGGGCAACCACTCCACCTATTATGTGAAAAAGGATAAATTTCTTTCACTATGGTCATTTTCGACGGCTATCATGGTCACCCAAAGTGACAACGGTGCTTCAAAGAAGAGCAATGGTTTTGGACCCAAGATACATCTTAGCGGTGCCTTGCCAAATAAGCTCATACATGGTGGCCTCGGCCACCGCCCACCTCTTCAATGGTGGAATTGTGTGTGCTATTTTTCTTTCGTGATTTTCCCTTGCTTTCTTTTCTTGTCTTTCAATCTTTTGTTTGCCGGAGTTTGTGTGTTGTGTGTCTTCTCTTTGTAAGTGGAGGCAGTGTCGTTCTCCTTAGTCTAGTCCTATCCCAAGCCACCTCATCTTAAACCATCTGAGTTTCCTCGGCACACATTTCCCCCTCTTCCCTGGCAGCACAAGTGAGAGAACGGTAGAACCGGTCCTTGGAGCGGTACTACCGGTCTCTGTCAGGCACCGGTACAACCGGGGCTCATCCCGGTACAATCGGTGTCTCCAGCGGACCGGAGGTACCGAGGTAACCCTAGTGTTACCCCAGGGGCCAGTACAACTGGTCTGGCACCACGGTAGTACCGGTGTGCAGGGTATATAAGGCGTCAGGGCCGAAACGTGGGGGGTTATTCCCCCACTTCGTGCCCTCACCCCGACTGCTCCCCCCACCGGACACCAACCACCGCCGACGCCTCGGACTCCCCCGATCTTCCTCGGATCGGGCTTATGCTGCCCTCCTCCTCCACGATCTGCGCCATGGATGCGGGTAAGGCTCTATATTCTTCGCATTTTAGGGTTTCCTTCGAAACCCTCCTTTGTTAGGGCCTTCCAACTCATCATCGATTTCTATGAATCGTGCTTACATGGTACAGTAGTGTGATTGGTCTAGGTGATTGATTTACCATGCACTGGAACATGCACACCGGATTGAACCTCTCTCCGTCGGTATCGGGCTCATGCCTTATTTGTTCCAGCCACCGGTACAACCGCCCTATCATGACGGTACAACCGGTGGGCCGATACAACCGGGGCACGACCGGTACAACTGGGGCCAGAAGGCCCATCCATTGTGCATCTTTATCATGCATTTTATTTCGATCTCCACCTTATGTGTATCGATCTCATCTCTCTATTCCCTCCTGTATTGCTTGGGTAGGTGGTTCTCGCTCGAGAGGAGGTGGCTCGCGTCCGAAGAAGAAGCGGGTGCGAAGGTCCGATGATCAGGGAGAGGAAGTTACCCAGCCCACTCAGCTCTCTCGCCGTCAGAGGTCTGCCATCATGAAGACCACTAAGGTCAAGACTGTGTCCAAGATTTCTCTGCCAGAGTTTCAGCGCTTCAGGGTACAGAATCCATACTCATCTCCTCGCTCCCCAGGATGGACCAACCCCATGTTTTGGACTGCCCAGCAGTTGAGCATTGTCATCGACATCTACAGCCAGTTCAAGAACAAGGTGACCAACATGTGGGAAATTGACATAGACTACATGCAGTCGGAGGATCACAAGGAGTACTTCAAGGATGCTCTAGCTCTGTGTGAGGAGTTTGATCTCATCAAGCTCATGGATACTCAGTGTGACATGGATCCACAAATCATTCAGCAATGGTATGCCACTATTCACTTTGGGACCGATGTCGCATCCCAACTTTTGTAGTTCCTTTATTAGAATGCTAAAATTTGGGGCTAACAAAAACTTTGCATGGTTGTCAGTGTTGTGATGTTGAATATATGTTTGACTTTGTGTGCTTAGTGTTGATCATGCTAAACTGGGTGGCTGTCGTGTGGAGTCAATGTACTCGTGTGAATAGCATAGGATTCCACCCGATCTTGTTGATCATCTCGGCATGATCATAAGCACGGCCACACTACTACCCTAGCATGCATAGATTAAGACCGTCACATCATGTACCACTATCGCACTCTCTCACTAAAAGATGGTTTTGCATCCCTTTTCTTTTGCTTGTTTCGTTATAAAAACCCTATTTATTTTACGTGGTAAAAATCATGCTAGTGATGATTGTTGATCACCACAAAGCCTAAGGCACTACCTTTTCGCACAATAAAGAAAACTTAAACAAAGATCATTTAAAATCCGATTAACATATTGGAGATCTAATAAAAAAAAATCATGCATGACCATGATCCACTCACAATACCCAAAAATTACTTTTTTTTATTTATAGAAATTTTGTTTAGGCATTTTCACAAACACATGGGGTGCATTGTTTTATTAGCTTGAATTTGTGTTTTAAGGAACCTTAATAGAAAAAAAAAGAAAAAAAAATCGCATGCCCTGGCCACCTCCGCCCCCTCTGCTGACGTCAACCCTGAGCCCCCCCGGTGACGCATGCCCTGGCCACCGCCTCGACTCCCCAGTAGGCGAGGAGGCCACGCTCGCTCGCCTCCCTCTTCCGCTCCCGCACCCCCCTTCCACCCATCTATAAAACCCACCCCATAGCCCCTCCTCACCTCACTCCACCCACAGCCCAGCTCCACCCCCCCCCCCACTGATCGGTAGCAGAAGAGAAGGAAGAACAGAAGAGAAGGAAGAACAGAAGGGAAGGAAGAAGGAGGGAAGGGAGAAAGGAGGAAGGAGGAGGAGGGAGGAGGAAGAAGAGGAGAGGAGAGGAGGGAGAGGCCGGCGAGCCTCTCCACCTCCGCCACCTCTCGCCGGAGCCGGCGCCGGCGAGGAGCCCCGCCCCGACGACCGCGCAGCCGCCCCCGAGCCGCCGTCGTCTACCCCGAGCAGAATTCCGCGCCGACGTCCACGGACCGCCCGACGCCAAAAACGGAACCCCACCGCCGTCCTGCACGCCCGCCGCCCCTCCACGCCGACCGCCGCCGCCTGAGACGCCCCCGGTGAGCCACCCGAGCCCAAAATCGTCCGCCACGAGCGCCGTTTTTTTTCACGATGCATGCACGTTTTTACCGCAAAAATGGAGCCCCCTAGGTCCCCTCTACCCCCGCCGCCGCTCGCCACCGGCCGCCGGAGGGCCGCCGGCGAGCCAGGCAGCCCCCCCTGGCGCCATGGGAGCTCACTCCCGAGCTCCCAGCCGGCCCGAGCTAGGAGACGGCCCCTGGCCGTCCGATCTGATTAGATCCAACGGCCAGGAGGCCCCCGTACCCCTTCGCTTTAAAAAAAAAAGAGCTGGGCTCGGCCCGTTTATAATAAAAAATAATAATAAAAAATGCCCGGGTGCGTCCGGTAGCCATGGGCCGGCTGTGCATTTTCTTTTCTTTTTCTTAAAAACTACAGCACTAAAATAATTCTAGACAAATCACCATAGCTCAGAAAATTGTGAAGTAAATTTTGTGTGGTTTAGAAAATTGTGTTTTATTTTTCTGTATACTTAGAATAATTTTTATGCAGTGTCAAATTAATTGATTTAGTTTAAACTAGTTAATTGTGCTTTTTGACATCTAGTAATAGTTTTAATCAATTCTCTGTAAACCCTAAAAATGTAATGTTGATTTTTTATTTACTCCTGTGATTATTCTTGATTTTTCTGTGGGTGTAGAATTTTTTTTTGGAATAAATAAATTTGTGACCTTTTCTTATTATTATTCTTATTGATACTATTGCTAGTTATTCCCTTTGTAACTTATGTTAGTACTATTTTGGTTGTTAATTTAATATTAAACTAGTATGTAGTCAGAATATTATTGCTATGAACTTGATTTTGGAATTAAACAAGTTAATAAGTTGTTAGTAAATCACTTGACATAGCTCTAGTTAACAATTACTTAGTGAAATCTTATTTTGGTAATCCTTTTAAATTTATTCCAATGCCTTGTTTTGATATTTAACTTTGGAGTGATTGATTTAGTATTTCATTGCTAGTACAATTGATACTCTTAAAATTACTAGTTGTTTGGTAGCAAGTTGAGTGTTGTGTGCTTTGTTTGTTTTGCCCGATTGTAATGGTGAATCTGTTTCTTCCGCAACGTGTAGACGATACGCCGTACGTTGCAGGTGAAGACTCCTCCCTTGCCACCGAAGAAGCCGATCCAGGGTACATCGTCGAGGAAGGCAAGCCACCGTCAAAACTCAAACTCCGCATTACCCATTTTTTTACTTTATTGGTATCATTTATATTGTATCATGCTAATATTAAAGTCATATGGTTTGGGATTATAATAGTTGTATTAGAGAAACTCCACACCACCCCATAGCCTACCTATCTGGGAAAAACTAAGTAGAACCCCGATGATCCCGGCATTCTGCCGAGACCATCACTCAGCTCTAGTACTTAGTGTTACATAACAACTTGGAAAGTCATACTTCATTCTACTTAGTACGGCATTCACCTAATAAGGTGGTATAGCCGGGATTGTGGAACATCGTCGGACATGGACAAAGTCTGGACGGACTCTCTATTTGTGCCGCCAAAAATCTAGCATTACAGTACAACCACTATACTCTGGTATGGGACAGGGCTAGTTGGAAGCTTGTTTGTCTGAGTACCGGGGTCCTATAACTACACATGGATGCGTGATTCCACGAATCCGATAGCCCTCGAAGTCGATGGGTGAAATTCGCTAGGCTTAGTGTCGGAAGGAACCTTGGTACTCTTCGACTACGGTGCAGGCTTGGGTCCAAGAGGAGCATGTCCTGTCACACGGAAAGTCCCTGCAGTACGCAAGGGGTGGATTCACCTGTACTAGGGCAGACAAGGGGAAAGCTAAGGTCGATTATCCGAGACCCGCATACTGAGGTATGACGATCCGTGGGGACACACGGCGGATGTATCGAATGTGGTGGGGAAAGTGTACAACCTCTGCAGAGTGTAAATCTATTCGAGTAGCCGGAGTCCACGGTCATGGACGGCTAGTGAGGCCACATATTGTGGGGAAATAGATGAGAAAACCGGTACTGAGTTTATGGTTCGCGATGATGGTGTTGTTATAGTTGAGAAAGGGTTGGACTTGACTTATCCAAATGAAATGTGGGGAATAAAACTTGCCAAGTTTAAAACTTTGCCAACTTAATACTAATGCTGAGTAGATAGGCAACCCTATGAGAAACTCCACCATATAGCCATCCCATTATTTTCCTGTACAAAACTTTGTTTCTTTCTTTAGGTGGTTTGCGAGTACTTTATATGTACTCACGGCTTTGTCCCTGGTTATTCCATCGGCCAGGCTTGGAGGAGCAGGTATATGACGACGATGCTACCGGCGAATACTAGGACGTGTTATGCTCTGATCTACCCTGTGGATTGGGTCGCCCTACCCTTGCTGCTTTTGCTTTTCCGCTGCTATTTGAGCCCCTTGAGGCCATGTAAGACTTTATTTATGTATAACTTGTATTCGGTATGGTATGAACATTGAGACTATGATATTCATGTCGAGTTGTGTGTCATGCGAACTGATCATGGGAGCATGACTGTATACACAGCTGGTCGCTTCGGACATATAGTCCGGGGTGCCCACAACCGATGACCACTGCACTATCACCTGGATGACTCGTGACCAACAGTGTTCTGCTCGTTGGTCTGAGTTCTGTGCTGCTTTGGGCTATCACTGTGATGATCATGGACAGGGTACTAGTTTCTCTCCGTATGGTGCTATAGCTTCTGAACCTGCTCTGCTTGCCCCACTCTACATTCCCGGCCGTGGGATTCCGGGTGCCTCCAAGGATTTGAAGCCGCTCTATGATATCATGCATCGCATCTACAGGAACATGATGATTCCCAAGGTTGGGAATCAAGATCGGATCTACAACTTCTTCATTGATTTGATGTTGATGACTCGCTCTGAGAAGGGCAAAGGCGTTCTGTTGAATGTGCCTGAGGTACTTTGGCAGGAGATGTACCGCTGTGTGATGGGCAAGGCTTGTCCCTCTCTTGGTCCTTAGATCATGAAGTTTCTTCACTCTTATTGGGACGCCAAGTTTCTAGGTGAGGCCTTGGATGCGGATCCCTCTTCCCTCATTGTTCACGCCCGCAAGAAGCTGAAGATCAAGAATCATGCTGCCCCCCGCTTTGAGAACAAAGTAAAAGGAAAGATGGAGACTGAGTATGCCGCTTCTAGTGACTCTGACTTTGAGCTTCCCGGGGCGGTCACCTCCGCTTGGGCGAAGCTGAAGGCTAAGGTTAGCACGACGTTTTGCCTCCAGCTTGACATCCAGCACAACATGTACCTTGCGCACGAGCGCGAGAAAAAGAGTCGCACACGAGCGCGAGAAAAAGAGTCGCACACGTCAGATCAAGATGATGAGAGCTCTACAGCTGGAGGTTACCAGTGGGTCCGAGAAGAATATCACACCTGAGGACAAGTGGATTTCGCAGAACTACTCCACGTGGACTGACAGTGACGACACTCCTCCGACAGATGAGCACTCCCCGCTTCCCCAGTATGATGATGATGAGATCCAGTCCGAGCACTCAGAGGATCTAGTGGACCCTACTGATTCTGACGCCGATGACACCGAGGAGTCTGACGAGTGATTTGTTGGGCATTAGCATCGGACTCCCTCCCTTTTTTGGTGTCTCGATGCCAAAGGGGGATAATTCATCTAGTAGGAGTTCGAGGGATTTGCCTGCGGAGCTTGCGTAGCTCCTTGTATCGTGTGCGTGTGTGTGTGAACTTTGTGTTTGTTGTGTTCTTTAGGTGTGCTCGTTTGAACCTTAAAACTTTGCGTGATGTAAGACTTGCTATTTCGTGTCTTCTTCTCTTTATGCTTCTTGTGAGTCTTACTCGTTGCTTTTATCCCCTGCAAAGTTTATTGATCCGTAAAATATAGGGGAGGTGGTGATCCCGTCTATGCTTTACGGAGTGATCACATCCTGTTTGTTTGATTCCTTGTCGCAAATCCGTGTATTGTCCTCAATCACCAAAAAGGGGGAGATTGATGGAACATTTCCCGCCTTTTGGTTTTGGTGTTGATTACAATACCGGATTACATATCTAACCGTGTCTCGAGCGTTTCAGGTACACTTACAGGACACAAAGTTGTGGGACCATTTCAGGTCCGAGTGCACAGGAGGAAAGGAGATACATCAGCCTGGTCCATCCAGACTGGTTGTACCGGTGTCCAGGGCAGGTTCTACCGGCCCTGCACCGGTGCTTCCACCGGGATGGTGGGGGTACCCCTCTGACCCGAGCCGGTAGCCGAGCGGTGGTAGCCCAGTTGTACCGGTAAATCTGGTACAACCGGTGCCAGGAGCGGTACAACCGCTCTCCCCTCAGCTGTGGGCTAGGGTTTGGGGGCCACATTTGTACCAGGCCCCCACCGGTCGTTCCACCGGGCTTAAGCCCAATGCCCTCTGACCTAGGCCGGTAGTGGAGCGGTGCCCCCCGGTTGTACCGGTAAATCCGGTACTACCGGGGTGGTAGCGGTTGTACCGCTCTACCCATTCCACCACAGGCTAGGGTTAGGGTACTTGGCTGGCTCAGGGTGGTAGGCAGGTTGTACCGGCCTGTGTTTTTCTGCGCGTAACGGATGGATTTAGAGGGAGGTATAAAAGGAGGTCTTCTTCCTCCTTGCCACCCACCTCTTGCAACACTCTTTCTCCATTGACGCCCAAAAGCTTCATTGACTCCGATCTCCATTTCTAGCTACTCAAACTTGTTGTGTAGCTAGGGATTGAGGGAGGAGACATAGATCCAACTTTCCAGTCAAATGAAATCTTGTTCCCCATCCATTTCATCATGGATCTTGTTACTCTTGTGGTTTGGATCCATCAAGAGCTTGAGGCCACCTCGGAGCCACAATCCATTGTGGTGAAGCTTCATGGTGTAGGTGGGAGACTCCGGCGTTGTGTGGAGCTGCCCCACCCTTGTGTAAAGGTTTCGTCTGGACCTTCAAGGCATTGTTAGTGGAATCACAACGTCTTGCATCGGTAAGAGCGTGAGGAGAAATATGGTGGCCCTCGTTGGCTTCGTGTGAGCATTGTGCTCCTCACCCTCTCCAAACGGAGATGTACTTCTCGAAAGAGAAGGAACTTCGGCAACATATCCTTGTCTCCCGTGTTCCCTTTACCTTTACTTTGTGCAAGTTATTTTCATCGCTTATATATTGCTTGGTCTTGTTTTATTGCACGAGTTGTCATATAGGTTGCTCACATTCTTGCATATCTAGACAACCTTTTTGATCGTTGAGCCTAATTTGTTAAGAAGAACTTAAGAATTGGTAGTCACCTATTCACCCCCCTCTAGTCGACATTCCGATCCTTTCAACAAGGTTGTGGAGGAACAACTCCACCTTGCTGCTACAATATGACCAGCACAAATGTTGCAGGAACCACTTCAACGTGCTATGCTAGATACCGCTCTAGGGGCGTGGACTGTCAAGAGTTCAATGCAAACTCCCAACACAGAAGATCTAATCCAAGATCTCTAGGGCAGAACATAAAGTTCCCTTTTACTGGTAGGCAGTAGGTACATAGTCTGGTTACAAACTAGAGGTGAGGACCTTTATTTATAAGGCTTTGGATAGCCTTCACAGCTCACTTCTACTCATATCTACTCATATCTGGAACACTCTAGAAAACAATTGATAGGGTACAAAAAAATAAAAGAAATACTACACTACAGTGGAAGTATCTAGAAGTAGCCAAACAGTTCTGACATATGTTTTTATCTTCATTTTTCCTCATCTATTGTTCCTCATCACCCCCACGAAAATAATGGTAGGAAGGGTTTCCACACGGCGGCAATTCAAAGGCGGGGGGCATGAGATAGTGCTATCCTAACAAAAGCATTTCTCGCTCTGAAAAATATGTCGTTCACGCTAGGGATAGCCTGCTGATGACGTCCTTCCTGGCGCGCTGCATCACCGTGGTCTTCTTGCAGCAAAGTGGCAACCTTTGGCATGGTGGTTGAAGATGTCTCCTTGTCACCAAAGTGGCAATCTTCGTCGCCCACGCGTAGGTGACACGGTCTTCAATGTTGTCAGTCTGTGTAGACGCACACGTCACCACTACGGTGGGCGCAAAATAGTGAACACTGTGGGGCGTTGCTTCCTAACGAAGTCAGGAAGGCACAATCTAAACCGGGGTCTAAAAGTGAAGCAACAGGGTTTAGAGAGGCCAGGGAGGTGCGAGGGTCTTTGGGGTTGTTGTTTCTTGAGCCTCCACCCCTGCCCCTCATTATATAGGTGGCCAGGAGGCCTCTAGGTCGGCCAAACCAGGGGGACTTTACCTTAGGACTCCTTGCTAATGGGGAATCCTTCCAACCTTGGGAGTCCTAGTAGGACTAGGGACCAATTTCGGCTAGCCCCTATGGGGAGCCTTGCCCCCAAGGCTAAGGAGGTCTAGGCTCATATGGTACTATTCATAAAATTTTGGAACCTTCTAGGACCTTTCAGGACCCTTTGGGACCATTCTCGGCCATTTCGGGACCTTCTGAGATGGTTTTGGCAAATTTCATTACCTCTTGGAACACTTCCGTGACCTTTAGGGACCATTTTCGGACGTTCCGAAACTATCCGGATAGGTTCCCGGACGATCCAAGTTACAGTCTAATATGGTGATGTCAGAATCCTCTGTTAGGTATGTGCTAGGGTTAGAAAGTAACTTTGCATCATGTTAAAAATTTGAAAAGAAATTGAAATGGGAGAAGGACCCCCCAGTTGAATTTAATTCAAATGGCCAGAATAAAAGTTGCTCCAAAAATTCCTTTTGCATTTTTGAAGACTCCCATAAATGAGTGTGATCACATATCAAGTGATGTGGAACCAATCCCATGCTCATGAATTTTTCAAATATTCAAACAGAAGCTTGGATTTAAATTTAAACCCCTATTTGAATTAAAGTTCAAATTATTTGAATTTTAAAAATGCCCAAACTTTATAAGTGGCTAGCTATATGCATTACAAGTCCACATAAAAATTTGGGGCACTTTATAAAGTGCCTAGGTATTTAATCCAAGGAAAAACAAACAAAGACAGAAAAGAAAAACAGAAAAGAAATAAAAAGGAGAGGGCTTACCTGCAAAGGGGCCCAACTCATCGCCCCACGGCCCAGCAAGCCAGGCCCAACCCAACTCCCCCTTGTCGTCTTCCCGCCGCGTCGACAAGCACCTCAGTGGAGGGCATGCCGACGCCGGCGAGCACCAGCCTGCCTGCCTAGCGCCCTCCCGAGCCCTCTAATCGCGCCACGACGACGCCTGGAGACACCTGGAAACCTCCCTCATCCATTCCCTCTCCTACCAGTGCCTATCTTCCACTCTCCAGCTCTCCCGCAAAGAACTCCGAGAGCACCGCAGGCCATGGCGATGGAAAGTCGCAGCCCGAGCCCGAGTTAGCCGTCGAGACCTTGTCCAACGTGTTCCTCGCCGTCGTCTTCCCCAGCCTGCAACGGATCGAGAGCCCGGACGCCCCCGAGCAGACGTACACATTGCCAAGACCTCGCCGGCCACCATGGAGTTCGTCGTCAAATACTCCGGCCACGCTTCATCCCCGCCTCCGTCGACTGCTCCGTTGTGTTCCTAGAAGCACGGTGAGCATTTCCCCTCAAGCCACAGCACCCCTCCCCTCCTCTAGCTCAAACTGCCATGGACGCTGGAGTGCAGAGCCGCCGTGGTCGTTGCCGGCGAGCTCCCGCTAAAAAATCGAGCTCGCAGCCATGTCCGTCGCGTTCGCCGTGCTCCACTGCTTCGAATCCACCTGGCCCCACTCCAAGTCGCGCCTCCTAGCCAATTCCACCTCGCGGCCGTGGCTCCGTCGCTGCAAAGCTTGAAGCCGGCGAGCCTACAGAGCACCCCAGCCACCCCAACTTGGACCAATCGATGCACGACGCCAAGAGCTGCATCTCAGTGGTCGCAGCGCATCGTTTGGTGCCCGGAAACGCCCTCCCCGTGGACGCCGCCGTCTCGGGTGGTCGCCGGAGACACGCCGACGGCGAGGTCCATGTGGGCAGGTGATTTAGCCACTAATCCCCCCTGTGAGGCTTACAGGTGGGCCTCCAGGCCCTTAACCCCTCTGGTGAAGCTTAAGTTAAAAGAAAACGATTCGATTAATTAAACAAGACACTGACATGTGGGCCCAACCCCTGACTAATCACTGGATTAGTTTAATCTAATTAAAACGGTTTAATTAAAACACTAAGTCACTTACAGGTGGGACCCTCTGGTCAGAGCCCCCCCTGACGCCAACATGACATCATAGTGACACAATAACTGGTTTTCCAATTTAAAGATTAATCAGGAAATTCCAGAAAATGATTTAAACTTTGAAAATTCATAACTAATTCATTTTAACTCCAAATTAAACATATAATATATGTAAAATTATCAGAAAAATGCAAGGATTCTGAATATGCATTTTTTTTCATGTTTTCCCATTTTAAAATGGGGGGACAGAAGCAAACATGCATATGAACCCTTTTAACTTCAAATATGGAGTTTGAATTTGCAACTCAAATGCAATATACTACATTTAAATAGAATGTTCAACACATCAGCACCACGAACCTCATGCTATAACATCATATCATGTGATTGTGCATTGTCTTTATATTGATCACTTTGTTTGCATGGTTTGCTACGAATAGAGGTGGAGCGGAACCCGAGATCACCCCCTCCGTTGAAGATACCGTGTACGACCCTCGTCAGCAAGGCAAGCAAACCCCCATTGATCATGTCGATAAAATCCAATTTCCCTCTCAGTCTCGCTCATGCATTGTTTAGGATTATTACCATGCTACGTTTCTACCGCATAGATGAACCCATTCCTTTGCATGACCTATCATTTGTCACAGTAGTAAGCAAACCACAATCCTAGCAGATGTAGGAGTTGATTGATATCATGTGGCCCCTGCAACTGTTACTGCTTATTGCATGCTTAGAGTGATACAATGTTGATATTGTTATGTGAGTCGGGATGGTAGTGATCATGTTGAAGATGGTGGAAATGTGTTGGTGAATCTACCCTAATACAAGGTGAACGATGAGAGGCTGTGTAGGAGTACATAGTGGGTTGTCTCGTTGAACACCGCCCTAAGTCCGAGTTCTTGTGTGGTGATCCAAGATAAAGAGTACAACCACACATTGGGCTCACTGAACTCTATCAACCTACTAACTCATCCCTTTCGATGTCCAGATGTCGCAGTAGTTCGGAGTTCTGGTAGGTTTGTGGCCTGGCTGCTAAGTGAGAGAACGGCTCAACCAAGACCGGCTTATGCACCTGATACGGTGAGGATAGTTCTCACTCCTCGTTGGTTACCCCAAGTGGAAGGTGAGATGTAGCGTAGCATCAAATTTCCCTTAGCGAAGATGCTAAGGTTGAGTATCGAACCAGTAGGACTCGCAGAGATACAAGAAGGTGGTAAAGTGAACAATGGCGCCGTTCACAACCGAGGATTGCTAACTTCACCTGGACCTGCACACAGATACAAATAACTTTGCTCCCAACGAGTACAGAGGAGTTGTCAATTCCTCCGCCCTTGCTGTTTACAAAGGATTAACGCAAGAGATAATGATAGTGATAGAAACTGAAAAGTAAACTAAGGATGTAAACAGTGATATGAAGATGGACTGGGGTCCCATGATTTTCACTAGTGATGTCTCTCTCCCAAAAGAGGATAAAAGTGCTAGCGAGGTAAAAAAATCACAGTAGGGCAATTGACATGATTATGAAGGCACCGCAATGCTAACTATGCCGCAAAGAAAGGAAGGGCTCAAAAGCAATGGGTAGTACGCCAAGGTAAGTAGACCGAAATCCATCTGCATCTACTACGAATCATCCACCTTGAGATATCTATTCAGAACATCTCGCTGGTATTAAGTTGCGAATCCCACCCAAAGTGTAAATCCAAAGCAACAGACAACTGCATTAAAAGAACTTTGCGTAAAGTAAACAATCCTTGCATCCGCGGATACAAGCACCGTTGTTTTATCCCTGGTGGCAACATCACATCCCCTAGTCTCATGTTTCTGTCACTCAATCTATACATCAAGGAGCTGAACCCTCAATCAAGCATAACGCTCCCTCTTGGAGTTGCAACAAATCACTTGGCCAAAGTAAAATACGGCAACGGAGAACATGCAAGAATTTACTCAAGAACAAAATATAAAAGAGAAGAACCAAATATATTAGTCATCACAATCTGAACATAGTCTCATAATCCATCAGATCCCAACAAACTCAGCATAGCAACGGCAGAAAATTACAAAGGTGCCTCGATCATGTGAGGCAGCTCACGAGGTCTCGAAAGTGGAGGCACAAAGAGGGGAGAGATAGATCACATAGCTACTGGTCACGGACCCATGGTCCAAGGAAAACTACTGACGGTACATACGGGAGGCGTCCATGGCTATGGATGGTCTCCTGGAGGGGGTAGCTTCTCCCGGCAGGGTGTCGGAGCAGCTTCTCCAGGCAGCCCCGATCTAGAAACGGCGGTGGCGGCGGTACAGAGGCAAGATCACGAAAGAGGAGTTCTTCTTAGGGGTTTCCGTCACGGGGGGTAAATATAGGCGAAGGGGGCACCGAGAGGGGCCACAGGGCAGCCAGGAGGCTCCCTGGCGCAGCCTAGGGTGGGGCCGCGCCAGGGACCCTTCTGGAGTCCCTGTGGTGGCCCCCTTCCCTCCTTTGGTGTTTCCGGAAGCTTCCGTGTCGCTGATTTTTTTAACTGATTATTCCAGATTTTTTGGAGCACTTTTAATGGCCGGAAAACCTGAAATACAAAAACAGCAGAAAACAACAACTGGCAGCTGGGTGCACTGGGTTAATAGATTAGTCCAAATATGCTCAAAAGTGTATGAAAGTTCAAGCAAAACATGGCAATGTCACACAAAACATGCATGGAGCAAGCAGTAATTATAGATACGTTTGGGACGTATCGGCACCACGCACACATCATCTGGGTCCACTTCGGTAAACCAGCCGGGTTCAGGATAGGGGTAGCCAACCCAGGTAGGCGGCTTTCTTGGACTAGATCGGCTATGAGGTAACAATTGTGGTGAGCATCCTCGCCGACACCCCTTGAATGGTTTTGAGGCCAAAGGTGGTAACTGATGGTCATGTGTGTGTAGCGGTACACCCCTGCAGGGTTAACAAAACTATTCGAATAGCCGCGTCAGCGGCTATGGACTGCTTGGAAAGCTTAGCTTGATTATTAGACAACTTGAACTGGATACTTATAAAACTTGCCAAGATAAGCGTGAGTGCTATGGCGTGCTTTCTCGTGGGAAGTCGAGGAAGGCACCATAGTGGTGTAATTGGTTGGAGACATGTAGTGGACTCGTGTATGCTTCTTACCTCAAGTCTGGTACTCGTAGTTCAGGACTAGCCAAGTCAAAGCTGACACTTCTGCTTATGAACCCCACCTCCCTTTGCCTTGATACATGTGCATGAGTAGTATTGCTCCTACGTAAGTCTTGATGAGTACGACTTTGTACTCACATTTGCTTATTCTATGTTTTAGATGAACCCACTGACCCCGAAGGTGGATTCTTCCTGGAGCTCGACGACTGATCAAGCTAGTGTAGTCCCAGTCAGACGACTGGTCCCTCGTGGAAGGTCTTGTTTATAAATAAGGCTTCTCTAAGCCATTTGTTAAACTTGTCTGTACTCATACCTACTTTGCTTTCGCATGCTTGATGTAATGTTGGATCACAGTCTTGTGATCTCTTTGTGCACTCTCTAAGAGTTATCAATAAGTTGTAAACTTTGTAGAGAATTGCAATGATACCTGCTGTTCATACTAGACATGTGTGCTGCGTGTATGGTTATAACATGCATGTCTTAGTATGGGTTTTCAGACCTTAGTTGTGATCTGGCTGGCGGTCTTTTATACACCAAGTGGCCCTTAGATGTGCGCAGATTAGGGCATCGCGATGCGATTTCTCGTGACTCTGTCACGTGCACACTTTGTTGTATGATCGAGCCCGCCCTAGACACCGACTAAGTGATCTGGCTGGAGTAAGTCTATGTAAGTGTTATAATACAATCGATAGTATGGTTAAGGCGACTTGTCTATGAGTATGGGAGTTCACCACCCATCTTATTTAGACTTGTGTGCGGACGATGAGGACCCATCTCAGTTGATCATCCGGCCTGGATGGGATGCCCCTCACGTTCGATGCTTTCCGATAACGTTATGTGCTTGGCCTTGTCTGCTTAGACAAGTGGGTACGGTTCTCGGCTCTCCATATGATTGTGTTGTAGCGGGTCTTGCATACGCTAACCCCGGGTCCCGACAGGTGATGGCCACGAGAGTTGTCGGGACGCCTAGCCATTATCCATAAACTATTCCGATTGATCTAGGACTTCCCCAGTACCATTCTCATATGTTCCGGAACCACCTGGGACCACTCCAAAGTGACCTAAAACTGCTTCTAGTACC
This sequence comes from Bromus sterilis, assembly GCA_950022295.1. NCBI lineage: Eukaryota > Viridiplantae > Streptophyta > Magnoliopsida > Poales > Poaceae > Bromus > Bromus sterilis. The sequence continues at coordinate 285,778,965 of OX465596.1, forward strand.
AGTATGAACTGCTATACTTTTCTTCCACTAAACCTTCTTCTATTGTAGTGTTCTAACAGACTACTGCTTGTTAAGTGTGTGACCCAATAGGTTCGGTATTATGCGTACATGACTCGGAACGTCTTCTGGACGTAGGACAAAAGCCTTTTGTCGATAGCCAATAATCAACAGTGGAGCCTTGGACACCCATGATGACTCCCTCACATACACGAAGTATCTTCGAGTGAACCTTTTAAGTTTAGTCACATACCACTCCCTTTGCATCGCGATATACAACAAAGTTAGAGGTGAGAAGTTTTGGCACCTATGTGTATCAACATCTTGAACACAAGCTAGTTGTTAACCTCCTTGCACGTTTGTTACTTTTACTCGTCATCATATTCCGGTATCCCCATGACTAAGTCACAATGCGTCTGGCCAGACTATACTGGATACCGTAATACCGAGTGGGCTCAAAGTAAATAGCTCTTCATCATGAAGGAGCAAATCCCAGTCTCAAGCTATCGCAATTACTAGACACACTATCTGATGCACTCATCTTACTACTGCCCTGTTATAGGCAGATTCGTATAAGAACGAAGTACGCCATCCTGTGCAAAGTAACTCGATACTCTCATGGTCTAAGGAATTATGTATGTGATAACATTTCATGATATCACTTATAACGTTCTTACGATGTGATCTCTATGTATATCATTAACCTAGGGTCGACATCACAGTTGTGCTAACAATATGTTCTCATTACCATCGACATCCTTGTTGCGATAAAGATGTCCATGATTAAGAAAACGTAATCATCAGTAAACACATTAGCTGGTCCTAGAGGCTAAACCAGAAAAAATCTTGGTGTTTACATTTCCACACATGCCAATGAGTTTTTCTTCTGAATCTCATAGTCAGAAACATTGCAATTATAACATAGAAATATAAACCTTAAATTATGAACTTGAATATTATTAATGAAACATTTTATTATTATTGCCTCCAGGGAATATATTCAACAAATCCAATCTATGTACGACTCCTTTTGGGATCTGCAATATTATATACAATACCATATTACTAAGTAGTGAATTGATGAGAACCAATCTTCCTCCCAGAGATATCAGTTTACCTTTCCAACTTATTAACCTCTTTGGTAGTGTCTCCTTGACATGTTTCCATTCAACATCTGCGAGTCTACGATAATGTATCGGTTTTCCCAAATAGTTTATGGGAAAATGGCCTTGTTCGCAGCCAAATATTTTTGCGTATAAGTCCGCGTCGTTCTGGGCCTCGCCGAAACTGAAAAGTTCATTTTTATGGAAATTGATCTTAGTACCCCGAAAGTTGCTCGAAAGCTCACAAAATTAATTATAGATTTCTTGCTTTCTCTAGGTCATGATCTGTAAAGAGAATCATATCATAAACATATTGAAGGATGGAAAGACCACCGTCAACAAGGTGATTAAATTCTCAGTCAATTTAACCATCAACCTTCACTTATAGAAAAAAGGTTATAGGAGATATCTACAATAGTGACGCATTAGGGTTGAAATGCCCCACTACTAACTAAGGGTGGTGCACTGATAAAAAATGCACCACTACTAACTCCATTGTAGTGGCGTATTTTTTCCAGTGCGCCACGCCTAAGGCTGGGACGACCTGGACCCTCTTAGTAGCGGCGCATTTTGGAGAATGCGTCACTACTAACTATCATAGTAGTGGCGCATTTTGCAAAATGCGCAATGCATAAGCCCATATAGGTGGCACATTATTGAGATGCACAACTACTAACTATCATACTAGTGGCACATTTTTCAAAATGCGCCACACATAAGCTCATATATGTGGTGCATTATTAAGATGCACCACTACTAACTCCACTAGTTAGACCTTATATAATCCCCTCTCTCTCTCTCACTTCTCTCTCTCGCCAGACCTAATCCTCCCACCATTGCCCCCGCGCCTCCGAAGTTAGCTCCGCCCCTCCCCCCGTGCCGCCCCTGCGTCGTCGCCCAAGATGAGGACGTCATCGCCAAACTTGGGGCAGGAGTGGCGATGACGATGACGCTGCTCCTGGACCCAAGTTCGGTGATGACGTCGAGCGCCTCACCTCTGCTGTCCGTCGCTCCTGGGCCCAAGTTCCTCGATGGCCCGCGTGCCACCTCCCTTCATCGTGCCGCTACTGGTGGTTGTGGCGTCGGTGGGATGGCACGGTGGCGCAACCCCGACACCCGTGGTGCCGTGTGATGGGTGTAGATAACACATCCTCGTTGGTTACCCCAAGTGGAAGGTTATGATGCAGATATCGGTAAATTTCCCTCAGTGAAGATAACGAGGTTTTCAATCCAGTAGGATTCTAGAGACTACAAGTAGCTAGGTGTATGTTGCTCTGGCGCTACCAGAAGACGCGGACCTGCACACAAGAACACAATTAACTTTGCTCCCAACGAGTACAAAGAGGTTGTCAATCTATCCGGCCTTGCTATTTACAAAGGGTCAATGACGAGGATTGACCTCGACAAATCCCATGGTTAGGAACCCTGGGTTAGATCGTAGAGGAGATGTGCAGGTTGGCGATACTCATCGGCTAACAAGAGACATGGATTTACCCAGGTTCAGGGCCCTCGACCGGTGAAACTCCTACTTCCTGCTTTTGTATTATGATGGAGGCGATTATAGTGGAGGTCAAGGTGAGTTCACTCGGGACTGGGGTGTTGCTAGGAGATTGGATGCCCTAGACGCCCCTCTCCCAGCCTTTATATACTAGGCTGGGTCGCAAGGAGTCCATCTAGGTTTACAGAGACAGTTACCTAATCTATTTTTAGTCTTGGACGCCAAGTCGTAGCTTCCATAGTCGTCGAGGACTCCTATGTCGGTGCTTCGAGTGGGCCAGTCATGGGCCGATCGAGGCTTCCAACATGCCTTCTGTCTTGATGCACACCAGGTACCCTCATCCATTGGAGTCGTGGGGTCACCCCCTTGACAGTATCCCCCGAGTGCCTGGGGGACTCGAAGAGTCGGGCAGGGACTCGAATCCATGATCGCCGGTATTTAAGCTTGTCGTGCTGTTGCGAGTCATCAGCTATTAGCCGCAAAAGGTAGTTTATTCGAGGGATGCTAAGGTGAAAGGGCCCAAGGTAGTCGACTGGTCGAGCCTTGGTGAATTGTGCTAGTGACAAATACCTCAGTAGCCCAATCAAGCCCGTGTCCCTCGACACGTGTTTGAAAACAACTGTTGTCTAGCAAAGTCCATCCCGCTGCAGGTCTTATAGGATCAATGCCGCCGGTCTCAGCTAATAGCCTTAACGCATCTGTTATCGGCTCAACCATCTTCATGCATCGCGCATGGAAAACATCGGGAGTGAAGTCGCGCTGTGGCAAGTCCCGGCTCGGCCGACTGAGCAGTGGGGTCTTACCTACGCGCGAGCTTGCGCGACATCTAGGGTGCAGTGTGTCGCCACCCAGTCATCATTTTTATAGAGGCGCGGAGCCTAATTAGAAATTCACCTACTTGGATAAACAAATCAAGTGGACTAATAGTAGTCACTCACGGAGCATGTGTGAGCTCAGGCGAGGAGTTGATAAGAGATGCACCCACTCGGATAGTCGTCGAATGAGCTAGTCGTGTAGGCACACGTGGAGCACTTGAGTGCCTGGGTGTATTGTCCTCCTGGATACTGATCGGGTCTTGCTGTTTGATGCGAGTAGCCACTCGAGCACTTCATCATCTTCTGGGTGAGGGAGCACCCAGACTCTTTAGATGCATTAGTTCTTGTTGGTTCAAGTAATCACTCGAGCACTTCGTCCTCAGGGTGAGGGAGCACCAGAACCCTGTAGATGTATTTGTTCTTGTTGGTGCGATTAATCACTCGCGTCCTCGAGGATTAATCTATGCTCTGTTTTTACCAAAGACAGAGGGCTCACGATGGGAGTAAAGTTTTTTAATTGTGTTGAAAATTTTAGAAAAGAAAACTTGTACGATAGCGTGCACACAGCACGCTCCGCTGGGATGTGACGTTGCAGGTTGACCTGACAAGTTGAACCACTGCGCTCCGCGGTAAGATGTGATGTGATTTTTTGTGCCGCCGTAATTTCGCTGGTGTGATGATGGTCCCCGATTTTCGCGCAGACTGGGCGGTGTGGTTACTGCGCCGGTTGAGTTTTCCATGCCGCACGAGTATCGTGGGATCGTGCCACGTTGATGGAGTGCCGGGATCAATGGTGGGTAGATGGTCCTTGCTGTTAAATACCAGAGGACCGGGTAGATTTAGGTTTTACCCAGCGCTTGCCTTCCTCTGCTTCTTCTGCTTCCTCTGTCTCTTGCCTTTTGCTTTTCTTCTCTTTGCGTCTTTACGGCGAGATCCATGTCCAAGCGTCCTAGAAGTGCATCACAGGAGTCAGCGAGGATGACTGGGAGGTGGGAGCGCTCCGCTTTTGAAGCTGTGGATCTGGATACGCTAGTGGCAGATGGGCTTGTGGTGGAGGGTGCTGCTCGGATTCCTGGGGATGAAGATGTGCCCGCTCCTCAACACGACAAGCGGGTATGATTTCAGAGATTTTTCCCTCATAGATTTTCTCTTCCCGTACATCCGTTCGTCCAGGGATTGATTTTTGCATATCAGCTATAGTTGCATGACTTGACCCCTAACAGAATACTGCATATTGCATGTTTTATCACGCTCTATGAGGGTTTCTTAGGGATCTATCCCCATTGGGGGCTCTGGAAATGCCTCTTCAATGTGAAGAGGACGAACTCTAAATATGCCATTGGGGGCGATGGCATTTCCATTAAGGAGAAAAATGCCTATTTTGATATGGAGAAACTGGATTATGTCTATACATGGCGCAAAAACTGGTTTTATCTGAAGGATCGGCACGTTGATGGTCAGCAGTTTGGTCTTGCTCCCTTCAATCCGGTTGTGCGAGTGGCTAAGCGGTCATCTTGGGCGCATGTTCTGACTGCTGGTGAGGTAGCTGTTGTTGAGCCTTTGGTGCGAAAACTTGCTGCTTTGAAGAAGGGGATAACTGGTGCCCAGCTCATTGCTGTGTTTATGAGGAGGCGCATCCAGCCGCTCCAGCACTGGGTGCATCCTATGTGGCGGTGTACGGGACTCGAGGACCCGACTAGGTGCTCCCCTGAGGACATCTCCGGTAGTGACCTTCTGTTTTGGATCCAACAGGTCACTAAGTGTACGAGAACTGGTTCTGAGAGCTCCATATTTCCATATGCTACTGATACGCCTTTGCCTGAGGGTACTTTGCTCGAGTATTCTCTGGATTGTGAATTGTGTTTGATATCTTTTCTTGCTAATGATGCTGTTACTTGTAGGATCATGTTTCCTTGTTGAAAAATCTGCCACAGCCCGAGGATGCGGAGATACTAGATGAGCCTGATGTGGCCATGGTAGATCCTTCACCCGCGGGTGATGATAATTCTTCATGTGCTGGTGCCAGCGAGTCTGCGAGTGCAAGTCTTGGTGGTCGACCGCCGGCTTTTGATGATGATGAAGACTTGAATCCGTTGCGCATCAAGCGCAATCGCTCCTCGACTGCTGCTGAGTGGACTAAAGAGGATGGTGGTGGTGGGCTGCCACCGGTTGCGCCTGTCGCTACGCCTTGCCCTCCTCCGGTTGCTCTGAAAAGGCGGAGGCTTGGAGTGCTGCTTCGTTCGGGTGCCAGGCCTATTGGGTGCGTATTTCTTCTTGTCTCCCTTTTGATTACACTGCTGTTTTGATTTCCTATTCTGATGATATATAATTTTCAGCACTGTTCCCGTTCCGGCTTCATCTTCGACAAGTACTACTGCTGTTGATCTCCAGTCGACTGACTCCGGTATAGTGGCTGGTCAATCGACTCCTTCAGTGACTCATGTGGTTTCAGGTGCGGGGACGACCCCCGCGACTGCTCCATATGGAGGATCTGCAGCGGCTACTGAATGCGACTCTCCTCCGGATGCGAAACCGGTGTTTCCTGAGGGGTACATCTTGGAGAAGAAAAATCTCCCCATCGAAGAGAAGGTCGAATTTTTTGATCGCATGGTTGAGCAGGTATGGAGTCTTTCTTCCTTCTGACTTATATTGGGTGCGCGACAGCGCTCCCGATGGGAGTAGCCCCCGAGGCTGCGAGCAATCACTTGTGGTTGGTCGCATTCTTAAACTCGATTTTATTTTCGCTTTCATTGAATTCTTCATATCATTGGGGGCGCAACAGCGCTCCCGATGGGAGTATAGCCCCCGAGGCTCCGAGCAATCACTTGTGGTTGGTCGCAGTCTTAAGCTTGTTTGCTCTTTGCTTGGCTCTGATTTCTGCATATCGTTCTGTTCCAGTCATTGTTACGTATGTGCGAGCGCGTGCTGACTGATGCTGATCGGGCCCGGTGTGCTCATGACGCGGCCCAGGGGAACCTAACCACCGTGAGGCGTGAGTTGCTCCTTCCCCCTTTTTTGATTGTCGTGCTGTTGTTTGTTTGCTACTTGAGTGACACCTTTGCTGTAGGTCGCAAGAAAGATGATGAGAAGTGGGCTGATGCTGCAGAAAAGGAACTTGCTTTGCTCTGGGACGCTCCGGAGTCAAAGGAGAAGGATTTGCAGGTGCAGCGTGGCGAGCTTGAGCGACTGCGGATGGTGGAGGAGCAGTTCCAGCAGTTTGAGATGATTGAGGGTGGTCGCTTGTGCGACCTGGCGGGTACTTTGACAGGTTGAGGATTTGCTCTGGTGTTTATTCTTTATGTAGGAGTTCTTAACTGCTGATCATTGTTGTTTTTCTGTGAAGCAGTCTGGCTTTGTTAGTGTTGAAATTACGACAGCTACTCCTGCGGACTCGGGCACTCTCTGTGGCACCTATGATGCCGTGGCGAGTGCTGATGGTGCCGTGAACGATGTCTATGGTCGCGCTTCGACCCTCCTGAAGCTTCTTCATGAACACATGTATCCAGAGGAGGAGGATCGGCCGCAGGGTCTTGATCTACAGGTTGCTGCTTTTGGTCCAGATGGAGATCTCTTGGAAGGCTTGGTTCGCGAGACAGTGGTGAGTGGACTCGCAACATACTTTGTTGTTCTCTTGGGGCATGGTGTTCCCATTGAAGATGCCATGGTGGATAGCTTTCCTGATTACACGGATGAACAGAGCAGTCGGGCCACTCAGCTTGCTTGTCAGATGTAGTTGGTTGTAGAGGCCGATATCCACAATTCCCAAGGTGCGGAGTAGGCGAGTGGGAAACTTTGCTTGTCTTTGTGCTTGAAAAAACTCCTTTAGTTTTGTAATAAGTCGCCTTTGGAGTGTGGAATATTGAATCTTTTATTAGTGAGACTTCCTTCTCCTTATTTGCTGTTCTTTTCTTCTTTTCTTGACTCTTCTTTCTTTTGCGGTAGGCCAAACCGGGCGTCTCTCGGGCTTGGAATTTGTTGAAGGAGGATGCCCGCGAGGGGGCTTACGAGTCCTTATGTTTGAGTCTTAAGGACACGGAGCGCGAGATTAGCCGGCTGTTGCAATTCATCGCTCAAAGCGTGAGCGTGCTGATGCTGTCTTAGATAGCGTAGCTGCTTGGATGTCGAGGTTGTATGATCTACTGAAGGGTGAGTCTTTCGATCTTGATTTCTCGGTTGCTCGAGTGCTTTCTCTTGTGTCTCACTTGTTCCTTGTTGGGTGCTTGCTTTTCCTATGAAGTACTGGCTGGTCGATCTCGCGAAGAGGAGGGTGCTGTGAAATCGGAGTTGTCGCGCTTGGAAGACCCGGCCGTGCAAGCTAACAATCCTTTTTGGATGGATAGGGCACGTCCGCAGGTTTTTGCTGTTCTTTGGCAGCGGGTTGATAGGGTGCCGCGTGCTCTTGAGTACTGCTGCGGGGTGCTTGGTGGTATCTTCTCCGAATTTTATCCTTTGGATCCTGTTCCGACGTCATTTGAGAGGCTTTGCCGGATGTTTTCTCAGCCTGCGGAGCTTCGTCGTATTGTAAACCATCAGATTCACGCAGGGGCTCATTGAGCTTTTGCTTTTTTTCATAGTCATTGGCCTGGGGTAAACATAATGCTTGCGGCTCGTGGACCTCCTGGTGGTCGAGATGAACCAATGGAGGAGCATTATGGAGCGGCGGATGCACCCGCAGATCTGGTTGTGAAGAAAGTATGCGAGGAGAACGACTGCGTGCTGGGCGCTCTTTGTAAAGTGAAGTTGGAGCCTGGAGTGTAGAGTTGCTTGCTCCTTGTAAATTCTTTTTTGTTGGCTGGAGTCGTTGTAGGATTCTTCCTTGTACGCTGTAATTGAATTGCTGTGATTCGTTTGAAGTCGTCGTTGTGTGTGGGTCTTCGAGTGCTCGTGGTTTTGGTTTGCTTCGTGGGGTGGATGCTGTTAGATCAGCCCCCGAGTATCAAGTTTTAGGCCGCGTGAGCGAATAACGCCTCGGGGGGGGGGGGGGGGTGGCTATGGCGAGCGAGCCCCCGAGTGCCAAGTTTGATGTCGCGTCAGCGAATAACGCCTCGGAGGGTGGCTGCTGCGAGCGAGCTCCCGAGTGCCAATTTTGATGTCGCGTAAGCGAATAACGCCTCGGAGGGTGGCTGCTGTGAGCGAGCCCCAGAGTGCCAATTTTGATGCCGCGTAAGCGAATAACGCCTCGGAGGGTGGTTGCTCCGAGCGAGCCCCCGAGTGCCAATTTTGATGTCGTGTAAGATGTTTTTGGGAAAATATTTTTGGAATCTTCCCTGATGTTCTTACACAAGGAGGTTGTAAAAAATAACCCTTTATTTGAATCGATGTCTCGATAACCCTAGGAATGTAAAGGGGCTGCTAAGATAACTTGAGGTCTTGGCGTGTGGCGCCGGTCAATCTTCTGATGTTGCCTTAGCTTCTATGGGAGAGCTTCTTCTTGTGCGGCGGCTCCGCGAGTGTGGTTGATACATCCAAAATGCATCACTATTTTATCTTGTAATTTCATCCTATTCATTGATATATTCCAGTTTAAAGTATTGTTCTTATGTTGTTTTGGCTTGTTTTACACAGTTTACAACTTTTCGGTGCCGAAGCAGCAGAACCAGAATTCAACGGTGAAAAGTGGACACCAAGTGCTTAATCAGATCAAGTCCAAATGCGATGAAAATTTACGGGGAGTGTTTTTATGAAGATTGACTGGGGATCACCGAGGATGGAGGTGAGGGGACCCACCAGGCAGCCAGAAGGGTGCCTGGCGCGGCCCCCCTCCTGGCCGCGCCAGGCACCCTCCTGGATGCCTGGTGGCCCCCCTCGGTGCCCCCTCTCGCCTATAAAACCCCCCTGGGGTAGAAACCCTAAATACAGAAGAGTTTCAATGTTTCGCCGCCGCCACGGGGCAGAAACCTACAGAGGAGAAAAGCCATCTCCGGCTGGCAGATTCTGCCGGGGAGATCACCTCCCGGAAGGGGAGATCGTCGCCATCATCATCATCATCATCGTCACGGGCATCATCGAGATCATCATCAACATCATCCCCAACATCAGCACCATCTCCATCTGCTTCCCATCTCACAATTGCAACTTGTGTTGTGATCCGTACTATCTATCCTCTCTACTCTGTTGGTGTTGATTACTACTTTGTGGTGAATGCTATTGAGTTTTGTTGGAGAAATATCATTGTGTCCAGATTGTTTTCCACCCATCTATCACCTCTGATCATGATCTCTTTTATGTCTTGTGAGTAGTTACTTTAGTTCTTGAGAACATGGGAGAAGTCTAGTTGTTAGTAGTCATATGATGTTGAAGTATTATGTGTTGTTTGATACTTAAGTTGTGTTGTTATTTCTCTAGTGGTGTTATGTGAGTCGAAGACTTAACACTTCACCTTTCATGGGCCTAGAGGAATACATTGTGCACAAAGGATGCTTATGGTGGGTTGCCGGAGTGACAGAAACCTGAACCAAAGTTCACACACTTTTGCACAAGGGAGTTATGGATCCTTGATCGTAATGCTGTGGTTAGGCTTATGCCTTAATTACTACCTTGTATTTGCGGATGCTTGCAAGGTGTGTAATCATAAGAGTACACTTATCTTAGTCTAGAAGGTGTACTAGCATTGATCCACCCACTGACACTTATCAACACAATACATATTACTTGGCGGAGTATGGTGAAAGTAACTTGGCTATCTCTCCCCTGTGTTCTCGAGAACGCTTTAGCTTTTATAAGTTTAGTCCCTAGGCTTATCCTTGTGAAAGGATTGGACCACTTGCTACTCCTCGGTTACCCTGTTTACTTTGCTTGTCTTTTACTTTTCTGTTGCTTAAACCAAAAACCCCTAAATATTTACCTTTGAGTATGTGCAGCCTTTCCTTATCCAGTGTCACTTATCAACTACTTCTGCTCCTCGTTGGGTTCGACACTCTTATTTATCGAAAAGCTACAATTGATCCCTTAGACCTGTGGGTTATCAAGAATCGTTTATTGGCGCGGTTAACAGGGGAGGCAATCCCACTAAACCTATTAACTTCACCGCCATCAACGAGCTTTTTTGGCGCCGTTGCCGGGGAGTGTAGCGCTATTGCTTGCAGGTGTAACAATGGAGTTCGTCATGAAGAAACTATTCTCCGTATCACTTAAAGATAAAGCTTCAGATTGGTATAAGCTACTCGATAACTCTGATCTGCTTGAATGGCCAGAGCTTCTGTCTCTCTTTTATGCAAAGTTTTATCCTCTTCGTGAAATTCACCAAGACAGGAAGTACATCTACAACTTTTGGTCTCGCGACGGAGAGAGCATCGCTCAAGCTTGGGGGAGACTGAAGTCCCTGATGCTCAAATGCCCAAACCATGAGCTCCCCAAGGAAATTATACTTACAAATTTTTATGCCAGGCTTTCTCGTCAGGACAGGGAGATGTTGGATGTCTCCTCTAGCGGGGTATTCCAGACCAGAAGTATGGAAGAAAAATGGGATCTTATAGAAAGGATCCAAAAGAATATTGAAGACTGGGAAATTGATAAAGGTATTGAACCCGCTATAAACTATGAGCATGACTACATTGAGAGTTATGTGAAGACTGATTACTTTAATACCTTTTGCTCTAAAATTGGTCTTGATTCCCAGCTAATGGTTGACTTTTGCAAGGACTTTGCTTCTCATATTGATTCTTCTAAGAAAAAGGAGAGTCAACATCATAAACCATTCAAGGAGTCACCTATTGAGATTAATGTTACTGATCCTGTTTTACCTGCAGTTGTGTATGAACAGCCTCCTTATCCCTCAAGGATAAATGAGCACTCTTTTGTTATAGGTATTCTTAACAAGAACGGAAGGACCACTGACGAACCTGAGGACATGATCAATGTCAAGCCTCAAGTTGCAATGGTCAAGGATCTGGTAACCAGTGATATTGAAGAATCCACTATTAGTTTTTGTGCTGTTTCCACTAACATTGTCACAACCAAGAACAAAGGCCCAATTTCAGGTACACCAGTTGTATCTGTCAAAATAGGAGATCATAATTACTATGGGCTATGTGATTTGGGATCTAGCGTCAGCGCTATTCCCTTCACACTTTATCAGTTCATGCACGAGATTCATCCGTGTGAGATCAAGGACATTGATGTCACGATTCATCTTGCAAATAAACAAACAATCTCTCCAGTTGGGATTGTGAGAGATGTTGAAGTACTCTGCGAAAATATCCTACTGACTTTCTTGTACTTGGTTCAGTGCAAGATAGTTTTTGCCCTATTATCTTTGGTAGGCCCTTCCTCAGCACTTGTGGAGCTATAATAGATTGCAAGAAAGGTAAAGTTTCTGTTGAATTCAACGGCGAGCCGTATGAATTTAATTTTTCTAAGTTTTCTAAGCAGCCTCGTGGTACTGACTTGTCAAGTAATGACAAAATTATTGAAGAAATTTCTTCTATTGCTATTCCTCCCGATGATACTTTGCAGCAATTTATGGAAGACCACGAGAATGACATACATATGCAGGAGAGGGATGAACTAGAAGACATATTTTTAAGAAAAACTCCTATCCTGAAGCACAACCTCCCCGTTTAACCTTTAGGAATCCTCTCGCAACCAAAAGAAGGCCCGGTGTTTGATCTAAAACCGCTACCCGATACGCTCAAGTATGATTATTTAGATGAAAAAAAAGTATATCCTGTTATTATCAATTCTAACCTTTCAGGGTATGAAGAAGAGTGATTATTGGAGACACTCCGCGGACACCGAGGTGCTATTGGCTATACTCTTGATGATCTCAAGGGTATTAGTCCATCCATTTGCCAACATACTATCAATCTCGAGCCCGATGCTAAACCAGTTGTTGATCATCAATGACGGTTGAACCCAAAGATGAAGGATGTGGTTAGGATGGAGGTTCTCAAACTTCTAGCCGCAGGTATCATCTATCCTATAGCTGATAGTAAGTGGGTAAGTCCCGTTCATTGTGTTCCTAAGAAAGGAGGTATGACTGTTTTTCCTAATGATAAAAATGAACTAATATCTCAGAGGACTATTATTGGATATATGTGTATTGATTTCAGGAAGTTGAACAAGGCCACCAGGAAGGACCACTATCCTCTGCCCTTTATTGATCAGATGCTCGAGCGGCTGTCTAAAAACACCCACTTCTGCTATCTTGATGGGTATTCTAGCTTCTCCCAGATTCACGTTAACACCGCGGATCAAGAGAAGACCACCTTTACGTGTCCTTACGGTACTTATGCTTATAGGCGTATGCCTTTTGGTTTGTGTAATGCACCTGCTACTTTTCAGAGGTGTATGTCTGCAATATTTCATGGTTTCTATGAGGAGATTGTAGAAGTTTTCATGGATGACTTTTCCTTCTATGGAAACTCCTTTGACCACTGTCTCCACAATCTTAATAAAGTTTTGCAGAGATGTGAAGAAACGAATTTGGTGCTCAATTGGGAGAAGTTCCATTTCATGGTTAAGAAAGGGATAATTCTTGGACACAAGATTTCCGAAAGGGGAATTGAAGTGGACAAGGCGAAAGTTGAAGCTATTGAAAGGATGCCCTATCCAAGGGACATCAAAGGTATTCATAGTTTTCTAGGTCGTGCTAGTTTCTATAGAAGATTTATCAAGGACTTTTCTAAGACTTCGAGACGCCTTACAAATCTTCTCCAGAAGGATTCTCCTTTTGTATTTGATGAAGATTGTAAGGAAGCTTTTGAAGTTCTTAAGAAAGCCTTGATAACCGCTCCTATAGTACAACCACCTGATTGGAATTTGCCCTTTGAAATTATGTGTGATGCTAGTGATTTTGCTGTTGGAGCTGTTTTAGGACAAAGGGTTGACAAGAAGTTGAATGTCATCCACTATGCCAGCAAGACACTTGATAGTGCTCAAAAGAATTATGCTACTACCGAGAAGGAATTCTTGGCAGTGGTGTTTGCTTGTGATAAGTTTAGGTAGTATATTGTTGATTCTAAAGTTATTATTCATACTGACCATGCTACCATTAAGTATCTTATGCAGAAAAAGGACGCCAAACCAAGACTCATTAGATGGGTACTCCTTCTTCAAGAATTTGATTTACAGATTGTCGATAGAAAAGGATAAGACAACCCGGTGGCGGATAATCTTTCAAGGATGGAAGATATCCCGCACGATCCTATTCCAGTCAACGACAGTTTCCCAGATGAACAACTTGCTGTTGTAAAAGTACAATCTCATTCCGACCCTTGGTTTGCAGATTATGCTAATTTTATTGTTGCAAAGTTTTTGCCTCCAGGTTTTACATTTCAGCAGAGGGAGAAATTCTTCACGGATTTGAGGCACTACTTTTGGGATGATCCACATCTTTACAAAGAAGGTGCGGACGGGATCGTAAGAAGGTGTATACCGGAGCACGAGCAGCAGGACATTCTTCGACAATGTCACGATAGTCCCTATGGAGGACATCATGCCGGTGAAAGGACCGCACATAAAGTTTTACAATCAGGTTTTTATTGTCTTACTCTTTTTAAGGACGCCCGAAGGTACATTCTATCTTGTGATAAGTGTCAGCGAGTTGGTAACATTAGCAGGAGAAATGAGATGCCTATGAATTACTCACTAGTGATCGAACCTTTCGATTGCTGGGTTTTTATTATTTTATGGTCCTTTTCCTCCTTCACACAAGTACACACACATCTTAGTTGTTGTTGATTATGTAACCAAGTGGGTTGAAGCAATCCCCACTGAGAGTGCTGATCACAAGACATCTTTGAAAATGCTCAAGGATGTAATTTTTCCTAGGTTTGGAGTACCAAGGTACCTCATGACAGACGGAGGGTCACACTTCACGCATGGAGTTTTTAGGAAAGCTCTATCCAAGTACGATGTCAATCATAGGATTGCATCACCGTACCACCCTCAAACTAGTGGGCAAGTTGAGCTCACCAATAGGGAGATCAATTTGATCTTACAGAAGACAGTAAACAATTCTAGAAAGGACTGGCCAAAGAAGTTAGGAGATGCTTTGTGGGCGTATAGAACTGCTTACAAAAACCCCATGGGCATGTCTCCATATAAAATGGTCTATGGCAAGGCTTGCCATTTACCATTAGAGTTAGAGCACAAGGCTTTCTGGGCTGTCAGAGAGCTAAATGCTGACCCAAAGTTAGCTGGTGAAAAGCGTCTCATGAACTTGACTTCTCTAGATGAGTGGAGGAGTGAAGCTTACAAGAGCGCTAAAATGTTCAAGGAAAAGGTAAAGAAGTGGCACGATAAAAGAATTCTAAAACTTGAATTTATTGTTGGTGATAAAGTTTTGTTGTTTAGATCTCGTTTCAGGTTTTCTCCAGGTAAACTACTTTCCAGATGGGAAGGACCTTTTCATATCGAAGAAGTATATCGGTCTGGTGCAATCAAGATCAATAATTTCTAAGGCACCAAACCTCAAGTTGTGAATGGACAAAGACTCAAACATTATATGGCAGGTGATCCAATCAATGTGGATGCAAACATGATATATACAAAGACTCACGAAGAACATGTTGCAGCCAGTATCAGACTCCGGCAGGAGCAGAATAAGAAAAGGTATGAATTATGGTAAGAAAACACCGCGAACGTCAATAAAAGTTTACTTTTCAAAGTTTTTGAAAAATTAGGAAAATTCCAAGCCCGAGTGGAGCCGGAGAGGAGCTCCAGGGGGCCCAGGAGGCCTCCTGGCGCGACCCCCCTCCTGGTGGCCCTGGACTCCGACTCCGACTCCACCTAGGCTTGAAACCTTCCTTCTGTTGCAGAATTTTTTTCTATATATTTTCCCGGATAGTCTCGGCACTGTATCTCGCGATTTCGTGTGTTTTCTTTCTCGGTCTGTTTCTGCCAGGGTGAAAAGCTGTTGCTAGATATGTCTTCTTGTGGCTCGAGTGGAGAGGACTTCTTGGGATGGCGTCTACATCAAGTCCAGAAGGATCTTAATCAAGGGAAGCACGTTGATTGGGCTACCGAAGAAGAAATTGCCGCAAGACAAGCGAAGATGGAGCGCTCCGTGAGAGAGAAAGTCAAGACTATCACTGCCCAACAACAAGGAGGTCCAAGCAATCCCATCATGGTGGGATCTATCCAACCTCAATATGATCTTTCTCTTAACCTTTGAGGGCCCTCCACTTCACTTGAAGATCAACGTATGCTTTCCACCATCTCCGAGGCCTATCGCATCACCAACCAACTCTTTGAAGATTTCCGTGTACTAAAAGTACAAGTGGAAGTCTTGGAGTCAGAGAACCGAACCCTTCGCCGTGTCATCAGGGATCTGAAGAAACAACCACAACAAGATGAGGAGTAAATCTCCTCGGGTAATGGCATCCCCTTAGCTTGTTCCAAGCTTGGGGGAGTGCCGGGTATCTTTATCTTTATCTTTGTCTTTAGGATTCAAGTAGAGTCGTATCATGTCTAGGGAAGTGACTTTATGAAATAGGTGTTGCTTTGAGGTCTATCACTCCTTTTGTGGAGAGCTTTGTATCCGTGAGTGTGGGGTCATCTATGAAGGAATATTAATGAGAAGTCTACTGGTTTCTTCGCTGCACTCGGTATTCTCTTCACGCAATCGACATTATGAGCTGATTCTTATGGGGAGTATTGACCTTATATCAGGTATGGCTTCGAAAACTTTATTTAAATCTTGGCAAGTATAGCTTTGGTCATAACAACAAGCATGTTTTTCTCAAAGTAGCGACATAGCCAAAACCTTTGTGTTATTATGCTTGAAGTGTTATGTTGACAAGGAAGACAACTTGATGTTTCATGCTAGTTTTAATGTTTATGCTTTGTATTGCTTGCATCTAAGTTGTCATCAATTGTCTGGTCTCTCAAAGCCTTGCTAGCCAAAACTCTGTACTAAGCGGAATTCTGCTTGTACTTCCATACCCTGAAACCAACATCATCCACTTGAGTCCACCATACCTTCCTATTTGTGGTGTTCCACTACCACTCCTAAAGTATATAATTTATGTGCTATCTCTAGATGTTCAAAATCTTTTGTTTTGTGCCACTGATTCAGCTCATGAGGAAGTGGTGGGTAACCCATGATCTTCTTAATTTGGACAAGTTTTATCTTGGGATTGCATGTCTAATCTGCAAACCCCTAATACGAGAAGGGACTGGCATGAGTGCCCAGCTCGTAAAAGATAAATACTAACATACAAGTTCCTTCGCCCATTTATGAGTGATAAACAAAGGAATTTAAGGGGATGTGATCGTCCCCACATGGGAGCCGTTCCTCGAAACTTGTCCAAATCATGAAGTGAGTGAGTTATCTATCAGCAGTCGTTGACGGATCATGCACCTCCCAAAAGTCTGTTTTTATTCTGTTTGATCTAGAGATGGCACATGAGTTTTCCCTGCTTACCCTTTTGCATGGGGTTTATCATTTATTTTGTGCTGAGTCAGTCCTTCCTACTTCCTTCCTTCTTGAGAGATAACAGACACTTGATGTTAATAAAGATTCTTTCATACAAAGCTTCATTGAACGTTAGCATGTTACATCTTTGTTGACATTATCTTTTGATAAGTGAGTTGTTTGCAAAAGCTTATGCTTAGTAAACATCTTCCTTTGTGTTAACATGTGCACTTCTTGACTGATAATATTTTCTTTCCAAAAGCTTCAACTGGTTCCATTATAAGTGAAAGAGAAAAAGTAAAAGTTATTAGTTGTTCCTTCACCAAGGCTATGTTTGCCATGATTTGATGAGTTTTCCAGGTCCTACTTTGTTATAATTGTTACTACTTTCTCATATGGACCTTATGAGTTGAGGTTGCTGTTGAGGATGCTTCAGTTTGGTGAGAAATTCGATGCTTCTTGTCCGTATTCTTTTATGGACGCTTCACTCTCTAAACTCGTGGACAGGTTTACCGAGCTCAGCAATCGCTTGGGGACAAGCGAGGTCTAAGCTTGGGGGAGTTGATACGTCCAAAATGCATCACTATTTTATATTGTAATTTCATCCTATTCATTGTATATTCCACTTTAAAGTATTGTTCTTATGTTGTTTTGGCTTGTTTTACACAGTTTACAACTTTCCGGTGCCGAAGCAGCAGAACAAGAATTCTGCGGTGAAAAGTGGACACCAAGTTGCTGAATCAGATCAAGTCCAAATGCGATGAAAATTTACGGGGAGTGTTTTTATGAAGATTTACTAGGGATCACCGAGGATGGAGGTGAGGGGACCCAACAGGAAGCCAGAAGGGTGCCTGGCGCGGCCCCCTCCTGGCCGCGCCAGGCACCCTCCTGGATGCCTGGTGGCCCCCCTCAGTGCCCCCTCTCGCCTATAAACCTCCCTTGGGTAGAAACCCTAAACAAAGAAGAGTTTCCGTGTTTCGCCGCCGCCACCGGGCGAAAACCTACAGAGGAGAAAAACCATATCCGGCGGGCAGATTCCGTCGGGGAGATCACCTCCCAGAAGGGGAGATCGTCGCCATCATCATCATCATCGTCACGGGCATCATCGAGATCATCATCAACATCATCCCCAACATCAGCACCATCTCCATCTGCATCCCATCTCACAATTGCAACTTGTGTTGTGATCCGTACTATCTATCCTCTCTACTCTGTTGGTGTTGATTACTACTTTGTGGTGAATGCTATTGAGTTTTGTTGGAGAAATATCATTGTGTCCAGATTGTTTGCCACCCATCTATCACCTCTGATCATGATCTCTTTTATGTCTTGTGAGCAGTTACTTTAGTTCTTGAGAACATGGGAGAAGTCTAGTTGTTAGTAGTCATATGATGTTGAAGTATTATGTGTTGTTTGATACTTAAGTTGTGTTTTTATTTCTCTAGTGGTGTTATGTGAGTCGAACACTTAACACTTCACCTTTCATGGGCCTAGAGGAATACATTGTGCACAAAGGATGCTTATGGTGGGTTGCCGGAGTTATAGAAACCTGAACCCCAGTTCGCACACTTTTGCACAAGGGAGTTATGGATCCTTGATCGTAATGCTGTGGTTAGGCTTATGCCTTAATTACTACCTTGTATTTGCGGATGCTTGCAAGGTGTGTAATCATAAGAGTACACTTATCTTAGTCTAGAAGGTGTACTAGCATTGATCCACCCACCGACACTTATCAACACAATACATATTACTTGGCGGAGTATGGTGAAAGTAACTTGGCTATCGCTCCCCTGTGTTCTCAAGAATGCTTTAGCTTTTATAAGTTTAGTCCCTAGGCTTATCCTTGTGACAGGATTGGGCCACTTGCTACTCCTCAGTTACCCTGTTTACTTTGCTTGTCGTGTAATTTTCTGTTGCTTAAACCAAAACCCCCTAAATATTTACCTTTGAGTGTGTGCAGCCTTTCCTTATCCAGTGTCACTTATCAACACCTTCTGCTCCTCGTTGGGTTCGACACTCTTATTTATCGAAAAGATACAATTGACCCCCTAGACTTGTGGGTTATCAAGAATCGTTTATTGGCGCGGTTAACAGGGGAGGCAATCTCACTAAACCGATTAACTTCACCGCCATCAGTGGTGTGCTCCAAAAGTTTCTGATATCTCGTGGAATTCTCTGTCGCAGCGATCAGATCTGATGAAGTTTCCATTGACTGTGATGACCCCCCTTGGGCCTGGCATTTTCAGCTTGAGATACGCGTAGTGCGGCACTGCCATCAAGCGAGCGAAGGCTGGACGATCGAGGATGGCATGGTACCGTGTTTACAATTCGACCACTTCTAAGTCTAGCGTCTCTTTCCTGAAGTTGTTTGCGTTGCCTAAGGCCACTTCCAAGCTTATTTTCCAAGGGGGTAGACTCCTTTACCTGGCAAGATTCCATGGAAAGTTGTGCCTGAGGTTGTGAGTGCTGAGGTTTGGATAAACATGTCTTCCAGAGTCTTGGTGAATATGATGTTGATTCCGCTACCGTCGTCCATGAAGACCCGTGACATGTCGTACTTTCCGATTCTTGCTTCGGGTACTAGTGCTGCATGCCCCGGTCATGGTATACCTGGAGGGTGGTCCTCCTGGGAGAAAGTGATGTCGGTCTCAAACCCGCGGAGGTATTCTAGGATGGCCGGGTGCGAGGAGACTGCGAGTAAAAATTGTCTGGAGAGTTGCTTCCGTTGCCTGTTTGATGGTCTTCCTTCTTGGATCATGTAGATTCGACCGTTTGACTCAGGGTACTTTTCTTCTTCTTCGGGCGTCGAGCACCGCTCCTGGATGGCTGCTACCTGCCTTGTTGGTGCGGCGGGTGCATGTGGTGCATTGTGAGCGATTGGCCCGATTGCTACAGTTGCTAGTGGGTTCGTTGTTGGTGCTGTGGACCGACTCTTTTCTTCTGAGAGCTCGGTGAAGCGCCTGCAATTTCTTACGGTGTGCCCCGATCTGACTTCTCCGCGCTCGTTCCTTAACCCATGTATTGTGCATGGCCCGTCTATCTGCTCCTTGGCCTAGCGAGGTGCCCGGGTGTCGTCTCGTGGCTGCCTTGGTCTCCAATCTTGCTTTTGGGCGTGTGGTGGGTCTTCTTGGTTGTCCCTCCGTTGCATTCTGCTGTCGTCACGGTGTCTGCCATCTCTGTTGTCTGGAAAATCGGCCGCGACCATGTCGGGTCCTCTGTCATCATAAAATTTGCGCCTTGGACGTTTTCTTCTTCTGTCAAAACCTCTGTATCCAGCATAGTAGTCTTAGCCGCGATCTGCGCGAGCCGTTGGGGCATCTGATTCATTGCGTACAAAGTATTCTCCATCAGCCCAATTGTTGGCGTGTTCCAATAGCTGCGCGAGCGTTCAGACTTTGAGCTGTTCGAGCTGCTCTTTGAAGTCTATGCGTTGTAGGCCTCTTCGGAATGCGTCGATTGCGCTTTCGTCTTATTTGTCTTCGGCCGAATTTTGGAGAATGGTCCACTTTTGGATGTATGCCCTTAGGGACTCTCTGTTCCCTTGCCTGCAGGCTCTCAGCTCTTCTAGTGATGCTGGTCGCTTGTAGGTTGACTTGAAATTATCGATGAAGGCGCTGCGGAACTGCTTCCAAGAGCCGATGGAGCCCTTGTGTAGGTTTTTCATCCAGTGCCGTGCCGACCCCTCGAGCATGAGTTGTACGTACTGCGTGGCTGTGGTGTTGGTCCCTCGCTGGAACTTGACTGCTATTAAATAGTCATCGAGCCATGCTTCTGGTTCTTCCAATCCGTCGGACCTGTGTGTCGCGGAGTTTAGCTTGAAACCCTTGGGCATCGGCGTCTCGCGTATGTCTCACGTGAAGCATAGTGCTCCGCATTCTTCGGGATCTTCGTCGGATGCTTTCTCGTTTGAGTGTTCTTCACCTGCTGCTTGCCTGCGTCGTCCTCAGTTGATTTTTTTCTGCGTGATATCATCTTGTGCTTCGCGCCGCTTGTCGTTGCTGCGATGATTGCCGCGGTCGCCCCGGTCGTGGCCCCTGCCCTTGTCTGGGAGTTTACGACGATCGTCATTGCTGTCGTCGTCGTCGGGTGAGCTTGGGTCCATGTCCGGTGTCTGCTCACGGGGTGCTCGTCTTGTGCATGCTTTTTTGAGTGCAGAAGAAGCAATAGCGTTGCTCATTACCTTGAGTGCCCATGCAGTGTTGCGATCTGCATTGTCTTTTTAGCCGCTTTGAGCGCGATAAAGATATGCTTGGGTAGTGATGACGGCTTCTGCTGGTGTGAGCTGTTTTTCTTCTTCATCTTCGTCTTCGAGTATAAGTCGTCGTCAAGTTCACGGGCAACTTTCTTCTTATCCGTGCGTCTTAGGTTGTTGAATCTGGACTTGCGCCGAGAGGGAGAGCTGTGATCGAAGAGATCGCTCGAGTGCTCGGGTGATGCTTTACGGGTGGTTCTCGAGTCGCTCTCGGTTCTTCTCTGCTTCTCCAATTCGAGCCGTAGCCGTCTTGTTTTCTTGGTGACATCACTCGCCATCTTGTTGTATGCTCTGAGCTCGTCGCGAGTTGTGTCCTCTGGGACTAGTTTTCCGTGCTTTACTCCATCTTTTACTCTGGCGATTACTTTTTTGGATAGATAGATTTTTTCAGTGGGCTGAGCCTGTCTTGCAACTTTTGAGGCCTAGCACCTGGTGCTTTCAGGTGGGTGGTCTTTATGGTTGTTGTTCTCCTGTTTTCTGAATTCTTTTCTAGGTATGGTTCCTGGTTCGCCAAGGACAACTGTTAGCTGTCCAGTGTTGTCAGGATCACTGCTTCTGCTGTTTGTGTGTGCTTCTCTGTGACTGTCCGTGTCATCTTCTATGTCCCTGTCATCTGAAGTTGGTGCGCGGTTGTCTTCCATGAACACTTGGAACGGCGCGCCCGCCGCTAGCTTTCCCTTCGGCTTTCTCCACGCGGGTGCCGTACTCGCACGGTCGCGGGTGGTGTGATGGATCGGGCTGAGGTGGGTTGCACAAAGGACTCGTAGAGTCGTCGGGTGGGTGGGATTTTCTTCTTTGGCTGCCGCCTCCTTGGACGCTGGTGTTGCAGCGAGTGCTCGAGCGTCATCTGTGAGGCGAAGGGTGCCCCAGTGGTTGATGTGGGCCATGAGCCTCCCGAAGGTCAGGTCTGCGCCTGCGCCTACGGAGATCAGCGAAAGCTGACCGCGAGACGGGAAGATGCGCGATGAAACCGAGGGATTTGAACAGATCGGATTCTGCTCGAGTCTCGAAGGCATCGAGTGCTGATGTAGTCAATGAGCTATCGATTGCTGGTGGAAGAACCACCGAGATCGTTGCTCCAACCTACGTCTTACCCACGGTCGGCGCCAATTGAAGAGGATTGACCTCGGCAAATACCATGGTTAGGAACCCTGGGTTAGATCGTAGAGGAGATGTGTAGGTTGGTGATACTCGTCGCCTAACAGGAGACAGGGATTTACCCAGGTTCAGGGCCCTCGATCGGTGAAACCCCTACTTCCTGCTCTTTTGTATTATGATGGAGGCGATTACAGTGGAGGTGGAGGCGAGTTTGCTCGGGACCGGGGGTGTTTCTATGTGATTGGATGCACTAGACGTCCCCTCTCCCAGCCTTTATATACTAGGCTGGGTAGCAAGGAGTCCATCTAGGTTTACAGAGACAGTTTCCTAATCTAGTTTTAGTCTTGGACGCCAAGTCGTATCTTTTATAGTCGTCGAGGACTCCTACGTCGGTGCTTCAAGTGGGCCAGTCATGGGTCGGCCGAGGCTTCCAACGGGCCTTCTGTCTTGATGCACACCAGGTACCCTCATCCATAGGATTCGTGGGGTTACCCCCTCGTCAGTCAACCACAAAGGGGAAATAGTAATAATGCAACTGAAAGGAAAAGTAAATGAGTAAATGTTGGCGGTGTGAATTACGATGTAAAGATGGACCGGGGTACCATGATGCTCACAAGTAGCGTCTCTCTCCCAAAATATAGTAAGCAACTATGTTTGGTAAAAAAATTATAGCTGGGCAATTGACGGAATTATAAACACACCGCAATGCTAATTATGCTACAAGAAAGTAAAAGGCTTAATCATATGGGCATTACACCAAGACAAGTAGATCATTTATTCATCATCATCTACTCACTAATCATCCACCTTGAGATATCTATCTAGAACATCTCGCTGGTATTAAGTTGCGAGTCACAACTAAGGTTGTAAACTCAAAGCAACAAACAACCGCCTTAACACTCTATGTGTATTGTAAGAAATATTTATGACACACAATCATAAGCATCGTTTTTTAACCCTAATGGCAACAACATATTCCCTAGTCTCATGTTTATGTCACTCAATCTAGACATCGGGAGGCATGAACCCATCATCTAGCATAACGTTCCCTCTTGGAGTTACAATCTACTATCTGGCCAGAATAAAAACGCAACGGAGAACATGAAAGACTACTCACGAACCAAAATATAAAGGAAACCAAATATATTACTCTCACAAACTGAACATAATCTCATAATCCATCGGATCCCAGCAAACACAACATAACAACGAAGGAATCATAACATAAGTGTCTTGATCATGATAGGCAGCTCACAAGGTCTAAACTTTGAGGAACAAAATTGGAGAGAAGACATCTACTAGCTTATTGATCACAGACCCATGGTCCAAGGGGGACTACTCCTGGCGCATCCCGGAGGTGATCATGCTGATGGAGGAGCCTCCGGAGATTAATCCTCCCCCGGAAGGGTTCCAGAACAGGAACTTTTGTTGACCCCGATCTTGGAATCTCGGGGGAGGTGGAATAGTAGGGTATTTCGCGATATGTGTTCCTCATCGAGGATTTTCGTAGAACGATGTAAATATAGGCCAAAGAGGGCACCGGGGCTGGCCCCACCCGTCCAGGCAACCAGAGGGCATGCCGTGGGGTCGCCTGGATGGGGGGGGGATGGCCCCCCTCCGGCTCCCATTTGGGCTTCTGGATTCTTACATTGAATAAGAATTTTGGGATTTTTTTTCTGATTTTTTTCCAGAAGTTTGATTTTACAACTTTTTATGCATTGCACGGACAAAAAAGCACAGAAACTAGCACTAGGCACTAGGTTAGTAGGTTAGTCCCAAATATGTTGTAAATGATATGAAAGTGCATCAATACATATAGCAATATCACCAAAAGAAGGATGGAACAAGTGATCGGTGTAGATAACACCTCCTCGTTGGTTACCTCGAGTGGAAGGTTAGGATGTAGTAGCAGCAAATTCCCTTACACGAGGACTGTAAGGTTTATCGTACCAGAAGGATTCCTAGATCAACAAGTAGGTGTCTGCTGCTCTAGCGCTGGCAGAAGACATGGACCTGCACACAACACACAAATAACTTTTCTCCCAACGAGTATAGAGAGGTTGTCAGTCTCTTTGGCCTTGCTGTTTACAAAGGATCAAACACAAACGGGGAAATAATACTCGTGCGGCTGAAAGGAAATAAAAGCAGTAAATGAAAGCGGTGTAAACTATGGAGGAAATATGGTCTGGGTGCCATGACTTTTACTAGTGATGTCTCTCTCCCAAAAGATGGTACACAACTAAGTTGGGTGAACAAATTACAGTTGGGAAATTGACTGAATTATAAACGCACCGCAATGCTAATTATGCTACTAGAAAGTAAAGAGGCTCAACCGTATGGGCATTACACCAAAACAAGTAGATCATTTATTCATCAGCATCTACTCACTAATCATCTCGCTGGTATTAAGTTGCGAACCCCAACCAAATTGTAAGCTCAAAGTAACAGACAACTGCCTTAACACTCTATGCGTAATGTAAGCAATTCTTATAACACGTAGTCATAATCACCACTGTTTTACCCCTGGTGGCAACTTCACATTCCCTAGTCTCATGTTTTTGTCACTCAAGCTAGACATTCCCTAGGCATGAACCCACAATTAAGCATAACGCTCCCTCTTGGAGTTGCAATCTACTACTTTGCCAAAGTAACAAACGGCAATGGAGAACATGCAAGAATACTCAAGAACATAAATATAAAGGTAAACCAAATATATTACTCATCACAATCTGAACATAATCTCATAATCCGTTGGATACCAGTAAACACAGCATAGCAAAGCAGGAATTAATACATAGGTGCCTTGATCATGTAGGGCATATCATAAGGGCTAAGAATTGAGGCACAAGATTGGAGAGAACACATCATCTAGCTACTGGTCATGGACCCATGGTCACAGCGGGACTACTCAAGGTGCATCTCGGAGGCGATGATGGTGATGGAGAAGCCTCCGGAGGTCAATTCTCCCTCCGACAGGGTGCCGGGACAGGTTCCTCAGGCGATCACGAGATCGGAATCGCAGCGGCGGCGGAACATTAGGTTTTTTCGCTGAATGGAGAACTCTCCGAGGGTTTCTGGAGCTAGGGCTAAATATATGCCAAAGGGGGACCTGAGGGGTGGCCCCTTGGCCCAGGTAGTCAGGTGGCACGGTCACCCCCTAGGCCGCGCCAGGGAGGCGCCTGGGCGGGGGGTGGCCCCCCTCCCGCCCTCCTTCGGGATTCTGGAGTCTTCCATCTTGAATATTTTTTAGGTATTTTTCTGGATTTTTTCGAGCACTTTTATTTTTCATCTTTTTCTACAATGCACAGACAAATACTGGCACTGGGCACTGAATTAGTAGGTCAGTACAAAATATGTTGTGAATGATATGAAAGTGCATCAAAACATATATCAATATCACCAAACAACAATGGAACAAGCAAAAATTATAGATACGTTTGGGACGTATCAACATCCCCAAGCTTAATTCCTGCTCGTCCTCGAGTAGGTAAATGATAACAAAGATAATTTTTGTGGTGACATGCTACCAACATAAGAAGAACTTTAAAGTACATCAAGCAAGATATGCAATTCAAGTCAATATAATAACAAGCAAGAGTCTATATCTAGTATTGAAACTAGTAAAGTAAGAACATAGAGGTGCAAGAAGCTCTCGCTGTCCGTGACTCGAATGTCTCCAATCGGTGTTCCCGTGCAGAAAGTGGGAGATGAGTTTAGAGCATAAATATACTTAATATTAGTTGAGAACTGAATCTACTAAATTTCACACATGGTCTATTTGGAATCTTACACTACAAAATCGAGGATATTTTTTGACAAAACCCCGCGTGACAGAGGGACAAACGTGACCGAAGTATGTTTTTCTTTGACGGATACCGTCACTAGGTAATCACCCTCCCGTCCCAGTGCCCGGGCCAATTTCGGTGACAGTCCCGCCTGATTTTAGAGGACTTATTTGGCTGTCACTGGGCCTTCCTATTTTCTGCGACAGTTGTACGTGTCACAAAACATGGTTTAACTCGTCAACATGATTGTATTTTGATTCTCGGCAAATAAAAAAATAAAAAATGTCTTAGCGTTCGAAAATAAGTATGTTTGTCAGGTTGAAGATAGGAAAATTAAATAAGAAATAGTAGAAAAACAGTATTCTAAGAGATTTGAACCCAAGAACCTCACGCTTTCATACACGTTAGCCTCGGTGATTTACCAGCAGGCTACTGTTCGACTTGTGAAAATTTTAAGCAGGATAGTTATTTTCCAGTGTATGTAACAATCATTTTCGTATGATTTAGCCCAATGGATCCATCAATTAAAAAACAATACATGCTCACATATTAGTACATAACCACCATGCATTTGTACATCAACACAACACTTTGTTTTTGCATACAACAATTAAATACAATTACAAACACTTATTGTTCAACATAATTTAGTAATATAATACATACAACATGAATGATCTAGTATGATCCTAGTAATAAAATAGGACGGATCAATCTAAATTAATCTACAGTACGTACTACACTATATACACTAGTTGACCGTAGGCATGCACGTGCTAGCAAGTCACAACCGGTATATGTTCCCCTTCTGGCGCTTCCAGCCGCTCGAAGTTCCCTCGTCTATCTTCTCATGGGGGCGAAGCCGTCCACACAATTTTGATGGTTCGAGAAGGTGACTTAGACCATGCTTAATGATTCAGATCCTATGGTACAACTCGTAGCTCATGTACCCGTCTTTTGCTGCGTACTCGAGGTGCAGCAGGGAGAGCGGCTTCCACTCCGAGTAGTCATGCTTGTCCTTTGGGAATGATGTCTTAATGGTCTTGTAAGAAGGGTCGAGGATGGCCTCTGCAAGGTCGGCCATGGAGTCCCTTTTACCGCCACCTTTGATACGGAACTCCCTTTGGATGTCGACGTGGTGCTCGTCTGGAATTAGGATCCATTAATTATCGAGAACGGTCTTGTCTGCCCTAGTGTCCATGCTAGCAAACGTTATCCCTTTGCGTTGAAGGAAATGATCAAACTCCTGGTACCGCTCCGACCTGCAGAAGTGGTACACGAGGACGTGTTTGCGCATGGCGAGTTGCACGACGGCGACTCCTTGTGGTTTATAAGAGACCCAGCGGGTGTACTCAATGTCGAGGCCCACAAACTTGTACTTATCCTTTTTGAGCCATTGTTCGTACATGGCGATGATTTGCTCCACGGTCTCCGGCATGTTGTTGTACACAACCTCCAACACGGTGGTTCCATGTGCAGTGATTTTGTGGGTATCCATTGTCAGTTTCTTGACAACCATTGCTTGCAATGAGGGAACGGGGCCGACGAAAAGGAAAGAGCGGGGAAGAAGAGATAAACGAATGTGCAAGAAGAATGCGATCGATATTTTGGGCTGCACATATGGAAACGACGATTAAATGCAGTTACCAGGAAGGTATCGCGGTTCCAGAATCAGGCGCCTGTTTGTTTTTTGGCGGTTCCAAAAATCACGTCAGTTTGTTTGTTTGGCGGTTCCAGGAATCAGGCGCCTGATTGTTTTTGTTTTTAATTATTTTTTCCTGAGTGTTGAAGGAAAAAATGTGGTAACTGAGTATCGAACGATGGACGTCAAGATGCAGTCCATATTGCATTTCTAGTGCGGTATAGTTATGCCTTTTGTCTATTTGTTTGCAACTTTTATTTATTGTTAGTGTACTAGGGTCATCAGAGTTATCTTCTCTGCACGAGTGGTTCATATCGTTGCATGTCAATGGCATGGAGGGCATGCCCCGTTTCAATGGCGCAGAGTTTCATTAAATGTGGACAGACCGCTAGACAAGTGCCCACATCCATTAACTCCCCCAAGACCACCACCCTTTTCTATAAGGTTGTCGTTTCCTTAACCAAATAGCTCATCCTCATATCCCACACCCCCTCCACATTGACATGGTGTAATAGTTCAACCCTTTTCCCCCACATCTCTCCCCATTGCCCTAGCCAGTGCCAAATAACTCCCTTTGGGTTCGCCACCTTATAAGCGGCCGGACTGGGCGCCGGTCCCGGAGGAGATGTCCGCGAAGGAGGATCCTGTCACCTTCTGGCATCATCTTCAGGAGAGAGCTCGCCCATGCAGCTCATGGTCAACACCACTAGCTTGCATGTTGCACCGCCTAATGGAGCCAAATGAGGTGGATACAAGTGTCATTTGGATCCATGACGTGAAGCAACAGACACGTTTTGTGCAATACAAGGATGACATGCCGTGTCGCGGTCAAACCGACATGGTTACATGAGGCCGCGATTCATCACATATGCATGTCCATGTGTGCAGCATTCAACATCAAGGTGGTGAAGTGCGCACAACTACTGTATTCACCTCTTGCCTCTTGTGGATAAAAGTAGTGCAGTCGCCTCTTTGAGGGGGTGAACAACCGCTCGATATACTTTCCAATAGTGCTAAAAAGAAAGTCTTGAACTGCTTGTAGTATTTATCAATGAACGCAGATTTGTTTAGAAAGCGCTCAAAAGATACATACATTAAATTGCAACACACAGGTGTAAATAAAAATGTTGTTTTTTGAGTTATATGCATTTCGTATGTTGTACCGACTTTGAAGAAAATGTTGCTTGGGTCATCATCTTTTCCCCGAGTGATTCAAAATACAGTTGGAGAGAAAGTTGTAGTACGTAGAACATAACAGTGAAGTGTATAAAAGGAAGGCCGAGTACTTTACACATATTAAACCCTCTACTGCCTCTAGATGTAAAATTCAAAAATATATCAACAATGGAAACTTCACTCTTTATAATCTGCTTATTAGATTTACCTATCTCAAGACAAATTACTGTCCTATGTGGATTCCCAAACTATGCAAATCTACCTGTCTTTCTTCAATATCAGTGAATAAGTACATCACATTAACACCACTTAGAAGCTTGGAATGAGTTACAAAGATAATTCTATCTTCTTGTGATCCCCAAAACGCTTTCCCAAAGCCAAGTCTTTTATCTGTGTATAAGGGTACCCTTCTCTAGAAAAGACCCCTCTCTGCCACACCTGAGAGATACAGTATAAGCTTCACTTGTTCCTTCTAGTTATTTGATGGAGGCTAACTAATCATGTAATGCGGCACTGGCCGCTATGCTGCCAGAGAGCGGCCAAATGTGCATGAAAGGTCCTCGCAAAAGAATACCATTATGCACAGATTGATCTTGGCTTTGGGGAAACCGTTTTGAGGGGGCATGTTTCTGGAAGGTGTCAATCTGATGTATTTATTCACAATTGTGCAAGGAGGAAACATATATTTGCATAGGTCAGGATCCATATGAGGACCATAGTTTATATTCATATAGCCAAATCGAATAAGTAAATTATAAGATCGGTGCTGCAATTTTCTAAATACAAAGTGTAATTTTCCATTGTTGATTTTTTTTGAAAACAACATCTAAAGAAAATTGAAGATTTAAGATGGGTAAATTTTTCTGGGGCATCTTTATATATCTTACACTAATATGTTCTATTTGTATTTTTCTCTCCAGTTGTATTACGAATATCTCGGGCTACCTTGTATATCGTCCACTCTCGCTAGCTCACTGCAACAGACCAGAGGAATATTGTCATAACTACGTTGCTAGATCTGTTAATACATAAGACATTGGGTAATGGATTGTTCAGTACATAGCGATGTAAGCTCACCAAGATCTGGTCGGCGATGGAGGCGTAAAAGTTCCGGAGGGTGAGGAAGAGACATTAGCATCTGCGGCGGCCCGAAGGAATTGACGGGGGCGGCGATTGATGTCGTCCATGGTGCTACCAGGGAAGGATGAGATGATTTAGGTCGGGGTGGCGTCGAGGGTGGATTCGATGCTGACGTCGACAACGACGCACATCTTCCCAATCTACGGCGGCGAGGGGGGTGGCGAGGGGGAGGGGGCGAGGTGAGGTTCAGGGATAAGACTGTCCCATCCTTAGGCCCTCCAAAAACCTAGATCGGTTGGGCGAACAACATGCTTTCCATCTTGCATTGAAGGGCCATGAATGAAAACTGTTGTTCAAGAACTATGGATATGGAAATATTAACATGTTCTTGTTCAAGAACTATGGATATGGAAATATTAACATGTTCTTTAAAAATTGCACCTATTTTTGAACAATATTTGTGTTGGATTCATTTTTCTTTAATGAAAGATATAAAGAAAACCCAAGTGGTGACATTGTAATAGTACTCTCTCAAGCACTGTTCAAGATATCTTCTATATTCACATAAATCGTCTGGTTTATCCCTTCTCGGTGTCTGACTCGATAAGATAAATCGGCCGATAAATCGTCGATATGCCAATAAATCACCCGATATGCCGATAAATATCCCGATTTACCCTTTACCTCTGGTCCACCGATCAGCTCCCGATAAGATATATTCCCAACATTGCTCTCAAGAGAGCTTGGAAAAGATCTCAGACATATATATATATATGTGTGTATGTATATATATACATATACATATGAGTTGTTTGAGGAGTAAATTTACGATATTGAAGAAGCAGTGATAGTTTAAAATGGAAGTGATAATTTCGTACACATTGAAGTAGTGTACATGAGATTGGAGTTTCATTCTCTCATCAATGTCGGGGATATCGCTTGAAGGTCTTATCAGTTGATCCAAAGATCATGGGTGTAAACCAGACGGTTAATTTACCGGCGTATTGGCAATCTATCGGTCGATTTTGTTGGGAATGTGCCCTAGAGGCAAATAAAATATGTTTATTAGCATATTCCATAAGTTCATAATATGTTTTATACTGTGTTATAACTGTATTAAGCGGAAACATTAATACACGTGTGGTATAAAACAATCAGGTCCCTAGTTAACTCTAGTATACTAGTCCATTGGGCAATTGATGATCAAGGTTTCCTGATCATGAGAAATTAAGCTGTTGACAATGAATTCGTATCGTTGGGAGAATGATATGATGGACACACACACACCAGAAGTGTTGCAATGTGATCGAGTCACATAAGTTCAACATTGCGATAACTACAACGTAGTGACCAGATCCTTTGACCGTAATGATCATACATAATTACTATCTATGAGGATGCTTTGATTTGTAACCCACCGCCTAATTGAAATATGCTGGACATAAAGGTGCACTTTGGGTATTCCGAATAGATACGTTAATGAGTATGAAAATAGATCAAAGCGGGATTTGTCCATCTGAGTGACGGATAGGTATTCTGGGCCCACTCGGTGATATTACATCATAAAGATTGCAATCATGTGACTAGATCACGAGGGTTGTAATATCACGGGAACGAGTAAACATGTTTGTCGGTAATGAGGATGAACTAGGTATATTGGATACCGACGATCAAACCTCGGACAAGCAAAGTACCATAGGACAAAGGGATAATGCTCAACGTTAAACGGATCCAACAGCGATGAAGTTCCATTCGATGGAAGCGCAGGGGCCATCTAGGATTGTAACCAGGTCTGATCGATGGTCGTTGATCCAGAGAGTGTCTTGATCATGTCTGTTGTTTCCCGGATTGTAGGGTGTCATACTTAAGGGTATTCGACGCATTAAGGATAGATTCGGGATCACCGGATAAATAAGAGAGAACACCAGAATTGTTTCCGGTGGAGGCTAGAAATTGTTCTCGGGATTTTGAAAGGTTCAAAATGTTATTTAATAATGTTTAAATATGTTTTATTATTTAATTTTCTGAATTAAGTATTAAAATATAATTAATAAAGGAAGAAAAGGCATATGGGCCTAAAGAGGCCCATTAAGGGAAGAGGGAGTCTCCCCCTTGGGCCAAGGCGCCAAGGGAGGGGCCCATGCCCTCCCCCTAGGGCGCATTTGCCCCCCTCCCCTTGGGATTAGTCCCACATGGGAAGTTGAGGGGAGGTTGCCCCCTCCTTGGCCTATATAAGGAGGGGTAGGGTTCCCTATTTCCTTCATCCAATTTTGGAGACAAGTTTCTCATCTCTCTTCCTCCTCTCTCCCTCATGTGAGCGGACTCCCCTTGTTTGGAGTCTGCACTGGGTTGGGGATTTCTCAACCATACGCACGCCATCGTGCTGCTGGAATCGTGATCTGAATCCATCTTCTTTCCGCTGCTCTTCTGGTTCGGAGCCCGGAGGGATATCGGGTACACCGTATGTGTGTAATCCCGCGAGGCGCTACACTTGTGGCGCTACTTCATCGTCGTGGCCGTATCGCGACATCTTCACCGACAACGTTCCAACGGGGACGTAATCCCGTCATCAGTCTCAAGGACCGGGTGGCTATCGGAGTCATCGTGGAGCTGCGCGACATCGGGGATTGCCGGTACGACTACACCGACCACGTTCACGCGGGAGCGTTTCCCGCTTAACGGACTACATACTGGTATGTGACTTATTCCATCCGTTACTTGCATCGCCATAGCATAGGTATTGGGATTGGGTATCATAGGTTATGAAAAAATTGTGTTTTCTTCCCCGAACCCGAACATATTTATCGATCGGGGTGAGACACCGATAAGAGATGATAAATTGACTGATGATTTGTTCAACAATGTCATAAGATATCTTAAACAATGACTCTCATAAAGTGATTGTTAATAATTGAGATAATTGGGATGTAAACACATGTGCAGTTTTGCGAAATGGGTATAATATGTTGATGGCTTCTCGCCCCTCGTTGGTTACCCAAAGTGGAAGGTTGAGATGTAGACAGCAGCAAATTTCCCTCGGTGAAGATACCAAGGTTTGTCTCCAGTAGGACTCCGACAACGACAGGAAGGTGACAATGGCGCCAGCAATTAGGCGGTTGACGTGGACCTGCACACACAAAATATAACTTTTCTCCCAACGAGTACAGAGAGGTTGTCAATCCCTCCGGCCTTGTTGTTTACAAAGGATCAAACGCACGGGATAATAATGATAGCAACAGAAAAGGAAAAAAAGCAAAAAATAAATAACGGGTGTAAACAGTGTTGGAAATATGGACCGGGGTCCCATGATGTTCACTAGTGATGTCTCTCTCCCAAAATACGATAAAATAGCCATGCGAGGTAAACAAATTACAGCCGGGCAATTGACAGGATTATGTGCGCAAACCAATGCTAACTATGCTATAAAGAAAGGAAGAGGCTCAAAGCATGGGAGGTACGCCAAGACAAGTAGACCGAAATCCATCTACATCTACCTACTAATCATCCACCTTGAGATATCTATCCAGAACATCTCGCTGGTATTAAGTTGCGAATCCCACCCAAAGTGTTAACTCAAAGCAACAGACAACTTCATTAAAGAACTTTGCGTAAAGTAAACAATCCTTTCAACCGCAAGTACAAGAACCGTTGTTTTCTCCCTTGTGGCAACAACACATCCCCTAGACTCATGTTTCTGTCACTCAAGCTAGTCATCAGGGGGCATGAACCCACAATCATGCATAACGCTCCCTCTTGGAGTCACTACCTACTACTTGGACAAATCAATAAACAGCAACGGAGAACATGCAAGAATTACTCAAGAACATAAATATAAAAGAGGAGAATCAAATATATTACTCAAACACAATCTGAACATAACCTCATAATCCATCGGATCCCAGCAAACTCAGCATAGCAACAGCAGAAATATTACATATGTGCCTCGATCATGTAGGGCAGCTCACGAGGTCTAAACCATTAAGAACAAAGAGGGGAGGAGAACATCACATAGCTACTGATCATGGACCCATGGTCCAAGGTGGACTACTCACGGTTCATTCAGGAAGCATCCATGGTGGTGGAGAAGCTCCCGGAGGTGGTTCCTCCCTCCGGCAGGGTGCCGGGAAGAGGGATCCTAGTGCTCCCGATCTTGGAAGCGCGGCGGCGGCGGAACAGAGGAGAGATCGCGAAAAAGGGTTCTGTCATCGAGGGTTTTGGGACGAGAGGGATATATAGGCGAAGGGGGGCAGCGAGAGGTGGACCAGGGGCCCCAGGCGCCCCCCTTGGCGCGGCCTATGGGTGGCCGCCTGGGTCACCCCTGGCCCCACTTGATCTCTTCCCTAAGCTTCCTGTACGCTGATTTTTCCTATATTTTTCCCGAATTTTTTTTGGCACTTTAAGTAATGGGAAAATTTGAAATACAAAAACAACAGAAAACAAGAACTGGCACTGGGGTGCACTGAGTTAATAGGTTAGTCCAAATATGATCAAAAGTGTATGGAAGTGCATCAATATCATAGCAATATCACACAAAAGAAGCATGGAGCAAGAAAAATTATAGATACGTTTTGGACGCATCAACATACCCAAGCTTAAATCCTGCTCGTCCTCGAGTAGGTAAATGATAACAAGCATAATTTCTGTGGTGACATGCTACCAACCATATAATAACTTTTAAGTAAAGCAATCAAGGCATGTAATTCAATTCATGTCATAACAGGCAAGAGTCTATATTAGCATTGAAACAAACAACATAAGAACATAAAGGTGCAAGAGCTCTCGCTGTCCGTGACTCGAATGTCTCCAAATGGTGTTTGCGTGCAAGAAAGGGGATAGGGATATACGAGAGAGTAAAACATAGTTTTTATTTTTGAGAACTTAATCTACTAAAGTTTCACACTTGGTCTTCTTTGGAATCTTATCTTGACTCATCCCCATACCACTAGTCAGGTACAAGTCAAACTGATCAAATCCTTTTCGATATTTTGAGCACTCATGCAATGGATGAGCATAAGCAAGAAAGTTGACACTTAGGATGGCAAAGAGAGAAAAATGATGGGGGAGGAAGACAAAAAAAGGGTGTGAAAGGCTCACATCAATGAGGATAATCATAGGCGAGGGAAAGCCAAATGATAGATATGATGTGAGGAGTAGGGATTGCCATACAACGGATGCACATATGAGCTAAGGTAAGCTCTCCAATGGAACTAGTGGGGGGTGCATCCAACTTGCTTGCTCAAGAAGACCTAGAGCTCATTTGAGGAGGCTCCTCATTTGAATATACAAGCCAAGTTCTATAGTGTGAAGGTCCCCACATAGCTATATGCATGAATGATATTTTCTATGGAGTACAAGGTATAAGATGGAGTACGAGTGTGGATCTCTCAAAAGGAATAGTAGTGTGCCCCCTTCTCTCTTTTTATTTCTTTTTCTCTTTTTTCTCTTTTTTGTATTTTTTTGGTGGCCTCAATGGCTCTTTCTATTTAACTCTCATTTGTCCTCTTTGGGATCTTTTGATTTTGTCCTCTTTGGGATCTTTTCCTCACTTTAGGGGCAACACTCTATATATTACAAGAAGTATAGAAGATCTTTCACACTTTACAAAAGTACTCAACATAAATAAAATGAAACTATCATGAAGTATGCAAATGTATGCCTCTACCAGTGTAGCAGGATATGCAATGATACTAGCGCGTCATGTAGAAATGATTAGGGCAAGGCCCAACTAGCATGCGGCTCATCGATCAAGCAAAAGCATGTATGACATGAAGATCAAGTCATGAGAAGGTGGATGTTTCATGGCAATGTATCTCGGAAAGGCTATGGAAATGCCTTGATAGGTAGGTATGGTGGCTGTTTTGAGGAAGGATATAAGGATGTTTATGATGACATAGCGTATCGTGCCAAAGATTTGGATGTACCGGCGAAGGTGGACGCCAACTCCCGGAGTGAGAAGGAGGCAATACACGACACAGGAGAGGCTAGAAAAATATGGGTAGGTGGAAGTGTCAACTCTCGAATACTCACATTAGTCCGAAGAACTCATGCACTTATTATCGGTAACTCTCAATCTAATTAGGAGGTTCACATAGAGACAAGTACCCCGAGGAGGAGTGTATGGGGGTTTGGTTATCCTTGCGCATCCTCGACTCATGGTACGTGAGTGTACTCTAATATTCGATCCCTCCAAAGATTAGTGATCCATCTAGTAGCTAATGTTCTCAACTAATTTGTAGTTTTTTCAAAAATAAACACGGATTGCCCAAAATACAACATCTATCACTAATAGGATAAAGCTCTTGACACCAAAAGTTCAAACATTACTCATGGCAATACCTCAAAAGTATTGCAAGTTACTACTAGAATCGAATAGCAACCTCAATTACCTACTTCAAGTCAAGACACAAAACTCAGTGCAACAGGAAAACTCTCTAAACAAGATAAACATGAAAACTCAAGAGAGGTCTAGCAACAAACTAAACAAAATCTCTTAAAAATATAAGCATGAAAACTAAGAGCTAAACATGACAACAGCTATGAAAAAGATAAAGAACACACACATCAAAGATAAGCATGAAAATCCTATGTTGTGTTCTAGGGTGAAGTGGAGCGTGTTTCTCTCCCACACAAAGAAATCTGGGTTCTAACTTGTTATGAACAGCAAGCAAAGCTAAAGAAAACTAAAAAGGAAATAAAGAGCAAGACGCTCCAAGCATAGCACATAACACATGAAGTGATAAAAATATAGTGGAACGAAATACGAACTGATAATTGTTGATGGAGAAGGGGATGCATGGGGGCATCCCCAAGCTTAGATGCTTGAGTCTTCTTGAATATTTCTTGGTGGTGCACGGGGGAATCCCCAAGCTTGAGCGTTTGACCCTCCTGAATCTTCTTTTATCATCTTCCCTCGCACACTTGAAAACTCCCTTCATACATAACTCATCATAATCTGATTAGCGAGGTTAGTACCCACAATAAAATAATTTTTCTCTACTGGAAATAAGGATAATCTCGAAGAGATACTGTTTCTCAAGATTTCCACAAAATTTTTGCAAAGAAAAAGCAAGCTTAAGGTTTGCAAAACAAAGAAAAAGAAAAACAGAACAGAATCTGTGAAAAACAGACCAGCATGTAGTAAATAATTTTTTAGGGGCACTTCTGCAACTCAAATAAAAAAACTCAGAACATACCGAAGTTCTGTGATTTTATAGAGCACTCTGTGTAAAAATTTCAGCTCAAAAATATGAACTGGGAATTTTCTATGATTTTTCTCGTCATGAGGATAGAATCTGTTTTCTGGACAACATGTCACAACTTTCACTTCCCTTGTCATATGAGGCTATAAATGGCACAAAGCTTGAAAAGTAAATATACAATGATGTTGATACAGTAGTAACAGTCATCAAGACCACTAAAAACAGAAGAAAAACAAAAAGGAAAACCTAAATTCATTGCGGGCTGCCTCCCGAAAGCGCTTCTTTAAAGCCATTAGCTAGGCTTAAAGCAAAAGATCAAGTCTTATCAAGAAAATAACTAGCCCATGTAACGGACTCAAAAGGTAACTTAATCTTCTTTCTAGGGAAGTGTTCCATCCCTTTCTTGAGTGGGAATTGGAATTTTATAATCCTTCTTTCATATCAATGACAGCACCCACGGTGCGAAGAAAAGGACTTCCCAAAATAATTGGACAAGATGGTTCACATTCAATGTCCATAATAGTAAAATCAACGGGAAAATAATTTTCAATGAAAATGATAATAACATCATCGATCTTCCCCAAAGGTTTCTTTACAGAAGAGTCAACAAGAAGAACACCAAAAGAACAAGGATCAAAAGGTTTTAATTCAAACATATCATACATTCTTTTGGGCATAACAGAGGTACTAGGTCCAACATCACATAAAGCATTGCAAGAGAAGTTATTCAACTTAATTTTAATCATAGGATCCCAACCATCTTCTAGCTTTCTAGGTATGGAGGCTTCTACCCTAAGCTTCTCCTTCCTAGCTTTAATGATAGCATTAGTGATATGCTCCGTGAAGGCAAGATTAAGTGTGCTAGTGTGGGGATCTCTAGACATCTTGTGAAGGAAACAAATAACTTCAGAAAGGGTGCAATTATCAAAATCAAGGTCACTACTATCAAGTAAAGTGGTAGCGGTGTCCTTTAGGCTCACTTGTTTGGTAGCTTCTATAGTCATAGGATTTTCTTCTTCTACGGTTGAGGTCATATCATCACCATTAATAGGTCCTATGGGACTAGGGGTGCATTGGGTGCTAAGAGTTTGGATATCCTCAACAACTTGGATAGTAGCAACGGTATGGTGTGTAGGAAGGCTCTTAATTCTATCTTCTTCCTCCTTTTCTCTAGCCCATCTCTCTTTAAGTTTAGCCATCATCCTAATGTTTTCATTAATTTGCACATGAATAGCGTTCATAGGAGTGACCTTCCTCTCCTCAAGAGGAGAAGTTCTAATTTTAAGCAATTCTACTTCATGGGCTAAATTGTCTACCTTCGACGAGAGATTAGGCATACTCTGTAGTTCATAAGTGGAGTTCTTGGTGCTAGGATAAGTGTTGTTGTTCCCATAGTTGTTGGAGGGGAACGGACTAGGATTGCTACCAAAATTACTCCTATCAGCATTGTTATTGAAGTTGTTTCTAGAGATAAAGTTCACATCTACTTGATCCTGAGCAATCAAAGAATTTAAAGGAACATCATGAGGACCAATAGGAGATTGCTTGGTAAGTAGAGACATAATCAAGTCAACTTTTTCATTTAGGGAGGAGATCTCCTCGACAGAGTTTACCTTCCTACCTGTTGGAGCTCTTTCGGTGTGCCATTGGGAATAGTTGGTCATCATCTCATCGAGTGGTTTTGTGGAAGCACCAAGCGTTGTTGACATAAAGGTTCCTCCCGTGGCTGAATCTAGCAAGTTCCACGAGGTAAAGTTCAAGCCTGCATAAAAAGTTTGGATAACCATCCAAGTAGCCAAACCATGCGTAGGGAAATTCTTAACAAGAGATTTCATGCGTTCCCATGCTTGGGCAACATGCTCATTATCCAATTGCTTAAAAATCATAATATTACTCCTCAATTGGATAATCTTAGATGGGGGTAGTACTTCCCAATAAAAGCATCCTTGCACTTATCCCAAGATTCTACGCTATTCCTAGGCAAGGATGGAAACCAAATTTTAGCTCCTCCTCTCAAGGAGAAAGGAAAAAAGCTTAAGCTTAACGATATCACCATCTAATTCTTTTTACTTTTGCATATCACAGAGCTCAACAAAATTATTTAAGTGCAAAGAAGCATCATCTCCAGCACCGGAGAATTGATCTTTCATAACAAGGTTCAGCAAAGCAGGTTTAATCTCATAAGAAGGTGCCGAAGTGGCAGGTGGAGTAGTAGGAGTGCAGATAAATTCACTGTTGTTATGACTAGTGAAGTCACACAACTTGGTGTTCTCGGTGGAACCCATAGCAGCAGCAAGCAAGGTAACTATTTTTTTTTGATTTTTGATAAGGGACACTAAGGCAAAAACTGAAAGGTAAACTAACAAGACTAAAACGCAAAGATAAAAGATAGTGTGCAACTCCCCTATCTTGAAGAGTGGAGTCCCCGGTAGCGGCGCCAGAAATTAGGCGGTTGGCGGGACCACTCTTTTGCTGCTCTTCGGAATCCCCGGCAACGGCGCCAAAAATTAGCTTTGATGGCTTCTCGCCCCTCGTTGGTTACGCAAAGTGGAAGGTTGAGATGTAGACAACAGCAAATTTCCCTCGGTGAAGATACCAAGGTTTGTCTCTTGTAGGACTCCGACAACGACAGGAAGGTGACAACGGTGCCAGCAATTAGGCGGTTGACGTGGACCTGCACACACAACAGATAACTTTGCTCCCAAAGAGTACAGAGAGGTTTTCAATCCCTCCAGCCTTGTTGTTTACAAAGGATCAAACGCACGGGATAATAATTATAACGATAGCAACGGAAAAGGAAATAAAGAAGAAAATAAATAACGGGTGTAAACAGTGTTGGAAATATGGACTGGGGTCCCATGATGTTCACTAGTGATGTCTCTCTCCCAAAAGACGATAAAATAGCCATGCGAGGTAAACAAATTACAGCTAGGCAATTGACAGGATTATGTGCGCAAACCAATGCTAACTATGCTATAAAGAAAGGAAGAGGCTCAAAAGCATGAGCGGTACGCCAAGACAAGTAGACCGAAATCCATCTGCATCTACCTACTAATCATCCACCTTGAGATATCTATCCTGAACATCTCGCTGGTATTAAGTTGCGAATCCCACCCAAAGTGTAAACTCAAAGCAGCAGACAACTGCATTAAAGAACTTTGCGTAAAGTAAACAATCCTTGCACCCGCAAGTACAAGCACCGTTGTTTTATCCCTTGTGGCAACAACACATACCCTAGACTCATGTTTCTGTCACTCAAGCTAGTCATCAGGGGGCATGAAACCACAATCATGCATAACGCTCCCTCTTGGAGTCACTACCTACTACTTGGCCAAAGAAATAAACAACAACGGAGAACATGCAAGAATTACTCAAGAACATAAATATAAAAGAGGAGAATCAAATATATTACTCAAACACAATCTGAACATAGTCTCATAATCCACCAGATCCCAGCAAACTCAGCATAGCAACAACAGAAAGATTACATATGTGCCTCGATCATGTAGGGCAGCTCACGAGGTCGAAACCATGAAGAACAAAGAGGGGAGGAGAACATCACATAGCTACTGATCATGGACCCATGGTCCAAGGTGGACTACTCACGGTTCATCCGGGAAGCATATATGGTGGTGGAGAAGCTCCCGGAGGTGGTTCCTCCCTCCGGCAGGGTGCCGGGAAGATGGCTCCTGGTGCTCCAGATCTTGTAAGCGCGGCGGCGGTGAAATAGAGGAGAGATCACGACAAAGGGTTCTATCATCGAGGGTTTCGGGACGAGAGGGATATATAGGCGAAGGGGGGCAGCCAGAGGTGGACCAGGGGGCCCAGGCGCCCCCTGGCGCGGCCTAGGGTGTGGCCGCGCCAGGTGGCCGCCTGGGCCACCCGTGGCTCCCCTCTGGCTCCACTTGGGCTCTTCCCGAAGCTTCCTGTACGCTGATTTTTCCTATATTTTTCCCGGAATTTTTCTGGCACTTTAAGTAATGGGAAAACCTGAAATACAAAAACAGCAGAAAACAGGAACTGGCACTGGGGTGCACTGAGTTAATAGGTTAGTCCAAATATGATCAAAAGTGTATGGAAGTGCATCAATATCATAGCAATCACTACTAGGGAATAGCCTTATAGTGGCGCACTGTTTTTGCGTTTAATGGCGCATTTCAAATGCGCCACTAACGACAAGCCACTAATAAGGCCTTAATAGTGGCGCATTTCAAATGCGCCACCCCTATGAATCTTATGCGTGGCGCATTTCAAAATGCGCCACCTATAAGCCCAAATGCGCCACCCATAAGAGCTTATGGGTGGCGCATTCTGGATGCGCCACTAATAATTCCTTAGGGGTGGCGCATTCTGAGAATGCGCCACTATTAAATTTTGAATCCTGAATCTGGATCTGGATCTGGAAAAGATTTTTTTTTTCTTAATCTCAGGTTAGTATGCTTAATGCCTGATCACTATGCTTAATCTCTGGTCAAACTAACCTCTGTGGTCAAACTTCCCCGAGGGTCACCCATCCTAGCACTACTCCAGCCCCAGGACGCTTAACTTCTCAGTTCTATTCAACTCTCACTCCAGCTCACCTAGCAGGCACTTGTTGATATATCTAACATATAAATCCTATTAAACCATGTTGATGTCTAGGACCTTGTTAATGTTCATGGGTGTGCTAAAATTTTCAACATTTTTTTGAAACTTTCTCGATGGGACCATTAGCATATTTTGAACTTTTTTTAAAAATTTGATTTTTTTAAATTTTTTTTTAATGTTACTATCTAAAATTTTCAACTTTTTTTAACTTCCCGATTTGTCCTCTAGCCTATTTTGAATTTTTTAAAAAATAAAAAAATTAATTTTTTAAATTTTTTTTTAAAAAAAATCTTAGTAGTGCCGCATTTCATACAGAATGCGCCACTACTAAGTTCAAAAAAAATTAAATTTTTTCTCTTTTTTTGGGCCTCCAGATCTTCAAACGCCCATAACTTTTTTTCTGTTAGATTTTTGAGGATTGAATTTGGAGGTCGGATTTGGATATAACTTTTCGAGTAGATGATTTTTCATATAAAAAACTTTTTCATCGGAGGTCGTACGCAAAAGTTATGTCCATTTTACGTAATTCTCGGGAGATTTAGCAAAAAAAGTCAAAATTCATATTTGTAAATTTTCCTTACAACTAGACCACATATCATTTGGAAAACTATTTTTCTTTTATTTTTTTGACATTTCTATCATTTTCTTTTATTTTTTTTCAAATTGAAAAGGCGGTCCACGGGGGGGCGGGGGGGGGGGGGGTGCATATGGGAATTTTCCCGCCCAATTTTTTCTTATTAGTGGCGCATATGGAAATGCGCCACCCCTAAGAGCTTATGGGTGGCGCATTCTGGATGCGCCACTAATAATTCCTTAGGGGTGGCGCATTTCCAAAATGCGCCACCTATAAGGTTCTTAGGGGTGGCGCATTTCTCCAAATGCGCCACGTATAAGGGCTTATAGGTGGCGCATTTTTTACCAGTGCGCCACCCCTTACAACATAGTGGCGCATTACATATAAAATGCGCCACTAATAAGCTTTCCATGTATAGCTATTTCCCTAGTAGTGAATATCACATAAAAGAAGCATGGAGCAAGCAGAAATTATAAATACGTTTTGGACGTATCATATGTGTTGCCTACATAATAGAGAACTAGGGTGTACATGTGAGTGTAATGCTTCTCACATGGTGACAAAGTTGAGCTAAATGACCACATTGGAGAACTAGGGTGTAAATGTCAGTGGAATGCTTCTCACAAGGTGACAAGGTTGAGGTAAATGAGATGTAAACACATTGGAGAACTAGGGTGTACATGTCAGTGGAATGCTTCACATGGTGACAAGGTTGAGCGAAATTAAATGAGATCGGTGTAAACACATTGGAGAACTAGTCGAATGCTATAATTCAAAATGCGACTCTTCGTTGACTATAATTAATTAGTTGTGTTATGTAACAATGGAGAACTACTATACATCGAAACACATGATATATTCTTAAAAGGTGACTATAGACATGTGAAACTAGTGAAATGACATTGAAATGATATATTCTTATTAGAAGGTGGCTATAGATTGAGACTAGAAGTGAGATAATGTAAACACATGAACAAGCACATGTCTGCAAAACAATTGTAATTAATGTGTTCTATAGACATTAGAAAACTAGTGTACATTATGAATGATATTTTTATAGAAAATGTGACTCTACATTGAGCCAAAAAGAGTTGTTACACTTGAGTTGGTGTGCAAAACAGTTATCAATTGACGTATTGACTATACACATCGATCGGATAAAACGGGCGCAAATGACGTTGTGAATAAAATGATATTCTTACAAGGTGACTATATAGATCGAGGAACTACATAGATCGATGTAAACACACTAGCATATGTGCGAAAAAACTATAATGAATTAATGTGTAGTGTATACATCGGAGACTAGTGTACATTGTAATTACATTCTTAATCAGAATGTGACTCTAGATTGATCCAAAATGATATGTGACCACATGAGTTGGTGTGCAAAACATATAAATATATATATATAGGGTGGGTCTATTCTAACAACACCCCTTAAGACCTTATTCTAACAACACCCACCTTATTCTATCAACACTTTCGGTGCGATCTCTCTTAACTAAACCGACCCACCCACCCCACTCCCGTAACCAACCCAATAAAAAAACAGCCCACCCCGCCCACTCCTCTC
This sequence comes from Bromus sterilis, assembly GCA_950022295.1. NCBI lineage: Eukaryota > Viridiplantae > Streptophyta > Magnoliopsida > Poales > Poaceae > Bromus > Bromus sterilis. The sequence continues at coordinate 285,822,704 of OX465596.1, forward strand.
GGCCTCATCCCCGATCCCCTCCACCTCCTCCCGCCGGCCACCCCACCTTCTTCCCCGCGGCGCCTGCCCCCCACCTTCTTCCCTGCGGCTCCTGCCCCCCCACCCCACCTTCTTCCTTCGAGTCATGGACCGCCCCCATCCCCTCCCATGGACGGCCGATGCCCCCTCCCCAACCACCTCCTACGGCGGATCCGAGCACCATGGACCCCCCAGCGACACCTTAGCTACGGGATCCGCCCCCCCTAGCGAGACCTCCACGAGATCCGGCAGCCACACCATCTTCGCCAGCCATGAGATCCGGCGGCCACGGCGGCCATCTTCCCTAGGCACGACAGCCTCCTCAGCCCTCCCTCCGGCTAGCCCCTGCGTTCCCGGCCCCGCCATCTTCACCAGCCACGGGGGTCGCTCCTCACCCTGGCCCCGCCAGGTGGTCCAGTCCACGTCGTGGGTGCCCTGGATCCGGGCCGGCCACCGCCACCAGCCGCCTGGACCTCGGTCGCCCCTGCCTCCACCACGCAGCCCCGCGTCGAGCGCCGCCCCCCGCCCCTGCCGGCCGGCCCCCTGGTGCCTCCCCAGCCCCTGGTTTTAGACTTTTTTTATTTGGATGAATGCAATTTCTAATGAAGTTTGTTAATTTTTTCTATGTAGTTCGGTTGGCGTCGACATGAGGTTCACCAGCTGCTGCTTTTGAAATTACTCCATGATATTCTGGTTGCGAGCGGACATGCAGTATAGTCTATTGATTTTTCTTTTTTGTATGTTGAATGTATCTGGTCTGCATGTGAAGTACGATGTAAATACAGTGCCCAGCCTGCTGCGCTACTTGTATTTTGCCATGTAGTTTTGTTTTTGTGTGTATTGTTTGATAAATAAATTATTTTTCAACTCCTTGCAGTGCACTTTTATTTCAAAAAAATGTTCATGCAGTGCGCTATACAGTCCGATTTGTTTGACGTTGAAGAATGTAAAACAAAAGAAAACGAACAGAAAATGAACTGCAAAAAACTAAGAAAATGCAGTTCGCTCCGTTCCGCGTTGACGAAGGAAAAAAACAAATGAAATGAACGGAAAATGAACTGAAAAAAATTATAAAACTGTAATTCACTCGGTTGTATCGTGCAGTTCGCTTCGGTTTTGCATTACGGTTCACTTCCTTCGAAGCGAAGTGTCATATTCTGATGAATAAAATAAAAACAACGTGCAGTTCTCTCTGTGGGCGAATGAAATCGGGGTGCCCCGCGATGCAGTTCACTCGCCGATTTTTTGTTTCGCGAAAAACACGCACAATTCGGTTTGGTGATAATGCAGTGCGCTTGACTGTCTGATGCGGTGCGGTTGCCCCGGCGAATGCAGTTCACGTCGTTGATTCCGGGTCCGCGAAGAACGGAGTTCCGCGATTTACTAAAATCGACACAAATTTTAAACCGTAAGGAATTAGAGGATGTGTTTACATACAAATGGAGCGCCTCGACGATAGATATCCAATGGTGTATCAATTGCATCAATCGGACGAACGAATCAAACGAATTTAAGCAAAAACTCCCGCTGTCCAAAAGAGGGCAGCAACACCGTTTTTCAAATTACTTCAAAACCGTGTGGAATATGGAAAAGTGTTCAACATATGGATTAATCTACTACTCTAGACGAATCCAACGGTCTATCATACGCATCGATCGGACAAGCGGTTAAAAAGTTCTACTCTCTACAAGATCCGAAAACAAAAAACACAGTTGCTGCATTTTTTTGCGGCTGGATTTCTCTCAAATCCATAGCGAATTAGACAAAGTGTTCTAACTATGGATGGAGATCCTGATCGATATCATTCCAACGGTATATCATTTGCATCATTCCGATGAACGGTTTAAGAGAAATCGCAAAAAAACTGCAGTTGTGAAAGGGGGTCGCTGCACCATTTTCGAAACTGCTCTTAATACGTGAAGAATCGGGGGAAGTGTTCAACATACGGAAGATGCTCCTTTTCCATACGAATCCAACGGTGTATCATACTCTCAATTCCGACCAATGGTTAAAAAGTTATCGCGAAAACGGTGCATGCGGTTCTGTTTTACCCGAACTGCAGTGCTCCGAATTCAGCAGTGCGGGTCTCTTTGCGAAAATACTGCAGGTCGGAATGTTGTCAGAATAGTTATTCTGACATTGATGTTAGAATAGACCGGCTGTATATATATATATATAATATGTGTTGCCTACACATTGAAGAACTATTGCGCATGACGACGTGGAATCTTGCGTCCCATCGTGGAGAATCAAAACCTTTTCAAAAGCAATCGTCAATAAAACACATCATCTCAATAGCTAGTACACCCTTGATAAACACAATTCCAACTGTTTCGAACTAAATTTGTGTTGGATTCAATTTTATTTCCCTCAAATTTTTGCCACCAAAAATTTCCTTCCCCCACGCCAAAGTTCACGCTCCCTCCACCCGCACTTTGCTTCCCTCAATTTTCTGGCACCAAAATTTCCCTTCCCTCCCTGCGCACTTTGCTTCCCTCAAAATTTTCATTCCCACCAACCAATTTAAGTGAGGCGCCCATTCCCACACCCACCCGCACACACAACATATAAAACTAATCTCTGGTTCAGCTAATTAACCCATAACCTCAGTGGCACTGTCCCCTCACATCCCTCTTCTTCCCCAGATCCAGTCCCCTTGGCATTGAAATGCATCCATACCCGACGTCCGGCTTGGCCATCCATCTGCGAAGCTGCAAAGTCCGGATTATTCACCTCCCTAGATCAAAACCTAATCCTAAGGGTAACAACTCTACCCCTGTGCCAACTCACGCCACACCCTTGTTCTTTCTCTGAAGGAATCAAATTTCCTGTTTGCATGAGGATCCATATCACATATATGTAGGGTTCATCAATTTAGTATGTCCTTTCTTACGAAGTTACCCATAGTAGCGCATGTCCAACGCGGCGCAAAGAAATTATAGGTTTGCTTTGGGTTTGGATTAGGATACATAGGGTAAGTAAATCTTAGGGTGATTTTCATGGCTCATGACATCGAGGCCAGCTTGACTTGCCGTCCCATGCCTAGATCAGCTTTGGTATATTTCATCCGATGTATCATTATAAATTGTTCTAACAAGTTGCCTGTTTTTAGCAGATTTTTTCTACAATATTAAGAACGAAACAACTGACGATGATGCTCCTATAGATTTGGTATCTGTACCACGAAAAGGTGTGTATGGCAGAGGACAAAAAAATGTTGCCTGCGTAATTGATCTGAATTCTAAGGATTCAGATGATGCCTACCGGGTTCTTAAAGATGAAGATGATGGAAGTTTTAAAAAACACTACCCAAGTACAGATTCTGTGTACATCGTATTAGTACCACTGCTAGATTGTTGTTTACAAAATAATCTATTCGAGAGCTTGCCATCAAGCAATGTATGGTTCTACCGTGGCACTACAGAAGAAGCGCACCACAGCTGATGTACCTTCATCTTCAACTGCCACAAGATCTACAGTGACTAACATGGTACACGTGTCTTTGGTAATTGCTAATGAATCTGTAGCATATATGAAAACTTGTTATGCATATGTTAGATTGTAAATGTCTATATGATTTTTGCAGGGGAAGCCAACTATTGACCTGAAGGATACATTTGCCGCAGAAATGTGCATTGCTATTTTAAGGAAATGTGGTGGCGATCATGAATTTAGGAACACTTTTTAAAAAATGTAAAACTATGGGATAAAGCACCCCACAACACTTTATTGAAAGGGATGAAAAATATTTAAAAATGTAGAAAGTTTTAGGAAAATTAAATTACAACAACAGCACCCACAGGGTGGTAAAAAGTCTATCCATCTAAGAAGATCTTCCTTGAAATTATGCTTGATTCTATACCCAAGAAGAGACAAGTCATGTACAAACCCTGCTTTTCATCTGGCAAAGCTTCGTCTTTCATGTTTAAAAAGCTTACTGGAACAAGGTAAAAAAACGTACTCGTGAGCAAGCTATTTTGTTGAAGCCTGGCTATTTAAATGGGAAAAATTGGAGAATACTTGTGGACCAGTGGTGTGACGATCAATCCAATGTATGTAATACATTATGTTTGCTCTTCAAGTTGTCAATATGTACTTTTGTACACTTAATACTTAAATTCAGATTCATATTGTAGGAAGTATGTGCCAGCAAAGAAGCAGAAGAAGTTGTTTTGAAGACAAACAATAACAGTAGAGGTACAAGAGTTGATCTACACTATAGAGATACGGTATGTATTTGAACTACTTCTTCACAAATGCTTTGTTTAGGATTATTATATCACTTGTAGTTTTAATGTGTAATGTACTAGTTCATATATCTACTTCTGCTTAAGTACAAACATTGATAAATTATCTACTACTGACTTGTTTGAATGAACGACAGTCCAAAGCACGATCCTAGATTTAGTCAAACACAAAAACCATATCTAAGTACTGCCTATATATTACGTAAACTATGAATGTATTGTCGAACCAAAATTATGCAAACAATCAAAATATGTTCTAACAAAACTGTTTATCATATTGCAGAAGAGGCTGAAAAAGACAACACCAGAACTACATGATGTTACAACATTACCTGGTCCGGATGTATAGATTGTTGAGGAAAAGAGCTCATCAAGCACGTTACTATCAAGCATGGGTGTCTCAGACGCCTCCATAAAGAATTCAACCTCCCATGATTGCATCACTGAGCTAGAACACATCATTACCACTCATGAGGCAGATGCAAAGAAGGCCAAAGATGAACTCAAGAAAAACTTGATGTTAACAATTCTTTTCGAGAAGCAAGAAATGATACAGCTCAAAAACAAACAGCAAGAAGAGATCAAAGGTCTCATCAATGATCATCAAATGAATCTTGTTGCCACTAATAAAAGGAAAATGTATATGGAGGCAATGCTGAGTCACCTATTAAGGAAGTCCATGGAGTAATCATAGGATAGCGGTTGAATCTTATTTGTAGTGTTTTATCCCATGGTTCTCATTGTGATATTCAGATTCCAATATTAATGAAACTTCTATTGGCAATGCTTGATTTCTCATATTATAGAGATTTTGTTTTTTCCCGGAAATTTGAAATATAATTCAAATTCTGCTAGAAAATGCAATTATGCAGAAATTATGGCTTGTTTATCAGGGACAATAATTGTGACAGAAACTAATCATGTCACGCTTCTCTGGTCCCACATGTAAGCTAACGGTGACCGTTTTCAGTACCTGACGGCGAGTTTAGGGCTGATGTGTCCACTCGTGATTACGGTCAATAGGACCCACATGGAAGAAGCCATGTCAGCAACAACTGGGTCCATACGACAACACCTTTGACCAGCAAAACCAATAAAACGCTTATTATCGACGGCATTATCGTCAACTAAAACACACTGCAGTGACAATGGAAGCATAGTAGGTGACAAGTTTACCCCGTCATCAAAGATTAACATCATTGACGAACTGGATAATGACACCTAAAAACGATCTTATACGACAAAAAAGTGGTACCGTTGATATTTTCATTTTTTACGGCGCGTCAGTGACGGGTCGATTCAAGGAGGCAAACCGTCGTTAGCGTATCATTATTGACGAAAAATGCTTTACCATGACACAAATGGCTCGTCAACTGATATCGTTGATTTTTTAGTGTTATTATGACTCATCCCTAAACCGTTGGCCAGGTACAATTCAATTTGATCCTCTCCCTTTCGACTTTCAGCACACGTGCAATGAATGAGCGCCAGCAAGATTAGTTGGCACTTAGATGGCAAGGAGAATAAAATTATGGGGAAACGAAGTCAAAAAGTGTGAAAGGCTCACATCAATGAGGACAACCTTAGGCGAGAGAAATCCAAATGGTAGATATGATGTGAGGAGTAGGGATTTCCATGCAACGGATGCACAATGAGCTATGAGTATATGAAATCTCTCCAATGAAACTAGTGGGGGTGCATCCAACTTGCTTGCTCGTGAAGACATAGAGATCTTCTGAGGAGGCTCATCATCGGAATATACAAGCCAATTTCTATAGTGTAAAGGTCCCCACATAGTTATTCATGAATCATATGAAACTCTCTATGAAGTACAAGTGCTAGTTTGAAGAACAAGTTTGATCTTTTAAAAGGAATAGTAGTGTTGCCCCTTCTCTCTTTTTATTTCTTTTTTCTCCTTTTTCCCGTTTTCTGTATTTTTGGTGGCCTCATTGGCTCTTTCTATTTATCTCTCATTTGTCCTCTTTGGGATCTTTTAATTGTGTCTTCTTTTGGGATCTTTTATGTCCTCTTTGGGATCTTGACCTCACTTTAAGGGCAACACTCTATATATTACAAGAATGAAGAAGATCAATACACTTTTAAAAGGTACTCATATAAAAAACTAAAACTATATCATGATGTATGCAATGTATGCATCTGCCAGTGTAGTAGGATATGAAATGATACTAGCGCATCATGTAGCAATAATGTAAGGGGAAAGCCCAACTATCATGCGGCTCTATGATGAATCAAAATCACATATGACAATGAAACATCAAGTCATGAGAAGATGGTGTTGCATGGCTATATATCTCGAAAAGGTTCTGGAAATTCCTTGGAAGATATAATGAGGCTTATGATGACAAAGCGTATCATGCCAAGGATTTGGATGCACCGGCGAAGTTTGCACCAACTCTCAAGATGAGAAAGGGCAATGCACGGTACCGAAGAGGCTAGAAAAATATGGATGGTGGAAGTGCTAAGAATCGAATACTCGCATTAGTCAAAGGAACTCATTCGCTTATTATTGGTAACTCTCTATCTAATCAGGAGATTCACAAAGAGACAAGCACCCTAAGAAGAATGTATGGGGTCTAGAGTTCTCAACTAATTTTTTTAGTTTTCGAAAATAAGCATGTTGAACCAACATACAACACCTATCACTATTAGGCTTGAGCTCTTGACACACAGAAGTCCAAACATTACTTGAAACAATAACTCAAAACTATTGCAAGTTACTACTAAACTTAGCATAGCAACCTTGATTACCTACTCGATGTAAGACACACATTCAGTGAAACATGCCAACTCTCTAAACAACATAATCATGCAAATCAAGAGAGTCCTAAAAATATATTCTAATCCATAGGTCTTAAAGATAAACATGAAGAACAAGAGCTAAACATGATAGTAGCTAGTAATAAGAACAACAGGTCAATCCTCTCTCCGGCAGGGTGCCGAGACATGTTATTCATGCGATCTCGGGATCAGACTCGTGGCAGCGGCGGAATAGTAGGTATTTTCGAGGAACGAAGAACTCTCTGAGGGTTCCTAGAGTAAGGGCTAAATATATGCCAAACGGGGACCTAAGGGGTGGCCCCACTCGCCCAGGCGGCGAGGTGGCGCGACCACCCCCTAGGCCATGCCAGGAAGGCTCTTGGGCGGGGGGTGCCCCCCCTCCGGCCCTCCTTAGGGTTACGCAGTCTTCCATCTCGAATATTTTTTCAGATATTTTTCTGGATTTTTCCGAGCACTTTTATTTTTCATCTTCTTCTGCAATGCACAGACAAAAACTGGCATTGGGCACTAAATTAGTAGGGTAGTCAAAAATATGTAGTAAATGATATGGAAGTGCATCAAAACATATATAAATATCACCGAAAGAAGCATGGAACAAGCAAATATTATAGATATGTTTGGGACGTAACAAAAATTATGGATACGTCTTGGACGTATCAACATCCCAAGCTTAATTCCTACTCATCATCGAGGAAGTAAATGACAACAAAGATAATTTGTGTGGTGACATGCTATCAACATAATTTGAACTTTAAAGTAAAGCAAACAAGAGATTTAAATAAAGTCAAGGCAATAGCAAGCAAGATTCTATATCTAGTATTGATACTAGTAAAGTAAGAACATGAAGGTGCAAGAGATCTCGTTGTCCGTGACTCGAATGTCTCCAATCGGTGTTCCCGTGCAGAAATGGGAGATGGGTTTAGAGCATAAAAATACTTAATATTTGTTGAGAACTGAATCTACTAAATTTCACACATGGTCTCTTTGGAATCTTATTATGACTCATCCCCAAACCGTGGGCCAGGTACAATTCAATTTGATCCTCTCCCTTTCGACTTCGAGCACTGATGCAACGAATGAGCGCAAGCAAGACTAGTTGGCACTTAGGATGGCAAAAAGAATAAATATTGGGGGTAGGAAGTCAAAAAGTGTGAAAGGCTCACATCAATGAGGACAATCATAGGCGAGAGAAATCCAAATAATAGATATGATGCGAGGAGTAGGTATTGCCATGCAACGGATGCTCTATGAGCTATGAGTATATGAAAGCTCTATAATGGAACCAGTGGGGGTGCATCCAACTTGCTTGATCAAGAAGACATAGAGCTCTTTTGAGGAGGCTCATAATTGAAATATACAAGCCAAGTACTACAGTGTAAAGGTTCCCACTTCGTTATGCATGAATGATAGGAAAACTCTCTATGAAGTACAAGTGCTACTTTGAAGCACAAGTGTGGATGTTTTAAAAAGGAATAGTAGTGATTCTCTTTTTATTTTATTTTATTCTATTTTTATTTTTATTTTGTGGCCTCATTGGCTCTTTCTATTTATCTCTCATTTGTCCTCTTTGAGATCTTTTGATGTGTCCTCTTTTGGGATCTTTTATCTATGTCCTCTTTGGGATCTTTTCCTCACTTTAAGGGAAACACTCTCTATATAAAAAGATGAACAAGATCAACACACTTTTACAATGTACTCATTATCGGCCCACGGAGAACTGGGGTACCTTGGGCCATTTTGCTGGGTCGAAGCAAGACAGTAGCAATGGTCGTGGACACGTGCCCTCGCCAAGGGATTGGCTAACGGGGACCCAAGACCCCATGAAGGCTTGAAGACTATACTAGGAGAAGGATCGCAAAGTAATGCTTCGGGAACATCGCAAGGTGCATGAGGCGCTCCGGGAATGGTGATCTGCGCCAGGACGGGGGTCACGAGGCCTGACCCTGTCACCACCTTGCAACCCATGAGGGTCGCGATCCCTCTAGAGTCAACACTGCGGCTCACGACGTACTCCACCATAGGAGGAGGCCACCGTGATTGGAAGTAACCGCCTGATCCCCCCTTTGGTTCATGTCATGGGAATGACCCCCGGGTAGGGTCACCCAGGCGAAACAACCTTTCAAGACAAAGATCACCGATCTAGTGATCGCTGATCTAAGCAAGGCAGAGTTAATCCGGGCCGACCTGAAGGTCATCGATCTGAAGATAGCCGATCTGACCAAGGACGACCTGAAGAAGGCCGAGCACACCAAGATCGGTCTCTAGAAGGCCGAGATGATTAGGTCGGAAGCCAATTGATATGGGAGAGAGCAATCGGCCTCACCTAAGTTCATTCAGCCCAAGCAGAGGTAAATCTATCCGAGCTAACCACGAGAGTTGACCTTGTGCTAGATGAGCACACCCGGCTCGAGGTCATCAATAGGTGATCCCGAGAGATCTGCGTGGCAGACAGAAGTAGTACCGTGCCGACCTATCAGACGCATGATATTCCCTCGACACATCAGCTAACAGGTCGGTGGAGGAGACAAGGCATTGAGGAAGCCGCAAGAAAATTCATAGAGCTCTCCAAGCCTAGACTACGAGTTTCCACGTCAAAGTAGGGCTACAGCTTGCCGCCGCCTGGCACCCATAAAGGGCGCAGTCAGCGGGACCCAGCAGCCATCCAGAGGCTTATAGCTGGGACCTGGACCAACCAGAGATTACTATCCTACCCTGGGCTCGGCCTATAAGAGCCCCAGGGATCCCTCCTGTGTGAGGGGACGATCACATTTATTTCACTTCACCCACTAGGTAGAGAGCAAGGAGATAGTTGTGCCTAGAGCCCTCGTCTCCTTCCTGTCATTCAGCTCACAGAGCATTCATTGTAGCTCGAGTTATTTCTTATAGCTAGCTCGGCAGGACTAGGGGTATTATCTCTACGGAGAGCCCAAACCTGGGTACATCGTGGTGTCTCACTGTGTTTGTCCCCACTATCGATTTCGGCACCATCGACATTCACCTCGGTTTGTCCCCCCTCTTTAGCCATCCCCATGGCATCTGCCGTTACATATCGACGATAGTTGGCGCCCATCATGGGGTAGGCCGAGGCATCGACTGGAGTTATGTTCCGGACGGGACCATCCTCTTCATCGAGCACAATCTTTGCTTCCGGCCTGGTTCTCAGGTATGGAGCATTTGACTACGTCATCGACAACGCCTTGCGGTTTGGGACAAAAATGCCCCTGCCACACGGTGTCATTGTGCCATTCGACAACCCTCGCGTCTTCGTCGTGGCCCTTCCAGAGGGATACCCCAGGGAGGTATGGGTGTTCTCTGATCTCACAGACCCTCTCCCACACAATTAGTGCTCTGTGGAATCGGAGAGCACGACTCCGCACATTCGTGAGGAGGTTATGATGGCGGGAGCATCATCCAGTTGCCACAGCTCCACCAACACCACAGCCCAAGGTGCGAGAGAAGCAGCGACATCTGCAGCAGGCCCGAGCAACTTGCAGGAGGTGCTCCGCACTCTTGTGGACCTCAACACAGATCCAGAGGTAGCCCACGCCTAGCTGGAGAAGGCTCGCTAGTTATTGAGCGAGCAGTCAGATTGGATGAACGCTGAAAAACGCCTGATGGAAGCCATAGTCCGAGAGTACAACACAGTGCACGGTGTTGCGCCGCGCGTAATTTCGCCTGCAGTATTGGAAGACCTCCGCATCATAGGCGGAGTAGTCGACAGAGAGCTGGCAAGGACCCAACAGCCAGTAGCTTCCACCATCGCACCACAGCGTGCATACAGTTTTCCAGTGAAGACCCTAAGAGCTCCCGAGCGGATCGCCCAAGAGCTGGAGAACTTGGAGGGAGAGGAGCTGCGAGAAAGGATGCGCCGAGTGCGAGATATTCTAGCAACAACAAGCCAGCAATAGAAGTCAGCCACCGAGCAACCCCAAAGTCCTGTGGCATCAAAGCCAGCTCGGTCGACCATGGGTGCAAACTAGCAGCCGAATTCACCACCTCAGCAGCAAAAGCAGGCATCCTCGCTGCATGGGAACCAACCTCAGCGCCGTGGGAGGAATCAATGGGCTGGAAGCAGTCGAGTGGATGAATCATCAGTAAGTAGTCGGCAGCTAGAGAAACTGACATCATCAGCTTGACCAGCAGTCAGCTTGCGGTTAGGCCCTCGCGCAATCGCGGAAAATGATGCAAGGCACCGCATCGAGCAGTTGCAGAAAGATCAGCAGCATGAGGAAGAAGCACCAGCTGGCCCGTCTTGTTTTTGGTTGCGCATTCGGCAAGAGAAGTTCCCCAAAGGTTTCACATTGCCCAGGGACACCCCCAAGTACAATGGACCAGTCCAGCCGCAGGATTGGCTGGTCGATTATATGACCGCAGTCGGCATGGCAGAAGGAAATCAACGCGTAGCAGTTCGATATGCACCTATCATACTCCAAGGGTCAGCTCGGTCCTGGCTGAACATCTTACCCAACAACAACATCAATTGTTGGGCGGATTTTGATGACACTTTTGTGCGCAATTTCACTGGCACATATGTGCGGCCAGGTCTACCCCAACACTTGGCTTTGTGCGTACAAGGAAAGAATGAGCCCCTTCGCGATTACCTTCAGCGATGGATAAAGCTTAGAAACACTTGCGAGGGAGTTCATGAAATCCAAGTCATCCAGTATTTCACTAATGGCTGCTTGGATGGGTCAATGCTGAAGCACAAGCTCTTGCACAATGAGATCACGTCATTGGCCGATCTGATGAAGATATCCAATTCATTCGCCGCTTCCGATTCTTCAATGCGCCCGATCTATGTGAGTGCCAACAGCTTCATTCAGGGGCAATCTTCTGGGCAACAGCAGCAATCGGCAGAGACAGGAGCCTCAGGTCCCAATAGGCGCGAGAGGCGTGAGATGAAGCATAAAAACAAAAACAACTTCAACAAACCCACCCCCACTTCAACAACAGAGGTTTGAACAAGAGAAAGGATGAGCAGCCAGATGCCCAATATGGCAATCGGCAGGTAGCTGCAGTTTAGCAGCAGGATGCACCGGTGGCTGCAGGAGGCAGTTGGAGGATGAAGCCCGTAGAGAGGCAGCAAGGGGAAGTTTGCCCCCCATACACATTCGATGACATGATGAACCAACCATGCAAGATGCACAGCGGAGTCGGAAAGACCACATCGCACACCACTCCGCAGTGCATTTGGGTGAAGCGTCTGTCGCGAGAAGGTGGAAACCTCCCACCACCCCCACCACCACCCCCAGGTCCACCACCTCCGAATGCTTATAACCAGTTCCCACGCCAGGACGCAACATACATGATCTTCACCAGTGAGTCAGATGCCAAGGGAAGTCAGAGGGCCCGGGACCAAGCAGTCAACGCTACCATGCCAGCAGTCCCTCAGTACATGCACTGGTCGGACAACCTCTTCACATGGGGAAGGGAGGACCACCCATGCCTGATGCCGAATCCAGGCAGTTATGCACTAGTGGTGGATGATGTTCTGTCAGCACCAAGGTACTCGTGCCAATTCATCAGAACCCTTGTGGATGGGGCAGCGCAATCAACATTCTCTACCGCGACACCATGATCAAGCTCGGCATCAGCGAGAGCGAGTTGAAGCCCAGTTGGACCACATTGAATGGCATTGTCCCTGGCCTCTCATGCACTCCTCTGGGCCGCATTCGTCTGGATGTTGTGTTCGGAACATAAGAAAATTTCCTCCGTGACCTGATCTGGTTCGAGGTGGGCGATCTGATTAGCCCGTATCATCTTCTGATCGGACTACCCGCAATCTCCAAGTTCATGTTGAACGTCTTCCAGCCGTACCTGAAGATGAAGCTCCCAGGGCCAAATGGCATCATTACTGTCTGCGGAGACTACAAGAAGTCCCTCAAGTGCTCATCTTCTGGTTTCGAGCTGGCCGATTCTTTTTTCATTGATGTAGAGTGTCGCCAGCTCAACATGATCGTGGCAATGGCTCAGGCTCAGAACAAAGCGCCCGTGCTGATTGGGAAGACCAAGAGATCGGACGAGAGACCCGGTTCCGAGCAGCCAAGGACAACAAGAGGATTACTCTAGACCCCTCTGACCCAGCCAAATGCGTGGTTGTCGGAGCTAGATTTAGCAGCAAATAGGAAGGCGAGCTCGTCGAGTTCCTCCGTGAGAACCGGGACATCTTTGCATGGTCTTCGACAGACATGCCTGGGGTGTCGAGCACAAGCTTCACATTCGTCCAGGATCCAAACTGATCAAGAAGCCACTTCGACGTTTTTTCGAAGATAAGAGAAGAGAAATCGGTGAAGAGATCGCCAAGTTGCTCGCAGCTGGCTTCATCATGGAAGTGTTCTATCCAGACTGGTTAGCAAAACTAGTTCTGTTTATGAAGAAGAACGGGACCTGGAGCATGTGTATAAATTACACTTGCCTGAATAAGGCATGCCCCAAGGATCCTTTTTCTTTGCCCCGTATTGACCAAGTAATTGACTCTACGGTTGGCTGTCAGCTCTTATCTTTTCTGGATGCCACTGCGGGCTATCACCAGATCAAACTTGATGTATAAGATCAAATTTGGCCGACATTTATCACCCCCCTTTGGGGTTTATTGCTATATCACCATGCCCTTTGGCCTGAAAAATGGCGGTGAAACTTATCAAAGTACTATGCAGTGGTGTGTTTGACCTCAGCTCGGCCGAAACATTCATGTATATGTAGATGATCTAGTGGTCAAGTCAGTCCAAGGGATGACACTGCTGGACGATCTCCGAGAGACATTTGCAAATCTGCGCACTTACAAGATCAAGCTCAATCCAGAGAAGTGCTGATGACAAGAGAGTTGACGGGTGCAACACCTCTCCTCGTTGGTTACCCCAAGTGTAAGGTGAGATGTATGTTAACGGAAAATTTCCCTCGGTGAAGATACCAAGGTTTGTCTCAAGTAGGAATCCGGAGATGATAAATAGGTGTCAACGGCGCAATTGACATGGACCTGCACACAACAAAAATAACTTTGCTTCCCAATGAGTACAGAGAGGTTGTCAATCTCTACGGCCTTGCTATTCACAAAGTATCAACGCAACGGATAATAATGATAGCAGCTAAAAAGTAAAATCAGGAAAGTAAATGAGCGTGAAAATAGTAATGAGAATATGGACGGGGTCCCGTGATGTTCACTAGTGATTTCTCTCTCCCAAAAGATGATAAAAATGCTATGCGAGGTAAACAAATTACAGCTGGCAAATTGACAGGATTAGAAACGCACCGCAATGCTAACTATGCTACAAATAAAGGAAGAGGCTCAAAAGCATGGGCGGTATGCCAAAATAATTAGACCGAAATCCAACTGCATCTACTACTAATCATCAACCTTGAGATATCTATCCAGAACATCTCGCTGGTATTAAGTTGCGAGCCCCACCCAAAGTGTAAACCCAAAGCAACAGACAATTGCATTAAAAAGCACTTTGCGTAAAGTAAACAATCCTTGCAACCGCGGTTACAAGCACCGTTGTTTTCCCCCTTGTGGCAACAACACATCCCCTAGACTCATGTTTCTGTCACTCAAGCGTGTCATCGGGGGGCATGAACCCACAATCGAGCATAACGTTCCCTCTTGGAGTCACTACGTACTACTTGGCCAAAGTAATAAACAACAATGGAGAACATGTAAGAATTACTTAGGAACAAAAATATAAAATATAAGAAACAAATATGTTACTCTATCACAATCTGAGCATAATCTCATAATCCATTAGATCCCAGCAAACTCAGCATAGCAACAACAGAAAATTACATATGTGCCTCGATCATGTAGGGAAGCTCACGAGGACTAAACCATGAAGAACAAAGAGGGGACGAGAACATCACATAACTACTGATCGCGGACCCATGGTCCAAGGGAAACTACTCACGGCACATCTGAGAAGCGTCCATGGTGGTGGGGAATCTCCCGGAGGTCAATTCTACCTCCGGCAGGGTGCCGGGAAGAAGTCTGGTAGCGCTCCCGGTCTTAGAAGCGCGGAGGCGGTGGAACAGAGGGGAGATCGCGAAAAAGGGTTATGTTATGAGAGGTTTCGCGTCACGGAGATTAAATAGGCGAAGGGGGGCAGACAGGGGGGCCACCAGGGGTCCAGGCGCCCTGGTGGCGCTGCCAAGCCCTAGGCCGCGCCACCTCGCTGCCTGGGCACCAGGTGGGGCCCCTCTGGCCCTCCTTCGGGGTTTCAGAAGCTTCTGTTGCGCTGATTTTTTTTCTGATTTTTCCCGAATTTTTTGATCACTTTTAATATGGGGGAAAACTGAAATAGAAAACAACAGAAAAAAGGAACTGGCTCTGTGTTGCACTGTGTTGCACTGAGTTAATAAGTTAGTCCAAATATGATCAAAATTGTATGAAAGTGTATCTAGATCATAGCAATATCACACAAAAATGCATGGAGCAAGCAAAAATTATAAATACGTTTGGGATGTATCAAGTGCCTATTCGGCGTTCAAGCCGGCAAGCTGCTCAGATTCCTTGTGTCTGAAAGAGGAATCGAGTGAAACCCTGAGAAGATTGCAGCAATCGCCCGGATGAAAAAGCCTAGAAACCTCAAGGATGTCCAGAAGTTCATCGGATGCTTGGCGTCGCTCAACCGATTTCTCAGTTGGTTGGGAGAAAACGCAATCCCTATGTACCAGCTGATGCAGAAGACAGATAAATACACTTGGACCCCGCAAGAGGATGAAGCATTCAAAGAACTAAAGCATATGCTATCAACTGCTCTGGTGCTAGCAGCACCGATTGAGAAAGAGCCAATGATGTTCTACATCGCAGCCACCACTCGGGTGATTAGTATTGTGATGGTAGTTTAGCGTCATAAAAATAACATAGCACAATCGGTCCAGAGACCAGTTTACTATGTCAGTGAAGTGCTTTCAATATCCAAGAAAAACTACCCTCGCTACCAGAAGATGTGCTACGGTGTATACATGGCAGTGAAGAGACTGAAGCCCTATTTCCAGGCGCATCCAATCACAGTCATCAGCTTGGCACCACTGGCAGAGATCATAGGAAATCGAGATGCATCCGGCCGAGTGGCAAAATGGGCCATTGAAATTGCAAATCATGGTATCAAGTACGAGCCACACACTTTAATCAAGTCCCAAGCACTGGCAGATTTTCTCGTCGATTGGGCTGAAACTCAGTATGAGCCCCCCCTATCCGGATTTAGATTTCTGTCAAATGACCTTTGTGACACCCTAGATTTTGAAACCTTTTATTTTCAAAAACTTTTCTGATTTATTTTAAGATTTCCCAGTTGATTTGATTTTGAGCAACTCTTTGGACTTGAAACTTGAGCATATTTTCTTTTCTTGCTCAAGTGGCACATGATTCTCAAAACCTTTCCTATGATCATCTCTTGATCCATCCCATCCAAGAAGCCTTTTTATTCATGCCTTATATTACTTTTTCCATTAGAAGGAATATTCCCTTTATTTGAGGAATGTGAAGCAACCCCTATTTATATTACTCCATAAATCCCCAAATAATTCCCACATGTCTTTGACATCATATCTTGACAAAATATCCAAAAATTCATTTGTCTGTGGGGGCAAAACAATTTTTTTGAAGGAAGTGTCATTCACCTTTATCCATTGCTGGTGAAACTATTTGTGCAAGCTCTTGTGACCATATCATTAGCCTATGCCAATTTTCAGCTCTAGGGGAGTAGCCAAACTCCATCCCAAAATTCCCAAAGTTGGTATGCAGCAAGGGGGCATTGTGAAGGAAGTGCAATATAGGAGAACCAATTTTCTTTGAAACTTTTTGCACATGTTCCCACACCCAACTGACTACCCTAATCCAAGATTTAGCCAAATACAACCACCCATGTGAGGGCACTATCAAGGTCAATTTTCTGGACAGCAGGGTACCTTGGGAAGCAAGTGCTAGCTAGGTACTTCCCCTAGCCATGAAATTTTGCACAAATGTGCACACCCCAAATAACTACTCTACACCAAATTTCAGCCAATTCCATAGATCCAAAGTGATGCTAGCTTCACCAACTCATTCCTGGACCATTTGGGCATTTCCAAAGGAAGTGCATCATTTCCTTGGCCAAATGGGCTTAAACTTTACAGAGTGGTAGTGCTTCCAACCCATATAACATCAAAACCCTCTCCCCTGTCCACCATTTGAGCACAACTTCCTCCCCAAGTTTGCTGCAGAAAACTTTTCCTTGAAGTAGTGATCACCACAGAACTCCCCTTGACCATTCAAAACCACCACAATGCTCAGAGATGAAAGGAGAAGACACTAGACACTCTTCGCCACGTGAAACATCACCCAGTGCACCAGTGCACGGGGTGTCCACAGCCCTGGCATGCAGCCGACGTGTTGTAGACACGCCCGAATCCACGGGACATGTCATCCACGCCCCTGCAGCTCGCCCCCGTTGTCTTCACTTTGTCAACCCGCGCCGCAAGGCTTTATCAAGCAAGCGTGTCCCTTTGCCCCTCTTTTCCTCGCCGGATTCCAGCCTGCCGCTCGCCACCAATGGGGTGTCGTCGACCCGTCCCCATCTCCATGGCCCCTTCCCCTCGTGCATATGCTCGCTCTGCTCGCTCGTGACCTCCCCCGTAGCTCCTCGAATCACCTCGAACCCGCTCAAGCTTGCCAGAACACCACCTCGCCGTGGCAGTTTCCCGTCGGCGGCATTCGGCTCGGGCATCGCCGCTAGCCTATATAAAGGCGTGCCCAGCCTTGCCGCACTACACCCGCTCACTCCACAACCTCGCAATCGACGCCATGTGCAAAGAATTGAGGCCCGGAAGCCCTTTTCCTCCTCTCCGACGAGTAGCGCTGCCGCGCAATTGCAGACACATCTAGCCCGTTGAAGTGCCCCTCCTTCCATGCCAGCACCTCCATCGTGCTCCCCTAGACCCCCTGGTGCTTCCGCAGCCTTCTCCCGAGCAGGCCGTCGCCGGAAACGACGTCGTCGTCGAGCTCGTCGGAGCCCGTGGCTCAACCGCCGCCACGACGACCCTCTTCACATCGCCCGTCAACTGTTTGAGGCGTCCCCTGTATGGGCTTGCTCGCCATGGAGTTCCCGAGCCCCCTGCACCCTCCACTTCCCCCGCCGTGCCCCTCATCGGAGCTACGCCTCCGGTGAGCTCCTACCGCCTCTGTTCTCTCTCTACCCTTCTAAACCTGACGCCCTGGCCTCACCTGCCATAGAACCAAGCACACCAAAACAATTTTCTTAAGTAAAAATTTACTCCCAAAACCCGCCTTCGACGTCACCCCCCGAGCATTTTCCAGAAATCAATTTAATTCATTTTAAATTGATTATTTTACCCAACTTTGGCCATGAATATATTTTATTCTATAATTCCAAATGAGTTGAGTCTTTTTTCCCTAGTTTTGTCTTGAGCTCCTCTTCAATTTGGCATAGCTTTTGTGCTATGTGGTTCTGTTCATTTTTTCTGAGCCAAAGATTGGTTTTATGTGACACTTTCTTTTGCCATTTTAAAATATATTTTTCAGGGCTTTGTCGGTGTTGAAGACCAGGAGTACTTTACATTCCCCTGGTGAAAGGCAAGCCACAAATCCCTTTTGCGTCTTCGTAAGACTTTGACGTGGTTTACCACTTGCTTTAACTTTCGGATAATATGATGCTTTGCTCATGATATGCTTGGATAATTTTAATGATCATGATATGCTTGTATGCATCATAACCCTAGTTGTGATTATGATCTTGCTATGTTGCATTATACTATCTTGATCATCTTGACATGACTAAGTAATCATCGAATATGCTTTGGATTATGATGTGACCGTGTACGTACCTTGGATTGTTCTACATGTATTGCTATGACTTGGACTTAGACTTTCATGTTGCACATGATACTTGATGATTGTGCATTTAGATGCATGCTTTGTGCTAAGTTGATCAGGTGCCACCGAACCGAACTTATCAGTACATCCACACTCGCCTGTATGGGAAAGCCTTGGCTCAGTCTATCAGTGGGCTCTCTTATGCGTATCACCAAGGTGGGAAGGCTATGCGCGCGCGGTTACCCTGGCCTGGTAAGCGTCGATAGTCTTGAGAGCCGGTTTGTTTATATGGGCTCGTCCCCGTTTGGGACAAGTTTTTTTGCCTCAACGGTGGCCGGTGTCTGGAGGACACGGGGCTACCCAAGGCATGACTCGTGGAGTATGTCAGGTGATATGGTTAGGGAGGCAAGCGATAGAACGACTTCGTTGGAGAAGTCCTATTCCACTCCTACGGTACAAGTTCCGAGGTTCCTGTGGGACAAGTTCCAAGGTACTGGACGGAGGAAGAACTCCATAGAGTGGGTAAAGTGCACGACCTCTGCAGAGGGTATGAATCTATTGAAATAGCCGAGTCCACGGTATTGGAAAAAGTTCGTACTAGGTCACACTATGGATCAACATGAACCCTATTTGATGATCGTGCTAAGTTGGTGGTCGTGTGACGACCCGTATGAGTTGTTGGTCATGCGATGACCCATGAAAGTTGATGGTCATGCAACGACCCGTATAAGTTGTTGGTCATGAGATGACCGGATTGGTTGGGTGGTAACTCGATGGCACCTAACCCGTTGAATGGTCGTGTGACGACCCGTGCAAGTTGATTGGTCATGAGATGACCCGGTGCTTGAGTCTGTAATGACTTCGAGGTAAGCGGCATGATCATGCGATGATCGTGACTAGTCCATGAGACCTTAAATGATGGTTGTTGTTGCACTAGTATTAATCTTGGTATTGTGCTAGATTCATCATGTTAGCATTGTTTGAACTGTTATTGCCATGCTATTGTTTTTCCTTGATGCTTTGGTTGTTGTGAGCTTGCAGGTACATTGAATGTACTGACCTGGCGTGTGATGCCATACTTGCAGGCAATGATGTGACTGCGTAGGATGACGTTCCCAGTGTTTGCGAGCTAGGAGGTGTCCCAGCCAGTGTCCCTGTGGAGTGGAGTTCGCCACCATTGCCATTTTTCCGCTGCTAAGATTTATTCCACTGCTATAGAGTTAGTCTACTGCTTGATGTAGTTCCATTGCTAGCATTAGGAGCAAGTTTCTTCTTTGCCTCGCTCCGCTAGCGTTGTAATAGACCTCTTGCACCCATCTCGTTGGTAATAGAAAGTGGTTCAGTTCTATTTCAAACAGTGACGTGTTCCAGAAGACTTGATCTCTGGGCTGGAGCATGGGGTGTTACGGTATTCTGAGCCAGGGTGACACACACTTTGATGGCCTCATGATGAAGACCGGACTAGGGGATGGCATTGTTCTCACCTCTCCAAAGGGCGATCGGCTCAGATATGTGTTGCAAATCCATTTTGCCGCATCTAACAATGTGGACGAATACGAAGCACTGGTCCATGGCGTCCGATTGGCAAAGGTGATCGACATTCGGCGGATCTTGTGTTATGGTGACTCCGATCTAGTGGTGCAGCAATGCACTGGTGTAACACCCCAAAAATCGTTTTATAGATTTTTGTGCTGTTATTCCTTCCTAGCTTTCCTTCGTGTTTTTTCCCTCTGGAGTCTGGTATATAACCAGATGAATCCAGACTATCCTCGACCTTGCAACACATTTCTTTGCCCTTTTGCAAGTCAAGATCCCTCTCCTATATAATTTTACCCTGGATATGCAAGAATATTGCCAAGCCATGGGCAATGTTCTTCATTTAAACTTATTTCCATTTTCTATCAGTTAATGGAATTAAATCAGGTAAAATACTTAGACATCTCTAAAGGTTGTGAAAACTTGTGGAGATGATCTCTGTGATCCCATTGACCTCTCCCAAAGATATTGGCTATAAATAAATAAAGGAAATTGTAGTTTCCTTTATAAAGCCAATAATCCCATTTAAGCCCATTCCTAAAGGAGCTACTATTATGGTTGCTCCATTAGTGCTCAAATAAATTGTGGAGCTCCTACTATCCAACCCATGGCCATTTCTATCAAAACATGAGGTTCCATAGTTCAAAGTTTGAGCACAGCCTCCATTTGCAAATTTAGGGCAGAATAGCACTTTGTGAAGGAAGTGTTACTTATATCTTTCCATTTCTTTCCAAACTTTTTGTGCCATCTCTCTTAGCCATATAATAATGTTGTGCCAAGTTTCAGCTATAATGGCCAAGCCAATATTCCTCAAAATTCACAAAGTTTCTGTCCAGCAGACAACTTTGTGAAGGAAGTGCAAGCTAGCCTTGCCCATTTATGCTGAGATTTTGCACAATTGCTCACCCTAGTGGATGATTAACCTCAGCCAAAACTCATGCCAAGGGGAGCAGTGTGCTAGCCACACCACAACACAAACACCTTCTGCCTAAATGGCACATTTGCAAAGGAAGTGCCATTTGGATTGGTCCATTTGAGATCCAATTTTGCGAAGGGATTAACCCTAGTGTATCATTGATGTGACCGAAGTTCCAACACTTGAACCAAGTGAGCCTCCCCCATACCAGCACAAGCACTTGCTTGATGGAACAAGGACATGTCACTTCAAGTCACTCCATGCCATTAGTGTCAGACAACCTAGGTTCTGTCATCTCCTGATGCATCATCTCAAACAATGGACATGCTATCTGGTCAACTGAATGCCCAGGACACGCGATAGTCGTGGTGACCACGGCCATGTCATGCTCCCAAAGTGCTCTGCACACTGTTTGTGCTGTCAGCTCACCTCCCCCGCCAACTTTCGCTCGTCCTTGCACGTCCACCATGCTCCCCACTCCAAGCAGGTCCCGATCAACCCCGCCACCTCTTTCCCTTATCCCCTGGAGGACGTGCCGACCTCCGATGCTCCGCCGGATGGCTGCTACGTCGCCATGAATCTGGAGGCTTCGAGGTCCAGGCCCCGCCCCTCCCTATGGCATATAAGAGAAGCCAAGCTTGCCTTGACCAGCAGCCGCAACACCCTAATCCCCCCTCGAGCCCACTGTCTCCCCTGCCCTCGCCCCCTGGACGAGTCGCTCCCGGCCATCGCGCCCCGCCCGTGGGGACCCGTCGCCACCAAACGCCCCGCTCCCAGCCCCCGACCCCGGCCACCCCAGGTAATTGCGCCCCACCGTCGCTCTCACCTTTCACCGAGGAACCGCCGCCGGCCGAGACTCCTGGAGCCATTCACGGCTGTCGCGCCATGGCCAATGAGGGTGACTCAGTCGGCCACCCCGCGCGGCCCGGAGACCACCGGCTGGCGTGCCTCGGCCAGCCGCGCCCGAAAGGCACGCCGACGAGCCCTCCCGCGTCGGCAATCGACGATGAGCGCCGGCCCGGCCCCTCCCTGCTCTATCTCCGGTGAAAGGAGAAGAAGGATATGGGAGGAAGGAGAGAGATGGGGCGGGCCCCACCTATAAGTGGCTGCCAACCCGGGCCCGCGCAGTTAGTGGAGACGTATTCGTGAAGTGCGTTTTTGATTTGGGGAAGCGCCTTCCGGAGTCACCTCAGCTGGAATACATTTTCCTTATGGAGAAAGCGTTAACTTGGGAATACGCTTGCAGACCAGCCCGACGCTGAAACGGTTAAGCTGCGGACATTCACCCGTTAAGAGCAGGAATGGACAGTGTTGTTTATTTTTTGCTTAAAGAATGAACGGCCGTAACTTCACGACCGTAACTCCGATCGAGGTGATTCAAACGCACACGTTCATATTTTTTCGATCCCATTCCGTTGGTCTCACTTTCATGATGTTGTAGCATTGTGAAAATGACCATTTTTCCCTTTCTCTATTCTAGTCCTTTCCAGCGAGGTGCTATTCCGGAGAATCTTTCCTCGAGACCATCGCACGGCTGCCCGACACATTCACGGACCCCCTAGGCAAGAAAGCCATCTGATATAAGCTCTAAAGCATTGCTCTGTTTTATTCTTGTGTATTTTTAATTGTGATCACGGCATGCTTGAATTATTGAATTAATGAACCATGCTAAGTTAATCTTGATGTTCATCTTTAATGTTATCGCAGTAATGACTTGCATATAGGATGGAGATAGGTTGTTATTGTTATGATTATGCTTCATGTTTAATTTCGTCATGGATATCTTTGTCAATGCAATGTTAATAAATGGAAGTTAACAACGACAAGCTCCTCCATCGGCTGGATCGAGTCATAGTGCCACTGAACTGAACATACCAGTGCAGCCACATTTGCCTGTATGGGAAGACCTTCATGTGCTCTGCCGGGATGCTCTTTTATCGGTATCACAAAAAGAGGGGAGGTTATGCGCGCGCTACTCTGATCAGGTAGGTGGCGATAATCTTGAGAGATGGTTTGGTTATTCAGCTCAGTCCCCGTTTGGGACAATGTTGTTTGCCACGCGGTGGCTGTTTACCACGACGGTGGTTGGTGTCTGGAGGACAGGGGGCTACCCAGGGCATGACTCACGGAGTATGTCAGGTGATACGATAAAGGGTGCATACGGTAGAGAGGTATCGTTGGAGAAGTCCTAGTCCACTCCTAAGGGAAGAGTTCCGAGGTTCCTGTGGGACAAGTTCCATGGTACTGGATGAAGGAAGAACTCCATAGTGTGGGTGAAGTGCGGAAACTCTATAGAGTCAAAATCTATTCGAATAGCCGCGTCCTCGGTCATGGACATTTCATACTAGGTCACACTAGTTGGTCTTTGTCGAGTATGGAGGATTGAACCATATAATGATATGTTGATCATGAGCATCGAGATGAGGCTACCTTGGTTTGCATAATTGAGTATGGGATCCGTTATGTGAACATGTGGCTTGGTCTTGGCCTAATCATGCTCATAAGTAATGCTCGTCAGACTTGTAGTACAGATGCGTGGACATGAGAAGATGTTTGGAATATGAGATTTTAGCCATGCGATGGCTACGTGATTTTAGCCATGCGATGGCTACGTGAGTTTTAGCCGTGGTACGGCTACGAGTTGTTAGCTATGTGATGGCTATGTGGTATTGGCTGTGGTATGGCCACAAGATATCAGCCAATAGATGGCTATGTTAAGATGATCGGGTGATGGTAAGGTGGGAACTTGGTTGGATCGTAAGAATAACTTATATATGGACTATCTTCTTAACATGTTTTACATCCAGTATGTAGTTTACCATTGATCTTGCTAAGTAGATTTCCATGATAACTAATATTGATCGAATAAATACTGCATGCTTGAATGCCATGGATTTCTTTGCTTGGTCTATATGTTACCTGGTTTGCTTGTTTGCGAGTACATTCAAACGTACTCACCTGGCTTTGTCCCTGGCTATTTGCGTAGCTAGATCTACATGATTACCTAAGGATCCGTCTTCCCCTAGACGAAGTCGGAGCATTCGCGAGCTAGAAGAGTAACCCAGTCAGGTCCCTGTGGATTGGAGCCGCTCCAAGTCCGTGCTGTCCTAGATAGTTTATATTCCGCTGCCCCCATCTGTAAGGAAACATTTATGGTTATGTATATTGATTCAAGCCACATTGGCTTATGAATCCTTTTATAGTTGTACCTATGTTCGTAATACATGTTGTAAGCGCGCACACCAGACTGATTCCTTACTGGTGTGTGGGCGACGTTCGTCTGTGTAGAGTGGTATTCAGGTGGAGCGTCACGACTGGAACCTAGGATGCAAATGATGCAAACATGGAAAGCTACAGATTCTTAGTGCAACAATTTTGTGGTTTCTTCGAGGGGTGTGAATTCCATCATGTCCCCCGAGCTAAAAATGATGCAGAAGATACATTGTCCAAGCAGGGATCCACGAGAAAGTCCATACCAATAGGAATATCTTTGGAGCACATCCAAAAGCCATCCATCAAGCCTTCCCCAGAATAAGAATCCATCTTCATCTCGGCGGACCTAAGGATGGAAGAAATTGAAGCAGCAAAAGCAACAAAGAAGCCGATTCTGGCGGAGAACTCGGCCACACTAGGGGTTGCCGATTGCACACCAAGGGCTGCTGTCGTCAGCTCAGGGACTGATGCGGTTATGCAAGATGTAGTCCACTCCA
Organism: Bromus sterilis; assembly: GCA_950022295.1. NCBI lineage: Eukaryota > Viridiplantae > Streptophyta > Magnoliopsida > Poales > Poaceae > Bromus > Bromus sterilis. Next base: position 285,847,733 of record OX465596.1, read on the forward strand.
CCTCCTCCGACCTGCCAGCAGTCGAAGCCGAAGCACTAGTACCAGTGGTTCCAGCTGTGCTAGTAGTTGTAACCGCGCCTTCATGGGCGGAGCCGTTCCGTTATTTCTTGGTTGATGGCATTCTCCCCCAAGATGAAGTAGAATCTCGGCAAATCCAGCGTCGATATGGTGCATACACAATCATCAACACTGAGCTAGTGCATCGTAGTGCGACTGGAGTTCTCCAGCACTGCATTGAAGAGGACAATGGGCTGCAGTTGCTGCGAGATATTCACCAGGGTGAGTGTTGTCACCATGGATCAGCTACAACAATAGTCGCCAAGGCATTTCGCCACGGTTTCTACTGGCCGACTGCGAAAGCTGCGGAAGAAAACTTAGTCAAGCTTTTCAATGGCTGCCAGAGATTCAAAGCCAATAGTCACCAACAAGCCACATCACTCAAAACTATCCCGATCACATGGAACTTTGCAGTTTGGGGACTGGACATGGTCAGACTATTCAAGACAGCCAGAGGTGGCATGACACATTTACTAGTGGCAGTGGACAAGTTCACCAAGTGGATCGAGGCAAGGCCGATCAAGAAACTAGATGGACTGACTGTAGTCAAGTTCATAGCAGATATTGCAAGCAGATATGGACTACCACACAACATCATCACTGACAATGGCACAAACTTTGTAAAAGGGGCATTAGCCCCTATACATCCAAGCAGGGCAGTCGGCTGGACGTGGCATCCATAGCTCACCCATAGTCAAATGGTCAAGCAGAGCGAGAAAATGGCCTCATTTCATCAGGCATCAAGCCCTGATTGGTCGAACCACTTCTGCGAGCATTAGGAGCATGGATTGATGAGCTTCCAGTCGTGCTTTGGAGCTTGCGCACCACAACAAACTGTTCAACTGGATTCACTGCCTTCTTCCTTGTATATGGCGCAGAGGCTCATTCCCTCTGATATTCAGTTCGACTAACCTCACCATGCCATGTACACGGAGGCAGAAGCCAAGGAAGCTTGAGAGAACAACGTTGATCTAAAAGAAGAGGCATGCCTACTGGCCTTTTCCAGGTCAGCAATATACCAACAGAAGCTGCGCCACTACCACAACAAGAAGATCCGCCTCCTAGCTTTTCGTGAGGGTGACTTGGTGCTCCGCCGAATCCAAAAGTTGGCGGGCCAACACAAGTTGTCCTCCCCTTGGGAAGGTTCATTCATTGTTAGTCGAGCACTCAAGAACAATGCATAGTACCTCATCGACTGCACCAAGCCGACCAGATACACGGACACCTCAGGAACCGAAACGGAGTGGCCCTGGAACGCCGAGTTGTTATGCCTGTTTTACAGTTGAGTGGTACTATTATATCTTTATCTTGCAGTATTATCAATGAAATCACAAAGCATCCATGAGACTGCATTCAGTTGATGCTAAGAGCAAAAATATGTTGCATTCAACATTCATGTCTAGTCCTAAGGTCGGTAAAAGCGGACCCAGGGATTGATCGGCTACCCCAGGTGGGTGTACCTTGGAAAAATTAAACAAGCGGTGGCTTTGTTTGTATGACATCTCGAACCGAATGCAGACCGCAGTTCGGCTGTAATGTCGGGGGATTGTGGCCGATCAGAACTATCAATCAGAAAGTTTTCATTCTAAGGTATATCCAAGTTGGGACTGGCCGAGAGCAGACGCAACTGAGTGCGACCAGGCCGGCTGGCCAACAGTCGGCAAGTAGCAATCGGCACGTTCGCACATCCTTGCCTTTGCATCAAGAGCTCTTAAGAGTCTAGAAGTACTTGTCCAATTCCTTCAAGGTCTATACTCTGATCCAACTATAGACCGCAGGTCGGCTGTAGGGTTGGCAGGAATATTTTACCAAGGAAGAAAAAAGGCAAAGAAAAAGGCAATCGGCTTGAAAACACGAAGGAAAGAGTGCATCCATATAAACAAACACCATTTCACAAGGAAAGTTGGCCCAGTGGCCAAATGTTAATTATTACATAAAAGTCAGCCCCAACGGGTGCACTTAGAGTTTGACCAAAATTTTGCAAAGATAAACAGGAAATGATATTGCGCGAGTCAAGCAGCCAGAGCATCTGGAGCACCGGAGGGTGGAACGGTCACCTCTGGTGCAGGAGCAGTCAGAGCATCGGTCCCGGCATCCTCTAGAGCATAAGTAGCGGTGTCCTTAGGCTAAGGAGCAATCGGAGGATCCTGTGCAGGACTCTCCAACTGCTCACTTGATGAACCTTCACCTTCAGAAGTGCAAGCATATTTCCCGGAAGTTGACGTAGAAGACCGCCAACGAGCGAGGGTAGCTTGAGTCCCATCATCACTGATGTTGTAGAGAAGTTCACTCAGCAAAGGCGCTGGTATTGGTGTACCATCATCCTCATGATATGGAGTATACTCAAGTGGGTTGATGGCGCTGTCGAGCTCTTCAGCCTGCCGACAGATTCGCGCCCAGACTGCGCCAACATCTCCATTTGATCCGGCACACAAAGCACCTAGCAAGTTCATATCCAAGTTGGGATACCAACTTACCAAAATAATGAAGGAAGCTTGTATCCCAGCTCGGACAGCAGAATCGAGAAAAAGCGTAACTTGCCGGGGCGCGACCTTCAGGTTGCGAGCTACTTCTTCAGTGGTTTCACCGGCAGTCGGTGGCACTCTATTCAGCCAGAGCATCTCATTAAGCTTCTGCATGCCAGTATTGAAAGAACAGAGAGCACCCTTCACCAGAGGAAAGCGTGCGTCAAGAGCGGCAACTAGATCCTCTGGGCCCCAAGATACGACGACATCAACAACCTCCACGCCTCGGTCTTGCCTACTCTCAGGTACAGCTTGAGAAGCGGCATTTTGGGAGTTGGGCCAGGCACCTGGTGCACGTAGACCAATTGGAGAGGATTAGATCGGAAGGCAAGAAAGTCAGATCGGAATGCAAGAAATTAGCAAAAGGGGAGAACTCACCAGCAAGAGTAGCATCAACCTTCTGTAAACTGGCAAGTGCCAGCTCAGTCTACCCCTTCATAGGTCGTAGCTCCCTCTGATAGTTTTCAGTCAGCTCCTCAGCTTGCTTCACCGCGACATCCCTCTCTCTACAGCGAGCCCTCCAGTTCGGGCGTCCAATAGCTTCTACAGTTCGCTGGCGTGGGCAATGGATTGACTCGAGAGATCATTTGTCAGTTTCTTTGTCTTATCCTGGAGCTCCTTCTCAACAACAAGGAGTCGGTCACGTTATTTTTTAGCGTCGCCAAGCTGGGCAGTTTTTTCCCCGAGCTAGTTTTCTAGCTCGGCCACCCTCTTCTGGGTTGTCTACAGTTCGGGCAGATGGGCTGTAGCGACTAAGGACTGAACATGACAAAGTCAGATTCACAAGACTGGCAGCAATCGGAAGCAAGCAAGCAAGGCAGTCGGATCAAGAGCAATCATCGAGGTTTTTTACCTGTCAGTTCCTTGATCTTGGCAGCCTGGGCATCAGATCTTTTCTTCAGGGCAACAAGGGTTTTTTTGTTGCGCTGAATAAGCGGCCAGTAGCTCCTCAAAGTCACGATGTCGCCTCTGTCATACGACCTGAAAAATGGCGCAGTTATTACAAGAAGGCTAAGATGAAATAAGTAAAGATCCGAGATGATTGCACGTAATCGTCCTGAATCTCGGTGACTACACCCAATGGGTATGCTAGCGCCCCCCACAAGATAGATAACTTACCACCATGGAATGCTCGGAAGCAAGGACATCAGAAAGTGCCCCTTTGGAAAAATGTTGGATGCGCTCAGCTAGGCCAGTCAGGCGGCGCTGAGTTGTGGTAGGAACCTGATCTAGGGATCCAGCTGGTGGAGCAGGGTCGGAGTCGGGGGTCAGTGCAGGATTGGGATTCCCAATATATGCAAGGTAAAATTGTGCGGCCCGCGAGTTCTTGCGGACTAGAGCAGTCGGTTTGGCTATGAAAGTGTTGGACGACTGAGGAGCAATAGTACCAACTTGACCAGTGGTCGTAGGCGCACTCGGAGGGGTGGCCTGTGGGGCCACATGAGTAGCAACAGTCAGAACAGTGGTGGCGGTGACAGCGACCTCCGATCTACCTACAGGAGGTATATCTTTGTCAGCAGTGGCCTGAGCCGGAGAGGCCCTGGGCAGATCAACACTGGGATCATTCAAGTCGATGATTGGCACATCAGAGCGCACGATCCCGGACTAATCAATCACGATGCGGTCAGCAGCTGTGAAGGTCGCAGCTGGAACGGCCAACTCTGTAAGGCCCGATATGCGGTATTGTTCCAGAACTAGATGTTTCCATCCAGATCCGGGTACGAAGCACATATTGGTCCCACCGCGACATATGAAAAAGCCATATGCCCCGGATTTCCAACATGATATGACAACATTACAGCTACAAGGATACAACATCTCATACAATCGGCATACAACTGCCTTAATACATTACATCAGCAGAAGATACATGTCTGACTACAGACCGCAATCAAATTCCTAGCGGCAAAGGTAAAACACACCATTCCCGTAACCACACGAGTCCAGGCTCTCCGCTGGGATCCGCCTAACTAGTCGTCGTCGAGGCTCCATGAAGGCGTACAGAAGAAGGGTCGAGGTGGTAATCAACTGCTGCGGCCGATCAGGCAAAACATAAAAGGGAAAAGAAAAGCGAGGGGTGAGAATATATCAAAAGTCTTGTAACTAACTTCTCACGGGTAAGATGGGGGTAGTGGTGAGGTTGCAGTCGCACCAGCAATATATGAGTGGCTAACGGTCTATTTAGAGTAAGATGAGAACCAAGCATTCGATGAGGAATCGCCTCCAACAAGTCTTGCTATCAACTACTTATGCAATCATAACACCTATCCTATCCTTGTCCTCCTCTTCGCATCCTGACGAAGAAGAAGCAGTCAAGGCACACACACGTTGATCAAGTTATTATGATTATCTCAGTTGTTGTTGTCTATGAACAAGGAGTAGGTCTCAAGTCGCCCATAACCATGGACACGACTTCTCGAAAAGATTTAACCCTGCAGGGGTGTACCAGCTGCCCATTACAAGGCTCCGCACGCACGCCCATCTCTCTCAGTTGCTACCCATCACATGCAACCATTTTATGATTTAGTTCCAAGAGATCCGAAACGACAGGTTCCTCTAGCTAACAACGAACAAATCTGGGTGGCCCCCGGGGAGTCGACACCCAATCCAAAAACTGGCCACGCTCTCGGATCGGACTCTTCCGTCTGGCCAAGGTTGAGGTAACTGATCCCCTCACATGTGGGCAGCCCTCTAGCTCACTAGTGTGTACCAACAGAGAAACCATGTCTCCGCTGGCCCGGGTTGTTTTAAAGGATATCTGCTAGGAGCGACCCAACATACATATATGCATGGTTTCAAATGGTAAATCAGATTGGGCCACCTCTAGAAATGTTTGAAGCTAGATAGGTAAGAAAAGGGGACCCCATAAAATCCCACACGCATTTAGGCACGCTCAGTCTTAAAACCAATACCCGAAACTCGGATCCTAGGTGACTCGAATGGAACAAAGCGTCAGGGCGGGATAGCCTAGACCTTGCACCCTTCGCCGAATATAGTCAACATTTATAATAATCATATCATCCACAATAAATATAATAATGTGATAGACCAATCCAAGGAGTAACAGGATAACAGTTGATAACATCCTAGCATGCATACTAAGAAGTGGCTGAGCAGCGAGCAATAGTAACAATGCCGAACAAGGTTTGCTGGGATGTGGAGGACATGGTTGTTTGGGTTTATTTGAGAGGCATGAATATAAGGTGGTAGGATCAAGCAATCGTTCTATCTTACACCTAGGCGCGAGTGAGATGAAAGTTATAAGCATGATATATGCTCCCCCTTACCTAAAGAGAAGACGAAGTCGAAGGTGAAGTCGATCGCAAGCTCGCATCATCTCCGAGAGGTACCCGCGGAAGCACACAAGAAGGATGTTGGGGAACGGGGCAGAAAACAATAATTTTTCATGACCTACGTGTCCCGAACCCAAGACCTATGCTATGGCGATGCAAGTAACGGAGGGAATTGGTCACATACCAGTATGTAGTCCGTTAAGCGGGAAATGTTCCCGCGTGAACGTGGTTGATGTAGTCGTACCGGCAATCCCCGATGCCGCGCATATCCACGATGACTCCTAAGGCCATCTAGTCCTCGAAGACCGATGACGGGATTACATCCCAGTCGGAACGTTGTCGATGAAGACGTTGCGACACGGCCTCAACGATGAAGGAGCACCACAAGTGTAGCGCCTCGCAGGATTACACGCATACGGTGTACCCGACGTTCCCTCTGGGCTCCGAACCAAAAGAGCATCAGAAAGAAGATGGATTCGGATCCTGATTCCAGCAGCACGACGGCGTGCGTATGGTGGAGAAACCCCAACCAAGTGTAGACTCCAAACAAGGGGAGTCCACTTGAGGAGGGAGAAAGAGAGAGAAGAGAGATCTGAGAAACTTGTCTCAAATCAAATTGTGTGTAGAAAAAAGGCACCCCCACCCCTCCTTATATAGGCCAAGGAGGGGTGCCACCCTCCCTCCCATTCCCATGTGGGACTAAACCCTAGGGAGGGGGGGGGGGTTTGGTGCGTCTAGGGGAGGTGGGCTCCCTCCCTTGGCGCCTTGGCCCAAGGGGGAGCTCCCTCCTTCCCCTAATGGTCCTCTTTAGGCCCATATGCCTTTTAATTCATTTTAATTATATTTAATCATATTTTAATATTTAATTCTGTTAATTAAATAATAAAACATATTTAAACATTATTTTGAACCTTTCAAAATATCCTGAACAACTTCCGGTATCTCCCGGAACAATTCCGGTGTTCTCTCTTATTTCACCGATGATCCCGAATCAATCCTTATTGCGTCGAATACCCTTAAGCGTGACACCCTACGGTTCGGGAAACAACAGACATGATCAGACACTCTCTGACCAAAGACCATCATGTGGGATCTGGTTACAATCCTTGATGAGCCCCTGCGCTTCCATCGAATTAACTTCATCGTTTGAACCGTTAACGTTGAGTCCTGATCCCTTTGTCATACAGTACTTTGTTTGTCCGAGGTTTGATCGTAGGTATCCAAAATACCTAGTTCATTCTCATTCCCGACAAACATGTTTACTCGTTCCCGTGATATTACAACCCCGTGACCAAGTCACATGATTGCGCAATCTTTATGATGTAATATCATCGAGTGGGCCCAGAGTACCTATCCGTCACTCGGATGGACAAATCCCGTTTGATCTATTTGCATACTCATCAACATATCTACTTCGGAATACCCAAGATACACCTTTATGGTTACCATGTTTTAGTGTAACGGTTAATGCACCCAAAGCATCTTGGTAGATAACAATTATGTATGATCATCACGGTCTTAAGGATCGGGTCACTACGTTTATAGTTATCGCAATGTTGAACTATGTAACTGGATCACATTGCAACACTTCTAGTGGGTGTGTGTCCATCATGTCATTCTCCCAATGACATGACCCCATTGTAAATATACTGTTCACATCTCATGATCAGGAAACTTTGATCATCAATTTCCCAATGGACTAGTTTACTAGAGTTAACTAGGGACCTGGTTATTTGTATACCACACGTGTATTAATGTTTCCGCTTAATACAGTTATAGCACAGTATGAAACTTATTATGAACTAATGGAATACGCCAATAAACATATTTTATTTGCCTCTAGGGCACATTCCCAGCAGTCTCCCACTTGCACTAGAGTACAAATAATCTAGTTGCATTTTTCTGTGGATCATAACTCCATATCATGTATATGGTTATAGATCATGCTTTCTTGTGGAAAAGGTTGTATCAACGGTCTGGGTACCATTTAGATCCGTATGTCTTTTGCAAATCATTAATGTCACCTAGTTTGACATTACTTCATTATCTATTATAATGATGAGGTATATATATATTCGGCGGTAGAGTGAGACTTCGTTTGTTTGTGTTTCAACAATGACATCCGGTGGGTCACGTGGACTTTCCCATAGTCATGCACACTGAAACTCACTCAGTCAGAAGTCGAACTTCGTAAGCCAGAATATAACTCTTGCCACTTCTAAAGTAGCCATATCATTGTAGATTTAATCCTTAGTGCATTGTATGCAACTTTGATGTCTAATCATGTTTCTTTCAACTTAGGCATTTATTAGTATGATATCTCAATTTTCCAGGTTAGTGTCAGAACTTGAACCAACATAACATTTATGGTCAAGTCCACTATCCTTTACAAATTAGAGATGTATCCTCAGTTATCCCCAGATACTGAAGGATAAAATTAACTCTTTCTTCAATGGTTTACTCATAAATCATATCACAACATGTTCTTCTTACTAAGAACTTGGGTCACATTACGTCGAGTAGAAAACTTTGGTTTCTATATGAAAGAACCTATGACAGAGGCATAGAGGATGTAGCACATCCATTTCTTTCATTTAACCATCATTTAACCATTGTTCTTGTACTGAGATTAACTCGATACTTCTCTTGGATATACAAGTAAGAACTACCTTCTTGACTTGTCCCATTCTGAACTTCTTCAGAATCTTATCCAGGAAAGTATTCCGACTCAATGATATTAAACGCATTAATCTATCTTAATAGATTTTCAATTCTTAACTTCATTCATGAAAGATTTTCAATAATCATTAATACCAACTACATCATTCACCATATGTTATATATGAGAATGTTGTCGCGCTCCCACTCAAATATGTCAGCCACATATAAGACTAGGATAACATCCACATAGCTCCCACTCAAATATGTCACCCACATATTAAGTTCAGGATAATAATCCCATAGCTCCCACTCAAAATATGTCGTCCACATATTAGGTTTAGGATACTATTCAGCTCCCACTCAGTTTCATGCAAATGCATGTTTCCTCGATATTTTGTCTAAGTCCAAAATCCTTTGATCATCCATCAAATCGAGAATTCCGGTTACGAGACACTAGCATCCATATGTTTTCCAAAACCTTCTCGTTGTACCAATTACAACCCTTCTTCAAATGCAGGATTTGAGGAAATCACGGTATTGATAACAATTTGGATCAATCATAGTGATAATCCTATTGACTCAAGCATCGCTACTATTGTAGTCAACCTTTTGGATTTGTCAGAAACATCCTTCATGACAAATCGATCTTGATGTCTTCCTTTTATGTTCACATTTATTCCTTATAACCTTGAAGTTATTGAGAATATCAAGTAACCTCTGTACTCGATCAGATTCATGTAATCTTAAATGTAACTCAATATAGGATTCCATGACTCATAGTCATTTCTCGTACTTAGGTCCACCATCGCTTCTTCGTAGTTCGTAGGTATGTCTTGTTCCATTAACTTGACAAGTGAATCATGAATATTACTTTGCACAAGGGCAAATATATATTCTTGAATCCTAATTTGTTCAGTAAAAGTTTCAACCGAAACACCATGATCGTTATCATCATTTTCTCCTCTAATTGTATAGCTTTGGTTTCAGAACACATTCCGTTGCGCTACTCTAACATCTGGAGGCAAAGTCAATTACCTTGTTTGAACTTTCACCTTCTTCGATTAACACATTCATCAAGAACACTTCTTGACAAACACCAAACTTAGCAACCCAAGTTTTGCTCTTTGGTCCTAGTTGTGGAAGATGCATCCATAGTTGACTAAGGATACACTACAAAGATAATTTACCACATAAATTATTTTCCTAGAAACCATGACACACCCTAACTTATATAGTGTTGGTTTCCACGAACTCATATGGTTCCCTATACTGAAGTGAGTGTTTTCTTATTAAATTAATAACTCTAAACAATAATAATGTAACTCGGTAAGAGATAACTTATACCATACACTATCCAATAGAGTATGATTATAATGTTCAGCCACATCAACAATATTGAAGTGTTCCAAGCATTGTAATTTGTGGAACGACTTTCACACAAGTCCGTATGCCGAAGGCTAACTCAAAACATTTGTCTCTTTGATCAAATCGTAGAGACTTGTTTTTCTCATTAATTTAGTACCCGTCTTCATTCTGAAATCCCTTTGATCACATCAAACTATCCCAGACTCATGTTTCATTAGTGAATACACATATTCATCTAAGTCCATATCTGAAGTTTACGAAATAATGAAATTCACTACATGCTGAAATATGATACATCACTATGTATGATATGCAATAGTCATCGCAAACTCTGTTTTACCAGAATGCGAGGTTTTATTCATCTCACCCAAAGAGGCATGGTTTGCATGTGTCAAGAGATCAAGTATCTCAAGACTTCATCAAACCAATCATGACTTAAACGGTAGTGTCATTACTAAGTTTGTATAATTCTTGGCATTACAATATTTCTTATAAATGATCAAACTACTACCATCAATATAAGAATAACTCATTCATAACCGTAATGTGACCATAAAAGATATCATTCATAAAAGGAGAACAACTGACTTGTTTCTCACTAATATGAATAATTGTCTTCGCGAGATGCAACACACACTAATAAGGTTCACACTCAAACGATCATAAATTTATTCATATACTAATCAAATGATAGATGTAGAGGGAGAGTGTTGTCGACCATCAACTATCTTGATTACCGTCAGCACACATTGTCACCTTATCCCTTCCAAGCCACTCTTTAAGCAGTGAGTTCAAGCATCGAATACTTAATCAACCACAATCAGTGTTTTGTGGGGAAAGACATTTATAACCCGTGTATCAAATATACTTTCTCCGTCAATGACTATTCCTGCATTGGTTCTACCTTTAAAGTTCACAACTTTAACCATGACATCATGACAGGTGAACGATTCTCCTTCATGACATAGTCTAGACGTGGTCTTTGTAGCTGGGAGGAAGCGGATGCAACTCCCCAGTTATCGCAAAGTAACCAGTCATTCTGTAGTCCAAGTTGTACACAAGGTGTTCATGTATCTTATACATTTTCCAAGTGACTTTCTCAGCAGGTTGTTACTTCCACCATGGTTGAAAGAAACCCCGTCCATATACTCATATTCCATTACTCTGATTTGTGACTTAGTGCTTTTAAGATCACCTAGAACGTCATACGTGTTGGTGTCTTAATCATGCATTCACAATTCATATTCCATAGAATGAAGTATGGTGTATCGGACAGTCATTAAATAAGAGACGATGAATACGATACTCATCATCATCTTCCTCAATTACGGAGTTATCCGGTGTATCTCCTAGCAGTTCTCGTATTATGTTTTAACAAGTCATTAGTAATGAGTATGTCTATAACGATGTTGGTACACATCAATGAAGTAAGACCCATCTTCCTTAAGTTCTACATCACACTAAAGAGCCATGGTTATAAACATTGGTTATGACATTATCTACAATGATATTTGCTAAGACATGAAGATTAAGTTCATAATAGGAGTTCATGTTTTAAGCAATTCTAGAACTCCCACTCATACAAACATCCCTCATAGTTTATTCTAAGTGATTACACAATCCTTGAGAACTATACCTCCCCCGTGTGACACGACCATTAGTATATTCTCAAGGTAGGCCATCATGCCAATCACATCATCCATGTGACTCATGCTCGATCTTTCGATCACTGTGTCCCGAGGCCATATATGCATATGCCAGGCCCGCCACAATAACCTTAGTGATTATATGCCACGTATGCAAGGCCATGTTTCTAGACATGCTAGGCTTGCTCCACCCATCTCATTTGAACGCTAATATGTTTGACACCCGTGTGACACGCGATGCCTCCATAATGGAGATCTTTCCAGATGTTGCTTCACTAAGGAAGGACACTTTGTTGGATTAGTGAGGGATCATCCTATAATGCTACCGTCGTATATCTAATACAAGCAAAATAGGATGCTATAGTATAAATCATACTAACTATGATGCCCCCCTGCAAATTAAAGTTTAGACGCCTCTATTTTATCTTTTGCAAGTTTTACGTGGCTGATAGGGCTTTCGAGATAGAACCGTTTCTATGCCTACGAACATACAACCACAACATCAATCCCGCAATTGTCTCTATTACACCCCTGTCGGGGCCCTCCGTTGCAAACGTCTTCACATCGCTAATGTTAGAGAGACAGACACCCCCCAGCCACTTATATGGTACAAGCCATATGTCAAGTGTGGAACCAGTCTCGCGTAAACGCGTAAGGTCGGTCGGGGCCGCTTCATCAGGACATTGCCGCAATGCTAAATGAGTACACGTGAGAGGGTAACAATTGGAGAATTGATGCCCACATACTAGATGTGTTCTATCCGTACAATACATCTACGCATAGCCTTGCTCTGATACCATTGTTGGGGAACGGGGCAGAAAACAATAATTTTTCATGACCTACGCATCCCGAACCCAAGACCTATGCTATGGAGATGCAAGTAACGGAGGGAATTGGTCACATACCAGTATGTAGTCCGTTAAGCGGGAAACGTTCGCGCGTGAACGTGGTTGATGTAGTCGTACCGGCAATACCCGATGCCGCGCAGATCGACGATGACTCCTGAGGCCACCCGGTCCTTGAAGACCGATGACGGGATTACGTCCCCGTCGAAACGTTGTGGGTGAAGACGTCGCGACACAACCTCAATGATGAAGGAGCACCACAAGTGTAGCTCCTCGCGGGATTACACGCATACGGTGTACCCGACGTTCCCTCCGGGCTCCGAACCAGAAGAGCAGCGGAAAGAAGATGGATTCAGATCCCGATTCCAGCAGCACGACGACGTGTGTATGGTGGAGAAACCCCAACCAAGTGTAGACTTTAAACAAGGGGAGTCCACTCGAGGAGGGAGAAAGAGAGAGAAGAGAGATCTGAGAAACTTGTCTCAAATCAAATTGTGAGTGGAAAAAAGGCACCCCACCCCTCCTTATATAGGCCAAGGAGGGGTGCCACCCTCCCTCCCCTTCCCATGTGGGACTAAACCCTAGGGAAGGGGGGTTTGGTGCGGCTAGGGGAGGTGGGCTCCCTCCCTTGGCGCCTTGGCCCAAGGGGGAGCTCCCTCCTTCCCCTAATGTGCCTCTTTAGGCCCATATGCCTTTTAATTCATTTTAATTATATTTAATCATATTTTAATATTTAATTCTGTTAATTAAATAATAAAACATATTTAAACATTATTAAACATTATTTTGAACCTTTCAAAATATCCTGAACAACTTCCGGTATCTCCCGGAACAATTCCGGTGTTCTCTCTTATTTCACCGATGATCCCGAATCAATCCTTATTGCGTCGAATACCCTTAAGCGTGACACCCTACGGTTCGGGAAACAGCAGACATGATCAGACACTCTCTTTCCAATGACCATCATGTGGGATCTGGTTACAATCCTTGATGAGCCCCTGCGCTTCCATCGAATTAACTTCAGCATTTGAACCGTTAACGTTGAGTCCTATACATTATTTATCTAAGCCTCTGGAACTTAGACACCTTGCGTACAATATACTATGATACTACTACATCCTCACTAAGTAAGACCACAGGCGGTCTCACTCATCTCCATCTCCATAGTAGTCCTCATAAAAGTTACCCGCGTATCCCGGTAGCTGAAGGTGACCATCGGAAAACACGGAGGCCTGTGGACCCTGATATCCATTTGGGCGAGGATGGGGCCTAGGTACAGTGTAGGGTGGAAGAAAAGGACCACGGGGTGGAAAAATGCCTCCAATCTCGGGCCAAGCAACTCGAGAAGGCATCTGAGTCCTCACAGGGTAGATAGCATCATACTCAACTGATCCAACGCTCACGAAGGGTGCCAAAAGGGTCAGTGCTCGATACAGACGAACACGGGTGGCGTGAAGCTCAAAACGGAGAGCGCGTGCATCACGATCTCGATCACTAGCAAACCTAGCAGTCATCTGAAGTGTTGGATCTTCTGCAGAGTGATCTGAGTAGAGTCCGGTGTAATATCCCTCTTCTCCTGGAAGTGCAGCAGGGATATAGCGGAAAGAGGTCTCTCTCAGCATAGTGTGCTCCTCTCTCAGCAGGGTAATACATGAGTATGCAGCATCCTGCACAGCCATGTTCTCGGTCATGCCAATGCCATGTCCAAAGTGGATAGGCTGAGTGACTCCAACGTGGTGCGGGTAGATCCTGACAATGCAGTGGAACTGGGTCTGGTTGAAGTGAAGGAAATGCTCCTCAACGGTGTACTCAGGATACCATCGATATCCCACATAGGACATCATCTCGAGCAACGTGGCGGGATGGCCACGCACACCGAGGCACCTGGTCAAACAAACAATCTGCCGAGGGGGAAGATCAGCCATCTGAAACAGAAAGAAGGAGTTTGCAAATGCATCAAATTATGAGATAAACCTGGAATGACTGGGACAGCATAACGGCTGTAATTGCAAGAAAAAGACAATTTCTTACAACATGGAAACAACACTTACATACGATGTAAGAAATCAGGAAGCATAACCACTCTAACAAACCGATCACAACTTTCCTACGGCTACAAGGAAGCAAACAACGAGATGTTCTAATCAGACAGAGGAGAGCCTAGTCCTATCTTCCCGTAGAATAAGATGAGGGTGACTCAGAACTCAGAACGAAGGGGGTAAGGAGAAAAAAGAATCCTTACGTTGTTCCCTTATATACCAAGAGTAACTATATAACTATAGAAGGCTAGACTCGACTTCGGCCAAGGCTGCTAGTCCTACAGTCAGTCCTGCTCTGATACCAAGTCTGTCGGGACCCGGGGTTAGCGTATGCAAGTCCAATTAAGACATAGTCATATGGAGAGCCGAGAACCGTACCCACTTGTCTAAGCAGACAAGGCCAAGCACAGAACGTTCTCGGAGAGCATCGTACGTGAGGGGCATCCCATCCAGGCCGGATGATCAACTGAGATGGGTCCTCATCGTCAACACACAAGTCTAATGATATGGGTGGTGAACTCCCATATTCAAAGACAAGTCGCCTCAACCATACTATCGACTATCTCATAACTCTTACATAGACTTACTCCAGCCCGATCATCCCACAAAGTGGGCACGAGACAGAGTCCCGAACAATCGCATCGCGATGCCCCAAGCTGCGCACATCTAAGGGAAACTTGGTGTATGAATGACCGCCAGCCAGATCACAACTAAGGTCTCGAAAACCCATTCAAAGACATGCATGTTATAAACATACACGAAACACACATGCCTTGTATGAACAGTAGGTATCATTGCAATTCTCTACAAAGTATACATTTTTATTGATAACTCTTATAGAGTGCACACAGAGATCACAAACATGTGATCCAACATTACAACACAAGCGGAAGCAAATTATGTCTGAGTACAGACAAGTTTAACAAATGGCTTAAGAAGCCTTATTTAAACACAAGCCCTCCACGAGGGAACCAGTCGTCTGACTGGGACTAGACTAGCTTGATCTTCAGTCGTCCATCTCGATGAAGAAGCCACCTTCGGGGTCAGTGGGTTCATCTAAAACATAGATTAAGCAAACGTGAGTACAAAGTCGTACTCAGCAAGACTTACATAGGAGCTATACTACTCATGCATATGTATCAAGGTAAAGGGAGGTGGGGTTTCACTTGCAGAAGTGCCTGCTTTGACTTGGCTAGTCCTGAACTACGAGTACCAGACTTGAGGTAAGAAGCGTACACGAGTCCACTACTTTCTCCAACATTTTACACAACTATGGTACCTTCCTCGACTTCCCCACGAGAAAGCACGCCATAGCACTCACACTTATCTTGGTGTGTTTTAGAAGTATCCAGTTCAAGTTGTCTAATAATCAAGCTAAGCTTTCCAAGAAGTCCATAACCGCGGACGCGGCTATTCGAATAGTTTTGTTAACCCTGCAGGGGTGTACCGCTACACACACATGATCATCATTTACCGCCTTTGATCTCGACACCATTCAAGGAGTGTCGGCGAGGATGCTCACCACAACTGTTACCTCATAGCCGATCTAGTCCGAGAAAGCCGGTTACCTAGGTTCGCTACCACTATCGTGAACCCGGCCGGTTTACCGAAGTGGACCCAAGTGATGTGTGCGTGGTGCATAAGCCGGTCTCGGGTGAGCCATTCTCTCACTTAGCAGCCAGGCCACAGACCTACCAGAACTCCGAACTATTGCGACATCTGGACATCGAAAGGGATGAGTTAGTAAGCTGAGAGGGGTCAGTGAGCCCAATGTGTGGTTGTACTCTTCATCTTGGATCACCACACAAGAAC
Organism: Bromus sterilis; assembly: GCA_950022295.1. NCBI lineage: Eukaryota > Viridiplantae > Streptophyta > Magnoliopsida > Poales > Poaceae > Bromus > Bromus sterilis. The sequence goes on from OX465596.1 coordinate 285,863,976, forward strand.
TCGGACTTAGGGCGGTGTTCAACGAGACAACCCACTGTGTACTCCTACACAGCCTCTCATCGTTCACCTTGTATTAGGGTAGATTCACCAACGCCTTTCCACCAACATCATCATGATCACTACCATCCCGACTCACATAACAGTATCATCATGGTATCACTCCAAGCATGCAATAAGCAGTAACAATTGCAGGGGCCACATGATATCAATCAACTCCTACATTTGCTAGGATTGTGGTTTGCTTACTACTGTGACAAATGATAGGTCATGCAAAGGAATGGGTTCATCTATGCGGTAGAAACGTAGCATGGTAATCATCCTAAACAATGCATAAGCGAGACATGAGAGGGAAGTGGGATTTTATGCTTGCCTTGCTGACGAGGTTCGGTTTCTGGGTCTTCAACGAAGGGGGCAGCCTCCTGTTCCGGTTCCACCTCTACTCGACAAACAACAAACAAGGTAGCAAAGTAAATACAATGCACAATCACATGATTGAAGGTTGAAACTTGATGTATATGTTTCTGATGTGTTTGGGCAATTCCATTTAAATGGAGTATATTGCAAATTGAATTGCAATTTCAAACTCCAATTTGAATTCAAACTTAGCCAAGTTATATGTGACATGGTTTGATCAAGTTGAATCATTTTGAAATGTGTATTATATGCCTCTGATGTGTGATTGCAATGTAGCATGTTGCCATGGTTCAAGTTGCAAAAACCTTTGAATTGAATTTAATTTAATTCCATTTAAATCAAATAGCAAATGCTACTGATCACATTTTAAATTCAACTCAAACAAAGTTGAAAGTTGGATATTTGGATAGCTTATTTTCTCCTGATCATTTTTCATATATTATTTGTCCAATTTGGAGTTAATATGAATTTTCTATGAATTTCCAAAGTTTGGGCCTTTTTCTGGATTTTCTGGAATTTCTTTTAATTCATTTCAATTTCTGGAATTGATTTACTACGTCAGCACTGCGCCAGCATGGCGTCAGCAGGGGGCTGACGAGTGGGCCAACCCTGTTAGTGGCTGGGTTAAATAACCCGGTTAGTTTAAACTAACCGGGGGGGGTTAAGGGCTCCAGGGCCCCACCTGTCATTGACCTGGGGTCAACTAACAGGGGGGTTAACCCCTAATTAAGTGGACACGTCGGCGGGCCTGCCGGCGGCTAAACGCCGGCGTCACAGACGCGGCGGCGCTGCGCTATCTCCTCCTCCTGGCCTCCATTCTTTGCACCAGGACCACCATTCGAGAGCCAGCGATGAGCCGCGTCGGTAGCACCACCTGCACGTCGCCGGGGAGGTCACAGACGACGGAAGCTTCAACCGCGGCGGCGACCGGAGCTACGGCTTCGAGCAACTTTTGCAAATCGGCCACGGGATGAAGTGTGCGTGGTGCGTTGGGCTGCTGGGGGATCCAGGAACATCACGGACACGTTGGCGAGGACGAAGGCGCACGGGAGCGAGCGTATGGTCAACCGCGGCGGCAACCTTGCTCGGCTCCCATGGAGGATCGAGCTAGAGGGCGAGGGGGGGCCAGCTAGTTGAGGAGAAAAAGGCTGCTGCTCACCCTGAGTGCGACGACGAGGTCGGGGAGGGCAGAGGGGCGCCGGTGGTGATGGAATCGACGATGGCCGCGACGGCTCCGACGAGATGGCGACGATGATTGCGGCGGCTATAGCGGCTCCGAGCCCGATTACTTCTGCACGACGACGAAGACGAACACGGCGTGCGTCCTGGACATCTGGGTTGGGCTCCTCGGCGTCAATGGCCACGCGGGTGCGGCGGCGCGTCCTGGCGCAAGCTTCAGGCGTCTCCGATTCCGGCGAGAGAGAGGGAGGAGCTTTCTCTGGAGAGGGGGAAGTGGACGAGACGAACACGGGCGTCTCCGTGGCGCGTGTAGAAGGCCAGGGACGGGCCAGGCAGGCAGTCAGCTGCCGCCGGCGTCGGCATGCGCTCCAGCGAGCTGCTTGCCGCGCCGGGGGAAGAAGACAAACGGGGGGCTGCAGGCTGGGCTGGCTTGCTGGGCCGCGGGGGATGAGTTGGGCCGAATGGCCAGGTAAGTTTCCTTTTCTTTTTCTCTTTGTTTAATCATTCCTTTCTTTTTCTGTAATTTTGTTTTGGCTCTGATAAAAATATCAAACCATTTTATAAAATGCTGAAACTTTTTATATGGCCTCATAATAATATAGACTAGCCACTCATAAAGTTTGAACAATTTTAAAATTCAAATAATTTGAATCTTAACTCAAATAAGGGTTTGTAATTAATTCCAAGGCACTGTTTGAATATTTGAAAAATCCATGAGCATGGGGTGGGTCCCACATCACTTGATATGTGATCACACTCATTTATAAGACTTTTCAAAATTCTAACATGAATTTTTGGATAAGATTTTTATCTGGCCTTTTGAATTAATTCATCTGGGGGGTTTCCTTCTCCCATTTTGCTTTTGATTTTGATTTCAAAGATTTCTTTTGAAATTTTAACATGATGCAAGATACTTACTAACCCTAGCACATTACCTAACAGAGGGTTCTGACATGAAGCATAAGATAAACTCTCTATGCTAGTCAATTTAAGTGAGGCACATCCTAAACATGGCATTCCACTAAGTGCTCCACGACAATTAAAGCATTTGGTACTGTTCTGACTAAACCATATTTTAGGTTGGTTAACAACAGAAAACAATAGCATAAACACAAAGTACACGAAAAACTAATCAAGTTACATATAAAGAACACTCCAAACGGAGTTACGGTTAAAAAGATACAAGCAAAACAAGTTACGGGCACAATCTGCCAACATCAGGAAGCACACTTTAGAGCAATGCATAAATAGGATAATGAATGCAAACATGCTCACAAATGATATGCAACTAAATTATACATGGCAGGGAAGGCATGGCAAAAGGAAACATGCAAAAAGGCATCATGGTTCACTAGTTATTGGCAACACAAAATGCTATAAAACATTACTGGTCAAGGACTTAGTGAAAATTAGGAAAACAGGGCATAAACTTTTATATTCATGCTGTATAAATAGGGGTAAAGCTATATGAAAAAGTGCAGCAACATGACATAGAAATACATGGGTATGAAGTAGGCATGATGATGATCAGGTGCAAACAAGAATCAAGGTCATAGTCACAACAGATCAAAAGATATTAAGCATGCAACATGGCATCGGAAAATTACAGATTTCGTGAAAAGTAGAGGTGGTTGTCAAAAACAGTGGAATAGCAACTTTGTAGAAGAATATAACTATGACCAGGAATGTAAACATGACAATGCAATACATATAATGGAAGTAGACATGGCATAGATCAAAATGACATATTGCAATTCTCAATAGGATGCATGGTTAAAAAGATATAGGGATGCAAAGTAGCAACTTTATATAAACAACAACACACTAACAACAGGGTAGCTACTTTGGGTGATGAAACAAACATCATTCAGTAGGAAAATATGGCATGTGAATGCATAGCATTGAAGTAGACATGATGCTTAACAGTATGCAACAAGAATCAATGCAATAGGCCTCATGGATGTGTCACAATCATCATGCAAACTTGCAATAAAATAATAACAGCAGCACTTAATAGGAAGTTACAATAGTTAACAGTATGATGCCCACTTAAACAGTGATTAACAACGTCAAGATGGCCTCAAAACAAAATGCTCACAAAAGATGGATTGAAGTACACACAAAACTAAACAATTTTCCTTTTGGGCGCAACGTGATCCGTGCTACGGTTTACTCGCAAAAACGAATCAGCAACACAACAATTCCAGACTTAGAAAAAAAGCAGCAGGGAAAAAATAAAAAAGGGGCGGCCTGGCCTCACCTAGTGGGCTCGGCCCACTGGCGGCAGAGGAGGCGGACTGGCTGGCGGCTGGGCCTCAGGGGCGAGTGGGCAGTGGGCGCGCATGGCCGGCCCACCTGGCCACGGAAGCGGTCGGCTCGTGCCTCCGGCATGGGTGGAGCCACGGCGGCGGCGCCGTCGTTCTTCGGTGAGGGGAGGCTGCAGGAGGTAGCGCGCCGGCTCGAGGCGGTGGATCCGGGCGTCTCCTCGCCGGATACGGGTCGGGAGCGGGCGGCGGTGAGGTTGAGGCGGCAGGGTGAGAAGATCGCGGCGTGGCGGCTCGAGGTCGGGCTCGCCGGAATCCATGGTAGAGGGGGCGCGACTCCGGCGGCTCCTCTGAGAGGCAGAGCGAGGTGAGGGTCAGAAGGGCGAGATAAGGGAGGAGAGGAGGAGCAGCGTGGGGAGAGGGAGGCTGCGACGCGGTGGCGGAAGCTGCGAGGTGGCCACGACCACGATGGTCTGTTGGCGCGGCGGCGCTCGCGAGCCAGATGGGCTCGAGTGGGCCTGGCGACGGGGATGCGGGCCCGACGTGACCAAGAGCGGCTGGGAGGCTCGGGGTGACGATGTGGCGCCTCCTGAGCCGCAGATCTCTAGATCTGACGGCCAGGGATGGCCTGGGGCTAGGGTTTCGCAGATCTGGGGCTAGAGGGTGAAATTTGGGGCAATTGTGAGGGGGGTGGCTGCAATTTTTGTCTAGGGAAACCATAGAAAGGGGTGGGAGAGTGGTGGTCTTTATATATCCTAGGTGGCTGGCACTTTGCAAAAACATCCCCGGTTTTTCTCGCGCGCGCGGTGCTTACGTTCCTGACCGCCGGGGGTCCACAGGACCTCCGATTCGGGTAAAACTTTGAACTGCGCGATCAGCGCGTCGAGCCAGCGGTGTTCACCTTGCGTTGGAACTGTTCTGAGAACACTTTCCAGCGTGGTATAAAAATAACCCATTTAATTATTAAACGGGGTTTTTTGTTCCGTTGGCTGCGACAGGTCTCGTGTGTTTTTCGCGACGGTGATCGGGTGAAACCCGGTGTCGCAAAGGTCGAGTGTCAGGGTGGCAAGGGTCGGTCTCCGTCCGTTACGAGAATAGAGGGGGAAAGTAATCGCCGATCGATAAATCAGGGATGCGAACACCGCAAATAAATCAGACAATCAAACAATTCACACATATTTTTTTTTAATTTTTGTGAAAACTGAGTTGTTACAATACAACACCACCAACAAGGGATCTCGTCCCGAGATCCTGGACGATCCGGGGGAGAGGGGGAGAGAAAAGAGAGTCGACAATCTTCAACACCACCAACAAGGGACTCTGCTCCATGTCGACGTCGAACTTCCGTCGAGATAAATTTCCGCAGAGAGAAGGCAACGTCGGAGAACGAAACCATCGGGAGATCAAGAGAAAGAACAACAGTCCAAAGCGACGATCAAGGGGAGCATTCTCACTGGAATTGTGAAAATACTGGGCAAGAGAACTAAAGTCAAAGGATGACCAAGATATAAACCAGAGTCAGACAGACTAAAGGTACTACAGGATTTCCCAACCTGAGATCGGAATCGAGACAATACGCTGCAAGCAAGGCATTGTAACGGTTCCGATACTGCACACACTCGAGATCCTAGAGTTTGAAGGGGATAAGATGAGATTAAAAACACTTACGACACTTTTCCTGACCAGAGCAAGGGTAAGGAGTAAAAATAATCCTACTCTCCGATAACTAACTTAGTAACTACAAAATAATTTTTGTCTAGACTCGACTTCAGCCAGAAAAGGGATCCTACGGTCGGTAAGGATCTGATACCATGTTGTAAGGCCCGATATGCGGTACTGTTCCAGATCTAGATGTTTCCATCCAGATCCGGGTACGAAGCACATATCGGTCCCACCGCGACATATGACAATGCCATATGCCCCGGATTTCCAACATGATATCACAACATTACAGCTACAAGGATACAACATATCATACAATCGGCATACAACTGCCTTAATACATTACATCAGCAGAAGATACATGTCTGAGTACAGACCGCAATCAAATTCCTAGCGGCAAAGGTAAAACACACCATTCCCGTAACCACACGGGTCCAGGATCTCCGCCGGGATCCGCCTAACTAGTCGTCGTCGAGGCTCCATGAAGGCATCCAGAAGAAGGGTCAAGGTAGTAATCCACTGCTGCGGCCGATCAGACAAAACAAAAAAGGGAAAATAAAAGCGAGGGGTGAGAATATATCAAAAGTCTTGTAACTAACTTCTCACGGGTAAGATGGGGGTAGTGGTGAGGTTGCAGTCGCACCAACAATATATGAGTGGCTAACGGTCTATTTAGAGTAAGATGAGAACCAAGCATTCGATGAGGAATCACCTCCAACAAGTCTTGCTATCAACTACTTACGCAATCATAACACCTATCCTATCCTTGTCCTCCTCTTCGCATCCGGACGAAGAAGAAGCAGTCAAGGCACACACACGTTGATCAAGTTATTAAGATTATCTCAGTTGTTGTTGTCTATGAACAAGGAGTAGGTCTCAGGTCGTCCATAACCGTGGACACGGCTTCTCGAAAATATTTAACAATGCAGGGGTGTACCAACTGGCCATTACAAGGCTCCTCACGCACGTCCACCTCTCTCAGTTGCTACCCGTCACAAGCAACCATTTTATGATTTAGTTCTAAGAGATCTGAAAGGACAGGTCCCTCTAGCTAACAACGAACAAATCCGGGTGGCCCCCGGGGAGTCGACACCCAATCCAAAAGCTGGCCACGCTCTCGGATCGGACTCTTCTGTCTGGCCAAGGTTGAGGTAACTGATCCCCTCACATGTGGGTAGCCCTCTAGCTCACCAGTATGCACCAACAGAGAAACCATGTCTCTGCTGGCCCGGGTTGTTTTAAAGGATATCTGCTAGGAGTGACCCGACAGACATATATGCATGGTTTCAAATGGTAAATCAGATTGGGCCACCTCTAGAAATGTTTGAAGCTAGATAGGTAAGAAAAGGGGACCCCATAAAATCCCACACGCGTTTACGTACGCTCAGTCTTAAAACCAATACCCGGAACTCGGATCCTAGGTGAGTCGAATGGAACAAAGCGTCGAGGCGGGATAGCCTAGACCTTCCATCCTTCGTTGAATATAGTCAACATTTATAATAATCATATCATCCACAATAAATATAATAATGTGATAGCCCAATCCAAGGAGTAACAGGATAACAGTTGATAACATCCTATCATGCATACTAAGCAGTGGCTGAGCAGCGAGCAATAGTAACATAGCCTAACAAGGTTTGCTGGGATGTGGAGGACATGGTTGTTTGGGTTTATTTGAGAGGCATGAATATAAAGTGGTAGCATCAAGCAATCTTTCTATCTTACACCTAGGAGTGAGTGAGATGAAAGTTATAAGCATGATATATGCTCCCCCTTACCTGAAGAGAAGACGAAATCGAAGGTGAAGTCGATCGCAAGCTCGCATCGTCTCCGAGAGGTACCCGCGGACACAAGAAGGAAACACTAGAAAAGGAAACCGACGAGCAAGCATCTATTACTACGAAGCAATCATGAGCAATCAACAAAAAGAAAGCAACACGAGACAACACACTACGGTCGCATCTATCGTCGAGAGCGGTTACTAAAAGGTTAAGTGGAGTACTGGTCACACACGAAGATACCGCACATTAGAAAGGTTCAAGTTGTTTAGCTACACAACGTGAGCCAATGTTGTTAACATGGCATCTCACTCAAGCATGGAATATCACACAAGCATGGCAAGAGGTGAAGCATAAGATAAACTCTCTATGCTAGTCAATTGATGCGAGGCACATCCTAAACATGGCATTCCACTAAGTGCTCCACGACAATTAAAGCATTTGGTACTGTTCTGCCCTAAACAATATTTTAGGTTGGTTAACAACAGAAAACAATAGCATAAACACAAAGTACACGAAAAACTAATCAAGTTACATATAAAGAACACTCCAAACGGAGTTACGGTTAAAAAGATACAATCAAAACAAGTTACGGGCACAATCTGCCAACATCAGGAAGCACACTTTAGAGCAATGCATAAACAAGATAATGAATGCTAACATGCTCACAAATGATATGCAACTAAATTAGACATGGCAGGGAACGCATGCCAAAAGGAATCATGCAAAAAGGCATCATGGTTCACTAGTTATAAGCAACACAAAATGCTATAGGGCAGCATGGTTAAAAAGATATAGGGCAGCAAAGTGGCAACTTTATATAAACAGTAGACACTAACAACAGGGTAGCTACTTTGCGTGATGAAACAAACATCATGCAGTAGGAAAATATGGCATGTGAATGCATAGCATTGAAGTAGACATGATGCCTAACAGTATGCAACAAGAATCAATGCAATAGGCCTCATGGATGTGTCACAATCATCATGCAATCTTGCAATAAAATAATAACAGCAGCACTTAACAGGAAGTAACAGCAGTTAACAGTCTGATGCCCACTTCAACAATGATTAACAACATCAAGATGGCCTCAAAGCAAAATGCTCACAAAAGATGGATTGAAGTACACAAAAAACTAAACAATTTTCCTTTTGGGCGCAGCGCGATCCGAGCTACGGTTTACTCTCAAATCTACTTGCAAAAACGAATCAGCAACACAATAATTCCAGACTTAGCAAAAAAACAGCAGGGAAAAAATATAAAAAATAAAAAGGGGCGGCCTGGCCTCACCTAGTGGGCTCGGCCCACTGGCGGCAGAGGAGGCGACCTGGCTGGCGGCTGGGCCTCAGGGGCGAGTCCGGGCATCTCCTCGCCGGATCCGGGTCGGGAGCGGGCAGCGGTGCGAGAAGATCGGTGTGGAGGCTCGAGGTCAGGCTCGCCGAAATCCATGGTGGCAGGGGCGCGACTCCGGCGGCTCCTGTGAAAGGCAGAGCGAGGTGAGGCTTAGAGGGGCGAGATGAGGGAGGAGAGGAGGAGGAGCGCGGGGAGAGGGAGGCTGCGGCGCGGCGGCTCGCCGGCCGGAACGCGGCGGCGGAAGCTGCGAGGTGGCCGCGAGCATGGTGGTCGGCTGGCGCGACGGCGCTCGCGATCCAGATGGGCTCGGGCGGGCCTGGCGGCAGGGATGCGGGGCCGACGCAGCCCGGAGCGCCTGGGAGGCTCGGGGTGACGACGTGGCGCCTCCTGAGCCGCATATCTCCAAATCTGACGGCCAGGGATGGCCTGGGGCTAGGATTTCGCAGATCTTGGGCTAGAGGGTGAAATTTGGGGCAATTGTGAGGGGGGAGGCTGAAATTTTTGGCTAGGGAAACCCTAGAAAGGGGTGGAAGAGTGGTGGTCTTTATATAGCCAAGGTGGCTGGCAGTTTGCAAAAACATCCCCAGTTTTTCTCCCGCGCGCGGTGCTTACGTTCCTGACCGCCGGGGGTCCGCAGGACCTCCGATTCGGGTAAAACTTTGAACCGCGCGATCAGCGCGTCGAGCCGGCGGCGTTCACCTTGCGTTGGAACCGTTCCGAGAACACTTTCCGGTGTGCTATAAAGATAACCCGTTTAATTATTAAACGAGTTTTTTCGTTCCGTTGGTTTCGGCTGGTCTCGTACGGTTTTCGCGACGGTGATCAGGTGAAACTCGGTGTCTCAAAGGTCGAGTGTCAGGGTGGCAAGGGTCGGTCTCCGTCCGGTATGAGAATAGAGGGGGAAAATAATCGCTGATCGATAAATTGGGGATGCGAACACCGCAAACAAATCAGACAATCAAACAATTCACACCGAAAACAATTTTGTTAATTTTTGTGAAAACTGGGCTATTACAAACTCCAAGCCAACAGTTGGACCAGTGGTTGCCGGGGAGCTCAGAGGGGGAGCGTTCATCTTGGCTTGCCTCAAAGCAGCCGCTTTCTGTCTCTTGGTACACTTAGCCTTGTTAGTCTCAGAAACTGCGGCCCGTTTCTGTGAAGGATTGGGCTTGGAGGAAGTAGCTGATGCAACCGGTAGGGCAACCGGAGGAGCGCCGACCACTGTAGTGCTGGCATCATGGGCAACCCTGCAATAAAAATTAGCATCAGTTAAAACTGCAATCGAGCAAGATGAATAAAGCAAGAACAAACATAGATAAGTTACCTCTCAGCTCGGGGCAAGTTGGCAGAAAAGTTAGCCATAGAATAGCGTAGAGGAATGATGTCCAAAGGCGCTGAAATCAGTACAGGGCCAGTCGGCCCAGGTGCAGTCTGCGGTGGAGCTTGGCCCCTCGCACCCTTGGAGGCTTTTTTCTTGGTGATCTTGGTCGACGGGCCAGGAGTAGTATCCACTTGGGGGCGTTTTCCTTCAGCCATTCTCTGCACAATCGGACGAGACTCTGCGCCATGTTCGCCAAGAGAGAGGTTGTCAGCATCACTATCACTCCACTCCTCCATGAAGCGTTTGTTGGAGGAATCAGTCATACCCGGCTGGTTGTAGCTGGCTCTGAGTGTGGCAGTGCGGGCTTCGGTCTCGTATTTTGTCTCCACCTCGATCTCCCAGATGAGGAGGAAGAGGACCAAGGCCAAGTAGTTAAGTGCTCTCCAAGGCACCGTAGATGGGGACGGCCATTCCCGATCCCCAAGCTTGTAAACCATCATGGTAGCCCGAACCTGGGTAGCTCCTTGTGTCACTCGTGTATGCTTGCTTGGTTCGCGTGCATAGATCTGGCCACCTTCATCATCCTAGTTGAGATTGAGGATCTAGCCCCCTTGTGTTCGAACTAAGGTTTTGGGGGATTACTTTCCAAATAAAGGTAGGGGGGCTTCATCTTCGTATCCGACCTCGACATCGCCATGGTCACAACGGGCCAACAATGCTCACGCCAAGCACCGCCAACACCTGCGTTCACAGAAGGCCCTTTGAAAACCATGGCTCGGCGGAAGAGCAGGGGGCTTCCTCCAACGAGCCCCCCCGCTTGACAGGCGCCGCAGGCAGACCCGTCTCCTCCGCCGCTCTCCAAGACGCCTTCGCAGGTCGAGGCCCTGCTCATGGTGTGGGATGTCCTGCACTACCAGCCCGACGCGGAAAGGCTTGAGGAGTGGCACGCGGGCCTCCTTCGCCTCGTCGACGCCGCGATACCTCCGTCGGCAAGGTCAGTCGCACAAGCAGAGCGAGACGCTCCACCACCACCACTATCTGTAGAGTGACACGCACACAAATTCGACCTTGACCCCACTCCCCCATGCTCAGATACTCTGCGGCACCACATCATCAACAACAACTACTGCGAGATCGTGTCGCACCATGGATGCCAACCTCGCCGCGCCGACCACTACTCCGAGTGTTGTCGCGACACGCCCACGATCGAAGGGCCCTAGCTCTGCAAGGGCTCCCTGACCTTTACCGACGACCTCGGGAAGACCCTATGGCCTACTAAGTTCAAGCCAGATCTCCCCAGCACTAAGACGACAAAGCCAACCTCGCCGAGTTCATCCACCTCTAGACGGTGGTCGTACACGCCTCCGGTGGGGATGAGAATATCATGGCCAATTGGTTTCCGATGACACTGCAAGATACCCCCTATAACAGCCCAGGATCTCAATAGGAATGATAGACTACTCATATCAACAAGGTGCACCTTATTTTTCGGGAGCCCATCGGGAAAGAACTACCAGGTTAAGCATGCTTGGCTTGGTGTAGTCTTAGGATGGGTGACCGACCGGGAAGTTGATCCCGGGTGCGCACGAGTGAGGACAAAGTGTGCAGAAAAGACTAGTGTTGGTTTGTGAGGAAAATCTAGATCCCAGGCGCACCGACCATGGAATTGGTGGTTGACCTATTGGGAGTGGTCGGGGCATTACAACTGGTATCTGAGCCGACCCTGGTGGTTACACGGTGTGTGTGTTAGTCGGTGAGGTTTATATGGGGTACATGTTGGATTCTTGCAACTGGCATGCACAAACGTGTGCCAAAGGGGAACATTCCTGCTGGGCCGACGGGGACGTCGGTTCCTTTGAGGGGTGGTGTATGTAACAGCCTAGGATCTCAATAGGAATGATAGACTAGTCATATCAACAAGGTGCACTTTCTTTTTCGGGAGGACAAAGTGTGCAGAAAAGACTAGTGTTGGTTTGTGAGGACAATCTAGATCCCAGGCGCACCGACCATGGAATCGGTGGTTAACCGATTGGGAGTGGTCGGGGCGTTACACCCCCTGACGGTGGTTGATGAACCTCCCGGAGCTCTCGATCTCTAGCTAGAGCTACCTGGCATAAAACTTCATTGCCAATTTCAATAGCACCTACGAGCAGCCTCTCATGATTAACGACCTGCGAGCGGTTCGCCAAGGCGTTGAAGAATCACTCCAAAACTTCATACAACGCTTCAGCGAGGTTCTTAACCAGATCCACGGGTCTCCGACGACGCGGTCATCTACTCTTGTCATCTACTCTTTCCACGCGGGTGTGAGGCACACTCGGATGCGTGAGAAGATGCCCATGAACAACGACTTTGGCTCAGTCACCAAGATGGTTGATATGGTGGACAAGTGTGCGAAGGCTGAGGAATCCCTTCGCCTCCCTAGGCTTGACCTCCACGAGTCCAAGGAAGAGGCCTCGAAGCATAAGGCCAAGGACATAAAACACAAGGACCTCACGGTGATTGCTACTGAGCCCATCCATAAGAGTGATCGCAACGATGAGGATGCTGACGAGGGAGGAAGGACTTACTACCACCTCCACGAGTCCCACTCCCACCACACCAAGGAGTGTCGGGACCTGAAGTATTTCTGCGGCACCCTTGGTGAGAAGCACGCGGACCGCAACGCCCGCTAGAGCAATGAATGCAGTGGCGGTCGCGGCCGTTGGGGGAGAACAACAACAACAACAACAACAACAACAACAAAAACAACAACAACACCCCCGGCAACAATGGCCTCAACACCAACAACGGATTCTACCACCACTTCAACAACAATCAAAACCACCACTTCAACAACCACCTAAAGCTCGAAGCCTCGCGAAGTCTGAGGTGATCGCAGTACCGATCTCCTTTGAAGCCAGCAACCACCCCAAGACCACGAGGACGCTGGGAACCATTCCAATGGTGTGCACCCCTACCATCCACAATGTCGCAGTCACCAAGACGTTGATCGATGGGGGGGGAGGGGCTCAATGTCCTATCTGTGGAAACCTTCGAGAAGCTGCAGCTGCCATACGAGCGCCTGAAGCTCACAAGGCCCTTCTCAGGGGTCACTGAAGGTACAACCCTTCCCCTGGGGCAAATCCCACTCTGTGTTACTTTTGGAACCAGGGAAAATTATCGCACCGAGGAGATCACTTTTGATGTGGCGTCAATCGTCTTGCCGTACAGTGCAATTCTCGGTTACCCAACCCTGGCCATGTTCATGGCGGTCAAGCTGCCGGGGTGTAGTGGTACCATTACCATCTGTGGTGTGGAAAAGGACGCCCTCCAATCACTGGAAGAGGCCTGCAAATCCACTGCCGCTGCACACCCTCTGGACGAAGGTGCCACAGAGCCTCCCGAGGCCTCGCTCCCTAAGAAGAAGACTCAGCCAACAGAGGTTCAGAGAAAAGGGAAAGTGAAACTGAAAAGAACAACAAAGGCTCCGGAGGCAATCATGCCTTCTCCTGGGCGCCTCCTCTGCTAATAAAGGGTGGCGCCCTACATCGCGCGACTCCGGGACGGTCCAAACCGACCGGAGCCGCATCACGACGGCCCGGTTCCTAATCCGCGGGCCGCTACCTGAAAGTCCTCCCCCGTGATACATGATATCCATCGGCACTGGAAAAATCCCACTAGATGCTAGTCGGAGCCTTCAAAAAGTCTCCCCCACCCCCGTGATAAAAGATATCCATTGACACAGGCAAAAACCAGTTGTATCCTCATTTTACACATTTCCGAGCCTTGTTAAAAGTGCTCTATGCCCACCACCGGTGGAAGCCCCATGCTCATCACGGTCGGAAATCTCGCCTTGGGGGTCCGACGGCTCATCCCGAAGGATCCTTGAGCATTGCTCGGCAAACATCATTCGGGTTCTTTCATTTGAAGTTTTCTTGCATGTATCAAATCCGTTGCAATAATTTTCAGAAGTAAAATAAAAATTGTTTGGCCAGACTAGTTTTTCAAAATTATGTTTTGCTTCTTCAGCCACCCCTATTTTTGTGCTTCCACACCACCGCCTCGTGCACCGCTTGAGCGGGGGCTACATACGGATGCCTGTGCTTGTGGCCAGTCCCAGCAGCCAGAGAAAAGCAAAGCCCGGAGGAGCTGAGGTCGTCTCGCGAGCCTGCTCTCATGCACGATGCCTCACAATGGCCCTCTAGCACCTAAAGAAAACAAATCCCGGAGGCACTGAGGTCATCTCGCGAGCTTTCTCTCATGCATGATGCCTCGCGAAAGCCCTCGGGCACCCGAAGAATATAAAACTCAGAGGCACTGAGGTCGTCTCGCGAGTCTTCTCTCGTGCATGACGCCTCGTGAAGGACCTCCGACACCATAGGAAAGCAAATCCCGGAGGTGCTGAGGTCGTCTCACGAGACTGCTCTCATGCACGACGCCTCGCAGAAGGCCCTCCTGCACCAGACCAACTGAGGAAAAAGCCCAGAGGAGCTGAGCTTTGCCTCGAGAGCAACCTTGCACCCCTTTGGAATGAGGCCCCCTCCACATGACATCCCACCAAGAGCCTTGGTGATAAAGTTCCTCGCACGGAACACTCTGATGAGCCGCTAAAGCGCGCAAGGACATATGATTTCATAACCAGTTGGCGTGCCCAAGTTCCCATGCAGGAGCGAGACACGGGGGCTTCACGAACTACATCTCGCGATAAAGCCTCGGGAGCGATGTTTCCTGAAGCCTTCTGCGCATCAGAAACCACATCTTGCAACGAGGCCTCAGGAACGGTTCTTCCCAAAGCCTTTCGAGCAGCCGATCAAGAAATTCGAAGACATCAAACGAGCAGGGTCTACGCCGCAACACAAGGTCAACAAACCAACAAAGAGGTACATACAATAAAATTTACACGACCCCACGGGGCCACAAGTTTTTCTGACACAGAAACAAGACACAAACCCCCCGGCGCCAAGCGCTTCCCGAGAGCTAGGTACCCAGTGGATTAATCAACATCCTCGATGAAGGCCTCCACGACATCGCACACCTCGTCGACCAGCGTAGTGATGGGTTCAGATACCACCTTCTCGTTGGTTACCCTAAGTGGAAGGTTATGATGTAGATATCGACAAATTTCCCTCAGTAAAGATACCAAGGTTTATTTCTTCTGTAGGACTCCAAGTGCAACAAGAAGGTGAAAATGACGCCAGAAATTCAATGGTGCCTAAGTTGACATGGACCTGCACATAGACACAAATAACTTTGCTCCCAACGAGTCAAAGAGGTTGTCAATATCTCTAGTCTTGTTTTTTACTAAGGATCAAACACGAGGGTGGAAATAATAATGGCAACTAAAAGGAAAGTAAAAGCAGTAAATTGGAGCAGTGTAATCTATGATGGAAATACGGACCGCGTTCCCATGATTTTCACTAGTGATGTCTCTCTCCCAAAAGACGAAAACAACTATGTTGGGTGAACAAATTGTTGGGAATGTGCACTGGAGGCAAATAAAATATGTTTATTGGCATATTCCATTAGTAATAACTTTTATACTGTGTTATCACTGTATTAAGCGGAAACATTAATACACGTGTGGTATACAACAACAAGGTCCCTAGTTAACTCTAGTATACCAGCTCATTGGGCAATTGATGATCAAGGTTTCCTGATCATGAGAACATAATATTCTATTCACAATGAGGTCATGTCATTAGGAGAATGATATGATGGACAAACACCCACTAGAAGTGTTGCAATGTGATCCAATCACATAGTTCAACATTGTGATAATTATAACATAGTGATCATATCCTTAGACCGTGATGATCATACATAATTATTATCTACCATGATGCTTTGAGTTCATTAACCGTTACACTGAAACATGGTAACCATAAAGGTGTATCTTTGATATTACGAAGTAGATATGTTGATTAGTATGCAAATAGATCAAACGGTATTTGTCCATCTGAGTGACAGATAAGTACTCTGGGCCCACTCGGTGATATTACATCATAAAGATTGCAATCATGTGACTAGGTCACGGAGTTGTAATATCACGGGAACGAGTAAACATGTTTGTCGGTAACGAGGATGAACTAGGTATATTGGATAGCGATGATCAAACCTTGAACAAACAAAGTACTGTAGGACAAAAGGAACAAGACTCAACGTTAACGGATCCAACAACGATGAAGTTCATTCGATGGAAGCACAGGGGCTATCTAGGGTTGTAACCATGTCCGACCGATGGTCATTGATAAAGAGAGTGTCTTGATCATGTCTGTTGTTTCCTAGACCGTAGGGTGTCACACTTAAGGTGATGATATCCTTAGACCGTAGGGTGTCACACTTAGGGTGTAACTCCGTGATCATATCCTTAGACCGTGATGATCATACATAATTATTATCTACCATGATGCTTTGAGTTCATTAACCGTTACACTGAAACATGGTAACCATAAAGGTGTATCTTTGGTATTACGAAGTAGATATGTTGATTAGTATGCAAATAGATCAAACAGTATTTGTCCATCTGAGTGACAGATAAGTACTCTGGGCCCACTCGGTGATATTACATCATAAAGATTGCAATCATGTGACTAGGTCACGGAGTTGTAATATCACGGGAACGAGTAAACATGTTTGTCGGTAACGAGGATGAACTAGGTATATTGGATAGCGATGATCAAACCTTGAACAAACAAAGTACTGTAGGACAAAAGGAACAAGACTCAATGTTAACGGATCCAACAACGATGAAGTTCACTCGATGGAAGCACATGGGCTATCTAGGGTTGTAACCATGTCCGACCGATGGTCATTGATAAAGAGAGTGTCTTGATCATGTCTGTTGTTTCCTAGACCGTAGGGTGTCACACTTAAGGGTATTCGACGCAATAAGGATAGATTCGGGATCACCGGAGAAATAAGAGAGAACTCTGAAATCATTTCGGAGGGGAGACAGAAATGGTTCCGTAGTTCCGAGTTGTTCATAAAGTTATTTAGATATGTTTATTATTTAAGTAAATGAATTAAATATTAAAATATAATTTAAATAATTAAATGGAATAAAGGTTCTTTTATTTTTCTTTAAAAGAAAGAGAAAGAAAAAGAAAAGAAATAAAATGAAAAAAATGTGGGAGGCTAGGCGCCATGGGCCATGGGGTCCATATGGCCAACTGGCCACAAGCCACCACGCCATGGCCCTAGTAGCTAGTGGCCATATGCCCCATGCATGGGTATATGTGCACTAGCACACATGTGGTACTAAAAGTTTAGTACCACATGGCTAGTTGGCAGGCATTGCATCCCCTTTTCCCCCTATATATAGATGTGGATGGTGCCCCTTTTTCTACATAGAAAATTTCAGAAAAATACAGATAAATTCGGTAGATCTCTCTCTCCCTCTTTCTCCCTCCTTTGAGAAGACTCCCCTTGTTTGGAGTATGCACTGGGTTGGAGGTTTCTCCACTATACGCACGCCGTCGTGCTGTTGGGATCTGAATCCATGTTCTTTCCGTTGTTCTCCTGGTTCGGAGCCCGGAGGCAACATCGGGTACACCGTATGTGTGTAATCCCGCGAGGCGCTGCACTTGTGGTGCTTCTTCATTGTCGAGGCCGTATCGTGACGTCTTCACCAACAACATTCCGACGGGGACGCAATCCCGTCATCGGTCTACAAGGACCAGGTGGCTTGTGGAGTCGTCGAGGATTTCCACTGCATCGAGGATCGGCGGGTACGGCTACATCAACCACGTTCACGCAGGAATGTTTCCTGCTTAACGGACTACATACTGGTATGTGACTTATTTCCATCTGTTACTTGCATCGCCATAGCATAGGTCTTGGGTTCGTGACATGTAGGCTACGAAAAATTGTTGTTTTCCGCCCTGTTCCCCAACAGTGGTATCAGAGCAAGGCTATGCGTAGATGTATTGTACAAACATAACACATATAGTATGTGGCATCAATTCTCCTTTTGTTACCCTCCCACGTGTACTCGTTTAGCATTACGGCAATGTCCTGATGAAGCGTCCCCGACCGGCCTTACTCGTTTATGCGAGACTGGTTCCACGCTTGACATATGACTTGTACCATATAAGTGGTTGGGGGATGTCTGTCTCTCTAATATTAGCGATGCGAAGACGTTTGCAATGGAGGGCCCCGACAGGGGTTTAATAGAGACAATTGCCGAATTGGTGTTGTGGTTGTATGTTTGTAGGCATAGAAACGGTTCTATTTTGAAAGCGCTAGCAACCACGTAAAAACTTTCAAAAGATAAAGCAGAGGCGTCTAAACTTTAATTTGTAGGGGGCATCACAGTTAGTATGATTTATATTGTTGCATCATGTTTTGCTTGTATTAGATATACGATGGTAGCATTATAGGATGATCCCTTACTAATCCAACAAAGTGTCCTTCCTTAGTGAAGCACCATCTGGAAAGATCTCCATTAAGGAGGCATCGCATGTCACACGGGTGTCAAACATATTAGCATTCAAATGAGATGGGTGGAGCAAGCCTAGCATGTCCAGAAACATGGCCTTGCATACGCGGCATATAATCACTAAGGTTATTGTGGCGAGCCTAGCATGTCCAGAAACATGGCCTCGGGACACAAGGATCGAAAGATCAAACAAGAGTCACATGGATGATGTGATTGGCATGATGGCCTACCTTGATAATATACTAATGGTCGTGACACATGGGGGAGGTATAGTTCTCAAGGATCGTGGAATCACTTAGAATAAACTATGAGGGATGTTTGTCTGAGTGGGTGTTCCAGACTTGTTTTAAAACATGAACTCCTATTATGAACTTAGTCTTCATGTCTTAGCAAATATCTTTGTAGATAATGTCATACCGAATGTTTAAAAATATGGCTCTTTTAGTGTGATGTAGAACTTAAGGTAAATGGGTCTTACTTCATTGATTGGTACCAAACCCATTAGAGACATACTCATTAGTAATGACTTACTAAACATAATACGAGAACTGCTAGGAGATACACCTGATAACTCCGTAATTAAGGAAGATGATAAGAAGTATCATACTCACCATCACTTATGAATGAGTGTACAATACACCTACTTCTTTCTATGGAATCTGAATTGTGATTGTATGTTAACTAACACGTATGACGTGCTAGGTGAACTTGAAAGCACTAGGTCACAAATCAGAGTAATGGAATATGAGTATATGGACGGGGTTTGTTTCAACCATGGTGGAAGGAACAACTTGCTAAGAAAGTCACTTGAAAAATGTATAATATACATGAACACCTTGTGTACAAATTGGACTACTGAATGACTTGTTACTTTGCGATAACTTGGGAGTTACATCCGCTTCCTCCCAGCTACAAAGACGACGTCTATACTTTGTATTTGATTCAAGAATGTGCCCTAGAAGCAAATAAAATAATTTTATTGGCATATTCCATTAGTTCATAATAAGTTGTATACTGTGCTATAACTGTATTAAGCGGAAACATTAATACACGTGTGGTATACCACAACCAGGTCCCTAGTTAACTCTAGTATACTAGCTCATTGGGCAATTGATGATCAAGGTTTCCTGATCATGAGAACATAATAGTCTATTGACAATGAGGTCATGTCATTAGGAGAATAATATGATGGACACCCACCCACCAGAAGTGTTGCAACGTGATCCAGTCACATAGTTCAAAATTGCGATAACTATAACATAGTGACCAGATCCTTAGACCGTGATGATCATACATAATTGTTATCTACCAAGATTCTTTGAGTGCATTAACCGTTACACTGAAACATGGTAACCATAAAGGTGTATCTTGGGTATTCCGAAGTAGATATGTTGATGAGTATGCAAATAGATCAAAACGGGATTTTTCCATCCGAGTGACGGATAGGTACTCTGGGCCCACTCGGTGATATTACATCATAAAGATTGCAATCATGTGACTACGTCACAGGGTTGTAATATCACGGGAACGAGTAAACATGTTTGTCAGTAACGAGGATGAACTAGGTATATTGGATACCGACGATCAAACCTCAAACAAACAAAGTATCCTAGGACAAAGGGAACATGACTCAATGTTAATGGATCCATCAGCGATGAAGTTCATTCGATGGAAGCGCAGGGGCTATCCAGGATTGTAACCAGGACCGACCGATGGTCATTGATCAAGAGAGTGTCTTTATCATGTCTGATGTTTCCTAGACCGTAGGGTGTCACACTTAAGGTATTCGACGCGATAAGGAAAGACTCGAGATCACCGGAGAAATAAGAGACAACGCTGTAATTGTTTCGGAGGAGGGACAGAAAAAGTTTCGTACTTCCGAATTGTTCGGAAAGTTATTTAGATATGTTTATTATTTAATTAAATGAATTAAATATTAAAATATTATTTAAATAAGTAAATGGAATAAAGGTTCTTTTATTTTTCTGTAAAAGAAAGAGAAAGAAAAAGAAAAGAAAGAAAAATAAAAGAAAAAGGTGGGAGGCTAGGCGACATGGGCCATGGGGCCCATGTGCCCAAGTGGACACAAGCCACCACGCCATGGCCCTAGTGGACGGCGGCCATATGCCCCATCCGTGGGCCTATGTGTACTAGCACACATGTGGTACTAAGAGTTTAGTACCACATGGCTAGTTGGCAGACATTGCACCCCCTTTTCCCCCTATATAAAGATGTGGAGGGTGCCCCTTTTTCTACACAGAAAATTCTAGAAAAATACAGATAAATTCTATAGATCTCTCTCTCCCTCCTTTGAGCGGACTCCCCTTGTTTGGATTCTGCATTGGGTTGGAGGTTTCTCAACTATATGCACGTTGTCGTGCTACTGGGATCCGAATCCATCTTCTTTCCATTGCTCGCCTGGTTCGGAGCCCGGAGGGAACATCGGGTACACTGTATGTGTGTAATCCCGCGAGGCACTACACTTTTGCTTCTTCATCGTCGAGGCTGTATCGCGACGTCTTCACCGACAATGTTACGACGACGACGTAATCCCGTCATCAGTCTACAAGGACCGGGTGGCTTCTGGAGTCGTCGAGGATTTCCGCCGCATTGAGGATCGGTGCGTACGGCTACATCCACCACGTTCACGCAGGAACGCTTCGCGCTTAACAGACTACATACTAGTATGTGACTTATTTCCATCCGTTACTTTCATCGCCATAGCATAGGTCTTGGGTTCGGGACGTGTAGGTTATGAAAAATTAATGTTTTCTGCCCCGTTCCCCAACACAAATTACAACTAGGCAATTGACATAATTATAAACGCACCGCAATGTTAATTATGCTACTAGAAAGTAAAGAGGCTCAATCAAGTGGGCACTACACCAAAAAGATTAGAACGTTTATCCATCAGCATCTACTCACTAATCATCCACATTGAGATATCTATCCAGAACATCTTGCTGGTATTAAGTTGCAAACCCCAGCCAAATTGTAGGCTGAAAGCAGCAGCGACTGCCTTAACACTCTATGCGTAATGTAAGTAATACTTGCAACCGCAGTTACAAGCACCATTTTTTCTCCCTGGTGGCAACAGCGCATCCCCTAGTTTCATGTTTCTGTCACTCAAGCTAGACATCGGGGGGGCATGAACCCACAATCATCCATAACGCTCCCTCTTGGAGTTACAATCTACAACATGAACAAGAAACAAACGTAACAGGGAACATGCAAGAACACTCAAGAACATAAATATAAAGGTAAACCAAATATATTACTCATCACAAACTGAACATAATCTCATAATCCATTGGATCCAAGCATAGAATAACAGGAAGTAGTACATAGGTGCCTTGATCTTGATAGGAAGCTCACAGAGGCTAAACATTGAAGCACAAGATTACAGAGAAGATATCACATAGCTACTGGTCATGGACCCATGGTCCAAGGGGTACTACTCACAACACATCGGGGAGGCGATGACGGTGATGGAGAGGCCTCTGGAGGTCAATCCTCCCTCCGGCAGGGTGCCGGGACAGCTTCTCCTGGCGATCCCGAGATCGAAATCACGGCGGCGGTGGAACAGTGGATAAAACCGTGTAACGGGGTTGCTCACGAGGGTTTTCGGAGCGAGGGAGATATATTTGCCAAAGGGGAGCCTGAGGGGTGTCCCCCTTGGCCCAGGCAGACAATGGGTGCAGCCACCCCTTGGCTACGCCAGGAAGCCGCCTGGCAGGGGGTGGCCCCCCTCGGGGACCCCTTCAGGCTCCATGTTCTTCTATTTTGCATATTTTTCATATATTTTTTCTTCATTTTTCGAGCACTTTGATTTTTGACATTTTCCTGCGATGCACGGACAATAGAAGGCAGAAACTAGCACTGGGCACTGAGTTAATAGGTTAGTCCAAATATGTTGTAAAAGATATGAAAGTGTGTAACAGCCCAGTTTTCATAAAAATTTAAAAAAATTGTTTTCGGTGTGAATTGTTTGATTGCCTGATATGTTTGCGGTGTTTGCATCCCTGATTTATCGATCGATGATTATTTTTTCCCCTCGTATCTCGTATCGGACGGAGACCGACCCTTGCCACCCTGACACTCGACCTTTGCGACACCGGGTTTCACCCGATCACCGTCACGAAACCGCACGAGACCAGCCGCAGCCAACGGAACGAAAACCCCCGTTTATTTAATAAACGGATTATTTTATGGGGCACCAAAAAATGTTGTTGTAATGTCACCGCAGTGAGGTACGATCGACGGGCTTGACGCGCTGAGCGCGTGGTTCGAGATTTCGTCGGAATCGGAGTCCGTACGGAGTATCGGCGGTCACGAACGCGATCACCGGACGCGCGAGAGGGGTACCGAGGGCGTTTGCGTAAACTGGCCACCTAGCCTGCCCTATATATACCACCACACTCCCCTAGGCCTTCTAGGGTTTCCCCCATGTAAAATATGCAGCCACCCCCCTTCAAATTGCCCCCAAATTACGACCCTAGCCCTCCAAATCCCGAAACCTTAATCCCAAACGTTTTTGGCCGTCAGATCGCGAGATCTGGGGCTCTCAGCGCAGCCACGTCGCCCCCAACCACCCCAGCCAGCTCCAGCCGCCGCCGGGCCACGCCTGGGCCCCGCAGGCCCGCCACCGCGCCGCCCGGGCCCGATTCGGGCCGAGCTTCCCCGCCGGCGTGCTCCTCCCGAGCCAGGCCTCCGTCCTCGCGGCCATCTCCGGCGAGCTCGCCGGCCGCCGCGCGCCCCCATGTCCTCCACGCGCCCCGGATCCCTCCCCTTCCTCTCCTACCTCACCTCCATCTTCCCTCCCTCGCAGATCCGTTGCGCCGGCTGAACCGCAGCCGCCATGGCCATGGGAGGCGAGCTCGAGCTCGCCATGGCCAAGATCCGGCCACCACCGGCGTCCACGGCTCAGATCTGGTCGCCCCCGAGCTCCTCTGGCCACCCTGCGTCGTTCCCGGCCTCCCCTGCGCCTCTCCGGCCTCTCCTCGCCGCGCCCCTCGCCGGAGGCAGCCGGCGCCGCCGCTGCCAGGTCCGGTCGGGGGAGCCGGCCAGCCAACCGCTCGTTGCACCCCACGTGGGTCGGCCCACCTCCACGGCCTCCTCTCCCGCAAGCCTCTCCAGCAGCCAACCAGTGGGCCTGGCCCATGGTGAGCCAGGCGCCCCCCCCCCCCTTTTTTTATTTTTCATCAGTTATGTTTCTTTTTTCTCCAGCACCCTGTAAAATTTTCTAAGTCTGGAGATATTTTGCCGCTGATTCCATTTTGCACCGTAATTTCCCGTTGATCCGTAGCTCCAATGAACGTGCCCCCAAAATGAAAGTTGCTTAGAATTGCGTGTACTTTAATTCATCTTTTGTGAGAATTTGCATTTGAGGTCATCTTGATTGTGTAATTGTGTGCTGAACAGGGCATCAGGCCGTTAATTCCTATTATTTCCTGTTAATTGTTGCTGTTATTATTTTGTTGCAACTTTGGTTGATGATTGTGACTCATCCATGAGGCCTATTGCATTGATTCTTTTTCCTATGTGTTAAGCATCATGTGTACTTCATTTCCATCCTTTAACTTGACATGTTTGGGTGCTTTAGCTATATTAAATCTTGCTCCAATGTGGTGATCCTGATGTTATTGTGCTGCTGTGCTGAAAACTGTTATTTTGTTGCAACTTCGGTCGACGAGTGTGTCGCGACCGTTTACCGGAATTGAGTGATAGCAATTGCATATTGTTAAGCATCATGTCTATTTTATTTCATATCAACTGTGAACATGTTTGCATTCATTATGTTGTTTATGCATTGCTCTAAAGTGTGCTTCGTGATGTTGGCAGATTGTTCCCGTAACTTGTTTTGCTTGTATCTTTTTAACCGTTACTCTGTTTGGGGTGTTCTTTATATGTAACTTGATTAGTTTTTCATGTACTTTGTGTTTACGTTATTGTTTGCTGCTGGTAACCAATCTAAAATATGGTTTAGGGCAGAACAGTACCAAATCCTTTAATTGTTGTGCGGCACTTAGTGTTATGCCATGTTTAGGTTGTGCCTCACTTAAAATGACTAGCATATATAGTTTACTTGTGCTTCACCTCTTGCCATGTTTGTGTGCTATGCCCTGCTTGCTTGAGTTGCCATGTTAATAACCATTGGTTGATCACCTATAGCTAAGCAACTTGAACCACCGTAAACGTGCGGTATTCATCGTGTGTGACCGATACCCCACTTAAATTGTTAGTAACCGTTCTCGACGATAGATCCGTATCGCGTTGTCGTGCCTTGTGTTGCCTCTTCGATCTTGTATTGCTCCGTAGTAATAGTGGTGCACCGTTGATTGCTTTCTAGTGTTTATCGTCTTGTGTGCTTCCGCGGGTACCTCTCGGAGACGATGCGAGCTCGCGATCAACTACACCTTTGGAACCCGACTTATCAACAGGAAAGGACTATACATTACTTATGATCCATTCTATTTCAACCAGCTGTTTGCATGCTAGTCTAGGATAGGCTCGATGTTTGATCCTACCACATGTTTACAGCCTCTTTCAAACCGATACAGCCATGTCCCTTCCCAGCAAACCCTGTACTGCTATGTTACTTTTCTCGTTGCTCAGCCCCTGCTTAGTATGCATGCTTAGGATGCTACGATGTTACCTCCTGTTACTCCTGGCTTTGGGATATCACATGATAATTATTGTTGTTGATGATATGATTATTATAAATGTTGACCTATATTTGACGAAGGATGGAAGGTCTAGGCTATCCCGCCCCGACGCTTTGTTCCATTCGAGTCACCTAGGATCCGAGTTCCGGGTATTGGTTTTAAGACTGAGCGTGCCTAACCGCGTGTGGGATTTTATGGGGTCCCCTTTTCTTACCTACCTAGCTTCAAACATTTCTAGTGGTGGCCGAAGCTGATTTACCATTTGAAAACGTGTGTGTGACTGGTCCGCGGCTGGCAGATTTCAAACAACTTGGGCCAGCGGAGACATGGTTTCTCTTGTTGGTCCACCCCAGGGAGCTAGGGGGTTGTCCACATCTGTTTGGGCAACCTATCCGACCTCGTCCAGACGGTAGAGGCCGATTCGAGAGCGCGGCCGGCTTTTGAGTTGGATGTCGACTCACCGGGGGCCACCCGGATTTGTGCGTTGTTAGTTAGAGGGACCTGTTGTTCCGGATCTCTTGGGACTAAATCATAAAATGGTTGCCTATCATGGGTAGCAACTGAGAGAGATGGGCGTGCGTGTGGAGCCTTGTAATGGGCAGTTGGTACACCCTTGCAGGGTTTAATATTTTCGAGAAGCCGTTTCCACGTTTATGGACGACTTGAGACCTACTCCTTGTTCATAGACAACAACAACTGAGATAATCTTAATATAACTTGATCAACGTGTGTGTGTGCCTTGATTGCTTCTTCTTCGTCGGGATACGAAGAGGAGGACAAGGATAGGATAGGTGTTATGTTTGCGTAAGTAGTTGATAGCAAGACTTGTTGGAGGCGATTCCTCATCGAATGCTTGGCTTCTTATCTTACTCTCTAGATCGTTAGCCACTTCATAAATGCTAGTGTGGCAGCAACCTCACCACTTACCCCTTCCTTACCGTAAACTACTAGTTGTCCTAGAATGACGAGTGATGAAGTCCTTGCTGGGTCAGATGACCACTACAGTTGGATGCTGAGTACCTCTGTACTCATGATACTACCCCCAAACTCTTTTCAGGGTTCTTGATCGGCAACATGTATGGTGATCGACGTTTCACGTGGAGACTCGACGACGACTAGTTAGGCGGATCCCGGCGGAGGGCCTGGACCCGTGTGGTTATGGGATCGATGCTTTTCTCTTTGCCACTAGGCATTTGATTGTAGTCTGTACTCAGACATGTATCTTCCGCTGTTGTATTGTATTTGAGGCAGTTGTATGCCGATTGTATGAGATGTTGTATCCTTGTATCTGTAATGTTGTGGTATCATGTTGGAAATCCGGGGCATATGACTTCGTCATATGTCGCGGTGGGACCGATATGTGCTTCGTCCTCGGATCTGGATGGAAACATCTAGATCTAGAACAGTACCGCATATCGGGCCTTACAAAGTGCATAAAAACATATAGCAATATCACCAAAATAAGCATGGAGCAAGAAGAAATTATAGATAAGTTCAGGACGTATCAACATCCCAAAGCTTAATTCCTGCTCGTCCTCGAGTAGGTCAATGACAACAAAGATAATTTTTTTGGTGACAGGCTAACAAAAAAGATTTTAACTTTAAAGTACATCAAGTAAGATATAAAATTCAAGTCAAGACAATAATAAGAAGGAGTGTATATCTAATATTGAAACTAGCAAAGTAAGAACATAAAGGTGCAAAAAGCTCTCGATGTCCGTGACTCGAATGTCTCCAATCGGTGTCCCCGTGCAGAAAGTGGGAGATGTGTTTAGAACATAAAAATATTAGGAATCATCCCCAGATCACTAGCCAGGTACAAGTCAATTCGATCCTCTCCCTTTTGACTTGAGCACTCATGCAATGAATGAGCGCAAGCAAGATTAGTTGGCACTTAGGATGGCAAAGAGAATAAATGATGGGTAAGGAAGACAAAAAGTGTGAAAGGCTCACATCAATGAGGACAATCATAGGAGAGAGAAAGTCAAATGATAGATATGATGTGAGGAGTAGGGATTGCCATGCAACGGATGCACATATCAACTATGAAAGCTCTCCAATGGAACTAGTGGGGGTGCATCCAACTCACTTTCTCACGAAGACCTAGAGCTCTTTTGAGGAGGCTCATCATTGGAATATACAAGCCAACTTCTATAGTGTAAGGGTCCCCACATAGTTATGCATAAATGATATGAAAAACTCCCTATGAAGTACAAATTCTACTTTGAAGCACGAGTGTGGATCTTTCAAAAGAAATATTAGTGTTTCCCCTTCTCTCTTTTTATTTATTTTATTTCTTTCTTTTTTTCTATTTTTTGGATTTTTGTGGCCTCTTTGGCTCTTTCTATTTATCTCTCATCTCTCCTCTATGGGATCTTTTCATGTGTCCTCTTTTGGGTTCTTTTATTTGTGTCCTCTTTGGGATCTTTTTCTCACTTAAGGGCAACACTCTATATTTTACTAGGATGTAGAAGATCACACATTTACAAGAATCACTCAACATAAAGAAAATTAAAACTAAATCATGATGTATGCAAATGTATGCCTCTGCCAGTGTAGCAGGATATGCAATGATACTAGCACGTCATGTAGCAATTATAATGGCAAGGCCCAACTAGCATGCGGTTCTACGATCAAGCAAAAGAATGTATGACAATGAAAGATCAAGTCATGAGAAGATGGATGTTGCATGGCAATATATCTCGGAAAGGCTATGGAAATGTGTTGATAGGTAGGTATGGTGGTTGTTTTGACGAAGATGTAATGAGGCTTATGATGAAAGAGCGTATCATGCAAAGGGTTTGGATGCACCTATGAAGTTTGCACCGACTCTCATGATGACAAAGGGCAATTCACGGTACCGAAAAGGCTGGAAAAATATTGTTTGGTGGAAGTGCAAACAATCAAATACTCGGATGAGTCAAAGGAACTCATCCACTTATTATCTGTAACTATCTATCTAATCAGGAGATTCACAAAGAGTCAAGTACCCCTAGGAGGAGTGTATGGAGGCTTGGTTATCCTTGCGCATCCTCGACCCATCATACGTGAGTGTACTCTATATATTACAACCCCTCCAGAGGTTAGTGATCCATCTAGTATCTAGAGTTCTCAACTAATTTTTGAAGTTTTCAAAAATAAGCATGTTGAACCTAAATACAACACCTTTCACTAATAGGCTTGAGCTCTTGACACACAGAAGTCCAAATATTACTCGAAACAACACCTCAAAACCATTGCATGTTATTACTAAACATATAATACCAACCTCAATTACCTACTCAAAGTAAGACACACACTCAGTGCAACAGGCCAATTCTCTATTCAATATCCTAAACAAAGCTCTTAAAGATAAACATGAAAAACAAGGTTTAAGCATGAAAGCAGCTAGAAAAAGTAAAGAACACTCAACAAAGATAAGCATGCAAACTATGAGCAACTCACAAGGGCTAAACATTGAAGGAAAAGATTAGAGAGAAAACATCACAGAGCTACTATTCATGTACACATGGTCCAAGGTGGACTACTCACAGCACATCCCGGAGGCGATCATGGTGATGGAGAGACCTCCGATGGTCAATCCTCTCGCCAGCAGGGTGCCGGGATAGCTTCTCCTGGCGATCCGGATATCGTAATCGTGGTGGCGGCGGAATAGTGGACGAAATCGCGTAAAGGGGTTGCTCACGAGGGTTTTCGGAGAGATGCAAATACATAGGCCAAACGGGGGCCTGAGGGGTGGCCCCCTGGTCCAGGTGGTCAAAGGGCGCGACCACCCCTGTGGCCGCCCCAGGAAGCCGCCTAGATGGGGGTGGCCCCCCTCGGGGGCCCCTTATGGCTCAGGGATCTTCTGTCTTGCATATTTTTATATGTTTTTCTGGAATTTTCTGAGCACCTTGATTTTTGAAATTTTCCTGCAATGCACAGACAATAGCAGACAGAAACTGGCACTGGGCACTGAGTTAATAGGTTAGTCCAAATATGTTGTAAAGGATTTGAAAGTGCATCAAACCATATAGAAATATCACCAAAATAAGCATGGAGCCTGCAGAAATTATAGATACATTTGGGACATATCACGCAGCAGCGCTCTTTTTCGCCGCCGAGACTATGTCCGCCAGAGCCTCGGCGGGGGCTTCCACTGCAAGCGCACCGAGAGCGATCGACGGGGCCTGAAGCTGAGTGTTGGTGAAAATGCATCAGGATATGTCCTTCACGAAGAAGCGCTACCTCACATTGACCACCTTGCTCAGCTCCTGGGGCAGCGCCTAAAGCTCCCGGGTGAGCGTGTAGACGACCTCCACGCAGCGAGCTTCGTAGGCCTCCTCTTAGAGCTCGGAGGCTTCACCCAGAACCCGCATAACACTAGAGAAAGAGCGGGCGATCAGGCCGCGAAGCACCCCGAAGAGCCGGTCGCGGAGGTCCGTCGCCTCACGCTCCCGGACCTCTCGGTCGCGACGACTTTCCTCATAGGAAACGGCAACGGCGGCCGCCTCCTCCTCGCGCTTCACGAGCCTTTTCTCGTGAGCGACTGCCTCATCTTCACGGGCAGCCAATGCTCCCTCACGATCTTTAAGTTCCCGGTCGCGAGAAGATGCCAGTTCGGCAGCCATCATGGAAATTGATTGAGTGATGGTGCCCGAGAGAGCCATCAGCCTCTCCGCGGCGGCACCAAACTCCCGGAAGCCCTCCACCAAGACGGAAACGATGCCGTTGGTATCCTCCGGTTCCCTCCTCAAAAAAGCCTTGAGGTAGGCCGCAGTGAGATGGAGGGGATTATCTTCCCAGTCTTCCCAGGTGGGCTCGACTCGGGGGTTGACGAATGTCGATGCCGACATCCCGGGGGTCACGGAGGCGACAATGTTCACCATATTTGACAGATGCCCAATCCTAGATAGACCCTCCCACAAGGGAAGGAATGCAACAGAAAAACAAAGAAAATTGATATCCTCGGGGAAAGAAATGTACCGTTTCAGCAGCCCGGGGCACTGTCCTGGAAGAGGGATTCAACCAGCATCGTCACCAGAACAGCGCCTTTTCTCGGCCTCCAGCCCCTCCCCCGTTGGTGGTCTCAGGGAATCGACTCGGGGGGTCATTGTAGTTTTCACGCCTATGCCTTGACGCCCCTTAGGTGTCACCCCAACATCGTCGTATACTCATTCGTGAAGGGCCTGGGCCAGGCCACTTCCCGCCGACTCGCTGCGGTCATCACCATCGCTTCTCTCCTCAGAGCTTGTGATCTGCTCGCTACCTCCGCTCTCGCCTCGGGAGCCCCCAGATGATCGCAGGAGACGTGTGCCACGCCAGCCACCGACGACCTGTGTGGAGCTTCCAGACGAGCTGCCTTGACCTCCTCCTCTTTAGGCGCCGCTGCAAACTCGTCTTCCAGCACGCCCAGGCTGCTGCTGAGGAAGAGAGGGCGGGCGCCTTCTCTGGTAGGTGTAACCTCAGGCCTTGTGAATATCTCATTCAAGGCGTCGCGGACAACCGAAGGAGACATGGTCTCAAGTGAGAGCCTGATCGGGTCTTCTGCCCCAGCATACTTCCACATCGCCTCGCGATGTTCCTACAAAGGTGCGATCCAGCGGCTGAGGAAGTCGCGACGAACCATCTGCGTCATTAAGCCCGCATCGCGGAAAGCATCGAGCTTAGCAAGCTCTCCATCAACTTCCGACCCTTGCGCCGCCGCCCTTTTCCAGCTAGGGCGATGCTTCGCGGGGGTCAGGGGCACCACAAGGCACGGGCGGATGTCCCCCAAATCTGTGAGGATCTAGTGGGAGCGGAACCTATCGCTCCATTTCTTGAGCAAGGCAGCCCGAATGAAGTCACCCGAGACCTTGACGTACGTCAGGAAGGACACAAAGTCGGAGGACTGGTTCCCAGCCGTGGTCCTCTGTGGCACCCCGGCTCAGAGTACCGGAACGCCTCGTGCTCCAGCCCAGAGATCATGTCTTCTGGAACACAGCACTGCTTGATATAGAACTGAACAACTTTCTATTACCAATAAGAGGGGTACAAGGGGTCTATTACAACGCTAGCAGAGCGGGGCGGAGAACAAGCTTGCTCCTAACGCTAGCAACGGAACCAGATTAAGCAGCAGAATGACTCTATAGCAGCGAAATACGTCTTAGCAGATGGTGATGGTTTCCGCTCCAAAGGGACACTGCTGGGACACCTCCTAGCTCGCAAACACTGGGAACGTCGTCCTACGCAACCACAACATTGCCTACAAATTTGGCATGACACGCCAGGTCAGTACATTAAATGTACTTTCAAGCTCACAACAACCAAAGCACCAAGGCAAAATAATAACATAGCAATAATAGTTCAAGCAATTCTAAAATGATGAATCTAGCATAATACCAAGATTAAGACTAGTGCAAGAACAACCATCGTTTAAGGTCACATGGACCACTTACTCACCTCATGATCATCGCATGATCATGCAGCTTACCTCAGAGTCCTTACAGACTCAACAATCGGGTTACGGGATATCGCATGACCAATCAACTTGCATGGGTCGTCGCATGACCACTCAATGGGTTAGGATTCATCGCATGATCACCCGACTTATCAGGTCATCGCATGACCAACAACTTATACGGGTCATCGCACGACCACCAACTTGCACGGATTATCGCATGACCACCAACTTGCACGGGTGATCGCATGACCACCAACTTAGAACGATCATCAAAACAGGTTCATGTTGATCCATAGTGTGACCTAGTACGAACTGTGTCCAATACCGTGGACTCGGATATTCGAATACATTTTGAACACTCTGCAGAGGTTGCACACTTCACCCACACTATGGAGTTCTTCCTCCATCCAGTACCTTGGAACTTGTCCCACATGAACCTCGGAACTCGTACCATAGGAGTGGACTAGGACTTCTCCAACCAGACCGTTCTACCGCGTTCCTCCCTTGTCATATCACCCAACATACTCTTCGAGTCATGCCGTGGGTAACCCTGTTTCCTCCAGACACCAACTTCCTTCGTGGTAAACTGCCACCGTGTGGCAAACAAACTTGTCCCAAACGGGGATTGGATCCATATAACCAAACCGGCTCTCAAGAATATCGCCGTTTCTGGCTTGCCTTTAACCAAGGGAGTATGAACATACTCATGGTCTTCAACACAAAGAAGTCCCTGAAAATATATTTTTAAAATAGCAAACAAAATGTCACATAAAGCAATTCTTTTTCTCAGCAAAAATCAACAGAACAACATACCATAAAAGCTATGCCAAAATGAAGAGGAGTTCAAGAGTATCACAATGAAAAAAGAATCAACCCCATTGGACTTGTGGTTTAGGAGATATTCATGGTCAAAGTTGGGTCATAATAAATGATTTAAATCATTTTCTAGAAATTCCCTGGGGTGGCCACGTCAAAGGAGTCAAGCCAGAATGCGCTTTCATTAAGAAAACGATTCGGGAGGGGGCTGAGTGGCTGACTGGTGGGGCCGACTTGTCATATTAGCAAAAGGAGAGAGATGGGGCAGAGCAAAGTGGCTCACCGACGACGTAGCTCCGACGAGAGGGCACGACTGAGGGTGGCGAGGGTGCGGCTGGAACGGGGAGTCCACGGTGCACCTGACCGTACCCATG
Source organism: Bromus sterilis (assembly GCA_950022295.1). Lineage (NCBI taxonomy): Eukaryota > Viridiplantae > Streptophyta > Magnoliopsida > Poales > Poaceae > Bromus > Bromus sterilis. The sequence goes on from OX465596.1 coordinate 285,896,642, forward strand.
GCATGTCGGGAGGTGGCCGGACGGCGAGGTCTTGCTCTTCCTGGCGGCGGGAAGCCACTATGGTCATTGGGGTCGACGGCAGCGTCGATTCAGACAACAATCCGGAAAGGGGCGTGTTGGGGAAGGGCCAGTGGAACCAGGGGAGTGAGATGGTGGTGCTGGTTTGGTCTAGGGGGGAACCGGAGCTGGCTGTCAACGCTGAAGCCGAGCGGCGGCGCTCACTGCCGAAGTGGGGGAAGAAGAGCTTCCGGGATTAGCTACTTTGCACTGGGAGTCGATTAGGTGTAGGGCGGGGCTGCTGGTGACGAGTAAGCGGGCGGGACATGCTCCATTTATAGGGAGGGAAATATGTCGAGCCGGGCAACGGGAAAGAGACACGGCGGGGGGGGGAGCTGGCGATTCTCGCGAGGATTCGAGGGGGCTGCTGAGGTGACAAGAGAGGGCGAGAGGATAGGGTAGGCAGGCTAGGGCTAGGGGCACCATTAATGGCGAGGGAGCACAGCGACGGCGACAGTGGCCACTATGCGGGCGGGTCCCGCTCGACGGCGAGAGATGCTGGCAAGGAGAAGGCAAAGAAAGGGACGTGTGGACGCGGGAAAGCCGTGCGGCGCGGGTAGACAAGCAGAAGGGGACGCGGGCAAGCTGCAGGTCGAGTCCGACGCGTCCAGTGGCCTCGGGCACGCGCAGAGTGCGCCAGTGGCACGCCGTGGGCATGGCCACCACGTGAACCAGTTCCATGGAGGTGATATCGCTTGGCCAAACTTGTCTGTTGTGTTGTCCTTTCTACTATGATCACAACTGTTCCATTGAATGATCAAGAGGGCCACTGGTATGAGCTGTCAAGCCAAGAATAGTTTGCTGCAGCAAACTTGGAGGAGAATTTTCGACCAAATGGTGAATATTGGGAGAGGGATTTGATGTCACATGGCTTTAGGGTTGGAAGCAGTACAATTCTGTGAAGTTTCATATCAAATGGCCAAAGAATGAATGCACTTCTTTTATAAACCCCAATTTGTTCCAGAAATGCATTGGTGAAGCTGGCATCACTTTGGCTTTATGGATTTGGTTGAAAATTTTGTGGAGGGGAGTTATTTGGGTGTGGTTACATGTGGGAAAAATTTCAGAGAGAATTGATGCTCCTAGGTGGCACTTGCTTCACAAGGTACTCTGTTGGCCAGAAACTTGATCTTGAGGGTGACCCCACATGGGTGGTTGGGTTTTGTCTAAAACTTGGTGGAGACGAGTCATTTGTAGGTGGGAACATGTGTGCAAAATTTCAGAGCAAATGGGTGTGCCTATCTTGCACTTGCTTCACAATGCCCCTTGTTGCATACAAACTTTGGGAATTTGGTGAGAGAGATTAGCTAGGCAAATTGAGCTGAGATTTGGCATAGTCTAATGATATGATCATGATAGCTTGCACAAAAAGTTTAGGCAGCAATGGATAAAGATAACTAACACTTCCTTCACAAAGTGCTATTCTGTCCCAACAGACAAATGAATTTCTCTGGAGGAAAAATCCACTTGGGCCATGCAATGTTTTTGGATAATGTGGCAAGACATGATATCTAGGGCATGTGGGAATTGTTTGGGTATTTATCGAGAAATATAAATAGGGGTTGCTTCACAATCCTCAAATGGAATGAATATTCCTTTTAATGGAAAAAAAGAATATATGGAATGAAGAAAAATGTGGCTTGGAGGGGATGGATCAAGGGGAGATCTTTGGGAAGATTTAGGGAATCATGGTCCACTTGAGCAAGGAAGGGAAATATGCTCAAGTTTCAAGTCCAAAGAGTTGCTTCAAATCAAACCAACTGGCAAATCCAAAAATAATCCAGAAAAGTTTTTGAAAAGAACAAGTTCCAAAATCCAGGGCGTCACATCCTCAAGGATAAGAAGTGCCTGAAGAGGGCCACCGTTGGCCTCACTCGAAGATAAGCCTCACATAGATATGCGAAGATGGGGAGGAGGGCCATGGAGTTAGGTTGTAGATGGAGCACCTAGATCTGGTAATGATCCACGATGGCAAAAAAGAAGGCCGGGAAAGGTTGTACCAGCACGCACATGATGGTATGACCAAAGAGTGGGAGGAGCCTTGGGTCGTCAATGGAGCCTAAAGCTCCCGCCCGGTAGATCTTGGTTGCCCCATGCTCATTCCGAATTGAGGCCACCATGGACCTGAAGACCTCAACCTCCTCCTGTGAGGTCAGGGAAGACGGTGGCAGGGGAAGTGTCAGTTCCTCATCATCTTCAACCTCCTTCCTGCTCTTTTTATTGGAGGGGCTCTGCCTTCCATCGGTCTGGATCTAGAAGAGAGCAAAGGGAAAATTGTCTTTGGCGCAGCATCAAGATGCGGAAGGAAAACGACGGGAGGAAGCTAGGGATGATCATTGCCTCACGCTCGGTCTCCTCTTTTATGGCAACCGGACCGACAGCAAGGGCGTCATGGACACCCCAGAATGGTCGCCCATGCCCTGATCCTTCTGGCCCAACACTAAGAGGGACACGTCGCGCTCCCCTCCCGAGGAAGGACTAGTACGCTCTACGTGCTCGGGGGCTACTGTTGGCCCACGGAGAACTGGGGTACCTTGGGACATGTTGTTGGCCGAAGCAAGACAGTTGCAAAGGTCGTGGACACGCGCTCTCGCAAAGGGATTGGCTAACAGGGACCCAAGAACTCCCGAAGGATAAGGATCACGAAGCCGTGCTTCGCAAATGTTGCAAGATGCATGAGGTTCCCCCGAAATGGTGATCTACACCAGGACGGGGGTCACGAGGCCTAACCCTGTCGCCACCTCGCGACCCACGATGGTCGCGATCCCGCCAGAGCCAACCCTACGGCTTACGAAGTAATCCACCTCAGGAGGAGGCCACCATCAAGGGTAGTAACCGCCCGATCCCCCCTTTGGGTCAGGTGTTGATAGCTTAGGCAAGGATAGGGGGACAATACTACCCCGAGGTAATGATGGCCTCATGTGGAATCCCTTCCCCCAGATGAGGAGGAAGAGTACCAAGGCCAAGTATTTAAGTGCTCTCCAAGGCACCGTAGAAGGGGACGACCGTTCCCGATCCCCAAGCTTGTAAGCTCACCATGAACATCTCCATGAGAGCAATCCCATACATGCAGGAGTAGGGTGTTACACCATCATTGTGGCCCTAACCTGGGTACCTCGTTGTATCACTAGTGTATGCTTTCTTGGTTCGGTGCGTAGATCTGACCATCTTCATCGTCCTATACGAGATTGAGGATCTATCCCCCCTGTGTTTGAACTAAGGTTTTGGGGGATTACCTTCCAAACAAATTTCTCCGACACTCATAATAAAACTGAAACTATATCATGGTATACGCAATGTATGCCTTTGCCAGTGTAGCAGGATATGCAATGATACTAGTGCGTCATGTAGCAAAGAGAAAGTGCAAAGCCCAATTATCATGTGGCTCTACGATCAACCAAAAGCATGTATGACAATGAAGAATCAAGTCGTGAGAAGATGGATGTTGCATGGCAATATATTTCGGAATGACTATGCAAATGCCATGATATGTAGGTATGTGTCTTTTTTGAGAAAGATATAATGAGGCTTATGTATGACAAAGCGTATCATGCCAAGGATTTGGATGCACCGGCGAAGTTTGCACCAACTCTCAAGGTGAGAAAGGGCAATGCATGGTACCGAAGAGTCTAGAAAAATATGGATGGTGGAAGTGCCAAGAATCGAATACTCGCATTAGTCAAAGGAACTCATTCAATTATTGTCGGTAACTCTCTATCTAATGAAGAGATTCACAAAGAGACAAGCACCCTGATAAGAGTGTTTGGGGGCTTGGTTATTGATGGTATGAGAGATGATAACGTCTTCTCGCCCTTCATTGGTTACCCCAAGTGGAAGGTTGAGATGTAGATAACAACAAATTTCCCTTACGCGGTGGCTGTTAGGTTTATCTAATCCAGGAGGAATCTAAGGATCGACAAGTAGGTGGTGAAGCGAGCAACGCGCCGTTTGAATGATATTGCTCCCTTAACCTCGACCCGCACACACAACAAGTAACTTTTCTCCAAACAAGTACAGAGGGGTTGTCAATCCCTCCGGTCTTGTTGTTTACAAAGGATCAAACGCAAGAGGATAGTAGTGGTGATTGCAACTAAAAGGAAATAAAGCAGTAAATAAAGTGGAGGTGTAAACAGTGGTGGAAATATGGACCGGGGTCCCATGATGTTCACTAGTGATATCTCTCTCCCAAAAGACGATAAAATAGCTAAGTTGGGTAAAAAAAATATAGCTGGGCAATTGTCAGAATTATAAACGCACCACAATGTTAATTATGCTTCAAAGAAAGTTAGAGGCTCAAAAGTATGGGAAGTACGCCAAGACAAGTAGACCGAAAACCAACTGCATCTACTCACTAATCATCCACCTTGAGATATCTATCCAGAACTTCTCTCTGGTATTAAGTTGCGAGCCCCACCCAAAATGTAAACTCAAAGCAACAGAAAACTGCATTAACAAACTTTGCATAGGTAAACAATCCTTGCAACCGCGGTTACATGCACCGTTGTTTTCTCCCTGGTGGCAACAACACATCCCCTAGTCTCATGTTTCTGTCACTCAAGCTAGACATCGGGGGGGGGGCATGAACTCACAATCAAGAATAAACGCTCCCTCTTGGAGTTACTATCTACTACTCGGCCAAAGCGATAAAAAGCAACGGAGAACATGCAAGAATTACTCAAGAAAAAAATATAAAAGGAGAACCAACTATATAACTCATCACAATCTGGACATAATCTCATAATCCATCGGATCCCAGCAAACACAGCATAGCAATAGCAAAAAGAATTACATATATGCCTTGATCATGTAGGGCAGCTCACAAGGGCTAAGAATTGAAGCACAAGATTGGAGAGAAGACATCACATAGCGACTAGTCATGGACCCATGGTCCAAGGGGGACTACCCATGGCACATCTAGGAAGCGTCCAAGGTGGTGGAGAAGCTCCCGGAGGTCAATCCTTCCTCCGGCAAGGTGCCGAGAAGAGGTCTTCTGGTGCTCCCGATCTTGGAAGCGCGGCGATGGCGGAACAGAGGTGAAAATCGTGATGCAGGGGTCTCTACAAGGGTTTTCGGAGCGAGGAGGTAATATAGGCCAAGGGGGTACCAGGGGGTGGCCCCTCCTCCCAAGAACCCTTCTGACGCGGCCAAGAGTGGGGTCGCGACCCCTATGGCCCTTCTTCGGTGTTTCTGGAGGATTCCGTCATGCTGATTTTTTTATCTGATTTTCGTGGAATTTTTGGAGCTCTGTAAATATGGGTAAAAACCTGGAACTTACAGACATCAGCAGACAGAAACTGGCACTGTGTGCATTGAGTTAGTAGGTTAGTCCAAATATGTGTAAAAAGGTATGGAAGTGTAGCAAAACACATAGCAATGTCACCTAAAAGAGCATGGAACAAGCAAAAATTATAGATACATTTGGGACGTATGAACATCCCCAAGCTTAATTCCTGCTCGTCCTCGAGTAGGTAAATGATAACACAGATAATTTCTGTGGTGACATGCTAACACATATATAAGAACTTCAAAGTAAAGAAAGTAAGATATCCAATTCAAGTCAAGACAATAACAAGCAAGAGTCTATATCTAGTATTGAAACTAGCAAATCATGAACATAAAGGTGCAAGATCTCTCGCTGTCCGTGACTCAAATGTCTCCAAATGGTGTTTGCATGCAAGAAGTAGGAGATAGGTTTAGAGCATAAAAATACTATGTAGTTTAATTGAGAACTTAATGTACTAAAACTTCACACTTGGTCTCCTTCGGAATCTTATTTTGACTCATCCCCAGACCACTAGTCAGGCACAAGTCAAACTGATCCTCTCCTTTCGACTTTGAGCACTCATGAAATGGACGAGCACGAGCAAGATATGTTGGCACTTAGGATGGCAAAGAGAAAAATGATGGGGAAGGAATACAAAAAGTTGTGAAAGGCTCACATCAATGAGGACAATCATAGGCGAGAGAAAGCCAAATAATAGATATGATGTGAGGAGTAGGGATTGCCATGCAACGGATGCACATAGAGATAAGGTAAGCTCTCCAATGGAACTAGTGGGGGTTCATCCAACTTGCTTTCTCATGAAGACGTAGAGCTCTTTTGAGGAGGCTCATCCTTGGAATATGCAAGCCAAGTTCTATAGTGTAAGGATCCCCACCTAGTTATGCATGAATGATAATCTCTATGGAGTACAAATATGACAATGGTGTACAAGTGTGGATCTTTCAACAGGAATAGTAGTGTTGCCCCATTCTCTCTTTTCATTTCTTTTTTTCTCCTTTTTCTATTATTTTTGTATTTTTGTGGCCTCATTAGCTCTTTCTATTTATCTCTCATTTGTCCTCTTGGGATCTTTTAATTTTTCCTCTTTTGGGATCTTTTTTTTATCCTCTTTGGGATCTTTTCCTCACTTTAAGGGCAACACTCTATATTTTACAAGAATATAGAAGATCTTCACACTTTACAAGAAGTACTCAACATAAAGAAAGTTAAAAAATACCATGATGTATGCAAATGTATGCCTCTGCCAGTGTAGCAGGATATGCAATGATACTAGCGTGTCATGTAGCAATGATAAGGGAAAGGCTCAACTATCATGCCCTTGATACGCGAGAGAGGATAATTTTTCCCGCCCTTTGTTGGTTACCCCAAGTGGAAGGTGAGATGCAGCGTAGAGGCAAGTTTCCCTTGGTGAAGATACCAAGGTTGAGAGTATCGACCAGTAGGACTCCGACAATGATAAGTAGGTGGTAAAGTGAACAATGGCGCCATTCACAATCTTCGAGATTGTTTACTTCACCTGGACCTGCACATAACACAATTAAATTTTCTCCCAACGAAGTTCAGAGAGGTTGTCAATCTCTCCGGTCTTGTTGTTTACAAAGGATCAAAAACACAGGATAATGATAATGATAGCAACTGAAAGTAAATACTGAAAAGGAAATAAGATTGTAAACAATGATGAGAATGTGGACCGGGGTCCCGCGATGTTCACTAGTGATGTCTCTCTCCCAAAAGACGATAAAACTGCTATGCGAGGTAAACAAATTACAGAAGGGCAATTGACAGGATTATAAACGCATCGCAATGATAACTATGCTACAAAAGAAAGGAAGAGGCTCATAAGCATGGGCAGTACGCCAAAATAAGTAGACCAAAATCCATCTTCATCGACTACTAATCATCCACCTTGAGATTTCTATCCAGAACATCTCCCTGGTATTAAGTTGCGAGCCCCACCCAAAGTGTAAACCCAAAGAAACAGACAACTGCATTAAAAAGAACTTTGCGTAAAGTAAACAATCCTTGCAACCGCGGTTACAAGCACCGTTGTTTTCCCCCTTGTGCTCACAGCACATCCCCTAGACTCATGTTTCTGTCACTCAAGCGTGTCATCAGGGGGCATGTACCCACAATCAAACATAACGTTCCCTCTTGGAGTCACTACCTACTACTTGGCCAAAGCAATAAACAACAATGGAGAACATGCAATAATTACTTAGGAAAAAAATATAAGAGATAAAAACCAAATATATTACTCTATCACAATCTGAACATAATCTCATAATCCATCAGATCCCATCAAACTCAGCATAGCAACAACAGAAGAATTACATATGTGCCTCGATCATGTAGGGCAGCTCACGAGGTCTAAACCATGAAGAGCAAAGAGGGGAGGAGAACATCACATGGCTACTGATCACGGACCCATGGTCCAAGGTAGACAACTCACGGAACATCCGGGAAGCGTCCATGGTGGAGTTGAAGCTCCCGGAGGTCGATCCTCCCTCCGGAAGGGTGCCGGGAAGGGTCCTGATGGTGCTCCCGATCTTGGAAGCGCGGCGGCGGCGGAACAGAAGAGAGTCTGCGAAATAGGGATCTGTCTTCGGAGTTTTCCCGTGAAGGAGATTTAGTAGGCGAAGGGGAGCAGCCAGGGGGGCCACCAGGGGTCCAGGCGCCCCCATGGCACGGCCAGGTCCCTGGCCGCGCCAGGTGGCCTCCTGGGCACCTGGTGGTGGCCCTCCTTCGGGGCTCTGGAAGCTTCTGGTACGCTGATTTTTTATCTGATTTTCCCGGATTCTTGGAGCACTTTTTATATGGGAAAAATTTGAAATAGAAAAACAGCAGAAAACAGGAACTGGCACTAGGGTGCACTGAGTTAGTAGGTTAGTCCAAATATGATCAAAAGTGTATGAAAGTGTATCTAGATCATAGCAATATCACACAAAACATGCATGGAGCGAGCAGAAATTATCAATACGTTTGGGACGTATCAACATCCCGAAGCTTAATTCCTACTCGTCCTCGAGTAGGTAAGTGATAATAAACATAATTTCCGTGGTGAAATTTTAGCAACCATATAAGAACTTTGAAAAGTAAAGCAATCAAGGTATGTGATTCAATTCAAGTCAAAACATGCAAGAGTCTATATTAGCATTGAAACAAGTAACAAAAGAACATTAGGTTTAAGATCTCTCGCTGTCCGTGACTCGAATGTCTCCAAATGGTGTTTGCGTGCAAGAAGTGGGATAGGGAATACGAGAGAAAAAAAGTATTTTTGTTGAGAAATCAATCTACTAAAGTTTCACACTTGGTCTTCTTTGGAATCTTATCTTGACTCGTCCCCAGACCACTAGCCAGGTACACGTCAATTTGATCCACTCCTTTTTGATATTTTGAGCACTCATGCAATGGATGAGCGTAAGCACGAAAGTTGACACTTAGGATGGCAAAGAGAGAATATGGTGGAGGAAGACAAAAAGGATGAGAAAGGCTCACATCAATGAGGACAATCATAGGCGATAAGGCCAAATGATAGATATGATGTGAGGAGTAGGGATTGCCATGCAACAGATGCACCTATGAGCTGAGAAGCTCTCCAATGGAACTAGTGGGGGTGCATCTAACTTGCTCGCTCATGAAGACCTAGAGCTCTTTTGAGGAGGCTCATCCTTGGAATATGCAAGCCAAGTTCTATAGTGTGAAGGTCCCCACATATCTATATGCATAATCATCTCTATGGAGTACAAGGATAAGAGGGAGTACTAGTGTGGATCTTTCAAAAGGATTGTAGTGTTGCCCTTTCTCTCTTTTTATTTATTTATTTATTTTTTTCCTTTTTTGTATTTTTTTGGTGGGCTCAATGGCTCTTTTATTTAACTCTCATTTGTCCTCTTTGGGATCTTTTATTCACTTAAGGGCAACACTCTAATTTACAAGAGGGTATAGAAGATCTTTCACACTTTACAAGGTACTCAAATCATAAAGAAGATGTAGCAATCATGATGTATGCAGTGTATGCCGCTGCCAATGTAGCAGGAACATGTATGACATGAGGATCAAGTCATGAAGAGGTGGATGTTGCATGGCAATATATCTCGGAAAGGCTATGGAAATACCTTGATAGGTAGGTATGGTGGCTGTTTTGAGGAAAGATATAAGGAGGTTTATGATGACAGAGCGTATCATGCCAAGGGTTTGGATGTTCCAACGAAGGTGGACGCCAACTCTCGGAGTGAGAAGAAGGCAATGCACGGCATGGGAGAGGCTAGCAAATATGAGGAGGTGGAAGTGTCAACTTTCAATAGTTACATTAGTCTGAAGAACTCATGCACTTATTATCGGTAACTCTCAATCTAATGAGGAGGTACACAAAGAGACAAGTACCCCGAGGAGGAGTGTATGGGCGTTTGGTTATCCTTGCGCATCCTCGACTCATGGTACGTGAGTGTACTCTAATATTCGATCCCTCCAAAGATTAGCGATCCATCTAGTAGCTAGAGTTCTCAACTAGTTTTGTAGGTTTTGAAAATAAACACAGATTTCCCAAAATACGACACCTATCACTAATAGGCTAGAGCACTTAACACCAAAAGTTCAAACATTACTCACATCAATACCTCAAAACTATTGCAAGTTACTACTAAAATTAAATAGCAACCTCAATTACCTACTCTCCAGACAAGACACAACTCAGTGCAACAAACAACTCTCTTAACAAGATAAACATGAAAACTAAAGAGAGTTCCAGCAACAAACTAAAAAAAAGCCAAGGCTCTTCCTAAAGACAAACTAAAACTAAAAAAAACATGGCAGTAGCTACGAAAAGATAAAGAACACACAACAGCAAAAAGATAGGCATGAAAAATCCTATGATGTGTTCTAGATTTTGAAAGTGGAGCGTGTTTCTCTCCCACACAAAGTAAAACAGGGTGTAACTTGTTATGACAGCAAGCAAAGCTAAAGAAAACTAAAAATAAAACCTAAGAGCGATACGCTCCAAGCATAGCACATAACGCATGAAGTGATAAAAATATAATGAGACGAAGGATGAACTGATGATCGCTGATGAAGAAGGGGATGCACGGGGGCATCCCCAAGCTTAGACGCTTGAGTCTCCTTGAATATTTGTTGGGGATGCATGGGGGCATCCCCAAGCTTGAGCGCTTGACACTCCCGAATCTTCTTTCATCATCTTCCATCGCACACTTGAAAACTCCCTTCATACATAACTCATCATAAGCTGATTAGAGAGGTTAGTAACCTTAATAAAATAAAACAAATTACCACTGGATATAAAGATATTCTTGAATATCTACTGTTTCTCAATATTTCCAAAAGGTTTTTTCAAAGAAAAAGCACGCTTAAGGTTTGCAAAAGTAAGAAGAGACAAAACGTGGCAGAATCTGTGAAAAACAGAACAACAGGTAGTAAAGAATTTTTAGGGGTAATTCTACAACTCAAATAAAAAAAATCAGAACATACGAAAGTTCCGCGATTGTATAGAGCACGTTGTGTAAAAAATTCAGCTCAAAAGATGAACTAGTGATTTGATCCGATTTTTCCCGTCACGAAGACAGAATCTATTTTCTGGACAACATGTCACAACTTTCACTTCTCTTGTCATATGAGGCTATAACTTGGCACAAAGCTTGAAAATGAAGATACATTGATGTTGCTACAGTAGTACTAATCATCAAGACCACTAAAAACACAAGTATAAACATCTTGGGTTGCCTCCCAACAAGCGCTTTCTTTTACGCCTTTAAGCTAGGCATAAGGCAAAAGAAGAATCAAGTTTTATCAAGAGAAAGAGAATAGCTAGCCCGTGTAACGGACTCAAAAGGTAACTTGATTTTCTTTCTAGGGAATTGTTCCATCCCCTTTTAGATAGGGAATAGAAATTTTATATTCCCCTCTTTCATATTAATGATAGCACTAACGGTGTGGAGAAAAGGACGTTCCAAAATAATTGGACATAAAGGTTCACACTCTATATCCATAATAATAAAATCAACGGGAACATAGTTGTCATTGACAATGATAAGAACATCGTCGATCTTCCCCAAAGGTTTCTTTACGGAAGAGTCGTGTAGGGCCCGATATGCGGTACTGTTCCAGATCTAGATGTTTCCATCCAGATCTGCGGATGAAGCACATATCGGTCCCACCGCGACATATGACATAGCCATATGCCCCGGATTTCCAACATGATATCACAACATTACAGATACAAGGATACAACATCTCATACAATCGGCATACAACTGCTTAATAAAATACAACAGCGGAAGATACATGTTTGAGTACAGACTACAATCAAATTCCTAGTGGCAAAAGAAAATCATCGATTCCCATAACCACACGGGTCCAGGCCCTCCGCCGGCATCCGCCTAACTAGTCGTCGTTGAGTCTCCGCTTGAAACGTCGAGCACCATACCTGTTGTCGATCGAGAACCCTGAAAAGAGTTTGGGGGTAGTATCATGAGTACAGAAGTACTCAGCATCCAGCTGTAGCGGTCAACTGACCCAGCAAGCACTTCATCACTCGTCATTCTAGGACAACTAGTAGTTTACGGTAAGGATGGGGTAAGTGGTGAGGTTGCTGCCGCACTAGCATTTATGAAGTGGCTAACGATCTAGAGAGTAAGATAAGAAGCCAAGCATTCGATGAGGAATCGCCTCCAACAAGTCTTGCTATCAACTACTACGCAAACATAACACCTATCATATCCTTGTCCTCCTCTTCGCATCCCGACGAAGAAGAAGAAGTCAAGGCACACACATGTTGATCAAGTTATATTAAGATTATCTTAGTTGTTGTTGTCTATGAACAGGGAGTAGGTCTCAAGTTTTCCATAACCGTGGACACGGCTTCTCGAAAAGATTTAACCCTGCAGGGGTGTACCAACTGCCCATTACAAGGCTCCGCAAGCACGCACATCTCTCTCAGTTGCTACCCATCACAGGCAACCATTTTATGATTTAGTTCCGAGAGATCCGAAACGAGAGGTCCCTCTAACTAACAACGAACAAATCCGGGTGGCCCCCGGGGAGTCGACACCCAACCCAAAAGCCGGCCACGCTCTCGGATCGGACTCTTCCGTATGGCCAAGGTCGGGGTTAGCCTCACCTATATAACAGGGGACTTCCCTAGCTCACCAGTGTGGACCAACAAAGGAACTCTGTCTCTGCTGGCCCGAGTTATTTTAAATCCACTGGCTGCAGACCTGTTATGCATGCGGGTTTCAAATGGTAAATCAGCTTGGGCCACCACTAGAAATGTTTGAAGCTAGGTAGGTAAGAAGAGGGGACCCCATAGTATCCCACATGCGGTTAGGCACGCTCAGTCTTAAAACCAATACCCGGAACTCGGGTCCTAGGTGACTCGAATGGAAAAAAGCATCGGGGAGGGATAGCCTAGACCTTCCACCCTTCGTCGAATATAGTCAACATTATAATAATCATATCATCAATAACAATAATAATAATGTGATATCCCAAACCAAGGAGTAACAGGATAACATCGTAGCATCCTAAGAATGCATACTAAGTAGGGGCTGAGCAACGAGCAATAGTATCATAGCAGTACAAGGTTTGCTGGGAGGGGACATGGCTGTATCGGTTTGAAAGAGGTTGTAAACATGTGGTAGGATCAAACATCGAACCTATCCTAGACTAGCATGCAAACCGCTGGTTGAAATAGAATGGATCATAAGTAATGTATAGTCTTTGTCTGTTGATAAGTCGGGTTCCGAAGGTGTAGTTGGTCGCAAGCTCGCATCGTCTCATAAAGGTACCCGCGGAAGCACATAAGACGGTAAACACTGGAAAGCAATCAACGAGCAAGCGTCTATTACTAAGAGGCAAACACGAGCAAGCATCAACAAGAAGCAACACGAGACATCGCACCTACCGTCGAGAGCGGTTACTAACAGGTTAAGTGGAGTACTCGTCACACACGATGATACCGCACATTTAGAGAGGTTCAAGTTGTTTAGCTACAAGTGATAAACCAACGGTTGTTAACATGGCAAGGCACCCAAGCATGGCATGTCACACAATCATGGTAAAAGGTTAAGCACAAAGTAAACTACCTATACTAGTCAAGTTAAGCGAGGCAACACCCTCAACATGGCATAGCACTAAGTGCCTCACGATGATTAAAGGATTTGGTACTGTTCTGCCCTAAACCATATTTTAGGTTGGTTAACAGAAGCCAACAACAGGATAAACACAAAGTACACGAAAAACTAATCAAGTTACATATAAAGAACACCCCAAACGGAGTTACGGTTAAAAAGATACAAGCAAAACAAGTTACGGGCACAATCTGCCAACATCAGGAAGCACAATTTAGAGCATTGCATAAACAGGGTAATGAGTGCAAACATGCTAACAAATGATATGCAATTAAAGTAGACATGGCAGGGAAGGCATGGCAAAAAGAATCATGCAAATAGGCATCATGAACAACTAGTTATAGCCCATGCAAAATGCAATAAAACATTACTGGTCTAGAACTTAGTGAAAATCACGAAAACACGGCAGAAACTATTATTTTTATGCTGTATAAACAGGCGTATAACTATATGCAAAAGTGCAGCAACATGAGATCGCAATACATGGGCACGAAGTAGACATGATGAGGATTAGGTACAAACAAGAATCAAGGTCATAGGCATCATAGATCAAGAGATATTAAGCATGCAACATGGCATCGGAACGTTACAGACTTAGAGAAAAAGAGAGGTGGCTGTCAAAAACAGCGGGATAGCAACTTTGGATCTCAATAACTATATGACCATCAAGCATATCATGACAATTCCATACACATAATGGAAGTAGACATGATGCTTAACAATATTCAATTGGAATCACTCAATTCCGATAAACGGTTGCGACGCAACCGTCACCCGAAGTTGCAACAAATTAACAGTTTTCAGCACAGCAGCACATTAACAGCAAGGTCACCACTTTGGAGCAAGACTTAATATAGCTAAAGAACCCAAACATGACAAGTTAAAGCATGGGAATGAAGTACACATGATTCTTAACACATAGGAAAAAGAATCAATGCAATAGGCCTCATGGATTTGACACAAGCATCACCCAAAGTTTGAACAAAATAACAACAGAAGTAGTTAACAGCAGATTAGCAACTTTACGATCTGGTACCCTGTTCAACACACAATTACATATTCAAGATGACCTCAAAATAAATAACTTCCTAAAGATGAACTCTAGAGCACACAAAGCACAACCAAAGAAAAAAAGAATCACTTCATTTGGACCTACGAGTCAACGGGAATTAACGTTGCAAAAACCTAACAGCAGCAAAAAAACACAGGACTTAGCAAAAAAATACAGCAAGTCACGGGAAAAAATGGGACAGGCCGGCTCACCATGGGCCGAGGCCCATCTGGACGGTGCGCTGGAGGGGAGGCCGCAGCTGGGCTAGGGAGCTGGCTGGGCTGGGGGACCAGGGCCGTGGTTGGCGCTGGGCCGCGAGGGACGCGGTGGCCGGTCTGACGGCTCGGGCAGCCGTCCCGCGGTAGCGGAAGACAACGCCAGCGGCCGGACTCCGGCAGGGAGGCGCATGGTGGCGAGGGAGGCCGGGAACGGAGGGGAACGGGGCGTCGGGACTGGATCGGGTAGGTGGCGGCGGCTGCCGGCCTCAGGCGAGCTCCGACCCGAGCTTTCCATGGCGGCGGCGGCTCCAAGCTTGGCGGCGCGGACCTGCGGCACGTGGAGAGGAGGTGAGGAGGGATGTGAGGGTGATGCGCGGCGAGGAGGCGGCCTCACCGAGGCGCAACGGCTGGCGGCGGCTCGCCGGCGTGGCGCGCGCGGCCTCACCGGAGCTCGGGAGGAGAGGCTCGAGCGCGCCGGCGTCTTCCCGGGCCGAGATGGGCCCGCGACGGCGACTCCAGGCCCTGCGGGGCCCGAGCGGCTGGGAGGCTGGCTGTGGAGCTACGAGGCGCGTCCAGATCCGTTGATCTGCAGATCCAACGGCCTGGGAGCTCCTGGGCCTAGGGTTTCGCGAATTCTAGGGTAATTTGGGCAGATTTGAGTTTGTTGAGGGGGGTGGCTGCAATTTTTGCAAGTGGGAAACCCTAGAAATGGGTGGGAGTGTGATGGCCTTTATATAGCCCAGGTGGCTGGCAGTTTGCAAAAACATCCCCGGTTTTTCTCTCGCGCGCGCGGTGTTGACGTTTCTGACCGTCGGGGGTCCGCAGGACCTCCAATTCGGGTAAAACTTCGAACTGCGCGATCAGCGTGTTGATCCGGCGGCATTCACCTGGCACTAGAACCGTTCTGAGAACACTTTCCGGCGCGCTATAAAAATATGCCGTTTAATTATTAATCGGGGTTTTTCGTTCTGTTGGCTGCGGCTGGTCTCGTGCGTTTTCGCGACGGTGATCGGGTGAGACCCGGTGTCGCAAAGGTCGAGTGTCAGGGTGGCAGGGCTCAGTCTGGTACGAGATAAGAGGGGGGAAATAATCGTTGATCGATAAATCGGGGATGCAAACACCGCAAACAAATCAGACAATCAAACAATTCACACCGAAAACAAATTTTTTAATTTTTGTGAAATCTGGGCTGTTACAAGTCGACAAGACGAACACCACAAGAACAAGAATCAAAAGGTTTAAATTCAAACATATCATACATTCTTTTGGGAATGAAGGAGGTACTAGCTCCAACATCACATAAAGCATAGCAAGAGAAGTTAATTAACTTAATTTTGATCATAGGGTCCCAACCATCATCTAGCTTCCTAGGTATGGAGGCTTCTATCCTAACCTTCTCCTCCCTAGCTTTGATGAGAGAATTTGTGATATGCTCCGTGAAGGCAAGATTAAGTGTGCTAGTGTGGGGTTCTCTAGACATTTTGTGTAGCAAGGTAATAACTTCTGAGAGAGTGCAACTATCAAAATCAATATCACTACTATCAAAGGTGGTACTAGTGTCATCTAAGCTCACTTGTTTTAAACCCTCTATGTTCATAGGGGTTTCTTCTTCTACGGTTGAGGTATTTGCATCACCATTAATAGGTCCAATGGGACCAGGAGTGCATTGGGTGCTAATAGTTTCGGTGTCCTCAAAATTTTGGATAGTGGCAACTGTGTGGTGTGTAGGAAGGCTCTTAATTCTATCATCTTCCTCTTTTTCTCTATCCCATCTTTCTTTAAGTTTAGCCATCATCCTAATATTTTCATTAATTTGTAACTGGATAGCATTAATCGGGGTGGCCTTGCTCTCCTCAAGGGGAGAGGTTCTAATTTTTAACATCTCAACATCAAGGGCTAAGTTGTCTACCTTCAAACAAAGATTATCTTATTTAGCTAGCTTTTCTTCCACATTCTTATTGAAGGCTTTTTGGGTAGTGATAAAGTCTCTAAGCATATTTTCTAATTCAGAAGTGGGGTTATTTTTCCTAGGGTAAGTGTTGTTGTTCCCATAAGTGGATGGAAACGGTCTAGGATTACTAGCAAAGTTGCCCCAATAAGCATTATTATTAAAGTTGTTTCTAGAAATGAAGTTCACATCTACTTGTTCCTGAGCAACCAAAGAATTTAAAGGGACATCATGAGGATCAATAGAGGGTTACTTGGTAAGTAGAGACATAATTAAATCAACTTTATCATTTAGAGAGGTAATTTCCTCGACAAAATTTACCTTCCTACCTGTTGGAGCGCGTTCGGTGTGCCATTGGGAATAGTTACTCATCATCTCATCAAGGAGTTTTGTGGCAGCACCGAGTGTAGTTCACATAAAGGTTCCTCCCGCGGCCGAATCTAACAGGTTTCGCGAGGTAAAGTTCAAGCCTGCATAAAAATTCTGGATAACCATCCAGGTAGTTAAACCATGTGTAGGGCATTTCATAACAAGAGATTGCATACGTTCCCAAGCTTGGGAAACGTGTTCATTATCCAATTGCCTAAAATTCATAATGTTACTCCTCAATTGGATAATTTTAGAAGGTGGGTAGTACTTCTCAATAAAATCATATTTGCACTTATCCCAAGAATCTATGCTATAGGCAAAGATTGAAACTAGATTTTAGCTCAGTCCGTCAAAGAGAAAGGAAAAAAGCATGAGCTTAACAACATCACCTTCTACTTCTTTATACTTTTGCATATCACATAATTCAACAAAATTATTCAAGTGTAAAGCAGCAGCATCTCCAGCACCAGAGAATTGATGTCTCATAACAAGGTTTAGCAAAGTAGGTTTAATTTCATAAGAGGTAGCTGAAGTGGAGGGTGTGGCAATAGGAGTGCAGATAAAGTCTTTGTTGTTGTGACTGGTGAAGTCACACAACTTGGTGTTTTCAGTGAAACCCATAGTAGCAACAAGTGTGGCAGACTTTTTTTGTAATTTTCGATATAAGACACAAAGATAAAAACAGAAAGGTAAACTAACAAGAATAAAAAGTAAAGGTAAAAGGTAGTGGGAAACTCCCCTATCTTATCACTCGGAGTCCCCGGCAATGGCACCAGAAATTTGCTTGATACGCGAGAGAGGATAATTGCTTCTCGCCCTTCGTTGGTTACCCTAAGTGGAAGGTGAGATGCAGTGTAGCGGCAAGTTTCCCTTGGTGAAGATACCAAGGTTGAGAGTATCGACCAGTATGACTCCGATAATGATAAGTAGGTGGTAAAGTGAACATTGGCGCCATTCACAATCTTCAAGATTGTTTACTTCACCTGGACCTGCACACAACACAATTAACTTTGCTCCCAACGAAGTTTAGAGAGGTTGTCAATCTCTCCGTTCTTGTGGTTTACAAAGGATCAAAAACACAGGATAATGATAATGATAGCAACTGAAAGTAAATACTGAAAAGGAAATAAGCTTGTAAAAATGATGAGAATATGGACCGGGGTCCCGCGATGTTCACTAGTGATGTCTCTCTCCCAAAAGACGATAAAACTGCTATGCAAGGTAAACAAATTACATAAGGGCGATTGACAGGATTATAAATGCACCGCAATGCTAACTATGCTACAAAAGAAAGGAAAAGGCTCATAAGCATGGGAAGTACGCCAAAAATAAGTAGACCGAAATCCATCTGCATCTACTACTAATCATCCACCTTGAGATATCTATCCAGAACATCTCGCTGGTATTAAGTTGCAAGCCCCACCCAAATTGTAAACCCAAAGCAATAGACAACTGCATTAAAAAGAACTTCGCGTAAAGTAAACAATCCTTGCAACCGCGGTTACAAGCACCATTTTTTCCCCTTGTGGTCACAGCACATCCCCTAGACTCATGTTTCTGTCACTCAAGTGTGTCATCAGGGGGCATGTACCCACAATCGAGCATAACGTTCCATCTTGGAGTCACTGCCTACTACTTGGCCCAAGCAATAAACAGCAACGGAGAACATGCAAGAATTACTTAGGAACAAAAATATAAGAGATAAAAACCAAATATATTACTCTATCACAATCTGAACATAATCTCATAATCCATCAGATCCCATCAAACTCAACATAGCAACAGCAGAAGAATTACATATGTTCCTCGATCATGTAGGGCATCTCACGAGGTCTAAACCATGAAGAACAAAGAGGGGAGGAGAACATCACATAGCTACTGATCACGGGGCCATGGTCCAAAGTAGACTACTCACGACACATCCGGGAAGCGTCCATGATGGAGGATAATCTCTCGGAGGTCGATCCTCCCTCCGGCAGGGTGCTTGGAATGGTCCTGACCGTGTTCCCGATCTTGGAAGCGCAGCGGCGGTGGAACAGAGGCGAGTCTTCGAAATAGGGTTCTATCTTCGGAGTTTTCCCGTGACGAAGATTAAATAGGACAATGGGGGAAGCCAGGGGGCACCAGGGGTCCAGGCGCCCCGCTAGCGCGGCCAGGCCCCTGGCCGCACCAGGTGGCCGCCTGGGCACCTGGTGGTGGCCCACTGGCCCTCCTTCGGGGCTCGGGAAGCTTCCGGTACGCTGATATTTTATCTGATTTTTCCTGGATTTTTGGAGCACTTTTTATATGGGGGAAAACTGAAATAGAAAAACAGTAGAAAATAGGAACTGGCACTAGGGTGCACTGAGTTAGTAGTTGTGACGCCCCCAAAATCAGACCGTGTACAGTAATCATACACGCAAGGTACACGATCGAGATTAGGGACTCACGGTGAGATATCACAACACAACTCTACAAATGAAATAATACAAGCTGTTTAATACAAGACAGGGGCCACGAGGGCTCGAATACAACAGCTCGAAAGAACAAAGTCAGCGGAAACAACAGTATCTGAGTACAGACACAAGAATACAAGGTTGCCTTAAGAAGGCTAGCACAAATAACAACAGATCAAAAAGGCGAGGCCTCCTGCCTAGGAACCTCCAAACTACTCCTGGTCAACGGGGAACTCGACGTCGTAGAAGGCATCGGGGGTCTTCATGTGGCGGTGGTCGGCATCGGGGATCTCCTGCTCCTGGACTCCAAGGCTCCAACGTCAACTGCAGCGGCCGATCAGGAAAAACATAAAGGGGGAAATAAAGCAAAGGTGAGTATCTAGCATACCCGCGAGTCTTACGTCCGCTACTAAGCATTATGCATTGTATCAAATGGAAAGGGGAGGCTGTATATAGTGGACTGCAAGATAGAAATCAGAATAAGGATAAGAAGCTAGGCCTATCGAAGACTAGCATCTTCTGACGTGTCTTGCAGCATGAGAAGAGAAACAGCCAACAGTTCAATAACATGAATGTAATAACAATGCAGCAGAAGTTGCTGCAGCATTGTATAATAGTAAGTTGTAATAATTAATAATGATAATGCCTCCGAGTTCCCTTCCTCGACTCCCTGCAAGGAAGAAGACCCGGAACCATACAGTTTAATAGTAGTAGTTCGTAGTGGTACGATCCAGCTTCAGCATAAAGCGTCCTGTTACCGTGGACACGACTATTCGAATAGATTAAACTTCCCTGCAGGGGTGCACTTCTGTTACACTACAACGCACGGATCTCCAGGGTGGCGTACACCTTGTTAGGGAATGCCCCACCGAGGCTATCCGACACTCCACAGCCCATCTTTCAAACTCAAAGAGAGGCCATCCGCCGGTCTAAATCCTAAGTACGCAGGGCCTTGGACCCCAACCCTGACGTACTCCTGTATGGTGCGTGGGTGGCCGGGAAGCCGTAACAAAAACAACACAGCTCGAGCCAAAGAAGACACCGCACTTCCCGGCAATCAGCCCGTGGTACTGCTGACGTCTAAAGAGTCCTCGGACGACACCAGGAAGCAGAGGAGCCCATAACTCATTATCCCACGTGTAGGCAGCGCGTACAAGCCAAAAGGCTACTCAAGTCATCCGCCGAAACATTTAGTATTTTATTAATTTGCGAGACAACCGTTATCGCTGCCTCGACTAAACTGACCCGCGGACAACGACAGCAGCCAGGACCACCAGTACATCGGTGCCTGCCCTGTCGTCCCACCAAGTCTCTGCGGTTACCGACAAGGTGAACCGTCTCCTTACCTTGTCTCGCGTGTGCTTTTGGTAGAGCTCGACTTTTCGTAGTTTTGTAACTCTCGCGAGATACGAGCAGGGGCCAAGCACGCCAGTAACGTCGGTCGTACCCTCCCTGTCGTTCCCGACAATATACCTCTCGCGGGCACCGTTGGGTCGCCCGACTTTCTTACCTTTAAGGAAAACCATTGCTCAGGTACCTAGAGCGGCTATACAGAGTCATCAACGAGTGGAGTACAATGATTACTCCTTGATAGCTCACACTTGAAGGTGACTCGGCAGAGCCGAGCTAGGGGGCCTTAGGCGGTGTCTGCATTGTACCGTACCTGTGCAGTTGTATATATTGTATCCGTGTTCACTCCCCTGAGTGGTCACGACCCGCTAACTAATCCTAGCTAACAATGCGCAGGGCTCACTGCTGAATAATGCATTAGTAATAATAGGCAGCATATGATAAAGGAAAGGTACATCAAGGGGTGACAAAATCAGGCTATGCAATTGAATAGGATTGTAATTGTAGCAGCAGCAGTAAACATGCCTAGTGCAAGAAATGTACGGAAAGATAGGCGATATCTGGGGAAGAGAATGGCTTTGCTTGCCTGTAAGCTCGACGGTTGTACGGCACGGTCGTGGACGATGTAGTCGATCACCGGGGCATCAACATCGGTCGTCGGGACTACCGGACAATAAGAGGGGGGAAGAAACATTAAATACACAGCAATAATAAAAACACAAATACAATACATGGCGAAAGCATTGTTAACGGTGTTCAAACGCAGTGCAAAGGGTTAGGCTCGGAGCAGGAATTCATCCGGGGATGAAATACCGGCTCCGGGGTAATTACCGGACAGGGTGTCCGGAGGGGGAAGGGTTCATGCCGGAGGTGTCGTGGACATCCGACAAATGTATGGAGGGTGTATCTGTGTTAGTTGAGCTATTCTGAACAACTTTCGTGTTCAGAATAAATTCATCCGGATACTTTATCATTACCGGACAAATCATCGGACAGACGGCCCGGAGGGGGGGTGTCGATGTTCGTCGTGTTAGAGGGGTGTGGTGGGTATACGGATAGCGTATCCGTATTCGTTATATTTTTCTGATCAATTTTGATGTATAAAGTTTTTGAATCTGACTTATGGTTTAAAAGATATTGAATTTTAAAGTTTAAATCATTTTAATTCATTTTTGTATTTAGTTTATTTAATAAATATACATTATCCACAGGGGGGTTTTAATTAAAATAGAGCCAGGGCCCACATGTCATTGACTTAGAGGTAATATAATTTAAATCAATTAATTTAACCAGGGGCAGGGCCCACATGTCATTGACTTAGAGGTAATATAATTTAAATCAATTAATTTAACCAGGGGCAGGGCCCACTTGTCATTGCCTTATTAGTTAAAAAGATTTTATTTAACAGAGATTTAAACAGCATGGGCCTACATGTCATAAGTACAAGGGTATTAAATCTAACAGTTTTTATTAAGGGGGCTAGGCCCACTGTCATAGACTCATGGGCTGGGCTGTTAGGCTTAAGCAGAAGGGTTAGTTTAGGGGATTAGCTCCACGGTTAGTCGTGCGTGCACGCCGGTGACCAGAGGGTAGCGGCGGCCCAGCCGTCCCGGCGAGGGACCACGGAGGCGGTGTGGCCAACGCGGGCAAGCACGTGCGGGAGGGCGCGGCCAGGGGTTACAGGGCGCGGGAACAGCGCACCGGCCATGGAGGGTACAGGAGGAGCTCCCGTCAATGGCGACCGTCGGTGTGCACGGCCCTACGGCGTCCAATTCAAAATGGGGAGAGGGGAATGCACGGGAGAGGCTCACTGTGAGCGCGGCGAGGTTCTCAGGGAGGCCGTTGGCGCTCGGAGGCCGACGTATTCGCTGTCGGCGAGCTGTGGTGATCTGCAGAGGGGAGGAGCTTGATTCCGGCGAGGTGGGGGTCTCCAGCGTCGATTTACCGACTGGGGAGGCGAGTACAATGGCGAGGACTCGCCAGGGCAGTCCCCTGGTCGCCAGCGAGGAGGTTCACCGCGGCGACAGCGGCGACACGGCGACCAGTGAGCTCGGGCTGGGTGGGGAACGAGTAGGAGAGATCGAGGGAGGGGGACACAGGAGGAGGAAGCGTGCGTGGACTGGATCTCGATCCAGTCTTCAAAGGGGGCGACGACCTTATCCTCCCCTCGCCGGCACTGTAGCGGTGCGGGAGGTGGCCGAGTTAGGTGGCGACGACGACGGGCGCTCGGTCTCCATGTCTCTGTTTCCTCCCTGTAGCGAGAGGTTGGGGGAAACAGGGGAGGGGGAGGGGCTGGGCCGTAGGTGGGCTTCGCCCCAGGCGACAGGTAGCATTTTCTTTTTGTTTTGTTTTTGTTTCTGCTGCTTTCTGCTTTATTTTCTTTTAGGCATTTTTATAATTTTGTCAAATATGGAATTGGTTCCACAATTAGTATTTCACCTCAAGGAGTTGCCACAAAAAGAATTGGACTTTTATAAAATCTTTTAATAATTCTTTTTAATAGGCAATTGGAAAATGGTGTTGTTCTAGCACTATTATTATTTGTTTGCAATATTTAGATATCGCAATAATTGCTCAAGGATGGTTTATCATGGTCCAATGATTTTTAGGGATTTTACAAAAGTGGTTTCACAATTTTTGGACAAAGTTTATTTTGCACATTGTTTTTAATATTGCACCCAAGGCATATCCAAGATTTGATTTGATTACAATTAAAGGCAATTGAATTGAGCTTGGATTTGTTTTGATTCATGATGACCAAGGTCCAAGATCACATTGCTTTCAATAATATCAAAAGGATAATTTGAATTTGAACTAACCCAAGTTGATCAAAGCAAAATTTTGATCAAGTCCATTTTTAGCAACAGTGATTAGCAAACAGTAATAGTGATTACTGTTCACTGACAGTGAGGGTGTTACAAATCTCCACCACTACAAAGAATTCTCGTCCCGATAATTAAAAGTAGGGAAAGGGGGTAAGGTTTCGGTTTCGTATTCTAACGAGTCTTCTGGTTGTTGTTTCCCTTCTCGATGAAATTAATCCTTCCCGTTGAAGTCTTCATTTCTTTGCATCATTGCATCTCGACGAGTTGTCATCCTTTCTTCGGGGCCTTCACCGTACTCACGATCAAGCTAGGAGGAAAATTCAAGGGGGTCGGATCGAGACAAGGTCAATCAAATGGGGTTGCTTAAGGGTATGGGGTACAAAGTCCTTCCGAGTCTAAACTCAGGGAAGCACATCAAGAGAAGTTTTAAGCGGATCGGCACGTATGCGATGCCGATGACGGATGATGGGAAAAGGGGCCCCGATCATCTGACCCAAGAACTGAGTCTGTTATCGGACGGAATATCACAAGGTCGATGACAAGAGTCAGGTTTCGGTCCTGTGGAACGGTGGGTTATGGGCCCATAGAGGATCAGAAGGATGGCGACAAACAATGCGATCAAGTTGCAAGGTAAGTCAGAGAATAGCTTGTCAACAATGTCGGCAACAACACCAGTGCCAAGGGCGAGGGACGAACAGAACCATTTTCCTGCTCGTTAATACGAGGCGGACCATTAGGCAAAGTTCTCGTCCATCGATGGTCGCCGAAAAGTCATCAACAATCATAACAGCGTAGTACGGAACAGGGTAGTACACCAAAGTGTTTACATAAGCAGACAATTATCACTGCTCAGATAAGTCAGATCACAAGAAATATTAAACAGACAAACGGAGGGGATAAGGTGAAGATACACAAGTATCAGGTGTATACCTTCTCAAGGGAAAGCATATCAAGACATACATGACCAAGTTTGTATTGGCATGCAAGGAGTCAAAGAAAGTTGTCGATGATCACACAAATCACCGAGGGGCAAGTATGTATTTCTCGTCATGAATTCAATAGACACTTGAAAAAGTCCAAGGGTGATGCGGACCACGGCACATCATGTCGAGAGTTTTATCGAATAGCGACGACATCGAGGAAAGGGATGGAGAGCAAAAGTCATTCGGTGTTCTATGTTAACGACAACCCAGAACCTGGGGATTGGCAAAATCGAAGAGAAGTATCGCACCGGCAAGAATTTATAAGAGGTGGTGCAATGCCACAATATCGTCGAGATACCAGGGGGTTAATTTTCGAAGGTGGAATACGATAGAAGTTGAACTCGATCGTCGACTTGTAGAACACTAGTGTTCCACGTGGTTTGAGAAATTGAATCAAAGGAGAACATCATGGTCAGAACCATAATCACAAGGGAACCAATCATATATACAAGAAGAATTTATACCAGGGAGATAATTATTTTTACCAGAAGATTTCATGATAAGTTCCAATCGTATCCATGGGCATGAACACAAGGTCCAGGGTCGACTCCCACTTCTTCAATGCAATACCTTTGAATTCACTTCTCGATTTTGATGAAGTTGTCGTGTTGGAAAAAAATTGGCGTAACACCATTTGAGTATGACCCGTAGAAGTTTATGGGTTCACATCGATGGAGGAAGCATAGGTATAACCCATAGGGACATTTTATGGATCTATACGACAAACATCAGAAGTAAGGAATGCATCCTCGAAAGCATATTACCGAACTCAACGTAGAAGATATGACTCGGCAATACCAATTCGTATCAAGGGGAGAACTCCAGGGTTTTTAGAATATGCAAGATCGGTCAATAATAATCCACCGAAGGATCCGGTGGACCACAAGGAATCTGATATGAGTATCGGTACTCATCCAGGGGAAGAATTCATGCAAAGGCATCAGATGATAAGAGAAACCGAATGATTCGACGCTTAAGTTCAAAGGAAATATGATTTCCAATAGGGGATATCAGAAGAAGATGTTCTGACCATGGGTATATAAGTTGAACAGACTTATTCGGACCATCAACGAAGGTTTGATTTTCTGAGTCCCAGCTCAAGTCCGGAATGACGTCTGAGCCAGAAGAATGATTTCATAGGGATCAATGGATGATATGGTGCATTTGCACGCATGATGATTTCCAAATCATCGGTATGGCAAGGACAAGGGATATCATGAAAAATACTTGGACATATGGAGTCAACCATAATGAAAACAAGTAAGAAGAACCTCCAAAGCAGTAAGTTGCCTAGGATGCCCAAGACATCGAAGGATATTCCGGGGTATCTTGTCAACACAAGAGTATTGGGTAATGAAGCTAGGGATAGCAAGGATGGGTAGTTATCCACGGGGATTTACCGGTGGTAGATAATTGTAAAGGCAAAGGGCACAAGGGTCTCGGCGATTCATCGGAGAGTAATCTTCAGCATCTTCTGTTGAATCAGGTGCTCGTCGGTACTGGGGGGGATCTCCAGGAGGAAGTAGTCACGAGAACCTAGAGTTAACGTTAGAAAAATCTCTAACCCGAAAGGAGGAGAGAGTAGAGTCCCAGAGTAAAGGTACGGAGAAAAAGATCCTAATACCACCCAGTTTTTGCGACGCGGGCAGATAAGCCACACGACACTCTTAGCAAAGTAGTTTTGCAACGACTAGACTCGACTTCGACCATGGAGTTGACAGGGGGTGTCCTACAGGCAGTCGGCTCTAACACCAACTTGTGACGCCCCCAAAATCAGACCGTGTACAATAATCATACACGCAAGGTACACGATCGAGATTAGGGACTCACGGTGAGATATCACAACACAACTCTACAAATAAATTAATACAAGCTGTTTAATACAAGCCAGGGGCCACGAGGGCTCGAATACAACAGCTCGACAGCACAAAGTCAGCGGAAACAACAGTATCTGAGTACAGACACAGGAATAAAAGGTTTCCTTAAGAAGGCTAGCACAAATAACAACAGATCGAAATGGCGAGGCCTCCTTCCTGGGAACCTCCAAACTACTCCTGGTCAACGGGGAACTCGACATCGTAGAAAGCATCGGGGGTCTTCATGTGGCGGTGGTCGGCATTGGGGATCTCCTGCTCCTCGACTCCAAGGCTCCAATGTCGACTGCAGCGGCCGATCAGACAAAACATAAAGGGGGAAATAAAGCAAAGGTGAGTATCTAGCATACCCGCGAGTCTTACGTCCGCTACTAAGCATTATGCATTGTATCAAATGGAAAGGGGAGGTTGTATATACTGGACTGCAAGATAGAAATCAGAATAAGGATAAGAAGCTAGGCCTATCGAAGACTAGCATCTTCTGACGTGTCTTGCAGCATGAGAAGAGAAACAGCCAACAGCTCAATAACATGAATGTAATAACAATGCAGCAGAAGTTGCTGCAGCATTGTATAATAGTAAGTTGTAATAATTAATAATGATAATGCCTCCGAGTTCCCTTCCTCGACTCCCTGCGAGGAAGAAGACCCGGAACCATACAGTTTAATAGTAGTAGTTCGTAGTGGTAAGATCCAGCTTCAGCATAAAGCGTCCTGTTACCGTGGACACGGCTATTCGAATAGATTAAACTTCCCTGCAGGGGTGCACTTCTGTTACACTACAACGCACGGATCTCCAGGGTGGCGTACACCTTGTTAGGGAATGCCCCACCGAGGCTATCCGACACTCCACAGCCCATCTTTAAAACTCAACAGAGAGGCCATCCGCCGGTCTAAATCCTAAGTACGCAGGGCCTTGGACCCCAACCCTGACGTACTCCTGCACGGTGCGTGGGTGGACGGGAAGCCGTAACAAAAACAACACAGCTCGAGCCAAAGAAGACACCGCACTTTCCGGCAATCAGCCCCTGGTACTACTTACGTCTGAAGAGTCCTCGGACGACACCATGAAGCAGAGGAGCCCATAACTCATTATCCCACGTGTAGGCAGCGCGTACAAGCCAAAAGGCTACTCAAGTCATCCGCCGAAACATTTAGTATTTTATTAATTTGCGGGACAACCGTTATCGCTGCCTCGACTTAACTGACCCGCGGACAACGACAGCAGCCAGGACCACCAGTACATCAGTGCCTGCCCTGTCGTCCCACCAAGTCTCTGCGGTTACCGACAAGGTGAACCGTCTCCTTACCTTGTCTCGCGTGTGCTCTTGGTAGAGCTTGACTTTTCGTAGTTTGGTAACTCTCGCGAGATACGAGAAGGGACCAAGCACGCCAGTAACGTCGGTCGTACCCTCCCTGTCGTTCCCGACAACATACCTCTCGCGGGCACCGTTGGGTCGCCCGACTTTCTTACCTTTAAGGAAAACCGTTGCTCAGGTACCTAGAACGGCTATACAGAGTCATCAACGAGTGGAGTACAAGGATTACTCCTTGATAGCTCACACTTGAGGGTGGCTCGGCAGAGCCGAACTAGGGGGCCTTAGGCGGTGTCTGCATTGTACCGTACCTGTGCAGTTGTATATATTGTATCCGTGTTCACTCCCCTGAGTGGTCAGGGCTCACTGCTGAATAATGCAAAAGTAATAATAGGCAGCATAGGATAAAGGAAAGGTACATCAAGGGGCGACAAAATCAGGCTATGCAATTGAATAGGATTGTAATCGTAGAAACAGCAGTAAACATGCCTAGTGAAAGAAATGTACGGAAAGATAGGCGATATCTAGGGAAGATAATGACTCTGCTTGCATGTAAGCTCGACGGTTGTAGGGGTACGGTCGTCGACGACATAGTCGATCACCGGGGCATCAACATCGGTCGTCGGGACTACCGGACAATAAGAGGGGGGAAGAAACAATAAATACACAGCAATAATAGCAACACAAATACAAGACATGGCGAACGCATTGTTAACGGTGTTTAACGCAGTGCAAAGGGTTAGGCTCGGAGCGGGAATTCATCCGGGGATGAAATACCGGCTCCGGGGTAATTACCGGACAGGGTGTCCGGAGGGGGAACGGTTCATGCCGGAGGTGTCGTGGACATCCGACAAATGTATGGAGGGTGTATCCGTGTTAGTTGAGCTATTCTGAACAACTTTCGTGTTCAGAATAAATTCATCCGGATACTTTATTTGTACCGGACAAATCATCGGACAGACGGCCCGGAGGGGGGTGTCGATGTTCTTTGTGTTAGAGGGGTGTGGTGCGTATACGAATAGCGTAACCGTATTTGTTATATTTTTCTGATCAATTTTGATGCATAAAGTTTTTGAATCTGACTTATGGTTTAAAAGATATTGAATTTTAAAGTTTAAATCATTTTAAATCATTTTCTGTATTTATTTTATTTAATAAATATACATTATCCACAGGGGGGTTTGAATTAAAATAGAGCCAGGGCCCACATGTCATTGACTTAGAGGTAATATAATTTAAATCAATTAATTTAACCAGGGTTAGGGCCCACATGTCATTGACTTAGAGGTAATATAATTTAAATCAATTAATTTAACCAGGGGCAGGGCCCACTTGTCATTGCCTTATTAGTTAGACAGATTTTATTTAACAGTGATTTAAACAGCATGGGCCTACATGTCATAAGTACAGGGGTATTAAATCTAACATTTTTTATTAAGGGGGCTAGGCCCATTGTCATAGACTCATGGGCTGGGCTGTTAGGCTTAAGCAGAGGGGTTAGTTTAGGGGATTAGCTCCACGGTTAGTCGTGCGTGCACGCCTGTGACCAGAGGGTAGCGACGGCGCAGCCGTCCCGGCGAGGGACCACGGCGGCGGTGTGACAAACGCGGGCAAGCACGTGCGGGAGGGCGCGGCTAGGGGTGCCAGGGCGCGGCCGAGCGCGAGGCTGTGGCGCGGGAACAGCGCACCGTCCATGGCGGGTACGGGAGGAGCTCCCGTCAATGGCGACCGCCGGTGTGCACGGCCCTACGGCGTCCAATTCAAAAGGGGGAGAGGGGAATGCACGGGAGAGGCCCACTGTGAGCGCGGGGAGGTTCTCAGGGAAGCCGTTGGCGCGCCGAGGCCGACGTATTCGCTGCGAGCGAGCTATGGTAATCTGCGGAGGGGAGGAGCTTGATTCCGGCGAGGTGGGGGTCTTCAGCGTTGATTTACCGACTGGGGAGGCGAGTACAACGGCGAGGACTCGCCAGGGCAGTCCCCTGGTCACCAGTGAGGAGGTTCACCGCGGCGACAGCGGCGGCACGGCGACCAGTGAGGTCGGGCAGGGTGGGGAACGAGTAGGAGAGATTGAGGGAGGGGGGAGACAGGAGGAGTAAGCGGGCGTGGACTGGATCTCGATCCAGTCTTCAAAGGGGGCGACGACCTTATCCTCCCCTCGACGGAACTGTAGCGGTGCGGGAGGTGGCCGGGTTAGGTGGGGACGACGACGGGCGCTCGGTCGCCATGTCTCTGTTTCCCCCCTGTAGCGAGAGGTTGGGGGAAACAGGGGAGGGGGAGGGGCTGGGCCATAGGTGGGCTTCGCCCCAGGCGACAGATAGCGTTTTCTTTTTGTTTTGTTTTTGTTTCTGCTGCTTTCTGCTTTATTTTATTTTAGGCATTTTTATAATTTTGTCAAATATGTAATTGGTCCCACAATTAGTATTTCACCTCAAGGAGTTGCCACAAAAATAATTGGACTTTTATAAAATCTTTTAATAATTCTTTTTAATAGGCAATTGGCAAATGGTGTTGTTGTAGCACTATTATTATTTGTTTGCAATATTTAGATATCGCAATAATTGCTCAAGCTGGTTTATCATGGTCCAATGATTTTTAGGGATTTTACAAAAGTGGTTTCACAATTTTTGGACAAAGTTTATTTTCCACATTGTTTTTAATATTGCACCCAAGGCATATCCAAGATTTGATTTGATTACAATTGAAGTCAATTGAATTGAGCTTGGATTTGTTTTGATTCATGATGACCAAGGTCCAAGATCACATTGCTTTCAATAATATCAAAAGGAGAATTTGAATATGAACTAACCCAAGTTGATCAAAGCAAAATTTTGATCAAGGCCATTTTTAGCAACAGTGATTAGCAAACAGTAATAGTGATTACTGTTCACTGACAGTGAGGGTGTTACAAATCTCCACCACTACAAAGAATTCTCGTCCCGAGAATTAAAAGTAGGGCAAGGGTGTAAGGTTTCGGTTTCGTATTCTAACGAGTCTTCTGGTTGTTGTTTCCCTTCTCGATGAAATTAATCCTTCCCGTTGAAGTCTTCATTTCTTTGCATCATTGCATCTCGACGAGTTGTCATCCTTTCTTCGGGGCCTTCACCGTACTCACGATCAAGCTAGGAGGAAAATTCAAGGGGGTCGGATCGAGACAAGGTCAATCAAATGGAGTTGCTTAAGGGTATGGGGTATAAAGTCCTTCCGAGTTTAAACTCAGGGAAGCACATCAAGAGAAGTTTTAAGAGGATCGGCACGTATGCGATGCCGATGAAGGATGATGGGAAAAGGGGCCCCGATCATCTGACACAAGCACTGATTCTGTTATCGGACGGAATATCACAAGGTCGATGACAAGAGTCAGGTTTCGGTCCTATGGAACGGTGGGTTATGGGCCCACAGAGGATCAGAAGGATGGCGACAAACAATGCGATCAAGTTGCAAGGTAAGGTAGAGAATAGCTTGTCAACTATGTCGGCAACAACATCAGTGCCAAGGGCGAGGGATGAAGAGAACCATTTTCCTGCTCGTTAATACGAGGAGGACCATTAGGCAAAGTTCTCTTCCATCGGTGGTCACCGAAAAGTCATCAACAATCATAACAGTTTGTACGTAATAGGGTAGTACACCAAAGTGTTTACATAAGCAGACAATTATCACTGCTCAGATAAGTTATATCACAAGAAAGATTAAACAGACAAACGGAGGGGACAAGGTGAAGATACACAAGTATCAGGTGTATACCTTCTCAAGGTAAAGCATATCAAGACATACATGACCAAGTTTGTATTGGCATGCAGGGAGTCAAAGAAAGTTGTCGATGATCACACAAATCATCGAGGTGCAAGTATGTATTTCTCGTCATGAATTCAATAGACACTTGGAAAATTCCAAGGGTGATGCGGACCACGACACATCATGTCGAGAGTTTTATCGAATAGCGACTACATCGAGGAAAGGGATGGCGAGCAAAAGTCATTCGGTGTTCTCGGTTAACGACAACCCAGAACCTGGGGATTGGCAAAATCGAAGAGAAGTATCGCACCGGCAAGAATTTATAAGAGGTGGTGCAATGCCACAATATCGTCGAGATACCAGGGGGTTAATTCTCGAAGGTGGAATACGATAGAAGTTGAAATCGATCGTCGACTTGTAGAACACTAGTGTTCCACGTGGTTTGAGAAATTGAATCAAAGGAGAACATCATGGTCAGAACCATGATCACAAGGGAACCAATCATAGATACAAGAAGAATTTATACCAAGGGGATAATTATTTTTACCAGAAGCTTTCATGATAAGTTCCAATCGTATACATGGGCATGAACACAAGGTCCAGGGTCGACTCCCACTTCTTCAATGCAATACCTTTCAATTCACTTCTCGATTTCGATGAAGTTGTCGTGTTGGAAAATAAATTGGCGTAACACCAGTTGAGTATGACCCGTAGAAGTTTATGGGTTCACATCGATGGAGGAAGCATAGGTATAACCCATAGGGACATTTTATGGATCTATACGACAAACATCAGAAGTAAGGAATGCATCCTCGAAAGCAGATTACCGAAGTCAACGTAGAAGATATGACTCGGCAATACCAATTCGTATCAAGGGGATAACTCCAGGGTTTTTATAATATGCAAGATCGGTCAATAATAATCCACCGAAGGATCCGGTGGACCACAAGGAATCTGATATGAGTATAGGTACTCATCCAGGGGAAGAATTCATGCAAAGGCATCAGATGATAAGAGAAACCGAATGATTCGACGCTTAAGTTCAAAGGAAATCTGATTTCCAATAGGGGATATCAGAAGAAGATGTTCTGACCATGGGTATATAAGTTGAACAGACTTATTCGGACCATCAACGAAGGTTTGATTTTCTGAGTCCCAGCTCAAGTCCGGAATGACGTCTGAGCCAGAAGAATGATTTCATAGGGATCAATGGATGATATGGTGCATTTGCACGCATGATGATTTCCAAATCATCGGTATGGCAAGGACAAGGGATATCATGTAAAATGCTTGGACATATGGAGTCAACCATAATGAAAACAAGTAAGAAGAACCTCCAAAGCAGTAAGTTGCCTAGGATGCCCAAGACATCGAAGGATATTCCGGGGTATCTTGTCAACACAAGAGTATTGGGTAATGAAGCTAGGGATAGCAAGGATGGGTAGTTATCCACGGGGATTTACCGGTGGTAGATAATTGTAAAGGCAAAGGGCACAAGGGTCTCGGCGATTCATCGGAGAGTAATCTTCAGCATCTTCTGTTGAATCAGGTGCTCGTCGGTACTGGGGGGGATCTCCAGGAGGAAGTAGTCACGAGAACCTAGAGTTAACGTTAGAAAAATCTCTAACCCGAAAGGAGGAGAGAGTAGAGTCCCAGAGTAAAGGTACGGAGAAAAAGATCCTAATACCACCCAGTTTTTGCGACGTGGGCAGATAAGCCACACGACACTCTTAGCAAAGTAGTTTTGCAACGACTAGACTCGACTTCGACCATGGAGTTGACAGGGGGTGTCCTACAGGCAGTCGGCTCTAACACCTACTTGTGACGCCCCCAAAATCAGACCGTGTACAATAATCATACACGCAAGGTACACGATCGAGATTAGGGACTCACGGTGAGATATCACAACACAACTCTACAAATAAATTAATACAAGCTGTTTAATACAAGCCAGGGGCCACGAGGGCTCGAATACAACAGCTCGACAGCACAAAGTCAGCGGAAACAACAGTATCTGAGTACAGACACAGGAATAAAAGGTTTCCTTAAGAAGGCTAGCACAAATAACAACAGATCGAAATGGCGAGGCCTCCTTCCTGGGAACCTCCAAACTACTCCTGGTCAACGGGGAACTCGACATCGTAGAAAGCATCGGGGGTCTTCATGTGGCGGTGGTCGGCATTGGGGATCTCCTGCTCCTCGACTCCAAGGCTCCAATGTCGACTGCAGCGGCCGATCAGACAAAACATAAAGGGGGAAATAAAGCAAAGGTGAGTATCTAGCATACCCGCGAGTCTTACGTCCGCTACTAAGCATTATGCATTGTATCAAATGGAAAGGGGAGGTTGTATATACTGGACTGCAAGATAGAAATCAGAATAAGGATAAGAAGCTAGGCCTATCGAAGACTAGCATCTTCTGACGTGTCTTGCAGCATGAGAAGAGAAACAGCCAACAGCTCAATAACATGAATGTAATAACAATGCAGCAGAAGTTGCTGCAGCATTGTATAATAGTAAGTTGTAATAATTAATAATGATAATGCCTCCGAGTTCCCTTCCTCGACTCCCTGCGAGGAAGAAGACCCGGAACCATACAGTTTAATAGTAGTAGTTCGTAGTGGTAAGATCCAGCTTCAGCATAAAGCGTCCTGTTACCGTGGACACAGCTATTCGAATAGATTAAACTTCCCTGCAGGGGTGCACTTCTGTTACACTACAACGCACGGATCTCCAGGGTGGCGTACACCTTGTTAGGGAATGCCCCACCGAGGCTATCCGACACTCCACAGCCCATCTTTAAAACTCAACAGAGAGGCCATCCGCCGGTCTAAATCCTAAGTACGCAGGGCCTTGGACCCCAACCCTGACGTACTCCTGCACGGTGCGTGGGTGGACGGGAAGCCGTAACAAAAACAACACAGCTCGAGCCAAAGAAGACACCGCACTTTCCGGCAATCAGCCCCTGGTACTACTTACGTCTGAAGAGTCCTCGGACGACACCATGAAGCAGAGGAGCCCATAACTCATTATCCCACGTGTAGGCAGCGCGTACAAGCCAAAAGGCTACTCAAGTCATCCGCCGAAACATTTAGTATTTTATTAATTTGCGGGACAACCGTTATCGCTGCCTCGACTTAACTGACCCGCGGACAACGACAGCAGCCAGGACCACCAGTACATCAGTGCCTGCCCTGTCGTCCCACCAAGTCTCTGCGGTTACCGACAAGGTGAACCGTCTCCTTACCTTGTCTCGCGTGTGCTCTTGGTAGAGCTTGACTTTTCGTAGTTTGGTAACTCTCACGAGATACGAGAAGGGACCAAGCACGCCAGTAACGTCGGTCGTACCCTCCCTGTCGTTCCCGACAACATACCTCTCGCGGGCACCGTTGGGTCGCCCGACTTTCTTACCTTTAAGGAAAACCGTTGCTCAGGTACCTAGAACGGCTATACAGAGTCATCAACGAGTGGAGTACAAGGATTACTCCTTGATAGCTCACACTTGAGGGTGGCTCGGCAGAGCCGAACTAGGGGGCCTTAGGCGGTGTCTGCATTGTACCGTACCTGTGCAGTTGTATATATTGTATCCGTGTTCACTCCCCTGAGTGGTCATGGCCCGCTAACTAATCATAGCTAACAATGCGCAGGGCTCACTGCTGAATAATGCATAAGTAATAATAGGCAGCATAGGATAAAGGAAAGGTACATCAAGGGGCGACCAAATCAGGCTATGCAATTGAATAGGATTGTAATCATAGCAGCAGCAGTAAACATGCCTAGTGCAAGAAATGTACGGAAAGATAGGCGATATCTGGGGAAGAGAATGGCTCTACTTGCCTGTAAGCTCGACGGTTGTAGGGGTACGGTCGTCGACGATGTAGTCGATCACCGGGGCATCAACATCGGTCGTCGGGACTACCGGACAATAAGAGGGGGGAAGAAACAATAAATACACAGCAATAATAGCAACACAAATACAATACATGGCGAACGCATTGTTAACGGTGTTCTAACGCAGTGCAAAGGGTTAGGCTCGGAGCGGGAATTCATCCGGGGATGAAATACCGGCTCCGGGGTAATTACCGGACAGCGTGTCCGGAGGGGGAGGGGTTCATGCCGGAGATGTCCTGGACATCCGACAAATGTATGGAGGGTGTATCCGTGTTAGTTGGGCTATTCTGAACAACTTTCGTGTTCAGAATGAATTCATCCGGATACTTTACCAGTACCGGACAAATCATCGGACAGACGGCCCGGAGGGGGGGTGTCGATGTTAGTTGTGTTAGAGGGGTTTGGTGGGTATACGGATAGCGTATCCATATTCGTTATATTTTTCTGATCAATTTTGATGTATAAAGTTTTTGAATCTGACTTATGGTTTAAAAGATATTTAATTTTAAAGTTCAAAATATTTTAAATCATTTTCTGTATTTATTTTATTTAATAAATATACATTATCCACAGGGGGGGTTTGAATTAAAATAGATCCAGGGCCCACATGTCATTGACTTAGAGGTAATATAATTTAAATCAATTAATTTAACCAGGGGCAGGGCCCACATGTCATTGACTTAGAAGTAATATAATTTAAATCAATTAATTTAACCAGGGGCAGGGCCCACTTGTAATTGCCTTATTAGTTAAACAGATTTTATTTAACAGAGATTTAAACAGCATGGGCCTACATGTCATAATTACAGGGGTATTAAATCTAACAGTTTTTATTAAGGGGGCTAGGCCCACTGTCATAGACTCATGGGCTGGGTTGTTAGGCTTAAGCAGAGGGGTTTGTTTAGGG
The DNA here is from genome assembly GCA_950022295.1 of Bromus sterilis. Classification (NCBI taxonomy): domain Eukaryota; kingdom Viridiplantae; phylum Streptophyta; class Magnoliopsida; order Poales; family Poaceae; genus Bromus; species Bromus sterilis. The sequence continues at coordinate 285,933,018 of OX465596.1, forward strand.
GATTAGCTCCACGGTTAGTCATGCGTGCACACCGGTGACCAGAGGGTAGCGACGGCGCAGCCGTCCCACCGAGGGACCACGGCGGCGGTGTGGACAACGCGGGCAAGAACGTGCGGGAGGGCGCGGCCAGGGGTGCCAGGGCGCGGCCGAGCGCGAGGCTGTGGTGCGGGAATAGCGCACCGGCCATGGCGGGTACGGGAGGAGCTCCCGTCAATGGCGACCGCCGGTGTGCACAGCCCTACGGCTTCCAATTGAAAAGGGGGAGAGGGGAATGCACGGGAGAGGCTCACTGTGAGCGCGGGGAGGTTCTCAGGGAGGCCGTTGGCGCTCGGAGGCCGACGTATTCGCTGCCGGCGAGCTGTGGTGATCTGCGGAGGGGAGGAGCTTGATTCCGGCGAGGTGGGGGTCTTCAGCGTCGATTTACCGACTGGAGAGGCGAGTACAACGTCGAGGACTCGCCAGGGCAGTCCCCTGGTCGCCAGCGAGGAGGTTCACCGCGGCGACAGCGGCGGCACGGCGACCAGTGAGCTCGGGCTGGGTGGGGAACGAGTAGGAGAGATTGAGGGAGGGGGAGACAGGAGGAGGAAGCGGGCGTGGACTGGATCTCGATCCAGTCTTCAAAGGGGGGCGACGACCTTATCCTCCCCTCGCCGGCACTTTAGCGGTGCGGGAGGTGGCCAGGTTAGGTGGGGACGACGACGGGCGCTCGGTCGCCATGTCTCTGTTTCCACCCTGTAGCGAGAGGTTGGGGGAAACAGGGGAGGGGGAGGGGCTGGGCCGTAGGTGGGCTTCGCCCTAGGCGACAGATAGCATTTTCTTTTTGTTTTGTTTTTGTTTCTGCTGCTTTCTGCTTTATTTTCTTTTAGGCATTTTCATAATTTTGTCAAATATGTAATTGGTTCCACAATTAGTATTTCACCTCAAGGAGTTGCCACAAAAAGAATTGGACTTTTATAAAATCTTTTAATAATTCTTTTTAATAGGCAATTTGCAAATGGTGTTGTTGTAGCACTATTATTATTTGTTTGCAATATTTAGATATCGCAATAATTTCTCAAGGTTGGTTTATCATGGTCCAATGATTTTTAGGGATTTTACAAAAGTGGTTTCACAATTTTTGGACAAAGTTTATTTTGCACATTGTTTTTAATATTGCACCCAAGGCATATCCAAGATTTGATTTGATTACAATTGAAGGCAATTGAATTGAGCTTGGATTTGTTTTGTTTCATGATGACCAAGGTCCAAGATCACATTGCTTTCAATAATATCAAAAGGAGAATTCGAATTTGAACTAACCCAAGTTGATCAAAGCAAAATTTTGATCAAGGCCATTTTTAGCAACAGTGATTAGCAACAGTAATAGTGATTACTGTTCACTGACAGTGAGGGTGTTACAGTAGTTTAGTCCAAATATAATCAAAAGTGTATGAAGGTATATCTAGATCATAGCAATATCACACAAAACATGCATGGAGCAAGCAGAAATTATCGATACGTTTGGGACGTATCACTCCTCGGTCAAGCAAAAGCATATATGACATGAAGATCAAGTCATGAGATGGTGGGTGTTGCATGGCAATGTATCTCAGAAAGGCTATGGAAATGCCTTGATAAGTTGGTATGGTGGCTGTTTTGAGGAAGATATAAGGAGGTTTATGATGACAGAGCGTATCATGACAAGGGTATGGATGCACCGGCGAAGTTTGCACGAACTCTCAAGATGAGAAACAGCAATGCACGGTACCGAAGAGGCTAGCAAAATATGGAAGGTGGAAGTGCCAACAATCGAATAATCGCATTACTCTGAAGAACTCATGCACTTATTATCGGTAAATCTCTATCTAATCAGGAGGTTCACAAAGAGACAAGTACCCCAAGGAGGAGTGTATGGGGGTTTGGTTATCCTTGCGCATCCTCGACCCATGGTACGTGAGGATACTCGATATATTCCAATCCCTCCAGAGGTTAGCGATCCAACTAGCATCTAGATTTCTCAACTATTTTTTGTAGTTTTCGAAAATAAGCATGGATTTCTGAAAATACAAAGCCTATCACTAACAGGCTCAAGCTCTTGGAACCAAAAGTCCAAACATTACTCAAATCAATACCTCAAAACTATTGCATATTACTACTACACTTGTAATGGCAACCTTAATTACCTACTCATGCAAGACACACAACTCAGTGCAACAAGCTAACTCTCTAAATAAGATAATCATGATAACTCAAGAGAGTTCCTAACACAACCTAAATAAAAGCACTTAAAATATAAGCATGAAAACTAAGATCTAAGCATGACAGCAGCTATGAAAAGATAAAGAACACACAAAAAAAGAAAGATAAGCATGCAAGCTTATGTTGTGTTCTAGGGTGAAGTGGAGCGTATTTCTCTCCCAAAAAATGAAGGCTAGGGTCCAACTTGTTATGAACAGAAAGCAAAACTGAAACAAACTCAAAAGTAAAGAGGGAGACGCTCCAAGTTTAGCACATAACACATGAAGAGATAAAACGAACTGATGATTTTTTATGGAGAAGGGGATGCATGGGGGCACCCCTAATCTTAGACGCTTGAGTCTCCTTGGATATTTCCTCGGGTTGCATGGGGGCATCCCCAAGATTGAAGGATTGACACTCCCGAATCTTCTTTCATCATCTTCCGTCGCATACTTGAAAACTCCCTTCATACGAAACTCATCATAAGCTGATTAGAGTGGTTACTACCTATAATAAAATAATTTTTCTCCACTATAAATAAAGATTTTCATGAAGTTCTACTGTTTCTCATGATTTCCAAAAGGTTTTTGCAAAGAAAAAGCAAGCATAAGATTTTCAAAATGATGAAAACGATAACGTGGCAGAATCTGTGAAAAACAGACCAGCAGGTAGTAAATAATTTATTTGGGGTACTTCTGCAACTCAAATAAAAAAAACTCAGAACAGAAGCCAGAAAGCTAATTTTACAGAGCACACTGTCAAAACAATTCAGATCGAAAAGATGATCTGGTGATTTATCATGAATTTTCACGTCAAGCAGACATAATCTGTTTCTGGACAGCATGTCACAACTTATGAACTTTCTTGCAATCGGAGGCTAAAACTTGGCACAAAGGATGAAAATAAAGATACAATGATCTTGCTACAGTAGTAACAAGCATCAAGACCACTAAAACTGAAAGTAAAAAACAAATTAGGTTGCCTCCCAACAAGCGCTTTCTTTTATGCCTTTTAGCTCGGCATGATGCAAAAAGATCAAGTTTATCAACTCCAAAGGAATAACTTGCCCGTGTAACGGACTTATATGGTAACTTAATCTTCTTTCGAGGTAAGTGTTCCATTCCATTTTTTAGTGGGAATTGGAATCTAATAGTCCCTTCTTTCATGCCAATGATAGCACCAACGGTGCGAAGAAAAGGACCTCCAAAAATAATTGGACATGAGGGATCACACTCAATGTCCATGACAAATATAATCAACGGGAACATAATTATCATTGACAACAATAAGAACATCATCAATCCTTCCTAAAGGTTTCTTTACGGAAGAATCAACAAGATGTAGACCAAAATAACATGGATCAAAAGGTTTCAAATCAAGCTTGGCATACATTCTTTTGGGCATAACGGAGGCACTAGCTCCAACATCACATAAACCAAAGCAAGAGAAATTATTCAATTTAATTTTGACCATAGGATCCCAACCATCTTCTAGATTTCTAGGACTAGAAGTCTCTAACTTGAGATTCTCCTCTAGCTTTGATAAGATCATTGGTAATATGCTCGGTGAAGGCACTGTTAAGTGTGCTAGTATGTGGGTCTAGCCATTCTTTGCAAAAAATTGATAACTTCGGAAATACTAAAATTATAGAAATCAAGATCACTACCATTAATTAAATTGGTGGTGATGTAATCCAAGCTCATTCTCTTGGTAGTCTCTAAGTTCATGGAACCTTCTTGTCCTAAAGTTGAGGTATTACCATCACCATTAATAGGTCCAATGGGACTAGGGATGTGTTGGGTGCTGATGCTAGCGAGGAAGTGATAGCTTCTCTCCCCTCATTGGTTACCCCAAGTGGAAGGTTGAGAAGTAGCGTAGCGGCAAATTTCCCTTGGTGAAGATACCAAGGTTGAGAGTCAATCCAGTAGGACTCCAAGAGATACAAGTAGGTGTCAACTGCGCCAGAAATTGTTGCCGAATGGAATGAAGTTGACGTGGACCTGCACACACAATAAGTAACTTTGCTCCCAACTAGTACAGAGGGGTTGTCAATCCCTCTGACCTTGCTGTTTACAAAGGATCAAACGCAAGAGAGATAGGAAATAATAGCTACTATTGGAAAGGAAAATAGGAAGTAAATTGCAGGTGTAAACAGTGGTGGAAATATGGACCGGGGTCCCGTGAAGTTCACTAGTGATGTCTCTCTCCCGAAAGACGATAAACAACTATGTGAGGTGAACAAATTACAGCTAGGCAATTGACAGTATTAAAAACGCACCGCAATGCTAACCATGCTACAAAAGAAAGGAAGAGGCTCAAAACCATGGGCAGTACGCCAAGACAAGTAGACCGAAATCCATCTGCATCTACTCACTAGTCATCCACCTTGAGATATCTATCTAGAACATCTTGCTGGTATTAAGTTGCGAGCCCCACCCAAAGTGTTAACCCAAAGCAACAGACAACTGCATTAAAAGAACTTTGTGTAAAGTAAACAATCCTTGCACCCGCAAGTACAAGCACCATTTTGTTCCCCCTGGTGGAAGCAGCAGGAAAATTACATATGTGCCTTGATCATGTAGGGCAGCTCGCAAGGTCTAAACATTGAAGAACAAAGGTGGAGCGAAGACATCACATAGCTACTGATCACGGACCCATGGTCCAAGGTAGACTACTCACGGTCATCCGGGAGGCGTCCATGGTGGTGGAGAGGCTCCCGGAGGTCAATCCTCCCTCCGGTTGGGGGATAGGACGGGATCTCCTGGCAGCCCCGATCTTGGAAGCGCGGCGGCGGCGGAACAGAGGGGAGATCGCGAAAAAGGGTTTTGTCCTCGAGGGTTTTAGGATGACAGGTAAATATAGGAAAAGGGGGGCAGCCAGGGTTGGACCAGGGATTCCAGGCGGCCCCCCGGCGCAGCCTAGGGTGAGATCGGGCCACCTGGCTGCATCGCCGCCAGGTGGGGCCCCCTGGCCCCCCTTTGGTCATCTGGAATCTTCCGTATTGCTGATTTTTTATTTATTTTCCCGAAATTGTTTGGGCACTTTAAGTAATGGGAACACCTGTAATAAAAAGACAGCAGAAAACAGAAACTGGCACTGGGATGCACTAAGTTAATAGGCTAGTCCAAATATGATCAAAAGTGTATGAAAGTGCATTAAAAACATAGCAATGTCACCCAAAACATTCATGGAGCAAGCAGAAATTCTAGATATGTTTGGGACGTATCAATATCCCCAAGCTTAATTCCTGCTTGTCCTCGAGTAGGTAAATGATAAAAAGCATAATTTCTGTGGTGACATGCTACCAACCATAAAAGAACTTTTAAGTAAAGAAATCAAGGCATGTAATTGAATTCAAGTCATAACAAGCAAGAGTCTATATTAGCATTGAAACAAGCAAGATAAGAACATAAAGGTGCAAGAGCTCTCGCTGTCCGTGACTCGAATGTGTCCAAATTGTGTTTGCGTGCAAGAAGTGGGAGATGGTTTTAGAGAGAAAAAAACATACTATTTATTTTAGTTGAGAACTTAATCTACTAAAGTTTCACACTTGGTATCCTTTGGAATCTTATCTTGACTCGTCCCCAGACCACTAGCCAGGTACAAGTCAAACTGATCCACTCCCTTTTGAATTTTTGAGTACTCGTGCAATGGATGAGCGTAAGCAAGAAAGTTGACACTTAGGATGATGGAGGAGGAAGACAAAAAGGTGTGAAAGCCTCACATCAATGAGGACAATCATAGGCGAGAGAAAGCCAAATGATATATATGATGTGAGGAGTAGGGATTTCCATGCAACGGATGCACATGTGAGCTATGGAAAGCTCTCCAATGGAACTAGTGGGGGTGCATCCAACTTGCTTGCTCAAGAAGACCTAGAGCTCATTTGAGGAGGCTCATCATTGGAATATACAAGCCAAGTTCTATAGTGTAAGCGTCCCACATAGCTATATGCATGTATGATGGTCTCTATGGAGTACAAGATATAAGAGGGAGTACGAGTGTGGATCTCTCAAAAGGAATAGTAGTGTTCCCCCTCCTCTCTTTTTATTTTTTTAATTTTTTTTTCTATTTTTTGTATTTTTTGTGGCCTCAATGGCTCTTTCTATTTATCTCTCATTTCTCCTCTTTGGGATCTTTTAATTTGTCCTCTTTGGGATCTTTTCCTCACTCTAGGGGCAACACTCTATATATTACAAGAAGTATAGGAGATCTTTCACACTTTACAAAAGTACTCAGCATAAAGAAGATGAAGCTATCATGATGTATGCAAATGTATGTCTCTGCCAGTGTAGTAGGATATGTAATCATACTAGCGCGTCATGTAGCAATTATTAGGGCAAGGCCCAACTAGCATGCGGCTCATCGATCAAGCAAAAGCATGTATGACATGAAGATCAAGTCATGAAAAGGTGGATGTTGCATGGCCATGTCTCTCGGAAAGGCTATGGAAATGCCTTGATAGGTAGGTATGGTGGCTGTTTTGAGGAAGATATGAGGAGGTTTATGATGATATAGTGTATCATGCCAAGGATTTGGATGCACCGGCGAAGTATGCGCCAACTCTCGAGGTGAGAAAAGGGCAATTCACGGTACTGAAGAGGCTAGAAAAATATGGGTGGTGGAAGTGTCAACAATCGAATACTTACATAGTCCGAAGAACTCATGCACTTATTATCGGTAACTCTCAATGTAATGAGGAGGTTCACAAAGAGACAAGTACCCCGAGGAGGAGTGTATGGGGTTATGGTTATACTCGCGCATCCTCGACTCATGGTACATGAGTGTACTCTAATATCCGATCCCTCCAAAGATTAGTGATCCATCTAGTAGCTAGAGTTCTCAACTAGTTTTTTGTAGTTTTTCAAAAATAAACACGGATTGCCCAAAATAAGACCTCTATCACTAATAGGCTAAAGCTCTTGACACCAAAAGTTCAAATATTACTCAAGACAATACCTCAAAACTATTGCAGGTTACTACTACAATTGAATAGCAACCTCAATTACCTACTTTAAGTCAAGACACACAACTCAGTGCAACAGGCCAACTCTCTAAACAAGATAAACATGAAGACTCAAGAGAGTTCCAGAAACAACCTAAACAAAATCTCTTAAGAAGATAAGCATGAAAACTAAGATCTAAGCATGACAGCAGCTATGAAAAGATAAAGAACACACACAGCAAAGATAAGCATGAAAATCCTATGATGTGTTCTAGGTCCAACACAATGAAATCTGGGTTCTAACTTGTTATGAACAGAAAACAAAGCTAAATAAAACTAAAAAAAGTAAAGAGAAAGACGCTCCAAGCATAGCACATAACACATGAAGTAATAAAAATATAGTGGAACAAAGGACGAACTGATAATTGTTGATGGAGAAGGGGATGCACGGGGGCATCCCCGAGCTTAGATGCTTGAGTCTCATTGTATATTTATTGGGGGTGCATGGGTCATCCCCAAGCTTGACCGTTTGACACTCCCGAATCTTCTTTCATCATCTTCCTTCGCACACTTGAAAACTCCCTTCATACATAACTCATCATAAGCTGATTAGAGAGGTTAATACCCATAATAAAATGATTTTTCTCTACTGGAAATAAATATATTCTTGAAGAGCTACTGATTCTCATGATTTCCAAAAAAAAATTGCACAGAAAAAGCAAGCTTAAGGTTTGCAAAACGAAGAAAAGGCAAAACGTGGCAGAATCTGTGAAAAACAGACCAGCAGATAGTAAATAATTTTTTGGGGGTACTTCTTCAACTCAAATAAAAAAAACTCAGAACATACGCACGAAATCTAATTGTATAAAGCACGCTTTCAAAAAAATCAGATAAAAAATATGATCTGGTGATTTAGCCGAATTTTTCCGCCAAGGAGACAGAATCTGTTTCTGGACAGCACGTTACAAATTTTGAACTTTTTTGCAATTAGAGGCTAAACTTGACACAAAGCTTGAAAATAAATATACAATGATATTGCTACAATAGAAACAATCATCAAGACCACTAAGAAAAGAAGGAAAAACATCTTGGGTTGCCTCCCGACAAGTGCTTTCTTATACGTCTTTGAGCTAGGCATGAAGATTATAAAAGATGCTCTCATAAGAGAATGAGAATTTAAGCAAAAGAGAGCATCAAGAAGCAAATATAAAACCCATTTAAGTCTAACCCACTTCCTATGCATAGGCATATTATACAAAAATAAATTAAAGAAGCACAAAGCAATAAGCATAGGAAGGTGGAACAAGAACAACTTCAAAACTTTTATCGAAAAGAGAGGTGTTTTTTTAACATGAAAGATTCTACAACTAAAATTCCCTCTCTCAAAATAATTTTCAGTAGTATGATGAACAACATCAAGAATATAACTATCACATAAATCATGTTGTTCATGACCTACAAGCACACGTGTATAGTATTCAACACAGTCTTTGGGATCATAAGATAAATGCAACCTGTCACATTGAGCCTTGATAAGAACAAAATTCTCCGGAATATGAGTTGGAGATTTCAAAATGATAATAGGGCAATCAAGTGTGGGTGCAATAGCAACAATTTCATGCTTAAATTGAGGAACATAAGCAAGTTTATCTTCATAAGCATCATTCATAATGGCATCATGGCCACAAGTATAGAAGGCATCAACTTCATCAAAAAGGGATATTTCAAACGAATCCATAGGATCATAACAATCATATAAGGTAAGATTCAAAGAGTTACTCTCTTAGAATATAGACATGGAGTCCTGCAAAACAGTAATATAATAATTTGCATCATAATTTTCAAAGCAATAGTTAAGTATAGCAAGACCCCCAGATTTGTAAGGGGCGTCATCAATATTTTTAAGAAGAGAAGTAATTTCATAGGCACCCTTAAAAGAAACAAATTCATCTATTTGCTCTGCATCATAAAAAATCATAATTTCCCTTAGCATAAGAAACTAAGGTTTCATCATCATTGCACTCACATTGGAAAGCAAGGTGTTTATGCCTCATATAGCAACAAGATTCATCCCTGCAGAAAGATATATTATATATTGAGCACAAGTTTCTAGCATACTCATACAACTGATGTATTAGTCTCCATAAGTGTATCCCCATTTGAGACAAGCGGTGCTCCTTGTAATATTCTTGTTGATCCTTAGTGAATCCTCCATGCCAATAGGATCTAGTTTCAAAGAAGTTAGGCATTGATGGCAAGCAAGGAACTAGACATACTATTTTTTGGGTTTTTGGTATAAGATACAAAAGAAAAAAATTGAAAGGTAAACTAACAAGACTAAAAAGCAAAGATAAAAGATAGTGTGTAACTCCCCTATCTTGAAGAGTGGAGTCCCCGGCAACGGCGCCAAAATTGCTTGATGCTAGCGAGGAAGTGATAGCTTCTCGCCCCTCGTTGGTTACCACAAGTGGAAGGTTGAGAAGTAGCGTAGCGGCAAACTTCCCTTTGTGAAGATACCAAGGTTGAGAGTCAATCTAGTAGGACTCCAAGAGATACAAGTAGGTGTCAACTGTGCCAGAAATTGTTGCCGAATGGAATGAAGTTGACGTGGACCTGCACACACAACAAGTAACTTTGCTCCCAACAAGTACAGAGGGGTTGTCAATCCCTCCAGTCTTGTTGTTCACAAAGGATCAAACGCAAGAGAGATAGGTAATAATAGCAACAACTAGAAATTAAAACAGGAAGTAAATTGCAGGTGCAAAAAGTGGTGGAAATATGGACCAGGGTCCCGTGAAGTTCACTAGTGATGTCTCTCTCCCAAAAGACGATAAACAACTATGCGAGGTGACTAAATTACAGCTAGGCAATTGACAGGATTAAAAACGCACCGCAATGCTAACTATGCTACAAAAAAGGAAGAGGCACAAAAGCATGGGCAGTACGCCAAGAAAAGTAGACGGAAATCCATCTGCATCTACTATCATCCACCTTGAGATATCTATCCAGAACATCTCGCTGGTATTAAGTTGCGAGCCCCACCCAAAGTGTAAACCCAAAGCAATAGACAACTGCGTTGAAAGAACTTGGCGTAAAGTAAAGAATCCTTGCACCCGCAAGTACAAGCACCAATGTTTTCCCCCTGGTGGCAGCGGCAGTCAAATTACATATGTGCCTTGATCATGTAGGGCATCTCACAAGGTCTAAACATTGAAGAACAAAGGTAGAGCGAAGACTACTCACGGCTCATCCGGGAGGCGTCCATGGTGGTGGAGAGTCTCCCGGAGGTCAATCCTCCTGGACAGGGTCTCGTGGCAGCCCCGATCTTGGAAGCGTGGCGGCGCCGGAACAGAGGGGAGATCGCGAAAAAGGGTTTTGTCCTCGAGGGTTTCGGGATGAGAGGGAAATATAGGCGAAGGGGGGCAACCAGGGGTGGACCAGGGAGTCCATGCGGCCCCCCGGAGCGGCCTATGGTGGGGCCCCCCTTCGGGCATCTGGAAGCTTTCGTATCGCTGATTTTTTATATATTTTCCCGGAATTTTTTGGGCGCTTTAAGTAATGGGAAAACCTAAAATAAAAAGACAGCAGAAAACAGAAACTGGCACTGGGTGCACTGAGTTAATAGGTTAGTCCAATTATGATCAAAAGTGTATGTAAGTGCATTAAAAATATAGGAACGTCACCCAAACATGCATGGAGCAAGCAGAAATTATATATACGTTTGGGACGTATCAGGTGCTAAAAGTTTTGAGATCCTCAACGTGTATAGTAACAATAGTAGTGTGTGTAGGAAGGCTCTTAATCCTATCTTCCTCTTCTATAGATGAAACCACTTCAGGTTTAGCTGCCATTTGATTTATCAAAAGAGCCTGGGTGTGAAACATATTGGAAACTCGAGTTTCCGTAGTGGTGAGCCTAGTCTGGAGTTAGAGATCTCAATGTTCAGACTCTCAAGTTTTCTCCCAATGTTTTGCAAAATAGAGGAATGCTCATCTAATTATCTAGAGAAGGCTTTGTTTTGTTCATATTGAGTGTGCATGTAATTTTTGTAGCCTTCTTTATTTCTAAAAGTTTCTCATAACTAGGCATGCATCTATCCCTAGGAGTGTGATTATAAGAGTTATTGTTCCCATAGTTGTTGGATGGGAACGGTCTAGGATTATTGCTACCAAAATTACTCCTATACGCATTGTCATTAAAGTTTTTCCTAGAAATAAAATTAACATCAAATTTCTCTCTTTCCTGAGCAACCAAAGTATTTAAAGGAACATCATGAGGATCAATAGGAGATTGCTTGGTACGTAAAGACATGATCATGTCAACCTTTTCATTTAAAGAGGAGATCTCCTCAACAGAGTTTACCTTCCTACCTGTTGGAGCTCTCTTGGTGTGCCATTGAGAATAATTTGTCATCATCTCATCCAATAGCTTCGTGGCAGCACCAAGTATAGTTGGCATAAAGGTTCCTCCCGCGGCCGAGTCCAACAGATTCCACGAGGTAAAGTTCAATCCTGCATAGAAATTGTGGATAACCATCCAAGTAGTCAAAGCATCTATAGCGCAATACTTAACAAGAGATTTCATGCGTTCCCAAGCTTGGGCAACGTGTTCATTATTCAATTGTTTAAAATTCATAATGTTACTTCTCAACTGGATAATCTTAGCAGGTGGGTAGTACTTCCCAATAAAAGCATCCTTGCACTTATCCGAAGAATCTATGCTATTCCTAGGCAAGGATTGAAGCCACACTTTAGCTCCTCCTCTCAAGGATAAAGGAAAAAAGCTTAAGCTTAACAATGTCACCATCTACTTCTTTGTACTTTTGCATATCACAAAGTTCAACAAAATAATTTAGGTGCAAAGCAGCAGCATATCCAGCACCGGAGAATTGTTCTTTCATAACAAGATTTAGCAAAGCATGTTTGATTTCATATGAAGGTGCTGAAGTGCTAGGTGGATGTAAGGCCCGATATGCGGTACTGTTCCAGATCTAGATGTTTCCATCCAGACCCGGGGACGAAGCACATATCGGTCCCACCGCGACATATGACATAGCCATATGCCCTGGATTTCCAACATGATATCACAACATTACAGATACAAGGATACAACATCTCATACAATCGGCATACAACTGCCTTAATACAATACAACAGCGGAAGATACATGTCTGAGTACAGACTACAAGCAAAAGCTTACTGGCAAAGAGAAAAACATCGATCCCATAACCACACGGGTCCAGGCCCTCCGCCGGGATCGGCCTAACTAGTCGTCGTCGAGTCTCCACGTGAAACGTCGATCACCATACCTGTTGTCGATCGAGAACCCTGAAAAGAGTTTGGGGGTAGTATCATGATTACAGAGGTACTCAGCATCCAACTGTAGTGGTCATCTGACCCAGCAAGGACTTCATCACTCGTCATTCTAGGATAACTAGTAGTTTACGGTAAGGAAGGGGTAAGTGGTGAGGTTGCTACCGCACTAGCATTTATGAAGTGGCTAACGATCTAGAGAGTAAGATAAGAAGCCAAGCATTCGATGAGGAATCGCCCTCCAACAAGTCTTGCTATCAGCTACTTACGCAATCATAACACCTATCCTATCCTTGTCCTCCTCTTCGCATCCCGACGAAGAAGAAGCAGTCAAGACACACACACGTTGATCAAGTTATATTAAGATTATCTCAGTTGTTGTTGTCTATGAACAAGGAGTAGGTCTCAAGTCGTCCATAACCGTGGACACGGCTTCTCGAAAAGATTTAACCCTGCAGGGGTGTACCAACTGCCCATTACGAATCGTCGCATGCTCGCCCATCTCTCTCAGTTGCTACCCATTATAGGCAACCATTTTATGATTTAGTTCCAAGAGATCCGAAACGACAGGTCCCTCTAACTAACAACGAACAAATCCGGGTGGCCCCCGGGGAGTCGACACCCAATCCAAAAGCTGGCCACGCTCTCGGATCGGACTCTTCCGTATGGCCAAGGTCGAGTTTAGTCTCACCTATATAACAGGGGACTTCCCTAGCTCACCAGTGTGGACCAATAGAGGAACTCTGTCTCCGCTGGCCCGAGTTGTTTGAAAACTACTGGCAGCTGACCAGCACACACACGGTTTCAAATGGTAAATCATCTTGGACCACCTCTAGAAATGTTTGAAGCTAGGTAGGTAAGAAGAGGGGACCCCATAAAATTCCACACGCGACTAGGCACGCTCAGTATTAAAACCAATACCCGGAACTCGGGTCCTAGGTGACTCGAATGGAACAAAGCGTCGGGGCGGGATAGCCTAGACCTTCCATCCTTCGTCGAATATAGTCAACATTATAATAATCATATCATCAACAACAATATAGTAATGTGATAGCCCAAACCAAAAGTAACAGGGTAACATCATAGCATCTTAAGCATGCATACTAAGCAGGGGCTGAGCAACGAGCAACAGTAACATAGCAGTACAAGGTTTGCTGGGAAGGGACATGGCTGTATCGGTTTGAAAGAGGCTGTAAACATGTGGTAGGATCAAACATCAAACCTATCCTAGACTAGAATGCAACCCGCTGGTTGAAATAGAATGGATCATAAGTAATGTATAGTCCTTTCCTGTTGATAAGTCGGATTCCGAAGGTGCAGTCGATCGCACGCTCGCAACGTCTCCGAGAGGTACCCGCAGAAGCACACAAGACGATAAACACTTGAAAGAAATCAACGAGCAAGCATCTATTACTATGAGGCAAACACGAGCAAGCATCAACAAGAAGGCAAGACGAGACATCGCACCTACCGTCGAGAGCGGTTACTAACAGTTTAAGTGGGGTATCGGTCACACACGACGAATACCGCACGTTTACGGTGGTTCAAGTTGTTTAGCTACAGGTGATCAACCAACGGTTATTAACATGGCAACTCAAGAAAGCATGGCATAGCACAAAACATGATAAAAGGTGAAGCACAAAGTAAACTACCTATGCTAGTCAATTTAAGTGAGGCACAATCCTAAACATGGCATAACACTAAGTGTTGCACGACAATTAAAGGATTTGGTACTGTTCTGCCCTAAACCATATTTAAGGTTGGTCAACCACAGAAAACAATAGCATAAACACAAAGTACACGAAAAACTAATCAAGTTACATATAAAGAACACCCCAAACGGAGTTACGGTTAAAAAGATATAAGCAAAACAAGTTACGGGCACAATCTGCCAACATTAGGAAGCACACTTTAGAGCAATGCATAAACAGGATAATCAATGCAAACATGATCACAAATGATATGGAACTAAAGTAGACATGACAGGGAAGGCATGGCAAAAATAATCATGCAAAAAGACATCATAGATCAAAAGATATGAAGCAAACAACATGGCATCGGAACGTTACAGACTTAGAGAAAAACAGAGGTGGCTGTCAAAAACAGCAGCACAGAAATTTTGGAGCTCAATAACTATATGACCAGCAAGCATTTCATGTAAATGCAATACATGTAATGAAAGTAGACATGATGCTTAACAATATGCAATTGTAATCACTCAATTCCGATAAACGGTCGCGACACACTCGTCGACCGAAGTTGCAACAAAATATAAACAGCAGCACTCTAACAGCAGGGTAGCTAATTTGGAGCAAGATACAATCATGATGCAGCAAGCAATTATGGCATGTGAATGCATGAAACTTAAGTAGAAACAATGCTTAGCGCAACGCAAAAGTAATCAATCAATTACGATGAACGGTTGTGAAGCAATCGTCACCCAAAGTTGCAATAAAATAACAGTTACAGCAACTTAGCAGCAGTTAACGACATGTAGCCCTGTTTGAACAGAAATAACTATATCTAAACAACCTCAAAACAATTAACTCACAAAAGATGAATTAAATTACACGCAATTCTAAGCAACTTTCATTTTGGGGGCACGTTCATACGAGCTACGAATCAACGGGAAATCGCAGTACAAAACAGGATCAGCAGCAGTTTTCACAGGACTTAGCCAAAATTTACAGAGGTAAAAGAAAAAAAACAGACGGAATAAAAATAAAAAAAAGGTGCTGGGCTGGCTCACCCATGGGCTGAGCCCATCTGGCTGGGCTGACAGCTAGTGTCGGCTGGGCCTGGAGGCCGGCTGGGCCTCAGGCGCTTGCTGGGGCGCGGGATGGAGCCGGCCCACACGGTGGTTGGAAGCGCACGGGACCTCCTCGTCCCGACCACGAACGGTGGCGGCCACCGCCGGTGGGCACGCCGGCGAGGGGCGGCACTGCACCGGGCGAGGCGGCTCAGGGGAGGTCCGGAGCGGGGCGCGGGATGCCGGGGGCGAGGCGGAGTGGTCGGCGGCGAGGCCTTGGAGCGGCGGCGTGCTCGTGCTCAGCTGAGCTCTGCCATGGTGCGGCGGCGGTCGGCGGCTGCCTACAAGGGGGCGAGAGGAGGCGAGGTCAGGAGGGAGAGAGGGGCGTGGGAGGAGGAGACCTGCAGTGCAGCGGCTCCTGCTGCAGCCGGCGTGCGGCGGCTCGCCGGCCGGAACGCGGCGGCTTGCCCACGGGCAGGAGGTTGGAGTACGGAGAGAGAGATTGGCCAGATCCACTCCAGGCGACATGGAAGCCTCTGGGGCCGTCAGATCGCGAGATCTGACGGTCCAGATCGCGGGGGAGCAAAAATTCGGGATTTGGGGGTGTTTTTGGGCAGATCTGAGTAAGTGGAGGGGGTGGATGCAATTTTGTGGCTAGGGAAACCCTAGAAAGGGGTGAGTGTGGTGGTATTTATATAGCTCAGGTGGCTTCTCATTCATTCATGTCAGAGAGTTATGCACTTCGTCATGGATTTTCTTTTGAAGAAATGTTTTCTCCAATGATCATTCAAACTCCTGGTTCAAAGTGGCAAACTAATAGAGTAAGCCATGGCAATCAAATTGCAATTGAGGGTTTAGTATTCCTTGCTTCTCTTATAGCCCTCAAGTCTTCGGACATTGATGTCATCCTAGGAATGGATTGGTTATCAAGGCAGCATGCTTTCCTTGATTGTAAAGCCAAATCAGTCAAACTCACCCATCCTTCAGGCCAAATCATTGACTACACATCACCCAGCTCTAGAATCCAGATGCATAGTTTGAATGTGCTTCCCCTTCCAGACCTTGAAGATGTTCCGGTGGTTTGTGACTTCCCGGATGTCTTTCCTGAAGATCTGCCGGGAATACCACCGGACAGATGTGTAGAATTCATAGTGGATCTTATACCAGGCACAACCCCAATTTCCAGACGCCCATATAGAATGGCCCCACATGAGTTAGCTGAGCTAAAAACCCAACTTGATGCTTCGTTGGCAAAAGGCTTCATCCGCCCTAGCTCATCGCCATGGGGTTGCCCCTTTCTGTTCGTAACGAAGAAAGATGGAACAGAAAGGATGTGCGTAGACTATCGTCCGCTAAATCTAGCGACGATAAAGAACAAGTACCCACTGCCCAGGATCAATGATCTTTATGATCAACTTGCTGGATCCTCTGTCTTCTCCAAGATGGATTTGAGATTAGGTTATCATCAAATCAAAATCCGAAACGAGGACATTCCCAAAACGGCTTTCACTACTCGTTATGGTCTTTATGAGTATACCGTCATGTCCTTTGGTTTAACCAATGCCCCCGCCACATTCTCGCGCTTGATGAATTCGATCTTCATGGAGTACCTAGATAAATTTGTTGTGGTTTATCTTGATGACATTCTCATCTACTCGAAGAACGAAGAAGAGCACGCAGAACATCTTAGGTTGGTATTGATGAAACTTAGAGAGCATCGCCTTTATGCCAAGTTCTCCAAGTGTGAATTTTGGCTACCAGAAGTGACCTACTTAGGCCACGTGATTTCTGCGAAAGGTGTTGCAGTCAATCCCGAGAGAGTTCAGGCCGTCCTTGACTGGACTCCACCTGAATCGGTTAAGCAAGTTAGGAGTTTTCTTGGCTTAGCAAGCTATTGCCGCCGCTTCGTCGAGAACTTTTCTAAAGTTGCAAAGCCTCTTACTGAACTCCTCAAGAAAGATAAGAAATTCCAATGGACCCCCAAGTGCGAAGAAAGCTTTCAAGAGCTAAAAAGAAGATTGACTTCTGCACCCGTACTTGCGCCTCCAGACACCAAAATGGATTTCGAGATCTATTGTGATGCTTCATGGCAAGGGTTAGGATGCATACTTATGCAAGATAGACATGTGGTAGCTTATGCTTCACGCCAGTTGCGGCCACATGAAGAGAACTATCCTACCCATGATCTTGAACTCGCTGCCGTAGTTCATGCCCTGAAGACTTGGCGATATTACCTCCTTGGTAATCGTTGTGAGATCTATTCTGATCACCAAAGCCTCAAATACATATTCACCCAGCCAGATCTTAATCTCAGGCAAAGACGCTGGATAGAGTTGATAAAAGATTATGACTTAGGAATTTCTTACACCCCAGGCAAGGCCAATGTCATGGCTGATGCACTAAGTCGTAAGTCGTATTGTAACAACCTCATGTTACAACAGTATCAACCACTTCTTCATGAGGAATTTTGAAAGCTCAACCTCGAGATTATTCCTCGTGGATCTCTTTTCAACTTGGTGGCGAAACCAAACCTTGAGGATCAAATCATAGCCGCCCAGAAAGAAGATAGTAGTATTCAAGAGATCAAGCAGAACATTGTTAGCGGAGTTGCTAAATGTTTCTCTGCAAATGATCAAGGAACGATATTCTTTGAAAATCGTTTAGTAGTTCCTGAGAATGAAGACCTAAAGCAGCTGATCCTTAAGGAAGCTCATGACACTCCCCTCTCCATTCATCCCGGTAGCACAAAAATGTACCGAGATCTACGCCAGAGATTTTGGTGGAACCGGATGAAGAGAGACATTGCACAATTTGTTGTCGAATGTGATGTTTGTCGTCGCATTAAGGCAGAACACCAAAGACCTGCTGGTACTCTTCAACCATTGTCTATTCCCGAGTGGAAATGGGACAAGGTCGGTATGGACTTCATCACCGGCTTTCCAAAAACCCAGAAAGGAAATGATGCCATCTTCGTTGTCATTGATCGACTTTCAAAAGTTGCTCACTTCATTCCCGTTCGCGAGTCTATAACTGCTAGTCAGTTAGCGGACTTGTACGTCTCTAGGATTGTGTCTCTTCACGGTGTTCCTTTGGTGATCAATTCTGATCATGGTAGCCTTTTCACCTCTAGATTCTGGGAAATTTTTCAAAATGCTATGGGAACTCATCTATCCTTTAGTACAGCTTTCCACCCTCAATCTAGCGGTCAAGTTGAAAGGGTTAATCAAATCTTGGAAGACATGCTCAGAGCTTGTGTTATCTCTTTCGGAAAGAATTGGGAGAAATCTCTTCCATTTGCCGAATTTTCTTATAACAATAGCTATCAATCTAGTCTGGACATGGCTCCCTTTGAATTCCTTTATGGCCGACGATGTCGAACACCCCTAAACTGGTCAGAAACCGGTGAAAGACAACTCTTTGGACCGGATATGATCAAGGAAGCAGAAGAGCAAGTTCGCATTGTTCGTGATCGATTGAAAGCCGCTCAGTCTCGTCAAAAGAGCTACTATGATCGTCATCATAGAGAGGAGAGCTACAATCTTGATGAGAAGGCTTACCTTCGGGTTACTCCTCTGAAGGGAACCCAAAGATTCGGTATCAAAGGCAAGTTGGCCCCACGTTACATCGGACCTTTCCGCATTCTAGCCAAACGTGGAGAAGTTGCCTACCAACTTGAACTACCTCCGCACCTTTCCCGAGTACATGATGTATTCCATGTGTCACAACTCAGGCGTTGCTTCAAGGACCCCATCCGCGAAGTCGACCATGAAACGCTTGATCTCCAAGATGACCTTTCTTATCGAGAGTACCCTGTTCGTATTCTTGATTCCGCAGAGTGTGTCACTCCTCGTCAGAAGATTAAGTTTCTCAAAGTGCAATGGTCACATCATTCCGAGAAAGAAGCAACCTGGGAAAGAGAAGACCGCCTCCGTGCCGAGTACCCCACCTTCTTCCCGACGACTTCTGAATCTCGAGACGAGATTCTTTTGAGTGGGGGCGAGTTGTCAGAACCCCAACTAGGGTAAGTGCTAGGGTTTGAGTTCACCTTTGCATCATGCAAAAATTCCAAAAGAAATTCAAAAATGGGGAAAAGAAAAGCCCTGAGAAATTAAATCATATGGCCAGATAAAAATCTTTTTCCAAAAATCATTTGAATATTTGGAAAATTCCTAGAATTGTTGTTGATCATTGCAAAAGTGGTTTGGGGATTTTCCCATGCCCATGGAATATTCAAAAATTCAAAAGGTGCATTGGAAATTAAATTAAACTCCAATTTGAATTTAAATTCAAATTGTTTGAATTTCAAAAGTCACCAAAACTTATGAGTGGCTAGCTATATATGTTATAAGCCCACATAAAAGTTTTCATGATTTTTAAAAATGCTCTACTATTTTTATTTGGGGCAGAACAAATTAATAGAAAAGAAATTCAAAAGAAAAAGGAAAGGAAGAAGCCCCCTGTCCTTCTGGCCCATGTGGCCCAGCCTGGCCAGCAAGCCGGCCCAGCCCACCAGGGGCAGGGTCGTCTTCTACCCCGCGCCAGGCAGGCTGGGAGCTGCGTGGCGGCCATGCCACGGCAGCCGGCCACCTCCTGCTTCCCCCTGGCCTCCTAACCTCCCCGTGGACGCCTGGAAGGCCCCTGCAACCTTTCCCCCTCCTCGAAGCTTCTCTCCCCTTCTATCACGCCCGTGCTCACCCCACCCGACGGACACCGGAGCACGCTGTCGTGCGCCCCCGTGCCCCGAGCCACCCCGAGGCCACTCCGACGTGTCCAGGCGCTGCGCCATCTTCGTCTTCGTCGAACGGCGCTTCGAATCGAACCCGGGTGCCCTGCAAGCGACGTCGTCGTCTTCGTTTTGCTCCGGGCGCCGTGGAGCTTCTCGCCGGAATTGGCTCCGTCCAAGCCTTCCCCCACCTCTTCGTCCCCTACATCGTGCTCGGGTGAGCCTCGCCGTCGTTTCCCCTCACATCCCGGCCCTCCCCTGGCCCAACTCGTCGTGGCCGTTGAGCAGCGCTACGTCCGCCGCGGGAGCTCGATGTCGGCCTCGCTCCGGTGCCTCCCGAGGTCGCCCGCCTGCTCCCGAAGACACGCACGAGCGAGGGCTAGCTCCTGGTGCTCTTGGCGTGGCCAGCCGTGGCTGGGAGGCCCTCTCCGGCGAGGCGCCGCCGCCTCCCGTGGCCACCGGCGGCTAACCGCCGGCCAGCCCAGTTAATTAGGGGGCTAACCCCCTGTTTAGTTTCGCCTAAGCCACTGACAGGTGGGGCCAGCCCCTTCTAATTAATCAAAAATTTAAATAAATAGAGTTTTAAACCACTGTGTCACTGACAGGCGGACCCCACTGGTCAGACACCCCCACGTCATGCTGATGTCAGCATGACGCAGTAAATCAATTTATGATTTAAAAGAAAACAGAAAATTCCAGAAAACAATATAAACTTCCAAAAATCATAGAAAATTCATACTAACTCGAAATTAAACAAATAATATATGAAAAATTATTAGAAAAATACAAGGATTAAGAATATGCAAAAAAAAATTATGTTTGACCATTTTAAAATGGGGCAACAGTAGCAAATGTGCATATGGCTTAATTTGAATTCAAATTTGAAGTTTGAATTTGCATTTCAAATGCAATATACTTCAATTAAATTGAATATGCTACAAACCAGTACCATTCACATCATGGACAACCTTATCATCTGTATGTGCATTTTTACTTTCGAAGTTGTCCCCGTCTTGTTGATGATTGTGCCGGTAACAGTGCCTCCGAGACGGTGATCACACCCGAAGGAGAAGACCACCGATAAGACCTGTGTATCGTCAGCAAGGCAAGCAAACCCCCATTGATCATTTCTATAAAATCCTACTTCCCTCTCAGTCTCGCTTATGCATGTTTAGGAGATCATCGAGACACGTTCTTTCGCATAGTTGAACCCATTCCGATGCATGACCTATCATTTTGCCACCGTATTAAGCAAACCACAATCCTAGCAGATTTAGGAGTTGATTGATGAGCATGTGGCCCCTACAACTGTTACTGCTTATTGCTGCTTAGTGATACAATGAGGATGTAATGATTGTGAGTCGGGATGGAATGAACACAGTGGTGTTGATGAAAATGAAACGTGTTGGTGAATCCACCCTAAGCAAAGGTGAACGATGAGAGGCTGTGTAGGAGTACACAGTGGGTTGTCTCGTTGAACACTGCCCTAGGCCCCGAGTTCCTGTTTTGTGATCCAAGACAAAGAGTATGACCACATGTAGGGTTTTATGGGAGCCCCGTTTGGCCTCTTTACGTACCCGATCCGGTCCAGGAGTCACACTAGATTCGGGCTTTCCATTTGATTTATGTATAGATATGTGGGTGGACCTGTGAGGCAGTGAAACCATCTGTCAAAGGTGGCGTCTCGGTCCCTTGCATCATCTGAGTCCGTTTCGTGGAACCGGCCGGACTCTCGAGCGGTGACAAACTCAGGTAGTCGACTCCTGGATTAGAGAAGGTGATGTGAGGGTAGTGCCTTGGTTTCATCCACGTCCGACATCCGCTTGAAGGATGACAAGAACGAGGCGATAAGTGTTGACACGCGTGTGAAGATGTACACCCTTGCAGGGTTAATGAACTATTCGAATAGCCGTGTCCGCGGTTATGGACTACTTGGAAACCTTTACTTGATCATAGACAACTTGAATGGATACTTATAAAACTCACAAGATAAGTGTGAGTGCTATGGCGTGCTTCTCGTGGGGAAGTCGAGGAAGTACCCATAGTGGTGTATTGGTTGGAGGATTGTAGTGGACTCGTGTACGCTTCTTACCTCAAAGTCTGGTACTCGTAGTACAGGATTAGCCAAGTCAAAGCTGGCACTTCTGCATGTTGAACCCCACCTCCTTTACCTTGATACTTGAGCATGAGTAGTATAGATCTGATGTAAGTCTTGCTGAGTACGACTTTGTACTCACGTTTGCTTATTCTATGTTTTAGATGAGAACCCGGACCCCGATGGAGTCACCTTCGTGAAGCTCGACGTTGACTAAGTTAGCATAGTCCCAGACAGCAGTCTGGTCCTTCGTGGAAGGGCATGTTTGTTGTACAAGGCTTCTCTAAGCCATTTGTTAATCTTGTCTGTACTCAGACCTAATTTGCTTCCGTTGTATGATGTAATGCGATCACAGACATGTGATCTTTGTATGCTCTATGTGTATATCTATAAAGAAGTACTTTGTAGAGTTATGTGATGATACCTGCTGTTCATACTAGGCATGTGTGCTGCGTGTATGTTTATAACATGCATGTCTTAGTATGGGTTTTCGAGACCTTAGTTGTGATCTGGCTGGCGGTCTTGTATACACCAAGTGGCCCTTAGATGTGCGCATCTTGGGGCATCGCGATGCGATTGCTCGTGACTCTGTCACGTGCACACTTTGTTGTATGATCGAGCCCGCCCTAGACCCCGACTAAGTGATCGGGCTGGAGTAAGTCTATGTAAGAGTTAGGATTCAATCGGTAACATGGTTGAGGCGACTTGTCTATGCATATGGGATTCACCACCCATAAACATTTAGACTTGTGAGCGGACGTTGAGGACCCATCTCAGTTGATCATCCGGTCTGAATGGGATGCCCCTCACGTTCGATGCTTACCGAGAACGTTCTGTGCTTGGCCTTGTCTGCTTAGACAAGTGGGTACGGTTCTCGACTCTCCATGTGATTGCATCGTGACTGGAATTACATATGCTAACCCCGGGTCCCGACAAACTAAAAGGAAATAAAGCAGTAAATAAAGTGGAGGTGTAAATAGTGGTGGAAATATGGACCGGGGTCCCATGTTGTTCACTAGTGATATCTCCCAAAAGACGATAAAATAGCTAAGATGGGTAAACAAATTACAGCTGGGCAATTGACAGAATTATAAGCACACCACAATGCTAATTATGCTGCAAAGAAAGTTAGAGGCTCAAAAGTATGGGCAGTACGCCAAGAAAAGTAGACTGAAGTGCAAGTGCATCTACTCACTAATCATCCACCTTGAGATATCTATCCAGAACATATCGCTGGTATTAAGTTGTGAGCCCCACCCAAAATGTAAACTCAAAGCAACAGACAACTGCATTAACAAACTTTGCATAAGGTAAACAATCCTTGCAACCGCAGTTACAAGAACCGTTGTTTTCTCCCTGGTGAAAACAACACATCCCCTAGTCTCATGTTTATGTCACTCAACCTAGACATCGGGGGGCATGAACCCACAATCAAGCATAAACGCTCCCTCTTGGATTTACTATCTACTACTTGGCCAAAGCAATAAATAGCAACGGAGAACATGCAAGAATTACTCAAGAACAAAATATCAAAGGAGAACCAACTATATAACTCATCACAATCTGAACATAATCTCATAATCCATCGGATCCCAGCAAATACAGCATAGCAATAGCAGAAAGAATTACATAGATGCCTTGATCATGTAGGGCAGCTCACAAGGGCTAAGAATTGAAGCACAAGATTGAGAGAAGACATCACATAGATACTGGTCATGGACCCATGGTCCAAGGGGGAATACTCACGGCACATCTGGGAAGCATCCATGGTGGTGGAGAAGCTCTCGGAGGTCAATCCTCCCTCCGGCAGGGTGTTGGGAAGAGGTCTTCTGGTGCTTCCAATCCTGGAAGCGCGGTGGCGGCGGAACAGAGGTGAAAATCACGATGCGTGGGTCTCTACGAGGGTTTTCGGAGCGAGGAGGTAATATGCTAAAGGGGGGAACGAGGGGGTGGCCCCTCCTCCCAGGTGCCCTCCTGGCGCGGCCAAGAGTTGGTCCGCGCCCCCTGGCCGCTTGGGAGGGGGTGGTCCCCCTCTGGCCCTTCTTCGGTGTTTCTGGAAGCTTCCGTCACGCTGATTTTTTGTCTGATTTTCTTGGAATTTTTGGAGCTCTGTAAATATGGGTAAAAATCTGCAACTTACAAACATCAGCAGACAGAAACTGGCACTGGGTGCACTGAGTAAGTAGGTTAGCCCAAATATGTGTAAAAAGGTATGAAAGTGTAGCAAAACACATAACAATGTCACCTAGAAGAGCATGGAACAAGCAGAAATTATAGGTACGTTTGGTACGTATCAGTTATCCTTGCGCATCCTCGACCCATGATACGTGAGGGTACTCTTTTAATCCCGCAAAGATTAGTGATCATTTCAGTAGCTACAGTTCTCAACTAATTTTTTGTAGTTTTCAAAAATAAGCACGTTGAACCAAAATACGAAACCAAACACTAATAGGCTTGAGATCTTGACACATAGAATTCCAAACATTACTTGTAACAACACCTCAAAACTATTGCAAGTTACTACTAAACTTAACTTAGCAACCTTTATTACCTACTCAAAGTAAGACACACACCTAGTGCAACAAGGCCAACTCTCTAAACAAGATAAACATGAAACTCAAGAGAGTCCTAAAATTCTAATTCTCTGATCTTAGAAACAAATAAACATGAAGAACAAGAGCTAAACATGATTGCAAGCTAGTAATAAAGAATGAACATTCAAAAAGATAGAAGTGGAAACTATGAGCATTCTAGGAAAAAGTGGAGCGTGTTTCTCTCCCAAAGAAGGCATGCTTGGGTCCAACTTGTTATGACCAGAAAACAAAACTAAATTATGCAAAACAAAACAGAAAATTAAAGAGCAAGACACTCCAAGCAAAGCACATAACATGTGAAGTAATAAAAATATAGTGATGAGAAGGACGAACTGATAATTGTTGATGAAGAAGGGGATGCACGGGGGCCTCCCCAATCTTAGACGCTTGAGTCTCCTTGAATGTTTCTTTGGGGTGCCAGGGGCATCCCCAATCTTAACCTTTTGGCACTTCTGAATCTTCTTTCATCATTTCCCTTCGCAACACTTGAAACCTTCCTTCCCACGAAACTTCTCATAAACTAATTAGAGCGATTAGTGCCAATAATAAATAAATCTCACTTGGATACTGTTGAAACATTTAATTTAAATGATTGCTACTTTTTCCCAACTTTTTTTGAAGGTTCTTGCAAAGAAAAACCAAGAATAAAGTGTCCAAAAGAAGAAAGTTCAAAACAGGACAGAAATCTGGGAAAATAGGAGAGCATGTGAAAGTTAATTTATTCGGGCACTTATGTAGCTCAAATAAAAAAGGTCATAACTCATGAAAGTTTCCCAATTTTTTAGAGCATGTTGTGTAAAATTTCAGATCAAAAACACGATCTTGTTATTTTTGACGATTTGTTTTGTGGAGCAGACAGAATCTGTTTTCTGGACAACATGTCACAACTTTTGGTTCCCTTATCATCAAAGGATAAAACTTGGTAGAAAACTTGAAAAAAATACAATGATGTTGCTACAGTAAAAACATATTGGGTTACCTCCCAATAAGCGCCTTCTTTTACACCTTTTAGCTAGGCATGAAGCAACAAGATCAAGTTTTATACATATCAAAAGCATAGCTAGCCCGTATAATGGACTCAAAAGGTAGCTTCATATTTTTTTCTAGGTAAATGTTTCATGCCCTTCTTGAGGGGAAATTGGAATCTTATAATCCCTTCTTTCATGTCAATGATTGCACCAACGGTGCGAAGAAAAAGTATTCACGAATAATTGGACATGCGGGCTCATACTCAATGTCCATGAGAAGAAAATCAACAAGGACATAATTATCATTGACAACAATAAGCACATAATCTATTCTTCCTATGGATTTCTTTATAGAAGAACCAACAAGTCGAACACCCAATGAGCAAGTATCAATAGGTTTCAAATCAAGCATATCATACATTTTGTTTGGCATAACGGAGGCACTAGCTGCAACATCACATAAAGCATAGCAAGAAAAAGTATTATTTTTAATTTTTACCATAGGATCCCAACTATCTTCTCATTTTCTAGGAATAGAAACTTATACTCTAAGTTTTTCTTCTCTAGATTTGATAAGAGCATTAGTGATATGCTCGGTGTAGGCAATATTAAGTGGACTAGTGTGGGGATCTTTGGCCATCTATTGTAGGAATTGAATAACTTCGGAGAGATTGCAATTGTCAAAGTCAAGTTCACTACCATTAATTAAAGTGGGAGTGCTATTCTCTAAATTCATTTTATCTTTGACACTTTCCGAGTTAGTGAGACTTTCTTATCCTAAAGTTGAGCCTTCAACATTCACATTGAGAGGTCCATTGTTTGGACTAGGGTGTGATTGGTGCTGAAAGTTTTCAAATCCTCAACAACATGTAAAGTAGCAAGTCTAGTGTGTGTAGGAAGGCTCTTAACTCTCTATTCCTCTTGTTTCTCTCTAGCCCATCTATCCTTAAATTTGTCTAGCAGACTAATGTTCTCATTTACTTGCACTTGAATAGCATTCAAATGTTTCATCTTCTTATCCTCTAGGGGTGAGGTTCTAATTTTAAGCATCTCAACATCCTGAGCAATATTATCAACCTTGAGATAGAGACTAACTAATTTATGTAATTTTTCCTCTACATTCTTATTGAAATCCTTTTGTGAGGTAATAAAATCTTTAAGCATGCTTTAAAGTTCAGAAGTGGAGCTCTTGGTACTAGGATAAGTGTTGTATTTCCCATAAGAGTTGTTGAAAGGGAACGGTCTAGGATTGTTGTTACCAAAGTTGCTCCTATAAGCATTGTTATTAAAGTTGTTCCTAGAAATAAAATTAACACCAGTTTGCTCTTTCTCTTGAGCAACCAAACAATTCAAAGGAACATCACGAGGATCAACAGGTACTTGCTTAGTGAGAAAATACATAATTAAATCAACATTTTCATTTAAAGATGAGATCTTCTCAATAGAGTTTACCTTCTTACATGTTGGAGACCGTTCGATTTGCCATTGAGAGTGGTTTGTCGTCATATCGTCTAATAGATTTATAGCTACACCAAGTGTGGTTGACATAAAGGTTCCTCCCGCGGCCGAGTCTAACAGATTCCGCGAGGCAAAGTTTAATCCTGCATAAAAAGTCTGGATAACCATCCATGTAGTCAATCCATGAGTAGGACAGTTCTTAGCAAGAGATTTCATACGTTCCCAATCTTGAGCAACATGTTCGTTATCAAGTTGTCTAAAATTCATAATGTTAGTCCTCAACTGAATAATCTTAGCATGGGGGTAGTACTTTCCAATAAAAGCATCCTTACATTTATCCCAAGAATATATGATATTCCTAGGTAAGGACTGAAGCCACTCTTTAGCTCTTCCTCTCAAGGAGAAAGGAAAAAAGCTTGATCTTAAAAATATCACC
Source organism: Bromus sterilis (assembly GCA_950022295.1). Taxonomy (NCBI): domain Eukaryota; kingdom Viridiplantae; phylum Streptophyta; class Magnoliopsida; order Poales; family Poaceae; genus Bromus; species Bromus sterilis. Next base: position 285,960,515 of record OX465596.1, read on the forward strand.
TTACACTTCTTTATACTTTTTCATATCACAGAGTTCAACAAAATTATTTAAATGCAAAGCAGCATCCTATCCTACTCCAAAAAATTGCTCTTTCATGACAAGATTGAGCAAAACAGGATTAATTTCATAAGAAGCTACTGAGGTGGTAGGTGGAGCAATAGGAGTGAAAACAAAGGGCATATTGTTGTGACTTGTAAAGTCACAAGATTAGTGTTTTCAGTGGAACCCATAGTAACAAAGACAAGCAAGAACAAAGTAAACATTTTTGTGGGTTTTTTGGATATAAGACACACAAGCTAAGATAAAAAAAACTAGAAAGTTAACTAACAAGACTAAAAAGCAAAGGTAAAGGGTAGTGTGCAACTCTCCTATCTTGAAGCTTGGAATCCCTGGCAATGGAGCCGGAAATTTAGCTTGATGGGTGCATATAACACCTCCTCGTTGGTTACCCCAAGTGGAGGTTTTTGATGCAGATAGCGGTAAATTTACCTCATGAAGATACCGAGGTTATCAATCTAGTAGGATTCTAGAGACTACAAGTAGGTTTTTGTTGCTCTGGCGCTAACAGAAGACGCGGACTTGCACACAAGAACACAAATAACTTTGCTCCCAACGAGTACAGAGAAGTTGTCAATCTCCGGCCTGTTTACAAAGGGTCAAACACAGAGGGAAATAGTAATAATGCAACTGATAGAAAAAGTAAAGAAGTAAATGTTGGCGGTGTGAACTATTATGTGAATATGGACCGGGGTACCATGATGCTCACTAGTAGTGTATCTCTCCCAAAAGACAGTAAACAACTATGTTGGGTAAACAAATTACAGTTGGGCAATTGACCGAATTATAAACGTACTTCAAAGCTAATTATGCTACAAGAAAGTAAAAGGCTAAATCGTATGGGCATTCCACCATGACAAGTAGATCATTCATTTATCAGCATATACTCAGTAGTCATCCACCTTGAGATATCTATCCAAAACATCTCGTTGGTATTAAGTTGCGAGCCACAACTAAGATCGTAAACTCAAAGCAACAGACAACCGCCTTAACAATCTATGCCTAATGTAAGAACTACTTATGACACGCAATCATAAGCATCACTGTTTTACCCCTGATGGCAACAACACATTACCTAGTCTCATATTTCTGTCACTCAAGCTATACATTGGGAGGCATGAACCCATCATATAGCATAACATTCCCTCCTGGAGTTACAATCTACTATCTGGCTAGAATAATAAACGAAACGGAGAACATGCAAGACTACTCAAGAACAAGAATATAAAGGAAACCAAATATATTACTATCACAAACTGAACATAATCTCATGATCCATCGGATCCCAGCAAACACAACATAACAACGAAGGAATCATAACATAAGTGCCTTGATCATGATAGGAAACTCACAAGGTCTAAACATCGAAGCACAAAATTGGAGAGAAGACATCTACTAGCTTGCTAATCACTGACCCATGGTCCAAGGGGGAATACTCACGGCGCATCCCGGAGGTGATCATGGTGATAGAGGAGCCTCCCGAGATCAATCCTCCCTCCGGCAGGGTGCTGGGACAAGAACTTCTGCTGATTCCGATCTTGGAATTACAGAGGCCGAGGAATAATAGGGTATTTCTCGTTATGGGTTCCTCCTCGAGGGCTTTCGAAGAATGATGTAAATATAGGCTAAAGGGGGCACCGGGGGTGGCCCCACCCGTCCAGTCGACCAGAGGGCACTATGATTTTTCACCTTTTTCTGCATTGCACAGACAAAACAGATAGAAACGGGCATTGGACACTAGGTTAGTAGGTTAGTCCCAAATATGTTGTAAATGATATGAAAGTGCATCAAAACATATAGCGATATCACCAAAAGAAGCATGGAATAAGCAAAAAATTATGGATACGTTTGGGACGTATCACTGTGGTCGTGCTCTCCTTCCTCTCGGGTGCTCTCTCGTCGGCCATCTCCGGCATCGTGGTGCCGCCTCCCTTCTCCGTCCCACTACTGGTGGTCGTGGTGTCGGTGGTACGGAGCGGTGGCACAACCCCGACGCCCTTATCGTCGTGCGATGACGTGGTCGTGCTCTCCTTCCTCTCAGGTGGTTCCTCGCCGGCGGGATCTGGCGTGGCAGTGCAAAACTATTTATTGGATTCTTGTAAAGACATTGAAATATTAGATTCTTGGTGGCGTGGGAGCGTGTCTGTATTGGATTCTTACTATAATATTATGCAAAACTATAATGTTTTCTGTAAAACTGGTTTTTTTTCAAATACATAAGTAGTAGCGCATCTTGTGGTGCGCCACGCCAAAGAACTTAGTAGTGGCGGATTCTGTAGTGCGCCACGTCTAAGGGCTTAGTAGTGGCGCATTTTAAATGTGCCACTACTAAGTCCTTAGTAGTGGCTTGTAGGTAGTGGCGCAACCATAATGCCCCACTACTAGCAAAAAAGGTCGTCACTACTAGCCTTTTTCCTAGTAGTGCTTTGCTGACTCGATCATTATAGGTAGCCTATCTTCCACTACACTCCCTCCGTTCCTTGATGTAAGGTGCCTAAGATTTTAAGAAAAAATCTAAAATACAGAGGGTATTAAATAGCATGAACAATAATGGATCGTATTCTCGCAATCCTTTCTTCATTGGAAATATCAGCCAACGTCATCATTGACTTTTATGGCAACACTACCTCCAGAAACAAAATTATGGATCAACGCCCACCACTTGATGTCTACGCACGCTTCTATTCTTGTAGACTATGTTGGGCCTCCAAGCGCAGAGGTTTGTAGGACAGCAGCAATTTCCCTCAAGTGGATGACCTAAGGTTTATCGAACTCAGGGAAGTAAAGGTTGAAGATGGTCTCTCTCAAGCAACCCTGCAATTAAGATACAAGAAGTCTCTTGTGTCCCCAACACACCTAATACAACTAGGAGTTGTATAGGTGCACTAGTTCGGCGAAGAGATGGTAAAATACGAATGATAGGTGTGGCAAAGCAAGGTAATATAAATCTGTAATAAAAAGTGCAGCAAGCAAACATGTGACAAAAGTGAGCACAAACGGTGTAGCAATGGTGGAAACAAGGCCTAGGCTTCATACTTTCACTAGTGCAACTCTCAACAACATTAACATAGTCTAATCACATGATATTTCCCATAAAACATGCAATGGAGATGCACTCGGAGGTCATTCCTTTGTGGTCAAGAGAGGATGAGAATTATGTAGGGCTACAAAAGCACACCTCAAAGTTCGTAGTTCTCAATCTATGGATTTCCCAATGTCACCGCGGCCATCCAAAGAGAGTACCACAATCACCACAACATATCTCAACGATAGTCAAAGACAAGCACCAAGAGACTCTCAATCTTCAATCAACACACAAAAGAGGAAATCACTCATGATAATATTCTTCTAACCCATGTCCAATAGACCGCTGTCACCATGGTCTCGGGGATTATACTAGATAAGATCAATTGAGTACATCAATCCAATACATAGAGGAAGGGGAAATATCATGGGATCACCCTAGATTAACATAGCCTATGATCACAACGAAGATCACATCATGGGAGAGAGAGAAGAACACATAGCTACTGGTAGAAACCTCAGCCCCGAGGGAGAACTACTCCCGCTTCATGGAGGGAGGAAGCAACGTCGATGGAGATGAATCCGGGGGCACTTCCCCGTCCCGGCAGGGTGCCGGCACAGGAATTCTGGTCCCCCGAAGCTTGTCGGCGATGGCGGCGGAGATCGGAATTGCTTCTGGAGAAAAGGGGTCTGGAATCAGGGTTTCCTCCGCGTGGGTAAAAATAGGGCCAAAGGGGGGCACCAGGGGGGCCACAGTGCAGCCAGGAGGGTGCCCGGCGCGGCCTAGGGTGGGGCCGCGCCAGGGACCCTTCTGGAGTCCCTGTGGTGGCCCTCCCCTCCTTCCTTGGTGATTCCGGAAGCTTCCGGGACGCTGATTTTTTATATAATTTTTCCGGAATTTTTGGAGCACTTTTAATGGACGGAAAACCTGAAATACAAAAACAGCAGAAAACAGGAACTGGCAACTGGGTGCACTGAGTTAATAGGTTAGTCCAAATATGCTCAAAAGTGTATGAAAGTTCAAGCAAATCATGGAAAAATCACACAAAACATGCATGGAGCAAGCAGAAATTATAGATACGTTTGGGACGTATCAACATCCCCAAGGTTAATTCATGCTCGTCCTCGAGTAGGTAAATGATAACAAGCATAATTTCTGTGGTGACATGCCACACAACCATATAAGGACTTTTAAGTAAAGCACTCAAAGCATGCAATTCAATTCAAGTCTTAACAAGCAAGAGTCTATATTAGCATTGACACAAGCAACAAAAGAACAAAAGGTGCAAGAGCTCTCGCTGTCCGTGACTCGAATGTCTCCAGATGGTGTTTGCGTGCAAGAAGAGGACTGGGAAAAAGAGAGAAAAAAGGTTGTTGAGAACAACTATCTACTAAAGTTTCACACTTGGTCTCCTTTGGATTATTATCTTGACTCGTCCCCAGACCACTAGCGAGGTACAAGTCAAACTGATCCACTCCCTTTCGATATTTTGAGCACTCATGCAATGGATGAGCGTGAGCAAGAAAGTTGACACCTAAAAGGCGAAATAGAAAGAAGGTGGAGGAGGAAGACAAAAAGGTGTGAAAGGCTCACATCAATGAGGACAATCATAGGCGAGAGAAGGCCATATGATAGATATGATGTGAGGAGTAGGGATTTGCCATGCAACGGATGCACATGTGAGCTAAAAGCTCTCCAACTAAACTAGTGGGGGTGCATCTAACTTGCTTGCTCAAGAAGACCTAGAGCTCGTTTGAGGAGGCTCATCATTGGAATATACAAACCAAGTTCTATAGTGTGAAGGTCCCCACATAGCTATATGCATGATGATGATCTCTATGGAGTACAAGGGATAGAGGATGAAGTACTAGTGTGGATCTCTCAAAAGGAGTAGTAGTGTGCCCCCTTCTCTCTTTTTATTTTTATTTTTCTCTTTTTTTCTATTTTTTGTATTTTTTTTGTTGGTGGCCTCAATGGCCCTTTCTATTTAACTCTCATTTGTCCTCTTTGGGATCTTTTGATTTTGTCCTCTTTGGGATCTTTTCCTCACTTTAGGGGAAACACTCTATATTTTACCAGAATATAGGAGATCTTTCACACTTTACAAAGGTACTCACATAAATAAGATATAACTATCATGATGCAAATGTATGCCTCTGCCAGGATAGCAGGATATGCAATGATACTAGCGCGTCATGTAGCAATGATTAGGGCAAGGCCCAACTAGCATGCGGCTCATCGATCAAGCAAGTAGCATGTATGACATGAAGATCAAGTCATGAGAAGGTGGATGTTGCATGGCAATGTATCTCGGAAAGTCTATGGAAATGCCTTGTAGGTAGGTATGGTGGATGTTTTGAGGAAAGATATAAGGAGGCTTATGATGATAGAGCGTATCGTGCCAAGGGTTTGGATGCACCGGCGAAGTATGCGCCAACTCTCAAGGTGAGAAAGGGCAATGCACGGTACCGAAGAGGCTAGAAAAAGTATAGGTGGGTGGAAGTGTCAACTTTCGAATACTCACATTAGTACGAAGAACTCATGCACTTATTATCGGTAACTCTCAATCTAATCAGGAGGTTCACAAAGAGAAAAGTACCCCGAGGAGGAGTGTATGGGGGTTTGGTTATCCTTGCGCATCCTCGACTCATGGTACGTGACTGTACTCTAATATTCGAACCCTCCAGAGGTTAGTGATCCATCTAGTAGCTAGAGTTCTCAACAGGGGGTTTTGGTTTTCGAAAAACACATGGATTGCCCAAAATACGACATCTATCACTAATAGGCTCGAGCTCTTGACACCAAAAGTTCAAACATTACTCTAGTCAATACCTCAAAACTATTGCAAGTTACTACTATAAAAAGAATAGCAACTTCAACTACCTACTTTCTAGTCAAGACACAGAACTCAGTGCAACAGGAAAACTTTGTAACAAGATAAAACATGCAACCTATAGAAAGTTCAACCTGAGACAAAAGAAAAGCTCTAGAAGAAAACTAAAGCACTACAACTAAACATGGCAGCAGCTACGAAAAGAAAAGGAACAACTCACAGCTAAAAGAATAAGCATGCAAATCCTATGAGGAGTTCTAGTTCAAGCGGAGCGTGTAATTCTCCCACACAAAAGAGTAAGCTGGGGTCTAACTTGTTACTACAGCAAACAAAGCAAAAGAAAACTAAAAAAGTAAAGAGCGAGACGCTCCAAGCATAGCACACAACGCATGAAGTGATAAAAATATAGTGCAACGAGAGACGAACTGATAATTGTTGATGAAGAAGGGGATGCACGGGGGCATCCCCAAGCTTAGGCGCCAGAAATAGCTTGATGTCTACGCACGCTTCTATTCTTGTAGACTATGTTGGGCCTCCAAGCGCAGAGGTTTGTAGGACAACAACAATTTCCCTCAAGTGGATGACCTAAGGTTTATCAAACTCAGGGAAGTAGAGGTTGAAGATGGTCTCTCTCAAGCAACCCTGCAATTAAGATACAAGAAGTCTCTTGTGTCCCCAACACACCTAATACAACTAGGAGTTGTATAGGTGCACTAGTTCGGCGAAGAGATGGTAAAATACGAATGATAGGTGTGGCAAAGCAAGGTAATATAAATCTGTAATAAAAAGTGCAGCAAGCAAACATGTGACAAAAGTGAGCACAAACGGTGTAGCAATGGTGGAAACAAGGCCTAGGCTTCATACTTTCACTAGTGCAACTCTCAACAACATTAACATAGTCTAATCACATGATATTTCCCATAAAACATGCAATGGAGACGCACTCGGAGGTCATTCCTTTGTGGTCAAGAGAGGATGAGAATTATGTAGGGCTACAAAAGCACACCTCAAAGTTCGTAGTTCTCAATCTATGGATTTCCCAATGTCACCGCGGCCATCCAAAGAGAGTACCACAATCACCACAACATATCTCAAGGATAGTCAAAGACAAGCACCAAGAGACTCTCAATCTTCAATCAACACACAAAAGAGGAAATCACTCATGATAATATTCTTCTAACCCATGTCCAATAGACCGCTGTCACCATGGTCTCGGGGATTATACTAGATAAGATCAATTGAGTACATCAATCCAATACATAGAGGAAGGGGAAATATCATGGGATCACCCTAGATTAACATAGCCTATGATCACAACGAAGATCACATCATGGGAGAGAGAGAAGAACACATAGCTACTGGTAGAAACCTCAGCCCCGAGGGAGAACTACTCCCGCTTCATGGAGGGAGGAAGCAACGTCGATGGAGATGAATCCGGGGGCACTTCCCCGTCCCGGCAGGGTGCCGGCACAGGAATTCTGGTCCCCCGAAGCTTGTCGGCGATGGCGGCGGAGATCGGAATTGCTTCTGGAGAAAAGGGGTCTGGAATCAGGGTTTCCTCCGCGTGGGTAAAAATAGGGCCAAAGGGGGGCACCAGGGGGACCACAGGGCAGCCAGGTGGGTGCCCGGCGTGGCCTAGGGTGGGGCCGCGCCAGGGACCCTTCTGGAGTCCCTGTGGTGGCCCTCCCCTCCTTCCTTGGTGATTCCGGAAGCTTCCGGGACGCTGATTTTTTATATAATTTTTTCCGGAATTTTTGTAGCACTTTTAATGGCCGGAAAACCTGAAATACAAAAACAGCAGAAAACAGGAACTGGCAACTGGGTGCACTGAGTTAATAGGTTAGTCCAAATATGCTCAAAAGTGTATGAAAGTTCAAGCAAATCATGGCAAAGTCACACAAAACATGCATGGAGCAAGCAGAAATTATAGATACGTTTGGGACGTATCACCACTCTCCAGAGAAAACTTTCATTCTAAGAGTTTGTTGGAGAGAAGACCACTTAACTTTATCATAAGCTTTTTTCAAAATCGATCTTAAGCACTATCCCATTCAAATTTTTCTGATGCAGTTCGTGGACTATTTCATGAAGGATTACAACCCCGTCAAATATGTTTCTACCTTTCATGAATGTAGTCTAAGAGGGCAAACAACATGGTCAGCCATCGAGTTAAGACGAATCCTCGCAACCTTCGTGAAAATTTTATAACTAACATTAAGGAGGCATATAGGTTTATATTTTTGGATCCTTCTAGCCTCATTAACTTTAGGTAATAAAATTATTTCTCCAAAGTTTAAATGAAATTGTTCTAGTTGTCCTGCATGGAGGTAGCCGAACAAATCAGGAAGATCTGCTTTGATGACCTCCAGAAGTTCTGGTAGAACTCTGTAGGAAAACCATTGGGAGCCTGAGCTTTGTTGTGTTCCATTTGGAAATCGCCTTCTCTACCTCCTCCTCATTATATGGAGCAGTTAGAAGGTTATTTTCCTCCCCAAAAACATGGGGAATATCTGTTCAGGACTCATTCATCGTGAAGTTCCATTCTTCCGGTTCTTCAAACAGATTCTTATAATAGTTTGTGATGTAGGATTTTAGTTTTTTGTGACCCTCAATCCTACCTTCGTTCTGCACCCACAGGAATGAATATGTTTCTTTCGGTGTCTGCCATTGGCTACACCTTGGAAAATATCTTGTGTTTGAATCCATTACAGGAGAAAAGTAGACTTCGAGTGCTAATACCATTTGATCTCCTCTTCTCTGAGGATTTGAGATATCTGCACATTTGCTTGATTCTTGGTCTAGATCTTTTGCACAGTCAGCGATCGAATATCAGTGAATGTTTCTAACTCGTTGATAATAGACGATAGGCAAAGCTTTTATCTTTTAAGGATACCAGCAGTATGCCTAGACCAACCTCCCAGAAACCTCTGTGTAGCACGTAATTTATTATTCCATTTATGATTGGGGTATGACCAGCATAGGCTGCTCCACACCTCCTTCAACATTTCAAGGAAACCATCACAATGCAACCAACCAAGCTCAAAACTCAAACTTACGTTTGTAATGTTGTCGTGGTATACCAGTGGTTAGGAGTAGGAAAATACTAATTGCCTCACGTCAGGAAGGAAGCACCTTCACCCTGACATTTTTTACACCTAAAATTGCCATCTAAAAGGAAAAAAAATCAAATAAAAAATGAAGTTGCCATCTGAAACGAAAATTGCCATGTGTTGATAACTGAAGTTGCCACCTTCGTGTTACTAAAATTGTCAAAAAACATCAGATTTACTATGTGTTTGTGCCACACATGTGGCGATTATCAACGTTCTAGGAATATGAAGGCATGGTTTGAGCCTCGATACGCGCTAGTGCTCCGACAAAAACCATGAAGAATTTGGGTTCTCATTTGGTATCCGTCAAAACAGGATTGCCTCGATACGCGCTAGTGCTTCGACAAAAACCATGAAGAATTTGGATTCTCATTTGGTATCCGTCAAAACAGGATTGCCTCGATACGCGCTAGTGCTCGGACAAAAACCATTAAGAAATTGAATTCCTTCTTCCTATGTAGATTTCAAAAGACTGCGCGTCCAAGTAAATTGTCTTCCAACCGTGGAAACATCTCGCAAATCAAGACTATCAATAACAACGTTGAAAAGAAATGATCAAGGATTATCAAACCGACCACAACCTTTTTTCATGCTAAATCATAGAAAATTTAAAGGATAATGATAACGCCCACACGTTTGGTTGGGTCTCTCCCGCCCGAACGACCTCTCCCCCGTTCGATCATCTGCACTAATCACTGCGCGCGGCCGGTGATGACGTCAGGAAATTATTTTAGTTCCGTCCGTGCGTACGTCCAAACGGCTGGGTTGCATACAGATTAGTGCAGCTTTTAGACTTTTCAAACTTTAAAAAGTTTTATCTCTCAAATAAAAGATCCGTTCAAAATTTCGTTTGTACCATTAAATCCGTCGCGACAAGATCTTCGAAACAAGACCCCATATTGGCATGTTTCGACAACTTTTTTTCCACCAAAAATTGACATGTTATTCACACTGAAATTGCCATGCAGTTTGTACTAAAATTGCCATGATTTGTTTCATCTGTTTTTTCGCTAGATTTAAAGCTACCATTTTTTTCCAGATACTTTTCACTCATCGGCGAGCACCCCAGAGAGCTGCGTAGAGTAGATATCCGTCGGTCGGGAGGGGTGTCTGTGGGGGGGAGGGGGTGGGGGTTTAACGACCAGTGTACCCCGGGAAGATATCCGACGGCCAAGAGGGGGGTGGGGTGATGGTGCGCGGTATGACGGATTCTTGGGATACATATGCGTCGGGGAGATTCTCCGGCGCACCTCAACTGCGACGGCGAGGGATGAGAATGTGGTTGGGGCTGGAGCAGTTGTCGGTGTTGTGGTGTTGCGGTGACGGCGAATCTATCATTCGACGACGGGAATTTTTTAGTAATGCATCGAGGATCCTAGAGAGCTGTTACAACGACTCGTGAACCCCGAGAAGATATCCGACGTTGCGAGGGGGGGTTGATGCGCGACAACTCTTATTTTTAGTACATGGCAATTCTTATTTTGTTTAACATGGAAATTTTTAGTAGAACATGGCAAAATCGCCATAGTTCCAATGCTGCAATAGGTTTTCAACCCAATAGGTTGGGATACATGGCAATTTCTATTTGCAGGACATGGTAAATTTTATGCATAGGACATGACAATTCTTATTCATCAGACATGACAATTCTTATTCGTAGGACATGGCAAATTCTTATTCATGAGACATGGAAATTCTTATTCATCAGACATGGCAATTCTTTATTCATAGGACATGACAATTCTTATTCATGAGACATGGAAATTCTTATTCATCAGACATGTCAATTCTTATTCGTAGGACATCGCAATTCTTATTCATCAGACATGGCAATTATTACTAGTAGGACACGACAATTCTTATTCATTGGACATGGCAATTCTTACTAGTAGGACACGGCAATTCTTATTCATAGGACATGGCAATTCTTATTCGTAGGACATGGCAATTCTTATTCATAGGACATGGCAATTCTTAGTAGTAGGACATGGCAATTCTTAGTAGTAGGACATGGCATTTTTTGTTTGTACGACATGGCAATTCTTGTTTGTAGGACATGACAATTTCTTTTTCGTTTGAGAATGTATTTTTTTTGTGAGATGGCAATTCTTGTTTGTCGGATATGGCATTTTTAATATTTTACGTGACATAGCATTCGTTATATATGGGACATGGTAATTTTTATTTGTACGAAATGACAATTCTTATATTGCGAAACACGAGCATGGCAAATTTGCCATCAACAATGGAGGCGGCAGCGGCAGCGAGCTACAATTATGGAGGCGACGACGGTGACGAGATACGACGACGACGACAACGACAAGTTTCGGCGATAACGGCGAGCTATGGTGATGACGTCGGCTAGAAGCTACGGCGACAGTGTCGAGCTACGACGATGACGACGACGATGGCGGCGAGCTGCGGAGACAACGACGAAAGCGGCAAGTCGCGCGAGTTGCAGCGAGCGACGACGGCGGCGAGCTACATCGATGACAACGATGATGGTGGCGAGCGACAACGGTGGCAAGCTACGGCGATAACGGCGAGACGGCAAAGCGACGACGACGACGGCTGCAAGCTGCATGTGCGTGGCGAGCTACGGCAATGGCGGCGAGCTGCAAACCGCGCACGTGCTGGGGAGGCGTTCGGAGTGATGAAGTTGTGCTACCGAACGATTTCGTTCGGTTCAAGCTGTGCTACCGTCGAACGGTCGAACGTTTTTCGTTCGGGCACCTCGTGCGGTGATTATCAACGTCCAATTTAAATCACCACCCATTAGAATAGGATATGGATTAGCTTTAGCCAGATTCATCAATTCACGAAAGAAAATTAGGTTTCAGAAAAACTTAAAATGTGCTTTCAGAACAGAAAAGGAAATAAGCCTGATGTGATTTTTATTTAGTATTTCCTTCGTGCCACACCGTACACACAAGATACATGTACAGAATGCTTTATCAAGACACAAGCGCACTGACCCCTCTCCGATCATTGTTGCTGGTGCTTGCATATCCTTCTCTTATTCACCAACGCCGTGACATTCGCTTCACATCTCCGCTACAAGCCTGGACTGCGCCAGCGCAAGGTCCAATGCAGTGAGAGAGTGAGGAGGCAGCGTGACCTGCATCTCCTCCCCAACGTTGCGCAGCTCCATCTTCACCGGCACAACCTGCATTGTTCATCATAATCCAATGCAAGCGTATTGGCTTCAGATTAGCTGACCAGAACAAACAACAGCACATGCAAATGCCATGCGCTTGATCATATCATAACTGACGGCAACAGGCACTACACTTTTGCGGCACATTTAATGTGAATGCGAGCAGCGATTGGTGTGATACCTTGTTCGGGTTAGCGAAAGAATTTTCGTCCATTACACTCTCGGATGTAAGAACAGTGGCGGTAGATCCGAGTGGACTGATGCTGTCCTGGACCCCTGTTTCCGAGATCGTAAGGCTCACGGCATCTGACCCAAAGTTCACAATCTGCGAATGCACGAACTTGTGAGATCAGTACCCGTCAACATACCGGGGCTCCTAGGATGTTAAAAGTTTTTACTTCCTCTGTCCCAAATTACTTGACATAGATTTGTCTAGTACGGATGTATGTAGACTTCAAACAAGTCTATAAACATCTATATTTAGACAAATCTACATCAAGTAATTTAAGGCGGAGGGAGTAGTACTTACCTTTATTCTTAGGAAGCTGTTCTCGTAGTCATGCCACGTGATCGCAGTTGCTGCCAGCGAACCAGAGTAGTTTGAACTGACTGTGATGGGATGGATCATAGCCCCGCTTGATTCACGGAAAAGCTTCTGCATCCAGTAACTGGGAGTTCCATATTGCTGCCAGGAGTTGAAGACGATAGCGTCTGGGTTCCACCTGATTATAACGTTCGAATGTAATTATTGCAATGCTAAAATCAACATAAACAAGCGAAGTGTTGAAGAAAGCGCAAGCCAATGATTGTTAACTAACGTGCGGTCGTTATCATTTATGAAGAGTGGTGCGTAGCTTGCCATCTGAACAACATCACTGCAAAAAAATAAGCGAACGGTCAGGTAACTCAAAAAACGAAACATCATATTGTAGTTTGTAGTAGAATACAGTAAAACTCCATTAGGTAGACTCAGTGAGAAAACAGTATCAGGATTTTATCCAGGAAACTCAGGTGAGGATTACCCAATAACAAAGTGCCAAATAATAATATTTTGAAGGAGAATTACCTATTTTTCTCCAGCCCAGTAAGGAAAGCAGCCTCTGCCAATGAAGCAAGAAGACTTCCTCTGCCTGCATCATTTCCTGTAACAGCATACTCGCTAACAAAAGCCTGCACTCAAAATAACATTCAGAAAGATGCTTAGGGTGGCTAACCAGGATGGGGCGATGCCAACACCCAAGGCATTTAAGGTGATGTAAATAAGTAAAAGAATGCATAAAATTCCCATGATTTCTCCACAACATATAAAACATCACATGATTGATATCCTCTTTACTCACCCTCATCATATTCCTCAATGACCTTAAATTCGAAAATTGCAATGTTTTTAGGGGTAGTCGACAGAACTGTATTCAAAGGCACCCCCAATGGTGGTGACTGATGAGTGATGCTAGTAGTGGTGGGCTGGTCGCTTTTGTCCTACATGGCTGATTTAGTTGAATCTGAGTTACATATAGGCCCTGGTTAACCATCCATGCCAACTGGGTATCTAGTTCAACCATTTAAGGTGAAGTGACGATAAAACCTAGACAAACATGGAGTGTTACATAATTAATGTTAAGAACAAGAGAACCATTTCACAGCCCCTACGTCAACAAGGCTAGGCTATCCTAAGACCATCCCTTGAAAATGTAAGCAAGTCCTGAATTCATATGAAAGGTCTACCATGAAAAAGAGCCTTTGTGAGGCTATCCTGCAACATAAAAAGATCCACAAAGCAATGACAACTGAGGCATACCTTGGGTCCACTACGAGAGGTGTCGTCAAATGTATTTCTCATGGAAAATAGTGCCTTGGAATCGGTATAGACCTAAAAAGAAGAAGCGCCCTCGGAGGTCTCAGATAAAAAGTTGAGTGCTCGACCTTGGCGACAAAACATGAGATCTGGTAGCAAGTAGCGTACATGGAAATCATATAAATCAGCAGGATGGTCAAGTGGTCTAGATGAACCATCACAATTTGAAATCATCTGAATGTCTGGATAGGCCTCTCTTATAGCATTGTAGAACTTGAGGTAGTTACCTGTCCAATAGAATTAAAGAATGTCATGTATCTGAAGACAGATCATATCAGTAGTAGATAGTTGTAACTGGTGGTTCTCTATAATTCAAGTAAAATTTATACACTATAACAGGGAGTTATGATAAGATAGAAATACTTTACATGCAAAATACACACAAAAAATTAAGGGGGACATAACAACTTTCGAGTTTTCTTAGCTGTTGGGCATATCGGTTTATCTCGGGTACATAATGATCTTAAAAGTGCTCTTAAAATAGGAGAACATTAATCCACAATATCACTGTCTGGTCAACGTTGGAACGAATCACCTTCACTGAATATAAACCTTGGGACATTAGAAACATCATCATTGTATCAACCATAAAGACACCGGACAGTAGTCTCCCCATTATCAGATGGATGTAAATTATTATTCACGTGATCAGACCACTCAGATGATGAGTAATCTAAAATTAAACAGCAACTTTTGTAGGAACAGAAGCATGCGTGCAAATTTTTATCCTGCTGACCATATCTGCACTTATGTGAAACTTCCCATACCGCATGTGTGTAAAGAGATAATTTCACACCAAATACTCCCTGACATCTTAGGCTAACTCCAACGCACTAATACATTTCGTCCACGCGCGTTCGCATTTGCTTCAAAAGCTTAAAAACCTACACAATGCGTGAGCGCAACCGCATGTATTGGCGTCCGTATGTTCGCTCAGTGTCCGCACGGATGCAAAATCGACGTAAAATTGCACCGAGTTTGCGCCCGCTCAGATACC
This sequence comes from Bromus sterilis, assembly GCA_950022295.1. Taxonomy (NCBI): domain Eukaryota; kingdom Viridiplantae; phylum Streptophyta; class Magnoliopsida; order Poales; family Poaceae; genus Bromus; species Bromus sterilis. Next base: position 285,975,549 of record OX465596.1, read on the forward strand.
GAGCGAATGCTTTGAAAATCTGTGTGGTGTCACCGTGAGCATGCGGCCCGTGCCAGTGGACACGATCGAGGAGGAGGAGGCGCCGCCCTACATCGACCTCGGGAGCGATGACGAAGACATGAACGACGGAGGCGACGGTGACGATGACGCCTAGATTACGGAGCGCATCTTTTTTATTAATATTTAAGTTTAATTAAATATTTTAATTAGTGTAATATAGATTTTAGGTCGTGTTGATCTTGTTTAATTAATGATTTTGGTTTAATTATCATGAAGTCCGCGCGTCCTCTTGCATTGCGTCGGACACGTTGGACAACCGCGTGGTCGTGGGACAAAAAAAAGACACGAGCGTCCACACGCCTGACCAAAACGAAAAAAAACGGACAAATTCGGCGTCGACGCGTTGGAGTTGCCTTTAACGAGTAGATGCATTATTTCACTCATATGCATTTTCTGTGCTCTTTGATAATGTATACAGTCCAATGTTTTAATCTAAAAACGCCTGCAGTTTGAGAGTAACAACATAGTATGAGTACTAAACTATTCCCGACTCAGTTAAAAATTACCTAGACGCCAGATAGCTAGTCCGGTGCATCTGTACAGCAGTGAGATGGAGGTTTAATTGGTTGGTGAGGGGACATAGCACGTTCATGCCAGAGTCCCTGAAGCTGAGTTCGCTATACTTAGGTGCCAAATCAAACGCCAAGGTTCGTGGCATTTGGGATTTGGAGACGCCGGCGACAATGGCGTTTCAACTTGCCACGTCAGTTATTAGCAAAGCGTGGGCCAGGAATAAAATGCCGGAGACCACGGCGTCTCTATTGTAACCCAGACGCCAAGGTTACTGGCGTTTAGGAAAGGGTCAGATTCCGAAATTCTTTCCAACTGGGCTCAGATCGGGTTAAAGTTTCGTCTTAGGGTCAAAACACAAACTCTTTCCTACATATGCTCTTAATTTTAAGGGATTCCTATGTGATATCTATAAGCACTGCTGGGCCTGATAAAATACCAGAATGAGAAACATGGCCCATCAAAAACTTTGACTTGATAACCCTCTTTTCCACATACTTAGAAATGTGTGACAGAAAGTTGAATGATTGATTATGAAATGAGATTTTCAGCTTATATGGGTAGGTCAGACACTTTTGAATTATGTACATGATGCACCTTGCACGTTAATACATTCTTGTGAATTTTCATATGCACAAATGTGACTCTCCGCGTGCGCACACGAAATCGCATATTGTTTTCCTTTGATTACTTGTTGCTTATTTCAAAAGATATATCATGGCCCAGCTATGCTTCATGTTCATTGATTGTACATATACACAGGGCTTTAAGTGTGCACATTACCACAAAAAGGACTTTTGAGTGTGGAATGATTGCAGTTGAAATTTTACCACGGTAATTTTCTTTCCCACAATCTTCATTTCCAATTGCAACATATTTGACCGGGAATGGTTCAGGATGCCCCATTGCAGCTCTAACAGAACCCCATGTTGATTCTGCATCCCCCCTTGCAAATTCAAGACTGTCCAATATATCCTGTAGAGCAGATGATAACAACAGTTCCAAAATAATGAACCTAAATTGTGAGTTACGACAACTACCTATGCCTGCAAATGAAATCGGAATCTCTTGATGAGTGTGATAGTATTTACTTTGTGTGTGATAGTATTTACTTTGTGTACAATAGCATCTCTATTTTTTAACTACATTAATAAGAAACTAAAGAACTAAGACCAACATCATCCCTGTTTCAATATTGATCACGAGAAAAACAATTTTACTATTTTAGGACAATTGAGAAGACTCACCATGTATATTTCTCCTATTAGGTTCAGAGCAATAAGGTTTCTAATCTTCATGTATGCCCAGATAAGAAAATGGATTTCTCCACTTGCTAGGAAATTAGTTGGGAGTTCAAACTTCAAGACATACCTTTACAAAGGGAGCAATGGCAGTAGTATCAACTTCATCATGGTGGCTGATTCCTGTTAATTAAGGGAGAACTTTCCTAATTAAGGAAGAAAACAGTAGTGATCAAAGATATAAGATATCAAAGTAACACTTACCGTTGTTGAATACCCAGACCGGGGCAGCACCGAGGTCTTCAGAAAGCTTTATACAGATTCAAAAGTTATATATGATGTGGGTAATAATAGAAAAGGAAAGGGTGAAATATTGTAAACAAGAACCTGAAGAAACTCATAATATCCGAGGCCATCATCCGTCCAGTAATTCCAGACATCTCCATAGTGTCCAGGCCTTTCTTCCCATGGACCGATAGAATCCCTCCACCTGAATGCGTTTCTTAACCAACTGCCTTCAACAAAGCAACCTCCTACAGTAGTTGCAAGTGATCTAATCAATAATCCCAAATATGTCTGAACAATATATGTGCAAACATCACGAATTTGATTTTGAATCAGAAACAGTTTCAACAAACCAGGGAATCTCAAGAACCGGGGTTTTAAATCCAAAAGCATGGATATGAGTTCTGTACGGAAACCGTGCCCCTGAGAGTACAGAGAAATTTGGTATGTCAAACTATCAAATAAACCTATGCACTTCTGTTATAATCATATACTACAACGATTCAAATTTACCTTCAAGTTTCAAAGTTTCAACAAGATCAAAATTGAGTACAGCTTTTTCTTGAGATGTGTTGGTATTCTGAGTACCATTATTGACAACGAAAGTATAATTTACCTTGTATGTATCCGAAGGCATGAGTGATACTTGATCAACCCATACAACTCCCTTCTTCTTAGCTGTTATTTGTAGTCTTGAGGTTCTGTCTGTTCCTTCAGCAACCATCTTTTGGTCCAGTTTTATCCAATTTGAAGAGCCGGCTATTCTGCAGATGTGCAATCCTTTCCTTATTGTTAAATAGTGGGACAGCTAAAAAAATAATTTAGGAGGGGTGCAAAACGAAAAATCTGAAGATCTGAGAAGGAAAACACTATTATTTTTTCCATCTAAGCCCTCCAAATATATTTTTTACTCATAGCTCCTCCAGTGTTGCTAATAGTCAAATATACTCATCATGATGTTCAAATTTGAGAGAGAAGATGCGAACCGTATGGCAGCTGAAGCCAGAACTTGTAACCCATCAGAGCTTGTTAGCGAAACTGTCAGTTCCATCGTTTCTGGTGACTTCACATGCATAACTAGATTGTAGGTCTTCCCATCTTCTATGTTCTGGAGATAATGATAATTATGATGGCATTATTGGAAAGAAGATAAATGAAAAGGCATTATATTACATGACGTGGACAAAATTTTGCCAAAAATGAGAGCATGAAAGCTAATTCTGCCTGAAAGATACACACAACATGCATGGTACTAGTTACTTTTGGTGTCATGAGGAAAAAAAAAACTATGATCAACGTAAAATCATACCATGCCCCAGAAACCAGGGTTGTAAATGCCAACACCGCCAACTGGGCAGTTGTCACAGAGAACCTCCATTCTTAGAGCAACAATGTTTTGACTGAAACATGATGTACGGTCTGTTGCCACAAATATGGAAGAGTCATCTCCAATAATGGACCATGGGTCAATGTTTGATGGAGTATGGGGGCCTCCAGCTTCAAAACCTGGAACACAGACAAAATAAGTAATTCTAGACCTTGAAAATCAACAGTAACTTAAGTGAATGCCTATTGATTTATTCAGGATGAGTGAGATGAAATTTCTGTAATGGTAGTTTCTTATCTACATTGAAAATAGGCATGGATGACTTGAAGATATTGTGGTAAAGTAGACTTGAATTCATCAGGAAGAATACGTCAATAGGGAATTGTGACCTTCAGACAATAATAAATGAGGGTAGCTCTTCTAAATTTTATTCTATATGCTTTCCTTTGTCAACAGATACAGTTCCTTGTTTCAAGTTCAGATGTTCCAGTGGGCTGGATTGGATAAGAATGCTGCCATATGTCAGTTTTACTTCAAGTGGTGTATATTAGAATTGAGAAGTATTTAAGTACCTCTATTACTAACAAGTTCTGCCCATATCCCACCAGCTCCTGCATGGTTGATTTCCTACATTATTAGTCAATCCAGTTGAGGTGAGAACCTGATGGAACATAATTAGTACAGATGGATTATTCTGTGAATGCAGTGAAGCTAGAGATGCCTGCAAAGTAGCACACGCAGAAAAGGATGAACAAACAAGATGTGCATCTATTTTCTCACCTCAAAAAATATTCCAAACAATGTATCAGGGATCTTTCGAGCAAGGTGCGGTGAGGCATCAACAGCGAGGCTTGCCTCTCGGGTGATCTCATATTCTGACGCCAAACATTTGCAGCTCACACAGAAGAGAAGCCAGAAGCAGAGAATAACACGAGTACGACAGGGTGTTTCATTGGAACCCATACGCTTCAAGTTGTAGTCACTAACCAATCTGTCAGTTTGAAAAAATAACAAAATCATGCTATATTATGCAATGTCACATATTTGATGGAAATTGTAAGTACAAACTACTCAAACATGGCACCCTCAAATTATAAAGCTGCAACAAAGCCGACCCTGGCCATGGAGTTCCATAAATACACTAGTGAAATCTATTTTCTAGAACATATCACCACACTAATAGAAATACAGATGACTTTGTCAACCAACCATGAACGACTAATTAAGTTAGATCAGGGGGGCTTGGCCTTCCTCCGCCCACCTTATGTTATCTAGCCCCCTGCCCCCGCCCCCTTACCAGACCATATATCTAATAGTTGGAGTACATAGGCACCATCTGTAGCATGTAATAACATCTACATGTGTATTAAGACCTTATTATTAGCTAATGAAAAATACATTTATTTTTTATGTTATGTCTTTCTAATAACTTTCTTGAAATGCAAATATTATAGCTAGTTTGCACAAGGGCTTCCAAAATGTCAGCGCTGGCGCAGCTGTAACACGGCATAATAACAAAGCTGAAATGTCATTACAAACACGCTGCTGATAGCTAGATGTCCAAAACAAGACGTATCTACAGCTTAACCAAAAACTTGCCACTGTATGTATAGTAACAATACAACATGAACCAGCTCGTCTAGGAAACCAAGAACCCGAGGAGTAACCACGCACGGCCAGATGAAAAGAAAAAACGCAATTCTAGGAGAGTCCTCACTCCTCACCAGTCACCAGAGATCACAGGTCGAGGTGCAGGAACACCCGGAGGCTGCGATCTTAAGTAGGCGACGCGACGGTGGCTTCCAAGTGAAGCGGGCGGCTGGTGCAACGGCCTCCGCCGTGGGATGACGGAGGTTGGTTGCTTACCGGGGTGTGCTTCGGCGGCGGCGGCTACGGCGGCAGACCACTGACACGCGTGGACCCCAGAGCGAGCGGCGGTGCCTATCCGCATCGCTGGCCTTTTTGCACGAACCTTAATCATGTTTGTTGGATCATCCAACTTGGATGGGACCTCGGTCTGTTGATATTGATTTTCTGGTGCCCATTAAATTTTAAGCATTCTTCAGTCAGATCCGTTGAAAATGGTAAAATGGATAGTTTTTTTTTCAATCATTCAAACGATACAAATGAAAGAGCACGAAGATGACGCAGGGTCGCGTCCATGGGTGAAAAAGCGGCGGAAGGAATTGTGTCAACTTCTATCTCATGATCACCTTATATAATCATCGTCAGCTAACCATCGAATCCCTCACCACCATTTGTCGTCACCTTGACATTTCTAATCCGCTCAATTTTATCACCGGTCGATATGAGCATGTTTAATGACTAGATTTGTGGGCATATGATGATGTCGTAACATTGTAGTCTCTGATATATGAGTATGTGCTGCTGTGATAGCTATTTATGGTGATTGATTGGTAGTTAGTGCTTATCTTGATAGGGTCTGATGATGTTCATGTTTATTTTCATATCAGCAAGCATTGTAGGTTCTGATATGTGGGTATGTGTTCATTTGTAGATGTGCTTTGAGTTTGGAGATGAGCGATACTATGATATTTTGGTAAATAGTGTTGAACTCCATGATCGGTGTGCAGTATGCTTATTGTCAACGTTTGTATGACATGAGCATAAAATATTTTAGCCATGCCACTGTGATGTCGGAGAGCCAAATCCTACAGCCGTATATATATTGAGGACTCGTACCCTTTAAGTGAGGATCAAATCCCTTCGAATTTAGATGTCTTCGGTGTGCCTCCATTGCTGGTTATCCCTAATGTTGTTGTTGCTGCACCTAAGCAGACAGCCAAGGCAAAGGGGGTACCAAAGGCAAACTCCATGAAATGTCGGTCGTTTATAACCATTTTCGCACTTAACAAGATGTGTGAGATCGTATCTAGCGGGGTGAGGACTGATCAGGGATTCAACAAGGTACTCTTGAATTCTGTTGGCAAGAAGGTGTTCGAGTTCTATGGCCAAGAGGTCACGATGACCCAGATCTACAACCACATCAGAAAGTGAAGATGGTGGATCCAAGTGGCCAAGCCGAGAGACCTTATCGATGCTCAATGGGATGAGCGGACCTTCACCATCATGTTGCAGGCAGAGAACTACGAAGGCCACACTACGGTTAGGATCACTACTAATCATCGATCAATTTGATTTCAGCCTTTTTAACATGCCAATCAGCACTAACCGCCTTCATTTACGTGTTAGGACCGTCCCAATAACGCTACGTTTCTCAACACTCCCATCCAGAACTATGTTTCTATGCACCAGATCTTCTCCTACGGGATGGCAACCAACAAGAATGCCATGGGATCAAGTGAGCCCCTCAGTTCACCCATGACTGAGTATCTAGACACCTAGGAGTCGGACATCATCATTCTCAACGGTCCTGCCAAGGGCGCCGATGTCAGAACCCCAACTAGGGTAAGTGCTAGGGTTGCTTGTGTCCTTTGCATCATGCAAAAATTTCAAAAAGGAATTCAAAATTAGGGAAAAGAAAAGCCCTGAGAAATTATTTCAAATGGCCAGATAAAAATCTTTTTCCAAAAATCATTTGAATAGTTGAAAAATTCCTATAAATGATGGTGACCATTTCAAAAGTGGTTTGGGTTCATTCCCACACTCAAGGAATTTTCTACAATTCAAACAGTGCCTTGGAAAATTAAAAGAACCCCTATTTGAATTGAGATTCAAATTTATTGAATTTCAAAAATGCCCAAAAGTCATAAGTGGTTTGCTACTGACCACCTAGGGTTTTTAAAACTATTTGGGCATTTTCTTAAATTGCCTAGATATTTATTTCTAAGGCAAAACAAAATAACAGAAAAAATAAAAGAAAAAGGAAAGGAAAAGAACCCCCTGGCCAATCTGGCCCAACTGAAGCCCCCAGCCTCCTGGCCCAGCCCAGCCCACCTGGGGAGGGCACATGCGTCTTCCTCCCCAGGCCAAGCAGGCAGGCAGCACGCCGGCGACCGCCGTGGGCGTGCCAGGCAGCTACCTGCCTCCCTCCCTCTATCCCCCGGCGCTTGGAGACGCCTGGAAGGCCTCCACGTCCTTTCCCCTCTTCCTGCTCCCTCTAGCTCCCGCTTCCGTCGAGTTCTCGCCGTACCCGAGGAAGCCAGGTCGCCGCCGTCGTGTGTCTGCGTGGCCACCGTGCCCCTCGAGCTGCGCCGAGCGGTCCAAGGAGATCCCCGCGGTCGTCTTCGTCTTCGCGTCCTGTCAATTGCGCCGAAAGGCTTCAACGACGACGCCACCTCCAACTTTCCATCGCCGGCCGCCGCAAGCTTCATCGACGAATTCCGGCGCCACCAGTTCGTTCCCGGCCTCCTCGAGCCCGCCGTCACGCTCCTGGTGAGCTAAATTGCGTTTTACCCTGTCCAGTGCCCCTCCCCGTGGCCTCCTTCCCCGTCGTCATCTCTCCAGTGCTCCGGCCGCCGCGCCTTTTGAAGACGCCGTCGCCCAGGAGCCCTAGACGTCCCCCGGCATAGCGCACCAGACGCGGAAGCATGCGGGCTTCGTTTTGGTAGCCACCTCGTGCCTTCCCGTGGACATTTGGGCACTCCGGCGAGGCGCCGCCGTGGCCCGTGGTCACCGGCGGTTAGCCGCCGGCCGATTAGGCTTAATCCCCCCTTTAAGCCTATGACAGGTGGGCCCTGCCCCCTTAACTTTCTGGTTAATTTATGTAACCACGGGATTAAACCCTCTCCCACTGACAAGCCGACCCCACATGTCAGCCCCCCTGTGACTTCAGCACTGCGTCATGCTGACGCAATAAACAGAAAAACAGATTAAAAGAATTCCAGAAAATTCCAGAAATTGTTATAAACTTCAATAAATCATAGAAAATTCATATTAACTCCAAATTAAACATATAATATATGAAAATTATCAGAAAAATGCAAGGATTAATAATATGCAATTTGTTTTCATGTTTGACCATTTTAAAACGGGGCAACAGTAGCAAGTTTGCATATGGCTTAATTTGAATTTGAATTTGGAGTTTGAATTTGCAATTATTTTGCAATACACTTCAATTAAATGGAATTGTCAACACATCAGTACCATGTACATCATGTTTTCACAACTTATCATGTGCTTGAGCATCGCAATTATATTTATTCCTTGATTGCTTTGTTTTCTCGATAGAAGTGGAACCGGAACCGGAGGCCACCCCCTTCGTTGAAGACACCGTGTGTGAACCTCGTCAGCAAGGCAAGCAAACCCCATTGATCATGTCTATAAAATCCCAATTCCCTCTCAGTCTCGCTTATGCATGTTTAGGAGATCACCTTGTGTCGATTCTACCGCATAGTTGAACCCATATCCGATGCATGACCTATCATCTTGTAACAGTAGTAAGCAAACCACAATCCTAGCTGACATAGGAGTTGATTGATACCATGAGGCCCCTGCAACTGTTACTGCTTACTGCATGCTTAGAGTTTATAATGAGGATGCTTTTGATGTGAGTCGGGATGATAGTGGACATGGTGTTGATGTAAGTGAAACTGTGTTGGTGAATCCACCCTAATACAAGGTGAACAATGAGAGGCTGTGTAGGAGTACACAGTGGGTTGTCTCGTTGAACACCGCCTTAAACACCGAGTTCTTGTATGGTAATCCAAGACAAAGAGTACAACCACACATTGGGCTCACTGACCCCTCTCGGCCTAGTACCTTGATCCGTGTCGACGTCCAGGAGTCACATTAGTTCGGGCTTTCCATTTGGCATCTGCATAGAAAAAGAATGAAGGAATGGTTGCATCATATAGATATGTGGGTGCACCTGTGAGGCAGGAAAACCATCTGCCTGAGGTGGCGTCTCGGTCACTTACATTGTTTGAGTCCGTTTCGTTGATCCGGCCGGGCTCTCGAGCGGAGGCAACTCAGATAGTCGACTCCTGGAATAGACCGGTTGTGATCGAAGTGTCGTGGTGAACATCCTCGCTGTCACCTCTTGAACGGTGGTGAGCAAAAGGCGGTAACCGATGGTCATGTGTGTGTAGCTTACACCCTTGGAAGGTTAACAAAACTATTCGAATAGTAGCGTCCGCGGTTAAGGACTACTTGGAACCTGTACCTGATTATTAGACAACTTGAATGGATACTTCTAAAACTCGCAAGATAAGCGTGAGTGCTATGGTGTGCTCCTCGTGGGGAAGTCGAGGAAGTAACCATAGTGGTGTATTGGTTGGAGACTTGGTAGTGGACTCGTGTACGCTTCTTACCTCAAGTCTGGTACTCGTAGTACAGGACTAGCCAAGTCAAAGCTGGCACTTCTGCAAGATGAAACCCCACCTCCCTTTACCTTGATACTTGAGCATGAGTAGTTTAGTTCTGATGTAAGTCTTGCTGAGTACGACTTTGTACTCACGTTTGCTTATTCTATGTTTTAGATGAGAACCCGGACCCCCGATGGAGTCACCTTCGTGAAGCTCGACGTTGACCTTGGTAGTATAGTCCCAGACAGCAGTCTGGTCCCTCGTGGAAGGTCATGTATGTTTACAAGGCTTCTCTAAGCCATTTGTTAAACTTGTCTATACTCAGACCTAATTTTCTTCCGTTGTATGATGTAATGATGATCACAGACATGTGATCTTTGTATACTCTATGTGTAAGTCAATAAAGAAGTACTTTGTAGAGTTATGTGATGATACCTGCTGTTCATACTAGGCATGTGTGTTGCGTGTATGTTTATAACATTCATGTCTTAGTATGGGTTTTCGAGACCTTAGTTGTGTTCTGGCTGGCGGTCTTTTATACACCAAGTGGCCCTTAGATGTGCGCAGCTTGGGACATCGCGATGCGATTGCTCGTGAATCTGTCACGTGCACACTTTTTTGTATGATCGAGCCCGCCCTAGACCCCGACTAAGTGATCGGGCTGGAGTAAGTCTATGTAAGGGTTATGATTCAATCGATAACATGGTTGAGGCGACTTGTCTTTGAGTATGGGATTCACCACCCATAAGCATTTAGACTTGTGAGCGGACGATGAGGACCCATCTCAGTTGATCATCCGGCCTGGATGGGATGCCCCTCACGTTTGATGCTTTCCGAGAGTGTTCTGTGCTTGGCCTTGTCTGCTTAGACAAGTGGGTACGGCTCTCGGCTCTCCATGTGATTGTATCGTGACTGGAATTACATACGCTAACCCCGGGTCCCGACAGCCGAGCACACCCTATGCTTGACGGTAAGAGGAAGAGTGTAAGAGCAAAGGTTTGCCCCTTATGTTTGGAGATTGTTGGACATAACAGTAGAGGAACTAATATTTTGTGTGAGTATAAACATATATTGAGGTTCATCGAGAACAAATGATATAGGTACATGGTCGAAGAATAACTTAATGTTGTGAAGCTATACCTTGGAGCCGAAACAAATGAAAGAGGACGACCCCTAAAAATATCCTTGAGGAAGAATGAGTTCTCGAAGAGAAACTTAACGAAGAAAAAGTTGGAGTTGGATGGAGACGTAGTCCTTTTAATAGTTTCTTTTATTTATTTGAGTCGTAGGAAAAACCATACTATGAAGAGGGGTTAGCTAGTTGAGATCTAGGTCGAAGTGAATCTTCTCATACTCAACACATAACCCAGAGAGTTTTTCCACGAGGAGAAATCTCATTGAGACTGAGTTGTTGCTCGAATAAAAAGTCATCGCACTTTGTGTCTCCGACAGATAACTCGACCAGTGAGTCAGCTTTCTTATTCCTCAAGTGAAGTTGCACATTAATGAAAAATTCGACCGTTGCGGACTCGCGTTAAGCTGTCACCTCGGGTCACATCAGTCATTTCACCATTGGGATTGGCACATATAAATACCCCGGAACTTCCCGCCATTTGCGGTTGGCTGCTCCGCTGAATATTCTCAGACACAAGTATTGTGAGCATCCCAAGGAAGATCACGGGAGAAAAGCCAATTCCACATTGAGTTGAGAAATTCATCTAGACTTTGGTTGAGATTATCTAGCCTTTTTACCTTGGAGGTCTCCAAATCTCCTAGACGGTTAGAGGTTCTCCTTTGGTAGTCGAAGAGTAATTCTTAGGGGAAAACTTTGTTTTTTCCACTCTAGCTTTTGCCAACGTTGCTTATGCCACTCTAGAATTTGACTCATCACTTTTGCCACTCTTAGCTTTCGAAAATACATCACAAATGCCATTTTGTGGAAAAACACTAATTTTTTATTTCACTTTTGCCACCTTAGCTTTTGACAATGTATCACAATTGCCACTAAAAAATTATTGCTTTTGCCACGAAATGGCAATTATGATGTAATATCAGAAGCTATGAGTGAAAAAAAATGATATGTCAAATTCTAGAGTGGGAAAAGCAAAATTGGAAAAAGGTAGAGTGGCAAAATAAAGTTTTCCCAATTTTTAGTGGAAAGAGAAATTCTGTGAAGGTTTCGGAGATGGCCTAAATCATCTACCCCAAGTGAAAACTTCACAAGCTCAAGGAGACTGTTGTAGTGGAGAATAGGATGGATAGAGGTTTGATCTTGTGTTCAATCACAAGTCCCTCCAACCAGACGTAGCACTTTGCAGAGTGTGAGCTAGTTTACCAAACATCAATGCGTCAACAGGCTCGTTCTACTTTCAGTACTTACATTCTGTCTCATAGTAGTTTGCCTTCTGCGATGTTTTCCTTCGTAGTTTAACTTCGATGTACTTAGCTATGCCATGTTTACTTTCGTGACTGCCATATCTGTTTCTCTTCAGTATTTTTGTTAGTTTGTCTCCGCTTTTGTGGTGTGTTGCCTTCATATTTGTTGCGAAAATTTGAACTGACCATTCACCCCTCCCCCTCTGGCCCTTCTGGTTCTTTCAATTGGTCGAAACTAGGCACTCCCTACGCTCTGTGTTTTAGGACTAACCTTCTGGATTGTTGTCAAGTATGTCTTCTTCCGCTATCCATTTGGGTGAACCGATTCCGGTGTTCGATGGAAACGACTATCCCTTCTAGAAGGACAAAATGATGATAAACATAATGTCTATCAGCCCTAAAGCGTGGCGTATCATAAAGGAAGGGGTAAGGGTTGTGCATCCTGCCAAACCCACTGATGACGAGAATAATTTTCTCTTGCTCGACAAACAAGCATGGTTGTTCATCACCAATCACATGAATATGGATTAATATGAATGAGTGAAAACTATCAAGACATCTAAAGAGGTCTGCGACTAGATGGAGAAAATTGGTGAAGGTGTATCCACTCAGAAGGATGCCATGATAGATACTCTTTGAAGCAAATTTCATCGCTTTAAGCGTCATGAAGGTGAAAATGTGATGTCCACTTTCAATAGACTGTGCATTCTATCCGATGAACTGAAATCCCTCGGTGCTACTAATGTCACTGATATAATGGTTGTGAGAACTTTGCTCCGGTCCCTAGATGATTCCTTTGGTCACCTGGTGATGATGATCAAGGAGAGACCTGACTTTAGAAACCTCAAACCTGCTGATATTATTGAGAGATTGAAGACCCACGAAATGGAAGAAGAAGAACACCGTGATGTGAATGGCTCAAGCAGAAAATTGTTGGAATTATGCCCTAGAGGCAATAATAAAATGTATTATTATAATTCCAGGTTCATTATTAATGTTTATATGTCTGTGCTATAACTTTAATGGCCTATGCGGAGGTTTGCCAAGTGCATGTTAATTTCCTTCGGAGGAAAACCCATATGCAGGTGTGGAGTATAGACACAATGTGTTCTTAGTCTGCCTCTAGGACTAACCTGTGTATTATGGATGTCATGTTTTCCTGACATAGGGCATTGAATATGCCGGTAATACATGGGAGCACATTGTTACCAAAACAAGGGTGTTGAACCGACCCAATTGTATGATTTGCTTTGAGATTTCATCATCATTGTATTATGAGTTAAATCATCAGATGAGTTGACATTTGCATGTATCCTTATATACCATGAGAATATTAATTACCTACATAACGGAGGGTGGGTTTTGACGTTGTCCAAACACCACCCATAACAGGCGTGGCTATAAGGGCTTTGCTCACTCACACTCGAAAGTATGTCTAGGGACTTGATGATTCAAGTTGGGATTTGCTCCTCCTATTCAGGAGAGATATTGTTTGGGCCCTCTCTGTATTACGTATCCACCAACATCCGTTCGGATACTTTGTGAATGGATCACATGGGATACGGAGAGAAAAAGAACAAAATTGATATGAGGTTAATTGGTATAATGATTAACGAGTTGATCATGCGGATACCTATATAATCTCACCTCATGTTTTGTAAAGTATTGCAAAGAAAAGGGATTGGTATGTCAACCAGAGGTTCACTCGAATTCATATTCGTGTAGGTGTGGGAACCATTATGGGTGTCCATGGCTCCGCTATTGGTTATTGATTCGAGGAAAGTCAGTTTCCGGTTCATGTCCGTATTCTACCGAACCTATGGGGCACACACTTAAGGGTGGTAGATTTGTTGAGTACTAGAGTGATAGGAGCATGAGTATAAAACACAGGAAAAGATTCAGAGTGATTGAGATTTAATCGGAGAGAAAACCGAAATCGTTTCGAGGCACCAGTGAAGTACCGGGAAGAGTTTTGAGAAAATCGGGTAAAACTGGAGGGTTAGAAAATTTCCGGGATGGTCTAAATATGTTTAATATTTATTTATTATGAATTCCCAAATTCTTTTGGAATTAATAAAATAAATTTAATATCAATGGGCCCCCTCTCACTTGGAAGGCCCAAGTGGGGAGGGAACACTTGGACCAAGGAGGCCCATGTGGGGAGGCGCCTAGGAGGAAGCTTCCTCCCCCTTGCCAAACCCTAGGGTGCCCCTTGAGGGTTGCCCCTCCTCCAAGGTGGCCTCCCTCCCTCCCCTCTATAAATAGATGAGGAGGGGAACCACCCAATATGTGAACTTGACAAGATAGCCTTGCCCCTGGGCTGCCCCTCCCTCCTCTCTTGTAGATCCAATCTCCATTGAACCTCGAAGTGCTGCTCCTCCCTCCTCTATACCCCGGCGGCGTCGAGCTATGGACGATGGAGCCCTATCGTATCTACTACACCATACGTGTGGATCAACCGTAGAGAGATCGTGCGTTCGATATTCGTTCGAGGGACATCTAGATCTGTTCATGGGAACTCAAGTGGATCAGATCTGTTCGAAGGGTTGCGCTACGTCAAGATTCCCCAATTCTCCATCAACTTCTTCCGCTGCGAGAGAATCATCATTGAATGGTTGTTAAGGTAACAAGATCGCTAACCTTGTTTGTATCTATCTAGATCCAATCTTGGGACTTGGTTTCGTAGTGCCGATTTTTTTTGTTTTCTACTCTGACTCCCAACAGAAATCTCATGCCCTGAAGGCAAAAGCTTCAGATGATTCGTCCTTGGAAGTTTGTTCTCTATCTGCCTGTGAGTCTGACAATCCTAAGAGTGTTGGAAAAGATCTAGCCCTTGTAATGAGGCGCTTTAATATATTCCAGAAGAAAAACTGGTCACCGAAGAACTCCTCCTCAAGACACTCAACAATTACTCTCGACATCATTCTCCTAAAAGAAGTCGGTCATCTGCGAAGGAGAACTCCTGCTATAAGTGCAAGAAAACTGGTTACTATATTGTTGATTGTCCTTTATGGAATGTCGAAGCTAAAGGCAACTATCCAAATAGTAAATCCTCTAGCAATCCACACTGGTCAAGTAAAATCTATGAATCGAAGAAATATGAGTCCAAGTCCCGAAAGGAAAAGAAAGATGATTCTGATGATGACAAGAAAAAGAAGTATCACAAGAAGCAAGAGAGTTCATCCTCGAAATACTCGTCATGAAGAAGAAGCTCTCGCCATGCAAAAGCTTACCTGGGCAAGGAAATGAACTCTCATGAGGAAGCCTCTGGGTCTGAAGCTGAATCCGAACATCATTCAGGTTCTGGTTCTGATTCTAGTGGAGTTGCTGGTCTAGCTTTCGCCTCGGAATCTACCACAAGCTCGTTCTTCATCAACAACAATAGTGAAGACAAAGCTGCTACTTATTGCTTCATGGCTAAGGCCCCTAATGTATCATTTAAAAAGCCTGCATATGATACTTCTGATAGTTCCACATATGAAACTGATTCTAGAGTGAGCTATAACAAACTTACTAAAATTGCTTCCATCCAACAAGATGAACTTGAGAAAATGAGTGAAACTATGAAGAAATCTGAAGATTTTTTGATCAAATAGATTGAGAAAGGTCAAAATTTAACTAATGAGCACTCTGCTCTGAAGAAAACTATGACGAACTTTCCACTCAGCATGATCTTCTTTCCACTCCTGCATCTACAACTTTGGCAAAGAGAAAGAACGGAAGCTCAAGGAACTCAATGAAATAGAAGTACCACGGAACCAATAGAGGATGGGCTTGGAGTACCATGAAAATGAGCTGGTTGAGCGGGAACATGCACTTGATGTTAAGGAGAAATCCATGGAGAAGAACCACAACCAAGAACTTGCATGTCAAGTTGAACAAGCCCACCAAGAATTGATCACACACCACCAATTAGACTTGGCGGCCAAGCATATGGGGTATGATAACCAACTGCAGTTGCTTGTCGGGGAACCCAAAGCTATCCAGGAATACATGTCCTAGAAATTAGCTAAGAAACATAGGGTGCTTGATGAACACTCCACTCGTCTCAAAGCAGATGTTACTACAGCTAACAAGAAACTGCAGTATTTGGAGAAAAATACCACTCCCCTTGTTGATAATACGGAGAGGCTAAAGTAGAAGCTTGTTGAATCTGATCTGCACACCAATAATCTTTAAGCATCACTCACCATGGAACAGGATCTTTCCCAGAAACTTAAAGAGTCTAGTACTTCCAAGGACAAAGATCCTACTACCGTGGAAAAAACTAGCATTACTGCGCAAAGATTTGGATGACTCCCACAAGAAGTACAAGAAAGCCGAGGATGATCTTGCACATGTGGGTGCCTCAATTAAAGCTGAAATGATTGCACTACATAAAGTTTCCACTGGAGACACCACTATTATGCAAAAATGTGTCTGAAACACCTTGATCTGACAGTAAACATTGAGCACGACAAGCTTGATGTGTATTCTTTGCTCTTCACCAATCTTGTGACTAAACTGGAGTCCTTTCATGCTAGTCGAGTGAACAAGATGGAAGTAGAAGGCCAAGAAGTTGCCCATAGAGTCTCCCAATTTATCCTTTCTTGGTTGCTGCATTAACATCTCGACATCAATGTGAAGAAGATCTACAACAAGATTTAGGACAGGAAAGCTACAGACAAAGCCAGGAAAGCCGTGCACGTCGATGTGAGAGCATTGCTTCCAAGATGGAAGTCACAAGAAAACCTAGGAAATTCCCATGCTATTCTTGTTATTCTTGTATGCCTTGATGTAATATATACTCCAAATGTTTTTCTTGAACTTGCTGGTTTCAATGAATGGTTATTTATGCCTTTATATTGTTTTACTTCCATGCTCTCGGGAAAATAATTCCAACTGAGAATATTTCTCCACAAAAAAATATTGATTCCACCAAATAATAATTTTAACAACCCCCTTGTAGGGGAGTGGGTGAACGCCCCTTTTGAAAGGATCAAGATTGACCTAGAGGGGTGAATAGGTACAGTTATAAATTTTAATCACTACTTAGCAATTTTAGGCAAGATTGCAGAATATGAAAGTGTAAGAGCAAAGTTTTGCCCCCATGTGTTTTGGATATTTTTGGAAAAGACAGTAGAGGAACTAACAATGTTTTCTAGTATAAAAAGTTGATTAGGTTCCTGAAGGACAAGCTTGGTTATAAAGCTTCAAGTAAGATTTTCAAGGTATCGAAGAACTACCCCTTGAGCGAAGCTTAATCACGGAGGATGACCCCCAAAAATGATGGTGTCCTGAAGCTCAACTCGTCGAAGGAAATGAAGAAGACGGCGCAAGACTTAGATGTTTTTGTGTAGTTCTTTTTCTGTTCTTTGAGTCATAGGACAAACAGTACTATCAAGAGGGGTTTTAGTTTGTCGACACCGAAGTTATTGAGAAATTGCTCAGATCAAATCTAAACCAAGTGAGAATCCAGAGTGAAGAAATCTCATGTGCACTGAGTAAAGTTTCGGTAGCAAAGACTTCGTTCTTTGGCTTCTGAAGCACAACTAAGTCCGTGAGTCAGCTTTACTTGTTCCGCAAGTAAAGTTGCGCATTAATGACAAATCCGACCGTTGTGGACACGCGTCAAGCTATCGCTTCGGGTCAAATCGTTCATTTTGCACCTCGGGATCGCCAACTATAAATACGCCGCCCCCTCCATTTGCGGGTGGCTTCTCTAAGAATATTCCTGAGAGAGATTGAAGAGAGCACCCCAAGAACGCCACCGAAGCAAAACCCAAAAGCCAGACCACCGAAACCTAAGTCCCATTGATCTGAGTAGATTCAAGATGACTTAGGTGAAAACTTTCTAGCCTTTTTATCTTGGAGAACTGCAAATCTCCTAGACGGTTAGAGTGTCGACTTCAGAGAACGAAGAGTAATTGTCGCCTCGAAGCTCAAGTTTGTCAAAGGTTTCGGAGATTCCCTTGATAATATACCCCGAGTCAAAACTGGCCAAGCTCAAGGAGATTGGTGCAGTGGAGCAACGGACGGAGAGAGTTTTGCTCCAGGTGTTCAATCACCAGTCCCTCCAACCAGACATAGCGCTTTGCAGAGTGTGAACTGGTCGAACAAACATCGCCGGGTCAAGAGTTTGTTTTACTTCAAGCATTTACTTTACACATTGCATTTGCTTCCTGTTAAAGCTTCAACGTGTTTTGATTCGCTGAGTTTAGTTTTGATACTAGTTTTGCTTCCCTGTTATCCATTTCTGTTACACTTCTTTGCTGAGGTTATGCTTCACTTCAAAGCTTCACTCGAAAATTTAAAGTGATCATTCACCCCCTCCCACTCTGATCACATACTTGGACTTTCAATTGGTATCAGAGCTAGTCACTTCCTACACTCTGTGTGTTTTGGATTAACCTCCTGGAGTGCTTTCAAGTATGTCTTTCGCAGCTATTCTCTCCGGTGAACCTATTCCCGTTTTCAATGGAAAAGACTATCCTTACTGGAAGGACAAGATGAAGAGAAACATCATTGCTATCAATTTAGCTGCCTGGCGAGTTGTCTAGAATGGAGTCACTATCGCGGACGAGAAGTCCATCACCCCTGCTGAGGCAAAACTGATGGATCTTGATTCTGAAGTTTGGGTATTCATCACGAATCATTTGACTCCATAAAAGTATCATGAAGTGAAGAATATCCCCTCTGACAAAGGTGTCTGGGACTATCTTGAAAAGATTGGAGAAGGAGTTTCCACTCAGAAAGATGCCAGAGTAGACACCCTCCGAAGCAAATTCTATTGATTCAAGAGAAACGAGGGAGAGAAAGTCAACTCCATCTACAACAGACTTACTGCTCTCTCAAATGAGCTGATTTCCCTCGGTGTAGATGACATCACCCCTCACTTGGTGGCGAGAATTTTGCTTCGCTCATTGGATGATTCCTTCGACCACATCGTGCTGATGATCAAGGAAAGAACTGATTTCAAAAATCTTGTTGCCGCTGATATTCTTGAGAGACTCAATACTTTTGAGATGGAAGAAGATGAGAAATGTGATATAAATGGCTCTCGAAGAAGATCACATACTCTAAAAGCAAAAGCTTTGCATCACTCTTCCCATGAAGTTAGTTCTGCTTCTGGTGTTGAATCTGATGATCCTGCAAGCATTGGAAAGGATTTGGCTTTGATCATGAGACGCTTCAACCGCTTCCAGAGAAAAGGTTTTTCTTCACCGAAGAAAAATTACTCTTCAAGGAACTCAAGTAACTAATCTCACCGTTCATCCTCACGAAGCTCTCCATCGAAGGACAACTGCTGCTACAAGTGCAAGAAACCAGGTCACTACATTGCTGACTGCCCATTGTGGGAAGCTGAAAAAAATCGAAGCATTCACTCAGAGATTCCTCAAGCAAGTCCCACAGATCCTCCAGAAGCTATGAGTCCAAGAGACATGATTCCAGTTCAAGAAGAGATAAGAAGAAAGATTCTGATGATGACAAGAAAAATAAGTATCACAAGAAGCGTGAGAGTTATTATTTGAAGACACACTCTTCTCGTCGAAGTAATTCTCATCGTGCCAAGGCCTATCTGGGAAAGGAGATGAACTCTGAAGAAGAAGCCTCTGGATCCGAAGCTGAATCAGGCTCAAGATCTCCATCCGGATCTGAGTCTGATGGTGTTGCTGGATTGGCATTTGCTTCTGCCGGTGCTTCGAGCTCATTCTTCACCAACCACAGCAGTGAAGATGAAACTCCTGCATACTGCTTCATGGCCAAAGAAAAGGTATCTTCAGCCAAAGCTACCTATGATACTTCTGATTGTTCTTCATATGACAGTGATTCTAAGATAAGCTACGCTAAACTGGCTAAAATTGCCTCAATCCAACAAGATGAACCTGATTCGCTAAGCAAAACCATTAAGAAATCAGAGACCCTGTTGATCGATGAGATAGAGAAAGGTCAAACTTTAACTAATGAGCATGCTGCTCTGAAGGAGAAGTTTGAAGAATTATCCTCTCGGCATGATCTTCTTTCAGTTGATTATGAGAAGCTTACCTATGAATTTCTTCACAGGAAAATGGCTCTCGAAAAACTAAAAGATGCTCATGAAGATTTGGAAAATGTCAATCTCTCTCTCATGGCTTAACAAGGTTCTGAAGCAAATCAAAAATATGATTCACCCTGCTTAACTTGTCTAGAACAAAGCAAAACTGATTCTAAAGGCAAAGCATCTATTATTATTGATGATACTAACGCCTCTGATGAGGAAAATTCTACTGTTACCGAGGAACTCTTCAGGTTGAAAGATTTGTTTGAAACAGGTTTGTTCAAAAGTGTCCAGGGACACCAACATCTTTGTGATATCCCGAAGAAGGCACTCCTTCACAGAAATCCTAGGAATGAAGGTGTTGGCTTTGAAAGGAAGCTAAACCCTGATGGCACTTACTGGGAACCTGAGCAGTACCCAAAAACTGTATGGGTTCTAGCGAAGGATAATCCTATAGATATTGATAATATTTCAGGTTACAACTGAAAAAATGACAAGGAAATTGTTGATGAATCACTTGATTCTGACTACAAGCTTGTCAAGAACCAGGAAGGAAAAGTTTCGGGCGAATACATTGGTGCCCCTCCAAAGAATGGTTTCTATAAGAGACAAATCTGGGTGCACAAGCCACTCGTTGAGAAATTGCCTGCTAACCATTATATGCAAAGGAAAGTCTTCGGTACCACCGAAACACTTCTATTCTCTCGAGGAGAGAAATGATTCACTGGTGCCCGAATCAAATGTTCCTCAAAAGAAATACTATCGCACTGGTCGTTATACTTATCGTCACCGTGATAACAATGATAAGATTGCATATACTCATTCATATCCTAACCCTTCATAGAGGAATTACAATTATGGTGTACTTGACGATCCCCCTAGGCAATATAACCCTGTTCGATTTGATATTGCTTCAACAAGTGCTTCCACCTCTTCTCAGTCACCTACTCGTTTGTGGGTGGTTAAGAAGAACTAATTATTCTGCAGGGCTATGTCTTCGGTGGATCCGAATGGGTCATGGAAAGTGGTTGCACTAATCATATGACCAGAGACAAGGAGTTATTCACCGAAGAAAAACTATCTCAATCTTCACAGAAGCACAATTACCTTCGGTGATAACAACAAGGGTAAAGTTCTAGGTTTGGGTAAGGTTGCCATATCGAAAGATAAGCATATTGACAAGGTTATGTTAGTTCAATCTCTTGGTTATAATCTCATGTCTATTTCTAAGTTATGCGATATGGGTATGCTTGTTCTATTTTCTGCTTCGCGTTGTGTTGTCTTTTCACAGGATGACTATACTTTTGTCTTCGAGGGTTACCGAAAAAGAGATTTATATATTGTTGATTTTTCTTCGGGCCCTGCTGTATCCACATGCTTAATGGAAAAGGCTTCATCTAGTTGGTTATGGCATCGAAGACTTGGTCATGCAGGGATGAGAAATCTTCAAACTCTAGTGAAGAAGAAGCATGCCATTGGCCTTAACGAAGTAAAATTCGATAAGGATCAACTCTGTGGTGCTTGTGAAGCTGGCAAAATTACGAAGAAACATCACTCAGCGAAGACTATCATGACCACTACTCGTCCCCTTCAATTGCTTCACATGGATCTTTTCGGTCCTCAAAATTATGCAAGTCTAGGAGGAAACAAATATGGTCTCGTCATTGTTGATGATTTCTCTCGCTATACTTGGGTTTTCTTTCTGGATGACAAGAGCAAAGTTGTTGAAATCTTCAAGTCATCCGCTAAGAGAGCTCAAACTGAATATGAATTATCTCTGAAGCATATCCGAAGTGATAATGGAACTGAATTCAAAAATCTCATATTGAAGATTTTCTTGATGATCATGGCTTTACTCATGAATTCTCTGCTGCCTATGCATCTCAACAAAATGGTGTAGTTGAAATGAAGAATAGAACTCTTATTGAAATGGCCAGAACCATGCTTGCTGAATACAAGACTCCTATCAGGTTCTGGGCCGAAGCAATTAACACTGCATGTCATATCATCAACAAGGTTTACCTTCACAAATTTCTAAGGAAGACTTCACATGAGCTTATCACTGGTAACAAGCCCAATGTATCATATCTTAGGGTATTTGGTGCTCCTTGCTTTATTAGAGATATGAATCATAGCTCCAAATTTTCCCCTAAGGCACATGAAGGTTTTCTACTAGGTTATGGCTTAAACTCTCACACTTACAGGGTGTATAACTCCCACTTTGGGAAAGTTATGGAAACTGTGAATGCGAGGTTTGATGAAACTAATGGCTCTCAAAAGGAGCATTTGCCTCATGATCTAGATGAACCTCCTCTTGATGAAGTGATCAGGTCCATGGCAATTGGAGAGATTCGTCCTGTCGAAGCAAATTCACGTCAAGCAAATCAAGATGATGATGATCCAATGTTCCCACACATAGCCCGGGGCGCTGGAGATCAACATCCTGAAGCTAATTATGGACAGGATGAAGAAGAACCTGTGAACGAACAAAATGCACATCATGAAGGAAATGCCAATCCCGAAGGAAATGCTGATTCCGAAGAAGAACCAGAGCCACAAGCAAATGAAAATGCACTGTCTCGAGTGCGAAGAAGAGTTGATGTTGATTCGATCCTTGAAGAGATTCAACAACCAGGTCATCCCACAACTCGCTCTCGTACTCGTTTGGCTAAATTATGCGGAATTTTTTCGTTTATCTCCATGCTAGAACCTTCAAAGTTTGATGAAGCCATGAAGGACCCAGATTGGTTAACTCCTATGCTCGAAGAACTTAACCAATTCAAGCAAAACAAAGTCTGGTCCTTAGTTGAAAGGCCTGATCCCACGAAGCACAACATCATTGGTACAAAGTGGATTTTTCTCAACAAGCAAGATGAAGACGGTATTGTGGTAAGAAACAAAGCATGATTGGTAGCACAAGGGTACACCCAAATCGAAGGTATCGATTTCGGCGAAACTTATGCTCCAGTTGCTCGTCTCGAATTCATTCGTGTTATGCTTGCTTTTGCAAATTTCAATGGTATCCTTCTTTATCAAATGGATGTAAAAAGTGCTTTTCTTAACGGAGAAATCGAAGAAGAAATGTATGTTATGCAACCTCCAGGTTTTGAAGACACGAAGAATCCTGACATGGTGTACAGGTTGCACAAGGCTCTTGATGGGTTAAAGCAAGAACCTCGTGCTTGGTATGACACCCTGAAGGACTTCCTTCTGAAGAAAGGCTTCAAACCAGGAACAACTGACCCAACTCTTTTCACTCGCTCTTATAATGGTGATTTTTTTGTATGTCAAATTTATGTAGATGTTATTATTTTTGGCTGCTCTAATACTGAAATCAGCGAAGAACTTTCCAAAATGATGTCGAAGAAATATGAGATGTCAATGATGGTTGAATTGAAGTTTTTCCTTGGACTTCAAATCCGTCAGCAGAAGAATGACACCTTTATTTCTCAGGAAAAATATCTCAAGGATTGCCTGAAGAAGTTTGGACTCATTGATTGCAAAACGATTAAGACTCCAATGCCTACCAATGGCTTCCTAGATGCCGATGATAAGGGCAAATAATTCGATCAAAAGAAATATCGGTCTATGATTGCCTCTCTCTTATATTTATGTGCATCTAGACGTGACATTATGCTTTCAGTATGTATTTGTGCTCGCTTTCAGGCAAATCCAAAGGAATCACATCATACTGCTGTGAAGCGAATTCTTTGATATCTAGCTCACACACCAACCTTGGGTTTGTGGTACCCCAAGGGTGCTCAGTTTGACCTTATTGAATATTCTGATTCGGACTGGGCTGGTGATCGTGTTGATAGGAAATCTACTTCAGGCACTTTTCATTTCCTCAGAAGATTACTTGTGTGTTGGGCTTCCAAGAAGCAAAACTGTGTATCAATATCTACTGCTGAAGCCGAATACATTGTTGCTGGGTCATGTTGTACTCAGATTCTTTGGCTGAAGCAGACGCTGAAGGATTATGGTATTCATGTGAAGAAAATTCCTCTTCTATGTGATAATGAGAGTGCAATCAAAATTGCTCACAACCCTGTGCAGCACTCTCGCACGAAGCATATTGACATTCGCCATCATTTTCTTCGTGATCATGTTCAACATGAAGATATTTTAATTATTCATGTCAGAACTGAAGATCAACTGGCTGATATTTTCACGAAACCTTTGGATGAGAAAATGTTCTGTACGTTAAGGTGTGAGCTCAATATTTTGGACTCATGAAATTTAGGACAGTATAACCGGACCTAGAGCGAGCTCTCACAGCAATTCGCGTTTCTGACCGTCTGATCTTCCGATCAAACAGTTTCTGGCCATTCTATGAGTCGCTTCCTTTTTGCGTATGGCACCCCCACTCCCTTTGGCAGCATCTACTAATTCGGAACTTAATTTGAAAGCCATATTTCGACCCGGACGCTTTTGGGATGCTTCTAATAACCAACGAATGGCAAGTGCTCTTCCTTGTTTAGATCCTATTTCAATCGGAACTTTCCGCGTCGATCCTTTTTTATTACGTCATAAAGAAGATCTGATGACTGCCCGTCGTCTTGTTTTGGCTTTGAAGTATCCTCAAAATAAGGCAAGTGAGTCAACGATCTCTGTAAGAGGAATTGGAAGATGGGGGTTCCATGGCGCACTGAGATGAAAGGCTGTCTTGGACGTGCGGCCCCTTATCCCTATCCCTTTGTTGATGAATCCGGGCTGGCAGTCCTAGGGGAAGCTACTCCGGCGGCCGAAACCCAATTTCCTGGTTGATTCAACGATTGGGTGGGTCTAATTAACCGGCCCATTAGGCAGCGAGGGATAACGAGCATTTGGGTTCACGTGAGGATGCGGAGGCGACGGTTCAAGGCTTCGAGCGCAACTTCGCCTGCGCCCCCTCGCGGACGGTGGCGACGGCGGCACCAACATCCGGATCCGGCGACGATCCCCTCTGCCCCTCTACACCACGAGACTCCTATCTCGTTCGAAAAAATCTTTTCACTTGACACGGTCGTTACTTGATACAGAGGAACTGGCCGGGCTGGGGAGTGAGGGAGGGGATCTGTGCATGCGGGGTTGCGGAGGGAGTTCGATTCGGCGAGGATGGGGCATGGGGGACGGGTAGTCGGGTGTTCGGG
This sequence comes from Bromus sterilis, assembly GCA_950022295.1. NCBI lineage: Eukaryota > Viridiplantae > Streptophyta > Magnoliopsida > Poales > Poaceae > Bromus > Bromus sterilis. The sequence goes on from OX465596.1 coordinate 286,000,724, forward strand.
CCACTGGACCTGCGCCCACTGGCTGCGGGCTATGGCCGCCATCGACGGTGGCGGGGATGCACCCGCAACGCGACAGCGCAGAGTTGACGCCCATGGAGAGCGTCGAGCAGGTGCGTTTGCCTTTGTCCTCTCCTCCGCTCTCCTTCGTGTTGTAAATTCTGCCAATCTTTCATCCTTTGAAAATCCCCTCTTTTGCAATCCTTATCTATTTATCTTATTCATGATGTTATTTGTAATCCCAATTAATAATGAATGCAGATGTTTATGGATTCAAGTTTGGTTCTGCTAGGTTGGTTTCTCCCTTGTACCAAATTATGTCAAATTATTGTGTTGGTGGCTATGTGTCCAAGAGTATTTTTCTAACTTGCATTATACTGTTCCGCTAGGGCCTCTGCAGGTTCAGATTTATTGTTCATCGCTTCATATTTTCTGTTATTAAATTAAGGCGGTTCTATTTGTTATACATTTTCTATTTCAAGCAATTATTAACCTCATTATTTTAAGATGGTTGACAAGATTTGGGCGTGTTTTTATTGATCTTTCTTCCTTGAATTTATCCTTCTCCCGTTTCTGTTAGTTGACATGACACATAGAAGGTAAATTCTGGGTTCCATGTATGTGATTGAAGTTGTTACATGCATAGTGGCTAACTAGCTATTTACATTGTACTATAAATCTGTATGTTAGGATAATATTTAGCAAAGTTGTACTTTGTGAAAGTGTTGGCTTCTTGGGTTGCTGACTTTTGTCAATGGAATCCAAGGCACCCCTGCAAACACAAAACAATGATTTTCTTTAGGAGATGCCATAAGCAGGTTTATCTATAAGGCCAAGTTAATGGTAAATTGGTAACTACAGTTGATGCCATATACTAATCAGGTTCTACAACTCCTTGCAGGTCACTCACAAAGCAGTGGATATTGCTTTTGGGATATTTGATCCTGGCCATGTTAGATATGTAAGCATTGGTTAAAATCGCTCGCGAAATGATTTAGCGGCAGCAACATTTGCTGCGAAACTTAAGCCTACAGCAGCGCGATCTCTGGCAATCTCCCGCGGTTTTATATTGCTGGCAAGTTGCAACATGTTTTCCCATAGGAGACCCCGGCCATTTCGCCCGCGATTTAAAATCATGTATGTAAAGCATTATTGTATGTGAAAATTGAATGGTAAAATTACCATGCAATCAAATTTAAGAGGTTTCATTTATAGAGTTAGCCTCTGACCCAATTTGTCCTTTGATCTTGTATAAGATTTTTTGTGCGGTATTATAGTGCCTTCATTTCATTATGGCTAATTCCACTGAAGAAAGTATGAAGAGGTTGTCGTTGCTCGCTTACTACTTGAGGCATGTTTGAAATACCTGCACTGAGACTATCCCATTGCTGAGTCAAATGTTCAAAGGTAACTTTCTTATCTCACTTTTGGTGTTTTGGTGTGGCTTCTTCAATTTTGTTACACATAAATACCATCTAATGGAAAAACACAACTTTCTGCAGACTAATATAAGACATTTATCGATAAAGGAAGAAAACACGGAATTCATCTACCATGTTCAAATTGTTGTCATTATTATTTACCATGTCTAACTATGTATATCCTAATAACTACTGTAGATTTTACTGGATGTTAGCGAAATAAATTCATCACAGATCGGTTAAGCACCGATGAGTTTATTTTTCTTAAATATTTATATTTTTCTTTGCTCGAGAGACTGGCGGGCGCAACAAAGCGCACGTTCACAACCAGATATTACTATGCTAAACTTAGTGTTACCTGATAAAACTATATGCAATGCAGAAAATGGATAATATTCAGTATGGGGCCCTGTGTATCATGTGTGTTTAGAGTTTGACATTGATAGACAACGGTGGAATGACTATGATCACTCTACTTTGTTGCGTCATCTTGCAGTACAATAATGATATGCCAAATTATTTCTACTTACATTAGTATTTGTTTTTCCTTCTTACATTAGTATTTGGAATAAACATTCCCTTGTTTCTTAAGGTATTGAGATGAATGGTTGTTCAAATTTTATGATCCTTTCATTCTAGAATTATCTTTTGCTTGCATTATATTTTAGATTAAATAGATCTTACATTTTATGGGGTCTTTTGCAAAAGGATCCTCCTACTGTATATGCTTGTTTATTTGGAACCTCTACAGACGTTTGTCACGAGTATTACCTATCTTTAACTTAGTCCAGTTTAGTCCTCACATATGTTCATCTTCTTTTTTATCAAATTTGATGAGAGACTAATGCTGCTAAAACCGGAAACGCCGGTGATTTCTGTACATGCACTGAACCAACTAAAGTTGACATTCATTTTGTAGCTTCTTCCTTGGTAAGACTAATGTTTGCTCATCTACAGGGCGTAAGCATTGGGAGTATCAAATGCACCAACTGTTGAAGGGGCTCATCCATCCACTAAGAGCATTGCAGCTTTCCACCATCTTCTTTAGTTGCATAAGATACGTCATCCTTTAATTGTATTGTCAATGTCACTTACATATATGTAACTAAGAGAAATTAGGACTTTGTAAGGATGTCACACTATTATTATTTTGACGTGTTTCGTTGAGAAGCTTTGTCAAGATTAGTATAGTGATCATTTTATGGAATGGCATCTGTTTTCACTTTCCTTGTACAGTCACCTCTTGGCACATTCATGATCATGAAATGCTGATGTAACATTTATAATCCAATTTATGAGATGATAGAAAAAACTTGGTAGACATGGAACTAAGAGTATGGTTAATATGACCGGAAAATATACAATATGATAGCTATATAAAATACTACCTACATTCCTAAATATAAGACAATGGGGTAGTCTAAATTAAACTGTCCCTGACATTCTATATTTAGGAATGGAGGTTGTAATAAATATCAGCGTAGCCTCAATAGTTCTTCCATAAGAATTTTTTTAGTTCTTTCATGTCTATCTATTTGTAAAATTACTATCACTCTATCAGAAAAATAGATGGGCGCAGCAACGCGCGCCAATCATGATCTAATGTACTGTAAGACCGAACCTTATCTCCCTGTAAATATTTATTTACTTCGCTTTTATGTTTGCTTCGCTTTTGTTTTTGCTTCGATTTCTATCTTTTATTTTTATTGGATTTAGTCCTTTATGCTTATCACCTTTAGCTTCGCTTTGTTTTTCTTCGAGGTGATAAGTTTCGGACCCTTACCCCCTTCTGTTCTTTTTCTCTCTTATTCTATCAGTCTAAAATAGTTGAGCACAATTGAAACGGAAAGTATTATGCTTCGAACGTCATTGAGTTTCGAATCATATGCTTTCAACTTCATCAAAGTTTTTACTCAAGACCAGGACTTATTCTTCGGTCGTTGAGATCTCGTCTTTTTTGGGTCGTTGAGATTCTCGATACGCCACAAAATCCTCGCCGTAGCATCCGGAGAGACGGACGCTGGGAGCCGTTCGATCTGATCTGACAACTCTTGTCAGCCCAGCCCTATATAAGGCCTCCACCCCCAGCGAAACCGATCCACCGTTAACTTCCAACTCTCTGGAACCCTAATCTCCCGAGCACGCCGCCGAGCTCCTCCTCTGTGCCGACGACTGCGCCGCTTCGCTGCCGGACCGCCGTCGCCGTGGACTTCGTGCCGCCGTCGAGCACTTCCTCCACTCGTCGCTGCCGTAACCGCTCAATGTCACCGAGTTAGGGTACGTCGATCTCTCAAATCCAGTCGTCTCATCTCTGTTCTTCCTCCATGCGACTGGATCCGTTCTTAGCATGTTTTCGTTTGATTTTATTAGGGTTTCTCGATCCGTTGGATCATTGATCTGTTGGTAAACTTGTTTAGAGAAAAATCTTCCCATCTCCAATTCAGGTTAGAAGCTAGGGTTTCGATTTTGCACTGTTCTGCGCTAGGGTTTGACATCCATAATGAAAATTTGTTGCATGAAAAATCTAGACAAGAACAGGCAGGAATCAACTCCCTCATAACTCTGAATTTCTTGTCAAAATTGGTATTTTTGGTCGAAACTTTTGCTGGTGCTCAGTCCATACTTGTCTTTTTCCCTCGTTCCCTTATGCTTTTTCACAGAATGTTTGAGGATTTGGGCTTCGGTGATGTGTCTCCAGTTCTTGACCACATTAACGAAGCTGGACAGACTGCTCCAAAGAAAAGAGGAGGCGGAACGAAGGAAAATAATAATGCAAGGGGCATTCCCTAATCCATTCGGAAGCAGCTTGGATATGACACACCTCCTGAAGAAACAAAGGATCAGCGAAAGATTCGATTGCAAGGCATTCGACCCTACTGGGCCATCAGGTGGTACAAATACAAAAGTATCCCTGACTGGAAATGGGCAATGCAATTTGCCTTCAGTCCACCCTTCCAGTATACTTCGCACATGTGTGGCAAGTATACCGAAGAAAATCGACATCTCTACTACCCAGTCCCACCGAAGTATCCTCACCCCAATACACTCAAGACACCAGATGATTATCCAGAAGAGAAAAGGAGGTTGAGAATCGCTGCTGAGAAGAAAAGACTCAAGGATGAGAAGAAGGAAGCCAAGTTAGCTGCTGCCGAAGCTCGTGGAGATGGCCCGAGCACGAAGAAGAAACGAAAGTTGAAGAAGAAGACAGCCTCACCCCCTCATGCTTCCACTGATGAGGAAGAGCGCGCTAGGCAGGAACAAGCCGCTCTAGAAGACTCTATCCATGATGAGTTCAATGCTGAAGCTGATTACGAATCAGAAGGTGAAGCAGATGATGAGTCTGAGCCTTCTTCTCCCAAGAAACAAAAGCTTCGAATTCCATTGAAGAAGAAGCCTGGAGAGAAGCCTGCTGCAAAAGGGATAATGATTCAGGATCCAACCGATAAGCCCGCAGCACGCCCCACCATTGATATGACCAACTTGGTGGTCGCAAAGCCCTTGGCCTCGAAGCCACCAGCCGAGAACCTCAATACTGAGAGGCACTCAAAGCTGAGGCATGACCCAGCGAAGCAGAAGCAAACAGAGAAATCTACTGCTCCAACGAAGCCCAAGCCGACCACCGCTCCAAATCCTTCAGCGAAGCGAAAGCTCATTGAAGAAGAATTGCAACAGAAAGACCTCGAGGAGGCACTTAATCGCAGCGTGCTTTCCAAAGACTCTGCCATCAAGCAGAAGGAAGCAGAAGAAGCTGCTAGGAAGCAAAGAGAACTTGACTCCGCCAAGTTTGCTGCTGAGAAGGATGAAATGAAGCGCAAGCTCAAGGAAGCCAAGATAAATGAAGAGAAGGCTGCGGCTGAATCAAAACAGCTTGCAGAAAATGAAGCCAAGCGCAAGGCTGCACTTGATGGTCTTAAAACAAGGAAGGATGAGAAAGCAGCCAGGGCTGCCCAGAAGAAGGCAGTGGTGGATATGAACCCTTCTGTTGAAGCAAATCCACCGAAGCAGAAAGGCATCTCTATGACTGAAGCTCATGTAGAGCAAGATCGTCATAGTGGGCATCAATTCCCTGATCCACGTGAAGGAGAACTATGGGATCACTTGGGCATGACTGAAGCCCTTTGGAAGAAATGTGAAGCTGAAGATCCTGAAGCAATTGACCTCGGTGAAGTCTACATCTCAGGCTCCATCGAAGCTATGATCACTACAATGATCAGTCAGCTGAAGGACTTGCACTCAAGGGACATGGCTGAAACAACAAAGATCTATAACTATCAACAGCGTGATGAAGCCGAAACTGACGAAGACTTCAAAGTACACGCTTTGAAAATGCTTCAGAAGGTGACATATGTGAACACCACCACCAAAGACAACATCAAGACCTACAAAGGCAAGATACAAGCTGTTGTCGATGAAATGGTCAAACGCACAATGCTTCAGTTATGGAAAGAGATTCCAAGAAGCGCAAGGCCACGCTGGAAGCTGAACCAACTGCAGCTAAGCCATCTAAAGCAAAACCTTCTGAGCCTTCTCCCAAGAACAAAACCACTAAGAGGCGGAAGATTACGCTTGCCTCGGCTGCTGAAATGGACACAAGCGATGAACCCATCAGTCAGCCGAAGGAAAACCCCGAAGCTATTCCTACTCCACCTGCTCCCAAGACAAAGCCCTCCAAACCCAAGGAAAAAAATTCAGCTCCACCCACTAAGACTCCCACTCCACCACCTAAAGCTTCGTCCCCCAAGCAAACACCTGTTCCACGCACTCTCGCATCAACTCCACCCGCCATTGAACCCACACCTCAACCCAAAGCTCCAACTCCAAAGAGAACCCCAACGCCTGCACCAGCTCCACCGCGTGCTCCCACACCAACACCTGCTCCATCCCCTGCACCGCAAAGAGTTGCAACCCCACCTGCTGCTCCGGCTCCACCTCCATCACCTCCCCCGGAAGCCCATGAACCCTCTCCCTCCAACTCAAGAACGCGTGACTCACGTGATTTTTTTGACGCCCGAACCATTCAGGAATCTGAAGCAAATGTGCCCCAGCCTGAATCACATGAAGTCGAAGAAGAACAAGTTCTGATCCTAAATTCTTCACAAGAGCAAGCTTTGATCGTTGCTCAGACTGCTGGTCCTTCTAATGTTTCCCAAGTTGTTCCTCTGCAAAGGCCTCGGCCTCCCTGCCGTCCAAGTCAAGATACTCAGCTGGACTCCATGTACCCTCGTGAAACTTTTCCCATTTTCAAGGGTGCTGGTTGTTCTTCGCGTCATGGTCTAGAGTTCAATCTAGAACAACATCAGAAGCGCCACCGCTTCTTTGGTGTAAGTCCATATGCTTCAAACAGGACTGCAGATGACCTTCGCTTCTGGACAGCAGAATAACAAATCCTTTACACCAAAGTCTACTGCCAGCAAGGTCTGCTTTTCCGCCATAGATACCTGGACATGCAAAGTCTTGCAACTGCAATCTGCTTCCAGAACATCGCTGAAACTATTGAGAATCAGAATTTGACTCGGTTGTTTGCCTTGATCACTCCCTTCAATTCTGAACTCATCAAGAAATTCTATGCCACCTTATATGTTTCTGGTGATGCAAATGTGCCTAGCACTTGGATTCTTGAACGGATGATTCAAGGCGAAGTATTTAGAAAGTCTTCAACTGAGTTCGCGGAAATTGTGAACATTCCAAGGCATACTGGAGAACTAGAAAAGATTCACTTGGAGCCAGACATGACTGAAGAACAATTTGCCACGCTACTTGATACTTAAGTCACGACTGATTATATTCCTGAAAACATTCCCCCGAAGCACCTCATTTTCATCTCCAAGACTTGGTTTTACATCTTGTAGAAGACTTTGATCCCATTGAGCACTGCTTCGGAGGAATCAAATCTCTATCCTGAAGTTAGGCATGCAATAATGAAGCTTTCTCATGGTCTGGTATTTGACTTCGAGGACTGTTTTCTGCATAACATGGTACATGTTGCTGAACTGCCCTTCACCCTGAAGCCATATGCTCCTTGGCTACAGCCTGTTTGCAATTATGGTAGGAATGATGACTTTGTGGCTCGCCACCATCCGAAGCTTTTCACACCTCCAGTGCGTGACACTTTGGAATTGCTGAGGAAACCCAATGACATATTTGCCACTTATGTTGGGGTGCGCCACAAAGTAAATGAAAGGAACATCTCGAAGCGTTTCCAGAAGGACTGCCATCAGTTTGGTTGCAGCAAATTCTTGAAAACTTCATTGAAGCAAATCAACGCTAGATGCAGTTCCTTGCAGATGAGATCAATCGTGTCGGAAACATTGCACTGAACAATAACCAATATCTTCGTGTGCTCAAGCGCCATTCCTGGAAGGGTCTCAGAAAATTCAACTTAGTTAAAGGCCTTCACAAAGATCGCATTTACAAAGAATATGAGGACCTCCAGCAAAATTTTTCAAGAGACGACACCATTGATCGCCCGAACCAGAAGCTCCCGCCCCTGCACAAGATTGATGAAGTTTTCTTCGTCAACGAGCCAAATCCCATCCGCCCGGACACCGTCTCCGAGAATGACTCAGTCACCTCGAAGGACGACGCCGGCCTCGACGACAGCGACCTCGGCATCAACCTCATCACCCAGAAGAACCTCGAAGTTCTTCCTTCGCCCGAGTCAGGAGAAGAATCTTCAGGCGATCAATCTTCTACGGATGAGTCTACGTCAAGCTCTGCTTCGTCGGGCTCCAAGGGTGCTGATGCCGCACAATAGTTCTCTCGAGCCACTTCCCAACCTTTTGTCCAATCATTGACAAAAAGGGGGAGAATGTTGGCATCGATGAGTTAGATTTGCATCGGGGCAAGGGTTTCTGCTATTCATATTTTGCTTCACTTGGTTTTAAGTTACAAAAAACATTCCATTCCCTTCGATTGGGTTGTAACTTAAGTTTACATTCGGTTGTGCTACTTCTGTGATACCCTTAAGTTTTAATAACCCCTTGATCACAAGTATTGCTTCGTACCCTCTATCTTGCAGGTGGTTATTTCATTTGTCACAGGTCATTGGAAGGAATTGCTCATACTTATGGTTTTATATTCTCACTTGCAATTGCCTTCACTAAGATATTTGTTTTTCTCTCCAACGAAGAAATATTCCTCAAGCATTCACTTCGATCATATAAATCTTCGATTCTTGAATTCAGGGGAGCCAAAAACTTCATATCTTAGAGTTTGTCCAATCTCTTCACAAAAACTTCAATATATTTTATCGATGCCTGTTTTGTCAACAATAGTCCAAAAAGGGGGAGATTGTAAGAGAAAAACTTTGCCCCCATGTGTTTTGGATATTGTTGGACAAGACAGTAGAGGAACTAGCAATGTTTTCTAGTATAAACAATTGATTTGGTTCCTGAAGGAAAAGCTTGGTGATAAAGCTTCAAGGAATATTTTCAAGGTATCGAAGAATTACCCCTTGAGCGAAGCTTAATCACGGAGGATGACCCCCAAAAATGAAGGTGTCCTGAAGCTCAACTCTTCAAAGGAAATGAAGAAGACGGCGCAAGACGTAGATGTTTTTGTGTAGTTCTTTTTCTGTTCTTTGAGTCATAGGACATACCGTACTATCAAGAGGGCTTTTAGTTTGTGGACACCGAAGTTATTGAGAAAATGCTCAGATCAAATCTAAACCAAGTGAGAAGCCAGAGTGAAGAAATCTCATGTGCACTGAGTAAAGTTTCGGTAGCAAAGACTTCGTTGTTTGGCTTCCGAAGCACAACTAAGTTCGTGAGTGATACACGAGTTACTTGTCGCTCCTCGTTGGTTACCCCAAGTGGAAGGTGAGATGTAGCGTAGCAGCAAGTTTCCCTTAGCGAAGACGCTAAGGTTTGAAGTATCGAACCAGTAGGACTCCAACAGATACAAGTAGGTGGTGAAGTGAACAATGGCACCGTTTACAACCTAAGGTTGCTTACTTCACCTGGACCTGCACACACAACAGATAGCTTTGCTCCCAACGAGTACAGAGGAGTTGTCAATTCCTCCGGCCTTGTTGTTTACAAAGGATAAAACGCACGGGATAATAATGATAGTGATAGCTGCGGAAAAGTAAATACTGAAAGTAAATTGATGGTGTAAACAGTGTTGGTAATATGGACTGGGGTCCTATGATGTTCACTAGTGATGTCTCTCTCCCAAAAGACGATAAAACAGCCATGCGAGGTAAACAAATTACAGCTGGGAAATTGACAGGATTATGTGCGCAAACCAATGCTAATTATGCTATGCAGAAAGGAAGAGGCTCAAAAGCATGGGCGGTACGCCAAGACAAGTAGACCGAAATGCATCTGCATCTACCCACTAATCATCCACCTTGAGATATCTATCCGGAACATCTCGCTGGTATTAAGTTGCGAATCCACCCAAAGTGTAAACTCAAAGCAACAGACAACTGCATTAAAGAACTTTGCGTAAAGTAAACAATCCTTGCACCCGCAAGTACAAGCACCGTTGTTTTCCCCATTGTGGCAACAACACATCCCCTAGACTAATGTTTCTATCACTCAAGTTAGTCATCGGGGGGCATGAACCCACAATCATGCATAACGCTCCCTCTTGGAGTCACTACCTACTACTTGGCCAAAGCAATAAACAGCAACGGAGAACATGCAAGAATTACTCAAGAACATAAATATAAAAAAAGAGAATCAAATATATAACTCAATCACAATCTGAACATAATCTCATAATCCATCGGATCCCAGCAAACTCAACATAGCAACAGCAGAAAGATTACATATGTGCCTCAATCATGTAGGGCAGCTCACGAGGTCTAATCCATGAAGAACAAAGAGGGGAGGAGAACATCACATAGCTACTGATCATAGACCCAGGGTCCAAGGTGGACTACTCACGGTTCATCACTACAAGAAATATGCTAACTTGTGACCCTACATATTGGTCACTGAAAGGTCACTGTTCTTCATTTGTGACCTTTTTGTGACCAAAATCAGTTGGTCAAAAGCTGAGGGTCGCAAAGCGGACAATGTGACCTTTTTTCTGAAATGGTCATAGATGATTGTGACCAAACCAAAGGTCGTAGATGTTGTGACCAATTGGTTTGGTCATTGGCTTATTGATCAGGCCACGTCAGATCCAACGTGACAAGCTGGCGTGGCAAATTTTGTGACCAAATTGAATGGTTGAAGATCAGAATCAGCCCAGTCCAATTGAACCGTCTATATGGGCCTAGCCCAATAGTTCTGCCCATTTAGTTTTTTTCCTGTTAATTTTTGTCAGATGCATGGGCCTAGCCCAACAATTCAACCTTTCTATTCTCTCGGCCTTGGCCTTTTTGCAAACCGTTTCATTTTTGGGCTTCAGCCTTTTTACAAACTAATTTTTTTGGGCCTCAACCATGGCCTTTGAATTTTAGACTCACTCATAAGTTTAATATACAATCATTTTCAATCAATATCCAATAATTCCATTCAAACCGTGGCAATAAATGAAGAATATTTCATAACCCAGCCAAACTTGGTACATTACAATAATACATAGTATCCAATTTCCTAATAGTATCCATTTACAGAATAATTTGGATGATCCTGATCTTGAGTTCAGGTCCCTTCTTCTCCTCTCCACGTGTTTCTTCTAGGATCTCTCCTTTCATCCCTGCAAACCAACACCGACACAATAAATTCCTCTAGGATGAGACGGTGCACACATTATTTGTATAGATCAACACAAACACTTATACACACACAATAACAAAAGAACTTGTGAAATAGGATGAGAAAAACTCACTCTTAACTACAAAAAAAGTGAGGCTCCTAAAAAAAGTGAGACTACTAGACTTCATCTTTTAATAGAACTAGTATGTATGCACACGTCTTTACATATGGATTGATTTTTTGTCTAGGAAAATAAGGCGTGCTTGAGAAATGATTGAGAACAAATGAACATGATGAATGTACATAAGCATAAATGATATACTTGAGATTAACATAAGGAAACTTCTCGCCTTTATGCTTACTTTCGCTGTTCACAAATATAAGATGTTTTAAATATTTGAATATAAACAATATACAGACTGAAACAGGTGAACAAACACACTAAAACACATGTATATACATTCGATTATGAACAGAGGGAATAGTACCTATCACATGCAACTAATGCTATGTTCTACCATAACATTTACTACATATTTTCACACAGAAAATGGTCGTTTTGTTTACTTCTTATCCCTTTCGTTCTAATTTTGGTCACTTGTCACACTTTGTTGTACAAAATCAACCCACTTGAGCCACAAGCCATCTACCAATGCTCGTGTATGCCTTTGGTCAAACGTTTTGCACGGGGCTCCAGGGGATACATACTCGGTTGGCTCTATACTAATTGATGTGAGTTGATGTTAGCCGATAGATGTTTCTAGAATAATCCGTATACTTTTGACCATGTACTAATTCATGAAAGTTTCTGGAACAATCTAGATAACACTGAACTGCTGCGAATCCCAGCACTCTAGACCATTGGATGGATCCCAATGAATGGATAGTAGTGCATTTCAATAACTGAATTCAAATTTTCAAAACTGATACACTATAATAGTACAGAAACTGCACGACACAATATCAGTACATCTTCTAGCAGAAAATAAATCTTCATATCCCAATTGAGATCTGTAGGATGACCTACCCTGATGAGTTCCAAGAAGACAACGGGGTTGACAAGCTTGCAATTCAGCATGTCAAGGCTTGCTGAAGGTAGCCTGACAGAACAGTAGTGTGTTGTTCACAACCTCCTTGACCTTGTTCCACTTCTGCAACCAACATAAGATCCATGAGAAGCCTTGAGAGAGAACAACCATGGAATGAGCACCTGCGGGAAATAACCAAGAATTCCCTACAGATTATACAACACCTATATCAGAAACTCTTTGTATTCCAGTTTTATTCTGTTAAACAAGGAGGCTATTTAAAGGAAAGGACAGTAATTTTTCATGTACACAAAACATCGGTTTTATAAAGAAAACCATGGTCATCACACCAGACAATGATCAATTAAGCATACAACATTTTGATGAAATTTTATCACATTGAGTTTACTGCAGAAACACATTTGTGATCAGAGATAATTCTATGAAAAATAGTAGATAAGAACTACGCTTCCAGTTTGCAAGATAACTGATTAGTACAAGTGTGTCACTGATTAGCAAGGCAACTGTTTCACAGAAGCGGTCGGCATACCTTGTTCATGAGCTCAGTATACCCTCTTCCTTTGAGATTCTTGTTCGTTCCGGAGCTCGTGGCCTGCAAACCCTCATCACCAACAGCACAGAACCAACAATGGCAATATCAGAACCACCCACGGGGATGAATCTGTTCGGGAAGGACAAGGGCAGGAGGGGGCATACCTTCACACGGAAGGAGAGCGCATTCCTGGAGGGCAGTGAGGCACGATATAAAGTTTTGCCATGGATCTTGAACACCCACTGGAAGTAGATGGCGGCGGTTTGGAGCTGCTCGCCGAGCTTGAGGTCGACGGCGGTCGCGAAGCGCCATTGTACTCCGAGATCTGGGGAAACCTCATCGTCGTGCTCCTCTACTACTTGCGGCGGCGCGGGCTCGGGGTGGCTCGATGAGGGAGGCGGCGAGGTGTGCGTCCAGGGAGGCGACGAAGTGGATGCAGAGGCGGGAGAGGCCTGAGGGCGGCGCCGTAGGATACGCGGCTACGGTGGAGGCACGGGCTCCACCCTGTGTCCGTCAGCATCTGCAGGGAAAGAGAGGTGTACTGAGAGAGTGAAACCGAGAGCAAGGCGAGAGAAAAATAGAGGAGATGCAGGAGGTGACGGATCTGAGTCCTTGGGTGGGGTTCCTAAGCGCTCATCTCGCCTCCGCAGCCGACGAGAGAACACCACAGATCCCATCTCGCATCCGCCGCCGATGGGAGCGGCCGAGCAGAGGCTCCCAAGCGGCTGGATTTTCGGTCAACTAGACCAACGCAAAGGAGGACGCGTCGTCGGGAAGGAGGGGGCACCGGCCGCGCCATGGAAGGGAGAGAGAGGCGAAGATCAGTGGAGGGCAAAGGAAGAGAACATGAGTGGAGGGGAAAAGGATGGGGGCGGCGGCGCACGAAGGAAAGGAGAGGGATTAGGGTTGGCACTCAGGCGGGTCGATCTGAAATTTTGAGGCCGCGCGGTTATTTCCCAAATATTTCCCTCCACGGTCCTCGTTTCTTTTGGTACATTTGCTTCTCACGCAAGAGTGGCTGCAGGTAAGGTCAGCCCCTTCCTCTTGTTTTGACAAGAAAGAACAAATCTACGATTTGTTAATTAAGAAATATTTCTGAGTGTTATAATACTATAAAAAGGGGGGTTATAATACTAAGAATTACGGATGTCATGTTCACTTTCATGGCATAGTTTGTTTAAATGTGCCCATATTCTAACCAAATGTGCATCATAGAACCACAGACAATGTTGACGAAGAAAGTTTTCATTTTCATTGCACAAAAAAACCAGGTTTTTTTGTGAAGAACATACCAAAAATATGTTTCAAAATTTGAGAAGTTTAGGGTTGCCTCTCAAAAGCTTCACATCCACCTCTTTTAAAAAACACAAATTTCTGTTGATACGAATGAAAGCGGATCAAATTTGAACTACAGGTGCCTCGTAGTTTGCTCATGATTTCTTGCAAAAAATATTTTTAGGTACACAAGTTTCTATTTCATAAGAGATACACTAATATTTTCACAAGATTCAACACCTAGCTACGAACGGTCATGTCCATCGTTTTGCCCGTATTTTGAAACTGACATAAATTATTCAAAAATATTAAAAAAATGGAAAACCTTCGCGTTGTATCATTATGTGTGCCCTAGCATCCACACAAAAATATAAACTTGAAATACGATAACTATCTCGAAAAAGTGTTCACATAAATGAGCTATCATCTACGAAGATTCATAATTTCAGGCCAAATGACGGATGTTATGGCCACATTCACTTCATAATTTCTTCAAAAGACCTCATATTGCACACAAGCGTGCACATTGGAATTCCGGACAATGTTGACGAAGAAACTTTTCTTGTTCTTTGAATAAAAAGATTACTTTCCATTTTTGGAGTGCCAAAAATGAGTTTTTTTATGAAGCACATGCCAAAAATTAGTTGCAAAATGTGAGCAACATATTTTTCTAAATTATTAGACCACATTTTATGTACAAATAACCAAATGGTTGCCTCTCAAAAGCTTTACATCCACCACTTTTGAAAAAGACAAATTTATGTCGATTCAGATGAAAGCGGGTCAAATTTGAACTACAGGTGCTTCATAGTTTGCTCATGATTTTTTGTAAAAATCATTTTTAGGTATACAAGTATCTATTTCATCAGAGATACACCAATATTTTCATAAGATTAAACACCTAGCTACGAACGGTCATGTCCATCGTTTTGACCATATTTTGAAACCGACATAAATTATTAAAAAGAAACAAAAAATAGAAACCCTTCGCGTTGTTTCATTGTATGTGTCCTAGTATCCACACAAAAATATAAACTTGAAATACGATAACTATCTCGAAAAAGTGTTCACATAAATGAGCTATCATCTACGAAGATTCATGGCTTTCAGGCCAAATGACGGATGTTATGACCACATTCACTTCATAATTTCTTCAAAAGACTTCATATTGCACACAAGCGTGCACATTGGAATGCCGGACAATGTTGACAAAGAAAATTTTCTTTTTCTTTGAATAAAAAGATTAATTTACATTTTTTGAGTGCCAAAATTAAGGGTTTTTTATGAAGCACATGCCAAAAATTAGTTGCAAAATGTGAGCAACATATTTTTCTAAATTATTGGACCACATTTTATGTACAAATAACCAAATGGTTGCCTCTCAAAAGATTTACATCCACCACTTTTGAAAAAGAAAAATTTCTGTCGATTCAGCTGAAAGCGGGTCAAATTTGAACTACAAGTGCTTTATAGTTTGCTCATGATTTTTTGTAAAAATTATTTTTAGGCATACAAGTATCTATTTCATCAGAGATACACCAATATTTTCATAAGGTTCAACACCTAGATACGAACGGTCATGTCCATCGTTTTGACCGTATTTTCAAACAGACATAAATTACTCAAAAAAATGGAAAACCTTCGCGTTGTGTCATTATGTGTGTCCTACTATCCACACAAAATTATAAAATTGAAATACGATATTGGAATGTCGGACAATGTTGACGAAGAAACTTTTCTTTTTCTTTGAATAAAAAGAATATTTTCCATTTTCAGAGTGCCAAAAATTAGTTTTTTTAAGAAGTGTGCATGAAAAATTCAAGATTTTGCATAAGTGTGCATCATGGAATGGCAATAAATGTTGCCGAAGAGAATTGTCATTTTCTTTGCATAACAAAATTCAGTTTTCATTTTTCGAGCTTGGAAAATGGGCTCTTTGTGAAGAAACTAACAAAAAAAATTGGCAAAATATCACCACTTCATTAAAAAAATATTAGACCATATATATTATGTGTGTAATTAAAGAAATGGTTGCATGTTAAATTATTTTTTATTTTCTAAGTGCTAATCCGTGTGACTTCGTGATTTTTATAATCTTGAATTTTTCTATTTTTTTATAATCCGTTTAACTTCATATTCGTACGATTTTCTATTGTTTAACTTGTTTCAATAGAAAATTATAACTCTTTTAAAGAAGTTTCTTTTATGACTTCGTGATTTTTCCTATTCGTACAATTTTCTATTGTTTAACTTGTGTCAAGATTTTCATTATGAAAAATCTTTTTTAGAGAGATATAGTTAATACCTATTTTTTAGACTGTAATAGAAAACCTATTATTTTCCTATGTTTGTTATGGCATTTTTCTAGACATTATGGGCCGAATGCATTTTTTTTTGTTGAGAAATATTATCGCATCTCGCATCTGCTACTGGATGGGCCCATTCGATAGCAAACCATCAGGTCGATTTCTCTCGCTCAGGAAAAAAAAGTGTCCTCAACCCACCGAGGCCCATTTCCACGCGCCACCGCGTACATTAAATAGGGGACTTGTGCGATTTAACAACAGCCAATTGGTGGCCTGGTGGTTTGCTATTCAAGTGCGGAACGTGGGATCGTGGGTTCGAGTCTTGGTGACTCTCTTTTTGCTCCTTTTGTTTGCTTTGTTTGTGTCATGGTGAGTTCGTATGGTTGACCCCATCTGTCATTCAAAAAAGTGGTTGTGCCCACCTGTCATTCGATGGGTGTTTCAGTTTGGACCTTGGTCAACATGTTAAGGTGTGGGTCCCACATGTTAATAGCAGATTTAAACCAAGTACAATACAGACACACGTAAGAAAAAATTCACACATAGACATGACACATAGGAGAAAAGTTGACACATGAACATGACACATAAGCAAAATTGATGAGGTGGCGTCCAATCATATTAATGCATCCACGTTTACAACGTCATGCCCATCTACATTAGTCGTGATCAGCTAGAAATAAGATAGCAGATCAGTGTTGTTTGCTTTATGACCATTTGCAGTAAGGAAATTATGACCTTTCTGACCAAGATGGTCGTTATGTTTTAGGGTTTGGAGCGTACCAAACAACTTATAACCAATTGATTCGAAATGGTCGTAGAATTACGACCATTTCTTCCAGGGTCACTAACAGAAGGTCACAAGTTAGCATATTTCTTGTAGTGCATCCGGGAAGCATCCATGGTGGTGGAGAAGCTCCCGGAGGTGATTCCTCCCTCCGGAACGGTGCCGGGAAAAGGTCTTCTGGTGCTCCCGATCTTGGAAGCGCAGCGGCGGCGGAACAGAGGAGAGATCACGAAAAAGGGTTCCGTCCCCGAGGGTTTCTCGTCACGGGGACTAAATAGGCGAAAGGGGGCAGCCAGAGGTGGGCCAGGGGCTCCAGGCGCCCCCTGGCGCGACCAGGGGTGGGTCCGCGCCCTCTGGCCGCCTGGGCCCCCCTGTCTCCCCTCTGGCCCCTCTCAGGCTTTTCGCGAAGCTTCCGGTATGCTGATTTTTCCTATATTTTTCCCGGAATTTTTCTGGTACTTTTAATAAGGGGGAAACCTGAAATAGAAAAATAGCAGAAAACAGGAACTGGCACTGGGGTGCACTTAGTTAATAGGTTAGTCCAAATATGATCAAAAGTGTATGGAAGTTCATCAATATCATAGCAATATCACACAAAAGAGGCATGGAGCAAGCATAAATTATAGATACGTTTGGACGTATCAGTGAGTCAGCTTTACTTGTTCCGCAATTAAAGTTGCGCATTAATGACAAATCCGACCATTGTGGACACGTGTCAAGCTGTCGCTTCGGGTCAAATCGGTCATTTCGCACCTCGGGATCGCCAACTATAAATACGCCGCCCCTCCTCCATTTGCGGGTGGATGCTCTAAGAATATTCCTGAGAGAGATTGAATAGAGCACCCCAAGAACGCCACCGAAGCAAAACCCAAAAGCCAGACCACCGAAACCTAAGTCCCATTGATCTGAGTAGATTCGAGATGACTTAGGTGAAAACTTGCTAGCCTTTTTATCTTGGAGAATTGCAATTCTCCTAGACGGTTAGAGTGTCGACATCAGAGAGGGAAGAGTAATTGTCGCCTCGAAGCTCAAGTTTGTCAAAGGTTTCGGAGATTCCCTTGATAATCTACCCCGAGTCAAAACTGGCCAAGCTCAAGGAGATTGGTGCAGTGGAGCAACGGACGGAGAGAGTTTTGCTCCAGGTGTTCAATCACCAGTCCCTCCAACCAGACATAGCGCTTTGCAGAGCGTGAACTGGTCGAAAAAACATCACCGAGTCAAGAGTTCATTTTACTTCAAGCATTTACTTTCCGCATTGCATTTGCTTCGTGTTAAAGCTTCAACGTATTTTGATTCGCTGAATTTAGTTTTGATACTAGTTTTTCTTCCCTGTTATCTATTTCTGTTACACTTCTCTGCTGAGGTTATGCTTCACTTCAAAGCTTCACTCGAAAATTGGAAGTGATCATTCACCCCCTCCTCCTCTGATCACATACTTGGCGATGATCGTCGGCTAACAAGAGACAGGGATTACCCAGGTTCAGGGCCCTCGATCGATGAAACCCCTACTGCCTGTTCTTTTGTATTATGACGGAGGCGATTACAGTGGCGGTCAAGGCGAGATTTCTATGAGATTCGATGCCCTAGACGTCCCCTCTCCCAACCTTTATATACTAGGATGGGTCGTAAGGAGTCGATCTAGGTTTACAGAGGCAGTTGCCTAATCTATCTTTAGTCTTGGACACCAAGTCTTGTTTCCCTAACGCTAAGGACTCCTACGTCGGTGCTTCGAGTGGGCCAGTTGTGGGTCGGTCAAGGCTTCCAGCGGTCCTTCTGTCTTGACACGCACTAGGTACCCTCACCCGTAGGAGTTGTGGGGACACCCCCCCCGTCAATAGTCCCCGAGTGCCTAGGGGACTCGAAGAGTCGCGCAGGAACTCAAACCTGTAATCAACCATAGTAGTGCGTGTCGCGTTGTTGCGAGCAGTCGCCTGTTTATTCATGAGAGATAGCTTTTCGAGGGATGATAAGATGAAAGGGCCCAAGGCACTCGACTGGTCGAGCCTTGGTTAATTGTGCTAGCGGAAAATACTTCAATAGCTCAATCAAGCTCGCGTCCCTCGACACGAACTTGGATACGACTGGTGTCAAGCAAGGTCCAGGCCGCTGCATGGCTTACAGGATCAATGCCGCCAGTTTCAGCAAATATGACCCTAACGCGTCCGTTAGTGGTTAACTTTTCATCATGCGTAGCACATGGAACCGTCGGGAGTGAAGTCGCGTTGTGGCAAGTCCCGACCCGGCCGCGAGCTTGCGCGGAATCTGGGGTGCAGTGTATCGCAGCCCAGGCATTGTTTGTAGGGGTGTGTGCCAATATAGAGTGCACCCACTCGGAAAACGATCGAGTGGACTGTTAGCGGTCACTCGCGGAGCGTTCGAGTGCTCAGGCGAGGAAATAGTATAGGATGCACCCACTCGAAAAGTCGTCGAGCGAGATAATAGTGTAAGCACCCGCGGAGCATCGAGTACTCGAGTGGGGAATTCGCCTGCTTCGACTGTTGAATCTTGTGTATCAGTGGGATTAGTCACTCGAGCACCTTGTCGCCTGGGCGAGTGAGAACTCGAGACCTGTAGATGTATTTGTTCTTGTTTGGAGGGGAGTATCCACTCGCACCCTCGGATTTTTGTCCATGTTGCATGTGCTCTATTTTAGCGGTAACAGGGCGCTCCCGATGGGAGTAAATTTTTTGATGTAAGCAAAATTGTGAGAAGGAAGAAAAAATCTGACAAATAGGGCATCTTTCCAGTGTTAGAGCGTCTGCGTTTGGCATCAAACCGTACCATTTGTGCAGCCATGATGTATGAAGTCATAATGATGATTGCTAATGATGTATCTGATGATGACGGTGGCAGGTTGTGAACTGTCACGTCCTGTCGGCAGTCATGATGGTTCCTTGGGTAACGTGTTGTGGATTCTGCGCTGATGCCGTCTGTTGTGTTTCCAAGATCGCATGGGAACGTGCATAATTTATTGCCTTTTATATGTTGCTTGATGTGAAGAGGCGCCATGTCTTGGAATCTGTAGCGTTTGCATGCTCCGGTTTTGAATTTTATCCCGCGGCGTCGTTTCGGATTGCCTGGGACGTTCCTTTTTTCCCCTGTAATCGATGTATAAATATGGGATGTTGTACTGCAGTGTGTTGTTAATCCACCTCTTATTCCTTTGCTCTCTGCTTTCTTTCATGGTTCGAGTGGTGCTTCGTGTGGCATTGTTAGACGAGGTCGTCGTGGTCGTGGTGCCCGTGCTCCTCGTTCTTCACGCTGTCGGCGAGGGCGATGTGGCTCTGCAATGGTTGTTGTTGCTTCTGCTGTGGATGAAGGTGCCTGCGGCTATGATTTCCTTTTGCATGTTCTTAGCTGCATTGCTAGTCGGATTCCTCTTTCGTTTTCTTTTGCTCCCATTGTTTCTAAACTTTGGCTGGGGGGTCTTTGGCTTCGGCTTAAAGGCTACTCTCAATCCCCCTTGTGGGTAGAGCTCCAGGTTGAGAGCTCCTTCTTGGTTTTCTTGGGGGCCGGTTGGAGGGTGTTTGCCCGTCATCTGCGTGAGGGTGATAGTCTCTGCTGTCGTTTTGATGGTGAGGAAACTCTCACCATCCGGGATTTTGATGCTGGAAGTAACTGTCTAAAACCTTACTGGGAGAGTTCAAGTGGCGATGATTATGGAGGCACAGGCGATGCTTCGATTTCCTCTTCTAGTGGTGGCTTTCCTACCACGTCTCGTTCTAGCGGCTTGTCGACTGGGGGTGGTGCTAGCTACTCCAGTTTTGAGCATGACGCTAATGTCAAGCCGCCGACCAAGAGGGTGCGCAAGTATGACAAGGCCAACAAGCTAAAGCATAAGTCGAGCTTCACCACTTAGTCTTAGGGTAGATTTTCCCTTTGTCTGTGATGATGCTCGTCAAGATGTGGGCGAGTGCCAATTATCTCATCACGGGCACACATGTAGAAGTCATAATTCCTTGTAATGATTGGCCTTCTACTCCCTTTGATTGTAGAGAAATCACTTTGTAATGCTTGGCCTTGTACTCTCCTTTGATTGTAGAGATATCACTTTGTACTGCTTGTTGTGATCAATATATTTGAAGATTCTCTATTTTGTTTATTCTTTGAGAGTGCTTCCATTTCCTCTTCCTTTGTACTCCTAGGTCCATCATAATATCGGGTGCACGTCAGCGCTCCCGATGGGAGTAGCCCCCGAGGCTTTGGTCAATCGCTTGCGATTGGGCGGAGGCTATAAATCTATTCTCTTTTAATATTACCTTGGTGGCAGTACCTTTTTCGGGTACTCTGGTGTTGTATTCTCTGGGCAGTCCTTGTTTTCCTTCAAGCTGTGTTCTTTTCCTTGATTCTTCGAGGGTTGGAAACTTCACTAGAATAGGAAAAACTCTCTTAGGTAATGGGGGTATGGTCTCGCTCGAGTGCTCGGCGCAAGTTTGTTGCGTACGTGTCTTGGGAGAGAAAGTTATGCTCGACCCCCCGATTGCCAGCCTATAAATGCCGAGTAAGCGAAAAAATGCCTCGGGGGAGAGGGTGGGTCCGTGCTCGAGCCCCCGAGTACCAATGTATAATCGTCGCGTGAGCGAAAGAACGCCTCGGGGGAGAGGGTGGATCCGCGCTCGGGCCCCCGAGTGCCAATGTATAATCGTCGCGTGAGAAAAAGAATGCCTCGCGGGAGAGGGTGAATTCGCGCTCGAGCCCCCCGAGTGCCAATGTATAATCGTCGTGTGAGCGAAAGAACGCCTTGGGGGAGAGGGTGAATCCACGGACGACCCCCGAGTGCCAATGTATAATCGTCGCGTGAGCGAAAGAACGCCTCGGGGGAGAGGGTGAATCCACGCTTGTGCCCCCGAGTGCCAATGTTTAATCGTCGTGTGATCAAAAGAACGCCTCGGGGGAGAGGGTGAATCCGCGCTCGAGCCCCCGAGTGCCAATGTATAATCATCGCATAAGCGAAAGAACACCTCGGGGGAGAGGGTGAGTCCGCGCTCGATTCCCCGGGTGCCATGGCTTGAAATTGGGGCAACACATGTTTTATTGTTTTAGTCTTTTACATGAGTTGCATCTGGGAAGTACTGCCGATATTGTGGTGCTGGGACGAAAGTGACCGTGGGTAATCTATGGGTAGAAGAGGCGCAAATTTGCCACATTCCATGGGTTACCCACGTATTCGCCGGTCTTCGGGTTCTTCAATCTGTAGACTCCTCCTTCGATTACTTCTGAGATTATGTAGGGTCCTTCCCACCGTGGGGCAAGCTTGTGACTTTTTTCCTGTGCTAGCCGCAGGACGAGGTCTCCTTCACTAAAAACTCTTGTGCGGAGTCGACTGTTCTAGTAGGTGCGCAGTTTATCCTGATACCCTTTTGACCATGCTAGGGCTATGTCTCTGTCTTCATCTGCCACATCCTTGTCGTATTCGAGTACTTCTTCTGCTTCTTCCTCCTCGTACCCGGTGACGTGAGGGGCACCGAACTTGAGGTCGTGTGGGAGTACTGCCTCTGCTCCGTACACCATCAAGAAAGGCGTGTATTGGGTTGAAGCGTTAGGTGTGGTGCGCAGGCTCCAGAGGACAGCGGGCGGTTCTTGTACTCAATTACCTGCGGCTTGCTCGAGTGGTGCGAGGAGCCGCTTTTTTATGCCACCACATACTAGCCCGTTTGCCTTCTTGACTTGTCCGTTGGACTGCGGGTGTGCGACTGATGCATAGTTGATCTTGATGCCCAATTCTTGGCAGAAGTTCTGGAACTCTGCTGCTGTGAAGTTTGTGTCGTTGTCGATGATAATGTTGTGCGGCAGACCGAACTGGAAAATGATTGACTAGATGAAGTTTACTGTCGTGAGAGCTGTCGAGCTGGTGATTGGCACCGCTTTGATCCACTTGGTGAACTTGTCGGCAGCTTCCAGGAGGTGCGTTCGACCGCCTTTTGAAGATTTCTTGAGTGGATCAACCATACCGAGTCCCCATGCTGCGAAGGGCTAGGATAGTGGTATGGTTTTGAGCTCTGATGCCGGTGTGTGAGGCCTGCTAGTGAATTTCTGGCAGGCGATGCAGCGCCACACGATGTCTTCTGCGTTTCGTATGGCAGTTGGCCAGTAAAAACCTACTAGGAAGGCTTTGGACACTAGGGCACGACTGCTCGTGTGGTGTCCGCAAATTCCTTCATGGATCTCGAGCAGTAGTGCCTTGTCATTTTATTCCCCGATGCACTTTTGGAGCACTTAGGAGATGCTGCATTTGTAGAGATGCCCGTTGAATACGGTGAAGGCCTTGGATCCTCGACTGATGCGTCGTGCCTCCATGATGTCTTGCGGCAGGATGTCGTGTATCAAATACTTGAGGAAGGGTCTTGTCCATGCAGGACCGTCGTGTAGGGCCGGTTCTTCCCCTATGACTGCGTTGTCGCCTTCTTCGCCGGCAGCTAGGTCCGCTGATGCTACTTGTTCTGGTCTGTGTTCCTTGTCGGCTGCTGCAGCCACAGCTGGTTCGAGTGCTTTTGTCTTGATCGATCTCTGGCTGATACTTTCGAGGAAGACACCTGGGGGAACAGGTCCTCGAGTTCACCCGATGTTTGTGAGTTCGTCCGCTTCTGTATTGTTTTCTCCGGTGACATAGTTGAGTTCGCACCTGTCGAATTATCCCTCTAGAGTGTTGTAGAGCTTCGGGTATAATGACATGTTATCTGCGACCGCTTCACAATCTCTCATTGCTTGTTGGACAACGAGGTTGGAGTCGCCGTAGATTATGAGGCGAGTGGCGCCGCAGGCTTTTGCCATGCGCATGCCATGTAAGAGGGCCTCGTATTCTGCTTCGTTGTTGGATTCCCTCTCAAAATTGAT
The DNA here is from genome assembly GCA_950022295.1 of Bromus sterilis. Lineage (NCBI taxonomy): Eukaryota > Viridiplantae > Streptophyta > Magnoliopsida > Poales > Poaceae > Bromus > Bromus sterilis. The sequence continues at coordinate 286,024,575 of OX465596.1, forward strand.
CTGGAGTATGTATCTGATATTTTATCCCTTGGGTGAGATTAGTGCGATACCTGCTCCGGCTCCTTGGTGATTTTTTGATCCGTCGAAGAACATCTTCCATGAGTTGGAGAGGTCCAGTGGGTCGGGTGTTTCTACCTCTATCCATTCGACCATGAAATCTGGGAGGAGTTGTGCTTTGATCGCCGTTGGGTGCCTGAATTGTAGGTCGTGAGGACTGAGCTCGATGTTCCACTCGGCGACTCGACCTGTGGCTCCTGGGTTGTTGAGGATATCCGAGAGTGGTGCGCTGCTCACTACCGTGATTGGGTGCTCCTCGAAGTAATGTGTTACTTTGTGTGACGTCATGACAATGGCGTATACGAGCTTCTGGTAGTGCGGGTACCTTTGGTGAGACCTTGTGAGGACCTCGCTGAGGTAGTAGATTGGCCTCTCAATGCCTTGTACTTTTCCTTCTTCGATGTGCTTGACAACGAGTGCGGTGCTGACTATGCTACTCCACGCTTCTATGTAGAGATATAGGGGTTCTCGTTCCTTGGGCACTGCCATTATTGGTGGAGTCGAGAGGGTCTTCTTCAAGTCCGCGAATGCGTTCCGCGCTTCTTCAGTCCACTCGAACTTGCATCCTTTCTTGAGTTGTTGGTAAAATGGCAGGGTCCTTTCTCCTAGCCTACTAATGAAGCGGATCAAGGCTGTGAGTAGCCCGGTGAGCTTCTGTACACCCTTTATGTTGACAGGTTCTTGCATCCTGGCGAGTGCTTGGAATTTTTTCCGGGTTGGCTTCGACTCCTGAGCAGAGACCATGTACCTTAGTAACTTTCCAGCTGGGATGTCGAACACAGAATTTTTTGGGTTGAGCTTGATCCTGTATCGGTTGAGTTCCCCGATGGTTTCTCAAATGTCGTCGAGTAATGTGTCTTCTTTGTATGTTTTGATGACGATGTCGTCTACGTAAACTTGGACATTTCTGCCAATTTGGTCCCTTAGGCACGCTTGCATCATCTGTTGGTATGTGGCTCCCGCGTTTTTCAGCTCGAAAGGCATTGTCCTATAGCAGAACACGCCATATGGGGTGATGAATGAGGTGTGATATTCATCTTCCTCCCACATCCTGATCTGGTTTTATCCTGAGTATGCATCAAGGAAGGATAGGAGGTCGCTACCTACAGTGGAATCGATGATCTGGTCGATCCTTGGGAGAGGAAAGTGATCTTTTGGGCAGTGCTTGTTGACGGGTCCGTAGTCGACGCACATGCGTAGTACGTCAGTATCTTTCTTGGGCACTAAAACGGGGTTTGCGACCCACATGGACATCTTTGTTTCCCGGATGATTTACGCGTCGAGTAGTCGGTTGACTTCTTCTCCGATGGCTCTGCGTTTTGGCTCGGAGAATCTGTGTAGTGCTTGCTTTACTGGTTTGGTGTTTGTGTAGATTTGCAGTGCATGCTCCACAAATTCTTGTGGTATTCCAGGCATGTCGGATGGGCACCAGGCGAAGATTTTACACTCCTCACGGAGGAAATCTAGAAGAGATGTCGCCTGTTCTTCGGGTAGATGAGCGTAGATCCGAACCGTCTTGTCTGGGTCCGTCGAGTGCACCTGATGGGCGACGGTGTCACTGTCGACACTGAAGGCGTGTGATTTCCTTCATCTCACTTCTACTGCCGAGTGTGAAAACGCTTCTGTCTACCACCATGACTATTTCTTCGAGTTCCTTCTGTGCTCCAAATGTGTCAGAGACTTGATGGAAGTCTCGATCGCATTGATCTGATTTGAGGAAGTTTCCACTGACTGTGATGACCCCTGCAGGTCCTGGCATCTTGAGTTTGAGGTACACATAGTGCAGGACTGCCATGAACTATGCGAACGCGGGTCGACCGAGTATGGCGTGGTATTGGAACTGCCAATCGAGCACTCCCAATTCCAAGGTTTCTCTTGCGAAGTTGCCCTTGTTGCCGAGAACTACGTCGAGCTTGATTATTCCCAGGGAAGAGGCTGCCTCGTCTGGTACTATGCCGTAGAGTGTGACGCCTGAGTTCTTCCAAACTGATCGTGGGATCAGCATCTGTCGTAGGGTGTTGGCGAAGATGATATTTAGGTTGTTTCCCCTGTCCATGAATACCCGGGTCATGTCATATCGACCGATCTAAGCCTGAAGAACCAATGGAGCGTGTCCTTGTCTTGGAATTGCGGGAGGGTGGTCTTCTTGCGAAAATGTGATGCTGACTTCCGAATCGCATAGGTAGTAGGGTTCTTTTGCTAAGATGTCTTTGGCTATTCGGTCTTGTAGAGTTCTTGCCTCTTGTTTCATCTTTGAGGGTCGCCCTTTTTTGATCATGCACACTCATCCGTGAGACGGTGCATACTGCTCCTCTGTGTTAGGTGCTGATGGCTGCGCCTTTTTCCGGGATCATTTAGCTTTGCGCTGCTTCTCTTCTCTTAGCATGTAGGAGAGTGGAATGAACAGGCAACAGTTCCTGAGAGTGTGGCCTGCCCTAAGCCATCTCTCATCGTCTTCGAAGAAATGGATTGTGCAGGCTCCGTCCAGCTGCTCTTTGGGTGTGAGGTTGTTCGAGTTGTCGAATCATCTTTTCCTGACGAATCGATATGTCTGCAAGGGATCTTTGCAAAGAGAGTGGAACCTTGGGTCTAGTTCGATCCCGTCGTGGATCGAGTGATCCCGGATCATCTTGGCGAATTCGTCTGGTCTTCTATCGGGATCATAGTATTCACCTGGGCGGGTAGTCGAGTCCCTGTCGCGAGTTACCGCAACTGTGGGTTCTCAGTTGGTGACGGGAGCTGTCGTCGTGGCTGGTGATTGATCGAGCAAAATTTCAATGTGGATTTCCTGCGTCTGAACCGGCGCCAGTCTTGGCTCTGCGACTACGACTTGGGACCGTCTTCTGGATCGGTGGTTCCTTTGCCGTTCGGCGCGGCTTTATTAGTCGGTGAAAAACTAATCTTGACCCAATTGTTGATCAAGCGCGCTCGGTGGCGGGACAGAGAGGCTTGCAATGAATTTGAGTTCTTCGAGTGGATTGGATCTTGCTCGAGTTTTTTTTGAAGTCGTTGAGTTGCCGGTTGCTGATGACGGAACCGCCGAGATCGTGATTCCAACCTGCATCTTCCCCACGGTCGGCACCCATTGACGAGGATCGGCCTCGGCAAATCCCATGGTAAGGTACCCTGGGTTTAGATCGTAGAGAGGGGTGCAGGTTGGCGATGCTCGTCGGCTAACAGGAGACAGGGATTTACCCAAGTTCAGGGCCCTCGATCGGTGAAACCCCTACTTCCTCCTCTTTTGTATTATGACGGAGGCGATTATAGTGGAGGTCATGGCGAGATTGCTCGAGACCAGAAGCGTTGCTATGAGACTCGATGCCCTAGATGTCCCCTCTCCCAGCCTTTATATACTAGGCTGGATCACAAGGAGTTCATCTATGTTTACAGAGGCAGTTGCCAAATCTAGCTTTAGTCTTGGACGCTAAGTCTTGGTTTCCCTAACGCCAAGGAATCCTACGTCGGTGCTTCGAGTGGGCCAGTCGTGGGCCGGTCGCGGCTTCTAGTGGGCCTTTCTGTCTTGACATGCACCAGGTACCCTCATCCGTAGGAGTTGTGGGGACACCCCCTCGTCACCACCGGTACAACCAGTCCATGAGGATCAGAAGAGATCCTCATTCTCCATTGGCATCTCGCGAAGACTCAGACTGCTGATGTTGAGCTTGTTATCTCCATATCTTTGCAGGGGACCGTCTAACGTGGTGCGGAACTCGAACAACCATAGGGAAGGTGTCAGATTCGCCGTCTTCAAATTCTATAATTCAGATGTCCCCAACATGGTCCTGCGTCCTGTTAATAATCCTCAGAAGCTCGATACACAGTTAGACCGCAAATATCGTATTGTTATCAACACCAAAACCATAAGATAGAAATTTTCCTCTCAATCTCCCCCTTTTTGGTGGTTGATGAAAATACAAGGATTTGCAAAAACAAAAGGATATTATGATAAGCGCAAGGTCCGTAAAATATAGATGGGCTCCCCCTAGATGTATGCACCATATAGACTTTGCCGTTGAGATGCAAAATGCATACACTAGGATCAACACTCCCCCTATATTTTATAGACCGATAAGTATTCATAGAAGAGTAGGGCAACAAGACATAGCAATGCAATACAAGTGATCGGAAGATATAACAAACGATAAAATAGCTCACACAAGACGATAAAGATCGCATGTCTTACACCACACACATAGTTCAAACATACGACATAGATAACTTCTCCCCCTTTGGCATCAAGACGCCAAAAATGGGAAAATCCCGATGCTAGTTCCCAACTAATCACTCATCAGACTCCTCGGTGACGTTGGAATCGCTGGGGTCCACGTCATCAGGAGACCAGAGTGCTCAGACTGAATCTCATCATCAACAACAGGAGGTGGGGAGGTCTCAACGGCAGTCGGAGGAGGAGTATCATCGTTGTCAGTCCTTCGAGTGTGCTCGGAGATCCACTTGTACTTAGGAGTGGTGTTCTTCTCAGACCCACTGCGAATATCAATGGAAATGGCCTTCATTATCTAAATCTGAAGCTGCCTGGCTTTCTTCTCACGCTCATCGCTTGGTACAAGCGGTGCTGGATTTCAGTCTGAACACAGAAGGTCTTGTGAATCTTAGCCCAAGCAGACTTGTCAGCCCCGGGTAGCTGAAAGTAAGTTTCACTGGAGGCGGCATACCCAGTCTCCATCTTCCCTTTCCCTTTGTTCTCAAACTGGGGAGCCTTGTGCTTCTTGATCTTCAGCTTCTTGCGCCTCTGTGCAACAAGGAGAGATGGATCATCAATGAGAGTCTGTCCAGGGAACTTGGCCTCCCAATACTTGTGCAGAAAAGTCATAATGTATGGACCAAGAGAGGGACAAGCCTTGCTCATCGTGAACCTGATCATCTCCTGCCACAGTATGTCTGACATGTCTAGAGGAATACCCTTGCCCTTTTTAGAGTTAGTCATGAGCATCAAGTCCACAAATAAGTTATAAAATTCTATCCTGATTCCCCCACCTTTGGAATCAAGACATTCCTGTAGATGCGATGGATGATATCATAGTAGCGTAAAATATGTTTGAAATGAAAAGAATCGAATGGAAAACACAAAATGAGAAGGAAAAATAAACCATAAAACCTAATACCTTAAACCCCAAAATACTTAGTCCTGTTTGTTGTCACCAACTGGGATTAAAGGTCCTCCAGCCCTGGGCGCTAGCTCGCGGCCACGTGGAGGGGCCTTCGTCCCGGTTGGTGTCACCAATCGGAACTAAAGTTCCTCCAGCCCCCAGTGCACGCTCACGGCCATGTGGAGGTACTTTAGTCCCGGGTTGTGGCCAACCGAGACTAAAGGGAGGGACCTTTAGTCTCGATTTAGTTGTCTCGGTTGGTGACCCTTCCAAAGGTCCCTCTCAAAAATAAGGTTGTTCCTTTGCATCCTGATACGACCCATGCGTATCTATAATTTTTTCTTTCTTCGTGCTTCTTTTGGTGATATAGCTATATGTTTTGATGCACTTTCATATCATTTACAACATATTTGGACTACCCTACTAATTCAGTGACAAGTAACAGTTTCTGTATGTTTTGTCCGCGCATTGCAGAAAAAGGTGAAAAATAAAAGTGCTCGAAAAAATCCAGAAAAATATCTTCAATAGAAGACTCCAGAAGCCCCAATGGGGACCCGAGGGGGCCCACCCCCTGTCCAAGCGCCTCCCTGGTGCAGCCAGGGGGTGGCTGCGCCACCTGGCTGCCTGGGCCAGAGGGGCCACCCCTCAAGCTGTCCTTTGGCCTATATTTACTTCTCGCTCCGAAAACCCTCATAGAGCCCCCGTCAAGTGATTTCATCTACTAATCCGCCGCCGCAGCGATTCTGATCTCGGTATTGCCAGACGAACTTGTCCCGACACTCTGCCGGAGGGAGGATTGACTTCCAGAGGCTTCTCCATCACCATGATCGCCTCCGGGATGCGCCGCGAGTAGTCACCCTTGGACTATGGGTCCATGATCAATAGCTAGATGATGTCTTCTCTCAATCTTGGCTTCAATGTTTAGCCCTTGTGAGCGGCCTATCATGATCAAGGCACCTATGTTAATTCCTGCTTTGCTATGATGTGTTTGCTGGGATCCGGTGGATTATGAGATTATGTTCAGTTTGTGATGAGTAATATATTTGGTTTACCTTTATATATATTTTCTTGAGTATTCTTGCATGTTCTCCGTTGCGTTTGTTGCTTTGGCCAAGTAGTAGATTACAACTCCAAGAGGGAGTGATATGCTTGATTGTGGGTTCATGCCCCCCCCCCCCATGTCTAGCTTGAGTGACAAAAACATGAGACTAGGGGATGTGTTGTTGCCACCAGGGGTAAAACAGTGTTGCTTGTGACCGTGTGTTGCAAGGATTGCTTACATTACACATAGAGTGTTAAGGCAGTTGTCCGTCGCTTTGAGCCTACAATTTGGTTGGTGTTCGCAAATTAATATCGGCGAGATATTCTGGATAAATATCTCAAGGTGGATTATTAGTGAGTAGATGCTGATGAATAAACGGTCTACTTGTATTGGTGTAATGCCCATATGATTGAGCCTCTTTACTTTCCAGTAGCCTAACTAGCATTGTGGTGCGTTTATAATTCTATCAATTGCCTAGATGTAATTTGTTCACCCAACATAGTTTTTACCGTCTTTTGGGAGAGAGACATCACTAGTGAAAGTCATGGCACTCTAGTCCACATTTCCATCATAGTTTATACCGATTTTACTTTACTTATTTTATTTCCTCTTAGTCGCACAACTATTATTTCCCCTTTGTGTTTAATCCTTTGTAAACAGCAAGGCCGGAGAGATTGACAACCTCTCTATACTAGTTGGGAGCAAAGTTATATGTGTCTTGTGTGCAAGTCCAGGTTAAGGGAGTAATATCTCAAACGGCGTGTTGATTGTTTCACCACTTTCTTGTTGATCCTGGAATCCTACTGGTTCGATAAACCTTACAGTCCTCGTTTAAGGGAAATTTTCCGCTTCTACATCATAACCTTCCACATGGGGTAACCAACGAGGAGTTATTATCTACACCCATCAAGACAAATTTCTGGCGCCGTTGCCGGGGAAGGAAGCAGGAATCTTTTCCCGTCAACTTACGTGCCAGCATCAAATTTCTGGAACCGTTGGTGGGGATTCCAGTCTTCAAGATAGGTGAGTTGCACACTACCTTTTATCTTTGCTTTTTAGTCTTGCTAGTTTACTTTCCAGTTTTTGATTTTTCTTGTGTGTCTAATACCAAAAAAGTAGTTACCTTGTTCTTGCTTGCCACTGTTACTATGGGTACCTTTGAAAACACTAAGTTGTGTGACTTCACTAGTCACAAGAACAGTGTTTGCACTCCTATTTCTCCACCCTCCACCTCGGCGCCTTCCTATGAAATCTAACCTACTTTGTTGAACCTTGTTATAAAGGAACAATTCTCCGGTGCTGGAGATGATGCTACTTTGCATTTGATAATTTTGTTGAGCTTTTTGATATGCAAAAGTATAAGGAAGTAGATGGTGATATTGTTAAACTTAAGCTTTTCCCTTCTCTTTGAGAGGAAGAGCTAAGAAGTGGCTCCAATCCTTGCCTAGGAATAACATATATTCTTGGGATAAATGTAAGGATGCTTTTATTGGGAAGTACTACCCACCTGCTAAGATAATTTAGTTGAGGAGCAACATTATGAATTTTAGACAACTTGCAAATGAACATGTTGCTCAAGCTTGGGAATGTATGGAATCTCTTGTTAATAATTTCCTGTAAAGCCCCCGAGGCGGTACTAACTCTAACTAGTCGCTTTCGCGTCCGGTAGGAGTTAGAAGCGCATCAAACGCCACCGACGCACGACACTCGCACTCGTGTCGCTGTCGGATTCTCGACAACAGGTATAAAACATAACTCTATAAGAGAAGAAATACATATATAGAGACAATAGGGCAGGGCATACAACGCCACTGTCCAAAAGACATCACATACTCATGAATAAAATCAGTACATCAAGCGGAAGCAAGTCGGACCGGGTACGGTCAAGATACAAATTGCCCTAGAGAGGGCTACACATGAATCCACCCACGGGAACGTCTGAACCCAACTAAGGATCCTACTGGTCGGAGCAGTCGTACTCGTCGTCATCCTCCGGGTGCACCTCCACGAAGTATCGTCCGGTGCTGGGGTCGAGGTAGTAGTCCACTGCAGCGGCCGATCAGGCAAAGCGGTAAAAGCGGAAAAGTAAACGGGGTGAGAACATATCGTTACGGAAACTAACGCTACAGGTAAGGTAAAGGTAAAGACGGTTTGCAGCCGTACTAGCATATATGGTGGCTACACGTTCTATCGGGATAAGGATGAGATCCAAGAAGTTACGTAGACAACGCGTCGTAAGTCAGCTATCCACCTACTTACGCAAACATAACACCACCTCGTTTCCCTCTCGGCCCCCCTGGACGAAGAAAGACAACCAAGGCACGCACACGGTTTGTCAAGTTTTATAGCATGAATTTCATTGATGTTATTCTATGAACAAGGAGTAGGTCTCAAGTAGTCCATAACCGCGGACACGGCTTTTCGAAAAGATTTACCCTGCAGGGGTGTACCAACTGTCCATTATAGACGTCGCATGTACGCCCGGTTTCCACTTGGCTGAGTAAGCGCCTGAAACTCCAGAACGTCAGAGTCCCTCTAACTAACATCGCACAAATCCGGGTGGCCCCCGGTGAGTCGACACCCAACTCCAAAGCTGGCCACGCTCTCGAATCGGTCTCTACCGTATAACTCGGGTTTGGATTACCGGTTAGTTCTCTTATGAGACCGGGTCCTCAGCCGGTCTATTTGGGCCAGCCGAGGAACTATGTCCCCCTGGCCCTGGTTTGGTTTGGAAACAACTGGGGATCCAACCAGCACACACACGTTGCAAATGTAAATCCGCTCGGGCCACCACTAGAATGTACGAAGCTAGGTAGGTAAGACAAGGGGGCCCCATAAAACCCCACACACGATTAGGCACGCTCGTCAAGAAACACAATACCCGGAACTCGGGTCCTAGGTGACTCAAATGGAACAAAGCACCAGACGGGGATAGCCCAGCCTTCCACCTTTCGTCGAATATAAATTAACATAATTTAACAATAATAAATATCAACCAACTTCTTTTATAGCATGATATCCCAACCATAAAAATATAGGGTAAGCAGCAAGTTTTCTATCCATACTAAGCAATGGCTGAGCAGCGGTAACTTAGCAGAACAATGGTTTGCTGGGATGTGGGGATCATGGCTGTATGGGTTTAAACATGGCAGATAATGTAGATAGGATCAAACAATAACGTTCTAGATCTACAGCTAGGCATGAGCAGAAAGTTATAAAGTAATGACACAGATCTCCCCCTTGCCTGGTAAGGTAGTCGTAGCAGCACTCACGGTACCCTCGGGCTCGGTGTCGGACAGCTCCACGTAAGTCTCCTCGGCGGTCTCAGGTGCTAACGTAAGGTACCGGCAGGAAGAGGCACACAAGTAAGCAACTGAAGTAACGCAAACAAGGATGGCATGACCAAGTTTTTTTTTTTTACATGATATGACCCTGTCTAGGCAAGTTTAAATGAAGGTGATGACGACAAGTCATCACTTCCATATGCAATTTATTTACGTTGCAATGGCTTAGGTCTGAGCCTTAACTTAGGTGTAAATAGCATGATAGCATGGCATGAACAACAAGCATTGCAAGAATTTAAATAACATGAAAGTAAAACAATGATTCCGGAGACGGAGTAGTGTCGGTGAAATTGACACTGGAGAAGGTGCAACAACTGTTGAAGGTCAGCCACATAGCAGATGAATATGTTAAGGTTGACCTGAAGAAAAGATGGCATGGGACTGCCTTGACAAGATCAGATGAACAACACCTCAGATGCACTGAAGCTGAGATGTTGTAGACAGACAGATCTGAAGCTTCTGGACCAGGTGACCACACCTTGTCTAAAAGAAAAGCTCTACACAACAAGATAACATCACTACTGAATTCCTTGCAGAAAAGTACCCCAAAAACATATATAATATGCCTTCATTTGAATTTGCAGAAGCAGTTGCAAATTCCACTGAAGTTCAGGGGGCTGAGTGCAAAATTGTACTCCATGAATTTTTGCAAGGTTCAAATGATGAAAACAGTACCACCATGCAACTTCTTGTGCAAAACTACCCAAAAATCATATATGATATGGGCAATTTGCAAGTTGAACCAATTTCCAAATTTGAATATAAGCAACAGGGGGTTTATTTGCAAAATGACCAAACTCCATACTAGAAGGGGTCAAATGCAAAAACTAACATCACCACTGTGTTCAGCAGCTCAAAATACCCCAAAAACATATATAATATGCCACTGATTGAAAAGTTGACCAAATCAGATTGAATTTTGAAATTCAAACTCAAATTGATTTAAAACAGAAAAGAAAAGGCTAAAATTAAAAAAAAGAAAAAGGGTCCAGCCCACTTGGGCTGAATCCAGCTCGCAGCCCACCGCTGCTCCTGGCTCTACGCAAATGGGCCGAGCCCAGGCTATCTCGCCCACGCTCTAAAAGAGCAAAAAAATGTGGGGGTGTTAAATCACCCAGGGGGGGAATTCGAACCCGCGACCTCGCGGTCGAGAACGAGCACGCCCACCAGTTGAGCTATGAACGTGGACACGTTCAGAAATGCGACTCGGAGAGGATATGTCATCTCCAGGGGGGTTAACTGAAGGAAACGCGCTGCAGGCTGAACTTCTTCAGGCGGCTCGCACGCGGCTGACTTCCGGTGACGAAAACGTCCCCCACAGCCCACCGGCGAACCCACTGACGCCGGGGATGTCCAGACGGGACATCCAGGAGTCCAAAACCCCCTGGCGTCGGACCACGGGCTCCTCGGCGGCGCCGCTAGGTTCATCGGAAAAGGGGGCGGCGCAACTGCTACGAGACTGAAACAAAAGGCGCCGGCTTGACGACGTTTTTGGCCTCCGGCTGCGCTGCGCACGCACTGGCCGCACACAGAGCACGCGGGGTGCAGCTACCATACGACGGAGACGCAGATCGGTTCACGGCGACCCTACGCGCGCACGGCAGTCCGGCTTGCGGAGGCGTGCCGCTAACGTGCTGCTAAGCAGCTAACAGGGAGGTACGCGGCGGAAAGGCAACGGATTCTCACCCCGGGGAGGTTGGAGGCGAGCTCGGTGTCCGGGAAGAGGAAGAAGCGGGCTGCGGCGTCGGGACGAAGACGCTCCGTGGCTGCAGAGGAGGAAGAAGTGTCCCCTTGCTCCCTCGTGGATCCACGGCTCGGAGAGGTCGAAGACGACGGTGAAGACGCGCAGCACGGCCCCCTGAACGAAGACGGCGTCGGAGCTTGGCGAATTCACTGATCGCTTCCGGCGGCCACTGAAGAACAGGGGATGTCCGAGGTCGTCATGGCGGCGGCGGCGGGAGAAGAGGGCTACGGGAATGGGTTCTAGGGTTCCTGGGGGCACCTCTCGCGGCGCTTAAAAGGAGGGGGGGGCTCCTCCCCCTGGAGCTGGGGCTCCACTGTCGCCGTGGCATGCCCTGTGAGAGAGAGGAGGGGAAAAAGGGGATCGCCCCGCTGGAAAGAGGAAGAAGACAGCGTACCTCTTCGCTCCAGTGCGGGCCGAGGGGAGAAACGGCCCAGTTGGGCCTGGCCGGCTGGGAGAGAAGAAAAGGAGCCCAGCTCCTGTATTTCTTTTCCTTTTTCCCTGGCAAAGAAAAAAAAGCAGGAGAAAAAGAGAAAGGAGAGGGGCTAGGGCATTTTTAGAAATATATTCAACAATTTTTAAAATACTCTAGAACCTCACTGGACCTCACAAAATTGATTTGATCAATTTTGCATGCAGAGGGATTTTACCCCATTCAAAACAGTCCACTTTCTCAATAGAAAAGGAGCTTGGGGATTTTTGGGGAACTTTTGGATAAGGCAAAAATTCCATCAATTGAAGAAACTCACTCCATGCATTATTAGGGATTTTACAAAATTGATTTGAGCAATTTTGACAACAATAAAAAAAAGGAGCTCTTTTATTTATCATCCCAATTGATCCAGAGCCTTCCTTTTTATTGGTGCCAAAATTGTCAAACCCTAAGCTCACCCTTGACATTGCTAAATGAGTGTCATCCAGAAGAAGAAAAAGAGTTGATGGCATGGCCAAGCACATGCATAAGGCAGAAGCAAAACAACAGAAAGGAAAAACAAATGGGCATGATCACCAACACATGGCACCACTCCAACATGAAACAAGATCAACCCATGAATGTCATACACAATTCCACCATGATCATTACAAGTCCAATCATAGGAAAGCAAAATTACATGGGGTTGGTACTTATTACATGTGGGCTGTGACATTTCCCTAGTCATGGATTAATTACTTGGATGGTTATCCAGACTTTCCATGCAAGATTGAACTTTACCTCGCGGAATCTGTTAGACTCAGCCGCGGGAGGAAACTTTATGTCAACCACACTTGGTGTTGCTACGAATCTATTAGACGATATGATGAAAAACTACTCTCAATGGCACACCGAACGATCTCCAATTGGTAGAAAGGTAAACTCTATTGAGGAGATCTCCTCTTTAAATGATAAGGTTGACTTGATCATGTCTTTACTTACTAAGCAAGCTCCTATTGATCCTCATGATTTTCCTTTAAATTCTTCGGTTGTTCAAGAAAAAGAGAAAATATATGTTAATTTTATTTCTAAGAACAACTTCAATAATAATGCTTATAGGAGTAATTTTGGTAACAACAACCCTAGACCGTTCCCCTCAAACAACTCTTATGGGAACAACAAAACTTATCCTAGTGCCAAAAACTCCACTTTTGAATTAGAGAGCATGCTTAAAGACTTCATTACCTCTCAAAAATATTACAATAAGAATGTAGAGGAGAAACTAGACAAACTTCATAGTCTCACTTTAAAGGTTGATAACATTTCTCATGATGTTGAGATGCTTAAGATTAGGACTTCCCCCTTGAGAAGAAGAAAACCACACCTTTAAATGATATCTAAGTGCAAATTAATGAGAACATTAGAATGCTAGCCAAACATAAGGATACATGGGCTAGAGAGAAACAAGAGGAAGAGAGAGTTAAGAACCTTCCTATACATACTACACTTGCTACTTTGCATGTTATTGAGGACCTCAAAACTTTTAGCACCCATCACGCCCCTAGTCCACCTAATGAACCTATCAATGGTGATGCTAAAACCTGAACCCTAGAACAAGAAAGTTCCTTGAATTTAGAGAGTACCAAAGAGAAAATGAGCCTAAATGATATCATTGCCACTTTAATTAGTGGTAGTGAACTTGACTTTGATAAATGTAGCCTCTCCGAAGTTATTAAGTTCTTACAAAGGATGGCCAAGGGCTCCCACACTAGTTCACTTAATGATGCCTTCACCGAGCATATCACTAATGCTCTTATCGAAAATAGGGAGGAAAAACTTAAACTAGAAGTTTCTATTCCTAGAAAACTAGAAGATGATTGGGATCCTATGGTCAAAATATAATTGAATAACTTTGCTTGCTTTGCCTTATGTGACGTTGGAGATAGTACCTCTGTTTTACCCAAAATAATCTATGATATGCTTGAATTGAAACCTTTGATCCTTGTTCTTTTGGTGTTCATCTTGTTGATTCTCCAGTTAAAAAGCCTTTAGGGAGAATAAATGATGTGCTTATTGTTGTAAATGATAATAATGTTCTCGTTGATTTTCTTGTTATGGACATTGAGTGTGATCCCTCATGTCCTATTATTTTGAGAAGACCTTTTCTTCGCACCATTGGTGCTATCATTGAAATGAAATAAGGGGTTATAAAATTCCAATTTCCCCTCAAGAAGGGCATGGAACATTTCCCTAGAAAGAAGATAAATTTAACTTTTGAGTCCGTTATACAGGGAAATTACTCTTTTGATATTGATAAAACTTGATCTTTCTGCTTCATGCCTAGCTAAAGGCATAAAAGAAAGCACTTATTGGGAGGCAACCCAAAATGTTTATACTTTCAGTTTTAGTGATCTTGATGCTTTTTACTACTGTAGAAACATCATTGTATCTTTATTTTCAAGATTTGTGCCAAGTTTTAACCTCTGGCGACATGTGAATTAAAGTTGTGACATGATGTCTAAAAAACAGATTATGTATGTCGCACGAAAGAATTCATGTAAAATCTCCAGGTCATCTTTGTGATCTGAATTTTTTTGACAGTATGCTCTAAACAATTGTGAAGCTTCCACCAGTTCTGAGTTTTTTTATTTGAGTTACAGAAGTTCCCTGAAAAATTAATTACTACCTGTTGTTCTGTTTTTCCCAGATTCTACCCTGTTTTGCGCTTCTTCAGTTTTGCAAATCTTGCACGTGTTTTTCCTTTGAAAAAATCTTTTGGCAATCTTGAAAACAGTAGAAATTGTTGAAAATCTTTGTTTCCAACAAAGGCTAAATGGAATTAATTTATTTAAGGCACTAAACTCTCTAATCAATTTATGATGAGTTTCGTACGAAGAGAGTTTTCAAGTATGCGAAGGGAGATAATGAAACAAGATTCAGGAGTGCCAAGAGCCTAAGCTTGGGCATGCCCCCTAGAAATATTCAACAAGAATCAATCATATAGGCTTGGGGATGCCTTCGTGCATCCCCTTCTTCATCAACAATCATTAGTTCGTCCTTCTCCACACTATATTTTTATCACTTCATGTGTTATCTGCTTTGCTTGTATAGTCTTGCATTTACTTTTAAGTTTTGCTTAGTTTAGTTTTGTTTTGTTTGTTGTTCATAATAAGTTTGACCCTATCATGCCCTGTGTGGGAGAGAAACACGCTCCACGTTTGCCTAGAATGCTCATAGTTTTCACTCCAATCTTCGTTGAGTGTTCGTTCTTATTTCTAGCTTCTATCGTTTAGCTCTTGTTCTTCATGTTTATCTTTAAGAGTTGTGATTTAGGATATTGTTTTTAGTACTCTCTTGAGTTTCATGATTATCTTGAGGGGGGAAACAATTTCATGATTATCTTGTTTAGAGAGTTGGCCTGTTGCACTCAATGTGTGTCTTACTTTGTGTAGGTAATCAAGGTTTCTATGCTAAGTTTAGTAGTAACTTCCAATAATTTTGAGGTATTGTTTTAAGTAATGTTTGGACTTCTGTGTGTCAAGAGCTCAAGCCTATTAGTGATATGTGTCGTATTTTGGTTCAACGTGCTTATTTTTTAAAACTACAAAAATTAGTTGAGAACTCTAGCTACTAAGTAGATCACTAACCTCTGGAGGGGTTGTAATATATAGAGTACCCTCACATTATCATGGGCCGAGGATGCGCAAGGATAACCAAGCCCCCAAACACTCCTCTTAGGGTGCTTGTTTCTTTGAGAATCTCCTGACTAGATAGAGAGTTACCGATAATAAGTGGATGAGTTCCTTTGACTAATGTGAGTATTCAATTATTGGCACTTCCACCAGCCATATTTTGCTAGCCTCTTCGGTACCGTGCATTGCCCTTCCTCACATTGAGAGTATGTGCGAACTTCGCGGTGCATCCAAATCCTTGGCATGATAAGCTATGTCATCATAAGCCTCATTATATCTTCCTCAAAACAGCCACCATACCTACATATCAAGGCAATTCCATAGCCTTTCCGAGATACATTGCCATGCAACATCCATCTTCTGATGACTTGATCTTTCATTTTCATACATGCTTTTGCTTGATCGTAAAGCCGCATGCTAGTTGGGCTTTCCCTTATAATTGCTACATGAAGCACTTATATCATTGCACATCCTGCTACACTGGTAGAGGCATACATTTTCATACATCATGATATATTTTCAATTTTTATTTATGTTGAGTACCTTGTAAAAGTTTGTTGATATTCATCATCCTTGTAATATATAGAGTGTTTCCCTTAAGTGAGGAAAAGATCCCAAAGAGGACACAAATAAAAGATCCCAAAAGAGGACACATGAAAATATCCGAAAGAGGACAAATGAGAGATAAATAGAAAGAGAAAAGACCACAACAAATATAAAAAGAGAAAGGAAAAAAGAAATAAAAAGAGAGAAGGGGCAACACTACTATTCCTTTTCAAAGATCCTCACTTGTGTTTCAAAGTAGCACTCGTACTTCATAGAGAGTCTTCATATGATTCATGCATAACTATGTGGGGACCTTTACACTATATAACTTGGATTGTATATTCCAATGATGAGCCTCCTCAAAAGAGCTCCAGGTTTTCGTGAGCAAGCGATTTGGATGCACCCCCACTAGTTCCATTGGAGACGTTTCATATACTCATAGCCCATTGTGCATCCATTGCATGGCAATCCCTACTCCTCACACCATATCTACCACTAGGCCTACCCTAGCTTAAGGTTGTCCTCATTGATGTGAGACTTTCATACTTTTTTGACTTCCTTCCCCATAATTTATTCTCTTCGCCATCCTAAGTGCCAACTAATCTTGCTCGCGCTCATTCATTGCATGAGTGCTCGAAATCGAAAGGGAGAGGATCGAATTGACTTGTACCTAGCCGACGGTCTGGGGACGCGTCATAATAAGATTCCAAAGGATACCAAGTGTGAATGTTAGTAGATTGAGTTCTCAACAACTATTCAGTATTTTTATGCTCTAAACCCATCTCCCACTTTCTGCACGGGAACACGATTGGAGACATTCGAGTTACGGACAGCGAGAGCGTCTTGCACCTTTATGTTGTTACTTTACTAGTTTCAATACTAGATATAGACTCTTGCTTGTTATTATCTTGACTTGAATTGCATCTCTTGCTTGCTGTACTTTAACTTCTAAATATTTGTTGGTAGCATGTCACCACAAAAATTATCTTGGTTGTCATTTACCTACTCGAGGACGAGCAGGAATTAAGCTTGGTGATGTTGATACGTCCCAAACGTATCTATAATTTTTTTTCTTGCTCCATTCTTCCTTTGGTGATATTGCTATATGTTTTGATGCACTTTCATATCATTTACAATATATTTTGGACTAACCTACTAATTCAGTGCCCAGTGCCAGTTTCTGTCTGTTTGGTCCGTGTATTGCAGAAAAAAGGTGAAAAATAAAAGTGCTCGGAAAAATACAGAAAATATCCTCAATAGAAGACTCCAGAAGCGTGAAGGGGGGCCCGAGGGGGCACCCCCTGGCCAGACGCCTCCCTGGTGCGGCCAATGGGTGGCCGCCTGGTCCAAGGGGCCACCCCTGAGGCTTCCCTTTGGCCTATATTTACCTCTCGCTCCGAAAACCCTCAGAGAGCCCCCATCACACGATTTCATCTACTGTTTCACCGCCGCAGCGATTCCGATCTCGGGATCGCCGAAAGAACCTATCCTGGCATGTTGTCGGAGAAAGGATTGGCCTCTGGAGGCTTCTCCATCGTCATGATCGCCTCCGTGATGCACCGTGAGTAGTCCCCCTAGGACCATGGGTCCATGATCAATATCTAGATGATGTATTCTCTCCAGTCTTGTAATTTAATGTTTAACCCTTGTGAGCTGTCTATCATGATCAAGGAACCTATGTAAAATTTCCTGCTTTGTTATGTTGTGCTTGCTGGGATCCGACGGATTATGAGATTATGTTCAGTTTGTGTTGAGTAATATATTTGGTTTACATTTATATTTTTGTCTTGAGTATTCTTGCATGTTCTCCATTGCATTTCTTTTTTGGGACAACTAGTAGATTGTAACTCCAAGAGGGAGCGTTATGCTTGATTGTGGGTTCATGCCCCCCTGATGTCTAGCTTGAGTGAAAAAAACATGAGACTAGCGGATGTGTTGTTTCCACCAGGGGTAAAACAGTGGTGCTTGTGACTGCGCGTTGCAAGGATTACTTACATTACACATAGAGTGTTAATGAAGTTGTCCGTTGCTTTGAGCATACAATTTGGTTGGGGTTCGCAACTTAATACCAGCGAGATGTTCTGGATAGATATCTCAAGGTGGATGATTAGTGAGTAGATGATGATGAATAAACGGTCTACTTGTCTTGGTGTAATACCCATACGATTGAGCCTCTTTACTTTCCAGCATCATAATTAGCATTGTGGTGCATTTATAATTTTTTCAATTGCCTAGCTGTAATTTGTTCACCCACCATAGTTGTTTACCGTCTTTTGGGAGAGGTACATCACTACTGAAAGTCATGGCACTCCGGTCCATATTTCCATCATAGTTTACACAACTTTTACTTTACTATTTTATTTCCTTTCATCCGCACAACTACTATTTCCCCTTTGTGTTTAAACCTTTGTAAACAGCAAGGCTGGAGAGATTGAAAACCTCTCTGTACTCGTTGGGAGCAAAGTTATTTATGTCTTGTGTGTCGCTCCAGGTTAAGCGAGTAATATCTCAAATGGCGCGTTGCTCGTTTCATGGCCTTCTTGTTGAGCTAGGAATCCTCCTGGTTCGATAAACCTTATAGTCCTCGTGTAAGGTAAATTTGCCACTTCTACATCATAACCTTCCACTTGGGGTAACCAAAGCGGAGGTGTTATCTACACCCATGACCCATCACATCCATATAGCCCAACATCCAGTAATAAACATTTCCATGAAAATCTTGCACTGTGATCTATTTTGGGCTTCACTAATCATATTGTATATGCTATCATTTGTGTCCCACTCCATGTCCATGCTCCACCGAAATCCTTGACTAAACGAGCATCCAAAAAATAGATGCAATATGTCTTCATGACTCCCATCCTCACATAAAGAGCATGTATAACTGTCAAGTATATATGATTTTCTGTTAAGGAGATCATATGTATTCAATCTATCATTTAATAATAACCAGTAGAAAAATTTTAGTTTGGGTTGACAGCATGATTTCCATATTCATTTGATAGGAGGGAGA
Organism: Bromus sterilis; assembly: GCA_950022295.1. Classification (NCBI taxonomy): domain Eukaryota; kingdom Viridiplantae; phylum Streptophyta; class Magnoliopsida; order Poales; family Poaceae; genus Bromus; species Bromus sterilis. The sequence continues at coordinate 286,043,530 of OX465596.1, forward strand.
GTGAATTGTTGCCTAATGAGAATGGTGTACACCTTGTTAGTGCTGAATTTGCTGCCACTATCTCTGAGAGACCATATATCATTACTCTCATTGTCTATAATATTGTCTAGGCTCTCGTGAAGCTATCCATTTGTTGATGAGAAATTTTAGATAATGGTAGGTGAAAAAGATCAACCAGATCCTCATGTTCTCTGATCTATTCCATAGAGATGATGCCATTAATAGAAAATGAATGAAGTTCAGGATATTTATGCTCCTTACACTCTTTATTCCAAAAATACTTCCAAACCAGAGTGGTATCTCCTTTATGAACATTTATTTCTGTTATACTCCTATACATGTCAATGTGGCTGAGACAATCTTTCCACCAGAATGATCCCGTGTTTCTGCTGATATGAGATATCTCATGATTTTTATAGTGAGCCTTCCAGATAAGTTTGACCCATGGTATATCCTCTTTATTATATAACTTGTGGGGGTGTTTCGTCAGGAGAGCATAATTCTGGGTTTTAAGATTGAGAATACCAAGCCCACCAGCCTCCTTTAGTTTACAAACCATTTTCCAATTAGCAAGACAATTTCCCTTTTTATTAATGTCGTTCCCATGCCATAGAAAGGTTCTATTGGCTTTATTTACATGCTCGAGAATAGTATAATTGATCTTGAAAGTGCACATAGTGAAAATAGGCATGGAATTGGTCACTGAGTTTACATATGTTAGTCTACCCGTGTAATTCAAAAAAATTGCCTCACCAGACAATATTTTATAAATCTTGGCAATAACAAGCATTATCTCCTGAACAGATGGTTTTGTAGTGCCAAGAGGGAGTCCCAAATAATAAAGGGTAGGATTTCAACTTTAAATCCAAATTGATCGGCAAATTGGTGGCTAGATCATGATCAATATTAATCGGAACCAGAGATGATTTTCTATAATTTATGAATAACCCAGTAGAATTCCTAAAAGCCTCTAACAGAGTATTTAGATGCAATATTTGATCACTATCAGCAGGCATGATCATGAGTGTATCATCAGCATATTGGAAAATGGGATATAATTGACCATAATCATCATCAACAGGAAGGGATAGCTCATCATTTTGCCAGGCATGATTAATAATGGATTGAAGCAGCTCCGTAGTAAGAACATACAAAAGTGGAGGTGGAGGATCCCCTTGTATAACTCCTCTCTTGCATTTAATGGTTTTCGCAACATCACCATTGAGTAAGATAGATGTTGATGCAAATTTTACTATTCTAGCAACCCAGTTTATCCTTCTGGGTCCAAAGCCTTTTGTGCGCAACATAGCAAGTATAGCACCGTCTTCCACCTTGTCAAATGCCTTTTCAAAATCTAGCTTAAGAATAATAATGGGCCTTTTGGATTTATGGCATAAGTGTAAATATCCAAAACAACGTTGAATATTTTCCCTTTGATAAATCCATATTGATTCTGGTGCAATATATCAATGATCACTTTCTGCATTCTGTTTGCCATAAGTTTGGTAAAATATTTCAAGGAATACTGACAAGATAAATGGGTCTGTAATCATTCATAATCTCAGGACTCTGTTTCTTAGGAATAAGGGCGATGTAGGCAGTGTTGATATTATGTATTTTAGAACTCCCTTCAAAAAAAGTCCCATATCATAGTGTATATATCATGTTTAATAATATTCCAAAATATCTTAAGGAATTTTTCATTAAAACCATCAGGCCTAAGTGCCCTGTCCATTGGACTTTTTTAATGACAACATCAATTTCATCAGTGGTAAATGGTTCATCAAGATGTATGAGATTGAATAATTTCCTCCAGATTAATTTCCATAATAGGGTCAATAGAAGTCCCAAGCCTCTCTTTATAAGAATTTCATATAATGGCATCTTTCTGATCATGAGAGAATCTTATCCCCATTATTGTTGCAGATGCGGGTAATGAAGTTTTCCTGTATGATATAGTAGCCATAGCATGGAAGAAGCTTGAATCCTCATCACCATGAAGAATATTTCCCCTTTTATATCTACTCTTATAGTAATACTTTTAGCCTCCAATAATTTCATAGTATGTTCCTTTAGAATCCTTCTAAAATTCGTTTCCATGATACATAAAGGCCTCTATTCTTCAATACCATCAATAAGTGTCAATACATAATTGCAATATTCAATGGTGGATTTAAGTTTGGAAATTCTTGCTCCATTTTTGAGTCCTCGTTTGACACATTTGAATCTGGCACATATATCTTTTGCAGAGTATCCACTGTCTTCAATAGAATTCCAACATGTTTAAACAGTCTCATAAAATCTCTCAAATTTAACCCAATAGTCCTCAAAACAAAATATATCAGCCTTAGGTATATCACTGCCAATTTGAATGTGAATTGGGATATGATCAGAACTGACCCAAGTCGTAGGGGCATTGGTGTTTGGGAAATCAATGCTCCATTGTGCAGATGTAAAAACCAGTCCAGTTTTTCAAGTAGAGGATCATCTTGCATATTACTCCATGTATAGCACATATTTTGTAATGGAATTTCCTCCAGGTTCAGTTGTTGAATAACATTATTGAACAACATCATATTATTTACGTCACCACCATCACGATTTCTGTCTTGAGGGCTTATAATGAGATTAAAATCCTTCAACATAATCCAATATACCATATCATTGAAATCATTGTTGTTAAGCCATTGAAAAAAATCAAATCTATCAGCATTATGACCTGGTCCATATATATTGGTAATTTGCAAATTGTTCCCAGATAAATTGCAATGGAGTTCAGTAGTAATTTGAAATCTATCCTGACTAGTACCATGACCAGTGAATTTATTTACAGTCCAAGTAGTAATAATAGCCCCGGAATTTCCAATAGATGGCACATAAACGAATTGATTAAATCTCTTAGGAAAAAATCTGATATATGCATGATCAAAAAATATCTTTTTGTTTCTTGTAAGCAAATAATTTCACAACAAATTTCCTCAACCCTGTCTCTGATATCGTCCCATCTCTCTTGTGAGTTTAGGCCTCTCACATTCTAGATAAGAATGTTCCATTTTCTATTCATGATAAACACATTGGGATGTCGTAGTATATATGTATGTGACATATTCACACACCTTGTAATATGTCATGGAGTAGATGGGAATTGCAACATAACAATTAACTTCAACAGAAAAGAGATGATATAATTTTCAGAGCACATCATACCATACATGGCAACCCAGATATATTTGTACCACATAGTAAAAAGGTAATACAGATGATCCATCATAAGTACCATTAACAGTACCAAATAGTTCACATAAACACACCAAGCATGATAATCATAACATAGGATATATGAAATCCTAGATATGATATAAGAGTACATGCCACTATTAGAAAGCTGAATAAAAAATCCCTTGTCCTATAACAGGGTTGCAGCCCATGGTGCTCATAATTAGGCTTCTTCATTGACAGAGGATGAGCAAAGAGCATCTTCAGCCACCTCACTAGCAGGGACCCTGCATTGCGTAGTGGCAATAGCTTGGATAGTCTTCAGTTTAAGCTCAAGTGGAGGAGGGGCATTCTTGTCCATAACCTCAAATTCAAATTCAGGCACAAAATCCTTAGGTGAGATCTGATTTTTGATCTTAGTTGCCCTGATATCAGCCTCTTGATCTTTGAAACCAACAGACAATCCAGCAATTCTTCTGCTCCTTCTGACTTCAGCCATAGTGATTGGATATTTTTTTCTTTTTGTTTTCCTCTAGATATTCAGTTGTGCAGTCATATGAGTTTCAGGAGCATCATGATTTGCAAGGTTAAAAGTGTTGTGCACATCTTCAGTAGAAACAGGGTTTTGCTGGATGCACTTATCTAGAATTTCAGTAATGACACACTGATTGGGGGACATCTTAGTCTGCTCAGTAGTAGTAACAGTCATAACTCCCTTCCCGATAACACCCAATGCATCATCAACATCAAGGATCCGGCATCTGATACTAGAAACAGTCTGGCCATTGAGGTTGTCAAGGATATCACGGGCTAAAGATATAGCATTCTTGATCATGTCATGTAAAGCAATCAGTAGCTTCTACCGCGGCTCTCATACTAGCAACAGGTGCACCATGTGGATTTTCAGGGCTCTGTGGTGGAGTAGTTATATGTGGCATGTCCATATCTCTTCATTATTAGGTTGCTGCAGGTGATCATTGTCATCATGCCCATGGAAATAAACATCATGCCAAACACCTCCAAATGGGGCATGTGGCAATGGGTGAACATTACCATCAGGAGGAATTGGGTCCTCATCACCACCCATAATCACAGATTATCACAGATCACATGGCTAACAGGAATACCCAAAAGCTCAGGTACTCTAATCTTAACTAATATTCTAGCTCTGTTTGAAGTCTCCATGTTCCATGCAAGGAATTTACCAAAACCACTAGCAGATTCTCTCACTTTTTCCACTCTCCATCCCTCAAGAGGGTAATTTACCATCATAGTCCTAGCATCATGAGATAAAGTACAATCACAAAAAATAATCCCATGATCCTTCCTAGTAACACTGAGTGTGGAATCGCCAACAAAGAAGGACATTGATTGATAGCAGTGTCAATGTCAACCGCAGAAGCAAACCTGGCCAGAGCAGCCCCCATGCCGCTTCGAGCGACTTCAACAATGCGCCATCCACGCGTCTCTTCAAGGAAGTGGCGGATCAGAAGAATGTCTTGATCATCATGAGCAGGGTCCAGGGGAGGGCCAGTGTAAGACCCGATATGCGGTACTATTTCAGATTTGGACATTTCCTTCCAAACCCGAGGACGAAGCACATACCAGACCCACCGCGACATATGAAGAAGCCATATGTCTCGGATTTCAACATGATATCACAACATTACAGCTTCAAGGATACATCTCATACAATCGGCATGCAACTTCCTTAATACAATCCATCAAAGGAAGATATATGTCTGAGTACAGACTACAATCAAATGCCTAATGGCAAAGGTAAAAAAAAATCATTCCCGTAACCACAGGGGTCCAGGCTCTCCGCCGGGGTCCGCCTAACTAGTCGTCGTCGAGTCTCCACGAGGCGTCCAGAAGAAGAGTCGTCGAGATCCTTTGTAGTCCAAGATCGTTTGCATCACGTGCGTAAAAGAAAGAAGAAATGGGTGAGCTATATCAACAAGTCTTGTAACTAACTTCTCACGGTAAGATGGGGGTAGTGGTTGAGGTTGCAGCCACACTAGCATTATATAAGTGGCTAACATTCTATTTAGAGTGAGATAAGAAGCCAAGCATTCGATGGGGAATCGCCTCCAACAAGTCTTGCTATCAGCTACTTACGCAAACATAACACCTATCCTACCCTTGTCCTCCCCTTCGCATCCCGACGAAGAAGAAGCAGTCAAGGCACACACACGTCGATCAAGTTATTAAGATTATCTCAGTTGTTGTTGTCTATGAACAAGGAGTAGGTCTCAAGTCGCCCATAACCGTGGACACGGCTTCTCGAAAAGATTTAACCCTACAGGGGTGTACCAACTGCCCATTATAGGCGTCGCATGTACGTCCGATTTCCGCTTGGCTATGTGAACGCCTGAAACTCTGGAACGTCAGAGTCCCTCTAACTAACAACACACAATTCCGGGTGGCCCCCGGTGAGTCGACATCCAACTCAAAAGCCGGTCGCGCTCTCGAGTCGGTCTCTACCGTCTATCGCAGGTTTGGGTTGCCGGTAAATTCTCACATGAGATCGGGTCCTCAGCCGGGCAGGTTGAACCAACAGGGAAACCATGTCTCCACTGGTCGGGTATGTTTCAAAGAAAGTCTGCTAGGAGCGACCAGACAGACATATGCATGGTTTGCAAATGGTAAATCAGCTTGGGCCACCTCTAGAACTGTTTGAAGCTAGGTAGGTAAGACAAGGGGACCCCATAGAATCCCACACACTATTAGGCACGCTCGTCAAGAGACACAATACCCGAAATTCGGATCCTAGGTGACCCGAATGGAACAAAGCACCAAGGCGGGATAGCTTGACCTTACATCCTTCGTCGAATATAGTCAACATTATAATAATCATATCATCCACAACAATGTAATAATGTGATAGCCCAATCCAAGGAGTAACAGGGAACAGTTATAGCATCCTAAGCATGCATACTAAGCAGTGGTTAATCAAGCAAGGTACATGGCCAAACAATGGTTTGCTAGCATGTGGAGGACATGGCTGTTTGGGTTTATTTGAGAGGCATAAATATGAGGAGGTAGGATCAAGCAATAGTTCTATCCTATATTTAGGCACAAGTGAGCTGAAAGTTATAAGCATGATATATGCTCCCCCTTACCTGATGAGAAGATGATTCCGAAGGTGTAGTCGATCGCAAGCTCGCATCGTCTCCGAGAGTAACCGCGGGAGCACACAAGAAGTAAACACTGGAAACGAAATCAACGAACATGCATCTATTACTAAGAAGCAATCACAAGCAAGCAACAACAAGAAGGAATCACGAGTCAATGCACTTCGATATCGCATCTATCGTCGAGAGGGGTTACTAACATGTTAAGTGGAGTATTCGTCACACACGACGATACCGCACATTTATCACAGGTTCAAGTTGCTTAGCTACACAACATGAGAAAAGGTTGTTAATATGGCATCTCACACAAGCATGGCATATCACACGATCATGGAAAGATGTGAATCATAAAGTAAACTATCAATGCTAGTCAATTTAAGTGAGGTAAAATCCTAAACATGGCATAACACTAAGTAGCCCACGACAATTTAAGAATTTGGTACAGTTCTTCCCTAAACCATATTTTAGGTTAGTTAAAAACAGAAAACAATAGAATAAACACAAAGTACATGAAATTCTATTCAAGTTACATATAAAGAACACCCCAAACGGAGTTACGGTTAAAAAGATACAAGCAACGCAAGTTATGGGCACAATCTGCCAACATCAGGTAAAGCAATATCAAACAAGCTCCAAAATGAGCATGAAATACATCTACAGCAAGCCTACATGATTCTCATGAGTTCATACATTGCACTTGTGCTCAAAAGAATCATGGATAAACATGTAGCAAGGATGCAAGAGAGCTAATCCAGTTTACAGACTTAGTGCAAAACAGGGGTCATGGCAAACTGTTATAAACATGCTCTATAAACAGAAGCAAAAGAGATAGAAAATCTATAGCAACATGACCATGGAATGTATCTACATGGAGTATACATGATGCTAAACACTTCATACATGGCACTTGTGGTCAAAAGACCCATGGATCAATATGTAATGAGCATGCAAGATAGCTAAACCAGATTACAGACTTAGTAGATTTTCCAAGTAGGTGACAGCAAACAGCAAGTAGCCACTTTGGGAGATCAAGAACAATATGAACAGAAAAGATATTAAGGCATATCAATACATGGCATGAAAGTATACATGACAAGGAGCAATTAGTTACATGGGAGCTAAAGCATATGAAGCATGGATCAGTAAGTATAAGGCAGTCAAGTAGGCAACTTTATACAAATTGCAGCACAAATTATCAGGTACACCACTTTGGAGCAAGATATGAAATAGCTGCATCAGGTCAACATGGAAAAAGAGTGCATATAATTTAAGTACACATGATGCTTAACAACTACAAGCAAGAATCACTAGCATAGGCATCACGGGTGCGATGCAAACATCAACCAAACTTTGCTAAAAATAGCAGTGAACAACAGTAACATTCTGGAGCACACTTCAACATAGATTTGCAGCACTCAAATGACCTCAAATGCATTAACTCACTAAAGAAAAACTGTAGAGCACATCACAAGCAACAAATTTTATTTTAGGGGCAACGCCATACGGGCTCCGGATCTTACACAATCTTCATCGCAAGTCAGCGTAAAAATACAACAGCTCAGGGACTTAGCAAAAGATAGATGAAGGAAAAAAAGAAAAATAAAAAGTCCTCACCCTAGTGGGCTCGGCCCAACGAGAGGAGGCTCCGCAGAATAGCGCGTCACCGCCTAGAACGAGGGGGCGTTGCGGGCCGTGCTGCGGGCGCAGGTGGTCCACGTGGGCACGTCGGCCCACATGCAGGGGCCAACGGGTCGGGCGGCCGGTCATGGCTGTGCCGGCCATGGGCGGCGAGGGGAGGGCGGCGAGGAGGCGGTGCGAGGATGATGTACGCGGGCGCTGAGGTGGCCATGGCGCTGGATCCGGCCGGATCCAGGCCCGGCGAGGCCAGCGACGACGGCGAGGGGCTCCAGGGGCGGTGGTCTCGAGCTCGGGTCAGTCGGCTGTTGCGGCCATGGCGCGGCAATGCGGCGATCCTTCGGGGGAGGAAAGAGGGAGGACAGGGTGACAGGAGGGAGGAGGGATTGGAAGAGGCACGCGGCGCGGATGTTGTCATGGGAAAGTCACGGCAGATGTCCGAAGAGTCGAACTTAACATGGGAACTTTGCTGCGAGGTGGATATGAGGAGAGAGTCGACATGGACAAGAGACTCGGCGATTTAACCAGGTTTCAGCCCCTCTTTATCTTAAGGTAAAAGTCTACTCCTTCTTCTTATTATTATGGGTTCTGACTCTCCAATTAGAAGAGTCGATGGATCGATTACAAGTGAGCCGGATCAAAACCTTAGTTCTCGAGGAGATCTAGGTTACGCCGAAAGTGTCTAGTCCTATCTTGGATTGAGATTGTTCTGACTCTGGATCCCATGGACCTCGACTTATAAAGGTGCCGGGTCCCGGGGTTCCGCGAGTCCGACTCCGACACGAAGTGGAGTCCTATTCTACTTTACAAATATACTACGTGCTATACAAGGTAAGTCGATTTCCTTCTATGGCTTTGATCTTCATGCTTGGCGCAACCGGCTCGTGGCCGGGTCTTCTTTTGTGGGCCTTCCTTAGCAGAGTCGGCCCATGGATCCTAATGTCGGGTCATGGGTTTGGTCCATCCCCCCGACATTAGCGCCCAAGATTGATATGATGCCTTAGTCTTCACAACAATCATCTTTATTCTTTCTGCCTTTATAGGGCCGACTCTTCCTGGCTGAACCGACTCATGCCTCTAGAGGGCTGATGCTGACTCCATTTCGTTGCTCAACAATGGATCTGACTCCTTCAGCGTTTTTTTTGAACTTCCAAATAGTTTTATCCCGATTCTGGCGGCGCAATTAATGCCCATTAGATTTGTTTTCCAAAATCAAGGGATTTCCTGCCGTTAGCAATCATCATGCGACGCCTCGGGTTTCGGCTGAGGTTCCTTATAAATAGGCCTCCCATACCCATCTATTCACTTTAACCTATCTGCATCTCCTCTTCATCTTCTTCCTCTCATGTAGTTCGACGTGGCTCTCATCCTCATCACTGCTTCGAGCTCTTTCTCTCTTAGTTATTGCGAGAAACGTACTGGGGCCGTGCCACTCCCGTACGTTGTTCAAGTAAGTTCTCCTCTTCTACCCCACGCTACGGTTTTTTGTTCATCACCATTGCCGCAGAGCTTCAAGCTTTACCGTTTGGTAGATTTGAGGTAGTTTAACATAAGATTCCTCCATGCATAGTTTGAAAATAGTTTGGTAGATTTGGTAGATAGGTTGAGATTTCCTATAGACTGCTCCGAGTCTATTGCTTGTTTGAAAATATCCCAGATCCGTAGTTCCCAACTGCGTTGGGTTTTCCGTAAGTTATAGATCCGTTCGTATTTCTTGTCTATTTTCCTGGGCTCGGTAGATCCATCCGTTTCACCATGATTTGTGAAATCTGTTTGTATAGTTGGCGTAGAGTCGGTTTTGGTCCGACTCCACAAAACTTTTAGTTGAGGTCACTCCTTTCCTGTAACAGCACAGATTTGATAAAAATTAAAAAAATTGTTTTCGGTGTGAATTGTTTGATTGTCTGATTTGTTTGCGGTGTTTAAATCCCCGATTTATCGATCGACGATTATTTTTCCCCTCTTATCTCGTACCAGACGGAGACAGACCCCTGCCACCCTGACACTCGACCTTTGAGACACCGGGTTTCACCCGATCACCGTCGCAAAATACGCAAAAGACCAGCCGAAGCCAACGGAACGAAAACCCCGTTTAATAATTAAACGGGTTATTTTTATAGCGCGCCGGAAAGTGTTCTCAGAACGGTTCCAGCGTGAGGTGAACGCCTCCGGATCGACGCTTTGATCGCACAGTTTGAAGTTTTACCCGAATCGGAGGTACTACGGACCCCCGGCGGTCAGAAACGTAAACACCGCGCGCGAGGGAGAAAAACCGGAGATGTTTTTGCAAACTGCCAGCCACCTGGGCTATATAAAGACCACCACTCTCCCACCCCCACATAGGGTTTCCCTAAGCCAAAATAGGCAGCCACCAACCCCCAGATCTGGAATTTTGCTCCAAAATTACCCCATTTTCGCCCAAACCCTAGCCTCTCCTCTGATCTGGACCGTCAGATCTCAGATCTGACGGCTCAGAAGCCGCCACGTGTCCCCCTGGACCTCCCACCTACCTCCAGCCGCTCCGGGCCGAACAGGGAGCCGCCGCGCGCGTCGCCGGGCCGCCGCCGGCAGACCGCAGCAGCCGCGCCGCCTCCTCTCTCACCCCGCGCCCCCTCTCCTTCCTCTCCCTCTTCCCTCTCTCTGACCCCGCCTCCTTCTCTTCCCATTGCAGGCCGCCGCGCCGGATGAAGCTAGCCACCATGGCCATGCCGTGAGGAAGCTTGACGCACCGCCCCAGGGACCTCGACGGGCCGCCCACAATCCCGCCGGTGACCGGATCCAGGCCGGATCCGCCGCGCCTTCCCCATTCTCGGCCGTCCTCGCCCCCTGTCGCTCTCCTCCGGCGAGGAACCGCCACCTCCGGCGACCTCCTGCGTGGGACGCCGTCCCTGCCCCGATCCAGCACACCGGCAGCGCCCGTGGTGGGCCACCGCACGCTCCGCGGCCCAGCGCCTCCTGGCCCCTTGGCCCATCTCGCCCGCGGCTTGGATCTCGCCCAGAGGTGAGTTTCTTCTATGCGTCGCCCAAGCCGTCATGGGCCAGGCCCACGCGGTGAGACTCCATTCCCCCCTTTTTTTTCCTGTTTAAGCCCAGTGGCACAGATTCGGCCCGTTTAGTTTTTTTCTGCTAGGTTTTTTTTATAAATGGCAGATTGTGATTATTTTGGCGATGCTTGTAACTTTTAACCCGTATCTCGGATTGCGAGGATCTTAACATGGAAGTTGCTTAGTTTTTTTTGTAGTTTAATAAAATTTTGCTTGTTGCTATGTTTGACTTTGTTTACATGCTGTTTACCTGCTATTTACAACTGCTTGCCACTGTAAATTGTAACTGCCATAACTTTTTAACCGTTGCTCTGTTTAAAATGTTCTTTATATGTAACTTGATTAGTTTTTCGTGTACTTTGTGTTTATGCTGCTCCAGCTTGCTAATAAAAATAATAAAATATTGTTTAGGGAAAAACAGTACCAAATTCCATTTTTATCGTGGGGTCCGCAATAGTTGCCATGTGTAGGTTTTACCCGTCACTTAAAGTGACTAGATTAGATAGTTTATTTATGCTTCACCTTTTTCTATGCTTGTGTGAAATGCCATTCTTGAGTGATATGCCATGTTAATAACCTTTTGCTCACCTTGTGTGGCTAAACAACTCGAACCATCGTAAAACGTGCGGTATCGTCGTGTGTGACGAGTACTGCACTTAACCTGTTAGTAACCGCTCTCGACGGTAGGTGCGATGTCTCGTGTTGCCTTCTTGTTGATGCTTGCTCGTGTCTGCCTCGTAGTAATAGATGGTTGCTTGTTGATTGCTTTCCAGTGTTTACCGTCTTGTGTGCTTCCGCGGGTACCTTCGGAGACGATGCGAGCTTGCGATCGACTACACCTTCGGAACCCGACTTATGAACAGGCAAGGACTATACATTAATTATGATCCATTCTATTTCAACCAGCGATTTTCATGCTAGTCTAGGTTAGGTTCGATGTTTGATCCTACCACATGTTTACAACCTCTTTCAAACCGATACATCCATGTCCCCTCCCAGCAAACCATGTACTGCTATGTTACTATTGCTCGTTGCTCAGCCCTTGCTTAGTATGCATGCTTAGGATGCTATGATGTTACCCTGTTACTCCTTGGTTTGGGCTATCACATTATTATATTGTTGTTGATGATATGATTATTATAAATGTTGACTATATTCGACGAAGGATGGAAGGTCTAGGCTATCCTGCCTTGACGCTTTGTTCCATTCGAGTCACCTAGGACCCGAGTTCCGGGTATTGGTTTTAAGACTAAGCGTGCCTATCCGCGTGTGGGATTTTATGGGGTCCCCTTTTCTTACCTACCTAGCTTCAAACATTTCTAGAGGTGGCCCAAGCTGGTTTTACCATTTGAAAATCGTGTGTGTGACTGGTGAGCTCCCAGCAGATTTTCAAACAACTCGGGCTAGCGGAGACATGGTTTCTTTGTTGGTCCACACCTGGAAGCTAGGGGGCTGCCCACATCTGTTTGGATAGCTAACCCGACCTCGTCCAGCCGGAAGAGTCTGATCCGATAGCGCGGCCGGCCTTTGGATTGGGTGTCGACTCCCCAGGGGCCACCCGAATTTGTTCGTTGTTAGTTAGAGGGACCTGTCGTTCCGGATCTCTTGGGACTAAATCATAAAATGGTTGCCTGTGATGGGTAGCAACTGAGAGAGATGGGCGTGCGTGCGGAGCCTTGTAATGGGCAGTTGGTACACCCCTGCAGGGTTAAATCTTTTCGAGAAGCCGTGTCCACGGTTATGGACGACTTGAGACCTACTCCTTGTTCATAGACAACAACAATTGAGTTAATCTTGATTATAACCCGATCAACGTGTGTGTGTGCCTTGACTGCTTCTTTTTCGTCGGGATGCGAAGAGGAGGACAAGGATAGGATATGTGTTATGTTTGCGTATTACATCGAAGATCCAGTATTACAATAAAGCATACCTGCATAGCTCAAGGCTAGCTTACAAATAGAATACAACGGAAAAATAATAAAAGCTTCGTGGCGTCCATCAACTCCATTGACACAGTTGAGTATAGACATCGTAACCCTACATCGCATCACTTACTCGTCGTATACAATCCTGCAACACCGAAGGTTACAGCCCGACAACGGGTCAGTACATCTGATTTGTACGGCAAGTCACACGAAAAAGGATATAACAGACCTACATCTACATGCAAGGATAAGTCAAAGGAAGGCTTATGGTTTTATTTTGCAGAAAGCTAATTTTTTCCTCAATCAACCTAAATCAAATTTTAGTTTGTCTTAATACATAAGGTTGAATTGGGCTACACCAATTCCAACCCATACCCTTTATTAAAGTTTCACACTCAAGTTTTATTAAGGTGAATCATCTGTCAATATCCTCTAATAACAGTAATGCCCAAGTTTCTCAAAGTTGTCCATAACCATGGACACGGCTAATCATGACTAGTTTTTAATCTTCAGAGGTTAGTACACTTTCCCCGCTAGACTCAACCCGAAGATTGAGACGAAGTATTTCAGAAGAGGTCACCAACAAACAACGGTAAGCCGATACACCTACCAAAATCTACATCTGCTAGCTTTGCACGGGAGAGGCTTCCTACAACGTACTCGACTAAGCCAGAGCCCATATGGCCAGCGGCTATACATGGAAGCTACTGGTCACCAAGTATGTCCGATCTTTTTGAGCCTAGACGGCGCCCACTTACGTTCAGAGGGTAGATACCATGACATTCTTTATACCACCAAATCAAACCATTCGAGAAGCATTTGGCCCTGGTCCCGCCTTAGATAAGGCACGAGCCCCAGGATGCTCTCCCTGCCCGTCCAGAGGTGAATTCTGTTTAAGGTTACTAGTCAAGTCATTAAATCCTCACATAACTCAATGTATTCTCGAGCCAATCCCCGTCTACAAGCATAGAAATATATAGCAATCACAAACTAAGACGACAAAGAATAAATGATCAGATCATATGGCTATCCTACCAGGTTTGCAGCAATAGTAATATGGTAGCATTCGTACACATGCATAGGGTGATAGTTGCTACATGCATAATGAAAAATATAGGAATGATATGGTCAAAGTATGACTTGCCTTATATATTCGATGAAGTTCTTCGCTCTCACGATACAGATAATTCTACTTGTCACACTCCGAGCAATCTATCGTAAACGAAAGAACTCAAATAAGCAATCATGCCAAAAGAAAGATTCAAAGATAAACAAATCGAACATAAAAAGGTTTAGCAACAAAAACAACTAGGCTCGATACGGTAAAGGTGGCGATGTGCTCGAAGGTGATATGTGGAAAGTAAACTCGAGTGAGTCAACGGATAAAGAATTATCGGTATAAAATATTATGACCAAATACCTTATGAATTCATGGTAAAGATCATGGCAATATGAAAGGTGTGTGAATATAGTCGATATGATGCTACAAGTGATCCAATATGCAAAAACGATCACGTGAAAAGGAATACTACAACACGGGTTATAGTAGGTTGAAGTTTGAATTAAATGTAAATTCAAACGGATAAAAAAGTATTTGAATATGGTGGATAAACGATGTGGACATAAAGTATATGAGATGAGTGATCCTATGCAAAATAATAACTGAATTGGCTCAACGGTCCAAAAGATACGGCCTTCATAAGGGTGAATTCAAATCTGAATAAATTCAAATTCAAATATTTTCAAAAGTTGAGTTGATATGTTTAATGGATAGAGAAGCTCAAAAGATAAACTTAGGCTTTTGAATAACCTAAATCGGACTAATGATTTAAAAGATAAAGCAAAACTAAAATTGAGCAAAAATCTGCTCAAATAAATGTCTTGGACTAGCTGGCTAATGAGGCAATGACATTTGGCATGACATGAATGGCCGATGGCCTATAAACAAACCACTACCACGATGCAAGAAAAAAACATCGAAGAGCTCACTGTACCGTGTACAGGAAAGAGCAGTACACAACTAGAACCTGCTTCAACTTCGGACGTCGATGGCTATTTCTCCGGTAACTATACGGCGAAGAAAAGATGTCTACCGCGTGAGGCTTATGACGGGAAACGCGATGGTACGGGCAGGTGCGAAGGCCGGTCTTCAGTTCGGCCGCGGCAGTTGCGTGAACCCGGTGCTCCCGGTGAACTTCGACGACGTGCAAAGTTGCGAACTAGCCCATGAGACCTTGTCAATCGGATGAGGCTTTGACTGTAGATTCAAGAGGTGTTCATGAAAGCAGAGGAGACGTATCGACAGCGATGCAATGAAGGACGGAAGGCGGCAGCCGTATACTTCTGTGAACAAGATTGTTTTTCTGACGGCTGCATTTTCTTTGGAGGAAAAAGGAAAAAAAAAGAGGTTTGAAGGGCAGCGGTATAGGTTTATAAGGGCCGTAGACAACGCGAATAGTCTGGGATCGATTGGAAACTATCTATCGGAGTTTGTTTAGATTTGGTTCTTTACGTCTTCCTGAAGAACACGTACACGTATAGGCAAGAGATGACAAGTGGAAAATAAATACAAAGGAGTGGGGTGCTCAGTTAGATTTTGGGCCAGCCTGCTCGCAGCCCTGCTACGCGAGCACACGCGCACACGGGCGAGAAAGAGGACATGGGATGCGGCGCGGCCTGTGCTGCAAATTTGTTCTTCTTTCTTATTTTACAGGAAATAAAAACTTTGCTAAGTAAATATAAATCTATTTTTTACGATCACCAAAGCATAAAAACCATTATTAATAATAATATATAGCACATAAAAAATATTACCAACACTAACTAAATTAAATTCAAACAATAATTTTAAAATATTATTTTGGGCTTTATAATTATTACCTAAAATTAATCTAGGGTTATAAATAATTTCCAAAATATTTTTAAAACTCCAAATAAAACCCAAATAGTTATTTAAAACATTTTCCAACTCTTTTAATATGTTGAAGGAGTCATATTACCTTCTCTCTTTTTAATTTGTTGGATTTGTTTTAAATAATAAATTTCAAAACACGAACAATGAATAATAGGGAAAGTCCTTTTATTCCCTCTCATTTTACTATTCAGTTAAACTCCAAAAGTTTTCAATCCCAGTGAAAATCATACATATCAAGCAAAACAATAATCAATATTATAATTTATTTATTTATTAACCTTCCAAAATTTGGAAAATTTTGGGATATTACACCCTGGAACAGTTGAATAAGATGGTGGTAGATGGAATCCTTCCTCCTCAGTCAGAGATAAAGTGGCGGGTTCCCAGATAGGAGACCCGGCCGGAGCCTAAAGAAGGCGAAGTCATCATCTTTGCTGACCATGTGACCCGGGGTTTTCGTCCTCCTCGGTCCAAAATTTTCAGGAGCGTGCTACACTGTTACAAGCTGCACCCTCAGTACTTGAGTGCTAAGTCAGTGCTCAACATATGTCATTTTCATGTGTTCTGCGAAGCTTACTTGCAGATCAAGCCGACTCTAGGTTTGTTTGCCGAATTTTAATGCTGCAACAAGAAAACCGGGTATAGTGGTGGTCCGGCTTTGGAGTGTGGTGGAGTCACCATCCAGAAGCGAGCCAAATCAATATTTCCCGCACCCAAGCTGTCGAGCAAGGTGAAGGATTGGAAAAATCTTACTTCTACTGTACTTTGGACGTTATCAAAGGTGAGCATCCTCTGCCCGGCTTTCGTGAGAGCCGACTGGAGTTTCATGATAGTTTGAACCTCTTTGCCCACGGAGGTTCATGAGAAAAGAAATGAGCCGATTCTTGCTCGGATGAGAGCTTTGCTGGCTCACGGTCTTACTGGCAAAGACTTAACCAAATGTTGGGTGGGTTGGCAGATCCAACCCCTCAACGTAAGGGACCAACTCATGTGTGAATACACTGGGAAAGGTGATTCTATGTGTTTTGCCCAGAATGAGTTTACTCTCAATGAGTTGGTGAGGGCTTGCAAGAAATTTCTTGCCGAACGTATTGATGATCTCAAGAAAGTAGGCCTTGCTCCGTTCTGTAAAGATAATCTGGGTTCACTGGTATGTCTTCGTCACATATTCCCTTAACATTATATATTTTCAAGTGTTTGGATCTTCCGACTTCTTTATTCCCAGGAGGAGGACCCATGGTGGAATGTGGGTCAGGATCTAGTTGGAAATGAGCCTAGTGCTAAGAGCCCGAGTCATACGGTAAGATTCGGTTTGATCTTCCTTTTTGTGATGTACTTTTTTTCTTCTTACCTCTTTTTCTCTTTTGTAGGATGACTCGGATGGTCATGAGGATGAAGACGAGGATGAAGATGAGGAACAAGATAAGGCTCCTCCTATTGAAGCCGGCTCTCAAAAAGAGAGTCAGAATGTGGATCCGCGGGTATATATCTTGCCGACTTTTTTATGATGTTCTTGGCTGGATTTTTGTGTCTTTATGTTGTATTTTTTTCTCATATGCACAAGGTCAAAAGAGGCGTACCCGTAGTACCGACTCGGGGGATCCTCTTATGATTATGCAAAATGAACCTCGGCATGTCCGAGGAAAGACCGCTGGTATCTCGACTCCTTCCTGTAAGTCGGAAGGTTTGGTGGATGAACAGCCGCATGCCGGCAACTCTTCTTCTGAAGGGTCTTCTGTTCAAGCGTCTTTTCCTATTAACCGTGGGTAAGTGCCTTTATTGCGATGCTGACTTGTCTGTATATGTCTGTATTCTGACGAGTCATGTCTTTTCCTTTGAGCAGTGCTCGAATTTACCCCAAGGACTTGGCTGACTCTGAAGTATTGAAAGAGTCGGCGGGTTTATCTGGGAATTTGCCCGAAACTCTAGTTTCTGAGGATTTGAAGAAACCCGGCTTGGATGGATCGAACCCTTCGGATATTTACAAGGATGCTTCTCCTGTTGATGATGCCAAGGAGCCGGAGGCTCAAACTGAAGCGGTTGAAGTTGCTCCAAGCTCTATGTCGACTCCTTCTAGTGATTATTGATGAATATGTGACGATCACTTAGTCTCATCAGGGTGACCCACCTGCTCATACGGTTTTGATGAAGACATTGGATAGTAAGAAGCAGGTGGTGAGTCGACCTTATGAGTCGATATCTGAGAAGACTTCACTTGAAGACTTGTACAAGCGATCGCTGGCTTGCTCTACTGAACAACATAGCATAGTCCTCCAGCTCCGGCAGCGTTATGAGGTATTTTTCTTTATTTCTCATCATACTGTGCTTGTTGTTATGCATCTGTAGCCCCCATAAGTCGGCATGGTTATTTGAAGGCCATGCTGAGTTATGTAGAAAATCAAGTTTATACCTATGATAAGTCGGTATATCACTCTTTTAGTATTCTGAGTTGAAAACTTCTTGAGTTGTAGCCCCCATGAGTCAGTGAGATATGATTGTATCTCGCCGGGTTATTGAATTTTTTGAAGGTGTAGCCCCGAAGTAGCTGGTTAGGCAGTTTGTCTGAGTAGATACTTAGTAAAAATTGTTTTTGCAGGCTCTTGCCTTGGAAGCTGGCAATGATGCTTGTCAGGTAGAAGAAAAATATAGAGCTGAGTTGGCGAAGCGTGAGCTATCCGATAAGGAAGTCATCTGAATCCATGATGAATTGAAGAAAAAGGATGATGAACTGAGTCAGATGAAATCTGACATGGCTGAGGTTGAGAGTGCCTTGTCGAAGCCGTGTGATGATGTGACGGCTCATCGTAATGCGACTGAGAATAAATTGGAGTCGGCTGAGAAAAAGCTGGAAACACTGAAGGGCAACATTAACCAACATGTATCAGCAATTTTTTGTAAGTCGTAAATATCTTTGGTACTCTCTGTTTCCCTGACTTTCATTGTTGTTTGGCTGACTTTGTTATGTTTTCTTTGTCTTTTTTGCAAACAAAGAGCATGATATTTTGAAGGAGTCGCCTGCTATGAAGTTGACCTGTACTTTCACCCTCGTCAAGCAATTGTTTGAGGGTGCATCTAAGGCCATAAGTGCAACCCAACCGAAGCCCCCAAGTATGAAAAGGGTGACTGGCATGATGGGACCACTCTCGGTTGTTTTTGAGTGGGTTAAGCTTGGCAAGCGATCAACTTGATGTATGGGCGTGATGCGAGGCCTGGAGCTCGCCAAAGCTTATCATCCCAGTCTGAAGTTGGAACTTTTAGCTGCCGGCTTCCCAGAATTCAAGGCCGACAATTCCAAATTTACCAAGATTGATCATATCAAGGTTCACAGAGAGACTCGCTCAGCTACCACCAAGATAGCCGATGGGATGGATCTGGCTTATCTGGAAGCCGGATATGATGAATCTAACAAGAGGCGCCAAGTCAACTTGCCTTCTCCGACCGAGTTTTCTCTTCTTCCATACCCAAAGAAAGCCTCAGAGCCGGCAGGTTCTGTTGAGCCGACTTCAGGTGGGGAAGAGGATGAACTGAAGATGGATGACATCTCCGATGTGGACTTGGCCGAAATGTGTAATGCCCTTATGTCATCTGCAGGTGGTGTTGGGTCATCGTCTCAAGGCAAAGCCGGTGATCAAGCGTAGGTTGTATGCGTCCGACTTAAAAAACTTGTGATTCATTTGATGCGGTCGTAGCGCCGCATTTGTAATATTGAGAAACTTGTCCTGTGGTTTGTGACCAGTGTGTTGGTCAAGTACTCTTATGATGTTTCGCCTTGGATTTTCCTTGCGGCTTTTGAATGCCAATATTTTGATGCAAGTCGGCTTTACCTTTGGACGTTGGCCCCTTTGTTTGTCGACTCATAGTAGGTGTTTCTTGGAAGAGCTTGATTTGGCTGAGTCTATGCTTGTTGTTCCCATTTGGCAAGTTTAGTGTTTGAAACGCTTTGAAGAAAGTAGGTTTCTGTACTTAGCTTTCCACGATTACAACCGAGTCATATTCTTTTACGTCGCAAGTAGAAGGAGTCGGCGTGTACGCCATAAACCTTGATAAAGAATTTTTTGAGTTGTGGTTCCCATGAGTCGGTATATGCCTTTGGGCGCCGTGCCGAGTCACATGGGTCTAACTCTCATTTCGTATAAAAATAAAAACGGTTATGCATAATTGGTAATGAAATATGTTATGATTCTTGCATGCAAAAAGGTTAAATTCGAAAGCTCATATAGAAGTCGACTCGTGCCTCATCTTCTCGCGTTGAGAGAGATTATTGGTTCAAGAGTCGGACCTTCTCTGTAAGATGGCACATATGATTTGACGTGTCCGGTTTCTAGGAGAAAACTCGATAGACGTTTTTATTAGCCCCCAGAGTTTAAACCACACCGGGTTCGCGTTTATCGTATGAGCTTGAGTTGTATAGGCCAGACGGGGTGGGTGGCCAATTCATGTATATGTCGGGCTTTTTTTCGGATAAAAGTCGATGGGTGCCATCGAACTCCCCTACTTCCCCTGAATAAGTCATACGCATGTGAAGTTTTACATGCATATGCCGGCTTATCAGATAAGAGTCGATGAATATCATCGAGCTCCCCGATTCTCCTGACTAAGCAATATACATGCTCAGAGCCGGTAGGGGGTTGATCAACCCCCCGGGTCTCTGAGAAAAGATGTAAAATATGCAACGTATGATGCAAGATAAAGATATGGAAAATAATAAAGTAAAGAAGAGTCGATTATGATCGACTTTATGTATATGTGTGGCGAGAGCCGGTGCGACAAAACTCGACTTTAGATGTGGCGAAGGCCTAGTGAGATGAAGATCGACTTTATAGATTATGGCGAAAGCCTAGTGCGATGAAGATCGACTTTATGGATTATGGCGAAAGCCTAGTGCGATGAAAATCGACTTATATATTAGTTATGGCGAAAGCCTAGTGCGATTAAAATCGACTTATATATTAGATATGGCGATAGCCTAGTGCGATGAAAACCGACTTATATATTAGATATGGCGATAGCCTAGTGCGATGAAAATCGACTAATATATTAGATATGGCGATAGCCTAGTGCGATGAAATCGACTTATATATTAGATATGGCGATAGCCTAGTGCGATGAAAATCGACTTATATATTAGATATGGCGATAGCCTAGTGCGGTGAAAATCGACTTATATATATATATAAGCAAGCATGAAGGACCGACTCTTATTGTGGACCGGTCCATGTTCTTGATCTCTTGTAATTGTAGGAGTCGGCTGAGCCGCCGTCGCACTGGTTTGCTTTTTGGATGCTTTCCTCAACTAGGCGTCTATAATATTGTATGAAGTAGCACTGATCCCAAATTTGATTAGCAGGGCGACCAGGTTTAGAGTGCTTTGGGCAAGTTTCTTGCATGACTTTCTCGCAGTCCCGGTACCTTACTTCCTGTTGTGGTGGATGTTCACAGCTTTGGGAATAGTTGCTACTGTGTTTTTGCAGGTTGCGCCTGCGCTTTTTATTGCGTGTCCGACTTTGGCTTGGGATTCCCCCATATCTGGCGTCATTATACTCGGCATAGCTGAAGACAGCATCCACGAGTCCCCTCAGGTCTTCGGCCACATCCTTTATGCGCTTTAGTGCGTTGGTTATAGGTGTAAGCCGGTGGCCTATTGACTCCTGGGGGCTGTTGTGTTGTAATTGCTGTGAGAGCCGGTCTTGAGCTTCTATGAGATTTTGATGCTCCCAAACTATCTCCTTTTGCAGCCTCATGGCTTTTTCCTGGTATTCCTCTAGTTCCTGGTAAGAGTCGGCTCTGTTTCGGCTCTGTCGCTGCCACACGTTGGTGGTTTGTGTGTCCAAGTCGTCTGATGGATTCTGGATGTCATCGGTTTTTTAGTTTTCATAATCCGCGCTCCTATCCTCTCAAGAGTGTCGCCGTCTACGGGTGTCTGTTGTGTAGACGGCTCCTTCCCGAGGGGATTTCAGGAAGGGAGAATCTGGATTGTACTCCTCTGGGTCAGATCAAAGTCCACCTTTTTTAACGGATCGAATCGACCTGGTATCTTCATGCTGATCTTCTTCTTGGTATGAGTCGGCATCAAAGAGATTTTCTGTGTCGCCGTGGGTTGGGATCTCAACGGCGTGTTCCGGCTCTGGGGACCCGCCAATAAATCCTACGAAGGCATGGTGAAGATTGGCGTTTTGTCGGCTCATACCTTGTGAGTTGCTTGTTTGCTGATAGGTGACTCCTGCATTTTTCAGGCCGTAGGCCATGGCAGAATGCCGGCTCGAGGTTTCCATGAAAACTTCAGGGTCCGGGTATGGCTCGGATCTGTCTGTTTGGCCGATGAAGATGTGAATAGACCCGATCGGGATCCGATATCCCGATTCGACAGAATCGGATTTAGGGCCCCAAGTTGAGTCGTCGATGCAAAGCTTTCCACGCCGACTTCTGGTGATCCGTCCAACGACGAATCCCTCCATGCCTTGCAGAGCTCCCTCCAAACTCTCAACGCCTGCATGCGCAGGCCCCACGATGGGCGCCAACTGTCGTGGGAAAGTCACAGCAGATGTCCGAAGAGTCGAACTTAACATGGGACCTTTGCTGCAAGGTGGATACGAGGAGATATTCGACATGGACAAGAGACTCGGCGATTTACCCAGGTTTCAGCCTCTCTTTGTCTCGAGGTAAAAGCCTACTCCTGCTTCTTATTCTTATGGGTTCCGACTCTCCAATTAGAAGAGTCGGTGGATCGATTACAAGTGAGTCGGATTGCAACCTTAGTTCTCGAGGAGATCTAGGTTATGCCGAAAGTGTCTAGTTCTATCTTGGATTGAGATTGTACTGACTATGGATCCCGTGGACCTCGACTTATAAAGGTGTCGGGTCCCGGGGTTCCGCGAGTCGTACTCCGACACGAAGTGGAGTCCTATTCTACTTTAAAAATATAATATGTGCTATACAAGGTAAGTCGAATTCCTTCTACGGCTTCGATCTTCATGCTTGGCGCAACCGGCTCGTGGACGGGTCTTCTTTTGTGGGCCTTCCTTAGAAGAGTCGGCCCATGGATCCTAATGCTGGGTCATGGCCTTGGTCCATCCCCCCGACAGATCTCAAAGGGGTAGCGACGTGCGGCAGCACGGCGTGGCGGCTCGGCTGCCGACGGCGGCCGGATGCGAGGAGGCATCGGGCAGGCGCGTCCAAATGGGCTTCGGCGGGCCCGCGGCGGTGCTCTCCGGCCCGGCGGGGCCAGGATCTGGATGGGACGCCGCCTCCAGTGACGTGGCTCAGATCTGAACCATTGTATCTCAGATATGACGACTCAGATCTGTGGGAGGCTAGGCTTTCGAGGTGGAGGGGAATTTGGGGGAAGATCTGGGTATTTTGGAGGGGAGTGGCTGCAAATATGTGTTAGGGGAAACCCTAAAATGGGTGGGAGAGAGTGTTGGTCTATAAATAGGCTGACTGGTTGGCACATTTACGCAAACGCCCCCGGTTTCTCTCTCTCGCGTCCGGTGATCACGTTTCTGACCGTCAAGAGTCCATACGACCTCCGATCCAGATGAAATCTCAAACCACGCGCTCAGTGCGGCGAACCAATTGCTTATACATCACTTCCATACCATTTCAAGAACATTTTTCAGCTCCCAATAAAATAATATGTTTATTAAATAAACGGAGTTTTCGTTCCGATGGCGATAGCTGGTCTTGTGCCGAAAGTTGCGACGGTGATCGGATGAAACCCGATGTCACAAAAGGTCATGTGCCAGGGTGGAAAGGCTCGGTCATGCATGCTGGTACAAGAAGGAGGGGGGATATATTCACTAATTAATAAATTGGCAAAGCAAATACTACAAACAATTCTAACAATCAACAAAATAAAACAACAAGCAAAAATTATTATTTGGGTGAAAATCTCGGGTTGTTACAGCCAGAGTGATAATCGTCCACTTGTGTGAAGCAACCAAAGGGGGCACCACCAAGGTAGTGATAAGTACGCCTGCTTTGCAGTCCATGAGGCTCGATGATCGCAGGACCCAGAGGGTGGTGAGGGATGGGATCGCAAGGGTAGTTTTCCATAGAGTGTGGTGGCTACGATGATGGGGTTTGTGGTGGAGTTTTCTTGTGGAAACGGGGGAGACGATGAGGGCAAGTGAGCGTGGGGAGGCGTAACAGGCGGACGATTAGAAGTTGATATGACAAGGGCTTTGGCAAGAGGTTGTGATATGATAGCACTGTTAGGTTTACGACGGTAAATGAGATTCCTCCTCGATCTATTCGAACAATCTTTCTTTATATGACCATAGAGATAACAACTAGTGCAACGAATATCGTTGGTGCATGCATAGGCAACGTGGCCAATACCCACGCATCGCGTGCATTCGATGCGTCCCAAACGTATGGATACTTTCTGCTTTCTCCATGCATGTTTTGTGTGATATTGCTATGATCTAGATACACTTTCATACACTCTTGATCATATTTGGACTAACCTATTAACTCATTGCACCCCAGTGCCTGTTTCTGTTTTCTGCTTTTTTTTGTTCCAGGTTTTCCCCACTTTTGAGGTATTGATGTGAGTACTGTTTGAACTTTTGGTCTCAAGAGCTCTAGCCTATTAGTGATAGGTGTCGTATTTTGGGCAATCCGTGTTTATTTTCAAAACCTACAAAAACTAGTTGGGCACTCTAGCTACTAGATGGATCACTAATCTTTGGAGGGATCGTATATTAGAGTACACTCACGTACCATGAGTCGAGGATGCGCAAGGATAACCAAACCCTCATACACTCCTCCTCAGGGTACTTGTCTCTTTGTGAACCTCCTTATTAGATTGAGAGTTACCGATAATAAGTGTATGAGTTCTTCTGACTAATGTAAGTATTGAAAGTTGACACTTCCACCTCCTCATTTTGCTGGACTCTCCCGTGCCTTGCATTGCCTTCTTCTCACTCCGAGAGTTGGCGTCCACCTTCGCCGGTAAATCCAAACCCTTGGCATGATATGCTCTGTCATCATAAACCTTCTTATATCTTTCCTCAAAACAGCCACCATACCTACCTATCAAGGCATTTCCATAGCCTTTCCGAGATATATTGCTATGCAACTTCCACCTCTTCATGACTTGATCTTCATGTCATACATGTTCCTGCTACACTGGCAGCGGCATACATTGCATACATCATAGCTACATCTTCTTTATGATTTGAGTACCTTGTAAAGTGTGAAAGTTCTTCTATACCCTCTTGTAAATTAGATTGTTGCCCTTAACTGAGTAAAAGATCCCAAAGAGGACAAATGAGAGTTAAATAGGAAGAGCCATTGAGGCCACCAAAAAATACAAAAAAATAGAAAAGGGAGAAAAAGAAAAATAAAAAGAGAGAAAGGGGAAATAGTACTATCCTTCTGAAAGATCCACACTAGTACTCCCTCTTATCCTTGTACTCCATAGAGATGATCATTCATGCATATAGCTATGTGGGGACCTTCACACTATAGAGCTTGGCTTGCATATTCCAAGGATGAGCCTCCTCAAAAGAGCTCTAGGTCTTCATGAGCGAGCAAGTTAGATGCACCCCCACTAGTTCCATGGGAGAGATTTTTAGCTCATATCTGCATCCGTTGCATGGCAATCCCTACTCCTCACATCATATCTATCATTTGGCCTTCTCGCCTATGATTGTCCTCATTGATGTGAGCCTTTCTCACTTTTTTTTCTTCCTCCTCCACCATACTTCTCTCTTTGCCATCCTAAGTGTCAACTCTCGTGCTTACGCTCATCCATTGCATGAGTTCTCAAAATATCGAAAAGGAGTGGATCAAATTGTCTTGTACCTGGCTAGTGGTCTGGGGACGAGTCAAGATAAGATTCCGAAGAAGACCAAGTGTAAAACTTTAGTAGATTGAGTTCTCAACAAAAATATTTTTTCTCGTATTCCATATCCCCTTTCTTGCACGCAAACACCATTTGGAGACATTCGAGTCACGGACAGCGAGAGCTCTTGCACCTAATGTTCTGTTGTTACTTCTTTCAATGCTAATATAGACTCTTGCATGTTACGACTTGAATTGAATCACATACCTTGATTGCTTTACTTTTCAAAGTTCTTATATGGTTGCTAGCATGTCACCAAAGAAATTATGCTTATTATCATTTACCTACTCCAGGACGAGCAGGAATTAAGCTTGGGGATGTTGATACGTCCCAAACGTAATGACAATTTATGCTTGCTCCATGCATGTTTTGTGTGATATTGCTATGATCTAGATACACTTTCATACACTTTTGATCATATTTGGACTAACCTA
Organism: Bromus sterilis; assembly: GCA_950022295.1. Taxonomy (NCBI): domain Eukaryota; kingdom Viridiplantae; phylum Streptophyta; class Magnoliopsida; order Poales; family Poaceae; genus Bromus; species Bromus sterilis. The sequence continues at coordinate 286,069,679 of OX465596.1, forward strand.
TTAACTCAGTGCACCCCAGTGCTAGTTTCTGTTTTCTTCTTTTTTTTGTTCCAGGTTTCCCCCATATTAAAAGTGCTCCAAAAATTCGGGAAAAATTGGATAAAAAATCAGCGCATCTCGCAGTCCCGGTACCTTACTTCCTGTTGTGGTGGATGTTCACAGCTTTGGGAATAGTTGCTACTATGTTTTTGCAGGTGGCGCCTGCGCTTTTTATTGCGTGTCCGGCTTTGGCTTGGAATTCCCCCATATCTGGCTTCATTATACTCGGCATAGCTGACGACAGCATCCACGAGTCCCCTCAGGTATTCGGCCACATACTTTATCCGCTTTAGTGCGTTGGTTATAGGTGTAAGCCGGTGGCCTATTGACTCCTGGGGGGCTGTTGTGTTGTAATTGCTGTGAGAGCCGGTCTTGAGCTTCTACGAGATTTTTATGCTCCCAAACTATCTCATTTTGCAGCCTCATGGCTTTTTCCTGGTATTCCTCTAGTTCCTGGTAAGAGTCGGCTCTGTTTCGGCTCTGTCGCTGCCACACGTTGGTGGTTCGTGTGTCTAAGTCGTCTGATGGATTCTGATTGTCATCGGTGTTTTAGTGTTCATAATCCGCGCTCCTATCCTCTCAAGAGTGTTGCCGTCTACGGGTGTCTTTTGTGTAGACGGCTCCTTCCCGAGGGGATTTCAGGAAGGGAGAATCTGGATTGTACTCCTCTGGGTCAGATCCAAGTCCACCATTTTTAACGGATCGAATCGACCTGGTATCTTCATGTTGATCTTCTTCTTGGTATGAGTCGACATCAAAGAGATTTTCTGTGTCGCCGTGGGTTGGGATCTCAACGGCGTGTTCCGGCTCTGGGGACCCTCCAATAAATCCTACGAAGGCATGGTGAAGATTGGCGTTTGGCCGGATCATACCTTGTGAGTTGCTTGTTTGCTGATAGGTGACTCCTGCGTTTTCAAGCCGTAGGCCATGGCGGAATGCCGGCTCGAGGTTTCCATGAAAAATTCAGGGTCCGGTTATGGATCGGATCTGTCCGTTTGGCCGATGAAGATGTGAATAGACCCGATCGGGATCCGATATCCTGATTCGACAGAATCGGCTTTAGGGCCCCAAGTTGAGTCGTCGATGCAAAGCTTTCCACGCTGACTTCTGGTGATCCGTCCAACGACGAATCCCTCCATGCCTTGCAGAGCTACCTCCAAAATCTAAATGCCTGCATGCGCAGGCCCCACGATGGGCGCCAACTATCGTGGGAAAGTCACAGCAGATGTCCGAAGAGTCGAACTTAACATGGGACCTTTGCTGCAAGGTGGATACGAGGAGATATTCGTAATGGACAAGAGACTCGGAGATTTACCCAGGTTTCAGCCTCTCTTTGTCTTGAGGTAAAAGCCTACTCCTGCTTCTTATTATTATGGGTTCCGACTCTCCAATTAGAAGAGTCGGTGGATCGATTACAAGTGATTCGGATTGCAACCTTAGTTCTCGAGGAGATCTAGGTTATGCTGAAAGTGTCTAGTCCTATCTTGGATTGAGATTGTACTGACTATGAATCCCGTGGACCTCGACTTATAAAGGTGTCGGGTCCCGGGGTTCCGCGAGTCGTACTCCGACACGAAGTGGAGTCCTATTCTACTTTAAAAATATACTATGTGCTATTCAAGGTAAGTCGAATTTCTTCTACGGCTTCGATCTTCATGCTTAGCGCAACCGGCTCGTGGCCGGGTCTTCTTTTGTGGGCCTTCCTTAGAAGAGTCGGCCCATGGATCCTAATGTCGGGTCATGGGCTTGGTCCATCCCCCCGACAGATCTCACCGGGGCAGCGAGGTGCGGCAGCGCGGCGTGGCGGCTCGACTGCCGGCGGCGGCCGGAGCGAGGAGGCGACGGGCGGCGCGTCCAAATGGGATTCGGCGGGCCCGCGGCGGCACTCTCCGGCCCGGTGGGGCCAGGATCTGGATGGGAGGCCGCCTACGGTGACGTGGCTCAGATCAGAGCCATTGTATCTCAGATCTGACGACTCAGATCTGTGGGAGGCTAGGGTTTCGAGGTGGAGGGGAATTTGGGGGCAGATTTGGGTATTTTGGAGGGGAGTGGCTGCAAATATGTGTTAGGGGAAACCCTAAAAGGGGTCGGAGAGAGTGGTGGTCTATAAATAGTCTGACCGGTTGGCACATTTACGCAAACGCCCCCGGTTTCTCCCTCTCGCGTCCAGTGAACACGTTTCTGACCGTCAAGAGTCCATACGACCTCCGATCCTGATGAAATCTCGAACCACGCGCTCATTGCGGCGAACCGGTTGCTTATACATCACTTCCATACCATTTCGAGAACATTTTTGGCGCCCAATAAAATAATATGTTCATTAAATAAACGGAGTTTTCGTTCCGATGGCGATAGCTGGTCTTGTGCCGAAAGTTGCGACGGTGATCGGATGAAACCCGATGTCACAAAAGGTCATGTGCCAGGGTGGAAAGGCTCGGTCATGCATGCTGGTACAAGAAGGAGGGGGAATATATTCACTAATTAATAAATTGGCAAAGAAAATACTACAAACAATTCTAACAATCAACAAAATAAAACAACAAGCAAAAATTATTATGTGGGTGAAAATCTCGGGTTGTTACAGCCAGAGTGATAATCGCCCACTCGTGTGAAGCAACCAAAGGGGGCACCACCAAGGTAGTGATAAGTACGCCTGCTTTGCAGTCCATGAGGCTCGATGATCGCAGCACCCAGAGGGTGGTGAGGGATGGGATCGCAAGGGTAGTTTTCCATAGAGTGTGGTGGCTGCGATGATGGGGTTTGTGGTGGAGTTTTCTTGTGGAAACGGAGGAGACGATGAGGGCAAGTGAGCGTGGGGAGGCGTAACAGGCGGACGATTAGAAGTTGATATGACAAGGGCTTTGGCAAGTGGTTGTGATATGATAGCACTGTTAGGTTTACGACGGTAAATGAGATTCCTCCTCGATCTATTCGAACAATCTTTCTTTATATGACCATAGAGATAACAACTAGTGCAACGAATATCATTGGTGCATGCATAGGTAACGTGGCCAATACCCACGCATCGTGTGCATTCGATGCGTCCCAAACGTATGGATAATTTCTGCTTTCTCCATGCATGTTTTGTGTGATATTGCTATGATCTAGATACACTTTCATACACTCTTGATCATATTTGCACTAACCTATTAACTCAGTGCACCCAAGTGCCAGTTTCTGTTTTCTACTTTTTTTGTTCCAGGTTTTCCCCACTTTTGAGGTATTGATGTGAGTAATGTCTGAACTTTTGGTGTCAAGAGCTCTAGCCTATTAGTGGTAGGTGTCGTATTTTGGGCAATCCATGTTTATTTTCAAAACCTACAAAATCCAGTTGAGAACTCTAGCTACTAGATGGTCGCTAATCTTTGGAGGGATCGTATATTAGAGTACACTCACTTACCATGAGTCGAGGATGCGCAAGGATAACCAAACCCTCATACACTCCTCCTCAGGGTACTTGTCTCTTTGTGAACCTCCTTATTAGATTGAGAGTTACCGATAATAAGTGCATGAGTTCTTCGGACTAATGTAAGTATTGAAAGTTGACACTTCCACCTCCTCATTTTGTTGGCCTCTCCCGTGCCGTGCATTGCCTTCTTCTCACTCCGAGAGTTGGCGTACACCTTCGCCGGTGAATTCAAACCCTTGGCATGATATGCTCTATCATCATAAGCCTCCTTATATCTTTCCTCAAAACAGCCACCATACCTACCTATCAAGGCATTTCCATAGCCTTTCCGAGATATATTGCTATGCAACTTCCACCTCTTCATGACTTGATCTTCACGTCATACATGTTCCGGCTACACTGGCAGCGGCTTACATTGCATACATCATGATAGCTACATCTTCTTTATGATTTGAGTACCTTGTAAAGTGTGAAAGTTCTTCTATACCCTCTTGTAAATTAGATTGTTGCCCTTAACTGAGTAAAAGATTCCAAAGTGGACAAAATAAAAGATCCCAAAGAGGACAAATGAGAGTTAAATAGGAAGAGCCATTGAGGCCACCAAAAAATACAAAAAAATAGAAAAAGGAGAAATAGAAAAATAAAAATAGAGAAAGGGGCAACACTACTATCCTTCTGAAAGATCCACACTAGTACTCCCTCTTATCCTTGTACTCCATAGAGATGATCATTCATGCATATAGCTATGTGGGGACCTTCACACTATAGAACTTGGCTTGCATATTCCAAGGATGAGCCTCCTCAAAAGAGCTCTAGGTCTTCATGAGTGAGCAAGTTAGATGCACCCCCACTAGTTCCATTGGAGAGAGATTTAGCTCATATCTGCATCCGTTGCATGGCAATCCCTACTCCTCACATCATATCTATCATTTGGCCTTCTCGCCTATGATTGTCCTCATTGATGTGAGCCTTTCTCACTTTTTGTCTTCCTCCTCCACCATACTTCTCTCTTTGCCATCCTAAGTGTCAACTCTCGTGCTTACGCTCATCCATTGCATGAGTTCTCAAAATATCGAAAAGGAGTGGATCAAATTGACTTGTGCCTGGCTAGTGGTCTGGGGACGAGTCAAGATAAGATCCCGAAGAAGACCAAGTGTGAAACTTTAGTAGATTGAGTTCTCAACAAAAAATCTTTTTCTCGTATTCCATATCCCCGTTCTTGCACACAAACACCATTTGGAGACATTCGAGTCACGGAAAGGGAGAGCTCTTGCACCTAATGTTCCGTTGTTACTTGTTTCAATGCTAATATAGACTCTTGCATGTTACGACTTGAATTGAATCACATGCCTTGATTGCTTTACTTTTCAAAGTTCTTATATGGTTGCTAGCATGTCACCACAGAAATTATGCTTGTTATCATTTACCTACTCGAGGATGAGCAGGAATTAAGCTTGGGGATGTTGATACGTCCCAAACGTAACGATAATTTATGCTTGCTCCATGCATGTTTTGTGTGATATTGCTATGATCTAGATACACTTTCATACACTTTTGATCATATTTGGACTAACCTATTAACTCAGTGCACCCCAGTGCCAGTTTCTGTTTTCTGCTCTTGTTTGTTCCAGGTTTCCCCCATATTAAAAGTGCTCCAAAAATTCGGGAAAAATTGGATAACAAATCAGCGCATCGGAAGCCTCCAGAACCCCTGGTGGCCCCCCTGTCTGCCCCCCTTCGCCTATATATTCCCCGTGATGTGAAACTTCTGAAAGGAGAAGCCCTTTTCACGATATCGTCTCTGTTCTGCCGCCGTCGTGCTTCCAAGATCGGGAGCGCCAGCAGACTTCTTCCTGGCACCCTGCCGGAGGGAGGATCGACCTCCGAGAGCTTCCCCTTCACCATGGACGCTTCCCGGATGTGCCGTGAGTAGTTTCCTTTGGACCATGGGTCTGTGATCATTAGCTATGTGATGATCTCCTCCCCTCTTTGTTCTTCATGGTTTAGACCTCGTGAGCTGCCCTACATGATCGAGGCACATATGTAATCTTTCTGCTGTTGCTATGCTGAGTTTGATGGGATCTGATGGATTATGAGATTATGTTCAGATTGTGGTAGAGTAATATATTTGGTTCTTATCTTTTATATTTTTGTTCCTAAGTAATTCTTGCATGTTCTCCTTTGATGTTTATTTCTTTGGCCAAGTAGTAGGTAGTAACTCCAAGAGGGAACGTTATGCTCGATTGTGGGTTCATGCCCCCTGATGACACGCTTGAGTGACAGAAACATGAGTCTAGGGTATGTGTTGTTGCCACAAGGGGGAAAACAACGGTTCTTGTAACCGCGGTTGCAAGGATTGTTTACTTTACGCAAAGTGCTTTTAATGCAGTGTCTGTTTCTTTGGGTTTACACTTTGGGTGGGGCGCGCAACTTAATACCAGCGAGATGTTCTGGATAGATATCTCAAGGTGGATGATTAGTAGTAGATGCAGTCGGAATTCGGTCTACTTATTTTGGTGTACTGCCCATGCTTTTGAGCCTCTTCCTTTCTTTTGTAGCATAGTTAGCATTGTGGTGCGTTTATAATCCTGTCAATTGCCCATCTGTAATTTGTTTACCTCGCATAGAAGTTTTATCGTCTTTTGGGAGAGAGACATCACTAGTGAATATCACGGGACCCCGGTCCATATTCTCATCATTGTTTACACGCTTATATACTTTTATACTTTTACTTTCAGTTTCTATCATCATTATCATTATCCCTTGTGTTTTGATCCTTTGTAAACGACAAGACCGGAGAGATTGACTACCTCTCTAAACTTCGTTGGGAGCAAATTTATTTGTGTCTGTGTGCGGGTCCACATCAGTTGCGCCGCTGACACCTACTTATCATCTCCGGAGTTCTACTGGAGACAAACCTCGGCATCTTCACCGAGGGAAACTTGCCGCTACGCTGCATCTCACCTTCCACTTGAGGTAATCAACGAAGGGCGAGAAACAATTATCATCTCTCGCTTATCATGCAAATTTCTGGCGCTGTTGCCGGGGACTCTAAGTGCTAAGATAGGGGAGTTGCCCACTACCTTTTACCTTTAGTTTTTAGTCTTGTTAGTTTACCTTTCAGCTTTTATAATGGATAAAAAATTGGATAAAAAATCATTGTATCTTTATTTTCAAGCTTTGTGCCAAGTTAGAGCCTCTTATGATAAGGGAAGCAAAAGTTGTGACATGTTGTGCAGAAAACAGATTCTATCTTCTTGACGGAAAAAATCGGATCAAATCACCGGTTCATCTTTTTGAGCTGAATTTTTTACATAGCATGCTCTATACAATTGTTAAACTTTTGTATGTTCTGAGTTCTTTTATTTGAGTTGCAGAAGTACCCCGAAAACATTCTCTACTACCTGTTGTTCTGTTTTTCATAGATTCTGCCACGTTTTATCTCTCCTTACTTTTGCAAACCTTAAGCTTGCTTTTTATTTGAAAAAAACTTTTGGAAATCTTGAGAAATAGTAGCTCTTCAAGAATATCTTTATATCCAGTGGGGAAATTTTATTTTTTTAAGGGTACTAACCTCTCTAATTAGCTTATGATGAGTTATGTATGAAGGGAGTTTTCAAGTGTGCGATGGAAGATGATGAAAGAAGATCCGGGAGTGTCAAGCGCTCAAGATTGGGGATGCCCCCATGCATCCCCAATAAATATTCAAGGAGACTGAAGCGTCTAAGCTTGGGGATGCCCCCGTGCATCCCCTTCTCCATCAACAATCATCAGTTCGTCCTTCGTCTCACTATATTTTTATCACTTCATGTGTTATGTGCTATGCTTGGAGTGTCTCGCACTTAGGTTTTATTTTTAGTTTTCTTTAGCTTTGCTTGCTGTTCATAACAACTTATACCCCATCTTACTTTGTGTGGGAGAGAAACACGCTCCACTTTCAAAATCTAGAACAAATCATAGGATTTTTCATGCTTATCTTTTTGCTGTTGTGTGTTCTTTATCTTTTCGTAGCTACTGCCATGTTTAGTTTTAGTCTTAGTTTGTCTTTAGCAAGATCCTTGGATTTTGTTTAGTTTGTTGCTGGAACTCTCTTTAGTTTTCATGTTTATCTTGTTAAGAGAGTTAGTTGTTGCACTGAGTTGTGTCTTGTCTTGAAAGTAGGTAATTGAGGTTGCTATTTAATTTTAGTAGTAACTTGCAATAGTTTTGAGGTATTGATGTGAATAATGTTTGAACTTTTGGTGTCAAGAGCTCTAGCATATTTGTGATAGGTGTCGTATTTTGGGGAATCCGTGTTTATTTTCAAAACCTACAAAAACTAGTTGAGAACTCTAGCTACTAGATGGATCGCTAATCTTTGGAGGGCTCGGATATTAGAGTACACTCACGTACCATGAGTCGAGGATGCATGTGACGCCCCCAAAATCAGACCGTGTACAGTAATCATACACGCAAGGTACACGATCGAGATTAGGGACTCACGGTGAGATATCACAACACAACTCTACAAATAAAATAATACAAGATGTTTAATACAAGCTAGGGGCCACGAGGGCTCGAATACAACAGCTCGAGAGCACAAAGTCAGCGGAAGCAATAGTATCTGAGTACAGACACGAGGTTACAAGGTTGCCTTAAGAAGGCTAGCACAAATATCAACAACGATCGAAAAGGCGAGGCCTCCTGCCTAGGAACCTCCAAACTACTCCTGGTCAACGGGGAACTTGACGTCGTAGAAGGCATCGGGGATCTTCACGTTGCGGTGGTCGGCATCGGGGATCTCCTGCTCCTGGGCTCCAATGTCGACTGCAGCGGCGGATCAGGTAAAAAAAAGGGGGAAATAAAGCAAGGGTGAGTATCTAGCATACCCGCGAGTCTTACGTCCGCTACTAAGCATTTAAGCATTTGTATCAAATGGAAAGGGGAGGTTGTATATAGTGGACTGCAAGGTAGAAATCAGAATAAGGATGAGAAGCTAGGCCTATCGAAGACTAGCATCTTCCGACGAGTATTGCAGCACAAGAAGAGAAACAACCAACAGTTCAATAGCATGAATGTAATAACAATGCAGCAGAAGTTGCTGCAACATTGTATAATAGTAAGTTGTATTAGATAACAATTATATATGCCTCCGAGTTCCCTTCCTCGACTCCCTGCGAGGAAAAGAAAACAGAACCACCAGTTTGATAGTAATAGTTTGTAGTAGTAGGCTCTGGCTTCAACATAAAGCGTCCTGTTACCGTGGACACGTCTATTCGAATAAATTATCTTCCCAGCAGGGGCTGCACTACTGTTACAATGCATGCTCGGATCTCCAGGGTGGCATACACCTTATTTGGGAATGCCCCACCGAGGCTATCCGACACGCAGAGGCCCATCCTATGGCTCATCAGAGAGGTCCCCGCCGGTCTACAGTCCTAAGCGCAAGAGTTTCATGGGCCATCACCTCTCGCACTCCGGGTCGTTGTGCGCCAAGTGGATCCAGTGCCGCAGCACGATCCGACCCAACCACAATGTTGAAACCTGACGTCTTTCAGAGCTTTCGAACGAGACCACAACGCGGAGGGCCCACACCGTAATCCCACGTGAAGGTAGTGCGTACAAGTCTTTGCGGCCTCTCAAGCCATCCACTTGAACCATTAAGCATTTTATTATTATCTGTCGGGACAACCGTTATCGTTGCCCCTTTCCGGATGAGTCGCGGACAACGACAGTAGTCAGGTCCACCAGTAACATCGGTGCCTTCCCTGACGTCCCACCAACTCGTGCGGTTACCAACAAGGTGAACCGTTTACTTACCTTGTCTCGTGTTTGCTCTTTGAAGAGCTCGACTTTCGTACACCAGGATACCTCTCGTCCACGAATAGTACCAGGCCCGCTGCACACCGGTGGAATACATCTGACCTGTCATTCCGCTAAGATACCCCGCGCGGGCACCGTTGGGTCACCCGACTCCTTACCTGTAAGGACACCAGTTGATTCAAGTGCCTACCATCAAGTGAAACCAGGAGGAATCACCCTCGATGGTACACTTGAAGAGGTTCGACAGAGACATTAGCGGAATGAACTAAAGAGGTAAACCTCGTATCATCCCGGTGATGCTACGCTACTGAGCCAACGAGAGTGAAATACGAGTCCATTCCACTCGTAAGTCAAACTCGAAGCGACTCGGCAGAGTCTCGCCGTTGTAGGTTCCCTAGGGCGTCTGCATTGATCCGTACCTGTTGTAGTTATAATATTTTGTAATCCGCGTTCACTCGCTAGAGTGAGCACGGCCCGCTATTCTAAACCTAGCTAACAAGGCGCAGGGTTTACTGCTGGAAATTATATATATTATAAGGCGGCATAGGATAAAGGAAGGTACATCAAGGGGCGACAAAAACAGGCTATGCAATTGAATAGGATTGTAACGTAGCAGCAGCAGCAATGCCTAATGCACGAAATGTACGGAAAGATAGGCGATATCTGGGGAAGGAAAATGGCCCTGCTTCCCTGGAAGCTCCGTAGTAGGGGTACGGTCGTTGACGAAGTAGTCGTACTCGGCAACGGTGTCGTCAACGGCAGCAACGGGGTCTATCGGGGAAAAAAGGGGGGCAGAAGAAACTGTAAATACAATGCACACAATGCAAACATAGAAAAAGGACATGGCAATTGAATTGTACACGATGTTCTAACGCAGTGTTAAGTATTTTAGGCGGAGTGGGAATTTATCCGGGGATGACTCATCAGTACCGGGTGTTCACCGGACAGATGATCCGGAGGGGGAAGGTTCCATGTATGCAGTGTTAGAGACATCTGACAAACATATGGATAGTGTATCCGTGTTAGTTGATCCGTTCTGAGCAACTTTCATGTTCAGAACATTTTCATCCGGAAAGTTTTACCGGCTCCGGTCATCTGACAGACAGATGAACCGGAGGAGAAATGTTCCATGTTCGTTAGGTTAGAGGGGTGCGGTGGATAAACGGGTAGCGTATTTTGATTCATGATATTTTTCTGATCAACTTTGACGTATAAATTATTTTGATCCGACTTACGGTTTAAAAGATATTGATTTTCAAAATTTAAATCAATTTAAAACAAATTCTGGATTTCTTTTTGTTAATAAACCAACATTATCCAAAATAGTGATATTGACTGGTCAAACTGACATAGGGGCCCACATGTCATAGGCTAGGCCTTTGATTGGTCAACTTGTCCTTTAGGTACTTGGGGAAGTTGCGTTTCTAGTGACCTTCACCCTTCCAGTAGAAGCACTCCACTCCGGGTTTAGGCTTGGGTGCCTTGGGAGGAGCGGCAACTGACTTACCATCCCTCTTGGGGCCACCTCTCTTGGCCTTCTCCCGCCTGCTTGACTTCTTGAAGTCAGTGGTCTTGTTGACCATGAAGACGGCGTGCTCCTTCTTGATCTCAACCTCGGCGCTCTTCAACATGGCGAACAACTCAAAAGGGGTTTTGGTCATCCCCTGCATGTTGTAGTTCAGCACAAAGCCTTTGTAGCTAGGGGGAAGCGACTGCAACACCCTATCAATAGCAAGTTCATCTGGAATCTGGCATTCCAGAGCATTCAAGCGCTGAACGTAGCCAGACATTTTGTGTAAGGCCCGATATGCAGTACTGTTCCAGATCTAGGTGTTTCCACCCAGATCCAGGGACGAAGCACATATCGGTCCCACCGCGACATATGACGAAGTCATATGCCCCGGATTTTTCCAACATGATATCACAACATTACAGATACAAGGATACAACATCTCATACCATCGGCATACAACTGCCTTAATACAATATAACAGCGGAAGATACATGTCTTAGTACAGACTACAAGCAAATGCCTAGTGGCAAAGAGAAAACATCGATCCCATAACCACACGGGTCCAGGCCCTCCGCCGGGATCCGCCTAACTAGTCGTCGTCGAGTCTTCACGTGAAACGTCGATCACCATACCTGTTGTCGATCAAGTACCCTGAAAAGAGTTTGGGGGTAGTATCATGAGTACAGAGGTACTCAGCATCCAACTGTAGTGGTCAACTGACCCAGCAAGGACTTCATCACTCGTCATTCTAGGACAACTAGTAGTTTACGGTAAGGAAGGGGTAAGTGGTGAGGTTGCTGCCGCACTAGCATTTATGAAGTGGCTAACGATCTAGAGAGTAAGATAAGAAGCCAAGCATTCGATGAGGAATCGCCTCCAACAAATCTTGCTATCATCTACTTACGCAAACATAACACCTATCCTATCCTTGTCCTCCTCTTCGCATCCCGACGAAGAACAAGCAGTCAAGGCACACACACACATTGATCAAGTTTATATTAAGATTATCTCAGTTGATGTTGTCTATGAACAAGGAGTAGGTCTCAAGTCGTCCATAACCGTGGACACGGCTTCTCGAAAAGATTTAACCCTGCAGGGGTGTACCAACTGCCCATTACAAGGCTCCGCACGCATGCCCATCTCTCTCAGTTGCTACCCATGATAGGCAACCATTTTATGATTTAGTTCCAAGAGATCCGGAACGACAGGTCCCTCTAACTAACAACGCACAAATCCGGGTGGCCCCCGGTGAGTCGACATCAAACTCAAAAGTCGGCCGCGCTATCGAGTCGGCCTCTACCGTCTGGACGAGGTCGGGTTAGCTACCCAAACAGATGTGGACAGCCCCCTAGCTTCCAGGTGTGGACCAACAAAGGAACTATGTCTCCCCTGACCCGAGTTGTTTGAAAACTTGCGAGGTCGACACTCGCACACACACGTTTGCAAAAGGTAAAACCAGCTTGGGCCACCACTAGAAATGTTTGAAGCTAGATAGGTAAGAAGAGGGGACCCCATAAAATCCCACACGCTGTTAGGCACGCTCAGTCTTAAAACCAATACCCAGAACTCGGATCCTAGGTGACTCGAATGGAACAAAGCGTCGGGGCGGGATAGCCTAGACCTTCCATCCTTCGTCGAATATAGTCAACATTATAATAATCATATCATCAACAACAATAATAATAATGTGATATCCCAAACCAAGGAGTAACAGGGTAACATCGTAGCATCCTAAGCATGCATACTAAGCAGGGGCTGAGCAACGAGCAATAGTAACATAGCAGTACAAGTTTTGCTGGGAAGGGACATGGCTGTATCGGTTTGAAAGAGGCTGTAAACATGTGGTAGGATCAAACATCGAACCTAACCTAGACTAGCATGCAAACCTCTGGTTGAAATAGAATGGATCATAAGTAATGTATAGTCCTTGCCTGTTGCTAAGTCGGGTTCCGAAGGTGTAGTTGATCGCAAGCTCGCATCGTCTCCGAAGGTACCCGCGGAAGCACACAAGACGATAAACACTGGAAAGCAATCAACGAGCAAGCATCTATTACTACGAGGCAAACAAGAGCAAGCATCAACAAGAAGGCAACACGAGACATCTCACCTACCGTCGAGAGCGGTTACTAATAATTTAAGTGGAGTACTCGTCACACATGACGATACAACACATTTAGAAAGGTTCAAGTCGTTTAGCTACAGGTGATCAACCAACGGTTATTAACATGGCAACTCAAGCAAGCATGGCATCACACACAAACATGTCAAGAAGTGTAGCACAAAGTAAACTATCTATGCAAGTCAATTTAAGTGAGGCAACACCCTAAAAATGGCATACACTAAGTGTTGCACGATGATTAAAAGATTTGGTATTGTTCTGTCCTAAACCATATTTTAGGTTGGTTAACAACAGCAAACAATGGCATAGACACAAGGTACACGAAAAACTAATCAAGTTACATATAAAGAACACTCCAAACGGAGTTACGGTTAAAAAGATACATGCAAAACAAGTTAGGGGCACAATCTGCCAACATCATGAAGCACACTTTAGAGCAATGCATAAACAGGTTAATGAATGCAAAAATGCTCACAAATGATATGAAATTAAAGTAGACATGATGCTTAACAATATGCAATTGTAATCATTCAATTCTGATAAACGGTCGCGACACACTCGTCGACCGAAGTTGCAACAAAATAACAGTTTTCAGCACAGCAGCACAATAACATCAGGATCACCACTTTGGAGCAAGATTTAATACAGCTAAAGCACCCAAACATGGCAAGTTAAAGCATGGAATTTAAGTACACATGATGCTTAACACATAGGAGAAATAATCAATGCAAAAGGCCTCATGGATTTGTTACAATCATCATGCAACGTAGCAACAAAATAATAACAGCAGCACATAAAGCAATTTGTAGCAGTTTAACGGCCTGATGCCCACTTTAGCACACAATTACACAATCAAGATGAGCTCAAATGCAAAAACTTTTTACATACGAATGCTAGAGCACGCAAAACTGAGCAACTTTCATTTTGGGGGCACGTTCATACGGTCTACGGATTGACGGGAAATTACAACGCGAAACGGAAACAGCAGCAGTTTATAAAAGACTTAGCAAAAATTTACAATGCACGGGAGGAAAAAAGTAAAATGTATATGGCACGGGCCTCACTTGGGCCGGCCCATCTGGCCGAGGCGGTGGCTGGTGGTGGCTTGGGCCACCGAGGCGTGCGCGGGCCTGGAGGCTCCTGTGGGCTGGACCGGCCCAGCGGCTGGGCCCAGCTGGCAGCTGCGGCTTGCTCGGCCTCTCTGGTCGATGCCGACCAGAGGCGGCGGCGGCGCCGTGTCGCCGACGAGGGGTGGCGAGGAGGAGGACGGAGGAGGGGCTCGGGAGCGCCGGGACGATGGGGATCCACCGGATCTCGCCGGATCCGGGGAGGACGGCGTTGAGGAGGCGCATGGCTGCGGCGGCGGCCCGGCCATGGCACCACGGCGGCCGGCGGCTGCGTGTAAGGCCCGATATGCGGTACTGTTCCAGATCTAGATGTTTCCATCCAGATCCGGGGACGAAGCACATATCGGTCCCACCGCGACATATGACGAAGTCATATGCCCCGGATTTCCAACATGATATCACAACATTACAGATACAAGGATACAGCATCTCATACAATCGGCATACAACTGCCTCAAATACAATACAACAGCGGAAGGTACATGTCTGAGTACAGACTACAATCAGATGCCTACTGGCAAAGAGAAAAACATCGATACCCATAACCACACGGGTCCAGGCCCTCCGTCGGGATCCGCCTAACTAGTCGTCGTCGAGTCTCCACGTGAAACGTTGATCACCATACCTGTTGTCGATCAAGAACCCTGAAAAGAGTTTGGGGGTAGTATCATGAGTACAGAGGAACTCAACATCCAACTGTAGTGGTCATCTGACCCAGCAAGGACTTCATCACTCGTCATTCTAGGACAACTAGTAGTTTACGGTAAGGAAGGGGTAAGTGGTGAGGTTGTTGCCGCACTAGCATTTATGAAGTGGCTAACGATCTAGAGAGTAAGATAAGAAGCCAAGCATTCGATGAGGAATCGCCTCCAACAAGTCTGCTATCCACCTACTACGCAAACATAACACCTATCCTATCCTTGTCCTCCTCTTCGCATCCCTACGAAGAAGAAGCAGTCAAGGCACACACACACACGTTGATCAAGTTATATTAAGATTATCTCAGTTGTTGTTGTCTATGAACAAGGAGTAGGTCTCAAGTCGTCCATAACCGTGGACACGGCTTCTCGAAAAGATTTAACCCTACAGGGGTGTACCAACTGCCAATTACGATGCTCCGCACGCACGTCCATCACTCTCAGTTGCTACCCATCACAGGCAACCATTTTATGATTTAGTTCCAAGAGATCCGAAGCGAAAGGTCCCTCTAACTAACAACGAACAAATCCGGGTGGCCCCCGGTGAGTCGACATCCAACTCAAAAGCCGGCCGCGCTCTCGAATCGGCCTCTACTGTTTGGACGAGGTCGGATAGGTTTCCCAAACAGATGTGGACAACCCCCTAGCTCCCTGGGGTGGACCAACAAAAGAAACCATGTCTCCGCTGGCCCAAGTTGTTTAAAAAAATATCAGCCAGGAGCTACCCGACAGACACACACACGGTTTTCAAATGGTAAATCAGCTTGGGCCACCACTAGAAATGTTTGAAGCTAGATAGGTAAGAAAAGGGGACCCCATAAAATCCCACACGCGGTTAGGCACGCTCAGTCTTAAAACCAATACCCGGAACTCGGGTCCTAGGTGACTCGAATGGAACAAAGCGTCGGGGCGGGATAGCCTAGACCTTCCATCCTTCGTCGAATATAATCAACAATTATAGTAATCATATCACCAACAGCAATATAATAATGTGAGATCTCAAACCCAGGAGTAACAGGGTAACATCGTAGCATCCTAAGCATGCATACTAAGCAGGGGCTGAGCAACGAGCAATAGTAACATAGCAGTACATGGTTTGCTGGGAGGGGACATTGCTGTATCGGTTTGAAAGAGGCTGTAAACATGTAGTAGGATCAAACATCGGACCTAACCTAGACTAGCATGCAAGCCGCTGGTTGAAATAGAATGGATCATAAGTAATGTATAGTCCTTGCCTGTTGATAGTCGGGTTCCGAATGTGTAGTCGATTCGCACGCTCGCATCGTCTCCGAGAGGTACCCGCGGAAGCACACAGGACGATAAACACTGGAAAGCAATCAACGATCAAGCACACTATTACTACGAGGCAAACACGAGCAAGCATCAACAAGAAGCAACACGAGACATCGCACCTACCGTCGAGAGCGGTTGCTAACAGTTTAAGTGGAGTACTCGTCACACACGACGAAACCGCACATTTATGGTGGTTCAAGTTGCTTAGCTACAGGTGAGCAATCAACGGTTATTAACATGGCAACTCAAGCAAGCATGGCATAGCACACAAACAGGTCAAGAGGTGAAGCACAAAGTAAACTATCTATGCTAGTCAGTTTAAGTGAGGCACAACCTAAACATGGCATAACACTAAGTGTCGCACGATGATTAAAACATTTGGTCCTGTTCTGCCCTAAACCATATTTTAGGTTGGTTAACAACAGCAAACAATAGCATAAACACAAAGTACACGAAAAACTAATCAAGTTACATATAAAGAACAACCCAAACGGAGTTACGGTTAAAAAGATACAAGCAAAACAAGTTACGGGCACAAACTGCCAACATCACGAAGCACACTTTAGAGCAATGCACAAATAGGTTAAACAATGCAAACATGCTCACAGATGATATGAAATTAAATTAGACATGACAAGGAAGGCATCGCAAAAAGAATCATGCAAATGGGCATCATAGATCAAAAGATATTAAGAAAACAACATGGCATCACAAAGTAACAGACTTAGTGAAAAACAGAGGTGGCTGTCAAAAACAGCAGCATAGCAACTTTGGAGCAGAAAATCTATATGAACAGCAAGAATATCATGACAATGCAATACATGTAACGAAAGTAGACATGATTCTTAACAATACGCAATTGGAATCACTCAAATCCGATAAACGGTCGCGACACACTCGTCGACCGAAGTTGCAACAAAATAATAGTTTCAGCAACAGCACAATAACATCAGGATAGCTACTTTGGAGCAAGATTTAATATAGCTAGAGCACCCAAACATGGCAAGTTAAAGCCTGGAATTGAAGTACACATGATGCTTAACACATAGGAGAAAGAATCAATGCAATAGGCCTCATGGATTTGTTACAATCATCATGCAAAGTTGCAACAAAATAATAACAGCAGCACATTAACAGGAGAAAGTAGCAGTTTAACGGCCTGATGCCCTGTTCAGCACACAATTACACAATCAAGATGAGCTCAAATGCAAATGCTCACAAAAGATGAATTAAAGTACACGCAATTCTGAGCAACTTTCGTTTTGGGGGCACGTTCATCGGAGCTACAGATTACTCGCTATTCTATTCACAAAACTGAAACAGCAGACAAATATCAGGGACTTAGCAAAAATTCCAGCAGGCTTCAACAGAAAAAAAAGTGAAGCCTCACCCACTGGGCCTCGGCCCATCTGGCCGCTGGGGTGGATCTGGCGCTGGGGCTGAGGCGGCCTAGGCCTGGGAGGCGAGCGGGCCACGTGGCTGGATCCCGGCCCAGCTGGGGCAGCGAGCGCGCGGCTCGGGGCCGTCGTGCTCCTCCCGCCGGCACGGGGAGGTCGGCCATGGCGGCTCAGCAGGGAGCCGACGGCGGCTTCTGGCGACGCGGGACGGGCGCGGCCGGCGGCTCCAGCCGGTGGAAGGCGGCGGCGGCGGCACCTCTAGGGCGGCGGCGGACGATCTTGAGCGGGTCCTCATGGCGGCGGCGTTCTGCAAGGACCGACGGCGCGGCGTGTCCTGCGAGGAGCAGAGGCAGGGGGATTAGGAGGAGAAGGAGGGCGAGGTGAGAGGGAAGGAGGGGGGTCCGGCGGGGGCTGCTCCGGTGGCCGGCCGGCTGGCTGCGGGAGGCAGCGGCGCCACGGGCAGTGGAGGCGGGTGCGTGCTAGAGGAGAGAGGAGAGCAGGCTGCTGGGGTGGCTAGACGCGATCCGGGCCGTCGGATCTCCGGATCTGACGGTCCAGAACTCATTGGGCAAAAATGCGAAATTGGGGGCATTGTTAGGGGTGTGGCTGCAAAATTGTGGCTAGGGAAACCCTTAAAATGGGTGGGAGTGTGGTGGTCTTTATATAGCCCCGGTGGCTGGTAGTTTGCAAAAATATCTCTGGTTTTTCCCTCGCGCGCGCGGTGCTCACGTTTCTGACCGCCGGGGGTCCGCAGTACCTCCGATTCGGGTAAAACTTCGAACTGCGCGATCAGCGAGTCGAGCCGGAGGCGTTCACCTCGCGCTGGAACCGTTCCGAAAACACTTTCCGGCGCGCTATAAAAATATCTCGTTTAATTATTAAACGGGGTTTTCATTCCATTGGCTGCGGCTGGTCTCGTGCGGTTTTCGCGACGGTGATCGGGTGAAACCCGGTGTCGCAAAGGTCGAGTGTCAGGGTGGCAAAGGTCGGTCTCCGTCCGATACGAGATAAGAGGGGGGAAAATAATTGCCGATCGATAAATCGGGGATGCAAACACCGCAAACAAATCAGGCAATCAATCAATTCACACCGAAAACAATTTTTTTTTATTTTGTGAAAACTGGGCTGTTACAATACAACACCACCAACAAGGGATCTCGTCCCGAGATCCTGGACGATCCGGGGGAGAGGAGGGGAGAGAAAAGAGTCGACGATCTTCAACACCACCAACAAGGGACTCTGCTCCATGTCGACGTCGAACTTCGGTCGAGAAACTTTCCGCAGAGAGGCGACATCGTCGAAATAACGAAGACATCAGTGACAAGAGGAAGAACGATCGCGAAAACCAGATCAAGGGATAGTGATTTTCGACGCAAGTCGTGAAAACACCGTCAAAAGGATGGATTGCAATGGATGACCCAGATGATATCCGAAACCGGAGAAGCTAAAGGTACTACATGAATTCCCACCTGAGCTCGGAATCGAGACAATACGCTGCAAGCAAGGCATTGTAACGGTTCCGACACTCCACACACTCGAGATCCTAAAGTTTGAAAGGGGATAAGTCGAGAATTAAACACTTACGACACTTGTCCTGACAGGAGCAAGGGTAAGGAGTAAAAAGATTCCTACTCTCCGATAACTAACTTAGTAACTACAAAATAGTTTTTTTGGTCTAGACTCGACTTCGGCCAGAGAAGGGATCCTACGGTCGGTAAGGCTATGATACCAAGTTGTAAGTCCCGATATGCGGTACTGTTCCAGATCTAGATGTTTCCATCCAGATCCGGGGACGAAGCACATATCAGTCCCACCGCGACATATGACGAAGTCGTATGCCCCGGATTTCCAACATGATATCACAACATTACAAATACAAGGATACAACATCTCATACAATCGGCATACAACTGCCTCAAATACAATACAACAGCGGAAGGTACATGTCTGAGTACAGACTACAATCAGATGCCTACTGGCAAAGAGAAAAACATCGATACCCATAACCACACGGGTCCAGGCCATCCGTACGGATCCGCCTAACTAGTCGTCGTAGAGTCTCCACGTGAAACGTCGATCACCATACCTGTTGTCGATCAAGAACCCTGAAAAGAGTTTGGGGGTAGTATCATCAGTACAGAGGTACTCAGCATCCAACTTTAGTGGTCATCTGACCCAGCAAGGACTTCATCACTCGTCATTCTAGGACAACTAGTAGTTTACGGTAAGGAAGGGGTAAGTGGTGAGGTTGTTGCCGCACTAGCATTTATGAAGTGGCTAACGATCTAGAGAGTAAGATAAGAAGCCAAGCATTCGATGAGGAATCGCCTCCAACAAGTCTGCTATCCACCTACTACGCAAACATAACACCTATCCTATCCTTGTCCTCCTCTTCGCATCCCGACGAAGAAGAAGCAGTCAAGGCACACACACACGTTGATCAAGTTATATTAAGATTATCTCAGTTGTTGTTGTCTATGAACAAGGAGTAGGTCTCAAGTCGTCCATAACCGTGGACACGGCTTCTCGAAAAGATTTAACCCTGCAGGGGTGTACCAACTGCCCATTACGAGGCTCCGCACGCACGTCCATCACTCTCAGTTGCTACCCATCACAGGCAACCATTTTATGATTTAGTTCCAAGAGATCCGAAACGACAGGTCCCTCTAACTAACAATGAACAAATCCGGGTGGCCCCCAGTGAGTCGACATCCAACTCAAAAGCCGGTCGCGCTCTCGAATCGGCCTCTACCGTCTGGACGAGGTCGGATAGGTTGCCCAAACAGATGTGGACAACCCCCTAGCTCCCTGGGGTGGACCAACAAAAGAAACCATGTCTCCGCTGGCCCAAGTTGTTTTAAACAATATCTGCCAGGAGCTACCCGACAGACACACACACGGTTTTCAAATAGTAAATCAGCTTGGGCCACCACTAGAAATGTTTGAAGCTAGATAGGTAAGAAAAGGGGACCCCATAAAATCCCACACGCGGTTAGGCACGCTCAGTCTTAAAACACATACCCGGAACTCGGGTCCTAGGTGACTCGAATGGAACAAAGCGTCGGGGCAGGATAGCCTAGACCTTCCATCCTTCGTCGAATATAATCAACAATTATAATAATCATATCACCAACAGCAATATAATAATGTGAGATCTCAAACCCAGGAGTAACAGGGTAACATCGTAGCATCCTAAGCATGCATACTAAGCAGGGGCTGAGCAACGAGCAATAGTAACATAGCAGTACATGGTTTGCTGGGAGGGGACATTGCTGTATCGGTTTGAAAGAGGCTGTAAACATGTAGTAGGATCAAACATCGGACCTAACCTAGACTAGCATGCAAGCCGCTGGTTGAAATAGAATGGATCATAAGTAATGTATAGTCCTTGCCTGTTGATAGTCGGGTTCCGAATGTGTAGTCGATTCGCACGCTCGCATCGTCTCCGAGAGGTACCCGCGGAAGCACACAGGACGATAAACACTGGATAGCAATCAACGATCAAGCACACTATTACTACGAGGCAAACACGAGCAAGCATCAACAAGAAGCAACACGAGACATCGCACCTACCGTCGAGAGCGGTTGCTAACAGTTTAAGTGGAGTACTCGTCACACACGACGAAACCGCACATTTATGGTGGTTCAAGTTGCTTAGCTACAGGTGAGCAATCAACGGTTATTAACATGGCAACTCAAGCAAGCATGGCATAGCACACAAACAGGTCAAGAGGTGAAGCACAAAGTAAACTATCTATGCTAGTCAGTTTAAGTGAGGCACAACCTAAACATGGCATAACACTAAGTGTCGCACGATGATTAAAACATTTGGTCCTGTTCTGCCCTAAACCATATTTTAGGTTGGTTAACAACAGCAAACAATAGCATAAACACAAAGTACACGAAAAACTAATCAAGTTACATATAAAGAACACCCCAAACGGAGTTACGGTTAAAAAGATACAAGCAAAACAAGTTACGGGCACAAACTGCCAACATCACGAAGCACACTTTAGAGCAATGCACAAACAGGTTAAACAATGCAAACATGCTCAAAAATGATATGAAATTAAACTAGACATGACAAGGAAGGCATGGCAAAAATAATCATGCAAATGGGCATCATAGATCAAAAGATATTAAGCAAACAACATGGCATCACAAAGTAACAGACTGAAAAACAGAGGTGGCTGTCAAAAATAGCAGCATAGCAACTTTGGAGCAGAAAATCTATATGACCAGCAAGCATATCATGACAATGCAATACATGTAACGAAATTAGACATGATGCTTAACAATATGCAATTGGAATCACTCAAATCCGATAAACGGTCGCGACACACTCGTCGACCGAAGTTGCAACAAAATAACAGTTTCAGCAACAACAACACAATAACATCAGGATAGCTACTTTGGAGCAAGATTTCATATAGCTAGAGCACCCAAACATGGCAAGTTAAAGCCTGGAATTGAAGTACACATGATGCTTAACACATAGGATAAAGAATCAATGCAATAAGCCTCATGGATTTGTTACAATCATCATGCAAAGTTGCAACAAAATAATAACAGAAGCACATTAACAGGAGAAAGTAGCAGTTTAACGGCCTGATGCCCTGTTCAGCACACAATTACACAATCAAGATGAGCTCAAATGCAAATGCTCACAAAAGATGAATTAAAGTACACGCAATTCTGAACAACTTTCGTTTTGGGGGCACATTCATCGGAGCTACGAATTACTCGTTATTCTATTCGCAAAACTGAAACAGCAGACAAATATCAGGGACTTAGCAAAAATTCCAGCAGGCTTCAACAGAAAAAAAAGTGAAGCCTCGGCCCATCTGGCCGCTAGGGTGGATCTGGCGCTGGGGCTGAGGCGGCCTGGGCCTGGGAGGCGAGCGGGCCACGTGGCTGGATCCCGGCCCAGCTAGGGCAGCGAGCGCGCGGCTCGGGGCCGTCGTGCTCCTCCCGCCGGCACGGGGAGGTCGGCCATGGCGGCTCCGCAGGGAGCCGGCGGCGGCTTCTGCCGACGCGGGACGGGCGCGGCCGGCGGCTCCAGCCGGTGGAACGCGGCGGCGGCGGCACCTCCAGGGCGGCGGCGGACGAGCTTGAGCGGGTCCTCATGGCGGCGGCGTTCTGCAGGGACCGGCGGCGCGGCGCGTCCTGCGAGGAGAGGCAGGGGGATTAGGAGGAGAAGGAGGGCGAGGTGAGAGGGAAGGAGGGGGGTCCGGCGGGGGCTGCTCCGGTGGCCGGCCGGCTGGCTTCGGGAAGCGGCGGCGCCACGGGCAGTGGAGGCGGGTGCGTGCTAGAGGAGAGAGGAGAGCAGGCTGCTGGGGTGGCTAGACGCGATCCGGGCCGTCGGATCTCCGGATCTGACGGTCCAGAACTCATTGGGAAAAAATGCGAAATTGGGGGCATTGTTAGGGGTGTGGCTGCAAAATTGTGGCTAGGGAAACCCTAAAAATGGGTGGGAGTGTGGTGGTCTTTATATAGCCCCGGTGGCTGGTAGTTTGCAAAAATATCTCTGGTTTTTCCCTCACGCGCGTGGTGCTCACGTTTCTGACCGCCGGGGGTCCGCAGTACCTCCGATTCGGGTAAAACTTCGAACTGCGCGATCAGAGAGTCGATCCGGAGGCGTTCACCTCGCGCTGGAACCATTCCGAAAACACTTTCTGGTGCGCTATAAAAATATCCCGTTTAATTATTAAACGGGGTTTTCATTCCGTTGGCTGCGGCTGGTCTCGTGCGGTTTTCGCGACGGTGATCGGGTGAAACCCGGTGTCGCAAAGGTCGAGTGTCAGGGTGGCAAATGTCGGTCTCCGTCCGATACGAGATAAGAGGGGGGGAAATAATCGCCGATGGATAAATCGGGGATGCAAACACCGCAAACAAATCAGGCAATCAATCAATTCACACCGAAATCAAATTTTTTTTAATTTTGTGAAAAATGGGCTATTACACTGCGCTCCCGTGGCGGCGACGAGCTGCAGGGGAAGAGGGACGTCAGGGGAGGCCTCGGGAAGAGGAAAGGAGAGGGGAGAGAGGGAGAGGGCGCGGCGGCCTGGCTGGGGCGGCGGCTCGCAGGAGCCAGAGGCGAGGCGGCGGCGGCTCCACGGTTGGGGGACGCGTCTTGGAGAGAGAGAGAAAGGTGGGTGGCTGGGAGCTCCCTGGGCCGTCGGATCGCGAGATCTGACGGTCCAGGATGGATCTGGCTAGGGTTTGCTACAAAAATGGGCAAAATGCGAAAATGGGGGCTATTGTGAGGGGGGTGGCTGCAAAATTGTGGTTAGGGCAACCCTAAAAATGGGTGGGAGTGTGGTGGTCTTTACATAGCCCCGGTGGCTGGCAGTTTGCAAAAACATCACCGATTTTTCTCTCGCGCGCGCGGTGCTTACGTTTCTGACCGCCGGGGGTCCGCAGGAACTCCAATTCGGGTAAAACTTCGAACTGCGCGATCAGCGCGTCGAGCCGACGGCGTTCACCTCACGCTGGAACCGTTCCGAAAACACTTTCCGGCGCGCTATAAAAATAACCCGTTTAATTATTAAACGGGATTTTCGTTCCGTTGGCTGCGGCTGGTCTCGTGCGGTTTTCGCGACGGTGATCGGGTGAAACCCGGTGACGCAAAGGTCGAGTGTCAGCGTGGCAAGGGTCGGTCTCCGTCCGGTACGAGATAAGAGGGGGGGAAATAATCGCCGATCGATAGATCGGGGATGCAAACACCGCAAACAAATCAGACAATCAAACAATTCACACCGAAAACAATTTTTTTTAATTTTTGTGAAAACTGGGCTGTTACAATACAACACCACCAACAAGGGATCTCGTCCCGAGATCCAGGACGATCCGGGGGAGAGAAAAGAGTCGACGATCTTCAACACCACCAACAAGGGACTCTGCTCCATGTCGACGTCGAACTTCTATCGAGATAATTTTCCGCAGAGAGACGACATCTTCGGAATAACGAAAACGTCAATGACAAGAGGAAGAACGATCGCAAAAACCAGATCAAGGGATAGTGATTTTCGACGCAAGTCGTAAAAACACCGGTAAAAGGACGGATGGCAAAGGACGACCCAGATGATATCCAGAATTCGGAGAAGCTAAAGGTACTACAGGAATTCCCACCTGAGCTCGGAATCGAGACAATACGCTGCAAGCAAGGCATTGTAACGGTTCCGAAACTCCACACACTCGAGACCATAAAGTTTGAAAGGGGATAAGTCGAGAATAAAACACTTACGACACTTGTCCTGACCAGAGCAAGGCTAAGGAGTAAAAAGAATCTTACTCTCCGATAACAAACTTATTAACTACAAAATAGTTTTTGTCTAGACTCGACTTCGGCCAGAGAAGGGATCCTACAGTCGGTAAGGCTCTGATACCAAGTTGTAAGGCCCGATATGCGGTACTATTCCAGATCTAGGTGTTTCCACCCAGATCCAGGGACGAAGCACATATCGGTCCCACCGCGACATATGACGAAGTCATATGCCCCGGATTTCCAACATGATATCACAACATTACAGATACAAGGATACAACATTTCATACCATCGGCATACAACTGACTTAATACAATATAACAGCGGAAGATACATGTCTGAGTACAGACTACAAGCAAATGCCTAGTGGCAAAGAGAAAACATCGATCCCATAACCACACGGGTCCAGGCCCTCCTCCGGGATCCGCCTAACTAGTCGTCGTCGAGTCTCCACGTGAAACGTCGATCACCATACTTGTTGTCGATCAAGTACCCTGAAAAGAGTTTGGGGGTAGTATCATGAGTACAGAGGTACTCAGCATCAAACTGTAGTGGTCAACTGACCCAGCAAGGACTTCATCACTCGTCATTCTAGGACAACTAGTAGTTTATGGTAAGGAAGGGGTAAGTGGTGAGGTTGTTGCCGCACTAGCATTTATGAAGTGGCTAACGATCTAGAGAGTAAGATAAGAAGCCAAGCATTCGATGAGGAATCGCCTCCAACAAGTCTTGCTATCAACTACTTACGCAAACATAACACCTATCCTATCCTTGTCCTCCTCTTCGCATCCTGACGAAGAAGAAGCAGTCAAGGCACACACACACACGTTGATCAAGTTTATACTAAGATTATCTCAGTTGATGTTGTCTATTAAAAAGGAGTAGGTCTCAAGTCGTCCATAACCGTGGACACGGCTTCTCGAAAAGATTTAACCCTACAGGGGTGTACCAACTGCCCATTACAAGGCTCCGCACGCACGCCCATCTCTCTCAGTTGCTACCCATGATAGGAAACCATTTTATGATTTAGTCCCAAGAGATCCGGAACGACAGGTCCCTCTAACTAACAACGCACAAATCCGAGTGGCCCCCGGTGAGTTGACATCCAACTCAAAAGCCGGCCGCGCTATCGAATCGTCCTCTACCGTCTGTACGAGGTCGGGTTAGCTACCCAAACAGATGTGGACATCCCCCTAGCTTCCAGTGTGGACCAACAAAGGAACTATGTCTCCGCTGGCCCGAGTTGTTTGAAAACTTGCGAGGTCGACACTCGCACACACACGTTTGCAAAAGGTAAAACCATCTTGGGCCACCACTAGAAATGGTTGAAGCTAGATAGGTAATAAGAGGGGACCCCATAAAATCCCACACGCGGTTAGGCACGCTCAGTCTTAAAACCAATACCCGGAACTCGGATCCTAGGTGACTCGAATGGAACAAAGCGTCGGGGCGGGATAGCCTAGACCTTCCATCCTTCGTCGAATATAGTCAACATTATAATAATCATATCATCAACAACAATAATAATAATGTGATATCCCAAACCAAGGAGTAACAGGGTAACATCGTAGCATCCTAAGCATGCATACTAAGCAGGGGCTGAGCAACGAGCAATAGTAACATAGCAGTACAAGGTTTGCTGGGAGGGACATGGCTTTATCAGTTTGAAAGAGGCTGTAAACATGTGGTAGGATCAAACATCGAACCTAACCTAGACTAGCATGCAAACCGCTGGTTGAAATAGAATGGATCATAAGTAATGTATAGTCCTTGCCTGTTGATAAGTCGGGTTCCGAAGGTGTAGTTGATCGCAAGCTCGCATCGTCTCCGAAGGTACCCGCGGAAGCACACAAGACGATAAACACTGGAAAGCAATCAACGAGCAAGCATCTATTACTACGAGGCAAACACAAGCAAGCATCAACAAGAAGGCAACACGAGACATCGCACCTACCGTCGAGAGCGGTTACTAATAATTTAAGTGGAGTACTCGTCACAATCGACGATACAACACATTTCGAAAGGTTCAAGTTGTTTAGCTACAGGTGATCAACCAACGGTTATTAACATGGAAACTCAAGCAAGCATGGCATAGCACACAAACATGTCAAGAAGTGTAGCACAAAGTAAACTATCTATGCTAGTCAATTTAAGTGAGGCAACACCCTAAACATGGCATACACTAAGTGTCGCACGATGATTAAAAGATTTGGTATTGTTCTGTCCTAAACCATATTTTAGGTTGGTTAACAACAGAAAACAATGTCATAGACACAAGGTACACGAAAAACTAATCAAGTTACATATAAAGAACACTCCAAACGGAGTTACGGTTAAAAATATACATGCAAAACAAGTTACGGGCACAATCTGCCAACATCATGAAGCACACTTTAGAGCAATGCATAAACAGGTTAATGAATGCAAACATGCTCACAAATGATATGAAATTAAAGTAGACATGATTCTTAACAATATGCAATTGGAATCTCTCAATTCTGATAAACGGTCGCGACACACTCGTCGACCGAAGTTGCAACAAAATAACAGTTTTCAGCACAGCAGCACAATAACATCAGGATCACCACTTTGGAGCAAGATTTAATACAGCTAAAGCACCCAAACATGGAAAGTTAAAGCATGGAATTGAAGTACACATGATGCTTAACACATAGGAGAAAGAATCAATGCAATAGGCCTCATGGATTTGTTACAATCATCATGCAAAGTAGCAACAAAATAATAACAGCAGCACATAAAGCAATTTGTAGCAGTTTGACGGCCTGACGCCCACTTTAGCACACAATTACACAATCAAGATGAGCTCAAATGCAAAAACTTTTTACATACGAATGCTAGAGCACGCAAAACTGAGCAACTTTCATTTTGGGGGCACGTTCATACGGTCTACGGATTGACGGGAAATTACAACGCGAAACAGAAACAGCAGCAGTTTATAAAAGACTTAGCAAAAATTTACAATGCACGGGAGGAAAAAAGTAAAATGTATATGGCACGGGCCTCACTTGGGCCGGCCCATCTGGCCGAGGCGGTGGCTGGTGGTGGCTTGGGCCACCGAGGCGTGCGCGGGCCTGGAGGCTCCTGTGGGCTGGACCGGCCCAGCGGCTGGGCCCAGCTGGCAGCTGCGGCTTGCTCGGCCTCTCTGGTCGATGCCGACCAGAGGCGGCGGCGGCGCCGTGTCGCCGACGAGGGGTGGCGAGGAGGAGGACGGAGGAGGGGCTCGGGAGCGCTGGGACGGTGGGGATCCACCGGATCTCGCCGGATCCGGGGAGGACGGCGTTGAGGAGGCGCATGGCTGCGGCGGCGGCCCGGCCATGGCACCACGGCGGCCGGCGGCTGCGCTCCCGTGGCGGCGACGAGCTGCAGGGGAAGAGGGACGTCAGGGGAGGCCGCGGGAAGAGGAAAGGAGAGGGGAGAGAGGGAGAGGGCGCGGCGGCCTGGCAGGGGCGGTGGCTCGCCGGAGCCAGAGGCGAGGCGGCGGCGGCTCTACGGTTGGGGGACGCGGCTTGGAGAGAGAGAGAGGAGAGAGAGAAAGGTGGGTGGCTGGGAGCTCCCTGGGCCGTCGGATCGCGAGATCTGACGGTCCATGATGGATCTGGCTAGGGTTTGCTACAAAAATGGGCAAAATGCGAAAATGGGGCTATTGTGAGGGGGGTGGCTGCAAAATTGTGGTTAGGGAAACCCTAAAAAATGGGTGGGGGTGTGGTGGTCTTTATATAGCCCCGGTGGCTGGCAGTTTGCAAAAACATCACCGATTTTTCTCTCTCGCGCGCGGTGCTCACGTTTTTGACCGCCGGGGGTCCGCAGGACCTCCGATTCGGGTAAAACTTCGAACTGCGCGATCAGCGCGTCGAGCCGGCGGCGTTCACCTCGCGCTGGAACCGTTCCGAAAACACTTTCCGGCTCTCTATAAAAATAACCCGTTTAATTATTAAACGGGATTTTCGTTCCGTTGGCTGCGGCTGGTCTCGTGCGGTTTTCGCCACGGTGATCGGGTGAAACCCGGTGTCGCAAAGGTCGAGTGTCAGGGTGGCAAGGGTCGGTATCCGTCCGGTACGAGATAAGAGGGGGGAAGGATGCAAACACCGCAAACAAATCATACAATCAAACAATTCACGCCGAAAACAAAAAAAATTTATTTTTGTGAAAACTGGGCTGTTACATTTTGACTACGTGCTCACTCACGCTGTCGTGCTCGTCCATCTTTGCTGAGAAGAAGGCTTCAGAAGCCTCGTACCGTTCAGCCCTGGCTTGAGGTGCGAAGACTGCCTTGAGGTCGGTGATAATCTCATATGCACCCATCCTCTCAAAGCCTTTCTGCAGCTCAGCCTCCATGGAGTAGAGCATGCCACTCTGGACAAGGTTGTAATCATCAGTCCTGGAGAGATAGACATTCTTCTCGTCCTGACTGGCATCATCTGCTGTTGCGTCACCTAACGCGCCCTCTAGTACGTATGCCATCTTGAGGGGAACGAGAAGAATCCTCAGGGTGCGGAACCAGTTGGTGAAGTTTGTCCCATCTGTTTTTAGCTTATCTTTCTCTAGGAATGATCCTAAGTTGAACGAGGGGCGAGGTGCTGCCATCTACAAGGTTGATTCACAAGGATACATATTTAGACTTTTGTTCATAATGTGGAGTTTCAATTTAATCTCAAAATTCTAGAAAGCTCCCACTTAGATAAACACCTCTCAATTTAACTAAGTGATTACACAATCCCAGCCCCCATACCTCCCCCGATCGTCACGGCCATCAGTATGCGAACCAGGTAGGCCTCTAAGCCAATCACATCAGGCATGTGACTCGTGCTCGACCTTTCGGTCTCATGTGTTCCAGGCCCGCATCTACATACGTCAAGCCTGCCAATCGAACATTGATGTTAGCTGTTCAGCAAGGCCATATCTGCATATGTCAGGCTTGCTGAACCCAACCTCATGCGAACTCCGTTGAATATGTAGGACAACTCCGGTATGTACGGAGCATCAAGCCATATGAGAGAACCTTCCAGGCGGTGCCCACCAAGGGAGAACACAATGTTGATATTGTGAGAGATGGTCATGTTTCGTGCTACCGTCGATATATCTAGCATACTAGCATAAATCATACAACCTATGACCCCCCTTCATGCAAAGCAAAGTTAAACGCCTTTCTACTTTAGCTTGTCCAAGTTTTACGTGGCTTCTAGGGGTTTCGAGAGAGAGAGAACCGTTTCTATCCTGCGAAAAACATGCCACAACACTGTCTCCCATCCGTCTCTATTACACCCCTGTCGGGGCCCTCCGTTGCAAACATCTTCGCATCGCTAATCCAGAGAGACAGACACCCCCCAGCCACTTTATATGGTACAAGCCATATGTCAAGCGTGGAACCAGTCTCGCGTAAACGCGTAAGGTCGGTCGGGGGCCGCTTCATCAAACATTGCCGCAACGCTAAATGAGTACACGTGGGAGGGTAACGAATGAAAATTCGATGCCCACATCCTAGATGTGTTCTACCCGTATGTAACACCCTCAGTTGCTGTAACAGTCATCATCATCACTGTTGACCATCACTGTTTGTTAATCACTGTTATCCCCTGTCCTTAATCAAACTTTGCTTCTGCTCTTTTCAAACCATGCTGGTTGGTAATAAAACCCAAAGCCAAATGCACCTTGCTCATCTAACACCCCAAACCCTAGTTGAAACTTCTTTGAATGAAAAATAAGACAAAAGTGTTCAAATAAAGTTGTTCCATAAATCCTGAAACCATTTTTGTAAATTGCCTAAAATCATTATAATCATGTGGGACCAACTTTGGTAATTTTTGAAGTTATGGAAAATTCCAAACAATTCAAACAGTAGGTTAAAACCCTTGCTTTGGACATTTAATAATTAAAAGAAATATCTAATGATTTTATTTTGCTGCAAAAAAATTTGTGGCACTGATATATAATGTTATACTAATATTGGGACACCTAACAGATTTTACAAAATTGCCTAAACATGGAAAATAATTACCAAAAGGGAAATACAGAAATGAAGGCCACAGAAAATTGGTAAATCCTTAAGGCTCGCCTGGGGCAACGGCCCACCGCAGCCCAGCCCACCCCACCCTTGTCTTCTTCCTCCCCCACCTGCTCCCACCTGCTCCCGTACGGCGGCCGTCGTGGGCACGCCGCTGCCAGGCCGACCCCGCCTCCACCTGCTCCCTCCCGGCGCCGACGCGATAAGGGCGACGCCCCCGACCCCCTGGACACCCTCCCCCACTTCTTCCCCTCCTCCTCTTCTCTCACGCCGCGGGGAAAAGCCACCGCGGGCCGTCGTCGCCATTGCCGTGGCCAAGCTCGGCCAACGTGCTCACGCCGCCTCGCCGTGTTGTCCAGGAGCCGCATCACCGTCGACTACCTCACCCACCGCGAGGAATCGAGCCCGAGTCCACCACATCGAGCGCTACTTCACCGCCTTCGTCTTCGGCTCCGGCGGAATTCGCGAAGAATTCCGGCCACAACAAGCCCGCATCGAGCCCGCTGCCACCTCCGTCGTGCTCCTGGTGAGCTCCCCATTCGTCGCCAACTGCCCGTTGAGTCCCGATAGCGCCGTAGTCTTTTCCCCCTTGGAGCTCGCTCCGGCCGCCGTGGCTCGTCGTCGTAGTCGTCGACGTAGTTCGTCCCAGCTCGCGCCAATGACACCCGCGTGCTCCCCATGGACCATAGGGTCGATCCCACCCCGTAGAGCGTTCGATTTCCTCGCCTGTACCAAAGTGCCATTGGAGCCCGAGAACCCCCTCCGCCATTGTTGAGCTCGAGCTCGTACCTGTCCACCCCAAGCCACCGCACCGCCACCAAACTCCTCCCCGTGGTCGTCCGCGTCGATTGGTACTAACCACGCCCTCTCCCGTAGCCTGTAGCGCGTGCGCCGTCGACCTCGCCGGCGACGGGCTCCGGTGAGCCCTCCGGTGAGGATGACAGACGGGCCCCCCTCGTCAGATCTGTCGTTAAGGGTTAATCTCACCCCTAATGGGCCACTGACAGTGGACCCCCCCCCGGCTAATTACTCTGTTAGATCAACTGAGAAGTTTAACTGAATAATAAACCCCCAACAGTCACTGACATGTGGGTCCCCTGGTCATTAAATTAATTAAACATGTTTAATTAGCACTGGAGTCAATGACACCTGGGCCCCCTTTGTCAGCTTATTATTTAAAAGATTTAATAGGAAATTCCAGTGGCTGACAGGTGGGTCCAGAGGCATTTTCTGATTTAATTAAATGTTTTATAAACAACAGAGGCTGACATGTGGGTCCCACATGTCAGCACTGTTCTGGATAATGTTTTGGATAATGTTCTGGATAATGTTGAATAAATAATAAAAGAAATCCAGAAAATCATTTAAATTGATTTAACTTTGAAATTCAATAACTTTATACATGAAAATTGATCAGAAAAATATAACGAATACAAATACGCTATCCGTATGTCTACCACTCCCCTCTAACACAACGAACATCGAACATTCCCCCTCCGGACCGTCTGTCCGATAAATTGTCCGGTACTGTTAGAGTGCCCGGATGGAGTTATTCCGAACATGAATGTTTCTCGGAATAGATCAACTAGCACGGATACACCCCCCTTATGTTTGTCCGGTACCCACGACACCTCCGGCTTGATCCTTCCCCCTCCGGACACCCTGTCCGGTAATCATCCGGAGCCGGTAGTTCATCCCCAGATGAATTCCCGCTCCGAGCATATTGCATTGCACTGCGTTAGAACACCGTTAACATTTCATCTATCATGTCATGCATCTGTTTGTATATGCTTGCTTTGTATTTACTGTTTCTTCCCCCCTTAATCTTCGGTAGACCCCGCTGCTGCCATCGACTACACCGCTGCTGAGTACGACTACCTCGTCGACGACCCTACTACTACCGTCGAGCTTCCAGGCAAGCAGAGCCATTCTCTTCCTCAGATATCGCCTATCTTTCCGTACATTTCTTGCACTAGGCATTGTTACTGCTGCTGCTACGATTACAATCCTATTCAATTGCATAGCCTGATTTTGTCGCCCCTTGATGTGCCTTCCTTTATCCTATGCTGCCTATTATTATTATTATGCATTATTCAGCAGTAAGCCCTGCGCATTGTTAGCTAGGATTAGATAGAGGGCCGTGATCACTCGGGGGAGTGAACGCGGATACAAATATTATAACTGCACAGGTACGGTACAAAGCAGACACCGTCAAAGGTCCCGATCTGGGTTATGCCTAGTCACCTCAAGTGTGAGCTATCAAGGAGTAATCCTTGTACTCCACTCAAGGCTGACTTTGTCTTACCGCCATAGGGTCCTGAACGGCGTTTGTCCTTCAGGTAAGAAGTCGGGCGACCCAACGGTGCCCGCAAGAGGTATTACGACGGGACGACAGGGAGGGTACGACCAGTGTACCGGTGTGCTTGGCCCCTGCTCGTTGGCCGCGAGAGTTACCAAACTACGAAAGTCGAGCTCCCCCAGGAGCACACGCGAGACAAGGTAAGGAGACGGTTCACCTTGTTGGTAACCGCAGTGACTTGGTGGGACGACGGGGCAGGCACCGATGTACTGGTGGTCCTGGCTGCTGTCGCTGTCCGCGGGTCGGTTAAGTCGAGGCAACGATAACGGTTGTCACGCAGGTTAATTAAAATGCTAAATGGTTCAGTGAATGTCTTGAGTTGGCTATATGCCATGTACGCACTACCTACCCGTGGGAACTACGGGTTATGGGCTCCTCCGCTTATTAGTGTCGTCAGAGGACTCTTCAGACGTCAGCAGTACTGCGGGCTGATTGCAGGGAAGTGGTGTTGTCTTATTTGCTCGCGCGGTGATGTCTTATTTGGATTTGCTTTAACTTCACCGGCCAGTCACGCACCGTGCAGGAGTACGTTCGGGTTGGGGTCCAAGGCTCGGCGTACTTAGGATTTAGACCGGCGGATGACCTCTCTGTTGAGTTTGAAAGATGGGCTTTGAAGTGTCGGATAGCCTCGGTGGAGCGTTCCCTAACAAGGTTCCCGCCACCCTGGAGAACCGTGCGTGTAGCGTAACACAAGTGCACCCCTGCAGGGAAGATTAATCTATTCGAATAGCCGTGTCCACGGTAACAGGACGCTTTATGCTGAAGCTGGATCTTACCACTAGAAACTATTATTATTAAACTGTATGGTTCCAGGTTTTCTTCCTCGCGGGGATGTCGAGGAGGTGAACACGGAGGCATTGTTAATTATTATAACTTATTATTATACAATGCTGCAGCAACTTCTGCTGCATTGTTACTTTATGCTTTATATAAACTGTTGGCTGATTCTTACCTCATGCTGCAAGACATCGTCGGAAGATGCTAGTCTTCGTTAGGCCTAGCTTCTTACCCTTGCTCTGGATTTCTGTCTTTCAGTCCACTATATACAGCCTCTTCTTTCCGTTGAAACAATGCATAATGCTTAGTAGCGGACGTAAGACTCGCGGGTATACTAGATACTCACCTGCTTTATTTCCTTTACTGTTTTGCCTGATCGGCCGCTGCAGCCGACGTTGGAGCCCAGGAGCAGGAGTACCCCGGAGGCGCCTACTACGACGTCGAGTTCCCCGTCGACCAGGAGTAGTTCGGTGGATCCCAGGCAGGAGGCCTCGCCTTTTCGATCTGTATCTCTGATGTGATTTGTGCTAGCCTTCTTAAGGCAAAACATGACTAACTATGTCTGTACTCAGATATTATGGCTTGTATGACTTATGTATTCGGGTCCGCGTGACCCCCTCTATTGTAACATATTTGTTTATCCTTTTGTGTTTAGTGTTGTGCTGTGATATTATCACCGTGGCACCCTAATCTCAGTCGTGTACCCTGTGTGTACGATTACTGTACACGGTCTGATTTTGGGGGCGTCACAAGTTGGTATTAGAGTCGACTGCCTATAGGAAGCCACCCCACCACTACCTGGTCGAAGTTGAGTCTAGACTTTGAAAAACTATTTTGCTAACTTAATATTTGGCTTACGGGCCCACATCGATGTCACTACGTGCGATATCTATGGTATTAGGATCCTTTTCTCCTTACCTATGCTCTGGGAATCTGCTCTCGTATCCTTGCTGGTAAGTTTTACAAAATCTGACATTAGGATCACGTTCTCTTGATTCCACCCGGCGTTTTTGGTGCTTCCCCCATTGATTGAGTCGTGTCGCAGGAGTCGTACCCCAGGTCCCGGACCGCGGATCCCATTCTCATTCTGGGCAGGCCGCGCGTTCTCTGGCATCAACTCCTGTGGCCAACAGTTTTCTTGCAGCGTGATTGACATAGTGGAATCTATGTCGCGTCGTGTAATCCTTACCGCGGTCTGCGCGCCGCCTAGTGAGTCCTTTTTCCTTAATTTCTACGATGTTACTCTGCCCGATTTTCGATTGACTCTGTGTGTGAATGTGTATGTCATATATGACTAGTCCTATATATATCTGCGCCTCCTTTTCGTTGTCGTTTTACTTCAGGCTTGATTCCGGTATCTCGTTAAATTTTCATCGCTGAAATACCCCTGTTAAATTCTAGCAGGATGGCTGGTCGTGGTGGTCGTGGTCGTGGTCGTGCTGCCAACGACCCACCTCCGCCGCCGGATTACATGGTCGCGATGATGCAGCAGTTCGAGATGAACCGTCAGTTCATGCAGAATATCATGGCTCAGTTCCCCCAGCCGAATCAGAATGGGCATCACCATCAGCATGCCACCGTGACTCTGCACGACTTCACCCGCCTCAACCCCACTATGTTCCGCAACACTGTTCAGCCGTTGGATGCTGATGACTGGCTTCGCGACATCACTCACGAGCTGGAGTCTGCTATTGTCGATCCAGCCGACTATGTGAACTTTGCGTCTCATCATCTGAAAGGCGCCGCTGCTCAGTGGTGGAGCACTCACAAGCGTTCCCTGCCAGTTGAAGAAGTCATCACTTGGGATGAATTTCAGTCTGCCTTCCGCGCCCGCTACATTCCTCAGGGGATCATGGATCGTAAGGCGGAAGAATTCCGTAACCTCACTCAGGGCGACATGACTGTTGAAGCCTATCAGCGCGAGTTCCTCAACCTCTCTCGCTATGCGGAAGGAGAGATCACCACTGATGCTCGCAGGCAGCAGAAGTTCCGTCGTGGCCTCAACCCAGACCTCAGGCTCGCTCTTGCCGTTCATGATTTCGTCAACTTCTCCACCATGGTGAATAAGGCTATCACCATTGAGACTGCCCAGATGGAGCACAAGAACTCTCTAAAGCGTTATCGTGACGTTGGCTCATCTTCGGGCGCAACGCAGAAGCGTCGTATCTGGCTCCCTACCAGTGTGACCCATTCACCTGTCCCTGCTCCAAGGCCGTCTTATGTTGCACCCCATCTGCCTCCGCCACCGCAGATGCCAAGGGATCTGCCTGCACCACCCAATGCTACCCCACTTCGTCCTCAGGATGGATTATGCTTCACGTGCCGCCAACCTGGGCATTTTTCCAGAGAGTGCCCCCAGAAACAGAAGCAACTGGTAGTTCACCCCGCTGGCCGTGGAAATGGTCGTGGCAACAACAGGACAACCAACTATAATACTGGGTCTGCTGCTCATACTCGTGGTCATGCTAACAACATCAATGTTGAAGAAGCTCAGCAACAACCCGCTACCGTGATGGGTACCCTTCTCGTTAATTCCGTACCTGCTACTGTTTTATTCGATACAGGAACATCACATTCATTCTTGTCGGAAGCATTTGCATTGTCGCATAACTTTACGCTAGAGAATATGAACCCACCGATGGTTGTCCGCACCCCGATAGGCCATGCCCACACCTCCAAGATAGTGCCCGGGACCATTGTTGAAATTGAAGGGATTGAATTCCTTGCTTCCCCCATCGTTCTGAAGTCTTCCACCATAGACCTCATTCTGGGAATGGATTGGTTGAAATTTCACGATGCCGCACTCTATTGTGGCACCAAGTCTGTCCAACTTTTTCACCCCTCCGGCGAGATTGTGAACCATACCACCCGAGTTACCCGTAATACTGAAACACGGATATTTATGATGAATGCTTTGAATGCCACCCCCCTCGAAGGCATCGAGAACGTTCCAATCGTTCGTGATTTTCCCGACGTCTTCCCAGAAGAACTGCCGGGAATACCCCCGATCAGGGAAGTTGAATTCGTCATCGACTTGAAGCCAGGCACTGTTCCTATTGCCAAGCGACCTTACAAGATGCCGCCACATGAAGTCCTTGAACTTAAGGAGGAAATCGACAAGGCACTTCAGAAATGATTCATTCGCCCCAGTTCCTCAGCTTGGGGAGCACCTTCGCTCTTTGTCAAGAAGAGCGATGGGACAAACCGATTGGTCCAAGATTATCGGCCCATTAACCAAGCCACCATCCAGAACAAATACCCGCTTCCCCGGATCAACGATCTATATGATCAACTTGCCGGATCCAAGGTGTTTTCTAAACTCGACTTGAGGTTGGGTTATCACCAAATCCGAGTCCGTGATGAGGACATTCCGAAGACTGCCTTCATTACTCGCTATGGTTCATACGAGTACACTGTCATGTCCTTTGGCTTAACCAATGCTCCAGCCACCTTCTCCAGATTGATGAATTATATTTTCATGGAGTACCTCGACCAGTTCGTCGTGGTTTATCTGGATGATATATTGATATATTCCAAGAATGATGAAGAACATGCTAAACATCTTCGTCTTATACTGGAGAAGCTTCGAGAACACAAACTCTACGCTAAGTATTCTAAGTGTGAGTTCTGGCTTCCCGAAGTAACCTACCTTGGACATGTGATTTCCAAGGATGGCATTGCCGTCACCCCAGAACGTATCCAGGCTATTCTTGACTGGACTCCTCCCAAGACCGTCAAGCAAGCCGGCAGTTTTCTCGGGCTCGCAAGCTATTGCCGCCGTTTCGTCGAGAATTTCTCCAAGATTGCCACGCCTCTGACTAATCTGCTTCACAAAGGCGTCAAATTTGAGTGGACAGATAAATGTCAAGAAAGTTTTCAAGAACTCAAGGACAAGCTAACTTCTCCCCCGGTGCTCGCTCCCCCTGATACTCAGAAGGACTTCATGATATATTGCGACGCGTCTCGTCAAGGATTAGGCTGTGTCCTGTTGCAAGAGCGCAAGGTGATTGCTTATGGCTCTCGACAGTTGCGTGCTCACGAAGACAAATATCCAACACATGATCTCGAATTGGCAGCAGTAATTTATGCATTGAAGCTGTGGCGACATTACCTCGTCGGTAATCGTTGCGAGGTCTACACCGACCACCAAAGTCTGAAGTACCTGTTTACTCAGCCAGACCTGAATCTTCGTCAACAACGATGGCTCAAGACAATAGCCGACTTCAACATGGATATTTCGTATACCCCGGGCAAGACTAATGTAATGGCCGATGCCTTGAGCCGCAAAGCTTACTGTTCTGAACTTGAGGTTCAAGTGCAGCAACCACTTATGTATGAAGAGTTTCGCAAGTTGAATCTCGAGATTGTTCCTCAAGGTTACGTCAATAACCTGGTTCTCGAGTCAAGGCTCGACGTCCTCATCAAGAGTAGACAATCTCTAGCCCCTGACATTGTGAAGATCAAGCAGGACATCGCAGAAGGAAAGCCCTCCTCTTTTACCATTGATGCCAATGATGGTGATACTGTGTATTTCAAGGGCCGCTTAGTAGTTCCTGTGAGCCCGACCATCATTAACTGTGGTCCGGATATCATGGAAGAAGCCCATAATTCTCCCTTGTCAATCCACCCTGGCAGTACTAAGATGTATAAAGACCTTCGTCAACGGTACTGGTGGCAGTACATGAAGCAAGACATCGCCCGCTATGTTTCTCAATGTGACGTTTGCAGTCGCGTCAAAGCCGGACATCAGAAACCTGCTGGTTGGCTGCGAACACTCCCTCCTCCTGATTGGAAGTGGGACAAAGTCGAGATGGACTTCGTCACCGGTTTTCCTAAGTCACAGAAAGGTAACGATGCCATCTTTGTCGTCATCGACCGATTCTCCAAGATTACACACTTCCTGCCGGTCAAAGAGACGATCACTGCCAGTCAGTTAGCACACTTGTATATCTCCCGAATTGTGTCACTCCACGATATTCCGATGGAGATCAGTTCAGACCGTGGCAGCATTTTCACCTCACGATACTGGAATAGTTTCATGGAAGCTTTCGGGACTCGTCTGAATCTCAGCACCGCTTATCACCCCCAGTCGCAAGGCCAAGTTGAACGAGTCAATCAAGTGCTGGAAGACATGCTTCGCGCTTGTGTCCTTTCTTTCGGCATGAAATGGGAGGATGCCCTCCCGTACGCGGAATTCTCGTACAACAATAGCTATCAGGCTAGCTTGAAGATGGCCCCCTTCGAAGTTCTATACGAACGTAAATGTCGAACCCCCCTGAATTGGTCAGGAACTGGGGAACGACCCTACTTCGGACCGGATCTTGTCCAGGAAGCTGAAGAACAAGTTCGCATTGTGCAAGAAAATCTCAAGGCCGCACAGTCTCGTCAGAAGAGCAATTATGACCGCAAACACCATGAAATGGAGTATCAACCTGGTGAATACGCGTACCTCCGTGTCACTCCCATGAGGGGCACTCATCGCTTTGGTATCAAGGGCAAGTTGGCTCCCCGCTACATTGGCCCGTTCTGTATCCTTTCCAGGAGTGGACCCGTGGCATACCGGTTGGGATTGCCGCCGAACCTCTCCCAAGTCCACGATGTCTTCCACGTGTCTCAACTCCGTCGCTGCTTCAAGGATCCTATCCGCGAAGTGGAGCATGATATGATCGAGCTGCAACAAGACTTGACTTATCAAGAACATCCGAGCCGCATTCTCGATCAGTCTGAGCGTCGAACCCGCAACAAGACCGTCAAGTTCCTCAAGGTTCAGTGGTCGAATCATTCTGAAGATGAAGCCACTTGGGAACGCGAAGATCGCCTTCGCGATGAATACCCCGACCTTTTCCTCGCTACCACTTAAATTCTCGCGACGAGAATTCTTGTAGTGGGGGAGATTTGTAACACCCTCAGTTGCTGTAACAGTCATCATCATCACTGTTGACCATCACTGTTTGTTAATCACTGTTATCCCCTGTCCTTAATCAAACTTTGCTTCTGCTCTTTTCAAACCATGCTGGTTGGTAATAAAACCCAAAGCCAAATGCACCTTGCTCATCTAACACCCCAAACCCTAGTTGAAACTTCTTTGAATGAAAAATAAAACAAAAATGTTCAAATAAAGTTGTTCCATAAATCCTGAAACCATTTTTGTAAATTGCCTAAAATCATTATAATCATGTGGAACCAACTTTGGTAATTTTTGAAGTTATGGAAAATTCCAAACAATTCAAACAGTAGGTTAAAACCCTTGCTTTGGACATTTAATAATTAAAAGAAATATCTAATGATTTTATTTTGCTGCAAAAACTTTTGTGGCACTGATATATAATGTTATACTAATATTGGGACACCTAACACATTTTACAAAATTACCTAAACTTGGAAAATAATTACCAAAAGGGAAATACAGAAATGAAGGCCACAGAAAATTGGAAAATCCTTAAGGCTCGCCTGGGGCAACGGCCCACCGCAGCCCAGCCCACCCCACCCTTGTCTTCTTCCTCCCCCGCCTGCTCCCACCTGCTCCCGTACGGCGGCCGTCGTGGGCACGCCGCTTCCAGGCCGACCCCGCCTCCACCTGCTCCCTCCCGGCGCCGACGCGATAAGGGCGACACCCCCGACCCCCTGGATACCCTCCCCCTCTTCTTCCCCTCCTCCTCTTATCTCACGCCGCGGGGAAAATCCACCGCGGGCCGTCGTCGCCATTGTCGTGACCAAGCGCGGCCAACGTGCTCACGCCGCCTCGCCGTGTTGTCCAGGAGCCGCATCACCGTCGACTACCTCACCCACCGCGAGGAATCGAGCCCGAGTCCACCACATCGAGCGCTACTTCACCGCCTTCGTCTTCGGCTCCGGCGGGATCCACGACGAATTCCGGCCACAACAAGCCCGCATCGAGCCCGCTGCCACCTCCGTCGTGCTCCTGGTGAGCTCCCTGTTCGTCGCCAACTGCCCGTTGAGTCCCGATAGCGCCGTAGTCTTTTCCCCCTTGAAGCTCGCTCCGGCCGCCGTGGCTCGTCGTCGTAGTCGTCGACGTAGTCCGTCCCAGCTCACGCCAATGACACCCGCGTGCTCCCCATGGACCATAGGGTCGATCCCACCCCGTAGAGCGTTCGATTTCCTCGCCTGTACCAAAGTGCCATTGGAGCCCGAGAACCCCCTCCGCCATTGTTGAGCTCGAGCTCGTACCTGTCCACCCCAAGCCACCGCACCGCCACCAAACTCCTCCCCGTGGTCGTCCGCGTCGATTGGTACTAACCACGCCCTCTCCCGTAGCCTGTAGCGCGTGCGCCGTCGAACTCTCCGGCGACGGGCTCCGGTGAGCCCTCCGGTGAGGATGACAGACGGGCCCCCCTCGTCAGATCTGTCGTTAAGGGTTAATCTCACCCCTAATGGGCCACTAACAGTGGACCCCCCCCCGGCTAATTACTCTGTTAGATCAACTGAGAAGTTTA
Organism: Bromus sterilis; assembly: GCA_950022295.1. Taxonomy (NCBI): domain Eukaryota; kingdom Viridiplantae; phylum Streptophyta; class Magnoliopsida; order Poales; family Poaceae; genus Bromus; species Bromus sterilis. The sequence goes on from OX465596.1 coordinate 286,110,955, forward strand.
ACTGAATAATAAACCCCCCACAGTCACTGACATGTGGGTCCCCTGGTCATTAAATTAATTAAACATGTTTAATTAGCACTGGAGTCAATGACACCTGGCCCCCCTTTGTCAGCTTATTATTTAAAAGATTTATTAGGAAATTCCAGTGGCTGACAGGTGGGTCCAGAGGCATTTTCTGATTTAATTAAATGTTTTATAAACAACAGAGGCTGGCATGTGGGTCCCACATGTCAGCACTGTTCTGGATAATGTTTTGGATAATGTTCTGGATAATGTTGAATAAATAATAAAAGAAATCCAGAAAATCATTTAAATTGATTTAACTTTGAAATTCAATAACTTTTACAATCCTATTCAATTGCATAATGTTGGATAATGTTGCACTAGGCATTGTTACTGCTGCTGCTACGATTACAATCCTATTCAATTGCATAGCCTGATTTTGTCGCCCCTTGATGTGCCTTCCTTTATCCTATGCTGCCTATTATTATTATTATTATTATTATGAATTATTCAGCAGTGAGCCCTGCGCATTGTTAGCTAGGATTAGATAGAGGGCCGTGATCACTCGGGGGAGTGAACGCGGATACAAATATTATAACTGCACAGGTACGGTACAAAGCAGACACCGTCAAAGGTCCCGATCTGGGTTATGCCTAGTCACCTCAAGTGTAAGCTATCAAGGAGTAATCCTTGTACTCCACTCGAGGCTGACTTTGTCTTACCTCCATAGTGTCCTGAACGGCGTTTGTCCTTCAGGTAAGAAGTCGGGCGACCCAACGGTGCCAGCGAGAGGTATTACGACGGGACGACAGGGAGGGTACGACCAGTGTACCGGTGTGCTTGGCCCCTGCTCGTTGGCCGCGAGAGTTACCAAACAACGAAAGTCGAGCTCCCCCAGGAGCACACGCGAGACAAGGTAAGGAGACGGTTCACCTTGTTGGTAACCGCAGTGACTTGGTGGGACGACGGGGCAGGCACCGATGTACTGGTGGTCCTGGCTGCTGTCGCTGTCCGCGGGTCGGTTAAGTCGAGGCAACGATAACGGTTTTCACGCAGGTTAATTAAAATGCTAAATGGTTCAGTGAATGTCTTGAGTTGGCTATATGCCATGTACGCACTACCTACCCGTGGGAACTACGGGTTATGGGCTCCTCCGCTTCTTAGTGTCGTCAGAGGACTCTTCAGACGTCAGCAGTACTGCGGGCTGATTGCCGGGAAGTGGTGATGTCTTATATTCTCGCGCGGTGATGTCTTATTTGGATTTGCTTTAACTTCACCGGCCAGTCACGCACCGTGCAGGAGTACATTCGGGTTGGGGTCCAAGGCTCGGCGTACATAGGATTTAGACCGGCGGATGACCTCTCTGTTGAGTTTGAAAGATGGGCTTTGAAGTGTCGGATAGCCTCGGTGGAGCGTTCCCTAACAAGGTTCCCGCCACCCTGGAGATCCGTGCGTGTAGCGTAACACAAGTGCACCCCTGCAGGGAAGATTAATCTATTCGAATAGCCGTGTCCACGATAACAGGACGCTTTATGTTGAAGCTGGATCTTACCACTAGAAACTATTATTATTAAACTGTATGGTTCCAGGTTTTCTTCCTCGCGGGGATGTCGAGGAGGTGAACTCGGAGGCATTGTTAATTATTACAACTTATTATTATACAATGCTGCAGCAACTTCTGCTGCATTGTTACTTTATGCTTTATATAAACTGTTGGCTGATTCTTACCTCATGCTGCAAGACATCGTCGGAAGATGCTAGTCTTCGTTAGGCCTAGCTTCTTACCCTTGCTCTGGATTTCTGTCTTTCAGTCCACTATATACAGCCTCTTCTTTCCGTTGAAACAATGCATAATGCTTAGTAGCGGACGTAAGACTCGCGGGTATACTAGATACTCACCTGCTTTATTTCCTTTACTGTTTTGCCTGATCGGCCGCTGCAGCCAACGTTGGAGCCCAGGAGCAGGAGTACCCCGGAGGCGCCTACTACGACGTTGAGTTCCCCGTCGACCAGGAGTAGTTCGGTGGATCCCAGCCAGGAGGCCTCGCCTTTTCGATCTGTATCTCTGATGTGATTTGTGCTAGCCTTCTTAAGGCAAAACTTGACTAACTATGTCTGTACTCAGATATTATGGCTTGTATGACTTATGTATTCGGGTCCGCGTGACCCCCTCTATTGTAACATATTTGTTTATCCTTTTGTGTTTAGTGTTGTGCTGTGATATTATCACCGTGGCACCCTAATCTCAGTCGTGTACCCTGTGTGTATGATTACTGTACACGGTCTGATTTTGGGGGCGTCACACCGTACAATACATCTACGCATAGCTAGCTCATGATACCACTGTTGGGATACGGGGCAGAAAACACAAAACTTTCATACCTACGGTACCCGAACCCAAGATCTATGCTATGGCGATGTAAAGTAACGGAGGGAATCGGTGTTCATACCTTTGAAGACCGGAAGAGGGAAACGTTCTTGCGAACGTGGCTGGCGTAGACTCGGAACTACGACCTCCCTGTCGTGTAGAAGACCACCACCGGCGAGGATGACTCCCGGTAAACTTCCAGCGACGAAGTAGCACCACAGGTGTAGTGCCTCGAAGAGATTATACACATACGGTACAATCGATGTTCCTCCCGGGCCCCGAACCAGGCGAGCAACGGAAGAAAGACGGCTACGGATCCCGACTCCAGCAGAACGACGGCCTGCCTTATGGTGGAGAACTCCAATCCAGGTGCAGACTCCAAACAAGGGGAGTCCACTTCCGGGAAGGAGAAGGAGGAAGAAGGAGATATTGGTGTGTTGGAAAAAGGGGGGTCTACCCCTCCTTATATAGGCCAAGGGGGGTGCCATCCTCCTCCCCTCCCCCATGTGGGACTAAAATCCCAAGGGGGGGTGCGCCAGCCAAGGGGGTGGTGGGCCCCACCCTTGGCGCCAAGCCCAAGGGGGGAGAGTCCCTCCTCCCTTAATGGGCCCCATGGGCCCATTTAGCCTTTTCCCATTTTTTTAATTTATTTAATATGTTTTAAATATTTAATTCAGATAATTAAATAATAAAACATTATTAAAACAATTAAACTTTATTTTGAACTATTCAAAATGTCCGGAAACCATTCTGTCCTCCTCCGGAACTATTCCGATGATTCCTCCTATTTCACTGATTGATCCCGTAACTGTCCTATGCATCAATTTCCCTTAAGTGTAACACCCTAACGGTCCGGGAAACAGCTGACATGGTCGAGACTCTTCTCATTGACCAATGACTAGTCAGTTGAACCTGGTTACAATCCTTGACAACCCCTGCGCTTCCATCGAATGAACTTCGATCGCTTTTGGAAACCGTTAACGATACGACGTAATCCCTTTGTGTTGCGGTACTTTGTTTGTCCGAGGTTTGATCGTCGGTATCTTACATACCGTGTTCACATCTCGTTCACAACAAACAACTTCTCTCGTCCATGATCATTGCATCTCTTGTGACCTAGTCACGTCCTTGCAAGGTGTTGATGCAATATCACCGAGTGGGCCCAGAGTACCTTTCCTGTCACAAGGACTGACAAATCCCGCTCTGATCTATTAACATACTCATCAACCATCTATTTCGGAATACCCAAAGTGCACCGTTATAGCCAGCATATTTCAGTCAGGCGGTGGGATACAAATCAAAGTCTCCTCATAGATGACAATTACGTATGATCATTACGGTCTAAGGACTAAGCCATATGTTACAAAGTCATAGCAACGCTGAACTATGTGAGTCGATCACATTGCAATACTTTAGGTGGGTGTACGTCCATCACATCATCCCCCTTAACGATATGACCTCATTGTCAATGGACTTAAGTGTCGCCATGATCAGGAAAGCTTGATCAATCAATTGCCCAATGAGATAGTTTACCCGAGTTAAACTACGGACCATGTTTTATACTACACATGTATTAGTATTTCCAAGTAATACAGTTATAGCACAGTATAAAACGTATTATGAACAAAACGGATATGTGACAAATATCTTTATTAATTTGTCTCTAGGGCACATATCCAACAGTTTTTGCAAATTGCAAGCTGAAGAAAATTTTATGAACCTCATGATGGTATTCTTCCACGGATTTAAACCTTGGAGTCGGAGATGTGTTCAATCATGATTTGCTTTAGGCAAGATGATTGCCTCATGTTGTTCATACCTTATTGATAACTTGCCACATGTTGACTCATAATTTTGATTTGCTAGCGAGGCATGCACCATGGGGTGGTTGACGTGCCGCTATAATTCAATGAGACACATTGTTGACCTCAACATCCATATGTCATGTAGATTAGTTGTGACCGTCGAGAGTTCGCTCATCGAATTATGGTCATCTTGGCTTACATGGGGTTCAAACCATAGACTTTTTATTTATTTACTTGTCAGTAAATTAGAAGTCGTCATGGTAATGTTGTAATAAAATTTTGCAAAGTTGTTAGTTCAAGTGAAGACTTGAATGTAGATCTCAAATCATCTATGATAACACTTTGGAGATAATTACATCTATTATGAGGTATATCTCACAGTACTAAAAAACATAATCTGACTATAGTCAGTAGATGTCTTGGTCTTAGTACCTTATGTTATTGTATGATTAAAATATATGGAAGAGCACAATAAAGGTAGTCAGAATGTCAATTTTGAAAAAATGTAGACCTTATATTAATTGTGGATAATCTGCATATTGCACAGTAGATGCCACACTATCTTGTGATCCCATATATAAATTTAAGATAAAAAAATTGCATATCAATTCTATTCGAATTAAGTTAATTTTTATGCTTTGCAAGCATTTTTGGACTTAATTGATGGTGAATTGATATTTCCATTGCAAAATAATATGTTGTACCATCTGTATATGTTATAGGGATTGCAAAATGCAAACACATTGAACATATTATCTCCGGTGAAAAATCAGTAATTTATTTATATTACAGATTGCGTAATATAAGTACATCATAATGTTGCAAAATTAATATATTTCAAAAAGGTGACTTGAAATTATTAGTGTGTATCTCAAAATGCTAAGCATGATACTTTGAAGATAATCTTCGAAATGGAGTAGATCTCGCGGCACTAGGAAGTATAATCTGATGAAATCAGTAGATACTCGCTCCTAATGCCTTATCTCATGACTTAGTAAAATGTGTAGGAGAGCACTTTGTAAAGCAATCATAATGTCGAGGCGACAAACTGTAGGCTTTATCAATACTTAACGATAATCTGTGTAGCAGTAGATCCATATGACTACCTTGTGGTCCCAAGCATCAATTTGAAAAGATCACCTTGAATTTTGCATATGTATTTGCAAAAAAATAAAAATATCAATTGCAAATAGATGTTTTGAAATATATGTATAGAATTTAACAGTCTAAAGCAGCAATAAAATCGCTGCTATTATTAACTGTAAAATCACGATTGACACAAATTTTAGCCTATTAAAAAAAGGTAAAGTCGTAAGGGCTAAAATGTAAAACTTGCGAAGGGATAAGATTCCCTATCTCTCATGGAAGTCACGAGCGGTTCTGACTCATGAGCAGAGAAGCCATTGCAGGATTCCAAATCATGTATGGCCTTGGGCGTAGCCACCCCGAGCGAGGGCGTAGCCTTGAGCGTTGCCGCCGCGCGGAAGCGAGTGGACGCCGGATGGGGTCGCCGCGGTAGGGGCATGGCGCGGTCGCGATCAGTCAGTCGAGGGCGAGCGACCGCAAGTGCAGGCGCGCGATGGCCAGCAGCCAGGACGACCAGGAGCGCGTTCACGCGCAGGCGCAGTCGGGCACGCGCGAGGGTGGAGTGGTGACGGCGAAGGCGCGAAGGCCGGGCACGATGCAGGGCACGGCAACCATGGCGGGGTGCGGCGGGGTGCGGAGCAGAGGCCACGGCGTGAAACGGCCAAAGATAGGCGGCTACGGCACCAGGGCGGCGAGCGACCGTGCGCGGCGCGGAGGCCACGGCCACCAGGGCGACGAGCGGCCGAGCACGGCGCGATGGCCGGCGCTGGAGCGCAGCCACCGACGGTTAGACAGAGCGTGGAGAAGAGCTGTCGGGCGAACGAGCGCAAGGCACAGGGCGCTGCCGACGGGCACCCACGACCACAGCAACGAGGGCGAGCGAGTTGCTTTGGCCTTCTCGCTTTCGGCAGAACAAAGTGTCTGATAACGTGTGAAGAATAGAAGTTGCTTTGGCCTTCTCCTCGTAACAGTTTGGTGGCCGCTCACCCAACTGAAAGCCACCTGCCAACGCCGTTGCCTCCACAACTCCCACCAAAGCCCGCCGAAACATCCTACCTCTGTTGAACCGGTCCCGTAGACCCACATCCACTGACATCTAGGGCCCCACAGCGCCTCCACGCGTCTTCCACCCAAGACCGGGTCCTTTCCCTTTCGCGGTGGTGCAGCTGCGACCTCCATTTTAGCAGCAGGTGCGGTGCGGCGACCTTCCCTTGGCGTAGGATTCAAGAGAGCAAGCTGCCCTATACTATACTGCCTCAGGTCTTGGTCTTGTTCTTGGGGGCGATTCCATCAGATCGGCTTCGAATTCCTCCATCCATAGAGGTACTCCATCCTTACCCTCATCTCCCCCGTTTCCGCTTCTTAATTTTTAGCAAGTATCCTATCGTATCGTGCTTCTATGATTAGGTTTTATTTCAAGGGGGAGAAATCCGAATGAACTGCCGAGTGCGTGCGTGGATGCAAATGTTTCATTTCATGCTCCAACGACGGCTTCGTGCTTCGAAATTTTACTTCCAAACGAAATTTTACTTCCGAGTGCTAAAGCAATCTTTGTTGCTGAGAACCCTGTGGGCGAGTATGTCTTTGAAGGACAAGAAACGCTCATAGAGATAAGGTAGTAGGAGAAAGATTTTTTTTTAGAGCAAAGGATAGTCCCGACTTTATAAATAAAGCCAAAAGGCAGGGGGAGAGTACAGTACAGCCACCAGAGTAGTTAACACGAACGACAGCACACCTGCCACTAGGATGTCACGCAGGGCAAAATAAACCAAGTTGCGAAGACACAGGGGAAAGAAAAAAGCGCCTAAACTTGCAAGGCGACCAGAGACTTGCGATTAGCTTGCCGACGCCATCACCGGAAGTAAGGGCTTGGCAACATCCTTAATTCGAGAAATCCAGGTCTTCAGGTCCTCCTTGTCAGCTTCCTTAATCAGAGGCATCCAACTCTGTAACACAGCAGCCAAACGGAATAAGCAATCGGCAGGGCATATAGGGAATGCCTTTTCAATTGTGAATTTATTACGTGTGGTCCAAAGAATCCAACAGGAAGCAGCAAACACCACCCAAAACAAACGAAGCGAGGATCCCTTCAAAGATCTAGCCAAGACACGAACATCCCGAAAGGAGTTAGGACACCAGGCATTACCCAGCCAGGACCGAGCACAGCTCCAGAAAAAGGAGGCCAAGTGACACCGAAAAAGAATGTGTTCAGTAGATTCCGGAGCCAAGCAGAGGGAGCCAAGCCAAGGAGAAAGATATGAATCCTATACTACTAAATACACATAAGTACCAAAATGTAGGACGCGGAGCAATTGATCCCAAGCCCATATGAGCTCGGGTGAACAGTAAAATCGAAAAAAAATCGAAAAAAATCAGAAAATTCTGATTTTTTTAGCATTTTGGAGCATCGATTTTGTTTTTTTTGCTGTGTATTCCACGGATGTTATTTTGTGATAAAATTTTGCAAGCATATCAAAAATTTGTCAAATGTTCGCCACAAGAAAATTTAGATTTTTCTGAATTTTTATTTATTTTACTGTTCATCCCGAGCTCATATGAGCTCGGGTTCACTTGGGTAGTTCCCCAAAATGTACTCCTAACATGTGCTGCAATTCGGCACCCTAACCCTCTTTCATGGGGTACCTAACTGATGAAATGACACTACGTCCACCATCACTCGCTAGTTAGCACATACAGGCAGAATTGCTACAGTATTTGAGAAACATTCGGTTCGAAATGGGCGTGTGATGACAACTACGGAGTATTTCCTTTCTGATGATGTGGGCTCCACTGTTCATAACATTGTTAGGCGTCTTTGCAACTTGTATCCTTTGATGTTTCAAATGCACTCGACAATGCAGACTAAGAAATTAGGTTCATGCCGGCATTGTTATTCACCCTGTTTATGTCTGTTTCCAGAATGTCGAGCCTCGAGGAACCACTTGGTCTGGGGGACCTGCCAAAGTTGAGTATTAATAGACTTGGAAGGTTCTGTCAAAGTGCTTGCAGATCAAGAGCTGATGAATGCAGCACCAGCAAGTAAGTTTTACTCTCACAGAACCATTCGACGCCAAATGCTTCATCTATACTTCGTCATTTTATCCGCTTCACATTTTTGTGAGCAACCATCATTTAATAGTTTTATTTTTATACTGCTTTCAGTTACACACCCAGCAACAGTGGCAACAACCAGATGCTCTTTCACAGCACTTCTCACTCATGGCATCTGCAAGGCCATTATACCGACTCATCCTGCAATGGAATGGATATGGAGTTCAGAGCTCTTCCACTCAAGGTGATTTAAGTTGTGAAATTCCATACTTGATGCCTTCATCTGCTTATTTTAGATCCCATTGCACCTCCTCCAGCAGAAGCAACAACTCCTTCAAGAAACAGAACCAGGGAAGTGATATGTATAATTTTGGCTGTGTTTGGCATTGTGGTGGGCTTTTGTCTATCCAACTTATCTCTTGTAACAAAAGATTATAAAATAAGCACCGCACAACATAGTTCATCAACCACAAACTAAGCCTTGGTCTATGACAGTCATAATTTTGTAGTATTGTTTGTGACCTCATATGCAAATAAGTGCAAGTTTTGGCCTTTGCTCAGTTGATGAATAACTGATTTTACAGGTTTTGTGGGATCTACCAAGGTTTGTGAATGTGGTTGAAGTCGGACCACGAGATGGTCTGCAAAATGAGAAGAACATAGTACCGACATCGATAAAGATTGAGCTGATCCACAAGTTGGTGGCTTCTGGTCTGTCAATAGTTGAAGCCACAAGTTTTGTTTCCCCAAAATGGGTGCCGCAGGTAATTTATGGTGTACCTAAACTAGATGAAGCTGCATAGCATGCACAGTAGTTAGCTTTTGAATCATCTAAAACCACCTAGTTGAAGGTAATATAGACTTGGCTAAAGTTCTAACTTTCTTATTCAAAGAATTAAAGTATGTCTATACTCCATACAGGGTTATGAGTTAATTGCGTGGCTACATTTTTTTCTTTTTCAGAAGTTATTCCTGATGGTTCTATTTAACTTTCATTTTCTTCTTGTGAAGTTGTGCTAGCATGCATAATCGATAGATAGTTACAGATCAAGATAACGACAAAATTAATGATAATTTATCAAGGAGACAACCTTTCTCACTCAAATTTGGAACAGCAGCTAGCTGATGCAAAGGATGTGCTTGAAGGGATCCAGCATGCACCAGATGTGCGGTTTCCTGTGTTAACTCCTAACCTCAGAGTATGCCCATTTTTTTTTTTACTTTTGTGTAGACTTCACGTATTTAAGGGACCGGATCTGTAGTGGATTTTAAGTGATTTCATTTGCAGGGATATGAGGCTGCTGTTGCAGCTGGTGCAAAAGAAATTGCAGTTTTCGCATCTGCCTCTGAATCCTTCTCTAAGTCAAACATTAACTGTACCGTTGAGGAAAGCCTTGCTCGGTATCGTGATGTTACTTCTGCTGCCAAAAAACATGGAATACGTGTCCGAGGGTAAGCTGCCTTATATTTTGAAGCCCGAACTTAATTACTGAATCTGTTCAGAAATCCTTCATCCTCTGATTTGTGATAGGTATGTTTCTTGTGTGATGGGTTGCCCTGTCGAAGGGGCGGTGCATCCATCAAAGGTAGCTTATGTTGCCAAGGAGCTTTATGGCATGGGTTGCGCAGAAATTTCACTTGGTGACACGATTGGTGTCGGTACACCAGGTACGCCCCATCACATTCACTGAGTACCATACTATGTTTAATAAACTGTTGATTTGTTGAGGCTTTGTGTACATTGTTAACCCGGAACAAGTAAAGCAGTGTATGATCGCTTGATGGTTACTGATCAATCTTTTATACAGTTTTACCATGGGCTGTTTGTTTCAGGTAGGGTAGTTCCTATGCTCCAGGCCGTCATGTCTGTGGTTCCGGCAGACAAACTGGCCGTTCACTTCCACGATACATATGGCCAAGCCCTTGCCAACATCCTGGTCTCTCTCCAGGTAACCAGTGCATTGCAGATCTAGCCAGCTCATACAATAACATAGCTGAAAGTAACAAGTCAGTCAGCAAGGCTCCTGTCCTAACGTTTTTCATAATACTGCCAGATGGGGATCGGCGTGGTGGACTCATCTGTGTCAGGCCTTGGAGGGTGCCCGTATGCAAAGGGCACCACGGGCAACGTTGCGACAGAGGACGTGGTGTACATGCTCCAGGGCCTGGGGATAGAGACCAACATCGACCTCGGGAAGCTCATGGACGCTGGCGACTACATCTGCAAGTACCTGGACCGGCCGTCAGGCTCCAAGACCGCTACTGCTTTGAGCAGGCTAAACGCCTGAACCCCTGACCATAATATACTGGAACTCAAAAGGGGGCACGTGCTATGATGTCTAGTGTATTTACGCAAGCCATTTTGGTTGTACACCTTATCAATTTATCGATTTACTCTCGGTTCAAGTCACACGAAACCTACCAGGTACCATAGACTTGTACCATTCTGTATCTTCAGTTCTCATATGAACTTATAACCAGCCCTCCTCAATATAGAAAGCTGTGACCGCACAGAAAAGTGTATGAATATAGAAAGCTATGTATACTGTGGCAGCACAGGTTACTTGCTGCCCATAATTTCAGATGTGATTTTCCGTTCCATGCCCAGCGATTGCACATGTAAGTGAAGAATCAAAATTAAGTAGTAAAGGCAAATGCGCTTTTACTGTTCTGCCTGGTTTTGTATAATATAAAAGAAAAGGGGGATTTGCTAATTTCGTATTGCATAGGTAAAAAACGTGCAATGCAATCGTTGCCATAAATTTCAACTGTGCCATGTGCAGCATTTTCATACAATAGATTTTCCATGTATCCAAGGGAGCTCATCTAACCCATAGTCATGGTTACTCCAGTGAGCTCTTTTAGAGCAGTCAAGCATTGCTTCAAAAGTGCCTTTGCTTGTTCACTTTTTTCCAACTCGCAAAGTTGAACTAGTTCACCCTCAAACTTGGCCTCTCTTCTCTCTTCCAATGGAAAGTCTCTACACAATTTGATCAACTCAAGAAGGCACTCTGAAGCAGCAATGTGAACCTGCAGGAAAAAAAGGACAAGTCGTAAGGAGCAAGGTCCTTCCTGGATGATAAATGGCTATTATCAAGTGAATCTGGATTTGAGGAAACTGTTAATTTACAAAATACCCCGATAGTCTCATCTATTGTTGATCTCAAACAAGTAAATTAAATCTAACAAGCTCAGCCACATTAATCGTATGGATTTCCCAAAGCCCTCATAATCAGTGCAAGGACCTTTCAACCATTCTTTTCGTCATCGAACCAACCAAAAACAAGCATAGATAGTTTTATACAAATGTGGTAGACTATGACATACTTAAAATCAGTGACAAGTCTATTATTCAACAGCAGCAAGACAGCAAACTATCTTCTGGTAAAAAAGCACGGAGATGTTGATTACTGAAAAATAGCTCAGCACCACGGAGATGTTGATTACTGAAAAATAGCACAACATGTGGGACCCAAGGCTCAATGTCAGTGAGGATGGTATTTTCTAACTCCCTAATCTCTGCAATATTACCAACTAGCAAGCTATATTGAACTAATATAAAAATGAGTAAAGATAACACAGTATCCATGGTGAGCACTAGGGATAGAAGATTACCTGAGCAATCTTAACTAAGCGTATGGAGTCTACTACTTTTGACGCCACTGAATGAAACATCTGAGTTTGGATACCCAAAGTAAAAGAAATTTGTCAGAACAATGAAGAATTGACCAAATATTGAATATAGTACCAGACAACTATGTGGTATACCTCCTGAACCAAATCATTTGTGCCTTCAGGCCACGTCGTGCTACCATCAGAATTCAAAATTTTGCAGCACAATTCTTTGATGCACAAAAAGGATGACAATTTAACTGCTCGTGAAAATCCAGAGAAGTATTACAATGCTAGTTTTCAGGTATGAATCAAGATCTATATGTAAAAAAGATGCATGAATATATCAAAGATGCTGCATAAGAAACATACCTTGCCAACCCTCCTCGGGTGAAAGAGAGTTCAACAGAACTTCTAACATATTCTTCTTTTGGTGGATAATATCTTGTGGCAAAGCAATAGTGATGCTAGATGCAGCACAGTTGAGCACCTTGTCGAGGGAAACAAAGGCACTTACACTTTCATCTTGCTCTGCAGAAAAAAGACAAATACATAAGTCAATATTGTTGAACTATATGTGGATTGTCTAAGCCCTTTTCATCAGTTCAGACTTTTAGTTGTGTTGGCTAGTGCATGAAGCTTGACATGGTATCAGAGCCCAAAGTCTCGAGTTCAAGTCCTAGCTTTCGCAATTTATCCAAAAAATATTGTTGCCCCCTCTGTGTCCATGTATAGGCCTCTTGAGCCATACCTCTAAATCTATTCACGTGTTGACTTCCCACGTCACATGTGAGAGGGGATGTTGAAGTGTATATGTTGGATTGTCTAGCCCTTTCCATAAGTTTGGACTTTTAGTTGCATTGGCTAGTGCATGAAGCTTGACAAATACGGAGCATAAAAGGATATCAATATTTGCATACCAGGTGTTATAAATATCCTTGTCAGGGTCTCAAATATGTTTTTGTGATATAAATTATCATACAGTGTTTATATTATACTCCCTCCGATCCATAATAAGTGCCGCTCACCTAGTACAAAGTTTGTACTAGCTTAGTACAAAATGAGCGACACTTATTATGGATCGGAGGGAGTAGAAAACAATTAGAGTATTAAGGGTAAATTTTAGCATGGGCCTTAGTTCAAAAGGGCCGAAAATAATGACTGACCAGCTGCAGCAGATGTAGTTAGTGAAGATGAACCCCTTGTCTTAGAAATGACTGATTGGTTAGCAACATCACACAACATAGGAAAAATGCTATTGAAGAACCCTGGATCTTTGAATGCCGTGATGACCTGAAAATGACGAAGAAAGAAGCAAATAAAAACCAAGTAAATGGTGCTAATTCTAAATTATATATAATGCCAAAAATCTAGTCTACTCATCATAAACAAAAATGTGGTATTATATTCCCATGCAGCAGACTCATTAGAGATACTTGTCTATTGCAATAACTAATAAGTGGCAACATTATCAAGAATACCATTATTCCAATTTAGTTAATATACTAGAAGGACATTTTTTGGCTGTCTTTCCAGGAAACTTTGGTTTGCCTATTCAATGAATATACTAGAAGAAAAAGCCCTGAGGTGATTTGTTTATATCCTGCTTCAAGTTTACATCATAAACTTTTTGAGTATATGGTTATGCTGCTGATAATTGTGTAACAGATGAGAATCTTTCTCTTAAACATAAGGAACTTTAGCCAGTCATGACAAGTTCTACATTCATATAGAAATGAGCAATGGAAAAAAAATTACTTGTTGTAAACATGAGAAAGCTGCTTCACGGTAAAATTTCGGCTTCCTACTGCATGCAGCACAGACAGCATTCAGAATAACACTAGGCATAGTGGGATCTTCTGCAGTTATAGTAGCATGGCAGCACAAACACAGTGAAGCTAGTGCATCCAGAACAGCATCTTTTCCCTGCAAGGATGATAAGGAGAGATATGATCATACGAATTTTATCTAACAAAATAAAGGAGACTATGGTATGCACAACATTAGTTATATGGAATGGAAGTTCCAAATTTCTTGCTCACTGAATTTCATTCATCTTCAACACTCTCACTTTTAGAATGGTTAATGGATTGCAGGACAAATTGATGTAAAGTGCATAATTTGAATACACATGTGCCATAGTCACTCGAACCAATGTTTCCAATAAAATTTTTATAAATAACAGTATAAGTTACCTCCCAAAATCGACCCGGTAGCTCTTTCAGAAGTGATTTGAGAATATTATGGTGGTGCGCAGAAACGGGTTCTCCAAGGGCATCACATAGATTTTTTGTAGCCTTGGCTGACTGCAATTACCATAGTATGGTAAGCATACAAGCCACAGCACTTTAAAACTGTCACCAATTTATTTGTATGAATAGAAAAATATTGACAGAGACTATACCTTCCTTTTGCCAGCCCATGATGACGAGGACATGCAATCACACAAAAGAGATACAATTTCTGGTAAGTAAAGCTGAAGGGTAACTCTTTCACTACTAGGAATATCTTCCCAAAGTTCTCCATACAAGCCACTGGTCTCTTTATCATCATCAAATCTGAAAGAAGTTTTGTTATTTGAGATCCAGCACGTAGACTACAGGGAACTGCTTTTGTAGTTTTAATGATACTGAACTTCCTAACATCACTAATAGCTGACATATTAGTTTTAGAAATCAAGATGAAAGGTTATAAGACTTAAGATATGTCATTCACATACCTCGAAGAAAATATTACAGGGATAACCACTGAACTGTATCCACTAATAACATCTGCCGCACCGCTCAAGTAGGATTTAATAAGAACTGCACCAGATAACTGAGAATTTTTTTCACCTAAATGCAGAGAAGCAGTATCTTCGATAAGTTTCTGAGCCTGAGATTGGTTGGCATATTTCAAAACTGCAGCGCAAGATGACGCAAAGGCCCTTTTGGCAGAAGAACTCCTTTCCTCTAGAACAGCAGTGTAAAGTAACTTCAGTAACATCGACGTGTATGGCTTGATGTTAATCATGACTTTCTGTACAAGCAAGGTGATGAAGCTAGCAACACCAACCCTGACACGTAAATAATGACAGGGTAAGATCAAAGTATGTGAAGTGAAATAATGGTATGTGATATCATGAATACTACAAGGTTCATATTAGCACAAAAACTAACCTTGTATTAAGACCAACAGCAGATCTAACCATTTGAGCCAGGCGAGGAATCAATAGCTCGAGTGAATTTGTGTCGACAACTTTGACACATATATCAAGGGTTTCCCACATTGGAGAATCTTTTGCTACAGCTACACGCAAACTGTCAAGCTTCTCAGTTTGGATGCCAGCATTTCCTGCATGCATCTTTGGTCCAAATACAGGAGTGAGTACAGAACAGAAATAACATGATAGACTAATAAGTAGTAAGACATCAACATTCCTACAAAAACCACCAAAAGTAGAATACCTCAACATAGTTTAACCTTTGATCCTCCAGACTTGACAAACATTCAAGCATACAACTAACAAGTTCTGAAAGATGTGGCCGCAAGGCAGTGCCAGCCCCCTACGAACATTAAAAGCAACAAAACTTTTATTTACTTCCTTTCATTAAAGCAACATAAAAGCACGAGAACTAACAGTATGTTATAGGCCATGCATAAGCGCATAAGAAAACCATAACAATGCTTTGAATGCAATTAACCAATGACATCAGTCAACTGCTAGGAAACCCTATACTTCAAGACTTCTACCATTCTAAGGCAGTTAGTAACACTCTTTTCTCCATCTAACAAGGATAGAACTCTTGGCATCCAAAGAAAAAATAGAATGGTTGTAGTTTATTTAAGTTTCTGTGTACTGCAAAAATATAAAGTTCGCCCTAGAAACAATCAATCAGTACAATGTTTTAGCATCAACAAGCTCCTGAGAAGAAATTTCATGAATATTGTAGTCTATGACGTGTTCGCTTAATATGCTAAGATAAAATAGAGCTTTCAGAAACTACCACTGAATTTTTTTTTAAAGATTTAGAACTACCACTGAATTTTAATAGCATTAGATGCTGCATCTGACTCATTACGGTATAAGTGCTGTTAAACATTACAACTTTCACTGCTGATAAAATACCTTAGCAAGCTTCATGACCAAACTTATCGATGCCTTTTGCACGCTTGCTACTTTACTGAGTATGCCTTCAGAAAGCAAGAATGGAAGTACAATGTTCATTGTTTCTTTTGCATCAGAAGCAGTAGTAAGTGACACATCACAGAGCCTAACTGTCAATGAGCTTACAGCTCGGCACAGACTGTCACCAGCATTCCGCACAGTTTCCTTTATGTCATCCATCGCACGGAAGGTGGTTGTCCATATTTTTCTCAAATGCTTAGAAACCTTGAGAAGAACAAGGAAACAGTGACTTATACTTATTCTCAAAAGAAATCCAAAAGCAGTTCCATGCAGACATTTTAACATAGCTTGTGCAGCTTAGTGCACTAATTGAAAATTCCAAATTTAACTTCAAAATAATTACGTACCTGATTATATCTTCGACCTTGGATGATGTCTGCAAGTGCAAGACAAGAAGCTTCACGTGAGCGCCAAAGCCGTGATCCAGATTGAACCAACAAATCCTCTACTATGACATCATAATGTTCATCTATTGCCTTTTTGGGATCTGAGACAATTAACTTCCAGATATGCCCCATTGAATCCTAGAAATGCAATTGGAATTGTCAGCTAGGAGGACAGGTTACTGCTTCTTAAGATAAATATTCTGAGTCATAATAAGATAATTTATGAGTGCACACATCAGTAAGAAGATCAACAAAGACTGCTAGTAAATGATACCAAAAATACTACCCATTGGTGCTGTACCTAGTGAAACATAAAATCAGAGCAAAAAATGCGTATAGCATTGTCACTATCCATTCCTTATAAATCCAAGTTTGTTAACTGCAGGCACAGTAAGGATGGCGTGCACAGCAGCAGTGGTGGCAACCATTGTTGATTGTCATGGCTGGCTGGCCAAGCAACAGCAGTCTCGTACAACAGAAAGGACTATTCAATAGGCAATATATAGCTAAGTGTGCTGCTGCAACAGGAAAATGGTGGCTTCTAGTGCAGGATGAAGATAAAAACAAGGTCAATTTTGATGAAACAGAAATGTTTATATTAGCAACACAAAAGTATAGCCAAACCTGAAGAAGTGGTCAAAGTTCTGATTTGTTCGAGGAAATGAGGACCAAATACACTATCGATTTAATTTCACTGCAGCACCAAAAACTAAAAAATATGGAAAATATGGTAATGTGAATGTAATACTTTGTACCTGGATGTTCTTATCAGGATCATATTGGTATCGTACAAGCCTAGGAATTAAGGTGTGCAGATGAGGTTGAAGTGCCTCCCCAGCTTGTTTGGCTATCTTGGAAAATCCAAAAGCAGCACCCCTTTTGGAATTGAGGGCGGCCTGATAGTTAGCCAGATCCATGAACTTGTATATCAAGTCAGGTTGTCCCATCTCATTGGCAAGACTACAGAGCTCCTTGTATGTGCTTAGCTTTCCTCCAGTAGGATTAGTGCCGATGGTCCCTTCTTGAAAAACCTCTGAATCCTCCCTCAGCTAATGCAAGTACATTAAGCAAGAATACCTTAGATCAAAGAGAATTAAGGATCTCATAAGGTAGAAACTTGAGAAAATATTATGCACCTTAATGGCCTTTTTCTTTTTTGCCGCGCCAGTCAACGTGTTCACCAGCGCATGAACCAACTGCCCTTTCATAGAAGCATCACCAAGTTCATACACAATGCTCATGCCTTGGGATGCTAAATCTTGTGTAAGCTCATTAGAATCACCAATAAGGTGAGAAAAGGCTTCCTGTAAAATAAATGAACTTCAAATGTTTAGGATAGCCATAAGCCCAGAGCAAGCAGCTAACTGACAAAAGGGATGCTCATTACCATGCCAAGATGCATAACTAGAAAACAGTAACATCACATATGAGCTGACAAGTGGGTCCTAGCCTCCTAGGGCCACAAAATTTATGGCAGATTCTAACTTTTTTAATCAACCAGTGAAAGAAGTGGTACTTTCCAGGTGCTCAAGATTATTGCCAACATTAAGGGCATGTGATTCCCTCCAAAGCAAGAACTTGCTAGCCGTGGAAACAACAAAGCTAAATCACCAGTGCATGCATATTCAATTGTAGCAAGAACAGAACCACAATTTATAATTGCTTCAACCAAAAGGTAAAGATAACCCAAACGCCCAAAGTTAAAATATATTTCTAAAAAGATATTTATTTTTGGCACCAGTAAACCTTTCAGTATTAGACTAGGTGGTTATCAGTAGTACAGTGCTGAATTTTTCGGTCATATAATGGTAAAGAAAAGATCTTAAGAACTTGAACTTCTAAACTATATTAAAAGTTACTCGTATTACAAGTTTTAGATGGCAGGTAGAGGTGTACCACACTATTTAAGCTGGGTAGTGCACCCCAGACAGTGAGTGGTCGCATTAGCATAAAATCATACAGACCAATGCTCACATAATGATATATCAGTTTAATGCAGTGCTACAGTTTAGTAAGAAAAATCAAGAGCTCTATGATGATCTAGAAGTTTTATATTGATTAACCTGAATTTGTGGAAGGAGTTCCAGGATCTTCGGATGCCGGCCGCAGTACATTGTGAGTGAGACCAAACAGACTGTACCCGCACAGCGTTCCTCTTTTCTGCTGCTATAAATTAGTGTATCAAACAACTTGTTTACAATTTCTTCTTGAGCCATTGTACGTGCTTCTTCAGAGCTGCTTCTTTTACCAATGTTCCTTGAATCAAGTAGGGGTGCATCACCAGTAAGAAAGTTTGTGGCTTGGGAAAGTGAAACAAAGTTTGTTTCTAGTATCACATCTGTGGTCACAGGAACTTCACCCCATATGAAAGAGAGAGCCTCGCCAGATGCAAAAAGCACATCTTCAACCTAAATGCATGAAATCCATAATATGATTTTCATCATAATATAGTAGTAATATTTTTTACTGACAATTTGAATTTTTAACAGTACTACCTTAGAACGCGCGAGACCGAAAATCAAGTCTAAAGCAATTTTCAGATGGGAAAAGGACAACTCATTCCATGAAATATGTCCGAGTGATATCAAAATCTTTTGGATAGCTTTGGTATCATTTTCGGAAAGCAGCTTTGTTAATCTCTCCTGCAGAACAGTTAAAACTGCAGCTGTACGACAAACATAATTAGCTTAAATAAATTACCAGCAAAGACAGGCGGTGAACACTGAACAGTTTTACCTGCAGAGGAATTTCTACTAATTGAAGGCAATGCACAACGAAGCCCAACATGGCCAAGAGATTCCATTGCAATGGATGCCAATGTTGAACCCTCAGACTCAACAACTTTCATAAGAATATCAACTACATTTCTGACCAGTTCTTCAGATATCTGTGCATGCACATCAAGTATAAGAGCAAATCAATAGTTTCAAGGTTACATTCATGAACCAGTGTTTTACAGTTCATAAACCACAAAACTGTCCAACTATACAGCAAATACTTTAACCAAACTTCTAGAAATTAAAATCCTGAACCATGATGACAAGAACGCTATGAACGAACATGATTTATAGTGCCTTCTTCCTTTTTCTATTGAACATTCATGTGATAGAGTGACCATCCCTGCATCATTATGTGGTGCAGACTCATGCAGAGGGCAGAACAAAACAGACTAGAGTCTGCAAGAATCTTCGAGCATCTAAGCAGGAGAACTAGGTAATAGCTCTTCAAATTAACTCTTTCTCGACAGCAAGAACATCTCCTTTATCAGTTCTCTAGCTGGCAAAGAGGTCAAACTTAACCAATCAACTAGAACACTCTTAAGTACCTAGCTGGACATGCCCCTCCTGCCCACTTTCCCGTGATTGAATATACCAGCCATTTCACACATCAAGAACATGAGAAACCAGCATGCACATCCAATGGTCAAAGAACCCCCCATTAGGCCATGACCAAATATCAATGCTCTTAAGGGACAGGTGTAACACCCTCAGTGTCTGTAACAGTAATCATCATCACTGTTGACCATCACTGTTCGTTAATCACTGTTATTCCCTGTCCTTAATCAAACTTTGCTTCTGCTCTTTTCAAACCATGCTGGTTGGTAATCAAAACCCAAAGCCCAATGCATCTTGCTCATCAAGAAACCAAACCCGAGTTGAAACTGCTTTGAATGAAAATTAAAACAAAAGTGTTCAAATAAAGTTGTTCCATAAATCTTGGAACCAATTTTGTAAATTGCCAAATATCCCTAGAAGCATGTTGGACCAACTTTGGTAATTTATAAAGTTAATAGGAAAATGTAAACAATTATAACATCAGCTCACTTAACCCATTTTAAATCATTTAGTACAAACTAAATTATTAAATGACTTTTGTTTTGTGTCCACACCTTTTATAACATTGAGGTGAGGTTAAACTCTAATTTAGGAACCCCTAGCATGATTTAGAAAAATGTAAAACATTAAAAAATAAATGCAAAACAAAAAAAACATAAAAAAAAGGAAAAGGAAATATGCCAAATCACTAAATGTCGCCCTGGCCAACGGCCCACCCGGCCCAAAGCCCCCATCCCATCTTCTACCTGCCCCCGTCCCCTCCCTCCCCTGTTTCCACTGTCGCCGGGGTGGACAGGGCGTCGAGGCCACTGTCGCCGGCCCCCACCCCACCTGCGCCCGTACCTGCTCCCTTCCCCCCTCCATGAGGATAAGGAGGAGGCCGAGGCCACCTCCTCCCCCTCCCCTGGCCACTTCCCCCTCGCCCTCGCGCCTCCCCTCATCCCTCTCCTCTGCCCGCGCGCAGGCCGCACGGCTCCATCGCCGGTGAGGCCACGGGCCGCCGTTCTCTGCTCCGAGACGTCGGGGAGGTCTGCCTTCGTCCTCTCCTTCGATTCCGGGGACCAGCTCGAGCCGAGGTGCATCACGTGGCGCGAATCGAGCTCGTCCTCCGTCGACAGCCGCCGGCGTACGTCTGCGACTCCGGCGCCACTGCAGCTCCTAAGCCACCACCGGGCCATCGTGTGCCTCCAGGGTGAGCTGCAGCTCCGAACCCCTCCGTTTTTTAGCTCTAGTTCGCGCTCCTGTTCGAGTTGGCCGAAGCGGTGCTCCGGCCGCCACGGCCTTCGTCGTAGCCGTCGCCCTGCTCCGGTTTAGCCCGCGTTTTTGGCATGAATGGATTCAGCTCGTCGCCTAGCACGCGTAGGATCAAGCGGCTGGCGATTTGGTGTACTGTGGAGTGAGTAAGGTCCTCGCCGGCGAGCACAGCCTGGGCTGGCTCACTGACTGAAATGAGATAACCCCCTGTTAACCCCTGCTAATTAAAACTGTTAAGTTAAGCCCTGGACATATGATAGGTGGGCCCCTGGCCTGTTTAAATAAATAAAACTGTTAGTTAACTCTCTGTGTATGACAACTGGGCCCCACTGGGTTTTTATTTAATATAAATTGGTTTTATAAAATGTTGAGTCTATAACCAGTGGGCCCAGAGGCTTTTCTGATTTATTAAAATGTTTTATAAATAAACAGAGGCTGACATATGGGTCCCACATGTCAGGCACTATTCTGGATAATGTTATAGATAATGTTGAATAAATAATAAAAGAAATTTAATAAATGATTTAAAATGATTTAAACTTTGAAATTAAATATCTTTTAAACCGTATATCGGATTAAAAAACTTTATACATGAAAGTTGATCAGAAAAATACGTAGAATATGAATACGCTATCCGTTGATCTACCACCCCCCTCTAACGTACCGAACATCGAACCGTCCCCCTTCGGTTTGATAAACTGTCCGGTACTGTTAGAGTGCCCGGATGAATTTATTCCGAACACGAATGTTTCTCAGAATAGATCAACTAGCACGGATACACCCCCCTAATGTTTGTCCGGTACCCACGACACCTCCGGCTTGATTCTTCCCCCCCTCCGGACACACTGTCCGGTAATCACCCGGAGCCGGTAGTTCATCCCCAGATGAATTTCCGTTCCGAGCAACGTGCATTGCACTGCGTTAGAACACCGTTAACATTTCATCTGTCATGTCATGAAACTGTTTGTATATGTTTGCTTTGTATTTACTGTTTCTTCCCCCCCTTAATCTCCGGTAGACCCCGCTGCTGTCGTCGACTACACCGCTGCTGAGTACGACTACTTCGTCGACGACCATACCCCTACCGTCGAGCTTCCAAGCAATCAGAGTCATTCTCTTCCCCAGATATCGCCTATCTTTCCGTACATTTCTTGCACTAGGCATTGTTACTGTTGTTGCTACGTTACAATCCTATTCAATTGCATAGCCTGTTTTTGTCGCCCCTTGATGTACCTCCTTTATCCTATACTGCCTATTATTATTATGCATTATTCCGCAGTGAACCCTGCGCATTGTTAGCTAGGATTAGATAGAGGGCCGTGATCACTCAGGGGAGTGAACGCGGGTACAAATATTATAACTGCACATGTACGATACAATGCAGACACCGCCTCAGGCCCCCTAGCTCGGCTCTGCCGAGCCACCATCAAGTGTGAGCTATCAAGGAATAATCCTTGTACTCCACTCGTTGCTGACTCTGTATAGCCGCTCTAGGTACCTGAGCAACGGTTGTCCTTCAGGTAAGAAGTCGGGCGACCCAACGGTGCCCGCGAGAGGTATTGCGCCGGGACGACAGGGAGGGTACGACCAGTGTACCGGTGTGCTTGGCCCCTGATCGTTGGCCGCGAGAGTTACCAAACCACGAAAGTCAAGCTCCTCCAGGAGCACACGCGAGACAAGGTAAGGAGACGGTTCACCTTGTTGGTAACCACAGTGACTTGGTGGGACGACAGGGCAGGCACCGATGTACTGGTGGTCCTGGCTGCTGTCGTTGTCCGCGGGTCAGTTAAGTCGAGGCAACGATAACGGTTGTCCCGCAAGTTAATAAAATGACTAATGGTTCAGTGGATGTCTTGAGTTGGCTATATACCATGTACGCACTACCTACCCGTGGGAATTGCGAGTTATGGGCTCCTCTGCTTCATAGTGTCGTCCGAGGACTCTTCAGACGTCAGCAGTACCGCGGCCTGCGCCGGGAAGTGGTGTTGTCTTTTTTGCCGCGGCAGTGTGATTTGTATTTGCTTTGATTTAACTTCACCGGTCAGCCTCGCACCGTGCAGGAGTACGTCGGGGTTAGGGTCCAAAGCCCCGCGTACATAGGATATAGTCCGGCGGATGACCTCTCTATTGAGTTTGAAAGATGGGCTACGAAGTGTCGGATAGCCTCGGTGGAGCGTTCCCTAACAAGGTTCCCGCCACCCTGGAGATCCGTGCGTGTAGTGTAACACAAGTGCACCCCTGCAGGGAAGATTAATCTATTCGAATAGCTGTGTCCACGGTAACAGGACGCTTTATGCTGAAGCTGGATCTTACCACTACAAACTATTATTATTAAACTGTATGGTTCCGGGTTTTCTTCCTCGCTGGGATGTCGGAGGGGAACTCGGAGGCATTGTTAATTATTACAACTTATTATTATACAATGCTGCAGCAACTTCTGCTGCATTGTTACTTTATGCTTTATATAAACTGTTGGTTGATTCTTACCTCATGCTGCAAGACATCGTCGGAAGATGCTAGTCTTCGATAGGCCTAGCTTCTTACCCTTATTCTGATTTCTATCTTGCAGTCCACTATATACAGCCTCTTCTTTCCGTTGATACAATGCATAATGCTTAGTAGCAGACGTAAGACTCGCGGGTATGCTAGATACTCACCTTTGCTTTATTTTCCCCTTTTTCGCTTTGCCTGATCGGCCGCTGCAGCCGACGTTGGAGCCCAGGAGCAGGAGTACCTCGGAGGCGACTACTACGACGTCGAGTTCCCCGTTGACCAGGAGTAATTCGGTGGATCCCAGGCGGGAGGCCTCGCCTTTTCGTTCTGTATCTCTGATGTGATTTGTGCTAGCCTTCTTAAGGCAAAACTTGACTAACTATGTCTGTACTCAGATATTATGGCTTGTATGACTTATGTATTCGGATCCTCGTGATCCCTGTTATTGTAACATATTTGTTTATCCTTTTGTGTTTAGTGTTGTGCTGTGATATTCTCACCGTGGCATCCTAATCTCAGCCGTGTACCCTGCGTGTATGATTACTGTACACGGATTGATTTTGGGGGCGTCACAACAAGGAGACAATACAAACTAGGAATTTCTGGACTATGTCAGCTAATTTATCTTCCCTATTCTCAATACAAAAGCATAGCATAGATGATAGTCACAAGGCATAATACAATTGTATGGGCTACCAACTAACCGCAAAACAACATTCTAGATGAAGTTTGACGGGAAGTGGTGAACGAAAATACACTAACATTTCATGTAAATGCACGATTCAGCAAAGAAAATGAAATAGCAATAAGCTACAAAAATGAGGGGAAGGAAAGCAGAATGTGCTTACACAAGATTCCTTCAAACAGCAGGCAGTTACATTCCCAATTGCGCATAACAAACCATGGTAAATCTCAAATCTGGCACAACCAATCAAATATATACATGAGCAGTATGGCAACATGGGTAAAACATCAAAGGGTTGTGCTTTTATCTTGCATACCTTGACGGCTGAGTTGAATCAAGTGTTGAAGTGAGTTCAGACAGAAGATCCAATGCAGCAGAGCTTGAAAGTGCTGAAGAAGCAATGCCAAGCAGACGCGACGCAGCTTCACGAGCATCAGAATCAACATGACTTAGTAAAGTTCTCAACCAATGTAAACGGTTGGCATATCGTGACGATACCAACTGCAAATTATGAAGGGAAAAGGTTAAAACATGTGAACAAATAATTAAGCTTCTTTTAACATAGTAGAAGAACAAAAACCTTTGGCTGACGGGAGGAAATATCGACCAATGACTTCAAGGCCAATGCATGCAGTTCACTAGACCCTTCGTATGACATGGCATGTTCTAAGACCACACACATTTTTGCTACTGGGGAATGAGATGGGTCTTCTTGCGAAAGATTTGGACTATCACTTGCCTCAAAGCACTTCATCAGAAACTTGATCATTGCAAGAAATGTTTTTGATGGGAATACCAAGTTTCCATCCCTCTGGTCGTTAGAATGCAACAGCTGAGGCTGCTGGCTGTAGATATAGTTAAGCATCCCCACGACATCAGGATAGTTGAAATCAATATTTGTTGCAAGTGACTGCCTCTCATCATTTAACAGATTTAGACCAGTTAGAGCCATTTCCCTGGGTACAGAAGAATCAATATTAGCAATCATATACTATATAGGAACAACTGAAGAAATGCATAAATGTGTTAGCATCATAAAAACAAATTAAAAATATCACATGTTGTATTAATTTACCAATACTGAGGGCCAAACCAAGATCAGTAGAAGTCATTTCAGTAGGAAAAAAAATCATGGCTTTACTAATTTACAAGTACAAGTGTACAACTCCAAGTCAACAATGACCTACCTCATCAACTTCAAAGTATTGGCAATAAACTATTAAAGTGTCACATCTACCTCCTCAACATCAAAGTATTGGCAATAAACTATTAAAGTGTCACTTCCCAAAAATTTCAAATTTGGATATGAACATTATCAATCATATGCGTAACATATTTCAGTGCATTTTTGGAAGAAAAAAATGAATTAATTTGGATTTTTAGAAACCCTAAACCATTTTTGGCATTTATTGAATAGTCCATATTAAATCCATTTCCATACAATGATTTTGCAAACAAGCATATGGGGCTGGAAATATTTTTCCTATGATCTATAATAGCCCTAGTATTTTTGTGCAAGTTTCTGAACTTCTAGAATTTGAATTGGTATTATTTGAACCCAATTCAAATTCATATTCAGAGTTGTTAAAAAATAAAAAGGAAAGGATTTAAACAGTGGCTGGGCCGGCAGACCCGACCCAGCCAGGATTTCGACCCGCAGCCCACGTAACCACCCGAACCGGTGTTATAACGTCAGCCATCAAATCTGTGAAGATCCAACGGCCAGCGTCGCACCCTCACCCTCCCTCTTAGCAAATGATTGCGGGGCCCGCTTGTTGGGGTCGTCGCCCACCTCACGCATGAATGGTGCGTTGGCAATCGCCGGCCTCCACTTTGCTCACGACGTGCACACGCACGCCCAAGATCCCCTGACCGCCCATATGAATCCTCCATGAGGCCATGACCCCCTCTGCCGATTCCCCGGTTCGCGAGCCCAATCTCGCCGCCAGGCCATCGGAATCGAGCATGAGCTTCGCCACTGCCGGTCTACTTCAATGAGCAATTCTGATATCGCCGATGAGCCGCTCATCCCCTTTTCGCCTTTGTTTGAGGCACCACACTCTCTGCTCTCTTCCTCACTTTTTCTCTCGCTCTCTTCCTCACCTTTTTTCTTGCTCAGGGACTCACGGAAACGAGCCGCATGACCATAGTGAGACTTCACCAACACCGCCGCCGCTCGCTGCCGTCGGCAGAAGAGGCAGACGCCGCCACCAAAGGACACCCACATGACCACCGCGATGAGCTGAACACGTTATATCCTTCCCATCGCTGGAGGACCACCGGAGACGACGCCTGCATCAACCCTGAGCCCTCTGCCCCGACGTCGGCGTCGCCGTGACCTCCATTTTCCACATTACCGTATATCTCCTTTAGAGGGTAATGTACATTATTGGGACTTTGTGCTTCTCCAAGGTACACCACATGACATACCGCGGTATCCTATTGTAAGCCTTCTCAAAGTCAATGAATACCATATGCAAGTCCTTTTGCTCCCTGTATCTCTCATAAGTTGTCGTACCAAGAAAATGGCTTACATGGTAGATCTCCTAGGCATGAAACCAAAATAGTTTTTGGTCATGCTTGTCATTGTTCAAACTGATGCCGCCATTGATTAAACGGGTACAAAATTGAGCGTGCAAACAACAGGCCCAAAGTTTACAGATTGCATGGCCTGATCCTAAGTACATAAATATAAGGAGAAGATGAACTTGTATCGAGTATAAACAGTACAAAAATGCAACAAAAGAGCAACAAAGTACCATGCCCGCATATTTTATATCTAGTACTTATTTTTCATAACCAACCTTATGTCCAGTTTTACATCTGAAGCTCCAAGCATGCAAATGTACCGGCTTGGGCAGTGATGCGTGTCATATAACGTTGTTGCCCATCTTACAGCAGAAAATCGAACCTCGGTTTGCTCCTTCAAGAAAATTTACGATATAAATGTAACATCAGAAAATTATGCAAGGAGCCAAGGACCAAACAACTAATGGCACCCGCATTCCTTAAATAAGGCCCTTAAGAATAGTGAGATACTGCAACTGGAAAACATTACTCTAATGCATAATGAAAGTGTGACTGGAAGCCAATGCTTCTCCATAGCATCACAAAAAATGAGAAGAAATAGTCATCTATCCAATGGAACCCATCATCCCAATCGCAGCATCTTAGATTTCTTCCTTTAGTACTCCCTCCGATCCATAATAAGTGTGTTGGCTAAAACCACGACACTTATTATGGATCGGAGGGAGTATTATTTTTGTCACATATCTCCGGACCAGTCCAAGAAAAAGAAAAAGGTGAAAGTGAAGTATCGCCACTATACAGAGAAGGTCTCAATTTGGCATTCATTGACTCCGACTAGGTTCTGGACTCAAGATTATTTCTGAACAGAATATTAGAACAATAACCTTACCACTTGAGAATTTTCCAGAAGAAGTGCCTCAAGATCCTTCAGTACTACCACTGAAGCACCCTGATATCATGAGCAACAAAATGAGTTAAATACAAGTAATGAGTTGGATACAGCATCTTGCAGTTGGAGCTAAGAAAATATTCAGCTCGTAAACTATTACGAGCCACATGCTATAGAATTTTTTTTCAAAAAAAATAGGAACAGCAAGACGACAACGCTAGACTGCAGATGGGTTAGGCTGCATTACTTGTGAATGAAAGGTGTTATGAATGATTTTGCAACATATAAACATTGGTGTATAGAAAAACAACTCCAGTTTAATCTTTTTCTGTGAAGCGGGGATAAAAGCTTAAGAGTTGTTGTGTCTGCCA
Organism: Bromus sterilis; assembly: GCA_950022295.1. NCBI lineage: Eukaryota > Viridiplantae > Streptophyta > Magnoliopsida > Poales > Poaceae > Bromus > Bromus sterilis. The sequence goes on from OX465596.1 coordinate 286,138,990, forward strand.
AGGTGCATGATTTATCATGCATACTAGACTAGCATGTCTGGACATGGGCCATTACAATATTGCAGGGACTTAATCAACAATAAGCTAGCACTTATGTCTTGCGTCAAGAATTGAATATAGATATTTGATTACTGAAGACAACCAATTAAAAGGAATTCACAATCATATTTGTCGGCGTCTTTATTAAGTCGTGACAGCATACTTTAGCATGCGCTGCATAATTACCTTATATGCTGTAGCAAGAGAAGTGGCCGCCTCCTGAATTGTTAGACGAAGCGATTGATCCTCCAACCTCAAAGCAGTAAAGAGTCGCGTAGCCATTTCAGTTTTGTTGCTGCAACAATGTTCACAGAAGCAGTAGATCATTCCCCATTGCAGAAACAAAATATGAGCCAAGAAAGTAGACGTGTAAGGCAAGGGCATGCCTGAATAAATTAGGCATACGAGAGGCGAGCAAACCAATGGCCCGGTACGCAAATATTTTGACATCTCTAGCGGTCGAATCTGGAGATGGAGGACATCAAGAAATCATTGACTGTTTTCTAGAGTACAACATGGACAATTTTTTCATCAAAGAGATGTTTAATTCGAGTAATATAAAGAAACAATGCAGAGATAAATCACATGCAGGTTTGAAAAGTAGAGTGGATAAGTGCAAAATACCTGCTTCTGTAGTGGATGAACCATCAAGTGACCGCAATATTCCACTCAGGATAACTGGACCGATTAACTTTAGTTGGTCCATTACTGCCTAAAACAATAACAAAACTATGATAATACACAGCCGTATGAAACCATATTGCAAGAACGACAAGGGGGGATGGGGTAGCATTGATGGAAAAGGGGAATCTGGAATGAACGAAGTCATTAATGCTAGAAGATGAACTACATATGATTAAAAGTCAAAGTGAGCATACATGTTTAAAAACCCAGACGGTAAACTCCATCCCTAACTGTTTCAGTCTTGAAGTAGTTCCGCTTCCTACAGGTAGAGAGACATAGCAGAAACATGGTGAGTTCACCACCAACATATGGCATGATGAAGTTGAGATGTTCTATTCTGGAACTACAAGTAATAAATTAAATGAATGGGACAAAATGAGATAATCTTAGATGGAGGCCGAGAATCATCATTACTTAATACTTATAGGTCCACATGAATACTACATGGACATAACGGAGAAATACGGGTTTCATCTCATGAATAACCGACACCAGGTAGTGAGATATTGAAGGTTAACAAAAATTTCTCTCTAAAAACAACTTAAGCATGATAATTGAATGGAAAAACAATATTTAAAGTTAAATTGAGTCATTCAGCAGGACTTCGTGTTCTTTTTCCTGTTTTATATTTCACGTATCAGTTTTTCTTATTTTTGCCCTTCCGTTCACGTTCATATTATTCTGTCTATATATTCCTAACTTTAGTGTTTGAGTAATGGATAACTTTACATAATAATGGGGTGCCCAAAAGGTTGTAAAATGTAAATACAACTTATCCATATTATCTTAACCTAAAAAATGATATAGTCCGAACAGCAGATAACTGGCCTTGTGTGGTTCAATGCCCAAAGGGTAAAGTTCAGTGTCCTACTACATTCCTCTACTTCAATGCACTTTATGAATGATAAAGATATAAAAGTAGGAAATATCCTTTGCCGGAAAGTACCAACAGAGCTTATTAAAGATGCAGTTAATTGGCCGTGTGTTATGACTATAAAAAGAATAACAATGCGCAAAATAATGTCAAGACAGGGTACCATAGATGCAGCCAAAGATGCATTGAAGTGTGTATGGAAATGTGTTTGCTGCAGCAATAGATCGGCAGAACACACTCATTAGGCGAACACGCAATGAACTAGGTGCTGGGGCGACTTTCAGTTCTGCAGCTGTATTTTCTGCACCCACGGTACCTGTGACACCAGAAATCATTACCATGAAACATTCAGATTCACATTGAGCAAAACAAGCAGGGAATTGTGATGCAACAAATCTGCCAACTTGATAACAGGGAAAAATAAAAGTGAAGCATGCACACGTGGGTATGGATGTGTGCACCTAGGCAATTGATAGGCCTGCTAGTGAAGATCAATATCAGTGGCAAGCATGCACCGTATGCAACTATGCAAGTATGGAGGAGGTACCTAGATGGTATGCATACAAACACAAATGACTTTGTCGCCTATAGACCATAAAAACAGAAACAAGCAAAAGAAAGAGAACTGAAGTCCAACTAGATGTTTTTAGTTTCACAATTATACTAGCTAGCAAACTGAATTTGCAGACTGTAATTTAGCCACTTAGTCCACAGAAAAGTTGGTCAGTCAGATTCCAGACCACAAAAATAGATCAGCTATGCCGCACCGCAGGACGCATAATGTGGTCGTAATGTAAAATGCATAAATTATATATTACCTCCGATCCATATTATTGGACTCAACTTTGTCTAGATTCGTATGTATCTAGTTAAGTATTTAGACTAGATGCATGTGTATCTAGACAAACTTAAGTCCATTAATATGGATCGGAGGGAGTACATAATGCGTACCATTGAATAGTGTAAACAATCTCTTGATAAGCTTGGCATCTTCTAAGTTTGTAGTTGAAGCTTTGCGCTTTAACAACTCGTCTCCTCTCTTAGCAACTGATTCTTGACTATAATGAAACAGTGATCAGCATAATTATTGATCCACTTAACCATTTCTGTACACTGTAAATTGATTTCTGAAATGGAAGTACCTATCTGAAGCACCAGCTAAATAAATAGGATAGACAATCTCAGGTGCCAGCTGCATAGCTTCAAGAACATTCAAGATACCTAGCTGAAGAGATTGGAGGATAAATTCAAACATAAGAAGGAAGTGCAGGTAGTACACATTGTATGAATAATAAGTCCATGCAGCCAGGCAAGGTCGTCGTCCCTTTGTTGTGTTGTATGCCGACTGCATGTTGTGCTAGCTAGCTCCGACGACCGGAGCGCACCCGGAAGGAAGCTGCTGCCTGGTTCCGTCAGAGTTCTCTGTTATTTCCTTGTAATTTTTGTCTGTTCGTTCCAGCCATGGTTAATTGCATTCAATCTCTGTGAGTACCACGCGAGTGTATATGTTTATTTATCCACAAGAGCTATACATCCAGCAACTGATTTTATTTTCCGGATCACTCGATTCCGCCGAAAGGAAGTTTGCCGGAGAAGATTGTTCCGGTGTCTATCTTTTTTTTTTAATGTCCGGTGTCTATCTTAGGGGTAGTGGTGCAATTCGTCGAAGAATATTTCTCCGGTATCTATCTTAGGGGCGGGTACGGTTAGCTTCAGATTTCCCCGGTGATTATCTTAGGAGTGGGGGATACAGTTCGCCGGCCTGCGTCGAAATCTGAAAGTCGCTGGGATTAGAGGGATGGCTGAGGACGGTGGTTAGCACGACGATGCGGGAAGGTCGAGGGGTGGGCGGTGCGTCGAGCGGCTCTCAACAATTTAAATGTGTGAATGCATGGACAGACATGACTACGCACACAGGGATAAAATATATAACACCCAATGAATGTTCAGCAGGAGAAACACATGTAGGTATTACCTTTCTTGAAGTAAGTGTGTCACCCTTCAGTGGTAGCTTTCCAGTAACACGATCTGCTTGGGCAAGTGAAAGTCCTGCTGGGAATCCAATACTGAAGAATGGTAACAGTCAGCCTCCAGAATTCAATATGTGTATTGTAACTTTACCTAATTCGGTTAAGTAGAATGTACCCTTGAGATGGTTTTTGATACAATATTGTGTGAAAGCAAAATTCAGCAAAAACTAAGCAATCATCAGATCCACTTATGAATCGATATTTTGATGCAATGGTATCATCCACCTTACGTGTGTTGCATTCACCAATAGCCTGGTCAACAAATCAGAGCGAAAGAACAAAAGCATGCAAGTGTTATTGAATGCAAGTACACCAAGGGGGCTATAATCAACACATCCAAAATAACTTCTGTTTTGGCTAAACATGCACATGATGAGAAGAGTAACAGAGAGAAATTAATTCTCTCGAGGTATGTCATATTTCTATGTCCGACCTAGGCAATCTATAACTTGTTCTCCATTCTGACGATTAACTTTAAGCACGGAATTTGTGTCATTATACAGGTCCAAGTCCAACACTCCAACCTATATCATGATATGGCCTTTTACTATTCTTGTAAAATTTCCAGTGCAATACTGCACTGCACATCCTTAAATCGCACTTCGTGGTACACAACAATCCTAGCTAAATTTTCAGTGCAACTAAAAGTAATAAAATATGATCAACTTCTATATCAAATCCTGTTTTAGGAAAATATATGTGCATGACATGACTAACCTTTGATAAAAGTCTCAAGATAATTCCTTGATGCTGAGCTGGAACATTCGATATATTAATTAATAAGTCAGGTGCGATGTTTCCCTTCTCCTGTTACAAAATGTTATTCCAATTAAGGTAAAAAAAACTAAGGAAATGGAAAGCCGGCAAAGGAAAAGATGATACCTCGCTTGGCAGGCGTTCAAAAGCCATCTCAATATAAACAACACAGAAATTGCGAACAATTGAGGTTGAAGCAGATTCAGTATAGATCTTCCATAAAGCGAGCATGGGCAGCGGAATCTCAGGCCTGTGCTTCACCCGTTTGTTAATGTGGCTGAGAATCTCCATAGCCTAGTAAAATACAGAAGTGGTATGCTATTACATGACATTGACATCATAATGTATGTTTGTTATAACATATAAAACCCGCACCAAAAGAACAGACTCAGCAGTAACCATTCTACCAGAAAGGAGCCATGTGTATTGCTGAGTATAAGGAGGGCAGCACAAGAGGACTACTCGTATTTGAGAACGCATGATTAATTCCGATGTTCACAAATTTAACAGGAAAAATGCAAAACACCGCAGCTGCAGTAAGGTTTTGTATAATCATATGAGGAACTCGTGATAGCACGGAGGAACTTGTACGAAGTGCAAATTATCATTGGAATAAATTGCAACATGGGAACATAAGAAGAATTTCCTCGGCTCCAAGTACAGTAAATGAGGTTCGAATTCCGTCATCTCACGGGCAAATCGTAGCAACTAAAAAAAATCCCACTGTCTGGGAAGTATATCACCACCCATCGACTAAACCAACAGAAGGGGGGCTAAGGCTAACTAAGAGCGACACCCGCAGCTCGTGCTAAATGGCGGAGGAGTGGTGATGCTTACGAGCTTGCGGACGGACGTGGAGGGGGAGGCAAACGAAGTGATGGCGTAGGGGAGCACGCTAACGAGCAGCGGCGCGAGGCGGGCGTCCTCGGCGAGGGCCAAGCGCGTGAGCATCCGGTCTAGGGCGTTCTCCCTCTCCGCGTCAGTCGGGGCCGGCGGGGCGGCCGACGGCTCCGCCATCTCGCTCGGCTGGGAGATGTTGTGCTGTGTTGGACTCACAACGTCGCCCGCTGGTGTGGCGCTTCCCTTCCTTCCGGCTCAAGAAGAAAGGGGGAGGAGTGCGGATCGGAGAGGTCGGGTTGAGTTGGGTCTCCGTGTCAGCTGGATTTAATAAATCGATGGCCGCGATGAGTAGTCTACTTCGAGAAGCGTCGTGCCCAGGCCATCGCGTCGATGAATGGCCTGCAGTTGGTGGCGGGGCGGCAGAATGCCGGCGGCCGGAGGCGGTGGTGGAGCGCGGAGGGCCGCAACCTCGCCTTCGTGCTCGACCACATCGAGGCCGGCAACCAGCCGCGCCACCAGTACCCACCATTTTTTTAGTTTTCTGTACTTTTTTATTTTTAGTTCAATATTTATGTAAATTAGACCAAATATTATGAACTATTATGAATTCGCCTAAAATTCGTTTAGATTTGGATGAACTTTGCCGAACTAGGGTGCTTGTTTGGGGCCGCGACTGGGTGGACGGTCGAGCCGGATGCGGTTCCGCCGCAGAGAGGCCCCCAAGCGGTGCTAAAATAGCACCGAAACAGACCCTTGGGGGTCGAACGGCTGGAGATGCTCTAACCCTAGATTCAGGTTTTTACGGGTTGACTAGTAAACTTGCACGTCCAATCCAAGGAGAAGGATTTCTCTCTTCCCCTGATGGTGACGTCTAGGGTCCCGCTCCTACTCGGTTTGTTTCTACTATGGGAAAGATCGGGGCTCGTGAGGTTATATTTTGGGCGCTAGGGGTCTTTGTATCCTCACAACCCTAAAAATCCCCCGTAATTGATGGCGGCGTCTGAGTCCCGATCACCGGCGAACTACACAACCAGGAGCGCGGGAGTAGATGATCTGATTGGCAAGCTGAATCTGGATGAGCGAGAAGACGATGATCTGGACTTTGAGGAAGAGTTTCCAGATGAGGCGGAGGCGGCGGAATTCATGGCACTGGCGAGAGTACACACAACTAAACCCTTCAGCAAGATCGCGTTCTATGAGAACATGAAGATGGCGTGGAGTTTGGCTCAAGGCGCGTCTTTCAACTCTCTTGGCGAAAATCTGTTTGCGATCACTATTAATTGCGTTGGAGATTGGCAACGGGTGACAAAACAAGGGCCTTGGTTGTTTAGGGATCAGGGCGTCCTCATCGAGCCATATGACGGATTCTCCAAGTATGAGGATGTACCATTGGAGAAATTATCAGTTTGGGTGAAAATCCTGGACCTCCCCCCTGTTCAGGAAGGACGCGGTGATTCGATCGATGGCGAAAAAGATTGGGAAGGTGGAAGGGGTTATGCTGAACCCTAGATGGGGAAACGGAAGAGTGGTTAGAGAGTTCGTGTCCGGCTTAACATCAAGGATCCTTTGATGAGAGTGCTCTCTATAACAAAGTCTAAGAAGAAGGTTTACTACTCAATCCTATATGAGAAGATGCCGATCTTTTGCTATGTGTGCGGCTACATGGGTCACACTCACCTTGAACATGGCACGGGCAAGCACGCCCCGGAGTCAATGGAATGGGGTGACTGGTTGCTGGTCCCTTGCCCGGGACAGATTAGAGATCAAGGTCAAAATCCATCGGGTCCTGAGCCCTGGATGGCGAAGGGCAAAGGGAAAGGTGATCCCAAGGAGGACCTAACTGACACAGCTACCAGCCCTCTGAAATCTGATGGTCAAAGCATGAGAGAGAAGCTTGAGAACAGAAAAAGGCTCACATATGATGATACGGTAGAAGCTCACAATGTTGAAGTGGATATGATTACTGACAAGAGCACGAGTGAAGCAGCTGAGGAAAAGGAGGAGGAGTCTACATCTCAAGAGTCTAAAATATCTAAGACGGACGACACGGTTGTGATGGATACCAGCCACCCATTATCGACGAATTGTCGTGGGAAAGTCACGGCAGATGTCCTCATCAGAGAACTTAGTGTGGGACCTTTGCTGCGAGGTGGTTTCGAGGAGGTGAGTTGGCGAGAATACAAGACACGAGATTTACCTAGGTTTCGGGCCCTCGTAAGGTAAAGACCTCCTCCTGCTTTTCTATTATGGGGTGTCGACTTCTCGAATACAAAGGTGCGAGATCGCTGCCTATGCCTCGAGAGGATCTATGTTGAGTTGTCCTGTTTGGTCCAAGGGGGTCGGCTTATACAGATACCGGGTCCCTTGTTTACATGAGACCGACTTCCATACGAGATGGAGTCCTAGTCTAGTTCTACAATATAGTTTCCTTATTACACAAGGTAAGTCTATTTCCTTCTACAGTCTTCTAGCTTCACGATGACGTGTCCCGACCAAAGCCGAGTCTCCTTCTGGACCTTCTCCTTACTGAGTCGGCCTGGTTCTTCTGTTTGCCGGGTCATGGTGCTGGGCCATCCCCCCGACATTAGCCCCCAAGATTGGCGCGACGCTTCAGCTTCACGATGATCTTTCCGACTCTCGTCATACGTCGACTCTTAAAAGTCGACTTCCAACACGCCTTGCCAACGCATTCATGGTAGCAAATCGTGTCCTCCATTTATTGTGGAGATTCAAAACGATTCCCTAGATCGCTCGTTCACGTTTAAAAAACATGTCCTTTTAATGTTATGAGGATCTAGGAAATCTTCTGTTGGGCTGCGGTGCCTCGATTTTCGGCCGGTGGAGTCCTTATAAATGGACCTCTTCGATTTCCCCTCTCTTTATTCTATTCCAGCCGCAAACTCTCCTTCTTCTTCCTCTTTCTCTGACGCCTGGACGCTCGAGCTCCTCCGCCATTACATCGCGCGTCTCCTCCAACTCCGGCCACACGGAAGAGATACAGGACCTTGCCATCCTTATTATCTTGCGAGTAAATTCTCTTTGCATCTTTTCTCTTTATATCACGATCTGTTTTCCTCTCGGTCACCATTGCCGCTTCTTGCTCAAGCTCGATAGAACAGTATGAATTAATGGCGGTCTTTATTGGTACAAATCAGCTTAGATTTTATCCGTAAATTGCCCCTAGGCTTGCTGCCTTTTTATATTTTAACAGTTCCCGTTCAGATCTGTTTGTAGATAAATCAGAATCACTTCTGCCTATCACGGGCTTGGGGATGAATTCCCCATTTTCTGTAAGCTTTTTCTAGGTCTCGTAGATCTAGTTGCTTCATTGTTTCGTACAAATCATGTTTATAATGAACCCGACTTACAGATTTAAATCACACCGTTTTGTTAGTCGCCTTATTCTGCAACCGACTCATCATTTTGTTCAAAGCAGATCCTTTTCTTCTACCACGGTGAAGAAAACTGTCGGGACCGGTCCTAAAGGGAGGAAAGAGGCACTCAAAAGGCCGGCTTCCAAAACACTGGAAGCCAATTGGAGTGGTTCCCATATGACCCCACTAAAGTTGAAAAAGCTGGAGAAGGCTGGGGTTCTCCCCCCCCCCCAAGTCGGAAATCAAATGGCGTGCTCCAGGAAAGGAGACCCGGCCACAGCCCCAGGAAGGCGAAGTGGTCATCTTTGCTGATCACATAACCCGGGGATTCCGTTCTCCCAGGTCAAGTTTTTTTAGGGAATTCTTGTATGCTTATGACTTACACCCCCAAGATCTGGCACCTAACTCCATCCCGAACACACTTCCAAGTTTTTTGTGAAGTGTACTTGCAAACGAAGCCGACTCTAGCGTTATTTGTCGAGTTCTTCCATGGTAATAAACAAACTGAGTATAGCGGAGGTCCGCTCGTGGAGTGTGGAGGAATTTCCATCCAGAAACGTCGGAGGGGTATATTTCCAACTTTGAAGCTATCCACGCATGTGAAGGTGTGGCAGAAATCATTTTTCTATTGCTCCGTCAAGAACCCAGAGGACGAATATCCACTTCCCGGCTTCCGGGACAGCCGGCTTGTCTATAACGGGAGTCTGAATGCTTATCCAGATGATAAACAAAGGGAAGAATTTGTTCCCCTGCTCTCTTGAATGAAAGCTTTACTTGCCCATGTACTTCTGGGCACCGACCTGATCCGGTGCTGGGTCGATTGGGAGATCCAACCCCTCAGCGCGAGAGACCGGCTTTTGTGTGAATATTCGGGCATAGATGACCCTATGCGATATGCACGCACACCATCTGAGCCAACTACTCTTGTGTCAGCCTACAAGAAGTATCTTGATGAGAGTAAAAGAGATATCGCAATAGTCGGTATCCCCCCTTTCTGTGCTAATAATCCGGCTCCAGAGGTATGTCGACTTGCTAAATATAAAAATTGACTTTTCTTTGTTTGGTTATGTTAATGCTCCATTTTTCTACCACACCTTTTTAGGCCAAGGATCCATGTGTTTACCAACCAAGAACCCTTGGTTGTTGATGAAGAGATAGATGCCCAAAGCCCGAGTCATATCGTAAGTAATAACTCATTTTCATTTTTGTGAAATGACCTTCTTATACGCCTTTACCCATTTCAGGAAGACTCGGAGGAAGAGGATGATGCGCGAGAGATGATAATGGCTTCTCGCCCTTCGTTGGTTACCCCAAGTGGAAGGTGAGATGTAGGATAGCAGCAAATTTCCTCTAACTTAGAGGATAGGGTTTATGTCTCCAATAGGACTCCAAGGACGACAAGTAGGTTGTTCGGCACGTGACGCGTCGTTTACGATAATCACTTGCTTCGCCTGGACCTGCACACACAAAAATAACTTGATCAACGGAACAGATAATAGTGGTGATAATTGCAACTGGAATGTAAAAGAAAGAAGTAAATTGAGGGTTTAAACAGTGGTGGAAATATGGACCGGGGTCCCATGATGTTCTCTAGTGATGTCTCTCTCTCCTAAAAGACGATAAAACTGCTATGCGAGGTAAACAAATCACAGCTGGGCAATTGACAGGATTACGGGCGCAAACCAATGCCAACTATGCTACAAAGAAAGGAAAAGGCTCAAAAGCATGGGCGGTATGCCAAGATAAGTAGACCGAAATCCATCTGCATCTACTACTAATCATCCACCTTGAGATATCTATCCAAAATATATCGCTGGTATTAAGTTGCGAGCCCCACCCAAAGTGTAAACCCAAAGCAACAGACAACTGCATTAAAAGAACTTTGCGTAAAGTAAACAATCCTTGCAACCGCGGTTACAAGCACCATTTTCCCCCTTGTGGCAACATCACATCCCTTAGACTCATGTTTCTGTCACTCAAGCTAGTCATCAGGGGGCATGAACCCACAATCAAGCATAACGCTCCCTCTTGGAGTCACTACCTACTACTTGGCCAAAGCAATAAACAGCAACGGAGAACATGCAAGAATTACTCAAGAACAAAAATATAAAAGAGAAGAACCAAATATATTATTCAATCACAATCTGAACATAGTCTCATAATCCATCAGATCCCAGCAAACTCAGCATAGCAACAACAGAAAAATTACATATGTGCCTTGATCATGTAGGGCAGCTCACAAGGTCTAATCCAAGAAGAACAAAGAGGGGAGGAGAACATCACATAGCTACTGATCATGGACCCATGGTCCAAGGTGGACTACTCACGGATCATCCGGGAAGCGTCCATGGTGGTGGAGAAGCTCTTAGAGGTCAATCCTCCCTCCGGCAGGGTTCCAGGAAGAGGTCTTCTAGTGCTCCCGATCTTGGAAGTGCGGCGGCGGCGGAACAGAGTCGAGATCGCGAAAAAGGGTTCTGTCCTCGAGGGTTTCGGGACGAGAGGTAAATATAGGCGAAGGGGGCACCCAGGGGGGCCACCAGGGGTCCAGGCGGCCCCCTGGCGCGACCCCACCTTAGGGCGCGCCGGGAGGGCGCCTGGGCCCCTGGTGGATCCCCTCCGACCCCCTTGAGGACTCTGGAAGGTTCCCGTACGCTGATGTTTTATTGGATTTTTCCGGAATTTTGGAGCACTTTTAATACGGGGGAAACCTGAAATAAAAAGACAGCAGAAAAGAGGAACTCACACTGGGGTGCACTGAGTTAATAGGTTAGTCCAAATATGATCAAAAGTGTATGAAAGTGTAGCAAAATCATAGCAATATCACACAAAACATGCATGGAGCAAGCATAAATTATAGATACGTTTGGCACATATCAGAGGATGATGATGAACATGAAGATGAAGATGAAGATGAGGATGAAGATGAAGATGAGGATGAGGATGCAGATGAGGATGCAGATGAGGATGCAGATCCTCTTGCAAGAACCGACTCCCCCAGGGCAGAGGAAAACCGAGTTCCTGAGAAAAAGGTATCATTCACTAATTTTCCAAATTGTCTTTGTAGGAACATTCATCTCATATCTATATTGTTATAGGAGCAAGAGAGAAAAAGACGGACTCGTAGCTCTGAGTCCGCCGCTCCCCTTGATACTAGACTTCCTAATTCTCCGCGCCGACTTCGTCAAAAAGTTGGTGTCGAGTCCAATTCTATTAGGCAACCTCGATCTGAAGAAACCGATCCTTCTTCTGGGGAGTCGTCTGTATGGCTCCCTAGAAATATTCCCGTCAACCGTGGGTAAGTACTGCAGGATTTTATGATATACTTCGTATTTGTTTATTTTTGGCAATCTCAGGTTGTTTCTTATTTTTAGGAAACAAGCTAAGTGCAAAGCACAACCCGGCTCTCTGCCAGTACAAGAGCCAGTTATCATAGAGAAGACATATGAAGTTTTTGTAAAACAAATGAAAGATGTGGCTCCTATTGAATCAAGCCCATAGGATGTGTACAAAGATGACTCCCCCAGGGATGAGACTAGGGAGCCGGTTGCTCACTCTAAGGAGACGGCCAACTCTCATGATCCGAATCCGACTCTTACAGCTGACAAAGTTGTAGTTGAGGAGGTTATTGTGACTGAGAGTCATGCTGCTGAGCCGGTCCCGACAGTGAGGGCGAAGAGAACAGATGAAGCAAAACACTCCACGGGTCAGCCTTTTACGGCGACTCTTAAAGAAGCTTACTTTGAAGATTTATATTTGAAGTCGATGAGACGTCTTTGCCAACAACATGACTTGATTGGTTGTATCAAGCAGCGTTATGAGGTACGTGTATTGTCCTGTTATAAGGGATAGCTATATCAATGTAGCCCCCAAGTACCGGGTTGTCATACGTGTATCGACCCGGAACTTTATACAAATTATTTTGTGAAATAATGTAGCCCCCAAGGGCCTAGTTATATGCTTTTAATAACCAAGGTCTTTGTTATCTTATGTAGGCTATGACTTTGGAAGCCGGCCAAGCGACTCGTCTACTGGAAGAAAAACTGCAAGTTGAATCCGAGAAGCGGCAGCAGGCAGAAAAAGAGGTCAGCCGGCTTCAGGGTGAGCTGCTGAAAAAGGAAGAAGAACTAAAGACGGTCAAGTCTCATCATGCCAACATCCAAGTTGCCATGAAGCAGTCTGCTGATGATGCTAAGTCCAAGTTACGAGAAATGGACAAAAGGTTAACTATTCTCAAAAAGAGTGTTCATCAATTCGCGGTATCCGTTTTTGGTAGGTCAGTATCGTTAGTGTAAATTCTCAGATTTGTCTGTCTGTTCTTGCTGACTCGGTAGTTCCTGGTACACGCAATCAGCATCCAATTCTCTAGAAGTCTCCATGCAAGAAATTGACCTCGCTGTATACACTGGTCAAACAGTTGTGCGAGGGGGCTGCAAAATCCATTATGGCAACTCAGGGTAAGCCTGTTACAATGCCCAAGTTTACCGAGATGATGTAGTCCTTTTCTATGTGCCGGCTTGGCTGAATTTGACAAAGCGATCGGCATGTCATTTGGGAGTGATTCGTGGCTTAGAACTTTCTAAAGCTTATCATCCCGACATGAAGCCAGAGCTATTGGTAGATGGTTTTCCTTAGCTCAAAGCCAATGGGTCGGAGTTTAATGAGGTCGACTATGTCAACATTGTCAAAGAGACGCGCATTTTTGCAACAAAAATCGCTGATGAAGTCGACCTGTCTGATTTTGAGCTCGACTATGATGAGCGTAACAAGAGGCGAAAGATTACTCCCCTTGAGCCAGTGAAGTTTTCCGAACTCCCACCTCCTAAAACAAAGACTGCTGACCCGACCGCTTCCACCGAGCCGGCTTCAGGTGAGGAGGAAGACGATCTGAGGGTTGAAGATTTTAAGAGGTATTTTATGAAGGCGACGATAACCTATTGCAGAGGGAATCCAACACTTAGCATTCCTATTGCAGGAAACAGTAGATCAAACTGCTGCAGTCAGTCAATCACAGCAGCGTATTCACTCCCAAATTCCTCCTGCTGGAACATCGCAGTCAGTGCATACGCCTTATTGTGATGCCCAGAGAAATAGGAACACACACCCCCGGCGCAGAAATGACCCCCGAGAATGTTATCACCATGATCAATATCGACATGAATAGCATCGGAGACCAGGTCACTATGAGGTTCACCGGTCTGAGCAAGGTGCTCCGCGGAGAGAGAATTTCCATCAACGCCGAGCTAGTCATCAAGGCAACCGATATATTGATGTTGATGATGATGCCCGGAGTCATCTGGTGCAGAGCCGAGTAGATCGTGCTAGGTCCCATCGGCAAGATCATGCTCGTCCCTCAATGGCTACAGTGCCAGTTTGTTTCAGCGAGAGAATCCGGTCCACTCCCATTCCTCCTCACTTCCGAATAGCTCAAGGGGTTGACAAGTACCGAGGTGACGCCAAACCTCAGACATGGCTAGATGATTACCGGATAGCTGTGCAAATCAGAGGGGGAGGAGATGAGATAGCTATGATGCACCTTCCCTTGATGCTGGAGGGCTCAGCTCAGACATGGTTGAACCAGCTTCCCCCCAGTAGTATTTGGATTTGGGAAGATCTAGAGAGAGTTTTTGTCAAGAACTTTGAAGGGACTTACAAGAGGCCTGGTGTAACAGCCCAGTTTTCACAAAAATTAAAAATTTTGTTTTCGGTGTGAATTGTTTGATTGTCTGATTTGTTTGCGGTGTTTGCATCCCCGATTTATCGATCGGCGATTATTTTTCCCCCTCTTATCTCGTATCGGACGAAGACCGACCCTTGCCACCCTGACACGTGACCTTTGCGACACCGGGTTTCACCCGATCACCGTCGCGAAAACCGCACGAGACCAGCCGCAGCCAACGGAACGAAAAACCCCGTTTAATAATTAAACGGGATATTTTTATAGCGCGCCGGAAAGTGTTTTCGGAACGGTTCCAGCGCGAGGTGAATGCCTCCGGCTCGACGCGCCGATCGCGCAGTTCGAAGTTTTACCCGAATCGGAGGTACTGCGGACCCCCGGCGGTCAGAAACGTGAGCACCGCACGCGCGAGAGAAAAACCGGGGATATTTTTGCAAACTGCCAGCCACCGGGGCTATATAAAGACCACCACTCTCCCACCCCCACTTAGGGTTTCCCTAGCACAAATATGCAGCCACACCCCTGTTTTTGCCCCAAAATTTGCCCAATACCCCAATTTTTCGCAGCAGTTGCAGCCCAGCAGATCTGGACCGTCAGATCGCCCGATCTAACGGCCCAGATCGCCCCTCCACCTCAACCTTCTCTCTCTCTCCTCAGTTGCCGCCCCCACGCCCGAGGCCGCAACCGCCGCCGCCGCGCGCCTCCGGCCAGGGCGCCTCCACCGCCGGCCATCCTCTCCACCCCCGCTGGCCATCTCTCCCTCCTCCTCTCTCTTTTCCTCTCCCTCCCTCTCTCCTAACTCCTTCCTCTCCTCTGCTAGGAACGCCGCCGCCACGACCCGAGCTCGGGTCGAGCTCAAGGCCGCCGCCCCACGGGACTGGTCGCCGGTGCCGCCCTCCGGCGGGATCCCGGCCGGATCCGCGCGCCCCCTGGATCCGCGTCCTCCAGCGCCGCCCCACTGCCCTCGTCGCCGGTGGCCGGCGCGCCACCGGACAGCCGCCGCCGCCAGCCCCTGGTCGTTCTCGGGAGGAGCCCGAGCCGGCCAGGCTCCCGTTGACTGCCGCCCGTGGGCCGGCCCACTGCACCAGGCCGCCCCCCTCAAGGCCCAGATCTGAGCTGGCCAGTCCAGGCCGAGATGGGCCCTCCAGAGCCCATGGGTGAGGAATAGGCCCGATCCTTTTTTTTTCTGGTGAATTTGACCTGCTGAAACGACTAAGTCTTTTAATTTGTGCTGCTGATTCAATTCCGCGTTGACGATAGCCAGCGATCCGTAGCCCGGATGACTTCGCGCCCAAAAGACGAATTGTTTAGAATTGCGTGTACTTTAATTCATCTTTTGTGAGCATTTGCATTTGAGCTCATCTTGATTGTGTAAATGTGTGCTGAACAGGGCATCCGATCGTTAAACTACTAATTTTCCTGTTATGTGCTGCTGTTATTATTTTGTTGCAACTTTGCATGATGATTGTAACGAATCCATGAGGCCTATTGCATTGATTTTTTTTCCATTGCGTTAAGAATCATGTGTACTTCAATTCCATGCTTTAACTTGTCATGTTTGGGTGCTTTAGTTGTATTAAATCTTGCTCCAAAGTGGTGATCCTGATGTTAATGTGCTGCTGTGCTGAAAACTGCTATTTTGTTGCAACTTCGGTCGACGAGTGTGTCGCGACCGTTTGTCGGAATTGAGTGATTCCAATTGCATATTGTTAAGCATCATGTCTACTTTCATTACATGTATTACATCTTCATGTTAGAATTCCTGGTCATATAGATTTTTAGCTCCAAAGTTGCTATGCTGCTGTTTTTGACAGCCACCTCAGTTTTTCACTAAGTCTGTTACTTTGCGATGCCATGTTGTTTGCTTAATATCTTTTGATCTATGATGCCTTTTTGCATGATTCTTTTTGCCATGCCTTCCCTGTCATGTCTACTTTAGTTTCATATCATTTTCGAGCATGTTTGCATTGATTAACCTGTTTATGCATTGCTCTACAGTGTGCTTCGTGATGTTGGCAGATTGTGCCCGTAACTTGTTTTGCTTATATCTTTTGATCCGTAACTCCGTTTGTGGTGTTCTTTATATGTAACTTGATTAGTTTTTCGTGTACTTCGTGTTTGTGCTATTGTTTGCTGTTGTTAACCAACCTAAAATATGGTTTAGGGCAGAACAGCACCAAATCCTTTAATTATCGTGCGGCACTTAGTGGATGCCATGTTTAGGATTGTGCCTCACTTAAATTGACTAGCATAGATAGTTTACCTTGTGCTTAACCTCTTGACATGTTTGTGTGCTATGCCATGCTTGCTTGAGTTGCCATGTTAATAACCGTTGGTTGATCACCTGTAGCTAAGCAACTTGAACCACCGTAACCGTTTGGTATTCGTCGTGTGTGACCGATACCCCACTTAAACTGTTAGTAACCGTTCTCGACGATAGATCCTTATCGCGTTGCCATGCCTTGTGTTTCCTCTTTGATCTTGTATTGCTCCGTAGTAATAGTGGTGCACCGTTGATTTCTTTCCAGTGTTTATCGTCTTGTGTGCTTCCGCGGGTACCTCTCGGAGACGATGCGAGCTTGCGATCAGCTACACCTTCGGAACCCGACTTATCAACAGGCAAGGACTATACATTACTTATGATCCATTCTATTTCAACCAGCGGTTTGCATGCTAGTCTAGGATAGGTTCGATGTTTGATCCTACCACATGTTTACAGCCTCTTTCAAACCGATACAGCCATGTCCCCTCCCAGCAAACCTTGTATTGCTATGTTACTATTGCTCGTTGCTCAGCCCCTGCTTAGTATGCATGCTTAGAATGCTACGATGTTACCCTGTTACTCCTTGGGCTGGGATATCACATTATTATATTGTTGTTGATGATATGATTATTATAAATGTTGACTATATTCGGCGAAGGATGGAAGGTCTAGGCTATCCCGCCCCGACGCTTTGTTCCATTCGAGTCACCTAGGATCCGAGTTCTGGGTATTGGTTTTAAGACTGAGCGTGCCTAACCGCGTGTGGGATTTTATGGGGTCCCCTTTTCGTACCTATCTAGCTTCAAGCATTTCTAGAGGTGGCCTAAGCTGATTTACCATTTGAAAACCATGCATATATGCCTGTCGGGTAGCTCCTGGCAGGCATCCTTTAAAACAACCCGGACCAGTGAGGACTTAGTTTCCCTATTGGTCCACCTTTGACCGGCGAGGGCCCGAGGCCTCACGTGAGGCGTCTCGGTAACCCAAACCCTGTTGAGACGGAAGAGTCCGATCCGAGAGCGTGGCCAGCTTTTGGATTGGGTGTCGACTCCCCGGGGGCCACCCGGATTTGTTCGTTGTTAGTTAGAGGGACCTGTCGTTTCGGATCTCTTGGAACTAAATCATAAAATGGTTGCCTGTGATGGGTAGCAACTGAGAGAGATGGGCGTGCGTGCGGAGCCTTGTAATGGGCAGTTGGTACACCCCTGCAGGGTTAAATCTTTTCGAGAAGTCGTGTCCACGGTTATGGACGACTTGAGACCTACTCCTTGTTCATAGACAACAACAACTGAGAAAATCTTAATATAACTTGATCAACGTGTGTGTGCCTTGACTGCTTCTTCTTCGTCGGGATGCGAAGAGGAGGACAAGGATAGGATAGGTGTTATGTTTGCGTAGTAGGTGGATAGCAGACTTGTTGGAGGCGATTCCTCATCGAATGCTTGGCTTCTTACCTTACTCTCTAGATCGTTAGCCAGTTCATAAATGCTAGTGCGACAGCAACCTCACCACTTACCCCATCCTTACCGTAAACTACTAGTTGTCCTAGAATGACGAGTGATGAAGTCCTTGCTGGGTCAGATGACCACTACAGTTGGATGCTGAGTACCTCTGTACTCATGATACTACCCCCAAACTCTTTTCAGGGTTCTTGACCGACAACGGGTACGGTGATCGACGTTTCGCGTGGAGACTCGACGACGACTAGTTAGGCGGATCTCGGCGGAGGGCCTGGACCCGTGTTTTTATGGGATCGATGTTTTTCTCTTTGCCAGTAGGCATTTGATTGTAGTCTGTACTCAGACATATATCTTCCGCTGTTGTATTTTATTTAAGGCAGTTGTATGCCGATTGTATGAGATGTTGTATCCTTGTATCTGTAATGTTGTGATATCATGTTGGAGATCCGGGGCATATGGCTATGTCATATGTCGCGGTGGGACCGATATGTGCTTCATCCCCGGATCTGGATGGAAACATCTAGATCTGAAACAGTACCGCATATTGGGCCTTACAAGTTGGTATCAGAGCCTTACCGATCGTAGGATCCCTTCTCTGGCCGAAGTCGAGTCTAGACAAAACTATTTTGTAGTTACTAAGTTAGTTATCGGAGAGTAGGATTCTTTTTCCTCCTTACCCATGCTCTGGTCAGGACAAGTGTCGTAAGTGTTTTAATTCTCGTCTTATCCCCTTTCAAACTCTAGTATCTCGAGTGTGTGGAGTTTCGGAACCGTTACAATGCCTTGCTTGCAGGGTATTGTCTCGATTCCGATCTCAGGTTGGAATTCCTGTAGTACCTTTAGCTTTATCCGATTCTGTACATCATCTTGGTCATCCGTTGTCATCCATCCTTTTGCCGGTGTTTTTATGACTTGTGTCGAAAATCACTATCCCTTCATTTGGTTTTCGCGATCGTTCTTCCTCTTGTCACTGACGGTTTCGTTTTTCCGACGATGTCGTCTCTCTGCGGAAATTTATCTCGACAGAAGTTCGACGTCGACATGGAGCAGAGTCCATTGTTGGTGGTGTTGAAGATCGTCGTGTCTCTTTTCACTCCCCCCTCTTCCCCGGATCGTCCTGGATCTCGGGACGAGATCCATTGTTGGTGGTGTTGTATTGTAACAACCTAGTTTTCACAAAAATTAAATTTTTTGTTTTCGGTGTGAATTGTTTGATTGTCTGATTTTTTGTGGTGTTTGCATCCCCGATTTATCGATCGGCGATTATTTTTCCCCCTCTTATCTCGTATCGGACGGAGACCGACCCTTGCCACCCTAACACGTGACCTTTGTGACACCGGGTTTCGCCCGATCACCGTCGCGAAAACCGCACGAGACCAGCCGCAGCCAACGGAACGAAAAACCCCGTTTAATAATTAAACGGGATATTTTCATAGCGCGCCGGAAAGTGTTTTCGGAGCGGTTCCAGCTCGAGGTGAACGCCTCCGGCTCGACGCGACGATCGCGCAGTTCGAAGTTTTACCCGAATCGGAGGTACTGCGGACCCCCGACGGTCAGAAACGTGAGCACCGCACGCGCGAGAGAAAAACCGGGGATATTTTTGCAAACAGCCAGCCACCGGGGCTATATAAAGACCACCACTCTCCCACCCCACTTAGGGTTTCCCTAGCACAAATATGCAGCCACACCCCTGTTTTTGCCCCAAAATTTTCCCAATACCCCAATTTTTCGCAGCAGCTCCAGCCCAGCAGATATGCACCGTCAGATCGCCCGATCTAACGTCCCAGATCAGCCCTCCACCTCAACCTTCTCTCTCTCTCCTCAGCCGCCTCCCCCACGCCCGAGGCCGCAACCGCCGCCGTCGCGCGCCTCCGGCCAGGGCGCCTCCACCGCCGGCCATCCTCTCCACCCCCGCCGGCCATCTCTCCCTCCTCCTCTCTCTTTTCCTCTCCCTCCCTCTCTCCTAACTCCTTCCTCTCTCCTCTGCTAGGAACGCCGCAGCCATGACCCGAGCTCGGGTCGAGCTCGAGGCCGCCGCCCCACGGGACTGGTCGCCGGTGCCGCCCTCCGGCGGGATCCCGGCCGGATCCGCGCGCCCCCTGGATCCGAGTCCTCCAGCGCCACCCCACTGCCCTCGTCGCCGGTGGCCGACGCGCCACCGGACAGCCGCCGCCGCCAGCCCCTGGTCGTGCTCGGGAGGAGCCCGAGCCGGCCAGGCTCCCCGTTGACTGCCGCCTGTGGGCCGGCCCACTGCACCAGGCCGCCCCCCCTCAAGGCCCAGATCTGAGCCGGCCAGTCCAGGCCGAGATGGGCCCTCCAGAGCCCATGGGTGAGGAATAGGCCTGATCCTTTTTTTTTCTGGTGAATTTGACCTGCTGAAACGACTAAGTCTTTTAATTTGTGCTGCTGATTCGATTACGCGTTGACGATAGCAAGCGATCCGTAGCCCGGATGACTTCGCGCCCAAAAGACGAATTGTTTAGAATTGCGTGTACTTTAATTCATCTTTTGTGAGCATTTGCATTTGAGCTCATCTTGATTGTGTAAATGTGTGCTGAACAGGGCATCAGACCGTTAAACTGCTAATTTTTCTGTTATGTGTTGCTGTTATTATTTTGTTGCAACTTTGCATGATGATTGTAACGAATCCATGAGGCCTATTGCATTGATTATTTTTCCATTGCGTTAAGCATCATGTGTACTTCAATTCCATGCTTTAACTTGTCATGTTTGGGTGCTTTAGTTGTATTAAATGTTGCTCCAAAGTGGTGATCCTGATGTTAATGTGCTGCTGTGCTGAAAACTGCTATTTTGTTGCAACTTCGGTCGACGAGTGTGTCGCGACCGTTTGTCGGAATTGAGTGATTCCAATTGCATATTGTTAAGCATCATGTATACTTTCATTACATGTATTACATCTTCATGTTAGAATTCCTGGTCATATAGATTTTTAGCTCCAAAGTTGCTATGCTGCTGTTTTTGACAGCCACCTCAGTTTTTCACTAAGTCTGTTACTTTGCGATGCCATGTTGTTTGCTTAATATGTTTTGATCTATGATGCCTTTTTGCATGATTCTTTTTGCCATGCCTTCCCTGTCATGTCTACTTTAGTTTCATATCATTTGCGAGCATGTTTGCATTGATTGACCTGTTTATGCATTGCTCTACAGTGTGCTTCGTGATGTTGGCAGATTGTGCCCGTAACTTGTTTTGCTTATATCTTTTGATCCGTAACTCCGTTTGGGGTTTTCTTTATATGTAACTTGATTAGTTTTTCGTGTACTTTGTGTGTGTGCTATTGTTTGCTGTTGTTAACCAACCTAAAATATCGTTTAGGGCAGAACAACACCAAATCCTTTAATTATCGTGCGACACTTAGTAGATGCCATGTTTAGGATTGTGCCTCACTTAAATTGACTAGCATAGATAGTTTACCTTGTGCTTCACCTCTTGACATGTTTGTGTGCTATGCCATGCTTGATTGAGTTGCCATGTTAATAACCGTTGGTTGATCACCTGTAGCTAAGCAACTTGAACCACCGTAAATGTGCGGTATTCGTCGTGTGTGACCGATACCCCACTTAAACTGTTAGTAACCGTTCTCGACGATAGATCCGTATCGCATTGCCGTGCCTTGTGTTTCCTCTTTGATCTTGTATTGCTCCGTAGTAATAGTGGTGCACTGTTGATTGCTTTCCAGTGTTTATCGTCTTGTGTGCTTCCGCGGGTACCTCTCGGAGACGATGCGAGCTTGCGATCAGCTACACCTTCGGAACCCGACTTATCAACAGGCAAGGACTATACATTACTTATGATCCATTCTATTTCAACCAGCGGTTTGCATGCTAGTCTAGGATAGGTTCGATGTTTGATCCTACCACATGTTTACAACCTCTTTCAAACCGATACAGCCATGTCCCCTCCCAGCAAACCTTGTACTGCTATGTTACTATTGCTCGTTGCTCAGCCCCTGCTTAGTATGCATGCTTAGAATGCTACGATGTTACCCTGTTACTCCTTGGGCTAGGATATCACATTATTATATTGTTATTGATGATATGATTATTATAAATGTTGACTATATTCGGCGAAGGATGGAAGGTCTAGGCTATCCCGCCCCGACGCTTTGTTCCATTCGAGTCACCTAGGATCCGAGTTCCGGGTATTGGTTTTAAGACTGAGCGTGCCTAACCGCGTGTGGGATTTTATGGGGTCCCCTTTTCTTACCTATCTAGCTTGAAGCATTTCTAGAGGTGGCCTAAGCTGATTTACCATTTGAAAACCATGCATATATGCCTGTCGGGTAGCTCCTGGCAGGCATCCTTTAAAACAACCCGGACCAGTGAGGACTTAGTTTCCCTATTGGTCCACCTTTGACCGGCGAGGGCCCGAGGCCTCACGTGAGGCGTCTCGGTAACCCAAACCCTGTTGAGACGGAAGAGTCCGATCCGAGAGCGTGGCCAGCTTTTGGATTGGGTGTCGACTCCCCGGGGGCCACCCGGATTTGTTCGTTGTTAGTTATAGGGACATGTCGTTTCAGATCTCTTGGAACCAAATCATAAAATGGTTGCTTGTGATGGGTAGCAACTGAGAGAGATGGGCGTGCGTGCGGAGCCTTGTAATGGGCAGTTGGTACATCCCTGCAGGGTTAAATCTTTTCGAGAAGCCGTGTCCACGGTTATGGACGACTTGAGACCTACTCCTTGTTCATAGACAACAACAACTGAGAAAATCTTAATATAACTTGATCAACGTGTGTGTGCCTTGACTGCTTCTTCTTCGTCGGGATGCGAAGAGGAGGACAAGGATAGGATAGGTGTTATGTTTGCGTAGTAGGTGGATAGCAGACTTGTTGGAGGCGATTCCTCATCGAATGCTTGGCTTCTTATCTTACTCTCTAGATCGTTAGCCACTTCATAAATGCTAGTGCGGCAGTAACCTCACCACTTACCCCATCCTTACCATAAACTACTAGTTGTCCTAGAATGACGAGTGATGAAGTCCTTGCTGGGTCAGATGACCACTACAGTTGGATGCTGAGTACCTCTGTACTCATGATACTACCCCCAAACTCTTTTCAGGGTTCTTGACCGACAACAGGTATGGTGATCGACGTTTCGCGTGGAGACTCGACGACGACTAGTTAGGCGGATCCCGGCGGAGGGCCTGGACCCGTGTGGTTATGGGATCGATGTTTTTCTCTTTGCCAGTAGGCATTTGATTGTAGTCTGTACTCAGACATATATCTTACACTGTTGTATTTTATTTAAGGAAGTTGTATGCCGATTGTATGAGATGTTGTATCCTTGTATCTGTAATGTTGTGATATCATGTTGGAAATCCGGGGCATATGGCTATGTCATATGTCGCGGTGGGACCGATATGTGCTTCGTCCCCGGATCTGGATGGAAACATCTAGATCTGGAACAGTACCGCATATCGGGCCTTACACCTGGAGGGTTAACTGAGTTGCAGCTATGTGTACAAGGAAATACGGAGTCCACCCAGGATTACATCCAGAGATGGATTATGCTTCACAACTCGGTAGAAGGAGTCTCCGAGTTCCAAGCTATCCATGCTTTCAAGCAAGGGGTTAATTACAGAGAGCTGAGTCTCAAACTAGCAAGATCTCCCCATGTTACTTCACTCGGGAGACTAATGGAGATAGCAAACAAGTACGCCAATGGTGAAGAAGAGATTCGCCAGAAAACCCAGCAACACCGAGGTGGAGGAAGCAGCTCGGCACCTAACCCAAATCAGAAGACCGGAGGCAACAACAAACGAAAAGCAGAAGACGCCCCAACAGATGTTGCGTTAGTGGCGGCGGCGAATGCCTCGGGGATTCATGAAAAGGGTCAGCCAAGGAAGGAGTGGCAACCACGTCAAAAGAATCCGTCAAATGACGATGAGGTCTTAGATCACCCCTGTCCTCTTCACACAACCCGAGATGCCGAAGGAAAGTTAATTCTCCCGAAGCATACATCTCGGCAGTATCGGTTGATCAGGAGAGCAGCTCAGAATGCGAAGGCAGGACCCCAGGAGGATAAGGACGCTAGCAAAAAGAAGGCAGCAAACTAAAATCTAGATAGTGAAGGTTTCCCTAGAGAAGACGGAGTGATGGTTATTTTTGCAGGCCGGGAATCAAAGAGAGTTGAGATGAAACAGTTCAGAGAAGTCAACTCGGTAGCTCCATCAACTCCGAGCTATATGAAGTGGGTTGATACTCCAATCACTTTTTATCAGTCGGATCACCCTCCCCATATTCCTCACCCAGGAAGACATGCCTTAGTTGCCGATCCCTTAGTGGAGATCGGGAATGGAAATTTTAGACTGAGAAATGTCTTGATGGATGGAGGCAGTGGTATAAACATCCTCTATGCCAGCACCCTGAAAAGTATGAATATTCCAATGTCTATGCTTCGGAAAATCTATCTGGAATTTCGTGGAATCATCCCAGGAAAGAAGGCACATTCGCTAGGAATGATGTCTCTCAGTGTGGTCTTTGGTACTCCGAGCAATTTCCGAAAAGAAAAGGTCACCTTTGAGGTAGTCGACTTTCCGAGTGCATATCATGCTCTACTTAGAAGGCGAACCTATGCAAAGTTCATGGCCATACCATGTTATGTTTATCTGAAGTTGAAAATGCCTGGCCCACACGGCGTGATCACTGTCTCAGGAGATTACAAGCAAGCCAAAGAATTGCTGCAAAAAGGGTCGTTGATAGCTGATCAGCAGATGGCTGAGGTCGAGCTGGCCGAGTACAAGAAAGTGGCCGACTCGTATGAATTACTTCAACCCAAGAAGGCGTCTTCGTTTGAGTCAGCAGGGGAAACCAAGAGAGTACAGATTCATCCCACCGACAATGAGAAGTTCACCAATATCGCAACCGACTTGGACCCTAAATAGGAACTTGAGCTCATCAACTTCCTCCGTGAGAATTGGTGACGGGGATCAACCCCGACAAATCCCATGGTCAGGGGCCCTGGGTTAGTCATAGAGAAGGCACATGTTGGACGATACTCGTCGGCTAACAGGAGAAGCACTTCCTGCTCGATATTATTGCTTGAGGGGGCGATTACAATGGAGGCCAAGGCGAGTTCTCGCAAGGCTAGATGAGTAGATGCGTATTGTCTTGTTGTGGACGTCTCCCCTCCCAGCCGTTATATACTAGGCTAGGTCCCGGGGAGTCCGTACTAGGTTACAAAGATAGTTTCCTAGTTCTAGTCTTGCCTTGTACGCCAAGTTGTACCTTCCATGTTGGTCGCGGACTCCTACGTTGGTGCCTGGTTGGGCCAATCGTGGGCTTGTCATAGCTTCCCAGTGAGCCTTCTGTCTTCATACACACCAGGTAGCCTTACATGCAGGAGTCATGGGGTCACCCCCTCGTCAGTAGCCCCCGAGTGCCTGGGGGACTCGAAGAGTCGCG
Source organism: Bromus sterilis (assembly GCA_950022295.1). Taxonomy (NCBI): domain Eukaryota; kingdom Viridiplantae; phylum Streptophyta; class Magnoliopsida; order Poales; family Poaceae; genus Bromus; species Bromus sterilis. The sequence continues at coordinate 286,164,410 of OX465596.1, forward strand.
CAGGGACTCGAATTCATCTGCGCTTTATTGTTTGTAAGCGTGGCATCGCCACGGATCGCTGGCAGTTTTGAGCCATGACAATATCTATTTCGAGGGATTGCTAAGCTAAAAGGGCCCAAGGAGTCGACTGGTCGAGCCTTGGTGAATTGTGCTAGTGGCAAATACCGCAGTAGCCCAATCAAGCTCACGTCCCTCAACATGAACTTGGAACGATCGGTGTCAAGAAAAGTCATGCCGCTGCAGGTCTTATAGGATCAATTGCTGCCAGTCTAAGCATATATCCTGAGCGCGTCCGCTCGGCTCTTTCTATCATGCGAGCGCATGGAAAAGGTCGGGAGTGAAATCGCTCTGCGGCAAGTCCCGGCCCGGCCGTTCTGCGCAGCGGGGTCTTACCTACACGCTAAGCTTCCGTGGCATCTGGGTACAGTGTGTCGTAGCCCAGGCATAATTGTTTTTGTAGAGGCGCGGAGCCTGTTTTGCAATGCACCCACTTGGAATAAACAATCATGTGAGATGTTTAGTCGTCACTCGCGCAGTTTGTAGTGGACTCAGGCAAGGAAAATAAGAGGGCACCCATTTGGGATGTCGTCGAGTGCGCGAGTAAGTCATGCTGCTGAATTGCTAAGTCTTTTTGCGAGTAGTCACTCGAATGCTTTACTGCTTTCGGGGTGAGGGAGCACCCGAACTCTGAGAGTATGTTGTTTCTTCTGGTGCGAGTGATCACTCGAGCACATATTTGCCTTCTGGGCGAGGGAGCACCCAAACTCGAATAAAGGTACCCCCGATGGGAGTAAGAATTTTGTCGAGTTAGAAAATTTGGATGGGTAGTTGGTTTTTGGAATCTTTTGGTTTTTTACAGCTGCTTTTCTCTTGATCCGTCCCTCTTGAGGTGGCGTGCTGATGTGCATTGTCATACTGTTTGATGACCTATGATGATGCTTGATTTTTCGATCTGTCACGTCTTCTGGACCGTCATAATGATGGTTCGGACGTTGTGCTGCCTGTTGCCTGTTGGGTTTCCAAGGCTTGTATGGGAAACGGGCAAGATTTGACGCGTCCTATAAATAATGCTGACCGTGTGAAGGCATCTTTGCCTTGGAATTCGTAACGCCCGACCCGTTTGGTCTTTGATGCAATGATGGCGCCGCCTGAGCTTCCGCGTGTTTTTCCTGGTTTGCCCTTGGACTGCGCTATAAATACTTCCTGTGGTTGCCCGTCCTTGGCATCCATTCTTCACATCTTTCTCTTCTGCTTCTTCTTCATATGGCGCCCAAGCGTGGTAGAGGTGTGGCTGGGCGAGGCCGTGGCCGCCGTGGTCGTGGTGGCCGCACACCTCGTTCTTCACGTGGTGGACGTCATGGTACTTCTTCAGTGCCTTCTTCTTCTTCTTCCTTCATGGAAGAGGGTTTTTGGCGCTATGATTTTCTTTTGCGTGTTCTTGGCCGGAATGCTGCCCGGATTCCTCTTCCATTCTCGTTTGCCTCCATTTCTTCTGAGCGTAACTTGAGGGGCTTTTGGCTCCGTCTTCACGGATGCGCTCATTCTTCTTCTTGGGTGGAGCTGGAAATTGATAGTTCGTCCTTGGTTTTCCTTGGGTCTGGCTGGAGGACGTTTTCTCGTCAGTTGAATCTGCACGGCGGGGATAGCCTTTACTGTCATTTTGATGGCGAAGATACTGTTATTATCCGTGCATTTGATGTTGGTGGCAATCGTCTCGATCCATACTGGGAAGAAACAAACAGCGGTGATTCCGATGGCTCGAGTGGTGGTTCGCCTGCTTCTCCTGTGTCTTAGTCTTCAGCTGATTCCTCGGTCGATGGTGTTTTCTCTTCTAGTTCTAAGGATGAACTAGACGTCAAGCCCATCGTCAAGCGGCTACGTCAGTAGGCGAGACACCTTGTAGAACTGGAGGACGGCGACCCTCTTCTTCACGGGCTGGGCTGCTACTTTGTCTGTGGTGATGCCCGTCGGGTTGTGACACGGAAGTGCCAATTATCTCAGCATGAGCACACATGTAGAAGTTGAATGTAGCCCATCTTATAGTTCTACAGGTCATTCTGTAGCGGCAACGTTCGTTTCGACTTCTTTGTAATGAAATGACTGTCTTCGACTCCTTTGTAATGAAAATGTCTTCGACTCCTTTGTAATGAGTATGTCTTCGACTCCTTTGTAATGAGTATGTCTTCGACTCATTTGTAATGAGTATGTCTTCGACTCATTTGTAATGAAAACATCTTCTCGGGTGCGCGCCAGCTCTCCCGATGGGAGTAGCCCCCGAGGCTGCGATTGATTTGCAGAATCGAGCGCAGGCTTTATGAATTTTTGTCTCACTGGTTTGTAGCTGTTTTTGAATTTTTCCAAGTCCTGATTGGCTGCGCGTCAGCGCTCCCAATGGGAGTAGCCCCCGAGTCTTTAGGTGATCGCTTGTGACCGGGTGAAGACTAAAGAATCATGCACTTTTCGATGCGAATTTCCTTGCCGGAGCTTTGTTTTTTGGCGAGAGTCTTGCGTTTTGGCCTCCCGGTGGTTGTAGATGGGGTCGCGTTTTTTAGCGAGGATAGCGTCTCTCGGGGGAGTTTTATGCTCGAGCCCCCGAGTGCTTTTAAGTAAAGGTCTCATTTAGCGAGGATAGCGTCTCTCGGGGGGAGTTTCAGGCTCGAGCCCCGAGTGCTTTTAAGTAAAGGTCGCGTTTAGCGAGGATAGCGTCTCTTGGGGGGAGTTTTGCGAAGTTGCGCTTGCTGTCGAAGATCACATCAAGCTATATTGTTCCGATGGAGGTGGCTGCTTCACTCGGAACTACGTCATATATAGTGGTGCCTGACTTCTTCCAAACTGATCGTGGGATGAACATATTGCGTAGGGTGCTGGAGAAGATTATGTTTAGACTGCTGCCTCCGTCCATGAAGACGCTGTCCATGTCGTATCCTCCGATCTGAGCTTCGAGGACCAAGGGTGCGTGCCCAGGCCTTGGAACTGCGGGCGGATGGTCGCTCTGTGAGAAAGTGATGCTGGTCTCCGCGCCACTTAGTTGGTAGGTTTCGGTTATCTTTAGGCCTTCGGCTGCTTCGGCCTGCAAGGTGTAGGCATCTTGCTTTGCTTTCGGGGGTCTTCCTTCTTGGATCATGCAGACTCGTCCCTGGGACGCGGGGTATTGTCTTTCTGTGCTTGGTGCTGGCGACTGCGCGCTTCTTCGAGTGCGTTTGGCTTAACGCTCCTCCTTGAGGCTGTTGGAGAGTTCATTGAATAGGCGGCAATCTCCTAGGGCGTGTCTTGCTCTGAGATGTCCCCGAATGTCTTCAAAACAGTGCATTGCGCAAGGTCCTTCCAGTTGCTCTTTAGCTGTGAGTTTACTGGAGCCTGCGTGCCTTCTTCTTCTCGAGATTTGGAAGATCTGCGAGTGGTCTTCTGATCGGCTGTGGACTCTTGGGTCAAGTTCTATCCCGTTGTTGAGGGATTGGCTTCAGATGAAGTTGGCGAATTCGTCTGGCCTTCAATCTGGGTCGTAGTACTCTCCGGTCTGGGTTTCAGAGTCGCTGTCTTGGCGTGTGGTGGGAGTCCGGGCGGCGGCGGGTCGTCGACTGGTGGGCGAGTCTACTGCCACGCGCCGCGTCTCCTCGAGTGGGTTTCCCGAGTAGAGTCCTCGTGCTTGGCTTCTGGGTCGTCGAGTTCTTTTCCGTCGGCGATGGATCTGACAGTCGTCGAGGTGCTGGACTTGGCGCGGCTGCAGGATAGATGATCTTGACGAGATGATGGAGATGCTAGTGGTGATCTTGAATTCCTCGAGCGGGCTAGATCTGGTTCTAGTCCTCGAGTCTTGATTTGCTGAGGGCGGGACCGATGAGATCGTGATTCCAACCTGTGTAGTTCCCACAGACGGCGCCAATTGACGGGGATCAACCCTGGCAAATCCCATGGTCAGGGACCCTGGGATAGTCATATAGAAGGCACAGGTTGGACGATACTCGTCGGCTAACAGGAGAAGCACTTCCTGCTCGATATTATTGTTTGAGGGGGCGATTACAATGGAGGCCAAGGCGAGTTCTCGCAAGGCTAGATGAGTAGATGCATATTGTATTGTTGTGGACGTCTCCCCTCCCAGCCTTTATATACTAGGCTAGGTCCCGGAGAGTCCGTACTAGGTTACAAAGATAGTTTCCTAGTTCTAGTCTTGCCTTCTACGCCAAGTTGTACCTTCCATGTTAGTCGCGGACTCCTACGTCAGTGCCTGGTTGGGCCAATCGTGGGCTTGTCGTAGCTTTCCAGCGGGCCTTCTGTCTTCATACGCACAGGTAGCCTTACATGCAGGAGTCGTGGGGTCACCCCCTCGTCAATTGGGATATCTTTGCATGGAAGCCCTCTGATATGCCTGGAATTCCAGGGGGGTTGGCTGAGCACAAATTACATGTTGACCCGATGTAAGGCCCGATATGCGGTACTATTCTAGATCTAGATGTTTCCATCCAGATCCGGGGTCGAAGCACATATCGGTCGCACCGCGACATATCACAAAGTCATATGCCCCGGATTTCCAACATGATATCACAACATTACAGATACAAGGATACAACATCTCATACAATCGGCGTACAACTGCCTTAATACAATACAACAGCGGAAGATATATGTCTGAGTACAGACTACAATCAAATTCCTAGTGGCAAAAGAAAATCATCGATCCCCATAACCACACGGGTCCAGGCCCTCCACCGGGATCCGCCTAACTAGTCGTAGTCGAGTCTCCACGTGAAACGTCGATCACCATACTGTTGTCGATCAAGAACCCTGAAAAGAATTTGGGGGTAGTATCATGAGTACAGAAGTACTAAGCATCCAACTGTAGTGGTCATCTGACCCAACAAGGACTTTTACTCGTCATTCTAGGACAACTAGTAGTTTACGGTAAGGATGGGGTAAGTGATGAGGTTGCTGCGCACTAGCATTTATGAAGTGGCTAACGATCTAGAGAGTAAGATAAGAAGCCAAGCATTCGATGAGGAATCACCTCCAACAAGTCTTGCTATCAACTACTTACGCAAGCATAACACCTATCCTATCCTTGTCCTCCTCTTCGCATCCCGACGAAGAAGAAGCAGTCAAGGCACACACACGTTGATCAAGTTATATTAAAATTATCTCAGTTGTTGTTGTCTATGAACAAGACGTAGGTCTCAAGTCGTCCATAACCGTGGACACGGCTTGTCGAAAAGATTTAACCCTGCAGGGGTGTACCAACTGCCCATTACAAAGCTCCGCACGCACGCCCATCTCTCTCAGTTGCTACCCATCACAGGCAACCATTTTATGATTTAGTTCCGAGAGATCCGAAACGACGGGTCCCTCTAGCTAACAACGAACAAATCCCGGGTGGCCCCCGGTGAGTCGACATCCATCTCAGGAGCAGGCCGCTCTCTTGATCTGGTCTCTACCGTATGACTCGTGTTTGGATAACCGGTGAATTCTCACATGAGTTCGGGTCCTCAGCTGGCCAGGTTGGATGTAACACCCTCACTTTCATGAACTGTAATCACTTTGCTAATCAATGATTACTGTTGCTAATCATGCTTTGATCACCTTGGATCAAATCAAATTCAAAATGCGCGTTTGATGATATTATTAATAATGTGTCAAATCAAACCTTGTCCAAAAATTGTGAAAGCAATTTTGTAAAATGCCTAAAAATCATTGGATCACTTCCCTATGGTTTTGGGAATTTATTAAGCTTTAAAATAAATGCAACAAATAAAAACAGTAGCCAAATATCCCTTTTCATCAATAGAATAATTAAAACCAATGCCAAATGGATTTATTTTTCCCCAATCTTTTTGTGGCACTTCTCTATAGCATAACACTAATTGTGGGACCAATTATATATTTTACAAAATAATAAAAGTGCTAAAAGAAATAAAACAGAAAACATAACAGAACAAAAACAAAAAAGGGAAACAAAAGAATTGGGAACAAGCCCACTGGCTAGCCCAGCTCCCTCCCCTCCCTCCCGGCCCACCCCTGGCCCAGCCCGTCTACGCCTTGTCTTCTTCCCCCCACCACTGCTCACATGCCGTGGCACCCATCCACGACACCGTGCCGCCGTGGAGGGCATCGAGCGGCCGCCGGCCAGCATAAGGGCCGCCTGCCCCCTTGCGCCCCTCGCCCTAAACCTAGGCCTCCCCCTTTCCCTCCCCTTACCCCCCTCGCTCTGTTCCATGGCTCACCCGGACGCCGCCGTGAGCGCGTGCTCGTCACCGGCGTGGCCACCCACCTCCACGGGCCGAGCCACCACGTCCGGGAGCTCCGGCGTCGTCCTCCCCTTCACCCCCCGTGCAGCGAATCGAGCCGAAGACCACGGACATGCCCGAATCGCGTCGCCTCATCCACCACTACCGCGGCGATACCCGGCCAAATTCGTCGCCACCGGTGCACCTCCGTCCCCAAGACCTCTCCCCTACCCCCCAGTGAGCTCTACGCCGTTTCCCCCCCTCCTCGCGCTCCTTTTGGTGCTCTGTATCGCCGCCCCCATTGTACCACGCTCCGGTAGCCGCCGCGGTCACTCCGGCCGGACCATGCCCTGGCCGCGACCCGCGCCCTGGGCCGCGTCGCTTGTGTGCGCCTGGCCGCGCACGACGCCCCCCACCGTAGCCGCTCGCCCTGCAGCCTCTCTCGCTCACCACCATGACATGGCTCGCCGCCGGCGAGCACGCCGTGTGCACAAATGTGCTAACCGTGGCCTAACCCCCCTCCCATGCCTATGACATGTGGGCCGGCCCGGTGTATTAGTGCTAATCACCTATTAAAATAAAACATAACCCCTCCCAGAGTGAATGACAAGTGGGCCCAATGCCATTTGCTTAAATATAAAAACTGTTAGTTAAATCTGTGTCTATGACTAGTGGGCCCCAGGCCATTTGTTAATTTAAATAATTATAAAACTGTCACTATTAGACTGACAAGTGGGCCCCCCCTGTTAATTAAACCTTTTCATTAAATTAAAAGCCTGTTAAGATAAATGTGACTATGACCAGTGGGCCCATGGGCTGATTTTAATTAATAAAATGACTTATAATTCCTCTGTGTATGACATGTAGGTCCCACCTGTCAGTGGCACTATTGTGGATAATCTTTTGGATAATGTTAGGTTTATTAATAAAATAATTACAATAAATGATTTAAACTCTAGAAAATCATATCTTTTAATCCGTATGTCAGATGAAAATAATTTATATATCTAACTTGACCAGAAAAATATCACGAATACGGATACGCTATCTGTATACCCACCGCACCCCTCTAACCTACCGAACGTGGAACATTTCCCCCTCCGGTGAACCCGGTCGGTAATTCCCGGTACCGGTAAAACTTTCCGAATGAAAATGTCCTGAACACGAAAGTTATTCAGAATGTATCAACTAGCACGGATACACAATCCACATGTGTGTCAGATGTCTCTAGCATTGCAGACATGGAACCTTCCCCTCCGGATCATCAGTTCGGTAATCAACCGGTACTGATGAGTCATCCCCGGATAAATTCCTGCTCCGAGCAAATCACCGAACACTGCGTTAGAGCCCCGTTGCTTTATATCTGCTATGTCATACAATTGTATTGCTATTATTTTTGTGTATTTATTGTTTCTCCCCCTTTATTCTCCGATAGACCTCATTGCTGCCGCCGAATACATCGCTGCCGAGTACGACTACTTCGTCGACGACCGTACCCCTACCGTCGAGCTTCTAGGCAAGCAGAGGCATTCTCTTCCCCAGATATCGCCTATCTTTCCGTAAATTTCTTGCACTAGGCATGGTTACTGCTGCTGCTACGTTACAATCCTATTCAATTGCATAGCCTATTTTTGTCGCCCCTTGATGTACCTTTCCTTGTCCTATGCTGCCTTATAAATACACATATATATATATAATATTCAGAAGTGAACCCTGCGCATTGTTAGCTAGGATTATATAGCGGGCTGTGATCACTCTGGTGAGTGAACGTGGATTACAAAATATTATAACTGCAACAGGTACAGATCAATGCAGACGCCCGAGGGAACCTACAACCGCGAGACTCTGCCGAGTCGCTTCGAGTTTGACTTACGAGTGGACGGACTCATATTTCACTCTCGTCGGCTCAGTAGGGTAGCATCACTGGGATGATACGAGGGTATTCCTCTTTAGTTCATTCCGCTGGTGTCTCGGCACCACTGGGGTGATACGAGAATATCCCTCTTTAGTTCATTCCGCTGATGTCTCTGTTGAACCTCTTCAAGTGTACCATCGAGTGTGATTCCTCCTGGTTTCACTTGATGGTAGGCACTCGAATCAATTGGTGTCCTTACAGGTAAGGAGTCGGGTGACCCAACAGTGCCCGCGCAGGGTATCTTGGAGGAACGACAGGTCAGGTGTATTCCAGCGGTGTGCGGCGGGCCTGGTACTGTTCGTGGCCGAAAGATTTATTGTTGTACGAAAGTCGAGCTCTTCGGAGCAAACGCGAGACAAGGTAAGGAGACGGTTCACCTTGTTGGTAACCGCACGAGTTGGTGGGACGACAGGGCAGGCACCGACGTTACTGGTGGTCCTGGCTGCTGTTGTTGTCCGCGACTCACCCAGATAAGGGGCAACAATAACGGTTGTCCCGACAGATAATAATAAAATGCTTAACGGTTCAGGTGGATGACTTGAGATGCCGCAAAGGCTTGTACGCACTACCTTCACGTGGGATTACGGTGTGGGCCCTCCGCGTTGTGGTCTCGTTCGAAAGCTCTGAAAGACGTCCAGTTCATCATTGTGGTTAGGTCGATCCGCATCCTGGAAGAGTTGCGTGGAATCACCTGGCACACAACGACCCGGAGGGTGAGGGGCGACGGTCCAAGACCCCCTTGCGCTTAGGACTTTAGACCGGCGGGGGCCTCTCTGATGAGTCGTAGGATGGGCCTCGGCGTGTCGGATAGCCTCGGTGGGGCATTCCCTAACAAGGTGTACGCCACCCTGGAGATCCGAGCGTGCATGCTGAACAGTAGTGCAGCCCCGCAGGGAGTTTGATCTATTCAAATAGACGTATCCACGGTAACAGGACGCTTTATGCTGAAGCCAGAGCCTACTACTACAAACTACTACTATTAAACTGTTGGTTCCGGTTTCTCTTCCTCGCAGGGAAGTCGAGGAGGGGATCTCGGAGGCATGTATAATTATTAATTGTTACAACTTACTATTATACAATGCTGCAGCAACCTCTGCTGCATTGTTATTATATTCATGCTATTGAACTGTTGGCTGTTCTCTTCTTGTGCTTCAACACTCGTCGGAAGATGCTAGTCTTCGATAGGCCTAGCTTCTTATCCTTATTCTGAATTTCTACCTTGCAGTCCACTATATACAGCCTCCCCTTTCCATTTGATACAAATGCATAAATGCTTAGTAGCGGACGTAAGACTCGCGGGTATGCTAGATACTCACCCTTGCTTTATTTCCCCCTTTTTGTTTTGCTTGATCGGCCGCTGCAGTCGACGTTGGAGCCCTGGAGCAGAAGATCCCCGATGTCGACCACCACAACGTGAAGATCCCCGATACCTTCTACGACGTCGAGTTCCCCTTTGACCAGGAGTAGTTTGGAGGTTCCCAGGCAGGAGGCCTTGCCTTTTCGATCGAGTGTTGATTTTGTGCTAGCCTTCTTAAGGCAACCTTGTACCCTTGTGTTTGTACTCAGATACTATTGCTTCCGCTAACTTTGTGCTCTCGAGCCCGTTGTATTCGAGCCCTTGTGGCCCTTGGGTTGTATTATACAGCTTGTATTATTTTATTTGTAGAGTTGTGTTGTGATATCTCACCGTGAGTCCCTGATCTCGATCGTGTACCTTGCGTGTATGATTACTTTACACAGTCCGATTTTGGGGGCGTCACAAGTTGGTATCAGAGCTGACTGCCTCTAGGATACCCCCTTCCAACTCCTTGGTCAAAGTCAAATCTAGTCTTTGCAAAACTACTTTACTAACAGTGTCGTGTGGCTTATCGGCCCACGTCGCAAACTTGGTGGTATTAGGATCTTTTTCTCCGTACCTTTACTCTGGGATTCTACTCTCTTATCCTTTCGGGAAATTTTGCTAACTCTGACATTAGGATCTCGTGGTCGCATCTACCCGGAGAGCCCTTCACCCAAGATGATCGCTTGCTTCACCTGAAGATTCTGAAGATTACTCTTCGATAAATGACCGAGAACCTACGTGTTCATCGCCTTTGCAATCCCCTGCCACCAATAAATCCGTATGGATAATTTCATCCACGTCCCGATCTGGAAATCATAGTTCCCTTATACTTAAGCATTGAATTATTCCAATACTTCTATCACCCGATGCCTTTGCATTCTTTCTCCTTTTGGTTGAGTGCCGATACTCACATCAGATTCTTTGCGAACCACCCGACCTTTGGTGGATTATTATCCGATTAATCTTACATGGCTTGTTCCATGTGTCAGTTGGATTAATCATGTGAAATACCGTCCATGCCCCTCGATGATTTGTGTTATAATCGACAACCTCCCTTGACCCCCTTCCAATATAACTTGGTCGTGTATATCGTGTTTTGCTTTCCCTTGGGAAAGATATACACGTGATACTTGTGTATCATCACTTTTTCCCTTCCATTGGTCTGTTTAAACTTTCTTGCGATCATTATAACCTAAGCAGTGATAATTCCCTGCTTATGTAAACACCTCAGTGTACAACCTCATCAGTAACACCCTGTTTCCATTGTTGATGACATTTCGGTTACCACCGATGGGCAAGAGTTTTGCCGGTTGGTCTGCCTCTTTTTAACGAGCGGGAAAATGATTCTCTTTGTTCCTCTCCCTCGGTACCGACGTCGATGCCGAGATAACCGACGAACTGTTCTCTGACAAACCTTTCATCGCGATCGCATGGAATGTCGCAACCCTTCTTATTCAATGTGGGCCCATAACCCACAGTTCCACAGGATCGAAACCTGACTCTTGTCACATACCTTGCGATATTCAGCCCGATACCGGACACAGTGCTTATGCCTGATGCTATGGACCCCTTTATCATCGTCCATCATGGACCTCGAATGCTTCTTGCTCGCTTTAAAGTTCTCATACATTCCCTTGCTTCTTTTGATGTATTTCCCCGAGTATAAACTCGGAAGATACTTTGTACCCCATTCCCAACCTCGGTTGATTAACCTTGTACCGTTCAAACCCCATTAAATTTTTCGTCCTAACCTATCCATAAGTATGATGAAGACCCTGAAGGAAGAATGACAACTCGTCGAGATGCACTGATGTAGGGAAATGAAGACATCATCGTGAGGATTAACTTTTACGAGAAGGACAACAAGAACCATAAGATTCGTTAGAATACGAAACCAAGACTTTAACCCTTCCACTACCTTTTAATTCTCGGGACGAGAATTCTTGTAGTGGGGCAGATTTGTAACACCCTCACTTTCATGAACAGTAATCACTTTGATAATCAATGATTACTGTTGCTAATCATGCTTTTCTCACCTTGGATCAAATCAAATTCAAAATGCGCGTTTGATGATATTAGAAATAATTTGGCAAATCAAACCTTGTCCAAAAATTGTGAAAGCAATTTTGTAAAATGCCTAAAAATCATTGGATCACTTCCCTATGGTTTTGGGAATTTATTAAGCTTTAAAATAAATACAACAAATAAAAACAGTAGCCAAATATCCCTTTTCATCAATAGAATAATTAAAACAAATGCTAAATGGATTTATTTTTGCCCCAATCTTTTTGTGGCGCTGCTCTATAGAATAACACTAATTGTGGAACCAATTATATAATTTACAAAATAATAAAAGTGCTAAAAGAAATAAAACAGAAAACATAAAAGAACAGAAACAAAAAAGGGAAACAAAAGAATTGGGAACTAGCCCACTGGCTAGCCCAGCTCCCTCCCCTCCCTCCCGGCCCACCCCTGGCCCAGCCAGTCTACGCCTTGTCTTCTTCCCCCCGCCACTGCTCACATGCCGTGGCACCCATCCACGACACCGTGACACCGTGGAGGGCATCGAGCGGCGGCCGGCCAGCATAAGGGCCGCCCGCCCCCTTGCGCCCCTCACCCTAAACCTAGGCCGCCCCTTTCCCTCCCCTTGCCCCCCTCGCTCTGTTCCATGGCTCACCCGGACGCCGCCGTGAGCGCGTGCTCGTCACCGACCTGGCCACCCACCTCCACGGGCCGAGCCACCACGTCCGGGAGCTCCGGCGTCGTCCTCTCCTTCACCCCCGTGTAGCGAATTGAGCCGAAGACCACGGACATGCCCGAATCGCGCCGCCTCATCCACCACTGCCGCGGCGATCCCCGGCCAAATTCGTCGCCACCAATGCACCTCCGGTCCCAAGACCTCTCCCCTACCCACCAGTTAGCTCTACGCCGTTTCCCCCCTCCTCGCGCTCCTTTTGGTGCTCTGTATCGCCCCCCATTCTACCATGCTCCGGTAGCCGCCGCGGTCACTCCGTCCGGACCACGCCCTGGCCGTTCTCCCTGGCCGCGAGCTGCGCCCTGGGCCGCGTCGCTTGTGTGCGCCTGGCCGCGCACGACGACGCCCCACCGTAGCCGCTCGCCCTGCAGCCTCTCTCGCTCATCACCATGCCATGGCTCGCCGCCGGCGAGCACGCCGTGTGCACAGATGTGCTAACCGTGGCCTAACCCCCCTCCCATGCCTATGACATGTGGGCCCGCCCGGTGGATTAGTGCTAATCACCTGTTAAAATAAAACATAACCCCTCCCAGAGTGAATGACAAGTGGGCCCAATGCCATTTGCTTAAATATAAAAACAGTTAGTTAACTCTGTGTCTATGACTAGTGGGCCCAGGCCATTTGTTAATTTAAATAAATATTAAACTGCCACTGTTAGACTGACAAGTGGGACCCCCTGTTAATTAGACCTTTTGATTAAATTAAAAGCCTGTTAAGATAAATGTGACTATGACCAGTGGGCCCATGGGCTGATTTTAATTAATTAAATGACTTATAATTCCTCTGTGTATGACATGTAGGTCCCACCTGTCAGTAGCACTATTGTGGATAATGTTTTGGATAATGTTAGGTTTATTAATAAAAGAATTCTAATAAATGATTTAAACTCTAAAAAATCATATCTTTTAATCCGTATGTCAGATGAAAATAATTTATATATCAAACTTGATCAGAAAAATATCATGAATACGGATACACTATCTGTATACCCACCGCACCCCTCTAACCTACCGAACGTGGAACATTTCCCCCTCCGGTGAACCCGGTCGGTAATTCCCGGTACCGGTAAAACTTTCCGGATGAAAATGTTCTGAACACGAAAGTTATTTAGAATGTATCAACTAGCACGGATACACAATCCACATGTCTGTCAGATGTCTCTAGCATTGCAGACATGGAACCTTCCCCTCCGGATCATCAGTTCGGTAATCAACCGGTACTGATGAGTCATCCCCGGATAAATTCCTGCTCCGAGCAAATCACCGAACACTGCGTTAGAGCCCCGTTGCTTTATATCTGCTATGTCATACAATTGTATTGCTATTATTGTTGTGTATTTATTGTTTCTACCCCCCTTTATTCTCCGATAGACCTCATTGCTGCCGCCGACTACATCACTGCCGAGTACGACTACTTCGTCGACGATCGTACCCCTACCGTTGAGCTTCCAGGCAAGCAGAGCCATTCTATTCCCCAGATATAATATTCGGAAGTGAAACCTGCACATTGTTAGCTAGGATTAGATAGCGGGTTGTGATCACTCTGGTGAGTGAACGCGAATTACAAAATATTATAACCGCAACAGGTACGGATCAATGCAGACGCCCTAGGGAACCTACAACGGCGAGACTCTGCCGAGTCGCTTCGAGTTTGACTTACGAGTGGACGGACTCGTATTTCACTCTCGTCGGCTCAGTAGCGTAGCATCACTGGGATGATACGAGGGTATTCCTCTTTAGTTCATTCCGTTGGTGTCTCGGCACCACCGAGGTGATACGAGAATATTCCTCTTTAGTTCATTCCGCTGATGTCTCTGTCGAACCTCTTCAAGTGTAACATCGAGGGTGATTCCTCCTGGTTTCACTTGATGGTAGGCACTCGAATCAACTGGTGTCCTTACAGGTAAGGAGTCGGGTGACCCGACGGTGCCCGCGCATGGTATCTTAGCGGAACGACATTTCAGGTGTATTCCACCGGTGTGCGGCGGACCTGGTACTGTTCGTGGCCGAAAGATTTCTTGTTGTACGGATGTCGAGCTCTTCGGAGCAAACGCGAGACAAGTTAAGGAGACGGTTCATCTTGTTGGTAACCGCACGAGTTGGTGGGACGACAGGGCAGGCACCGACGTTACTGGTGGTCCTGGCTGCTGTTGTTGTCCGCGACTCACCCAGATAAGGGGCAACGATAACGGTTGTCCCGACAAATAATAATAAAAAGCTTAACGGTTCAGGTGGATGACTTGAGAGGCCGCAAAGGCTTGTACGCACTACCTTCACGTGGGATTGCGGTGTGGGCCCTCCGCGTTGTGGTCTCGTTCGAAAGCTCTGAAAGACGTCCAGTTCATCATTGTGGTTAGGTCGATCCGCATCCTGGAAGAGTTGCGTGGAATCACTTGGCACAAAACGACCCAGAGGGTGAGGGGCGACGGTCCAAGACCCCCTTGCGCTTAGGACTTTAGACCGGCGGGGGCCTCTCTGATGAGTCGTAGGATGAGCCTCGGCGTGTCGGATAGCCTCGGCGGGGCATTCCCTAACAAGGTGTACGCCACCCTGGAGATCCGAGCGTGCAGGCTGAACAGTAGTGCACCCCTGCAGGGAGTTTGATCTATTCGAATAGCCGTGTCCACGGTAACAGGACGCTTTACGCTGAAGCCAGAGCCTACTACTACAAACTACTACTATTAAACAATTGGTTCCGGTTTCTCTTCCCCGCAGGGAAGTCGAGGAGGGGATCTCGGAGGCTTGTATAATTATTAATTGTTACAACTTACTATTATACAATGCTGCAGCAACTTCTGCTGCATTGTTATTATATTCATGCTATTGAACTGTTGGCTGTTCTCTTCTTGTGCTTCAAGACTCTTCGGAAGATGCTAGTCTTCGATAGTCCTAGCTTCTTATCCTTATTCTGAATTTCTACCTTGCAGTCCACTATATACAACCTCCCCTTTCCATTTGATACAAATGCATAAATGCTTAGTAGCGGACGTAAGACTCGCGGGTATGCTAGATACTCACCCTTGCTTTATTTCCCCCTTTTTGTTTTGCTTGATCGGCCGCTGCAGTCGACGTTGGAGCCCTGGAGCAGGAGATCCCCGATGTCGACCACCGCAACATGAAGATCCCCGATGCCTTCTACGACGTCGAGTTCCCCTTTGACCAGGAGTAGTTTGGAGGTTCCCAGGCAGGAGGCCTTGCCTTTTCGACCGAGTGTTGATTTTGCGCTAGCCTTCTTAAGGCAAACTTGTACCCTTGTGTCTGTACTCAGATACTATTGCTTCCGCTAACTTTGTGCTCTCGAGCTATTGTATTCGAGCCCTCGTGGCCCCTGGCTTGTATTATACAACTTGTATTATTTTATTTGTAGAGTTGTGTTGTGATATCTCACCGTGAGTCCCTGATCTCGATCGTGTACCTTGCGTGTATGATTACTGTACACGGTCCGATTTTGGGGGCGTCACATTGGACCAACAAGGAAACCATGTCCCCGCTACTCCGGGTAGTTTTAAAGAATATCTGCCAGGAGCTACCCGACAGACACACACACGGTTTTGAAATGGTAAAATCAGCTTGGGCCACCACTAGAAATGTTTGAAGCTAGGTAGTTAAGAAAAGGGGACCCCATAAAATCCCACACGCGGTTAGGCACGATCAGTCTTACAACCAATACCCGGAACTCGGATCCTAGGTGACTTGAATGGAACAAAGCGTCGGGGCAGGATAGCCTAGACCTTCCATCCTTCGTCGAGTATAATCAACTTTTATAATAATCATATCATCAACAACAATATAATAATGTGATAGCCCAAAACCAAGGAGTAATAGGGTAACATCGTAGCATGCTAAGCATGCATACTAAGCACGGGCTGAGCAACGAGCAATAGTAACATAGCAGTACAAGGTTTGCTGGGAGGGGACATGGCTGTATCGGTTTGAAAGAGGCAGTAAACATGTGGTAGGATCAAACATCAAACCTAACCTATACTAGCATGAAAACCGCTGGTTGAAATAGAATGGATTATAAGTATTGTATAGTCCTTGCCTGTTGATAAGTCGGGTTCCGAAGGTGTAGTCGATCGCAAACTCGCATCGTCTCCGAGAGGTACCGCGAAATCACACAAGACGGTAAACACTGAAAGCAATCAACGAGAAAACACTTTATTACTACGAAGAAAACACGAGCAAGCATCAACAAGAAGGCAACACGAGACATCACACCTACCGTCGAGAGCGGTTACTAACAGGTTAAGTGGAGTACTCGTCACACACGACGATACCGCACGTTTACAAGGGTTCAAGTTGTTTAGCTACACCAGATGAGCAAAGGTTGTTAACATGGCATCTCACTCAAGCATGACATAGCACACAAATATGGCAAGAGGTGAAGCATAAATAAACTATCTAATCTAGTCACTTTAAGTGGGGGGTAACCTATACATGACAACTATTACAGACCCCACGATAATTAAAATGTTTGATACTGTTTTGCGCTAAACAATATTTATTATTTTTATTAGCAGGCAAGAGCAGCATAAACACAATCTAAATGTAATTCTAGTCAAGTTACATATAAAGAACATTTTAATCGAAGCAACGGTTAAAAATTTATTAAATAAACAATTTTACAGTGGCATGCGATGGTAATTAGCAGTAAACAACATGTAAACAAAGTCAAACATAACAAAGAAGCACATTTTATTAATCTACACGAAAAACTAAGGAACTTTCATGTTTAACGTGTCGCGATCCGAGCTACGGTTAAAAAGATACGGGCAACGCAAAATTAAAACACAATATGCAAAAAAAAAACAGAGCTAATATTTGTTCCTGGGCCGAAACTGCACTGAGCGCTGAATAACTATCTCTCGCCACAGGCGCTACAAACTTCTCGGGCCGGCCCAACAGAAAAAAAAGGCAAAGGGGGGCGCTCACCATGTGGGCCTCGGCCCATGGCGGTGTGGGCGCTAGATAAGGCAATCCCGCCCAAGGCGAGGGATGGCCTCGGGCCGGCCTGGAGGTGGTGGACCACAGGAGGCGCGCGGCTGGGCCGAGGCGTTGGGCCGTGGTGGCCGGCTCGTGCCTTCTGCTGGAACCGCACGCGGCTGCGGCCGGCTCCGGCCAGACTCCGGCGGCCGGTGACTGGACCGAGGAGGCGAGGAAGGGGGGGGTCCAGGAGGCGCGTGAGGGCGGCGCCGACCCGGATCCATGCGGTGGCGGCGGCAAGGAGCTAAAGGAGGCTGACGGCGGCGCGAGCTCCATGCTCGGGGCGGCCAGCCATGGCGCGCGTCGTCGGGCGGCTCGGACTGCAGAGAGGAGGAAGGGTGAGATGGAGAGGAGAGGGAAAACGAGGGAGAGAGGAGAGGTGGAGCGGGAGGAGAAGGAAGGGCGCGGCCAGCGGCGTCCTGGCCGGGGCGCGCGGCGGCGGTGAGGCCGCGGGCGTGGAGGCTGCTTGGGTGGAGGAGAGAGGAGGGAGGTCGGGTGCAATCTGGGCCCTTGATCTGACAGATCAACGGTCAGAAATGCTTGGTGGCTAGGGTTACGAAAATTGGGGGTGTACTGGGAAGATTTGGGGCAAAACAGGGGGGTGGCTGCAATTTAGTGGCTAGGGAAACCCTAGAAAGGGGTGGGAGTGTGGTGGTCTTTATATAGCCCAGGTGGCTGGCAGTTTACAAAAACATCCCCGTTTTTTCTCTCACGCCCGCGGTGTTTACTTTTCTGACCGCCGAGGGTCCGCAGGACCTCCAATTCGGGTAAAACTTCGAACTGCGTGATCAGCGCGTCTAGCCGGCGGCATTCACCTCACGCTGGAACCGTTCCGAGAACATTTTCCAGCGCGCTATAAAAATAATCCGTTTATTTATTAAATGGGGTTTTCGTTCCGTTGGCTGCGGCTGGTCTGGTGTGGGTTTCGCGGCGGTGATCGGGGGAAACTCGGTGTCACAAAGGTCGAGTGTCAGGGTGGCAAGGGTCGATCTTCGTCCAGTACGAGACAAGAGGGGGAAAATAATTGCCGATCGATAAATCGGGGATGCAAACACCGCAAAAAAATCATACAATCAAACAATTCACACCGAAAACAGAATTTTTAATTTTTGTGAAATCTGGGCTGTTACACCCGAAGGCAAGACCGGTTAAGGAGTCCCTTAGGCGTTTCTCTTCCGAAAAGAGAAAAGCTATCGGACAAGAAGTAGCAAGACTGTTAGCAGTCGACTTCATTAGGGAAATTTTCCACTCCGAGTGGTTAGCGAATTATGTAATGGTTCCGAAGAAAGATAAAACTTGGAGAACTTGTGTTGATTTTCGACACATCAATAAAGCTTGTCCAAAAGGCCATTTTCCCCTTCATCGTATTGACCAGATCGTGGATTCCACATTAGGTTGCGAGAGATTATGTTTCCTCGATGCGTACTCGGGTTACCATCAAATCCGATTATATGAACGAGATGAACTTAAAACAACATTCATAACCCCATTCGTTTGTTTCTGCTACACCACAATGCCATTCGGGCTAAAAAATGCAGGAGCCACATACCAACGCATGATGCAGAATTGCTTGATTTGGCAATTCGGTAGAAATGTTGAAGTGTATGTGGATGATATTGTGATCAAGTCGGCTGAAGGAAGTAGTTTATTAGACTACTTGGCTGAAACTTTCCAGAGTCTCTGGGCCTACAATATCAAGTTAAACCCAGAGAAATGTGCCTTTGGTGTACCTGCAGGGAAGTTACTCAGATTCATGGTGTCAGAACCCCAACTAGGGTAAGTGCTAGGGTTGCTTGATCCCTTTGCATCATGAAAAATCCAAAAAGAAATTCAAAAATGGGGAAAAGGAAAGCCCTGAGAATTTAAATAAATGGCTAGATAAATTTTTTTCCAAAAATCATTTGAACATTTGGAAAATTCTATAAATGATGGTGATCATTTCAAAAGTGGTTTGGGTTCATTCCCATGCCCATGGAATTTTCTAAAATTCACAAAGTGCCTTGGAAATTAAATTTTACCTTTATTTGAATTGAAATTCAAATGTATTGAATTTAAAAATGCTCAAAACCTAGGGGTGGCTTGCTTCTGGTCACCTAGGGTTTATAAAATTATTTGGGCATTTAATAAAAATGCTCTGCTTTTTTTTGGAGCAAAACAGATCAAAGGAAAATAGAAAACTGAAAGCAAAAAGAGGAAAAAATGAAAAGGAAACTAAACCCACCTACCCAGGTCTTGGTCCCAACTAACCGGACCGGCCCAGCCCACTGGCCTCCCCTTGTCGTCTTCCCCTCCCCGGCGCCAGAGCAGGCAGCTCGCCGCCGTGGCGAGCATGCCCGCGGCTGCCGAGCCACCTAGGCCCTCCCCTTCCTCATCTCCTCGCCACGGCGACGCCCAGAGGTCGCCACCTCACTTCCCCCTCTCTTCGCTCGCTCTCCCGCTCTCCTCGCGTTGGAAATCGCCATGGCCGAGAGCTAGGTCTCGCCGCCGTCGAGCGCTTGCGTGGCCAGCAAGCCCCTAGATACGCGTCTTCATGTCCATCGTCACCACAGCAGCTGTCTCCGTCGAAGCGCGCGTTGAATCGAGCCAAGAAGCCCCCTAGGCGATGCCATCGTCATCGACGTCATCTGCTGCCCGCCGGACGCCATAGCTGAATTCGACGCCGCCGCGGTTCCTCCGACCCCGCCTTCCTCTCCATTCGCTCTGGGGTGAGCTTCGCTGCGTTTTACCCCTCTCCGTTTCCCTCCCCGTGTACCACACGCTCACCCCGCCTTGGTCAGTGCTCCGGCCTGTTGGGATACGGGGTAGAAAACACAAATTATTCATACCTACGGTACCCGAACCCAAGATCTATGCTATGGCGATGTAAAGTAACGGAGGGAATCGGTGTTCATACCTTTGAAGACCGAAAGAAGGAAACGTTCTTGCGAACGTGGTAGACTCAGAACTACGACCTCCCTGTCGTGTAGAAGACCACCACCGGCGGGGATGACTCCCGGTAAACCTCCAGCGACGAAGTAGCACCACAGGTGTAGTGCCTCGAAGAGATTATACACGTACGGTACAATCGATGTTCCTCCTGGTCCCTGAACCAGGCGAGCAGCGGAAGAAAGACGGCTACGGATCCCGACTTCGGCAGAACGACGGCCTGCCTTATGGTGGAGAACTCCAATCCAGGTGCAGACTCCAAACAAGGGGAGTCCACTTCCGGGAAGGAGAAGGAGGAAGAAGGAGATATTGGTGTGTTGGAAAAAAGGGGGGGCTACCCCTCCTTATATAGGCCAAGGGGGGGGGTGTGATCCTCCTCCCCTCCCCCATGTGGGACTAAACTCCCAAGGGGGGGGGATGCGCCGGCCAAGGGGGGGAGTGGGCCCCACCCTTGGCGCCAAGCCCAAGGGGGGAGACCCCCTCCTCCCTTAATGGGCCCCATGGGCCCATATAGGCTTTTCTCAAATTTTTAATTTATTTAATATGTTTTAAATATTTAATTCAGATAATTAAATAATAAAACATTATTAAAACAATTAAACTTTATTTTGAACTATTCAAAATGTCCGGAAACCATTCCGTCCTCCTCCGGAACTATTCCAGTGATTTCTCCTATTTCACCGATTGATCCTGTAACTGTCCTATGCGTCGATTGCCCTTAAGTGTAACACCCTAACGGTCCGGGAAACAGCAGACATGATCGAGGCTCTTCTCATTGACCAATGACTAGTCAGTTGGACCTGGTTACAATCCTTGACAGCCCCTGCGCTTCCATCGAATGAACTTCGATCGCTTTTGGAAACCGTTAACGATACGACGTAATCCCTTTGTGCTGCGGTACTTTGTTTGCCCGAGGTTTGATCGTCGGTATTGTACATACCGTGCTCACATCTTGTTCACAGAAAACAAGTTTACTCGTCCATGATCATTCCATCTCTTGTGACCTAGTCACTTGCCTGCAAGCTATTGATGCAATATCACCGAGTGGGCCCAGAGTACCTGTCCTGTCACAAGGACTGACAAATCCCGCTCTGATCTATTAACATACTGATCAACCATCTATTTCGGAATACCCAAAGTGCACCGTTATAGCCAGAATTTCAGTCAGGCGGTGGGATACAAATCAAAGTCTCCTCATAGATGACAATTACGTATGATCATTACGGTCTAAGGACTAAGCCATATGTTACAAAGTCATAGCAACGTTGAACTATGTGACTCGATCACATTGCAATACTTTTAGGTGGGTGTACGTCCATCACATCATTACCCTCAATGATATGACCTCATTTTTAATGGATTTAAGTGTCGCCATGATCAGGAAAGCTTGATCAATCAATTTCCCAATGAGATAGTTTACCCGAGTTAAACTACGGACCATGTTTTATACTACACCTGTATTAGTATTTCCAAGTAATAGAGTTATATCACAGTATAAAACGTACTATGAACAAAACGGATATGTGACAAATATCTTTATTAATTTGTCTCTAGGGCACATATCCAACACGGCCACCGCCGCGTTTGTAGGGCCCGATATGCGGTCCTGTTCCAGATCTAAATGTTTCCATCCAGATCCGGGGACGAAGCACATATCGGTCCCACCGCGACATATGACGAAGTCATATGCCCTGGATTTCCAACATGATATCACAACATTACAGATACAAGGATACAACATCTCATACAATCTTCATACAACTGCCTCAAATACAATACAACAACGGAAGATACATGTCTGGGTACAGACTACAATCAAAAGCCTACTGGCAAAGAAAAAAACATCGATTCCCATAAGCACACGGATCCAGGCCCTCCGCCGGGATCCGCCTATCTAGTCGTCGTCGAGTCTCCACGTGAAACGTCGATCACCATACCTGTTGTCGATCAAGAACCCTGAAAAGAGTTTGGGGGTAGTATCATGAGTACAGAAGTACTCAACATCCAACTGTAGTGGTCAACTGACCCAACAAGGACTTCATCACTCGTCATTCTAGGACAACTAGTAGTTTACGGTAAGGATGGGGTAAGTGGTGAGGTTGCTGCCGCACTAGCATTTATGAAGTGGCTAACGATCTAGAGAGTAAGATAAGAAGCCAAGCATTCGATGAGGAATCTCCTCCAACAAGTCTGCTATCCACCTACTTACGCAAGAATAACACCTATCCTATCCTTGTCCTCCTCTTCGCATCCCGACGAAGAAGAAGCAGTCAAGGCACACACACGTTGATCAAGTTATATTAAGATTATCTCAGCTGTTGTTGTCTATGAACAAGGAGTAGGTCTCAAGTCGTCCATAACCATGGACACGGCTTCTCGAAAAGATTTAACCCTGCAGGGGTGTACCAACTTCCCATTACAATGCTCCGCACGCACGCCCATCTCTCTCAGTTTCTACCCATCACAGGCAACCATTTTATGATTTAGTTCCAAGAGATCCGAAACGTCAGGTCCCCCTAACTAACAACGAACAAATCCGGGTGGCCCCCGGGAGTCGACACCCAACCCAAAAGCCGGCCACGCTCTCGGATCGGACTCTTCTGTATGGCCAATGTCGGGGTTAGCCTCACCTATATAACAGGGGACTTCCCTAGCTCACCAGTGTGGACCAACAAAGGAACTCTGTCTCTGCTGGCCCGAGTTGTTTTAAAACCACTAGCTACAGACCAGTTATGCACACGGGTTCAAATGGCAAATCAGCTTGGGCCACCTCTAGAAATGTTTGAAGCTAGGTACGTAAGAAGAGGGGACCCCATAAAATCCCACACGCGGTTAGGCACGCTCAGTCTTAAAACCAATACCCGGAACTCGGGTCCTAGGTGACTCGAATGGAAATAAGCGTCGGGGCGGGATAGCCTAGACCTTCCATCCTTCGTCGAATATATTCAACATTATAATAATCAATATCATCAACAACAATATAATAATGTGATAGCCAAACGAAGGCGTAATAGGGTAACATCGTAGCATCCTAAGCATGCATACTAAGCAGGGGATGAGCAACGAGCAATAGTAACATAGCAGGACATGGTTTGCTGGGAGGGGACATGGCTGTATCGGTTTGAAAGAGGCTGTAAAAATGTGGTAGGATCAACATCGAACCTAACCTAGACTAGCATGCAAACCGCTGGTTGAAATAGAATGGATCATAAGTAATGTATAGTCCTTGCCTGTTGATAAGTCGGGTTCCGAAGGTGCAGTTGATGGCAAGCTCGCATCGTCTCCGAAAGGTACCCGCGGAAGCACACAAGGCGGTAAACACTGGAAAGCAATCAACGGTGCACCACTATTACTACGGAGCAACACAAGATCAAGAAGGCATCACACAACACGGCAACGCGGTACGGATCTATCGTTGAGAACGGTTACTAACAGTTTAAGTGGGGTATCGGTCACACACGACGAATTCCGCACATTTACGGTGGTTCAAGTTGTTTAGCTAGAAAATATGAGCAAGGTTGTTAACATGGCAAGGCACCCAAGCATGGCTTGTCACACAATCATGGAAAAGGGTTAAGCACAAAGTAAACTACCTAATCTAGTCATTTTAAGTGGGGGTAAAACCTATACATGCCAACTATTACGGACCCCACGATAATTATAATGTTTGGTACGGTTTTGCCCAAAACAATATTTTATTATTTTTATTAGCAAGCAAGAGCAGCATAAACACAATCTATACTAAATTCTAGTCAAGTTACATATGAGAAACATTTTAATCGGAGCAACGGTTAAAAAGTTATTAAAGAAACAGTTTACAGTGGCATGCGATGTAATTAGCAATAAACATCATGTAAACAAAGTCAAACATAGCAAAGGAGCATGTTTTATTAATCTACACAAAATTCTAAGCAACTTTCATGTTTAAATCGTCGCGATCCGAGCTACCGTTTAAAAGATATCGCTATCGCAAAGTGGCACACAAATTCTATAGAATTAGCAGAAAATAGCTAAAAGAAAAAAATACAGATAAGAAAAAAAATAGAGCCTCACCCAATTGGGCTCGGCCCAACAGGCTGCGGTGGGGCACGGGCTGGCGGCTGGATCGTCCTGGGCCAAGGGGGGGCGGCTGGGCCGCGGGGCGCACTGGAGCTGGGCCGCTTGGAGGAGGTCGGCCCACATCGGGCGAACGGTCACGCAGGCAGCAGGGCTTCGTGCTCCTCCCGTGCTCGCACGAAGCGGAACAACGGCGCGGCTGGCTACTGCTCCAGCGAGGCAGAGGCGGGCCGGGGAGGTCGCGAGGGAGGTTGGGGAGGGGTGCCACGACGCGTCGGTGCCGGATCTGGTCCAGGCGGCGTGGTCCATGGGCGGCGGCGCGCGGGGTTCTGAGCTCGGCGGCCATGACTTCATCCTTGCACGCAGAGAAGAGAAGGAGGGAAGAGATTAGATGGAGAAGATGGGAAGGGAAGAGGGGGCACGTAGGAGGGGACGACCTCGGGCTGGCGGCGGCACGACTCGCCGGCCGGAGCTGCTGGACGAAGAGGGCACGGGCGAGGAGGCGCTCGGGGTGAGGTTTCACGGGAGCGGCGCTCGGGAGGAGATGATCTCCCACGACTGGTGCATCTGGTGACGTGGAAGCGTCTGGGTTGTCCGATCCAGATCGAGGAGGCTGGATCTGGGAGTGGTGGTGGTTGGTGGAGGCAAGTGGCAGCGGGGGAGAGTCTTGCACGGAAATGGAGGGAGTTTGTCTAGGGTTTGCCAGATTTGGTAGGCAGCACCTACTATTTATAGTAGGTGGCTGTTTGGGTTTGTTTTGGGCCACAAAATGGCCTGTTTTGGGTCCGGTTTTTCGGGTGGGCTAGAATCCGAAGATAAGAGGGGAATCCGGGGGTCCATCTAATAACGCGCGAGGCATTTTGTAAATTCGCCCCTCGGATTACATCGGCTACTATGCCTGGCACATCCGAACGTTCACCTACCCGACGAAGTCGGAATCGCGCGAAAATCAAAACACTGCCTCAAAGCACCGAACTGACGTCGTCTACATCGTCTAACACTAAAAGAGAACGTCGAACACCTCCCGATAAAATAACCCATTTAAATATAAATGGGGGATTTTTTCCGCACCGATGGTGATGGCTGGTCCTGTGCGGGTTTCGCGACGGTGATCGGCTGAAACCCGGTGTCGCAAAGGTCGGGTGTCAAGGTGGCAAGGGTCAGTCTCCGTCCGATACGAGTTAAGAGGGGAAAAATAATCGCCGATTTATACATCGGGGATGCAAACACCGCAAACAAATAAAACAATCATACAAATCACACTGAAAATAATTTTTTTAATTTTTGTGAAATCTGGGCTGTTACAATACAACACCACCAACAAGGGATCTCGTCCCGAGATCCTGGACGATCCGGAGGAGAGGGGGGGGGGGGGAGAAAAGAGAGACGACAATCTTCAACACCACCAACAAGGGACTCTGCTCCAAGTCGACGTCGAACTTCCATCGAGATAAATTTCCACAGGGAGACGGCAACGTCGGAAAAGGAAACCATCGGGAGATCAAAAGGAGGAAATGATAGTTGAAAGTGATGATCAAGGGAAGCATGCTCACTGAAATCGTGAGGATACTGGGCAAGGGAACTGAAGTCAACAGACGACCAAGATATAAACCAGAGTCGGATAGACTAAAGGTATTACAGAAATTCCCACCTGAGCTCGGAATCGAGACAATACTTCCCAGGCAAAGCATTGTAACGATTTCGATAATCCACATACTCGAGATCCTAGAGTTTGATGGGGGTAAGGCAAGAATTAAAACACTTACGACACTTGTCCTTACCAGAGCAAGGGTAAGGAGTAAAAAGATTCCTACTCTCCGATAACTAACTTAGTAACTACAAAATAGTTTTGTCTAGACTCGACTTCGGCCAGATAGGGGATCCTACGGTCGGTAAGGCTCTGATACCAAGTTGTAGGGCCCGATATGCGGTACTGTTCCAGATCTAAATGTTTCCATCCAGATCCGGGGACGAAGCACATATCGGTCCCACCGCGACATATGACGAAGTCATATGCCCCGGATTTCCAACATGATATCACAACATTACAGATACAAGGATACAACATCTCATACAATCGGCATACAACTGCCTCAAATACAATACAACAGCAGAAGATACATGTCTGGGTACAGACTACAATCAAAATCCTACTGGCAAAGAGAAAAACATCGATTCCCATAACCACACGGGTCCAGGCCCTCCACCGAGATCCGCCTGTCTAGTCGTCGTCGAGTCTCCACGTGAAACGTCGATCACCATACCTGTTGTCGATCAAGAACCCTGAAAAGAGTTTGGGGGTAGTA
Source organism: Bromus sterilis (assembly GCA_950022295.1). Taxonomy (NCBI): domain Eukaryota; kingdom Viridiplantae; phylum Streptophyta; class Magnoliopsida; order Poales; family Poaceae; genus Bromus; species Bromus sterilis. The sequence goes on from OX465596.1 coordinate 286,190,906, forward strand.
TCATGAGTACAGAAGTACTCAACATCCAACTGTAGTGGTCAACTGACCCAGCAAGGACTTCACCACTCGTCATTCTAGGACAACTTGTAGTTTACGGTAAGGATGGGGTAAGTGGTGAGGTTGCTGCCGCACTAGCATTTATGAAGTGGCTAACGATCTAGAGAGTAAGATAAGAAGCCAAGCATTCGATGAGGAATCGCCTCCAACAAGTCTGCTATCCACCTACTTACGCAAGCATAACACCTATCCTATCCTTGTCCTCCTCTTCGCATCCCGACGAAGAAGAAGCAGTCAAGGCACACACACGTTGATAAGGTTATATTAAGATTATCTCAGCTGTTGTTGTCTATGAACAAGGAGTAGGTCTCAAGTCGTCCATAACCGTGGACACGGCTTCTCGAAAAGATTTAACCCTGCAGGGGTGTACAGAGTGCCCATTACAAGGCTCCGCACGCACGCCCATCTCTCTCAGTTGCTACCCATCACAGGCAACCATTTTATGATTTAGTTCCAAGAGATCCGAAACGACAGGTCCCTCTAACTAACAACGAACAAATCCGGGTGGCCCCCGGGGAGTCGACACCCAACCCAAAAGCCGGCCACGCTCTCGGATCGGACTCTTCCGTATGGCCAATGTCGGGGTTAGCCTCACCTATATAACAGGGGACTTCCCTAGCTCACCAGTGTGGACCAACAAAGGAACTCTGTCTCTGCTGGCCCGAGTTGTTTTAAAACCACTGGCTACAGACCAGTTATGCACATGGTTTCAAATGGCAAATCAGCTTGGGCCACCTCTAGAAATGTTTGAAGCTAGGTAGGTAAGAAGAGGGGACCCCATAAAACCCCACACGCGGTTAGGCACGCTCAGTCTTAAACCAATACCCGGAACTCGGGTCCTAGGTGACTCGAATGGAACAAAGCGTCGGGGCGGGATAGCCTAGACCTTCCATCCTTCGTCGAATATAGTCAACATTATAATAATCAATATCATGAAAAAAAATATAATAATGTGATAGCCCAAACCAAGGAGTAACAGGGTAACATCGTAGCATCCTAAGCATGCATACTAAGCAGGGGCTGAGCAATGAGCAATATTAATATAGCAGTACATGGTTTGCTGGGAGGGGACATGGCTGTATCGGTTTGAAAGAGGCTGTAAACATGTGGTAGGATCAAACATCGAACCTAACCTAGACTAGCATGAAAACCGCTGGTTGAAATAGAATGGATCATAAGTAATGTATAGTCCTTGCCTGTTGATAAGTCGGGTTCCGAAGGTGCAGTTGATCGCAAGCTCGCATCGTCTCCGAAAGGTACCCGCGGAAGCACACAAGGCGGTAAACACTGGAAAGCAATCAACGGTGCACCACTATTACTACGGAGCAACACAAGATCAAGAAGGCATCACACAACACGGCAACGCGGTACGGATCTATCGTTGAGAACGGTTACTAACAGTTTAAGTGGGGTATCGGTCACACACGACGAATACCGCACGTTTATGGTGGTTCAAGTTATTTAGCTACACAATATGAGAAAGGTTGTTAACATGGCAAGGCACCCAAGCATGTCTTGTCACACAATCATGGCAAAGGGTTAAGCACAAAGTAAACTACCTAATCTAGTCATTTTAAGTGGGGGTAAAACCTATACATGCCAACTATTACGAACCCCACGATAATTATAATGTCTGGTACTGTTTTTCCCTAAACAATATTTTATTATTTTTATTAGCAAGCAAGAGCAGCATAAACACAATCTACACAAAATTCTAGTCAAGTTACATATAAAAAACATTTTAATCGGAGCAACGGTTAAAAAGTTATTAAAGAAACAGTTTACAGTGGCATGCGATGTAATTAGCAATAAACATCATGTAAACAAAGTCAAACATAGAAAAGGAGCACATTTTATTAATCTACACAAAATTCTAAGAACCTTTCATGTTTAAATCGTCGCGATCCGAGCTACCGTTTAAAAGATATCGCTATCGCAAAGTGGCACACAAATTCTATAGAATTAGCAGAAAATAGCTAAAAGAAAAAAATACAGATAAGAAAAAAAATAGAGCCTCACCCAATTGGGCTCGGCCCAACAGGCTGCGGTGGGGCACGGGCTGGCGGCTGGATCGTCCTGGGCCGAGGGGGGGGGGGGGCGGCTGGGACGCGGGGCGCACTGGAGCTGGGCCGCTTGGAGGAGGTCGGCCCACATCGGGCGAACGGTCACGCAGGCAGCAGGGCTTCGTGCTCCTTCCGTGCTCGCACGAAGCGGAACAGCGGCGCGGCTGGCTACTGCTCCAGCGAGGCAGAGGCGGGCCGGGGAGGTCGCGAGGGAGGTTGGGGAGGGGCGCCACGACGCGTCGGCGCCGGATCTGGTCCCGGCGGCGTGGTCCATAAGCGGCGGCGCGCGGGGTTCTGAGCTCGGCGGCCATGGCTGCATGCTTGCACGCAGAGAAGAGAAGGAGGGAAGAGATTAGATGGAGAAGATGGGAAGGGAATAGGGGGCGCGTAGGAGGGGACGACCTCGGGCTGGCGGCAGCACGACTCGCCGGCCGGAGCTGCTGGACGAAGAGGGCATGGGCGAGGAGGCGCTCGGGGTGAGGCTTCACGGGAGCGGCGCTCGGGAGGAGATGATCTCCCACGACTGGTGCATCTGGTGACGTGGCAGCGTCTGGGTCGTCCGATCCAGATCGGACGGACCAGATCGAGGAGGGTGGATCTGGGAGGGGTGGTAGTTGGTGGAGGCAAGTGGCGGCGGGGGAGAGGCTTGCACGGATATGGAGGGAGTTTGTCTAGGGTTTGCCAGATTTGGTAGGCAGCACCTACTATTTATAGGCAACACCTACTATTTATAGTAGGTGGCTGTAATGGTGATATGATAGTGATGATAGCAACAACAAAAGTAAATAGCAAAAAGTAAAACCTAATAACTAGCAGGATTGAAAACACTGTAAGATAGGGAGATGGATGGTCGGGCGCTGCATGGATGAGAGTAAACGTATAATAGATTCTAATACGGGGCAAGGCACACAGAAGAAACAATGATCATCTAGGCAAATATCAAACAGTAGGCATGTATCCCGTAGGTAGTTGTGCGTGCTTGCAATAAGAACTTCCACAACATCTTTTGTCCTACCATCCCGCTACGAACGGGGCCAAAAGGAACTTATGGAGATTAAGGTGCTCCTGTCAAAGAGCACCGGAACAAAGCAATAAACTCAATGGATACATGGAATCCTCAAATCATGGACCATCCCCTTTGGTGTCCCAAGCTGTCACCTTTGGGATTGCCGGTTCCGGACCATAATAGTTGCATACAACTCATAGATAGGATCTAGAACACAAATATATTCATGAAAACACAAAGGGTTCAGATCTGAAAACATGGCACTCAGGCCCAAAGTGACAAGCATTAAGAACAACAAGTTGTAGCAAAGAACATAAACACCAATCTAGATGATAGGCAACATGCCCCCAACAATCTGACGAACTATTACATGATTAAACTCATCCAATCCCTACCATCCCCTTTTCCTACAGAAGGGAATTACTCACACATGTGAAGAGAAGTCATGGAGGATGGATGGAGTGGCGATGGTGATGACGATGGAGACGATCTCCCCTCTCCGGAGGCCAAATCAGCCGCCAGATTAGCCCCCCCGAAGAAGAACAGAGGGTGGCGGCGGCTCCGCGACGGAAACTGGGAAAACGACTTCTGTTCTGGGGTTTTCTCGTCACGGGGATAAATAGGAGCTTCGGTAGGGCACCAGAGGAGGGGGGAGCAGCCCAGGCGGCCTGAGGGCGCGGCCCCACCCCTGGCCGCGCCAGGGGGGCGCCTGGGGCCCCCAGGGCTCCCCTCTGGTCCCACTTCTGGCTCCTGGCTCCATCGGGTGCGTGGATTTTCTGGTATTTTTCTGGGAATTTTCCGGGATGTCTAAAAATCCATTTTCCTGCACACAATAAAACCATACAGGCAGCTCTGCTGAAAACAGCGTTAGTCCGGGTTAGTTTCGTCCAAATCATGCAAGAATGAGGGCAAAACAATAGAAAAAGTGTTTGGAAAAGTAGATACGTTTGAGACGTATCAACTCCCCCAAGCTTAGCATATTTCTTGTCCTCAAGCAATACAGTTCAACGAACTGGAGGTGACAAAGAAAACTTTGACAAACTCTTTTGCTTCATTAAATGTATATAAGCATGTACTACGAAAAGAGTTTAGCAAGTAATTTTGAAACAATGCTATAGGGACAATGCACGAAGCAATTCTTCTTTCATGTGATCAGTCACAAACAACTAAAAGTAAATAATAAGCTACTGAAAATCAAGACAAGATCACAATGCACATAACTAGAACATACTTGGGTGGCATTTCGCTAGCCTCCATGAGTGAAGCAAAACATAAATGCAGAAACTCCTCCGAAGTTTTAAAGGTGACTAGAACTCAGTATTTCAAACTAGCAATAACACAAGCATGCAGAAGACAATGTAATACTTTGGGACAATGCATGTTACACTAAGAATGACAATTATGCTCTCATAGTCTGTGCTTTGAAGAAAGAAGGGGAGACTCTCGAACCATGGCTTTTGATGGCAAGGTTGAAAACCCGTGAAAGGAAGCAAAGACTAAGCAAGTGCCAGAGCTCTTGGTTTTGAAAACGGAGATAAAACTCTTTTGAGAGGAGTAACTTTCCAGTCAACGGTAAACGGTAAAGGTCTCTCAACATCTCCCATACCAACCATATATAATGCCTTTTGCTTACACATATTCCCTTATCCATAAATCCTTTGATGGTCTACGGAACCTTTTATTTTGCCTCAAGGATGGAAGGAGGGTATCGTTCCACCTATCATAAGCAGCATTTGGTCCATTTCACTCCATCATCAAGTATGGGGGAGGTGTAACTCTCATATTATTTTTTCTGTTTGACTAGTTAAAACTTCCGTCAAAATATTTTTGGCATGAAAGATACTGATTTCCCCTCACCGCACCATGAGATTGTATGGTTACAAAAAGGGAAACTTTTGAATAAATTTCGAGGTGGCACAAGAAAGTCTAAGTTAGGAGTGGCCGGTAAATACCACATGTAGGTAGGTATGGTGGACTCAAATGGAACAACTGGGTTTGAAAAAGGAGTTTGGAAGAACAAGCAGAAATCTGCTTGGTGCGAGCGAAGGCTAGCAAAAGACTGGGAAGCGACCAACTAGAGAGAAATAACTGTCATAATCATGCAGAGCGACAAAGCAAAATTGAATCGGGCATGAAAGTGGTTTAACTATTCTGAAACAAAAAGATCATCAAGGCAAAAGTAGACTTTTTAGTCATAAGTATGTGTGAACATGTGCCAAGTCAATCCAAAAATTCTCCGAAGGGAAATACCACTTCAGTATGCCAAACCATGAACAATGCAATGCATGTAAATCATTTCAACAACACATTATGTACTCTAGCTGTTTGAGACTAGCCACAAGGAAAGCATGAACACTAGGAAATTATTGTAAACATAGCACTATGTCGCTACAAGCTGGTCTCTAGATCATAAGTATAGGCATATGTACAGAAGTAGAAACAAGAAGAGTTCATACCGGTTTTCCTTGTTGCTTCCCTTCCGTCGATCTTCGTCATTACTTCCTGGTCACTTGCATGATCGAACGTAGGAAATATAATCAAATGCCATCACGGACTCGAGCTGATCTCTGGAAACAAAGCAAACTAAAGAGAGAAAGGAAATCTTTTTGTTGTTTTTGCAAAGAAAGAAAGAAAGAAAAAACGGGCAAAAGCTTCGAAAGGATCAAAGCGAATAAAATGGATAATACAATGGAAAAGTGAGAAGGGCACGTACTCCCCCAAGCTTAGGCTTTTGGCCTAAGTTGGTAGTGGCTAATGTCCCCAGGAGCCTCCTGCTCCAGGGTAGTACTGGTGAGTCCAAGGGTCGTATGAGGCTTCCGGCGCGTACACTGAAGTCCTCGGATCCTCCCACGAAGAAGGATCCACGCTCCAAGCAGAGGAAGACCCTTCATCCAACTGGGTGACAGTCTCCCCCTGGAAAGGTGGGAACTCACCATGCTCCTCCTCGTCGGGTGAAACCCCCTCCATGGGGTTATGAAACAGATGCTGGACCACGAACTCATCGAACTGGGTAACATCAAAGGACCATCCGTTCCTGCGAGAAAAATCAAACAAAAGAGGTGCATGTAGACGGATCTTGCGTTCCGTGGTGGCTCCGAAACGCAAGATATAATCAAGGTTACCAAACTCGGAAGTCATGGTAACAAACTTATGCCTTTTCATAGCAGCAAGATCAATACTTAAATAAGTAAAAGGCTTATCATCGGGGTGTGGGGTGCCATTAAGAGACTCTAGGATAAGTGTGGCGTAAACGCCACCAAATAAGTCTCCCTTGTTACCGTTCATAGCAAGGCGTCGAGCAATTAAGGCACCCACATTATAATCAAACCTCCCTGAGAGGGCGGTTGCCAGGATAGCAATATCCGGCGCAGATATGTTGCTCGTGTTGTCACGAGATAACACCCTCTAGCAATAAAATACGCAAAATACCTGAGGTGTGGGAATAAGATGATGGAAATCTTTGACCGATGAATATCCCTCGTATCCATGCTACAGAGCGAGTTGAAGACGGTTCTCAGCTCGGAGGGCTGAGAGCTCATCTTCGCCGTCTGTCCCACGTTCGGCACACCTATTATTTCACAAAACCTTTCCAACGGCATGGTCAAAAGATCATTGTAAATTTTAAACTGAACAGAAACAGCATCAAGGTTAAATCTAAAACTGTTAATAAAACAGGAGGTGAGTTTTTGATACTGAGTAACACGGCACGTTGAGAGCCGCGTCAAACCTGCATTAGCACAAAGATTATAGAAATCCTCCCTAATTCCTGCAGCTTCAAGGAATACATCGCACGGGAAAGTCATTGCACGTGCTTGATTTGTGTTCTCCAACAACTCCAAGGGCACATGATCTTCGTTGTAGCTCACCCTAGCAGTCGAGGGTGAAGCTGCAGCTCTTGTAACTCGATCGGAGCGCTCGGGCCTCTTCTTCCCAAGCCATCCCTTTGCTCTTCCTAGCAAACTCATTTCTGAAATTTTTGACAAATTACAAAAACAAGTATTTAAACAAAGTGAGTTAAGGAAAACTACTCAACTCACTTACCTAAGGCATAAACTTGCATCAAAACTTGGAAAATAAAATTCTACACAAGCATGCAAGCTCATATAAACAACACCAAGAGCTACTAAATACTCACAAATGAAGCCACCAATCAAAATCTAATTGGAGGGATGAAGGAGTTACATACCAGGGAGTATTTGCTCAAAAATTTAGCTCGAATGGTGGGATGTAGAGAGATATTGAAAATTGCCTCCAAGAATAGCAAGAACACAAGAACCAAATGCAGAACTCGTGTTTTTGGAGAGAGAAGAAAGAGGAGGAAGAAGACATACCTGGAAGTGGGGCCTGTGGGCCCCAGGCGCCCTGTGGGCGCGGCCAGGGGGCAGGCCGCGCCAGCTGGACGCCTGGGCCACTGGTGGCCCCCCCTGGTCAGCCCCAGGTGCCTCTGGGTCACTCCCGGCATGGAAATTTTTATTTTTATTTTTCTGGAATTTTTCTGAAGACTTCACTGTTGAAAATTTCTCGGAGTTCAAAAAGATGCAAAACTTTCTGAAAACTTAAAGCGGTGATTAGAATGGTGAAGCTTCAAAAACACAAAAACTTGGTACAACAAAAAGAATGAAAGCTAAAGCAAATGAAAACATAACAAGCTTAACTTTCTACCTATATAAAACAAGCTCACTAGTAAGGTTGATCAAGTCTTACCAACAAACCCGCGATATATAGAACAAGAAGTCTCCCCTCTTATGAAGTGATCATTGCACCTTTACTTTGATGGACATTGTCCCCACCATAATGGTTTTATATTTGTGGTGCACATGTAGTGGACAGTCCCATTCTCCAATCTTCACGGTCTCGATATTCTCTATAGAGTTAAGGCCATGCCTTTTGTCGATCTTCTTTGGAAAATACACCGTGTGTTCTTTGTCATCAACGTTGAAGGTGACCTTTCCTTTATTGCAATCAATGATAGCACCTGCGGTGTTAAGAAAAGGTCTACCAAGAATAATGGACATGCTCCCATCCTCGGGCATGTCAAGCACAACAAAATCTGTAAGGATCAAACAGTTAGCAACTTCAACGGGTACATCCTCATAAATACCTATTGGGACAGCTGTTGATTTGTCATCCATCTGAAGGGAGATATCTGTAGGGATTAGTTTCTCTAAACAAAGCCTTTTGTAAAGAGAGAAAGGCATAACACTCACTCCTGCACCAAGGTCACATAAAGCAGTTCTGACATAATTATTCTTTATGGAGCAAGGAATGGTGGGTATACCTGGATCACCGAGCTTTTTAGGAATCTTGCCACTGAAAGAATAGTTAGCAAGCATAGTAGATATAGCCTCATTAGGAACTTTTCTTTTATTAGTGAAAATATCTTTCATATATTTCGAATAAGGAGGTAACTTAATAGCATCAGTCAAAGGAATTTGAAGAAAAAGAGGCTTCATCCATTCACAAAATTTATTATAATGCTCTTCTTCTTTAGATTTGAGGGACTTACCTGGAAAGGGCATGGGTTTCTGTATCCATGGTTCTCTTTCCTTCCCATGTCTTCTTTCGACGAATTCTTCTTTAGAGTACCTCTTGCGTTTATCGGGTGCTTCTTCTTCTCTTACCTTGGGTGGATCATCTTCCTCGGCATGTTTTTCTTCAGGCTCGACATCGTCTTCTGTTTCGGCATCAGAGGTAGATATGATGTTAGGATCAACAACTGGCTTTTCACTTGTAATAGGATCATTGGGATCGTTAGCCTCCTTGTGTTTCTTCTTCTTCTTTTTCTTCTTTGGAGAGCTAACAGCCTCGTCTTCTTCTTGTACTTGAGAATCTTGCTCGATCCTCTTTGGGTGCCCTTCCGGATAAAGTGGGTCCTTGGTGTGTGTTCCACCCCTTGTTTTAATTCCATAAGCTTGTATGTCCTGTTTGGCATTATTAGCAAGCAAATCTTTTTGCACATTAGAAATTTGTTCAAGCTGAGTTTGAACCATATGAAAATGCTTAACAAGACATTTAACATCATTAACTTTTCTCTCTAGAACATCACATAAACTTTTGATAGCAAGAGAATTATCATGCAACTGACTTTGTAACTTCCTATTAAAATGGTCTTGCTTAACAATAAAATTATCAAGCTCATCTAAGCATTGGTCGGGAGGCTTACCTCTAGGGATGTCACTTTCAGTAAAGTCTAATAGACAGTGTACCTCTACCAAGGGAGGGTGAGTAGTAGGCTCACACAACTTCTCAATAGGCGGTAAATTCTTCACGTCTTCGGCTTTAATACCTTTCTCCTTTATAGACTTCTTTGCTTCTTGCATATCTTCGGGGTTCAAAACAAGCATGCCCCTCTTTTTCGATGGTAGAAGTGGCTCAGGAACGGACCAGTCTTCATAGTTCTTGGCAATTTTGCACATTAATTCTTCTACATCGTCCGGCGTTCTTTCCCTGAAAACACAACTAGCACAACTATCCAGATAGGTTCTGGATTCATCGGTTAAACCAGCGTCAAATATATCAAGCAGTTCATTCTTGGGGATCCCATGTCCTGGCATAACCTTAAGTAAATCACAAAACCTCCCCCAAGGTTTAGGGAGGTGCTCATCCTGCAATTGTTTAAAGTTATAGATTCTTTGCAAAGAAGCATGTTGCAGATGAGCTGGGAAATATTTATCAACAAAGAATTTGACTAAGTCCTGAGGACTTTTAATGGAACCATAGGGTAGTGTATTGTACCATGATTTAACGTCCTCCTTCAAAGAAAAAGGGAAAAGCTTGGCCACATAGAATTTTCGTATCTTCTCATCAGTAGTGAATAGATTTCTTAACTCAGCGAGTTTGGTCAAGTGTGGTATAGCATCATCATTTTCTCTGCCATAAAAGGGGTCAGCCTCGACTGTAGATATAAGTGAAAGATCAACAGAGAAATCATAATCAGGATCAGTGATGCATATAGGAGATGTGGCAAATTGAGGATCAGGAATAACTTTGTTCTTCATGGAGTGCTTTTTGAGCAACTCCTTAACAGCTCCATGGTGAGATTCGACACACTCTCTGAGTTCCCTGCAAAAATCATCATCAAGAGTAACATAATCATCATCAAGGATTCTCTCCCAGAGTTCATCTAAGCTCGGGTAACCAAAGGTTTTGCAGGTAGGAATATAGGTAGTAGGGGTCTCGGTCTTGGATTTTGCTGCAGCCTTAGCAGTCTGAGTTTCAATATGGCGACCAAGAAAAGTAGCATCATCAAGAGTAGTGGAAGCATCATCAAAAGTATCGGACATAGTAACAGACTCAATAGAAGCATCATGTAGTGGTGGTGAAGTAAACTTACTCATAACGGAAGGTGAATCAAGTGTAGCACTAGTGTTCAGAACAGTACCTTTTCTTGTACGGGATGGTAAGATCGGAACCTTGGGGTCTCCATTCTTACCCATAGCGGATGATATGCAGCAGGCATGATACTTCAAGTAGACTTGTAAATATTGCTATGCTCCACGGCAACGGCGCCAGAAAACGCTGCTTGATGCCCCAAAGGCGTAAGGGATCGAGATAGTCTTCGTGGGTAAGCTAACCCAATTTATTGATTCGACACACGGGGAGCCAAAGAGTATTTATAAGCTTTGACAGTTGAGTTGTCAATTCAACCGCACCTGAAATATACCTGATTGCAATAATAGATAAGTGGTAATGGTGATATGATAGTGATGATAGCAACAACAAAAGTAAATAGCAAAAATTAACAACTAATAACCAGCAGGATTGAAAACACTGTAGGCTAGGGAGATGGATGGTCGGGCGCTGCATGGATGAGAGTAAACGTATAATAGATTCTAATACGGGGCAAGGCACACAGAAGAAACAATGATCATCTAGGAAAATATCAAATAGTAGACATGTATCCCGTAGGTAGTTGTGCGTGCTTGCAATAAGAACTTGCACAACATCTTTTGTCCTACCATCCCGCTACGAACGGGGCCAAAAGGAACTTATGGAGATTAAGGTGCTCCTGTCAAAGAGCACCGGAACAAAGCAATAAACTCAATGGATACATGGAATCCTCAAATCTGGACCATCCCCTTTGGTGTCCCAAGCTGTCACCTTTGGGATCGCCGGTTTCGGACCATAATAGGTGCATACAACTCATAGATAGGATCTAGAACACAAATATATTCATGAAAACACAAAGGGTTCAGATCTGAAAACATGGCACTCAGGCCCAAAGTGACAAGCATTAAGAACAACAAGTTGTAGCAAAGAACATAAACACCAATCTAGATGATAGGCAACATGCCCCCAACAATCTGACGAACTATTACATGATTAAACTCATCCAATCCCTACCATCCCCTTTGCCTACAGCAGGGAATTACTCACACATGTGAAGAGAAGTCATGGAGGATGGATGGAGTGGCGATGGTGATGACGATGGCGACGATCTCCCCTCTCCGGAAGCCAAATCAGCCTCCAGATTAGCCCTCCCGAAGAAGAACAGAGGGTGGCGGCTGCTCCGCAACGGAAACTAGGAAAACGACTTCTGTTCTGGGGTTTTCTCGTCACGGGGACAAATAGGAGCTTCGGTAGGGCACCATAGGAGGGGGGATCAGCCCAGGCGGCCTAAGGGCGCGGCCCCACCCCTGGCCGCGCCAGGGGGGCGCCTGGGGCCCTCAGGGCTCCCCTCTGGTCCCACTTCTGGCTCCTGGCTCCATCGGGTCCGTGGATTTTTTGGTGTTTTTCTGGGAATTTTCCGGGATGTCTAAAAATCCATTTTCCTGCACACAATAAAACCATACAAGCAGCTCTGCTGAAAACAGCGTTAGTCCGGGTTAGTTTCGTCCAAATCATGCAAGAATGAGGGCAAAACAATAGCAAAAGTTTTTGGAAAAGTAGATACGTTTGAGACGTATCACATGCTAGCAACCATATTAGAACTTTGACAAGTAAAGAAATCAAGGTATGTGATTCAATTCAAGTCATAACATGCAAGAGTCTATATTAGCATTGAAACAAGCAACGAAAGACCATTAGGTGCAATAGCTCTCGCTGTCCGTGACTCGAATGTCTCCAAATGGTGTTTGCGCGCAAGAGGAGGGATAGGTAATACGAGAAAAAATATTTGTTGTGTTGAGAACTCAATCTACTAAAGTTTCACACTTGGTCTTCTTTGGAATCTTATCTTGACTCGTCCCCAGACCACTAGCCAGGTACAAGTCATTTTGATCCACTCCTTTTTCGATATTTTGAGCACTAATGCATTGGATGAGCGTAAGCACGAAAGTTGACACTTAGGATGGAAAAGAGAGAAATATGGTGGAGGAGGAAAACAAAAAGGGTGAGAAAGGCTCACATCAATGAGGAAAATCATAGGCGAGAAGCCCAAATGATAGATATGATGTGAGGAGTAGGGATTGTCATGCAACAGATGCACATATGAGTTGAAAAGCTCTCCAAGGGAACTAGTGGGTGTGCATCTAACTTGCTCGCTCATGAAGACCTAGAGCTCTTTTGAGGAGGCTCATCCTTGGAATATGCAAGCCAAGTTCTATAGTGTGAAGGTCCCCACATAGCTATATGCATGAATGATCATCTCTATGGAGTACAAGGATAAGATGGAGTACTAGTGTGGATCTTTCAAAAGGATAGTAGTGTTGCCCCTTTCTCTCTTTTTATTTTTTTTTATTTTTTCTATTTTTTTTCTATTTTTTGGTGGCCTCAATGGCTCTTTCTATTTAACTCTCATTTGTCCGCTTTGGGATCTTTTATTTTGTCCAGTTTGGGATCTTTTCCTCACTTAAGGGCAACACTCTAATTTACAAGAGGGTAAAGAAGATCTTTCAAACTTTACAATGTACTCAAATCATAAAGAATATGTAGCTATCATGATGTATGCAATGTATGCCGCTGCCAGTGTAGCAGGAACATGTATGACATGAAGATCACGTCATGAAGAGGTGGATGTTCCATGGCAATATATCTCGGAAAGGCTATGGAAATGCCTTGATAGGTAGGTATGGTGGCTGTTTTGAGGAAAGATATAAGGAGGTTTATGATGACAGAGTGTATCATGCCAAGGGTTTGGATGTACCGGCGAAGGTGGACGCCAACTCTCGGAGTGAGAATGAGGCAATGCACGGCACAAGAGAGGCTAGCAAATATGAGGAGGTGGAAGTGTCAACTTTCAATACTTACATTAGTCCGAAGAAGTCATGCACTTATCATCGGTAACTCTCAATCTAATAAGGAGGTTCACAAAGAGACAAGTACCCCGAGGAGGAGTGTATGGGGGTTTGGTTATCCTTGCGCATCCTCGACTCATGGTACGTGAGTGTACTCTAATATTCGATCCCTCCAAAGATTACCGATCCATCTAGTAGCTAGAGTTCTCAACTAGTTTGGTAGGTTTTGAAAATAAACATGGATTGCCCAAAATATGACACCTATCACTAATAGGCTAGAGCTCTTGACACCAAAAGTTCAAACATTACTCACATCAATACCTCAGAACTATTGCAAGTTACTACTAAAATTAAATAGCAACCTCAATCACCTACTCTCAAGACAAGACACAATCAGTGCAACAACCAACTCTCTTAAAAAGATAAACATGAAAACTAAAGAGAGTTCCAACAACTAACTAAACAAAAGCCAAGGCTCTTGCTAATGACAAACTAAAACTAAAACTAAACATGGCAGTAGCTACGAAAAGATAAAGAACACACAACAACAAAAAGATAGGCATGAAAAATCCTATGATGTGTTCTAGATTTTGAAAGTGGAGCGTGTTTCTCTCCCACACAAAGTAAGACGGGGTCTAACTTGTTATGAACAGCAAGCAAAGATAAAGAAAACTAAAACTAAAATCTAAGAGCGAGACGCTCCAAGCATAGCACATAACGCATGAAGTGATAAAAATATAGTGACACGAAGGACGAACTGGTGATTGTTGATGGAGAAGGGGATGCACGGGGGCATCCCCATGCTTAGACGCTTGAGTCTCCTTGAATATTTGTTGGGGATGCATGGGGGCATCCCCAAGCTTGAGCGCTTGACACTCCCGAATCTTCTTTCATCATCTTCTATCGCACACTTGAAAACTCCCTTCATACATAACTCATCATAAGCTGATTAGAGAGGTTAGTACCCTTAATAAAATAATTTTTCCCCACTGGATATAAATATGTTATTTAAGAGCTACTGTTTCTCAATATTGCAAAAAGGTTTTTGAAAAGAAAAAGAAAGCTTAAGGTTTGCAAAAGTAAGGAGAGACAAATTGTGGTAGAATCTGTGAAAAATAGAACAGCAGGTAGTAGAGAATTTTGTAGGGGTACTTCTGTAACTCAAATAAAAAACTCAGAACATTTGAAAGTTCCGTGATTGAATAGAGCACACTGTGTAAAAAATTCATCTCAAAAAGATGAACTGGTGATTTGATCCGATTTTCCCCGTCACGAAGATAGAATCTGTTTTCTCGACAGCATGTCACAACTTTCGCTTCCCTTGTCATATGAGGCTATAACTTGGCACACAGCTTAAAAATAAAGATAGAATGATGTTGCTACAGTAGTAACAATCATCAAGACCACTAAGAACAGAAGTAAAAACTTTTGGGTTGCCTCCCAACAAGCGCTTTCTTTTACGCCTTTAAGCTAGGCATAAGGCAAAAGAAGAATCAAGTTTTATCAAGAGAAAGAGAATAGCTAGCCCGTGTAACGGACTCAAAAGGTAACTTGATTTTATTTCCAGGGAAGTGTTCCATCCCCTTTTTGAGAGGGAACTGAAATTTTATATTCCACTCTTTCATGTCAATGATAGCACCAACGGTGCGGAGAAAAGTACGTCCCAAAATAATTGGACATAAAGGTTCACACTCTATATCCATAATAATAAAATCAACGGGAACATAGTTGTCATTGACAATATTAAGAACATCTTCGATCTTCCCCAAAGGTTTCTTTATGGAAGAATCGACAAGACGAACACCAAAAGAACAAGAATCAAAAGGTTTCAATTCAAACATATCATACATTCTTTTGGGCATGACGGAGGTACTTGCTCCAACGTCACATAAAGCATAGCAAGAGAAGTTATTTAATTTAATTTTTATCACATTGTCCCAACCATCATCTAGCTTCCTAGGTATGGAGGCTTCTAACCTAAGATTCTCCTCCCTAGCTTTGATGAGAGCATTTGTGATATGATCCATGAAGGCAAGATTGGGTGTGCTAGTGTGGGGGTCTCTAGACATTTTGCGTAGCAAGCTGATAACTTCTGAGAGGGTGCAACTATCAAAATCAATATCACTACTATCAAAGGTGGTATTAGTGTCATCTAGGCTCACTTGTTTGAAACCCTCTATGTTCATAGGAGTTTCTTCTTCTATGGTTGAGGTATTAGCATCACCATTAATAGGTCCAATGGGACCAGGAGTGCATTGGGTGCTAATAGTTTCAGTATCCTCAACAATTTGGATAGTGGCAACTGTGTGGTGTGTAGGAAGGCTCTTAATTCTATCCTCTTCCTCTTTTTCTCTAGCCCATATTTCTTTAAGTTTATCCATCATCCTAATATTTTCATTGATTTGCAGTTGGATAGCATTAATAGGAGTGTCCTTGCTCTCCTCAAGGGGAGAGGTCCTAATTTTTAACATCTCAACATCAAGGGCTGAGCTGTCTACCTTCAAACAAAGATTACCTAATTTAGCTAGATTCTCTTCTACATTCTTGTTGAAGGCTTTTTGGGTAGTGATAAAGTCTCTAAGCATATTTTCTAGTTTAGAAGTGGGGTTCTTGGTGCTAGGGTAAGTGTTGTTGTTCCCATAATTGGATGGAAACGGTCTAGGATTACTAGCAAAGTTGCCCCAATAAGCATTATTATTAAAGTTGTTTCTAGGAATGAAGTTCCCATCTACTTGTTCCTGAGAAACCAAAGAATTTAAAGGAACATCATGATGATCAATAGAGGGTTGCATGGTAAGTAGAGACATAATCAAGTCAACTTTTTCATTTAGGGAGGTAATTTCCTCCACATAATTTACCTTCCTACCTGCTGGAGCGCGTTCGGTGTGCCATTGGGAATAATTGGTCATCATCTCATCGAGAAGTTTTGTGGCAGCACCAAGTGTAGTTGACATAAAGGTTCCTCCCGCGGCCAAATCTAACAGGTTCCGTGAGGTAAAGTTCAATCCTGCATAAAAAGTCTGGATAACAATCCAGGTAGTCAAACCATGTGTAGGGCATTTCTTAACAAGAGATTTCATACGTTCCCAAGCTTGGGCAACGTGTTCATTATCCAATTGCCTAAAATTCATAATGTTACTCCTCAATTGGATAATTTTAGCAGGTGGATAGTACTTCCCAATAAAAGTATCTTTGCACTTATCCCAAGAATCCATGTTATTCCTAGGCAAAGATTGAATCCAGATTTTAGCTCCGTCCCTCAAAGAGAAAGGAAAAAGCTTGAGCTTAACAACATCACCTTCTACTTCTTTATACTTTTGCATATCACATAATTCAACACAATTATTCAAGTGTAAAGCAGCATCATCTCCAGCACCAGGGAATTGATCTCTCATAACAAGGTGTAGCAAAGCAGGTTTAATTTCATAAGAGGTAGCTGAAGTGGCAGGTGTGGAAATAGGAGTACAAATAAATTCTTTGTTGTTGTGCTGGTGAAGTCACACAACTTGGTGTTTTCAGAGGAACCCATAGTAGCAGGAAGTGTGGCAGATTTTTTTGTAATTTTTTGATATAAGACACAAAGATAAAAACTGAAAGGTAAACTAACAAGACAGAAAAAGTAAAGGTAAAAGGTAGTGGGCAACTCCCCTATCTTATCACTCGGAGTCCCCGGCAACAGCGCCAGAAATTTTCTTGATGGCGTGGAAGTGATAATGGCTTCTCGCCCTTCGTTGGTTACCCCAAGTGGAAGGTGAGATGTAGGATAGCAGCAAATTTCCCCTATGTAGAGGATAGGGTTTGTCTCCCGTAGGACTCCGACAATGATAAGTAGGTGGTTTGGCAAGTGATGCACCGTCTGGAAAGAATCACTTGCTTCTCCTGGACCTGCACACAGACACTAATAACTTTGCTCCCAACGAAGTTCAGAGAGGTTGTCAATCTCTCCGGTCTTGTTGTTTACAAAGGATCAAATACGCAAGGGATAATGATAATGATGATAGCAACTGAAAGTAAAAACTGAAAAGGAAATAAGCTTGTAAACAATGATGAGAATATGGACCGGGGTCCCGTGATGTTCACTAGTGATGTCTCTCTCCCAAAAGACGATAAAACTGCTATGCAAGGTAAAAAAATAACAGATGGGAAATTGACATGATTATAAACGCACCGCAATGCTAACTATGCTACAAAAGAAAGGAAGAGGCTCAAAAGCATGGGCCGTACGCCAAAATAAGTAGACCGAAATTCATCTGCATCTACTACTAATCATCCACCTTGAGATATCTATCCAGAACATCTCGCTGGTATTAAGTTGCGAGCCCCACCCAAAGTGTAAACCCAAAGCAATAGACAACTGCATTAAAAAGAACTTTGGGTAAAGTAAACAATCCTTGCAACCGCGGTTACAAGCACCGTTGTTTTCCCCCTTGTGGCCACAACACATCACCTAGACTCATGTTTCTGTCACTCAAGCGTGTCATCAAGGGGCATGTATGTAACAACCCAGATTTTGCAAAAATTAAAAATTTTGTTTTCGGCGTGAATTGTTTGATTGTCTGATTTGTTTGCGGTGTTTGCATCCCCGATTTATCGATCGGCGATTATTTCCCCCCCTCTTATCTCGTATCGGACGGAGACCGACCCTTGCCACTCTGACACTCGACCTTTGCGACACCGGGTTTCACCCGATCACCGTCGCGAGACCGCACGAGACCAGCCGCAGCCAATGGAACGAAAAACCCTGTTTAATAATTAAACGGGATATTTTTATAGTGCGCCGGAAAGTGTTCTCAGATCGTTTCCAACGCGAGGTGAACGCCGCCGGCTCGACGCGCTGATCGCGCAGTTCGGAGTTTTACCCGAATCGGAGGTCCTGCGGACCCCCGGCGGTCAAAAAACGTAAGCACCGCGCGCGCGAGAGAAAAACCTGGGATATTTTTTCAAACTGCCAGCCACCTGGGCTATATAAAGACCACCACACTCCCACCCCTTTTTAGGGTTTCCCTAACCTAAAAATTGCAGCCACCCCCTCACAATTGCCCCATTTTCACAGTTTTTGCCCCAAATCCGAAACCCTAGCCATCCAGGCGATCCCATCCGTTGGATCTGGAGATCAACGCTCCAGATCGCGCCCCCAATTTTCTCTCTCCATCCAGTGGAAGCGCCGCCGCCAGCCCGCGAGGACGCTGCCGCCGCGTCCAACTCCGACCATCGTGCGCCCCCGCCGGCCACTCTCCTCCGGTCAGCCCTTCACCTGCGGCCTTCCTCCTCTCCCTCTCTCACCCGTTCGCCGCCCCTACCTTGCAAGAACGCCACCGGAGCGCCGCCGCTCGCCACCGCCACCATCGACGGGCGGTCCGAGCTCCGTCGCCCACGGGACCGGACCGCATCGTCCCTGGACCTCGCCGCCGCCACTTGACCCTGCCGGCCGCGCCCTACGGCCGGGATCCGCCGCCTGCTCCTCACCTGTTGCGCCACCTCGCCGGCACGGCCGCCGGAACCGCCGCTGCCGCCGTCCAAGTCGGGATCAGGATCGAGCCCGATCCAAACCGCCGCTGGAGATCGCCAGGTGGGCCGGTCCAGATCCGGCCTGGCTCTCGTGGCCCACCTCCTTCAGTGCGACCCAGCCGTGATCTGCCAGCCTCCACGGCCCAGTCCAGCGCCGCCTCAGCCGAGTGGGCCGAGGCCCCTTGGTGAGCCAGCCCGTGTAATTTTTTTGCTCTGCCCTGTAATTTTTCTAAGTCTGAGAATTACTGCTGCTGTTTCAATTTTGCGACGTAATTTGCGATCAAACCGTAGCTCGGATGACATTGCGCCCAAAAGGAAAATTGCTTAGAATTGTGTGTACTTCAATCCATCTTTTGTGAGCATTTTGATTTGAGGCCATCTTGATGTTGATAATCTGCGTTGAAGTGGGCATCAGGCCGTTAAACTGCTACTAATTGCTGTTAGTGTGCTGCTGATGTTATTTTATTGCAAGTTTGCATGATGATTGTGACACATCCATGAGGCCTATTGCATTGATTCTTTTTGCATATTGTTAAGCATCATGTCTACTTCTATCATATGTATTGCATTGTCATGATATGCTTGCTAGTCATATAGTTATTGAGCTCCAAAGTTGCTATGCTTCTGTTTTTGACAACCACCTCTGTTTTTTCTCGAAGTCTGTAACGTTCCGATGCCATGTTGCATGCTTAATATCTTTTGATCTATGATGCCTATGACCTTGATTCTTGTTTGTACCTGATCATCATCATGTCTAGTTCATGCCCATATATTTCTATGTCATGTTGCTGTACTTTTGCATATAGTTTTGCTCCTGTTTGTACAACATAAAAATAACAGTTTCTGTCCTGTTTTCATTATTTTCACTAAGTCCTAGACCAGTAATGTTTTATTGCATTTTGCATGGGCTATAACTAGTTGTTCATGATGCCTATTTTCATGATTCTTTTTGCCATTCCTTCCCTGCCATGTCTACTTTAGTTACATATCATTTGTGAGCATGATTGCATTGATTGTCCTGTTTATGCAATGCTCTAAAGTGTGCTTCCCGATGTTGGCAGATTGTGCCCGTAACTTGTGTTGCTTGTATCATTTTAACCGTAACTCCGTTTGGTGTGTTCTTTATATGTAACTTGATTAGTTTTTCGTGTACTTTGTGTTTATGCTATTGTTTTCTGCTGTTAACCAACCTAAAATATGGTTTAGGGCAGAACAATACCAAATGTTTTAATTGTCATGGGGCACTTAGTGGAATGCCATGTTTAGGTTGTGCCTCACTTAACTTGTCTAGCATAGATAGTTTATTTTATGCTTCACCTCTTCTCATGTTTGTGTGCCATGCCATGCTTGAGTGAGATGCCATGTTAACAACCTTTGTTGATCACCTATAGCTAAACAACTTGAACCATTCTAAATGTGCGGTATCATCGTGTGTGACGAGTACTCCACTTAACATGTTAGTGACCGCTCTCGACGGTAGGTGCGATGTCTCGTCTTGCCTTCTTGTTTATGCTTGCTTGTGTTTTACTCTTAGTAATAGATGCTTGCTTGTTGATTTCTTTCCAGTGTTTACCGTCTTGTGTGCTTCCGCGGGTACCTCTCGGAGACGTTGCGAGCTTGCAATCAACTACACCTTCGGAACCCGACTTATCAACATGCAAGGACTATACATTACTTATGATCCATTCTATTTCAACCAGCAATTTTCATGCTAGTCTAGATTATGTTCGATGTTTGATCCTACCACATGTTTACAACCTCTTTCAAATCGATACAGCCATGTCCCTTCCCAGCAAACCATGTACTTCTATGTTACTATTGCTCGTTGGTCAACCCCTGCTTAGTATGCATGCTTAGGATGCTACGATGTTACCTTGTTACTCCTTGGTTTGGGCTATCACATTATTATATTGTTGTTGATGATATGATTATTATAATGTTGACTATATTCGACGAAGGATGGAAGGTCTAGGCTATCCCGCCCCGACACTATGTTCCATTCGAGTCACCTAGGACCCGAGTTCCGGGTATTGGTTTTAAGACTGAGCGTGCCTAACCGCGTGTGGAATTTTATGGGGTCCCCTCTTCTTACCTACCTAGCTCCAAACATTTCTAGAGGTGGCCCAAGCTGATTTACCATTTTAAACCGTGTGCGTGCTTGGTTTGGCCCCCAGCAGTTTTAAAACAACTCGGGCTAGCGGAGACAGAGTTCCTCTGCTGGTCCACACTGGTGAGCTAGGGAAGTCCCCTGTTATATAGGTGAGACTAACCCCGACCTTAGCCATACGGAAGAGTCCGATCCGAGGGCGCGGCCGACTCTTGAATTGGGTGTCTACTCCCCGGGGGCCACCCGGATTTGTTCGTTGTTAGTTAGAGGGACCCGTCGTTTCGGATCTCTCGGAACTAAATCATAAAATGGTTGCCTATGATGGGTAGCAACTGAGAGAGATGGGCGTGCGTGCGGAGCCTTGTAATGGGCAGTTGGTACACCCCTGCAGGGTTAAATCTTTTCGAGAAGCCGTGCCCACGGTTATGGACGACTTGAGACCTACTCCTTGTTCATAGACAACAACAACCGAGATAATCTTAATATAACTTGATCAACGTGTGTGTTCCTTGACTGCTTCTTCTTCGTCGGGATGCGAAGAGGAGGACAAGGATAGGATAGGTGTTATGCTTGCGTAAGTAGGTGGATAGCAGACTTGTTGGAGGCGATTCCTCATCGAATGCTTGGCTTCTTATCTTAATCTCTATATCTTTGGCCACTTCATAAATGCTAGTGCGGCAGCAACCTCACCACTTACCCCTTCCTTACCGTAAACTACTAGTTGTCCTAGAATGACGAGTGACGAAGTCCTTGCTGGGTCAGTTGACCACTACAGTTAGATGCTGAGTACTTCTATACTCATGATACTACCCCCAAACTCTTTTCAGGGTTCCTGATCGACAACAGGTATGGTGATCGACGTTTCACGTGGAGACTCGACGACGACTAGTTAGGCGGATCCCGGCGGAGAGCCTGGACCCGTGTGGTTATGGGGATCAATGTTTTTCTCTTTGCCAGTAGGCATTTGATTGTAGTCTGTACTCAGACATGTATCTTCCGCTGTTGTATTCTATTAAGGCAGTTGTATGCCGATTGTATGAGATGTTGTATCCTTGTATCTGTAATGTTGTGATATAATTTTGTAAATCTGGGGCATATGGCATTGTCATATGTCATGGTGGGACAGATATGTGCCTCGTCCCCGGAACTGGATGGAAACATCTAGATCTGGAACAGTACCACATATTGGGCCTTACAATGTACCCACAATCGAGCATAACGTTCCCTCTTGGAGTTACTACCTACCACTTGGCCAAAGCAATAAAAAGCAACGGAGAACATGCAAGAATTACTTCGGAACAAAAATACAAAAGATAAGAACCAATTATATTACTCTATCGCAATCTGAACATAATCTCATAGTCCATCAGATCCCATAACTCAGCATAGAAAAAGCAGAAAGATTACATATGTGCCTCGATCATGTAGGGCAGCTCACGAGGTCTAAACCATGAAGAACAAAGAGGGGAGGAGAATATCACATAGCTACTGATCACGGACCCATGGTCCAAAGGAAACTACTCACGGCACATCCGGGAAGCGTCCATGGTGGAGGAGAAGGTCCAGGAGGTCGATCCTCCCTCCGGCAAGGTGCCGGGAAGGGTCCTAACGGTGCTCCCGATCTTGGAAGCGCGGCGGCGGCGGAACAGAGGCGAGATCGCGAAAAAGGGTTCTGTCCTCGGAGGTTTCCTGTGACGGAGATTAAATAGGCGAAGGGGGGCAGCCAGGGGGGCCACCAGGAGTCCAGGCGCCCCCCTGGCGCGGCCAGGCCCCTGGACGCGCCAGGTGGCCGCCTCGGCACCTGGTGGTGGCCCCCTGGCCCTCCATCGGGGCTCAGGAAGCTTCTTGTACGCTGATTTTTTATCTGATTTTTTCCCAGATATTTGGAGCACTTTTTATATGGGGGAAAATTGAAATAGAAAAACAGTAGGAAACAGAAACTGGCACTGGGTGCACTGAGTTAATAGGTTAGTCCAAATATGATCAAAAGTGTATGAAAGTGTATCTAGATCATAGCAATATCACACAAAACATGCATGGAGCGAGCAGAAATTATCGATATGTTTGGGATGTATCAGCTGTGCGCAGCTCAGACGAGAGCCTAGAAAACCTTTCTAAGTATCCTTCAAGTCACTGATGACTTGGGCTACTTAATGTTTAAAAATCAAGTTTTTATCCGAGCTGTGCGCAGCTCGGATGAGAGTTTAGAATTTTTTTCTAAGTATCCTTCAAGTCACTGATGACTTGGGGGCGCTTAATGTTTAAAAATCATGTTTTTATCCGAGTTGTGCGCAACTCGGATGAGAGCTTAGAAAACCTTTCTAAGTATCCTTCAAGTCACTAATGAATTGGGGGCTGCTTAATGTCTAAAAATCAAGTTTTTATCCGAGCCGTGTGCAGCTCGGACAAGAGTTTAGAAAGCTTTTCTAAGTATCCTTCAAGCCACTGATGACTTGGGGACTGCTTAATGTTTAAAAATCAAGTTTTTTTCTGAGCCGTGTGTAGCTCGGACGAGAGCTTAGAAAAGTTTTCTAAGTATCCTTCAAGCCACTGATGACTTGGGGACTGCTTAGTGTTTAAAAATCAAGTTTTTTTCTGAGCCGTGTGCAGCTCGGACGAGAGCTTAGAAAACTTTTCTCAGTATCCTTCAAGCAACTGTTGACTTGGGGGCTGCTTAATGTTTAAAAATCAAGTTTTTATTCGAGCTGTGCACGGCTCGGACGAGAGCTTAGAAAACCTTTCTAAGTATCCTTCAAGTCACTGATGACTTGGGGGCTGCTTAATGTTTAAAAATCAAGTTTTTATCCGAGCTGTGCGCAGCTCGGGCGAGAGCTTTTTCTTTCTAAGTATCCTTCAAGTCACTGATGACTTGGGGGCTGCTTAATGTTTAAAATTCAAGTTTTTTCCGAGCCGTGTGCAGCTCGGACGGGAGCCTAGAGAACTTTTCTAAGTATCCTTCAAGCCACTGATGACTTGGGAGCCGCTTAATGTTTAAAAATCAAGTTTTTATCCGAGCTGTGCGCAGCTCGGACGAGAGCTTAGAAAACCTTCTCTAAGTATCCTTCAAGTCATTTGATAACTTGAGGCTACTTAATGTTTAAAAATCAAGTTTTTATCCGAGCTGCGCGCAGCTCGGACGAGAGCTTAGAAAACTTTCCTAATTACCCTTCCTACTCTTTAGGGTTACTTAATGCACAACAAGATAACCACTTCGAACATACTAATAGATAAGCTAAAGAAAAAGAATGTCTAGTGCCCAGGGCACAACATCAACCACAAAGAAGTTCATTACAAGACCACTCGGCATACCGAGGCAAATCTTAAAAGTTCTTTGCTCCACCCCAACTAAGTTTGCTCATTCATCTCCCGCCTCGTCCGACTCACTCATGAAACCATTCGATTCCACGAAGAAATCCAGATCGGGCATCAGAGCAATCCGACTGGCAGTCTCAGCATACCGAGGCAAAAATGTGGTGCAGCTTTGTCCTTGTTCAGGATCACCGCCACCAACCCTTTCAAGGTTATGAATACTCTCGGGTAAGTGTGCCTTGGTCAAAGCTTGCGCATAGTTCGCACCACTCCGCGCCGCAGACCGTTTCCAGCGTGCTAATTGCTGAGGAGTTGCTTGGAGGGTGGGAAACACTGTATCAAGCTTCACCCGACTTCCCTCGTCAGGTGATAATTTTTTAACACCCTTAGATCCAATACAGTAATCACTACAGTGATTCCACTGTTAGTGATCATTACTGTTGATGATCAAGCCATGATCACCTTTGGTCATAGCCCTGTCAAATTCCGACCCTGATAAAATTTTCAAATAAATGTGGATTGTAAATCTTGCTCCAACAATTGTGGAGGCATGTCAATCAACACGATCATGGTTAAACCAAGTCACCCTTAGTCATTAGAATAATCACAAGTCTATGATGATTGTGCATCCAGTGTTGTGGGGTCATCAAAATTGTTCTGAAAGTTAATATAAAAATGAAATCATAGTTAAACCTTTATGATGGAATCTATTTATAAAATGCCTAGCAAGCATTAGGCCATAATGAATATAGCAATGGATATTTTATAAAAGTGATTTAGTAATGTTATGAAATAAAACAATAGCTTGGGAAATATTAAAATTACCATGGAATTATAATAAACAAGTGGAAAATAAAGTTGATCCAAAATTTATGAAACCATTTTTATTAAATGCCTAAAAGTCAATAAGCCATATTAAATTAGCATTGGTATTTTATTGCTATGTTTAAATAATAGAAACAAATAAAAATAGTAGCTAAAAGGCACCATTTAACACTTTAAAATAAATAACAAAATTTAAAATGGTTTTTGTTTGGGCCAAAACTTTTTGTGGCATCACTGTATGGTATAATATGATTATTGCAAAAGATATCACCTTTTTATAAAATCCTATACTAGCTAAACAAATAAATAGAAAGAAAAGGATTACAAAAAGAATAACAAAAAAATTAGAAACCCCCTAATCCCGCCTGGGGCGAGGCCCACTCGGGCCCTGCCCCCTCTCTCTCTCTCTCACGGGACCTCTTCCCCACCAACTCCCCAC
Organism: Bromus sterilis; assembly: GCA_950022295.1. Classification (NCBI taxonomy): domain Eukaryota; kingdom Viridiplantae; phylum Streptophyta; class Magnoliopsida; order Poales; family Poaceae; genus Bromus; species Bromus sterilis. The sequence continues at coordinate 286,216,395 of OX465596.1, forward strand.
CTGCCCCCCCGCTGTAGCAGCACCGTGGCCATGCCGTGGCCACGCCATGCCCCCTCCACCTGCTCCCTCCCCTCCTCCACCTGCCTCGACGGATAAGACCCCCTCCCACTATACAATGAGTTCCCTTCTCCTTTCTCCCCTTCTCCACGCACTGTTGTTCTCCTCCTACCACGGTCGTCGCCGTCGTCGCCGCGGTCCGTGCTCCACCGTGGCCAACGGCCACCTGTGGCCGCGCGAGCTATCCGTTGGACTCGCCATGGACGTCTTCATTGCCACACACGAGGAATCAGACTTGGACGCACAACAGCCGCCGCCCCGAGCCTGCATCCCCTCCGCGGCCACCGTGACCCCGCCGCTCGATAGCCGCCACCACGGCACCCCGACCTCCTCGAGCTCCCCTGCCGCCTCCTTGTGAGCTTCCCGTTCTTCCCCATCTTCTCGTGCTCGAAATCGTGCCCCGGACGCCATTCCCCGTGGTCCCGTGGTCTGGCCCGTGCTCGTCGGTGCCTTCGATTTGCTCGTCTCCGCCATCCATCGAGTACAGTAATAGATAGGCAGCGCTGGACTCGTTCGAACTGTGCCATCCGCCGCCCTAGTTGGTCGCCGGAGCTCGTCTCCATGGACCTCGCCCCCGCCGCTGGCCGTGACCATGGCCGGCCATGGCCATGGGCTGTGTGTAGTGTGCGTGTGTGAGTTCAGAGTGTGTGTGCGTGCGTACGTGTGTGTGTGAACTGTGTGTATTGTGCGTGTGTGTGCGGCGGCCGCCGGCTGGCTCCGGCCGCGCCCAGCGCGCCTGCCCGCCCGTGGGTGGCCGCTGCTGCTACTGCTCTGCTGTTAGTTGCTTCGCTGCTGTTCTGAATATGCACTGCTGTTGCTGTTAACTGCATAAAAAAAACTGTTGTTGAACCCTCTTTAGTTAGCCACAAAACAGCAGCAAACCAAACCCAATATGGAGAAAAATAATATGTACCGAAAGTAGACACAACCAGCTTTAATTTGTTCCATTGTACCAACTCCAGAAAATGCACAGATTAATTCCTATAGAATTCACAAATGTGCATAAATCTGTAATGTACTAGTACAATTAAGCACAAGGCCATATGTGCAAATAAAAAGTTCGCAGATAACTTCCTAAGTTTATGGAATTTGCAAATAGGTCCTCTACCATTAATTAAAGTTTAGATTAAATAAATCTGCTAAATAATTATTCAATGACATGTGGGCCCCGGCTCTATTTTAATTTAATAAAATGGATAATTAATCACTGGTCAGGTTTGACCTGGTCAACCCCTTATGGATAATGTTAGATTAAATAATAAAATAAATTCAGGAAATTTATTTAAAACGGTTTAAAACTTTGAATTTAAATATCTTGTAAACCGTAAGTCAGATTCAAAAACTTTATACATGAAATTTGATCAGAAAAATATAATGAATACGAATACGCTATCCATATGTCTACCACCCCCCCTCTAACTTACCGAACATCGACATTCCCCCTTCGGGACGTCTCTCGATATTTCTCCGGTGCCGGTAAAAACCTGCCGGTTGAATTTATTCTGAACATGAAAGTTGTTTAGAATAGTTCAACTAACCCGGATACCCCACCCTTACGTTTGTCGGATGTCCATGACACCTCCGGCATGAACCCTTCCCCTCCGGACCCCTTGTCCGGTAATCACCCAGAGCTGGAAGTTCATCCCCGGATGGATTCTCGCTCCGTGCAACGTGCATTGCACTGCGTTAGAACACCGCTAACATTGCATCTGTCATGTCATGCATCTGTTTGCATTGTTGTGCTTTTGATTTACTGTTTCTTCCCCCCTTAATCTCCGATAGACCCCGATGCTGCCATCGACTACACCGCTTCTGAGTACGACTACTTCGTCGACGACCCTACCCCTACCGCCGAGCCTCCAGGCAAGCAGAGCCATTCTCTTCCCCAGATATCGCCTATCTTTCCGTACATTTCTTGCACTAGGCATTTTTACTGCTGCTGCTACGATTACAATCCTATTCAATTGCAAAGCCTGTTTTTGTAGCCCCTTGATGTACCTTCCTTTAACCCTATGCTGCCTATTATTACTTATGCATTATTCAGCAGTAAACCCTGCGCGTTGTTAGTTAGGTTTAGAATAGCGGGCCGTGATCACTCTGGGAGTGATCGCGGGAACTATATATTACAACTTCAACAGGTACGGATCAATGCAGACGCCCTAGGGAACCTACAACGGCGAGACTCTGCCGAGTCGCTTCGAGTTTGACTTACGAGTGGAATGGACTCGTATTTCACTCTCGTCGGCTCAGTAGCGTAGCATCACCGGGATGATACGAGGTTTACCTCTTTAGTTCATTCCGCTGATGTCTTTGTCAATCTTTTTAAGTGTGCCATCGAGGGTGATACCTCCTGGTTTCACTTAATGGTAGGAAATCGAACCAACTGGTGTCCTTAAAGGTAAGAAGTCGGGTGACCCAACGGTGCTCGCGAGTGGTATTCCGACGGGACGACAGGGAGGGTACGACCAGTGTACCGGTGTGCTTGGCCCCTGATCGTTGGCCGCGAGAGTTACCAAACCACGAAAGTCGAACTCCTCCAGGAGCACACGCGTGAAAAGGTAAGGAGACGGTTCACCTTGTTGGTAACCGCAGTGACTTGGTGGGACGACAGGGCAGGCACCGATGTACTGGTGGTCCTGGCTGTTGTCGTTGTCCGCGGGTCGGTTAAGTCGAGGCAACAATAACGGTTGTCACGCAGGTTAATAAAATGCTAAATGGTTCAGTGAATGTCTTGAGTTGGCTATATGCCATGTACGCACTACCTACCCGTGGGAATTACGAGTTATGGGCTCCTCTGCTTCGTAGTGTCGTCCGAGGACTCTTCAGACGCCAGCAGTACCGCGGCCTGCGCCGGGAAGTGGTGTTGTCTTATTTTCCGCGGCAGTGTGATTTGAATTTTCTATGATTTAACTTCACCGGCCAGCCTCGCACCGTGCAGGAGTACGTCGGGGTTAGGGTCCAAAGCCCCGCGTACATAGGATATAGTCCGGCGGATGACCTCTCTGTTGAGTTTGAAAGATGGGCTATGAAGTGTCGGATAGCCTCGGTGGAGCGTTCCCTAACAAGGTTCCCGCCACCCTCGAGATCCGTGCGTGTAGCGTAACACAAGTGCACCCCTGCAGGGAAGATTAATCTATTCGAATAGCCGTGTCCACGGTAACATGACGCTTTATGCTGAAGCTGGATCTTACCACTACAAACTATTAATATTAAACTGTATGGTTCCGGGTTTTCTTCCTCGCGGGGATGTCGAGGAGGTGAACTCGGAGGCATTGTTAATTATTACAACTTATTATTATACAATGCTGCAGCAACTTCTGCTGCATTGTTACTTTATGCTTTATATAAACTGTTGGCTGATTCTTACCTCATGCTGCAAGACATCGTCGGAAGATGCTAGTCTTCGATTGGCCTAGCTTCTTACCCTTATTCTGATTTCTGTCTTTTAGTCCACTATATACAGCCTCTTCTTTCCATTGATACAATGCATAATGCTTAGTAGCGGACGTAAGACTCGCGGGTATACTAGATACTCACCTGCTTTATTTTCCCCCTTTTTTTTGATTTGCCTGATCGGCCGCTGCAGTCGACGTTGGAGTCCAGGAGTAGGAGATCCCCGATGTCGACCACCGCAACATGAAGATCCCCGATGCCTTCTACGACGTCGAGTTCCCCGTTGACCAGGAGTAGTTTGGAGGTTCCCAGGAAGGAGGCCTTGCCTTTTCGATCGAGTGTTGATTTTGTGCTAGCCTTCTGAAGGCAACCTTGTATTCTTCTGTCTGTACTCAGATACTTTTGTTTCCGCTGACTTTGTGCTCTCGAGCTGTTGTATTTGAGCCCTCGTGGCCCCTGGCTTGTGTTAAACAGCTTGTATTATTTTATTTGTAGAGTTGTGTTGTGATATCTCACCGTGAGTCCCTGATCTCGATCGTGTACCTTGCGTGTATGATTACTGTACACAGTCTGATTTTGGGGGCGTCACAAGTTGGTATCAGAGCCGAATGCCTGTAGGACACCCCCTTCCAACTCCTTGGTCGAAGTCGAGTCTAGTATTTGCAAAAGTACTTGCTAACTTAATGTTTGGCTTACGGGCCCACATCGATGTCACTACGTGTGATATCTTTGGTATTAGGATCCTTTTCTCCGTACCTTTACTCTAGGATTCTACTCTCTTATCCTTTCGGGGAAATTTTCTAACTCTGACATTAGGATCTCGTGGTCACATCTACCCGGAGATCCCTTCACCCAAGATGATTGCTTGCTTCACCTGAAGATTCCGATGATATTCTCTGATAAATTCTCGAGAACCTACATGTTCATCGCCATTGCAATCCCCTTCCACCGTTAAGTCTATATGGATAATACCATACACCTCCCCGATCTGGAAGTCATAATTCCTTTGTACTTAAGCATCAGATTATTCTGATGCTTCTATCACCCGATGCCTTTGCATTCTTTCTCCTTCTGGTTGAGTGCCGATACTCACATCATATTCTTTGCGAACCACCCGACCTTTGGTGGATTATTATCCGACTAAGCTTACGTGGCTTCTTCCATGTGTCGATTGGATTCATTGTGTGAAATACCATCCTTGCCCCTCGATGCTTTGTGTTATCATCGACAACCCCCTTGACTCTCTGCCAATACAACTTGGTCGTGTACATCGTGCTCTGCTTTCCCTTGGGAAAGATATACACCTGATACTTGTGTATCACCACATTTTCCTTTCCATTGGTCTGTTTCACCTTTCTTGTAATGTATCTTATCTAAGCAGTGAAATTCCCTGCTTATGTAAACACTTTTGTGTGCTACCTTGTCTGTACACCCAGTTACGGTTGTTGATGACTTTTCGGTGACCACCGATGGACGAGAACTTTGCCAATTGGTCCGCCTCGTCTTAACGAGCAGGAAAATGGTTCTCTTCGTCCCTCGCCCTTGGCACTGATGATGTTGCCGACATAGTTGACAAATTGTTCTCTGAAAAACCTTGCATCATGCTCGCATGGAATGTCGCCACCCTTCTTACCTTCTGTGGGCCCATAACCCACAGTTCCATAGGACCGAAACCTAACTCTTGTCATCAACCTTGTGATATTCCGTCCGATATCAGACTTAGTGATTGTGTCTGATGATCGGGGCCCCTTTCCCATCTTCCGTCATCGGCATCGAATACATGCCTATCCGCTTAAAACTTCTCATGATGTACTTCCCTGAGCTTAAACTCGGAAGGACTTTGTACCCCATACCCTTGAGCAACCCCATTTGATTAACCTTGTATCGATCCTACCCCCTTAAGCCTTACCTCTTACCCTGTTCGTAAGTGCGATGAAGCCCCCGACGAAAGGATGAAAATCCATCGAGATGCACCGATGCAAATAGATGAAGACCTCAACGTGAAGGATTAATTCCTTCGAGTAGGACAACACGAACCAGAAGATTTGTTAGAAGGAGAAACCGAAACTCTACCCTCTACACTACCTTTAATTCTCGGGACGAGAATTCTTTGTAGTGGTGGAGATTTGTAACACCCTTAGATCCAGTATAGTAATCACTACAGTGATTCCACTGCTAGTGATCATTACTGTTGATGATCAAGCCATGATCACCTTTGATCATAGCCGTGTCAAATTCCGACCCTGATAAAATTTTCAAATAAATGTGGATTGTAAATCTTGCTCCAACAATTGTGGAGGCATGTCAATCAACATGATCATGGTTAAACCAAGTCACCCTTAGTCATTAGAATAATCACAAGTCTATGATGATTGTGCAACCAGTGTTGTGGGGTCATCAAAATTGTTCTGAAAGTTAATATAAAAATGAAATCATAGTTAAACCTTTATGATGGAATTTATTTATAAATGGCCTAGCAAGCATTAGGCCATGATGAATATAGCAATGGATATTTTATTAAAGTGATTTAGTAATGTTATGAAATAAAACAATAGCTTGTGAAATATTAAAATTACCATGGAATTATAATAAACAAGTGGAAAATAAAGTTGATCCAAAATTTATGAAACCATTTTTATTAAATGCCTAAAAGTCAATAAGCCATATTAAATTAGCATTGGTATTTTATTGCTATGTTTAAATAATAGAAACAAATAAAAACAGTAGCTAAAAGGCACCATTTAACACTTTAAAATAAATAATAAAATGTAAAATGGTTTTTGTTTGGGCCAAAACTTTTTGTGGCATCACTGTATGGTATAATATGATTATTGCAAAAGATATCACCTTTTTATAAAATCCTATACTAGCTAAACAAATAAATAGAAAGAAAAGGATTACAAAAAGAATAACAAAAAAATAGAAACCCCCTAATCCCGCCTGGGGCGAGGCCCACCCGGGCCCAGCCCCCTCTCTCTCTCTCTCACGGGACCTCTTCCCCACCAACTCCCCACCTGCCCCCCCGCTGTAGCAGCACCGTGGCCATGCCGTGGCCACGCCATTCCCCCTCCACCTGCTCCCTCCCCTCCTCCACCTGCCTCGACGGATAAGACCCCCTCCCACTACACAATGAGTTCCCTTCTCCTCTTTCCCCTTCTCCATGCACTATTGTTCTCCTCCTACCACGGTCGTCGCCGTCGTCGCCGCGGTCCGTGCTCCACCGTGGCCAACGGCCACCTGTGGCCGCGCGAACTATCCGTTGGACTCGCCATGGACGTCTTCATTGCCGCACACAAGGAATCGGACTTGGACGCACAACAGCCGCCGCCCCGAGCCTGCATCCCCACCGCGGCCACCGCGACCCCGCCGCTCGATTCGCCGCCACCACGGCACCCCGGCCTCCTCGAGCTCCCCTGCCGCCTCCTTCTGAGCTTCCCGTTTTTCCCCATCTTCTCGTTCTCGAAATCGTGCCCCGGACGCCGTTCCCCGTGGTCTCGTGCTCTGGCCCGTGCTCGTCGGTGCCTTCGATTTGCTCGTCTCCGCCATCCATCGAGTACAGTAGTAGATAGGCAGCGCTGGACTCATTCGAACTGTGCCATCCGCCGCCCTAGTTGGTCGCCGGAGCTCGTCTCCATGGACCTCGCCCCCGCCGCTGGCCGTGACCATGGCCGGCCATGGCCATGGGCTGGGTGTAGTGTGCGTGTGTGAGTTCAGAGTGTGTGTGCGTGCGTACGTGTGTGTGTGAACTGTGTGTATTGTCTGTGTGTGTGCGGCGGCCGCCGGCTGGCTCCGGTCGCGCCCAGCGCGCTTGCCCGCCCGTGGCTGGCCGCTGCTGCTACTGCTCTGCTGTTAGTTGCTTCGCTGCTGTTCTGAATATGCACTGCTGCTGCTGTTAACTGCATCCAAAAAAAACTGTTGTTGAACCCTCTTTAGTTAGCCACAAAACAGCAGCAAACCAAACCCAATATGGAGAAAAATAATATGTACTGAAAGTAGACACAACCAGCTTTAATTTGTTCCATTGTACCAACTCCAGAAAATGCACAGATTAATTCCTATAGAATTCACAAATGTGCATAAATCTGTAATGTACTAGTACAATTAAGCACAAGGCCATATGTGCAAATAAAAAGTTTGCAGATAACTTCCTAAGTTTATGGAATTTGCAAATAGGTCCTCTACCATTAATTAAAGTTTAGATTAAATAAATCTACTAAATAATTAGTCAATGACATGTGGGCCCTAGCTCTATTTTAATTTAATAAAATGGATAATTAATCATGTGAGGCTGACCAGTGGGACCCACTGGTCAGGTTTGACCTGGTCAACCCCTTATGGATAATGTTAGATTAAATAATAAAAGAAATTCAGGAAATTTGTTTAAAACGGTTTAAAACTTTGAATTTAAATATCTTTTAAACCGTAAGTCAGATTCAAAAACTTTATACATGAAATTTGATCAAAAAAATATAATGAATACGAATACGCTATCCATATGTCTACCACCCCCCTCTAACTTACCGAACATCGACATTCCCCCTTCGGGCCGTCTGTCGATATTTCTCCGGTGCCGATAAAAACCTGCCGGATGAATTTATTTTGAACATTAAAGTTGTTTAGAATAGTTCAACTAACCCGGATACCCCACCCTTACATTTGTCGGATGTCCATGACACCTTCGGCATGAACCCTTCCCATCCGGACCCCCTGCCCGGTAATCACCCGGAGCTGGCAGTTCATCCCCGGATGGATTCTCGCTCCGTGCAACGTGCATTGCACTGCGTTAAAACACCGTTAACATTGCATCTGTCATGTCATGCATCTGTTTGCATTGTTGTGCTTTTTATTTAATGTTTCTTCCCCCCTTAATCTTTGATAGACCCCGATGCTGCCATCGACTACACCGCTGCTGAGTACGACTACTTCGTCGACGACCCTACCCCTACCGCCGAGCTTCCAGGCAAGCAGAGCCATTCTCTTCCCCAGATATCGCCTATCTTTCCGTACATTTCTTGCACTAGGCATTGTTACTTCTGCTGCTACGATTACAATCCTATTCAATTACATAGCCTATTTTTGTAGCCCCTTGATGTACCTTCCTTTAATCGTATGCTGCCTATTATTACTTATGCATTATTCAGCAGTAAACCCTGCGCATTGTTAGTTAGGTTTAGAATAGCGGGCCGTGATCACTCTGGGAGTGATCGCGGGAACGATATATTACAACTGCAACAGGTACGGATCAATGCAGACGCCCTAGGGAACCTACAACGGCGAGACTCTGCCGAGTCGCTTCGAGTTTGACTTACGAGTGGAATGGACTCGTATTTCACTCTCGTCGGCTCAGTAGCGTAGCATCACCGGGATGATACGAGGTTTACCTCTTTAGTTCATTCCGCTGATGTCTTTGTCAATATTTTTAATTGTGCCATCGAGGGTGATACCTCCTGGTTTCACTTAATGGTAGGAACTCGAACCAACTGGTGTCCTTAAAGGTAAGAAGTCGGGTGACCCAACGGTGCCCGCGAGTGGTATTGCGACGGGATGACAGGGAGGGTACGACCAGTGTACCGGTGTGCTTGGACCCTGATCGTTGGCCGCGAGAGTTACCAAACCACGAAAGTCGAACTCCTCCAGGAGCACACGCGAGACAAGGTAAGGAGACGGTTCACCTTGTTGTTAACCGCAGTGACTTGGTGGGACGACAGGGAAGGCACCGATGTACTGGTGGTCTTGGCTGTTGTCGTTGTCCGCGGGTCGGTTAAGTCGAGGCAACGATAACTGTTGTCACGCAGGTTAATAAAATGCTAAATGGTTCAGTGAATGTCTTGAGTTGGCTATATGCCATGTACGCACTACCTACCCGTGGGAATTACGAGTTATGGGCTCCTCTGCTTCGTAGTGTCGTCCGAGGACTCTTCAGACGTCAGCAGTACCGCGGCCTGCGCCGGGAAGTGGTGTTGTCTTATTTGCCGCGGTAGTGTGATTTGTATTTGCTTTGATTTAACTTCACCGGCCAGCCTCGCACCGTGCAGGAGTACGTCGGGGTTAGGGTCCAAAGCCCCGCGTACATAGGATATAGTCCAGCGGATGACCTCTCTGTTGAGTTTGAAAGATGGGCTATGAAGTGTCGGATAGCCTCGGTGGAGCGTTCCCTAACAAGGTTCCCGCCACCCTCGAGATCCGTGTGTGTAGCGTAACACAAGTGCACCCCTGCAGGGAAGATTAATCTATTCGAATAGCCGTGTCCACGGTAACAGGACGCTTTATGCTGAAGCTGGATCTTACCACTACAAACTATTAATATTAAACTGTATGGTTCCGGGTTTTCTTCCTCGCGGGGATGTCGAGGAGGTGAACTCGGAGGCATTGTTAATTATTACAACTTATTATTATACAATGCTGCAGCAACTTCTGCTGCATTGTTACTTTATGCTTTATATAAACTGTTGGCTGATTCTTACCTCATGCTGCAAGACATCGTCGGAAGATGCTAGTCTTCGATAGGCCTAGCTTCTTACCCTTATTCTGATTTCTGTCTTTCAGTCCACTATATACAGCCTCTTCTTTCTGTTGATACAATGCATAATGCTTAGTAGCGGACGTAAGACTCGCGGGTATACTAGATACTCACCTGCTTTATTTTTCCATTTTTTTTGTTTTGCCTGATCGGCCGCTGTAGTCGACGTTGGAGTCCAGGAGTAGGAGATCCCCGATGTCGACCACCGCAACGTGAAGATCCCCGATGCCTTCTACGACGTCGAGTTCCCCGTTGACCAGGAGTAGTTTGGAGGTTCCCAGGCAGGAGGCCTTGCCTTTTCCATCGAGTGTTGATTTTGTGCTAGCCTTCTTAAGGCAACCTTGTATTCTTCTGTCTGTACTCAGATACTTTTGTTTCCGCTGACTTTGTGCTCTCGACCTGTTGTATTCGAGCCCTCGTGGCCCCTGGCTTGTATTAAACAGCTTGTATTTTTTTTTGTAGAGTTGTGTTGTGATATCTCACCGTGAGTCCCGGATCTCGATCGTGTACCTTGCGTGTATGATTACTGTACACGGTCTGATTTTGGGGGCGTCACAAATTTGCTCTTTAGCGCCAGGGTAGCACCCATGACCTCCTCGGCAAATCTCTTGGACTTGGCACATCTCATGGTCAGCAGGCCTCGGGCTAAAGCAAACTCTGTCGTCACTGGTGTGTAGTTGTCCCTCTTCATCAACTCGGCAAATTCAGCCAATCGGGCTTGCTCCTCATCTGGATCGGTGCCGTACTCTGCAAAGAAACAAGATTAGAGCACCGCATGGGCAGGGAAATAAGCATGATCGACAAAAGTGTACCACGACACACCAGATAAAGTCTCGCTGAAGAAATCAAACCTCCCAGCACAATACTCCTCCGTTGCCTTCACAGCTTTCCGAGTTGTTTCCAGCTCGGCCTTGTGATCCTCCTCTTCCTTGGTGCGCAGCTCAGATAACTTTTCCAGATCAGATTCGAGCTTCGCAATGCTGGCCTCATTAACCTTCACTGCCTCTTTGTAATGGTGCAAAGACTTCTCCAAAGCTTTCTTTTCTTTGGCACGCTTCTCGGCCTGATCTATGTCTTTTTCATCTTGGCCACAAAATCGTCATTTTCCTTGACCTTGGCATCGAAAGCTTTATTGGCCGCCTCTGTGCCAGAACACAGAAAAAAGGAAAGACATGATATAAGAACAGAGAACAACAAGAAGAAGAAGGATGTCAAATCGAAGCCAGGATAGTTGACCATTGTCTTCAGCATGTTGTTTCTTCAGTTTGTTGTGCTCTTCAAGCAGCACCTCATACGCTTTCTTCGTGGTTGCATTCTCCTCTTGCAAATTTACAAAGGAAGAACCCAGCTTGCAAGCCTCCTAGTACAGGAGAAGAACCATAATAAAAACAAAGTCTCCTTATAAAAGACTCCGAATAACTTCACAAAGTTACTCGGAGCCTTGGGGGCTACACCCAGTGGGTGCACTAAGAAGTGCTCCCACTGGAAGTTCATTAAAACAAAGTCTCCTTGCAAAAGACTCCGAATAACTTCACACAGTTACTCAGAGCCTTGGGGGATACACCCACTGGGTGCACTAAGAAGTGCTCCCACTGGAAGTTCATAAAAACAAAGTCCCTCTACAAAAACTCCGAATAACTTCAAAATGTTACTCGGAGCCTTGGAGGCTACACCTAGTGGGTGCACTAAGAAGTGCTCCCACTGGAAGTTCATTAATCTTTAATCTGATTACAAAAGACTCTGAATAACTTCAAAAAGTTACTCGGAGCCTTGGGGGCTACACCCACTGGGTACACTAAGAAGTGCCCCCAGTGGAAGTTTCAAATCCCCAAAATAACAACAACTCAGACAGAAAGCCATTCAGACTCCCACTGGGTAGAAAATTTACATAAGTACTTACGTGCATGTTCGACTTCACCAGCTCAGCCTCGGATGCTAACTCGCTCAAGTGCATCTCAAATTGAGAAGCTTTCACCAAAGACTCCTTCAGGCCGCTGATGATAGCATGCTCAACCGGAGCGCCGACTGGAATTGAAGTTGAGGAAGCTGGATCATTCCCTTGAGCAACAGCTGCGGCAGAAGATGTTTTCTCAGCAACCTCCTTAACAGGAGCCTCGTGCGCAACAGGAGGAGCAGACGAACTACCGACGACAGGATGGCCTGATCCTAGTGGTACACCTTCCCCAAGAATAATCACCTCATGGGCACTCGGCTCAACCACGGTCCGAGTTGGACTTGCAGAAGCATCAATGTCCATCTCTAGTGAAGAAAAGTGAAGTCAACAGTCATAGTAAAAAAATGGGAAGCTGCAGTAATAAGAGAATCAAAAGACATGATCAAGAATCCTTACCGCCAGCCGCAACATCCTCAGGAATGGTGTCCATAACAGAAAAATCAGTCACTCCACAGGTGCTGACATCCTCATAGGCCTCTGCACTCGGATCCTCAACCCCAGGAAGTGATTCAGAACCACTCGGACGGACACTACAAAACAGAACAGTTAAGAAGACTGAAGAATTGATGAAATACCTAGTTAAAAGAATGTGACAGCATTACTTGCGGGCGGTTTTCAAAGCACGCCTCGGGGGAGCCACAACAACTTTGTCTGGACTAGTTCCATCTCCCGTGGTCTTCTCAGCAGCAGCATCCCCCGAGGGGTTAACTTCCCTACCCCCAAGAGTGACAAGCTTCTTCTTCTTCAAAGGCGTAACTTTCCCATGGCTAGAACCCAGTGCAGGAAGCTTGCTGCTACCTTCCTCACCACTCGGAGGGTGAGATCTCTTGCGGGTCCGAGTAAGACCTTCTCGCGCTGAGTCACGGTCCTGGTTGCTCTTTGACCGCAACTCGGACGATACTTGAGCACGAGCCACCTCGGATTCCAGCTCCTCTCCAGTCTCAACCCCAATTCCCGCACCAGTATTGCTATCCTCATCCTCCTCAACATGATGCTGAGGGGCCAAAGGAATGTGGGAATGGAATCGGGAAACATCCTGGCGCAGCAAGGTAAAAGTCTCGAGTTAGAACAAGCAGACAAAAGGAACCCAACACAAAGATACATGTGAAATGTGAAAAACCTACCAAGGTAGGAGGATTCTCGCTGCTGAGTGGTTTCACTCGGCCCACCGGTTGCAGACCGTGAGTCACACTGGTGATTACCTTCATTTGGGATTCAAATTCATCCGTGGGCATCTCGGCCCTGCTATACCGAGTGTCATCCTCGAGCCCAACATATGTCCACATCCCTCGAGCCCTGGCTTGGAGAGGTTGGATCCTCTGAATAACAAAAGTGGCGATGAGGTCCATGGCATCTAGGCCGTTCTTCTTCAACTTCATGATCACGCGCATCAAAGGGAGCACTTGCTCCTTCTCGGCGTTGGTAAGACGAGGGTTCCAACCCTGGGAATTGGTCAACCTCACATCCGAGTAAGGGGAAACGTGCGAACTCCCGGCCCCTCCGCCATCTTGCAATAAAACCAACTATTTTGCCAGTTCTTTACAGAATCCGGCAGGCTCAAAGCAAAATATTGGGTCCCCTGTTTCCTAGCGAAGAACAAACCTCCGCACAAGTGGTTAAACTCCACACCACCACCCTCCCCGGATTTCTTCGCCTTCTGAGGCTTAATGGTGTAAATGGTGTGGAAGAGATGCCAATGAGGTTCTATACCCAAGTAACCCTCGCATAGGGTAAAAAATCTAGAGAGTAGGGTGATGGCATTGGGAACAAGGTGATGGAGTTGAGCACCAGTGAAAGCCAAAAAATCAAAAGAGAAAGGATGTGGAAGAAGAGAAAACCCACGATCTATGTGAGAGAGAAGAAAAACCCTATCACCCTCCCGGGGAAGAGGTTCGTATTCCCCCGGAGTAGGAAGGCGACAACCAGTGCGAGGGACCATACCGGAGTCCTGGTACCCTCACAACATCTCTTCCGTCACTATCGATGGAAGCCACTCCCCAGCAGACATGGTCCCGGCGGGCGGCATGGCGGAGCGAAGTTGCAGGTGGGGCACGAGCAACCGACGAGGAGGAAGAAGGGCACTCCGGCGGCGGCCTGAACGCGAAAGAGAGAGAGAGAGAGGAGGCTAGGAGGAACCATCAAGAGGCAAGTGGGATCATATTTGTTTTCGGCCATGGGGGGAGCTTTTATATCTCAAAGAAGGAAACCGCCACGCGTCAGATCCGCAACCCATTACGGGCGTTCCGGTTGGTTTCCCCATAATCCGCCCCACTTTCCATGCGGCAGTTAATGATTATCCTAAAAGACCGCCGCGGGAATCGAGGAGACAGACCTGACAGTGCGTCCACTTACCTTGACAAAGAGATTCTCTGGCAAGACAAGATCCACTTCATTTAAGACTCAATCAGAGTTGATTCGAAGCTTGAGACCGTACCGCTTACTCGAAAGGCACGTAGCTCTGCGCCAAATAATGGCTCACTCGGAAAATCTCTCTGTCAACATCTCAGACCGAGTACGACATCGCTCGGAAAACTTCCCGAGTAAGTTATCACTCGGAAGATACTATCATACCTAAACAACCGAGTAAGCTGTCACTCGGAACGCTAAGGAATGCAAGAAGTACCCTAATAACTCGAAATAGCAACAGGAGGAGAAACCACCTGAAGCTAAGTAAGCTGGTTATGAAGGAATTGTATCTCGAAGCATACTGCAAACGAAAAATCTTGTATTCACTAATTACTAAAGGAAAAGTCCGAGTAATTAACTCGCTAGTGGTCCGTCTCTGATGTAGAATGCTAGATCACTAGTATGACAAGGCGCAGGGGGTAAAGACTTGATATCCCATGTGGTATGATCTAAGGCTCAATTTTTTGACGCCTTAGAATATAACCTTTACAAATCTGGTTTATATGGAGTTTAAGGCCTTTTACTCCGAGACACGCGCCCCTGGGCCTCAGTCCACCTCCTCTGAGAGACGGTCGAGTGTTGCCAGATTTTTTCGTTAACTTGCCCAACCCATACTCGAGGGAAAAGTTCAAATATCAATAAAGTCCTTCCGGGCCTTTTATTGAATTTAACCTTCACATACCTCATGAACCCTGACAATGTCGACTGCCTCAATCATGAGTGCCCGAAAGCATTTGGGGGCTACTGTCGTGGTCATACCAAAGGCATACCCTTAAGCATCAGAACCAAGGGGTATCCTTAGTTTCATGATCTCCCAAATATACCCGAGAAAATAAATAAAATCATCAAATAATAAAGAGCTCGACCAAACTCAGGGACATAGTTCACAACATCTCCGAGTAACGTGTTACTCGGAAGAAGAGATGGTCTTCGAGTAATCCATCACTTGGAAAGAAGACAGGCTCCGAATGTTCAGTTACTCGAAAGAGGAAATCGATGAGCTGCTCGCTACTCGGAGAAAGAAGAACAACGGGTGCAGAGAATTAAAAACCGTAGGCGTTTCTTCTTAATTAGCAGTAATGAGTAGTCTTTTCCTGTATTAAGTGTAGGCATTCACACCTGTAATTAGACTCATTTACCGGGGCATTGAAGGGGCAGGGGCGCACTCTATATAATCCCCTCCCCTCACCCCAGAAGGGTCACGTGCAACACATTTTTCTAAGCCTTGAGCAAGAACACCCTAGTAATCTTGGGACAGAATTAAGGTTGTTATCTCCAAGGAGAGGCCTAACCTATATAATCTCACTCACGTCAACCTCTCTACGTAGAGATTCATATAGATCCAAACATCACCCTATATTATTGTCAGGATTATATCCACGACAATCACCGACCTATTGTTCTTGATACATATGCACTGTTAGATAATTTTCCAGACCGCTTGGGAGGCTGTGAAGCATCAACATGGAGCGGCCTTTTCTGAGACCACCTCCCAGGTCTATGCGGCCCTGCACAATTGGGATAAATCTATTTTGAAAGGTCATAGGACTAGACTGCGTGAACTCCAGCAGATGTTGAATGAGGTTTTGTCTGGACCACTATCGGATGAAGCGGTCACCCTACAACATACCTTCCACATGGAAATTGAGAATCTGCTTGAACAAGAAGAGATATACTGGACGTTAAGAGGAAGGGCGGATTGGCTTTGTAAGGGCGACCGCAACACAGATTTTTTCCACAGATTGGCGAAGGCTAGGCAAAAAAATAATTTTATCAAAAAGCTTAATGAAGGGTCTGGGAACTGGTTGGAGGATCCGGTCGACCTCCAAAACCATATCGCTAGCTACTTCCAAGAGTTGTTCTCTAAGGGGTTGGCGTTCCTGATCGAGAGCTTATTAATAAAGTTAAACCAAGGGTTACTCAAGCAATGAATGAGGAAATTTTTAAACCCTATACTATGGATGAAGTGAAAAGGATTTGTTTGCAATTGGGGACCTTAAAGCACCAGGGCCGGATGGTTGATGGCTTCTCGCCCCTCGTTGGTTACCCCAAGTGGAAGGTTGAGATGTAGCGTAGCAACAAATTTCCCTCGGTGAAGATACCAAGGTTATCAATCCAGTAGGACTCCACGGTCGACAAGGTAGGTGACAACGGTGCCAGAAATTACTTCCATCAAGGTAGTTGTTGTGGACCTACACACAGAAACAAATAACTTTGCTCCCAACGAGTACAGAGAGGTTGTCAATCTCTCCGGCCTTCTTGTTTACAAAGGTTCAAGCGCAAGGGTAGATAGTAGTGATAATTGCAACGAAAAAGTAAAAGCAGTAAATAAAGTGGAGGTGTAAACAGTGGTGGAAATATGGACCGGGGTCCCATGAAGTTTACTAGTGATGTCTCTCTCCCGAAAGACGGTAAAACGACTATGCTGGGTGAACAAATTACAGCTGGGTGATGCTAACTCCTCGTTGGTTACCCAAAGTGGAAGGTTTGATGTAGTGTAGCAGCAAGATTTTCCTTGGAAAAGATACCAAGGTTTTAAGATGGTCTCTCGTAGGACTCCGATAACTTTAAGTAGGTGGTTCGGCAAGTGATGCGACGTCTGAAAAGAATCACTTTCTTTGCCTGGGCCTGCACACACAACAAATAACTTTGCTCCCGACGAGTACAGAGAGGTTGTCAATCTCTCCAGCATTGCTGTTTACAAAGGATCAACGCAACAAATAATAGGTAGTGATAGCTACAACTGGAAAGTAACAGTGGTGGAAATATGGACCGGGGTCCCATGATGTTCACTAGTGATGTCTGATGGTACGATTTAACGCCCCCTCGTTGGTTAAACAAAGTGGAAGGTTGAGATGTAGATAGGGGCAATTTCCCTTAGCGAAGATGCTAAGGTTGAGTATCGAACCAGTAGGACTCCAACAGATACAAGAAGGTGGTAAAGTGAACAATGGCGCCGTTCACAACCGAGGTTGCTTACTTTACCTGGACCTGCACACATAACATATAACTTTGCTCCCAACAAGTTAAAAGAGGTTGTCAATCCCCCCGGCCTTGTTGTTTACAAAGGATCAAACGCACGTGATAATAATGATAGTGATAGCAAAAGAAAAGTAAATAAAGCGGTAAATAAATAGTGGGTGTAAACAGTGTTGGAAATATGGATCGGTATCCTATGATGTTCGCTAGTGATGTCTTTCTCCCAAAAGACGATAAAATAGCCATGCAAGGTAAACAAATTACAGCTGGGCAATTGACATGATTATGTGCGCAAACCAATTCTAACTATGCTATAAAGAAAGGAAGAGGCTCAAAAGCATGGGCGGTACGCCAAGACAGGTAGACCGAAATCCATCTGCATCTACCTACTAATCATCCACCTTGAGATATCTATCCAGAACATCTCGCTGGTATTAAGTTGCGAATCCCAACCAAAGTATAAACTCAAAGCAACAGACAACTGCATTAAAGAACTTTGCGTAAAGTAAACAATCCTTGCACCCGCAAGTACAAGCACCGTTGTTTTCCCCCTTGTGGCAACAACACATCCCCTAGACTCATGTTTCTGTCACTCAAGCTAGTCATCAGGGGGCATGAACCCACAATTATGCATAATGCTCCCTCTTGGAGTCACTACCAACAACTTGGGCAAAGCAATAAACAGCAACGGAGAACATGCAAGAATTACTCTAGAACATAAATATAAAAGAGGAGAATCAAATATATTACTCAAACACAATCTGAACATAGTCTCATAATCCACCGGATTCCAGCAAACTCAACATAGCAACAGCAGAAATATTACATATGTGCCTCGATCATGTAGGGAAGCTCACGAGGTCTAATCCATGAAGAACAAAGAGGGGAGGATAACATCACATAGGTACTGATTATAGACCCACGGTCCAAGGTGGACTACTCACGGTTCATCCGGGAAGCATCCATGGTGGTGGAGAAGCTCCCAGAGGTGGTTCCTCCCTCCGGCAAGGTGCCAGGAAGAGGTCTCCTAGTGCTCTCGATATTGGAAGCGCGGCGACGGCGGAACAGAGGAGAGAACGCGAAAAAGGGTTCCCGTCTCGGGGGTTTTGCGTCACCGAGAATATATGGGCGAAGGGGGGCAGCCAGGGGGGCCACCAGGGGTCCAGGCGGCTCCCTGGCGCGGCCCCACCCTAGGGCGCGCCGGGAGGGCGCCTGGGGCCCTGGTGGGTCCCCTCTAGCCCCCCCTCGGTGATTCCCGAAGCTTCCGAAGCACTGATTTTTTATTGGATTTTTCCCGAATTTTTGGAGCACTTTTAATATGGGGGAAACCTGAAATAGAAAAATAGTAGAAAACAGGAACTGGCACTGGGGTGCACTGAGTTAATAAGTTAGTCCAAATATGATCAGAAGTGTGTGGAAGTTCATCAATAACATAGCAATATCACACAAAAGAGGCATGGAGCAACCAGAAATTATAGATACGTTTTGGACGTATCAACATCCCCAAGCTTAATTCCTGCTCGTCCTCGAGTAGGTAAATGATAAAAGCATAATTTCTGTGGTGACATGCTAACAACCATATAAGAACTTTTAAGTAAAGAAATCAAGGCATGTATTTCAATTCAAGTTATAACGGGCAAGAGTCTATATTTAGTATTGAAACAAGCAACATAAGAACATAAAGGTGCAAGAGCTCTCGCTGTCCGTGACTCAAATGTCTCCAAATGGTGTTTGCGTGCAAGAAATGGGATAGGGATATATGAGAAAAAAGTATTTTTGTGTTGAGAACTCAATCTAATAAAGTTTCACACTTGGTCTTCTTTGGAATCTTATCTTGACTCATCCCCAGACCACTAGCCAGGTACAAGTCAAAATGATCCACTCCTTTTCGACATTTTGTGCACTCATGCAATGGATGAGCATAAGCAAGAAAGTTGACACTTAGGATGGCAAAGAGAGAATATGATGGAGGAGGAAGACAAAAAGGTGTGAAAGGCTCACATCATTGAGGACAATCATAGGCGAGAGAAAGCCAAATGATAGATATGATGTGAGGAGTAGGGATTGCCATGCAACGGATGCACATGTGAGCTAAGGTAAGCTCTTCAATGGAACTAGTGGGGGTGCATCGAACTTGCTTGCTCAAGAAGACCTAGAGCTCATTTGAGGAGGCTCATCATTGGAATATACAAGCCAAGTTCTATAGTGTGAAGGCCCCCACATAGCTTTATGCATGAATGATAGTCTCTATAGAGTACAAGATATAATATGGAGTATGAGTGTGGATCTCTCAAAAGGAATAGAATAGTAGTGTGCCCCCTTCTCTCTTTTTATTTATTTTTCTCTTTTTTCTATTTTTTCTATTTTTTTTGGTGGCCTCAATGGCTCTTTCTATTTCTCTCATTTTTCCTCTTTGGGATCTTTTAATTTTTTCCTCTTTGGGATCTTTTCCTCACTTTAGGGGCAACACTCTATATATTACAAGAAGTATAGAAGATCTTTCACACTTACAAGAGTACTCATATCATAAAGAAGATGTAACTATCATGATGTATGCAAATGTATGCCTCTGCCAGTGTAGCAGGATATGCAATGATACTAGCGCGTCATGTAGCAATGATTAGGGCAAGGCCCAACTAGCATGCGGCTCATCGATCAAGCAGATAACATGTATGACATGAAGATCAAGTCATGAGAAGGTGGATGTTGCATGGCAATGTATCTCGGAAAGGCTATGGAAATGCCTTGATTGGTAGGTATGGTGGCTGTTTTGAGGAAGGATATAAGGGGGTTTATGATGACAGAGCGTATCGTGCCAAGGGTTTGGATGTACCGGCGAAGGTGGACGCCAACTCTCGGAGTGAGAAGAAAGCAATGCACGGCACAGGAGAGGCTAGAAAAATATGGGAATGTGGAAGTGTCAACTTTCGAATACTCACATTAGTCCGAAGAACTCATGCACTTATTATCGGTAACTCTCAATCTAATAAGGAAGTTTCACAAAGAGACAGGTACCCCGAGGAGGAGTGTATGGGGGTTTGGTTATCCTTGCGCATCCTCGACTCATGGTACGTGAGTGTACTCTAATATTCCATCTCTCCAAAGAGTAGTGATCCATCTAGTAGCTAAAGTTCTCAACTAATTTTGTAAGTTTTGAAAATAAACACGGATTGCCAAAAATACGACATCTATCAATAATAGGCTAAAGCTCTTGACACCAAAATTCCAAAAATTACTCAAAGCAATACCTCAAAACTATTGCAAGTTACTACTACAAAAGAATATCAACCTCAATTACCTACTTCAAGCCAAGACACAAAACTCAGTGCAATAGGCAAACTCTCTAAACAAGATAAACATGAAAACTCAAGAGAGTTCCAGCAACAAACTAAACAAAAGCTCTTAAAAGATGAGCATGAAAACTAAGAGCTAAACATGGCAGTAGCTATGAAAAAGATAAAGAACACACACAACAAAGATAAGCATGAAGAATCCTATGTTGTGTTCTAGATTTTGAAAGTGGAGCGTGTGTCTCTCCCACACAAATAAAACTGGGTTCTCACTTGTTACGAACAGCAAGCAAAGCTAAAGAAAACTAAAAATAAAACCTAAGAGCGAGACGCTCCAAGCATAGCACATAACACATGAAGTGATAAAAATATAGTGAAACGAAAGACGAACTGATAATTGTTGATGGAGAAGGGGATGCACAGGGGCATCCCCAAGCTTAGACGCTTAAGGCTCCTTGAATATTTCTTGGGGATGCATGGGGGGATCCCCAAGCTTGAGCGCTTGACACTTCTAAATCTTCTTTCATCATCTTCCCTCGCACACTTGAAAACTCACTTCATACATAACTCATCATAATCTGATTAGCGAGGTTAGTACCCATAATAAAATAATTTTTCCTCTACTGGAAATAAGGATATTCTTGAAGAGCTACTGTTTCTCAAGATTGCCAAAAGGTTTTTGCAAAGAAAAATCAAGCTTTAAGGTTTGCAAAATAAAGAAAAGGCAAAACAGGACAGAATCTGTGAAAAACAGACCAGCAGGTAGTAAAGAATTTTTTACGGATACTTCTGCAACTCAAATCAAAAAATTCAGGACATACGAAAGTTCCGTAATTGTATAGAGCATGCTGTGTAAATTATTCAGCTCAAAAAGATGAACTGGGATTTTTCTGTGATTTTTCTAGTCACGAGGACAGAATCTGTTTTCTGGACAACATGTCACAACTTTCACTTCCCTTGTCATATGAGGATATAATTGGCACAAAGCTTGAAAAGTAAAGATACTATGATGTTGATACAGTAGTAAGAATCATCAAGACCACTAATAATAGAAGGAAAAAAAAAAGGAAAACCTAAATTCGTTGCGGGCTGCCTCCCGAAAGTGCTTCTTTTACGCCTTTAAGCTAGGCATAAAGATTATAGAAGATGCTCTCATGAGAATAAGAATTTGGAGCAAAAGGGAGCATCAAGAAGAAAATATGAGACACATTTAAGCCTAACCCACTTCCTATGCATAGGCATCTTATAAGAAAATAAATCAAAGAAGCAAAAAGAAACCAGCATAGGAAGGTGGAACAAGAACATCTTCAAAATTTCAACATAAAGAGAGGAGTTTTGGTAATATGGAAGTTTCTACAACCAAACTTCCCTCTCTCAAAATAATTTTTAGTAGTATCATGAACTACATCAAGAATATAACTATCAAGTAAATCATGTTGTTCATGACCTACAAGCACACGTGTATAGTTTTCAACACGGTCTTTAGGATTATAAGATAAATGCAACCCATCATATTGATCCTTGATAAGAGCACAATTCTCCGGAATATGAGTTGGAGATTTCAAAAGGATAATAGGACAATCAAGTGTGGGTGCAATAGCAAAAATTTCATGCTTAACGTAAGGAACTATAGCAAGTACATCTTTGTAAGCATCATCCATAGTGGCATCTTGGCCAAAATTATAGAAGGCATCAACTTCATCAAAAAGGGATATTTCAAAAGAATCCATAGGATCATAACATTCATATAAGGTAAGAGTCAAAGAGTTACTCTCATTAGAAGGTAGACAAGGATGGCACCATTCTTCCTCCTTTTGTTCGTCACTCTCCTCCTCTTTTTCATCCAAGGGGCTTTCAGGTTCAACAATTTCTTCTTCCATAGAGTCATGTAAAACATTAATCTCTTCCTTTGGGGGAGAGATTCTATCAAGATGATTAGTAATATAATAATTTGCATCGTAATTTTCCAAACAATAGTTAAGTATAGCAAGACTCTCAGATTTGTAAGGGGCATCATCAACATTTTTAATAAGAGAAGTAATTTCATAGGCACCCTTATAAGCAACAAATTCTTCTATTTGCTCTGCATCATCAAAATCATAATTTATCTTAGCATAAGAAGCTAAGGTTTCATCATCATTGTACTCACATTGGAAAGCAAGGTGTTTGTGCCTCATAAAGCAACTAGATTCATCCCTGCAGAAAGATATATTATATATTGAGCACACGTTTCTAGCATACTCATACAACTGGTGTATTTGTTTCCATAAGTGTATCCCCTTTTGAGACAAGCGGTGTTCCTTGTACCACTTTTTTTGATCCTCGGTGAATCCTCCATGCCAATAAGATCTGGTTTCAAAGAAGTCAGACATTGATTGGCAAGTAAGGAACTAGACATACTATTTTTTTGGATTTTTCATAAAGGACACGAAGATAAAAACAGAAAGGTAAACTAACAAGACTAAAAAGCAAAGATAAAAGATAGTGTGCAACTCCCCTATCTTGAAGAGTGGAGTCCCCGGCAACGACGCCAGAAATTGCTTTTGATGGTACAATTTAACGCCCCCTCGCTGGTTACCCAAAGTGGAAGGTTGAGATGTAGATAGCGGCAATTTACCTTAGCGAATATGCTAAGGTTGAGTATCGAACCAGTAGGACTCCAACAGATACAAGAAGGTAGTAAAGTGAACAATGGTTCCGTTCACAACCGAGGTTGCTTACTTTACCTGGACCTGCACACACAACAGATAACTTTGCTCCCAACGAGTTCAAAGAGGTTGTCAATCCCTTCGGCCTTGTTGTTTACAAAGGATCAAACGCACAGGATAATAATGATAGTGATAGAAACGGAAAAGTAAACAAAGAAGTAAATAAATAGTGGATGTAAACAGTGTTGGAAATATGGACCGGGATCCTATGATGTTCACTAGTGATGTCTCTCTCCCAAAAGATGATAAAATAGCCATGCGAGGTAAACAAATTACAGCTGGGCAATTGACAGGATTATGTGCGCAAACCAATGCTAACTATGCTATAAAGAAAGGAAGAGGCTCAAAAGCATGGGCGGTACGCCAAGACAAGTAGAGAGAAATCCATCTGCATCTACCTACTAATCATCCACCTTGAGATATCTATCCAGAACATCTCGCTGGTATTAAGTTGTGAATCCCACCCAAAGTGTAAACTCAAAGCAACGGACAACTGCATTAAAGAACTTTGCGTAAAGTACACAATCCTTGCACCCGCAAGTACAAACACGTTGTTTCCCCCCTTGTGGCAACAACACATCCCCTAGACTCATGTTTCTGTCACTCAAGCTAGTCATCAGGGGGCATGAACCCACAATTATGCATAAAGCTCCCTCTTGGAGTCACTCCCTACTACTTGGCCAAAGCAATAAACAACAACGTAGAACATGCAAGAATTACTCTAGAACATAAATATAAAAGAGGAGAATCAAATATATTACTCAAACACAATCTGAACATAGTCTCATTATCCATCGGATCCCAGCAAACTCAACATAGAACAACAGAAAGATTACATATGTGCCTCGATCATGTAGGGCAGCTCACGAGGTCGAATCCATGAAGAACAAATAAGAGAGGAGAACATCACATAGCTACTGGTCATAGACCCATGGTCCAAGGTGGACTACTCACGGTTCATCCGGGAAGCATCCATGGTGGTGGAGAAGCTCCCGGAGGTGGTTCCTCCCTCCGGCAGGGTGCCGGGAAGAGGTCTCCTGGTTCTCCCGATGGAAGCGCAACGGCTGCGGAACAGAGGAGAGATCGCGAAAAAGGGTTCCCGTCTCGGGGGTTTTGCGTCACGAATAATATATGGGCGAAGGGGGGCAGCCAGGGAGGCCACCAGGGGTCCAAGAGGCCCCCTGGCACGACCCCACCCTAGGGCGCGCCGGGAGGGCGCCTAGGGCCCTGGTGGGTCCCCTCTGCCCCCCCCTCGGTGATTCCCAAAGCTTCCGAAACGCTGATTTTTTATTGGATTTTCCTGAATTTTTGGACAATTTTAATACGGGGGAAACCTGAAATAGAAAAACAGCAGAAAACAGGAACTGGCACTGGGGTGCACTGAGTTAATAAGTTAGTCCAAATATGATCAAAAGTGTATGGAAGTTCATCAATAACATAACAATATCACACAAAAGAGGCATGGAGCAAGAAGAAATTATAGATACATTTTGGACATATCAATGTCTCTCTCCCAAAAGATGATGAAACTGCTATGCGAGGTAAGCAAATCACAGATGGGCAATTGACAGGATTACGAGCGCAATCCAATGCTAACTATGCTACAAGGAAAGGAAGAGGCTCAAAAGCATGGGCGGTACACGAAAATAAGTAGACCGAAATCCATCTGCATCTACTAGTAATCATCCACCTTGAGAAATCTATCCAGAACATCTCGCTGGTATTAAGTTGCGAGCCCCACCCAAAGTGTAAACCCAAAGCAATAGACAACTGCATTAAAAGAACTTTGCGTAAAGTAAACAATCCTTGCAACCGCGGTTACAGGCACCGTTGTTTTCCCCCTTGTGGCAACAACACATCCCCTAGACTCATGTTT
Organism: Bromus sterilis; assembly: GCA_950022295.1. Taxonomy (NCBI): domain Eukaryota; kingdom Viridiplantae; phylum Streptophyta; class Magnoliopsida; order Poales; family Poaceae; genus Bromus; species Bromus sterilis. Next base: position 286,241,578 of record OX465596.1, read on the forward strand.
CTGTCACTCAAGCTTGTCATCAAGGGAATGAACCCACAATCAAGCATAACGCGCCCTCTTGGAGTCACTACCTACTACTTGGCCAAAGCAGTAAACAACAACGGAGAACATGCAAGAATTACTCAAGAAAAAAAATATAAAAGATAAGAACCAAATATATTACTCAATCACAATCTGAACATAGTCTCATAATCCATTAGATCCCAACAAACTCAGCATAGCAACAACAGAAAGAATTCAATATGTGCCTTGATCATGTAGGGCAGGTAACAAGGTCTAATCCATGAAGAACAAAGAGGAGAGGAGAACATCACATAGCTACTGATCATGGACCCATGGTCCAAGGTAGACTACTCACCGATCATCCGGGGAGCGTCCATGGTGGAGGAGAAGCTCCCGGAGGTCAATCCTCCCTCCGGCAGGGTGCCAGGAAGAGGTCTCTGGCGCTCCCGATCTTGTAAGCGCGGCGACAGAGGAACATAGGAGGGTTCTGTCTTAAGTGTTTCCGTGATGGGAGATAAATATAGGCGAAGGGTGGCAGCCAGGGCGGCCACCAAGGATCCAGGCGGCCCCCTGGCGCGACCCCACTCTTGTCCGCGCCGGGAGGGTGCCGGGGGCCCTGGTGGGTCCCCTCTGGCCCCTCCTTGGTGATTCCCGAAACTTCCGAAGCGCTGATTTTTTATTGTATTTCCCCGGAATTTTTGGAGCATTTTTAATACGGGGGAAACCTGAAATAGAAAAACAACAGAAAACAGGAACTGGCACTGGGGTGCACTGAGTTAATAGGTTAGTCCAAATATGATCAAAATTGTATGAAAGTGTATATAAAACATAGCAATATCACACAAAACATGCATGGAGCAAGCAGAAATTATAGATACGTTTGGGGCGTATCAACATCCCCAAGCTTAATTCCTGCGCTTCCTCGTGTAGGTAAATGATAACAAGCATAATTTCTGTGGTGACATGCTAACAACCATATAAGAAATTTGTAAGTAAAGCAATCAAGGTATGTAATTCAATTCAAGTCATAACGAGCAAGAGTATATATTAGCATTGAAACAAGCAACATAAGAACATTAAGGTGCAAGAGCTCTCGCTGTCCGTGACTCTAATGTCTCCAGATGGTGTTTGCGTGCAAGAAGTGGGGGATGGGAATACAAGAGAAAAGTATTTATTTGTTGAGAACTCAATCTACTAAAGATTCACACTTAGTCTTCTTTGGAATCTTATCTTGACTCGTTCCCGGACCACTAGACAGGTACAAGTAGATTTGATCCACTCCCTTCTGATATTTTGAGCACTCATGCAATGGATGAGCGTAAGCACGAGAGTTGACACTTAGGATGGCAAAGAGAGAGATATGGTTGTAAGGCCCGATATGCAGTACTGTTCCAGATCTAGATGTTTCCATACAGATCCAGGGACGAAGCACATATCGGTCCCACCGCGACATACAATGAAGTCATATGCCCCGAATTTCCAACATGATATCACAACATTACAGATACAAGAATACAACATCTCATACAATCGGCATATAACTGCCTTAATACCATACAACAACGGAAGATACATGTCTGACTACAAACTACAATAAAATGCCTAGTGGCAAAGAGAAAAACATCGATCCCCATAACCACACGGGTCCAGGCCCTCCGCCGGAATCCGCCTAACTAGTAGTCGTCGAGTGTCCACGTGAAACGTCGATCACCATACCTGTTGTCGATCAGAACCTTGAAAAGAGTTTGGGGTAGTATCATGAGTACAGAAGTATTCAGCATCCAACTTTAGTGGTCAACTGACCCAGCAAGGACTTCATCACTCGTCATTCTAGGACAACTAGTAGTTTACGGTAAGGATGAGGTAAGTGTTGAGGTTGCTGCCGCACTAGCATTTATGAAGTGGCTAACGATCTAGAGAGTAAGATAAGAAGCCAAGCATTCGATGAGGAATCGCCTCCAACAAGTCTGCTATCCACCTACTTACGCAAACATAACACCTATCCTATCCTTGTCCTCCTCTTCGCAACCCGACGAACAAGAAGCAATCAAGGCACACACACGTTGATCAAGTTATATAAAGATTATCTCAATTGTTGTTGTCTATGAACAAGGAGTAGGTCTCAAGTCATCCATAACCGTGGGCACGGCTTCTCGAAAATATTTAACCCTGCAGGGGTGTACCAACTTCCCATTACAAGGCTCCGCACGCACGCCCATCTCTCTTAGTTGCTACCCATGATAGGCAACCATTTTATGATTTAGTCCCAAGAGATCCGGAACGACAGCTCCCTCTAACTAACAACACACAAATCTGGGTGGCCCCCTGTGAGTCGACATCCAACTCAAAAGCCGGTCGCGCCCTCGAATGGGCCTCTACCGTCTGGACGTGGTCGAGTTAGCTACCCAAACAGATTTGGGCAGCCCCCTAGCTCCCTGGGGTGGACCAACAGAGAAACCATGTCTCAGATGGCCCAAGTTATTTTAAATAATATCTGCCAGGAGCTACCCAACAGACACACACACGATTTTCAAATGGTAAATCAGCTTGGGCCACCACTAGAAATGTTTGAAGCTAGGTAGGTAAGAAAAGGGGACCCCATAAAATCCCACACGCGGTTAGGCACGCTCAGTCTTAAAACCAATACCCGGAACTCGGATCCTAGGTGACTCGAATGGAACAAAGCGTCGGGGCGGGATAGCCTAGACCTTCCATCCTTCGTCGAATATAGTCAACATTTATAATAATCATATCATCAACAACAATATAATAATGTGATAGCCCAAACAAAGGAGTAACATGAGGTAACATCGTAGCATTCTAAGCATGCATACTAAGCAGGGTTTGAGCAACGAGCAATAGTAACATAGCAGTACATGGTTTGCTGGGAGGGGACATGGCTGTATCGGTTTAACAGAGGCTGTAAACATGTGGTAGGATCAAACATCGAACCTATCCTAGACTAGCATGCGAACCGCTGGTTGAAATAGAATGGATCATAAGTAATGTATAGTCCTTGCCTGTTGATAAGTCGGGTTCCGAAGGTGTAGTTGATCGCAAGCTCGCATCGTCTCCAAGAGGTACCCGCGGAAGCACACAGGAAGGAAACACTGGAAAGCAATTAACGAGCAAGCATCTATTTACTACGAAGCAAACACGAGCAAGCATAAACAAGAAGGCAACACGAGACATCGCTCCTACCGTCGAGAGCGGTTACTAACATGTTAAGTGGAGTACTCGTCACACACGACGATACCGCACATTTACGATGGTTCGAGTTGTTTAGCTACAGGTGATCAACAAAGGTTGTTAACATGGCAACTCAAGCAAGCATGGAATAGCACACAAACATGGCTAGAGGTGAATCATAAGGTAAACTATCTAATCTAGTCACTTTAAGTGGGGGGTAAAACCTATACATGGCAACTATTACGGACCCCACGATAATTATAATATTTGGTACATGTCTTTCCCTAAACAATATTTTATTATTTTTATTAGCAAGCAAGAGCAGCATAAACACAATCTACATGCAATTCTAGTCAAGTTACATATAAAGAACATTTTAAACAGAGCAACGGTTAAGAAGTTATGGCAATTACAGGTTACAGTGGCAGGCAGTGTAATTAGCAGGTAAACAACATGTAAACATGGGCAAACATGGCAAAAGAGCACATTTTATTAATCTACACAAAATTCTAAGCAAGTTTCATGTTTTACGCATCGTGATCCGAGCTACGGTCTAAAAGATACGGGTAACGCAAAAATAAATACAATCTGCCAAAATAAATAAACTAGAAAAGAAAAAAAAACACTAACGGGCCAAAAATACTCTGAACTGTGCCTAAACAAGGGTGGGCGTTACTTACTAACCAGCGCCCACAGGCGCAACATATCACTGGGCCGAGCCTAACTCGGTTGCAGGAAAAAAAAGAAAAAAAGGAAAAGGAGGGGAGCTCACCACAGCGGGCCGTGGCCCAAGTGGCGTGGGCGAGAGATAGAGGGCGCTCGCCCTGGGTGGAGGAGAGGCGCAGATCGAGGGCGTCGGGTCAGCTGGGCCTGTGGCGCGCGTGCAAGTCGGCCCATCAGGGCGACGACGGTTGGCGGCCCAGCGGGGCGACCGGTACAAGCTCGTCCCGCACGGGGAGGCTGGCGGCGTTGCAGGTCGACTCCGGCGACGGCAGGCGGCCTCCGGCGGCGCAAGTCACAAGGAACGGTGTGAGCTTCAGGGGAATGGGCAGATCCGGCTCCGGCGGCGGCCTGCATCCATCGTGGTGCGTGGATCGGGCGGCGGCGTCGAGTCGCTTCCATGGTGGGGCGTCGCTTGGGACCTCCATGGCCGTTGCGTTGCGAGGGAGGGAGAGATAACAGAGAGGTGAGGGAGAGGAAGAAGGAAGGGCACGGGTGGCGCAGCTCACCGGAGCAGAGCGCGGGGTGGCCTCACCGGGGCGCTGCAGCGCGGCGGCCGGCCGGGGTTGGTCGGCGCGGCGGCGCACCTCCACGGGCGGCGGCCTGGATGGGCTTGAGGCGGGCCGCGGTGGATGATCCAGGGCCCTGCGGGGCCCGGACGTGGGAGGAGGCAGGCTGGGGCAACGTGGCTCGATCTGAGCCACAGATGGCCAGATCTGACGGCCAGGAAAAAGGGAAGGCTAGGGTTTCGGGCTAGAGGGGGTTTTGGAGGCAGATCTTGGAAACCAGAGGGCTGTAGCTGCAATTTTGGCTCAGGGAAACCCTAGAAAGGGGTGGGAGAGTGGTGGTCTTTATATAGCCCAGGTGGTTGGCAGTTTGCAAAAACAGCCCCGGTTTCTCTCTCGCGCGCGCGGTGTTTACGTTTCTGACCGCCGGGGGTCCGCAGGACCTCCGATTCGGGTAAAACTTCGAACTGCGCGATCAGTGCGTCGAGCCGGCGGCGTTCACCTCGCGCTGGAACCATTTCGAGAACACTTTCCGGCGCGCTATAATAATATCCTATTTAATTATTAAACGGGGTTTTTCGTTCCGTTGGCTGCGGCTGGTCTCATGCGGTTTTCGCGACGGTGATCGGGTGAAACCCGGTGTCGCAAAGGTCGAGTGTCAGGGTGGCAAGGGTCGGTCTCCGCCGTGTACGAGATAAGAGGGGGAAAATAATCGCTGATCGATACCGGGGATGCAAACACCGCAAACAAATCAGACAATCAAACAATTCACACATAAAACAAATTTTTTAATTTTTCTGAAATCTGGGCTGTTACAATGGTGGAGGAATAAGACAAAAAGGGTGAGAAAGGCTCACATCAATGAGGACAATCATAGGCGAGAGAAGGCCAAATGATAGATATGATGTGAGGAGTAGGGATTCCATGCAACGGATGCACATATGAGCTAAGAAAAGCTCTCCAAGGAACTAGTGGGGGTGCATCCAACTTGCTCGCTCAAGAAGACCTAGACCTCGTTTGAGGAGGCTCATCATTGGAATATACAAGCCAAGTTCTATAGTGTGAAGGTACCCACATAGCTATATGCATATGTGATCATCTCTATGGAGTACAAGATATAAGAGGGAGTACGAGTGTGGATCTTTCAAAAGGAATAGTAGTGTTGCCCTTCTCTCTTTTTATTTCTTTTTCTCTTTTTTCTATTTTTTTCTATTTCTTGGTAGCCTCAATGGCTCTTTCTATTTAACTCTCATTTGTGCTCTTTAGGATCTTTTAATTTGTCCTCTTTGGGATGTTTTCCTCACTTAAGCGCAACACCCTATTTTACAAGAAGTATAGAAGACCTTCACACTTTACAAGGTACTCAACATAAAGAAGATGTAGCTATCATGATGTGTGAAAATGTATGCCTCTGCCAGTTTAGCAAGAACATGTATGACATGAAGATCAAGTCATGAGAAGGTGGACGTTGCATGGAAATATATCTCGGAAAGTCTATGGAAATGCCTTGATAGGTAGGTATGGTGGATGTTTTGAGGAAAGATATAGGGAGGTTTATGATGACAGAGCGTATCATGCCAAGGGTTTTGATGCACTGGCGAGGTGGACGCCAACTCTCAGAATGAGAAGAGGGCAATGCACGATACCGAAGAGGCTAGCAAATATGAGGAGGTGGAAGTGTCAACTTTTAATACTTACATTAGTCCGAAGAACTCATGCACTTACTATCGGTAAATCTCAATCTATTGAGGAGGTTCACAAAGAGACAAGTACCCCGAGGATGAGTGTATGGGGGTTTGTTTATCCTTGCTCATCCTCGACTCACGGTACATGAGTGTACTCTAATATCCGATCCCTCCAAAGATTAGTGATCCATCTAGTAGCTAGAGTTCTCAACTAGTTTTTGTAGTTTTTGAAAATAAACACGGATTTCCCAAAATACGACACCTATCACTAATAAGATAGAGATCTTGACACCAAAAGTTCAAACATTACTCACAATAATAACTCAAAACTATTGCAAGTTACTACTACAATTGAATAGCAACCTCAATTACCTACTTAAAGTCAAGACACAACTCAGTGCAACAACTAACTCTCTTAACAAGATAAACATGAAAACAAAAGAGAGTTCCAGAAACAAAATAAACTAAAGCTCTTGAAAAAGATAAACATGAAAACTAAGAGCCAAACATGACAACTACTAAGAAAAGATAAAGAACACACAACAAAAGAAAGATAAGCATGAAAATCCTATGATGTGTTCTAGTTTGAATTGGAGCGTGTTTCTCTCCCAACCAAAGTAAGCTGGGTTCTAAATTGTTATGAACAAAAAAGAAAGCTAAAGAAAACTAAAAAGGAAACCTAAGAGCGAGACGATCCAAGCATATCACACAACGCATGAAGTAATAAAAATATAGTGAGACAAAGGCCGAATTGATGATTGTTGATGGAGAAGGGGATGCACAGGGGCATCCCCAAGCTTAGACGCCTGAGTCTCCTTGAATATTTATTGGGGATGCATAGGGGCATCCCCAAGCTTGAGCGTTTGACACTCTTGGATCTTCTTTCATCATCTTCCCTCACACACTTGAAAACTCCCTTCATACATAACTCATGATAAGCTGATTAGAGAGGTTAGTACCCTTAATAAAATAATTTGCCTCTACTGGAAATAAAGATTTTCTTGAAAGGCTACTATTTCTCAAGATTGCCAAAAAAATTTTTCAAAGAAAAAGTTGGCGCTAGTCTTGCAAAAATAAGGAAAGGAAAAACGTGGCAGAATCTGTGAAAAATAGAACAACAAGTAGTAAATAATTTTTTCGGGGTACTTCTGCAGCTCAAATTAAAAAACTCAGAATAGACGCTCGAAAGCCAATTGTATGGAGCACGCTGTCAAAACTATTCAGATCAAAAAGATGATCTGGTGATTTTAGGCGAATTTTCCCGTCCAAGTACCGAATCTGTTTTCTGGATAGCATGTCACAACTTTTGAACTTTCTTGCAATCGGAGGCTAAATTTGGCACAAAGCTTGAAAATTAAGATACAATGATGTTGCTACAGTAGTAAAAATCATCAAGACAATTAATCAGAAGTAAAAACATCTTGGGTTGCCTCCCAACAAGCGCTTTCTTTTACGCCTTTGAGCTAGGCATGATGATTATAAAAGGTGCTCTCATAAGAATAAGAATTTGAAGCAAAAGAGAGCATCAACAAGCAAACATAAATCCTATGCCTCAGAACCTTGTAAAGTAATAAATCAAAGAAGCACAAAGTGACACACATAGGAAGGTGGAAAAAGAACAACTTCAAAACTTTCAACATAACGAGAGGAGTTTTAGTAATATGGAAGTTTCTACAACCAAACTTTCCTCTCTCAAAATAATTTTCAATAGCATCATGAACAACATCAAGAATATAACTATCACATAAAGCATATTGTTCATGAACTACAATGTGACGCCCCCAAAATCGAACCATGTACAGTAATCATACACGCAAGGTACACGATCGAGATCAGGGACTCACGGTAAGATATCACAACACAACTCTACAAATAAAATAATACAAGTTGTTTAATACAAGCCAGGGGCCACGAGGGCTCGAATACAACAGCTCGAGAGCACAAAGTTACCGAAAGAAATAGTATCTGAGTACAGACAAAAGTTACACATGATCTTCCTTAAGAAGGCTAGCACAAAAGCAACTACGATCGAAAAGGCGAGGCCTCCTTCCTGGGAACCTCCAAACTACTCCTGGTCGTCGGGGATCTCCATGTCGTAGAAGGCATCGGGGATCTTCATGTTGCGGTGGTCGGCACCGGGGATCTCCTGCTTCTAGACTCCAAGACTCCAACGTCGACTGCAGCGGCCGATCAGGCAAAACAAAAAAGGGGGAAATAAAGCAAGGGTGAGTATCTAGCACACCCGCGAGTCTTATGTCCGACACTAAGCATTTATGCATTTGTATCAAATGGAAAAGGGAGGCTGTATATAGTGGACTGCAAGGTAGAAAGTCAGAATAAGGATGAGAAGCTAGGCCTATCGAAGACTAGCATCTTCCGACGGTTCTTGCAGCATGAGAAGAGGATAGCCAACAGTTTATATAAAGCATAATGTAACAATGGAGCAGAATTTGCTGCAACATTGTATAATAATAAGTTGTATTAGATAATAATTAACAATGCCTCCGAGAATCCCTCCTGGACTTCCCTGCAAGGAAGAAAACCCGGAACCAATCAGTTTAGTAGTAGTAGAGTCTGGCTTCAGCATAAATCGTCCTGTTACCGTGGACATGGCTATTCGAATAGATTATGTTCCCTGCAGCGGTGCACTAGTTTAATACCGCACGCTCGGATCTCCAGGGTGGCGTACACCTTGTTAGGGAATGCCCCGCCGAGGCTATCCGATACGCCGAAGTCCATCCTTCGAGCTCAACAGAGAGGCCATCCGCCGGTCTAAATCCTAAGCACAAAGAGACTTTGGACCCCCGCCCTTTATACTCCTGCACGGTACGCGACTGGTCGGTGAAGCAGACCCACCTCCCACTATCGGAGTAGGCGGTCCAAGCCCTGCAATCATCCTGAGGTAAAGCTGACGTCTGAAGAGCCCTCGAACGAGGCTACAACGCAGAGAGCCCACACCGTAATCCCACGTGGAGGCAGTGCGTATAGGCATGTAGCCACTCAAGTCATCCGCCGAACCCATTAAGAATTTTATTATTTTTTCTGCCGGAACAACCGTTGTCGTTGTCCTTATTTAGTTGAGTCGCGGACAACGACAGCAGTCAGGTCCACCCCCATAACCAGAGCCAATGGCTGCCTGCCCTGTCGCCCCACCAACTCGTGCGACTACCAACAAGGTGAACCGTCTACTTACATTGTCGCGCGTTTGCTCCGAGGAGGTCGACCTTTTTACAATAGGGCATCTCTCGGCCACGAACAAGTATCAGGTCCGCCGCACACCGGTGGAATACACCTGACCCGTCGTTCCGCTAAAATACCTTGTGTAGGCACCGTTGGGTCACCCGAATCCTTACCTTTAAGGACACCAGTTGGTTCGAGTGCCTACCATCAAGTGAAACCAGGAGGAATCACCCACGATGGTACACTTGAAGAGGTTCGACAGAGACATCAGCGCAATTAACTAAAGATGTAAACCTCGTATCATCCCGGTGATGCTACGCTACTGAGCCGACGAGAGTGAAATACGAGTCCGTCCACTCGTAAGTAAAACTCGGCGCGACTCGGCAGAGTCTCTCCGTTGTAGGTTCCCTGGGGCGTCTGCATTGATACGCACCTGTTGCAGATATAATATTTTGTAATCCGCGTTCACTCACCAGAGTGATCACGGCCTACTATTCTAAACCTAGCTAACAATGCGCAGGGTTTATTGCTGAATATTATATATATATATATATATATTTATAAGGCAGCATAGGGAAGGTACATCAAGGGGCGACAAAAACAGGCTACACAATTGAATAGGATTGTAACGTAGCAGCAACATCAATGCCTAGTGCAAGAAATTTACGGAAAGGTAGGCGATATCTGGGGAAGAGAATGGCTCTGCTTGCCTGGAAGCTCGACAGTAAGGGTAGGGTCGTCGACGTAGTAGTCATACTCAGCGGCGGTGTAGTCTGCGGCAGCAGCGGGGTCTACCGGAGAATAAACGGGGGGAGAGAAACAGTAAATATAAAGAAAACATATGCAAACAGATGCATGACATGACAGATGAAATGTTATCGGCGCTCTAACGTAGTACGATGCAATATGCTTGGAGCGGGAATTCATCCGTGGATGAAATGCCAGCTCCGGGTGATTACCGGAAAGGGTGTTCAGAGGGGGAAGATACCATACTGGAGGTGTCGTAGACATCGGACAAACATACGGAGGGTGTATCCGTTTTAGTTGATCCATTCTGAACAACTTTCGTGTTCGGAATAAATTCATCCGGAGAATATTACGGTATCGGGCAATTATCGGAAAGACGACCCGGAGGGGGGTGTCGATGTTCGTTGCGCTAGGGGGGTGTGGTAGACAAACAGATAGCGTATTCGTATTCTACATATTTTTTGATCAACTTTGATATACAAATTATTTTAATCCGACTTAAGGTTTAAAAGATATTAATTTATTAAGTTTAAATCAATTTTAAATTATTTTCTATTTTCTATTATTATGTAAATAAACAATATACAGATTTAATACTGACCAGTGGGTCCATTGGTCAGTGACACAGTTAATAATTTTTTTAATTAAATCTAATTACACTGGGGTCCATGTGTTATACTAATAGAGACATAATTAACAATTTTAATTTATTTAAAAGGCCAGGGCCCACTAGTCATTGACAGTTATCTAATTAAACCATTTTAATTATTCTAATAAGTATGGGGCCCCACTTGTAAGTCTAACATGTTTTTTTCCAGTTTAATTAAAAGGGGGTTATGGGGGGGGGGCACATGTCATAGACATGGGGTTGGATTAATTAAAAAGGGGGTTGGTTTAGCACTAATGATGGCCACATGGCCCGACACGTCAGCCACACCGGGGCCTCGCCGGCGGCAGAGCTCCAGCGAGCTCGAACGTGAGCTCGCTACCGGCGACGAGAAGGGGCGTGTGGGGGTGTATTCGATTAGGGAGGAGGAGCTGCGCCGTTTGGTGGGTTAGGTTTGGCCGGAAACACACCAGAGCGCACACGGCGGCGAGCGCGGCGAAGAACAGTGCTAGGGCCGTAGCGACATGGGCGTTCTAGCGCGGGACCGTGACCGTGGGCTGGCTAAACGGACGCAACAGAACAGTAGGAGCACGCGCATGCCAACGACTGCCAAATTAATGCACTTGGGGGCACGGCACGCACATCACGCGCGGCGACAGAGTTCGTTGGCCATGGCGGGTGCGACTACGGTGCGAGGGAGGGCGAACTGGGGGTTGGGAAAGGCGAAGAAGCTCACTGCGAGCTCGTCGAGGGAGGCAGCGTGCGCGGGGACGAACTGGGGCGGCGGGAATTTGAAGGTGATCCCGGCGGCCAGAGGAAGACGGCGACGAAGATTCTGGGCGCTGTGGTGGCTCCGGGCTCCTCCTCTTCTGCGTGGAGACAAAGACGTCAGCTGCGAGTTCACTGGACGTGGTTGTGGGGGCTGGGAGTGGCGTTGGCCACGCGGGTTCATCGATCCGTGGCCATGGCAGCTCGGCTGGAGGTGGGAGATGACGAGGGCGCACGAGGGGGGGGGGCGAGATCTGCGAGGCGCGGGGGTTAGGTTTAGGGTTGGGGGCGCAGGGGGCCTCGGGGCAGTTATCCCCGCCGGCATGTCGTCGATGGGCGACACGGGTGTCGCTGCCTCCGTGTCCACGGCCGATGCCCTCCACGACATGGAGGTGAACAGAGGAGGGGGACGAGTGGGGTTGGGCCAGAGGGGTGGGGTGGGCTGGCCCAATGGGAGAACAGGGGGGTGGGCTCGCCAGAGCAGTAGGTTAGGTTTTTCAGTTTGTTAATTCTTTTCCTTTTTCTTTTTTGTGCTTCAATATTTTTATTTATTTTGTATACTTTTCTAATTTTGTAAAATATGGTATAGGTGCCATAATTATTATTGGCCTATAGAAGAGTGCCACAAAAATATTTGGCCACAAATAAAAACATATAACATTTGTTTTAATTATTCAATTGATGAAAAGGGGTTTTTGGCTACTGCTTATATTTGTATGAATTTCTTTTAGAGCTCAATAAATTCCAATGCACATATGGAAGTGATCCACTGAATATTTGGGATTTAACAAAAGTGGTTGCACCAATTTTGGACAAAGTTTTATTTGTCACATATTTTTAATATTCAACAAAAGGGAAATTTGACTTTGTATTGGTCCAAGATTATCATGGTTGAGCCAAGAATTTGGAACAGTAACCATCATTAGCATCAGTGATTACTGTTCCATAAAAGTGAGTGTGTTACAAATCTCCCCCACTACAAAGAATTCTCGTCCCGTGAATTAAAAGGGTAGATTAAGGGATAAAATTTTGGTTTCGTATTCTAACGAATCTTCTGGTTCTTGTTGCCCTTCTCGAAGAAGTTAATCTTTCTCATTGATGTCTTCATTTATCTGCATCAGTGCATCTCGACGGATTGTCATCCTTCCTTCGGGGCTTCATCGTACTTACGAATAGGTTGGGGGGTAAACTCAAGGGGTCGGATTGGTACAAGGTTAATCAACCGAGGTTGTCCAAGGGAATGGGGTACAAAGTATCTTCCGAGTTTATACTCGGGAGAATACATCGAGAGAATCAAAAGAAGGTTTGAGAAGTTTCAAAAGGTTAGGCATGCATTCGATGCCGATGACGGATGATGAAAGAGGGGTCTATAGCATCAGGCATAAGCATGATATCGGGCCGAATATCGCAAGGTAGACGACAAGAGTCAGGTTTCGATCCTGTGGAACTGTGGGTTATGGGCCCACATTGAATGAGAAGGGTGGTGACATTTGATGCGGTCACGACGCAAGTTTTGCCAGAGAACAGTTTGTCAGCGATGTCGGCAACAACATCGGTACCAATGGCAGGGGACGAAGAGAACGATTTCTCTGATCGTTAAGACGAGGCAGAACAAATGGCAAGGTTCCCGCCCAAAGGTGGTAACCATAAGGTTTTCAACGATAACAACAGGTCGTACCAACAGAGTAGTACACCGAAGTGTTTATGTAAGTAGTGAATTATCACTGCTCAGATAAGTTACATCAGGAGATAGATTAAACAGGCCAATGGAAAGGAAAATGTGATCATCAGATGAAACAGACCAATAGAAAGGAAAATGTGATGATACACAAGTATCAGGTGTATATCTTTCCCAAGGGAAAGTAGAGCACGATATACACGACCAAGGTGTATTGGCAGGGAGCCAAGGAAGGTTGTCGATGATAACACAAATCATCGAGGGGCAAGGATGGTATTTCACACGATGAATCTGATTGACACATGGAAGAAGCCATGTAACATTAGTCGGTTAATGACCCACAAAAGGTCGGTTGGTTCACAAAGAATTTGAGGTGAGTATCGGCACTCAACCAGAAGGAGAGAAAAAAAAAATGCAAAGGCATCGGGTGATAGAAGCACCAAAATAATTCGATGCTTAAGTACAAGGGAATTATGATTTCCAGATCGAGAGGTGGATGTAATTATCCATACGGACTTATCGGTGGAAGGGGATTGCAAAGGCGATGAACACGTAGGTTCTCGGAAATTTATCAAAGAGTAATCTTCAGAATCTTCAGGTGAAGCAAGCGATCGTCTTGGGTGAAGGGCTCTCCGGGAGAAAGGAGGTGCGAGAACCTAAAGAAAGAGTTAGTAAAATTTCCCGAAAGGATAAGAGAGTAGAGTCCCAGAGCATAGATATGGAGAAAAAGGATCTATTGACACACGAACACGTCACGTGTACCCTCGACGCCGGGGGTGATACACCGCAACTCACGTCGAAGGAGATCCCTCAGGTAGCGCGATACGCAAGAAAACCGACAGACACTTTTGAGCACCTGAAACACCACACGTCCGGGAGGGACCATGTCTGGGCGTACGGCGGCTATGGGCTGCCCTAGGTCGACCTTATCGCCCCTAGAGCTCTCGCGGATCGTTACCCTGCAAGAACAAGAACAAACGAAGAACGAGATAGAAGATACGTGGAAAAGTAGATGAAATTAGGGTTTAGATGTGTTTGCGATTGTGTGTTGTTTCAATCGGCCGTCACCTCATCTATTTATGAGGGGGTTGGGCTTCCCTTGCAAGAAAAGGTCTCAAATCCGCGTCAAAACTGCCAAAATCGCGATCAAACTCGGACCCGGATCGGTGGGTCGGACGTCCAAACTTTATCCCGGACGGTCCGGACTGCAGGGTCGGACGGTCCGGCTTCAAGGTCGGACGGTCCGAGCTAGAGCTCAAAATCCTTCTGTAATTGGGGTTCTCAAGTCGGACGATCCGACTTCGAGGTCGGACCGTCCGACTTCGAAGTCGGGCCGTCCGACATGGGCCAAAATTCTTCTGTAAAGGGAGGTCTTATTCCGGACGGTCCGACTTCCATCCCGGACGGTCCGACCTGGTTTTTCAGTGCTGCACTGTTTTGGCCTTAACTTTTTCATGCAAACTCGGATTTGGACATTTCAAATATCAAAATCGACTGGATCGACGAGCCGAAGCCGTACCATGTAGAGCACTTTTCCATTTGACGATGTCTTGAATACCTTATTGGAAGAATAGTACTTCGAATGCCAGGATCTTTTCACTTACAACATAGTTTCGGCCTCCAAGATGGAGTCGGATGACGATGAATCGAACTACAAAGATATTCATATCGACGATACCAAACTCTTTCATGTAGAAAACTTTTTCATTTGAAGCCATCTTGTATATGCAAATTGTCGTGCCAAAAACTGGTGTCAACAGATGCCCCCCTGTTTTTCGGCAAACTTGCGTGCCGAAAAATAATTTGTATCACATAAGGTCTAAGGACGATGTCAACACTCCATCGGCCATGTGTATTCTTAGGGCGATAAACATATATCGGCCATGTTTTGTTCTTAGGGAGATAATCACATGTCGGCCATTGCCTATTCAGGCTTCTTGCCACACACTTGGGTGGTATTTCTTCAAATACTTGCCATTGAGAGCTTTAGGCAGCAACGTTCCTTGTATGGATTCCACCAAATACGAGTTTCCAGGAACTATTCTTATAATTTTGAAAGGACCTTCCCAGCTTGGTGACCACTTCCTGAATTTTCTGTCCTTTGAACCAATTGGTAGAATCACCTTCCACACAAGATTTCCAATCTGAAAATTCTTCAACTTTACTTTCTTATTGTAAGCTCTTGCAACTCTCAACTTGTCCTTTTCTATGGCGTTTAATGCAGCCAAACGCTTATCGGTGACCTCATCAATATTATCCATCATCAAATTATAAAAGTTCACCGCCGATAAATCGTTTTGTTTGGATATTCTTAAAGCATCCAAATTAACTTCCACAGGTAAAACAACTTCTTGACCATATACGAGCTCATATGGAGTTACCTTTGTAGCACCATGCTTTGAAATCCTATGTGCTCACAAAGCTTCAGAAAATAGCTCATGCCATCTCCTTGGATTATCTTCAATCTTCTTCTTGATGAGCTTGATTAATATCTTATTACTAGACTCAGCTTGTCCATTAGCTTGGGCATAATATGGGGAGGAATTAAGCAACTTTATATTATAGGATTCGGCAAATTCTCTAACTTGATGTGCCATGAAAGACGAACCTTGATCTGTAGTTAATTTTTGAGGGATACCGAATCTATGAATAATATGCTCGGTTATGAATTTAATTACCTCCACATGTGTCATATTCCTGAGAGGTACTGCTTCAGACCATTTGGTGAAATAATCAGTTGCCACCAACACAAACCGATGCCCCTTTGAAGAAGAAGGATGAATTTTTCCAATGAAGTCTAATCCCCATGCTCTAAAAGGCCACGGCTTAACAATAGGATGTAACATAGCAGCAGGGGCCAATTGAATATCACCAAACTTTTGACAAGCTTCGCACCCTTTGTAATACTTGAAGCAATCATTAATCATCGTCGGCCAATAAAATCCAGCACGTCGCAATAACCACTTCATCTTCGGAGCTGACTAAGGAGTACCATAGATTCCCTCATGCACCTCTCCCATAGCAACTCTCGCTTGATCTTCATCCAAGCACTTTAAAGAAACATCATCAACCATTCGGCGATAAAGATCATCATCCCTCAATTCATACTTAAAAGCTATATGCCGAACAGTCCTGTCCACCCTTTTACTAGGATCACGCAGATAATCAATAATGGGCTTCCTCCAGTCTTGATTCTTACCTGCACTAGATTTTCCATTAGTGACCGAAGTAGTAAGTTCTAATTCGGCCTCTTCCATATCGGCAATACAAGACTTCGGTTCTTGAGAAATATGAAACATGCCACGATCATCATGGTAACCAGATGCTTGTTGTGCCAATTCATTTGTCTTCCAATTGTCATGTCTAGGTATATGAGCAATGCTAAAATGATCTAAAGTAGAAATTACATCTAGAAATTTATCAAGATAAACATTGAGTGATTCATCAAATAACTTAAACACTCCAGAAACTTGCTGCACTACCAATAATGAATCACCAAAAGCCTCAATATGTGTAGCACCTATATCGAGCAACATCTTTAAGCCGAATAACAATGCTTCATATTCGGCCTGATTATTGGTGCAAAAGTATTCTAATCGGCATGCGGCCTCAAAAACATCACCATGAGGAGATACATAAACAATACCAACACCCTGGTCATTGCTACAAACTGATCCATCAAAATATAATCTCCATGGTACTAATGAAACAAGGTTTATATCAATATCATGCTTACTATCAATCCGATGTTATACTATAAAATCAGCAACAATTTGGCCTTTCATAGATTTCAAAGATTCATAAGCCAAATCATACTCAATTAAAGCATAAGCCCACTTTCCAATTCTAACACTAAGAATTGGCCTATGAAACACACATCGGTTTGACAAGCTACTATGCAATTGCTACGCACTAGAATATGTCTCAATTTCGTGCAAGCATAATATAAACATAAGCATATTTTCTCAATGAAGGTATACCTAGTTTCGGCATCCAAAAGGCGTCGGCTCAAATAAGTAATAGCATGTTCCTTCCCTTCGGTTTCTTGAGTCAAAACAACACCAATGACACCTTCCTCTGACGCAATATAAAGCCTAAAGGGCTCTCCATGATTAGGAGCTTTCAATACCGGAGGAGTGCATAAGTATTTCTTAATCATATCAAATTCTTCTTGCTGTTTTGCCCCCCAAGTAAAATCAACGTCATTCTTCAACCGAAGTATAGGAGTAAATGCATCAACCTTCCCTGACAAATTAGCAATGAATCCCCTCAAGTAATTAACCTTGCCAAGGAATTTCTGCATATCTCTCTTGCACACCGGACCTTCCACCTTTTGTATAGCTTTTATTTTCTTGGGATCAATCTCTATACCGTCCTCATGAATAATGAAACCCAAGAACTTGCCAGCCGATACACCAAAAGCACACTTCAAAGGATTCATATTTAGTCCATATTTCTTCATCCTCTCAAAAGCTAAACGCAAATCGGCTAAGTGAGATTCAAAAGCATCCGATTTGACAACAATATCATCAATGTAGACCTCAAGGATAACACCAAGCAAATCATGGAATATTAAGTTCATAGCCCTTTGATATGTGGCACCGGAATTCTTCAAACCAAAAGTCATTACCATCCATTCAAATAAGCCAACGAAACCTGGGCACCGAAAAGCAGTTTTGTAGATATCCTCTTCGTCCATAAAAATCTGGTTATATCCCGCATTACCATCCAGAAAGCTAATAACTTTGTGTCCCGAAGATTCATTAATAAGCATATCGGCTATTGGCATGGGATACTCATCTTTGGGCGTAGGTCTATTCAAATCTCTGAAATCAATACACGCCCTCACCTTGTTGGACCCTTTCTTCTCCACAGGCACAATATTAGAAATCCATTCAGCATACCTGCAAGGTCTAATAAAATTAGCTTTAAGCAATCGACCGATCTCTTCCTTGATGCGGTCATATATTTTAGGATTAAACTTTCTAGTCGTTTTCTTATAAGGTCTAAAACCATTCTTTATAGGCAACCGATGTTCAACTAGCTCTCAGTTTAAGCCCCACATCTCATGATACTCCCATGCAAAACAACAAATATATTCTTTCAACAGCTCAATTATTTTAACTTTACAATCGGCTTGCAGATTTTTGTTCACAAATGTCGGCCTCGGAATTGAACCATCCCCTATGTCTATCTCCTCTAATGGATCAGCCGACGCGAAACCTTGTCCTAGTTTATCCATGTCTTCCAACTCTTCTATAGATTCAAACATATCGTTCCCATTGGACCGATAGTCTTCAAGACGCTTATGTAACCAATCGGAGTTAGAATCCATTTAAACATACTCCTTGGAACCGATTATCACCAATCGGCTTTAACACCATGGGCAAGAACCCATTCTTGGTAGCGCTGAGAAAATCAAACTCCGTCAAGTCGCGCCCCGTTAAGCAAGTAACATTGGCGTGTTGCCAATCCAGCGACGACTCGGCCATAGCGACACAGACTGAGTTGTCAGCATGAATGACCTCCACCTCATCATCAACCCACTGTATCAGAAATTGGTGCATAGTAGATGGCACGCATTGGTTTGCATGAACCTAATCACAGCCTAGTATCACATTGTAGTTTCCTTGCACCTCCGCAACAAAGAAGGCAGTAGCCAAAGTCTTGCTTCCCACGGTAAGCTCCACATATATCACACATTTGGCTTCAGTTTTCTCTTTGCCTTCAAATCCATTGAGCACCATATTCGTCTTTATCAAATATTTATCATCCAAACCCAATTTCTTGAAGACCGAATATGGCATGAGATTAACAACAGCCCCACCATCAACAAGCATTCGAGCAAGAGGCGCCCCATTAATATGGCCTTTGAGGTACAATGGCCTCAAGTGCGTCACCGGTTCCTTTGGCTTCTCGAAGATAGCATTCTTGGGACCAAAGTCTAACTGAGCCACTTCTCCTTCTTCATCTGTAGCACGAAACTCAGCAGGTAAGTAAAACACCATGTTGATATCCATAACTTCATGAACCGGTGAAGGCTCATAGTCCAGCATCTCGTCCTCATCTTCAAGTGTTTCCACTAGCTCCTTTGCATCTCCGAGTGAAGAGGAATCAATGGGTGTCGTGGACGAAGCAATAACATTGGCATCGTCCTCCTTTGGTGGTGTAGGCGTTGTTGTTTTAGATGTAGAGACCACTATGTCTTCTGTCTTCTTCGGCCTCCATATCTTCTTTGTAACTGTCATGGGACGCGTCTCATTGAACCACTCGTCCCTTTGTTCCTCCGCTTTTTGTTCCGCCTTCTCGCGGTTCCTCATGCGTTGCAACTTCCTTTTCTGCGTCTTGGTTATGCCGAGAGGACACCATCTAGGTTGTGTATACTTGGAATCCCTTGGCTTGGCGTTGCTTGTGCTAGCTTCATGATCATTAGCCATAGGACCTTGCGGGACAGCCACCACACCATCACTTAAAATAGCCGGATCATCAATAACAATCGGCTCTTTAAGTTTTAGTACCTCGGTGCCCACCATAATGGTTTTGACACCAAGCTCATCTTCCTTCGGCGTAGCGGAATCTGGAATTATATCACTTGGCGACTTTGCACGCCACATTTTCTTGCTAGCTTCCTTTGGATAACTTTGCATTGACCGATCGGCACCATAGCTCAAACGGTCTTGTATGGGGTAAGAAATCCTTTCGTTCACGGATCTCCTAGGCGTTGCCCACCCTGGATGAAAAGAATAAGGAGCCATTGGGGGCTGTTCCCATCTACCATCAAAGCCTCCTCCACAGTATGGCGCATAAGGGGATGGCGCCATCCATGGAGTTGGCTCCCATGACCCGTATGGCCTTGTTTGACGCTGAAATTCTTGCTTGGGAGGTGACCTAGAACGTTTCAGACGTGATGACCGGTTAGAGCTAGAACCGTCCGCTTGGTTGGCATACTTGGACAACAACATATCAAAAGTTGGCTTGATTTTCTTCCGTAGCACTTTAGCTTCATTTGTCTTCCACCTGCCAACTTCTGGACTCTTGGGCTTAACAAATCTGACACGAGTATTCTCGTGCCCTTGTGGTTGCCCCCCCAGGTGTAGGATTCTTGATGGTGATCTTAATAATCTCTCCACCACCGGGTTGCTTGTCAAGCACCACTTGCCTCTCCGAGACCTTGCTGCCATCTTTACTTTTCCTAGATTCACCAATGACAACATTGTCCTTGTTAGCTGATTCGGCTATGTCAGGCCGAATTAACATCTTCCTCCCCTCCAAATCCATAGTGTTCATGGGGAATGGCTGCTTATCAACTTGCATCTCAGAAAAATTCAATCGTCCGTCATTAATGGCCGATTGTATCTCTCGTCGAAAAACATTGCAATCATTAGTAGCATGAGAAAAAGAATTATGATACTTGCAATATGCACGCCGTTTTAGCTCCTCAAACGGCGGTAAAGTATGAGACATCTTGATAATTTTAGCTTGTAGCAAGGCATCAAAAATCCTATCACATTTATCAATGTTAAAAGTGAATTTCATGTCATCATCACGATTCCTATGAATCGGCTTTAAATCTTGACAAGTAAAAGGTTTGGCCTTGGAGGGCCAAAAAAACTCAGCGGTATAGACATTAGCTTCATCATCCGAGCAATCACTATCATATTCAATCATATTTACTTTAGGACGATCAACCTTATATCTATGCACTTCCTTGCTTTCTTTGCCTCGGCTCTCTTGAACCATAGCTCTCTCCTGAACTTGTCCGACACTCATGAAATCGTGTCCCTCCAATTTCTCTTTCAAGTGGGGTCTTAAACCATTGAGGACTAAGTCGGCCATATCACGCTCTGTCATCACTAAATTGAAACATTGGTTTCGCGTGTTTCTAACCTTTTGATGTAATTGGATACTGATTCATCAGGCTTTTGTTTAACCGATGTAAGGTGAGATAGTTTTAACTCGACTTCTCCAATAAAAAAGTTCTCATGGAATTTCTGCTCTAAGTGAAACCAAGTATGTATAGAATTAGGAGCTAAAGCTGAAAACCATGCAAAAGCAGTACCGGTCAAAGATAATGAGAACAAGCGAACTTTATGATGTTCATGAGTAGCCTCACCTAACTGAGCCAAATACTGACTAATATGTTCCCATGTGGATTTATTATCCATCCCATTGAATTTAGAAAACTCAGGCACTCGATAACCAGGAGGATATGGCTGTAAATCAAAATAGTCAGGGTAGGGTTTGGTGTAAGTCCTAGGTTTTGGCATAAACCCAAATATATCATAAGCCATCTGGTCTAATTCTTTCCTAAATTAGGCTACCATATCATCCATGGTGGACGATTGGGCTGGAACAATTGAAGAATTAGCTATAGGCTCATATTGTACCCAAGGCGCCGAATCTTGATTCGGTGCTGACATGTTTCCTACACCAGCTGCCTAATTTTGTGGTCTGATGGAATAAGGCATGCTTCTAATAGGAGTTGGGCACAATATTACGGATGCAAGCTGATTGTGGCTCACCGGCTGTGTATCCGATGTCCGGCTTGGAGGTGTGTTTGCTCTAGCCTTATCTTGTTCCGCCATAAGCTCATAGACATTTTTAGTACCTTGCGAAACATAATATTGAATTTCAGCTATCTGCTCGTCAGAAAAACGGCTTTTTCTTACAGCGGGTTGGTTGATGTCGATGTTCAGAGGCACATATTCCGGATTTTTGATCGGCGCGATTACTCCTTTCCGATCTTTCTTGAAACTTTCAAGGTATAACTCCTCATCTGCCTCATCCTTCTTCCGTTGCAAAGCCTCAAACTCTTGCTTGCGCTGTTTCCTCCATGCCTCCAATCCTTGGCGTTGCTCTTCCGATAACTCTTCGAAAGTTGGCTTGATGATGTTGTCGGTGTTGATGCCGGCGACGTCGGTCTTGGAATTGGTCATTGATGTCCAATTTTTAGATCAAAAGTCCCCCGCGGAGTCGCCAAAAAGTGTGTTGACACACGAACACGTCACGTGTACCCTCGACGCCGGGGGTGATACACCGCAACTCACGCCGAAGGAGATCCGTCCGGTAGCACGATACGCAAGACAACCGGCGAATGCTTTTGAGCACCCGAAACCCCACACGTCCGGGAGGGACCCCGTCTGGGCGTACGGTGGCTATGGGCTGCCCTAGGTCGACCTTATCGCCCCTAGAGCTCTCGCGGATCATTGCCCTGCAAGAACAAGAACAAACGAAGAACGAGATAGAAGATACGTGGAAAAGTAGATGAAATTAGGGTTTAGATGTGTTTACGATTGTGTGTTGTTTCAATCGGCCGTCACGTCATCTATTTATGAGGGGGTCGGGCTTCCCTTGCAAGAAAAGGACTCAAATCCGCGTCAAAACTGCCAAAATCGCGATCAAACTCGAACCCAGATCGGGGGGTCGGATGTCCGGAATGCAGGGTCGGACGGTCCGGCTTCAAGGTCGGACGGTCCGAGCTAGAGCTCAAAATCCTTCTATAATTGGGGTTCTCAAGTCGAACGATCCGACTTCGAGGTCGGACTGTCCGGGCTAAGGTCGGACCATCCGAATTCGAAGCCGGACCGTCCAACGTGGGCCAAAATTCTTCTGTAAACGGAGGTCTTATTCCGGACGGTCCGACCTGGTTTTTCAGTGCTGCACTGTTTTGGCCTTAACTTTTTCATACGAACTCGAATTTTGATGTTTCAAATATCAAAATCGACCGGATCGACGAGCCTAAGCCGCTCCATGTAGAACACTTTTCCATTTTACGATGTCTTGAATACCTTATTGGAAGAATAGTACTTCGAATGCCAGGATCTTTTCACTTCCAACATAGTTTCGGCCTCCAAGATGGAGTCGGATGACGATGAATCGAACTAGAAAGATAATCATATCGACGATACCAAACTTTTTCATGTAGAACACTTTTTCATTTGAAGCCATCTTGTATATGCAAATTGTCGTGCCAAAAACTGGTGTCAAAAGGATCCTAATACCTTCCAATTTGCGACGTGGGCCGATAAGCCACACGACACTGTTAGTAAAGTAGTTTTGAAAAGACTTGAATCAACTTCGACCAAGGAGTTGGAAGGGGTGTCCTACAGGCAGTCGGCTTTGATACCAACTTGTAACGCCCCCAAAATCGAACCGTGTACAGTAATCATACATGCAAGGTACACAATCGAGATCAGGGACTCACAGTAAGATATCACAACACATCTCTATAAATAAAATAATACAAATTTTTTAATACAAGCCAGGGGCAACGAGGGCTCGAATACAACAGCTCAAGAGCACAAAGTTAGCGGAAGCAATAGTATCTGAGTACAGACACAAGGTACACATGATCTGCCTTAAGAAGGCTAGAACAAAAAAAACTACGATCGAAAAGGCGAGGTCTCCTGCCTGGGAACCTCCAAACTACTCCTGGTCGTCAGGGATCTCCATGTCGTAGAAGGCATCGGGGATCTTCATGTTGCGGTGGTCGGCACCGGGGATCTCCTGCTCCTGGACTCTAAGGCTCCAACGTCGACTGTAGCGGCCGATCAGGCAAAACAAAAAAGGCGGAAATAAAGCAAGGGTGAGTATCTAGCATACCCACGAGTCTTACGTCCGCTACTAAGCATTTATGCATTTGTATCGAATGGAAAAGGGAGGATGTATATAGTGGACTGCAAGGTAGAAATTCAGCATAAGGATGAGAAGCTATGCTTATCGAAGACTAGCATCTTCCGGCGGTTCTTGCAGCATGAGAAGAGAATAGCCAACAGTTTATATAAAGCATAAAGTAACAATGGAGTAGAAGTTGCTGCAGCATTGTATAATAATAAGTTGTATTAGATAATAATTAACAATGCCTCCGAGAATCCCTCCTCGACTTCTGTCAGAACCCTCTGTTAAGTAATGTGCTAGGGTTAGCCAGTACTCTTGCATCATGTCAAAAGTTCAAAAGAAATCTTTGAAATCAAAATCAAAAGAAAAATGGGAGAAGGAACCCCCCAGATGAATTAATTCAAAAGGCCAGATAAAAATCTTCTCCAAAAATTCTTGTTAGATTTTTGAAAAGTCTTATAAATGAGTGTGATCACATATCAAGTGATGTGGGACCCATCCCATGCTCATAGATTTTTCAAATATTCAAACAGTGCCATGGAATTAATAAAATAACCCTATTTGAGTTAAGATTCAAATTATTTGAATTTAAAAAATGTTGAAACTTTATAAGTGGCTAGTCTATATTGTTATGAAGCCATATAAATTTTTTCAGCATTTAATAAAATGCCAAACAAATGTCAGAAAAGAACACAGACAAGAAAAGAAAAAAAGGACTTACCTCGTTTTCGGCCCAACTAGTTTCCCAGCCGGCCCAGCCCACCTCCCGGGCTGTCGTCTTCCTCAGGCAGCCAGGCAGCTGCGTGCCCGGCATGCCACGGCCGCCACACCACCTGCTTTCCTGGCGCCTCCCCGGCCTCCTTGGTGCTTCTGGACACGTCCTGGAGACGCCCACATCCATTCCCCTCCCTCCAGTGCACTTGCCCCCTCCGTTCTCGCCGGATTTGGAGAAGACCGAGAGGATCGCCGGAGCGCGACGCCGAGCACGCGCAGCCAACGACAACGAGGACCTTCACCGAGATGTCCCCCGTGTTCCCCTTCAAGATCTTCATCGATCTGCAGAAGAAGGCGAGCCCGGAGCCCTCCTAGCCAGCGAATTCGAGCTCGAGCCGCCGCCGGAGCCGAAAGAGATCGACGTCGATTACATCGCCGTCGAGCCACCGCAGCCCTCGCCACCACCTCCGTTGAGTTCCTGGTGAGCTCACGATCAAAACCCCTATCTTATCCCCCTCGATTGCTTCCTCTAGCCATGGCCGCCATGAGAGCCGAAACTCCTCGCCGCCGGGATCCATGGCGACGACCAACCGTTATGCAATCGAGCTCGCCTTGTTGTCCATCGCATTCCCCGTGCTCCACTGCTTCAAACCAGCCTAGCCCCGCCTCAATTCGCACCTTGTAGAGAATTCCCGATCACAGCCGTAGCTCCGTCGGCGCGAAACTCGACACCGGCGAGCGTACAGGGCACCCCAGCACTTGGAGTTGGTCTCTTTCGACGCGCAACAGCAAGGGCTTCAAGTTGGAGGTCACAGCGCTTCGATTGGTGCCCGGAATCAACCTCCCCGTGCAATGCCGCCGCAGTTCTGGTCGCCGGCGTTTAGCCGCCGGTGGGTTAGCCACTAATCCCCCTCCTAAACCCACCCTGGGCCACTGACCAGTGGGCCTAGTGGCTTAATTAAGCCACTGGATTAATTAACCAGCCGGGTTAATTAACCAGTGACACTGACACCCTTGGCCCACACGTCAGCCCCCCCTTACGCCAGCATGAAGTCAGCATGACGCAATAATGAATTTTCCAGAAATTAAATTGAATTAAAGAAATTCAGAAAAATCCACAAAATAGCTCAAACTTTGGAAATTCATAGAAAATTCATATTAACTCCAAATTGGACAAATAATATATGAAAAATGATCAGGAGAAAATAAGCTATCCAAAAATCCAACTTTCAACTATGTTTGAGTTGATTTTAAAATGGGGACCAGTAGCATATGTCATTTGATTTATTTGGAATTAATTCAAATTCAATTCAAATGATTTTGCAACTTGAACCATGGAATTAAGCTATATTTCAACCACACTTCAGAGGCATGTCATACACAATTCCAAAAGGTTCAAAATGATCAAACAATGTCACATGTAACTTGGTCAAGTTTGAATTCAAATTGGAGTTCGAATTTGCAATTCAATTTGCAATATACTCCATTTAAATGGAATTGCCCCACACATCAAAGCATCTACATCAAGTTTCAACCTTCCATCATGTGATTGTGCATTGTATTTACTTTGCTACCTTGTTTGTTGTTTGTCGAGTAGAGGTGGAACCGGAGCAGGAGGCTGCCCCCTGCGC
Organism: Bromus sterilis; assembly: GCA_950022295.1. Lineage (NCBI taxonomy): Eukaryota > Viridiplantae > Streptophyta > Magnoliopsida > Poales > Poaceae > Bromus > Bromus sterilis. The sequence continues at coordinate 286,267,623 of OX465596.1, forward strand.
TGAAGATCCAGAACCCGAACCTCGTCAGCAAGGCAAGAAAACCCCCATTGATCATGTCGATAAAATCCCACTTCCCTCTCATGTCTCGCTTATGCATTATTTAGGATGATCACCATGATTCGTTTCTACCGCATAGATGAACCCATTCCTTTGCATGACCTATCATGTTGTCACAGTAGTAAGCAAACCACAATCCTAGCAAATGTAGGAGTTGGTTGATATCATGTGGCCCCTGCAAATGATTATCTCTTATTGCATGCTTAGTATGAGACCATGATGATACTGTGATGTGAGTCGGGATGGTAGTGATCATGTTGATGTTGGTAGAAAAGTGTTGGTGAATCGACCCTAATACAAGGTGAACGATGAGAGGCTGTGTAGGAGTACACGGTGGGTTGTCTCGTTGAACACCGCCCTAAGTCCGAGTTCTTGTGTGGTGATCCAAGATGAAGAGTACAACCACACATTGGGCTCGCTGACCCCTCTCAACTTACTAACTCATCCCTTTCGATATCCAGATGTCGCAATAGTTCGGAGTTCTGGTAGGCTTGTGGCCTAGATGCTAAGTGAGAGAACGACTCATCCGAGACCGGCTTATGCACCACGCACACATCACTTGGGTCCACTTCGGTAAACCGGCCGGGTTCACGATAGTGGTAACCAACCCAAGTAGGCGGCTTTCTCGGACTAGATCGGCTATGAGGTAACAGTTGTGGTGAGCATCCTCGCTGGCACCCCTTGAATGGTGTCGAGATCAAAGGCGGTAAATGATGATCATGTGTGGGTAGCGGTACACCCCTGCAGGGTTAACAAAACTATTCGAATAGCCGCGTCCGCGGTTATGGACTGCTTGGAAAGCTTAGCTTTATTATTAGATAATTGAACTGGGTACTTCTAAAACACACCAAGATAAGTGTGAGTGCTATGGCGTGCTTTCTCGTGGGGAAGTCGAGGAAGGCACCATAGTGGTGTAATTGGTTGGAGAAAGTAGTGGACTCGTGTACGCTTCTTACCTCAAGTCTGGTACTCGTAGTTCAGGATTAGCCAAGTCAAAGCTGGCATTTCTGCAAGTGAAACCCCACCTCCCTTTACCTTGATACACGTGCATGAGTAGTATAGCTCCTATGTAAGTCTTGCTGAGTACGACTTTGTACTCACGTTTGCTTAATCTATGTTTTAGATGATACCACCGACCTCGAAGGTGGATTCTTCATCGAGCCGAATGACTGAAGATCAACTAGTCTAGTCCCAGTCAGACGACTGGTTCCCTCGTGGAGGGCTTGTGTTTAAATAAGGCTTCTTAAGCCATTTGTTAAACTTGTCTGTACTCAGACATAATTTGCTTCCGCTTATGTTGTAATGTTGGATCACATGTTTGTGATCTCTGTGTGCACTCTATAAGAGTTATCAATAAAAATGTACACTTTGTAGAGAATTGCAATGGTACCTGCTGTTCATACAAGGCATGTGTGCTGCGTGTATGTTTATAACATGCATGTCTTTGTATGGGTTTTCGAGACCTTAGTTGTGTTCTGGCTGGCGGTCTTTCATACACCAAGTGGCCCTTAGATGTGCGCAGCTTGGGGCATCGCGATGCGATTGTTCGAGACTCTGTCTCGTGCACACTTTGTGGTATGATCGAAACCGCCCTAGACCCCGACTAAGTGATCGGGCTGGAGTAAGTCTATGTAAGAGTTATGAGATAGTCGTTAGTATGGTTGAGGCGACTTGTCATTGAATATGGGAGTTCACCACCCATATCATTAGACTTGTGTGCGGACGATGAGGACCCATCTCAGTTGATCATCCGGCCTGGATGGGACACTATAGGAAAAAGAAGTTTTGCCGTCAGCTTAGGACTTTGCCGTCAGCTTTCTATCGGGGCTGACGGCATAGGAACCTATGCCATCAGCCGTGGGCAAAGCTGACGACAAAGCATTGGCTGACGGCGTAGGGCTTATCTTCCGTCAGCCGTCCCTAAGCCATCAGCTGGCTGACGGCAAACAGCGCAATAGCTGACGGCAAAGGAGGGCGGACGACACCCCCAGGCCACGTGTCCTTTCCAACCGAGAGCTAACGGCGCCCAAGCTTTGCCGTTAGCTGGCAGACGGCTTAGCCTAACCCTATCCTCTCTGAGTCTCTCTCGCCCACCTCTCTCCCCTGACCCAGCACGCCGCCGCCACCACCACCACCCCGGCCCGGCCCTCCTCCTGTCGCCCGCACCGCCGCCGTCGCCTTCGCCGGTGAGTGGCCGCTCCCTCATCTCTTCCCTGCTCCCTGCTCCCTGTCCGCTGGTGAGTGGCCGCCGCGCTGCTCCCTGCTCCCTGTCAACCACGCCACCGGTGAGCTGCGCCACCGCCACCCCCTGCTCCCCGTCGACCACGCCACCGGTGAGCTGCGCCACCGCCACCCCCTCCTCCTCGGCCCCGGTGGCTCCCCTGCCGGCGCCTGCCACCACCTCCTAACCGCCCCCCTCCAGGTGAGCAATTTTCTGTGATGCAATCTTTTATAGTTCAACAATATTAGAAAATCCTATGCATGGTACCATGATTACTGAAAATGATTAGGTAGATTTATGAGATTCATGATTAATGAAAATTATAAATTTATTTAATTATTTTATAGATCAACAATGTTAGGTGTTTTTTCCTATTTAGGTATATTTATGAGTTTCCAAATTACAAAAACATTAGGTATATCAAATCTACTCACATTATAGTTGCCATTCAAAACATAGATCGTCAAATTTATGAATTGGAGACAATCCTATTAAATGAAATTATCCTAGGCTTTACAACATTTTTTCATAAAAACATCTCATGGAAGAAGATTTAAATAGGGGGATTTATTGTGTGCCATTAAGAGGGATTTTATTGGGTGAATATTGGGAAAAATATATAGTAAAAAAATGTCCTATAGAACAAAAGTCCTAAGAACTACTCCCTCCGTTCCGTTTTGTAAGGTGTATTATTTCTAGCTCAATGACCAAGGCACTATAAGATTAGAGGATGGATGGACAAAATTACCCTTCCTACTAATTTTAGAAGGTTTAATCAATTAGGTGATCTTGTCCTCAAGATAGAGCAACCCACGCTTATTTCCTTCCATCCCTTGCATGACTTGCCAAGTTAATGCTTTAGAGTCGCCCACCTCGAGCCAGGAATTGTCGTTGCGCAACCCATATGCGTCTCCCGTTCGAAAGATTCCATTTATAAATATGCATTCATTTGCATATTTATAATTGGATCCTTTCGAATTGTCCAACGTTATCCATGGACAGCCCGAGTATGTGTAGATTGGGTTCATTTCCCCAGATATGCTCTCCTCCGGATCGGACGCAGGATTTTGTCAGCGCCACCTTGTTGTTCTCCGGGTACACATCCTCTCGGTTTATGCCGAGACGTGTATTAGGAGAACAGCGGGGAGGTGCTGTCGAAATTTTGCGTCAGATCGGGAGGAGAGCATGGGGAAATGAATCCAATCTGCACATACTCGGGTGGGATTAGGACATATCTTTACCTATTCCGGTGAGCAACCCTAGCAGCCACCATTTTTAATTCTTTTAATTAGTTAGTTATAGTTAAAATAAATTAGTAGTTAGGTTCTAGTTAGTTCAAATCAGTAGATATTTAGTTAGTTAGTTATAGTTAAAATCAATAGTTAGATTTTAGTTAACTAGTTATATTAAAAACAGTAGATAGATTGTAGTTAGTTAGAATCAATAGTAAGTTATTTATTTAATTAAAATCATTGGTTAGTTAGTTATTTAGTAAAATCAGTAGTCAGGTTCTAGTTAGCTAGTTATAGTAGTTAAGATTATTTAGTTAGTTTGCAGTTAGTTAAAGACAATAGTTAGTTAGTTATTGAAAATCATTTGTTAGATTTTTAATGAATTGAAAGAAAATTGAATGTAATGAAAAGTGAAAAAAGTAAAATGAAATGAAAAGTAAAGTAAAAGTAGTTAGGGCTAGTTATCTTGTGGCTTATGGTTGGCCTGGTCTTGTGTTATAGCTAGAAGAATAGGAAAGAGAAGGAAAAGGAAGAATAGGAAAGGGAAGGAAAAGTAGTTAGGAATAGGAAGAAGAGAAGGAGGTGGAAAAGGAGAGAAAAGGAAAGGATAAGAGGAGGGGATAAAGATATAGAAGAATAAAAGGAAATAGAAGAAAGAAGAAGAGAAGAAGTTAGAAAATAAATATAATTAATATTTTGCTCTCTTTTCCTTTGATATGTTCCGGCCTTCGTATATGCCATATCACCGTAATTAATTATATGCCTTCTGGTGTTAATTTGTACTAGCTAGCTAGCCAGAATGAATGATCGTGCGTGGATGTACACCGGTCACCCTAGTCAAAAAAAATATGACTGAGGAATGGTTGGCCAAGACCGAGGAGTTCCTAGAGGTTGCATTTAGTGCTGGCCAACCAAGAACATGGTGCCCCTGCACTAGATGTAAGAACTATTCACAACAGACAAAGGATGTAATGGGTAAACACCTGCAAATACGTGGTTTCATGCCTGATTATACGTTGTGGTCATTTCATGGCGAGTCGGCCCAACGTGACAGACATGAGGTAGTGCGTCAGCGCATTGAGGATTGTGGTACAGGGATCGAAGACATGGTCAATGACTACAACGATGCTCGTCTTGAGGACGAAGAACCGGAGGAAACTGCCAAGGCCTTTTATGCCATGCTAGAGTCTTCAAAACTCCCACTGCATGCACACACCAAGCTTTGTCAACTAGATGCCATCGCACAAACAATGGCTCTTAAGGCACAATTCAACTTGTCCAGAGAATGCTATGATGCGATGATGACCTTATTCGGGCGCTTTCTACCGGACGGTCATATTATGCCTGCAAACCTATACCACTCAGACAAAATACTCGGTGCACTGAAGATGCCCATCGAGCGGATACATGCTTGTGAGAAAGGATGCGTCTTATTTAGGCATGAGTATGCGGATGATAATTATTGTCCACGCTGCAAGTCCTCCAGGTATATTGTCGTAGACAACGGTCTTGGTGAGAAGACGCAGAGAAAAATACCCGTAAACATTCTTCGGTACCTACCGATCTTACCAAGACTTCAACGGCTTTACATGCTTGAAGAAACAGCAAAACAAATGACATGGCACAGAGATGGAATTAGACGTGCTACAGATGAATACGGGAATTTGATGTTGACCCACCCCTCTGATGGTGAAGCGTGGAAGATGTTCAATGAAATACATAAAGAAGGTAAAGCCAAAGACCCAAGAAACGTGGCACTCGCCATTAGCCTCGATGGGTTCAATCCTTTCGGTATGACAGCAACCCAGTATAGTTGTTGGCCCGTATTCATCATGCCCCTCAATCTGCCCCCTGGAGTACTGATGCAAAGAAAGCACATCTTCTTGACGTTGATAGTTCCGGGGCCCAACTATCCCGGAAAAAATATGAATGTGTACTTGCAACCACTGATGGATGAGTTCAAAGAAGCTTGGGATAATGGGATCCGGACATATGACGCAGCTAGCAAAACAAACTTCCAACTGCATGCTTGGTTGATGTACTCCATGCATGACCTGCCGGCGTTTGCACTTTTTGTTGCATGGTGCGTGCACGGAAGGTTCCCATGCCCGCAATGCAAGTCTGCTCTTAAGTTTCATTGGCTGCCGGAGGGTCGCAAGTATTCTTGCTTCGACTTGCATAGACAATTCCTGCCTCTGGACCATGGATTCAGAAAAGACAAGAAGAATTTCACCAAAGGTAAAGTTGTCGAGCATGAGGCACCACCTATGATGAAGGGCGCACAAATTCTTGATCAGTTGAACTCACTAGAGCCTGATCCGAACCGGCCAGGGTATTTCTTGGGATATAATACGGAACACGCCTGGACCCACAAGCCATGCTTTTGGGATCTCCCGTATTTCAAAGACCTTGCTCTTCCACACAACATTGACATGATGCACAATGAAAAAATATGGGTGAGGCCCTTTTTGGTACATTGTTCGGCACTGATAAGGGGAAAGATAATGTTAAGGCTAGAGTCGATCAGGAGAGTCTGTGTAATAGGAAGTCACTGAACATGCGACAACCGAAAGGGAAGAAGAATTGGGAGAAGCCAAAGGCATGGTTCAATCTTAAAAGGGAACACGTGAGGGAAATCCTCATCTGGGTGAAAAAAAAGTTGATGTTCCCCGATGGGTATGCAGCGAATCTAGCAAGGGGAGCAAGTCTTGAAAAGTTGAAAATCTTTGGGCTGAAGAGTCACGATTGGCACATATGGCTTGAGCGGATAATGCCGGTGATGTTGCGCGGCTACATCCCCGAGGATGAATGGCTAGTAATGGCAGAGCTAAGCTATTTCTTCCGTGTTCTTTGTGCTAAAGAATTATCGCCTATTGTGATAGAAGAGATGGAAAAACTGGCGCCGGAGTTGATATGCAAGTTAGAGAAGATCTTTCCACCGGGTTTCTTTAATCCGATGCAGCATATGATTTTGCATCTACCGATGGAGGCAAGATTGGGTGGCCCTGTGCAAAACCGTTTGTGCTATGCAACCGAGAGAATCCAGAAGACGCTTCGAGCAAAATGTAAAAATAAACAGAGAATTGAAGCATCAATGGCTGAGGCATTCGTTGTCGAGGAAGCGGCAAACTTCGTGACAGCACACTATGCTGCCACTAATTACAGTTCGCATAATCCAAAGCCTCGGTACAATACTGGCGACCCCGAGCGACATGAATCCAAGTTCAAACTCTTTAAAGGGAGCCTCGCACCTTGTGGGGTTATGAAGACAAAGACGTTGACCTTTGAGGAATGGAGCATCATTACATTGTATATCTTGACCAACATGACAGAAGTGCGGCCATACATCGAGTAAGTGCGCGGTACATATTAATTGTTCTGCAACTTCTTGACGAGTTTTGTGTCTAACTTCTCTTAATTATTTGATACAGTCGATTCATCGCGCAATTCTCGAATGGAGTGGCGATCGAAAAAGACTCCATCGAAGAGATTAATCTTCTTGAGAAGCGGGGAGGCGGCAATCCCGGTTTCATCTCTTGGTTTACACAAACGGTACTTCTTATATGATATACAGGCCATTGTTATTTCTTCGTCGTCTCAGTACCGACTAATACAACAAGCCTTTCCGTTTCAACTTGTAGGCTAATTCAGAGTCGATGGACGCTGAATTGAGACAAATCGCAAATGGTTTTGACTTTAAGGTCCATACATATGAAAAATACGACATCAATGGGTATCGCTTTCGTACTGGTATGAAAGAGCAAACTATGCTCGATCGGAAAACAACGAATTCCGGTGTGTCCGCTATAGATGGAGGAGTCGAGTATTATGGAATAGTTGAAGAAATATACGAACTGCTATATTATGGTGAAAATCCTCCGAATGCCGTTGTCTTCAAATGTCATTGGTTCGATCCGAAGGACACTAGACGAACTCATGAGCATGTTGGGCTAGTTGAAATTAAACAGAAGAACCGTTTAAATGTTGCCGAAGTTTATATTGTGGCTCAACAGGCCACACAGGTTTTCTATCTTCCATGGGCCTGCCAAAGTGTAAAGAATCTCGAAGATTGGTATGTCGTCTATGACGTGCCGCCACATGGTAAACTACCTGCCCCCAATGAAGAAGAGGATTATCAACCTCACATAGACCCAGACACATATGACGGAGAATTCTTCCAAGAAACACGTGTGGCCAAAAAACATTTCGGAAAAACCTCTACGTTTGGTCAAAACATGGAAGTAGAGAATGACAATGCGGAGGAAGAGGAAGAAGTGGAACACGAAGAGGTTACCGATGATGATGCGGAGGACGATGAAGAAGTGGAACACGAAGAGGTTACCGATGCGGATGACCTATCATTGCCTGACCGGTTACAAAAAGGCTTTCGAAATGTGGTTGACGCTGAACCCGATCCCGGAGAAGAGATCATTCATGATGACACGCGTGATAGTGACGATGATGTTTTTATTGATCCTGGAGAAGATACAGATGATCCCGACTATTAGTTGTATGCATCCCAACTTTCTTTTGTTTTTTGTATATATGAATTTGTATTATTTATTTCCTTAATGTACTAATTCATCTTTATATGCATATGTTTGTTTTTTGTATATATGAATTTGTATTATTTATTTCCTTACTTTACTAATTCATCTTTACTCCGTAACAGGTGTTGACACATGGCGAGCCGTAGGGACCCACCGGTGGAGTCTCGACCACCTCTACCTCTACGGAGAGAGTTGCTGGCGGGTATTGTCGCAGCCAGCTCGCCGCCGGCGCGTGCTGAGCAGCCTCGTGGGAGAGGTCGGGGAAAAGGCACAAAGAGAGATAAACCCGGTGGTCGAGGAGGTGGTCGAGGAGCAGGTGGCGCCCTAGCCGAGTCACCCACTCACAGGACAGTCTCACCGGTGCAGGAGCCACCGCCGGTGCAGTCGGAGGCACCGGAGCAGCGGCCACCGCCGGTGCAGTCGGAGGCACCGGAGCAGCGGACACCGCCGGTGCAGTCAGAGACACCGGAGGCACCGAGGCAGTCGACGGAGCCTCGTTGGGATGATCCTTGGGAGGATGATGATGATGCTGATGAGGATGATGATAGCAATGACGACGGGGCTGAGGGGGGTGAGGGGGATGATGCGGCTGAGGGGAGCTCCTCTTCCAAGAAGCCGGTGTACCAGCGTGGTATGACACGGCTCCCACCACGTCCGGACCCTGCGCAGAGGGTATTAATTGCGCCAGATGGGGAGAAGTAAGTTGATGAATTTTTTGTGTTCCTTGTATATATATCATACATGTACATATGGTCCAACAAGAACTAATGTCTTTGTGTTCTTATTTTGCAGGGCGTGGACTTACCCGGAAGGTGCCCGGAATCCGAACTGCCTCCTTGGTGCCGTGCTTAAGGAGCAGTTTCCCGGGCTAGTCCAGTTGCCTATTGAGGGTAGGGTTCCTGAGCCCGGCCTCACTTGGCCACACTACAAAGCCGCCCCGGCCCCGCCAGATGAACGCATCAACAACGTTGAATGCCGTACCAAAGCCGACATGGTGGTGGCTACTTTTTTGGTAAGTATTCTAAGCATTGCAATCATTTATTAGTGTTGGAATCATTTCACTCATCTTTTCATATGTTCGATGCTTTTTTCAGTGCTACTATAGGGTTGAGGAGGGGATGGAGCCGGCGGCCCAGAAGAATCTCGAGAAGGAGATAGTGAGGCTACTCACGAACACTAGGCACGAGATGCGTGTTCAGTGTGTTCGAGATTGGTACGCCAAGAAGGGCGTGAAGAAGGCCAAGAAGAAGTGTAGAAAAGTTTTCCTTAAGAAGGATGAATACTTGGAGGTAAATTCCTACACTTATAAGTAAGGCCTAGTTAGCTCCAACTTTTCTTTATAAGCTTATGAAGCTCAAACTTGGCTTTATAAGCTTATAAGTGTCAAACTTTTCTTTATAAGCTTATGAAGCTCAAACTTGGCTTTATAAGCTTATAAGTGTCAAACTTGGCTTTATAAGTTTATAAAGGTCAAACTTGGCTCTATAAGCTTGTAAAACTAAAAAATGATAATAATAGATTAGTTACATAAAACTTGACTTGTACTTGGCTTAAAAAAGATATTCAATGACTTTATAAGATTATTAATTCATAGGCGCCCCCGAGATGGTGTGCAAATAAGATGGATTGCTTTGAGGCGATAGTGGACAAATGGCTCAGTGATGCCTGGCTGTCCACCCACAAAAGCGCCAAGGCTAGGCGTGCTCAAATGGTAGGTGTGGCACACCACCAAGGTAATCTCAACGTCAACGAGTACGCAAAAAAATGGGTATGTGCCTTTTTGTTTTAAGTTTCATGTCCTTTCATCATTAATCAATTGATTTGTTTCATGCCTTTTCTTTGATTTTCATTGTAGGCGAAGCACCATAATCAGCCTGTGCCTAAGGGATTTCGCTCATTTGCCATGGCCCATAAGGGAAAGTACAAAACGGTGACGGCATATTCCGAGGGCGACGGTGTTGAGGCGTACACCAGCGCTGCAGCCTACCACAACATGATGGCCTATTCTGAGGTGGCGAAAGAGCTACGCGGTCCTCAGTTTGACCCGAGCGAGGAGGATTTTGATCCGGAGGCCTTGATGATTTCTGGTGGCGGTAAGCATCATGGCAGCACCTCCATGTGCAATGGCTTCGTACATTGCCCGGAGACTCTACCTCAGATGAAGGCGAGGCAAACGAGCTCCGCTCCTGCTGTACGACCTCGCCCGCGGCCAGTGGACATTGCTATCCAGGTATAACTTTGTCTCAATTTTTCTTTCCGTTCTTTAGACTACGTAGCGATGATGACAATAATTCCTATATTGTTGAGTGTTCTCAGGACGCCATTCAGAGGGAGAGACAGGCGACACAAGAGATGTTGTCGGAGCAGCTTGCGGAGAGGGACCGGCTGGCGGAGGAGAGGACCCAGAGGATACTCAAGGAGGAGAGGGCACGCAATAATGCCCAGACGAAGGCCATCTACGACCTCTTCTCGGTAAGTTACTACTTTTGCATATATCCGCCAAGAATGCATATGCATATGTTTGGTTCACTTGCTAATATGCTAGTCCTCAAAACCTAACTCGCAGAGTATGTGGGAGAAGCAAGGTCTTACCCCTCCACCGATGCCGACGCCTATCGTTTCTCCTCCCGGAACGGTAAGTTTCTTTCAATGATCAATATATCCCGGTCTTATACCATCAAGTGTCATCATGCTTACCACATTGCAACTCATCCTTTGTTGCAGCATAATTCCGGAGCTGCATCTCACAACCCACAAGAATCTCCTAGTGAATCCCCGAGCAACCCACGTGGCGGCGCTTCTCAGCCTGGAGGTGGCCTCCGGTAAGTTACATAAAGCTCATCAATGACTTTATATGCTCATAAAGCTCAATAATGGTAGTAATAGCTTAGTTACATAAATATTTACTTATTCTTGGCTTATAAAAGCTAAAAAATGACTATATAAGCTTATAAAACTTACACTTGGCTTTATAAGCTTGTAAACCTAAAAAATGAATTATACTTGGCTTATAAAAGCTAAAAAATGACTATATAAGCTTATAAAACTTACACTTGGCTTTATAAGCTTGTAAACCTAAAAAATGAATTATACTTGGCTTATAAAAGCTAAAAAATGACTATATAACCTTATAAAACTTATACTTGGCTTTATAAGCTTGTAAACCTAAAAAATGAATTATACTTGGCTTCTAAAAGCTCAATAGTGAATTTATAAGCTTATAAAGCTCAAACTTGGCTTTATAAGCTTTTAAAGCTCAAATTAGATTTATAAGCTTATTAAGTTCAACAATGACTTATACTTGTCTTATAAAAGCTCAATAATGAATTTACTAGCTTAAGATAAACCTAAAAATGACTTATACTTCGCATATAAAGCTCAAAAATGAATTAATGACTTAGTTAGATCTAAAATGAGATATATTTAGCTCTTGAGGTCTAAACAAGTATTGTAGAATAAGAAGAAGGATAGGAGGAAAAGAAAGAAGTGAAGAAGAAAGAGGTGAAAAAGAAAGTAAAAGAAGAAAAGTTCTTCTTATTCTTACTTTTTCTCTTCTTTCTTTTTCTCCATCTTCTCTTCTTCCTTTCATCTTATTCTTATTCTTCCTCTTCTTCTCCTTACTCTTCTTCTCCTTGTTCTTCTTTTTCCTTTTTATTTTCATCTTTTCATCATTTTGGATTTCTTCTTTTCCGTATGTAACATATGATTATGTTTTCATTTTGCAGATTTGCCTTTATGCATGGATGGATGCTTCTTCGTTGTCGATATAGTATGTTAGGATGGAGGTGACTTGTAGATGTATATCATGTTGGGCACTTTTCTTTTGTATATATGATGACTTGTTGTTTTAAACTTGGAGATGGCTTGCTGTTTTAAACATGGAGCTGACTTGCTTTTTTAAACATGGAGATGGCTTCTTTTTGTTTATATGACTTGTGGATGGCTTCTTTTTGTATATATGACTTGTGGATGGCTTCTTTTGTATACGTGACTTGTGGATAGCATTATGATTGTATATATGACTTGTGGATGGCATTTTGTACATATATATATATATATTATTGTTTATATGCAGGTAATTAAAGAAAAACAAATTAAAAAGATAGATACAGAGAGCTTTGCCGTCAGCTTGCTGACGGCAAAGCCGTTGCCGTTAGCAAGCTGACGGCAAAGCGGACACGTGGCGGCAGCCTGTGTAATCTGGGCTGTGGCAGTGACCATTTGGTCACGGCTTTGCCGTCGGCCTTCAACCGGCTGACGGCAAAGCGTAGGGCTGGCTGACGGCAAAATGCTGACATGTGGGCCCAGGCAAGGGCTTTGCCGTCAGCCAAGGTGCTAGCTGACGGCAATGAACACCGTTAACTCAGCCCACGGGGTTAAGTCAGAGCTGGCCGTACGAGCGGCGTTGCCGCAGCCTGTACAAAAAGGCTGACGGCAAAGACGTTGTCGTCGGTCGATATTGAGCTGACGGCAAAGCAGCTCACTGCCGACTGATGAGCTGACAACAGGTTTGCCGTCGGGGAGCTGACGGCAAAGCCTTTGCCGTCCTCTTTACATATGTTTGCCGTCAGCTTTGGCTGACGGCAAAACTCCTGTTTCCTGTAGTGGGATGCCCCTCACGTACGATGCTTTCCGAGAACGTTTTGTTCTTGGCCTTGTCTGCTTAGACAAGTGGGTACGGTTCTCGGCTCTCCATATGACTATGTCTTAGCTGTACTTGCATACGCTAACCCCGGGTCCCGACAACTTCCCTGCGATGAAGAAAATCCGGAACCAATCAGTTTAGTAGTAGTAGTTTGTAGTAGTAGAGTCTGGCTTCAGCATAAAGCGCCCTGTTACCATGGACACGGCTATTCGAATAGATTATCTTCCCTGCAGGGGTGCACTAGTGTAATACCGCATGCTCGGATCTCCAGGGTGGCGTACCCCTTGTTAGGGAATGACCCACCGAGGCTATCCGATATGCCGAAGGCCATCCTTCGAGCTCAACAGAGAGGCCATCCGCCGGTCTAAATCCTAAGCACAAAGGGACTTTGGACCCCTTCCCTTTGTACTCCTGCACGGTACGCGACTGGCCGGTGAAGCAGACCCACCTCCCACTACCGGAGTAGGCGGTCCAAGCCCGACAATCAGCCCGAGGTAAAGCTGACGTCTGAAGAACCCTCGAACGAGGCTACAACACAGAGGGCCCACACCGTAATCCCACGTGGAGGCAGTGCGTATAGGCATATAGCCACTCAAGTCATCCGCCGAACCCATAAAGAATTTTATTAATTTTCTGTCGGAACAACCATTATTGTTGTCCTTATTTCGTCGAGTCGTGGACAAAGACAGCAGTCAGGTCCACCCCCATAACCAGAGCCAGTGGCCGCCTACCCTGTCGTCCCACCAACTCGTGCGGCTACCAACAAGGTGAACCGTACCCTTACCTTGTCTCGCGTTTGCTCCGTAGAGCTCGACTTTCGTACAACAGGGTATCTCTCGGCCACGAATAAGTATCAGGCCCGCCGCACACCGGTGGAATACACCTGACCCGTCGTTCCGCTAAAATACCTTGCACGGGCACCGTTGGGTCACCCGACTCCTTACCTTTAAGGACACCAGTTGATTCGAGTGCCTACCATCAAGTGAAACCAGGAGGAATCACCCTCGATGGTACACTTGAAGAGGTTCGACAGAGACATCAGCGGAATGAACTAAAGAGGTAAACCTCGTATCATCCCGGTGATGCTACGCTACTGAGCCGACGAGAGTGAAATACGAGTCCGTCCACTCGTAAGTCAAACTCGAAGCGACTCGGCAGAGTCTCGCCGTTGTAGGTTCCCTGGGGCGTCTGCATTCATCCGTACCTGTTGCAGTTATAATATTTTGTAATCCGCGTTCACTCGCCAGAGTGATCACGGTCCACTATTCTAAACCTACCTAACAATGCGCAGGGTTTACTGGTGAATATTATATATATTTATAAGGCAGCATAGGATGAGGAAGGTATACCAAGGGGCGACAAAAACAGGCTATGCAATTTAATAGGATTGTAACATAGCAGCAGCAGCAATGCCTAGTGCAAGAAATGTACGGAAAGGTAGGCGATATCTTGGGAAGAGAATGGCTCTGCTTGCCTGGAAGCTCGATGGTAAGGGCAGGGTCGTCGACGTAGTAGTCATACTCAGCGGCGGTGTAGTCGGCGGTAGCAGCGGGGTCTACCGGAGAATAAAGTGGGGAGAAACAGTAAATATAAAGAAAACATTTGCAAAAAGATGCATGACATAACAGATGAAATGTTATCGGTGCTCTAACGTAGTACGATGCAATATGCTCGAAGTGGGAATTCATCCGTGGATGAACTGCTAGCTCCGGGTGATTACCAGACAGGGTGTCCGGAGGGGGAAGGTACTATGCCGGAGGTGTCGTGGACATCGGACAAACATACAGAGGGTGTATCTGTTTTAGTTCATCCATTCTGAACAACTTTCGTGTTCGAAATAAATTCATCCGGAGAGTTTTACAATATCGGGCAATTATCAAACAGACGACCCGAGGGGTGTCGATGTTCGTTGCGCTAGGGGGTGCGGTAGAAAAACAGATAGCGTATTCGTATTCTATGTATTTTTCTGATCAACTTTGATATACACATTATTTTAATCCGACTTACAGTTTAAAAGATATTAATTTATTAAGTTTAAATCAATTTCAAATCATTTTCTATTTTCTATTATTATCTAAATAAACAATATACAGATTTAATACTGACCAGTGGGTCCCACTGGTCAGTGACAATATTAATAAATTTTTTAATTAAATATAATTACAGTGGGGTCCATGTGTCATACTAATAGAGACATAATTAACAGTTTTAATTTATTTAAAAGGCCAGGGCCCACTAGTCATTGACAGTTATCTAATTAAACCATTTTAATTATTCTAATAAGGATGGGGCCCCACTTGTAAGTCTAACAGGTTTTTTCCAGTTTAATTAAAAGGGGGTTATGGGGGGGCACATGTCATAGACATGGGGTTGGATTAATTAACAAGGGGGGTTGGTTTAGCACTAATGATGGCCACAGGGCCCCACACGTCAGCCACACCGGGGCCTCGCCGGCGGAAGAGCTCCGACGAGCTCGAACGTGAGCTCGCTATCGGCGACGAGAAGGGGCATGTGGGGGTGCATTCGATCGGGGAGGAGGAGTTGCGCCGTTTGGTGGGTTAGGTTTGGCCGGAAACACACCGGAGCGCACACGGCGGCGAGCGCGTCGTCGAACATTGCTAGGGCGGTAGCGACATGGGTGTTCTACCGCGGGACCGTGACCGTGGGCTGGCTAAACGGACGCAGCAGAACAGTAGGAGCACGCGCATGCCAACGACAGCCAAATTGGCGCACTGGGGGCACGGCACGCACATCACGCGCGGCGACAGAGTTCGTCGGCCATGGCGGGTGCGGCTACGGTGCGAGGGAGGGCGAACTGGGGGTTGGGAAAGGCGAAGAAGCTCACTGCGTGAGGGAGGCAGCGTGCGCGGGGACGAACTGGAGCGGCGTCAATTTGAAGGCGATCCCGGCGGCCAGAGGAAGACGACGAAGAAGATTTCGGGCGCTGTGGTGGCTCCGGGCTCCTCCTCTTCTACGTGCAGACAAAGATGTCGGTTGCGAGTTCACTGGACGTGGTTGTGGGGGCTGGGAGTGGTGTTGGCCACGCGGGTTCATCGATCCGTGGCCATGGCGACTCGGCTGGAGGTGGGAGATGACGAGGGCGCGCGAGGGGGGGGGGGCGAGATCTGCGAGGCGCGGGGGTTAGGGTTAGGTTTGGGGGCGCAGGGGGCCTCGGGGCAGTTATCCCCGCCGGCATGTCGCCGATGGGCGACACGGGCTTCGCTGCCTCCGTGTCCACGGACGATGCCCTCCACGGTATGGAGGTCAACAGATGAGGGGACGAGTGGGGTTGGGCCAGAGGGGTGGGGTGGGCTGGCCCAATGGGGGAACAGGGGGTGGGCTCGCCAGAGCAGTAGGTTAGGTTTTTCATTTTGTTATTTTTTTTGTGCTTTACTGTTTTTATTTATTTTGTATACTTTTATAATTTTGTAAAATATGGTATAGGTACCATAATTATTGTTGGCCTATAGAAGAGTGCCACAAATATATTTGGCCACAAACAAAATCATATAACATTTGTTTTAATTATGCAATTGATGAAAAGGGGGTTTTGGCTACTATTTATATTTGTTTGAATTTATTTTAGAGCTCAATAAATTCCAATGCACATATGGAAGTGATCCACTGAATATTTGGGATTTAACAAAAGTGGTTGCACCAATTTTGGACAAAGTTTTATTTGTGACATATTTTTAATATTCAACAAAAGGGAAATTTGACTTTGTATTGGTCCAAGATTATCTTGGTTGATCAAAGCAAGAATTTTGGAACCGTAACCATCATTAGCATCATTGATTACTGTTCCATAACAGTGAGGGTGTTACATACAAGCACACGTGTATTGTTTTTAACACAGTTTTTAGGATCATAAGATAAATGCAACCCATCACATTGAGCCTTAATAAGAGCACAATTCTCCGGAGTTAGAGATTTCAAAAGGATAATAGGACAATCAAGTATGTGTGCAATAGAAACAATTTCATGCTTAACATAAGGAACTATAGCAAGTTCATCTTCGCAAGTATAATCCATATTGGCATCATGGCCATCAACAAAGCAAGTATCAAGATCATCAGAAAGGGATGTATCAAGTGAGTCCTCGGAATCATAGGATTCCTCATCATAGCAATCATTGGCCTCTTCTTGGGAAGCAAACATTTTGTTTTTAAAATCCTCAATATAATAATTTCAAATATAATTCTCAAAGCAATAAGCAAGAACTCCAAAGTTTTCAGACTTGTGAATAGTATCGTAATACCTTACAATCAAAGAAGCAATCTCATAATCACCCTTAAAAGCAACAAACTCTTCAATCCTTTCAACATCAAAGTAATCATAAACACCTTTAGCATAAGAAGATAGGATCTCATTTTCATTAAACTCACACTGGAAAGGTAGGTGTTTACGATCTATATTGGAGCAGCAAGTAAAATCATAAATGTGGCATAAACAATCAGCATAGCAATAAGAAGTTTGTATTTGGTCCCATAAGTGTTTCCCTTTATGAGATAAGAGGTGTCGCGTATAATTAGCATGCTCATCCAATGATTTCCCCTCAACCAAGTCGGTTGGGTTTTTAGAGCGAGAACAAATTGATCTAAGACGATCCAAGTGAAACATGTCCATCCTACCATATTTGGGTGGTTCCACACCCATGGTAAAGATAGCATCAGCAGGCAGACAAAGACAAAAGGTAGAAAATTATTTTTTGGTTTTTCATATAAGACTCTAAGATAATAACTAAAAGGTAAACTAACCAGACTAAAAAGAAAAGATAAAAGATAGTGTGCAACTCTCCTATCTTGAATATTGGAGTCCCCGGCAACGGTGCCAGGAATTGCTTGATGCTAACTCCTCGTTGGTTACCCCAAGTGGAAGGTTTGATGTAGTGTAGCAGCAAGATTTCCCTTGGCAAAGGTACCAAGGTTTTAAGATCGTCTCCCGTAGGACTCCGATAACTTTAAGTAGGTGGTTCGGCAAGTGATGCGTCGTCTGAAAATAATCACTTGCTTTGCCTGGACCTGCACACACAACAAATAACTTTGCTCCCAACGAGTACAGAGAGGTTGTCAATCTCTCCGGCATTGATGTTTACAGAGGATCAACGCAACAGATAATATGTAGTGATAGCTAAAACTGGAAAGTAAAAGTAGGAAGTAAATTGAGTGTGTAACAGTGGTGGAAATATGGACCGGGGTCCCATGATGTTCACTAGTGATGTCTCTCTCCCAAAAGACGATAAAACTGCTATGCGAGGTAAACAAATCATAGCTGGGAAATTGACAGGATTATGATCGTAAACCAATGCTAACTATGCTACAAAGAAAGGAAGAGGCTCAAAAGCATGGGCGGTTGATGACCCTCAACTATAGGGTATCGTTTGTAGCGTTTTCGATAAATAAGCGTGTCGAACCCAACGAGGAGTAGAAGTTATTGGTAAGTGACTTTGGTAAATAAATAGTTGCAGGAAATGAAAGATAGTTTTTAAGGGTTTTTTCGATATAAGCAACAAAAAGGTAAAAGCGAGAAAAGTTAAAGGCACTAAGGAGTAACAAGTGGCCCAATCCTTTTGATAAAATGATAGGCCTAGCAACTGAACTTATAAAGGCTAAGACGTTCTTGAGGACACATGGGAGGAATAGTCACGTGCTTTCGCCATATTGCACATTGGTATTATGTGATATGTTGATAAGTGTTGAGTGGGTGGATCTATGCTAGTACACCCTCTAGACTAAGATAAGTGCACTCTTCTGATTAAACATATTACAAGCATCCGCAAATACAAGATACTAATTAAGGAAAAAGCCTAACCATAGCAATACAATCGATGATCCATTGTGCCCTTGTGCAAAAGCGTGCGAACTGGGGTTCAGGTTTCTGTCACTCCGGAAACCCACCGTAAGCATTCTTTTTACACAATGCATTCCCCTAGGTCCTTAATAAGGCGAAGTGTTGAGTGTTCGACTCACAAAACACCACTAGGAAAATAACAACACAACTTAAATATCAAACAACACATATTACTTCAACATCACCTGACTATTGACAACTAGACTTCTCCCATGTCCTCAAGAATTAAAGTAACTACTCACAAGACATAAAAGAGATCATGTTCAGTGGGGATAAATAAATGATAAACAATATGGACACAATTATATTTCTCCAACAAAACTCAATAGCATTCATCACATGGCAGTAATCAACACCGGTAAAGTAGAGAGGATAGATAATACAGATTACAACACAAGTTGAACTTGTGAGGTGAGATTGGATGAAGATGAAGATGGTGCTGATGTTGATGATGATCTCTATGATGCCCGTGACGATGGTGATGACGATGGCGATGATCTCCCCTTCCGGGAGGTGTTCTCCCCGGCAGAATCTGCCCGCAGGAGATGTCTTTTCTCCTCTGTTGGTTTCCTCCATGCAGCGGCGGCGGAACACGCGCAACTCCTATCCCTTTAGGGTTTTCGGATGACAAGGGATAAATAGGCCAAAGGGGGGAGACTGGGGTGGCCGCAGGGGTCCAGGCGGCCACCTGATACGTCCAAAACGTATCTATAATTTCTGCTTGCTCCATACATGTTTTGTGTGATATTGCTATGATCTAGATACACTTTCATACACTTTTGATCATATTTTGACTAACCTATTAACTCAGTGCACCCCAGTGCCAGTTCCTGTTTTCTGCTGTTTTAGTATTTCAGTTTTCCCCCATATAAAAAGTGCCAGAAAAATTCGGGAAAATTCAGCTAAAACATCAGCGTGAAGGAAGCTTCGCGAAGAGCCCTGGAGGGGCCAGAGGGGAGCCAGGGGGGCCCAGGCGGCACCCGGCGCGGCCCCACCCCTGGTCGCGCCAGGGGGCGCCTGGGCCCCTGGTCCACCTCTGGCTGCCCCCCTTCGCCTATTTATTCTCCGTCACGGGGAAACTCCGAAGACAGAAACCTATTTCGCAAACTCGCCTCTGTTCCGCCGCCGCGCTTCCGAGATCGGGAGCACCAGAAGACCTCTTCCCGGCACCCTGTCGGAGGGAGGATTGACCTCCGGGAGTCTCCTCTCCACCATGGATGCTCCCCGGATGTCTTGTGAGTAGTTTTCCTTGGACCATGGGTCCGTGATCAGTAGCTATGTGATGTTCTCCTCCCCTATTTGATCTTCATTGTTTAGACCTCATGAGCTGCCCTACATGATCGAGGCACCTTTGTAATATTTCTGCTATTGCTATGCTGAGTTTGATGGGATCTGATGGATTATGAGATTATGTTCAGATTGTGATAGAGTAATATATTTAGTTTTTATCTCTTATATTTTTGTTCCTAAGTAATTCTTGCATGTTCTCCGTTGCTGTTTATTGCTTTGGCCAAGTAGTAGGTAGTGACTCCAAGAGTGAACGTTGTGCTCGATTGTGGGTTCATGCCCCCCGATGAAACGCTTGAGTGACAGAAACATGAGTCTAGGGGATGTGCTGTGGCCACAAGGGGGAAAACAATGGTGCTTGTAACCGCGGTTACAAGGATTGTTTACTTTACGCAAAGTGCTTTTTAATGCAGTTGTCTGTTGCTTTGGGTTTACACTTTGGGTGGGGCTCGCAACTTAATACCAGCGAGATGTTCTGGATAGATATCTCAAGGTGGATGATTAGTAGTAGATGCAGTTGGATTTCGGTCTACTTATTTTGGCGTACTGCCTGTGCTTTTGAACCTCTTCCTTTCTTTTGTAGCATAGTTAGCATTCGGTGCGTTCATAATCCTGTCAATTGCCCTTCTGTAATTTGTTTACCTCGCATAGCAGTTTTATTGTATTTTGGGAGAGAGACATCACTAGCGAACATCACGTATCCCGGTCCATATCCTTATTACTGTTTCCACTCTATCTTTACTTTATTGCTTTTACTTGCTATCATTATCCCTTGTGTTTTACCCTTTGTAAACAACAAGACCGGAGAGATTGACAACCTCTCTGACTTCGTTGGGAGCAAAGTTATCCGTGTCTGTGTGCAGGTCCACGTCAGTCGCGCCGCTGACACCTACTTATCATCTCTGGAGTCCTACTAGAGAAAAACCTTGGTATCTTCACCGAGGGAAACTTGCTGCTGCGCTACATCTCCACCTTCCACTTGGGATAACCAACGAAGGGCGAGAAGCCATCAAGAGAATTTCTGGCGCCATTACCGGGGACTTCGAGTGCTAAGATAGGGGAGTTTCACACTACCCTTTACCTTTGTTTTTTAGTCTTGTTAGTTTATCTTTCAGTTTTTATCTTTGTGTCTTTTATCAAAAATTACAAAAAAATCTGCCACACTTGCTGCCACTATGGGTTCCACTGAAAATACCAAGTTGTGTGACTTCACTAGTCACAACAACCAAGACTTTAGCTGCACTCCCATTTCCACACCTGCCACTTCAGCTACCTCTTATGAAATTAAACCTGCTTTGCTAAACCTTGTTATGAGAGATCAATTCTCTGGTGCTGGAGATGATGCTACTTTACACTTGAATAATTTTGTTGAATTATGTGATATGCAAAAGTACAAAGAAGTAGAAGGTGATGTTGTTAAGCACAAGCTCTTTCCCTTCTCTTTAAGGGGAGATGCTAAAATCTGGTTTCAATCTTTGCCTAGGAATAGCATAGATTCTTGGGATAAGTGCAAAGATGCTTTTATAGGGAAGTACTACCCTCCTGCTAAGATTATCCAATTGAGGAGTAATATTATGAATTTTAAGCAATTGGATAATGAACACGTTGCCCAAGCTTGGGAACGGATGAAATCTCTTGTTAAGAAATGCCCTACACATGGTTTGACTACTTGGATGGTTATCCAGACTTTTTATGTAGGCTTGAACTTTAACTCGCGGAACCTGTTAGGTTCGGCCGCGGGAGGAACCTTTATGTCAACTACACTTGGTGTTGCCACGAAGCTTCTCGATGAAATGATGACCAATTATTCCCAATGGCACACCGAACGCGCTCCAACAGGTAGGAAGGTAAATTCTGTCGAGGAAATTACCTCCCTCAATGAAAAAGTTGACTTAATTATGTCTCTACTTAACAAGCAACCCTCTATTGATCCTCATGATGTTCCTTTGAATTCTTTGGTTGCTCAAGAACAAGTAGATGTGAACTTTATTGCTAGAAACAACTTCAACAACAATGCTTATAGGGGAAATTTTGCTAGCAATCCTAGACCGTTTCCATCCAACTATGGGAACAACAACACTTACCCTAGCAACAAGAACCCCTCTTCTGAATTAGAAAGCATGCTTAGAGACTTTATCACTACCCAAAAAGCCTTCAACAAAAATGTAGAAGAGAAATTAGCTAAAATAGATAATCTCTCTTTGAAGGTAGAAAGCTTAGCCCTTGATATTGAGATGCTTAAAATTAGAACCTCTCCCCTTGAGGAGAATAAGGCCACTCATATTAATGCTATCCAATTACAAATTAATGAAAATATTAGGATGATGGCTAAACTTAAGAAAGATGGGCTAGAGAAAAAGAGGAAGAGGATAGAATTAAGAGCCTTCCTACACACCACACAGTTGCCACTATCCAAATTGTTGAGGACACCCAATGCACTCCTAGTCCCGTTGGACCTATTAATGGTGATGCTAATACCTCAACCGAAGATAAAGAAACTCCTATGAACATAGAGGGTTTCAAACAAATGAGTCTAGATGACACTACTACCACCTTTTTATAGTAGTGATATTGATTTTGATAGTTGTACCCTCTCAGAAGTTATCAGTTTGCTACACAAAATATCTAGAGACCCCCACACTAGCACACTTAATCTTGCCTTCACGGAGCATATCACAAATGCTCTCATCAAAGCTAGGGAGGAGAAGCTTAGAATAGAAGCCTCCATACCTAGGAAGCTAGATGACGGTTGGGATCCTATGTTCAAAATTAAATTAAATAACTTCTCTTGCTATGCTTTATGTGATGTTGGAGCTAGTACCTCCGTTATGCCCAAAAGAATATTTGATATGTTTGATTTGAAGCCCTTTGAGCCTTGTTCTTTTGGTGTTCGTCTTGTTGATTCTTCCGTAAAGAAACCTTTGGGGAAGATCGACGATGTTCTTATCGTTGTCAATGACAACTATGTTCCCGTTGATTTTATTGTTATGGATATAGAGTGTAAACCTTTATGTCCAATTATTTTGGGACGTCCTTTTCTTCGCACCGTTGGTGCGGTTATTGACATGAAAGAGGGGAATATAAAATTCCCATTCAAAAAGGGTATGGAACACTTCCCTAGAAAGAAAATCAAGTTACCTTTTGAGTCCGTTACATGGGCTAGTTATTCTCTTTGTCTTGATAAAACTTGATTCTTCTTTTGCATCATGCCTAGCTTAAAGGCATAAAAGAAAGCGCTTTCGGGAGGCAGCCCGCAACGAATTTAGGTTTTTATTTTTGATTTTGTTGTGTCTTGATGATTGTTACTACTTTAGCAACATCATTGTATCTTTATTTTTCAACTTTGTGCTGAGTTATAGCCTCTTACGGCAAGGGAAGTAAAAGTTGTGACATGCTGTCCAGAAAACAGATTCTGTCCTCGTGACCAGAAAAATTCCATAAAAATCCCAGTTCATCTTTTTGAGCTGAAATCTTTACACAGTATGCTCTATACAATTACGAAATTTCCATATGTTCTGAGTTTTTTGAATTGAGTTGCAGAAGTACCCTAAAAAATTCTTTACTACCTGCTGTTCTGTTTTTCACAGATTCTGCCACGTTTTGTCTCTCCTTACTTTTGCAAACCTTAAGCTTGCTTTTTCTTTGCAAAAACTTTTTGGCACTCTTGAGAAACAGTATCTCTTCAAGATTATCTTTATATCCAGTGGGAATTTTTTTATTTATTAAGGGTACTAACCTCTCTAATCAGCTTATGATGGGTTATGTATGAAGGGAGTTTTCAAGTGTGCGATGGAAGATGATGAAAGAAGATCCAGGAGTGTCAAGCGCTCAAGCTTGGGAATTCCCCCATGCATACCCAACAAATATTCAAGGAGACTCAAGCGTCTAAGCTTGGGGATGCCCCCGTGCATCCCCTTCTCCATCAACAATCATCAGTTCGTCCTTCGTCTCACTATATTTTTATCACTTCATGCGTTATGTGCTATGCTTGGAGCGTCTCGCTCTTAGGTTTTGTTTTTAGTTTTCTTTAGCTTTTCTTGCTGTTCATAACAAGTTAGATCCCGTCTTACTTTGTGTGGGAGAGAAACACGCTCCACTTTCAAAATTTAGAACACATCATAGGATTCTTCATGCCTATCTTTCTGTTGATGTGTGTTCTTTATCTTTTCATAGCTACTGCCATGTTTAGTCTTAGTTTTAGTTTGTCTTTAGCAAGAGCCCTGGCTTTTGTTTAGTTTGTTGCTGGAACTCTTTTTAGTTTTCATGTTCATCTTGTTAAAGAGAGTTGGTTGTTGCACTGAGTTGTGTCTTGTCTTGAAAGTAGGTAATTGAGGTTGCTATTTTCTTCTGGTAGTAACTTGCAATAGTTTTGAGGTATTGATGTGAGTAATGTTTGAACTTTTGGTGTCAAGAGCTCTTGCCTATTAGTGATAGGTGTTGTATTTTGGGCAATCCGTGTTTATTTTTCAAAACCTACAAAACCAGTTGAGAACTCTAGCTACTAGATGGATCACTACTCTTCTGAGGAGTCGAATATTAGAGAACACTCACGTACCATGAGTCGAGGATGCGCAAGGATAACCAAACCCCCATACACTCCTCCTCGGGGTACTTGTCTCTTTGTGAACCTCCTTATTAGATTGAGAGTTACCGATAATAAGTGCATGAGTTCTTCGGACTAATGTAAGTATTGAAAGTTGACACTTCCACCTTCCCATATTTTGCTAGCCTCTCCCGTGCCGTGCATTGCCTTCTTCTCACTCCGAGAGTTGGTGTCCACCTTCGCCGATACATCCAAACCCTTGGCATGATACGCTCTGTCATCATAAACCTCCTTATATCTTTCCTCAAAACAGCCACCATACCTACCTATCAAGGCATTTCCATAGCCTTTCCGAGTTACATTTCCATGCAACTTCCACCTCTTCATGACTTGATCTTCATGTCATACATGTTCCTGCTACACTGGCAGCGACATACCTTGCATACATCATGTTAGTTACATCTTCTTTATGATTTTTAGTACCTTGTAAAGTGTGAAAGATCTCCTTTACCTTCTTGTAAATTAGAGTGTTGCCCTTAAGTGAGGAAAAGATCCCAAAGTGGACACATTAAAAGATCCCAAAGAGGAGAAATGAGAGTTCAATAGAAAGAGCCATTGAGGCCACCAATAAATACAAAAAATAGAAAAAAGAGAGAAAGGGGCAACGCTACTATCCTTTTGAGAGATCCACACTAGTACTCCCATTATATCCTTGTACTCCATAGAGATGATCATTATGCATATAGCTATGTGGGGACCTTCACACTATAGAACTTGGCTTGCATATTCCAAGGATGAGCCTACTCAAACGAGCTCTAGGTCTTCATGAGCGAGAAAGTTAGATGCACCCCCACTAGTTCCTTTGGAGAGCTTCTTAGCTTGTATGTGCATCCGTTGCATGGCAATCCCTACTCCTCACATCATATCTATCATTTGGCATATCTTGCCTATGATTGTCCTCATTGATGTGAGCCTTTCTCATCCTTTTTGTCTTCCTCCTCCACCATATTTCTATTTTTGCCATCGTAAGTGTCAACTCTCGTGCTTACGCTCATCCATTGCATGAGTGCTCAAAATATTGAAAAAGGAGTGGATCAAATTGACTTGTACCTGGCTAGTGGTCTGGGGACGAGTCAAGATAAGATTCCAAAGAAGACCAAGTGTCAAACTTTAGTAGATTGAGTTCTCAACACAAAAATACTTTTTTCTCGTATTCCCTATCCCCCTTCTTGCACGCAAACACCATTTGGAGACATTCGAGTCACGGACAGCGAGAGCTCTTGCACCTAATGTTCTTTTGTTACTTGTTTCAATGCTAATATAGACTCTTGCATGTTATGACTTGAATTGAATCTCTAACCTTGATTTCTTAACTTTTCAAAGTTCTTTTATGGTTGCTAGCATGTCACCACAGAAATTATGCTGTTATCATTTACCTACTCGAGGACGAGCAGGGATTAAGCTTGGGGATGTTGATACGTCCAAAACGTATCTATAATTTCTGCTTGCTCCATGCATGTTTTGTGTGATATTGCTATGATCTAGATACACTTTCATACACTTTTGATCATATTTGGACTAACCTATTAGCTCAGTGCACCCCAGTGCCAGTTCCTGTTTTCTGCTTTTTTTCTATTTCAGTTTTCCCCCATATAAAAAGTGCCAGAAAAATTCGGGAAAATTCAGATAAAAAATCGGCGTGAAGGAAGCTTCGCGAAGAGCCCTGGAGGGGCCAGAGGGGAGCCAGGGGGGGCCCAGGCGGCCACCCGGCGCGGCCCCACCCCTGGCCGCGCCAGGGGGGCGCCTAGGGCCCCTGGTCCACCTCTGGATGCCCTCCTTCGCCTATTTATTCTCCGTCACGGGGAAACTCCGAAGACAAAACCCTATTTCGCAAACTCTCCTCAGTTCCGCCGCCGCCGCGCTTCCGAGATCGGGAGCACCAGAAGACCTCTTCCCGGCACCCTGCCGGAGGGAGGATTGACCTCCGGGAGTCTCCTCTCCACCATGGATGCTCCCCGGATGTCTCGTGAGTAGTTTTCCTTGGACCATGGGTCCGTGATCAGTAGCTATGTGATGTTCTCCTCCCCTCTTTGATCTTCATTGTTTAGACCTCGTGAGCTGTCCTACATGATCGAGGCACCTTTGTAATATTTCAGCTGTTGCTATGCTGAGTTTGATGGGATCTGATGGATTATGAGATTATGTTCAGATTGTGATAGAGTAATATATTTGGTTTTTATCTCTTATATTTTTGTTCCTAAGTAATTCTTGCATGTTCTCCGTTGCTATTTATTGCTTTGGCCATGTAGTAGGTAGTGACTCCAAGAGGGAACGTTGTGCTCGATTGTGGGTTCATGCCCCCCGATGACACGCTTGAGTGACAGAAACATGAGTCTAGGGGATATGCTGTGGCCACAAGGGGGAAAACAACGGTGCTTGTAACCGCGGTTACAGGGATTGTTTACTTTACGCAAAGTGTTTTTTAATGTAGTTGTCTGTTGCATTGGGTTTACACTTTGGGTGGTGGTCGCAACTTAATACCAGCGAGATGTTCTGGATAGATATCTCAAGGTGGATGATTAGTAGTAGATGCAGTTGGATTTCGGTCTACTTATTTTGGCGTACTGCCTGTGCTTTTGAACCTCTTCCTTTCTTTTGTAGCATAGTTAGCATTGTGGTGCATTCATAATCCTGTCAATTGCCCTTCTGTAATTTGTTTACCTCGCATAGCAGTTTTATCGTCTTTTGGAGAGAGACATCACTAGCGAAAATCACGTATCCCGGTCCATATCCTTATTACTGTTTCCACGCTATCTTTACTTTATTGCTTTTACTTGCTATCATTATCCCTTGTGTTTTACCCTTTGTAAACAACAAGACCGGAGAGATTGATAACCTCTCTGAACTTCATTGGGAGCAAAGTTATCCGTGTCTGTGTGCAGGTCCATGTCAGTCGCGCCGCTGACACCTACTTATCATCTCTGGAGTCCTACTAGAGAAAAACCTTGGTATCTTCACCGAGGGAAACTTGCTGCTGCGCTACATCTCCACCTTCCACTTGGGGTAACCAACGAAGGGCGAGAAGCCATCACCACCCATCGCGGCCAAGGGTGGGGCCGCGCCAGGGGGTGCCTGGGCTCCTGGTGGCCCCCTCTGGTCTCCGTTTTTCATGTCCGCATCATTCTTCTGGAAAATGACCTCCGTCAATTTTCAGGGGCTTTGGAGGTCTTCTATTCCAGCAACTCAGCGTCCACTTTTCACCGCTGAATCCTGCGTATGCTGCTTCGGCATCGAAAAGTTGCAAACTGTGTAAAGCAAGCCAAAACAACATAAGAATAGCATCATAACATGAAATATATCTATGAATAGGAAATAATTACTAAATAAAATAGTGATGCATTTTGGACGTATCAACTCCCCCAAGCTTAGTCCTCGCTTGTCCCCAAGCGAATACTGAGCTCGGTAAACCTGTCCACAAGTTTAGAGAGTGAAGTGTCGATAAATAGAATACAGACAAGAAGCATCATGATTTCTTCACCAAACTCAAGCATCCTCAACAGCAACCTCAACTCATAAGGCCCTTATGAGAAAGTAAGAACAATTATAATCAAAAGTAGGGATGAGAAAACTCATCAAATTATGGAAAACATATCCTTGATCAAAGGACAACTAATAACTTTTACTTTTGCTCTTTCACTTTATAATGAAACAATTTGAAGATTTTGAAAGAACATGTTATTAGTCATGAAGTGAAAATTTTAACACAAAGGAAGATGCTTGCTCGGCAATGCTTTCGCAAACAACTTATTTATCAAATGATAATGTCAACAAGGATGTGGCATGGCAAAACTTAATGCAACATTATATGGATGAATCCTCATCAACATCAAGTGTTTGTTCTCTTTAAGGAAGGAAGGAAGTGGGAAAAACTGACTCAACATAAAAGTAAAGGAAAGGCCTTGTTATAGGCAAGCAGGGAAAACTCATGTGCTATCCTTAAATCAAACAGAATGAAAACAATTTCCGGGAGGTGCGTAGTTTGTCAACGAATGCTAATATATAGCTCAATTACTTCTCAAGCTGCACACATTTCGAGGAACGGCTCCCAAGTGGGGATGATCACATCCCCTTAATCTCCTTTTTTATCACTGCCAAAGTTTCTGATTTCTCATAGACCAAGCGTGAAGGATGGTTTGTTTGTTGTATTATCTTTCGAGCTGGGCGCACTCATGCCAGTTCCTCCTCGTATTATGGGTTTGCAGATTAGACATGCAATCCCGGGGTAAAACTTGTCCAACTTAAGAAGATCATGAATTACCTACTACTTCCTCATGAGCTAAGCAAGAAGCACAAAACAGAAGATTTTGAACATTTAAGGATAACACATAAATTTTATACTTCTAGGAGTGGTAGGGAAATACCACGAATAGGAAGGTATGATGGACTCAGAAAGAAGATAGTGGTTTCAGGGTATGGATGCACACACAGAATTTTCTTGGCAAAGAGTTTGGCTAGCAAAGGCTTTGAGAGAACAGCCAATTGATGCTAACTTAGATGCAAAGCATATAAAGCATAAACATTAAGGTAAGCCTGGCACATCAAGTTGTCTTCCTTGTCAACATAACACTTCAAGCATAACAACATAAAGGTTTTGGCTATGTCGCTACTTGAGAAAACATGCATGTTGTCATGACCAAAGCTATGTTTGCCAAAATTAAATAAAGTTTTCAAAGCCATACCTGATATAAGGTCAATACTCCCCATAAGAATCATCATATAAGGTGGATTGCGTGAAGAGAATACCGAGTGCAGCGAAGGAACCAATAGACTTCTCATTAATATTCCATCATAGACGACTCCACACTCACGGATACATACTCTCCACGGAAGGAGTGATAGACTTCAATGCAATCACCTATTTCATATAATAACCTCCCTAGACATGATACAACTCTACTTGACTCTAAAAGCCTAAGATAAAGATAAAGATACCGAGCACTCCCCCAAGCCAGGAACAAGCTAAGGGCATGCCATTACCCGAGGAGATTACTCCTCATTCCTGTTGTTGTTCATCACGTAGTCCTTGGTGAAGCGCTTCCACGAAAGAGGTTCTCCCGTCTCATGAGAAGATTCAGTCTCCAAGATCCTGCTTTCAGCACCTATACCCATTGATGGCTTCTCGCCCCTCGTTGGTTACCCCAAGTGGAAGGTTTGATGTAGCACAACGGCAAGTTTCCCTTAGCGAAGATGCTAAGGTTTAGATTGTCTCCAGTAGGACTCAAGAGATACAAGTAGGTGGTAAAGTGAACAATGGCGCCGTTCACAACCGAGGTTGCTAACTTCACCTGGACCTGCACACAGATACAAATAACTTTGGTCCCAACGAGTACAAAGGAGTTGTCAATTCCTCCGGCCTTGTTGTTTACAAAGGATTAACGCAAGAGATAATAATGATAGTGATAGCAACAGAAAAGTAAATACTGAAATTAAATTGGTAGTGTGAACAATAATGTGAAGATGGACCGGGGTCCCGTGATTGTCACTAGTGATGTCTCTCTCCCAAAAGAAGATAAAAGTGCTAGCGAGGTAAACAAATCACAGTTGGGAAATTGACAGGATTATGAAGGCACCGCAATGCTAACTATGCTGCAAAGAAAGGAAGGGCTCAAAAGCAATGGGCGGTACGCCAAGGTAAGTAGACCGAAATCCATCTGCATCTACTACGAATCATCCACCTTGATATATATCCAGAACATCTCGCTGGTATTAAGTTGCGAATCCCACCGAAAGTGTAAACTCAAAGCAACAGACAACTGCATTAAAAGAACTTTGCATAAAGTAAACAATCCTTGCACCCGCAAGTACAAGCACCGTTGTTTTATCCCTGGTGGAAAGAGCACATCCCCTAGTCTCATGTTTCTGTCACTAAAGCTAGACATCAAGGGGCTGAATCCACAATCGAGCATAACGCTCTCTCTTGGAGTTGCAAATAAAATACTTGGTCAAAGCAAATACCGCAACGGAGAACATGCAACAATTTACTCAAGAACAAAATATAAAAGAGAAGAACCAAATATATTACTCATCACAATCTGAACATAGTCTCATAATCCATCAGATCCCAACAAACTCAGCATAGAAACAGAAGAAATTACATAGATGCCTCGATCATGTGAGGCAGCTCACGAGGACTCGAAAGTGGAAGCACAAAAGAGGGAGAGATAGATCACATAGCTACTAGTCACGGACCCATGGTCCAAGGGGAACTACTGACGGTACATACGGGAGGCGTCCATAGCTATGGATGGTCTCTCGGAGGGGGTAGCTTCTCCCGGCAGGGTGCCGGAGCAGCTTCTCCAGGCAGCCCCGATCTTGAAACGGCGGAGGCGGCGGAACAGAGGCGAGATCGCAAAAAATGAGTTCGTCTTAGGGGTTTCCACCCCAAGGGGTAAATATAGGCGAAGGGGGCGTCGAGGGGACCCACCAGGCAGTTAGGAGGCCTCCTGGCGCGGACTAGGGTGGGGCCGCGCCAGGGACCCTCCTGGCTCCCTGGTGGCGGCCCCCCTTCGCTGCTTTGGTGTTTCCGGAAGCTTCCGCGACGCTGATTTTTTATCTGATTTTCCTGGATTTTTTGGAGCACTTTTAATGGCCGGAAAACCTGAAATACATAAACAGCAGAAAACAGCAACTGGCAGCTGGGTGCACTGAGTTAGTAGGTTAGTACAAATAGGTTCAAAAGTGTATGAAAGTTCAAGCAAAACATGGCAAAGTCACACAAAACATGCATGGAGCAAGCAGAAATTATAGATACGTTTGGGACGTATCAACATCCCCAAGCTTAATTCCTGCTCATCCTCGAGTAGGTAAATGATAACAAGTATAATTTCTGTGGTGACATGCCACACAACCAAATAAGGACTTTTAAGTAAAGCAATCAAAGCATGCAATTCAATTCAAGTCTTAACAAGCAAGAGTCTATATTAGCATTGACACAAGCAACAAAAGGTGCAAGAGCTCTTGCTGTCCGTGACTCGAATGTCTCCAAATGGTGTTTGCGTGCAGGCAAGGGACTGGGAAGAAAGAGAAAAAGGTTGTCGAGAAAAACTATCTACTAAAGTTTCACACTTGGTCTCCTTTTGATTCTTATCTGGACTCGTCCCCAGACCACTAGTCAGGTACAAGTCAAACTGATCCACTCCCTTTCGATATTTTGAGCACTCATGCAATGGATGAGCGTGAGCAAGAAAGTTGACACCAAAAAGGCGAAACAGAAAGAAGGTGGAGGAGGAAGACAAAAAGGTGTGAAAGGCTCACATCAATGAGGACAATCATAGGCGAAAGAAATCCATATGATAGATATGATGTGAGGAGTAGGGATTTCCATACAACGGATGCACATGTGAGCTAAGGTAAGCTCTCCAATGGAACTAGTGGGGGTGCATCCAACTTGCTTGCTCAAGAAGACCTAGAGCTCATTTGAGGAGGCTCATCATTGGAATATACAAGCCAAGTTCTATAGTGTGAAGGTCCCCACATAGCTATATGCACGATGATGATCTCTATGGAGTACACGGGATAGAAGATGAAGTACTAGTGTGGATCTCTCAAAAATAATAGTAGTATGCCCCCTTCTCTCTTTTTATTTTTCTTTTTGCTTTTTCTATTTTTTGTATTTTTTTGGTGGCCTCAATGGCTCTTTCTATTTAACTCTCATTTGTCCTCTTTGGGATGTTTTGATTTTGTCCTCTTTGGGATCTTTTGATTTTGTCCTCTTTGGGATGTTTTGATTTTGTCCTCTTTGGGATCTTTTCCTCACTTTAGGGGCAATACTCTATATTTTACAAGAATATAGGAGATCTTTCACACTTTACAAAGGTACTCACATAAAGAAAATGTAACTATCATGAAGTATGAAAATGTATGCCTCTGCCAGTGTAGCAGGATATGCAATGATACTAGCGCGTCATGTAGTAATGTTTAGGGCAAGGCCCAACTAGCATGCGGCTCATCGATCAAGAAAGTAGCATGTATGACATGAAGATCAAGTCATGAGAAGGTGGATGTTGCATGGCAAGGTATCTCGGAAAGGCTATGGAAATGCCTTGTAGGTAGATATGGTGGCTGTTTTGAGGAAAGATATAAGGAGGCTTATGATGACAGAGCGTATCATGACAAGGGTTTGGATGCACCGGCTAAGTATGCGCCAACTCTTGAGGTGAGAAAGGGCAATGCACGCTACCGAAGAGGCTAGAAAAGTATGGGTAGGTGGAAGTGTCAACTTTCTAATACTCACATTAGTCCGAAGAACTCATGCACTTATTATCGGTAACTCTCAATTTAATCAGGAAGATACCCATGGGGTTTTTGTAAGCAGTTCTATACGCCCACAATGCATCTCCTAACTTCTTTGACCAGTCCTTCCTAGAAAGGTTAACTGCCTTTTGTAAGATCAACTTGATCTCTCTATTGGTGAGCTCAACTTTCCCACTAGTTTGAGGATGGTAGAGTGAAGCAATTCTATGATTGACATCGTACTTGGCCGAAGCTTTTCTTGAAGCTCCATGCGTGAAGTGTGATCCTCCATCAGTCATGAGGTACCTAGGTACACCAAACCTAGGGAAAATTACATCTTTGAGAATTTTCAAAGATGTCTTGTGATCAGCACTCTCAGTGGGGATTGCTTCAAACCACTTGGTTACATAATCAACATCCACTAAGATGTGAGTGTACTTGTGTGAGGGAGGAAAAGGCCCCATAAAATCAAAACCCCAGTAATCAAAAGGCTCAATCACTAGAGAGTAATTCATAGGCATCTCATTTCTCCTACTAATATTAC
This sequence comes from Bromus sterilis, assembly GCA_950022295.1. Classification (NCBI taxonomy): domain Eukaryota; kingdom Viridiplantae; phylum Streptophyta; class Magnoliopsida; order Poales; family Poaceae; genus Bromus; species Bromus sterilis. Next base: position 286,300,844 of record OX465596.1, read on the forward strand.
CAACTCTCTGACACTTATCACAAGATAAAACATAATTTCTAGCATCTTTAAGGAGAGTAGGCCAATAAAAACCTGATTGGAGAACCTTATGTGTTGTCCTCTCACCGACGTGATGTCCTCCATAGGGACTGTCGTGACATTTCTTGAGAATGTCCTTCTGCTCATGTTCCGGTATGCATCTTCTCACGATCCCGTCTGGACCTTCTTTGAAAAGATGAGGGTCATCCCAAAAGTAGTGCCTCAAATCATGGAAGAACTTCTTCCTTTGCTGAAATGTTAAACCTGGAGGCAAATACTTTTAGCATAATCTGCAAACCAAGGATCAGAGAGAGATAGTACTTTTACAACGAGAAGTTGTTGTCTGGAAAACCGTCGTTGACTGGGATGGGGTCATGCGGTATATCTTCCATCCTTGAAAGATTGTCCGCCACTGGATTATCTGCTCCTTTTCTATCAACAATCTGTAAATAAAATTCTTGAAGGAGTACCCACCTGATGAGTCTTGGTTTGGCATCCTTCTTCGCCATAAGGTACATCAGAGCAGCATGGTAAGTATGAATAATAACTTTTGAATCTACAATATAAGGCCTAAACTTATCACAAGCAAACACTACTGTCAAGAATTCCTTCTCAGTAGTAGCATAATTCTTTTGAGCACTATCAAGGGTTTTGCTAGCATAATGTATAACATTCAATTTCTTATCAACCCTTTGTCCTAAAACAGCTCCAACAACAAAATCACTAGCCACACAAATAATTTCAAAGGGCAATTTCCAATCAGGTGGTTGTACTATAGGAGAGGTTATTAAAGATTTCTTACGAACTTCGAAAGCCTCCTTACAATCTTTATCAAATACAAAAGGAACATCCTTCTGGAGAAGATTAGTGAGGGGTCTCGAGGTCTTAGAAAAGTCTTTAATAAATCTTCTATCGAAACCAGCATGACCGAGAAAACTACGAATACCTTTAATGTCCCTTGGATAAGGCATTCTTTCGATAGCTTCAATCTTCGCCTTGTCCACTTTAATTCCCCTCTCGTTAATCTTGTGACCAAGAACGATCCCTTCGTTAACGATGAAATGGCACTTCTCCTAGTTTAAAACTAAATTTGTGTCCTCACATCTCTGCAAAACTTTATTAAGATTGTGGGGATAGTGGTCAAAGGAAGTTCCATAGACGGAGAAATCGTCCATGAAGACTTCCACAATCTCCTCACGGAAACCATGAAAAATAGCAGACATACATCTTTGAAAAGTAGCAGGTGCATTGCATAAACCAAAAGGAATACGCCTGTAAGAATAAGTACCGTAGGGACACGTGAAAGTGGTCTTCTCTTGATCGACAGTGTTAAAATGAATTTGAGAGAAGCCAGAGTACCCATCAAGATAGCAAAAGTGGGTGTTTTTAGAAAACCTCTCAAGAATTTGATCAATGAAGGGCAGCGGGTAATGGTCCTTCCTGGTTGCCTTGTTCAACTTCCTGTAATCAATACACATTCTATATCCAATAACAACTCTTTGAGGTATTAGTTCATTTTTATCATTAGGAACAACAGTCATACCTCCTTTCTTAGGAACACAATGAACTGGACTTGCCCACCTACTATCAGCTATAGGATAGATGATACCTACGGCTAGAAGCTTGAGAATCTCTGTCCTAACCACGTCCTCCATCTTTGGGTTCAGCCGTCGTTGATGATCAACAACTGGCTTAGCATTGGGCTCGAGATTGATAGTGTGTTGGAAAATCGACGGACTAATCCCCTTAAGGTCATCAAGGGTATAGCTTAAGGCACCACGGTGTCTGCAAAGTGTCTCCAATAATCGCTCTTATTCAAATCCTGAAAGGTTAGCATTGATAATGACAGGATATATTTTCTTTTCATCTAAATAAGCGTACTTGAGCGTATCGGGAAGAGGTTTGAGGTCAAACACCGGGTCTTCTTTTGGTTGTGCTAGGATCCCTAAAGGTTCAACCGGAAGGTTGTGCTTCAGGATAGAAGTTTGTATTGTGAATATTTTGTCTAACTCATTTCTATCCTACATATGCATATCATTCTCGTGGTCTTCCATATATTGCTGCAAAGGATCATTAGGAGGAATAGCAATAGAGGAAATATCTTCAATAATTTTATCATCACTAGGTAAATTAGCACCACGAGGATGCTTGGAGAACTTAGAAAAGTTAAATTCATATGCCGCACCATTGAATTCAACAGAAACTTTACCTTTTTGCAATCTATTATAGCACCGCAAGTGCTGAGGAAAGGTCTACCAAAGATAATAGGGCAAAACTATCTTGCACTGAACCAAGTACGAGAAAGTCGGTAGGATACTTTACCTTTCCGCATAGGACTTCAACATCTCTCACAATTCCAATGGGAGAGATAGTTTCTTTGTTTGCTAGATAAATAGTAACATCAATCTCTTCAAGTTCACAGGGTGAAATCTCACCCATTATCTCCCGATAGAGTGAATAAGGAATAGTACTAGCACTTGATCCCAAATCACATAGCCCATAATAATTATGATCTCCTATTTTAACAGATACAACTGGTGTACCTGAAATTGGGCCTTTATTCTTGGTTGTAACAATGTTAGTGGAAATAGCACAAAAATTTATATTGGAATCTAAATAATGAACATATTTGTGATAAATATAGCAAGTGTTCATCTGGATGTCTATCTCATGCATAACGATTAGCTAAGACATAATTGATAATACCAGATGGTATTTGTAAGGCACAATTTCAGTATTGGTGGGAGTGACCACCACAGTTGTGGGGCGTTTCCCCATAAACATCGAACCAAGAGTAGAGGTGTCCATAAGGACAAAAAGTAACAACAGCAAAAAATAAAACAGAAATATAAAGAACTTTGTTACCAGCTTCACTTACTAATAGCGCTACGCTCCTCGGCAATGGCTCCAGAAAACAGTGCTTGATGACCCTCAATTGCAGGGGATCATTTGTAGCGTTTTCGATAAATAAGAGTTTCAAACCAAACGAGGAGCACAAGGTATTGGTAAGTGACTTTGGTAAATAAATAGCTGCAGGAACTGAAAGATAGCTTTTAAGGGGTTTTTCGATATAAGCAACAAAAAGGTAAAAGCAAGAAAAGTGAAAGGCACTAAGGAGTAACAAGTGGCCCAATCCTTGTGAGCAAAGGATAGGCCTAGCAACTGAACTTATAAAGGCTAAGACGTTCTTGAGGACGCATGGGAGGAATAATCACATGCTTTCGCCATATTCCGCATTGGTACTATGTGTTGAGTTGATAAGTGTTGAGTGGGTGGATCTATGCTAGTAGACCCTCTAGACTAAGATAAGTGCACTATTATGATTAAACATCTTGCAAGCATCCGCTAATACAAGATAGTAATTAAGGCAAAAGCTTAACCATAGCAATACGATAGATGATCCATTGTTCCCTTGTGCAAAAGCGTGCGAACTGGGGTTCAGGTTTCTGTCACTCCGGCAACCCACCGTAAGCATTCTTTATATACAATGCATTCCCCTAGTTCCTTAATAAGTCGAAGTGTTGAGTGTTCGACTCACACAACACCACTAGGAAAATAACAACACAACTTAAATATCAAACAACACATATTACTTCAACATCATATGACTACTAACAACTAGACTTCTCCCATGTCCTCAAGAACTAAAGTAACTACTCACAAGACATAAATGAGATCATGATCAGTGGGGATAAATAGATGATAAACAATCTGGACACAATGATATTTCTCCAAAAAAACTCAATAGCATTCATCACACGGCAGTATTCAACACCGGTAGAGTAGAGAGGATAGATAATATGGATTACAACACAAGTTGAACTTGTGAGGTGAGATTGGATGTATATGAAGATGGTTCTGATGTTGGGGATGATGTTGATGATGATCTCGATGATACCCGTGACGATGGTGATGACGATGGCGATGATCTCCCCTTCCGAGAGGTGTTCTACCCGGTGGAATCTGCATGTCGGAGACGTCTTTTCTCCTCTGTTGGTTTTCGCCATGGAGCGGCAGCGGAACTCGCGAAACTCCTCTCCCTTTAGGGTTTTCGGACGACGAGGGATAAATAGGCAAGGGGGGGAGCCTGGGATGGTCCCAGGGGTCCATGCGGCCACCGGGCGCGGCCAGGGGTGCGGCCCGCGCCAGGGGGGCGCCTGGCCTCCTGGTGGCCCCCCTCTGGTGTCCGTTTCGCGTGTCCCCGTCATTCTTCTGGAAAATAACCTCTGTCGATTTTCTGGTGATTTGTAGGTCTTCTATTTCAGCAACTCAGCGTCCACTTTTAAACACTGAATCCTGCGTATGCTGCTTCGGCATCTGAAAGTTGCAAACTGTGTAAAACAAGCCAAAACAACATAAGCATAGCATCATAACATGAAATATATCAATGAATAGGAAAGAATTACTATATAAAATAGTGATGCATTTTGGACGTATCAGCGGGACGCCAAAATAATTAGACCGAAATCCATCCGCATCTACTATTAATCATCCACCTTGAGATATCTATCCAGAACATCTCACTGGTATTAAGTTGCGAGCCCCACCCAAAGTGTAAACCCAAAGCAATATACAACTGCATTGAAAGAACTTTGCGTAAAGTAAACAATCTTTGCAACCGCGGTTACAAGAACCATTGTTTTTCCCCTTGTGGCAACAACACATCCCCTAGACTCATGTTTCTGTCACTCAAGCTAGTCATCAGGGGGCATGAACCCACAATCAAGCATAACACTCCCTCTTGGAGTCACTACCTACTACTTGGCCAAAGCAATAAATAGCAACGGAGAACATGCAAGAATTACTCAAGAAAAAAATATAAAAGATAAGAACCAAATATATTACTCAAACACAATCTAAACATAGTCTCATAATCCATCAGATCCGAGCAAACTCAGCATAGCAATAGCAAAAAGAATTACATACGTGCCTTGATCATGTAGGGAAGCTCACAAGGTCTAATCCATGAAGAACAAAGAGGGGAGGAGAACACCACATAGCTACTGATAATGGACCCATGGTCCAAGGTGGGCTACTCACGGATCATCCGGGATGCGTCCATGGTGGTGGAGAAGCTTCCGGAGGTCAATCCTCCCTCCGGCAGGGTGCCGGGAAGAGGTCTGCTGGAGCTCCTGATCTTGGAAGCGCGACGGTGGAGGAACAGAGGCGAGACCGCGAATAGGGGTTCTGTCTTCAGGGTTTCCGCGATGGGAGATAAATATAGGCGAAGGGGTGCAGCCAGGGGCCCCACCAGTTGTCCAGGCGCCCCCCTGGCGCGACCCCACTCCTGGCCGCGCCGGGATGGCGCCTAGGGCCCTTGTGGGTCCCCTCTGGCCCCTCCTCGGTGATTTTCGACGCTTCTGAAGCGCTGATTTTTATATTGTATTTTCCCAGAATTTTTGGAGCATTTTTAATACGGGAGAAACCTGAAATAGAAAAATAGCAGAAAACAGGAACTGTCACTGGGGTGCACTGAGTTAATAGGTTAGTCCAAATATGATCGAAAGTGTATATAAAACATAACAATATTACACAAAACATGCATGGAGCAAGCAGAAAGTATAGATACGTATGGGACATATCACTAGGCAATTGAAAGAATTATAAACGCACCGCAATGGTAATTATGCTACTGGAAAGTAAGAGGCTCAAAAGTATGGGCAGTACGCCAAGACAAGTAGACAGAAATCCATCTGCATCTACTCACTAATCATCCAACTTGAGATATCTATCCAGAACATCTCGCTGGTATTAAGTTGCGAGCCCCACCCAAAGTGTAAACTCAAAGAAACAGACAATTGCATTAACAATCTATGCGCAAGGTAAACAATCATTGCAACCACGGTTACAAGCACCGTTTTGTCTCCCTGGTGTCAACAACACATCCCCTAGTCTCATGTTTCTGTCACTCAAGCTAGACATCGGGGGGCTGAACCCACAATCATGCATAACGCTCCCTCTTGGAGTTACTATCTACTACTTGGACAAAGCAATAAAAAGCAACGGAGAACATGCAAGAATTACTCAAGAACAAAATATAAAAGGTAAACCAAATATATAACTCAATACGATCTGACCATAATCTCATAATCCATCGGATCTCAACAAACACCTCATAGAAACAACAGAAAATTACATAGGTGCCTTGTTCATGTAGGGAAGCTCAAAAGGTCTAAACATTGAACAACAAGGATGGAGAGAAGACATCACATAGATACTGATCACGGACCCATGGTCCAAGGGGGACTACTCCCGGCACTTCCGGGAAGCGTCCATGGTGGTGGAGAAGCTCCCGGAGGTCAATCCTCACTCCGGTAGGGTGCCGGGAAGAGGTCTTCTGGTGCTCCCGATCTTTGGAGCGCGGCGACGGCGGAACAGAGATTTATTTCGCGATGTGGGCTTCTCCTCGAAGGATTCCTCGACGGGGGGTAAAAATACGCTGAAGGGGGGCACCAGAGGTGGGGCCCACCTCCCAGGTGCCCTGGTGGCGCGGCCAGGGGTGGGGCCGCGCCACCTGGCCGCCTGGGAGGGGGGTGGCCCCCCTTTGGCTCTCATTCGGTGGTTCCGGAAGCTTCCTTGACGCTGATAAAGCTAGAATTTTTCTGGCTTTTTTAAATTGGCGAAAAATCACTGCAACTAAAGACATCAGCAGACAGGAGCTGGCACTGGGTGCACTGAGTTAGTAGGTTAGTCCAAATATGTGTAAAATGATATAAAAGTGTAGAAAAACATGTAGCATGTCACATAAATGTGCATGGAACAAGCATAAATTATAGATACGTTTGGGACGTATCAATGGTCTACGTGCGGTCTTTTATAAACGTTTCTGGCACATTATTGGTGAAGATCTAATTGATGAAGTTCTCTTGGCGGTAAATTCAAGAAAGATACCAGAGGGGTGGAACAACACAACTATTGTGTTGATCCCAAAGGTTGATAGCCCGGAATTGGTCACCCAATTCCGACCTGTTAGCCTCTGGAATGTATTTTACAAAGTGATCTTGAAACTCCTGGCTAGTGATACGTCCAAAATGCATCACTATTTTATATCGTAGTTCACCCCTATTCATTGATATATTTCACATTATGATGCTATTATTACGTTGTTTTGGCTTGTTTTACACAGTTTTCAACTTTTCGGTGCCGAAACAACATATGCAGGATTCAGTGGAGGAAAGTGGACACTGAGTTGCTGAAACAGAACATCTCCAAATGAGCTGAAAATCGACGGAGGGTATTTTTCCGAAGAAAAACAAAGCCTCGCTGAAAAGGAGCCAGAGGGGGGCCACCAGGTGCCCAGGCGCCCCCTGGCGCGGCCCCCACCAGGGGCGCGCCGGGAGGCCGCCTGGACCCCTAGGGCCAGTCCCGGCTCCCCCCTTTGGCATATGTATCCCACGTCATCCGAAAACCCTAAAGGGGGAGGAGTTTCACGAGTTCCGCCGCTGCTCCATGGAGGAAACCTACAGAGAAGAAAAGGCATCTCCGGCGGGCAGATTCCACCGGTGAGAACACCTCCCGGAAGGGGAGACCATCACCATCGTCACGGACATCATCGAGATCATCATAAACATCATCCCCAACATAAGCACCATCTCCATCTTCATCCCACATCATCTCACCATTGCAACTTGTGTTGTAACCCGTACCATCCATCCTCTCTACTCTATCGGTGTTGATTACCTCTTTGTGTTGAATGCTATTGAGTTTTGTTGGAGAATTATTGTTATGTCCAGATTGTTTATCTTATATTTATCACCACTGATCACGATCTCTTTTATGTCTTGTGAGTAGTTACTTTAGTTCTTGAGAACATGGGAGAAGTCTAGTTGTTAGTAGTCATATGATCTTGAAGTAATATGTGTTGTTTGATATTTAAGTTGTGTTGTTATTTTTCTAGTGGTTTTATGTGAGTCGAACACATAACACTTCGCCTTGTTAAGGACCTAGAGGAGTACATTGTGTATGAAGGAGGCTTACGGTGGGTTGCGGGGTGACAGAAACCTGAACCCAGTTCGCACACTTTTGCACAAGAGAATAATGGATCCTTGATCTAATTGATGTGGTTAGGCTTTTGCCTTAATTTATACTCCCTCCGTTCCTTGATATAAGGTGTATAGTTTTCTTAAAAAAGTCAAACTTAGTGAACTTTAACCAAATTTTTAGATAGATATATCGATATAAATTATGCCAAAATAGTATAATTAGATTCATCTTGGAACATATTTTCATACTGTATTTATTAAATATCATAGATGTTGATATTTTTTGCTACAAATTTGGTCAAAGTTGAAAACGTTTGACCTTTTTAAGAAAACTATACACCTAATATCAAGGAACGGAGGGAGTACCTTGTTTAATCATAAGAGTGCACTTGTCTTAGTCTAGAAGGTGTACTAGCATAGATCCACCCACTCAACACTTATCAACACAAAACATAGTACCGATACGGAATATGGCGAAAGCACATGACTACCTCTCATGTGTGTCCTCAAGAACGCTTTAGCCTTTATAAGTTCAGTTGCTAGGCTTATCCTTTTCTCAAAAGGATTGGGCCACTTGTTGCTCCTCAGTACCTTTTACTTTGCCTTTTTTTACCTTCTCGTTGCTTATACCGAAAACCCCTAAAAAGTTATCTTTCAGTGCTTGCACTTTTTCCTTGTCCAAAGTCACTTATCAATACCATCTGCTCCTCGTTGGGTTCGACACTCTTATCGAAAATACTACAATAGATCCCCTACAGTTGAGGGTCATCAAGTACTATTTTTTGGCGCCGTTACCGGGGAGTGTAGCGCTATTGGTAAGTGAAGCTGGTAAGGAAAGCTTTATATTTTGCGTGCTATTTGTATTTTACTGTTGCTACTTTCTGTCCTTATGGACAACTCTACTCTTGGTTCTTTGCTTTTTGGGAAGCGCCCCGCTACTGTGATGGTTGCTCCTACCCCTACTTAAATTGTGCCTTATAAAATACCAACTGGTATTATCGATTATGTGCTGGCTAATCGTTATGCAGAAGACAGACATCCAGGTGAACACTTGCTCTATTTATCACAACTATGTTCATTATTTAAGCTTGCAGGTGTGCCAATGGAGTTTTTGATGTGGAAATAATTCTCCGTATCACTTATAGGTAAAGCTTCAGATTGGTGTAAGCTTCTCTATAACTCACATTTGCTTAATTGGCAAGAGCTTATGTCTCTCTTTTATACAAAATTTATCCTCTTCATGAAATTCATCGAGACAGGAACTACATCTATAAATTTTGGTCTCGTGATGGAGAAAGTATCGCTCAAGCTTGGGGGAGATTGAAGTCCCTAAAGCTAAAATGTCCTAATCATGAGCTCCCCAAGGAAATTATACTTACAAATTTTTATGCCAGGCTTTCTCGTCAGGATAAGGAGATGTTGGATGCCTCCTCTAGTGGGGTATTTCAAACGAGAAGCATTGAAGAGAGATGGGATCTCATTGAAAGGATTCGAAAGAACACTGAAGACTAGGAAATTGATAAAGGTATTGAACCCGTTATAAATTATGAGCATGATTATATTGAGAGCTATGTGAAAACTGATTACTTTAATACCTTTTGCTCTAAGATTGGTCTTGATTCCCAGCTAATGATTGATTTTTGTAAGAACTTTTCCTCTCATGTTGAATCTTCTAAGAAGAAGAAGGATCTGTACCATAAGCCCTTCAAGGAATTACCTACTGCTATTAATGTTGCTGGCCCTATTTTTCCTGCAGTTATATATGAAAACCCCCCCTTTCCCAAAAGGATAAGGGAGCACTCTTTTGTGACAGGCATAATAAATAAAAGTGAGAGAAGAACTAACATTCCTGAGGGCTAGATCAAGGTTGATCCTCAAGTTGCTTTGGTTAAAGATCTAGTTACTAATGATGTTTTAGATTCCAATATAAATTTTTGTGCTATTTCCACTAACATTGTTACAGCCAAGAATAAAGGCCCAATTTCAGGTACACCAGTTGTATCTGTTAAAATAGGAGATCATAATTATAATGGGCTATGTGATTTGGGATCAAGTGCTAGCGCTATTCCTTATTAACTCTATCAGGAGATCATGGGTGAGATTTTACCCTATGAACTTGAAGAGATTGATGTTATTATTTATCTAGAAAATAGAGAAACTATCTCTCCCATTGGAATTGTGAGAGATGTTGAAGTCCTATGTGGAAAGTTAAAGTATCCTACCGACTTTCTAGTACTTGGTTCAGTGCAAGATAGTTTTTGCCCTATTATCTTTGGTAGGACTTTCCTCAGCACTTGTGGAGCTATAATAGATTGCAAGAAAGGTAAATTTTCTGTTGAATTCAATGGTGAGCCATATGAATTTAACTATTCTAAGTTCTCTAAGCAGCCTCGTGGTACTGATTTGTCTAGTAATGATAAAATTATTGAAGATATTGCTCCTATTCCTATTCCTCCTGAAGATCCTTTGCAGCAATATATGGAGGACCATGAGAATGATATGCTTATGCAGGAAAAAAACAAGCTAGATGACATACTCTTAAGGCAATCTGCTATCCTGAAGCACAACCTTCCGAATGAACCTGTAGGAATCCTTGAACAACCAAAAGAAGACCCGGTGTTTGATCTCAAACCGCTTCCCTATACGCTCAAGTACGCTTATTTAGATGCAAAGAAAATATATCCTGTTATTATCAATGCTAACCTTTCGGGATTTGAAGAAGAGCGATTATTGGAGACACTTCGTAAACACCGTGGTGCTATTGTCTATACCCTTGATGACCTTGAGGGTATTAGTCCATCAATTTTCCAACATACTATCAATCTCTAACCCGATGCTAAACCAGTTGTTGATCATCAACGACGGTTGAACCCAAGGATGAAGGACGTGGTTAGGACTGAAGTCCTCAAGGTTCTAGCCGCAGGTATCATCTATCCTATAGCTGATAGTAAGTGGGTATCTCCAGTTCATTATGTTCCTAAGAAAGCAGGTATGACTGTTGTTCCTAATGTTAAAAATGAACTAATACCTCAAAGGATTGTTATTGGATATAGAATGTGTATTGATTACAGGAAGTTGAATAGGGCGACCAGGAAGGACCACTACCCGCTGCCTTTCATCGATCAAATGCTTGAGAGGTTGTCCAAAAAACACTCAATTTTGCTATCTTGACGGGTATTTTGGCTTCTCTCAAATTCATGTCAATACTGCCGATCAACAGAAGACCACTTTCACATGTCCTTACGGTACTTACGCATATAGGCGTATGCCTTTTGGTTTATGTAATGCCCCTGCTACATTTCAGAGACGCATGTCTGCTATCTTTCATGGTTTCTGTGAGGATATTCTGGAAGTCTTCATGGACGATTTCTCCGTCTATGGAACTTCCTTTGACCACTGTCTCCACAATCTTAATAAAGGTTTGCAGAGATGTGAATAGACAAATTTAGTGCTAAATTGGGAAAAGTGTCACTTCATGGTTAACGAAGGGATCGTTCTTGGTCACAAGATTTCCGACATGGGAATTGAAGTGGACAAGGCGAAGATTGAAGCTATTAAAAGGATGCCCTATCCAAGGGACATCAAAGGTATTCGTAGTTTTCTCGGTCATGTTGGTTTCTATAGAAGATTTATTAAAGAATTTTCTAAGACTTCGAGACCCCTCATGACGGGGATCAGCCCCGGCAAATCCCATGGTTAGGGACCCTGGGTTAGTCATAGAGAAGGCACAGGTTGGACGATACTCGTCGGCTAACAGGAGAAGCACTTCCTGCTCGATATTATTGCGTGAGGGGGCGATTACAGAGGAGGCCTGGCGAGTTCTCGCAAGACCAGGTGTGTAGATGCGTATCTGATTGATCTGGACGTCTCCCCTCCCAGCCTTTATGTGCTAGGCTAGGTCTCGGGGAATCCATGCTAGGTTACAAAGATAGTTTCCTGTTCCAGTATTGCCTTGTACGCCAAGTTATGCCTTCCATATTAGTCGCGGACTCCTACGTCGGTGTTGGGTCGGGCCAGTCGCGGGCCTGTCGTGGCTTCCTAGCGGGCCTTCTGTCTTCGTATACACCGGGTATCCTCATACGCATGAGTCGTGGGGTCACCCCCTCGTCAGTAGCCCCCGAGTGCCTGGGGGACTCGAAGAGTCGCGTAGGGACTCGAATTCGTCAACGTTGTATTGTTAGTTGGCGTGGCATTGCCGTGGGTCGCTGGCAGTTTTGAGCCATGACAATACCTATTTTGAGGGATTGCTAAGCTGAAAGGGCCCAAGGAGTCGACTGGTCGAGCCTTGGTGAATTGCGCTAGTGGAAAATACCACAGTAGCCCAATCAAGCTCACATACCTCGACATGAACTTGGAACGACCGGTGTCAAGCAAATTCATGCCACTGCAGGTCTTATAGGATCAATTGCTGCCCATCTAAGCAAATAGCCTGAGCGCGTCCGCTCGGCTCTTTCTATCATGTGAGCGCATGGAAAAAGGTCGGGAATGAAATCGCTCTGTGGCAAGTCCCGGCCCGGCCGTTCTGCGCAGCGGGGTCTTACCTACGCGCTAAGCTTGTGTGGCATCTGGGTACAGTGTGTCGTATCCCAGGCATAATTGCTTTTGTAGAGGCACGGAGCCTGGTTAGCGATGCACCCACTTGGAATAAACAATCAATTGAGCTGTTTAGCAGTCATTCGCGGAGTTTTTAATGAACTCAGGCGAGGAAAATAAGAAAGCACCACTCGGAAAGTCGTCGAGTGCGCGAGTAAGTCATATTGTTGAATTGCTGAGTCTTTTTTGCGAGTAGACACTCGAATGCTCTACTGTCTTCAGGGTGAGGGAGCACCCGAACTCTGAAAGTACGTAGTTTTTGCTGGTGCGAGTGATCACTCGAGCACGTCTTTGCCTTCTGTGTGAGGGAGCACCCGAGCTCGAAATAAGGTACTCCCACTAGGAGTAAAAGACTTTTCGATTAATATAAAAAAAAGCTTGTGAGGAACAAAATGCTGACCGAAGGTGCGTGCTGGAGACGCGTTTCTGAGATGTGACGTTTGCTGGCCCGCCTGATAGGTTGGGTCGTCGTGTTATGTGAAAATGAAGTGACTTGACGCCTGCTGCCCGAAAATTTCGCGGTGGGGGATGATAGCCCTCGTTTTTCGCGCGCAGTGGGCGGTATGGTTAGTGCGCCGGTTGAGTTTCCATGTTTCTCGGCTATCGTGGGATTGCGCCACGTCTGCTGGATTCCAAGATGAGCGGTGACGATTTGCTTGCTCCGACTGCTGGTTAAATACCGGGGGGTCTGGTTTGTTTAGGTTTTCACCCAGCCATTGCCTTGTCCTGCCTCTCTTCCTTCTTCCTTCTTCGTTCTTTGTCTCCTTCCTATCCTTTCGTGCGGTTTGCTTTGTTAAGATCCATGTCCAAGCGTCCTCGCAATGCAGCACAGGAGTCGGCGAGGATGACCGGCAGATGGGAGCGGTCTGCTTTTGGAACTGCAGATCTGGATGAGTTGGTGGCAGACGGCGTGGTGGCGCATGGTGCCGCCCAGATTCCTGGGGATGAGGAGGTTCCTGCGCCCCGTCCAGATGAATGGGTATGCTTTCAGAGCTTCTTGCCTCGTGGTTTTGCGCTTCCCATTCATCCTTTTCTCCGGGGGTTGCTTTGCGCCTATCAATTGCAACTGCATGATTTGACTCCCAATGGGATTCTGCACATTGCCTACTTCATTACGCTCTGTGAGGGTTTTTTGGGGATCTATCCCCATTGGGGCCTCTGGAAACTTCTCTTCAATGTGAAGAGGACAAATTCTGAATATGCCATTGGGGGCGTGGGTATTTCCATTAAGGAGAAGTCTGCCTATTTTGATCTGGAGAAGCTGGACTCCATCTTTTCGTGGCGGATGAGTTGGTTTTATCTGAAGGACCAGTGTGTTGAGGGTCAGCGGTTTGGTCTGGCCCCTTTCGATCCTGCTGCACGAGCGGTTAAGCGGTCTTCATGGGCACATCCTTTGTCTGCTCGTGAGGTGACTCTCGTGGAGCCTTTTGTGCAAAAGATTACTGCTTTGAAGGATGAATTGACTGGCGGCCAACTTATCTTCGTGTTTGTCAAGAGACGTGTGCAGCCGCTTCAGCATCAGGTGCGTCCCATGTGGCAATACACTGGTTCGGATGACTCGACCAGGTGTTCGCCCGAGGAGTTTTCTGATGACGACCTTTTGGCCTGGGTTCAGCAAGTCACAAAGTGCACGAGCATTGGGGAAGAGAGCCTTGTTCGTCCTTACTCTGCTGACTTGCCTCTTCCTCAGGTACTTTGTCTTGAATTATTTATTTGTAATTTTGGATCGTTTCTGTTGATTGCTGATGCTGCTTTAATCTGTAGGGTCACAGCCCTTTGTTGAACAATCCGCCGCAGCCTGAAGATGTGGATATACTCGATGAGCCTGGTGAGGCTGATGCTGATCATGTGCCCGCGAGTGATGGGGGTGCTTCTGGCGCTTCGGGTGTTGTTGCTGTCGAGTCCACAGGTGGTCCACCGTCAGTTGCGGATGACTCTGGGGATTCGAGTCCTCTGCGTGGCAAACACACTCGCCCTTTGAGTTCGAGTGATCGTGATGCGGCGGGTGACGGTGATGACTTTCCAACGGTCGTGCAGCCTGCTATGTCGTGTCCTCCCTCAGCTGCCCCAAAGAAACGCAAGTTCGGTATATTGCTGCGTCCGGGTGCTGCGCCTGCTGGGTTAGTCTAACTTTCCACTTTGACGTTTTGGTTTTCATTGCTTTGAATGGTGTTCTGAAGATAAGTTGTTTGTAGGACTGCTCCTGCTCCGGGCGCTTCCTCTGCGAGTGCCGGTGATGTTAGTGCTCCATCGACTGATTCTGGCACGGCGCCTGGTCGGCTGGCTGGTTCTACTACTCCTGTGGATTCAGGCACGGGGACGACCCCTGTGACTGTAGGCGCGGAGGGAAATTCCGCGACTGCTTCGTCTGGGGGATCTGCTGTGACTGATGCGGCTCCTGGAGGGGACTTACCACCAGATGTTAAACCAGTGATCCCTGAGTCGCACTTCTTGGAGAGGCGAGATCTTTCTGCTGAAGATAAAACGACGTTCTTTGATCGCATGGCGGAGCAAGTATGTGATTTCTTTGTCCTTCTGAGCTTTGCTATAGTAGCCCTCGAGGCTGCAAGCAATCGCTTGTGATTGGTTGTAGTATTTAGCTTGGGTTTCCTTTTGTCGCTCTTATGTATATTGGGAGCACGGTAGTGCTCCCAATGGGAGTAGCCCCCAAGGCTGCAAGCAATCACTTGTGATTGGTTGTAGTCTTTGAGCTTGATTTTCCTTTTGTCGATCTTGTGAGTATTGGGAGCACGGCAGTGCTCCCAATGGGAGTAGCCCCCGAGGCTGGAAGCAATCACTTGTGATTGGTTGTACTCTTAAGCTTGATTTTCTTCTTTCCTAGGCATTGACCGGTGCATGTACTTGAATTCAGCCTTTCTTACGGATGTGCGAGCGTGTGCTGACTGAGACTGATCGGTGGAGACGTGCTAATGACTCGGTCCAAGGAAGCTTGGCCACTATGAGACGTGAGATCTTGATTCTTGGTCTTTGTTTCTTTTGCTAGTTGGTTTTTTCTGATTTGTGTCCGTTTCCCCAGGTTGTAAGAAAGGTGTTGAAAAGCGGGCGGAGGCTGCGAATAAAGAGCTTGCTGAGCTTCGGGCCGCTCTGGAGTCCAAAGAAAAGGAGCTGCAGGCGCAGCATGGCGAGCTCGAGCGGTTGCGGCGGGTGGAGGAGCAGTTTCTCCAGGTCGAGAAGGCTGAGTGCGAGCGCCTGCAGGAGTTGGCGGGCTCTTTAACTGGTTTGTGGACTCTTCCTGTCTTTCGTTTATTGGAGTTCGTTTGTCTCTGAAATTGCTGGATATTTAATCTTTTTCCTTCTTCCAGGTTCCGCGGGTATTGGGGCGGTGGAGGTAGCTGCTGCAGGTTCGGGCGCTCACCATGGCGCTGTAGATGCTGTTTCAGGCGCTGCTGTAGCTGTTTGGGATGTCTGTGCTCGGGCTTCGACTCTCCTGAAGCTTCTTCATGAGCATATGTTCCCAGATTAGGAGAAACGCCCTGAGGGTCTTGATTCTCTGGTTGCTGCCTTTGGTCCGGATGGTGATCAGCTGGAGGGCTTGGTTCGCGAGAACGTGGTGAGTGGGCTTGCCACGTCTATTGTTGTTCTTCTGGGGCATGGTGTTCCCATTGTGGATTCCATGGTGGATAGTTTACCTGCTTATACGGACGAGCAGAGTGCTCGAGCCACTCGGCTGGCCCGCCAGCTGCATCTGGTCGTAGAGGCTGCGAACAATTCTTCAGCCGATGAGTAGGGTGAAATTATTTTTGTTTTTGAAAACTGCAGCTGTAATGTGCCTCCTGCGGGACGGTGGATCTTTTTTAATTCATGGACCTACTTTGCTTTTGTGCTGCTTGTTGCCTTGTTTCCTTTGACTTGTTTCTCTTTGCGGTAGGCCATTCCGGGCGTCTCTCGGGCTTGGAATTTTCTGAAGGAGGATGCACGCGAGGGTGCTCACGAGTCTGTTTGTTTGAGGCTGAAAGAGGCCGAGCGTGAGATCGTTCGACTGAAAGGTGTTGTTGCAGTCCATCGCTCGAAACGTGAATGTGCTGAGGCCGTCTTGGATGGCTTGGCGGTTTGGATGATGAAGCTGTCTGATCTTCTGAAGGGTGAGTTTGTCTTTTCTTCGACCGCTCGACTGCGCGGGTTCTTTTCCTTATGCTTTGCGGCTAATCTTTGTTCTTCGTTGCGAAGTGCTTGCTGGGCGTTCTTGCAAGGAAGAGGAGGCAGTACAATCTGAGTTGTTGCGGCTGGAGGTCCCGGTTGTGCAGGTGAACAATCCTTTCTGGATGGATAGGGCGCGTGCTCGGGTGTTCGCCGTTCTGCGGATGCGGGTTGAGAGGGTACCGCGGGCTCTTGAGTACTGTTGTGGAGTGTTTGGCAGGATCTTTGTAGAGTTTTATCCTTTGGATCCTGTCCCATCTTCTCTTGAGAAGCTTTGTCGGGTATTCTCTCAGCCTACGGATCTTCGGCGTGTAGTTAATCAACAAATATATGCAGGGGATCACTGTGCTTTTGCCTTTGTCCATAGTCATTGGCCAGGCGTGGACATTATGCTAGCAGCTCAAGGTCCTCCTGGTGGTCGGGCTCAGCCGATGGACGACCATTACGCCGTGGCGGATAAGCCTGCGAGTCAAGTTGTGAAGTGGGTGGTCGAGGATAACGACCGTCGGTTGGGTGCTCTGTGCAAAGTAAAATCAGAGCCTGGAGATTAGTCCCTGTTTGGCGCTGGTTCCTTTGCTGGACAACCTGTATTGCTGTTCCTTTTTCCTTTCCTTTGATCATTGTAAATCCATCCTGCGTGATACAGGTTAGTCTTGTCGGCTGCTGAGTTTTTGGGAAGGAGTCCTCGCGTGCTATTTTTAGAGTCGCGTAAGTGAAGAACGCCTCGGGGGATGGCTGCTGCGGCGAGCCTCCGATTGCCAATTTTTAGAGTCGCGTGAGCGAAGAATGCCTCGGGGGGGGGGGGGGGGGTGGCTGCTGCGGTGAGTCCCCGAGTGCCAATTTTTAGAGTCGCGTGAGCGAAGAACGCCTCGGGGGGTGGCTGCTGCGGCGAGCCCCCGAGTGCCAATTTTTAGAGTCGCGTGAGCGAATAACGCCTCAGGGGGTGGCTGCTGTGGGGAGCCCCTGAGTGCCAATTTTTAGAGTCGCGTGAGCGAAGAACGCCTCGGGGGGTGGCTGCTGCGGCGGGCCCCCGAGTGCCAATTTTTAGAGTCGCGTGAGCGAAGAACACCTCGGGGGGTGGCTGCTGCGGCGAGCCCCGAGTGCCATTTTTTAGAGTCGCGTGAGCGAAGAACGCCTCGGGGGGTGGCTGCTATGGCGAGCCCCCGAGTGCCAATTTTTAGAGTCGCGTGACCGAAGAACGCCTCGGGGGGTGGCTGCTGCTGCGAGCCCCCGAGTGCCAATGAGCAAGAAGAATTTTTTGGAAGATTTTTTTCAATAATTTTCCTTTTGTTTCTTACACGAGGGGGGGCTGTTTGAAGACAACCCCTTTATTTGGAGCGATGGCTTAGTATCCCTAAGGGCGGTAGATTGTTGTGGCTCCCTTTTGCTTCTATGGTAGGGCCTCTACCTCCGATGTTGTGGCTCCGCTGGCTTTGTGTGCTCTGAAGGTTTCTGATATCTTGTGGAACTCTTTGTCGCAGCTGTCGGATCTGACGAAGCTACCGCTGACTGTGATCACTCCTCGCGGGCCTGACATTTTCAGCTTGAGGTAGGCGCAGTGTGGGACTGCCATGAAACGCGCGAAAGCTGGGCGTCCTAGGATGGCATGGTACTGTGATTTCCAGTTAACCACTTCGAAATCCAATGTCGCTTTGCGGAAGTTGCTCGTGCTGCCAAAAACCACCTCGAGACTTATTTTTCCGAGGGGGTAAACTGCTTTCCCTGGCACGATTCCATGAAACATTGTGCCTGCGGTTTTCAACGCTGAGTTTTGGATGAGCATTTCTTCCAGGGTTCTGGTGAATATGATGTTGATTCCACTGCCGCCGTCCATGAAGACTCGTGACATGTCGTAGTTTCCGATTCTTGCTTCGAGTACTAATGCGGCGTGTCCTGGGCGCGGGATGGCTGGCGGGTGGTCTTCTCGGGAGAAGGTGATTTCAGTCTCAGACCCGCGCAAGTATTCTGGGACAGCAGGGTGCGAGGAGACTGCGAGGAAGACTTGTCTGGTGACCTGCTTCTGCTACCTGTTTGACGGTCTTCCTTCTTGTATCATGTAGATCCGGCCGTGCGCTTCTGGGTATTTTTCTTCTTCCTCGGGTGTCGTGCTTCGTTCTTGGATTACTGCTACTTGCCTTGCTGATATTGCAGGGGTTGGTGGTGCGTTGTGGGCGATGGTCCCGACTGCCACACTTGCGAGAGGTTGTGTTGCTGTTGTTGTAGATCATCTTTTTTCTTCTGAGAGCTCGATGAAGCGCCTGCAGTTTCTGAGGGTGTGTCCTGATCTGAGCTCTCCACGCTCATTTCTGAACCCATGCAATGTACATGGTCCATCGAGTTGTTCTTTGGCCGAGCGATACGCTCGGGCGTCATCTCGCGGCTTCCTTGTTCTCCAATCCCGTTTTTGAACTTGGGGTGCTTCTTCTTGGTTGTCCCTGTGCTGCATTCTTCTGTCGTCGCGGTGTCTGCCTTCTCTGTCATCCGGGAAACCGGTCGCGACCATATCAGTTCCTCTATCGTCGTAGAAGTTACGCCTCGGGCGTTTTCTTCTTCTGTCGAATCCTCTGTCGCTGGTGTGGTAGTCGTAGTCACGTTCTGAGCGTGCTATCTGGATCTTTGATTCGTTCCATACGAAGTCTTCTCCGTCTGCCCAGTTGTTGGTTTGCTCTAGCAGTCGTGCGAGTGTTCGGACCTTCATCTGCCCGAGTTGCTCCTTGAAGTCGATGCGTTGCAAGCCCCTCCTGAATGCGTCGATTGCGCTTTCGTCTGATATGTCCTCGGCTGAGTTTTTGAGTATGTTCCATCGCTGGATGTATGCTCGCAAGGATTCTCTGGATCCTTGTTTGCAGGCCCTCAGCTCCTCGAGTAATGCCGGTTGTTTGTAAGTGGATTTGAAGTTCTCGATGAAGGCGCTGCGGAACTGCTTCCAGGAGCTGATTGGCCCTCGCGGTAGGTTCTTCAGCCAGTGTCGCGCCGAGCTCTCGAGCATGAGTTGTACGTACTGCATTGCTGTGATATTGGTCCCGCGCTGGAATTTGACGACCGTTAGGTAGTCGTTGAGCCATTCTTCTGGCTCTTCCAGCCCATCGTACTTGTGCGTTGTGGAGTTTAGCTTGAAACCTTTCGGCATCCTTGTTTCCCGTATGGATCGTGTGAAGCAAAGTGCTCCGCATGGTTCTATGTCCTCGTCGGAAGCTTGCTCGTCTGAGTACTCTTCGCGGGCTGCTCGCCTTCGTCTTCCATGGTTGACTTTGTTTTGTGTTATGTCGTCGCGTGCATCTCGCCGATTGACTTCGTCTGTTGTTGTTGCCGTCGCTGTCGTGGTTTTTGTTTTTGTTTGGGCGTTTGCGCCAGTCGCCGCTGCTGTCCTCGTCGGGTGAACTGGGGTCCCTGTCCGGGGTCTGCTCGCGGGGGACTCGTCTTACGCCTGCTCTCTTGGGGGCTGAAAATGGCGTCTTTCATTATTTGGAGTGACATCGTCGTGTTGCGATCTAAGCTGCCCTTCTTGCCTTTCTGAGCACGATATAGGTACTCTTGGGCAGTTATAAGGGCTTCGGCTGGCGTGAGTTGTTCTTCCTCATCGTCGTCCTGTTCTAGCTTGAAGTTGTCATCTAGCTTGCGGGCCACATTCTTCTTGTCCGTGCGTTTCAGATTGCTGAATCTGGATCTGGCTCGGATGGGGGAGTCGTAGTCGGAGGAGTCTCTTCTAGTAGATGGCCTGCAGTTGGTCCTTGGGTCGATGGCAGTTTTTCCTTGCTTCTCTAATTCTAAGAGTTGATGTCTTGTTTTCTTGGTGAAGTCACTTGCCAGCTTGTTGTATGCTCTGAGCTCGTCTCGTGTTGCGTTCTCCAGGAGTAGTTTGCCGCGTTTGGCTACATCCCTTACTCTGGCGATTGCTTCCTTGGACAGGTAGATTTTTTCTACGTGATGGTCCTCTTTCGCCATGCCCGGGGTCTGGTGCTTGCTGCTTTCTGGCTCGTCGCTCCTGCGATTGCCATGCTCCGTTCCTTTGTATATTTTCTTTGGTATGGTTCCTGGTTCTCCAAGTGTGACGGTGACCTGGACGGTGTTGTCGGGATCACTGTTTTTGCTGTTCGAGCGAGTGTCTCGGCGACTTCTCGGGTCGTCATCTTGGCTTTTGTCATCTGCGGTTGGCTCGTGAACGTCTGCCATAAACACTTGGGACAGTGTCTTGACTGTTGTCTTGCTTGCGCGCATGTTGCGCTTCTTCCATGGACCACTCGAGTAGTCGGGTAGGGAGTCGTGGCTGACTCTCACGGTCGCCACGCGGGCGGGTGCTGCTTCGGTCGCTAGTGTAGGATCTATTGCTGCGGGTGTTTGAGTGATGTCCGTGAGGCGGAGAACTCCCCAATGGTTGATGTAGATCCGGTACACTCCGAAGGTCAGGTTGACACCGGTGCGCAGATCGGCGAAGGCCGGCCAAAAGGTCGGGAGGTGAGCCATGAAGCCGAGGGACCTGAACAGATCGGAGGCTGCTCGAGTTGTGGAGTCGATGAGTGCTGTCAGAGTCGCTGATTCGATGGCTGTTGGTGATGAGGCCGCCGAGATCGTGATTCCAACCTGTGAAGTTCCCACAGACGGCGCCAATTGACAGGGATCAGCCCCGGCAAATCCCATGGTCAGGGACCCTGGGTTAGTCATAGAGAAGGCACAGGTTGGACGATACTCGTCGGCTAACAGGAGAAGCACTTCCTTCTCGATATTATTGCGTGAGGGGGCGATTCCAGAGGAGGACAGGCGAGTTCTCGCAAGACCAGGTGTGTAGATGTGTATCTGATTGATCTGGATGTCTCCCCTCCCAGCCTTTATATACTAGGCTAGGTCTCGGGGAATCCGTGCTAGGTTACAAAGATAGTTTCCTAGTTCTAGTCTTGCCTTGTACGCCAAGTTATGCCTTCCATATTAGTCGCGGACTCCTATGTCGGTGCTTGGTCGGGCCAGTCGCGGGCCTGTCGTGGCTTCCTAGCGGGCCTTCTGTCTTCGTATACACCGGGTATCCTCATACGCAGGAGTCGTGGGGTCACCCCCTCGTCACCTCACTAATCTTCTCCAGAAGGATGTTCCTTTTATATTTGATGAATATTGTAAGGAATCCTTCGAAGTTCTTAAGAAAGCTTTAAGAACCGCTCCTATAGTATAACCACCTGATTGGAATTTGCCCTTTGAAATTATGTGTGATGCTAGTGATTTTGGTGTTGGAGCTGTTTTAGGAGAAAGGGTTGATAAGAAGTTGAATGTTATACATTATGCTAGGAAAACCTTTGATATTGCTCAAAAGAATTATGCTACTACTGAGAAGGAATTATTAGTAGTAGTTTTTGCTTGTGATAAGTTTAGGAAGTATATTGTTGATTCTAAAGTTATTATTCATACTGACCATGCTGCCCTTAAGTATCTTATGGAGAAGAAGGATGCCAAACCAAGGCTCGTCATATGGGTACTCCTTCTTCAAGAATTTGATTTGCAGATTGTCGATAGGAAAGGAGCAGACAGTCCGGTGGCGGATAATCTTCCAAGGATGGAATATATACCGCATGATCCCATCCAGTCAACGACAACATTCCAGACGAACAACTAGCTATTGTAAAAGTACAATCTCTCTTTGATCCTTGGTTTGCATATTATTCTAATTTTATTGTTGCAAAGTTTTTTCCTCTAGATTTAACATTTCAACAAAGGAAGAAATTCTTCCATGATTTGAGGCATTACTTTTGGGATGACCCGCATCTTTTTAAAGAAGGTCCGGACGGGATCGTGAGAAGATGCATACCAGAACACGAGCATAAAGACATTCTCAGACAATGTCACGATAGTCCCTATGGAGGACATCATGCCTGTGAGAGGAGTGCCAATAAGGTTCTCCAATCAGGTTTTTATTGGCCTACTCTCTTTAAGGATCCTAGAAATTATGTTTTATCTTTTGATAAGTGTCAGAGAGTTGGCAATATTAGTAGGAGAAATGAGATGCCTATGAATTACTCTCTAGTGATTGAGCCTTTTGATTGCTAGGGTTTTGATTTTATGGGTCCTTTTCCTCCTTCACACAAGTACACTCACATTTTAGTAGCTGTTGATTATGTAACCAAGTGGGTTGAAGCAATCCCCACTGAAAGTGCTGATCACAAGACATGTTTGAAAATGCTCAAGGATGTAATTTTCCTAGTTTTGGTGTACCAAGGTACCTCATGACTGATGGAGGATCACACTTTTCACATGGACCTTTTAGGAAAGCTTTAGCCAAGTACGATGTCAATCATAGACTTGCTTCATCGTACCATCCTCAAACTAGTGGGCAAGTTGAGCTCACCAATAGAGAGATCAAGTTGATCTTGCAAAATACAGTTAACAGTTCTAGGAAGGACTGGTCAAAGAAGTTAGGAGATGCTTTGTGGGCATATAGAACTGCTTACAAAAACCCCATGGGCATGTCTCCCTATAAGATGGTCTATGGAAAGGCTTGCCATTTGCCATTAGAGTTAGAACACAAAGCTTTATGGGCTGTTAGAGAGCTTAATGTTGACCCAAAATTAGCTGGTGAAAAGCGTCTCATGAACTTGACTTCTTTAGATGAGTGGAGAAGTGACCCTTAAGAGAGGCTAAAATGTTCAAGGAAAAGGTAAAGATGTGGCATGATAGAAGGATTGTGAAACGTGAATTTAATGTTGGTGATAAAGTTTTGTTGTTTAGATCTCATTTCAGGTTTTATCCAGGTAAACTACTTTCCAGATGGGAAGGGCCATTTCATATCGAAGAAGTTTACCGCTCCAGTGCAATTAAGATTAACAATTTTGAAGGCACCAAACCTCAAGTTGTGAATGGGCAAAGACTCAAGCATTACATGGCAGTAGACCCTGTCAATGTTGATGTGAATTTAATACACACAACAACTCATGAAGAACATGTTCCAGCCCTGTTTCAGACACTAGCAGAAGCAGAATAATAAAATGTATGTATTATGGTAAGGAAACATCGCGAACATCCGTAAAAGTTCCATATTATGAGTTTCTTCAAAATTATAAAAATTCAAAGCCTAAGTGGAGCTAGAGAGGAGCTCCAGGGGGTCCAGGCGCCCTCATGGCGCAGCCTACCTCCTCGCCACACCGGGAGGCCGCCTGGGCACCCCGGAGTCCGTCTCTAACCCCACTTTGGCTTGTTACCTTCCTTTTGGTTCAGAAAGTTTTTCTATATATTTGCCCGGATCATCCCGGCACCGTATCTCGCGATTTCGTGTGTTTTCTTTTCGATCTATTTCTGCCAGGAAATATTTCAGCTAGACCTAGGTGCCATGGCTTCCCCAAGTTCCCCCAAGGACAAGTTCGTCGTCAACGTCATCAACCCTTACCTCGTTGAGGTGAGGAAGCACCCTCAAACTGTTCGGGTGGAGGATGGTGTCCTCCACCAAGAAGATATGAAGGTAGCTGTCAAGGAGGGGAGCATCGAGGCTAGGCTAGAAGAAGTGGAGCAAGAAGTCTTCAAGTAAAAGAAGATGGTCGAGCGTGGTGTTGAAGCCAACTTCGATATCACCAACGATTTGAAAGCACGCTACAATAAGGAGATGTGGTCAAGCGTGACCGAACTGAAAGAAAAACTCATTGTACTCTAAGGGCAGATTTATGATCTTCAAAACCAGAACTGTGAGTATGAACTAAAGTTTCTACGCATGGGTTTGGGTGCTGAAAGTAGGATCCCAGAGACCTACGTCTCTTATTAGACTGGAGAACCCCTTCCATGGAAGCGCTTCACCAAGGACTACGTTATCAACATGAACAAGAATGAGGAGTGAAATATCCTTGGGTAATGGCATCGCCTTAGCTTGTTCCAAGCTTGGGGGAGTGACCGGTATCTTTATCTTTATCTTTGTCTTTTAGAGTCAAGTAGAGTCGTATCATGTCTAGGGAAGTTATCTTATGAAATAGGAGTTTGCATTGAGGTCTATCACTCCTTTGTGGAGAGTCTTGTATTCATGAGTGTGGAGTCGTCTATGATGGAATATTAATGAGAAGTCTATTGGTTCCTTCGCTGCACTCGGTATTCTGTTCACGCAATTGACCTTATATGATGATTCTTATGGGGAGTATTGAGTTAATATCAAGTATGGCTCTAAAAACTTTATTTAAATCTTGGCAAACATAACTTTGGTCATAACAACAAGCATGATTTTCTCAAGTAGCGGCATAGCCAAAAACCTTTATGTTATTATGCTCGAAGTGTTATGTTGACAAGGAAGACAACTTGATGTGTTATGCTTACTTTAATGTTTATGGTTTATATGCTTTGCATCCAAGTCATCATCAATTGTCTGTTCTCTCAAAGCCTTTGCTAGCCAAACTCTGTACTAAGCATAATTATGCCTGTGCATCCATACCCTGAAACCAATATCTTCCATATGAGTCCACCATACCTTCCTATTCGTGGTATTTCCCTACCACTACTAAAAGTATAGAATTCATGTGTTATCCTTAAATCTTAAAAATCTTCTATTTTGTGCCTCTGGTTTAGCTCATGAGGAAGTAGTAGGTACTTCATGATCTTCTTAAGTTGGACAAGTTTTACCCCAGGATTGCATGTCTAATCTGCAAACCCATAATACGAGGAGGAACTGGCATGAGTGCGCCCAACTCGTAAGATAATATAGAAAACAAAACCCTCCTTCACGCTTGGTCTATGAGAAATCAGAAACTTTGGTAGTGATAAACAAAGGAGATTAAGGGGATGTGATCGTCCCCACTTGGGAGCCGTTCCTCGAAACTTGTCCAACTTGAGAAGTAATTGAGCTATCTATTAGCATTCGTTGACAAACTATGCATTTCCCAAAATTTGTTTTCATTCTGTTTGATTTAAGGATAGCACATGAGTTTTCCCTACTTCCCTATAACAGGGCATGTCTTTTACTTTTATGTTGAGTCAGTTCTTCCTACTTCCTTCTTTTCTTAAAGAGAACATACACTTGATATTGACAAGGATTCATTCATATAATGTTGCATAAGGATTGATCATATCACATCCTTGTTGACATTATCATTTGATAAGTAAGTTGTTTGCGAAAGCTTACGCCAAGCAAACATCTTCCTTTGTGTTAGCATTTTCACTTCATGACTAATAACATGTTCTTTCAAAAACTTCAAATTGATTCATTATAAAGTGAAAGAGAAAAGGTGAAAGTTATTAGTTGTCCTTTGACCAAGGATATGTTTTCCATGATCTGATGAGTTTCCTTAGCCTTACTGTTGATTATAATTGTTATTACTCTTTCATAAGGTCCTTATGAGTTGAGGTTGCTGTTGAGGATTCTTTAGTTTGGTGAAGAAATCATGATGCTTCTTGTCTGTATTCTATTTATCGACACTTCACTCTCTAAACTTGTGGACAGGTTTATCGAGCTCAATATTCACTTGGGGACAAGTGAGGTCTAAGCTTGGGGGAGTTGATACGTCCAAAATTCATCACTATTTTATATCGTAATTCACCCATATTCATTGATATATTTCACATTATGATGATATTCTTATGTTGTTTTGGCTTGTTTTACACAGTTTGCAACTTTCCGGTGCCGAAATAGCAGACGCAGGATTCAGCGGAGGAAAGTGGACACTGAGTTGCTGAAACAGAACATCTCCAAATGAGCTGAAAATCGACGGAGGGTATTTTTCCGAAGAATAACGAAGCCTCGCCGAAAAGGAGCCAGAGGGGGCCACCAGGTGCCCAGGCGCCCCCTGCCGCGGCCCCCACCAGGGGCGCGTTGGGAGGCCGCCTTGACCCCTGGGGACACTCCCGACTACCCCTTTTGCATATATATCCCTCGTCATCCGAAAACCCTAAACGGCGAGGAGTTTCGCGAGTTCCTCCGCCGCTCCGTGGCGGAAACCTATAGAGAAGAAAAGGCATCTCCGGCGAGCAGATTCTTCGTGGGAGAACACCTCCCGTAAGGGGACATCATCACCATCGTCATCACGATCATCACGGGCATCATCAAGATCATCATAAACATCATCCCCAACATCAGCACCATCCCCATCTTCATCCCACATCATCTCACCATTGCAATTTGTGTTGTAACCCATACCATCCATTCTCTCTATTCTACCTGTGTTGATTACCTCTTTGTGGTGAATGCTATTGAGTTTTTCTGGAGAATTATTGTTATGTTCATATTGTTTATCATATATTTATCACCACTGATCGTGATCTCTTTTATGTCTTGTGAGTAGTTACTTTAGTTCTTGAGGACATGAGACAAGTCTAGTTGTAGTAGTCATATGATGTTGAAGTAATATGTGTTGTTTGATATTTAAGTTGTGTTGTTATTTTTCTAGTGGTATTATGTGAGTCGAACACATAACACTTCGCCTTGTTAAGGACCTAGAGGAATACATTGTGTATAAAGGATGCTTACAGTGGTTTGCCGGAGTGACAGAAACCTGAACCCAGTTCGCACTCTTTTGCACAAGGGAATAATGGATCCTTGATCTTATTGCTTTGGTTAGGCGTTTGCCTTAATTTCTACCTTGTAATTGCGGATGCTTGCAAGGTGTTTAATCATAAGAGAACACTTATCTTAGTCTAGAAGGTGTACTAGCATAGATCCACCCAATCAACACTTATCAACACAAAACATAGTACCGATATGGAATATGGAGAAAGCACATGACTACCTCTCCTGTGTGTTCTCAAGAACGCTTTAGACTTTATAAGTTCAGTTGCTAGGCTTATCCTTTGCTCAAAAGGATTGGGCCACTTGTTGCTCCTCAGTACCTTTTACTTTGCCTGGTTTTACCTTCTCGTTGCTTATACCGAAACCCCCTAAAAAGTTATCTTTCAGTGCTTGCACTTTTTCCTTGTCCAAAGTCACTTATCAATACCTTCTGCTCCTAGTTGGGTTCGACACTCTTACTTATAGAAAACACTACAATAAACCCCCTACAATTGAGGGTCATCAGCTAGTCGGCTCAAGCACCTACTGGATGAAATTGTCTCTCGAAATCAAAGTGCCTTTGTGCCCGGACGTCTCATAACAGACAACTTCCTCTTGGCATTTGAATCTTACCATACTATTAAGAGGAAAGATGCCGGGAAATTTGGGCTTTGTGTGGTCAAGCTGGACATGCACAAGGTGTATGATCGTGTTGAGTGGAGTTTTTTGGAGAATATCATGATTCAGCTAAGGTTCTCATCAATCTGGACCTCTCTCATCATGGAGTGCGTTTCCTCGGTTTCTTATCAAGTGCGGGTGAATGATTCTATGTAAGACTCTTTCAGCCCGACGAGAGGCCTTCGCCAAGGTGATCCCTTATCGCCAAACTTGTTCTTACTGTGTGCAGAGGGTCTCTCAAGTTTACTCTCGTTTGAGGAAGAAGCAGGCTGACTTAAAGGAGTTAAAGTTTACCGAGAAGCACGGGCGATCTCTCACTTGCTCTTTGCTGATGACTCCGTAATCCTCATGAGGGCGGATACTTCCAATGCCGATAGCCTACGAAGAGCTCTGGATGATTATTGTTTGGCCTTAGTCCAACTCGTGAGTGACCATAAATCTACCATATTTTTTAGCCCTTGCCCTCCGGCGGCTGTTAGGGCTGATGTTTGCACCAGATTGAACATCTTAGCTGAAGCAATCACTGATAAATATCTGGGCCTCCCGTAAATTGTGGGTCTAGAGAGGTCGGATTGCTTTCAATATATTGTGGACCGAGTTATAGCTAGAAGCAGGGAGAAACTTCTCTCGTTCGGGGGGAAGGAAGTTACGATCAAGGTTTTTTTGCAAGCAATCCCGACTTACGCTATGTCGGTGTTCAAATTGCCAAAGTTGATTTGCAATGCAGTCATTGTTTCCCTCGCAAATTACCGGTGGGGGACACTGATGACAAGAAGGGAATGCACTGGTTCGCTTGGTGGAAAATGAGCATCCCAAAAGGTCGTGGAGGGATGGGGTTCCGGGATCTTCACTGTTTCAACCTTGCACTCATAGCCAAGAAAAGCTGGAGGCTGTTGGCGACCCCTGTTTCTCTCTGTGCTAGAGTTTTAAGGGCCAAATACTTCCCCTCAGGGGATCTACTAAATTTCCCTTTGAAGAAAGGAAATTCTTACACTTGGCAAAGCATTTGGGAGGGGATTCAAATGTTCAAGAAAGGCTATATTTGGAGAGTGGGAGACGAGTCCAACATCGATATATGGGATGATCCATGGATTCCTTCCAGTCCCACGAGGAAAATTCTCACAAGAAGAGGTAATATCCTGGTCTCTAAAGTTTCAGAACTCACCAACGCTGACACGAGAGAGTGGGATGAGGTGTTAATCAGAGACATATTTTGGCCCATCGATGCACAATGAATATTAAAAATTCCATTGGCAATGGGTATGATGGAAGACTTTGTCTCTTGGCCCTTGGAGAAAATTGGCGTTTTTTCTTGCAGATCGGCTTATCACGCTGAGTGGGATCATCAACATGGACGAAAATTGAGGAGAACTAATCTAAATGACACCTCAAGCGCTAGTCTAGTGTGAAGATTTTGTGGAAGCTCCCCGTCCCTGCAAAGGTTAAAATTCACTGCTGGAAAGTTTTTCTTGGTGCTCTCCCCTGCCTGGGAGTACTTGCAAACCGACACATGATCACTAGTTCCCAATGCCCGTTGTGTTCGGGAGACTACGAGAGCATCAACCATGCTCTGTTCAGATGTCCAAGAGCACATGAAATATGGAAGCTACTGGGGATTCATGAAGAAATAACCCACATCCTCACAGCAGACAGGCAAGTTGATTCCATATTGCATGAATTCCTACGCCATCCAAACTCACCCATCGCCATTTCACCTGAGATTGATAGGATGGCATTGATAGCGGTCGGATCTTGGTATATCTAGTGGGAACGGAGAAAGATCACCCATGGCGAGGAAGCTTTGGCGCCTGTTCGCGCAGCGCAAGCAATATTGTCCCTGACCAAGAATTTTGTGACATCCAACTCTAAGAAGAAGAGCCCCCTGCGCAAACAAGGATGGTCCAAACCGCCACTGGACTTTGTGAAAGTAAACGTCGATGCCTCTTTTGACCTGGACACGGGCTCGGGAGGCACGGGGGCCATCATCCGTGATTCGGGCGGTTTCTTCATTGGTGCTTCCTGCAGCGCCATACCGTATGTGGACGAGGCGTCGGGGGCTGAAGCCAGAGCGATGAAAGACGGACTCCTACTGGCTGCGGAACTGGGCTGCAAAAATTTGGTGATGGAATCGAATTGTATGGTAGTAGTAAACATCATGAAAGAGGGTGGCAACTCTCTCGGAGCATCGGCAGCGATCTATGAAGAGTGTGCTTTCCTCTGCAGGAATTTTAATAGAGTTATGTTTTCTTTCTTCCCTAGGGAAGTGAATCTGGCAGCTCATGTGCTGGCTAGTAGATCGGAGACATCATCTACCGTTGTTTGGAAAGATGATCCTCCACAGTATTTACTAGATATCATAGAAAACGATGTAACCATTCTATCACATGAAATATAGATGCCCTAGGGCCCCTTTCCCCCCTAAAAAAACTTGCACGTGCAATCCACGTGTAACCGGTAGAAATAATTTTTCTTATTCTTCTTTATATTATATTTTCTAAAATGATTTTACAATATTATGACGGATATAAAAAGATTAGTCCATTCAAACAGCAACAGACCAACATCAACCCCTATCCCGCTTACTTTTAACCCTCACTCATATCACAAAATCCACTAACTCACATTCTAAATGAGCTAGTGCTCGACGCCGCTGTGGCAAGCCAGCAACAAGAGACAAGGGCAACAACCACCTTCAAATGTTACTCACTTCATGCCTATAGAAAATTTTCTAGATATAGAAGAAAATGTTAACTCAACATCCCATACAAAGATAATGCTAGTCATCTTATATAGATCCCCGCAAAAAATATATCTTATATAGATGAACAAAAATTTCCTTTCTACTCCGGCGGCAGCACCACACTCTTGATAAATCATGAGTTTGTTCTATATGTTCAAATGTTTGCTCATTATCTTCCCCGTCAGCCTCTGCCTCTGCTCCCCAAACTTCTCGTCCTCCTCCCCCTGACCTGCGTCGACTTCCTTAGGAGGCACTTCTCCCATGTCCTCATCCAAAAAATCAGCGTGGTAATTAGAAACCATGGCATCTGCACAATTATCCATGCTAGTATAGGATCTGTCAATTCAAAATAAGTGGAAATAGTGGGTGTTATCTCATTTTGTGAAATTGAATTTTTTACCTTGGCATTGAAGTAGTCCAGCAAGTTTCCATTACTTTCTTTCTATACTCACTTGCTCAACTACATGTTTATCACTGGTGGCTGCAAAAACTGGAATCAGATTCAGGGAGCAAGCTCTGATTTTCCATGACTCGTCTTTTTCTTGACCCTCCTCCTCAAAATTTATTAAACAATTAGGAAATTAATTAATTAGGGTAAATGCGGAAAATTGTATATTATTTTTCTCCTTGGAGTGAATCAGCTTGCTGTTTTTCTTTTCAATCTTTGTCGCACAAATAGAAGCGACGTGGAAGATATGAAGAGTCAATATGCTAACACTTCATAAAAGAAACATACATGACCGAAAAATATATGTATTATTGTTGCATTTATAATTTGAAGAGCATGCCTACCATGAGATGAAAATCAGACTACCAAGACACAGTCTGTAAAATCCTGATGGCAAAGCAACATATAGGTTAGATACCCAAGAGTAAAGATATTATAATATTTTGATAGGTTCATGCCTATAACTTGAGAAGAGATAGACTATGAAATGAAGAATTGTAACAGCCCAGAAATTTCACCTAAATTAAAAAATTTGTTTGTTGCATTATATTGTTGATTGCTAGAATTGTTTGCAGTATTTGCTTCGCCGATTTATTAATCGGTGATCATATTTCCCCTCCTTCTCATACCGGCATGTGTGACCAAACCTTTCCACCATGGCACACTACCTTTTGCGACACCGAGTTTCACCCGAGCACCGTCGCAAACTCCGGCACAAGACCAACCATCACCATCGGAACGAAAACCCCATTTTTTAATAAACGGATTATTTTATTGGGCGCCGAAAAATGTTCTTGGAACGGTATCGAAGTGAGGTAGAAGTGACCGGAAGCGAGAGAGAGGAACCGGGGGTGTTTACGTAAACTTGCCCGCCAGGCCAGCCTATAAATAGACCACCACTCTCTCCTAGCCCTCCTAGGGTTTCCTTAGTGCCATTTTGCAGCCACACCCACAGATCTTCCCAAAATTCTGCCCCTAGCTCCTCACCCACCGAAAACCCTAGATCCAATGGCCAGGGCGTGCCCAGCCTCCTCCCAGCCGTTTCGGGCTGCGCCAGGCCCGCAATCCCGCCGCCGGGCCGCGCCAGGCCCGCCCAGGCAGCAACAACGCCGCGTCCCATGCTACGGCTATGCCGCTAGCCGCCGGCCGGCGAGCTCGCCTCGCCCTCCTCCTCCTCGCACACCTCTCCTTTCTCCTCTCCTTCCCCTCCACCTCACCGTCGTCCTTCCTCTCCTAGCAGGGACTACATTGCGTTGTCACCAGCCGTGGCCGGAGCCCACGCCGGCCGCCGCCATGGAGAGCCGGAGATCGCCCCGCGCTCCCAGAGCCCCCGCCGACGGCCCGATCGGGCGGATCCGCACCGCCCCTCGCCCCTCGTGCCCTCCGCAGCTGCTGCGCCTCTCCAAGCGCTCGTCGCCGGATCCCGACTGGATCAGGACGGGGACGGCCGACCCGACCCATCCGTCGTCGCCAGGTGGGCCAGTGCGCCCACCTCGGCCCATCCGCGGCCCAGCTCCCCGCCTCCAATGCCTCGGCCCGAGGCCACCCTCTCGCCCCTAGGCGAGCAACCACTAGACACCGCCACCAGCCACTAGGCTCCCTTAGACCTTGTACAACGCAGGTGCCAGTAGGGCAGTGTTAGCTGGGTCGCGCCTTTCAAAATTCTTTGCTCAGCAACGCAAAGTGCTTGGTACAGGTGCTAGCTGGGCTCGTTTTATTTCTTCTTTTCCTGCCGATGGAGGGACTGACTTGAAGCATCGTGACTGAAAGGATCAGGTATTTATCTTAGCACCGGCAGGCACCGGAAGCAAAACTTTGCTTCTGCCACCCTTTCTAAGCACCGGTGTAATCGACTCCTAGAAAAAAAATCCGGTTTTTTTCTTAAGCACCTGCCATTGTACAGGGCCTTATATAAGTCAATTTCTTTAAAAACACTGAAAAAAAACAACCTCACCTTCCATCCGAGATCTCTCTCCTCTCCTATTTTCTTTCTCGCCCGCAACCTCCCCCACCCGAGCGGCGGCCGTCTCGCCGCCCCGCCATCCACCTCCTCGCCGCGACGGAGACCGCCCCGGCCACCTCCTCGCCGCGCCAGAGCCTAGATCCCGCCCCGGCCAACTTCTCCCTGCGACGGAGCTCGCGGTGCCTCTGCATGGTGCTTGGCGGCACGGCGGCCACGCTCGGCATCGCCCTGGACGGCGCCCGCGCGTTGCAGATGCCCGCTGCATGCAGATGGCCGTGGCCCGTGGGCATGCATGATGGATGGATGGATGGATGGGATGGCGGCATGGAGCGCCTGAACCTAGAGGAGCAAGTTGCAAGTACGCTCATTGATTCGTGGTACAATTGCTGGAGTGTCTGATCCTGTGATTGTTCCTCCGCTGCTCATGTGTGTGCGTGTGGGTGTCGTCAATCAATCATCACGCGCGAGCGACACGGGGGTGTTGAATTGGAACTCCGGTGCTCAAGCAGGCAGCAGTGCTTCATCATTGGCATCGTCATGGGTTTCAGAGCTTGTCCAGTTTGATTCTTCATCATACCAGCTACCGGGTAGCAGCAGGCAGGCAGGCAGCGTAGGATGGGTCTGTTGTTGCAGGTATGTACGTGTCATGCGTGCAGAATCTCTCACGGGCCGATGCCGAACTGCTGCTGGTAGAGGCGCTGAGAAACTTGACTTGAGGTCCAGCGGCGTCCCGTCGGTGCTGTAGGTTATGACCTCAACATCACCCCCGGCCTCACAGCAGAGGAGCGTTGGGATATGGGCGCAGCCACGACAAGTGACTAGCCACACGGGTGATGCACGCCGTGATGGAGCAGGCTGAAGAAACAGTGCGCGCAAAGAGGAATCCAATTCTGTTGTACTACTCATTCGTGTTATCAACGTGAAAATATACCAAAGATAAATAGTACTTTATTGACTACTCTCTGTTTCATCGTACTTCAGTTTTTTCAGAACTTATGTTGGTGATTTGTGATTGCGTTGTAAAGAAAATATCATGCAAAACAAAATATACATAATTAAAAAATACATACATAATAAGAAGTACAATAATCTCATAAAAATCAATACAAAAACAATATCATTAGCAGTGCACAACATATATATAAAAGCAATACAAAATAATAATTCGGAAAAACAAGTAGAACATACGTTTTTTTTGTTGGGAAGTACCATTGATGGATTCATCTGGGCACTATAGTTTATTTATATTGGGCACTACAAAAAAATATTTATTATCGGGCAGTACAAAACTAATATTTAACAGAAGTACGATATAAATGTCGAGGGAAGCTGAGTTCTCTGGAGACAAATTACGGGCGATACAACTTATTCATTTACAGCAGTACATAAACTTTTTCCTTGTCGGGCAGTACGAACTCATATTCCACAGAAGTACAAGATACATCTCGAGGGTGTTGAGTTCCGTTGATACAAGGCAAAGTTGTGTTCTTTAAAAAAATCTGAGCAGTAATTTTTTTTTTTTCAAGCAATACAATTATTATTATTATTATTATTATTATTAATGGGCAGTACGAAACTCAAATACATAGAAGTACAAGGTACATGTCGAGGGAATTTGAGTTCTCTGGAAAAAATTATGGGCAGTACAATTTGATCATTTTGAGCAGTACCAAAACTTCTTTATTTTCAGGCAGTACGAAACCCATATTCACAGAAGTACAATACTATGTTTCAATGGAACAGGAAAAATCTCAGTATTTTGAATATTATTCAAAAACTGTAAGGAATTGCAAATATGTTTAAACATGAAAAAGTTGCTAAATTTTAGTACCTTTCCAACGCCATATCATTTGCATCATTCCGAGGTCGAATGAAAATCAATGATCATCTTTTAATATATCTGAATTTTAGTATTTTCAAAATTGCCCCATAACTATTTATAATTTAAAAAAACTTACAACATGAAAACTTTTGTAAATTTCAGTAGCTTTCCAACGTTATATCATTTGCGCTATTCCGAAAAGTGGTTAAAATTTAATATCAAATTACTGTTCGTCTATTTTGAATAAATCTCGGTATTTTCAAAACTAGTCAAAAATTATGTAAAATTTTAATAACCTTAATACACAAAAAGATGGGAAGTTTCAATAGCTTTCCAACGCCATATCATCTGCATCATTTTCATGTCTAAAAATTATTAATAATCATCTTTTAATAAAACTGATTTTAGTATTTTCAAAACTGTTCAAAAAGTATCTAAAATTTCAAAAACATTAAAACATAAAAAGGTTTGGAAATTTCTATAGCTTTCAAACGGTATATCATTTGCGCGATTCCGGAAAGTGATTGAAAAATTGCGTTCAAAACACTTTTCAATCAGCTTGTGATGATTTCTGTTTTTTGAAAATTCATAATAAAAAATTATTTTTTTTGGAAAAAGTCACAATACAAATAAGTTGAGAATCTTCTATAGCTTTCCAACGGTATATCATTTACGCAATTCCGATGAGGTGTTTAGAATCTACGATTGAATAACTACACGTATACAAAAGAGCAGTACCGTCTTTACGAAAAAATAGTACGACAGTGTATTACAGAAGAAGTACGAGATCATTATCTCGGACGGTACGAGATTATTGCAGAATATTATTTTATCATCGATTGTAGAATATACGCCATGTATATATATATATATAGGGTGGGTCTATTCTAATAACACCCCTTAAGATCTTATTCGAACAACTAATCCTTATTCTAACAACACCCCCTCCCGCCCCTCCCAGCTTCCTGCGCGGCAGCGCCCGTGACCGGCGGCGACCCCGACCCCTCCCAACTTCCTGGCGCGGCAGCGCCCCGATCCGGTGGCGAACCCGACCCGTCCCAGCTGCCTGTCGCGGCAGCGCCCCGATCCGGCGGCGACCCCTGACCCCTCCCAGCTTCCTGGCGCGGGAGCGCCCGCGACCGGCAGCGACACCGACCTCTCCCAGATTCCTGGCGCGACCGGCGGCGACCCCAACCGCGCAGCGCCCAAGGCCGGCAGCGAACGACACAAGAGCCACTATGCGGCTCGGATTCGGCGGATCCTTCCACAATTCAGCGCCGCCACCGCCTGTAGCTCCGCCACTGCTTCAGTTCCGATCTCCTAGCCTGCAAGATCCGCTGTCGTTCAGCAAATCGGGCCATCCAGCCGTTGTGATGCATGGTCGAGGGAAGCGAACTGCAAGGAGGCCTTCTCCGGCAAACTCGTAGTCGTCGTGGGAGCGAACTGCAATGGTCATATCGCCCATACAGCCTTATCCAGCGACGATGGCGCAGGTTGAGAAGGCACATGTGTTCCTGCAACGCAGGTGGGCTACACGTTGACAACAAGCCGAACTGCAACTACGGAACAGCAGAGCTGCTTTCAAGAGGAAGGTCGCGCATCCAACTAATGTAAGAAGTCCTACTACGTGAATTCATAATGCAGTGCTCTGTTTGTTTGCAATGCAGTGCGTTCTTGCGTCAAAAATGTGTTTGTGTCTCTCCCCATGGCTTACATTACGTAGTAGTTTGTGAAAATAATGCAGTGCACATTGTTTGTGTATGTTGAGCACTTTGTCTTCGAACTGAACTGCATGGGAGTACATTGCATCTAAAAAAATATAGTTTCACAGTAACTGAACTGCAAAAGTAACAATGCAGTGCAGTGAAGTTTTTGCTTGTTGCGTACAGAAATGACATATAGTATCTAAAAAATACAGTGCAGTTCACTATTCTACAAATAAAAAAAGAGTACCGCTTTGGATTAGATACTAAAGTGCAGTCGCTGCCTATTCTCCTATGCAGGATAAAGTTGTGCAGAGAAGCCATAAGATGCAGCGAGTGATTCACGACAATCAGCCCCTGAACTGCGTTGAGAGAGAAGAGTGGGAGATGGCCGCATGGATAACACCAGAGATACCTAGAGGTTTTTTCAACACGACAAACAGGACTGCATACTCAGCGGAGGAAGATGTACAAGACGAAGATGAAGACGGAATAGAACATAGCGGCCAAGATGAGGAGGACGATGATCTGATATACATGGGGCAGCATGCGCAGCGAGACGACGATGATGACGACGATGAAGAGCAACTCATAACAGTTATGCAGCCAAGGTACACGGACGTTATTGCAACATTTGGTCAGCAGATAAGAGTGGATGATACTGAGCCTCCACAAAACAATGTTGCGCCTCCGGAAACCAATGTTGAGCACGAGCCGGTTCGGGAGCAACCAATTCGTCGACGCAGAAACAGTGGGATTCCGCCAAGGCCGCCTTCCACACATCAAATGGATCAGCGCCCAGATCAGTAAAAGACACAGGCAACAAAGAGAGTACATTTCTCATCACTTCTGCCTCCCCGAGATCCTCGATTACACAGGTCTGTTGTAACTCCTCCATGCCCAATAAACATTGGTGAGATGCAAACACCAATGGAGAATAAGCAGTACACACATGTAAGCTTCCTTGACTTACTGCTGCAGTTCGCTTATGAAAACTTTTTCAGCCTGCGCGTTCTTTCGTTAACTAAAAGAAAATCATTTTCATGTTGCGGTGCAGAACAAGAACTTGCTGCAAAAACTTGTGCCTGCGAAAGATATGAAGTTCACCTCTTTCGCGGCAGCACACGAGTTCTACAACACATATGCGAGGCATGCAGGATTCGGCACACGAAAAAGGGGGACGCACATGACGAACAACTACATAGTTTGCTCAAGAGAGGGCAACCACCAAGAGACTGTGTCAGATTATGACAGGAAGCGAGATAAAACAACGAAAAGAACTGGCTGCAAGGCGAAAATAAGAGTGAAAAAGATCAAGGATGTGTTTGTGATAGCACATGTTGAGCTCAATCACAACCATAAGATGATTGAAAGCCCAGCTATGATTCAGCACTTGCACTCGCATAAGAGGGATGATCCATTGCTTGATAAACTGGTAAAGGACATGCATATCGACAACCTGACGCACACGCAAATGATGTCAACCCTGTCGAGAATGTCAGGAGGGCTACAATGTATGGGGCGCACTAGTCGTGACTGGGTGAACAAAGTACATACATAAAACTAGTTGATATCTCCTCTTCTTGATGCAGTTCGCCTGTGCATATCTATGTGTTGTTTAATGCTGAGGTATGTTCTGCTTTCAAACTGCAGGAAGTACCAGTTCACAAAGGAGGAAACTGAGGACGATGTGAAGAAACTGCTAGATTTCTTTGAGAAGATGCAGGAAATAAATCCAGAGTTCTTCTATGATTACAACAAAGATGCCGATAACCGTGTGCAAAACATCTTCTGGGCGAACGCAAGCTGCCGGGGTTCATATGAAGATTTTGGAGATTGTGTCACATTCGACACGACATACAAGACCAACAAGTTTCACATGCCTCTGGGCGTGTTCGTTGGAGTAAACCACCACCTACAAAGTACAATATTGGCGGTGGCTCTCGTTAGAGACGAAACAATACCATCTTTCGAGTGGGTGTTCCGGACGTTCTTGCGTTGCATGAACAACAAGCGGCCAATCTGCATACTGACAGCTAAACTAAAAAAAATGTAGTTCAATGCTAGCTTTTTTTTAGTCCGTTTCTTACATCCAAAAAACAAAAAACAAAACGGAGAAAAAGCAAAAAAAAAGAGAAATGCAATTCCCTCAAAATAACCGACTGCTTGTTTTCAAAAAATCATGCAGATCAATGCCCCTCAATGGATGCAGCGATAAAGAGTACACTAATAGGCACGCTACACAAGTTGTGCCGTTGACATATACTGAAGAAATACAAGGATCATCTGTCCTTGCTGTACAAAGCATACGAGACATTCAAAGATGAGCTGACATCAGTTCTCAACCATCCATTGATGCCATCGGAGTTTGAACACGCTTGGTATGACCTCATGGAGAAGTATAACCTGCAGAATGATGAAATTATGAATGCGCTCTTGACAGATCGAGAAGAATGGATATCAGCTTACTACAAGGAGGTGTTCTATGCACGGATGACATCAACACAGAGAAGTGAAAGCATGAACCGGATCTTGAAGAGAAACTTTGTCAAGGAAAGACACGACCTACACATATTTGCGTCGCAGGTGGACAGATGCATCCAGACGATGAAGGGCAACGAGCATGCAGAGACCATGGCTGACGAGGTATGGTGCAAAAAATCTTATTAAGCACATATATGCGGTTCAGACTCACTACTGATTTTCCTTTGAACTTAAAAAATGCAGTTCTCTTTCCGTATGAACAAAAATGAGATGAAAAGTGTGATGTTAAATGGAGTTCTCTTCTGTATATAAAAAATGCAGGCGGAAATTAAAACTACTACTCAGTTTGGTTTCGAGGTTCAACTATCCAGGATTTACACAAGGGCGGTTTTTGCTGACTTCAAGCAAACGCACTACCGCAGCACTGCATTCAGATCGGAGCAGTCCCATGACAACCCAACAAAGTATTTGGTGCGCCACTACAACCAGTCCGATGATTTTGACTGGGCAGGACATGAGTTCCAGGTTGTCGCTGACGTGACGAACGGTATCTACGAATGCGAATGCAAACTGTGGACACACACAGGTCAGTGAGACGAGAAATAAGGCACAAAAAAAGCATAATGAAGTTCACTAGAATAAAAAAACAAAAAAGTACATATTTTTTATGCAGTTCACAAACCCTAAATTATTCTGTTACATATTTATTTGAAGTTTGCTCGCACTGACAACCAAACAAATAAATGAATATTTGCTGCAGGGCTGTTCTGCGTACACATCGTTTGCATGTTGGATCAGCTGGGGGTGGACAAGATACCTGAGGAGTACATATTAAAGAGGTACATACGGAACGCGTGGCAAGATGCAACTTTTGACCGCAGAGACTACAAACAAACTGCTCCAGATGGAAGTTCAATGTTCTGCCGTAGGAGGCTACTTGTAGAAACAATCATGGCCATGTCAAACAGGGGTGTGAAGTCGGATAGCGGGTTCAACAGAGCGTTATATGGGATGAGAGCACTCATAGAAGAAGTTGACATGCTGAACGAAGAAGAGGCGGAGAACAACAAGAATGAACGGAGTGAGGAAAAGGAAGATGATCACAAACATGACGCTGATGGTGCAGCTCCTACTGTGGAAGAAACAATTCTTTCCCCACCTGTATCAAACACAAAAGGGAGAAAGAAGGACAGAAAGTCAGCAAATAAAAAAGCTGCAGCAAAGGATGTAGGTTTTGAAAAGAAGAATAAGCCTGAGCCAGAGCTGGACAGCGAAGGGAGGCCACTAGGAGTGAGGATGTGCAAATCATGCGAAAAGATTGCGGGGCACAACTCGAGGACATGGAAGCAGAGGCTAGAAAAAATCAAGGCCAAAAATGCCACCACATATGACCAAGCTGACCAACAAGAAGATTTGACAAAGAGAAGACTGTGCAGCATCTGCAAAAAGAGAGAGAAGCATAATGCAAGAACTTTCCCACAGAGAGAAGAAGCAAAAGATGAAGGAGATGAGGAAGAAGACGATGATGAGGAAGAAGATGATGAAGAAGATGAGGAAGAAGATGATGATGAGGAAGAGGGAAAGGACGAAGAAGAAGATGAAGATGAAGACAGCGAAGGACCAGCGTCAACATCGAAGGGAAAGGGCATTAAGAAAACATAGCATAGGCAAGCATCGCGTCCACATGGGCGCGTTACAAGGAATAACACGTTCAACAAGAAGAAAAAAATGGAGCGACAAACACTGAAGCAATTGCAGTGCACGCTTTGAGAAGAAGCAGCAGGAATAGGACATAGCTCAGCACACATACATTGTAGCCTTTTTACATACATCAACTTCATCCATTTATGTAGCATATAATAGAGATAACTTGAATTTAGTGGACAGCAAAAAAATAGACTTCGAGATATAATGTTGAAGTCCAATTTAATATATATAGCACAAAAAACAGGTATACTTTGTATTCAATGCTCTGCTGGTGCGATTGAGGAAAATGCAGTTCTCTCGAGAAAATGAAATGCAGATGAGATAGGAGTGTCATTTTAAACATGCAGTTCTATTCTGTTTTCAGAAAAATAATAGATGATATAAAAATGCAGTTCTCTTATGTGTGAAGAAGCTGGGATGGCAGTGTAATGTTAAAAAAATGCAGTTCTCTACTGTTTGCAGAATCTCATATGGAGAAAAAAGTAAATAATGTGGTTATGAAAATAAACAATACTTTACATGTAGTAGAGACTGGGATTCTTCATGTGTACATTGCAGTGCGCTTACCGCGAACAATGCAGTGTGCCAGCATGTAACCTGTGCAGTTAGCTTAATACAAATTTTTAAAAAATGGAGCTCTTGATTAGCGCACACATGTAGTTCTTTGTTCCAAAGAAAATACTATTTTCCAAAACTTTTTGATTATCAACACTGTAAAAAGAGTTGAAGGCCCTCTTTTGCACAATGCAGTGCACTTTGCAAAGAAATGTTATATATTATATAGATATTCTGTTAACCAAGTATGGGGGGGGGGGGGGGGAATCCCCCCCTCCACCCCCCCCCCCCCGCCAACCCACCAGCAAAACACATCCTCCAATAAAAATATGTAAGGATAGTTTCCGCTGACAAAGATAAAAATTAGATGAAACTCCATTATATACTTAGTCAAGCAGAGTTGCTTTCTCCGTTATATTACATAGATGTACAGAAAAAGGAGAACATCCTAGTGAATATGTTTAACAGATCCCATACATAAAAAAGGAGCGACAAAACTATTTATAATGAAGTTTCTAAAACACATCAAACAGGTCTACTATTGTTCTATGACTCATCCTGCTCCTGCGAGTCAGGTTTGGCAGTGAGACC
Organism: Bromus sterilis; assembly: GCA_950022295.1. NCBI lineage: Eukaryota > Viridiplantae > Streptophyta > Magnoliopsida > Poales > Poaceae > Bromus > Bromus sterilis. The sequence goes on from OX465596.1 coordinate 286,342,718, forward strand.
AAGAGACTTGCACATATTTTTTAGCTCCTTAGGAAACTCGCTCGGTAGGACCATGTTGTCAGGGTGGAACAGAATCTGGAACAGGAAATCAGCCTTCCAATCCACGATATCAGCTTCCTGCGATCAAAAAACAACAACAAGATAAAACGAAACTTGGTTATGACAAAAAAGGTGATACTGCTGCAGACAGGAAGAGGAAATATATGAAGGATTACATTGCGCTTTTCAAACTTCACAACAAAGCTTCTGCCGTCATAAAACTGAGCCATCTTCAGAACAAAAAAGGCGCACTCATTGGGGCCCTGTGCAGGGTGCCCAAAAAGCTAGCTTCCTTTGAAACATCGACCCAATCTACCGACTCCTTATTGTATTCCTTTTCTCCGTAAACCTTCTTCACCAAAGCGTTCATCCTGATCATCTGTTCAAATACGACATAGAAAAATGCACGCAACAAGTACACGTCACGAAAACTGTCGTTCAACTCGTATACATGTGAAACCGAAAATATACAAAGATGAATAAAGCTAACATTTTACCATTTCAATGCGGTCGCTGTGGTAGTCAGACTTACGCCACCTCGTCGTTTCATCAAACGATCCGCAATATCTCCTAGTATCATGGATATCGAGGGTCTCACGGTGCCTGTTCATCATGTATAAAGAGTAGTGCTGATCTTTCATCCGTGGTAACAGGATCTGAATTGGTTTTGAACAAAGGTGTTTCTCAGCTTGAGTGGGGGACAGGATTACTAGAAACAAAATGACGCAAAAACATAAGAACAGCGAGATGAAAACCAGAAAATCTGAGAACTTACTAATTTACAATTAAGAAGGTTCTCATCATCGCGAACATATGCTTTGAACTGCCTTGCTGCATCTTCAACATTGAACTTGGTGTGCACAAAGGGCAACACGACGTTTCCATGTTCATCTCTCTTCGCGTGATCATTCATTTGAAGCACATACTTAATTCATAAAAAATGCATTAATGCAGTTCGTCTAGGAAAATAAAAAAGGATCTTCTAATGTAAGCAAAACAAAATGCAGGTCACCAGGCGAAAAAGATAAAAAAGAAAACAATTAAGAACATAACATATTAATGCAGTTCGGTCTGGGATGAGTGAAAAAAAGAGTTACGTATGCAGTTCATTAATAAGTTCTGAGAAACGACATTTCCTGAGCTTTGAATAAAATTATTCAAACAAGCTATCTTTTATTATATAGTGGCAATGCAGTTCACACCTAAAAGCAACATCCTTGTATTATACGCTGGCAATGCAGTTCACCTACAGCAAGAAAAAAATAAAAAAATGGGAGGAATGAGAAATACCGTGATAAATAGAGGGGAAAGAAGAACGCGTTCACCAGATCGGTAAACCACATTCATTCGCTGGTCAATCTTCCAGTAATTAATGATATGATCCATCAACTCCGAGTCCATGAAACTGCCTTTGTAGAAAGTTAAGAACATGTAGTCAAAAAACACAATGTATACTTCGATAGGATTCCTGTACATGAACAACACGGACCTGCTCAATAAAAACAACACAACGAGTGGGGATAGGGTTAGGAACGCAAATAAAGGCGTTCTTAACACAACAAAAAAAATAAACGACATAGCTAGAGCTATAAGAAAAGAAGAAAACTATAGAAAAAGGAACTGACTGGCTTTGTTTCTTCCTGAACGTAGGGCTCGACACAAGTTCCAATAGTTTCCTCGCTTCCACGAGATAGCTGAACCTCGCAAGCTGCAACTTCTGTACCGGCGTTCTATATTTTGATGGCTTCTGCACAACCCTCTTGTTGGATAGAATAACTGCCTCACTTTCATTTGGACGTTCCACAGCTGCACTCCTCGTCCTCTTGCGAATTGGTGGCGGAGTCATAAAGTCCTCATCAGTGCTTTCGGCATTCGGAGGGCTGACTACCCTCCTGGACCTCTTACTGGGTGCATTCTTCACAGGCTTCGCAGGAGATTGTGCACTCCTCGTCCTCTTACACATAGGTGCCTTTGCATGCTTGACAGGGGGGTCTTCAATAACATAATTCTTAATGGTTGGAGTGTGGACCTGAGTTTCAAACAATGAAATTCCACCTTGGTACGCGCCTTCATCAAAGCCTGCGAAAAGAATCGTGAATTTCAATAAAAAAAGGGAATAATGCAACATACTAACAGGCATTGTGTAATGCATTGCACTTTTCCTATGAAGAAAAAACACATGAAACTTAATGCAGTGCACCTTCATGTACAAAACGATACAAAGCTGCTACGTGCATGCAGTCCATATATTAATGATTATGATGATGATCATACAGTCCTATATTATACTACAATAATTAACAAAACAAAGTAGGCCTTCCCCCCCCCCCCCCCCCCGTTTCTGTGCTAAATGAAGTTCTCTTAATATAAAAAACGTTGTGCGGATGAAAAAAAAGTAATAACCTTCTTTAAAAATTAAAAGGGATGTCAAGTCCAGACAGCAATACGAAGATGCCAGCCAACTGTAGAGCATTGCCTTCCGGATGTAGCCAATGTGCTCTTTGCCAAACTTAGCAACAGCTTCACCATCCCAGCTCTGCATGAATTGGAACATGAAAAATCCACAATCATGCCTGTAGAAAAAAATAAACACATTAATAAATGCAGTTCACTCAAGAACGATTGCTTCTGATACTAGTAAAACCAATGCAGTTCGCTATACCGAACGCTGATGCAGTTCTAAAGAAAGTAGGGGGAAATGTGGTACTAATTTAGTAAAGCAGTTCAGCTCGATATGCAAAAAGAAACAAATGAACATAGAAACAACTTATAACACAATGATTGTAATGCAGTTCTCTCAAAAGGAAAAAAGAAATGCTTCTGGGTTCAGTAAAGCAAAGCGTAACGCTATGCACACAAAAATATACAAATAAGAAAAAAGATAGAAGAACAAGTGCGAACCCGTTTCCCTACTGTGGAACGTTGACATGACTCAACACAAAGCCGTCGAGCGTGGGAGGGTTCAACGGCTCATCGCAGCTTGCGCTGTCATCTTTCCATACATTTTTTATGTTCTTAACCATTTTCCTAAATACAGTGCTTCCATGTTCACTTTCAGGGCCATTTATTGAGTCAAGAAACTCAAATCACTTTGCAGGCAGGTTCAAAGGGACCAAGCAGTAGTGGCCAGCCGCATCCTTCATTGATGCAGGAGGAGGATCAAATGTTGCGAACATAATATGATTAAAAAATTGAATAGAACTAACCGGATGAGAACAAAGGAAAAAAAGAAATTACATCTAAAAATTACTGGAAAGAGCAAAATGATGCAATACCAAAATTTTCTTGTCCAGACGTTCCTCTGCGCTTGAAGAAAACATCTTTTTCAAAGCCCTATTTGTGGAACCGCCATTCCAAATTGAATTCTGTCAAAAAATACAAAACCAAGAAAGTTAATGTGGCCGCTGAAAATAAGCACAATAAACATAGGTGAGGGGAGGCATGTGATATAATTAAAGAAAACACTTACACATAGGTTATACGGGACACTCATAGTTTGTGATCCTTTGAACCTCTCAGCTAACATAGATACACCAATATTTGCAAGACGAGTGCTCAGCGTTCCGTATGACCAAAACGACTCGCCAACATGACCAACAGTAATATCACCAAACTCGTCTTTGAATGCAACTAAATCCCTTCAGGACTATAAAAAAATCGCAGCAAAAAGGTAATAAGCTGCATGTACCTTACAAAATAAAAATAAAAAATAAAGCAACCAGATATAAGGACGAAGAGAAAGAACATACTTCTTGTTCTTATCCCTCCTAGCCCTCGTAACAACGTCAAATAACTCGTTGTATCTCCTCAAAAGATCTAGATCGATACTGGCGAAGTGACAACAGGTAATTCCTCATCTAAAAAACATAGAAAAACCCCGATGTCAGACAATAGAGCATAAAAACCATCGGTTTAGCCAAACTAGAACAAAAAATAATACAGTTCACTTACCTTCGGTTTCGGAGTCCACATCCTGCACATCCGCGGAAACATCTTCGCTGAGAGTCAACTTATCCAGGCCAGTGATTTCATCGTCCAGAATGCTCATGTTCTGCACACTACTTGGCTGCTCTTCTTCAGGGCCGATCAAAACCGTCTCAGCTGCGGCTTTGCTTGTCTCAACTGGAACATCTAGATTGGTCCCAGCCAGATTGCCTTGAGGCTGCTCGGTGGCGCGAGGGGCAACATGAAAAATCTCAGGAATATTATCGCCAGACAAAAAAACAGATGGCAAAGCAACACGATCAATGCTGGCAGCTATGCCCGAAGCATCATCTACAGCTCTAGCTCCTTCTCTCTCTTCTGCAGTTTTGGCTGTAGCGCAAGGATATCTTTCTCTCTCTCCAGCCTTGTCAGCATCCGCTACATCCTTCCTTCCTTCAGCCCTTTCTGCATTATCAACAACAATAGAATCCTCCCTTCCTTCTCTTTCTTCTGCCTTTTCAGCCTCGGCAGAGCCCTCGCCCACTTCTTTGGAATCTGCCTTGTCAACCTCCACATTGGCATCACCTCCTTCTCTCGCTTCTACATTGTCAGCCTCTGTAGTGCGCTCCCCTTGAATTTCATCATTTAACACACGGTCCTGATGAATTAAAACAAAACATTAAACAAATGATGCTGATGCAGTTCACTAAGCGAAAAAGCGAAAAAACCAAATTCTACCACGCGTCAAATAATTTTTTTTAACATGAATGAAGTTCTCTGTGCTCACAAGACTAGCGTCTCCTTCCATCTCTCTGGACACGTAAGGCTCATCAACTTTTTCAGCGCCACCGTCTGCTTCCTTCCCATGAGTTTCAACAATTGTTTCGCGATCCTAAAAAAACAAAATGCAGTTCTATAAAACATATTATTTCAGGAAAATGCAGTTCGCTGACGCTGCTGGTGCATGTATAATTCTTTGTTTTTAAACTGCAAAACAATAAACTGCAGTTCACTACCACTGCTTGTGCAGTTTACTTCTTTTTTTTAGACACTACATAAAAAAATAAACTGCAGTTCACTGCCGCTGCTAGTCCGAATATGAATCTTTGATTTTGGACACTATAGTAACATTAAAACAAAATGAAAATGTACAGTAGAAAAGGTACAAAAAATTCAAACATTGTCTATGACGCCTTCGTCGACAGGATTGTCTCTAGCAGCATCAACAACAGGGGGCTGCTGCCTATCAGACACGATATCTGAGTCAAAAGCATGTTGGTCGTCCGGGTCATTATCGGGCCGTGCGTTTGCGTTAGAATACTCTCCTCCGCACTGCAATAATAAAAAAGCATGCAAAAAACAAATGTCAATGTCGCATATGAAAAATAAAAGAATATTAAAACAAAAGAAAATATTGATACAAAAGCAGTTCACATATGACATGAAAAGAAGCATACATCAGCAGCAGCGCGATCGGATAAGGAAGCCCTAACAACATTTTCCCGCCTGTCCATTTCCTTCACAAGTGCTTCAGCTTCCTGCTCATACCTAGCACACTTGAAATCCTGGGAATGCTTGAACTGAACAAATGCCGCCCTAACATTCGAAACTGACAAATTAAGGAATTGAAGCTGCCCACAATCAAAGTTGTGAGCGGCATCGATTTCTGCTTCAGAAGGTCCTTTGCCAGGAGTAAACAGTCCAGCAATATTCCTCATCCTAGCGCCAGATGTTGGGAGATCAGAAGTTAAATTGATAACCCGTTCAAGAAGCTCGTCAACCTGGACGAAAATATTGCGGTCATCATGAGCCTCGCCGTGAGAACCTCCAGCAGACCCTAGCAGCGCCATGAACCCGCCTAAGTGGAGAACCCATAGCAACACCATCAACCCGCCTAAGTGGAGAACCCCTTGCAACACCATCAACCCGCCGAATGGGAGAACCCCTAGCAAGAGGCTCACGGAAGCTGGGATGCAGTTCACCGGCTGCAGTCCGCTTGTACACAATGTCCCTTATCGCCTTCCATTGAACAAAAAAGAAAGCAGTGCACATGTAAGAAAGTAAAAGGTTCACATTGAGCATGTCACAAAAACAAAAAACAAGATAATGACAAAACATAAAGAAACTGAAAATTGTGAACATACATGCAACTTGCCAAACTTGTAGGTATCCAGATGAATCTTTCCCCTTACAATCATGTAGGCGTTGTGAATCTTCTTCAACTCCTGATGGGACAGAATTGCAGCATGTGGCATGTGTGTATGCATAACAGATGCATTGCGAAGATTCAAGCTATCGAGGTACATGAACAGCGGCACGATGGTGCAGCCCTCAGCACAGTTCTACTTGCTCCCTTCAGAATTCCACTTGTACACTGCAGCATGCAGCTCATCAACAACTAGCTGGAAAAAGTCCATATCAGCCATGGAATCAAAGTTCAGGTTTTCAACCATGGCAGCTACCCTGGACAACCGAGTGGCAGGGCTGGGGCAAAGCAAACTCTGAAAAACAATGAGAAAGAAAACCTTCACAGCCATATCAACCTTCGTAGGATCATCAACCAAGTTACGGAGTAGAGTAAGCAGGTCTTTCACATCCATGCTACGAGAGCGGTTAAAACCAAGCTCATCCTTCAGAGTAGCCAGAGAATCATCATGGCCGCTTTCGGCAGTCCTGGGAGCGATGCGAGTACCCATAGGGAACTCGAAAATGTGATGAAAAGCCTCACGATTTTTTTCGAGAACCTTGTTTGGCCCCCAGTCTAGTTTCATCGTCTCGGGGTTGATCTTTCCCATCAACTTGCACATAAGCACACGAGACACATTCTTCTTCACTTTCAGATTGAAGACAATGCCGAAACCTGCTAGCTGAACCAAAATTTTGTGCGGCTCCTTCAACAAAGCAACACCTTTACATACATTTGGAATAGACAGCCGAACAGTTTTGTTGAATCGCCATTCAACCGTAGCATCGTCTTCAGACTTCTTCCTTTTGGTACTCTTGGCAATCTACAAAAAATGAAATAAAGATGCAGTTCACATTAATATCTGAATGTTATCTTGAGAAAATAGTTCTGTTATGTAACAAAAAGAAAATGAGTTGGCAGTGAGTTGTTAAAAAAATGCAGTTCTCTTCTATATAAAACAAGATGATATGAGAATGTGGTATTAAAATGCAGTTCTCTTGTATTTTTTGTTAAACCAAAATATGGGGCCCCCCAACCTCCCCTTAAACAAACTCATATACAAAAAATGCAGTTCTCTTCTATATAAAAACAAGATGATATGAGAATGTGGTATTAAAATGCAGTTCTCTTCTATTTTTTGTTAAACCATATATGGGGGGGGGTCCCCCCCAACCCCCCAACCTCCCCTTAAACAAACTCATATACAAAAATGCGGTGCGTTGCATATATACTACATTAAAACCTAGTGTAAAATCTGCTAGGTTTCATTTATACAATGCAGTGCTGTCCACGGATATAGTACGACTCATAAGACTCGCTGCTGAAACAACTCAAAAGCTGATGCAGTTCACATCAGTGGCTCGTGTTACTAGGAGATAAATTAAAAGCAGCAATAAAAAGATCGGCAAAAAAGAGTGACAAACAGCAAGATACCTTCGCAGCATCAATATCCTCCCCGTTAGAATCCTCCTCACCAGAGTCGTTGTCAAGCATTTCTGCAGCTGCCTTTGAGCATGCACGCTTGGATGGGCCATCAAAATCAACACCAGATTAATCGTCAGCACTTGGCCGCTTTCTTTGAACCTCGGCATAATTGGGCCTATTTGAGTAATCAACCCGGGGACTGTGCCGTGGAGAGATTAAGCCTTAGTGTTGAGTTTTCTCTTCACGGTATTCTTTGAAGGGGCAAACTTAGCAGACTTATTTCAGTCTGCAATCCTCCTTCCTATCTCCTTGCCCTCATCAAACATTACTCGCTTCGCCTTTTGATCCTGCTTCGCCTTGTGCTCCTTCTCGAATCGATTAGCAAGCGCAATCACTTTCTGCCTTTTCCTCTCATTGTCGGCTGCAATCTGATCGAGCACCATCCAATCCTGAGTCGCTGGTTCTGTGCCATCAACAGATTGTGAATGAGTATCGGTAATTTCAGGTACACCGGATGTCCCGTCCCCGACAACATCGGCTGAGAAATAACGGGTAATCAAATAGTTAACACCCCCACCACCAGACCCACCAGGGCATAAAACTGTAGGTGGAAGAAAGTATGTGTGTGAGAGGAAAAACTAAACTAAATACAGCTAATATAAATTGGGCCACACATATATGGCAAAAAAGGCAATGTACATAAATGTAGTGCACTTTTACCAAAAATAATAATATAAAAGATTTATGGAGACACAATAACTTGATGCAGTTCATTAGCATAAGAAAAAAGAAAAAACTTATTGCACTTCATTCCAAGACAATAAAATTAAAAAAATTAACTAGCTGCAGTTCATATCAATTTCACGAACTTGTCTAAACAGATGTAGGTTTGTAAGTAAAATATATAATGCAGTTCTCCCATAACAACAAAGGAAGGTGCTATAAGATTTTAGCACTTCTTCCTGGTGAGCAAAAAGTTGACACGAGTTGAGATTTTCCTAACAACCTTATGGCGACAGGGGAAAAGGAGACATTGTAAATTACCAGATGCAGCGGCTGCGCTGATTGGTGAGATATCAATGGGTGATGAAGAAATTGTAAACAAAAAGATAAAAGAATCAGCATGAAGCATAGTGACAAAAGAAAAGAAAAAGGACAAATGATATGGGAAAGAAGTTCACATACAATTTCCTCCAAACCTTGGACTTCTTCTAGTAGGAGAAGCCATCCTAAATTTGCAAACAAAAACAAATAAATAATCAAACCCTAGAAAAGCAAACCTGAGCGCGTACAGATAAAAAAACCCTAGGTGGACATTGCTAGGATTTCAAGGCCACCAATACCACAACCTTCTCTTAAAAACAAACGCATGTTGCGATTCGATCCTGGAAAACGATAGTTAAAAAAGCAAAAAGAAGCTGGTCGCTCTAAAAACTATCCCTAGAAACAAATCGGGGACGATGATGAAGATTTCCGGCGACGAAAATCGACGGAGAGGAGAGAATAGCTATGGAGCCACTAGACGGTAGGGACTACCCGTAGGACGCTGTGATGAGCGGCGGAACAGCAGGGCAACGGCGCAGGAGACGACGGTGAATGGCAGCGGCTGCGGCGTCGTCCCTCTCAGCCGCGAGAACGAGCGGGGTTTTTTCCCTGCGGGGGGCGAGGGGGAGAATGAGGAGGGGACAGAGAGAAGCAGAGGAGGCAGGGGGGGTTAATGACTCCCTCCGGGCCCACAAGTCAGCGACGCGCGTTATACATAAATAAAAAATTCTACCTTATCGGCCCACAAGTAATATACAGAAAACAACAACGGCTCAATCTATTTTGATGATGCAGTTCGGTTAATAAAAGTGGTGCGGTTCGCCTGCAATCTCTTCAGTTGCTTCGTTTAAGAGCCGCCCCCGAAAAATACGGGGCCACGATCTCCAGACGGAATTGAATCGCCGCGCGCCCTGCTCCTCTATCCACACGGTTCAAGAAAGCACTACGGCCACGATCACCACGATCCCAACGGGCACAACCACGATCGCCCCCACTCCCCATGCCGGTTCGAGAAGAAGAACGTGGGTTGGGCAGATGTTGCTGCCAATCCCCTTTAAATTCCGGGCTCCCACGCTTGATTGTTCACAAACTACTACGCTTCCCCCACTGTTCCTCCTCATTCCAGCCATGTCATTCACCAAGATCTTCAAAGATGTCGAGGCGCACGGCAAGACAGTGCTCACGGTGGTCTACACCAACGACGTGAGCACCGTGGAGATGTAGATCAATGACTACAAGGAAGCTCTGCAGGGCCGCCGCCAGAAGATCGTCTGCATCGACGTCGAGTACACACCTAACAGGAGGGACGCCGCCCTGATTCAGCTCTCAATAGGCAAGGATCACACGGTGCTCCTTTTCCAGGTATACGCTACTATGGGCGAGAGATGCATCGCCTTCGACAAGTTCCTCGCCAACTCGAAGTAAGAACTTCTTTTATACTGGTGTAATACATAGTTGCAGGCCTGTGGATATCTCCTTGACTCTGTATGCAGTTCTGTTTGCCGTCTGTATGCGGTTCTGTTTGCCGTCTGTATGCAGTTCTCTAATGAATACCTTGTGGTCCACGTAGGTACGAGTTCGCTGGTTTCAGCATAGACCAGGACAAATAAAAGCTTTCGCGGAGCAACCTGTATGTATCCAAGTTCACCGACGTTCAGGAGAACTGGAGGGTGCCTGAAGGAACGAAGGAGCTCGACTCACTTGGCGATGTCTTAGCCTCCATCATCGACGACTACTTCGCGGACATGAAGACCAAGATGACGAACAAAGAGCACAACCAGTGGAATGACGTTCTCACCAAGAAGCACATTGAGTATGACGCGAAGGACGCCTACGCTGCGTTCGAGATATGGAACCGCATCACAACAGTGCAGGACGGCCTCACACGCGCTATAAAGGAGCGGACCAGGAAGTGCCCGAGGGGATCCTGGGGCAAGGGGAGCTGGGGCAAGGGGATCGCAGTGTAGGAGATATGCCCTAGAGGCAGTAATAACAGTTATTTTGTATCTCCGAGTTTGTAATGAATGTTTATGTTCCATGCTATAACTGCAATGATTCTCGAGTCTGCAATATCCACGAGGCTCGGAGGGAAACTCATGTGCACGTGTGGTATAATAAACAGTAAAATGTATTCCTAGTCATGCCTCTAAGACTGGCTCATGTATTGCATGATGATCCTGTTTTCCTGATCATGGGCATGTCTATGCCGGCAATTTTGAGGGCACAATGTTAGAAGAACATTTGTGTTGAATCGACCCGAATTGATGTTATGCTATGAGATACATTCGTCACAAGTTAATGGTTAATAACACAGAGAAAGTTGTGCGTTTGCATAATTCCTTAGACCATGAGAGTATCGAGTTCCTTCGTACTTGCTTCGTGAACTTTGGGGTTTTGTTAAACGTCATCTGTAAAAGGGTGGCTATTACGGCAGCTTGCGGGTTCACGGAAAAGTATGACAAGGAACTAGGTAGCTCGAGATTGGGATTTGCTCCTCCGTCGTTGGAGAGATATTCTTAGGGCCCTCTCGGTGTTACGCTATCCACCATCGTCTGGCCAGACACAGTGTGATTTGATCACAGGGATGCCGGAACGCGGGAACGAGAAAAGAGAACAATACCAGGAACGAGGTAACTGGCATAGTGGACAAGTTGTTGATTCACGGATATGCCAATAAGTCTCACCTCAGGTATTTGTAATATATCGCGAAGCAACAGGAATAGCACACAGCAACTAAAGGTTCACTCGAATAATTCTTCGTATGGGTATAGGGATCAATATGGATGTCCTCGGTTCCGCTATTGATCATTGATCGGAAAGTGTTCCGGTCATGTCTATACTTCATCGAACCTACAGGGTCACACGCTTAAGGGTCATCTATCTGTTGAATACTAGACAGGGAGTCTGAGATAAAGTCACCGGAAAGGTTTCGGAGACGGCGGAAAAGTTCCGAGAGAGAAAACCGAAAAGTTGTTTCGGGGTAAACCACTAAGCCGAAAAGGTTTCGGAGAGCACCTGGTAATTTTGGAGAGTGCCAGAATTGTTCTGGTAACTTCTGGAATTTTTCTGGACAAAAGATTAAAATATTTTTTTCGGAAATATTTTGGAGCTGCCGGAAATGTTCCGGAGCTGCCGGAAATGCTTAGGTTGCTTTTCGCAGATGAAAATCACTAATCCGGAATTGTTTCGGAACGCGCCCAAAATCATTTTAGTGGGTGTTGGAATTATTCTAAGACCCACAAAAATATTTTCGGATTTTTCGGACGCGAAAAAGTGGTGTCATGAATAGTAAAAAGTACTACTTGAGATATTTTTGGAAAGCCTTCTAGAAGGACTTGGGAGCCAAGAAAGCCCCCTTGGGTTTCCTATAAATAGAGGTGTGAGGGCAGCCCCATATCCTTGATCCAAGCTCTCACTTGAGTTCTCATCACATGCCATGCAATTATCTGGCTTCTTCTCTCCCTCACACGAAATAGTTTTGTAGAGCCGAAAGGCTGTCTGGGTTCCGGCAGGAACTAGTTCTGGACGGCGAAGCCCTGCTGGATAGCTGACACCGTATGTGTGCAACTTGGTAGAGAGGTCGTTGTTTCGATCTTAGTTCGAGTGTGCCTCCCGAAGGGCTGTCCGAGTTACAGATCGAGTTTCGAGGGTCCTCCCGAAGGGCTGTCCGTGACATCGTCCGAGGGACTGTCCGACCGCCTCCCGGAGCGCTGTTCGTGGGGCAGACGAGGGAATACATTCTCGCGGTTGGGAGGTTGTAAATCCTAGCTGCGGGGATCTGCACCGACGATCTTCATCGACTCTACTTCCCGCTGCGCTACGAGTCGGTAACGATCAGATCAAAACCTTGTATGCGTCTCCATAGTGGTCCTGGGCGTGCTCGCTATACCGAAATTTCTTGTTTTCTGTTGCGTTCCCCTACAGTGGTATCAGAGCCGTGCTATGCGTAGATGCATGTTATGATCTAGAATACATGGAGATGTATGGGTATTGCATAATATAATTTTGGAGTAGATCAGATCTATTGCTGAAAATTATTTATGCGGGTGGCAGATGAAATCTGTTACCCGATATTCTTGTTGCTTCCCTAGAATTTGCGTATTTCTGATCTCGAGACAGCATGGTGGAATTTTACAAAGTTCTGGCAATCCGCGATCCTGATTGATCAACGAAGTGCTATCAGTTCTTTGGGTTCCGCCATAGTCAAAAGAAAGATGAAATTCGCAGACTAAAGGGCAATGCAGATATGATCTGCACGGGGATCACGCGTATGACGAAGTTTAGTATGGGGTTCGAGATTTTATTATCTCGTGCTTCATACACCCCGCAATGTTAATCTAGTGACTTGAATAATCATACTTGATGATAAAACGTTGGTAGTTGCGGTTTAAGTGAAAACCTTAGAAGCCACGTAAAATAAAATTTTGCATAAACCGGTTTAGAGGCGTCTAACTTGTTTTTGCAGGATGTGCATGTGATGTGGTATAGCAAAGCTCATATTAATTCGATTATGTATGAGATGACTATATAATGTAAATTTATTAACATGACCTGCGTGTCATTATTCGGCATGATGGCTGGAGCCATATGATTGTCACTTTAATGACCTGCGTGTCAACCTTAGGTAATGCACTTATTCATTTGCTATAAAGATAGCAATATTATTTGGTGCATCGACAAGGTGGTGGCAATCTTCGCGAAGGTGAACTCCGACGCAAATGCTAAAGACGAAGAAATACTTGACTTCTCCGTCAGAAGGGGCTATACCATATCATGCTATTATGAATTGCATGGGATGTTTATCCCTTATGTTGCACCCTTCTTGATTGCGCGGTAGTCGCTTTTTATTAGGGTGATCTCTCACTTAAAATATCAAGTAGTTAGTGTTCTCCCAAGTGTAGCGCCGTCACAGCATCTATACTCTCGGGGTGCGCCATGGATGCATGGGTACGAACGATTGGAGAAATGTAAGGCGGGTGAGGTCAGACCTCGCAGCAAGATCACTTGGTTGTCTTGACGTTCATGGCAGGATCGTCCTGAGCTCGGAACACACGCATCGAAAGATGAACAAGAGTCACATAGAGATGTGATCGGCAAGTTGGCCTACCAAATCAAAATCCTCGTCATGAGATGATGATTCTATGGCGTTGTATTGATATTTGGATCTTGAATCACTCATAATCAATTTTGAGAGATATTGATTTAAGTGGGAGCACACTTTAGAATAAAATTGTTTATTCACTAGTTAAAAAATCATTATGAACAAAGTCTAAGTGAAACTTGTGTTTACCGTTGTAGATCAAATGGCTCGCAACACCGCTTTCAACTTGGGGCCATTGTTAGAGAAAGAAAAGTTAGCTTCGACTGGAAACAACTATGCGGACTGGGTCCGTAACCTGAGGATTGTCCTCAGGAGCGCTAAGAAAATCTATGTGCTTGAAAAAGCTCTTCCAGCTAAACCGGCGGCAGGTGCCTCGGAAGATGAACAAAATGTCTGGGCCACTCAGGATGATGATCACAACGCAGTACAGTGCCTCATGCTAGCTTGCATGAGTCCAGAGCTCCAAAAACGTTTTGAATTCCATAAACCCCGTGATATGATCCGGGAATTGGATGCTCTGTACAAGGAAACCGCAAGGTCTGAACGTTTTGATATCATGAATATCTTGATGAATTTAAAGATGGCTGAGGGCGGTTCAGTTGGCGAACACATAGTCAAAATGATTGGCTATGCTGAAAGGCTTAAAACCCTGGAATTTCCAATTCCAGCATCCCATATGATGGACATGATGCTTTCTTCACTCCCCCCGTCTTACAACGGTTTTGTCATGAATTACAACATGAGTGGGATGGAGAAAACACCAGAAGAGGTGCTCGCCATGCTGAAAACTGTGGAAGAAGGACTGCGGAAAAATCACAAGCAAGTGTTGCTTGTGAATAAAACCGCCAGTTTCAAAAAGAAAGGCAAGCCAAAGAAGGGAAAGGGTGCCGGTAAGACCGGCTCCCAAAGCAACTCTAAGGGCGGAGCCAAGAATGAAACTGAGTGCTTCTACTGCAAGGGCATAGGACACTGGAAGAGAAACTGCAAGAAGTATCTGGCCGATAAGAAGTCCGGGAAAACCGGAAAAGGTATAATTGTTATACAAGTTAATGTCATTGATGTTTTGCTTGCTAGCGAAAATTCTAAGTCTTGGGTATTTGATACCGGATCGGTTGCTCACATTTGCAACTCGATACAGGGACTGCAGAAGGTCCGCAAGCTAGCAAAGAATGAAGTCATGATGCGTGTCGGGAACGGCGCTGGGATCGCTGCTCAAGCCGTCGGCATTATGCCTCTACGTCTCCCTTCAGGATTTATCTTAGAGCTAAATAAATGTTATTTTGTTCCACTATTGTGTAGAAACATTATCTCTGGATCATGTTTAGTACACGATGGGTATTCGTACAAGTCTGAGAACAATGGTTGTTCACTTTATTGTAAGGATATGTTTTATGGATTTGCACCCATTGTTGGGGGCCTTTTCATACTAAATCTTGAATGTGAAAATGATGTCTTTAACATGAATGCTAAACGCCTTAAGAAGGTTGTTACCACAACCACTTATTTGTGGCACTGTCGGCTTGGCCACATCGGAAAGAAACGCATGCAAAGACTCCAAAGAGATGGAGTTTTACCGTCCTTTGATTTTGAATCATTTGACACATGTGAAGCTTGTCTAATGGGAAAAATGACCAAGATGCCGTTCAAGGGTCATCCTGAACGGGCGGGTGAATTATTGGAAATAATACATAGTGATGTATGTGGTCCAATGAGCACAGCCGCACGGGGTGGGTATTTCTACTTCGTGACTTTTACTGATGATTTAAGTCGGTATGGCTACATCTACTTGATGAAGCATAAGTCAGAAACCTTTGAAAAGTTCAAGGAATTTCAGAATGAGGTAGAAAATCATCGTGACAAAAAGATTAAGTTTCTGCGGTCTGATCGCGGAGGCGAATACCTTAGTCATGAGTTTGGCCAACATCTAAGTGACCGTGGAATCGTTTCACAGCTTACGCCTCCCGGAACTCCACAGCGAAATGGAGTATCGGAAAGACGTAACCGAACCTTGTTAGACATGGTAAGGTCGATGATGTCTCTTACAGATCTGCCGATATCTTTTTGGGGTCACGCACTAGAAACTGCCGCTCACACACTAAACCGAGCACCGTCTAAGTCTGTTGAAACGACACCACATGAGATGTGGAATGGGAAGAAACCCAGTTTGTCGCACCTTAAAATTTGGGGATGTGAGGTACTTGTAAACGTTTACAACCAACCAAACTCGATCCCAGATCAGACAAATGTAACTTTGTAGGTTATCCAAAAGAAACAATTGGGTATTCCTTCTACCTACCCTCCGAGCACAAAGTGTTTGTCGCTAAAAGCGGAGTCTTTCTTGAGAAAGAGTTTCTCGCCAAAGAAGTAAGTGGGAGGACAGTACAACTTAATGAGATTAGTGAATCTTCGGCGACCGTTGCTATGGCTAAAGAACCGGAAGTAATTCCGGAAATTATCCCTACAACCGAGCCGGAAGTTGTCGCATATAATGCAAAAACTTCAGACAATGTTGTAACTGAACCGCGTAGATCAGGTAGGGCTGTCCAGCCACCTGAGTGGTTTCATGATGAAATCTTCATTCTTGAAGACGATGAACCTGCGCACTACAAAGAAGCGATGGCGGGGCCCAGCTCAAGGGAATGGCACAGAGCCATGAAATCCGAGATGGAATCCATGTACGAAAACCAAGTTTGGAACTTGGAAGAACTTCCAGAAGGCGTAAAGCCCATTGGTTGTAAATGGATTTTCAAAAGAAAGACGGACGCGGATGGTAACATTACTATCCACAAAGCTAGACTTGTCGCGAAAGGGTTCACGCAAGTTCCAGGAGTGGACTACGACGAGACGTTCTCGCCAGTAGCTATGCTTAGGTCTGTACGGATATTACTAGCAATTGCTGCTTATTTCGACTATGAAATATGGCAGATGGACGTCAAAACGGCTTTCCTAAATGGAAACCTCAAAGAGGATGTATACATGATACAGCCAGAAGGTTTTGTCATTCATAAGGATGCTAAAAAGGTATGCAAGCTTCAGAAAGCCATTTATGGTCTGAAGCAAGCATCAAGGAGCTGGAACATTCATTTTGATGAAGTAGTCAAACGGTTTGGCTTCATCAGGAATGACGAAGAATCTTGTGTTTACAAGAAGTTTAGTGGGAGCGCAAAAGCATTTCTAATCTTGTATGTGGATGACATATTGTTGATTGGAAATGATGTGAATTTCCTTAGCGAAATAAAAGACTCATTGAAAAGGAGTTTTTCAATGAAAGACTTAGGCGAAGCGGCATATGTATTGGGCATTAGGATCTATAGAGATAGATCAAGACGCCTGATAGCGCTTAGCCAAAGCACGTACATTGACAAGGTGTTGAAAAGGTTCAACATGGAGAACTCCAAGAAAGGCCTACTCCCCATGTCACCTGGCACAGTGCTTTGCAAGAATCAGTGTCCTCGGACTCTCGATGAGCGAGTACAAATGAATGATGTTCCATATGCCTCGGCAGTTGGTTCTATTATGTATGCCATGCTATGTACAAGACCGGACGTTTCATATGCGCTAAGTGTTAGCAGCCGGTACCAAAGTGATCCAGGATTGGAACACTGGGCCGCAGTCAAGGGTATTCTTAAGTACCTCAAACGGACCAAGGATTTACTCCTTGTGTACGGAGGTGATGAAGAGATCATTGTAAGTGGTTACACTGATGCAGGCTTCATGACTGACCCAGATGACTTCAAATCTCAATCAGGCTATGTTTTCATATTGAACGGCGGCGCAGTTGATTGGAAAAGTTCCAAACAAAAGACTGTGGCGGATTCTACGACAGAGGCGGAATATGTTGCTGCTTCAGAAGCCTCCGAAGAGGCGGTATGGATCAAGCAATTTCTTGAAGACCTTGGTGTGGTTCCAAGTGCTCTGGACCCGGTGGAGATCTATTGTGATAATAGTGGCGCCGTGGCTCAGGCAAGGGAGCCAAGTTCGCACCATAAGACAAGACATATTGAACGCAAATATAAACTCATTCGACATCATGTCGAAGCGGGTTTAGTGAAAGTACGCAAAGTTCACACGGATCTGAACGTGTCAGACCCGATGACAAAGCCTCTACCACGAGCAAAGCATGAGCAGCACCGGATAGCCATTGGTGTTAGGGAAGCCATGTAACTGGATTATGACTCTAGTGCAAGTGGGAGTCTGTAGGAGATATGCCCTAGAGGCAGTAATAACAGTTATTTTGTATCTCCGAGTTTGTAATGAATGTTTATGTTCCATGCTATAACTGCAATGATTCTCGAGTCTGCAATATCCACGAGGCTCGGAGGGAAACTCATGTGCACGTGTGGTATAATAAACAGTAAAATGTATTCCTAGTCATGCCTCTAAGACTGGCTCATGTATTGCATGATGATCCTGTTTTCCTGATCATGGGCATGTCTATGCCGGCAATTTTGAGGGCACAATGTTAGAAGAACATTTGTGTTGAATCGACCCGAATTGATGTTATGCTATGAGATACATTCGTCACAAGTTAATGGTTAATAACACAGAGAAAGTTGTGCGTTTGCATAATTCCTTAGACCATGAGAGTATCGAGTTCCTTCGTACTTGCTTCGTGAACTTTGGGGTTTTGTTAAACGTCATCTGTAAAAGGGTGGCTATTACGGCAGCTTGCGGGTTCACGGAAAAGTATGACAAGGAACTAGGTAGCTCGAGATTGGGATTTGCTCCTCCGTCGTTGGAGAGATATTCTTAGGGCCCTCTCGGTGTTACGCTATCCACCATCGTCTGGCCAGACACAGTGTGATTTGATCACAGGGATGCCGGAACGCGGGAACGAGAAAAGAGAACAATACCAGGAACGAGGTAACTGGCATAGTGGACAAGTTGTTGATTCACGGAGATGCCAATAAGTCTCACCTCGGGTATTTGTAATATATCGCGAAGCAACAGGAATAGCACACAGCAACTAAAGGTTCACTCGAATAATTCTTCGTATGGGTATAGGGATCAATATGGATGTCCTCGGTTCCGCTATTGATCATTGATCGGAAAGTGTTCCGGTCATGTCTATATTTCATCGAACCTACAGGGTCACACGCTTAAGGGTCATCTATCTGTTGAATACTAGACAGGGAGTCTGAGATAAAGTCACCGGAAAGGTTTCGGAGACGGCGGAAAAGTTCCGAGAGAGAAAACCGAAAAGTTGTTTCGGGGTAAACCACTAAGCCGAAAAGGTTTCGGAGAGCACCTGGTAATTTTGGAGAGTGCCAGAATTGTTCTGGTAACTTCTGGAATTTTTCTGGAGAAAAGATTAAAATATTTTTTTCGGAAATATTTCGGAGCTGCCAGAAATGTTCCGGAGCTGCCGGAAATGCTTAGGTTGCTTTTCGCAGATGAAAATCACTAATCCGGAATTGTTTCGGAACGCGCCCAAAATCATTTTAGTGGGTGTTGGAATTATTCTAAGACCCACAAAAATATTTTCGGATTTTTCGGACGCGAAAAAGTGGTGTCATGAATAGTAAAAAGTACTACTTGAGATATTTTTGGAAAGCCTTCTAGAAGGACTTGGGAGCCAAGAAAGCCCCTTGGGTTTCCTATAAATAGAGGTGTGAGGGCAGCCCCATATCCTTGATCCAAGCTCTCACTTGAGTTCTCATCACATGCCATGCAATTATCTGGCTTCTTCTCTCCCTCACACGAAAGAGTTTCGTAGAGCCGAAAGGCTGTCTGGGTTCCGGCAGGAACTAGTTCTGGACGGCGAAGCCCTGCTGGATAGCTGACACCGTATGTGTGCAACTTGGTAGAGAGGTCGTTGTTTCGATCTTAGTTCGAGTGTGCCTCCCGAAGGGCTGTCCGAGTTACAGATCGAGTTTCGAGGGTCCTCCCGAAGGGCTGTCCGTGACATCGTCCGAGGGACTGTCCGACCGCCTCCCGGAGCGCTGTTCGTGGGGCAGACGAGGGAATACATTCTCGCGGTTGGGAGGTTGTAAATCCTAGCTGCGGGGATCTGCACCGACGATCTTCATCGACTCTACTTCCCGCTGCGCTACGAGTCGGTAACGATCAGATCAAAACCTTGTATGCGTCTCCATAGTGGTCCTGGGCGTGCTCGCTATACCGAATTTTTTTGTTTTCTGTTGCGTTCCCCTACACGCAGGATCACCTTCCACCTCTGGCTAGGCCGAGTGGAACTGATGATGCAGTCCATATGCTGGTAAAACAAAAGTGGTTCATGTCACGAGTGCTCGAGTTATTTCCTTCTGCATAGGTCAAGAAAACTTTTCTTTCGTTGTAGTTTGCTTTGGAACAATATTTGCTTGAGTTGTTTAGGTTTGCTTGATGATGTACTTAGCTTGTTATGAGCACAGAAACCCCTTGGTTTGTATATATGAACAATTTCTAGTTCTGAATGTGTTATCGAAGTGGTTCACATACAAAGGTTGATGCAATCCTCTTTTATTAGAACTGTAGTTCCGTGTGTGGTCTTCTTGGAAAAATGAAGCTATGTGGGTGCTTCCATTCTGTATATCTCTTCAACTGCTGTTCACTTCTACTCTTGTTCACTCCTAAAAGCAGTTCACTTATAAAATCTTGTCGAAAAAGAAGGTAACATATCAAGCAGGAAACGCGTGCCATTCTCAGCAGAAAGTGGACAAAAATATTAATATAATGTTTCACTACCTTTTCTGAAAAGATTGTTTTCGCCGTTCAAACTTACATGATAACTAGATGCCACACATTATGGCACATTATTACAACGAAATGTTTTCACGCAGCTGCTAAAAAACTACAGAACTGATCTAAAGCAAATTTAACTTGATTTCCAAACAATTTGCATGCCTATAAAACATAGACATGACAACATCCCCAGCCTGGAGACCAGATTCCTCCACCAATTCCTTCCAGCCATCTTTGAGAACCAAACAATCATCAGAGCCAACAGAGTACATGACGTCAACATTATGATACCCATTCTTGCTAACAAAGATCAGGTTAACACAACTTTTTGAAACCCTGACTAGACCAGAAGGAAATTTCTGCACAACAAAAACAAAAAATTATAAAATAAAGTGTAACACAGGAAATATTCAACAGATGCTGTTGTTTACAATCTTCATAATAAAAACACTATATATAAAAGCAGTTCACTTACAATACGCGAAAAAAATAAAAAATGCTTCTTCACAATCTAATTCTGCTGAAAGATATATATGAAAGCAGTTCACTAGTGCTGCTCAGAAAAATGTTTCTTCAAAGAATATAAAACCCTGTATATGAAAGCAATTCACTTAAACTAACACAAAAAAATAATTAAAAAATGCTTCTTTCAGAAACTAAATTCTGCTGAAATCTTCATAATATAAAGATCTATATGAAAGCAGTTCACTACTACTGCTGCAAAAATATATTTTTCTTCAAAAACTAACACTACTGCATTAATCAGATGGGGCTGCGCACACACAAACAACGAGCGCTGAATCATACATACCCATGAATCATCAACATCAAGTTGGGTCATTTGGTGGACGAATGGAGCTTTGAATCCAATGAATGGAGAGTACAGAAGGGAACAGAGAGCGTTGTGCCGCTGCTTGTGATTCAGAACCAGAGCTTTAGAGAACAGGAAGGTCTCCAGCATGGGCTCCATCCTTGCCAAGCAGCCGCACGAGCAATCCATTTTACTGATGGGAAGAGGATATGGTTGGGGGGGGGGAGATCACGGATCTGATGGTAAGACGAGGGTGGGGTTGGGGGAGGGGAGGGGACTATCAGATGGCCTCCGCCGATAAGATAAGATGGGTGGCAATGGACCCAGCTGTATATATACACAGCGGACACCTAGAAAAAAAGATGCAAAATCAGAACCAATGCAGTTCGGGGATATGATAAGATGCAGTGATGTACGGCGATCAAATGCAGCTCACATTAAAGACCATTGCAGCTCGTTGTGCGTGCACATTCAAAAACAAATTGCTAACTAACAAATTCGATCTACCTAGTTCCCTCTCCAATTCGCGCAAACACATAAACCCCAAATATTAGAAAATGCGCAACATATCGAGCGTGCATTTGACAAAACGTGGCACGAGTCGAAACGCGTCACGCGCCCGCGGGGGCAGAGTTCTTCGCCTACAGACATAAATTCGACAAAATAACCAACCAAATGGATGAATTCGCAACTCAATTCATCGCGGATTAACACAAATAGATTCGCGATCTTACAAAACACAATAAATTGCGGCGTAATTGATCGTGAACCTGACAAAAACGATGACAACGCGCTGCTCTCGACGAAGAACAGACACAATTCCGCCATCTACATCGATTCCGGTGATTTTTTCGCAAAAATTAGTGTTTTAACACACAATACATCATCGCGGATCGTCGTGAACGCGAGTAAACAAGCGGAGTTGATCAAACATAGTTTGATACGCTAGAACGCTGATGCAGTTCTCTGCACCCTCGTATGAGGTTCGAAACAGTAGACAGAAGCAGTGCGCGTAGCTTTCTCTTGCAGTTCGGGATGTTGTCAGAATAGTTATTCTGACATCGATGTCAGAATAGACCGGCTATATACATATATATATATGTATATATATATATATAGTGAAGCTATTCATCACCCAGGGTACAGAATAATTTATAATAATACATCTGAGCTATTCTGCAACTGGTTTCTGAAAATATATTCAGGAACCCTTTCTAACTGGCCGTAAATACGTATGCTAACTACGCATCCTACACTAGTTAACTGTCTGGCGGAACTTTTTTCGGTGCAGTTTTTCGGACAATGTTTTAGACTTAACTTTTTAACCGTTTATCGGAATAACGCAAATGATATACCGTTGGATAGATATTGAATAGGGGAAACGTTTTCATGTTGATCATTTTCTCAAAATCTTTACGGTTTTGAAACAAAATTCAAAAAAATAAAATTTCATCAAACAAGTTTTCGAAGTTTTAGTGAAAGATTTTTAGACCGTTTGTCAGAATGATGCGTATCATATAATGTTGGAAAGCTATGGATTATCCCGAACCTTTTCATATAGAACACTTTTTCAGTTTTTCATGGTTTAAGAACAGTTTTGAAAAAAACTAATAAGATTTTCGTCATTTTTTGCCCGAACCGCTACAACACACACTAACTGCTCGAGCAGAATAGTTAACTGCGTTATACTGAACAAACTAACTGCCAGACGGCATTTCTTTTTTTCTTTTTTTGCGCCGGTCAAACTAACTTCCATGACCGAGAAAGCTAACTACAAAGTGAATTTTTTTCTTTCATTTTTTTCTGTACTATAGCTAACTGTGGGGACTAAAAGAGCTATTTGTGGAGTTTTTTTTTCGTTTTTTTCGCCCTGGTCATGCTAACTGCCATGACCGAAAAAGCTAACTACCGAGACTTTTTGGCAGTTAGCACCAAGTTAATTGTCAAGAGTGAATTTTTTCTTTCAATTTTTATCGACAGTTAGCACCGAGTTAACTGCATGTTTTTATTTATTTTTCCTAGTCAAGCTAACTGCTAAGACCGAAATAGCTAACTGCACGGATTTCTTGGTAGTGTTTTTTTCCCGAGTCAAGCTAACTTCGGAAATTGAAACAACTAACTAGTAGAATTTTTCAACAGTTAGCAACAAGTTAACTGTTATTATTGAAAATACTAACATTTTTTTAAATAGCACCAAGTTAACTGCCGGATCAATGATTTTTTTAAGTTTTGCTTGGATCAATCTAACTTCGGGAGACAAAATAGCTAACTGTTGAGGACTATGGCAGTTAATAAATTTTTTTACCATCAAATCGATGTTATTTTTTTCATTCTTAACGCAAAGTTAACTTCTAAATTTATTGAATCTATCTGCCATAAATTGTAAAGTTAACTGAAGTAATTTAGGAAGATAAAATCACATTTGTTTTTGCATAGCTAATTCTATTGTTTTTCACTAAAAAACTGCTACATCTGCACTAATCATTTTCTTCTTAGAACAATAATCCGCAAAAAATTCCCATCCCGGCCGGCTGAAATAGATCAAGGTTGTCGTCAGATTGCTCGGCCGACCAGCCAAGACTTGAAGCAGCGCACTCACTTGAGCAGCTCCAGGCTGCACTTGTCGATGGGCCGCACATGGATGTGGTCGACTGAGCCTCCTCTTTCGGATCTGGACAAGAGAGGAGAGAGCAGCGGTCAACACCCAACCATCTCACAACCAGCTGTAGAGGATCCCGACCAAATCACCCTCCTGGACACAATATCATGACCAATTTGAAACTGAGCACAAATCGGCGCAGGGGAGATAGAGGAAGGGTAAAATAACGGACTAGTAGGCGGACAACTCGAAGAAGAACGCAGTGGAGAGGACATGCGCGGGGGAGCGTCTCCGCGGCGGAGGCGGGGAAGGGGAGGGGTGGGGCACGATGGACAGGTGGCGGCAGGGTGGAGCACGACCGGCGCGGGAGGCGTGATGGGGCGGCTCTTTGTAGGTGTTTCTCGGGTGCATCATGGCCGCCGGTGGTAGGGCTCCGCGGCGGAGGCGACCGACTGCTCGTCACGGTTGGAGGCGGAGAAGGGGGAGGGGTGTCACGCGCGTGGGCTGGTGGCGGCAGGGTGGAGCACGACCGGCGCGGGAGGGGTGGTGGGGCGGCGCTCGGTCGCTCGCTTGCTGTACTGTAGCTACAGGTTAGAGGGGGGGTTTCTAAACAAGCTTATTTAGAAACTCTTAAGGGGGTTTCTAAATAGTCCCACCCTACATACATACATACATACATACATACATACATACATACATACATACATACATACATACGAGCTATTTTTTTACCAGTAGCAGAATAATATTCTATTACAAACTTAGAACTGATAGAAGCACATGTTTGAACTGACGACTTCTCTGTCTCGAACTTGCCTCTGTTATCACCCTTCAGAGCGGGTGTGCACTGTTCACCGGCGCAATTCTGGCGGTCCTCAGGCCAGATCCTTGACATGGAGCGAGGGAATCTGGGTCAGGACGTGATTCCGAAGGCCCGCCGTGGGTTTTGGTTTGATTTTGATGCGTTTATGGTCGCTGGTGAGCCTCCACGGCGGAGGTGCATTTTATGACGGCGGAATTCCAGCGGTTCTTTTGTCCGATCCATAGATGGCTCGAGGACAACGCGTTTAGGGCGTGATTCCGTAGGCCCAGCAGTTGCTTTCGTTTCATTCCAGAGCCGTCCACGACGGTGGCCCGACGACGATTGGCGGTGAACCGCGGGTGGAGGCATAGTTTTTTCCGGCGAGGATCGCGCTGCCCTGCTCACGTTACCTTGTTGGGGGAGTGCAACAGGGATTGTGTGGACGTGATTCCGCAGGCCCGATTGCTATGTTAGTGTTGATTTCATGTTTAAATTTTCCCCAAGTAGGATGAAGCTCCGACGAACTAGCCATTGCCCGCGGTCGTGCGTCCTCGTCGGCATGGGTGTTAAAATGTGAAATTATTTTTCCATTTAATAGTATTGGGTTGGTACAAATTGTTTTTGGTTATCAATTTTTGTCATTCTAGTCATGGCAGCAAATGATCAAATTTTTCTTGGGAGAGACGATCGCTTCTAGTGGAACAGAGTTGGCAGTTGGCGCATCACCCTTTTTTGCGGTTTGGTTTCCGAAGATAACGGGATAAGTACGTGTGGTGGTTTGTTCACCTCCTCTTCTATCGCTGCTGCCTGTTATATAAACAGAGGGGTCATTTGTTGTTCTCATCTCATCTCCTCCAACTTCCTTCCTCGCATCTTGCGCATAGGAATTTTTTGTTTGCTTCTGCTTCGGTTCGTCAAACTAGGATAGTAATGGCTTCTTCGCCTTTCAAGCGTTCCAGGTATATACAGGTTTTCTCCTATCTCCCCTTTTCTCCGATGACCTTACTGTCTGCGCGTTCGATGATGTTGTTTTTTGGTAGAAACTTGAATTGATACTGTATCAAATCTGAAATGATTTCTTTGGGTAGCTGTAAGGCCCCCGATGCAGTACTATCTCGAGTTAGTCGCTTTCGCGTACGGCTTGAGATAGAAGCGCATAAGTGGCCACAGATGCACGATACTTGCATTCGTATCGCTATCGGATTCTCGACAACAGGTAATTGAAGCATGAAACATAACTAAGACATAGAATATATAAGTCCAGGGCATACACTCACCACTTGTATTTATTACATCATCTCAGAGATCATAAGATCCAACAGTACATCATAGCATCATGAAGAAGATATACATGACCGGGTACGGTCAAGATCCAAATGGCCCTAGAGAGGGCTGCACACAAAACATGTCGTCCACCCACGGATCGTCGAAACCCAACTGTAGGTCTACTGAACGAAGTCGTCGTCCTCCTCCTTCGGCGGAACCTCTACGAAGTACTTGCTGGTGCTCGAGTCGAAGTAGTAGTCTGAGGGCCAAATGTTTGTACATAGCATGAAAGAAAATGCAAGAGGTGAGTATATATCAATACAGTATAACTAACTTCTCACGGTAGGGAAAATATAGTGGTTGAGGTTGCATCCGCACTAGCATATATGAGTGGCTAACGATCTATTTAGAGTAAGGGAAGATCCAAGAATTCGTTGATGATCGCATCAATAAGGCTCTATTCACCTACTTACGTCATGAATAACACAACCTTGTCCCCTCTTTGTCGCTCCAGACGAAGAAGAGCAGTCAAGGCAACTCACACGTTGGAAAATTTTAAAGTATGATTAAGATTGATGTTATTCTATGAACAAGATGTAGGTCCTGAGTCGGCCATAACCACGAACACGGCTTTTCTAAAAGATTTAACCCTGCAGGGGTGTACCAATTGCCCATCATAGGCTTCACATGTACGCCCGGTTTACACTTGGCTGGGTAAACACCTAAAACTCCGGAACGTCAGAGTCCCTCTAACTAACAACACACAATTCCGGGTGGCCCCCAGTGAGTCGACATCGAACTCAAAAGCCAACCGCGCTCTCGAATCGGCCTCTACCATTTGTATGAGGCCGGGTTAGTTGCCCAAACCATGTGGACAACCCCCTAGCTCCCTGGTGTGGGCCAACAAGAGAAACCATGTCTCCGCTGGCCCGGGTTGTTTTGAAAACTGCTGGGGTACCAACCAAGCACACACACGTTGCAAATACTAAATCAGCTCGGGCCACCACTAGAACTGTTTGAAGCTAGGTAGGTGATACGTCCAAAACGTATCTATAATTTCTGCTTGCTCCATGCATGTTTTGTGTGATATTGCTATGTTCTAGATACACTTTCATACACTTTTGATCATATTCGGACTAACCTATTAACTCAGTGCACCCTAGTGCTAGTTTCTGTTTTCTGCTGTTTTTGTATTTCAGGTTTTCCCACTATTAAAAGTGCTCAGAAAATTCCGGGAAAAATATATAAAAAATCAGCGTTCCTGAAGCTTCCTTACGCCCAAGGGGGGCCAGAGGGGCCCACCTGGTGCCTAGGAGGCCAGTGGGCGCGGCCTAGGGGGTGGCCGCGCCGGGAGGCCGCCTAGACTCCTGGTGGCCCCCTGGCTGCCCCCCTTGGACCTTATTTTTACTCGCGACGCAAAAACCCTGATTCTGGACCCCTTTTCTCCAGAAGCAATTCCGATCTTCGCCGCCATCGCCGACAAGCTTCGGGGGACCAGAATTCCTGTGCTGGCACCCTGCCGGGACGGGGAAGTGCCCCCGGATTCATCTCCATCGACGTTGCTTCCTCCCTCCATGATGCGGGAGTAGTTCCTCCTTCGGGCTGAGGTTTCTTCCAGTAGCTATGTGGTCTTCTCTCTCCCATGATGTGATCTTGATTGTGATCATAGGCTATGTTAATCTAGGATGATCCCATGATGTTTCCCCTTCTTCTATGTATTGGATTGGTGTACTCACTTGATCTTATCTAGTATAATCTCCGAGACCATGGTGACAGCGGTCTATTGGACATGGGTTAGAAGAATATTTTCATGAGTGATTTCCTCTTTTGTGTGTGGACTGAAGATTGATAGTCTCTTGTTGCTTGTCTCTTACTATCCTTTAGATATGTTGTGGTGATTGTGGTACTCTCTTTGGATGGCCGCGGTGACATTGGGAAATCCATATATGCGAACTACGGACTCTGAGGTGTGCTTTTATAGCCCTACACAATTCTCGTCCTCTCTTGACCACAAAGGAATGACCTCCGAGTACGTCTCCATTGCATGTTTTATGGGGAATATCATGTGATTAGACTATGTTAATGTTGTTGGGAGTTGCCACTAGTGAAAGTATGAAGCCTAGGCCTTGTTTCCACCATTGCAATACTGTTTGTGCTCACGTTTACCACTTGTTTGCTTGCTGCACTTTTTATTACAGATTTATATTACCTTGCTTTGCTACACCTATCACCCATATTTTACCATCTCTTCGCCGAACTAGTGCACCTATACAACTCCTAGTTGTATTAGGTGTGTTGGGGACACAAGAGACTTCTTGTATCTTAATTGCAGGGTTTCTTGAGAGAGACCATCTTCAACCTCTACTTCCCTGAGTTCGATAAACCTTAGGTCATCCACTTGATGGAAATTGCTGCTGTCCTACAAACCTCTGCGCTTGGAGGCCCAACATAGTCTACAAGAATAGAAGCGTGCGTAGACATCAGTAGGTAAGACAAGGGAACCCCATAGCATCCCACACACGATTAGGCACGCTCAATCAAAGAACCAATAAACGGAACTCGGATCCTAAGTGACACGAATGAAACAAAACACCTGGCGGGAACAACCCGGTCTTTCATCCTTCGTCAATTATAAGTTAACATCATATTTAATAAATATCAACCAATTTCTGATAAAAGCATGATAATCCACCA
Organism: Bromus sterilis; assembly: GCA_950022295.1. Lineage (NCBI taxonomy): Eukaryota > Viridiplantae > Streptophyta > Magnoliopsida > Poales > Poaceae > Bromus > Bromus sterilis. The sequence continues at coordinate 286,371,289 of OX465596.1, forward strand.
AGCAGCAATGGGTATAGCAGCAGGTAAAGGGCCTACACATACTAAGCAATGGTTAAGAAAGCAAGGTACATAGCCAAACAAGGTTTTGCTAGGAGGTGGGGGCATGGCTGTTTGGGTTTAATGGAGAGGCACATGATATGGTGGTAGGATCAAACAACCGTTCTAAATACAGCTAGGAAAGCGAGTTGAAAGCTATAAGGAATGATATATAATTCCCCTTGCCTGGGTAAGTAGTCAACGGAGCAGACGTAGCAGGGTCCTCGGGCTCGGTGTCGGACAACTCCACGTAAGTCTCCTCGGCAAGCTCAGGCTCTAGCGTACGGTACCGGCAAGGAGAAACACCACAAGTAAACATCGAGATCAAAAGTGCACAAGCATGGATGGCATGATCAAGTTTAATTAGACATGGTGTGACCTTAGCTAGTCAAATTTAAATGAAGGTGGTGATGACACGTCAACAAACTCCATATGCACTTGTTAAGTTTGTATGGCCTTGGTCATAGCCTTAGCTTTTGGTGTAAGTGGCATGATATCATGGCATAACATGTGCAACAACATCTATTAAATAAACGCAACGTGAAAAGTAACTATCGATTCCGCAGACGGGGAGGTGTCGACGAAGGTTGACACCGGATAAGTTTAAAAGATGCAAAGGTGTGAAAGGAGGTGACAGGAATCACAAAACTTGAGGTAGAAATACTTGCTATCACGTGACAACATGGCAGGGAGGCATGATTAATTGGAAGAGATAAACAATAATGGAAAGACTTGATATGAAAAGATTAAAAAAACCCGAAAAGGATAATGGTGGCACATGTGATGAAGGTATCATATTCAATGTTGTACTTTCTCAAAATACAAAACGAACATCACCATCTAAATCCTAGCATTCTTCTGCCCCAAAACATGTATAACATGTTGCCCAAAAGTTGAAAATCAAAAGGATTTAAAGATCCAAAGGAATTGGATTTAAGACAAAAAGAAAAGAAGAAGAAAAACAGAGGGGAGGCCCTTACTGGGCCAGCCTCGGGTGGCCTTTGGCTCCACTGGGCTGCTGCCCTGCATAGGGGCTAGCTGGGCCAGCCCACCAGCGCTCTCTGGCCTGGAAGCCACTGACCTGCAGGCCAGGAGCTGCTAATCACAGCGGAAAAAAAACAAGACGGGGGGGGGGGGGTGGGGGTTTGAACCCGCGAACTCACGCCACTGTGGCAAGACGATAACCACTCCGACATGATTCGGATATTGAACAAGGTGCAGACGCATGACAGTTAAACATCCAGAGGCGCTATCTGAACCTGTCGAACATATTTAGGTACGTCGCAGGCAGAGATATCCCGGCGACCGTGGCCTCGACGATTAGCGTCCCACGACTCCAAGGCGCGGCGAAATGCTCCGAGGGGACATCCAGGGCCCCGCCGCTGCAAAGATCTGGCTCTGGAGACTCAAAGATGGCGTCTTTGCCTTGCCGAAATGTCACGGCGGCAGCTGCTCACTTTTGACGAAACTGCGTGTTCACACATCGGATGCAGGCGGTGACTTCCGACGACGACTACTCCGCCCTCGTTGATCAGATGACTCGAAGGAGTGTCTCTACGTGTAGATGGGACATCCCAGCACCCGTTTTTGCCCATGGCCGCGGCTGGGCCTCGAACGTCGACGGCTCACCTCTGGCCGGAAATTCACGGTGCGAAGCTGAGCTCGGGGTTCAGACTTGCGTCACGGAGACCCTGGAGTGCGCAAAGGAGACGCCTTGGCTGCCACACACACGTCTTGAGAACTCCAGGAGCACGAGAGAGGAGGACCTGTCCACTACACGGCCATGTTGATCACGGGGACGTTGATACGTCTCAAATGTATCTACTTTTCCAAACACTTTTGCTATTGTTTTGCCCTCATTCTTGCATGATTTGAACTAAACTAACCCGGACTGACGCTGTTTTCAGCAGAGCTATTTGTATGGTTTTATTGTGCGCAGGAAAATGGATTTTTGGACACCTCAGAGAATTCCCAGAAAAATATCAGAAAATCCACGCACCCGAAGGATCCCGAAGCCAGAAGATGGGCCAGAGGGCAGCCAGGTGGGCCGCGTGGGCGACTCCCCCCTCCCCTGGTGCCCTACTTTGGCTCCTATTTATTCCCGTGACGGGGAAACTCTGTAACAAAAGTCGATTTTCCAGAACCCGTCCGGAGCCGCCGCCAACCTATGTTCTCGAAGAAGATATTCCCAAGACCGCAGTCAGCACACGTTATGGGCTGTATGAATTCACAGTCATGACTTTTGGGTTCTCAAATGCCCCTCCGACATTCATGAGAGCTATGAACTATTTGTTCCAAGATTGGCTTGATGTCTTTGTGATCCTCTACCTCGACGACATTCTCGTCTATTCCAAGTCAGAGGCTGACCATGAGGAACATTTGCGCTTGGTGCTTCAGAAGTTAAGAGAGCACCGGTATTACGCCAAGTTCTCCAAGTGTGAGTTTTGGCTGGACAAGGTCAATTTTCTGGGCCATGTCATCTCCGCTGAGGGAATTGCGGTTGACCCAGAGCGAGTCCGCACTATTCAAGAGTGGGCTCCACCGAAGAATGTGAAGCAGCTAAGGAGTTTTCTCGGCCTCGCCAGCTATTGCAGGAGGTTTATGCAGAATTTCTCCAAAATAGCCAAGCCAATGACTGAATTGTTGTGCAAGGACAAGCGGTACACTTGGTCACCAGCTTGCCAGTCAGCCTTCGAGGAGTTGAAAGAGAAGCTGACCACAGCTCCAATTCTAACACCGCCAGATGAGTCACAGCCTTTTCAGGTATTTTGTGATGCTTCCTTGCAAGGTCTGGGCGGAGTTTTGATGCAAGGCAGGAATATTGTGGCTTATACCTCACGGCAGTTGAAGACAAGTGACAGGAATTATCCCACGCACGACTTGGAGCTTGCAGCAGTTGTGCACGCTTTGGTCACTTGGCGACACCTCCTCTTAGGGAGGAAGGTGGATGTGTTCACCAACCACAAGAGTCTGAAGTACTTGTTCACTCAGCCAAATCTGAACTTGAGGCAAAGAAGATGGCTTGAAACCATTACTGAGTACACAGTTGATATTCAGTACACGCGCTGGGAAGGCGAATGTCATAGCTGACGCGCTGAGCCGCAAGGGCGATTGCAATAATATCCAGGTGCAGAAGATCCACCCTGATTTGTGTGAGTCCTTTCGAAGGCTCAATCTTGAGCTAGTTCCAGCAGGCTACCTTGCCAACCTTGTGGTAGAGCCCACTATCCGTGAGAAGATTCGTGAAGCTCAGTCTGGCAGCTCGATGATTCAGAAGATCAAACAGGGTATTGCCGCCTCAGTTCCAAAGTACGGTTGCTTTTCAGTGCATAATGACGGCACCGTGTTGTTCGAAGAGCGAGTTGTTGTTCCCAAGGAGCGAGATCTCAGAGAGGTCATCATGAAGGAAGCCCAAGATTCCAAGCTGTCTATTCACCCTGGCAGTACGAAGATGTATCAAGATCTCAAGCAAAGCTTTTGGTGGACTCGTATGAAGCGGGATGTTGCCCGTTACGTGTCTCAGTGTGATGTGTGCAGGAGAGTGAAGGCACAACACCAGAAGCCTGCAGGGTTGCTTCAGCCACTTGAGATTCCGGAGTGGAAATGGGATCACACAGAGATGGATTTCGTCACAGGCTTCCCTTTGTCGCAGAAGAAGAACAATGCCATCTTTGTTGTCATTGACAATCTTTCCAAAGTTGCCCACTTCTTTCCAGTGAAGGACTCCATTTCAGCAGCTCAGTTGGCATATTTGTACACCGCAAGAGTTGTATCTTTGCATGGCATTCCCAAGAAGATCAGTTCGGATAGAGGCAGCCTTTTCACCTCTAAGTTCTGGCAGGCCTTTCAAAAGGCGATTGGTACGACAGTGTTGTTCAGTACTGCTTATCACCCTCAGACAAGTGGGCAAGTCGAGCGTGTGAACCAAATCCTCGAGGACATGCTTCGGGCATGTGTCATCTCGTTTGGCATGAAGTGGGAAGAGTGCTTGCCGTATGCTGAGTTCTCTTACAATAACAGCTATCAGGCAAGTCTGCAGGCAGCGCCGTTTGAAGTCTTGTATGGCCGCAAGTGCAGGACACCTTTGAACTGGTCCGAGACAGGTGAGAGGCAGCTGTTCGGTCCAGATGTGATCCAAGAGGCAGAGGACAGAGTGAAGATTGTCCAAGAGCACCTAAAGGCAGCACAGTCTAGGCAGAAGGCCTATTATGACAAAAGGCACCGTGGTGTAGCATTTCAGGTTGATGATTGGGCGTACCTAAGAGTGTCTCCGTTGAGGGGAACTCACCGCTTTGGTATCAAAGGAAAGCTCGCTCCAAGATTTGTCGGACCTTTCCGCATCCTTGAGACTAGAGGACCTCTTTCCTTTCGGCTCGAGCTTCCAGAGAGTCTGTCCATGGTGCATGACGTGTTCCATGTGTCCCAGCTAAAGCAGTGCTTCAAGCAACCAGAGAAGTCTGTTGACTTGGGCGAGATCCAGCTGAGTGCGGACCTTTCCTACTCAGAGCGTCCAGTCCGTGTCCTTGAGACGTCCGAGCGCAAGACGCGCAACAAGACCGTCAAGTTCATGAAAGTTCAGTGGGCAAGTCATTCAGAGAAGGAAGCAACGTGGGAGCGTGAAGATCATCTCCGTTCCGAGTATCCAGAGTTGTTTCATGCTTAGATCTCGGGACGAGATCCTGCGTTGGTGGGGGAGAGCTGTAACAGCCCAAAAATGTTTTTCCTATTTGTGATGTAGTTTTGCTTTGTCAAATGGCTATCAAACTTCTTGGGTTGCAAGATGGTGTAAAATGATGTGGTGATCTTGAGTGTACTCCATGTTGGAGCTCATTCGAATTTGAATTCAAACCCATCCTTATGCTTCAAGAGGGGTACTGTTGCATTTTTCAATGATTCATATCTTTTTCCCTAAGCTCAAATTTTTGCATAGCCAAATCTCCCTCCCTCCCAAGCTTTTTCAAAGCCTTGCTTTGATTTTTAGCCCCCTGGAAATTTGAGTTGTAGTTCAAAAGCAATTTGAATTTAAATCAACTCCCAAGATTTTACTTGCACCAAAAATGGTCAAACCATTTTTGAAAAATCAGCAATATTCAGGGAGGAATTTTGGTGTTGGGTTGAAGTTTTTCTTTTGCCCCTTTCTCTCGGAAAAACTCTTGGAAGTTTCTATTATTTGATTAATAGAAAGTCCCTGTGTTTCTTTTCTTTTCTCTTTTCTTTTGCCTGGAGCAGATGAAGCAGTCCAGCCCACTTGGGCCGGCCGAATCCAGCCCTACAGGAGGCAGCGCCCCCTTGTTTTTTTCTTCCTCCCTCTCTCAGCCAGCCGGGCCCGCCTGTCATCCCCCTCCTCCCACCTTTTTCCCCATGCACATGGCGTGGCCATGGAAGGAGAGGGGCTCCTGGAGCCACGTCGCCCTCTCCCCCCTCCTATATCTTCCCCCTCTCTTTCTCCCGAACCCTAGCATCTTCCTCCCTCGAGCGCCGCAGCCTCCTTCTCCCATCTTCTCCTTCTTCCTCCCCGTTCTGTCCTGAACCCTAGCATCTTTCCTTGTGCGGCTCGTCTTCGTCAGGGACGCCGGCGACCACCTTCCCCGAGCACGCACGACTCCGACCGCCCCGCTGTGAGCAACGATTCGCCGTCCCTTTCCTCTGTTTCCCCATGGACAGGCGTTTGCCGCCGTGTTTTTCCGAGCAGTAGTAGTCCCCGTAGGCAGCGCGGCGAGGCGAGGTCAGCGGAAAAATGGGTTCTTGTTGGTCCCGGCTACGGTTAGGAGTACGCCGGTGAGTTTCCGGTGGGCCGTGGAGGATGTGAGGGACGCCGGAATTTTTTTGCGTGCAGCGTCTGCAGTTCTTCAGGTTCAGTCCAAGCCACTGTCTTTGCTTCAGATAGCGCCTTCCCCCTAGTCCCTTCCTTCGATCTGCGAGGAAGACGAATGCCATTAGAAGTACGAGTTGATGTAGCGCTGCGTCAAGACCCTGGGTCTCGAGATCGATCCATGGCAGAGCAAGGCGCCCCCTTTCTTCCCATCTGTTGCCGCCAGTGATCTGGGTTCAGTTCATACTGAATTTCAGTTTCAAAGCGATCCGCCCTCACTGCTAGCTTAGGTACCCTGCAAGCTGTACCTTGTCAAATGTACTAGTCGTGGCCGAATGGTAGCGCTCGGTGGATTCGTCCTGCGGATCGGGGGTTCGAGTCCCCTGGGGTGCATTTCTTGCCCCTCTTTTTTCTCTGTTTCGCTGGCTGGAGACATGGGCTCAGCCCATTGGGGTGTTGCAACAGAGGAGCCGAGCTGGGCCAGCTCGGCTAGCCAGCGACGTGGGCCCTTCGCCAGAATGCCAGCCCGAGAGGTTCTGGGCCCTCTCTTTTTCTTTTCTTCTTTTCTTTTTTTCATTTCTTTTCTGGTTTAATTCAAATTTGAATTTAATTTCAAATTCAAATCTGATTTGAACATCTTTTGCAAGTAGGGGCATACTATATATGGTTTTGGGGTAGCTTGAGCTACTGACCAGCATGGTGAGGTACATTTTTGCATTGGGCCCCTTTAAATTTGAAGTGTGGTCATTTTTCAAATAAGCCCCTTTTCATTTCTTTGTTTTTGTCAAGTTTGCCCAAACTCAGAGTTGCCCATGCCATATATGGAATTTGGGTAGTTTCCTCCAAGGAGTTAGATGGTGATGATGATTTACTCATTTGAGCTTTTTCCAAATGCATGTAGTGTAACTTTTACACCCAGCCCCCTGAACCCCAGCTGAAACTGCTACTGTGTTTGCAACTCAACTGGAATCATATTATATATGGGTTTGGGGTAGTTTTCTGCAAGGTTTGCAATGGTGATGTCCTCATGAAGTTTGCGCAACTCATGTGAACAAGGTGTGACCACCTGATCCAGAATCATCTATCTTTCTTCTTGAACCATTTCAACTTCAGTGCATTTCGAAATGATGATCATCAGTCCTTTTCAAGTTTTTGTTCATGTCATCTTCAAATCATCTTTCTTCAAAGTCAGCCCCCAACATATTGTCATATGCAATGTGGCTGGTTCCAACTGTTGTTTCACCTTCCTTGTGTCAAATTCACCGACACTACTCCGTCTCCGGAATCGATGAATACTTTTCACGATGTTTTATTTATGTTATATGCATTGTTGTTCATGCCATGTTAACTTTCTACTTACACCCACAATAAGGCTAAGACCAAATCCATCTTCACGTAAATAAATTGCATATGAAGTTGCTGACGTGTCGTCACCACATTCATTTAAATTGACTAAATATGGTCACAGCATGTCAAATTAAACTTGCTCATATCATCCTTGCCTGTGCATTGTACCCGTTACTTACTTGTGTGACTTTTTCTTGCCGGTACCTTACGTTAGCACCTGAGACCGCCGAGGAGACTTACGTGGAGGTTTCCGACACCGAGCCCGAGGACCCTGCTGCGTCTGCTTCGACGACCGATTACCCAGGCAAGGGGAAGATTCATACCATTACTTGATATCTTTCTGCCTACCTTCTTAGCTGTAGCATAGAACGTTTGTTTGATCCTATCCACTTTGAGTATGCCACCTTCAAAAACCCAAACAGCCATGATCCCCACATCCCAGCAAAACTTTGTATTGCTAAGATACCGCTGCTCAGCCATTGCTTAGTATGAGTAGGAAAACTTGCTGCTTACCCTATGCTATGGTTTGGGAATATCATGTTATTTAAAGAAGTTGGTTGATATTTATTATTGATGATGTTAAATTTATATTTTATGAAAGGTGGGAGACCAGGCTGTTCCCGCCAGGTGTTTTGTTCCATTTGAGTCACCTAGGTCCCGAGTTCCGGGTATTGTGTTTCTTGACGAGCGTGCCTAATCGTGTGTGGGATTCTATGGGGTCCCCTTGTCTTACCTACCTAGCTTCAAACAATTCTAGTGGTGGCCCGATCTGATTTACTTTTGCAAACGTGTGTGTGCTTGGTTGGTACCCCAGCCGTTTTCGAAACAACCCGGGCCAGCGGAGACATGGTTTCTCTTGTTGGTCCAACCCAGGGAGCTAGGGGGTTGTCCACATCTGTTTGGGCAACTAACTCGACCGCATCCAGATGGTAGAGGCCGATTCGAGAGTGCGGCCGGCTTTTGAGTTGGGTATCGACTCACCGGGGGCCACCCGGAATTGTGCGTTGTTAGTTAGAGGGACTCTGACGTTCCGGAGTTTCAGGCGCTTACCTAGCCAAGTGGAAACCGGGCGTACATGCGAAGCCTATGATGGGCAGTTGGTACACCCCTGCAGGGTTAAATCTTTTCGAAAAGCCGTGTCCGCGGTTAAGGACTACTTGAGACCTACTCCTTGTTCATAGAATAACATCAATTTGAACTTTAATTAAAACTTGCCTACCGTGTGAGTGCCTTGGTCGCTTTTCTTCGTCCAGGGGGACCGAGAGAAGACCCAGGTTGTGTTATGCTTGACGTAAGTAGGTGGATAGTAGACTTACGACACGATGTCACGTGCTATTCTTGGATCTTACCTCTACTCTAATAGAACGATAGCCACCATAAATGCTAGTGCGCCTGCAACCTTTACCTTTACTTGTCTTACCGTAGGAAGTCAGTTATCCTGTAATGATATAATCTCACCCCGTTTTACTTTTGTGCTTTTACTGTTTTGCCTGATCGGCCGCTGCAGTGGAGTACTTTCTTGACCCGAGCTCTGGACGATACTTCGTGGAGGTGCCTCCGGAGGATGACGATGAGATCGACCTTGTTCAGTAGATCCTTCAGTTGGGCATCGACGATCCGTGGGTGGACCCTTTATGTGCAGCCCTCTCTAGGGCAATTTGGCTTTTGACCGTACTCGGTCGTGTTTGTCTTCCGCTTGTCGCATGATGTACTGTTGGGTCCACGGACCTCTGAGATGATGTAATAATTATCCAATGGCGATGTATGCCTTGGACATTATATTTATGTCTTAGTTAAAGTTCTCGTTCTTATACTTGTTGTTGAGAATCCGGCAGCGACACGAGTGCGAGTGTCGTGATTCGGTGGCTCTTTATGCGCTACTAACTTGAGCGGGACGCGAAAGCGACTAACTTGAGTTAGCACCGCATCGGGGGCCTTACAACTTGGTATCAGCGCAGGACTGACTGTAGGAGCCCTTACTGGCCGAAGTTGAGTCTAGAAACTATTTTGTAGTTACTAAGGAAAAATCGGAGAGTAGGAACTCTTTCTTTTCTTCTTACCCCACCCTCCCACCCCTTTTCCATGAGGAAGTGAAACGTTGTTTTTCTCTGCAACTTATCCCCGTTCAAAAAAAAATCTAGGTTCTCGTTTACATGAGGCTCCGATTCCTCTATAATTTTTTGCTAGCGACGAGATGTGTTGGCGTCTTTGAGACCACTGAGCCACCACTTGGGGTTGACTGCTCTACCTCGCTTTTGGCGTACCCCAGGTGAAACGTCCATACAGGATTGGTGGGCATCCTATGGTAATATGGATGTGGTGTCTTTTCCCCTATGGACGACCGTGTTGGCTGGCCGCTCAGGGCAGATGTCTCATTGTTCAGGTTTCCAACCGCTCATATATATTGTTGTGTGCTCGCTAGCAGATTATTATCTTGGATTCGGATGATCTTGGTTTGGGGATTCCAGTAGCACCTAGCTTTCGACTTTCCGGGTTAACCTTGGTGGAATTTCAGCCTTCGGCTTTCTCATACCTCGTGAGGAAGTTTTGTTGTCAATATTGCTTTATATTCTAGTTACTTCAATGTTTCGACCATGTTCTCATAAGTGTTCCTGTATACAGGATGCCAAGAGCGAACATGCCGCCGCCAGAGAACCCAATCCTTGGGGAGGCTATAGCCGCAGTGGCTCAGGGCACAGTTGCGATCCTACAGATGCTGCAGAACCAGAATGCCCAGAGGAGTGATCGACCACAGTACACCACACTGCAGCAGTTCCTCGCGATCAACCCCCCCAGGTTCTCCGAGGCTCAAGACCCGCTGGAGGCGGATGACTGGATCGCAGAGATCAAGAAGCACTTCAATGCTAACACCGTCAGACCTGTCGACTACGTCACCTTCGCCTCCTTCCAGCTTCAGGGTGCAGCAGCCAGCTGGTACGATACCTACAAGACCAACAAGGGCGATGCTATCGTCACGTGGGCAGACTTCGTCGCAGACTTCAGAGCAGCGCATATTCTGAGTGGCTTGATGGACAGGAAGAGTGATGAGTTCTTGGCTCTGAGACAGGGTGACAGGTCAGTTCAGGAGTACAACCTGGCCTTCGTCAGGCTAGCCAGGTACGCTCCAGAGGAGGTCAGCACAGAGGCTAAGAAGATTGCAAGGTTCCGTGGAGGTCTCAGCACAGAGATCAAGTACACGCTCACTCAGTGCAGTCCCACACTGTTCTCACAGTTCGTGGATCAGGCTACCCGCCAGGAGTTAGCCAGAGCAGAGTGGGATGCAGACAGGAAGCGCTAGCGTGAGCACAATTCCGCAGTGATGATCCACAAGAAGGCAAAGACTTGGGTTGCAGAGGCACCACCGCAGAGGCAGCAGTACCAGCAGAGGAGGGCAGTTGTCCGCACTTTTGCCCGCCTTCCCGTCCCAGTTCAGCAGGGGCCTAGCTCTACACCACCACACGCGAGGCCACCCAGGCCGCAGCAGCAGCCCACGCTGGGCGTGATCTGCTATAAGTGCAGAGAGCCAGGGCACACGTCTCCCAACTGCACCGATCCGCGCTTTGCTCGGCTTCCACCGCCTCCACCTCGCTCTACTCCAAGCACCGCGATGGTGAAGGCACAGCCACGTGCACTTCGGGTGAACAACGTGATGCTCTCAGATGCTCAGCAGTCTTCAGAGATCGTTCTTGGTAGGTTGCTTGTTAATTCTGTTCCCGCGACTGTGTTGTTCGATTCCAGAGCTTCCCACTCGTTTGTTTCTCAGAGATTCGCTCACGATCAGGTTCTCACCTTGGAGGACTTGCCCAAGTTCCTGCCTATTGTTTCACCCGGTTCCAAGTTCACTTCTTCTATCCGTGATCCATTTGTAAGGATCACTATTCAGGGTTGCCATTTCCCGGCTTCGCTCATCGTTTTTCCTAGCTCTGACATTGATGTCATCTTGGGCATGGATTGTCTTGTGCAACACAAGGACAATATTGATTGTCCGACCAGATCAGTGAAGTTGACACATGATTCAGGCGTAGAGGTCTTGTACACTTGTGGCTCTATGTCAGGACCATCACAGTTGTACGCGTTGAACGCAGGAGTTGCGCCTTTGCTCGAAGAGGTCAGAGTTGTCTGCGAGTTCCCAGACGTCTTTCCGGAGGAGTTGCCAGGAATTCCCCCAGTTCGAGCTATTGAGTTCGTTATTGAGCTAGAGCCTGGTACCCAGCCGATATCTCGGCATCCGTACAAGATGTGTTCGAAGGAGTTGATTGAGCTCAAGAAGCAATTGACAGAGTTGGAGGCAGGCGGTTCTATCCGCGCGAGCACTTCCCCTTGGGGTGCACCAGCTTTGTTTGTCCAGAAGAAGGATGGGACTAGCCGCTTGGTCCAGGACTATCGCGGTATCAACAAGAAGACCATCAAGAACAAGTACCCGTTACCCCGCATCAATGATTTGTTCGAAAAGTTGAATGGGGCTAAGGTGTTTTCCAAGCTTGACTTGAGGATGGGGTATCATCAAATCCGTGTTCGCGAAGAAGATATTCCCAAGACCGCGTTCAGCACACGTTATGGGCTGTATGAATTCACAGTCATGACTTTTGGGTTCTCAAATGCCCCTCCGACATTCATGAGAGCTATGAACTATTTGTTCCAAGATTGGCTTGATGTCTTTGTGATCCTCTACCTCAACGACATTCTCGTCTATTCCAAGTCAGAGGCTGAGCATGAGGAACATTTGCGCTTGGTGCTGCATAAGTTAAGAGAGCACCGGTATTACGCCAAGTTCTCCAAGTGTGAGTTTTGGATGGACAAGGTCAATTTTCTGGGCCATGTCATCTCCGCTGAGGGAATTGCGGTTGACCCAGAGCGAGTCCGCACTATTCAAGAGTGGGCTCCACCGAAGAATGTGAAGCAACTAAGGAGTTTTCTCGGCCTCGCCAGCTATTGCAGGAGGTTTGTGCAGAATTTCTCCAAAATAGCCAAGCCAATGACTGAATTGTTGTGCAAGGACAAGCGGTACACTTGGTCACCAGCTTGCCAGTCAGCCTTCGAGGAGTTGAAAGAGAAGCTGACCACAGCTCCAATTCTAACACCGCCAGATGAGTCACAAACTTTTCAGGTATTTTGTGATGCTTCCTTGCAAGGTCTGGGCGGAGTTTTGATGCACGGCAGGAATATTGTGGCTTATACCTCACGGCAGTTGAAGACAAGTGAGAGGAATTATCCCACGCACGACTTGGAGCTTGCAGCAGTTGTGCACGCTTTGGTCACTTGGCGACACCTCCTCTTAGGGAGGAAGGTGGATGTGTTCACCGACCACAAGAGTCTGAAGTACTTGTTCACTCAGCCAAATCTGAACTTGAGGCAAAGAAGATGGCTTGAAACCATTACTGAGTACACAGTTGATATTCAGTACACGCGCTGGGAAGGCGAAAGTCATAGCTGATGCGCTGAGCCGCAAGGGCGATTGCAATAATATCCAGGTGCAGAAGATCCACCCTGATTTGTGTGAGTCCTTTCGAAGGCTCAATCTCGAGCTAGTTCCAGCAGGCTACGTTGCCAACCTTGTGGTAGAGCCCACTATCCGTGAGAAGATTCGTGAAGCTCAGTCTGGCAGCTCAATGATTCAGAAGATCAAACAGGGTATTGCCGCCTCAGTTCCAAAGTACGGATGCTTTTCTGTGCATAATGACGGCACCGTGTTGTTCGAAGAGCGAGTTGTTGTTCCCAAGGAGCGAGATCTCAGGGAGGTCATCATGAAGGAAGCCCATGATTCCAAGCTGTCTATTCACCCTGGCAGTACGAAGATGTATCAAGATCTCAAGCAAAGCTTGGTGGACTCGTATGAAGCGGGATGTTGCCCGTTACGTGTCTCAGTGTGAAGTGTGCAGGAGAGTGAAGGCACAACACCAGAAGCCTGCAGGGTTGCTTCAGCCACTTGAGATTCCGGAGTGGAAATGGGATCACATAGAGATGGATTTCTTCACAGGCTTTCCTTTGTCGCAGATGAAGAACAATGCCATCTTTGTTGTCATTGACAATCTTTCCAAAGTTGCCCACTTCTTTCCAGTGAAGGACTCCATTTCAGCAGCTCAGTTGGCGGATTTGTACACCGCAAGAGTTGTATCTTTGCATGGCATTCCAAAGAAGATCAGTTCGGATAGAGGCAGCCTTTTCACCTCTAAGTTCTGGCAGGCCTTTCAAAAGGCGATTGGTACGACAGTGTTGTTCAGTACTGCTTCTCACCCTCAGACAAGTGGGCAAGTCGAGCGTGTGAACCAAATCCTCGAGGACATGCTTCGGGCATGTGTCATCTCGTTTGGCATGAAGTTGGAAGAGTGCTTGCCGTATGCTGAGTTCTCTTACAACAACAGCTATCAGGCAAGTCTGCAGGCAGCGCCGTTTGAAGTCTTGTATGGCCGCAAGTGCAGGACACCTTTGAACTGGTCCAAGACAGGTGAGAGGCAGCTGTTCGGTCCAGATGTGATCCAAGAGGCAGAGGACAGAGTGAAGATTGTCCGAGAGAACCTAAAGGCAGCACAGTCTAGGCAGAAGGCCTATTATGACAAAAGGCACCGTGGTGTAGCATTTCAGGTTGGTGATTGGGCGTACCTCAGAGTGTCTCCGTTGGGGGGAACTCACCACTTTGGTATCAAAGGAAAGCTCGCTCCAAGATTTGTCGGACCTTTCCGCATCCTTGAGACTAGAGGACCTCTTGCCTTTTGGCTCAAGCTTCCAGAGAGTCTGTCCATGGTGCATGACGTGTTCCATGTGTCCCAGCTAAAGCAGTGCTTCAAGAAGCCAGAGCACGCTGTTGACTTGGGCGAGATCCAGCTGAGTGCGGACCTTTCCTACTTAGAGCGTCCAGTCCGTGTCCTTGAGACGTCCGAGCGCAAGACGCGCAACAAGACCGTCAAGTTCATGAAAGTTCAGTGGGCACATCATTCAGAGAAGGAAGCAACGTGGGAGCGTGAAGATCATCTCCGTTCCGAGTATCCAGAGTTGTTTCAGGCTTAGATCTCGGGACGAGATCCTGCATTGGTGGGGGAGAGCTGTAACAGCCCAAAAGTGTTTTTACTATTTGTGATGTAGTTTTGCTTTGTCAAATGGCTATCAAACTTCTTGGGTTGAAAGATGGTGTAAAATGATGTGGTGATCTTGAGTGTACTCCATGTTGGAGCTCATTTGAATTTGAATTCAAACCCATCCTTATGCTTCAAGAGGGGTATTGTTGCATTTTTCAATGATTCATATCTTTTTCCCTAAGCTCAAATTTTTGCATAGCCAAATCTCTCTCCCTCCCAAGCTTTTTCAAAGCCTTGCTTTGATTTTTAGCCCCCTGGAAATTTGAGTTGTAGTTCAAAATCAATTTGAATTTAAATCAACTCCCAAGATTTTACTTGCACCATTTTTGAAAAATCAGCAATATTCAGGGAGGAATTTTGGTGTTGGGTTGAAGTTTTTATTTTGCCCCTTTCTCTCGGAAAAACTCTTGGAAGTTTCTATTATTTGATTAATAGAAAGTCCCTGTGTTAATTTTCTTTTCTCTTTTCTTTTGCCTGGAGCAGATGAAGCAGTCCAGCCCACTTGGGCCGGCCGAATCCAGCCCTAGATGAGGCAGCGCCCCCTTGTTTTTTTTCTTCCTCCCTCTCTCAGCCAGCCGGGCCCGCCTGTCATCCCCCTCCTCCCACCTTTTTCCCCACGCACATGGAGTGGCCATGGAAGGAGAGGGGCTCCTGGAGCCACGTCGCCCTCTCCCCCCTCCTATATCTTCCCCCTCTCTTTCTCCCGAACCCTAGCATCTTCCTCCCTCGAGCGCTGCCGCCTCCTTCTCCCATCTTCTCCTCCTTCCTCCCCGTTCTGTCCTGAAGCCGCCATGGACAGGAGGTCCATGGCCTGAAGCCTTTCCCTGTGCTGCTCGTCTT
This sequence comes from Bromus sterilis, assembly GCA_950022295.1. Taxonomy (NCBI): domain Eukaryota; kingdom Viridiplantae; phylum Streptophyta; class Magnoliopsida; order Poales; family Poaceae; genus Bromus; species Bromus sterilis. The sequence continues at coordinate 286,386,397 of OX465596.1, forward strand.
CGTCGGGGACGCCGGCGACCACCTTCCCTGAGCACGCACGACTCCGACCGCCCCGCTGTGAGCAACGATTCGCCGTCCCTTTCCTCTGTTTCCCCACGGACAGGCGTTTGCCGTCGTGTTTTTCCGAGCAGTAGTAGTCCCCGTAGGCAGCGCAGCGAGGCGAGGTCAGCGGCAAAATGCGTTCTTGTTGGTCCCGGCTACGGTTAGGAGTACGCCGGTGAGTTTCCGGTGGGCCGTGGAGGATGTGAGGGACGCCGGAATTTTTCTGCGTGCAGCGTCTGCAGTTCTTCAGTTTCAGTGCAAGCCACTATCTTTGCTTCAGATAGCGCCTTCCCCCTATTCCCTTTCCTTCGATCTGCGAGGAAGACGAACGCCAGTAGCAGTACGAGTTGATGTAGCGCTGCGTCAAGACCCTGGGTCTCGGGATCGATCCATGGCAGAGCAAGGCGCCCCCTTTCTTCCCATTTGTTGCCGCGAGTGATCTGGGTTCAGTTCATACTGAATTTCAGTTTCAAAGCGAGCCGCCCTCACTGCTAGCTTAGGTACCCTGCAAGCTGTACCTTGTCAAATGTCCTAGTCGTGGCTTAGTGGTAGCGCTCGGTGGATTCGTCCTGCGGATCGGGGGTTCGAGTCCCCTGGGGTGCATTTCTTGCCCCTCTTTTTTCTCTGTTTCGCTGGCTGGAGACATGGGCTCAGCCCATTGGGGTGTTGCACCAGAGGAGCCGAGCTGGGCCAACTCGGCTAGCCAGCGACGTGGCCCCTTCGCCCGAGTGCCAGCCCGAGAGGTTCTGGGCCCTCTCTTTTTCTTTTCTTCTTTTCTTTTTTTCATTTCTTTTCTGGTTTAATTCAAATTTGAATTTAATTTCAAATTCAAATCTGATTTGAACATCTTTTGCAAGTAGGGGCATACTATATATGGTTTTGGGGTAGCTTGAGCTACTGACCAGCATGGTGAGGTCCATTTTTGCATTTGGCCCCTTTAAATTTGAAGTGTGGTCATTTTGCAAATAAGCCCCTTTTCATTTCTTTGTTTTTGTCAAGTTTGCCCAAACTCAGAGTTGCCCATGCCATATATGGAATTTGGGTAGTTTCCTCCAAGGAGTTGCATGGTGATGATGATTTACTCATTTGAGATTTTTCCAAATGCATGTAGTGTAACTTTTACACCCAGCCCCCTGAACCCCAGCTGAAACTCCTACTGTGTTTGCAACTCAACTGGAATCATATTATATATGGGTTTGGGGTAGTTTTCTGCAAGGTTTTCAATGGTGATGTCCTCATGAAGTTTTGTGTAACTCATGTGAACAAGGTATGACCACCTGATCCAGAATCATCTTTCTTTCTTCTTGCACCATTTCAACTTCAGTACATTTCGAAATGATGATCATCAGTCCTTTTCAAGTTTTTGTTCATGTCATCTTCAAATCATCTTTCTTCAAAGTCAGTCCCCAACATATTGTCATATGCAATGTGGCTGGTTCCAACTGTTGTTTCACATTCCTTGTGTCAAATTCACCGACACTACTCCGTCTCCGGAATCGATGAATACTTTTCACGATGTTTTATTTATGTTATATGCATTGTTGTTCATGCCATGTTAACTTGCTACTTACACCTACAATAAGGCTAAGACCAAATCCATCTTCACGTAAATAAATTGCATATGAAGTTGTTGACGTGTCGTCACCACCTTCATTTAAATTGACTAAATATGGTCATAGCATGTCAAATTAAACTTGCTCATATCATCCTTTCCTGTGCATTGTACCCGTTACTTACTTGTGTGCCTTTTTCTTGCCGGTACCTTACGTTAGCACCTGAGACCGCCGAGGAGACTTACGTGGAGGTTTCCGACACCGAGCCCGAGGACCCTGCTGCGTCTGCTTCGACGACCGATTACCCAGGCAAGGGGAAGATTCATACCATTACTTGATACCTTTCTGCCTACCTGCTTAGCTGTAGCCTAGAACGTTTGTTTGATCCTATCCACTTTGAGTATGCCACCTTCAAAAACCCAAAAAGCCATGATCCCCACATCCCAGCAAAACTTTGTATTGCTAAGATACCGCTGCTCAGCCATTGCTTAGTATGAGTAGGAAAACTTGCTGCTTACCCTATGCTATGGTTTGGGAATATCATGTTATTTAAAGAAGTTGGTTGATATTTATTATTGATGATGTTAAATTTATATTTGACGAAAGGTGGGAGACCAGACTGTTCCCGCCAGGTGTTTTGTTCCATTTGAGTCACCTAGGTCCCGAGTTCTGGGTATTGTGTTTCTTGACGAGCGTGCCTAATCGTGTGTGGGATTCTATGGGGTCCCCTTGTCTTACCTACCTAGCTTCAAACAATTCTAGTGGTGGCCCGAGCTGATTTACTTTTGCAAACATGTGTGTGCTTGGTTGGTAACCCAGCTGTTTTCGAAAAAACCCGGGCCAGCGGAGACATGGTTTCTCTTGTTGGTCCAACCCAGGGAGCTAGGGGGTTGTCCACATCTGTTTTGGCAACTAACCCGACCTCATCCAGACGGTAGAGGCCGATTCGAGAGCGCGGCCGGCTTTTGAGTTGGGTGTCGACTCACCGGGGGCCACCCGGAATTGTGCGTTGTTAGTTAGAGGGACTCTGACGTTCCGGAGTTTCAGGCGCTTACCTAGCCAAGTGGAAACCGGGCGTACATGCGAAGCCTATGATGGGCAGTTGGTACACCCCTGCAGGGTTAAATCTTTTCGAAAAGCCGTGTCCGCGGTTAAGGACGACTTGAGACCTGCTCCTTGTTCATATAATAACATCAATTTGAACTTTAATTAAAACTTGCCTACCGTGTGAGTGCCTTGGTTGCTTTTCTTCGTCCAGGGGGACCGAGAGAAGACCCAGGTTGTGTTATGCTTGACGTAACTAGGTGGATAGTAGACTTACGACACGATGTCACGTGCTATTCTTGGATCTTACCTCTACTCTAATAGAACGATAGCCACCATAAATGCTAGTGCGCCTGCAACCTTTACCTTTACTTGTCTTACCGTAGGAAGTCAGTTATCCTGTAATGATATAATCTCACCCCGTTTTACTTTTGTGCTTTTACTGTTTTGCCTGATCGGCCGCTGCAGTGGAGTACTTTCTTGACCCGAGCTCTGGACGATATTTCGTGGAGGTGCCTCCGGAGGATGACGATGAGATCGACCTTGTTCAGTAGATCCTTCAGTTGGGCATCGACGATCCGTGGGTGGACCCTTTATGTGCAGCCCTCTCTAGGGCAATTTGGCTTTTGACCGTACTCGGTCGTGTTTGTCTTCCGCTTGTCGCATGATGTACTGTTGGGTCCACGGACCTCTGAGATGATGTAATAATTATCCAATGGCGATGTATTCCTTGGACATTATATTTATGTCTTAGTTAAAGTTCTCGTTCTTATACTTGTTGTTGAGAATCCGGCAGCGACACGAGTGCGAGTGTCGTGAGTCGGTGGCTCTTTATGCGCTACTAACTTGAGCGGGACGCGAAAGCGACTAACTTGAGTTAGCACCGCATCGGGGGCCTTACAACACTTCATCCGCTATGGGTAAGAAAGGAGACCCCAAGGTTTCGATCCTACCGTCCACTACAAGAAAAGGTATCGTTCTGAGTACCAGTGCTACGCTTGATTCACCTTTCATTATAAGTAAGTTTGCTTCACCACTACCACCACATGCTACTTCTACTGATTCTGTTACTATGTCCGGTACTTTTGATGATGCTTCCACTACTCTTGATGATGATAATTTTCTTGGTCACTATATTGAAACTGAGACTGCTAAGGCTGCAGTAGAGCCCGAGACTGAGATACCTGCTACCTATATTCCTACTTGCAAAACTTTTGGTTACCCAGATTTAGATGAACTCAAGGAGAGACTCCTTGATGATGATTATGTTATTCTCGATGATGATCTTTGCAGGGAACTCAGAGAGTGTGCCGACTCTGACCCTGGAGCTGTTAAGGAGTTGCTTTAAAAGCACTCCATGAAGAACAAGAATATTCCTGATCCTAAATTTTCCACATATCCTATATGCCTCAATGATCCTGATTATGAATTCTCTGTTGATCTTTCACTTATATCTACAGTCGAGGCTGACCCTTTTTAAGGCAGAGAGAATGATGATGCTATAGCACACTTGACCAAACTCGCTGAGTTAAGTGACCTATTTACTAATGATGAGAAGATACGAAACTTCCACGTGGCCAAGATTTTTTCCTTTTTATTTAAAGGGAGACACTAAATCATGGTACGATGCACTACCCTATGGTTCCATTGAGAGTCCTCAGGACTTAGTTCAATTTTTTGTTGATAAATATTTTCCTACTCATATGTAACATGCTGCTTTGCAAACAATCTATAACTTTAAACAGTTGCAGGATGAGCACCTCCCTAAAGCTTGGGGGAGGTATTGTGATTTAATTAAGGCTAGACCGGGACATGAAGTCCCAAAGAATGAGTTACTTGCTATATTTTATTCTGGTCTAACCAATGAATCCAGGTCCTATCTGGATAGTTGTGTTGGTTGTGTTTTCAGGGAAAGAACGCCAGCCGATGCTGAAGAATTAATGGACAAGATTGCCAAGAACCATGAAGATTGGTCCATCCCTGAACCACCTCCACCACCAAAGAAGAGGGGCATGCTTTTTCTGAGCCCCGAAGATATGCAAGAAGAAAAGAAGTCTATTAAGGAAAAGGGCATCAAAGCCGGAGACGTGAAGAATCTACCGCCTACCGATAAGTTGTGTGAGCCTACTACTCACCCTCCCTTGGTAGAGGTACACTCTCTATTAGACTTTACTGAAAGTGACATCCCTAAAGGTAAGCCTCCCGACCAATGCTTAGATGAGCTTGATAATTTTATTATTAAGCAAGACAATTTTAATAGGAGGGTACAAAGTGAGTTACATGATAATTCTCTTGCTATCAAAAGTTTACTTGGTGTTCTTGAAAGAACAATTAATGATGTTAAATGTCTTGTTAAGCATTTCCATATGGTTCAAACTCAGTTTGAACAAATTTCTAATGTGCAAAAAGATTTGCTTGCTAACAATGCCAAACAGGACACACAAGTTTATGGCATCAAAACCAGGGGTGGAACACACACCCAGGACCCACTCTACATCGAGGGGCATCCGAAGAGGACCGAGCAAGATTCTCAAGTGCAAGTAGAAGACGAGATTGTTAGCTCTCCTAAGAAGAAAAATAAGAAGACGAAACACAAGGAGGCTGACAACTCCAACGATACTATTACAAGTGAAGAACCTGCTGTTGATCCTAACATCATATCTACCTCCGATGCTGAAACTGAAGACGGTGCTGAGACCGAAGAAAATTATAAGGAGAAGAATGATCCTCCTGAGGTGCGAGAAGAAGAAGCACCCGATACACACAAGAAGTATACCAGAGAGGACTTCATAGCAAGAAGACATGGGAAGGAAAGAGAACCATGGGTACAAAAACCCATGCCCTTTCAAGGTAAGTCTCTCAAATCTAAAGAATAAGAGCATTATAATAAATTCTGTGAATGGATGAAACCTCTTTTTCTGCAAATTCCTTTCACTGATGCTATCAAGTTACCTCCTTATTCCAAATATATGAAAGATATTGTTACTAACAAAAGAAAAAGTTCCTAATGAGGCAATATCTACTATGCTTGCTAACTACTCTTTCAGTGGCAAGATTCCTGAGAAGCTTGGTGATCCAGGTATACCCACCATTCCTTGCTCTATAAAAAATAATTATGTCAAGACTGCCTTATGTGATCTCGGATCAGGAGTGAGTGTTATGCCTTTTTCTTTTTATAAAAGGCTATGTTTAGATAAGTTAATCCCTATAGATATCTCTCTTCAGATGGCTGACAAGTCAACAGCCGTCCCGATAGGTATTTGTGAGGATGTTCCAGTTGAAGTTGCTAATTTTGTAATTCTTACTGATTTTGTTGTGCTTGACATGCCCGAGGATGGGAGCATGTCCATTATTCTTGGTAGACCTTTTCCTAACACCGTAGGTGCCATTATTTATTGCAATAAAGGAAAAGTCACCTTCAACGTAGATGATAAAGAACACACGGTGTATTTTCCAAAGAAGATCGACAAAAGGCATGGCCTTAACTCAATAGAGAATATCGAGACCGTGAAGATTGGAGAATGGGATTGTCCTCTACATGTGCACCACAAATACAAAACCATTATGGTGGGGACAATGTCGATTAAAGTAAAGGTGCAATGATCACTTCATAAGAGGTGAGACTTTTTGTTCTATATATCGCCGGTTCGTTGGTAAGACTTGATCAACCTTGCTAGTGAGCATGTTTTATATAGGCAAAAAGTGGAGCTTGTTATGTGTTCATTTGCTTTAGCTTTTATTCTCCTTTGTTTTACCAAGTTTATATGTTTTTGAAAGTTCACAATTCTAATCACTGCTTCAAGTTTTCTGAAAGTTTCGCAGCTTTTTGAACTCTGGAAAATTTTCAACAGCGAAGTCTTCAGAAAAATTCCATAAAAATTATAATAAAAATTTCCATGCCGGGAGTGACCCAAAGGCACCTGGGACAGACCAGGGGGGCCACTAGTGGCCCAGGCGGCCAGCCCCCTGGCCGCGCCCACAGGTCCCACCTCCAGGTAAGTCTTCTTCCTATATGTGGTATTTACCGGCCACTCCTAACTTAGACTTTCTTGTGCCATCTCGAAATTTATTCAAAATCTTCCCTTTTGTAACCGTACAAGCTCATGGTGCGGTTTGGGAAAATCAGTATCTGTCATGCCAAAAATAGGTTGACGGAAGTTTTAACTAGTCAATAAAAAATGAGAGTTACACCTCCCCCATACTTGATGATGGAATGAAATGGACCAAATGTTGCTTATGATATATGGAACGATACCCTCCTTCCATACTTGAGGCAAAATAAAAGGTTTCGTAGACCATCAAAGGATTTATGGATAAGGGAACATGTGTAAGAAAAAGGCATTAATATGGTTGGCATGCGAGATATTGAGAGACCTTTACCGTTCACCGTTGACTGGAAAGTTGCACTTCTCAAAAAGAATTTATCTCTGTTTTCAAAACCAAGAGCTCTGGCACATGTTTAGTCTTTGCTTCCTTTCACGGTTTTTCAATATTGCCATAAAAAATCCACGGTTCGAGAGTCTCACCTTCTTTCTTCAAAGCACAAACTATTGAGAGCATAATTGTCATTCTTAGTGTAACATGCATTGTCCCAAAGTACTACATTGTCTTCTGCATGCTTGTGATATTGCTAGTCTGAAATTCTTAGTTCTAGTCTCCTTTAAAACTCCGGATGAGTTTCTGCATTTATGTTTTGCTTTACTCATGGAGGCTAGCGAGATACCACTCTGATATGTTCAGGCTTTGTGCATTGTGATCTTGTCTTGATTTTCAGAAGCATATTGTTTGCTTTAGGTTGTTTGTGATTGGTTACTTGAAAGAAGGATTTCTTCGTGCATTGTCCTCATAGCATTGTTTTGATGCTTGCTAAACTCTTTTTGCAGTACCGGCTTATTTACATCTTATGACGCAAAAGATTTTGTTAAAGTTTTCTTTGTCGCGTCCAGTTCGTTGAACTGAATTGCTTGAGGACAAGAAAATAGGCTAAGCTTGGGGGAGTTGATACGTCTCAAACGTATCTACTTTTCCAAACACTTTTGCGATTGTTTTTCCCTCATTCTTGCATGATTTGAACTAAACTAACCCAGACTGACGCTGCTTTCAGCAGAGCTGTTTGTATGGTTTTATTGTGCGCAGGAAAATGGATTTTTGGACACCTCAGAAAATTTCCAGAAAAATATCAGAAAGTCCACGCACCCGAAGGAGCCGAAGCCAGAAGGTGGGCCAGAGGGCAACCAGGGGGCCCCAAGCGCCCTATGGGCGCGGCCAGTGGTGGGGCCACGCCGGGAGGCCGCCTGGGCGACCCCCCCTCCTCTGGTGCCCTACTTTGGCTCCTATTTATTCCCGTGACGGGGAAACTCCGAATCAGAAGTCGCTTTTCCAGAACCTGTCGCGGAGCCGCCGCCAACCTTTGTTCTTCCTCGGGAGGGCTAATATGGAGGCTTATCTAGCCTCCGGAGAGGGGAGATCGTCGCCATCACCGTCACCATCACCACTCCATCCTTCCTCCATGACTTCCCTTCACATGTGTGAGTAATTCCCTGCTGTAGGCAAAGGGGATGGTAGGTATTGGATGAGATTGATCATGTAATAGTTCGTCAGATTGTTGGGGGCATGTTGCCTATCATCTACTTTGGTGTTTATCATCTTTGCTATAACTTGTTGCTCTTAATGCTTGTCACTTTGGGCCCGAGTGCCATTTTTTCAAATCTGAACCACTTATGTTTTCATGAGTTTATCTATGTTCAAGATCCTATCTATGAGTTGTATGCACCTATTATGGTCCGGTACAGGCGATCCCAAAGGTGACAGCTTGGGACACCAAAGGGATGGTCCATAATTTGAGAATTCCATGTATCCATAGAGTTTATTTCTTTGTTTCGGTGCTCTTTGACAGAAGCACCTTAATCTCCATAAGTTCCTTTTGGCCCCATTCGTAGCGGGATGGTAGGACAAAATATGTTGTGCAAGTTCTTATTGCAAGCACGCACAACTACCTATGGGATACATGCCTAGTGTTTGATATTTGCCTAGATGATCATTACTTTTCTGTGTGCCTTGCCCCGTGTTAGAATCTATTACATGGTCATTCTTATTCATGGCTTATAAATACTCTTTGTGTCCCCTTGTGTTGAATCAATAAATTGGGTTAACTTACCCGCGAGGACACTACAATCGATCCCCTACAGTTGTGGGTCATCATACGCACGCCGACGACTTCTACAACGGAGAAAAGAAACAAAAAAAACGCGGGACGACGAGCGGCTTCCAGTCCACGCGCTACGAACACGGGGCAGGTCGCCGCTCACCTTGGGGTTGACGTGGACGTCCCCGAGCACACCATAGAGGAAGGAGGGGTTCAGAGCAGTCGTCTGGAAGAAGCGGACCGGCGGAGGAAGAAGACGTCGGTCTCCTCCTTTTGCTCCTACGACACGGCTGCAAGTCGGGGAAGACGTGGACGTCGTCGACGAAGCTCCTCGCAAGTTCCTGGTCGGCGGCGCAGAGAGACGGCGGCAAAATTGGGGCCTAGGCGCCGGTGGCCATGGGGAACAGGGGAGGCTCTCGGGAACGACAGAGGCGGCGGCGGACGGAATTGGCGAGGGGAACAAGGACTTAGGGTTCCCACGACGCGTCTTCGGCAGCTTATATGGAGGGAGGGTGCTCTCAATGGTCTCGGGGCTCCACTGGTTGCCGTGGCATTGCCGTGAGAGAGGAGGGAGGAGGGGACCTCTGTCCACCGTGGAAAGAAGAAGGAGGAGAGCCCTTGGATCGAGATCAACGGCTCGGACGCCCTCCAAATTACCCCTTCGGAGCTGGGCTAGAGCCCAAGAGGAGGAAGCCCAGGTGGGCTGAGTAGAGCCCAGGCAAAAATAAGAGGAGAAAACCCCCTGACCCTTTCCACTTAAAATAAAATAGGGAGCTTAGGGGAATTTTCTAGGAAAGATTACAAAGAATTAATTATCATAAAAATATGTTCATTAATCCTTGCAATATTTTGGATTTTACAAAATTGGTTTGGACCAATTTTGAGCAAGCAAACTTTTGGTCACTATTTGAATTTGAATTCAAGTTGAACTATAACTTGAATTTCCAAAGGGCTAAAATTCAATGTGGCCAATTGAAAAGGCTTGCCTCAGAGTGGAATTTAGCTAGGCCAAAGTTGGTGCTAAGGGGAGCACACATGAAAATGTTAAAAATTCTCCAAACACCCCTCTTTACTCACAAAGATTTATTTGAAATCAAATTCAAATGGGTTCAAACATGGATGGCACTCAAGATCACCACATAACATTACATCATCTTGCATGTCAACAAGTTTCATAGCCATTGGACTAGGTAAAATTACAACATGAATATTAATTTCACTGGTGGGATGTTACAGTAGGTAGAACTTACTATGGACCATGCCTTTTTTTATCTATTTTTAGTCTTTAGGGTTTATTTGTTTTAGAACGAACTTATGTTTTCTCTAGTGGCTGATATTACTATATGTGTGTTTTGGGGATGTGGTGGTGGTGTCCCCGCCCCCCATATTTTGTTTTTCTAATCATAAGAGATGACATGTGCATTTGTTAGCAGATCTATTCTGCATAAAAGTATGAATTGATATTGCATCAAATTTTGAACTGATTGATTTTTGTTGAAGGAACTTTCTAGCAACCTACCGGTTTGTGTGAAATATTTTTTTGCTGATTATGTTTAATGTTGTTCAGGACCAAGCAGGCTGAGAGGGACATGGTTGTGGGTCTGCAGGCAACTATCAACAATCTGGAAGCAGAGCTAGTCAAGTCTTTGTAGTTTGCTGATGAGAACATCAAAGGCTGTCGCAGCAAGGGAGGAGCAGCTGGCGCAGGCCCAAACCAACATGGATCGCTATGAAGCCATTGGAAAGGATCTGATGGAAAAGATGGACATGAACCTGGATCTTGCAAGGAGGAACGTTTTTCTTGAACAGGAGTTAGAGCTGGCTCGAAAGGATGCTCTGCTACTGCACAAGGAAGCCCTCCTGCAGAAGAAGGCTAGCCTTGACGCTGAGATCTCGAAGGTGCAGGGAGCCAGAAACCCATGATTTTTTCTTTATTTTTATCTTTTCGCATGTTCTTTTCAAGAAGATTTTAATTCGTGTTTTTAGGATGCCGATCAATATGACATTTTATTTCTTGAATAATTAAATTTGTCTTTCGTTTGTGGACAAGTTTTGTATGAACTGGGGCACCCGTGATTTTTATGCTAAATGTGTTTCATCCCTCGCAACTTTAATTTTTTTAATGTTGTTTTAGTATTTTTTATGGTGCTAGCACATCCGAACCGAACTATGAGAGATGTTGTTATTGAACTTACAAATATTCGTCGCTATTTAAGATGTAAAAACAATGTAAGTTATGTGTTAGAAGGTGGGTAATTTGTGTATTTTTTGTCGCTATTCTTTTTACTTCTGAACTGAGGGTAATTCAATGGTTGAAGTTACAGATATTTTTGTTGCCCTACTGATGTGTGTATTTTTTGTGCCGCTAGTTCTTTTGCACTGAGAGGCAATGTACTAGTTGAACTTCAACCGCGTTCTATTTTTACATGTAAAAAATATAAGTTATTTGTTAGAAAGGGGGGGAGTCTTCCCCCCATATTTTTTTTGTTAATGAATATATTTTTATAAACCCCTAACAGTGTGTGTAATTATAGTGTTAGTAAATATGAACTGAGTGCACTTCGGTGATTGAACTTACAAACATTTTTTTGCCCTACTAATTTGTGATTTTTTTGTCGCTATTTTTTTACTTCTGAACTAAGGTTAATGCAATGGTTGAAGTTACGAATATTTTGTTGCCCTACTAATGTGTGTATTTTTTGTGCCGCTAGTTCTTCTGAACTGAGAGACAATGTACTAGTTGAACTTCAACTGCGTTCTAATTTTACATGTAAAAAAATATAAGTTATTTGTTAGAAAGGGGGGGTTGGGGGGGGTCTCCCCACATATTTTTTTCTTAATGAATATATGTTTATAGACCCTCTAATAGTGTGTGTAATTATAGTGTTAGCAAATAAGAACCGAGTGCACTGCGGTGATTGAACTTACAAACATTTTTGTTGCCCTACGATTTTGTTTATTTTTTTCGCTATTTTTTTACTTCTGAACTGAGGGTAATGCAATGGTTGAAGTTATGAATATTTTGTTACCCTACTAATGTGTGTATTTTTTGTGCCGCTAGTTCTTCTGAACTGAGAGGCAATGTACTAGTTGAACTTCAACTGCGTTCTAATTTTATTCTAAGTCCAGGCGGACGTTGTCGCGAAAGCGATGATGGACGACGAGACGAGCCCATGAAATGAAAAAGATAACTGTCCTACATGTGATAGTTGAACTTATAGATTTAAATGTTTTTAAATTGTTGGACTTAAATTCCGTGGCATGAGGCTGGGTGGAACACAATTTGGGTTACTGAAATTTTGATAGACGAATAGATTGATTGATTTGTTTGGATTGCAACAAGTGGCATAGTTGTACATACTTAATCCTTGCGTTAGGTGATTTTTTATTTGGTTTTTGTTTATTACCATTAAAGGGGTGAGTAACTGTTGAATGATGTGGATATTTAATAAACATGTTTAATATTTAATGTGGTGCGAGCCGGTGGGTTTTCCCCCCTTTTTTCATTTTTGTACAAGTACCCCTTGGTGTAATATCTGGAATCTTCACGCCTTTCTTGCCCCCTCCCCTATATTTTCGCTCTCGGTTCTTCTGGTCTGTCGGAAGCAGCAACCGCCAGTTTGAAGCTCGTTTGGAGCCGGAAATCATCGCATTTGGAGGCAGGACTCCGACCCTTTTAACTTCTACAGTCTTGGTGTTTTCTTAATTCGTCCTTGACCCTATTCTTTTTGGGGTTTCTCGGGTGTAGTTTTCTCGTGGTGGGCGGCAACGCTCTCGTGCTGAATCGGCGTCGATTTCATCGATTTTTCCTGAGCGGTGAGATTTAAGTTGTTGCTTTCGATTCTCTTTTCTCCCCTTTCTAGTGCGTTTCTGAAAACCCTAGGGTTTTGTTGCTGTTTTAGGTTTGGATCAAGGAAAGTTAGGTGCGCACTAGATCTGGATGGATAGCCGAGGGAAGAGCGAAGAACGCAGCGTAGACACAGGTTTTTTACTCTCTTCTCTGCTTTAGTCGACGATCTATGATCTATGAAGCGCAATTCATCCGAAATGCAAGTGGCATGCTTCTAGTTGTACTAATTTGATGTTGCTAGATGAACTAAGGCGATATAATTTTCTGCTGATATGCGGAATAGCTTTTCCTTTTTCGCCGATGATCATCTTGTTGCAGATGTTCAAGGAGTGCCTCTTCCTCGTGAATCTGACAAATCAAATCAACTACAAGATCTTGCTAGTGTTGCCAGTGTTTTTCTTTGTTGGTTTATTTCTCAGCATGTGCTTAAAATGTTCAGTTCCTTTTCAATTTTTGGTTGTGCATCTGTTGTTACTATTTTTTTAGTATTTTTGTTTCCTTTAACTTGTAATATGTTTTTTTTTCAATGAAGCTAATGATTCACCCAATGATATAATTAACGATGTTGTCACAGATATTAACTCTGCGCGTCTTGATGATTGTGATGGCAGACCTCAATTGTCTATTACTCAGTCACAATCAGTTGACGGTACTGAACCAGTTACGTAGGTTGAGGATGTTCCTTTGCAGGTTTGGATGGATTCAGAAAGGAGAAAGAAGAAATTGAATGATTTCCAGAAGAAGGAGTTAAGCCGGTGTAAAAGGATTGCTGTTTTGGATGGTGATTTTCAGCACCTTGATATGATTCCTTAGCATCCCAAACGTGGTGATGATCATGCACCGATCGACAACGCTGCTGGTGATGATCATGCGCCGATTGACAATACTGCTAGTGTTGGAAAGTGTCCGGCTGCAGCGAATCTAGTGCAATATAGCTTGACTCACTGTATTCTCGGTATCGAACGTCTGTGAGAAAAGTTAAGAGGCCAAGGACAGATTGTGATGTTTCATTTAAACAGAGGAGCTCTCCTCGTTTGCAAGGTGCTGGCAAAACAGCTGTTGATTACACGCAGAGGCGTAGCCCTTGTGCTCACCCTGAATGTTACTGTTGACGGTCCTGGTGAAAATTTAGCGAACGGTTCATTTGTTCGTCGCAACCCACGATGCTTGACTCAGAAGAAGACGTCTGATGCGCAAGTTAATAAGAAGCGGAAAATCCCTCCTACAAAGGTCAACAAAGGTGTGAAGAAACGTCAGTGTTTGGCAGTCGAAGATCCTGTTTCCGACTCAGACACGCTCCAGGTTGATTCTGAAGATGAGTTTGTCAAGGTATATTATTTTTTCTTCTTGGAGATTTTGCTTTTTTTGGTCTTTGTACTGAGGTTGCTTGATCCTATGAACTGACCACTTGTATTCTGTAGGTTGTGTTCCATCTATGTTTATTTAGAATTATTAACTTTCTTCCTAACATGTACTTATGTAGATAATATGCTTGTACTGAGTACCATTTATTTGGATGACATCCCCTTAGTACTGATTTATGTAACTGTATTGTACTGATAGGATTTATTCGGTGTTAGCTTTTATTTGGATGGTGTCCCCTTAGTACTGATGTGTGTAATTGTATTGTACTGATTGGATTTCTTTTGTGTTAGCTGTTTTGATATTAGTCTTTTTAGTATATATTGTAAGCAACACTATTTTTTAATGATCTTTTTCAGTTGAACTTATGAAAGAAATAGTAGCTGAAGCTGGTAGCTAATTTATTTTTATTGTGTGTTGCTAGCCTATTAGCGTGAGGAGCCCGGTGAAAGTTACAAGAGCAAGGAAGAAGAAAGGCGATGCTATCCTTGATGCTGACACTCAACGTCTGAATATTACATTGCGGTGTTCTTTGAAAGAAGTTGACATCGATGCCAAATTGTTGAAGCCACGCCATGTAGCAAGAGTTCGTTTGGCTGGTTTTGGTTCTATCTTTGATTGGAAAGTGAAGGATAATATTTCTCGCCCTTTGATGGGAATTCTGTATTCGAAGATTGATCCTGAGACGATGACTCTTGACATGGGCCAGTCAAATAAGAAGCTACACATCACTAGTGATGGCATGCAACTTCTTTTTGGTTTGCCTAGAGGTAATCGTACCCCGCCAAGGCCATCAGAGGGCGGTTATGATGATGTTGTTATGAGGTTAAAATCAGAGCTAGGAATTAGCAGGAGTGATGAAATCAAGACAAGGTATTTAAGGATTACGCTTACGCATCTTATTGACGAGGAAGAAAAATATGATCTCGCTATCCGTGTGTTCTTTATCATTGTGTTTATGAAAGTTGTTCTTCCTAGAACTTCCACTCGGGTTTCAAGGGAGGATGCAATCTTTGAGAATCTCGTCATTGAGGACATGGCTATATGGACAATTGCCAGATGATGGTTGACGAGCTTAGGAGAGCTGTTGTGAGGTACCAAGACGACGTAACTTTAGGAAAGGCAATCACAGGTTGTTCTATCGCGCCTGTACTGATGTATCTGGACTGCCTCATCCGTGGAAAAGCTGCGCAGGTTGATTTGTGGACGCCTCGTCTATGTTTCATGAACCAGGAGAAGCTTCCAGAGCTTGTGGAAGTAGACCTGATATCAAGATGCAATGCTGACCCGAGGACCTGGGTGTTCGGGAAGCTTCCGGTGAGCTTCTTTATACCTGTGTATTTGTTGTTATGTTATTTGTACCATTATTCTTACATGCTCTGCTTTTCACTTTGTCAGTGGAAAACGCAGGATGAAGTGTTTTTTTTCGTGTTTATAAACGTCCTATCCTGGAGATGCCGGAGGACACTGCCAGGACTGATAATTTCCATGATATTGATGGCTGCCGCATTGAGCGTGTTTCTGTTCCTGAACGTGCATCTGTGAAAGCTAATCCTCTGCAAGTCTGCTTTTGGTTTTTATGTTGCAATTGCTGGTTCGGAAAGCATTGGGCATACGCTAAGTAATGTGCGGTTAGAGTTGGATGTTGCTCCAACTATAATAGAACGTCTGAGCCGTATTGCTGGTATACTCCCAGAGAGTGATTTTTTTAATGCTGAAGCTTCGAAGGATTATGTTGAGCTTGAGTAATTCCATCAGTGATATTCGTGAGAACGGTGGACACCTTTTGAAGAGCTTGGTTCATCTGACGAAAAGAGTTAAGTTGTTCAAGTCTATGCAAGACTCTCGCTGCAAGGAGTACAAGGAAAATGCTGAGTTTATTATGAAGGAGATGGAGGAAAATGATGCTGGTGCTAGGTTTAACGATGCCGATGTTGAGCCTGCCACTGCTGCTGTTGATATAAATGGTTCTGTTGTTAAGGTGACAAACTTTCTAATCTTTTTCCTTTTCCAACTTGATCTGATAGCAATCATGTATGTGAACTTGCATGTATAGTATAACTATTG
This sequence comes from Bromus sterilis, assembly GCA_950022295.1. NCBI lineage: Eukaryota > Viridiplantae > Streptophyta > Magnoliopsida > Poales > Poaceae > Bromus > Bromus sterilis. The sequence continues at coordinate 286,402,460 of OX465596.1, forward strand.
GTAATGTAGTTGTTGAACTTACAAGTTATTTTTGCATGTGTAGCATATTTTTTTTTGGTTTGTTCGTGAACATATTTTCGGAGGCTGCGCTAGTAATGTGTGTATTTATCGCGCTACTACTTTCGAACTAAGAGTTGGTGTAGTGTTTGAACTTACAAATGTTTAAGTTGAAGATAACATTTTCTTTTCAAATCTGAACATAGAGGTATTGTTTGATAAGAGTTGGGGGGGGTCTCCCCCCAATAGTTTTTTTTATTGAAAATATTTTTTTATAATGCCCCTATTACATCTGAACTTAGAGGTTTTCGTTATTTAAGCTGATAATTTATCCTTTTCCTTCTAACTTTATCTGATAGAAGATGTGTATCTGAACTTCTCACTGCTTGTTTAATTTTTAATGTTTGGCAGGAGGGATTTCATGCAATCGATGTAGGTGTTGCCGACAATAGGAATGATGATGGGATGGATGGTCCTTGTTGTGATGGTAGTATTGATACTGGTGTTGATTGTCCTGTTACCAATGATAGATTTAACACCGGGATGGATGGTCCTGTTTCTGACGTTGTAGTGAGTTCTTCACCCACCGAGAAGACCAAGGTTTTTTATTTTATTATTTTGAGGCTTTAGGATTTTTTTTCAATCTTATCTTCTATGTCATTTCTCATACTGATGTTCCAACCATCTGTGCAGTGTTGTCTTTGCACACAATCAGGTCGTCTGTTATGACAGTGTTGTGCAGTTGGTTGGAACAAACTTCTCTATTTTTTTCTGTGCTTGCTGACTTACTTAAGAGATGATTGTGATTGAACATTTGTAGTGTCTATATGTTAACATCTTCTCGCTGTTTCCCGTTCTAGGGTTTTGCTGGTGATATTGGTGCCAAGGCTGTTCCAACCTCCGATGTTGCTAAAAATGGTAGTCGCGTAGAAGATGTGCAGGCTTCTAAGGTTTGTGCATAATAATCACTAATTGAACTTGCTTCATACGGTTTTATCACTGTCATTGCGAGTGTAATCGAACTTACGTAAGTTTGTTGTTTTTAAACAGGCTGCCGCTGAACGTGAGGCGATGCCAGCTGCTTTAAATGCAAGTCCCAGAGTTGATGAGCAGTCTCCTAAGGTTTGTGCATAATAATCACTAGTTGAACTTGCTTCATATAGTTTTTGTACTTATGTAAGTGTGTCATTTTTGAAACAGGTCATCGCTGAACGTGAGGTGGCGCCAGGTGGTGCAGTATATTTCAGTGTTATGAGTGATAGCGAGAAGATAGCTGTCAAAACCCTCTGTTAGGTATGTGCTAGGATCAAGTCTCACATTGCATCATGTTAAAAAAATTCAAATGAAATTGAAATGGGAGAGAGCACCCCCCAGATGAATTTCATTCAAATGGCCACAATGAATGTTGCTCCAAAAATTCCTTTTGCAATTTTGAAAACTCCCATAAATGAGTGTGATAACATATCAAGTGATGTGGTTTCAAATAAATGCTCATGGAATTTTCAAATATTCAAACAGGAGCATGGAATTAAATAAATACACCTATTTGAATTTGAATTCAAAAAAATTGAATTTAAAAATGCTCAAACTTTGGATGTGACTAGCAACTGGTCACTTAAAGCCATATATGAATTTTGGGCATTTATAAAAATGGCTAGCTATTTATTTAGCTAAGTCAAAACAAATAACAGAAAGAAATAGAAGAGAAAAAGGAAAAGGAGAAACTTACCTGGCTTGCAGCCCAACTAGCCGCACCGCAGCCCAGCTAGCCCAGCCCAGCCCTCTAGAGCCTTGTCATCTTCCTCCCCGCCAGCCGAAGCAGCTCGCTGTCGAGCATGCCTTGGCCGGCGACCGCCACGACGACGCCCTCGACGTTCCAAGCGTCCCCAAGCCTCCTCTTCTTGCCACGAAGACAAGCAAAGCCTGCCGCATCACTTCCCCCTCATCTCGAGCGCTCTCCTGCCCTCTCCACGGTTTCCCCAAATCAACAGAATGCCACCGGAGTTCATCGCCTTGAGAAGCCGCAGCCACCGTTGTCGAGAAGGCTAGCCATCATGTCCCACATGCGCAGCGTCGTCGTCTTCGTCAATATGGAGAAGCTGGAGCCCTAATTTGAACTGCAGCCATCGAAATAATCGCCACCGTCTCGCCGGAGCCGCCGTGCGCCATCTTCGATTCCGGCCACTGTGAATCCTCTCCGACCGCGCCACCGCCTCCATTGCATTCACGGTGACCTTCCAGTTCACCCTAGCTAGGCAAGGGTCTCCCTACCGTACTCCATCGCCTTTTTCCATGAGAGCAGAGGAGCACCGTCGCCATGAACAGCGTCGAGGAGGCTCCCATGCTCCTCCGTCTCCTCCAAGTTGTCCGTTGTATTCCTGGTGCTCCGGGTCCCAAAACACTAGCGCAACTCCAGGATTTCCCCCTATAGAGAGCTCCTTGCCGAGCCCGAGCCACGACCACCGCTAGGGCATGTCGCTGGCAACGCTACGGTGCACCCCATCACCCGTGGCTTGCTCCAATCGATGCGCGCGAGCAAGAGCTACAGATTGGTCGTCTTGGCGCGTCGAATAGCCCACTGTGCCGCTGTCCCCGTGGACACCGCCGTGCTGGATGGTCGCCGGAGCCTCGCCGCCAGCGAGGTCCACGTGGCCAGGGTGAGTAGCCCTTAACCCCACCCCTAGTGAGACTGAAAGTGGGCCCAAGGCCACTAATTAACCACTAGGTTAATTCAAATTAAAACAGAGACAAATTAACTAACCCAGAGCCACTGACCAGTGGGCCCCTCTGGTCAGAGCCCCCCAGACGTCACCGTTGCGCAAGCATGCCACAGTAAATGAATTTCTAGTTAAAGAATAAATCCAGAAAAGTCAGAAAATGCTTCAAACTTTGGAAATTCATAATTAATTCATACTAACTCCAAATTGGACAAATAATATATGTAAAATTATAAGAAAAATGTAAGGATTCTGAATATGGACTTTGTTTTCATGGTTGACCATATTAAATTGGGTGAACAGAAGCAAATGTGCATATGGACTTTTTTAAAATTCAAATTTGAAGTGATTTTGCAAATTCCTTTGCAATGCACTTCTTTTAAATGGAATTGTCCACACATTGAAACCATTAACATCACCTTGCAAAATTGATCATGTGAATGTGCATTGTACTTTGTATTGATCCTTTGATTGCTATGTTTGACCGATAGAAGTGGAGCCGGAACCCGAGATCACCCCATTCATTGAAGACACCGTGTACGACCCTCGTCAGCAAGGCAAGCAAACCCCCATTGATCATGTCGATAAAATCCTACTTCCCGCTCAATATCGCTTATGCATTGTTTAGGAGGATTACCATGATACATTTCTACCGCATAGACGAACCCATTCCTATGCATGACCTATCATTTTGTCATAGTAGTAAGCAAACCAAAATCCTAGCAGATGTAGGAGTTGATTGATATCATGTGGCCCCTGCAACTGTTACTGCTTATTGCATGCTTAGAGTGTTCCAATGATGATACTGTTATGTGAGTCAGCATTGTAAGTGCATCTAGTGCCCCCTTTGAGGTTTTGGAGTATTTGATGACAAAACGGTTAACGGACTGATGTGTTTGTGAGTATACACAGGAAACAGTCCCTGAGGATGAGTTTAACCACCGTTGTCGACCCCCCAAAATGTTGAGGAACAAGGGAAAAATCGGTGTGTTTCCTGGAGACTGAAGTTGTGTGAAATCCTGAGGAATCAGGATCCTGAAGCGTTCGGCTGAAGCTGAAGTAGTACCAGATCCTGAAGTGTTCGGCTGAAGCTGAAGCTGTGCCAGATCCTGAAGACGTTCGCGCTGAAGACGAAGTCGAAGCGTAGTCTTCGCTAAGACTTTTTATACTTCTTGAGTCATAGGACAACACCGCACTGTTGGAGGGGTTGAGGAAAATGAGTTCTGTATTCCTAAGGAAGTGTCGAATTAGAAATCCTGAAGAAAACCCTGAGGAAATCTCCTGCAGTAGAAGTTCAGTCCTCGGGTGTCTGAGACGTTGTTCTTCAGGACACTGAGGTAACTAACTTCGGTTGAGGAGTCTGGAGGTCGCCAGTGCTATTCTTCTGAAGATTGTGAAGAGAGAGAATAGTTTGACCGTGCAAGAGAGTAATTGCGTGCATGGGAATTTATGTCCTTTCACCTGGGGTTGCTCCGCTGCTATAAATAACCACCCCCATCCCCATTTGTGGGTTGGCTGCTCCGAGAGAAAACTGACACTGTCATTTGAGAGCAACCCACCTCTGAGGACACTGAAGATCCTAAGTGAGGAAAACCACCAGCCTGAGTAGTTGGGCATTTCTGAGGAAGTCGGTTCGAGTGATCCGAAGCTTTTTACTCTAGAAGACTGTGATCTTCCAGCCAGTGTAGAAGTCTTCAGTCTGAGGAAATCAAGATGAAATTGTGACTTCCCTGAGTGACTGAGTCTGTGAAGGTTTCGGGAGTCTACCTTGAAGACTCACCTGAGTTATTGGACGAAGTCTGAGGACTTTAGTTCAAGGAGAATAAGGTGAAGACTATGTCTTCTGAGTTCAATCTCAGCCTCTCCAACCAGACGTAGAGTTGTCACAGCAACTCGAACTGGTTCATCAAGTCTTCGTCTTCAGTGCCCTGGTGCTATTTCTTCAACCTCAGTATTATGTTTATGCACTGATGACTTATCCTGATGATTTACTTTCTAAGTTCACTCTGCACTGATTCCTCAGTTCGTGCTTCAATCTTACCTTAGCTGTGCAATAGGTTGTTATCCATTCACGTCATTGCTTCTTTACTTCATTTGTTCTTCCTCGGGTTTCAACTTCCTCAATTTCGTATTGCCTCAGTCCTGAGGAAATAGAAATTCCTCGAGATATTTGAAAATCTCCCATTCACCCCCCCTCTGGTCGATATATTGCACTTTCAATTGGTACCAGAGCAAGGTACTCCCTTGTTCTATGTGATTCGGTTTTACCACCTGGAGTTTTAGTTATGTCGACCTCAGGTACAATGAGCGTTGCCTCAAATTGCCCCATCTTCGACGGGACAGACTACCCGTACTAGAAGAACAAGATGAGGATGCATCTTGAAGCCATTGACAAGGATCTGTAGGATATTGTTGATCAAGGCATTCCTGAAGCAACTGTGATGACTGCTCCTGAAGTTGTCAAGAAGAACTGGCAGCTTGATGCAAAAGCTCAAAGAATCATTGGTGGTCATCTCAACAAGACCCAGTTCAACCGTATCAGTGGATACTGCAAAGAAAATATGGACAAGACTGTCAAAAGTTAACGAAGGAGTCTCTGCTCAACGAGACTCACGAGTTGATACACTTCGCAGTCTCTTCAACAGGTTCAAGAGGCTGGACAACGAGCACGTGCAGCAAACCTTTGACAGACTCACTGACATATCCAATGAACTTCAAGCACTAGGTGCCGCTGATATCACAGATCATGAGGGTGTGAAGAAACTACTGAGGCCACTAGACGACTCGTTTGAGTTCCTATCGCTGATGATTCAAGAAAGGCCTAATTTCAAGACTCGGGATCCTGCTGACATTCTCGAGCGCCTCGATGCTCATGAACTGAAGCTCACTGAAAAACGAGACTTGTACAGCTCCACGTCTAAAGTCCGAGCGCTAAAAGCTAGAGCAAGAAGAGTGTCCTCTGATGAAGAGTCTAAGGCTGATACTGATGATCCTGAAACCCTCAGCCGGGAACTTGCTCTCCTCACCAGGAAGTTCCAAAGATTCACGAAGAAGAACCGCTTCGGAAATTCCTCGAGATCCTCCTCAAGAAAAAGCAAAGATGATGACTCAGTTGAAACAAGAAAGAGAGTCTGCCACAAGTGCAAGAAACCTGGGCATTACATCGCTGAGTGTCCTCTATGGGAAAAGGAAGCTAGACTGAAGAAGAAGAAAGGGAAAGATGACAGTTCTGATGAAAAGACAAAGAAGAAATCCTCAAGATCCTCAAAGTTTGCTGGATACAGGAATAGCAACTCCCGTAAGGCTCGCGCATATCTCGGCAAAGAATTGGACTCTAAAGAATCTGGTTCCGACCCTGATGCTGAGGAAGAAGAATCTGAAGAATCTGAGGGTGTGGCTGGTCTGGCTCTTGCCACTTCGCTTGTCTCCAAGTCAATATTTAGCACTGAGGAACCTGATCCATCACATGTTGATGGTGAAGCTGAAGACACAACCCCTGCCTTCGGCTTCATGGCCAAGTCCTCTGAGGTATCTACTTACTCATCATCGGATGATCCCTCTGATGAAGAACCTGATGAAAACTATGCTAAACTTGCTAAACTTGCATCTAAGCAACAATGTGCACTAGAAAAGATCCAGATCTCACTAAACAAGAGTGATGATATGTTGGTTGAGGAAATGACGAAGACTCAAAAATTGACTGATGAATCAAAAATTCTTCAGTCAAAGTTTGATGACTTGTTCAGTCGTCATGAGGCACTCCTCACTGATCATGAGAAGCTGGCTCATGAGTTCCTCATGAGGAAGCAAGAACTTGAACGCATGAGGATGTCTCATGACGATCTGAGGAAAGAAAATGATTCACTCCTCTCCCAACAGATCATCATGCCACAAGAAGGATTTAATCCTCCCTGTTTAAAATGCATTGATCATGACCGTATTACCTCTGTGCCTAGTTCTTCAATGTCTTCAGACTCTGTTATTTCTATTTCTTCTGTGGTATCTAACCTCTCATCTGAGGATACCATAGACATTATTGAAGAAAATGCTAGGTTGAAGAGTCTACTGGAAACCGGCATGTTCAAGAGTCTGAAAGGACATCAGATTCTTTGTGACATCCTCAAGAAACAGATTCTCAACAGGAACCCGAGGAAAGAAGGTGTAACATTCACTCAGAAACTCAACCCTGATGGGTCTTACTAGAAACCTGAACAATATCCAGAGACCACTTGGGTTCGGGCAAAGATGCCTCCTCCTGATCCCTACACTTTATCTGGTTATGATGTTGTTTCCTCAGATGTGGTGATTGAGTCCTTTGACTCAAACTATAAACTGTTTAAGGACGATACCTCAAATGGAAATGGTTATCATCATGTATCAACTAACCATTTTGTTCACAGGGAAGCCCCTCATAAGAATGCTTATTCATTTGTTTATCCTGATACCACCATCTCACGTCCCATTAGGTCTCATCACTATCATTAGTCCTCATTTACCTCAAAACCACCCATTAAGATGTGGGTGGTAAAGAAGAACTGATCATCTTTGCAGGGACATGTCCTGAGGCAATCATAAATTTTGCAGATCATATGCCCAGGACAACATCATTTGAGTCAGTTGAAGGATATTTATATTGTTTGGTTTCATAGAGTCAATCCTAAGGAACGTCCTGAGGAATTTATTCTGAGGAACCATAAATTCCTCAAACTGAGACTGGCTCATAACTTGCTGTATGAGATACTAATTCCGTTGCAGGGAAAGACTGAATGGGTGATGGACAGTGGATGCACAAATCACATGACTGGTGACAGAAGCCTTCTTATGGAATCATCTCTGAGTCCTTCTTCAAAGAAAACCATCACCTTCGCCGATAAAGGTAAAAGTAAGGTATTGGGTCTCGGCAGAGTGGCTATCTCTCGAGACCAACACATTGACCAAGTCATGCTTGTTGAATCCCTTGGATACAACTTGATGTATGTCTCTATGCTATGTGATCTTGATCTCGTAGTTCTCTTCGGAAAATATGGTTGTATTGTCTATGTGGTCAGCGATAACTCCATTGTCTTCAGTGGAGTTAGGAAAGGTGATCTGTATATTGTAGATTTCCCCGAAGGTCCTCAGGTTGCTACATGCCTCATGGCTCGAGCCTCAGAGTGCTGGCTATGGCATTGAAGACTCAGCCACGCCGGAATGAGGAATCTCCAGAAACTGGTGCTGAAGAAACATGTCCTTGGGATTGAGGAAATCAGATTCTCAAAGGACCGGATGTGTGGTGCGTGCGAGGCTGGAAAGATGACCAAGGCCAAGAATCCAACGAAGACCATCATGACTATTACAAGACCTCTGGAATTGCTTCACATGGATCTATTCGGCCCTCCAAAGTATTCAAGCTTTGGAGGTAATATGTATGGTCTTGTTATTGTTGATGACTTCTCACGATACACTTGGGTGCATTTTCTTCTCTATAAGTCGGAAACCCCAACTATCCTCAAGCGCTTCGCCCATCGAGTCATGAACAACTACAACCTGAAGATCAAGCACATTCGAAGCGACAACGGCACTGAGTTCAAGAACTTCGGTGTGGAAGAATTCCTCGACGACTTGGGAATCACTCATGAATTCTCTACGCCTTACACTCCTCAGAAAAATGGAGTTGCTGAGAGGCAGAACCGAACCCTCATCGAGATGGCTCGCACGATGCTGGCTGAGTAAAACACTCCACGCAAGTGGTGGGCTGAAGCAATCAACACTGCATGCCACATCGTCAATCGAGTGTATCTTCACAAGTTCTTCAATAAAACATCATATGAGCTAATGGTCGGTAAGAAACCCAATGTGAGTTACTTCAAAGTATTCGGTGCACCTTGCTGGATTCGTGATCCTCATCACCAGTCCAAATTTGCACCCAAAGCATGTGAGGGTTTCATGCTTGGTTATGGTATCAACTCGCACACCTACAGAGTCTTCAATATCAGTCATTATAAAATTTTTGAGACTGTAGATGTGCGGTTTGATGAATCTGACGGCTCGCAAAGAGAGCACCTGCCACATGATTTAGATGAAGCTCCACCTGAAGAACAGATCAAGAAGATGGGTGCTGGTGATATCATTCTTGTGGATCATCCTGAAGAAACGCACATACCTCCTGCTCCTGAAGAACATCCAAATCCTGATGCAAATAATCATGATGACGATCCTGATCCTGAGGCTCCTGAAACCCCTGAAGCTCCTGAAGCACCTGAAGAAGATGCAAATGAATCTGATAGCAATGACGAAGATGCGCCTCAAGATCATCTTCCTCGTCTTCCTCGCGTGGCGAATGAAGTTCAAGTGGACATGATCCTCGCCGACGTCAATCTACCAGGTACTCTCACTCGTGCAAGAGCTAATCGTATAGCTAACTTTTGTGGGAATTTCTCGTTTGTATCAATTTCAGAGCCCACCAAAAGTTACTGAGTCATTCCAAGAAGCGGAATGGATTCAAGCGATGCAAGACGAACTTCTTCAGTTCAAACTGAATGATGTGTGGGAGTTAGTCAAACGTCCTGATCCTCGAGTTCACAATGTCATCGGCACGAAGTGGATCTATCGCAACAAACTAGATGAAGATGGACAAGTCATCAGAAACAAAGCTTGTCTCGTAGCACAAGGATACACACAAGTCGAGGGGATTGACTTCGGTGAAACCTCTGCTCCTGTTGCTAGACTTGAGTCCATTCGTATTATGCTTGCATTCGCTAACCATCATAATATCAAGTTATATCAAATGGATGTGAAAAGTGCTTTCCTCAATGGTAATATCGAGGAAGAAGTATATGTTGCTCAACCCCTAGGCTTTGAAGACGCAAATAAACCTGATATGGTGTACAGATTGAAGAAAGACCTCTATGGACTGAAGCAAGCCCCTTGGGCTTGGTATGACACACTAAGGGACTTCCTCATCGGCAAGGGCTTCAAATCTGGTTCCCTCGATCCAACTCTTTTCACAAAACGATATGATGATGCATTATTCATATGTCAAATTTATGTTGATGACATCATATTTGGATGCACTACCAAGAAATACAGTGAAGAATTTGCATTCTTGATGAGTGAACAGTATCATATGTCCATGATGGGCGAACTAAAGTTCTTCTTAGGGCTTCAATTCGTCAACAACGCAACGGCATCTTCATCTCTCAGGAGAAGTACCTCAAGGAGTGCCTGAAGAAATTCGGGATGCAAAACTGCAAGGGTATCAAGACACCGATGCCTACAAATGGGCAACTTGGCCCTGATGAAAATGGCAAGGACTACGATCAAAAGGTATACCGCTCCATGATAGGTTCACTGCTATATCTATGTGCATCTAGGCCTGATATAATGTTGAGCCTTTGCATGTGTGCCCGATTCCAAGCGGCACCTAAGGAATCGCATCACCAAGCGGTGAAACGAATTCTTCGATATTTGGCTCACACCCCATCGCTAGGCTTATGGTATCCAAAAGGCACACAGCTGGATCTCGTTGGGTACTCAGACTCAGATTATGCTGGAGATCGAGTGGATCGGAAGTCTACCTCAGGAACATGTCATTTCCTCGGACGTTCTATGGTGTGCTGGTCATCGAAGAAGCAGAACTGCGTCTCCCTCTCCACTGCTGAAGCTGAATACATTGCTGCTGGTGCCAGCTGCTCACAACTTCTTTGGATGAAGCAAACTCTGAAGGACTACGACATCAACCTGAAGAAATTACCACTACTATGTGACAATGAGAGCGCCATCAAGATCTCTCAGAACCCAGTACAACATTCAAGGACGAAGCACATTAAGATTCGGTATCACTTTCTTCGGGATCATGTATTGAAGGAAGACATCGTCATCAGCCACGTGAAGACTGAAGATCAACTTGCTGATATATTCACTAAGCCTTTGGATGAGAAGCGATTTAGCACACCGAGGTGTGAGCTAAATATCTTAGATTCCTCAAACGTCCAGTGATGGACACACATCCTAACGCTTAAAAAATATTGAAGAATCCTGATGTACAACACACGATGCGTCGTACTCCTCATTTCATGAGGAACTAACTTGATAAGTGTGAAGAAATTAACGTGGAATTGACTCAAGATCCATACGACAATTGTATGGTATCAAGTGTCTCATTCCCTATAAGGTGGGTAGCGCCACCGCCAAAATTCCTCAGGATACGTTATTCCTCAGTTTCCTCAGTTGAAGTATTCATCCTGATGATTACTGTGTTTGTCCTCAACAGCGTTCACCTATAGTTATTGTTCTTCAGCATATGCTTCTTCATCTAGGTGAACGTGATCGGACTCGTCCCTCTGTGATCACTTATCTATTCTTTCTATCTCATATGCGTTCGTCTGGAAATCATGTATTCCTCATCCTGAGACCATTTGTCTTCATCCTCAGCCTTTGTCCTCAGGTTCCCAAAATTGAGGATTATCAGTTACGATTTTCTTTAATTTGTTGCGATTTTACCGCACGTCGTGCTTATCCACCATTATGATAACCACTGAGGATCCCAAACATCAGGGGCAATCTTGTCCACAAATATCGCAACCCCTCAGCTTTCACCCCTCTATAAATAGCCATCCACCCCACGGTCATTTCCCCCCCACCTCTCCTCTCCCTCTCGCGCCGCCGCCCTTGAGCTCCTCAAGATCTCGTGCTAACGTCGCCAGAGTTCCCCGTCGCCGGGGAAGACTGACTCGTGGTTCCTCAACATTTGCCTCAGTTCTGTCACGCTTATTCCTCAGTTGTTTATTCCTCAGTACTGTTGTATCTTCAAGAAACCTTCCCGTTTCCTCATGCCACTACATTCCTCATTAGTATTGCTAGCTTTCTGAGAACTAAACCTTTGATTCATTATTTTGATCTCCTCAACATATTCCTCATGAAGGCATATAACCGTACCCCACTTCCCTCGCAATTTAATTATGTCACAGGTACATATCTGCTGAGGAATCGTATGGTTCTCATAGTCTCACTTCATTTGCACCTCAGCTTGAACGTACCATTCCTCAGTCTCCACCACTGAAGAAAATGGCTCCTCGGCGTAAGCTCACTGATACTGGTAAAGACCTGCCTCCTGAGCTCTATGAGAAGCTGAAGACTCCCGAACGTGAAACCGAGGGTGAACGAAAGAAAAGGGTTCCGAAAATCACGCGGGAATGGGCTAAACAATGGGCTGCATATGAATGGATCAATCCTGAGCATGAGGAATCGTTCTTAGACAATCCACCACTGAAGACCTTGAGCATCAAGGCTCGTCCTCCTCCTGCACTGGGTGTTATTCCTGATCCTACAACCCTGAGCATTCGTGATGACTTCCCTGATGCTTATCAGCGTTATCACAAGCGAACGACTCATCTCGCCCATGATCTGGCCCGTGACTTGGCTGCCTCAGTGCAGATTCCGCCTCAACCTCAGCCGAAGCCACAACCTCAAGCACAGGATCGCAAAAAGGCTCCTGGCATCAAGCCCTCTAAGAAATCCTCAGCTCAGCTTCAAGTTCCAGGTTCCTCATGTCAACGCACGGACGGTGCTTCCCCCGCCTCAAGGATTCGAACTGATGAGTCTGGTAGAGCTCCTGAGGCCTCAACCACAATGCCTCAGCCTCAGCTGAAGTCCAAAACGATTCTTCAACGCGTCCCGCGACCCTCACACAAGAAAACCGCTATGCGTGGTGCCATTCATCATGATACACAGAGTTCTGATGATGAAGATGAATTTGAAGATTTGGCCGGATTCATCGCCACTAAAGAAGACAAGATTGAATATGTTCGTGCTGCAGCCAGACGCAAAGCTGAAGCAACGGGTTCTGAAATCCCGCTTCTCCTTGATCCCAAGAAGATCTTGGAATACATTGAAATCTGGTCTGTGAAGCCTGATACTCCTCTTGATGATTTGGACATATCTAAAGACATCAAGTGCTATGTTCAACAGTTCCTCATCAATGAGATTCATCAACGTGATCTTCAGAAACAGTTGAAGGCTCAACTGAAGAAAGTCCTCAGTGACTTTAAAAAGAAACCTGTTTCTGATATTATTCCTCAGGAGTTCATAGAGCATCAGTGTGAAGTTCAATGACTCAACACTGAATATGCCGCCAACCGTGCCTATATCAGCAAATCCAAGGAGCGGATGTCTCAGCAGATGGCTAACTTGATGAAGCTTCGACAGCCCACTGCCTCAGCACCCCCTGCTGCCTCAGCCCCTAAAGGCCTCAAGCGCCTGCCCGAGGCTCAACCCTCAACTCCACCTGCTGTAAAGAATCCCACACTGGAGCCCACAATTGAGGAGCCACTTGATGCTACACCACTCTCCTCAGCTCCTCCGGCATCTAGGGTTGCTGAGACCACAACTCATTCCCCTGCTGGTCCCACTCCACCGACAAATCCTCGGCACAACATCATCGTCTTCACCCCACCAACTGCGGCTACACCCATTGTTCCAACACCTCAGTGCCCACCTCCCCCGATTATCACTGCGATTGAAGACCTGGATGTAGATATTATGGATCATGGTACTCCTCGCGTCCATGATGAGGAATATGGGCTGACAAACTCCCCCACACATACAATATTCTTCCCAGAGCCTCACTCCCCCACTGTGACCGAAGTGCTTCCTGATACCTCTCTGCGGTCTGAAGAATCTGTTGGTGCATCGTCCTCAGCCTCTGATGATGATGAACCTGAAGCCACGAGTGCACCCCCCAATTCTGCTGCTGATACTGATGCTGCGGCAACAACAAATGCTGAACCTGAGACTGATCCTCCCGCAGCTGAAGCTGAAGCCGAGCACAACACCAATGCTGATACTGAGGCTGCACCAGATCGCACTGAGGATAGACAAGTTACATCTCCCTCAGCACCTGCAACTGCGCCAAAACCAGTGTCTGAGTCGCATGTTGAAGACCATGTCTCTCCACACCTGCCACCTTCTGCTTCAGCCTCACCAGCTCCTCAGGACACTGCCTCAGCCATTTCTCTGTGCCCGAAGCAGAAGAAGCCATTCTATCGCAATCTTGAAGCTGATGCACGTCCAAACTTCAACACTGATGCATTCTTCAACGCTATGAGCTTCTTTCAGGCTGGGATCCAGAATCTGTATCACTCTCCTCCGCCCAGCAAGCTCCTAAGGTTCTGGACAGCTACACAGAAGAACTATTATGCCTCAGTCCTATCAATGGCACAAAAGGTGTTTCCTCATAAACATATTCCTCATTTGGATATGGAAAACATTCCTTGCTTCAACAATGTGTTGCAGGACTTGTATCATGCCAAACTGCTTCAGTTCTGCTCCGAGTGCATCCATTGGAATGAAGAACTTGTGCTTCAATTTTATGCCACACTATATGTCTCCGGGGACCACACAGACATCAACACTTGGGTGCTTGAATGGATGACTCAGCATCAGCACTACACTGCCTCAGTACCTGAGATTGTGGAGATTCTTCAGCTCCCTCCTTCTGAAGCCTCAGTCCCCAGCACATACGGTGCTCCACTTCTTCGGGATGACCTGATGAATATGCTGATGAAGCCTCAAGCCCCTAAGGCTCCACCCCGGACAAAGTTCCTCGTTTCTGAGCTTCAGTATCTGCCCAGCACCTTGTACCGAACTTTGTCTAAGTCCTTCTGCCCCATCAAGGGATATGAATCAACTGCTGAAGAAGTCGTGGGCATCATGAAGAAAATTCTATATAGCCTCTGCATGTCGGCTCCAATTAATGTCTTAGATTTCTTCTTCAGGACGTTGGTGGATGCTGCTCAGAATCCTCATATTCTGAAGCCATATGCTCCATGGATTATGAAGCTCATCCGCACCAAGTCTTGCATCATCTTCAAGCCTGATCAGGCTAATCATTGTCCGTATGTTCCTCTAGTTGAAGTGCTTCAACACACTCTTGACGCTAATGCCAAGGGCAAAGCGCCTTTTTATGAAGAAGTACTTCCTTAAGACTCGCTCGGTGAAAACATTCGCTAGCCTCAGTCTCGCACTACTCATGAGGAGCGCACCCATGCCTCGACTGAGGAAACAACTCAAGCTCGCCTGATGACTGATCGTGAGCTCCTCATCAGTCTGCATCAAAAGGTGGATCGGAATCATGACTGGACGAAGCGTCAAATCGGTGACATCCTCAGCTATATGGCGCAGATGCATACAACTCAGCAGAAATTTCATCAGTATGCTCATCATACGTATCAGCAACTTAATGCTCTTTTGACTGAAGTCATCACTCCTGAAGATCTCGCAAAGCTTGGCCTCAGACAACCTCCACTTCCTAAGATTCGGCCTCCACGTCAGTTCACCAAAAGCAAGACACCACCTCTGGCGATGGACTCCTTTTCTTCAGCGCAAGAATTCTCGCCTGAAGAAGTTGAAGATACTGCGGCTTGTCCTCACACTGCCACGGCGTGCCTCCGTCCTGATGATCAACCCTGAGGCACTTCTTTGGGACGTTAGCAGTAGTCTCTCATTTTTGTTCATTTAATGACAAAGGGGGAGAAATAGTTGTCTTCAAGCGGGTTCATATGGGTTCCTCAGTTACAACTCTCGTTCTTCCGATCATTTTTGTAATAAGTTGTACACTGATATTTTGTGTGGTTTCTGATACTCTTAAGTTACCTTATGCTATTCTTCATGGTTATCTATTACTCATGTTATTCCTCAGCAACCACATTACTCAGTGCTATGTTTGATTCCTCAAATTATTCCATATGATGCACTGTTTCAAACAATCCGGGATATAGGAGGAGCTCCTCATGTTTTTCAAAAAATTACATCAAGTCTTCAAAACATGCATATCCTTAGGGGGATCATCTCTATATCCGGAAACAATGAATTGTTTTCTTCAAGTCTTTCCTCAAAATTATTTATTTTATCCCGTTGAAGCTTTAACCTGATTGTCATCAAATCACCAAAAAGGGGGAGATTGTAAGTGCATCTAGTGCCCCCTTTGAGGTTTTGGAGTATTTGATGACAAAACGGTTAAGGGACTGACTTGTTTGTGGGTATACACAGGAAACAGTCCCTAAGGATGAGGTTAACCACCGTTGTCGACCCCCCAAAATGTTGAGGAACAAGGGAAAAATCGGTGTGTTTCCTCGAGACTGAAGTTGTGCGAAATCCTGAGGAATCAGGATCCTGAAGCGTTCGGCTGAAGCTGAAGCAGTAACAGATCCTGAAGTGTTTGGCTGAAGCTGAAGTTGTGCCAGATCCTGAGGACGTTCGCGCTGAAGACGAACTCGAAGCGTAGTGTTCGCTAAGACTATTTATACTTCTTGAGTCATAGGACAACACCGCACTGTTGGAGGGGTTGAGGAAAATGAGTTCTGTATTTCTGATGAAGTGCTCAATTAGAAATCCTGAAGAAAACCCTGAGGAAATCTCCTGCAGTAGAAGTTCAGTCCTCGGGTGTCTGAGACGTTGTTCTTCAGGACACTGAGGTAACTAACTTTGGTTGAGGAGTCTGGAGGTCGCCAGTGCGATTCTTCTGAAGATTGTGAGGAGAGAGAATAGTTTGACCGTGCCACGTGTTGCGTGGTGAGAGGCTAGAACTTGTCTAGCAACGGTCATATCCGAGGGCACGATAGTAATTACGTGCATGGGCATTTATGTCCTTTCACCTGGGGTTGCTCCGCGGCTATAAATAGCCACCCCCAGCCCCATTTGTGGGTTGGATGCTCCGAGAGAAAAATGACACTTGTCATTTGAGAGCAACCCACCTCTGAGGACACTAAAGATCCTAAGTGAGGAAAACCACCAGCCTGAGTAGTTGAGCTTTTTTGAGGAAGTTGGTTCGAGTGATCTGAAGCTTTTTACTCTAGAAGACTGTGATCTTTCAGCCAGTGTAGAAGTCTTCGGTTTGAGGAAGTCAAGATGAAATTGTGACTTCTCTGAGGGACTGAGTCTGTGAAGGTTTCGGGAGTCTACCTTGAAGACACACCTGAGTTATTGGACGAAGTCTGAGGACTTTACTTCAAGGAGAATAAGGTGAAGACTATGTCTTCTGAGTTCAATCTCAGCCTCTCCAACCAGACGTAGAGTTGCCACAGCAACTCGAACTGATTCATCAAGTCTTCGTCTTCAGTGCCCTGGTGCTATTTCTTCAACCTCAGTATTATGTTTATGTACTGATGACTTATCCTGATGCTTTACTTTCTGAGTTCAGTCTGCACTGATTCCTCGGTTTGTGCTTCAATCTTACCTTAGCTGTGCAATAGGTTGTTTTCCATTCATGTCATTGCTTCTTTACTTCATTTGTTCTTCCTCGGGTTTCAACTTCCTCAATTTCGTATTGCCTCATTCCTGAGGAAATAGAAATTCCTCGAGATATTTGAAAATCTCCCATTAACCCCCCCTCTGGTCGATATATTGCACTTTCAGGGATGGTAGTGATCATGATGATGATGGTGGAAATGTGTTGGTGAACTTGACCTAAACAAGGTGAACGATGAGAGGCTGTGTAGGAGTACACAGTGGGTTGTCTCGTTGAACACCGCCTTAAACCCAAGTTCTTGTGTGGTGATCCAAGACGAAGAGTACTACCACATGTTGGGCACATGGACCCCCGCTCAACCTACTAAGTCACCCCTTCTCAGTTCAATGACTCGCAGTAGTTTGGAGTTCTGGTAGGTCTGTGGCCTAACTGTTAAGATAGAGAACGACTCAACCGAGACCGGCTTATGCACCACACACACATCTTCTGGGACCACTTCAGTAAACTGTCCGGGTTACGAATGTGGAAACCATCCCAGATAGGCGTCTTCATTGAACTTGAGTTGGTTGTGAGGTAAAAGTTGTGGAAATTATCCTCGCCGACACCCGCTTGAAGGGTGACGAGATCCCGGTGGTAACTGATAGTTTCATGTGTGTAGCAGTACACCCCTGCAGGGTTAATAAACTATTCGAATAGCCGCATCCGCGGTTATGGACTACTTGGTTATCTGTGCTTGATTATTAGACAACTTCAATGGTCACTTTAAAATTTCCAAGATAAGTGTGAGTGCTATGGCGTGCTTTCTCGTGGGAAGTCGAGGAAGGATCCATAGTGGAGTATTGTTTGGGAGCTTGGATAGATGGACTCGTGTACGTCTCTTACCTCATTCTGCTATTCGTAGTACAGGACTAGCCAAGTCAAAGCTGGCACTTCTGCATTGAAACCCCACCTCCCTTTGCCTTGATACTTGAGCATGAGTAGTATAGTTCCTACGTATGTCTTGCTGAGTTCGACTTTGTACTCACGTTTTCTTATTTATGTTTTTAGATGAAACCACTGACCCCGATGGTGGCTTCTTCCTGGAGCTCGACGACTGATCAAACTAGTGTAGTCCCAGGCAGAGGTATGGTCCCTCGTGGAAGGGCTTGTTTATAAATAATGCTTCTTAAGACATTTGTTAAACTTGTCTGTACTCATACCTAAGTTGCTTCCGCTTGTACTAATGTAATGTTGGATCACAGTCTTGTGATCTCTGTGTATACTCTATATATAAGTCAATAAAGTTGTAAACTTTGTAGAGTTCATGCAATGTGTACCTGCTGTTTACACTGGACATGTATGTTGCGTGTATGATTATAACGTGCATGTCTAAGTGTGGGGTTCGATAGCTTAGTTGAGATCTTTCCGACGGTCTTTTATACACCAAGTGGCCCTTAGATGTGCGCATCTTAGGGAATCGCGATGTGATTGCTCGTGACTCTGTCACATGGCACACTTTGTTGTATGATTGAGCCCGCCCGAGATCACGACTAGGTGATCGGGCTAGAGTCTGTTTATGTAAGTGTTATAATTCAATCGAGAATATGGTTGAGGCGACTTGTCTATGAGTATGGGACTTCACCACCCATAATCATTTAGACTCGTGAGCGGACGATGAGGACCCATCTCAGTTGATCATCCGTCCTAGATGGGATGCCCCTCACGTTCGAGCTTTCCGAGATTGTTCTATGCTTGGGCTTGTCTGCTTAGACAAGTGGGTACGACTCTCGGCTCTCCATATGATTGTGTTGTAACATGAATTACATATGCATATTCTGGGTCCTGACAGACTTGGTACCAGAGCAGGACTGACTGTAGGATTATCAGCCTTGGTCGAAGTCGATTCTATCCTTCTATAGTTATATAAGGGAACAACGTAAGGCTTCTTTTTTCTCCTTAACCTCATCGTTATGAGTTCTGATTCACCCTCATCTTTTCTACGAGAAGATAGGATTAGGCTCATTTATGTCTTACTAGAACATCTCGTTGATTGCTTCCCTGTAGCCATAGGAAAGTTGTGTTCGGTTGTCTAGAGTCGTTGTGCTACCTGATTTCTTACATCTTATGTAAGTGCTGTTTCTATGTTGTAAGAAAATTGTCTTTTCTTGATATTACAGCCGTTATGCTGTCCGAGTCATTCCAGGTTTCTTCATAATCTGATGCATTTGCAAAATCCTTCTCTCCGTTTCGGTTTTATTTCCAGAAGATTTGTTAGGTGGCATTCCCGACAGTTCTATAGAGTTTGTTGTAGGTTTTATTCTAGAAACCTATATTGATGCATTTGCAGTTCTTCCTCCCACTTTAGATGTTTTCTAGCCAGAATAACCACACCGACCATCGTGTTGGGGTACTTTTCTACTCTGACATATTTTTGTAGCCCGTAGTAATCCATGGTCATCCTCAAGAAAACCACCCAGTAATCGAACCCCGTCTTTCTAGTCACCCGACAGATGTGTAGAATTCATTGTAGATCTTATGCCAGGCACCGCCCCAATTTCTAGACGCCCATATAGTATGGCCCCACATGAGTTAGCTGAGCTTAAAATCCAACTCGAAGCTTTGTTGGAAAAATGCTTCATCCTCCCTAGCACATCGCCATGGGGATGCCCCGTTCTGTTCGTAACGAAGAAAGACGGAACAAAAAGGATGTGCGTAGACTATCTCCCGCTAAATTTAGCGACGATAAAGAACAAGTACCCACTTCCCTGGATCAATGATCTTTATGATCAACTTGCTGGATCCTCTGTCTTCTCCAAGATGGATTTGAGATTAGGCTATCATCAAATCAAAATCCGAAACGAGGACGTTCCCAAGACGACTTTCACTTCTCGATATGGTCTTTACGAGTTCACCGTCATGTCCTTTGGTTTAACCAATGCCCCCGCCACATTCTCACGCTTGATGAATTCGATCTTCATAGAGTACATAGATAAATTTGTTGTGGTTTATCTTGATGACATTATCATCTACTCGAAGAACAAAGAAGAGCACGCAAAACATCTTAGGCTGGTGATACGTCCAAAACGTATCTATAATTTCTGCTTGCTCCATGCATGTTTTGTGTGATATTGCTATGTTCTAGATACACTTTCATACACTTTTGATCATATTTTGACTAACCTATGAACTCAGTGCACCCCAGTGCCAGTTTCTGTTTTCTGCTGTTTTTGTATTTCAGGTTTTCCCATTATTAAAAGTGCTCAGAAAATTCCGGGAAAAATATATAAAAAAACAGCATTCCAGAAGCTTCCTTACGACCGAAGGGGGGCCAGAGGGGCCTCACCTGGTGCCTAGGCGGCCAGTTGGCGCGGCCCAGGGCTTGGCCGTGCCAGGAGGACGCCTAGGCGACTGGTGGCCCCCCTGGTGCCCCCTTTGGCTCCTATTTATTCTCCCGTCGCGAAAACCCTGATTCCGGACCCCTTTTCTCCAGAAGCAATTCCGATCTCCGCCGCCATCGGCGACAAGCTTCGGGGGACCAGAATTCCTGTGTCGGCACCCTTCCGGGACGGGAAGTGCCCCCGGATTCATCTCCATCGACGTTGCTTCCTCCTTCCAAGATGTGGGAGTAGTTCCTCCTCGGGGCTGAGGTTTCTACCAGTAGCTATGTGGTCTTCTCTCTCTCCCTTGATGTGATCTTGATTGTGATCATAGGCTATGTTAATCAAGGATGATCCCATGATGTTTCCCCTTCTTCTATGTATTGGATTTGATTTACTCACTTGATCCTATCTAGTATAATCCCCGAGACCATGGTGACAGCGGTCTATTGGACATGGGTTAGAAGAATATTTTCATGAGTGATTTCCTCTTTTGTGTGTGGATTGAAGATTGAGAGTCTCTTGGTGCTTGTCTTTGACTATCCTTTAGATATGTTGTGGTGATTGCGGTACTCTCTTTGGATGGCCGCGGTGACATTGGGAAATCCATAGATGAGAACTACGAAATCTGAGGTGTGCTTTTGTAGCCCTACACAATTCTCGTCCTCTCTTGACCACAAAGGAATGACCTCCGAGTACGTCTCCATGGCATGTTTTATGAGGAATATCATGTGATTAGACTATGTTAATGTTGTTGGGAGTTGCCACTAGTGAAAGTATGAAGCCTAGGCCTTGTTTCCACCATTTCAATACCGGTTGCGCTCACGTTTACTACTTGTTTGCCTGCTGCACTTTTTATTACATATTAATATTACCTTGCTTTGCTACACCTATCACCCATATTTTACCATCTCTTCACCGAACTAGTGCACCTATACAACTCCTAGTTGTATTAAGTTGTTGGGGACACAAGAGACTTCTTTTATCTTAATTGCAGGGTTGCTTGAGAGAGACCATCTTCAACCTCTACTTCCCTGAGTTCGATAAACCTTAGGTCATCCACTTGAGGGAAATTGCTGCTGTCCTACAAACCTCTGCACTTGGAGGCCCAACATAGTCTACAAGAATAGAAGCGTGCATATATATCAAGCTATTTCTGGCGCCGTTGCCGGGGAAGTAAGTGTTCGAAGGTATATCTTTAGATCTTGCAATTAAATCTTTTTGTTTCTTGTTTTTATTTTCACTAGTTATGTTTATGGAAAACCGCACTCTTAGCTTGTTGCTTGGGGAAGGCTGCTTTACCACACCCGTGGTAGAGAAGTCTCCTCCACCTACTTAATGTATCCCGTTGCAAATACCACTTGGGATAATTGAAATAATTAGGAATGATTGTTATGATGGAACAGTCAATCCTAGTATTCGTTTGTTGAAACTTACAGAACTTTGTGAGTTGTTTAAGATTTCAGGTTTGACAAGAGGTGAAGTCATGAAGAAATTATTTGCCTTGTCACTGAAAGGAAAAGCATTGGAATGGTATAGGCTACTAGATGATTCTCACCTACGGGATTGGGAAGAGATCCAGTCTCTCTTTTACTCCAAGTTTTATCCTCTTCATGAAGTTCATGAGAATAGTAATTATGTTTATAATTTCTATCCTCATGACGGAGAGAGCATAGCTCAAGCTTGGGGGAGACTGAAAACTTTAATGCTAAAATGTCCTAACCATGGGCTCCCCAAAGATATAATTATTACTAATTTTTATGCAAGGCTCTCTTGATAGGATAAAGACTTTCTCGATGCTTCCTCTATGGGTTCTTTCACAAACGAAAAGATTGATGCTAAATGGGAACTACTTGAAAGAATTGAATGCAACACTGAAGATTGGGAGATCGACAAAGGTAAAGAGTCATGTATAATTTATGAGTATGATTGCATTAAGTCCTTTGTTGAAACTGCAAGTTTTAATAAGTTTAGTGCTAAGATTGGGCTTGATTCTCAACTCCTTGTTGATTTCCTCAAATCTTTTGCTTCACATCTTAATATGCCTAAGGAGGATTGGATCAAGCATCATGAACCTTTTAAAGAGATTTGCAAAGAAAATAAAATTGTTCATGATGATTGCAACATGCATGATCCAATTCCTGAAAATGTTTTATATAAGCATGTTAATTTTTGTGGAGTGGATAGACCTTGTGATAAGGCCTATGATTGAAGAAGATAAGTATTGTAAGCAACATAAGCATGAAAGAACAATCACTTGGGTCAAAGATTTAAATGAAATTGCTAGAGAATTGTGTGACCTTTATCCTTTTACTTGTGAACTTTGTGGTATAGAGGGTCACTTTAATTTTCAATGCATGAACTTTCAAAACATAACTGTTAACCAGTTGTGTGATAACATGATCACCCCTGATCTTTATGATGAACTTATGTTATTTTTTATGTGTCAAGAGTTATCAGAAAAGACTTCTTGGCTAGATGTTAATGCCTTAGGAATAAACAACACTTTGCAAAATTGCCATCTCTATTGTGTTGTTAATTTCCATGAAAATGATTACATAAGTAAGATTAGAAAGGAGGGAACTTTACCAAAGTATAAAAATATCTCTTATATTTCTACTAATAAAAAGGAGAGTTTCTCCCAAGTTTCCCCTATTGTTTCTGATGATAAACCAGGATATATAGAGAAACTTCATCTCCAACCACTCCCTCCTAAGGTGAAGAAGAAGAAAAATAAGAGTAGGAGGAAGAGGAGCAAGAAGGAAGAAGAATGGGTATCAACCTGGCCTGAGCATATTCCTCGCATCAATTTTTATCCTAACGGACATAAATTTATGGAGGATGGTGAGCTTGATTGCATTCATTATTATCCTGATGTTAAGTTTGTAGGCACTATTGAAGATGATTTTGATTATGATATGCATGTTACTTGTTGTGATTGGGAAGATGATGATAATGCTACTTATGATCTTGAAAATCTTTTTGGTGCCAATTCTGAAAATGATGATATGGAAAGCTCTAAGCTTGGGGATGATAGGATTGCAAGTCCTTTACCCATTAGTGATGTGGTAATTGATAATTCTTTTTCTAGTAAGAATAAAGACAACATGTTTACAAATATAATTGCTAGCAATGATAATACTCTTCTCTACTATGATGATGTTATAACTCCTATCTATAGTGATTGTAAAGGTACCTATGACATAAGGATAAATTATCCTTATGAAACTTGTCATAATCATGGAGGGGATTACTCCCTTGCTGAACACCATCTTCTTAATACACAATTAATCTATAGTGTTCAAGTTTTTTATGATAGTCCTACTCCCACTATTACAAATGAGAAAGATTATGCTTATGTGGAGAGTATGAGTACCTTTTTGCATGTGGATCATGGTAACAATGCTTTATGTGATACTTATATTGTTTAGTTTATTCATGATCCCACTGGAAATTATTATGAGAAGGGAATATATGCTTATACATATTTCAATAATATCAAGTTCCCTCTCTTTATGTTGAAGGTTTTGAAGCTGCACTTGTTTTGCCTTTCTATGCTTATTTCTTTGTGCTTCAATGAATTATTCTATTGCAATATTCCTATGCATAGGAAGCATGTTAGGCTTAAATGTGTTTCGTATTTGCTTCTTGATGCTCTCTTTTGTTCTTCAACTCTTATTCCTGTGAGAGCATCATTAAAATCTTAAGCCTGGCTAATTGCTTTAAAGAAGCGCCTTCGGGAGGCAGCCCGCAACGAATTTAGGTTTTCCTATTTGTCTTTCATCTGTTTTAGTGGTCTTGATGATTATTACTACTGTAGCAACATCATTCTATCTTTACTTTTCAAGCTTTATGCCAATTATAGCCTCTTATGAAAAGGGAAGTGAAAGTTGTGACATGCTGTCCAGAAAACAGATTCTGTCCTCGTGACGGGAAAAATCACAGAAAAATCCCAATTCATATTTTTGAGCTGAATTGTTTACACAGCGTGATCTATAAAATCACGGAACTTTCGTAGGTTCTGAGTTTTTTTATTTGAGTTTCATAAGTATCCCTAAAAAATTCTTTACTACCTGCTGGTCTGTTTTTCACAGATTCTGTCCTGTTTTGCCTTTTCTTCGTTTTACGAACCTTAAGCTTGCTTTTTCTTTGCAAAAACTTTTTGGCGATCTTGAGAAACAGTAGCTCTTCAAGAATATCCTTATTTCCAGTAGATAAAAATATATTTTATTATGGGTACTAACCTCGGTAATCAGATTATGATGAGTTATGTATGAAGGGAGTTTTCAAGTGTGCGAGGGAAGATGATGAAAGAAAATTCAGGAGTGTCAAACGCTCAAGCTTGGGGATGCCCCCATGCATCCCCAAGAAATATTCAAGGAGACTCAAGCGTCTAAGCTTGGGGATGCCCCCGTGCATCCCCTTCTCCATCAACAATTATCAGTTCGTCTCTCGTTTCACTATATTTTTATCACTTCATGCGTTATGTGCTATGCTTGGAGCGTCTCGCTCTTAGGTTTTTTTTAGTTTTCCTTAGCTTTGCTTGCTGTTCATAACAAGTTAGAACCCATATTTATTTTTGTGGGAGAGAAACATGCTCCACTTTCTAAATCTAGAACACATCATAGGATTCTTCATGCCTATCTCTTTGTTGTGTGTGTTCTTTATCTTTTCATAGCTACTGCCATGTTTAGCTCTTAGTTTTCATGCTTATCTTGTTAAGAGCTTTTGTTTAGTTTGTTGCTGGAACTCTCTTGAGTTTTCATTTTTATCTTGTTTAGAGAGTTTTCCTGTTGCACTGAGTTTTGTGTCTTGACTTGAAGTAGGTAATTGAGGTTGCTATTCTTTTGTAGCAGTAACTTGCAATAGTTTTGAGGTATTGCTTTGAGTAATGTTTGGACTTTTAGTGTCAAGAGCTTTAGCCTATTAGGGATAGATGTCGTATTTTGGGCAATCCGTGTTTATTTACAAAACTTACAAACTTAGTTGAGAACTTTAGCTACTAGATTGATCACTACTCTTTAGAGGGATCGAATATTAGAGTACACTCACGTACCATGAGTCGAGGATGCGCAAGGATAACCAAACCCCCATACACTCCTCCTAGGGGTACTTGTCTCTTTGTGAAACCTCCTTATTAGATTGAGAGTTACCGATAATTAGTGCATGAGTTCTTCGGACTAATGTGAGTATTCGAAAGTTGACACTTCCACCTTCCCATATTTTTCTAGCCTCTCATGTGCCATGCATTGCTTTCTTCTCACTCCGAGAGTTGGCGTCCACCTTCGCCGGTACATCCAAACCCTTGGCATGATACGCTCTATCATCATAAACCTCCTTATATCCTTCCTCAAAACAGCCACCATACCTACCTATCTAGGCATTTCCATAGCCTTTCCGAGATATATTGCCATGCAACATCCACCTTCTCATGACTTGATCTTCATGTCATACATGATACTTGATTGATCGATGAGCCGCATGCTAGTTGGGCCTTGCCCTAACCATTGCTACATGACGTGCTAGTATTATTGCATATCCTGCTACACTGGCAGAGGCATACATTTGCATACATCATGATAGATACATCTTCTTTATGATTTGAGTACCTTGTAAAGTGTGATAGATCTTCTATACTTCTTGTAATATATAGAGTGTTGCCCCTAAAGTGAGGAAAAGATCCCAAAGAGGACAAAATCAAAAGATCCCAAAGAGGACAAATGAGAGAAATATAAAGAGCCATTGAGGCCACTAAAAAAATACAAAAAAATAGAAAAAAAAGAAAAAGAAATAAAAAGAGAGAAGGGGGCACACTACTATTCCTTTTGAGAGATCAACACTCGTACTCCATCTTATATCTTGTACTCCATAGAGATTATCATTCATGCATATAGCTATGTGGGGACCTTCACACTATAGAACTTGGCTTGTATATTCCAATGATGAGCCTCCTCAAATCAGCTCTAGGTCTTCTTGAGCAAGCAAGTTGGATGCACCCCCACTAGTTCCATTGGAGAGCTTACCTTAGCTCATATGTGCATCCGTTGCATGGCAATCTCTACTCCTCACATCATATCTATCATTTGGCTTTCTCTTGCCTATGATTGTCCTCATTGATGTGATCCCTTCTCACCTTTTTGACTTCCTCCTCCACCATATTCTCTCTTTGCCATCCTAAGTGTCAACTTTCTTGCTTACGCTCATCCATTGCATGAGTGCTCAAGATGTCGAAAAGGAGTGGATCATTTTGACTTGTACCTGGCTAGTGGTCTGGGGATGAGTCAAGATAAGATTCCAAAGAAGACTAAGTGTGAAACTTTTAGTAGATTGAGTTCTCAACACAAAAATACTTTTTCGCTTATATCCCTATCCCCTTTCTTGCACGCAAAGACCATTTGGAGACATTCGAGTCACGGACAGCGAGAGCTCTTGCACCTTTATGTTCTTATGTTGCTTGTTTCAATGCTAAATATAGACTCCTGCCTGTTATGACTTGAATTGAATTACATGCCTTGATTGCTTTACTTAAAAGTTCTTATATGGTTGTTAGCATGTCACCACAGAAATTATGCTTGTTATCATTTACCTACTCGAGGACGAGCGGGAATTAAGCTTGGGGATGTTGATACGTACAAAACGTATCTATAATTTCTGCTTGCTCCATGCTTGTTTTGTTTGATATTGCTATGTTCTAGATACACTTTCATACACTTTTGATCATATTTGGACTAACCTATTAACTCAGTGCACCCCAGTGCCAGTTTCTGTTTTCTGTTGTTTTTGTATTTCAGGTTTTCCCATTATTAAAAGTGCTCAGAAAATTCCGGAAAAAATATATAAAAAATCAGCGTTCCAGCAGATTCCTTACGCCCGAAGGGGGCCAGAGGGTCCCCACCTGGTGCCTAGGCGGCCAGTGGGCGTGGCCCAGAGCTTGGCCGCGCCGGGAGGCCGCCTAGGCGACTGGTGGCCCCCCTGGTGCCCCCCTTTGGCTCCTATTTATTCTCCCGTCGCGAAAACCCTGATTCCAAACCCCTTTTCTACAGAAGCAATTCCGATCTCCGCCGCCATCGCCGACAAGCTTCGGGGGACCAGAATTCCTGTGCCGGCACCCTGCCAGGACGGGGAAGTGCCCCCGGATTCATCGCCATCGACGTTGCTTCCTCCTTCCATGATGCGGGAGTAGTTCCTCCTTAGGGCTGAGGTTTCTACCAGTAGCTATGCGGTCTTTTCTCTCTCCCTTGATGTGATCTTGATTGTGATCATAGGCTATGTTAATCTAGGATGATCCCATGATGTTTCCCCTTCTTCTATGTATTGGATTTGATTTACTCACTTGATCCTATCTAGTATAATCCCCGAGACCATGGTGACAGCGGTCTATTGGACATGGCTTATGTAACACCCTCAGAATCAGTAACAGTAATCACTACAGTGATTCCACTATTAGTGATCATTACTGTTGATGATCAAGCCATGATCACCTTTGATCATAGCTCTGTCAATTTCCAACCCTGATAAAATTTTCAAATACTTGTGGGTTATGATATTGCTCCAAGAAATGGTGGGTGATTATTAATCAACTTGCAATACCCAAACCAATTTAACCTTAGCCATTTGAATAATTACAAGGCAGTAATGATTAGGAAACCAATGATGTTGGGTTATCAAAATTTTCATGGAAATTACAATAGTAATCAAAGTCTTTGTTAAACCAAAATTGTGGGATCTATTTATAAAATGCCTGGCAATCATTAGGCCATGATTATATAGCAATGGTTATTTTATTAAAATGGTATAGTAATATTAAGGAATAATAAATGAAATAAAAACAATAGTTGAAAATTATTAAATTTCCATGATAATTTTAATTAAAATGTGGGAATTTTAAATGTACTAAAAATTTGTGAACCAATTTTATAAAATGCCTAAATATCAGTAGGCTATATTAAAAGTGGAATGGGATTTTATTACCATGATTAAAAATGATAAACAAATAATAACAGCTTTCAAACAGTGACATTTAATGTCTTTTAAATAAAAAAAGATACTAAATGATTTTTATTAATGCCCAAACTTTTTGTGGCACTTAGCTATGATGCAACCATAATTTTGGAACAAATTTTATGTGGTAGAAAAAAAACAGTAAACTAATTACAAATAGAACTAACAGAAAACAAAAGAAAATAACAAAAAAAATAGAAAAACCCCTAAGCCTCGCCCCAGGCGAGGCCCATCCGGCCCAAAACACCTCCCCCTACCTGCTCCCATCACCATCCCCACCTGCCCCCGTCGCCGTGGCGCCACCGCCGTGGCTGGGACGCCTGCCGGCCGCCCCCACCTCCACTGTGGCCGGGGAGGCGATAAGGTTGACCCCAGCCACCCCCTGGACAGCCTCCCCAGCCATTCCTCCTCCTCCTCACCTCGCTCGCCTCGGGGGGAAATTACCCGAGCGTCGCCGTCGCCATTGCCGTGCCCAACCGCGGCCACTGTGCCCCCTATACGAAGAGACCGTGTCCGACCGCCTCCTAGCCTTCATCTTCATCACGCTGAGAGAGGAATCAAACCCGGAGGCACCGCAACTCGTGAATTCGCCGTCTTCGTCTACCTCCAGCCGACTGATAAGCCGCTAGCGCGCGCCCCCCTTTCTTGCGCTCCGGCCATCGCCATCGTCGACCGTGAGCTCGTCCCCGTGCCTCCCAGCTCGCGCCCTTGACGTCAACAAGTTTCTAGGTTCCCGTAGGTTCGATTTGGCTCCGGGGATTGTTTGTAGTTGCCGCGAGTTGAGTTTAACCATTGGAGCCCGACGCCTTCTTCCGCCGTCGACGACCCCGAGCTCGACTCTGGCCACCCCCGCCACTGCCACGGCTACCAGTCGACGCAGCAGAGCCGTAGCTTTATAACACACCTACGCAAGGCCCCTCCCGTGCCCGTTTTAGTCGTCGACCACTTCACCCGTGCGCCACCGCCGCCTGACCTCGTTGCCGGCGAATTTCCCGACCACCCCCGACGTCGCCACCACCTGGAATCGACGCAGCGTTGTCTTCCCGTTCGAATGCATCAAACCCCGTGATGAACGGTGCCCCCTAGACCATTTCCGACGCCCCTCCCGTAGCCTCCGCCGTGCTGGGCACGCCGGCGTCTCGCCGCCTGTGCCCCCCTGACGTGGCACACCTGGGGCACCCCCCTGTGTCACTGTGTGTGGGCCCCGTGGTCCAGTTGACTGAATTGACTAGTCAACTTTGCTGACTGGGCAACCGCAGTCACTGACATGGGGGCCCCACCCCCCTGATTATGACTAAGTTAATTAAACTTAATTGAAATTGCTAATTAACTTAATCTCTCACTGACATGTGGGCCACTCCCTGTTTTTATTAATAAAAATGTTTTATTAGATTTGGGTCACTGACATGTGGGACCCCCATGTCAGTTTGACCAGTCAAACCTCGATGGATAATGTTGGATTTCTATTAATAAAAATAATTTAGAAATTCTTATTAAATGATTTAAACTTTGAATTTGAATATCTTTTAAACCGTAACTCAGATTCAAAACTTTATACATGAAAATTGATCAGAAAAATATAACGAATACGGATACGCTATACGTATGTCTACCACCCCCCTATAACGTAGCGAACATCTACATTCCCCCCCCTTCGGGTCGTTTGTCGATAATTCCCGGTACCGATATACGTTGCCTGGATGTAAAACTTTTGTATACAAAAGTTGCTCAGAACGGATCACCGAGTTCGGATATGATACCCATACCCCTACCACACCCCTCTAACACAACGAACATCGAACTGTCCCCCTCCGGACCGTTTGTCCGATAAATTGTCCGGTACTGTTGAAGTACCCGGATGAATTTATTTCGAACACGAAAGTTGTTCGGAATAGATCAACTAACCCGGATACACCACCCACACATGTGTCGGATGTCCACGACACCTCCGGCATGATACCTTCCCCTCTGGATCATCTGTCCGGTAATCACCCGGAGCCGGTAGTTCATCCCCAGATGAATTCCCGCTCCGAGCAACATGCATTGCACTGCGTTAGAACATCGTTAACATTTCATCTGTCATGTCATGCAACTGTTTGTATATGCTTGCTTTGTATTTACTATTTCTCCCCCCCCCCCCTTAATCTCCGATAGACCCCGCTGCTGCCGCCAACGACAGCGTTGCCGAGTACGACTACTTTGTCGACGACCCTACTTCTACCGTCGAGCTTCCAGGCAAGCAGAGCCATTCTCTTCCCCAGATATCGCCTATCTTTCCGTACATTTCTTGCACTAGGCATTGTTACTGTTGCTGCTACGATTACAATCCTATTCAATTGCATAGCCTGATTTTGTCGCCCCTTGATGTGCCTTCCTTATCCTATGCTTCCTATAAATATATATATGATATTCAGCAGTAAACCCTGCGCTTTGTTAGCTAGGTTTAGAATAGAGGGTCGTGATCACTTTGGGAGTGATCGCGGGAACGATATATTACAACTGCAATAGGTACGGATCAATGCAGACGCCCTTGGGAACCTACAACGGCGAGACTCTGCCGAGTCGCTTCGAGTTTGGATTACGAGTGGAATGGACTCGTATTTCACTCTCGTCGGCTCAGTAGCGTAGCATCATCGGGATGATATGAGGTTTACCTCTATAGTTCATTCCGCTGATGTCTCTGTCAAACCTCTTTAAGTGTGCCATCGAGGGTGATACCTCTTGGTTTCACTTAATGGTAGGAACTCGAACAACCTGGTGTCCTTAAAGGTAAGAAGTCGGGCGACCCAACGGTGCCCGCGAGTGGTATTGCGACGGGACGACAGGGAGGGTACGACCAGTGTACCGGTATGCTTGGACCCTGATCTTTGGCCGCGAGAGTTACCAAACCACGAAAGTCGAGCTCCTCCAGGAGCACACGCGAGACAAGGTAAGGAGACGGTTCAGCTTGTTGGTAACCGCAGTGACTTGGTGGGACGACAGGGCAGGCACCGATGTACTGGTGGTCCTGGCTGCTGTCGTTGTCCGCGGGTCAGTTAAGTCGAGGCAACGATAAAGGTTGTCACGCAGGTTAATTAAAATGCTAAATGGTTCAGTGAATGTCTTGAGTTGGCTATATGCCATGTACGCACTACCT
This sequence comes from Bromus sterilis, assembly GCA_950022295.1. Taxonomy (NCBI): domain Eukaryota; kingdom Viridiplantae; phylum Streptophyta; class Magnoliopsida; order Poales; family Poaceae; genus Bromus; species Bromus sterilis. Next base: position 286,433,891 of record OX465596.1, read on the forward strand.
ACCCGTGGGAATTACGAGTTATGGGCTCCTCTGCTTCGTAGTGTCGTCCGAGGACTCTTCAGACGTCAGCAGTACCGCGGCCTGCGCCGGGAAGTGGTGTTGTCTTATTTTCTCGCGCGGTGGTGTCTTATTTGGATTTGGTTCAACTTCACCGGCCAGCCAGGCACCGTGCAGGAGTACGTTCGGGTTGGGGTCCAAGGCCCGGCGTACTTAGGATTTAGACCGGCGGATGGCCTCTCTGTTGAGTTTGAAAGATAGCCTCGGTGGAGCGTTCCCTAACAAGGTTCCCGCCACCCTGGAGATCCGTGCGTGTAGTGTAACACAAGTGCACCCCTGCAGGGAAGATTAATCTATTCTAATAGCCGTGTCCACGGTAATAGGACGCTTTATGCTGAAGCTGGATCTTACCACTACAAACTATTATTATTAAACTGTATGGTTCCGGTTTTTCTTCCTCGCGGGGATGTTGAGGAGGTGAACTCGGAGGCATTGCTAATTATTACAACTTACTATTATACAATGCTGCAGCAACTTCTTCTGCATTGTTACTTTATGCTTTATATAAACTGTTGGCTGATTCTTACCTCATGCTGCAAGACATCGTCGGAAGATGCTAGTCTTCGATAGGCCTAGCTTCTTACCCTTATTCTGATTTCTATCTTGCAGTCCACTATATACAGCCTCTTCTTTCCGTTGATACAATGCATAATGCTTAGTAGCGGACGTAAGACTCGCGGGTATGCTAGATACTCACCTGCTTTATTTTCCCCTTTTATTGTTTTGCCTGATCGGCCGCTGCAGTCGACGTTGGAGCCTTGGAGTCCAGGAGCAGGAGATCCTCGATGTCGACCACCGCAACATGAAGATCCCCGATGCCTTCTACGACGTCGAGTTCCACTTTGACCAGGAGTAGTTCGGAGGTTCCCAGGCAGGAGGCCTTGCCTTTTCGATCGAGTGTTGATTTTGTGCTAGCCTTCTTAAGGCAACCTTGTATCCTTGTGTCTGTACTCAGATACTATTTGCTTCCGCTGACTTGTGCTCTCGAGCTGTTGTATTCGAGCCCTCGTGGCCCCTGGCTTGTATTAAACAGCTTGTATTATTTTTATTTGTAGAGTTGTGTTGTGATATCTCACTGTGAGTCCTTGATCTCGATCGTGTACCTTGCGTGTACGATTACTGTACACGGTCTGATTTTGGGGGCGTCACAAGTTGGTATCAGAGCCGACTGCCTGTAGGAATCCCCTAACCACTCCTTGGTCGAAGACGAGTCTAGTATTTTCAAAACTATTTTGCTAACTTAATGTTTGGATTACTGGCCCACATTGTTATCACCCCGTGTGATATCTATGGTATTAGGATCTTTTTCTCCGTACCTATGCTCTGGGACTCTGCTCTCTTATCCTTGCTAGTAAGTTTTATTAACTCTGACTTTAGGTTCTCGTACCTCCTTCCTTCCGGAGAGGACGACATTCCCGATGATCGCCTGATTCACCTGAAGATTCCGAAGATTACTCTCCGATAAATTCTGATAACCTACGTGTTCATCGCCTTTGCAATCCCCTGCCACCGATTAATTCGTATGTATAATTACATACACCTTCCCGATCTAGAAATCATAATTCCTTTGTACTTAAGCCTCGAATTACTCCGATGCTTCTATCACCCAATGCCTTTGCATTCTTTCTCCTTCTATTTAAGTGCCGATACTCACATCAGATTCTTTGCGAACCACCCGACCTTTGGTGGATTATTATCCGGCTAATCTTACGTGGCCTATTCCATGTGTCAATTGGATTCATCGTGTGAAATACCATCCCTGTCCCTCGATGATTTGTGTATCATCGACAACCTCCCTTGGATCCGTGCCAAAACAACTTGGTCATGTATATCGTGCTCTGCTTTTCCTTGGGAAATATATACACATGATACTTGTGTATCATCACTTTTCTCTTCCTTTGGTCTGATTGATCAGACAATCAAATTCTTCCTTCCATTGGTCTATTTAACCTTTCTTGTGATATAAATTATCTGAGCAGCGATGATTTCCTTCTTATGTAAACACCTCGGTGTACTACCTCGTCAATAACCCTTGTTGCCATTGTTGATGACATTTCGGTAACCACCGGGACGAGAACTTTTCCAATTGGTCCGCCTCGTATTAACGAGCAGGAAAATGGTTCTCAATGTCCACTGCTCCTGGTACCGAAGTTGTTGCCGATATAGCTGACAAGCTGTTCTCTGACTTACCTTGCAACTTGATCGCATTGTTTGTCGCCATCCTTCTAATTCTCCGTGGGCCATAACCCACAGTTCCACAGGACCGAAACCTGACTCTTGTCATCGACCTTGTGATATTCCGTCCGATATCAGACTCAGTGCTTCTATCTGATGACCGGGGCCCCTTTCCCCATCATCCGTCATCCGCATCGAATGCGTGCCTATCCGCTTAAAATTCTCATGGTGTACTTCCCTGATCTTAACTCGGAAGGACTTTGTACCTTGTACCCTTGAGCAACCCCTTTTGATTGACCTTGTGTCGATCCGACACCCCCTTAAGCTTTACCTCTTAACCTGTTCGTGAGTGCGATGAAGCCCCGAGAAAAAGATGAAAACTCATCGAGATGCACCGATGCAGTGCAGTGAAGGCCCCAACGTGAAGGATTAATTTCTTCGAGTACGACAACCAGGACCAGAAGATTTGTTAGAATGTGAAACCAGAACCTTGCCCCCTCACACTACTTTTAATTCTCGGGACGAGAATTCTTTGTAGTGGTGCAGATTTGTAACACCCTCAGAATCAATAACAGTAATCACTACAGTGATTCCACTGTTAGTGATCATTACTCTTGATGATCAAGCCATGATCACCTTTGATCATAGCTCTGTCAATTTCCAACCCTGATAAAATTTTCAAATACTTGTGGGTTATGATATTGCTCCAAGAAATGGTGGGTGATTATTAATCAACTTGCAATACCCAAACCAATTTAACCTTAGCCATTTGAATAATTACAAGGCAGTAATGATTAGGAAACCAATGATGTTGGGTTATCAAAATTTTCATGGAAATTTTAAATGTACTAAAAATTGGTGAACCAATTTTATAAAATGCCTAAATATCAGTAGGCTATATTAAAAGTGGAATGGGATTTTATTACCATGATTAAAAATGATAAAAAAATAATAACAGCAGTCCAACAGTGACATTTAATGTCTTTTAAATAAAACAAGATACTAAATGATTTTTATTAATGCCCAAAATTTTTGTGGCACTTAACTATGATGCAACCATAATTTTGGAACAAATTTTATGTGGTAGAAAAATAAAAAAACATTAAACTAATTACAAACAGAACTAACAGAAAAGAAAAGCAAATAACAAAAAAAATAGAAAAACCCCTAAGCCTCGCCCCAGGCGAGGCCCATCCGGCCCAAAACACCTCCCCCTACTGGCTCCCATCACCATCCCCACCTTCCCCCGTCGCCGTGGCGCCACCGCCGTGGCTGGGACGCCTGCCGGCCGCCCCCACCTCCACTGTGGCCGGGGAGGCGATAAGGTTGATCCCAGCCACCCCCTGGACAGCCTCCCCAGCCATTCCTCCTCCTCCTCACCTTGCTCGCCTCGGGGGAAAATTACCCCAGCGCCGCCGTCGCCATTGTCGTGCCCAACCGCGGCCACTGTGCGCCCTAGACCAAGAGACCGTGTTCGGCCGCCTCCTAGCCTTCGTATTCATCACGCTGCGAGAGGAATCGAACCCAGAGGCACCACAGCTCGTGAATTCGCCGTCTTCGTCTACCTCCAGCCGTCGGATCGCCGCCGAGTTCCTCCCACACCGAGCCGTCCCCGAGCACGCTGCGCACTTCTACGCGCTCAGCCATGCTACCACCCCCAACTGACCGGAGCCGACTGATAAGCCGCTAGCGCGCACCCCCCTTTCTTGCGCTCCGACCGTCGCCATCGTCGACCGTGAGCTCGTCCCCGTGCCTCCTAGCTCGCGCCTTTGACGTCAACGAGTTTCTAGGTTCCCGTAGGTTCGATTTGGCGCCGGGGATTGTTTGTAGTTGCCGCGAGTTGAGTTTCACCATTGGAGCCCGACGCCTTCTTCCGCCGTCGACGACCCCGAGCTCGACTCCGGCCGCCCCCGCCACTGCCACGGCTACCAGTCGATGCAGCAGAGCCATAGCTTTATAACACACCTACGAAAGGCCCCTCCCGTGCCCGTTTTAGTCGTCGACCACTTCACCCGTGCGCCACCGCCGCCTGACCTCGTCGCCGGCAAATTTCCCGGCCACCCCCGACGTCGCCACCACCTGGAATCGACGCATCGATGTCTTCCCGTTCAAATGCATAAAACCCCGCGACGAATGGTGCCCCCTAGCCCATTTCCGACGCCCCTCCCGTGGCCTCCGCCGTGCTGGGCACGCCGGCGTCTCGTCGCCGGTGCCCCCCTGACGTGGCACACCTCACTACTGGAATCTGCTGGTATGCCGTCAGCCATAGCTGACGGCAAAGGCCACTTTAACCGACGGAAAAGGCTTTGCCGTCCGTTTGCTGTCGGCCAAGAGGCTGGCCACGATTTTATCGGCAAACAGGTTCTTTGCCGTCAGCTAGAAATCGACTGACGGCAAAGATTGTGCCGTCAGCTAGGGGGGCGAGGCTGACGGCATAGAGCCTTGACGGCAACGTCTTAAGCCCAACCCCGTTAGAGGGTTAACGGCAGGCTTTGCCGGCAGCTGAACCATAGCTGACGGCACAGGTTGCTGCTCCTTGTGGGCCATGCTTGCCAGGGGAGCTGCGATCACTGCCACGTGGGTCCCCTCTTTGCCTCAGCCACCGTCTAGCTGACGGCAAAGCTGACAACCTGGGACATTTGGTCGTCCCAAACTTTTCCAGATTGAACAGTTTACTGCCACGTGTACTTCTTTGCCGTCAGCCCACCGATGGCAAAGGCTTTGCCGTCATTAAGCTGACGGCAAAGACCCTCTCTGTTTATTTTTTATATTTAATTTCTGTTAATTCCCTGCATTTTCAAACAACAATATAAATAACACAATATATATTTCTGCCAGGCCCTAAACAGCACCATAGGTGCATCACAAGTGCATCACAAAGGATTTAAAGTGCAAACAACAAGATGGCATCACAAAGTGCATCACAAAGCATCACAAAGAATCACAAGTGCATTCGCAAGTACAAGTGCATTACAAAGTGCATTACAAAGCATCTAAGACTACAAGTAGAGTCCCTGGAGCATCCATCCATGTGCCATGCTTCTTTATCAAAATCTGCATAATGAGAAGAAGAAAGAATTTAGCGATAAGTAATTAGAAGAAGAAGAAGAAGAAGAACAAGAAGAAGAAGAAGAAGAAGAAGAAGAACACAAGAACAAGAAGAAGAAGAAGAAGAAGAAGAAGAACACAAGAACAAGAAGAAGAAGAAGAAGAAGAAGAAGAAGAAGAAAAAGATGGAGAAAAAGAAAGAAGAGAAAAAGGAAGAATAAGAAGATTTGTTTCTTCTTAATCTATCTTTTTCTCCTCTTTCTTCTTCTCTTATTTCTTCATCTCTTCTTTGTTCTTCTCTTCTGTTTTGTTCTTCTCTTCTGGTTTCTTTTGAAATTTTCTAAAGTAATTATGTCATTTTTGAGCTCTAATATCAACTAATTATGCTATTTTTGGTGTTATCAAGTAATTATGTCATGTTTGTACCAAATAAGCAAAGTCTATGTCATTTTTGAGGTAAGTAAGCTAATTATGTAATTTTTTATGTAATTAAGCTAATTATGCAATTTTTTGCCTAACTAGAATTTACTAAGCTAACTAAAGCATGGCATAGTCTAAGTTGAGCTAAACAATAAGAATAAGAAGGAAGGAATAACTTACCAAATGCCAAGTCACGGAGGAGAAGCACCATCTCGGTTGGTCGCCGGGTTGGTAGGGCTCTCACCGGGAGAGGGATTGTGGGATGCGACTCTGGAATGATGCTGCAACAAGGCAAGAGTTGAAATATGTGGTTAGCATGGCAACATACAATGATATAAGACCGTGCAAGGTTGGTCATTGAAAGGGAACTCACCGTTCCCACCGGAGAAGGCATCGGCGGAGGGGGTGGCAAACCTTGCTTCTCACACATAGCCTGCAAATTAGTTTTCGAGAAGTCAAAGAAATAGTCTTGTTGCTTCTCACACATAGCCTTGCTTCTCACACAACTGACTTACCGCAACGAAGTCGTGCATAGCCTTCGCATGGGCATTATTGCGTGCCCTCTCCTCCTCCCGCAGCCTCTGTGTATTCCGGTCCCTCTCCTCCAACAAGAGTCTGGTGGCCTCCCTCTCCTTCTCAAGTGCAGCCTGCAACCACTTCTCAAGTGCGGCCTGCAACCACTTCTCATTATCATCCATCCAGGGTCAAATGAACTAAAGAAATAATGAAGGAAAACTAACCTCGATGGAAAGATCAACTGGCCTCGCGCGTTGCCGTATTACAGGAGCCGAGCTAGTTTGCCTCGCCTTGATCTGAGATAGAGACTCAGTGATAGGGACGAAGCCATCACACATGGCCACCGTGCCATGACTCTTACCGCCACCAGAGATCATCAACGCCTCCGCATCCATAGGATTCAGGCTCGGGTCAAAGTCAGGGCCGCGCAGTTGTATGACAACCTGAGAATAAGACGTCATCTTGTTGTAGGCGGACAGGCTTGTGTACGTCGATGGCCCGTCCCCCTCAGAATATGGTGTCGCCGTCTTGTACGAGCCCTTATGGGCCATGCCAAACGCGGCGTATCCCTGAGGCTCGGGCTGGTTATGGTGTTTGGCCTACAAGAAAAGGCAAAGAGTTAGTACAACAAAAATAATGCACAAATGAATTAATGATGAAAGAAAACAAGGCACACATACCCATTTTTTGGCGTATTGCTTGATGTTGGCATTTCCTTGGTGGTGTGGCACACCAACCAATTGGGCACGACGCTCCTTGGCCACATTGTGGGTGGAACCAAGCCTCTGTGCACCACTTGTCCACTATCATCTCCCAACAATTCATCTTATCAGCCAACCATCTCGGGGGCACCTATGAATGAAACTAAGTATTGTAACTAGCCCTAACATAACTAATAAAGAATGTGACTAAGGAATCTATGTACCTCCATGTACTGGGTCTTATCAGGGAAAAGCTTTCGACATTCAGCCTTCGGCTCGTTTTGCTTGGCGTACCAACCTCGAACGGCCTGAACACACATCTCATGCCTCGTGTTATTCAATAATCTCTTGCACTCTTTATCGAGGTTCTTCTTGGCCGCCTCCTCCGTCCCCTCCTCGACCCTATGGTAACTCTGTAATTATGCCATATATATGCACAGATGAATAGGAAATAACAAGATATAACATTGGATATTGTATACATATTATTGGGTAAAATAATAGTTACCCAAAAATCAGCCAACACCTTGTCGGCCACGCTCGCGCAAACAACACTGTTCACGTGAGTGTTTTCCGGGAGCAGCGCGGCTTGGTAGTGCTCCCACTTGAGTCGTAGCTCGGGAACCATACCCTCCCCGGGCAACTGCACTATCCCGGGAAAGTGCTCCCTAAGCAAAGCACCAAGGAGGCAGTTTGGATTCCGGGTATTCTCTGGGTAATTCCACCCCCTGCATAATGAGAAGGCAAAGACATTAACGACTTGGTGGAAAATAATGATATAAGGTACACAATAGACATCAACTTACTTCTCGCCATCTGGCGAAATCAGCGCCCTGTGCTGCAACTCCAATCGGTCTGGAACTCGTGTCATACCACGTTGGTAAACCAACTTGCTGGCAGACGGGCCCTCATCCTCTGCCTCAGCCCCCTCATCCTCCACCTCAACCTCAGCCTCCGCATCCGCCCCAGCCCCCTCACCGTCCCCCCAACTCCCCCACTCCTCGTGTGAGGGTGTCGGCTCCCTGACAGGAGGATCCTGCATCGGTGTCCGCTCCTGGACGGGAGGATCCCGCACCGGTGACACCCTTTTCTGCAGGGGTGAAGTGGCTGAGACTGAAGTAGCTGAGGGTGGTGGCGACTGGCTCCTATTAGGCAGCCTCCCTTTCTCGTGACCACGTCCTCTGCCTCTCTTCTTTCCTCCGCCTCTCCCACGGGGCTTCTCGGCAAAGCTCTGCAACAACTGTCTCCGTAGCTGGCCAGGTGCTATCCTCAACTTATCCCCGCCTGCCATGTCTCACCACCTGCAACAATACATAGTTAAATACTTAGTACAAATTCAAAGACAATAATTAAATGAACAATAATAAATACATGAATAATTAAACAATTAATTAAATATTTAAACAACAATGTTTGGATGCATACAAAGTACTAATAGTCGGGATCATCTGTCTCTTCTCCAAGGTCAACTGAAACATAATCATCATCAGTATCATACGTGTCGTCATGAATGACATCGTCATCGGGTTCAGGGACATCATGTGGAAGGCCTTTTTGTAACCGATCAAGCATTGTTAGCTCATCCGGATTGGTAACCTCTTCTACTTCCACTTCTTCCTCATCATCACGTGATTCTTGTTCCTCCGTGTTCAGGGTGGACGTAGAGTAGTTCCGGAGACGACGACTCACACCACGTGATTCTTGGAAGAATTCTCCATCATATGTTATTGGGTCAATTTGAGGTTCATAATCCTCTTCGTTTGGTGGAGGTGGTGTAAGATGGGGCGGCACATCGTACACGACATACCAACCTTCCAGGTTCTTAACACTTTGACGACTGTATGGCAGATAGAAAACTTGGGTGGCCTGTTGAGCCACAATAAAGACATCATCACTCCTTAACTTCCTGTCTTGTCGGATTTCGACTAGCCCAACATGTTCATGAGTCCGTCTTGTCTTAGTAGGATCGAACCAATAACATTTGAACACAACAACATTTGGATGATTTTCACCATAATAATGAAGTTCGTAAACTTCTTCAAGTCTTCCATAATACTCGACACCTCCCTCGCCTATAGCAAAGACACCGGAATTGGTTGTTTTTCGACCGGGCATTGAAAGCTCTTTGCTAGCAGTACGAAAGCGATACCCGTTGATGTCGTACTTCTGAAATGTTCGGACCTTAAAGTCAAAACCATTTGCTATTTGTCTCAATTCATCGTCGACTTGCTCATCTGAATTAGCTATTTTTTTTAACCAAGAGATGAAACCGGGATAGCCGCCTCCTGTCTTTTCAAGAAGTTCATACTCGAGAATGGATTATTTTTTGATTGCAACACCATTCGAGAACTGTTCGATGTATCGACTGTATCAATTAATAACAGTTGTTAGACACAAAACTTGTTAAAAAGTTGCGAAACAATGTATCGAGGACTTACTCGATGTACGAACGAACTTCTGTTAAGTTGTTCAATATATACATCGTTAGTGTGCGCCACTCCTCGACGCCCAGCAACTTTGATTTTCCCACACCAGAAGGAGCGAGCTTCCCTTTGAGGAGGCTGAGTTTGGATTCACGTCATTTTGGGTCGCCCACATTGTACCGAGGCTTTGGATTATGCAAGCTGTGCAAAGTTGCATCATAGTGTGCTGTTACGAAGTTTGCCGCCTCCTCGGTAATGAACGCCTCGGCCATCGATGCTTCAATTTTACGTTTATTTTTACATTTTTCTCTAAGTGTCTTCTGCATTCTTTCAGTTGCATAGCACCAACGATTTTGCACAGGGCCACCCAATCTTGCCTCGGTCGGGAGATGCAAAATCATGTGTTGCATCGGATTAAAGAAGCCCGGCGGAAAAATCTTCTCTAACTTGCAGAGCAACTCAGGCGCCAACTCTTCCATGTCATCTATCACGGCACGCGACAATTCTTTAGCACAAAGAACACGGAAGAAATAACTTAACTCTGCCAATACTAGCCATTCAGACTCTGGGATATAGCCGCGCAACATCACCGGCATTATCCGCTCAAGCCATATGTGCCAATCATGACTCTTGAGCCCAAAAAATTTCATTTTTTCAATGCTCGCTCCCCTCGCTAGATTCGCAGCATACCCATCAGGGAACAACAACTTTTGTTGCACCCACAAGAGGATTTCCCTTATTGCTCCCTTCTCGAGATTGTACCAGGCAGGTGGCTTGGACCAATTTTTTCTTCCTTTCGGTTGTCGCATGTTTAGTGATGGCCTATCACAAAGAGTCTCCTGGTCAACTCTAGCCTTTGTATTATCTTTGCCCTTATCAGTGCCGAAAAATGTGCCAAGAAGGGCCTCGGCGATATTCTTTTCAGTGTGCATCATGTCAATGTTGTGTGGTAGTAAGAGGTCTTCGAAGTAGGGGAGATCCCAGATGCATGGCTTGTGGGTCCAGGCGTGTTCCTCATTATAACCCAAGAAATACCCTGGACGGTTTGGATCAGGCTCCATAGATTTTAACTGTTCATGAATTTGTGTGCCCGTCAACGCAGGTGTTGCCGAGTGTTTGACAACTTTACCTTTCATGAAATTCTTCTTGTCTTTTCTGAATGGATGGTCTATAGGCAAGAACTGTCTATGCAAGTCAAAGCAGGAATACTTTCCACCCGCCGGCAACCAATGAAACTTAAGAGCTGCTTTGCATTGTGGGCATGGGAACCTTCCATGCACACACCAGGCAACGAAAAGCGCAAATGCCGGCAGATCATGCAACGAGTATTGGTACCAAACATACATTTGAAAGTTCTCTTTCTTAGCTGCGTCGTATGTGTTGACCCCATTCACCCAAGTTTCTTTCAAGTCATCCATCAGCGGTTGCATGTACACACTCATATTCTTCCCCGGATAGTTTGGCCCTGGAACTATCAACGTCAGAAATATGTGCTTTCTTTGCATAATGGATGATGGTGGAAGATTGAGCGGAATAACAAACACAGGCCAGCAACTATATTGGGTAGCCGTCATACCAAAAGGATTGAACCCATCGAGACTGATGGCGACTCGGTAATTCCTTGGCTCTTTAGCTTTTTCCGTATGTTTATGATCAAATGCCTTCCATGCGTCACCATCCGAAGGGTGTACCAACATCGGATCTCCGTTTTCATCTAATTCTTTCCTAATTCCATGTTTGTGCCATGTCATCTGTTTTGCTGTTTCTTCGAGCATGTAAAGTCGTTGAAGTCTTGGTAGGATCGGCAGATACCGTAGAACACTCACAGGGATTTTGCTCTGCTTCTTCTCACCTTCACCGTTTTCTACCTCAACATATCTGGAGGACTTGCAAAATGGACAATATGTTTCGTCCGCATACTCTTTCCTAAATAAGGCACATCCTTTCTCACAAGCATGTATCTGCTCATACGTCATCTTGAGTGCACTAAGGATTTTGTCTGACTCATATAGGTTTGAAGGCATAATATGACCTTCGGGTAGAAACCTCCCAAATAGGGTCATCATTGTGTCAAACAGGTCTCTTCCAATGTTGAATTGGGCTTTCAGAGCCATTACTTGTGCGATGGCATCTAGCTGAGAAATCTTAGTGTGCTCGTGAAGAGGACGTTTTGAAGACTCCAACATGGCATAGAAGGCCTTTGCGGATTCCTCCATCTCTTCGTCCTTGTTCCGAGCATCATCAAAATCATTCACCATGTCTTCAATCCCTGTACCATAATCGTCGGTGCGCCGACGCAAAACCTCGTCTCTATTACGTTGGGCCGACTCACCATGAAATGTCCACAAGGTATAGCCGGGAGTAAAACCACGCATCTGCAGGTGTTTACCCATTACATCCTTTGTCTGTTGCGAATAATTATTGCACTTAGTGCAGGGGCACCATGTTTTTGGATGGCCTTTAGAAAATGTCGTTTGCAGGAATTCATAGGTTTTGCTCAACCATTCATCGGTCATGTCTTTCTGACTAGGGTGCCGGAGTACATCCATTCACGATCAGTCATTCTGTCAAGCTAGCTATATAGTATCCACATATGAACAATATAAATTATCAGTTCATCAAGTATGTCAAATTAATTATGGTCATTTTTTAATCATGGTTAAAACATTGGGATGCACGGCATGTACACCTACCAGCTACTAGGTAAAGATGGGTCCTAATCCCACCCGAGTATGTGTAGATTGGGTCATTTCCCCATGCTCTACTCCCGATCCAACGCAAAATTTCGGCAGCACCTCCCCGCTATTCTCCTAATACACGTCTCAGAAACTAACCGAGAGGATGTGTACTCGGAGAACAACAAGGAGGCGCTGTCGAAACTCTGCATCGGATCCGGAACAAAGCATGGGAAACTGACCCAATCTACACATACCCGGGCTGTCCATGGATAACGTTGGACAATTCGAAAGAATCACCGTTATAAATATGAAAATGCATGCATAGTTATAACCGTAACCCTTTCGAACGGGAGACGCATATTGGTTACGCAAAGACTTTGCATTTCAATAATAAACTACCTATCTAGATAGTGTCATCGGCACGAAGGCCGGAACAGAGCAAAATAAAGGTGGAGAAGGAAGAGTTAACAAATGTGCTCACTCTCGAATGCAGTGGAGGTCGTCGAAAACCAAACCCTCGCGAAGCTACTGCATATTTAAATGCAATCAATCAAAACAAATACGCACTCGCGATAACTAATCTAACTAATACCAACATCTAATTGACAACTACAATATTAAAAGTATAAAGCTAATTAATATCACTACTATAAAGCTAATAGTTCTTATTCTTCACATCTCTTCTTCTTTTTCTTTACTCTTCTCTTTTTCTATTTCTATTCTTCTTCTTATTTTCTTCTTTTGTTCATTATTCTCTCCTTCTTCCTCTTTTTCCTTTTCTTCTTATTCTCTTAATCTCCTTCTTCTTCCTTTTCCTTTTCTTCTTTTTCTTTTCATCTCCTTCTCCTCATTCTTCAATTATTATTCTTCTCTCCATCTCTTCATTCTTCCTCTTTTTCCTTTTCTTCTTATTCTCTTAATCTGCTTCCCCTTCTTCTTCCTTTTGCTTTTCTTCTTTTTCTCTTCATATCCTTCTCCTCATTCTTCTATTTTTTTTCTCTCAATCTCTTTCTCCTCTCTTTCTCTTCCTACTTCTACCAACTAAGTACTAGGGTCTTATTGTCTAAATACTAACTAATAATTCCTATTGTCTAAATACTAACTACTAACTAATTCATATATTCTTAATAAATTTAATAACAAATTAACTACTAATTGCTAACTACATCTTCTATCTACTTCTAAAAGATATAACTAATATAATAAAAATCAACTAAAAAAGGAAAACAGGGAGGAGAGATTACTCACCGGCGGGGAGGTGCAGCGTGGAGGCGGGGGGGAGGAGGAGGAGCACCAGGGCGGGGGGCCTCGGCGGCGAGGAGGAGGAGCACCAGGGAGGGGGGCTCGGCGGCGGCGGCTCGGGCGCGGGGGAGGCTTCGACGGCGGCGGTCGGGCGCAGGGGAAGGGCATCGACGTTGGCGGCTCGGGCGCGGGGGTGGGTTGGCGGCGGCACGGGGCGGGTCGGCGGCGGCGGCACGGGGGCAGGGCGGCTAGGGCACAGGGAGGTCGTTTGAGTGGAGACTGATGGGGCTGGGCGTGGCCACGGGGTGGGGATAACCCCCGGCTTTGCCATCAGCCGGCTAATGGAAAAGACGGCCGTTAGTCTTTGCCGTCGGCCAGCTGACGGCAAAGACGGGTTCTGTTAAGCAGATCTACGGGGTGGGGCCGAGAAGCTGCCTATGTCGTCAGCCCACCTGTGCCGTCAGTCTTTGGGTTCTATGCCGTCAGCCAGCCGACGGCTTAGAAGGGGATGACGGCAAAGGATTTCTCTGCCGTCAGCCAGGTCTATGCCGTCAGTTTTTGTCCTGGCTGAGGGCATAGAGCCTTTGCCGTCAGCCCCGTGAAAAAGCTGACGGTAAAGCCAGAAACTGACGGCAAACTGTGTTTTTCCAGTAGTGCCTGGGGCACCCCCCCCCCCCCTGTGTCACTATGTGTGGGCCCCGTGGTCGAGTTGACTGAATTGACTAGTCAACTTTGCTGACAGGGCAACCGCAGTCACTGTCATGGGGGCCCCACCCCCCTGATTATGACTAAGTTAATTAAACTTAATTGAAATTGCTAATTAACTTAATCACTCACTGACATGTGGGCCACCCCCTGTTTTTATTAATAAAAATGTTTTATTAGATTTGGGTCACTGACATGTGGGACCCCCATGTCAGTTTGACCAGTCAAACCTCGGTGGATAATGTTGGATTTTTTATTAATAAAAATAATTCAGAAATTCTTATTAAATGATTTAAACTTTGAATTTGAATATCTTTTAAACCGTAACTCAGATTCAGAAACTTTATACATGAATATTGATCAAAAAAATATAACGAATACGGATACGCTATCCGTATGTCTACCACCCCCCTATAATGTAGCAAACATCGACATTCCCCCCCTTCGGGCCGTTTGTCGATAATTCCCGGTACCGATATACGTTGCCCGGATGTAAAACTTTTGTATACGAAAGTTGCTCAGAACGGATCACCGAGTTCGGATATGATACCCATACCCCTACCACACCCCTCTAACACAACGAACATCAAACCGTCTCCCTCTAGACCGTTTGTCTGATAAATTGTCCGGTACTGTTAAAGTACCCGGATGAATTTATTTCGAACACGAAAATTGTTCGGAATAGATAAACTAACCCGGATACACCACCCACACATGTGTCGGATGTCCACGACACCTCCGGCATGATACCTTCCCCTCCGGATCATCTGTCCGGTAATCACCCGGAGCCGGTAGTTCATCCCCAGATGAATTCCCGCTCCGAGCAACGTGCATTGCACTGCGTTAGAACACCGTTAACATTTCATCTGTCATGTCATGCAACTTTTTGTATATGCTTGATTTGTATTTACTGTTTCTTCCCCCCCCCCTTAATCTCCGATAGACCCCGCTGCTGCCTCCCACGACAGCGTTGCCGAGTACGACTACTTCGTCGACGACCCTACTTCTACCGTCGAGCTTCCAGGCAAGCAGAGCCATTCTCTTCCCCAGATATCGCCTATCTTTCTGTACATTTCTTGCACTAGGCATTGTTACTGTTGCTGCTACGATTACAATCCTATTCAATTGCATAGCCTGATTTTGTCGCCCCTTGATGTGCCTTCCTTATCCTATGCTGCGTATAAATATATATATATGATATCCAGCAGTAAACCCTGTGCTTTGTTAGCTAGGTTTAGAATAGAGGGGCGTGATCACTTTGGGAGTGATTGCGGGAACGATATATTACAACTACAACAGGTACGGATCAATGCAGACGCCCTAGGGAACCTACAACGGCGAGACTCTGCCGAGTCGCTTCGAGTTTGGATTACGAGTGGAATGGACTCGTATTTCACTCTCGTCGGCTCAGTAGCGTAGCATCACCGGGATGATATGAGGTTTACCTCTTTAGTTCATTCCGCTGATGTCTCTGTCAAACCTCTTTAAGTGTGCCATCGAGGGTGATACCTCCTGGTTTCACTTAATGGTAGGAACTCAAACAACCTGGTGTCCTTAAAGGTAAGAAGTCGGGCGACCCAGCGGTGCCCGCGAGAGGTATTGCGACGGGACGACAGGGAGGGTACGACCAGTGTACCGGTGTGCTTGGCCCCTGATCGTTGGCCGCGAGAGTTACCAAACCATGAAAGTCGAGCTCCTCCAGGAGCACACGCGAGACAAGGTAAGGAGACGGTTCACCTTGTTGGTAACCGCAGTGACTTGGTGGGACGACAGGGCAGGCACCGATGTACTGGTGGTCCTGGCTGCTGTCGTTGTCCGCGGGTCAGTTAAGTCGAGGCAACGATAACGGTTGTCACGCAGGTTAATTAAAATTCTAAATGGTTCAGTGAATGTCTTGAGTTGGCTATATGCCATGTACGCACTACCTACCCGTGGGAATTACGAGTTATGGGCTCCTCTGCTTCGTAGTGTCGTCCGAGGACTCTTCAGACGTCAGCAGTACCGCGGCCTCTGCCGGGAAGTGGTGTTGTCTTATTTGCTCGCGCGGTGGTGTCTTATTTGCATTTTGTTCAACTTCACCGGCCAGCCACGCACCGTGCAGAAGTACGTTCGGGTTGGGGTCCAAGGCCCGGCGTACTTAGGATTTAGACCGGCGGATGGCCTCTCTGTTGATTTTGAAAGATAGGCTATGAAGTGTCGGATAGCCTCGGTGGAGCGTTCCCTAACAAGGTTCCCGCCATCCTAGAGATCCGTGCGTGTAGTGTAACACAAGTGCACCCCTGTAGGGAAGATTAATCTATTCGAATATCCGTGTCCACAGTAACAAGACGCTTTATGCTGAAGCTGGATCTTACCACTACAAACTATTATTATTAAACTGTATGGTTTCGGGTTTTCTTCCTCGCGGGGATGTTGAGGAGGTGAACTCGGAGGCATTGCCAATTATTACAACTTACTACTATACAATGTTGCTGCAACTTCTGCTGCATTGTTACTTTATGCTTTATATAAACTGTTGGGTGATTCTTACCTCATGCTGCAAGACATCGTCTGAAGATGCTAGTCTTCGATAGGCCTAGCTTCCTACCCTTATTCTGATTTCTATCTTGCAGTCCACTATATACAGCCTCTTCTTTCCGTTGATACAATGCATAATGCTTAGTAGCGGATGTAAGACTCGCGGGTATGCTAGATACTCACCTGCTTTATTTTCCCCTTTTATTGTTTTTCCTGATCGGCCGCTGCAGTCGACGTTGGAGCCTTGGAGTCCAGGAGTAGGAGATCCCTGATGTCGACCACCGCAACATGAAGATCCCCGATGCCTTCTACGTCGTCGAGTTCCCCTTTGTCCAGGAGTAGTTCGGAGGTTCCCAGGTAGGAGGCCTTGCCTTTTCGATCGACTGTTGATTTTGTGCTAGCCTTCTTAAGGCAACCTTGTATCCTTGTGTCTGTACTCAGATACTATTTTCTTCCGCTGACTTGTGCTCTCGAGCTGTTGTATTCGAGCCCTCGTGGCCCCAGGCTTGTATTAAATATCTTATATTATTTTTATTTGTAGAGTTGTGTTGTGATATCTCACCGTGAGTCCCTGATCACGATCGTGTACCTTGCGTGTATGATTACTGTACACGGTCTGATTTTGGGGGCGTCACAGCTTAAAAGAATATTTTCATGAGTGATTTCCTCTTTTGTGTGTGGATTGAAGATTGAGAGTCTCTTGGTGCTTGTCTTTGACTATCCTTTAGATATGTTGTGGTGATTGTGGTACTCTCTTTGAATGGTCGCGGTGACATTGGGAAATCCATAGATGAGAACTACGAACTCTGAGGTGTGCTTTTGTAGACCTACACAATTCTCGTCCTCTCTTGACCACAAAGGAATGACCTCCGAGTACGTCTCCATTGCATGTTTTATGAGGAATATCATGTGATTAGACTATGTTAATGTTGTTGGGAGTTTCCACTAGTGAAAGTATGAAGCCTAGGCCTTGTTTCCACCATTGCAACACCGTTTGCGCTCACGTTTACTACTTGTTTGCTTGATGCACTTTTTATTACAGATTTATATTACCTTGCTTTGCTACACCTATCACCCATATTTTACCATCTCTTTGCCGAACTAGTGCACCTATAAACCTCCTAGTTGTATTTGGTGTGTTGGGGACACAAGAGACTTTTTGTATCTCAATTGTAAGGTTTCTTGAGAGAGACCATCTTCAACCTCTACTTCCCTGAGTTCGATAAACCTTAGGTCATCCACTTGAGGGAAATTGATGTTTTCCTACAAACCTCTGCGCTTGGAGGCCCAACATAGTCTACAAGAATAGAAGCGTGCATAGACATCAGCTGGTATTGATGAAACTTCGAGAGCATCGCCTCTATGCCAAGTTCTCTAAGTGCGAATTTTGGCTACCAGAAGTGAACTACTTAGGCCACGTGATTTCTGCAAAAGGCATTGTTGTGAATCCTGAGAGAGTTCAGGCCGTCCTTGACTGGACTCCACCTGAATCGGTTAAGAAATTTAGGAGTTTTCTTGTCTTAGCAAGCTATTGCCGCCGCTTCGTTGAGAACTTCTCCAAAGTTGCAAAGCCTCTAACTGAACTCCTCAAGAAAGATAAGAAATTCGAATGGACTCCCAAGGGCGAGGAAAGATTTCAAGAGCTGAAAAGAAGATTGACTTCTGCACCCGTACTTGCGCTTCCAGACACCAAAAAGGATTTCCAAATCTATTGTGATGCTTCACGGCAAGGGTTAGGGTGCATACTTATGCAAGATTGACATGTGGTAGCTTACGCTTCACGCCAGTTGCGTCCACATGAAGAGAACTACCCTACGCATGATCTTGAACGCGCTGCCGTAGTTCATGCCCTAAATACTTGGAGACATTTGATACGTCCAAACAACATCACTATTTTATATCGTAATTTCATCATATTCATTGATATATTCCACTTTAAATTATTGTTCTTATGTTGTTTTGGCCAGTTTTACACAGTTTACAAATTTCCGGTGCTGAAGCAGCAGAACCAGGATTCAGCGGTGAAATGTGGACACCAAGTTGTTTAATCAGATGAAGTCCAAATGCGATGAAAAATTACGGGGATCGTTTTTATGGGAATTGACTGGGGATCACCGAGGATGGAGGTGAGGGGACCCACCAGGCATCCAGAAGGGTGCCTGGCGTGGACACCTTCCTGGCCGCGCCAGGCACCCTCCTGGATGCCTGGTGGCCCCCTCGGTGCCCCCTCTCGCCTATAAGACCCCCCTGGGGTGAAAATCCTAAGAAAAATAGATTTTCCGTGTTTCGCCGCCGCCACGGGGCGGAAACCTACAGAGAAGAAAAGCCATCTCCGGTGGGCAGATTCCGCCGAGGAGATCACCTCCCGGAAGGGGAGATCGTCGCCATCATCATCATCATCATCGTCATGGGCATCATCGAGATCATCATCAACATCATACCCAACATCAGCACCATCTCCATCTCCATCCCATCTCATCTCACAATTGCAACTTGCGTTGTAATCCGTACTATCTATCCTCTATACTCTGTTGGTGTTGATTACTACTTTGTGGTGAATGGTATTGAGTTTTGTTGGAGAAATATCATTGTGTCCAGATTTTTTGCCACATATCTATCACCTCTGATCATGATATCTTTTATGTCTTGTGAGTAGTTACTTTAGTTCTTGAGAACATGGGAGAAGTCTAGTTGTTAGTAGTCATATGATGTTGAAGTGTTACGTGTTGTTTGATACTTAAGTTGTGTTGTTATTTCTCTAGTGGTGTTATGTGAGTCGAACACTTAACACTTCACCTTTCATGGGCCTAGAGGAATACATTGTGCACAAAGGTTGCTTATGGTGGGTTGCCGGAGTGACAGAAACCTGAACCCCAGTTCGCACACTTTTGAAGAAGGGAGTTATGGATCCTTGATCGTAATGTTGTGGTTAGGCTTATGCCTTAATTACTACCTTGTATTTGCGGATGCTTGCAAGGTGTGTAATAATAAGAGTACACTTATCTTAGTCTAGAAGGTGTACTAGCATTGATCCACCCACCAACACTTATCGACACAATACATATTACTTGGCGGAGTATGGTGAAAGTAACTTGGCTATCTCTCCCGTGTGTTCTCGAGAACGCTTTAGCTTTTATAAGTTTAGTTCCTAGGCTTATCCTTATGAAAGGATTGGGCGACTTGCTACTGCTCAGTTACCCTGATTACTTTGCTTGTCTTTTACTTTTCTGTTGCTTAAACCAAAAACCCCTAAATATTTACCTTTGAGTGTGTGCAACCTTTTCTTATCCAGTGTCACTTATCAGCACCTTCTGCTCCTCGTGGGATCGACATCCTTATTTATCCAAAAGCTACAATTGATCCCCTAAACTTGTGGGTTATCAAGAATCGTTTATTGGCGCGGTTAACAGGGGAGGCAACCCAACTAAACCTATTAACTTCACCGCCATCAACGAGCTTTTCTGGCGCTGTTGCCGGGGAGTGTAGCGCTATTGCTAAGTGAAGCCGGTAAGGAAACCTTTATTTTTTGTTGTTACTTTCCGTCCTTATGGACTCTGCTACTGTGGGTTCGTTGCTGGTAAGGAGCCGCCCCACGACTGTGGTGGTCACTCCTACCCCTACTGAAATTGTGCCCTATAAAATACCACCTTGTATTATTGATCATGTCTTGTCTAATCGTTATACAGGAGAAGGACATCCGGGAGAACACCTGATATATTTATCACAATTATGTTCTTTATTTAAGCTTGCAGGTGTAACAATGGAGTTCGTCATGAAGAAACTATTCTCCATATCACTCAAAGATAAAGCTACTCGATAACTCTGATCTGCTTGAATGGCCAGAGCTTATGTCTCTCTTTTATGCAAAGTTTTATCCTCTTCGTGAAATTCACCAAGACAAGAACTACATCTACAACTTTTGGTCTCGCGATGGAGAGAGCATCGCTCAAGCTTGGGGGAGACTGAATTCCCTGATGCTCAAATGCCCAAACCATGAGCTCCCCAAGGAAATTATACTTACAAATTTTTATGCCAGGATTTCTCATCAGGACAAGGAGATGTTGGATTCCTCCTCTAGCGGGGTATTCCAGACCAGAAGTATGGAAGAAAAAAGGGATCTTATAGAAAGGATCCAGAAGAACACTGAAGACTGGGAAATTGATAAAGGTATTGAACCCACTATAAACTATGAGCATGATTACAATGAGAGTTATGTAAAGACTGATTACTTTAATACCTTTTGCTCTAAAATTGGTCTTGATACCCAGCTAATGGTTGACTTTTGCAAGGACTTTGCTTCTCATATTGATTCTTCTAAGAAGAAGGATAGTCAACATCATAAACCCTTTCAAGGAGTCACCTATTGAGATTAATGTTACTGATCCTGTTTTACCTGCAGTTGTGTATGAACAGCCTCCTTATCCCTCAAGGATAAATGATCACTCTTTTGTTACAGGTATTCTAAACAAAAACGGAAGGACGACTGACGAACCTGAGGATATGATCAAGGTCAAGCCTCAAGTTGCAATGGTCAAGGATCTGGTAACCAGTAATATTGAAGAATCCACTATTAGTTTTTGTGTTGTTTCCACTAACATTGTCACAGCCAAGAACAAGGGCCCAATTTCAGGTACGCCAGTTGTATCTATCAAAATAGGAGATCATAATTACTATGGGCTATGTGATTTGGGGTCTAGCGCCAATGCTATTCCCTTCACACTTTATCAAGAGATCATGCACGATATTCAACCATGTGAAATCGAGAACATTGATGTCACGATTCATCTTGCAAATAAACAAACAATCTCTCCAGTTGGTATTGTGAGAGATGTTGAAGTACTCTGTGGGAAGGTAAAATATCCTACTGACTTTCTTGTACTTGGTTCATTGCAAGATAGTTTTTGCCCTATTATCTTTGGTAGGCCCTTCCTCAGCACTTGTGGAGCCGTAATAGATTTCAAGAAAGGTAAAGTTTCTGTTGAATTCAACGGTGAGCCGTATGAATTTAATTTTTCTAAGTTTTCTAAGCAGCCTCGTGGTACTGACTTTTCAAGTAATGACAAAATTATTGAAGAAATTGCTTCTATTGCTATTCCTCTTGATGATACTTTGCAGCAATTTATGGAAGACCACGAGAATGACATACATATGCAGGAGAGGGATGAACTAGAAGACATATTTTTAAGACAAACTCCTATCCTGAAGCACAACCTCCTGGTTGAACCTTTAGGGATCCTCTCGCAACAAAAAGAAGACCCGGTGTTTGATCTAAAACCACTACCCGATACGCTCAAGTATGCTTATTTAGATTAAAAGAAAGTATATCCTGTTATTATCAATTCTAACCTTCCAGGGTATGAAGAAGAGCGATTATTGGAGACACTCAGCGGACACCGAGGTGCTATTGGCTATACTCTTGATGATCTCAAGGGTATTAGTCCATCCATTTGCCAACATACTATCAATCTCGAGCCCGATGCTAAACCAGTTGTTGATCATCAACGACGGTTGAACCCAAAGATGAAGGACGTGGTTAGGACGGAGGTTCTCAAACTTCTAGCCGCAGGTATCATCTATCCTATAGCTGATAGTAAGTGGGTAAGTCCCATTCATTGTGTTCCTAAGAAAGGAGGTATAACTGTTGTTCCTAATGATAAAAATGAACTAATACCTCAGAGGACTATTATTGGATATAGAATGTGTATTGATTTCAGGAAGTTGAACAAGGCCACCAGGAAGGACCACTATCCTCTGCCCTTTAGTGATCAGATGCTCGAGAGGCTGTCTAAAAACACCCACTTCTGCTATCTTGACGGGTATTCTGGCTTCTCCCAGATTCACGTTAACACCGCAGATCAAGAGAAGACCACCTTTACGTGTCCTTACGGTACTTATTCTTATAGGCGTATGCCTTTTGGTTTGTGTAATGCACCTGCTACTTTTCAGAGGTGTATGTCTGCAATATTTCAAGGTTTCTGTGAGGAGATTGTAGAAGTTTTCATGGACGACTTTTCCGTCTATGGAAACTCCTTTGACCACTGTCTCCACAATCTTAATAAAGTTTTGCAGAGATGTGAAGAAAAGAATTTGGTGCTCAATTGGGAGAAGTGCCATTTCATGGTTAACGAAGGGATAGTTCTTGGACACAAGATTTCCGAAAGGGGAATTGAAGTGGACAAGGAAAAAATTGAAGCTATTGAAAGGATACCCTATCCAAGGGACATCAAAGGTATTCGTAGTTTTCTAGGTCATGCTGGTTTCTATAGAAGATTTATCAAGGACTTTTCTAAGACCGCGAGACCCCTTACCAATCTTCTCCAGAAGGATTCTCCTTTTGTATTTGATGAAGATTGTAAGGAAGCTTTTGAAGTTCTTAAGAAAGCCTTGATAACCGCTCCTATAGTACAACCACCTGACTGGAATTTTGTGACGCCCCCAAAATCAGACCGTGTACAGTAATCATACACACAGGGTACACGACTGAGATTAGGGTGCCTCGAGTGGAGTACAAGGATTACTCCTTGATAGCTCACACTTGAGGTGACTAGGCATATCCCATATAGGGCCTGAGGCGGTGTCTGCATTGTACCGTACCTATGCAGTTATAATAATTGTATCCGCGTTCACTCCCCTGAGTGATCACGGCCCTCTGTCTAATCCTAGCTAACAATGCGCAGGGTTCACTGCTGAATAATGCATAAGTAATAATAGGCAGCATAGGATTAAAGGAAGGTACATCAAGGGGCGACAAAAATCAGGCTATGCAATTGAATAGGATTGTAATCGTAGCAGCAGCAGTAACAATGCCTAGTGCAAGAAATGTACGGAAAGATAGGCGGTATCTGGGGAAGAGAATGGCTCTGCTTGCCTGCAAGCTCGACGGTAGTAGTAGGGTCGTCGACGACGTAGTCGTACTCAGCAGCGGTGTAGTCGACGGCAGCAGCGGGGTCTATCGGAGATTTAAAGGGGGGGAGAAACAGTAAATACACAGCAAGCATATACAAACAGATGCATGACATGATAAATGAAATGTTAACGGTGTTCTAACGCAGTGTAATGCACGTTGCTCGGAACGGAAATTCATCTGAGGATGAACTACCGGCTCCGGGTGATTATCGGACAGGGTGTCCTGAGGGGAAGGATTAAGCCGGAGGTGTCGTAGTTACCGGAACAACATAAGGGGGGTGTATCCGTGCTATTTGAACCATTTCGGACAACTTTCGTGTTCGGAATAAATTCATCCGAGCACTCTAACAGTACCGGACCATTTATCGGACAACCGGTCCGGAGGGGGAATGTTCGATGTTCGTTGTGTTAGAGGGGTGTGGTAGGCATACAGATAGCGCATTCGTATTCGTTATATTTTTCTGATCAATTTTCATGTATAAAGTTTTTGAATCCGAGTTACGGTTTAAAAGTTATTGAATTTCAAAGTTTAAACCAATTTAAATGATTTTCTGGATTTCTTTTATTATTTATTTAAACATTATCCAAAACATTATCCACAGGGGCCTGACATGTGGGACCCACATGTCAGCCTCTGGATAATTATAAAACATTTATTTAAATCAGAAAAACCTCTGGGCCCACATGTCAGTGACTGGATTTTTATAAATCTTTTAATAAATAAATAAAACCTGACATGTGGGGCCCAGCAGTCAGTGTCACATGGGCATAATAAAATGGTTAACTTAATTTAAATCCTCGGGGGCCCCCACAAGGAAGTGACTGGGGGGGGGGGGTTATTAAGCTTCTGTTTAGTTTTAAAACGTGGGATTAAGGGGGCAGGCCCACTGTCAGCGAGGGATTAAATCTTAACCAAGTCGCTAATGACCTGTCTGACGCGGGGGCCCCACCTGGCAGCCTCACCGGAGGGTCACCGGAGTGACGCCGACGGTGAGGTCGGGCTAGCCCACGATACAGAGCACGGGAGGGCGCGCGACTCGTTGTGTTCGAAGCAGTAGACGCCGGCGAGTGCACTAGTGGTGGTGGTGTGGTCGGGGGGTCACCGGAATGACGCCGGCGACGACGAAGGTGGGGACCCGTACGGTGGCGACGTCGAGGACGGCGAATCCGCGCACGGGGTGAGGCGTGGCTATGCGCGTTGGGTAGCTGGCGTCCAGGGAAATGAAATGACGCGAGTAGGGCGTCAAATGCAAGCTCTACGCCGCGGTTGGGCGCTCGCCGGCGGCGAGGTTGCTCTGCCCTAATGGCGCGCACGGCTATGGGACACGGGAACCTCAACGACGTCATGGGGATGGTGAAGGAGCTCACCAGAAACGTAACGGTGCAGAGAGCGGCCTCGGTGGCGTCGGGGTGGCGCCGGATTTCCTCCGCGACGCCGCGGCGGCCGGAGTTGGGGGAGATGACCGTGTGCTCGCCGTAACGGCTCCGAGCTCGATTCCTTGCGCTCGGTGACGAAGGCGACGGCGAGACACACGCTGGACAAGGTGGTGAGGCGGCTCGAGGTCAGCGGCCGCGGTGGTGCGCGGTCATGGCGACGGCGGGCTCGGGGGAATTTTCCCAGACGATGGCGAGAGGAGGAGGAGAGGAATGGGGTGGGGGAGTTGTCCAGGGTGTCGGCCGGGGTGGTCTTAGCGTGTCCATGGCGGGAGGGAGCAGGTGAGGGAGGGGAGGGCTCCAGGGGCGCCCGTGGCCACGGCGGCGCCACGGCGTCGAGCAGGTGGCCGACACGACGGGGGCAAGTGGGAGGTGGAAGATGGGCCGGGGTGGGCTGGCTGAGGTGGGCTTCGCCCTGGGCGTCACTTTGCGGTTTTCCAATTATTTTGTTTCCTGTTTACTCAAAAGCTTTTCTGTAATTAATTTATCAACCCTAGCATTTTTGTAAAAGGTTAATAGTGTTTGTAAATTAGGGTTACATATTATTAAGGTGCCACAAAAGTTTTTGCAGCAAAATAAAATCAATAGATAGTTCTTTTAAATATTAAATGCCCAAAGTAGGGGTTTTAACCTACTGTTTGAATTGTTTGTAATTTTCTGCAACTCCAAAAATTACCAAAGTTGGTCCAACATGATTATAATGATTTTAGGAAATTTACAAAAATAGTTCCATGATTTTTGGAACAACTTTATTTGAGCACTTTTGTTTTAATTTCCATTTAAAGTAGTTTCAACTAGGGTTTGGTTTGTTGGATGAGTAAGGTGCATTTGGCTTTGGGTTTTGATCCCAAGGGCTCAAGTACATGGGGCATGGGGTGTTGATCAACCACAACAAGGTTTGATCATGAGCATCACAAAGTTTTATCAGGTACAAGGGAGATCAGACAGTGATAATTCAACAGTGATGATCAACAGTGATGATGATTACTGTTACAGCAACTGAGGGTGTTACAAATTTGCCCTTTGAAATTATGTGTGATGCTAGTGATTTTGCTGTTGGAGCTGTTTTAGGACAAAGGGTTGACAAAAAGTTGAATGTCATCCACTATGCCAGCAAGACACTTGATAGTGCTCAAAAGAATTATGCTACTACCGAGAAGGAATTCTTGGCAGTGGTGTTTGCTTGTGATAAATTTCGACCTTATATTGTTGATTCTAAAGTTATTATTCATACTGACCATGCTGCCATTAAGTATCTTATGCAGAAAAAGGATGCCAAACGAAGACTCATTAGATGGCTACTCCTTCTTCAAGAATTTGATTTGCAGATTGTCGATAGAAAAGGAGAAGAAAATCCGGTGGCGGATAATCTTTCAAGGATGGAAGATATCCCGCACGATCCTATTCCAGTCAACGACAGTTTCCCAGATGAACAACTTGCTGTTGTAAAAGTACAATCTCATTCCGACCCTTGGTTTGCAGATTATGCTAATTTTATCGTTGCAAAGTTTTTGCCTCCAGGTTTTACATTTCAGCAGAGGAAGAAATTCTTCACGGATTTGAGGCACTACTTTTGGGACGAGCAGCAGGACATTCTTCGACAATGTCACGATAGTCCCTTTGGAGGACATCATGCCGGTGAAAGGACCGCACATAAAGTTTTACAATCAGGTTTTTATTGGCCTACTCTTTTTAAAGACGCCCGAAGGTACGTTCTATCTTGTGATAAGTGTCAGAGAGTTGGTAATATTAGCAGGAGAAGTTAGATGCCTATGAATTACTCACTAGTGATCGAACCTTTTGATTGCTGGGGTTTTGATTTTATGGGTCCTTTTCCTCCTTCACACAAGTACACACACATCTTAGTTGCTGTTGATTATGTAACCAAGTGGGTTGAAGCAATCCCCACTGAGAGTGCTGATCACAAGACATCTTCGAAAATGCTCAAGGATGTAATTTTTCCTAGGTTTGGAGTACCAAGGTACCTCATGACAGATGGAGGGTCACACTTCACGCATGGAGCTTTTAGGAAAGCTCTAGCCAAGTACGATGTCAATCATAGGATTGCATCACCTTACCACCCTCAAACTAGTGGGCAAGTTGAGCTCACCAATAGGGAGATCAAGTTGATCTTACAAAAGACAGTAAACAGTTTTAGAAAGGATTGGTCAAAGAAGTTAGGAGATGCTTTGTGGGCGTATAGAACTTCTTACAAAAACCCCATGGGCATGTCTTCGTATAAAATGGTCTATGGAAAGGCTTGCCATTTACCATTAGAGTTAGAGCACAAGGCTTTCTGGGCTGTCAGAGAGCTAAATGCTGACCCAAAGTTAGCTGGTGAAAAGAGTCTCATGAACTTGACTTCTCTAGATGAGTGGAGGAGTGAAGCTTACGAGAGCGCTAAAATGTTCAAGGAAAAGGTAAAGAAGTGGCACGATAAAAGAATTCTGAAACGTGAATTTAATGTTGGTGATAAAGTTTTATTGTTTAGATCTCGTTTCAGGTTTTCTCCATGTAAACTACTTTACAGATGGGAAGGGACATTTCTTATCGAAGAATTATATCGGTCTGGTGCAATCAAGATCAATAATTTCGAAGGCACCAAACCTCAAGTTGTGAATGGACAAAGACTCAAACATTATATGGCAGGTGATCCAATCAATGTGGATGTAAACATGATATATATAAGAACTCATGAAGAGCATGTTGCAGCCCAGTTTCAGACTCCGACAGGAGCAAAATAAGAAAAGGTATATATTACGGTAAGGAAGCATCGCGAACGTCAATAAAAGTTACTTTTCAAAGTTTTCACAAATTTAGGAAAATTCCAAGCCCGAGTGGAGCCGGAGAGGAACTCTAGAGGGCCCAGGAGGCCTCCTGCCGTGCTCCCCTCCTGGCCGCGCCAGGCACCCTCCTGGGTGCCCTGGACTCCGACTCCGACTCCACCTAGGCTTGAAACCTTCCTTCTGTTGCGAAATTTTTTGCTATATTTTTGCCCGGATAGTCCCGACACTGTATCTCTCGATTTCGCGTGTTTTCTTTCTCGGTCTGTTTCTTCCAGGGTGAAAAGCTGTTGCTAGAGATGTCTTCTTGTGGCTCGAGTGGAGAGGACTTCTTGGGATGGCGTCTACGTCAAGTTCAGAAGGATCTTAATCAAGGGAAGCACGTTGATTGGGCTACCGAAGAAGAAATTGCCGCAAGACAAGCAGAGATGGAGCGCTCCGTGAGAGAGGAAGTCAAGACTATCACTACCCAACAACAAGGAGGTCCAAGCAATCCCATTAGGGTGGGATCTGTTCAACCTCAATATGATCTTTCTCTTAACCTTTCAGGGCCCTCCACTTCACTTGAAGATCAACGCATGCTTTCCACCATCTTCGAGGCCTACCGCATCACCAACCAACTCATTGAAGACTTCCGTGTATTAAAAATACAAGTGGAAGTCTTGGAGTTAGAGAACCGAACCCTTCGCCGTGTCATCAGGGATCTGAAGAAACAACCAGAACAAGAATGAGGAGTAAATCTCCTCGGGTAATGGCATCCCCTTAGCTTGTTCCAAGCTTGGGGGAGTGCCGGGTATCTTTATCTTTATCTTTGTCTTTAGGAGTCAAGTAGAGTCGTATCATGTTTAGGGAAGTTAATTTATGAAATAGGTGTTGCTTTGGGGTCTATCACTCCGTTTGTGGAGAGCTTTTGTATCCGTGAGTGTGGGGTCGTCTATGAAGGAATATTAATGAGAAGTCTATTGGTTTCTTCGCTGCACTTGGTATTCTCTTCACGCAATCGACATTATGAGCTGATTCTTATGGGGAGTATTGACCTTATATCAGGTATGGATTCGAAAACTTTATTTAAATCTTGGCAAGTATAGCTTTTTTCATAACAACAGGCATGTTTTTCTCAAAGTAGCGACATAGCCAAAACCTTTGTGTTATTATGCTTGAAGTGTTATGTTGACAAGGAAGACAACTTGATGTTTTCATGCTAGTTTTAATGTTTATGCTTTGTATTGCTTGCATCTAAGTTGTCATCAATTGTCTGGTCTCTCAAAGCCTTGCTAGCCAAAACTCTGTACTAAGCGGAATTCTTCTTGTACTTCCATACCCTGAAACCAACATCTTCCACTTGAGTCCACCATACCTTCCTATTTGTGGTATTCCACTACCACTCCTAAAGTATATAATTTGTGTGCTATCTCTAGATGTTCGAAATCTTCTGTTTTGTGCCACTGATTCAGCTCATGAGAAAGTGGTGGGCTCCCATGATCTTCTTAATTTGGACAAGTTTTATCTTGGGATTGCATGTCTAATCTGCAAACCCCTAATACGAGAAGGGACTGGCATGAGTGCCCAGCTCGTAAAAGATAAATACTAACACACAAGTTCGTTCGCCCATTTATGAGTGATAAACAAAGGAATTTAAGGGGATGTGATCATCCCCGCATGGGAGCCGTTCCTCGAAACTTGTCCAAATCATGAAGTGAGTGAGTTATCTATCAGCAGTCGTTGACGGATCATGCACCTCCCAAAATTCTGTTTTTATTCTGTTTGATCTAGAGATGGCACATGAGTTTTCCCTGCTTACCCTTTTGCACGGGTTTTATCCTTTTTTTTGTGCTGAGTCAGTCCTTCCTACTTCCTTCCTTCTTGAGAGAGAACATACACTTGATGTTAATAAAGATTCTTGCATATAAAGCTGCATTGAAAGTTAGCATGTTACATCTTTGTTGACATTATCTTTTGATAAGTGAGTTGTTTGCAAAAGCTTGCTTAGTAAACATCTTCCTTTGTGTTAACATGTGCACTTCTTGACTGATAACATGTTCTTTCCAAAGCTTCAACGGGTTCCATTATAAGTGAAAGAGCAAAAGTAAAAGTTATTAGTTGTTCCTTGACAAAGGCTGTGTTTGCCATGATTTGATGAGTTTTCCAGGTCCTACTTTGTTATAATTGTTACTACTTTCTCATAAGGACCTTATGATTTGAGGTTGCTGTTGAGGATGCTTCAGTTTGGTGAGAAATCTTGATGCTTCTTTTCCGTATTCTTTTATCAACGCTTCACTCTCTAAACTTGTGGACAGGTTTACCGAGCTCAGCAATCGCTTGGGGACAAGCGAGGTCTAAGCTTGGGGGAGTTGATACGTCCAAAAAGCATCACTATTTTATATCGTAATTTCATCCTATTCATTGATATATTCCACTTTAAAGTATTGTTCTTATGTTGTTTTTGCTTGTTTTACACAGTTTACAAATTTTCGGTGCCGAAGCAGCAGAACCAGGATTCAGCGGTGAAAAGTGGACACCAAGTTGCTGAATCAGATCAAGTCCAAATGCGATGAAAATTTACGGGGATCGTTTTTATGGGAATTGACTGGGGATCACCGAGGATGGAGGTGAGGGGACCCCCCAGGCATCCAGAAGGGTGCCTGGCGCGGCCCCCCTCCTGGTCGCGCCAGGCACCCTCCTGGATGCCTAGTGGCCCCCCTCGGTGGCCCCTCTCGCCTATAAGACCCCCCTGGGGTGAAAACCCTAAGAAAAAGAGAGTTTCCGTGTTTCGCCGCCTCCACGGGGCGGAAACCTACAGAGAAGAAAAGCCATCTCTGGTGGGAAGATTCCTCCGAGGAGATCACCTCCCGGAAGGGGAGATCGTCGCCATCATCATCATAATCGTCATGGGGATCATCGAGATCATCATCAACATCATCCCCAACATCAGCACCTTCTCCATCTCCATCCCATCTCATCTCACAATTGCAACTTGTGTTTTAATCCGTACTATCTATCCTCTCTACTCTGTTGGTGTTGATTACTACTTTGTGGTGAATGCTATTGAGTTTTGTTGGAGAAATATCATTGTGTCCAGATTGTTTGCCACATATCTATCACCTCTGATCATGATCTCTTTTATGTCATGTGAGTAGTTACTTTAGTTCTTGAGAACATGGGAGAAGTCTAGTTGTTAGTAGTCATATGATGTTGAAGTGTTATGTGTTGTTTGATACTTAAGTTGTGTTGTTATTTCTCTAGTGGTGTTATGTGAGTCGAACACTTAACACTTCACCTTTCATGGGCCTAGAGGAATACATTGTGCACAAAGGTTGCTTATGGTGGGTTGCCGGAGTGACAGAAACCTGAACCCCAGTTCGCACACTTTTGAAGAAGGGAGTTATGGATCCTTGATCGTAATGCTGTGGTTAGGCTTATGCCTTAATTACTACCTTGTATTTGCGGATGCTTGCCAGGTGTGTAATCATAAGAGTACACTTATCTTAGTCTAGCAGGTGTACTAGCATTGATCCACCCCCAAACACTTATCGACACAATACATATTACTTGGCGGAGTATGGTGAAAGTAACTTGGCTATCTCTCCCGTCTGTTCTCGAGCACGCTTTAGTTTTTATAAGTTTAGTTCCTAGGCTTATCCTTGTGAAAGGATTGGGCCACTTTCTACTCCTCAGTTACCCTGTTTACTTTGCTTGTCTTTTACTTTTCTGTTGCTTAAACCAAAAACCCCTAAATATTTACCTTTGAGTGTGTGCAGCCTTTTCTTATCCAGTGTCACTTATCAGCACCTTCTGCTCCTCGTGGGATCGAAATCCTTATTTATCGAAAAGCTACAATTGATCCCCTAGACTTGTGGGTTATCAAGAATCGTTTATTGGCGCGGTTAACAGGGGAGGCAACCCAACTAAACCTATTAACTTCACCGCCATCAACATTACCTCCTTGGTAACCATTGCCAGATCTATTCTGATCACCAAAGTCTCAAATACATTTTCACCCAGCCAGATCTTAATCTCAGGCAAAGACGTTGGATAGAATTTATAAAAGATTACAATGTAGTAATCTCATACATCCCAGGCAAGGCCAATGTCATGGCTTATGCACTAAGTCGTAAGTCGTATTGTAACAACCTCATGTTACAACAGTTTCAACCACTTTTTCATGAGGAATTTCGAAAGCTCAATCTCGAGATTGTTCCTCATGGCTTCCTATCTACCTTGGTGGCGAAACCAACCCCTGAGGATAAAATCATAGCCGCCCAAAACGTGATAGTGGTATTCGAGAGATCAAGAAAAACATTGCTATCGGAGTTGCTAAATGTTTCTCCATAAATGATCAAGGTGTCGTTTTCTTTGGCACTCGATTGGTTGTACCACGAAAACACAATCTTAGGAGGCTGATTCTTAAGGAAGCTCATGACACTCCCCTTTTTATTCATCCTGGTAGCACAAAGATGTACCGAGACCTACGCCAGAGATTTTGGTGGACTAGGATGAAGCGAAAAATTGCTCAGTTCGTTGCTCAATGTGAGGTTTGTCATCGCATTAAGGCCGAACATCAAAGACCTGCTGACACTTTTTAACCATTGCCTATTCCCGAGGGGAAATGGGACAAAGTCACTGTAGCGACCCAATTCACACAGAATTGAAGTCTCTGTGCTCAAGTGCCAGTCCCTGGATCGAACTCGCTGGCACACACAGTATTATAGATGTATACCAAAGTACAAGTGCATCATTATTACAACGTATGATCCAGAGTAAAACAAATAACAAGTTGCATAGCTCAAGGCTAGCTTATTCAATATAAAATATAGCAGAAGCAAAAGCAAATAACGTGGAGTCCATCAACAGCCACATGCGAACATGCTGAGTGTAGACTCGCAACCCCTAAACGCACCTTACTGGTCGTCTGAAAAACCTGCAACACCGAATGTTACAGCCCGACAATGGGTCGGTACATATGATTTGTACGGCAAGTGACACGGAAAAGTTTATATAAAGGACCTACAACTACATGCAAGGTAAGTCAAAGGAAAGGCTTATGGTTTTGTTTTGCAGAAAGCCAATTTTCTCCTGAACTAAACTAGTCAAAGTTTTAAGTTGAACTTACTACTAAAGAACGAACTGGGCACACCAGTTCCAACACCACACCCTTATTTAATCTTGCCCATTCAAATTATTAAGGTGATTCATATGTCAAGATCCTGCAGTAACAGTAATGTCTAGTAGCTCAAGGATGTCCATAACCGGGGACACGGCTAATCATGATTAGTTTTTACTCTGCAGAGGTTAGTACACTTTCCCCGCTGGACTCAACCCGAAGATTGAGACGAAGTCTTTCAGAAGAGGTCACCTACACCCAACGGCAAGCCGGTACCACCTATCACATCTACATCTGCTAGCTTTGCACGGGAGAGGCTTCCTACATCATACTCAACTAAGCCAGAGCCCATATGGCCAGACGCTGTACATGTAAGCTCCTAGTCACCAAGTATGTCTGATCTTTTTGAGCCTGGACGGCGCCCACTTACGTTCAGAGGGTAGCACCATGACGTACTGTCGACCACCAAACCAACCATTAGGGGTACAACCTGGTCTCGACCTTAGATAAGGCACGAGCCCCCAGGAAGCACTCCCTGCCCGTCCAGAGGTGATTTCTATTTATTAAACAGTTGTACACAAATTATTAAATAGCTCACAAGCACTCCATTAATTTACACAATCCAAACCACGTCTACAAAGCATAGCAATAAAGCAACAACACGGCTAGGTTGATCTACGGTAGACAAGTCAAGACATGTGGCTATCCTAACTGGTTTTGCAGCAACAGTAAAATAAACTACCTATCATGCAATAGGGTGATAATTCTTAACATAATGCATATAGAAAATATAGGTATGAGTATGGTCAAAGCATCACTTGCCTTCTTGCTGGTCCTGACGGTCACAATCCTCACAATACGAGGCGGCACACTCCGGACAATCTATACGAGCAAACATAGCACCAATCAACATATATTCATACACAAACATGCTCAAACAATAATAAACATTCAAAGAACAGTAGCCAAACTTTCCTAACAGTAGCTAAACTTAAAGTACCTGTCAAAATAAAACTAACGCAAAAAGAAACGGCGCAAACGGGCGCACCGGTAAAAACTTACGGCTGCCGTAAGTTCAAATTTGGATCAGCTTGGGATTCAAATTTGAAAACTTCAAACTTCTGTAACACTTGGTCTACTGGCTAGGAAATTTCTACACGGTCGCAACGCAACTGGAATCTCCCAATTCCGAGTTACGGTTAAAACGTAGTCGCAAAAACGGTATCGGGGTGACACCGGGGTACCGGGGTGCTCTACTGTAAAAAGGACCCGGACGTAAATAAATTTTTTCTGAAAAACGCGATCGGGTCCTCGGGTGGTTTGGATCCAGATCTGGATTTTTTTTCCAAAACGCATCTAATCTTTTTTTTCTAGTCTCCTTCTTCTCCACGCGGGCACAGGGGCCATGGCCAGGCCAGCACGAGCTCGGCTCGGCGGCTACTCCGGCCGAGGGTCGGCGGCGGGGGCGGCGGGGCGCCGGGCGGCAGCGCGCATGGCGGCGGCGCGGCTCTAGGCGGCGGCGGCGGGCTGAGCTGCCGGTGAGCGGCGGCGCGGCTCCGGTGAGGCGTGGGGACGGCGGCTACTCGGCGGCTCCGGAAAAATACCTCAAAAATGGAGAAAAAACGCAACTCCGGCGAACTTTCGCGGTGGTCCGGCAAACTTCCGGCGAAACTCCGGCGATGACGTCGTCGATGATGTCAGCGGCGGCGGGTCCCGCGGATTAGTTTAGGGCTAACCTAAAAACGCTAAGAGAAAATAATTTAGCCCTAATCAGGGCTATTTATAGCCAGCCCCTAATCCCTTTTTTTTAATCCGAGATAAATACAAAATCGGTCTACGAAAAAAAAACAGAACATGCCCATTAGGCCCAAAACAATATTAGAAAAATCACGGAAATTTATTTTAAAATTCCGTCTTCGCCAATATTTTTAAAATAATAAAATTGAATTTTTGGCTTTACCAAAATATTAAATAAAAATAAAAACTTTGCAACTTATTTTTAAATATTTTTAAATACTTTTCTGGCATTTTAAAAATACCGAAAACTCCGAAAATTGATTTAAAAACTTTTCCGGAGCATAAATAAATTCCAAAAATATTTTTAGAAAATATTTATAACTCCAAAGTAAATCTAAAAAGTCTCCCAAAAATATTTTAAACTATTTTTCAACAAATTAAAAATGGGGATAAGTCCTTTTATATCCTCTCTAGCGAACATCCATGTGTTGAAAAATGTTTAAAAATATTTTAAAACTCGAGAAAAATGCGGAAGCAGCATGAGATGCATACGATGATCTATTAACTTCTGAATTTAGAAAATTGGGATGTTACAAACCTACCCCCCTTAAGATGAATCTCGTCCTCGAGATTCGGGCTGGCGAGCAATGAGATGTGGGTGGTCTTGCTTCAGATCTTCTTCATGCTCCCAAGTTGCTTCCTCTTCGGTGTGATGATCCCACTGAACCTTGCATAGCCTGATCTTCTTGGTGCGGGTAAGTCTTTCTGCAGTCTCCAGAATCTTCATAGGTTTATCCTCATAAGTCAGGTCGCTCTCCAACTGAATTGCCTCAAGTGGCACTGTATCTCTCAAAGGAATATCTGCCATCTCTGCATGACACTTCTTCAGCTGGGATACGTGAAACACATCATGAACTCCTGGCAAAGCTTTTGGCAACTCCAACTGATAAGCTACCTCTCCTCTGCGCTCCAAGATCTTGTAAGGCCCCACAAAACGTGGTGCTAACTTGCCCTTGATTCCAAACCTCTTGATTCCGCGAATTGGTGAAACTCTAAGATATGCACGGTCTCCAACCTCATAGGTTACATCCTTGCGCTTAGCATCTGCATAACTCTTCTGCCTGGACTGTGCTATCTTCAGTCTATCACGGATCAACTTGACTTTCTCCTCAGCATCTCTGATCAGGTCTGGTCCAAACAACTTCCGTTATCCTACCTCATCCCACATCAACGGAGTCCTGCACTTCCTGCCATACGGTAAGTTATCATCCCAACTCGAACCATAATCCAACGCACAAGCCCTCAACATATCCTCCAAGATCTAATTGACTCTCTCGGTCTGCCCATCTGTCTGAGGATGGAACGCTGTACTGAACTCCAGCCTAGTGCCCAAGGTCTCATGCAACTGACGCCAAAACTTCGAAGTAAACTGAGTACCTCTATCAGACACAACCTTGCTTGGAACTCCATGCAAACACACGATCCTGGACATATAAATCTTGGCTAGCTTGGCACTGTTATAAGTTGTCTTCACTGGAATGAAGTGAGCAACCTTGGTCAAACGATCAACAATCACCCAAATAGAACCATGTCCTGATCGAGTCCTGGGTAAACCAGTAATAAAGTCCATACCTATCTGATCCCACTTCCAATCTGGTATAGGCAAAGGCTGCAACAATCCTGCTGGCTTCTGATGCTCAGCCTTGACTCTCTGGCAAAACATCACACACAGCAATGAACTGCGCTATCTCTCGCTTCAGGCTAGGCCATCAAAATCTCTCCCTCAAGTCCAAATACATCTTGGTATTCCCGGGATGAATAGAATAAGGTGAATCATGTGCCACCTGAAGAATCAACTTCCTGATCTCTGCATCTTGCGGTACACAAATGCGCTTCTCAAACCAAATGGCTCCATGCTCATCGTCACGGAAACCCTCTGCTTTACCCTTGGTCATATACACTTTTATCTCATCAATTTCTGCATCACCCTTCTGGGCTTCTCTGATTCTTTCCAACAGATTGGGCTTCACTTCCAATGTCGCCACATATCCCTTAGGAACTATCTCCAACCTGAGATTTTGGAACTTCTCACATAACTCCCGTGGCATATCCTCAACATTAGCAACATTGATATGACTCTTACGGCTCAATGCATCCGCAACCACATTCGCTTTACCAGGATGATACTGCACATTCAAATCATAATCCTTAATAAGCTCCAGCCATCTACTCTGCCTGAGATTCAAATCCTTCTGAGTAAAGATATACTTCAAACTCTTATGATCAGTAAAGACATCACAATGATTACCGACAAGATATTGCCTCCATGTTTTCAATGCATGAACAACTGCAGCTAACTCCAAATCATGTGTAGGATAGTTCTGCTCATGGTTCTTAAGCTGACGTGAAGCATAAGCAACAACTCTACTAACTTGCATCAAAACACAACCAAGTCCTCGACGAGATGCATCACAATATACTTGGAAATCCTTATGTATATCAGGCAAACATAAAACAGGTGTAGTTACTAACCGTTTCTTCAATTCCTGAAAGCTGGCTTCACATGCCTCACTCCAAACAAACTTATTCTCTTTCTTCAACAACTCAGTCATTGGTTTCGCAAGCTTGGAGAAATTCTCCAAGAACCTCCTATAGTACCCTGCAAGACCCACGAAACTGCGAATGTCTCCAACTGACGCGGGTGTCTCCCATCCTATAACTGTTGAAACCTTGGATGGGCCCACAACTACTCCTTCTCCTGACATAACATGTCCAAGGAATCCGACCTCTTTCAACCAAAACTCACACTTGCTGAACTTGGAATACAACTTGTGCTCCCTGAGCTTCTCCAATACCAAACGCAA
The DNA here is from genome assembly GCA_950022295.1 of Bromus sterilis. NCBI lineage: Eukaryota > Viridiplantae > Streptophyta > Magnoliopsida > Poales > Poaceae > Bromus > Bromus sterilis. The sequence goes on from OX465596.1 coordinate 286,471,198, forward strand.
ATGTGTCTCATGCTCTTGCTCATTCTTGGAATACACCATTATATCATCAATGAACACCACAACGAATTTATCCAAGAACTCCATAAACACCTTGTTCATCATATTCATGAAGTATGCAGGAGCATTAGTCAATACAAATGACATAACAGTATACTCATACAACCCATACCTTGTGGTAAAAGCAGTCTTCGGAATATCCTTCTCCCGAATCTTCACTTGATGATAACCAGAACGAAGATCAATCTTAGAGAATACACAAGCTCCCTCCAACTGGTCAAATAGATCATTAATCATAGGTAAAGGATACTTGTTCTTGATAGTAACATCATCCAGAGAACGGTAATCCACACACATCCTCTGGGTTCCATCCTTCTTATCAACAAACAACACTGGAGATCCCCAAGGTGACGAGCTTGGGCGAATGAACCCCTTTTCTTGCAACTCTTTGATCTGTTCCTTCAACTCTGCAAGTTCATTAGCGGGCATCCTATACGTTCTCTTAGCAATAGGCCCAGTGCCTGGTATTAAATCAATAAGGAACTCAATCTCCCTATCCGGTGGCATACCTGGCAACTCCTCCGGAAACACCTCCGGATACTCCCTCACAACACGCACATCATCCAGGCTACCCCCCTTAAGATAATTCACCTGCGCGTGTTGATGCTTATACTTGGACACATATCTGATCTTCTGTCCACTCGGTGTATTGAGAGTGATAGACCGACTGGCACAATCAATAACACCTTGGTACTTGGCTAACCAATCCATGCCCAAAATAATATCCAAACCTTGTGACTTCAACACAATCAAATATGTAGGAAAAACATGCTTCCCTATGGCTAGGCTCAACTGATAGCATCCCAAACTAGCTGACATCTCCGCTCCCGGTGAACTTATGAGCATAGATGACTTAAGAACTACGGTAGGTAACTCATGCTTATCCACAAATACCCTCGATATGAAAGAATGGGATGCACCAGAATCGAAAAGAACAAGTGTGGGTACTGAATTGATAAAGAACTTACCAATCACAGCATCAGGCTCATCATAGATCTCCTCCACATTGACATGGTTCACATGCCCCTTGTTGAAAGGATTGGGCTTGCTGACTCCAGAATTCCCATTGTTGTCCTTGTTCTCCAGGCACATGTTGGAGTAGTGTCCCATCTTCCTGCACTTGAAACACTGAACTCGACTAAGGTCCTTTTGAGCATTTCACCACTTGATGGTTCTGGTTGTAGTTCTCTCCATTTCCATTTCCTTTCCCATTTCCATTGCCATTGCCATTCTTGTTACCATTGTGGTGGTTGTGGCCATTATGGTTGTGACCATTCCCACCATGATGGTTGTGTCCTCCACTGTGAACATGGCCATTCCCACCATTGTGGTTATGTCCATGGTTATGTCCTCCATTGCCACCATAAGAATTGCGTGGCTTCTGATGCGGTCCAGAGTTATACTTGCCACCATTGTTGTTGTTGTACTTCCTCTTGCGGTTCTCAATGGCTTGTTGCTTGCCTTCCAACACAATAGCTTTGTATATGAGCGCATGGCAGTTAGCAAAAGTAGCCACTGTCAACTGGACTCCCAACTCATCATTCAGCCCCTCCAAGAACTTCTCCTGCCTTGCAGCATCATTCCTGACATCCTCTGGAGCATATCTGGCAAGCTTGTTGAACACCTCAACATACTCGGCCATTGAACGGCCTCCCTGATGCAAACTACGAAACTCCTTCTTCTTCAAGCTCATGGCGCCTGCTGAAACATGTGCGGAGCGAAAAGCAGACTGGAACTGCGCCCAAGTGATGGTGTCGATGGGGTAAGTCAGCAAGTAGTTGTCCCACCAAGCAGCGGCAGGACCCTCCAGCAAATGTGAGGCAAACCTCACTCTCTCCGCCTCGGTGCAGCCCACTGTCTCCATATTCCGGCCTACTGAACGAAGCCAGACATCCGCCACTATGGGCTCAGGAGTGCTAGAGAACCTCTAAGGATTCAACCTCAGAAACCTCGCAAGCGTGTCCACAGGTGGTGGTGGTGGCGCGTTGTTGTTGTTGCCCATGTTTTGAGTGAGCAACTGGATCAGCTAAGCTTGTCCTTGAAGTAAATGTTGCATATAAGCTGGCACTCCATTGTTGTTGTTCTCATTCCCCGTGGGATCACGTCTTGGCGGCATCTGATGGGCAAGAATAGGTAAGATTTAGACAGAAAGTAGCTAGGGAAATATACTCCTACCCATATGCTTATGATGATCATGACAAGCATTATATATACAATACATATATCACCAATCAATATCACCATAGCATCAAACATATAACAATCATCAACCAATGCACTCATACGGAAAACCATCACATATCACAACATATAGTTTAAAATATCTTTTATAACAGATATAAGATCCTCATAACAACCTCGGGTAATATAAGACCCTCAACACAATCACGAATAACATAAGAGTATATCAAGAAACCTAGTATTGTCACACCGAATAAGTCAACATGGTCAAATACGCTAACACGATAACGGTAGAGTACTAATTCTCGACGAAGTAATTGTTAATGTTGTCTTTGCTAAACAGCATGCGGTAATTGCGCCCGCTAATGCGATTGCGCCTTTTGGGACTCGGCTCCTCTTCTTCTGCCGAGGTGTCTACTTCTGGCTCCTCTTCTGGTTCTACAATTCCATTGGCCTTCATCTTCTCCTTCAGCCTTGTCATCTCTTCTTTCATCTCCAACTTCTCCTTCTTCAGCTTGTTGTTGTCCCTCTTGAGCCTGGTGTTCCTCTGCTGCAACTCAGTAATGCTGTAGAGGTCTGACTGAGTGCACTTCTCCAGGCAATGGATGTGCTTCTCCAGGCTTTGGATGATGTAGCTGGTTGTACCTGGCCAAATGGCCCCAGGCACATACCTGAACCTCTTTGGTTATATGTTCCCCGATGGGAGAACCTTGGCCATCTCCGCGTACACTGTACCCTTTAGTCGGGCGGAATACGTCTCCACAATGCGTCCAAGAGCTATGTGAGCGGCCATGCGCACACACCACTCCTTCTCCTGGGCATGCACCTCGAAGGACTCCGTAATCACCCTTTCTTCATTCTCCATGCTTCCAAGGATGAAAGTCTCCACTTGCCAGTAGTCATCAGCTCCCCTTGTCTCCACGATGTCCGGCTGAAAGACTGGCGCGTAGATGTTCAGGTAGTGGCAAATCCCCCTGAGCTCAGGTCCAAACTCCATAGCACGGTATGATATAGTGGTCATCTAAAATCAAAGAGAGGTAAGGCAAGATTAGAACAGGTATGAATACGAGATAGAGGAGGTAAGTAAGTACAAGACAGAGTGATATAAAGTAATATTTTTATTCCTATGGCTTTTCTACTCCATTTTATAGGGTCACGTCCTACAGTCAATACACTGCTCTGATACCATCTGTAACGACCCAATTCACACAGAATTGAAGTCTCTGTGCTCAAGTGCCAGTCCCTGGATCGAACTCGCTGGCACACACAGTATTATAGATGTATACCAAAGTACAAGTGCATCATTATGACAACGTATGATCCAGAGTAAAACAAATAACAAGTTGCATAGCTCAAGGCTAGCTTATTCAATATAAATATAGCGGAAGCAAAAGCAAATAACGTTGAGTCCATCAACAGCCACATGCGAACATGCTGAGTGTAGACTCGCAACCCCTAAACGCACCTTACTGGTCGTCTGAAAAACCTGCAACACCGAAGGTTACAGCCCGAAAACGGGTCAGTACATCTGATTTGTACGGCAAGTGACACGGAAAAGTTTATATAAAGGACCTACAACTACATGCAAGGTAAGTCAAAGGAAAGGCTTATGGTTTTGTTTTGCAGAAAGCCAATTTTCTCCTGAACTAAACTAGTCAAAGTTTTAAGTTGAACTTACTACTAAAGAACGAACTGGGCACACCAGTTCCAACACCACACCCTTATTTAATCTTGCCCACTCAAATTATTAAGGTGATTCATATGTCAAGATCCTCCAGTAACAGTAATGTCTAGTAGCTCAAGGATGTCCATAACCGGGGACACGGCTAATCATAATTAGTTTTTACTCTGCAGAGGTTAGTACACTTTCCCCGCTGGACTCAACCCGAAGATTGAGACGAAGTCTTTCAGAAGAGGTCACCTACACCCAACGGCAAGCCGGTACCACCTATCACATCTACATCTGCTAGCTTTGCACGGGAGAGGCTTCCTACATCATACTCAACTAAGCCAGAGCCCATATGGCCAGTGGTTGTACATGTAAGCTCCTAGTCACCAAGTATGTCTGATCTTTTTGAGCCTGGACGGCGCCCACTTACGTTCAGAGGGTAGCACCATGACGTACTGTCAACCACAAAACCAACCATTAGGGGTACAACCTGGTCTCGACCTTAGATAAGGCATGAGCCCCCAGGAAGCACTCCCTTCCCGTCCAGAGGTTATTTCTATTTATTAAACAGTTGCTACACAAATTATTAAATAGCTCACAAGCACTCCATGAATTTACACAACCCAAACCACGTCTACAAAGCATAGCAATAAAGCAACAACACGGCTAGGTCGATCTAAGGTAGACAAGTCAAGACATGTGGCTATCCTAACTGGTTTTGCAGCAACAGTAAAATAAACTACCTATCATGCAATAGGGTGATATTTCTTAACATAATGCATATAGAAAATATAGGTATGAGTATGGTCAAAGCATCACTTGCCTTCTTGCTGGTCCTGACGGTCACAATCCTCACAATACGAGGTGGCACACTCCGGACAATCTATACGAGCAAACATAGCACCAATCAACATATATTCATACACAAACATGCTCAAACAATAATAAACATTAAAAGAACAGTATTCAAACTTGCCTAACAGTAGCTAAACTTAAAGTACCTGTCAAAATAAAACTAACGCAAAAAGAAACGGCGCAAACGGGCGCACCGGTAAAAAGTTACGGCTACCGGAACTTCAAATTTGGATCAGCTTGGGATTCAAATTTGAAAACTTCAAACTTCTGTAACACTTGGTCTACTGGCTAGGAAATTTCTACACGGTCGCAATGCAACTGGACTCGCCCAATTCCGAGTCACGGTTAAAACGTAGTCGCGAAAACGGTATCGGGGTGACACCGGGGGTACCGGGGTGCTCTATTGTAAAAAGGACCCGAACGTAAATAAAAAATTTCTGAAAAACTCGATCGGGTCCTCGGGCGGTTTGGATCCAGGTCTGGATTTTTTTTTTACAAAACGGATCTAATATTTTTTTTTCTAGTCTCCTTCTTCTCCACGCGGGCACAGGGGCCATGGCCAGGCCAGCACGAGCTCGGTTCGACGGCTACTCCGGCCGAGGGCCGGCGGCGGGGGCGGCGGTGGGCAGCGGGGGCCGGGGTGCAGGGCGCGCGGGCGGCGTGGTCGGCGCGCGGCGGCGGGGCGCCGGGCGGCAGCGCGCATGGCGGCGGCGCGGCTGTAGGCGGCGGCGGCGGGCGGGGCTGCCGGCGAGCGGCGGCGCGGCTCCGGTGAGGCGTGTGGACGGCGGCTACTCGGCGGCTCCGGAAAAATACCTCGAAAACGGCTAAAAAACGCAACTCCGGCGAACTTTCGCGGTGGTCCGGCGAACTTCCGGCGAAACTCCGGCGATGACGTCGTCGATGATGTCGGCGGCGGCGGGTCCCGCGGATTAGTTTAGGGCTAACCTAAAAACGCTAAGCGAAAATAATTTAGCCCGAATCGGGGCTATTTATAGCCAGCCCCTAATCCTTTTTTTTAAATCCGAGATAAATACAAAATCGGTCTGCGGAAAAAAAAAACAAAACATGCCCATTAGGCCCAAAACAGTATTAGAAAAATCACAGAAATTTATTTTAAAATTCCGTCTTCGCCAATATTTTTAAAATAACAAAATTGAATTTTTGGCTTTACCAAAATTTTAAATAAAAATAAAAACTTTGCAACTTATTTTTAAATATTTTTAAATACTTTTCTGGCATTTTAAAAATACCGAAAACTCCGAAAATTGATTTAAAAACTTTTCTGGAGCATAAATAAATTCCAAAAATATTTTTAGAAAATATTTATAACTCCAAAGTAAATCTAAAAAGTCTCCCAAAAATATTTTAAACTATTTTTCAACAAATTAAAAATGGGGATAAGTCCTTTTATATCCTCTCCAGCGAACTGCCATGTGTTGAAAAATGTTTAAAAATATAATAAAACTCGAGAAAAATGCGGAAGCAGCATGACATGCATACGATGATCTATTAACATCCGAATTGAGAAAATTGGGATGTTACAGTCATTATGGATTTCATTACTGGCTTTCCAAAAACCCAGAAAGGAAATGATGCCATCTTCGTTGTCGTTGATAGACTTTTCAAAGTTGCTCACTTACTTCCCGTTCGCGAGTCCATAACTACGAGCCAGTTAGCGGACTTGTATGTCTCTAGAATTGTGTCTCTTCATGGTATTCCTTTGGAAATCAATTCTGATCGTGATAGCCTTTTCACCTCTAGATTCTGGGGAAGCTTTCAGAATGCTATGGGAACTCATCTCTCCTTTAGTACAACTTTCCATCCTCAGTCTAGCGGTCAAGTTGAAAGGGTTAACCAAATTCTCGAATACATGCTCAGGGCTTGTGTTATCTCATTCGGAAAGAATTGGGAGAAGTCTCTTCCATTTGCCGAATTTTCTTATAATAATAGTTTCCAATCTAGTCTGACCATGGCTCCTTTTGAACTCCTTTATGGACGAAGATGTCGAACCCCTTTGAACTTGTCAAAAACCGGTGAAAGACAATTCTTTGGACCAGATATGATCAAAGAAGCAGAAGAGGAAGTTCGCATTGTTCGTGATCAATTGAAAGCAGCCCAGTCTCGTCAGAAAAGCTACTATGATCGTCATCATAGGCAAGAAAGCTACGATCTGGACGAGAAGGCTTACCTTCGGGTTACTCCTCTGAAGGGAACCCAACGATTCGGTATCAAAGGCAAGTTGGCCCCACGTTACATCGGACCTTTCCGCATTCTTGCTAAACGTGGAGAAGTTGCTTACCAACTTGAACTACGCCCACACCTTTCGCGAGTACATGATGTATTCCATGTGTCACAACTCAGGCGTTGCTTCGAGGACCCCATCCGCGAAGTCAACCATGAAACACTTGATCTCCAAGATGACCTTTCTTATCGAGAATACCCCGTTCGTATTCATGATTCTGCAGAGCGTGTCACTCACCAATAGAAGATTAAGTTTCTCAAAGTTCAATGGTCACACCACTCTGAGAAAGAAGCCACATGAGAAAGAGAAGACCGTCTCAGTGCCGAGTACCCCTCCTTCCTCCCGATGACTTCTGAATCTCGGGACGAGATTCTTTTGAGTGGGGGCAAGTTGTCAGAACCCTCTGTTAGGTATGTTCTAGGATCAAGTCTCACATTGCATCATGTTAAAAAAATTCAAATGAAATTGAAATGGGAGAGAGTAGCACCAAGAACTCCACTTCTGAATTAGAGAGTATGCTTAAAGACTTCATCACTACCCAAAAAGACTTCAACAAGAGTGTAGAGGAAAAACTAGACAAATTATATAATCTCTCGTCAAAGGTAGACAATTTAGCCCATGAAGTAGAATTGCTTAAAATTAGAACTTCTCCTCTTGAGGAGAGGAAGGTCACTCCTATGAACGCTATTCAAGTGCAAATTAATGAAAACATTAGGATGATGACTAAACTTAAAGAGAGATGGGCTAGAGAAAAGGAGGAAGAAGATAGAATTAAGAGCCTTCCTACACACCATACCCTTGCTACTATCCATGTCGTTGAGGATATCCAAACTCTTAGCACCCAATGCACCCCTAGTCCCATAGGACCTATTAATGGTGATGCTATGACCTCAACCGTAGAAGAAGAAACTCCTATGACTATAGAAGCTACCAAACAAGTGAGCCTAAAGGACACCACTACCACTTTACTTGATAGTAGTGACCTTGATTTTGATAATTGCACCCTTTCTAAAGTTATTCGTTTCCTTCACAAGATGTCTAGAGACCCCCACACTTAATCTTGCCTTCACGGAGCATATCACTAATGCTCTCATTAAAGCTAGGGAGGAGAAGCTTAGGGTAGAAGCCTCCATACCTAGAAAGCTAGAAGATGGTTGGGATCCTATGATTAAAATTAAGTTGAATAATTTCTCTTGCTATGCTTTATGTGATGTTGCAGCTAGTACCTCCGTTATGCCCAAAAGAATGTATGATATATTTGAATTGAAACCTTTGGATCCTTGTTCTTTTGGTGTCCGTCTTGTCGATTCTTCCGTAAAGAAACCTTTGGGGAAGATCTATGATTTCTTATCATTGTCAATGACAATTATGTTCCCGTTGATTTTACTATTATGGACATTGAATGAACCTTCTTGTCCAATTATTTTGGGACGTCCTTTTCTTCGCACCGTGGGTGCTATTATTGATATGAAAGAAGGGATTATAAAATTACAATTCCCTCTCAAGAAAGGGATGGAACACTTCCCTATAAAGAAGATTAAGTTACCTTTTGAGTCTGTCATACGGGCTGGTTATTTTCTTGATAAGACTTGATCTTTTTCCATTAAGCCTAGCTAATGGCTTTAAAGAAGCAGTTTTGGGAGGCAGCCCGCAAATAATTTAGGTTTTCCTTTTTGTTTTTCTTCTGTTTTTAGTGGTCTTGATGATTTTTACTACTGTAGAAACATCATTGTATCTTTACTTTTCAAGCTTTGTGCCAATTATAGCCTCATATGACAAGGAAAGTGAAAGTTGTGACATGTTGTCCAGAAAACAGATTCTGTCCTCATGACGGGAGAAATCATTGAAAAGTACCAGTTCATCTTTTTGATCTGAATTTTTTACATAGCTGATCTATACAATCACGGAACTTTCGTATGTTCTGAGGTTTTTTATTTGAGTTGCATAAGTGCCCCTAAAAAATTATTTACTACCTGCTGGTCTGTTTTTCACAGATTTTTTCCTGTTTTGCCTTTTCTTCATTTTCCATACCTTAAGCTTGCTTTTTCTTTGCAAAATTTTTTTGGCAATATTGAGAAACAGTTGCTCTTCAAGATTATCCTTATTTCCAGTAGAAAAAAATTTATTTTATTGCAGGTACTAACCTCGCTAATCAGATTAGGATGAGTTATGTATGAAGAGAGTTTTCAAGTGTGCGAGGGAACATGATAAAAGAAGATTCAGGAGTGTCAAATGCTCAAGCTTGGGGATGCCCCCATGCATCCCCAAGAAATATTCAAGGAGACTCAAGCTTATAAGCTTGGGGATGCCCCCATGCATCCCCTTCTCCATCAATAATTATCAGTTCGTCTTTCGTTCCACTATATTTTATCACTTCATGCGTTATCAGCAATGCTTAGAGCGTCTCGCTCTTAGGTTTCATTTTTAGTTTTCTTTAGCTTTGCTTGATGTTCATAGCAATTTAGAACCCAGCTTTCTTTGTGTGCGAGAGAAACATGCTCCACTTTCAAAACCTAGAACACATCATAGGATTCTTCATGCTTATCTTTGTTGTGTGTGTTCTTTATCTTTTTCATAGCTGCTGTCATGTTTAGCTCTTATTTTTCATGCTTATCTTTTTAAGAGCTTTTGTTTAGTATGTTGCTAGAACTCTCTTGAGTTTTCATGTTTATCTTGTTTTGAGAGTTTGCCTATTGCACTGATTTTTGTGTTTCTAGACTTGAAGTAGGTAGTTGAGGTTGCTATTCAATTGTAGTAGTAACTTGCAATAGTTTTGAGGTATTTCTATGATTAATGTTTGAAATTTTGGTGTCAAGAGCTTTAGCCTATTAGTGATAGATGTCGTATTTTGGGAAATCCGTGTTTATTTTCAAAACTTACAAAATTAGTTGAGAACTTTAGCTACTAGATGGATCACTACTCTTTGGAGGGATCGAATATTAGAGTACACTCACGTACCATGAGTCGAGGACGCGCAAAGATAACCAAACCCCCATACACTCCTCCTCGGGGTACTTGTCTCTTTGTGAACCTCCTTATTAGATTGAGAGTTACGGATAATAAGTGCATGAGTTCTTCGGACTAATGTGATTATTCGAAAGTTGACACTTCCACCTACCCATATTTTTCTAGCCTCTCCTGTTTCGTGCATTGCTTTCTTCTCACTCCGAGAGTTAGCGTCCACCTTCGCCGGTAAATTCAAACAGTGGAGGATCCAGCATATAACCATTGGGTTCAAGTGAACCCAATGAAAGTTGATAAATCCTTTTATATCTACTACTTATTTTCTTATGATTTCCAATTTGAACCGAATTTTACCAACTAGTGAACCCAATGAACCCAACAATGGGATTTTATGGCTCTGCCCCTGCATCCAAACCCTTGGCACGATACGCTCTTTCATCATAAACCTCCTTATATCCTTCCTCAAAAGAGCCACCATACCTACCTATCAAGGCATTTCCATAGCCTTTCTGAGATACATTGCCATGCAACATCCACCTTCTCACGACTTGATCTTCATGTCATACATGCTACTTGCTTGATCGATGAGCCGCATGCTAGTTGGTCCTTGCCCTAATCATTGCTACATGACGCACTAGTATCATTGCATATCCTGCTACACCGGCAGAGGCATACATTTGCATACTTCATGATAGTTTCATTTTCTTTATGTTGAGTACTTTTGTAAAGTGTGAAAGATCTTCTATACTTCTTGTAATATATAGAGTGTTGCCCCTAAAGTGAGGAAAAGATCCCAAAGAGGACAAAATCAAAAGATCCCAAAGAGGACAAATGAGAGAAATAGAAAGAGCCATTAAGGCCACCAAAAAAATACAAAAAAATATAAAAAAGAGAAAAATAAATAAAATGAGAGAAGGGGGCACACTACTATTCCTTTTGAGAGATCCACAGTCGTACCCCATCTTATATCTTGTACTCCATAGAGATTATCATTCATGCATATAGCTATGTGGGGACCTTCACACTATAGAACTTGGCTTGTATATTCCAATGATGAGCCTCCTCAAATGAGCTCTAGGTCTTCTTGAGCAAGCAAGTTGGATGCACCCCCACTAGTTCCATTGGAGAGCTTACCTTAGCTCATATGTGCATCCGTTGCATGGCAATCCCTACTCCTCACATCATATCTATCATTTGGCCTATGATTGTCCTCATTGATGTGAGCCTTTCTCACCTTTTTGTCTTCCTCCTCCACCATATTCTCTCTCTGTCATCCTAAGTGTCAACTTTCTTTCTTACTCTCATCCATTGCATGAGTGCTCAAAATATCGAAAGGGAGTGGATCATTTTGACTTGTACCTGGCTAGTGGTCTGGGGATGAGTCAAGATATGATTCCAAAGAAGACCAAGTGTGAAACTTTAGTAGATTGAGTTCTCAACACAAAAATATTTTTCTCTCGTATATCCCTATCCCCTTTCTTGCACGCAAACACCATTTGGAGACATTCGAGTCACGGACAGCGAGAGCTCTTGCACCTTTATGTTCTTTTATTTCTTGTTGCATTGCTAATATAGACTCTTGCCTGTTATGACTTGAATTGAATTACATGTCTTGATTGCTTTACTTAAAAGTTCTTATATGGTTGGTAGCATGTCACCACAGAAATTATGCTTGTTATCATTTACCTACTCGAGGATGAGCATGAATTAAGCTTGGGGATGTTGATACGTCCAAAACATATCTATAATGTCTGCTTGCTCCATGCTTCTTTTGTGTGATATTGCTATGATATTGATGCGCTTCCATACACTTTTGATCATATTTGGACTAACCTATTAACTCAGTGCACCCCAGTGCCAGTTCTTGTTTTCTGTTGTTTTTGTATTTCAGGTTTTCCCAATATTTAAAGTGCCAGAAAAATTCCGGGGAAAATATAGGAAAAATCAGCGTACTGGAACCTTCCAGAAGAGCCCTAGTGGGGCCAGAGGGGTGCCAGGGGTGGCCCAGGCGGCCACCTGGCGCGGCCACCCCTAGGCCGCTCCAGGGGGCGCCTGGGGCCCCTGGTCCACCTCTGGCTGCCCCCTTCGCCTATTTATTCCCCGTGACGAGAAACCCTCGGGGAAAGAACCCTTTTTCGCGATCTCTCCTCTGTTCCGCCGCCGCCGCGCTTCGAAGATCGGGAGCACCAGGAGACCTCTTCTCGGCACCCTGCTGGAGGGAGGAACCACCTCGGGGAGCTTCTCCGCCACCATGGATGCTTCCCGGATGAACCGTGAGTAGTCCACCTTGGACCATGGGTCTATGATCAGTAGTTATGTGATGTTCTCCTCCCCTCTTTGTTCTTCATGGATTAGACCTCGTGAGCTGCCCTACATGATCGAGACAAATATGTAATCTTTCTGATGTTGCTATGCTGAGTTTGATGGGATCCGATGGATTATGAGACTATGTTCAGATTGTGTTTGAGTAATATATTTGATTCTCCTCTTTTATATTTATGTTCTTGAGTAATTCTTGCATGTTCTACGTTGCTGTTTATTGCTTTGGCCAAGTAGTAGGTAGTGACTCCAAGAGGGAGCGTTATGCATGATTGTGGGTTCATGCCCCCCGATGACTAGCTTGAGTGATAGAAACATGAATCTAGGGGATGTGATGTTGCCACAAGGGGGAAAACAACGGTTCTTGTACTTGCGGGTGCAAGGATTGTTTACTTTACGCAAAGTTCTTTAATGCAGTTGTCTGTTGCTTTAAGCTTACACTTTAGGTGGGATTCGCAACTTAATACCAGCGAGATGTTCTGGATAGATATCTCAAGGTGGATGATTAGTAGGTAGATGCAGATGGATTTCGGTCTACTTGTCTTGGCGTACCGCCCAAACTTTTGAGCCTCTGCCTTTCTTTATAGCATAGTTAGCATTGGTTTGCGCACATAATCCTGTCAATTGCCCAGCTGTAATTTGTTTACCTCGCATGGCTATTTTATCGTCTTTTGGGAGAGAGACATCACTAGTGAACATCATGGGATCCCGGTCCATATTTACAATACTGTTTACACCCGCTATTTATTTACTGCTTTATTTACCTTTCTGTTGCTATCACTATCATTATTATCCCGTGCGTTTGATCCTTTGTGAACAACAAGGCCGGAGGGATTGACAACCTCTCTGAACTTGTTGGGAGCAAAGTTATCTGTTGTGTGTGCAGGTCCACGTCAACTCTCGAGCCACCAAAGCAATTTCTGGCGCCGTTGTCACTTTCCTGTCGTTGTTGGAGTCCTACTGGAGACAAACCTTGGTATCTTCACCGAGGGAAATTTGCTGTTGTCTACATCTCAACCTTCCACTTTGGGTAACCAACGAGGGGCGAGAAGCCATCACCATCCAGACCGCACTGGAGAGGCCGCTGAGGACCCGGAGCTCGTCATGGAGTCAGACCCTGAGACTGAGGCCCGCACTACTACACTGGGACTCGGCTTCAACCAGTCGGGTATGTCTGATTCCTCCATCAATCGCTTCATGGAAGAATCGAGTGATAGTGATGCTGACGATCCTCTTCTCGGCGAATATGGCGCAGAGTCCTGTCCGACTACACAGACAGTGGCTGAAGGCAAATGTCCCCAAGTGGACAATGCTCCTGGCCCGTCGACCAAGGTCACCAAGAAAAAGGCTTCCAATGGTTCGTGGGGCCAAGCTCGGCCGCTGAATGCATCTAGGCCGACTGGTCCAGTGCTGAATAAGTCGCCTCTGGATATCATTCCTCTGCGATATTCCATGTCCGACTTTGCTGACAACTTGCCCCGAGCTGAAGGGTAATCTGTCCATGCTTGTTCTTGCTTTATTTACTTTGTCTGATTGCCGTTTTGACATGTGTTTCTTTGGACTGCAAGGGTTGCTCGTGATGCCAGCGCTGTGGTGGCTGGCGCTGCTCCGATTGCTCACCCGGTTGCATCACCCACTTCCTCCAAGCCCAATCCTTCGCGGAAGAGAGCCACTGCTACTGATACCACCAAGGCCGAGCGGGCCAAAAAACAAAGGGTGGCTGCTGTGAGGCAAACCAAGAAGGATTCTCCCCCCTCGAGCTCCGCATCCACCACTGGTCTGATTGCTGGCTCGCAGTTAGCCGTTCCAGCTGCGACTGCCATTGCTGCTGATCCGATCTTGATCGATCAGTCCGGGACCGTGCATTTGAAGTGTCGGTTGTCGGCTTGATCGATATAAGTGTTGATCCGACCATGAACTCTCCGGCCCAGGACACTTCCGATCAAGATATGCCTCCTGCAGACAGATCAGAGTAAGCTATTGCTGCCACTGCAGGCCACCACTTCGAGTGCCCCCACGGCCACTGCCAGGTTAGTACTACTGCTCCTCAGCTGTCCAGTGTCATTGTGGCCAAAACAACTGCTCTGTTTCGCAAGAACTCGCGGGCCGAGCAGGTTCGCATAGCATATATTGGGAGTCCCAGTCGCACCGGTTCCCGATTCCAAGCCTGCTCCACCCGCTGGATCCCCAGACCAGGTTCCTGCTCAGGCTCAGCGTCATTTGACTGGACTTTCCACTCGCATCAGAAATTTTGCCACCGGAGCGCTCTCTGACATCCTTGCCTCCGAGCACTCCGCAGTGCTGAGTTTTCTATCTTTTGGGGGCGCGCCAGCGCACCCACTGGGTGTAGTCCCCGAGATTTGGACCGATTACGTGCAATCATCTCGGATCTTCACTTGATTTATCTCTGCCTTGCTCTACTAAACTGCTTCACTTTTCAGGCCATTTGCCAGAGATGACAGCGTGTCTTCGAAGAGCTGCTGGCCACTTATTCAGCGGACCAAAAGAACCTTGCCAATATGAAGAAGAAATCTGATGCCCAGGATGCCCAGATCCAGGAGCTGACAGGTGAAACCCGCCGAATGCTTTTACTCTGATTGTTTTTCTTGCTTGCTCCAAATTTCTGCCACTCTCTGACTTTATTGTGTTATTCCCCTAGCCGCTACCGCTTATCTGCCCGAGCTGGAGGCGGCCCAGAAGAGGGTGGCCGATCTGGAAAGTCAGCTCGGTGAGAAAACCACCCAGCTCGGCAACGCTGAAGAGGGACGCAACTGACTTCTTGCTGTCCAGACCGAGCTTCAGGCGAAGGCCCAGAAACTGACGAGCGAGCTTGCCACCCTGAGTTATGCCCACGCAAGTGAAATGCAGAGGCTTATGGATGCCCGAGTTGAGACAGAGGAATCACTGCAGAAGGAGCGTGACGCCGTGGTGAAGCGCACCGAGGAGGTGATCCGGCGCTACCAGGGGGAGCTCCAGTCTGCCAAAGGACAAGCCGAGCTAGCACTTGCCAGTTTACAGAAAGTTGATGCTACTCTCGCTGGTAAGTTCTCCCCTTTTGTCGATCTCTTGACTTTCAATTTGATTTCCTTGGCTTCCGATCTAATCTTCTCTGATTGCTTTACTCGTGCCAGGAGCCTGGCCCAACTCTCAGACTACTACTGCTCAAGCTGTAGCTGAAAGAAGGCAAGCTCGATGCGTGGAGGTTACTGATGTTGCTTTGTCTTGGGGACCAGAGGATCTGGTTGCGGCTGTTGACGCCCGATTGTCTCTGGTGAAAGGTGATCTATGTGCTTTCAACACTGGCACACAGAAGCTTAACGCTACGCTCTGGTCAAACAAAAGGATGCTGATTGCCGGTGAGATCACTGAGGAGGTGGCTCGCAACCTGAAGGCTGCACCCTGGAAAGTTACAGTTCTGCTTGACTATGTTGTCCGAGCTGGGATACAGGTTGCTTTCTCCATTGTGGTAAGTTGGTATCCTAAATTGGATCTAAGCTTGCTAGGTGCCCTGCGTGCCGGATTAGAAGAAATTGTTGGCATGGTCTGGCCGCGAATCTGTCGCCGGGCTGAAGAGCTTAGTTCTGGCATCAATCCACTGGAATATACTCCGTATCACGAAGATGATGGTAACCCGATTCCATCGCCTTCTCTGAGTGAACTTCTCAACAGCAGTAGCGATGATGGGACTCAAGCTCCCCCCGCTCGTCGACGGTCTTCTACGTCAACCTTTGGAGAGTATGCTCCGACCTCACAGGGTGAAGGTTCATTCTGTGAGCAAGTGGGGAGTTTTGCACAGGATCCTCCGGTTGCTCCACAGCCTGAGGCCACCGCTACTTCTGCTCCGGATGATGATGCGCCTCTCGCTCCAACTTCTCTTGCACTAGAGGCGAGCGTGCCACCCTCCGAGGCTCTGACTTCTCCAGATGCTTTGACCGCTTGACTCGCGCCCATATCATTTCCTATTTATCCTTGCAACACTTTGGTCATACTCTACGTGCACCCACTCAGGTGACTTTTTACGTAATAATTAACATTCGGCCAATCTGCCAGATCTTCTTGTGGACGCGCATTTTTATCTATGTGACTTCTCTCTTGCCTTCGCATTTCCAAGCCGAGTGCCTTTGTCTTTGCCTTTTTTCTTCCTTGGTCAAATATTCCTGCCAACTATATAGCCGACCTGCGGCCTGCAGTCGGATCAGGGAATAGACCTCGAAGGATTGGACAAGTACTTCTAGGCCTTTGGAGCTTTTGATGCCAAGGTTACGGTATGCGAACCGGCTGATTGCTACATGCTGACTATTGGCCAGCCGGCCTGGTCGCAGTCGGCTGTGTCTGCCATCGGCAATCCCAACTCAGGTATACCTCATAATATAATTTTCCGATTGATGGTTCTGATCGGCCATGCTGCCCCGACATTATAGCCGACCTTCGGTCTGCATTCGGTTCGAGATGGTAATATGACCAAATCCACTGCTCATCTTATTTTTCTAAGGTAGACCTTCCTGGGGTAACCGAGCAGTCCCCGGGTCCGCTTTTGCTGACCTTAGGACTAAAAATGAATGCGAAAATCAAAGTGCTCTTGTATTTGGTACCGACCGAATGCAGTGTCATGGAAGCACGGTGATTTCATTTATATCATTACAAAGGTAAAGATACAATTGTACCGTTCAACTATAAAACGGGCATAACAGGTCGGTGTTCCAGGGATGCTCCGTTTCTTCTCCTGAAGTGTCCACATATCGGGTCGGCTTTCTGCAGTCAATGAGGTAGTATGCCTTGTTCTTGAGGGCTCGACTAAAGATGAATGGGCCTTCCAAAGGGGATGAAAACTTGTGCTGGCCCGCCGATTTCTGGATTCGGTGGAGTACCAAATCATCCTCGCGAAAAGCGAGTGGGCGGATCTTCTTGTTGTGGTAGTGGTGCAGCTTCTATTGATATATTGCCGACCTGGACAAGGCCAGGAGGCATGCTTCTTCTTTCAGATCGATGCCATTTTCTTGAGCTTCCTTGACTTCTGCCTCCGTGTACATGGCGTGGCGAGGTGAATCAAACTAAATATCAGAAGGGATAATTGCCTCTGCGCCATATACGAGGAAGAAGGGAGTGAATCCAGTTGAACGGTTTGGTGTGGTGCGCAAACTCCAAAGCACATCTGGCAGTTCATCAATCCATGCTTCGGGTGCTCTCTCAAGTGGCTCAACCAATCTTGACTTGATGCCCGATAAAATGTGGTCGTTTGCTCGCTCTTCTTGACCATTTGATTGTGGGTGAGCTACGGATGCCACATCTAGCTGGATGCCTTGCTGGGATTCATATCGAGCTATGCCCCTTTTGCAAAGTTTTTACCATTATCAGTGATGATGCAGTGTGGCAACCCATATCTGCATGCCACATCTGTCATGAACTTGACCGCAGTCGGCCCATCTAACTTTTTGATCGGTATTTCTTCGATCCACTTGGTATTCTTGTCCACTGCAACCAGAAGATGTGTCATGACGCCTCTGGAAGTCTTGAATGGTTAGACCATATCCAGTCCCCAAATTGCAAAGGGACATGTGATCAGGATAGTTTTGAGTGTTGAGGCTGGTCGATGACTTTTGGCTTTGAACCTCTGACAGCCATTGCAAAGCTTGACTATGTTTTTTGCCGCTGCTCTCGCAATCGGCCAGTAGAAACCATGGAGAAATGCCTTGGTCACTATTGTTGTAGTGATGCCTAGTGACCACACTCACTCTAGTGAATATCTCGCAGCAGCTCCAACCCCTTGTCCTCTTCAACGCAACAGAACTCTAGTAGCACTGCGATGCACTAGCTCGTTGTTGATGATGGTATATGCACCAGATCAGCGCTGGATTTGCCGAGCTTCTACTTCATCTTGGGGGAGAATGAAATCAACCAAGAAATCACGGAAAGGCTCCGCCCATGAAGGCGCGGTTACATCCACTAGCACAGCTGCAATCACTCGTACAAGTGCTTCAGCTTCGACTGTTGGCAGGTCGGAAAGGTGGAGCCGACTGTGTCTTGCATAACCACATCGGTCCCCGAGCTGACGACAACAACCCCTGGTGTGCAATCGGCAGCGCCTGGTGTGGCTGAATGCTCCGCTGGACTCGGCTTCTAGACTGACTTTGTTGCTTCAATCTCTGCCATCTTTAGGTTGGCCGGAATAAAGATGGACTCTGATTCCGGGGAAGGCTTGATATATGGCTTGTGGATGTGCTCCAGGGAGATGCCTGTTGGTATGGACTTTCTGGTGGATCCCAGCTTGAACAATGTATCTGCTGCATCATTTTCAGCTCGGGGGACGTGATGGAATTCACACCCCTCAAAGAAACCACATAGTTGCTGCACTAGGAATCTGTAGCTCGCCATATTTGCATCATTTGCATCCCAGCTTCTAGTGCATTGTTGCACCACTAGATCGGAGTCACCGTAACACAGGATTCTCCGAATGCCAATATCCTTTGTTAGTCGTATGCCATGGACCAATGCTTTATATTCGGCCACATTGTTAGATGCGGCAAAATGGATTTGCAACACATATCTGAGATGGTCTCCCTTTGGAGAGGTGAGAACAATGTCGGCCCCTAGTCCGGTCTTCATCTTGGAGGCATCAAAGTGCATTTACCAGAAATCTGAATCCGGACAGGGGGGGCTCATACTGAGTTTCAGCCCAATCGACGAGGAAATTTGTCAGTGCTTGGGACTTGATTGAAGTGTATGGCTCATACTTGATACCATGATTTGGAATTTCAATGGCCCATTTTTCCACTCGGCCAGATGCATCCCGATTCCCTATGATCTCTGCAAGTGGTGTCGAGCTGATGACTGTGATCGAATGTGCCTGGAAATAGGGCTTCAGTCTCTTGGCTGCCATGTATACACCATAGCAAATCTTCTGGTAGAGGGGGTAGTTTTTCTTGCAGATAGAAAGCACTTCACTGACATGGTAAACTTGTCTCTAGACTGATTGTGCTCTTTCATTTTTAGGACGCTCAACTACCATCACAATACTAATCACCCGGGTGGTGGATGTGATGTACAACATCATTGGCTCTTTCTCAATCAGCGCAGCTAGCACTGGAGCAGTGGATAGCATACGCTTTAGCTCTTTGAATGCCTCGTCTGCTTGAGGGGTCCAAGTGAACTTATATGTCTTCTTCATCAACTTGTACAGAGGAATTGCCTTTTCTCCCAGCTGACTGAGAAATCGGCTGAGCGATGCCAAGCATCTGGTGAATTTCTAGACTTCTCTGAGGTTTCTGGGCTTGTTCATCCGCTCGATTGTTGCATTCTTCTCGGGATTGCACTCGATACCACACTCAGATACAAGGAATCCGAGAAAATTGCCAGATGGAACGCCGAATATGCACTTCTCCGGATTTAGCTTGATCTCGCAAGTTTTCAAATGTTTCTCGGAGATCTTCAAGCAGTGTCATCCCTTGGACTGACTTGACCACCAGGTCATCTACATATACATGAATGTTTCGGCCGAGCCGAGGTCAGACGCATTACTGTATGGTACGCTGATAAGTTGCACCGCCATTTTCAGGCCAAAGGGCATGGTGACATAGCAATAAGCCCCAAACTGGGTGATAAATGCAGCCTTTATTTGATCTTCCACGACAAGTTTGATCTGGTGATAGCCGTCAGTGGCATCCCGAAAAGATAAGAGCTGACAGCCAGCCGTAGAGTCAATGATTTGGTTAATACAGGGCAAAGCAACAGGATCCTTGGGGCACGCCTTATTCAGGCAAGTGTAATCTATAGACATGTGCCAGGTCCCGTTCTTCTTCATAACCAGAACTGGGTTTTCTTACCAGTCCGGAAAGAACACTTCCATGATGAAACCAGTTGCGAGCAACTTGGCGATGTCTTTGCCGATTGCTCTTCTCTTATCTTCAGAAATATGTCAAAGTGGCTACTTGATCGGCTTGGATCCTGGGTAAATGTGAAGCTTGTGCTCGGAAAGTTCCCTCGGCACCCCAAGCATTTTTGTCGGAGACCATGCAAAGATGTCCCGGTTCTCATAGAGGAACTCGACGAGCACGCCTTCCTATTTCCTGCTCAATCCAGCTCCGACGACCACACATTTGGTTGGGTCGAAGGGGTCTAGAGCAATCCTCTTGCTGTCCTTGGCTGCTAGGGTCTCATCGTCCTTTATATCTTTATTTTGCTTTGTTTGCAGAGTTCAGCTCACGTCCATGGTTGCATTTGCACTTTATTATATCTTTCCACGTTTGATTGTGCAAGCGACGTGGCAATAATGACGAAAATCGACAGAAGGGATGCAACAAGGAAAGCCGGAATGAACTATTTTTGTTTCTACTTTTGTACATATGCATGTACTTATGATCTAGAGACCATATTGTAGCGACATAGTGTTATGTTCACAATGCTCTCCAGTAGTTCATGCTTTCTTGTGACTAGTTTCAAATAGCTGGAGTGCGGAATGTGTTATTGAAATGATTTGCATGCATTGCATTGTTCATGACTTGGCATATTGAAGTGGTATTTCCCTTCGGAGAATTTCTGGATTGACTTGGCACATGCTTACACATGTTTATGACTGAAAGTCTATCAAGCCTTGATGATCTTTTTGTTTCAGAATAGTTATATCACTTTCATGCCCAATTCAATGTTACTTTGTCGCTCTGCATGATTATGACTGTTATTGCTCTCTAGTTGGTTGCTTCCCCGTCTTTTGCTAGCCTTCGCCCGTACTAAGCGGAATTCTGCTTGTGCATCAACAATCCTTGAAACCAGTTGCACCATATGAGTCCACCATACCTTCCTATATATGGTATTTACAGGCCATCCTAACAAAGATTTTCTTGTACCATCTCAAAGTTATTAAAATGTACTTCTCTTTTTGTATCCGTACAAGCTCATGGGGAGTTAGAGGGAATCATTATCTTCCATGCTAAAAAAAAATTACTCCTTGACAAAGTTTATTCTAGTCAAATTTATGAGGCAGAGGTCGGTCTGGAGAATGCCCTGTTCTCACTTATTTTACATTTTTATAAAAGCTTGCACTTGCTCTCCATACTTGATGAAGGAATGAAATGGAACTAAATGTTTGCCACTAACTACTAATGATAGGTGGAGAGAGACTCACAATCTTCTCTTCCATACTTGAGGCAAGATAAAAGGAACCACGCAATTGCTAGCCATGGACCGTTTATGATAGATGGAAATGGAACACAAGTGTATGCATAATACAAAAGCATGGGAATCGCCATTAATATGGTTGGTATGGAAGATATTGAGAACCTTTACCGTTACCGTTGACTGGAAAGTTACACTCTCAAAACCTTTTTATCTCTGTTTTCAAAACCACGAGCTCTGGTACTTGTTTAGTCTTTGCTTCCAGCCACTGGTTTTCAACTTTGCCATCAAAAGCGACAGTTCGAGAGTCTCCACTTCCTTCTTCAAAGCCCCAACTATTGAGAGCATAATTGTCATTTATGAGTGTATTGTGCATTGTCCCAAAGTACCACATTGTCTTCTGCATGCTTGTGATATCACTCATTCTGAAATATTTAGTTCTAGTCTCCTCTAAAACTCCGAAGGAGCTTCTACATTTATGTTTTGCTTCACTCATGGAGGCTAGCGAGATACCACTCTAGTATGTTCAAGTCATGTGCATTCGAATCTTGTTTTTCATTTTCAGGTGCATATTATTCATTCGTGGTTGTTTGAAACTTTTTACATGAAAGAAGGATTGTTTCGTGCATTTTCTTTGTAGAATTGTTTCAACACTTGCTAGTCTTGTTCGTAGTACATGTTTATATACATCTAATGAATCAAAAGAAGTTTGTCAAAGTTTTCTTTGTCGCGTTCAGTTCGTTGAACTGAATTTCTTGAGGACAAGCAACATGCTAAGCTTGGGGGAGTTGATACGTCTCAAACGTATCGAATTTTACAAACACTTTTGCTATTGTTTTGACCTCACTCTTGCATGATATTAATGAAACTAACCCGGACTGACGCTGTTTTTAGCAGAGTTTCATTGGTTTTCTTGTGTGCAGGAAAATGGATTTTTAGGTATCTCAGAAAATTCCAGGAAAAAAAACAGAAAATCCACACACCGGGAGGAGCCACATGTCAGAAGAGGGGCCAGAGGGGGGCTGCCCCTGGCCGAGACGGCCAGGTGGTGCGGCCTAGCCCCTTGCCGCGCCACCAGGGCACCTGGGTGGGTCCCACCCCCTCTGGTGCCCTAACAGGACTCCTATGTTTACCCTCGACGAGGAAATCCTAGAACAGATGTCGTTTTCGAAATTCTCGTCACAGAGCCGCTACCACCCTCTGTTCTTCTCCTGGAGAGCTAATCTGGAGGCTATTTTGGCCCCCGGTGAGGGGGAATCATCGCCATCGTCATCACCATCGCCACTCCATCATCCCTCCATGACTTCTCCTTTCATGTGTGAGTAATTCCCTATTGTAGGAAAAGGGGATGGTAGGGATTGGATGATTTCGATCATGTAATTGTTTATCAGATAGTTGGGGCATGTTGCCTATCATCTAGTATGGTGTTTATCATCTTTCCTACAACTTGTTGTTCTTATTGCTTGTCACTTTGGGCCCGAGTGCCATGATTTCAGATCAGAACCATATGTGTTTGCATGAATATATTTGTGTTCTTTATCCTATCTATGAGTTGTATGCACCTATTATAGTCCGAAACCGGCGATCCCAATGGTGACAGCTTGGGACACCAAAGGGGATGGACTATAATTTGAAGATTCCATGTATCCATTGATTGTTAATGCTTTATTCAGGTGCTCTTTGACGAGAGCACCTTATTCTCCATAAGTTCCTTTTGGCCCTGTTTGTAGCGGGATGGTAGTACAAAAGATGTTGTGCAAGTTCTTATTGCAAGCACGTACAACTACCTTCGCGATACATGCCTAATGTTTGATATATGCCTAGATGATCATTACTTTTCTGTGTGCCCCCCCCCCCAAGTAAAATACATGATGTCTCTCATCCATGCAGCGCCCAATCATCCGTCTCCCTAGCCTACAGTGTTTTAATTCTTCTTGTTACAAGTTACTTTACTTTTACCGTTTTTACTTTTGTTGTTTTACCACCACTATTTACGCTACCACTATCACCTCCATACCACCGTTACCACTTATATCTCGTTGCCAAGAAAGTATCTTTCAGGTGCGGTTGAATTGACAAATCAACTGTAAAGCTTATAAATATTCTTTGGCTCCCCTTGTGTCGAATCAATAAATTGGGTTATCTTACCCACGAAGATAATCACGATCCCCTACACTTGTGGGTCATCACTGTCGCGACTCGATCATGCTCCTGACATCATAACCTCTGCACGGATGCGCGGAGTCGTGCTCTCCGATTCCACAGAGCACTCACTGCACGGCAGCGGGTCTGTGAGACCGGAAAACACTCGTGTCTCCCTGGGATATCCCTCCGGCGGGGCCGCGGCGAACACGCGATGGATGCCGAATGGCACAATGATACCGCGCGGCAGGGGAATTTCTGTCCTGAACCGCGAGGCGTTGTCGATGACGTAGTCAAATGCCCAATACCTGAGAACCAGGCTGGAAGCAAAGCACACTCTCGACGAAGAGGATGGTACCGTCCGGATCATAACTCCAGTCGACGCCTCAGCCTGCCCCACGGTGGGCGGAAACTGTAACGGTAGATGCCATGGGGATGGCTAAAGAGGGAGACAAACCGAGGTGAGTGTCGATGGTGTCAGAATCGAGAGTGGGGACAAACACAGTGAGACACCACGATGTACCCAGGTTCGGGGCTCTCCATAGAGATAACACCCCTAATCCTTCTGAGCTAGCTATAAGCAATATCTCGAGCTACAATGAATGCTCCGTGAGCTGAATGAGAGGAAGGAGATGAGGGATCTAAGCACAACTCTCTCCTTGCTCTCTCTCTGGTGGGTGAAGTGAAGTAAATGCGATTGACGATGGGGTGACCCCACGACTCCTATGGATGGGCCTACCCGGTGTATCCGAAGACAGAAGGCCCATAGAGATGCCGCCTGGGCCCAGCATTGGCCCACTAGTGGCACCGACGTGGGAATCCGCGACTCGTAAGGAAGGTGTAGACTTGTCGTACGGTGCATGATTAAGGTTAGGAAACCTCGCGTGTAATCCAAGACGGACTCCCCGAGATGTAACATCCCAAAATTCTCTGAATTTTGGAATGTTAATAAAATTAAATAGATAATGATTGTTTGATTGATGTGTTTGATTTTCTCTGGGATTTAAAACTTTTGGAGTTTACTGAATATTAAAAAACGAGAGGGAATAAAATGACTTTCCCTGATATTCACCGTTGGTGTTTTGGGAATTTATTATTTAAAAACAAAACCAAAAAAATAGAATGAGAGAAGGTAATATGACTCCTTCAACATTTTCAAAGTTTGGAAAATGTTTTAAATCTTTATTGGAATTATTTTAAATATTCAAAACATTTTTCAACACATGGCAGTTCGCTGGAGAGGATATAAAAGGACTTATCCCCATTTTTAATTCGTTGAAAAATAGTTTAAAATATTTTTGGGAGACTTTTTAATTTTACTTTGGAGTTATAAATATTTTCTAAAATTATTTTTGGAATTTATTTATGCTCTGGAAAAGTTTTTAAATCAATTTTCGGAGTTTTCGGTATTTTTAAAATGCGAGAAAAGTATTTAAAAATATTTAAAAATAAGTTGCAAAGTTTTTATTTTATTTTATTATTTTGGTCAAGCCAAAAATTCAATTTTAACATTTTAAAAAAATTGGCGAAGACGGAATTTTTAAAATAAATTTCCGTGATTTTTCTAATATTGTTTTGGGCCTATTGGGCCTGGTCTGTTTTTTTTCCAACAGACCGAATTTGTTTTTATTTCGGATTTTTTTTAAAAAGGGATTAGGGGCTGGCTATAAATAGCCCCGATTAGGGCTAAGTTTACTTTCGCCAGCGTTTTAGGGTTAGCTCTAGTCTAATCCGCGGGACCCGCCGCCGCCGACGTCATCGCCGGAAATTTCGCCGGAGCTACGTTTTTCGCGTTTTTTCGAGGTAATTTCGCGACCCGCCGTGCCGCGCCCGACCCCGCGCCTCGCCGGAGTACACCGCCGCCCTAGCCCGCCGCGCCGCCGTCCCCTGGCCGCCGCCGCCGCCGCTCGCCGGCATGGCCGAGCCGGCCGCCGCCCAAGCCATGGCCGCCCCATGGCCTGCGCGCCCGCGCCCGCCCGCGCCTGTGCCGCGCCTGGCCGCGCGCCTCCGCCGCCGCGCGCCCCTGGCCGGAGAGCCGGGCCGCCCTCGCCTGCTCGCCTGGCCGGAGCCGGCCTGGCCGAGCCGCTGCTCCAAGTGGCCATGGCCATGGCTGCCCGTGCAGCCCGTGCGTGGAGAAGAACGGTTGGAAAAAAAAACGTTTCGATTTTTTTTTTCAGATCTGGATCCAAACCGCCCAGGGACCCGATCGCGTTTTTCGTAAAAAATTTATTTATGTACGGGTCCTTTTTACAGTAGAACCCCCGGTACCCCCGTTTTTCACCCGAAACCGTTTTCGCGACTACTTTTTAACCGTAGCTCGGAATCGAGTGATTCCAGTTGCGTTGCGACCGTGTAGAAATTATCTAGCCAGTAGACCTAGTGTTACAGAAGTTTGAAGTTTTTAAATTTGGATCCCAAGCTGACCCAACTTTGAACTTCCGGCAGCCGTAACTTTTTACCGGTGCACCCGTTTGCGCCGTTTCTTTTTGCGTTGGATCACTCGTTCCATGTACTTTCTGTTTATACCTTGTGTACACAAAAATTCAAAAGTTTATTGATCTGTTTGAATTCAAATTCAATGCAATGTTGCAGTTGCTATGACCTGCGTTGTAGTATTCCGTTTCACGTGATTCTTGTTGCATATTGGATCATATGAGACATCTTATCAGCAATATCCACATACCATTCATATTGCTATGATCTTTACTTTGATTTCATAATGCCTTGATCATAATTTTTGTATCGACAACTCTTTATCCGTTGACTCTGTCGAGTTCACGTTCCACCGATCACCTTCGAGCACATCCACACCTTTGCACTTCAAAACCTTTTTGTTTTGTTGCTAAAACTTTAGTGATTGTTCTGTTGATCTTATGTTTTGTCCTTGTGGTGTGATTGCTTATTGAGTTCTTTCGTTGACGATAGATTGCTCGGAGTGTGACGAGTAGAGTTGAATGGAACGTGAGAGCGAAGATCTTCATCGAATGTATAAGGCAAGTGATGCTTTGACCATACTCACACCTATATTTTTTCTATATGCGTTATGTTAGGAAATATCACTCTATTGCATGATAGGTAGTTTACTTTACTGTTGCTACAAAACCAGTTAGGATAGCCACATGTTTTGACTTGTCTACCGTAGATCAACCTAGCCGTGTTGTTGCTTTATTGCTATGCTTGTAGACGTGGTTTGGGTTGTGCAAATTCATGGAGTGCATGTGAGCTATTTAATAAACTGTGTAGCAACTTTATAATAATAGAAATCACTTCTGGACGGGCGGGTGGCATCCCGGTAGTTGTGGCTCGGTTGAGGACAGTGCCGGGGTTAAATGCACCCAATGGTTTGTTTGGTGGTCGAGAAAACGTCATGGTGAGCCCTCTGACGTGGTGGGCGCCGTCCAGGCTCAAAAAGATCAGACATGCAATATTACTAGTAGCTTCCGTGTACAGCCACTGGCTATATGGGCTCTGGCTTAGACGAGTACGTTGTGGGGAACCTGGCCCTGGTAGGTAGCTGATGTAGGATTGTGTTAGGTGTACCGGCTACCAAGGGTGGAGGCAACCTCTTCAGAAAGTCTTTGTCTCAATCTTCGGGTTGAGTCCAGTGGGGAACGTGTACAACCTCTGCAGAGCGTATAAACTGATCATGATTAGTCGTGTCCACGGTTACGGACGAACTTTGAGCAACTAGTCAGTACTGTTGATGAATGATCTTGACAGATGAACACTTAATAATAATTTGGTTGGGACAAGAGTAGCATGGGTTGCTGTGTGTTTCAGGTAGAATTCAACTTAAAATTTTGACTAGTTTAGTTCAGGAGAAAATTGGCTTTCTGCAAAACAAAACCAGAAGCCTTTCCTTTGACTTACCTTGCATGTAGTTGTAGATCCTTTATATAAACTTTTCCGTGTCACTTGCCGTACAAATCAGATGTACTGACCCGTTGTCGGGCTGTAACCTTCGGTGTTGCAGGTTTTTCAGACGATCAGTAAGGTGCGTTTAGGGGTTGCGAGTCTACACTCAGCATGTTCGCATGTGGCTATTGATGGACTCCACGTTATTTGCTTTTGCTTATGCTATATTTATATTGAATGAGCTAGCCTTGAGCTATGCAACTTGTTATTTATATACTCTGGATCATACGTTGTATTAATGATGCACTTGTACTTTGATGTACATCTATAAGACTATGTGTGCCAGCGAGTTCGATCCAGGGACTGGCACTTGAGCACAGAGACTCCAATTCGGTGTGAATTGGGTCGTTACAGATGGTATCAGAGCAGTGTGTTGACTGTAGGTTCGTGACCCTAGAAAATGGATAGAAAAGCCATAGGAACAAAAATATTTTATCACTCCTTGACCCTTTACTCTCTCACTATTATTTCTCATCTATTATTCATCTTCTAAAACTTCTCATCTTGTTTTATTATGAATACCCCTTGAGTTCCTTATACCTTGGAAGACAAGACATTTGAGAAGAACATCACCACCCTCGGGGCTCAATTGGAGTTATGATTATCGGAATTAGAAGGAATACCCTATGGTGATCAATAAGTTATGGAACTACGAGAAGAATCTTTAAGATCAGCTTAGCTGAGAAGGATGAAGCTAGATTCAAACCACCACCTTTTAGGAGAAGCTAGATGAACGAATTTCGCGTAGCGTGATGAGATCGTATGTCTAGTACATATGAACTTACCCTAGGAGTTGTTTGTGTGTTTTGACTGTTGTGATTGTATTGTTTGTTGTTATGTGTTACTATCGAACGTAGGACTTTTTGCCGCTTTCTTGTTTGAGTGCCTATGTTTGGTGTTATCTTAGTTTGTTTCTGGTCGGTGTTATAGTTTTTCCCTAACCCTTATCGTATGCGCTTAATAGATGGAGTATGAAGCAGGACTCGCCTTTTCTGGGGCGATGTCGAGACTGAAGGTGGAGCAGTTGATTCGTAGAATGGAGGAGCACATGAAGATAAACAAGGTTGGAAGTGAGGACATGGTCCCCTATGCTGTCAAGTACTTTGTAGAAGAGGCTGCTACTTGGTGGAGAATGCACCAAGCGATTGACGAATCACGAAGGAAAATTACTTGGAAGGAGTTCACTAAGATTTTGTTGGGATCCCGCCTTGTCACCCCGACGCAAAGGACAGTAACCCTTAAGAGGATCAGTGCCTGTACAATTAGCGGGGAAGTAGGACACTCCCATGAAGGACACCAAGATGGATGTCCCTATTGTGAAGAAATTCACTCGGGTGAAGAATGCCCCACTGCACAAGTCACATGTTTTATGCGTGAAGGAACTGATCATTACCCAGCTCAGTGTCAATTTTTCATCGTGACACAACAAGTGGTTCAACATCAAAAAGAAGGAATGAATAAAGTTATCGAAGAATAGAAGGAAGCACCCGTAAAGAAGAAAAAGAAGGACATTAGCCACATTCAGTGTTTTCGGTGCAAGAACATGGGACACTACCGCGATATGTGTCCAGAATTGGAGGGAAAGAAGAGGTCGTGAATGCGGAAGCAAGGATGCTGACTTGAAGAAGTTTATGTTTTGCAATTGGAGAATAGAATTTTCGTGGTGTGCACTAGTGTATAGTGGTACCTTTAATGATAGTTGGAGATGTGTATCGATGCGTGTTTGCTATGGATTGACTGGATGTATTATGTCATTATTTGTTTTGTTAAGCTTTGCCTTGTGCCCTTTGACCCTGTTATGTCTTGTTTTGATTGATGTTGTGTGTGGCCCTTTGTGTTTCTTCTATGCGAGTAGAATAAGTTTACGTTACCTTAGACCCTCATCTATTTAGTATGCTTCGAGACTGAAGAAGGCACATCAACAAGAAGAATAATTTGGCAAGTGACCCAACGATATGAAGATTATTTCGACTTTTCAAAACTGAAGCTACCGTCATTGAAGACCTGAAGACTTGAAGACCTGAAGATTCAAGTTTCTACCGTTAGATCGTTCTGTGAGCTGTCATTTCTTGTTTTACCGACAGCTACACATCAAAACTTATGTTTCAAAACTAGTGTGATGTTTGTATGGGTATCTCTCGCTATCTCTCTCTACCTCGCTATCTGGATTCTGTTCCCTCTCACCTCAAACCCTACACTAAAGAAGCTACTACAATGGCTGCTAATGCCAAGACGAGGATAGAGATGGATGCAAGTTAATGCAGAGTTCAAAGTTAACCTCTTGTGCCCGGATCTTACAACAAGAGAGCACAATCTTGCTGAAGGAAGAACTCTGGAGGAAGCTGTAGTCCACCAGTACACGTTTTATAATAGTTTGCGCAGACCTGAGTGTTGAGGAAATGATAGCTCTTTTGCTTGGCTTGCAGAACCATGGATTTATCTGAACCCAGTTCAAGATAAGGAGGACTTCTGCAATGCTTGTGAGGATGACCGAGTGTTAGATTGCGAGATTCGCTAAACCATATACAAGGTAATGATTTGGGTGCGTAATGGATTGGCCCCCATGACGACTACCCTTATTATTCGCTCTTGCTATGCGGGATTGTAAATCTTGAGTGACTTACCTATGTTTGAGAGACGACGATGTTAAGCCTGAACCATAGAATGGTACGATGTGTGACCCTGTAGGAGATTTTCGTTTGTATTATACGGTGAGTATAGACCAAGACCTTTTTCTGCAGGTATCCCGTAGAAATATTCTTGATGACCACCATGAGAAAATCGATAGTTGCCTAGTATGGGCGTCTGACCTGTCAGCCATGAAGTCTCAGTACTTGGAAGACCACTCTCTGGCTAAGGAATGGAAACCTCAAAGGAGGAATTCGTGAAACCTCGAAGACCGAAGATGAAATCCGTACGAAGAATGTCATTGATGGATTAAGATACTGGAAGCCCACACTTGTGATGAAGAAATCCATGCCCCAATGGAGTATGAAGATTATGTGTGAGGAGCTCGCTGAGGGAGCAAGCTTTTGAAGATAGCTTTTGAAGACCAAGTCGCATTCCTTTTAAGGGTGGTAGCACCCTGGACCGTCGGAGGATCGATTGACTGTCATGAAGACCCGAACCCTAACCTTTCTTTCTAGCCTTTTCGAATCTCGAGGACGAGATTCCTTTTAAGGGTGGTAGTGTGTAACATCCCAAAATTCTCCGAATTTTGGAATGTTAATAAAATTAAATAGATAATGATTGTTTGATTGATGTGTTTGATTTTCTGTGGGATTTAAAACTTTTGGAGTTTACTGAATATTAAAAAACGAGAGGGAATAAAATGACTTTCCCTGATATTCACCGTTGGTGTTTTGGGAATTTATTATTTAAAAACAAAACCAACAAAATAGAATGAGAGAAGGTAATATGACTCCTTCAACATTTTAAAAGTTTGGAAAATGTTTTAAATCTTTATTGGAATTATTTTAAATATTCAAAACATTTTTCAACACATGGCAGTTCGCTGGAGAGGATATAAAAGCACTTATCCCCATTTTTAATTCGTTGAAAAATAGTTTCAAATATTTTTGGGAGACTTTTTAATTTTACTTTGGAGTTATAAATATTTTCTAAAATTATTTTTGGAATTTATTTATGCCCTGGAAAAGTTTTTAAATCAATTTTCGGAGTTTTCGGTATTTTTAAAATGCGAGAAAAGTATTTAAAAATATTTAAAAATAAGTTGCAAAGTTTTTATTTTATTTTATTATTTTGGTCAAGCCAAAAATTCAATTTTATCATTTTAAAAAAATTGGCGAAGACGGAATTTTTAAAATAAATTTCCGTGATTTTTCTAATATTGTTTTGGGCCTATTGGGCCTGGTCTGTTTTTTTTCCAACAGACCGAATTTGTTTTTATTTCGGATTTTAAAAAAAAGGGATTAGGGGCTGGCTATAAATAGCCCCGATTAGGGCTAAGTTTAATTTCGCCAGCGTTTTAGGGTTAGCTCTAATCTAATCCGCGGGACCCGCCGCCGCCGACGTCATCGCCGGAAAGTTCGCCGGAGCTACGTTTTTCGCGTTTTTTCGAGGTAATTTTGCGACCCGCCATGCCGCGCCCGACCCCGTGCCTCGCCGGAGTACACCGCCGCCCTAGCCCGCCGCGCCGCCGTCCCCTGGCCGCCGCCGCCGCCGCCGCTCGCCGGCATGGCCGAGCCGGCCGCCGCCCGAGCCATGGCCGCCCCATGGCCTGCGCGCCCGCGCCTGTGCCGCGCCTGGCCGCGCGCCCCTGGCCGGAGACCCCGGCCGCCCTCGCCTGCTCGCCTGGCCGGACCCGGCCTGGCCGAGCCGCTGCTCCAAGTGGCCATGGCCATGGCTGCCCGTGCAGCCCGTGCGTGGAGAAGAACGGTTGGAAAAAAAAACGTTTCGATTTTTTTTCCAGATCTGGATCCAAACCGCCCAGGGACCCGATCGCGTTTTTCGTAAAAAATTTATTTATGTACGGGTCCTTTTTACAGTAGAACCCCCGGTACCCCCGTTTTTCACCCGAAACCGTTTTCGCGACTACTTTTTAACCGTAGCTCGGAATCGAGTGATTCCAGTTGCGATGCGACCGTGTAGAAATTCTCTAGCCAGTAGACCTAGTGTTACAGAAGTTTGAAATTTTTAAATTTGGATCCCAAGCTGACCCAACTTTGAACTTCCGGCAGCCGTAACTTTTTACCGGTGCACCCGTTTGCGCCGTTTCTTTTTGCGTTGGATCACTCGTTCCATGTACTTTCTTTTTATACCTTGTGTACACAAAAATTCACAAGTTTATTGATCTGTTTGAATTCAAATTCAATGCAATGTTGCAGTTGTTATGACCTGCGTTGTAGTATTCCGTTTCACGTGATTCTTTTTGCATATTGGATCATATGAGACATCTTATCGGCAATATCCACATACCATTCATATTGCTATGATCTTTACTTTGATTTCATAATGCCTTGATCATAATTTTTGTATCGACAACTCTTTATCCGTTGACTCTCTCGAGTTCACGTTCCACCGATCACCTTCGAGCACATCCACACCTTTGCACTTAAAAACCTTTTTGTTTTGTTGCTAAAACTTTAGTGATTGTTCTGTTGATATTATGTTTTGTCCTTGTGGTGTGATTTCTTATTGAGTTCTTTTGTTGACGATAGATTGCTCGGAGTGTGACGAGTAGAGTTGACTGGAACGTGAGAGCGAAGATCTTCATCGAATGTATAAGGCAAGTGATGCTTTGACCATACTCATACCTATATTTTTTCTATATGCATTATGTTAGGAAATATCACTCTATTGCATGATAGGTAGTTTACTTTACTGTTGCTGCAAAACCAGTTAGGATAGCCACATGTTTTGACTTGTCTATCGTAGATCAAACTAGCCGTGTTGTTGCTTTATTGCTATGCTTGTAGACGTGGTTTGGGTTGTGCAAATTCATGGAGTGCATGTGAGCTATTTAATAAACTGTGTAGCAACTTTATAATAATAGAAATCACTTCTGGACGGGCGGGTGGCATCCCGGTAGTTGTGGCTCGGTTGAGGACAGTGCCAGGGTTAAATGCACCCAATGGTTTGTTTGGTGGTCGAGAAAACGTCATGGCGAGCCCTCTGACGTGGTGGGCGCCGTCCAGGCTCAAAAAGATCAGACATGCAATATTACTAGTAGCTTCCGTGTACAGCCACTGGCTATATGGGCTCTGGCTTAGACGAGTACATTGTGGGGAACCTGGCCCTGGTAGCTAGCTGATGTAGAATTGTGTTAGGTGTACCGGCTACCAAGGGTGGAGGCAACCTCTTCAGAAAGTCTTTGTCTCAATCTTTGGGTTGAGTCCAGTGGGGAACGTGTACAACCTCTGCAGAGCGTATAAACTGATCATGATTAGCCGTGTCCACGGTTACGGACGAACTTTGAGCAACTAGTCAGTACTGTTGATGAATGATCTTGACAGATGAACACTTAATAATAATTTGGTTGGGACAAGAGTAGCATGGGTTGCTGTGTGTTTCAGGTAGAATTCAACTTAAAATTTTGACTAGTTTAGTTCAGGAGAAAATTGGCTTTCTGCAAAACAAAACCATAAGCCTTTCCTTTGACTTACCTTGCATGTAGTTGTAGGTCCTTTATATAAACTTTTCCGTGTCACTTGCCGTACAAATCAGATGTACTGACCCGTTGTCGGGCTGTAACCTTCGGTGTTGCAGGTTTTTCAGACGATCAGTAAGGTGCGTTTAGGGGTTGCGAGTCTACATTCAGCATGTTCGCATGTTGCTGTTGATGGAATCCACGTTATTTGCTTTTTCTTCCGCTATATTTATATTGAATGAACTAGCCTTGAGCTATGCAACTTGTTATTTATATACTCTGGATCATACGTTGTATTAATGATGCACTTGTACTTTGATATACATCTATAAGACTGTGTGTGCCAGCGAGTTCGATCCAGGGACTGGCACTTGAGCACAGAGACTCCAATTCGGTGTGAATTGGGTCGTTACACAAGATCTAGCCTAATATATAAGGGCTAGGAGGGGAGACGTCGAGATCATCCAATACGCAATTTGTAACCCTATCCTTGTGCGCACTAGCCTTGTGCGCACTAGCCTTGGCTATCCATGTAATCGCATCTCCAAGAAATAATATCGAGCGGGAACGTCTCCTCCTATTAGCGAACGAGCTATCGTCCAACCTGTGCCTCTCATGACTAACCCAGGGTCCTTGACCATGGGATTTTCCGGGGTCCATCCCCATCAATTGGCGCCGTCTGTGGGAACTACACAGGTTGGAATTACGATCTCAGCGGTCCCGTCTTCAGCAAGCCAGAACTCAAGAACAAGAACCAGATCCAATCCACCCGAAGAATTCAAGATCACGGCAAACATCTCTGCCGGTCCATGGAGATCGCTCGGCCTGCAGCTGTGCCAAGACCAATACTATGGCGGCAACCGAGTCCACCGCCAACGAAGGAGAAATCGATGAACCAAAAGAAAGGCGCGAGGGTTCTACGCAGGGACCTGGATCGACGAACTACAGCACAAAGCAGAGGACTCGCCGGCCACTCGATGTCCCAACTCCACCGAGGCACCCACCGCACAGCAAGACACCGACTCCGAGCTCGAGATCAGCGATCGTCAAGATCATCACCAACGGGGAATAAATCGACGACCTAGAAGACAGGCACGAGGATTCTATGAAGAGACCACGCTCGATGAGTCACACTATATAGCTACACGCTCGCCGACCACTCGACGACCCGCCACCGTGCGGACAGTTGTCGCCCGCCAGGACAGCGACTCTAAGACTCAGACCGGAGAATATTACGACCCAGATCGAAGACCAGACGAATTCGCCAACCTTATCAAGAACCAGAATCTGAGCGAGGGGATCGAAATCGACCGGCGAGTCCACGAGCACCTGGCGGATCACATGCAGATCTTCCGAATCTCAAGGAGGAAGCGGCACGCCGGATCCAGCAAACTCGCGGTCAGGGAGCAGCTAGAAGGACCCTGCATGATCCACTGCTTCGAAGACGACTGGGGATACATCAGATCGGGTCACACTCTGGGAGACTGCCGCCTGTTCAACGAACTCGCCGACAGCCTCAAGGAAGAAAAACAACGAGAAGCCAAGCGCACCCGACGAACCGAGCAGTCGCCGACTCAAGGACAGGTGTAGACGATCCAAAAAGGCAGGGCATCGCAAGCTCAACACGACGCCTACACCCTGCAAGCCAGAGCAGCCAAGAACCTAAACGCAGTCGAAGTCTACCAGCTACACAACGCAGAAACTAGTATCACGTTCTCCCAGAGCGATCACCCGCCTGCAGTCCCAAGGCCGGGGCACACGCCCCTGGTACTCGATGCTCAAATTGGAGGGTACGACATGGACAGAATCTTCATGGACGGAGGCAACAGCATGAACATAATCTTCGTCAGCACCCTACACAAGATGCTGATCCCACGATCAGTATGGAAGAAATCAAGCACCGTGTTATACGGAGTAGTCCCAGGAGAAGCGGCTACTTCCCTTGGAATAATCGAGCTCGAAGTTGTCTTTGGCAGCAAACGCAATTTCGCAAGACACACCCTCGAGTTCGAAGTACTCGATTGGCAGTCGCAGTACCACGCCATACTGGGACGTCCAGCATTCGCGCAATTCAAGGCAATTCCGCACTACGCCTACCTCAAACTCAAGATGCCAGGATCCGCGGCCGTCATTACAGTCAACGGGAGCTTCACCAAATCAGACCAATGTGATCGCGATTTCCACAAAGTTTCCGACACCTTTGGAGCCGAGCAAGAACTCACAGAAATAGCCATGGCGACAGACACAAATATCTTTCCTCTAGAAAGCCGAAGCGAGTCAAAAGAATATGGGCGGGACTTCAATATTGACAGCGACACGGTCACCCACCAAGTGCACCCGACGGACCCAGAAAAAACAGTTTGCGTGTATGCCCACCTCCCAGAAGATCAAGCGACTGCCCTCATCGCTTTCCTCCGTGAAGAATGGGAAATCTTTGCCTGGTGCCCATCCGACACGCCAGGAGTACCGCGCGAGTTTGCGGAACACGCGCTGGTATCATGCCAAACACCAAGCCAGTGAAGCAAGCACTACGAAGATTCTCAGAACCCAAGCGCAGAGCAATCGGGGAGGAAGTCAACCGATTACTCGACGCCCAATCCATCCGAGAGACGGAGAAAGCCACTTGGATCGCCAACCCTGTGCTGGCCCCCAAGAAAGACACGGACGTACTGCGGATGTGCGTCGACTACGGGCCAGTCAAAAAATACTGCCCAAAAGATCATTTTCCCCTGCCAAGAATCGATCAGATAATCGACTCGACAGCAGGATGCGATCTACCATCGTCCCTCGACGCCTACTCAGGATACAATCAGATCAGGATGAAAGAAGAAGACGAAGGGCACACCTCGTTCACCTCACCCTGCGGCACATCCCGCCGCCCAAAAATGCCCTTCGGTCTAAACAATGCAGGAACAATATACCAGCAAATGATGCAAGCACACGTCAGAAACAAAATCGGCGGAAACGTCCAGGCTTACGTACACGAGACCATCATCACAATCAAGGAACTCAGACCAGAAGCAGATACAGAAGACGACAACACAAACGAACAAGTGCAAGCAGCAGCATCGGACCCAACCGTTAATGAAGAAGGCAATAACGCGGTCGAGGAGCCAGAGCAAGCCGCACCTGAAGACCCAGCTTGGAGAGAACAGCTCCTCAGATTCCTAATACAAGGCACCCTGCACAAAACGTTGCAGAAGCCCGACCCATCAGTCGGCGATCCAAAGCGTTCGCGGTAATCAACAGGAAGCTCTACAAACGCAGCATCTCCCAGGTCCTCCAAAAGTGCATAGACGAGGAAGACGTCAAAGCAATGCTGATGGAGATCCACGAAGGCACCTGCAGGCACCATGCCAGCAGTCGAGCACTCGTGGCCAAAGCCTTTTGAGCAGGACTCTATTGGCCAACAGCCATGAGAAACGTAGAAGATATCGTGCGGCGTTGCACCGCCTGTTACAAATTCGCCAGCAGACCGCACGCTCCAGCCTCAGAACTCAAGACCATACCACTATCATGGTCGTTCGCCACCTGGGGACTCGACATGGTGGGCCCGCTCAAGAAATCATCAAAGGGAGGAAGAACTCACCTGCTAGTAGCAGTCGACAAGTTCACCAACTGGATCGAAGCAGTGCCCATCACCAGCTCCACAGCCCTCACGGCAGTAAATTTTATCAAATCAATAATCTTCAGGCTCGGAGTACCACACAACATCATCACGGATAACGGAATGAACTTCACAGCGGCAGAATTCCAGAACTTATGCGAAGAACTGGGCATCAAAATCAACTACGCATCAATCGCGCACCCGCAGTCCAACGGCCAGGTGGAAAAATAAAATGGCCTAGTATGTGGAGGAATCAAAAAACGGCTCCTTGCACCACTCGAGCAGGCCGCGGGAAACTGGGTAGAAGAACTCCCTGCAGTACTATGGAGCCTGCGCACTACCCCAAATATCGCAACCCAGTACACACCTTTCTTCATGGTGTACGGGTCGGAGGCAGTGCTACCACATGACCTCAAATTCGGGGCACCCCGGATCTCGGGGTACGAGG
Source organism: Bromus sterilis (assembly GCA_950022295.1). Taxonomy (NCBI): domain Eukaryota; kingdom Viridiplantae; phylum Streptophyta; class Magnoliopsida; order Poales; family Poaceae; genus Bromus; species Bromus sterilis. The sequence continues at coordinate 286,508,814 of OX465596.1, forward strand.
AAGAGGAAGCAGAAGAAACACTGCAAGATGACAAGGAGACAACAGACGAAGCAAGAGACACAACCCTAGCAAGGCAGAGGGGTACCAGGACAAGCTGCGCACTTGCCAAAGCACCCGCCTGCGCACCAGAACCTTCAACAAAGGCGACCTTGTCCTACGGCTCATACAAGATAAAGCCCACAAACTTGCCCAATGGGAAGGACCGTTCATAATTTCAGAAGTCATAGGAGGAGGCGCCTATAGACTGAAGAACCCGAAGACTGACGAGGACGTGGGAAATCCATAGAACGTAGCGAACTTACGCCTGTTCTACCCATAGTCTCCACCAGTCATGCTCAACTGGCAGCTCATGTAAACCTTCGAGGCAATAAAATGATGTTGCCCAAATACTACCACCTCAAAGCACTCGAGGGGCTCGAGTACAAAACTCCCCCCGAGAGGCTCTATCGTCGCTCACGCGATCTTTACCCAAAGAACTCGGGGGCTCGAGTACAAAACTCCCCCCCCCCCCGAGAGATGCTATCATCGCTCACGCGATCTTCACTCAAAGCACTTGGGGGCTCGAGTACAAAACTCCCCCCGAGAGACGCTATCGCCGCTCATGCGATCATTTCCCAAAGCACTCGGGGGCTCGAGTACCAACTACCCCCGAGACACACTATCGTCGCTCACGCGATCTCTACCCAAAGCACTCGGGGTCTCGAGTATCGACTCCCCCCGAGAGACGCTATCGTCGCTCACGTGATCTTTACTTCAAACACTCGGGGGATCGAGTACCAGCTCCCCCCGAGAGACACTATCATTTCTCCCACAGCCCGTAAGTTAAAGGGTCCAAGCAAAATCCCCGACAGGCGCCACCTGCTGAAAGCTATTCTGAATCAAAGGGAAGACACGGCTACATCCAGATGGAAACACCAAGTACTTCAGAGAAATATGGATGGAGCACAGGACACAGACAATCCTTTAGTCTTCACATAATCGCCAACGATCACCTAAAGACTCGGGGCTACTCCCATCGGGAGCGCTCTCTCGCACCCAATAAAAGACGGAAATTAACGGAAGAACGACAAAGGAAACAAATCTCAGGCTACGTTCGACTCTCCGACTCAAACGTAGCCCCGGGGGCTACTCCCATCGGGAGCGCTGTCGCGCACCCGATAGAATCCACAGTACAAGGGCTTGATGGACTCGAAGACAGCTCTTGTTGAAACAATTCACAAACAGCTCATACAAACAAGGACTCGAAGACAGGTCACATTGCAAAGGACTCGAAAACATTACAAGACCCGAGTACATTGGATAGAAGGAAGCTCTCATTACTCGAAGAAAATCCTCATTACATGGATAACTAACCTAGTTACAAAGCCACAAGCAGCCGACAAGGCTTCAGCACCAATCACCCAAGGAATTATGACTTCTGCATGTGTGCCCATACCGGGGAGATTGGCGCCAATACGACGAGCATCATCACAGACAAAGGAGGAGTCGAAGCAGCCAGCTCATCATGTCAATGACATAACAAAAGGACAAGCTCGACTTATTTGTGGAGCACCGAAGCCGATGCTCCACCAGCTTCTTCTCCAGCTCCACCCGATCCGCCGGCGAAGATGACGTCACTGCCTCCAGTTCTACAAGGTCGCCTGGCGTGCCCGCTTGATCGATGGCTTGACGTCGAGGTCCTCCCCAGAGCTGTAAGACACAGCACCACCACCCGAGGAGTCGCCAGAGGATGAATCCGTTGAAGACATGGGCGTAGGACTCCCCGACCTGCCGGAATTGTCGCTGCTTGTGTCCTGCCCGGACGGATCCATGTGATTACTGCTCAGGTCAAAAGAGTGGATGGTGAGAGTTTTTTCGCCGTCAAAACGGAAAAAAAGAGTATCACCATCACGAAGGTTCAAACGCCGGGAAAACGATTTCCAGACAAAACCAAGAAAAATCAAGCGGGAACTGTCGGTCTCCAACTCAACATAATCAGGGGGCCGGGAGCACCCCTGAAGATGAAGAAGCAGGCCATCCAGGCTACGCTCAGAAACAATGGAAGAAAATGCAGAAGGAAGAAGAATGCGGGCAGCGTTCCGTCCACGGACGCATAGGAAAAAGTCGTAACACCAAACACCCTCCTCTGAGGAAGAGGGGGAAGGCATCAACACTGCACCACGACGGCCACCGCGAGAAGAGCGCGGAGCACGACCACCGCGGCCACGGCGAACCCGGCCGCGGCCAATCATACCTGCACCTCGCTTTGGCCCCATGATAAGAGGAAGAGAAAGAGGAGCAAGATGAGCAGAGGTCGAACACTGCTGCCAGATGAAGAAGAGGGGTCTATTTATAGCACAAACCCAAGAGCATGCAGAAGCCCAGACGACGGGAGAAATTAATTCAAAGGCCGAGCATGATGGGCGATTCGAATTCCAAGACAAAAGATGCTCTGACACGGGCGGCACTATGCGCTGGATGCGTCAAATCTCGCGCCTTTTCAATACATGCATCGGTAACTCAACAGGCGGCTGCAGCACGCCAGAAACGACCATCATTATGACCAGTCATGAAGACATGACGGTTCACAGCCAGAGCATCTTTGACGGTCCTCCAGCAAGGAGATCGTTATCCTTACCAAGAAGAGGTAAAACAAAGTGGCAGCGCAAAAGAAAATGCAGCCTGCAAGCACCGTTTTTACTGACTCAAATACATTTTTCAAATATATTTAACTCCCATCGGGAGCATATCCACCCATGAGAGTCTCGGGTGCTCCCTCACCTAAAGAAAAGACATGCTCCAGTGTTTACTCACACCCATGAGAGTCTCAGGTGCTCCCTCACCTAGAAGAAAAAGACGTGCTCGAGTGATTACTCGCACCCATGAGAGTTTAGGGTGCTCCCTCACCACGACACCAGATAAGAAGACCTGCACTCGCCAGATCGTACGGGCCCAGAGTATCGGGTGCTCCCTCACCCCGAGGGCGAAGGCGACACTCGAGTGTTTACTCGCAGAACTCTAAGTACCCGAGCACTCGAAGACTTCCCGAGCAAGGACTCCTATACATTACTCCTCGCCCGAGCGCTCGACAAAGCTCCGCGAGTGACCGCTAAAACAGCTCACTTGATTGTTTATTCCAAGTGGGTGCATTGCTAACTAGGCTCCGTGCCTCGATAAAAAATACATATTCCTGGAACACGATACACTGTGCCCAGATGCCACACAAGCTTAGCGTGTAGGTAAGACCCCGTTGCGCAGATCGACCGGGCTGGGACTTGCCGCAGAGCGATTTCACTCCCAATATTTTCCAAGCGCTTGCATGATAGAAAAAGTCGGGCGGACGCGCCTAGGCTACGAACTTTACTGGTAGAAATTGATCACTGTAAGACCTGCAGCGGCATGACTTTTTCTCGACACCAGTGTTCCAAGCTCATGTCGAGGGACGTGAGTTTGATTGGGCTACTGTGGTATTTTCCACTAGTGCAATTCACCAAGGCTCGACCAGTCGACTCCTTGGGCCCTTTCAGCTTAGCATTCCCTCGAAACAGGTTTTTTCATGGCCCTAGACTGCCAGCAACCCACGGTTGAACCGTGCATACATCGAAACGACGCAAGAATGGACTCGAGTCCCTGCGCGACTCTTCGAGTCCCCCAGGCACTCGGGGACTACTGACGAGGGGGTGACCCCACGACTCCTATGGATGGGCCTACCCGGTGTATCCGAAGACAGAAGGCCCATAGAGATGCCGCCTAGGCCCAGCCTTGGACCACTACTGGCATCTACGTGGGAGTCCACGACTCGTAAGGATGGTGTAGACTTGCCGTACGGTGCAAGATTAGGGTTAGGAAACCTCGCCTGTAATCCAAGACGGACTCCCCGAGATCTAGCCTAATATATAAGGGCTAGGAGGGGAGATGTCGAGATCATCCAATACGCAATCTGTAACCCTAGCCTTGTGCGCACTAGCCTTGGCTTTCCCTATAATCGCATCTCCAAGAAATAATATCGAGCGGGAACGTCTCCTCCTGTTAGCCGACGATCTATCGTCCAAGTTGTGCCTCTCATGACAAACCCAGGGTCCCTGACCATGGGATTTTCCCGGGTCCATCCCCATCAGCGATTGTCCCCTCACACAGGAGGGCTCCCTGAAGCTCTTATAGGCCGAGCCCAGGGTAGTGCAGTAACTGTCGGTTGGTTCTGGGCCCAGTTGTAAGCCTCTGGAGAGCTGCTGAGTCCCGCCGACTGCGCCCTTTACGGGTGCCAGGCGGCGGAAAGCTGTAGCCCTACTCTGTCGTGGAATCTTGCTATGTAGGCCTGGAGAGCTCTACGTCTAGCCGTGCGGTTGCCTAAGTGCCTTGTCGCCTTCACCGCCCTGTTAGCTGATGTGTCGAGGGAACATTATGCGTCTGACAGGTCGGCATGGTACTGTTTCTGTCTGCCATGCGGATCTCTTGGGATCGCCTATTGATGTCCTCGGGTTGGGTGAGCCCATCCGGCCCAAGGTCAACTCTTGTGGTTAGCTCGTATAGTCTTGCATCTTCTTGGGCCGAATAAACTTAGGTGAGGCTCATTGCTCTCTCCCAGAGCAATCGTCTTCCGACCTAGTCGGCTCGGCCCTCCGGAGATCGATCTTGTGCTGCTTGGTCTTCTTTAGATCGGCGATCCTCAGATCGGTAGTATTTATGTCGGCCTTGATCAGATCGGCCTTCTTTAGAATGGCGGTCTTCAGGTCGGCCCGGATTAGCTCGGCCTCGCTTAGATCGGCGGTCATTTAGATCTGTGCTCATCATCTTGAAAGGTTATTTCGCTTGGGTGTCCCTACCCGGGGGTCATTCCCACGACATCCCATGATGTTTCCCCTTCTTCTATGTATTGGTGTTGATGTACTCACTTGTCTACATCTAGTATAATCTCCGAGACCATGGTGACAGCGGGTCTATGGGACATAGATTAGAAAAATATTTTCATCAGTGATTTCTTCTGTTGTGGATTGATTGAAGATTGAGAGTCTCTTGGTGCTTTTCTTTGACTATCCTTGAGATATGTTATGGTGATTGTGGTACTATCTTTGGATGGCCGCGGTGATGGGAAATCCATAGATGAGAACAACGAACTCTAAGGTGTGCTCCTGTAGCCCTACACAATCCGCGTCCTCTCTTGACCACGAAGGAATGACCTCCAGGTACGTCTCCATTGCATGTTTTAGTGGAAAAATCATATTATTAAACTATGTTAATGTTGTTGAGAGTTGCCACTAGTGAAAGTATGAAGCCTAGGCCTTGTGTCCACCATTGCAGTACCGTTTGTGCTCACTTTTACTACTTGTTTGCTTGCTGTAATTTTTATTACAGATTTGTATTACCTTGCTTTGCCACACCTATCACCCATATTTTACCATCTCTTCGCCGAACTAGTGCACCTATACAATTTTCCATTGTATTAGGTGTGTTGGGGACACAAGAGACTTCTTGTTTCTTAATTGCAGAGTTGCTTCAGAGAGACCATCTTCAACCTCTACTTCCCTGGGTTTGATAAACCTTAGGACATCCACTTGAGGGAAATTGCTGCTGTCCTACAAACCACTGCCCTTGGAGGCCCAACATAGTCTATAATAATAAAAGTGTGTGTTGACATCACCCGGCTGAGTGCGCGGTGGTGAAATCTACTATCAAAGACGATGCCCCTTCTGTCATCCTCCTTCTCGAAACTAAGTTACAATCCATCTCCCCCTTTGCGGTTTCGGCCATTGCGGGCCCTGATTTAGAAGATTATTGCTACCTCCCGGCGATCGGCTCCGCGGGTGGCATTCTTGTAGCATGGAAGTCACACTTGGTCCAAGCGACAGACAGGTGTGTCGATTCCTTCTCGGTCTCTGTCTCCCTCGAGTTCTCGAGTGATGAATGTTGGTGGCTTACTTTTTTCTACCTCCCGACGGTGGACGCCCTTAAACCCATCTTCCTCGACGAATTCCTCCTGCTGCGCGCGCCCTGCCCCGGGGCCTGGGCTGTCGCCGGGGACTTCAATCTCATCCTCAATGCAACTGACAAGAGCAACTCCCACCTCAATCGCTGTAACATGAACATGTTGCCTCAAACTCATGAAGGCGCCACTTATTGGGCGCCGCTACACGTGGAGCAATGAGCGCGGAAACCTGGCCCTCGAGTGCATTGATCGCTGGTTCTGCTCAGTAGATTGGGAGGAACTTTATCGTGACAACTCCCTCGTGGCTCTCTATTCGGTGGTCTTGGACCACAACCCTATCCTCATGTCCAACGTTGTTGGCTACCGATGCAAGGCTCGCTTCCGTTTCGAGAACTTCGGATCTCGGCTCGAGGGATTCCATGACGCGGTGACCAAGGCCTGGGGCTCTCTTCGGGACATTGTTGACCCCTGCGCGCGGCTGCACGGGAAGCTGCAGGCCACCGCGAAGGAACTTTGGTGTTGGAGCCAATCAAAAGTGGGTTGCATTAGAGATCAGATGCACTGTGCCAAGGAGATCATCCTTCGGCTTGAACAGGCCCAGGACTGTCGTGCCCTCTCCTCTGTCGAGGCCTGGCCACGGAACTCTCTGAAGAAGAAACTCCTCAGTCTCGCCTCCCTGAATCACACCATGGCAAGATTGCGGTCGCGGATTCGCACCCTGCGGGACGGCGATGCTAACTCGCGATTCTTCCATCTGTGTGCCAATAAGCACCGCAAGAGAAGTCACATCTCTCGCTTGCGATATGGCCTCTCCACGGCTTCCACACAAGCGGAAATTGAGGACCTGACGGTGAACTACTTTGAGGACATGTTGGGGACGCCTCGCCCGCGCGAGCAATACATCGACCTCGCCAGCCTCCCGCTCAACCCGGTGGACCTGGCGGACCTTCAGCAACCCTTCTCGGCGGAGGAAATCTAGGAGGTTGTTCGTGCACTCCCCACTAATTGTGCGTCGGGCTCGGACAGCTTATCCGCACTTTTCTATCAAGGGTGTTGGCCGACCATCAGGGCAGACGTCATCGCCACTATCAATCAATGTCGCCACCTCGACGGTAGCTCTATGCACTTGCTCAACCAGGCCTTCCTAGTGCTCCTCCCTATGAAATACGCGGCTGCGGACATCTCCGACTTTCGACCGATCATCCTTGTGCACAACTTCCCCAAGCTTGTTGCTAAGCTCCTCACCAACCGCCTGGCGCCGCGCCTCCGGGAGCTCATATCGATCAACCAGAGCACCTTCATCAAGGGAAGGTCCATCCAAGACAATTTCTTCCTCGTCCATCAGACCACCAAGCTTCTCCACCGCAAGCGCATTCCTTCTCTCTTGTTGAAGCTTGAAATCTTGAAGGCTTTCGACTCGGTGGCCTGGGATTCCTCACCGAGGTGATGAGGCACTGCGGCTTCGTCTATAAGTGGATTAACTTGATCGCTCTCCTGCTCTGTATGTTGTCTTCCCGCGTCTTGATCAATGGCAGCTCTTCCACACCTGTTTTGCACACGCGTGGACTACGCCAAGGTGACCTCATATCGCCAATGCTTTTCCTCCTGGTCATTGATGTTCTGGATGCCCTATTCCGCAAATTCGATGATGAGCGGATCCTTCAACCCCTCCCTCAAGGCATGATGCACCGGGCATACATTTTCGCGGATGATGTGGCCCGACCACCAAGAAATACACCATACCAGGTGTACATGACAAAGGCAAAACCGTCGATCCCAGCAACTAGAGAGGAACAAGCGTAGTCGGCAGGAACATCAAAACCACCAATGACATACCACCCACTATCAACCTCAGCAACACCACAAGCGTGTTGATACATCTCGAACGTATCAATTTTTCCAAACACTTTTGCTATTGTTTTGGCCCCATTCTTGCATGATTTGAATGAAACTAACCCGGAGTGACGCCGTTTTTAGTAGAGCTACCTGTATGGTTTTCTTGTGTGCAGGAAAATGGATTTTTAGGTGTCCCGGAAAATTCCAATAAAGATTTGAGAAAATGGGACCACTGGACAGAAGATGGGCCATACGGGGGACACCTCTGGACCAGACGGCCAGGTGGCGCGGCCAGGCCCTTGCCGTTCCACCAGGGCTCCTGGGTGGGGGCCACCTCCCCTGGTGCCCTACCTTGGATCCTATTTTTACCCGAGACGGAAAAACCCCAAAACAAAAGTCGTTTCGCCAATTCTCATCGCGGAGCCGCTGCCACCCTCTGTTCTTCTCCTGGAGAGCTAATCTAGAGGTTGCTTTGGCCTTCGGCGAGGGGAAATCGTCGTCATCATCATCACCATCGCCACTCCATCACCCTTCCATGACTTCCCCTTTCATGTGTGAGTAATTCCCTGTTGTAGGCGAAGGGGATGGTAGGGATTGGATGAGTTAGATCATGTAATAGTTAATCAAACTGTTGGTGGTAGGTTGCCTATCATCTACTATGGTGTTTATCATCTTTGCTACTACTGTTGTTCTTCATTCTTGTCACTTTGGGCCCGAGTGCCATGATTCCAGATCTGAACCGTTTATATTTTCATTAATACATTTGTGTTCTTGATCCTATCTATGAATTGTATGCACCTGTTATAATCCGGAACCGGCGATCCCAATGGTGACATCTTGGGACACCAAAGGGGAAGGACTATAATTTGAGGATTCCATGTATGCGTTGATTTTTAATGCTTTGTTCCGGTGCTCTTTGATAGGAGCACCTTAATATACATACATTACTTTTGGCCACGTTTGTAGCAGGATGGTAGGACAAAAGATGTTTTGCAAAGTTCATATTGCAAGCACGCACAACTACCTTCGGATACATGCCTAATGTTTGATATTGTCCTAGATAATCATTACTTTTCTGTGTGCCTTGCCCCAAGTTAATTACGTGTTATCTCTCATCCATGCAGCACCCAACCATCCATCACATAGCCTACAGTGTTTTAATTCTGCTAGTTACAAGTTACTTTACTTTTGCTGTTTTACTTTCTCTGCTTTGCCACCACTATTTCCGTTCCCACCATCACTTCCATATCACCGTTACTACTAATATCTCGTTGCCAAGAAAGTAACTTTTAGGTGCGGTTGAATTGACAACTGAACTGTTAAAGCTTATAAATATTCTTTGGCTCCCCTTGTGTCGAATCAATAAATTGGGTTGTCTTACCCGCGAAGACTGTTGCGATCCCCTACACTTCCGGTCATCAAGACCATTTTCTGGCGCTGTTGGCGGGGAGTGTAGCGCTATTGGTAAGTGAAATTGGTAAGGAAACCTTTACACTGTATGTGTTGTTTTTATTTTGTTGTTGCTACTTTTTGTCCCTGTGGACAACTCTGCTCTTGGTTCTTTGCTTGTGGGGAACCGCCCCACCATCATTGTTGTGGAGAAGGCTCCCCCACCTACTGAAATTCTACCTTTCAAAATAACAACTGGTATTGTTGATTGTGTCTTGGCTAATCGATATGCAAGAGATAGACATCCAGGCGAACACTTTCTATATCTTTCAAAACTATGTTCCTTATTTAAGCTTGCAGATATATCAATGGATTTTGTTATGAGAAAACTATTCTCTCTATCATTGAAAGATAAGGCTTTGGATTGGTAGAGGCTTCTCGGTAACTCTCATTTACTAAATTCGCAAGAGCTTATGCCTCTCTTTCATGCAAAGTTTTATCCTCTTCATGAAATACATCGAGACAAGAACTATATTTATAACTTTTGGTCTCGTGAAGGAGAAAGCATCGCCCAAGCTTGGGGGAGATTGAAGTCCCTAATGCTCAAATGTCCCAATCATGAGCTCCCCAAGGAAATTATTCTTACAAACTTGTATGCAAGACTTTCTCGTCGGGATAGAGAGATGATCGATGCCTCCTCTAGTGGGGTGTTCTGAACTAGAAGCGTTGAAGATAGGTGGGATCTTATTGAAAGGATCCATAAGAACACTGAAGATTGGGAGATTGATAAAGGTATCGAAACTTTTATAAACTGTGAGCATGATTACATTGAGAGCTTTGTGAAAACTGATTACTTCAATAACTTTTGTGCTAAGATTGGTCTTGATTCCCAGCTTCTAATTGATTTTTTCAAAGAATTCGCTTTTCATATTGATTCTTCTAAAAAGAAACACGACCAACATCATAAGCTTTTAAGGAATTAACTTTTGATGTTCATGTTGCTGACCCAATCTTACCTGTAGTTTTATATGAAAATCCCCCTTTTCCAGCAAGGATGAGGGAGCATTCTTTTGTTACGAGTATATTAAATAAAAGTGAGAGAACTATTGATGAGCATGAGGACCTGATTAAGGTCGATCCTCAAGTTGTATTGGTTAAAGATCTTGTTACTAGTGATATTGGAGATTCCATTATAAATTTTTGTATTGTTTCTACTAACCTTGTCACAAGCAAGAATAAAGCCCCAATTTTAAGTAATCCAGTGATATCTGTTAAAATAGGAGATCACAATTATTATGGGCTATGCGATTTGGGATCTAGTGCTAGTGCTATTCCTTATTCACTCTATCGAGATATCATGAATGACATTTTACCTTGTGAACTTGAAGATGTTGAAGTTACTATCCATCTTGCAAACAAAGAAACTATCTCTCCTATCAGAATTGTGAGAGATGTTGAAGTCTTATGTGGAAAGGTAAAATATCCTACCGACTTTCTAGTACTTGGTTCAGTGCAAGATAGTTTTTGTCCTATTATATTTGGTAGACCTTTTCTCAAGACTTGTGGAGCTATTATAGATTGCTGGAAAGTTAAAGTATCTGTTGAATTCAATGGTGAGCCATATGAATTTAACTTTTCTAAATTTTCCAAGCAAACTCATGGTACTGATTTGACTAGTAATGATAAAATTATTGAAGATATTGCCTCTATTGCTATTCCTCCTGACGATCCTTTGCAGCAATACATGGAGGACCACGAGAATGACATTCATATGCAGGAAAGGGATGAACTAGATGATATGTTCTTGAGACAACCTGCTATCCTATAGCACAACCTTCCGGTTGAACCTTTAGGAATTCTATCACAACCAAAGGAAGACCCGGTGTTTGATCTAAAACATCTTCTCGATACGCTCAAGTATGCTTATTTAGATGAAACGAAAGTATATCATGTTATTATCAATGCTAAACTTTCAGGATATGAAGAAGAGCGATTATTGGAAACCGTTCGTAAACACCGAGGCGCTATTGTCTACACCCTTGATGATCTCAAGGGAATTAGTCCATCTATTTTTTAATATACTATCAATCTTGAACGTGATGCTAAACCGGTTGTTGATCATCAACGATGATTGCACCCAAATATGAAGGATGTGGTGAGGACCGAAGTCCTCAAGCTTCTAGACGCATGTATTATCTACCCTGTAGCTGATAGTAAGTGGGTAAGTCCAGTACATTGTGTTCCTAAGAAAGGAGGTATGACTGTGGTTCCTAATGATAAAAATGAATTGATACCTCAAAGAATTTTTATTGGATATATAATGTGTATTGATTACAGGAAGTTGAACAAGGCAACCAGGAAGGATCACTACTCGTTGCAATTCATAGACCAAATGCTCGAAAGGTTATCCAAAAACACTCACTTTTGCTATCTCGATGGGTAGTCTGGCTTCTCTCAAATTCATGTTAACACTGTTGATCAAGAGAAGACCTTCTTTTACTTGTCCTTTTGGTACTTATGCTTATAGACATATGCCTTTCGGTTTATGCAATGCCCCTGATACTTTTCAAAGGCGTATGTCTGCTATCTTTCATGGTTTTTGTGAGGAAATTGTGGAGGTATTCATGGAAGATTTCTCTGTCTATGGAACCTATTTTGAACATTGTCTCCACAACCTTAATAAAGTTTTGCAGAGATGTGAGGAGACTAACTTGGTGCTCAACTGGGAGAAGTGCCACTTCATGGTCAACGAGGGAATTATTCTTGGCCACAAGATTTCTGAAAAGGGGATTGAGGTGGATAGGGAAAAGATCGAAGCAATCGAGAGGATGCCCTATCCAAGGGACATCAAAGTTATTTGTAGTTTCCTCGATCATACTGGTTTCTATAGATGATTTATTATATACTTTTCTAAGACTTTGAGACCCCTCACTAATCTTCTCTAGAAGTATATTCCTTTTTTTTGATGAAGATTGTAAGGAAGGCTTCAAAGATTTTAAGAAAGCTTTGATAACCGCTCATATAGTCCAACCACCTGATTGGAATTTACCTTTCGAAATCATGTGTGATGCTAGTGATTTTTTCTGTTGGAGCTCTGGTAGGAGAAAGGGTTGATAAGAAATTGAATGTTATACATTATTCTAGCAAAACCCTTGATTGTAATTATGCTACTACTGAGAAAGAGTTTTTAGCAGTAGTGTTTGCTTGTGATATGTTTAGACCTTATATTGTTGATTCCAAAGTCATTATTCATACTGATCATTTTGTTATTAAGTATCTTATGGAAAATAAGGACGCCAAACCAAGGCTATTAGATGGGTTATTCTTCTTCAAGAATTTGATTCGCAGATTGTTGATATGAAGGGAGTGATGACCCACAAGTATAGGAGATCTATCATAGCCTTTTCGATAAGTAAGAGTGTCGAACCCAACGAGGAGCAGAAGGTATTGACAAGTGAACTTGAGATAGGAATAACTACAAGTACTGAAAGGTAAATTTGAATGGGTTTTCTGGTATAAGAAATAATGAGATAAAAGCAAATAAGGTCAATTGTCATAAGGTGCATCAAGGTGGTCCAGTCCTTTTGTGCAAAGGATAAGCCAAAGTATCTAAACTTATAAAGTCTAAAACATTCTTGAGGACACACGGGAGAGGTAGTCATGTGCCTTCGCCATGTTCTGTATCGGTACTATGTTTTGTGTTGATAAGTGTTGTATGGGGGAACCTATGCTAGTGTACTTTCTAGACTAAGATAAGCACACTCTTATGATTAAACCTCTTGCAAGCATCCGCAAATACAAGAGAGAAATTAAGGCAAAAGCCTAACCATAGCAATAAACTTTAGGGCCCAACAATCCCTCGTGCAAAACTGTGCGAACTGGGGTTTAGGTTTCTGGCACTCCGACAACCCATCATAAGCATACTTTATACACAATGCATTCCACTAGGTCCTTAAAAGGCGAAGTGTTGTGTAGTCGACATTCACACAACACCACTAGAAGAATAACACCACAACTTAAATATCAAACAACACATATTACTTAAATATCATCTGACTATTAACAACTAGACTTCTGTCATGCCCTCAAGAAGTAAAAGAACTACTCACCAGACATAAAAGAGATCATGATCAGTGGTGATAAATATATGATAAACAATATGGTCATAACAATAATTTTCCAACAAAACTCAATAGCATTCACCACAAGTAGTAATCAACACCGGTAGAGTAGAGGGGATGGATAGTACAAGTTAAAACTTGGATTGCAATGGTGAGATAAGATGGGATGAAGATGGAGATGGTGTTGATGGTGAATACACTAGTAGGAAATAGGCTATAGCTGCCAGCTTATTGCTGGCGGACACAAAAAGTTGTACGCCAGTGATAGTATCGCTGGCGTACAGAAATGTGTGCACGCCAGGGAAGTAGGTGGTATCGCTGGCATACAAATGTTTGTGCACGCCGGAGGCACGACTTGCCCCGGGCTAGGCAGCGGGGCTAACTACCACTGGCGTACGGTTGCCACGCCCGCCAGCGCTAGTGCAGTCACCGCTGGCGTACATATTTGTTTGCACGCCAGAAGTAATTTGCCCCGAAATTACTTTTAGCTGAAGGTTCTATTGCTGGCGGGCAATATATTTCGTACGCTAGTGCTAACATATGTAGCTATGGCGGCCAGTAGAACTGTATGCCAGCGGTAATACTGTGCAATTATTGATGCTTCGGCTGCCACCATGTCCCTCCATTATTGCAACACCATTATTGTTCTTCTCACTAGCTCAAAGTTCCTCCCCTTCCCCCCATCTCCACCACACTTTCTATCCAATTAAAACTAGTTTAGGTGATAGATCTAGCTCCATTACCCTTCTAATTTCCTCTCTACCAAAAGAAATGTCCACAAAAGAACCAAATTTAGCTCCTTTTGGTGTGGATCCAAATATATGATCTCCTAGGTCTAGCTAGATCTATCTACATCTCTCTTCCTCTCCTACATTGCCTCAATTAAGGTGAGGGGTCAACATAATTGTGCTATTCTTGTATTGTGCCCGGATATGTGATGATGCATATATATATATATATATATATATATATATATATATATGTGTGTGTGTGTGTGTTATTCTCTTGATGATGATGACGCATGCATATAGTAGATGATGAAATTTTGCCGGATATGTGATGGTTCATATATGTACTATTCTTGTATTGTGCAGGAAATGATGTCAATATTATGCCGGAATGTTGATTCATTTCCGTTTCGGCAAATTTTGACACTCTCTTAGTCCTATTTGTAGGAAGGTCATGCCAAAAAATTTCATGAAAAATGATTGTTTTACTTGTCTTGTGATTCTATATCACGTGCAGGCGATATGGCGCCCGGCCGTATGAGTGAACGTGTCGTGAACAAATATTTGAGATACGCTACAGACGACATGATACAAAATAACCGCACGGAGATAAGATGTCCGTGTCGCAAATGCAAAAAAGTGGGCTTGCTGAACACCTTTTCGGGAGAGTTGCTGGAGCATCTGCTAATACATGGTTTCATGGATGGCCACACTCAGTGGCTTGATGAAGATGATGATGATGAAGTCCATGATGGTGCGGAGGATGGTCATGATCAGCATGACAATAATAACAATCACGAGCAAGAAGACGAAGAGCCGCCTGATGATCCTCCCGCACATGATGTTGGAGATCTAGAAGATGCTGAACAACACGTAACCGAAGACGATGACATGCAAACACTGCTAGCTTCAGCCGTGCGGGACCCTCATCTCAAAGAGCTTCTTCTAAAGAAGACGACTAACTGCAGATCTGCTAGTATAGAGCAAGCTAAGCTAGCACAACTGGAGGTAGACTCGAATACTCTGTTGTATCCAGGTTGTGGATCGGAAGACTCTCGCTTGAAAGTAGCGCTTGATGTTCTCAAAATGAAGGCAAAACACAAATGGACCGACGTAAGCGTCGACGCTAGCCTGCAATACTGGCAGAGTAAGCTTCAAGAGGGCAACTCGTGTCCTACAAGTTGTGATGAGGCCAAGAAAGTCATGTGCCCCTTTGATTTACCGCATGAAAAATACCACGTGTGCATCAATGATTGCTACATTTATCGGAAAGAGGACGCAGACATGATCACATGTACGGTGTGCAATGCCGCTCGATAAAAGAAAGGGAAGAAAGAACCTCGGAAAGTTGTGTGGTACTTTCCCCTCATTCCTCGTTTGCAGCGGTATTTCGCGGACTACAAGGAAGCAAAGCTCATGCGGTGGCACGCGGACAGAAAAAATGTAGTGTTGAAAGATCCAAAACAGTGTGAAAAGGCAGTTCTGACACACCCTTCGGACGCAAGCCAATGGAGAGAATTAGATGGCGTCGATGCAAGTTTCGCGGCAGATCCGAGGAACCTCAAGTTGTGTGTGAGCACCGACGGAGTGAATCCATACAGCAACCAGAGCAGCACACATAGCACTTGGCCCGTGTTTGTATGGATATACAACCTTCCCCCCTGGTTATGCATGAAGAGTAAGTACATACACATGTGCATGCTAATTCAAGGGCCAAAACAACCAGGCAACGACCTCAATCTCTATCTAAAGCTACTGAAAGATGAGCTAGACACGTTATGGGAAGGTGTGAACACATGGGATGCCGTCGCGGAAGAATATTTCCCTATGAGAGTCGCCTTGCTTTGTACGGTGCACGACTATCTCGGCCACGGATATGTCGCAGGCCAGGTTTGCCCCGGACATTGGGGATGTATGAGGTGCATGGATGATCCAACGTTTATGCAGCTTAAGAAAGATCCCAGGTCTTCAAAAACTGTCTACACGGGGCATCGAAGGTGGTTACACAAGGATGACCCGTGGAGAAGGCGTGGAGACCTTTTCAATGGTGAAGATGAGCTCCGGGGACCTCCACGTAAGAGGTGCGGTGAAGAAATATATGAGTTGCTGAATGATTGGGATCAGTGCCCTAAGCCAGGAAAGAACCAAAAGGCACCAAAACCGCTCCTCGATGTATGGAAGACGAGGTCTGTGTTTTGGGACTTGAAGTACTGGCATGTTCTCGATACGCCTCATTGCCTTGATCTAATGAATATCACGAAGAATGTGTTCGAGAGTTTGTTTGCCACTCTGCTCAACATGCCGGAAAAAACCAAAGATGGTCCGAAAGCAAGAAATGACCTGATACATCTAGGTATTAGGGAAGAGCTTCACGGGGGAATCGAGTCATCGGATGATGAGGAGACGAACCGACACAAGGGAAAAAAAGGTTAAGAAAAATGACTACCACTGCCCCCCATCCTGTTTCACTCTAAGTGAGAACGAGGTCCAACAATTGATCAAGTGCCTTCTAGAAGTCAAAACCCCTTTCAATTATTGTGGGCTGATAAGAAGATATCTAGACCAACAAAAACAAAGGTTCAGCGGGATGAAGTCTCATGACTGTCATGTGATGATGACGCAAATATTTCCGGTTGCGATTCGAGGGATAATGGACAAGCACGTATGCGAAACTCTTTTCGGTTTCTGTAACTTTTTCGACGTGATCTCTCGAAAGTCGATTACACGGAAGCAACTCACAAGGTTGCAGGAAGAGATCGTTGTGATATTATGCGAACTTGAGATTTACTTTCCACCCGCATTCTTTGATATTTGTGTGCATCTGTTGGTCCATATCGTGGATGATATCATCCACCTCGGACCGGTGTTCCTGCACAACATGATGTCGTTCAAAAGGATGAATGGAGTCATCAAAGGATTCGTTCGTAACAGGGCCCGTCCGGAAGGAAGCATCGTTCAGGGCTATCTCACCGAAGAGTGCATCTCCTTCTGCACGAATCTCTTGGGCGAAGTCGATGACCCTATTGGCCTACCCAGAAACATGCACCTTGGCAGGCTCGATGGAGTAGGCCACAAGAATGGCCGGAGGGAATTGCATGTGGACTTTGAAAAACGACGCGTCGACTTTAACAGGGAAAACTTGGTAGCTCTACAACACCTTGAAATGGTCGATCCCTGGTGCAAACAGCACGAAAACATCATTAGGAAGAAGTACATTGACCAAGGTAGGGAAAGGACTGATGGGGAAGTAATCAGAGAGCACAACTCCACTTTCTTGCGTTGGTTCAAAGAACGCCTTATCGCTGATCTACCAATGGATTGTCCAGAAGGCAGACTCTTATATGCTTTGGCACATGGTCCCTCCCCCAACGTTGCGACGTTTCAGGCATATGATATAAATGGGTTCACATTCTACACGGAAGAAAAGGATAAAAGTTCTGTTTATCAAAACTCAGGAGTTACGATGGTATCCTCAATCGGTAATGAAAAATTAAGATACTACGGAAGGATCGAGGAGATATGGGAGCTTGACTACTCTGGAGAGAAGGTGCCGATGTTTCGTGTCAGATGGGCTAGGAGATCAACTGTCATGAAAGAAAACAAATACTTCACCACCATGGTTACACCCGAAGCCGGCAGCACTTCATCAAGCGTGAACGTCACTGCGCAAAATGAGCCATGGGTATTGGATAAGCACGTGTCGCAATGCTTCTTCATAACATACCCATGTAGGCCTAGCCGTATGGTCGTGAGGAGAGGCAAAAGAAATATCATAGGAATGGCTGACAAAGACGACTTAGATATGTTCGGCGACCCAAATATCCAAGATGATGAAGATGACGACGATAGGGAAAAATACACCACAAGAAGGAGCAGAACGACGCTACCTAGGTCAGGTCGTCCGTTCAAAAGAAGTAGTCATGATGTCGGGCTAAATTATGCAACTGCGACAAAAAAAAGGCATGAAAATTAGCAAACGCTGAGAAAGACGGGCAATGTGTGCGAAGAAATAGCTAGTATTGATTTCTCTTTTGTATGAGACTACAAACTTGTTGTATCAATGAACTAATATTCGATGACACTCTTATTATATGTACCTCTCTTTTGTAATATATATCTTTGAATACTTGCAATTATGTTATTAAGTCATAAATTTTTTGACCATTTTTATATGAAAACAACCCTTTTAATAAAATAAAGAGAAAAGAGCTCTGGCGGCCAACCCTGTAGTACGCCAGTGGTAGGCTCACCTCTGGCGGACGACTAACCACGACCGCCAGAGAAAAGAAATTACCACTGGCGGACACCTACATAACGTCCGCCAGTGATAGGAGCTGCCACTGGCGGATGCTTATGCCTGTCCGCCAGTGGTACTTGTGTACCTGTTGACTATGGGCCAGCCCACCCACCCCTTGCGCATCTCTCCTCCACTCAACTCCTTCTCTCTTATCTTCCAGCCCGCGCCGCCGCCGCCTCCCATCGCCGTCGCCGTCTCCCATCGCCGCCTCCCCGTGGACCACGTGGACACCTCCCGTGCAATTCCACGTCGTCGCGCCCGCGCCCACACCTCCTCCGGTCGCTGCACAGGAGCACGGAGACCCTCCTCTTTGGTGAGCACCCGAGCTAGGGCTACGGCGAGCACCCTTTCTAGGGCTACAGCGAGCACCCGAGGAATGTCGTCGTCCTCTCAACTGAACCGCGCACGGCGACCTCCTCTTTGGTGAGCACTTCTCCCTCTGCTTCCCTCCTCTGCAACCACTCAGTTTCAAGATTTTTTTTCCATACAACCAAGATCTATGACGTCCTCTCAATTGAATTGATCTCAGTTATGACAATGCAAGCCATGCTCTATGAATGGGTTTTTTAAAACTGAAATTGGATTTAAAAACTATGTGTTTGTGTATCGGTGTATGTTAGTTTGATGCATTTTATATCAAATTCATTCCATGTTGTAGAAATAGATGATGTATAGAGAATGTGTGGGGTATTTTTGGGTAGTTATAAGTGCCAAAGTTTATCCTTGTTGCTGATTTTATTTTTGAAATTGGATTTAAAAACTATGTATAAAGTGGCAGCTTCTTTCTGTACACGGGCAAGTTTCCTGGTTAACCAATAAAGCTAGCTACATTTTTCCCTAGATCAAAAAGATAACTACATTTCCCTGGGAATGAGCTTCGGTGACTTGTAGGCTACAAGTCACCGCGTGACTTGCACCAACCTAGGCCCTCCATTATTGATCCAACGGATACAAATCATCTACACTTTGCATCCATGGGTGTGTGATTGTTATTTGTACGTAAACGGAGGCACGACCTCATACAAAACGGAGGCATGACAATAAAAAACAGAGGCACGTCCTCATACAAAACGGAGGCACTTTGTATGAGGTCGTGCCTCCGTTTTATATGAGGACGTGCCTCCTTTTTTGTATAGTCGTGCCTCCGTTTTGTATATGGTCATGCTTCCGTTTTGTATGAGGTTGTGTCTTCATTTTTTATATAGTCATGCCTCTGTTTTATATAAGGTTGTGCCTCCGTTTTGTATGAGGTCGTGACTCCGTTTCTTATATAGTCATGCCTCCGTTTTGTATGAGGTCGTGACTCCGTTTTGTATAAGGTCGTGCCTTCGTTTTTTATATAGTCATGCATTCGTTTTGTATAAGGTCATGCCTTCATTTTGTATGAGGTCGTGCCTCCGTTGACTTATAAATTGGACAAACGTTTTATGAGTAAGCATCATCTTAAATTTCAGTTGTTGGATCAATAATAAAGGGCCCAGGTTGATGCAAGTCACGCGGTGACTTGTAACCTACAAGTCATCGAAGTTGGGTTCATTTCCCTGGTAGTAGAAATTTGTGGAAAAAAACTGAATTAATTACAGATTTTTCCCATGCTCCATGCTGAATACACTACACTATCATGCACTTTCTCTTTCTCTGCACACGCACTTTTCCATGCTCCAAGATCATCATAGGGTTGCTGACCTTGGTGAATGTACAGGGAGAAACCCCATTGTTGTTAGCTCTGTGTGGGCATCTGATGATCACCATTACTCTACTTCATTAGTGTCATGGGCTACTGCCAAAATGGAACAACTCAAGGCCTCTTTGGATTCTAGGATTTCAATCCTTAGGATTTTTCAATCCATAGGTGTCTTAAATAGATGCTACATATAATGTCTTCTTTGAAAATATGAGAAAATCTAGCTTGGCCCAATAAACCTTGGTGGTTGTTTGCTAATGAAGTACTCCCTCCGTTCTAAAATAGTTATCTTAGCCTACTTTGTACTAGAGTTAGTAACAAATTGAGATAGTTTACAAGTTGCACCAAGCTTGTACTACATCACACTCCAACATCGGTTTATCTTCTTGCTGTGGTGGGTGAATCACTCAATACTGAAATGAGCTTGGTAGGAGACTACATAGGGTAGCATTTTGGTATATTTTTATAACCTATTTTTCTACTGTTTTGTTAATTAGGTGGTTATGCCCATTCCTAATATATGTTCTTATATTAAAGAAAAGCAAGACGATTCGACGCACCACATCCAGGACGCCTTACCACAGCCCCGTGTGCTCCAACCTTCGAGGTGATCTCTTCATGGCTACTACTTGTGTGTGTGCCCTGGTCTATATGGGTTTTCTAGTGTTGTTGGGTATGTGTTGGTGAATGTGTGTTGCTGGGTGTGTGCTGCTGAGTGGTGCTCTAGCTATAAATGTGCTTGGTGTGGTCTATATGAGTTTTGTGTTGTTGGTTGTGCTGTTGTCTTGTAGCTATATATGCTTTGGTCCAGTTTGCAGGTACCCATGAGGCCTTGAGATTGCCGGAATGTTGATTAACTACCGTTCCGTCAAATTCGGGTACTCCATATGACCTATTTTCAGCAAAGGTCATGCCAAAATTTTCCGTGAATTTTTGCATGACTTATGCTAAAAATAGGACATAGCAGAAGTAATATATATATTTTTAGTGCATACTGATTATGAGAAATTTAACTCATTTTTCTACTGTTTAAATGACCTAGTATACACACATGCTACATTTTTATAACTCATTTTGCATTAACCTATCCCACTTACTAGTAGTATTTTTAAATGGTTATAATAGATGTCAAACAATGATGAAGCCGGTGGTTCTCGGGTACCTGTCGATCCTGAGGAGCATCATCCTTATTTCTCAATGCTTGCGGGTGAACACTTTGACGCTGATCAACATGATGAAGACAGGGATGCACGCAATGAGACCACTACTAGTGGTGCCGGGGATGGCAACGAGACCACTACTAGTGGTGCTGGGGATGGCAACGCGACATCTGGTAGCGAAGCCAAGCGGCAGCGTAAGGAAAGGGGCCCAAACAAGCTCCGCACCATCCGGGAAGAATTTAAGGAGGTGGACCCCGCTAGCGGTTTGCCTACACTTCCTGTTCATGTTGCAAAAGGGTACGGCAACAGCATTGGATGCATCCTTCGAGAACTTGTCAACCTCAATGAAGAGGACTTAAGGTCAAAAAGCAATGAACCTTTGGCCACCCTCCTCATTCAGCGGTTGCACGCGCGATACAAGTTCCCGGAACCCTATGATAACCTTGATATCAAGAAAAATCTGGCGAACACATTCGCCCTAGGCAAGTTCAGCAAAGCCTTGTCCACTTGGAAAGGGTATGTGAGGCAGGAGCTTGATGCGGGTTCCGATTTTGATAAGATCAAGGGCCACTGGCCCTCAATTTCGAAAGAGGACTTCAATGTTTTCAAGGCCAAACATGACCTACCTGCAACTAAGGCGCTTAGGAAGTGGGGGAAAGATATGCATAAGAAGAATGTAGCTCCCCACAATCTCGGAAGCCGTGGTTACCACGGAAAGCAGCCAGTTTGGGATAAGGAGGACGCGGAAAGGAAAGGGCCGGACCCCTACCCGAAGTTTAAGAACCCGCTCGGAAATCGATTTGTGCGGGCTCGATACCGGGTAAATCCAAAAACCAAGGAGCTAGTCACGAACGCGAAGGTCAAGGACCTTGAGAACAAAATTTGGGAGGAAGAATCATTAGCTCAATCTCAAGGATCCTCAACCCATGTGCCGTTTGACAACTCTTTTGAAAGGGCGCTAAACAGGGTAAAGGACTTGCCAGTGTCAGCGCCGCCGCATCGTGGCCGTGTGGTGGGCGCCGGACTCAGTCACAAACATTCATTTTACTACCCCGAGACCAAGGAGGCACGAAAGGAGAGGAAGAAGAACGAAGAGAAGAATGTGAGGGAAGAATTGGAGACCGTGAAAGCTGAGATGCCCAACATAATCTCGGCGCAAGTGACACAGATGGTCAACGACCTCCTTCCTACCATGATGAAGTCGACTGCGGAATGGATCGACGGAGGCCGACAAGGGCCTCTCCCAGTGATCACCTTAGGTGTCAGCGGATCGAATAATGAGCCGCCTATTGTGGAGAATACGACGGCGACCGGCAACACACCACAAGGTGTGAGGGATGAATCGCCGGCCGGCACCGCGCCTCGTAGCATCCCTTCCATCTCTTACACGCCGGCGGCCGTCCGCGGTGCTTCCTCATTAGACGAGCTCAACGTCTTGACGTTACATAAGCGCCGCAAAAGTCTCGACTAGTTTAATTTGCGCTTGCTTGCCCCTCTCTAACGCCTTACATGTTTTCGCAGGCCGACGAGGTGGGATGTACATTGCTATTACAAGTTAACAATGAGCTGAAGGACGTGGCAAAGGCACGTATCATGGCACCACTTAACCGTGTGTTCCACACAGTTCCTATGGCCGATACCATCTTTAGGGTTGCATTGGACCGGGTGTTTCCGGGTTGCGCCAATTTGGATCCTCCGACTCAACCCCCCGAAGCCGATAGCGAGTTGAACCTCGAACAATGCTTGTCTTGGCCCATGCTATGGCCTAAAGAACTGATTCGTGTGGACTCTTGTTTCACCACCCCACAGCAAAACAAGCCCTTTGCTGCTCAACCTGCGGATCTTGATCACGACGACAATGATGCTCGCGTCGAAGACTTCCTCGTTGATTACGAGGAAGTATTACCTGCTGCCAGCGAGGGTCCTCTTGATGATACACTAGTCGCCGGTCCGAGCCAGGGTCCTCCCTCCTTCCGCGCAGATCAGACAGATAAATTATTCTCTTCTCATGGAGCGCCAGAAGCAGCCCCCTTCAGCCCTGGTGATCCAGCTGGTCTCAGCCAAGACACACTCAAAGAGGTGCTCCAAGATTCATTTGTGCAGCGTAGCAGGAAGACGACGGGGCGGAAAAGAATTAAGAAACGTGCCTTTGACTCTAGCAGCCAGCCGGTGGAGGGGTGTAGGAAGCCGATACGGGTCCAGGACAAGGTACCCATCATAAACTGGCATCCGATCCATGAGTTGGGTAAACCTATGTTGCCGCCAAAATTTTTAGAAATCGTCACTTCGGATATGAGGAGCCTCCATAATTCTGTTCTCTATGTGGAGTCGAATCTTGCCAATGATGACAATCCAACATAGCCGCTTTTCATAGGAAAGGTATCGGAGGGCTTGGGGTTTGTGGATCAATACCCAGGGGACTTGTTCTTCTTGAGGTTTAATGACATCTTTGACATGTTCCACATGAATGCGCTCCACCCATCCATGGTCCGCCTGGTTGCGCTTAGCTTGGCTCACCAGCTCATCAAAGAGAATACCTGAATGTTGCTATAATGGACCCCTTCTACATGCAAGAAATGTTCTTGAACAACCCTAAGGGTAAGGTAGCGGCAACGATGTACATCGAAGATTTCTTCGTGGATCATCCCTCCAAGAACATCTTTCTGATGCCTTACTTTCCTGAGTAAGTCATTCTCGCTTGCAGCCGTAACATGCTTTCGTAGATTTCCTATTGTTAAACTAATCTAAGGCTGATAATCGCTTTGAACCACGAACTATTTTGTGTAGCAACCAGTACGACACCCTCATCGCTCTAGAGCCGAAAGACTCGCTTGCCATATATCTCGACTCGGGGAGTCATCAGAAGTAAAAAGACTACAAGCTAATCAAAGATGTTCTAGATAATGCTCTCACTGGCTACTCTTATAGGGAGGGCATCATAAAAAGAAAAAATCAAAGGTGAGGAAAGTACACATTCATACATAAAACTGAGTTCGCCTGCATCAAGCAGGCGCCAGGCAGTACGAGGGAGGCCTGGTACGTCATCTATCATATGCGAGAGTATATAAAGGATGAACAACGACTACAATATTCGTCGTCTCTCGCAAAATGGTGCGATACCTTGGCGGTGTTCTCCGATGCCGAAATAAGACAAGAGTTCGGCCGAATTCAGCAAATGATCGCGCGGACGATCACCATGGATGTCATACATAGTGATGGGGTGTTCTTCTACAGTCATCGTCCACCACCTAACGCTGAAATAGAAGCCCGCTTACATCAACATGGCGATGACAGACCGTTCAACTCATTGCAAGGTTGTCTCACGTTCCCTCCATTGAAGACGAAGCCGAAGTCGAAGCCGAAGCCGAGCAAGAAGTGAGAGGGTGTGTTCTCTATGCATGTAGCTAGTTTTTTTCGAACAATCGATGAACATGTGTTGTAAACTTTATCTCATGTTGAACTTGTGTACGTATTACATGATGCATGAACTAAGTCTTCTTTTATGCATGATGAACATGTAGCTAGTTTTACATTGAACTAAGTCTTCTTTTATAATGCATGAATGTACACACATCTTCCTTTTTAACTATCTTGGTTAATATTTATATATGTCTTTTATAGATGAAGAAGTGGTATGTGGTGTACGAAGGTAGCGTTCCAGGAGTCTATGAGCACTGGGAAGATTGCTTCAAGCAAGTGAACAAGTACAAGGGCATCAACTACAAGAGCTACAAGAGTAAAGAGGAGGCGGAAGCTCGGTACTTGAACTACCGGCAAGGGCAAGAGAGGAAGAACCACCGGATGAAATCCAACTTCCTCGTGATCCCCTTCTTGCTCATCGTCTTTACCATTCTCTTGCATGCGATACAATGAAGTCCAACTATCGAGATGTAGTTTGTGTGTGATACAATGTAGTGATGTAACTCCCAACTTGTCCAACTTGTCTATTTTTCGGTTTTTGATCTATGTGTGATACAATATGTGGGATCCACTACACAACTTCTCTATTTTGGTTAGTAATGTGATGTAACAATATTTGATCACTCTTGTATATTTGAACTTATGAATACAGTGTATTTGTATTGTGTTGGTAAACTGTGAAAATATTTGAGTATTTGTGTTGCTAGAATAACTAGTTTTAGCAGAAAAGTAATTCCAGAAAATATATTGCTGGCGTACAGAAAAGTTACTGCTGGCGGATAGTACCAAATCCAGAAATTGTACTGCTGGCATACAAATTGTTGACCACTGGCGGGCAGATCTGGACGCCAGAAGCATACCTCTGGCGGGCATACTTCTTGTACGCCAGCGGTAAGAGAAGGTAGCGCTGGCGTACAGTTTGTACGCCAGCGGTACCTGTTACCACTGGCGAGACAACGCTGGTGTACGCCCGCCCGCCAGCGGTAGGGAAAACCTGTACGCCAGCAGTAGCCTATTTCCTACTAGTGATATGATGTTGATGATGATCTTGATGATGCCCGTGACGATGGTGATGACGATGAGGACGATCTCCCCCTCCGAGAGGAGTTCTCCCCTGCGGAATCTGTCCGCCAAAAAGGTTTTTTCTTCTCTGTAGGTGTCCGGCACGGAGCGGCGGCGGAAATCCGAAAACTCTCTCTTTTGGGGGGTTTTAAGGTACGAGGAATATCTAGGCCAAAGCGGGGTCCCGAGAGTGGGACCCACCTCCCAAGAGGCCAGGTGGCGTGGTCAGTAGTGGGGTCGCGCCACCAGGGCGCCTGAGAGCCTGGTAGCCCCTCTCTGGTTGCCCTTCGGCCAGTCTTCGTCATATCTTCTAGAAATTACACCCATGATTTTCAGGTCATTTGGAGATGTGCTGATATGTCCACTTGATGTGCACTTTTCCCTGCTGATTATTGCGTCTGCTGTTTTGGCACCGGAAAGTTGCAAACTGTGTAAAACAAGCCAAAACACTATAAGAACATCATCATAATATGAAATATATCAATGAATAGAGGTAAATTATGATACAAAATAGTGATGCATTTTGGACGTATCAACTCCCTCAAGCTTAGCCATCGCTTGTCCCCAAGCGAATACTGAGCTCGGTAAACCTGTCCACAAGTTTAGAGAGTGAAGTGTCGATAATAATAATACGGACAAGAAGCATCATAATTTCTCCTACTAAACTCAAGCATCCTCAACAACAACCTCAACTCATATGGTCCTTATGAAAAGTAGTTTCAATTACAATCAAAATTAGTACTGAGAAAACTCATCAAATCATGGCAAACATATCCTTTGGTCAAAGAACAACTAATAACTTTTAACTTTTGCTCTCTCCTTTATATTTTGATGAGATCATTTTAAGTTGTTGAAGTAACATGTTATTAGTCAAGAAGTGAAAATGCTAACACAAAGGAAGATGTTTGCTGTAGCAAGCCTCAACAAACAACTCATTTATCTTAATGATAATGTCAATAAAGATGTAATATGGCAATTCTCAATGAAACAATATAAAGTCATGCATCTCTTGTCAACATAAGGTGTCTGCTCTTTGTGGGATGGAAAGAAGTGGGCTTACTGACTCAACATAAAAGTAAAGGCTTAGCCCTTCGCAGAGGGAAGTAGGTAAAACTCATGTGCTAGAGCTTTTAGAGGTTTTTAAATCAATAAGGATTAAAAAAAATATTTTGGGAGGTGCATAATTCGTCAACGAATGCTAGTAGATAACCAAATTAATTGTCATGTTGGACACGTTTCGAGGAACGACTACCAAGGTGGGGACGATGGCATCCCCTTAATCTCCTTGGTTTATCACTGCCAATGTTTTTTTGATTTCTCATGAACAAAGCGTGGAGGGTTTGTTTGTTGTATTATCTTTTGTGAGATGGGCGCACTCATGCCAGTTCCTCCTCGTATTAGGGGTTTGCAGATTAGACATTCAATCCCGTGATAAAACATCTCCAGCATAAGAAGATCATGAATTACCTACTACTTCCTCATGAGCTAAAACAGAGGCACAAAACAGGGGGTATACTATGTAAGGCCCGATATGCGGTACTGTGCCAGATCTAGATGTTTTCATCCAGATCCGGGGACGAAGCACATATCTATCCCACCGCGACATATGACATTGCCATATGCCCCGAATTTCCAACATGATATCACAATATTACAGCTACATGGATACAGCATCTCATACAATCGGCATACAACTACCTTACAATACATCAGCGGAAGATACATGTCTGAGTACAGACTACAATCAAATGCCTAGTGGCAAAGGTAAAAACATACCATTCTCGTAACCACACGGGTCCAGGATCTCCGCCGGGATCCGCCTAACTAGTCGTCGTCGATTCTCCACGAAGGCGTCCAGAATAAGGGTCGAGGTAGTAATCAACTGCAGCGGCCAATCAGGCAAAACATAAAAGCGAAAAGAAAAGAAAGGGGTGAGAATATATCAAAAGTCTTGTAACTAACTTCTCACGGGTAAGATGGGGATAGTGGTGAGGTTGCGGACGCACTAGCAATATATGAGTGGCTAACGGTCTATTTTTGAGTAAGATGAGAACCAAGCATTCGATGAGGAATCGCCTCCAACAAGTCTTGCTATCAACTACTTACGCAAACATAACACCTATCCTATCCTTGTACTCCTCTTCGCGTCCCGACGAAGAAAAAGAAGTCAAGGCACACACACGTTGATCAAGTTATATTAAGATTATCTCAGTTTTTATTGTCTATGAACAAGGAGTAGGTCTCAAGTCGTCCATAACCGTGGACATGGATTCTCGAAAATATTTAACCCTGCAGGGGTGTACCAACTTCCCATTACAAGGCTCCGCACGCACGCCCATCTCTCTCAGTTGATACCCATCACAGGCAACCATTTTATGGTTTAGTTCTGAGAGATCCGAAACGACAGGTCCTTCTAACTAACAACGAACAAATCCGGGTGGCCCCCGGGGATTCGACACCCAATCCAAAGGTCGGCCGAGCTATCGGACCGGACTCTTCCGGCTGGACGAGGTTGGGGTAACTAACCCATCACTGTGGGCAGCCCCCTAGCTTCCATGTGTGGACCAACGAAGGAACTCTGTCTCCGCTGGCCCAAGTTATTTGGAAATCTGCTGGGAGCTCACCATTCACACACACGGTTTTCAAATGGTAAAATCAGCTTGGGCAACCACTAGAAATATTTGAATCTAGGTAGGTAAGAAGATGGGACCCCATAGCATCCCACACGCGGTTAGTCACGCTCAGTCTTAAAACCAATACCCGGAACTCGGGTCCTAGGTGACTCGAATGGAACAAAGCGTCAGGGCGGGTTAGCCTAGACCTTCTATCCTTCGTCGAATATAGTCAACATTATAATAATCATATCATCAACAACAACATAATAATGTGATAGCCCAATCCAAGGAGTAACAGGATAAACAGTTGATATCATCCTAGCATGCATACTAAGCAGTGGTTGAGCAGCGAGCAATAGTATCATAGCCGAATAAGGTTTGCTGGGATGTGGAGGACATGGCTGTATGAGTTTATTTGAGAGGCATGAATATAAAGTGGTAGGATCAAGCAATCGTTCTATCCTACACCTAGGCGCGAGTGAGCTGAAAGTTATAAGCATGATATATGCTCCCCCTTACCTGATGAGAAGACGAAGTCGAAGGTGTAGTCGATTGTAAGCTCGCATCGTGTCCGAGAGGTACCCGCGGAAGCACACAAGAAGGAAACACTAGAAAAGGCAATCGACGAGAAAGCATCTATTACTACGAAGCAATCACGATCAAGCATCAAGAAGAAGGCAACACGAGACAACGCACGGCATCGCATCTATCGTCGAGAGCGGTTACTAACAGGTTAAGTGGAGCATTCATCACACACGACGATACCGCACATTTAGAATGGTTCAAGTTGTTTAGCTACACAAAGTGAGAAGAGGTTATTAACATGGCATCTCACTCAAGCATGGCATAGCACACAAACATGGCAAGAGGTGAAGCATAAGATAAACTATCTATGCTAGTCATTTTAAGTGAGGCACAACCTAAACATGGCATTCCACTAAGTACCCCACAACAATTAAAGCATTTGGTACTTTTCTTCCCTAAACCATATTTGAGGTTGGTTAACAAGAGCAAACAATAGCATAAACACAAAGTATACGAAAAACTAATCAAGTTACATATAAAGAACACTCCAAACGGAGTTACGGTTAAAAAGATATATGCAAAAAAAGTTATGCACACAAGCTGTTAACATCCGAAAGCACACTTTAGAGCAACAAATAAACAAGCAACAAGTTGTAAACATGTACAAAATGAGATGCAACTAAAGTAGACATGGCAGGCATGGCATGGAAAAAGGAATCATGCAAATAGGCATCATGGTTCACTAGTTATAAGCAACACAAAAAGCTATAAAACATTACTGGTCTAGGACTTAGTGAAAATCAGGAAAACAGGGTAGAAACTGTTATCATCATGCTGTATAAACAGGGGTAAAGCTATATGCAAAAGTGCAGCAACATGACATAGCAATATATGGGCGTGAGCTAGACATGATGGTGATCAGGTACAAACAAGAATCAAGGTCATAGGCATAACAGATCAAAAGATATTAAGCATGCAACATGGCATCGGAAAATTACAGACTTAGTGAAAAACAGAGGTGGCTGTCAACAACAGCAGGATAGCAACTTTCGAGCTAAACATAACTATGACCAGAAATGCAAACATGACAATGCAATACATATAATGGAAGTAGACATGGCATAGATCAAAATGACATATTGCAATGCTCAATAGGATGCACGGTTAAAAAGATATAGGGCAGCAAAGTTGCAACTTTATATAAACAGTAGCACACAAACAGCAAGGTAGCTACTTTGGGTGATGAAACAAACATCATGCAGCAGGGAAATATGACATGTGATTGCATAGGATTGAAGTAGACATGATGCTTAACAGTATGCAACAAGAATCAATGCAATAGGCCTCATGGATGTGTCCCAATCATCAATCAAACTTGCAATAAAATAACAGCAGCAGCACATGACAGAAAATAATAGGAGTTAATAGTCTGATGCCCACTTCAACAGTGTATAACAACATCAAGATGGCCTCAAATGAATAAACTCACTAAATACAAAACTTAGAGCACATCGAGCAGAGAAATTCATATTTTCGGCACAAAGTCATCCGAGCTATGGTTTGATCACAACCTATGTCGCAAAAATGAATCAGCAGCACAGTAGTAAGGACTTAGCCAAAATTACCAAAAGGAGAGAAAAAAAAGAGTAACAAAAGAAAAAAAGGGGGCGGCCTCACCACTGAGCCGGCCCAAGGCGGCAGAGGAGGCCGCCTGGCGGACTGGGCCGAGGGGAGCTGGTGGGCCGTCGGGTAGGTGGTGAGGTGGGCCGTGGCGGCTCGCCGGCCCACCACGGCGGCGGCGGCGGTTCTCGCCCGATCCCGCTCTGCCGGCGGGCGGCGGAGCTCTGGCTCGCTCCTGGCGGCGAGGAGGAGGCGCAGGGAGGTCGAACGGTGGCGGGCGGCGCAGATCCGGTGGAGGGCGGCGCAGAGGTGGCCGGGGTCGCCGGATCCAGTGGGAAGAACGACGGGCTCGAGCTCGGGACCTCCATGGCGCGGCGGCGCCGGTCTCCGTGACGGTGCCGGCCTGCTGGGGGACGAGGGAGAGGCGTGAGGCTAGGGAGGAAGAGAAGAGGATGGGCGCTGCGGGGGAGGAAGGGAGGCGACCAGGGGCGCGATGGCCAGCGGCGCTCGGAGCTCGACGGCGCCTCCATGGCAGCGGCGCGGGAAGACGGCGGCGACTCGGCCCCGGCGGGCTCGGCGCCGGAGAGGCGGGCCCGGCGCGGCCCAGTTCGGCTTGAAGGGGGCTGGGAGCAACGTGGCCTCATCTAGGCCATTAGATCTCAGATCTGATGGTCCAAATCTGAGGGAGGGTTAGGGTTTCAAAAATGGGGACTTTGGGAGGCAAATTTGGGCAAAGAGGAGGGGGTGGCTGCAATTTTTAGGCTAGGGAAACCCTAGAAAGGGGTGGGAGTGTGGTGGTATTTATATAGCCCAGGTGGCTGGCAGTTTGCAAAAACGTTCCCGGTTTTTCTCTCGGGCGCGCGGTGCTTACGTTTCTAACCGCCGGGGTCCGCAGGACCTCCGATTCGGGTAAAACTTCGAACAGCGCGATCAGCGCGTCGAGCCGGCAGCGTTCACCTCGCGCTGGAACCGCTCCAAGAACACTTTCCGGTGCGCTATAAAATATCCCGTTTACTTATTAAACGGGGTTTTCATTCCGTTGGCTGCGACTGGTCTCGTGCTGTTTTCGCGACGGTGATCGGGTGAAACCCGGTGTCGCAAAGGCCGAGTGTCAGGGTGGCAAGGGTTGGTCTCCGTCTGGTACGAGATAAGAGGGGGTAAATAATCGCCGATCGATAAATCGGGGATGCAAACACCGCAAACAAATCAGACAATCAAACAATTCACACCGAAAACAAAAATTTTAATTTTTATGAGATCTGGGTTGTTACAATACAACACCACCAACAAGGGATCTCGTCCCGAGATCCAGGACGATCCGGAGGAGAGGGGGAAAAAGAGAGTCGACAATCTTCAACACCACCAACAAGGGACTCTGCTCCATGTCGAACGAAGATCTTCTGTCGAGAAAATTTCCGTAGAGAGGACGATAACATCGGAAAACGAAACCATCAGGTGTCAAAAGGAAGGACGATAGTTAAAAGTGACGATCAATGGAAGAATTTTCACTCAGATCGTGAGGATACTAGGCAAAAGGAAAGAAGTCAACGGACGACCAAGATGTTTACCCAGAGTCGAAAGAGCTAAAGGTACTACCGGATTTCCCAAACCTGAGATCGTAATCGAGACAATACGCTGCAAGCAAGGCATTGTAACGATTTCGATACACCACACTCTCAAGATCATAAAGTTTTGAAGGGGGTAAGGCGAGAATAAAACACTTACGACACTTGTCCTGACCAGAGCATGGGTTAGGAGGAAAAAGAATCCTACTCTCCGATAACTAACTTAGTAACTACAAAATAGTTTTTGTCTAGACTCGATTTTGGCCAGAGAAGGGATCCTACGGTCGGTAAGGCTCTGATACCATTGTAAGGCCCGATATGCGGTACTGTTCCAGATCTAGATGTTTTTATCCAGATCCAGGGACGAAGCACATATCGGTCCCACCGTGACATATGACATTGCCATATGCCCCGGATTTCCAACATGATATCACAACATTACAGCTACATGGATACAACATCTCATACAATCGGCATACAGCTACCTTACAATACATCAGCGGAAGATACATGTCTGAGTACAGACTACAATCAAATTCCTAGTGGCAAAGGTAAAACACACCATTCTCGTAACCACACGGGTCCAGGATCTCCGCCGGGAACCGCCTAACTAGTCGTCGTCGAGTCTCCACGAAGGCGTCTAGAAGAAGGGTCGAGCTAGTAATCAACTGCAGGGGCCGATCAGGCAAAACATAAAAGGGAAAAAAAGAAAGGGGTGAGAATATATCAAAAGTTTTGTAACTAACTTCTCCCGGGTAAGATGGGGGTAGTGGTGAGGTTGCAGACGCACTAGCAATATATGAGTGGCTAACGATCTATTTTTGAGTAAGATGAGAACCAAGCATTCGATGAGGAATCGCCTCCAACAAGTCTTGCTATCAACTACTTACGCAAACATAACACCTATCCTATTCTTGTCCTCCTCTTCGTGTCTCGACGAAGAAGAATCAGTCAAGGCACACACACGTTGATCAAGTTATATTAAGATTATCTCAGTTGGTGTTGTCTATGAACAAGGAGTAGGTCTCAAGTCGTCCATAACCGTGGACACGGCTTCTCGAAAAGATTTAACCCTGCAGGGTTGTACCAACTGCCCATTACAAGGCTCCGCACGCACGCCCATCTCTCTCTCAGTTGCTACCCATCACAGGCAACCATTTTATGATTTAGTTCCGAGAGATCCGAAACGACAGGTCCCTCTAACTAACAACGAACAAATCCGGGTGGCCCCCGGGGAGTCGACACCCAATCCAAAGGCCGGCCGCGCTATCGGATCGGACTCTTCCGGCTGGACGAGGTCGGGGTAACTAACCCATCACTGTGGGCAGCCCCCTAGCTTCCAGGTGTGGACCAACAAAGGAACTCTGTCTCCGCTGGCCCGGTTCGGCTGGAACGGGGATGGGAGCAATGTGGCCTCATCTGGGCCATCAGATCTCAGATCTAATGGTCCAGATCTGAGGGAGGGTTAGGGTTTCGAAAATGGGGACTTTGGGAGGAAAATTTGGGAAAAGTGGAGGGGGCGGCTGCAATTTTTAGGCTAGGGAAACCCTAGAAAGGGGTGGGAGTGTGGTGGTCTTTATATAGCCCAGGTGGCTGGCAGTTTGCAAAAACATCCCCGGTTTTTCTCTCCCGCCCGTGGTGCTTACGTTTCTGACCGCAGGGGGTCCGCAGGACCTCCGATTCGGGTAAAACTTTGAAATGCGCGATCAGCGCGTCGAGCCGGCGGCATTCACCTCGCGCTGGAACCGTTCCAAGAACACTTTTCGGCGTGCTATAAAATATCTCGTTTACTTATTAAACGGGGTTTTCGTTCCGTTGGCTGAGGCTGGTCTCGTGCGGTTTTCGCGACGGTGATCGGGTGAAACCCAGTGTCGCAAAGGTCGAGTGTCAGGGTGGCAAGGGTCGGTCTCCGTCTGGTACGAGATAAGAGGGGGGGAAATAATCGCCGATTGATAAATCGGGGAAGCAAACACCGCAAACAAATCAAACAATCAAACAATTCACACCGAAAACAAAAAAAATGTGAAATCTGGGTTGTTACATACTATTTTGGAGGTTTAAAGATAGCACATGAATAATATACTTTAGGAGTGGCGGTGAAATACCACGAATAGGAAAGGTAAGGTGGACTCTTTGGAAGGTTATGGTTTCAAGGTATGGGTGCACAAGCAGTATTCCCGCTTAGTACAAGGTTTGGCTAGAAAAGGCTTTTGAAAGCAGACAAATTATGTTGACATGGATGAAAAACAATATAATGTCTACAATAAGAATTGGCATGAAACATCAAGTTGTCTTCCATGTCAGCATAACACTTCAAGCATAAGAACATAAAGGTTTTGGCTATGTCGCTACTGAAAAACTCATGCTTGTTGTTATGACCAAAGCTATGTTTGATAAGATTAAATAAATTTTTCAAAGACATACCTGATATATAAGATCAATACTCCCATAAGAATCATCATATAAGGTCGATTGCATGAAGAGAATACCGAGTGCGGCGAAGAAACCAATATACTTCTCATTAATATTCCATCATAGACACTGCACACTCACGGATACATGACTCTCCACAAAGGATTGATAGACCTCAATGCAAACACCTATTTTATAAGATAACTTCCCTGGACATGATACGACACTAAGCTGGATCTCAAACGACTAAGAGAAAGATAAAGATAAAGATACCGGGCACTCCCCCAAGCTTGGAACAAGCTAGGGGATGCCATTACCCATGAAGATTTATTCTTGATCTTTGTTCTTGTATAGAGGGTAGGTTGCAGAAAAGCGTTTCCATGGAAAATGCCCTCCATCCACACAGGATTCTTTTGTTTCCTAGATCCTGCAGTCCGCAGCTAATCTCAGGCGCAAAAACATTAGCTCATACTCACAGTTCTGATTTTGGAGGTCAAAAATGTGTCCTTGAAGCTCGAACACTTTGGTTTCCTATGTGGATACGCTTGCATATACTTCCTTCATCTCCTCCTCATGATGTTTCCTAAG
Organism: Bromus sterilis; assembly: GCA_950022295.1. NCBI lineage: Eukaryota > Viridiplantae > Streptophyta > Magnoliopsida > Poales > Poaceae > Bromus > Bromus sterilis. Next base: position 286,543,738 of record OX465596.1, read on the forward strand.
CTCGGTGATGATGTCGGCATTGTCCCCAACACCATGCTCGATCATTAGCTTGTACTAGAAAACTTTTTGCTCCACTTCTTCCAGCCAAGCCTTGGTGCTTCCCTCCTTGATAGGTCCCTTCAGATCTTCTTGGTGAATCGCACCATCTTCCACCCAAAGTGTTTGAGGATGCCTCTTCACCTCTGTGAGTAAGGGTTGATGACGTTGATGAGTAACTTGTCCTTGTGGGAACTTGGGGAAGCCATGGCACCTAGGTCTTGCTGAAAGTTTCCTGGCAACGACAGATCGAAAAAAAAACGCATGAAATCGCAAGATATAGAGCCGGGACGATCCGGGCAAATATATAGCAAAAATACATGCGAAAAAAGGAAGGTAACAAGCCAAAGTGGGGTCGGATACGAACTCTGGAGCTCCCAGGCGGCTAGGTGGCACGGCCAGGGAGCAGGCCGCGCCAACAGGGCGCTTGGGGCCCCTGGAGATCGTCTCCGTCTCCAATTCGGCTCCGAATTTTCCTAATTTTTCAAAAACACGTAATACGGGACTTTTATGGGTGTTCGCGAAGTTTTTCTTACCGTATTACATACCTTTTCTTATTCTTCTCTTGCTGGTGTCTGAATTCGGGCTGCAACATGTTATTCATGAGTAGCTGTGCGTATTCTATCCACATCAACATTGATAGGGTCTCCTGCCAGGTAATGCTTCAATCTTTGCCCATTTACAACTTGAGGTTTGGTGCCCTCAAAATTATTAATCTTGATTGCACCGGAGCGGTAGACTTCTTCGATATGAAATGGCCCTTCCCATCTGGAAAGTAGTTTACCTGGAGAAAACCTAAAACAATATCTAAACAACAAAAAATTATCACCAACATTAAATTCACGTTTCATAATCCTTCTATCATGCCACTTCTTTACCTTTTCCTTAAACATTTTAGCACTCTCGTAAGCTTCACTTCTCCACTCATCTAGAGAAGTCAAGTTCATGAGGCGCTTTTCACCAATGAGTTTTGGGTCAGCATTAAGCTCTCTAACAGCCCAGAAAGCTTTGTGTTCTAATTCTAAAGGTAAATGGCAAGCCTTTCCATATACTCCCTCCGTAAAGAAATATAAGAGTGTTTAGATTACTAAAGTAGTAATCTAAATGCTCTTATATTACTTTACGGAGGGAGTACCATCTTATAAGGAGACATGCCAATGGTATTTTTATAAGTAGTCCTGTATGCCCACAAGGCATCTCCCAACTTTTTGTACCAGTCCTTTCCAGAACTGTTCACTGTCTTTTGTAAGATCAACTTGATCTCTCTATTCGTGAGCTCAACCTGCCCACTTGTTTGAGGGTGGTAAGGTGAAGCAATCATGTGGTTAACATCATACTTTGCTAAAGCTTTCCTAAAAGCACCATGTGTAAAATGTGATCCTCCGTCAGTCATGAGGTACCTTGGTACACCAAACCGAGGAAAGATTACATCTTTGAGAATTTTCAAAGATGTCTTGTGATTAGCACTCTCAGTGAGGATTGCCTCAACCCACTTGGTTACATAATCAACCGCTACTAGAATGTGAGTGTACTTCTGCGAAGGAGGAAAATGACCCATAAAATCAAAAACCCAATAATCAAAAGGCTCAATAACTAGAGAGTAATTCATAGGCATCTCATTTCTCCTACTAATTTTACCATCTCTCTGACACTTATCACAAGATAAAACATATTTTCTAGCATCTTTAAATAGAGTAGGCCAATAAAAACCTGATTGAAGAACTTTGTATGCGGTTCTCTCACCGGCATGATGTCCTCCATAGGGACTATGGTCACAATTCCTCAATATATCCTTCTGATCATGCTCTGGTATGCATCTTCTCACGATCACGTCGGAACATTCTCTGAAAAGGTGTGGGTCATACCAAAAGTAATACCTCAAATCATGGAAGAATTTCTTCCTTTGCTGAAATGTTAAACCTGGAGGTAAAAACTTGGTGACAATAAAGTTAGCATAATCTGCAAACCAAGGATCGGAAATAGATTGTATTCTCAATACAGCTAATTGTTCATCAGGAAAACTATCATTAAAAGGGATAGGATCATGTGGTATGTTTTCTATCCTGGAGAGGTTGTCCGCTACTGGATTGTCTGCCCCTTTCCTATGAACAATCTGCAAATCAAATTCTTGAAGAACAAGAACAAGAAGAAGAACCCACCTGATAAGTCTAGGTTTGGCATCCTTCTTCTCCATAAGATACTTAATAGCAGCATGGTCAGTATGAATAATGACTTTGGAGTCAACAATATAAGGTCTAAATTTATCACAAGCAAATACCACTGCTAAAAATTCCTTTTCAGTAGTAGCATAATTCTTTTGAGCACTATCAAAGGTCTTGCTAGCATAATGTATAACATTCAGTTTCTTATCAACCCTTTGTCCTAATACATCTCCAACAGCAAAGTCACTAGCATCACAGATAATTTTAAAAGGTAAATTCCAATCAGGCGGTTGGACTATAGGAGCAGTTATTAAAGCTTTCTTTAGAACTTCGAAGGCCTCCTTACAATCTTCATCAAATACAAAAGGAATATCCTTCTGGAGAAGATTAGTGAGGGGTCTCGAGGTCTTAGAAAAGTTTTTAATAAATCTTCTATAGAAACCAGCATGACCGAGGAAACTACGAATACCTTTGATATCCCTAGGATAGGGCATCTTCTCAATTGCTTCGATCTTGGCCCTGTCCACCTTCATTACCCAATCAAAAATCTTGTGGCCAAGAACAGTTCCCTCATTGACCATGAAGTGGCACTTCCCCCAATTGAGAACCAAATTTGTCTCCTCACATCTCTGCAAAACTTTATTAAGGTTTTGGAGGCAATAGTCAAAAGAGGTTCCATAGACGGAGAAATCGTCCATGAAGACCTCAACAATTTCTTCCAAAAAACGGTGAAAAATAGCAGACATACACCTTTGAAAAGTAGCAGGGGCATTGCATAAATCGAAGGCATACGTCTATAAGCATAAGTACCAAAAGGACAAGTGAAGGTGGTCTTCTCTTGATAGGCAGTGTTAACATGAATTTGAGAGAAGCCAGAATATCAATCAAGATAGCAAAAGTGGTTGTTTTTGGATAACCTCTCAAGCATTTGGTCGATGAACGGCAATGGGTAGTGGTTCTTCCTTGTTGCCTTGTTCAAGGTCCTGTAGACGATACACATTCTATATCCAATAATAATTCTCTATGGGATTAGTTCATTTTTATCATTAGGAACATTAGTTGTGCCTCCCTTCTTAGGAACACAATGTACTAGACTTACCCACTTACTATCAGCTATAGGGTACATAATACCTTCGGCTAGAAGTTTGAGGATCTCGGTCCTCACAACATCCTTCATCTTTGGGTTCAACCATCCTTGATGGTCAACTACCGGTTTAGCATCGGGCTCGAGATTGATAGTATGTTGACAAATAGATGGACTAATCCCCTTGAGGTCATCAAGGGTATATCCAATAGCACCTCGGTGTCTACGAAGGGTTTCCAATAATCTCTCTTCTTCATATCCTGAAAGGTTAGAATTCATAATAATAGGATATATTTTCTTTTCATCTAAATAATCATACTTGAGCGTATCGGGAAGAGGCTTGAGATCGAACACTGGGTCTTCTTTGAGCTATGATAAAATTCCTAAAGGTTCAACTGGAAGGTTGTGCTTCAGGATAGCAGGTTGTCTTAAGAAGGCTTCATCTAATTCATTTCTTTTCTGCATATGCATATCATTCTCGTGGTCCTCCATATATTGCTGCAAAGGATCGTTAGGATGAATAGCAATAGAAGCAATATCTTCAATAATTTTATCATTACTAGGCAAATCAGTACAATGAGTTTGTTTGGAAAATTTAGAGAAGTTAAATTCATATGGTTCACCATTGAATTCAACAGACACTTTCCCTTTCTTGCAAACTATTATAGATCCACAGATTCTGAGAAAAGGTCTACCGAATATAATAGGGACAAAAATTATCTCTTACTAAACCAAGTACTAAAAAATTGGTAGGTTATTATACCTTTCCGCATAAGACTTCTCTGTTTGCTAGATAAATAGTAACATCAATATCTTCAAGTTCAGAAGGTGCAATATCATCCATGATCTTCTGATAGAGTGAATAAGGATTAGCGCTAGCACTCGATCCCAAATCGCATAGCCCATAATAATTATGATCTCCTATTTTAACAGATACTATCGGAGTACCTGAAATTGGGCCTTTATTCCTGGCTGTGACAAGGTTAGTGGAAACAACACAAAAATTTATATTGGAATCTAAAACATCATTAGTAACAAGGTCTGTCACAAAAGAATGCTCCCTCATCCTTGCGGGAAAAAGGGGCTTTTCATATATAACTGCAGGCAAAATAGGGTCAGCAACATGAATATCATTGGGTAAATCCTTAAAGGGCTTATGATGCCGATCCTCATTCTTTTTAGAGGAATTAATATGAGAGGAAAAGTTCTTACAAAAATCAATCATAAGTTGAGAATCAAGACCAATCTTAGCACAAAAGGTATTGAAGTAATCAGCTTCTACATAGCTCTTAATGTAATCATGCTCATAATTTATAACGGGTTCAATACCTTTATCAATCTCCCAATCTTCAGTGTTCTTCTGGATCCTTTCAATAAGATCCCACCTTTCTTCAATGCTTTTGGTTTGGAATACCCCACTAGAGTAGGCATCAAGCATCTCTTTATCTTGACGAGAAAGCCTTGCATAAAATTTTGTAAGAATAATTTCCTTGGGGAGCTCATGATTGGGACATTTGAGCATTAGGGATTTCAATCTCGCCCAAGCTTGGGCGATGCTTTCTCCATCACGAGACCAAAAGTTATAGATAAAGTTCTTGTCTTGATGTATTTCATGAAGAGGATAAAACTTTGCATAAAAGAGAGGCATTTTCCAGTTTAGTAAATGAGAGTTATCAAGAAGCCTATACTAATCCAAAGCCTTATCTTTTAATGATAGAGAAAATAGTTTTCTCATTACAAAATCCATCAATATGCCTGCAAGCTTAAATAAGGAGCATAGTTGTGAAAGATATAACAAGTGCTCACCTGGATGTCTATCTCGTGCATATCGATTAGCAATAACATAATCAATGATACTAGTTGGTATTTTGAAGGGAACAATTTCAGTAGGTGGGGGAGCCTTATCCACCATAGTAATGGTGGGGAGGTTCCCCGCAAGCAAAGTACCAAGAGCAGAGTTGTCCATGGGACTAAAAGTTACAGCAACAAAATAAAATCAGCACTTACGAAATAATGTTTCCTTACCAATTTCACTTACCAATAGCGCTACGCTCCCCGGCAACGGCGCCAGAAAATGGTCTTGATGACCCACAAGTGTAGGGGATCTATGGTAGCCTTTTTGATATGTAAGAGTGTCGAACCCAACGAGGAGCAGAAGGTATTGAAAAGTGAACTTGAGATAGGAATAACTGCAAGTACTGGAAGGTAACTTTTTATGGGTTTTCTGGTATAAGCAATAATGAGATAAAAGCAAATAAGGTAAATTGTGATAAGGTGCAGCAAGGTGGCCCAGTCCTTTTGTGCAAAGGATAATCCAAAGGATCCAAACTTATAAAGGATAAAACGTTCTTAAGGACACACGGGAGAGGTAGTCATGTGACTTCGCCATATTACGTATTTGTACTATGTTTTGTGTTGATAAGTGTTTTGTGGGTGAACCTATGCTAGAGCACATTCTAGACTAAGATAAGCACACTCTTATGATTAAACCTCTTGCAAGCATCCATAAATACAATAGAGAAATTAAGGCAAAAGCCTAACCATAGCAATAAACTTTAGGGCCCAACAATCCCTCGTGCAAAAGTGTGCAAACTGGGGTTCAGGTTTCTGTCACTCCGGCAACCCACCATAAGCATAATTTATACACAATGCGTTCCCCTAGGTCCTTAAAAGGCGAAGTGTTGTGTAGTAGATGTTCACACAACACCACTAGAAGAATAACACCACAACTTAAATATCGAACAACACATATTACTTGAACATCATATGACTACTAACAACTAGACTTCTCTCATGTCCTCAAGAACTAAAAGAACTACTCACAAGACATAAAGGATATCATGATCAATGGTGTTAAATATATGATAAACAATCTGGTCATAACAATAATTCTCCAACAAAACTCAATAGCATTTGCCACAAGTAGTAATCAACACCAGTAGAGTAGAGGGGATGGATAGTACAAGTTACAACTTGGATTGCAATGGTAAGATGAGATGGGATGGAGATGGAGATGGTGTTGATGGTGAAGATGATGTTGATGATGATCTCGATGATGCCCGTGACAATGGTGATGATGATGAGGATGATCTCCCCGTATGGGAGGAGTTCTCCCCGGCGGAATCTACCCGCCGGAAAGGTCTTTTCTTCTCTGTAGGTTTCCGCCACGGAGCGGCGGAGGAACTCCGGAAACTCTCTCTTTTGGGGGGTTTTAGGGTACGAGGATGATATAGGCCAAAGGGGGGGTCCCGGGAGTGGGACCCACCAACCAGGCGGCCAGGTGGCGCAGCCAGGAGGGGGGTCGCGCCACCAGGGCGCCTGAGAGCCTAGTGGCCCCCTCCGGTTGCCCTTCGGCTAGTCTTCGTCATATCTTTAAGAAATTACACCCCAGGATTTTCAGGTCATTTGGAGATGTGCTTATAAGGCCACTTGATGTGCACTTTTCCCCGCTGATTCCTGCGTCTACTGTTTTGGCACCGGAAAGTTGCAAACTGTGTAAAACAAGCTGACACACTATAAGAACATCATCATAATATGAAATATATCAATGAATATAGGTAAATTATGATTAAAAAAATAGTGATGCATTTTGGACATATCGGGGAGCAGAAAATCCTGTGGCGGACAACCTCTCCAGGATGGAGAACATACCACATGATCCTATTCCGGTCAATGATAGCTTTCCTCATGAACAGTTAGCTGATTTGAGAATACTATCTACTTCTGATCCATGGTTTGCAGATTAAGCTAACTTTATTTTTGTCAAGTTTTTGCCTCCGGGCTTAACATTTCAGCAAAGGAAGAAATTCTTCCATGACTTGAGGTATTACTTTTGGGATGACCCACATATTTTTAGAGAAGGTGTGGATGGAATCGTGAGGAGATGCATACCATGAATGAGCAGAAGGATATCTTGAGACAATGACATGATAGTCCCTATGGAGGACATCATGCCGATGAGAGGACCGCACACTAGGTTCTTCAATCAGGTTTTTATTGGCCTACTATCTTTAAATATGCTAGAAATTATGTTTTATCTTGTGATAAGTGTCATAGAGTTGGTAACATTAGTAGGATAAATGAGATGCCTATGAATTACTCTCTAGTTATTGAGCCTTTTGATTGCTTTGGGTTTTGATTTTATGGGTCCTTTTCCTCCTTCACACAAGTACACTCACATTTTAGTAGTTGTTGATTATGTAACCAAGTGGGTTGAGGCAATCCCCACAGAGAGTGCCTGTGGCACACCGGCTCAGAGGACCGAAACGCCCCATGCTCCAGCCCATAGATATGGTCTTCTGGAACACGGCACTGCTTGATATAGAACTGAACAGCTTTCTACTACCAAATGTACGGGTACAAGGGGTTATTACAATGCCGGCGGAGCGGGACGAAGAACAAGCTTGCTCCTCAAGATCACCACGGATCTACATCAAGCAGCAGACTATCTTTCTAGCAGCGGAATATAACTCGGCAGCGGAACAATGGCGACGGTTATGAACTCCACTCTACAGGGACACTGGCTAGGACCTCCTAGCTCTCAAACACCGAGAACACCGTCCTACGCATCCAAAGCATTGCCTGCAAATCTGGCATGACACCCCAGATCTGTACATCGAATGTACTTGCAAGCTCACAACAACCAAAGCACCAAAGCAAAACAATAACATGGCATTAGCAGGTTAAAGTATATTAATGCATTAACCATATGATCATCAACATCATGCAAGCAGATAATCATCAAACATGTTATCAGAATTAAGACTAATGCACACAACCCCACATGATCATCGCATGATCATTTGGCTTACCTCGGAGTCCTTACAGACTCAAGCATCGACCATCGCATGGCCATCAACTCATATGGATCGTCGCACGGCCCTTCAACGGGTTAGGTGTCCTTCTGTTACCACCCAACCCACCCGATCATCGCATGATCAACGGCTCATCACATGACCAACCACTTAACCAGATCATTCCCACCGAACTCATGTTGATCTCATGGTGTGATCTACTATGAACTGTGTCCAATACCGTGGACTCGGCTATTCGAATAGATTTGTGTGACTCTTCAGAGTTTGTGCACTTTACCCACACTATGGAGCTCTTCCTCCATCCAGTACCTTGGAACTTGTCCCACGGGAACCTTGGAACTCGTACCGCAGGAGTGGACTAGGATTTCTCCAACGAGACCTCTCTACCGCATGCCTCCCTTACCGTATCACCTGGCATACTTTGCAAGTCATTCCCTCGATAGCCCACGTGTCCTCCAGACACACCTTCCATCGCATGGCAACTGACCATCACATGTTCCATAAACTTTGTCCCAATCGGGACGGAGCTCCATATAAACAAACCGGCTCTCGAGACTACCGCCGCTTACCGGGTCAGGGTAACCGCGCGCGCGTAGCCTCCCCTCGTTGGTGATACGAATAAGAGAGCACACCGATAGACCAAGCCAAGGCCTTCCCATACAGGCGAGTGTGGCTGCACCAGCAAGTTTGGTTCGGTGGCACCTGATCAACTTGACACGAAACATATCTGCAACCACAAACACAAGCATGAGGTGCAACATGAGTATTTAAATTAAGATCATATCAACATTATTGGAACAAACCAAGGTACGGTTATAGACACATCATGATCCAAGTCTTATATCAGTTGATTAACTTGGTTATATCAAGGTGATCAAGATCTTATCATGCAACATAGCAATATCGAGAATGTAGCTAAGCATGGTACGGTGAGATCCTGGTCAAAACTTGTCATGAATATAACATGGCATATCATGCATGGAAGCATAAGGGATCATAACATGGTCAAGGCATAACATTACCAAAATCAATCATAACATGGCAATGTAGCATCATCAAGGAAATCCAAGCATATGATAACATTATGATCAAAGCATATCACATAAAACATTATTTTGTCAGGGTTCCAATCACATGTTAAAACATGTCAAAGCTTTGCAAAAGTGAAAAAGAAATTTTGGCTTGCCTTCACCAACAAGGTAGGAAGGAAAGCTTCTGGTCTTCAACAAGAAAGCCCAGAAAAACAATTCCAAATAAAGCAACGGGGAAAAGGGGTCAAATACTCTTTTATTTGACCATCAAATAACAACAGAAAATCAATGGAACAATACCTATGCCAAATTAAAGAGGAGCTCAAGAGAAAACCAATGCAAAAAGAATCACTGCATTTGGACTTTTATTCTAGGAGATATGCATGGTCAAAGTTAGGGTCAAAGTAATGATTTAAATAGATTTAAATCATTTTGGAAAATATCCAGGGGATGGCGTCGAAGGCCTCTTTTTAAAAGGTGTCTCCACTTGATACCCCTTTGGGTGGAAAACAAAGGCTGACAGTGGGCCCTAGCTGTCATATATGAGGAGAGGAGAGGAGACAGGGGAGCGGCGGCTCACCAGCGGGAGAACTCCGGTGAGAGGGCTCGGCCGGAGCTGGGACCAGGGCGGTTGGAACAGGAGTTACACGGCAGCTATCCTCGTACTAGTGGCACTCGAAATGGTAGTCAAATGGAGGGGGAGCTGCGTCGCGGCGGCGGCCAAGCACTAAACTCCGGCGAGGTCGTCGCCGATGTCGATTCCGGCTGCGGCTCGACCCGTGCCCGGTCTGGGGAGCACCAAGAGAGGGAGGGGAGTCTGATGGAGGGACTGGCTTGGGCTGGGGGCTACTGGAGCGGGTTGGCCACGGCGAGGCACTGCGTCGGCAGTCGTGGCCGGAGTTGGGGAAGAAAGCCTTCCTGGCTCGATTCATTTTCTAGGAGACGATTGAGGTGATGGTGGAGGGTCTGGGTGCTGGGGAAGCAAGGGCATTGCCCTTTTATAGCGCGGCGATGATTCTACAGCGGGGCGGTGACAAGCAGACGAGTGCGGCGGAGAGGTGAGGTGGTGGGGTTCTGGCGTGCCCGCGTGGCTTCTGGAGGAGGCGAGGAGCATGCGAGGCAGCAGGCCTGTGTGAAGCGCAGAGGGGGAGGAGCACGCGCAATCGTGACGTGACCTAGTCATTGTGCTCGTCGGATCTCTCTGGCAGCGGCCTGTCGGCGCGATTACGGCGTGGATAAGGGGATGGGTTGAGGGCACGTGTAAAGGAGTCCCGTGCGGCGCGGGTTGACAAATGCTAGGCGACGGGAGTGCACTGGAGCGGGAGGTGGACGTGTCGGGGTGGCCTCGGGCGCGGCGAGAGCACGCGACTGCATGCCAGGGCGTGGCCACCGTGTGCTGGGGCATCCAGGGGAGGTTCCTTCGTGGCCAAAGGTGTCTGGGGTGGGGTTCTTCTGGTGCAGATCCATGTGGTATAACTGGATGATCAAGGGGAGCAATGACGTGATCACAGCTTCACTGACAAGGTCACTATTGCAAACTTGGAGGGCTCATTGTGATCAAATGGTGGTGCTTGGGATAGAGCCATGTTGTCACATGTCTCTGGGCTTGGAAGGACTATCTATCTGGAGGTTTGCAGCCCAAATGACCAAAGGAAGAATGCACTTCCTTTGTAAAGTGCCAAATGGACCAGAATTGCATTGTTGAAGCTAGCATCTTCTTGGCTTGGTGAATTTGGCTGAAATTTGGTGTAGCTTGGTTATTTTGGGTGGTGCACATGTGTGTAAAGTTTCATGGCCATTGGAGTTTCCTAGCTAGCATTTGCTTCACAAGGTTGTCCACTGGTCAGAAACTTCCACATGATGATGCACTCAACTGGTTGATGGGATTGGGCTCAAATTTGGTTTGTTGGAATCATTTGGTTGTGGTATCATGCTCAAATGTTTTCAAGTCCAATGGGATCCCCTAGCTTGCACTTGCTTCACAATGCCCCTTTCTGCATCAACTCTTTGGGAATTTATTGTGGGAGTTTGGCTAGGCAAATGGTGGTGGAATTTGGTTGAGGCTAATCATATGATCACATGAGCATGAACAAAAAGTTTCACCAGAAATGGATCAAGGGAAATGGCACCTCCTTCACAATGCTCCATTCTGCCCCCACAGACAAATGAATTTTTCTAGAGGAAAACTTCACTTGGACCATGCAATGTTTTTGGATAATTTGGCAAGATACAACATCAAGGCTAGGTGGGAATTATTTGGGGATTTATGGAGCAATATAAATAGTGGTTGCTTCACAATCCTCAAATAATAGGGATTATCCCTTTTATTGGAAAAGGAATACATGGCTTGAAATAAAAGGGTGGCTTGGATGAGGTGGATCAATGAAATGACATGGGAAATGGTTTGGAATCAAGGTCCACTTTATCATGGAAGCAATTATGCTCAAGTTCAAGTCCAAAGAGTTGCTCAAAATCCAAACCAAATGGCAAATCCAGAAAATAAATCAAAAAAGTTTTGGAAAAAGAGAGTTACAAAATCCAGGGTGTCATAGTGCTGATCACAAGACATCTTTGAAAATACTTAAAGATGTGATCTTTCCAAGGTTTGGTGTACCAAGGTACCTCATGACCGACGGAGGATCACATTTTACACATGGTGCTTTTGGAAAAGCATTTGCGAAGTATGATGTCAATCATACGATTGCTTCACCTTACCATCCTCAAACAAGTGGGTAAAACGATCTCACAAATAGAGAGATTAAGTTGATCTTATAAAAAACAGAGAACAGTTCTAGGAAGGACTGGTCCAAAAATCTAGGAGAGGCCATGTGGGCGTGTAGGACTGCTTACAAAAATCCCATGGGCATGTCTCCTTATAAGATGGTCTATGGCAAAGCTTGTAATTTTCCTTAAGAATTAGAGCACAAAGCTTTCCGGGTTGTTAGAGAGCTTAATGTTGACCCTAAATTTGCTGGTGAAAAGCGTCTCATGAACTTGACTTCTCTAGATGAGTGGAGAAGTGAAGCTTACGAGAGCGCAAAAATGTTTAAAGAAAAGGTAAAGAAGTGGCATGCCAGGAGAATTTTGAAGCGTGAATTTAATGTTGGTGATAAAGTTTTGTTTTTTATATCTCGTTTCATGTTTCTCCAGGTAAATTACTTTTCAAATGGGAAGGACCGTACCAAATTGAAGAAGTTTGCCGCTCTGGTGCGATCAAGATTAACAATTTTCAAGGCATCAAACCTCAAGTTGTGAATGGGCAAAGACTCAAGCATTACATGGCAGGAGAACCTGTCAATGTTGACGCGGATATGATACGAAAAACCACTCACGAAGAACATGTTGCGGCACTGGTTCAGACACATGCAGAATAAGAATAAGAGTAGGTATGTAATACGCTAAGAAAACTTTGCGAACATCCATAAAAGTTTTGTATTATGTGTTTTTTGGAAAATTAGGAAAATTCCGAGCCAAAGGAGAGCCGGAGAGGAGCTCCCAAGGCTCCAGGCGCCCTGGTGGCGCGGCCTGCCTCCTGGTCGCGCCAGGTGGCCGCCTGGGCCACCAGGAGCCCGTCTCCGACCCCACTTTGGCTTGTTACCTTCCTTTCGATGCAGAAATTTTTGATACATATTCGGCCGCATCGTCCTAGATCTGTATCTTGAGATTCCGTGTGTTTTGGTTTTTGATCTTTTTCTGCCAGGCTAAGAAGCTGTTGTTCGAGATTTCTTCTTGTGACTCAAGTGGAGAGGACTACACGGGTCGTCGTTGATACGTCCCAAACGTATCTATAATTTATGCTTGCTCCATGCATGTTTTGTGTGATATTGTTATGATCTAGATACACTTTCATACACTTTTGATCATATTTTGACTAACCTATTAACTCAGTGCACCCAGTTTCCGGTTCCTATTTTCTGCTGTTTTTATATTTCAGGTTTTCCGGCCATTAAAAGTGCCAAATAAATTCCGGAAAAAATATATAAAAAATCAGCGTCCCAGAAGCTTCCGAAATAACCAAGACATGGCAGGAGGGCCACCACCAGGGGCCCAGGAGGGTGCCCGGCGCGGGTCCCCCCTAGGCCGCGCCACACACCCTCCTGTCTGCCCTGTGGCCCCCCTTGGTGCCCCCTTTGGCCCCTATTTATTCTCCTGTCGCGGAAACCATGATTCCAGACCCCTTTTCTCCAGAAGCAATTCCGATCTCCGCCGCCATCGCCAACAAGCTTCGGGGGGCCAGAATTCCTGTGCCGGCACCCTGCCGGGACGGGGAAGTGCCCCCGGATTCATCTCCATCGACGTTGCTTCCTCCCTCCATGAAGCGGGAGTAGTTCTTCCTCGGGGCTGAGGTTTCTACCAGTAGCTATGTGTTGTTCTCTCTCTCCCATGATGTGATCTTCGTTGTGATCATAGGCTATGTTAATCTTGGGTGATCCCATGATGTTTCCCCTTCTTCTATGTATTGGATTTGATGTACTCACTTGTCTTTATCTAATATAATCCCCGAGACCAAGGTGACAGCGGTCTATTGGACATTGATTAGAATAATATTTTCATCAGTGATTTCCACTTTTGTGTAATGATTTAAGATTGAGAGTCTCTTGGTGCTTGTCTTTGACTATCCTTGAGATATTTTGTGGTGATTGTGGTACTCTCTTTGGATGCCCGCGGTGACATTGGGAAATCCATAGATTGAGAACTACGAACTTTGAGGTGTGCTTTTGTAGCCCTACATAATTCTCGTCCTCTCTTGACCACAAAGGAATGACCTCCGAGTGCGTCTCCATTGCATGTTTTATGGGAAATATCATGTGATTAGATTATGTTAATGTTGTTGGGAGTTTCCACTAGTGAAAGTATGAAGCCTAGGCCTTGTTTCCACCATTGCAATACCGTTTGTGCTCGCGTTTACCACTTGTTTGCTTGCTGCAATTTTTATTACAGATTTATATTACTTTGTTTTTGCCACACCTATCACCCATATTTTACCATCTCTTCGCAGAACTAGCGCACCTATACAACTCCTAGGTTTATTAGGTGTGTTGGGGACACAAGATACTCCTTGTGTCTTAATTGCAGGGTTGCTTGAGAGAGACCATCTTCAACCTCTACTTCCCTGAGTTCGATAAACCTTAGGTCATCCACTTGAGGGAAATTGCTGCTATCCTACAAACCTCTGCGCTTGGAGTCCCAACATAGTCTACAAGAATAGAAGCGTGCGTAGACATCAGTCGTCTCCGCCGTGTCCAGCAAGATGTCAACCAAGGGAAGGTCGTCGGATGGTCTACTAATGAATAAATTGCCGCAAGACAAGCAGAGATGGAGCACTCTGTGAGAGAGGAAGTCAAGATGTTCACCATCCAGCAAGAAGGAGATCCGTCAACAAGAGGATCGAGCTCTAGCAACCCCGTCTTCGTGGGGTTTATTAACCCACAACATAATCTTTCTTTGAACCTTTCAGGAACTGCACCTCCACTTGAAGCTCCACATGTGTCATCTGCTATATCTGAAGATCACCGAATCACTAACCAATTCTTTGAAGACTTCTATGTGCTTAAAGCACAGGTGGCCATATTGGAAGCTGAAAACCAAACCCTTCGGCGCATAATAGCGTACTTGAAGAAGAACAAGTAGAATGTAGAATGAAATCTTCATGGGTAATAGCATCCCCTTAGCTTGTTCCAAGCTTGGGGAATGCCCAGTATATTTATATTTACCTTTTATCTTTTGTGGTCAAGTTTAGTGTCGTATCATGTTTAGGGAAGTTATCTTATGAAATAGGTGTTTGCATTGAGGTCTATTACTCCTTTGTGGAGAGTCTTGTATCCGTGAGTGTGCAGTTGTCTATGATGGAATATTAATGAGAAATATATTGGTTTCTTCGATGCCCTTTGTATCCTCTTCACGCAATCGACCTTATATGTTGATTCTTATGGGAGAAATGATCTTATATATCAGGTATGGCTTTGAAAACTTTATTTAATCTTGGCAAACATAGCATTGGTCATAACAACAAGCATGAGTTTTTCTAGTAGCGACATAGTCAAAACGTTTATGTTCTTATGCTTGAAGTGTTATGCTGACAAGGAAGACAAATTGATGTTCCATGCCAATTCTTAATGTAGACTTTACATTGTTTTGCATCCAAGTCAACATCATTTTCCTGCTTTCAAAAGCCTTTGCTAGCCAAACCTTGTACTAAGACGTAATACTGCTTGTGCACCCATACCTTGAAACCTCAACCCTCCAAAGAGTCCACCATACCTTTCATATATGTGGTATTTCACCGCCACTACTAAAGTATATTACTCATGTGCTATCTTTAAACCTTCAAAATAGTATTACCCCTTGCTTTGTGCCTCTACTTTAGCTCATGAGGAAGTAGTAGATAATTCATGATATTCTCATATTGGACAAGCTATACCTTGGGGTTTGCATGTCTAATCTGCAAACCCCTAATACGAGGAGGGACTAGCATGAGTGCGCCCAACTCACAAAAGATAATAGCAACAAACAAAACCTCCTTCACGCTTTGTTCATGAGGAATCAGAAAACTTTGGCAATGATAAACAAAGGAGACTAAGGGGATCTGATCGTCCCCACCTTGGGAGTCGTTCCTCGAAACTTGTCCAGCATGAGGAGTATTGGGCTATCTACTAGCATTCGTTGACGAATTATGAACCTCCCAAAATCCTATTTTATAATCTTATTGATTTCAAAACCACTAAAAGCTCTAGCACATGAGTTTTGCCAACTTCCCTCTGTGAAGGCCTAAGCCTTTACTTTTATGTTGAGTCAGTAAACCTACTTCCTTCTATCCCACGAAACAGCAGACACCTTATGTTGACAAAGATGCATTCATTTATATTGTCTCATCGAGAATTGAAATATTACATCTTTGTTGACATTATCATTAAGGTAAGCAGGTTGTTTTTTGAGATTTGCTACATCAAACATCTTCCTTTGTGTTAGAATTTTCACTTCTTGACTAATAACATGTTCTTTCAAAAAGCTTCAAATGATCTCATCAAAATGTAAAGGAAAGAGCAAAAGTTAAAAGTTATTAGTTGTTATTTGACCAAGGACATGTTTTACATGGTTAATGAGTTTCCTTAGCCCTAATTTTGACTATAATTTATATTACTCTTTCATAAGGGCCATATGAGTTGAGGCTGTTTTTGAGGATGCTTGAGTTTAGTAGAGAAATTATGATGCTTCTTGTCTGTATTCTTATTTATCGACACATCACTCTCTAAAACTTGTGGACAGGTTGTCAGAACCCTCTGATAGGTAATGTGCTAGGATCAAAGTCACCTTGCATTCATCAAAGAAAAACAAATGGAAATCAAATTCAAACTCAAATGGGAGAAGGAACACCCCCCAGATGAATTAATTCAAATGGCCAGAAATAAAGTTTCTCCAAAAATTCCTTTTGTATTTTTGAAAACTCTCATAAATGACTGTGATCACATATCAAGTTATGTGGGACCAACCCCATGCTCATGGATTTTTCAAATATTAAAATAGGACCTTGGAATTAATCAAAAACCCCTATTTGAATTAAAGTTCAAATAATTTGAATTTTAAAAATGTTCAAACTTTACAAGTGGCTAGCCTAATATATTATGAGGCCATATAAAAAGTTTCAGCATTTAATAAAATGCATAGCTATTTAATTAGCAAGGCAAAACAAAATTACAGAAAAGAAAATAGAAAGAAATAAATAAAAGGGCTTACCTGGGATTCGGCCCAACTCATCGCCCCTTGCCCAAGCCCACCTCCCAAGCTTGTCGTCTTCCCCAGGCAAGCGGGCACGCTGCTGCGTGCCGGCCATGCCGAGGCCGCGGACGCCACCGCGATGCCCTGGCCACGCAGCTGCTTCCCCGCCTCCATCTAGGTGTCCTGGAGACGCCCCGAAGCCTCCCCGATCCATTCCCCCTCCTTCCAGTGCCTATCCATCCCTCTCCTTCCCTCCCGTGAGCTTCCCCGAGAGCAGCCGCAGGCCATGGCGATGGAAACTCGCAGCCCGAGCCAACCCTAGCGGCTAAGACCTTGTCCATCGAACTCCTCGACGTCGAATTCGTCTCTGTGCAAAGGATCAGGAGCTGCAACGCCTTCTAGTCGCCGGATTCTTCACCGAGACGCCGCCGGACCCGCGAGCTCGCCGTCTTCGATTCGACACCGTTGAACATTCCCCGCCTCTCCCATTTGCCTCATCGTGCTCCCTAAGTTCTGGTGAGCGTTTTCCCTCAAGCCGCGGCTCCCTTCCCCTCCTCTAGCTCGATCTGCCATGGTCGACGGAGTACAAAGCCGCCATGCTCGTTGTCGACGAGCCTGCGCTAAGCAATCGTCCTCGCCACCTTGTCCATTGTCACCGCCGTGCTCCTCTGGTTCGTTCCCGCCTAAACCCGCTCCAAGTAGCGCCTCCTAGCGAGATCCCACTCACAGTCGAGCATTTGCCGCCGCCAAACTCGTCGCCGGCAAGCCTCCCGAGCACCCCAGCCACCCCAACTTGGCCCAATCGATGTGCAACGCCAAGAGCTACGTCTCAGTGGATGCAGCACATCGTTTGGTTCCCGGAAACACCCTCCCCGTGGACGCTTCTGTCTCAGGTAGTCGCCGGAGACACGCCGGCGGCGAGGTCCAGGTGGGCAGTTGCTTTAGCCACTAATCCCCCCCCTGTGAGACTGACCTGTGGGCCATCCCCTTGGTTCATGTCTCTGTTAAGCTAATTCGAATTAAATCAGTTTAATTAAACAAACGGATACTTACAGGTGGGACCCCCTGGTCAGTGGCCCCTGACGCCAGCATGAGGTCATGCTGATGGAGTAAATGATTTTCTAATTAAATCAATTCAGAAAATGGCAGAAAATATGCTAAACTTTGGAAATTCATAGAAAATTCATCCTAACTCCAAATATAGCAAATAATATGTCTAAAATTATCAGAAAAATTCAAGGATTCTGAATATGCACTTTGTTTTCATGTTTGACCATTTTAAAATGGGGGAACAGAAGCAAACATGCATATGGAATTCATTTTAATTCAAATTGGAGTTTGAATTTGCAATTCATTTGCAATACACTCCTTTTAAATGGAATTCCCTCACACATCAGAAGCATATACATAAAGTTTCAACCTTCAACCATGTGCTTGTGCGTTGTATTTACTTTGCTTCCTTGTTTGTTGTTTGTCGAGTAGAAGTGGAACCGGAACAGGAGGCTGCCCCCTTCGTTGAAGACCCCGATACCGAACCTCGTCAGCAAGGAAAGCAAACCCCCTTTGATCATGTCGATAAAATCCCACTTCCCTCTTAGTCTCGCTTATGCATTGTTTAGGATGATTACCATGCTACGTTTTTACCGCATAGATGAACCCATTCCTTTGCGTGACCTATCTTTTGTCACAGTAGTAAGCAAACCACAATCCTAGCAAATGTAGGAGTTGATTGATATCATGTGGCCCCTGCAATTGTTACTTCTTATTGCATGCTTAGAGTGATACAATGTTGATACTGTTATGTGAGTCGGGATGGTAGCAATCATGTTGATGATGGTGGAAATGTGTTGGTGAATCTACCCTAATACAAGGTGAACGATGAGAGGTTGTGTAGGAGTACACAGTGGGTTGTCTCGTTGAACACCGCCCGAAGTCCGAGTTCTTGTGTGGTGATTCAAGATGAAGAGTACAACCACACATTGGGCTCACTGGCCCCTCTCAGCCTACTAACTCATCCCTTTCGATGTCCAGATGTCGCAGTAGTTCGGAGTTCTGGTAGGTTTGTGGCCTGGCTTCTAAGTGAGAGAACGGCTTAGCCGAGACCGGCTTATGCACCATGCACACATCCTCTAGGTCCACTTCGGTAAACCGGCCGGGTTCACGATAGTGGTAGCCAACCCAGGTAGGCGGCTTTCTTGAACTAGATCGGCTATGAGGTAACAGTTGTGGTGAGCATCCTCGCCGACACTTCTTGAACGGTGTCGAGTACAAAGGCGGTAACTGATGTTCATGTGTGTGTAGCGGTACACCCCTGCAGGGTTACCAAAACTATTCGAATAGCCGCGTCCGCGGTAATGGACTGCTTGGAAAGCTTAGCTTGATTATTATACAACTTGAATTGGATACTTATAAAACTTGCCAAGATAAGCGTGAGTGCTATGGCGTGCTTTCTCGTGGGAAAGTCTAGGAAGGCACCATAGTGGTGTAATTGATTGGAGACATGTAGTGGACTCGTGTACGCTTCTTACCTCAAAGTCTGGTACTCGTAGTTCAGGACTAGCCAAGTCAAAGCTGGCACTTCTGCAATTGAACCCCACCTCCCTTTACCTTGATACATGTGCATGAGTAGTATAGTTCCTACGTAAGTCTTGCTGGGTACGACTTTGTACTCACGTTTGCTTATTCTATGTTTCAGATGAACCCACTGACCTCGAAGGTGGATTCTTCCTCGAGCTCGACGATTGAAGACCAAGCTAGTGTAGTCCCAGTCAGAAGACTGGTTCCCTCGTGGAGGGCTTGTTTATAAATAAGGCTTCTCTAAGCCATTTGTTAAACATTCTGTACCCAGACATAATTTGCTTTCGCATGTTTGTTGTAATGTTGGATCACGGTCTCGTGATCTCTGTGTGCACTCTATAAGAGTTATCAATAAAATGTATACTTTGTAGAGAATTGCAATGATACCTGCTGTTCATGCAAGGCATCTGTGCTGCGTGTATGTTTATAACACGCATGTCTTTGTATGGGTTTTCGAGACCTTAGTTGTTATCTGGCTGGCAGTCTTTTATACACCAAGTGGCCCTTAGATGTGCGCAGCTTGGGGCATCGCGATGCGATTGCTCGAGACTCCGTCTCGTGCACACTTTGATGTATGATCGAGCCCGCCCTAGACCCTGACTAAGTGATCGGGCTGGAGTAAGTCTATGTAAGGGTTATAATACAATCGATAGTATGGTTGAGGCGACTTGTCTATGAGTATGGGAGTTCACCACCCATATCATTTAGACTTGTGTGCGGACGATGAGGACCCATATCAGTTGATCATCCGGCCTGGATGGGATGCCCCTTACGTTCGATGCTTTCCGAGAACGTTCTGTGCTTGGCCTTGTCTGCTTAGACAAGTGGGTACGGTTCTCGGCTCTCCATATGATTGTGTTGTAGCGAGTCTTGCATACGCTAACCCCAGGTCCCGACAGACTTGGTATCAGAGCAGGACTGACTGTAGGATTATTAGCCTTGGTCGAAGTCGAGTCTAGCTTGCTATAGTTATATAGTTACTCTGGGTATATAAGGGAACAACGTAAGGCTTCTTTTTTCTCCTTACCTTCATCGTTCTGAGTTCTGAGTCACCCTCATCTTGTTCTACGGGAAGATAGGACTAGGCTCATATATGTCTTACTAGAAAATCTCGTTGTTTGCTTCCTTGTAGCCGTAGGGAAGTTATGTTCGGTTTTCTAGCGTTGTTGTGCTTCCTGATTTTTTACATCGTATGTAAGTGTTGTTTTCATGTTGTAAGAAATTGTCTTTTCTTGCAATTACAGCCGTTATGCTGCCCGAGTCATTCCAAGTTTCTTCATAATCTGATGCATTTGCAAACTCCTTCTTTCTGTTTCAGATGGCGGATCTTCCCCCCCCCCCCCCGGCAGATTGTTCGTCTGACTAGGTGCCTCGATGTGCGTGGGCATCCAGCCATGCTCACCGAGATGATGTCCTTCATTGGCTATCGATGGTATCCTGAGTACACCGTTGAGGAGCAGTTCCTTGACTTCAACCAGACTCAGTTCCACTGCACTGTCAGGATCTACCCGCACCACATTGGAGTCTCTCAGCCTGTCCTTTTTGGACATGGCATTGGTGTCACCAAGAACATGGTTGTGCAGGATGCTGCATACTCATGTATTACCCTGCTGAGAGAGGAGCATGCCCTGCTTGCAGGATCACCTTTCCGCTATATCCCTGCTGCACTTCCAGGAGAAGAGGGGTATTACACCGTATTGTACACAGATCACTCCCTGGAGGATACTTTGCTTCAGATCACTGCTCGGCACGCTTGTGATAGAGATCGTGATGCACGTGCCCTTCGCTTTGAGCTTCACGCCACCCGTGTCCGTCTGTATCGAGCACTTACACTCCTGGCTCCTTTTGTGAGTGTTGGATCAGTGGAGTACGATGCTATCTACCCAGTCATTACACAGATGCCTTCTTGAGTTGCTTGGCCCGAGATTGGAGGCATTTTTCCACCCCGTGGTCCTCTGCTTCCACCCTACTCTGGACCTAGGCCCCATCCTTGCCCAAATGGATATCAGGGTCCACAGGCCTCCGTGTTTTCCGATGGTCACCTTCAGCTACCGGGTTACGCGGGTAACTTTTACGAGGACTACTATGGAGATGGAGATGAGTGAGACCGCCTGTGGTCTTACTTTAGTGAGGATGTAGTAGTATCTTAGTATATTGTACGCAAGGTGTTCTAAGTTCCAGAGGCTTAGATAAATAATGTATAGGAAGTCATAGTACCTCTGAAGGATGTATCATCTTCATCATGTTTGTATTAGCTTGGAGCTTGTACTAAAACGATGTATGGTTTGTATGACAGCTTGTGAATATATGGCTTGTATGCTTTTATCACCATGTTGTCAAGATGATTACTTCCTTTGCTCTGTGATTCTTCCAGTACCTTCAATACCTTGTTTAGACTGGCATCGCAGCATCGAGAGGAAGCTCCAGGAAGGCCATGTTGCAGATGGTGACAGGGTCAGCTATGCCACCTACCACCTCGAGGGTGCAGCTAGCTCTTGGTGGGAGAATTTCCTGAACATGCGTCCCGTTGGACCGCCCACAACTTGGGATGAGTTCTGCACTTCATTCCGTGAGCACCACATTCCAAAGGGTCTTATGGACCGCAAGCGTGAGGAGTTCTGCAACCTCACCCAATGCAGGAGGACTGTTGACGAGTTTAGTCGTGAGTTCAACCGACTGGCTCGTTATGCTACTAAAGAGGTCTCCACCGACGCTAAGAAGCAAGAGAGGTTCCGCCGTGGACTCAATTCTGGACTACGTCGTGACCTCAACCTGCATGACTTCGCCACTTTCCAGGTCCTTGTCAACCAGGCCATCAAGGCGGAGGACATGAACACCCCCAATGACTTCCGCAAGCACCCTAGAGATGATGGTTCATCCAGTTCAGGCTCTCAGAAGCACAAGATCTGGATCCCCAACAGCATGTTTCACCAGAACAACCCACCGAGTCCATCCTATGTGGCGCCTCGTCCATCAGCTTCGTTCCACCCAGCTCCACCGAACAACCCAGCTCCACGCACTGTCTTTGGAGCCTGCTACAAGTGTGGTCAGGCAGGCCACTACTCCCGCGAGTGTCCCCAGAACCAGCTCCAGAATCAGAATGCTCCACCCCGTGCCGGAGGTAACAACAATGGTCGTGGAAAGCCACCCCCGAAGGTCTACACCACCAAACTCGCTCCTCCCGCCACTCGTGGACGTGTGAATCAGATTGGCGCCGAAGAGACTGACGACACCACTGACGTCATTCTTGGTACGCTCCCAGTCAATTTTGTTCCTACTTCCGTTCTTTTCGACCCAGGAGCATCTCATTCATTCATGTCAAAAAGTTATGCACTTCGTCATGAGTTATCCTTTGTTGAATTGTCCACCCCAATGATTATTCAAACTCCAGGGTCAAGATGGCAAACTAATAGAGTAAGCCATGGTAATCAAATTGCATTTGAGGGTTTAGTATTCCTTGCTTCACTCATAGCCCTCAAGTCTTTAGACATCGATGTAATCCTTGGCATGGGTTGGCTATCAAGGCAGAATGCCTACCTTGATTGCAAGGGCAAATCAGTGAAACTAACCCACCCTTCAGGCAAGACAGTCAACTACACCTCACCCAGAACGAGAACCCAGGTGCATTCTTTGAATGTACTTCCCCTTCCCGACCTTGAAGATATTCCGGTGGTTCGTGACTTCCCGGATGTCTTTCCTGCAGAGCTGTCGGGCATGCCACCCGACAGATGTGTAG
Source organism: Bromus sterilis (assembly GCA_950022295.1). Taxonomy (NCBI): domain Eukaryota; kingdom Viridiplantae; phylum Streptophyta; class Magnoliopsida; order Poales; family Poaceae; genus Bromus; species Bromus sterilis. The sequence continues at coordinate 286,566,894 of OX465596.1, forward strand.
AGTTCAGAGTGGATCTTATGCCAGGAACCGCACCAATTTCCAGACGCCCATACAAAATGGCCCCACGTGAGTTAGCTGAGCTTAAAATCCAACTTGAAGCTTTGTTGGAAAAAGGATTCATCCGCCCTAGCTCATCGCCATGGGGTTGCCCCGTTCTGTTCGTAACGAAGAAAGATGGAACAGAAAGGATGTGCGTAGACTATCGCCCGCTAAATCTAGCGACGATAAAGAACAAGTACCCACTGCCCAGGATCAATGATCTTTATGATCAACTTGCTGGATCCTCTGTCTTCTCCAAGATGGATTTGAGATTAGGTTATCATCAAATCAAAATCCGAAACGAGGACATTCCCAAAACGGCTTTCACTACTCGTTATGGTCTTTACAAGTATACTGTCATGTCCTTCGGTTTAACCAATGCCCCCGCCACTTTTTCGCGCATGATGAATTCGATATTCATGGAGTACCTAGATAAATTTGTTGTAGTTTATCTTGATGACATTCTCATCTACTCGAAGAACGAAGAAGAACATGCCGAACATCTTAGGCTGGTATTGATGAAACTTAGAGAGAATCGCCTGTATGCTAAATTCTCCAAGTGTGAATTTTGGCTACCAGAAGTGACCTACTTAGGCCACGTGATTTCTGCAAAAGGCATTGCTGTGAATCCCGAGAGAGTTCAGGCCGTCCTTGACTGGACTCCACCTGAATCGGTTAAGCAAGTTAGGAGTTTTCTTGGCCTAGCCAGCTATTGTCGTCGCTTCGTTGAGAACTTCTCCAAAGTTGTAAAGCCTCTAACTGAACTCCTCAAGAAAGATAAGAAATTCCAATGGACTCCCAAGTGCGAGGAAAGCTTTCAAGAGCTAAAAAGAAGACTGACTTCTGCACCCGTATTTGCGCCTCCAGACACCAAAAAGGATTTCGAGATCTTTTGTGACGCATCACGGCAAGGGTTAGGATGCATACTTATGCAAGATAGGCATGTGGTAGCTTATGCTTCACGCCAGTTGCGTCCACATGAAGAGAACTATCCTACCCATGATCTTGAACTCGCTGTCGTAGTTCATGCCCTGACAACTTGGCGACATTACCTCCTTGGTAATCGTTGTGAGATCTATTCCGACCACCAAAGCCTCAAATAGATTTTCACCCAGCCAGATCTTAATCTCAGGCAAAGACGCTGGATTGAGTTGATAAAAGATTACGACGTAGGAATTTCTTACACCCCAGGCAAAGCCAATGTCATGCCTGATGCACTAAGTCGTAAGTCGTATTGTAACAACCTCATGTTACAACAGTATCAACCACTTCTTCATGAGGAATTTCGGAAGCTCAATCTTGAGATTGTTCCTCCTGGCTATCTTTCTACCTTGGTGGCGAAACCAACTCTTGAGGATCAAATCATAGTTGCCCAAAAGCGTGCACGAGGTGTTCGCGGATCAAGGAGAACATTGTTAGCGGAGTTGCTAAATGATTCTCCACAGATAGTAAAGGAACGGTATTCTTTGGAAATCGTTTGGTAGTACCTAAGAATAGGGAACTAAGGCAACTCATCCTCAAAGAATCCCATGACACACCCCTCTCGATTCATCCCGGTAGCACAAAAATGTACCGAGATCTACGCCAGAGATTTTGGTGGACTAGGATGAAGAGAGACATTGCTCGATTTGTTGCCGAATGCGATGTTTCTCGTCGCATTAAGGCAGAGCATCAAAGACCTGCTGGTACACTTCAACCTTTGCCTATTCCAGAGTGGAAATGGGACAAAGTCAGTATGGATTTCATCACCGGCTTTCCAAAAACCCAGAAAGGAAACGATGCCATCTTCGTTGTCATAGATAGGCTTTCCAAAGTTTCTCACTTCCTGCCCGTTCGCGAGTCTATAACTGCGAGCCAGTTAGCGGACTTGTACGTCTCTAGAATTGTGTCTCTTCATGGTGTTCCTTTGGAAATTAATTTTGATCGTGGTAGCCTTTTCACCTCTAGATTTTGGGGAAGCTTTCAGAATGCCATGGGAACTCATCTCTCCTTTAGTACAGCTTTCCATCCTCAGACTAGTGGTCAAGTCGAAAGGGTTAACCAATTCTTGAAGACATGCTCAGAGCTTGTGTTATCTCATTCGGAAAGAATTGGGAGAAGTCTCTTCCATTCCCCGAATTCGCTTATAACAATAGTTTCCAATCTAGTCTGAACATGGCTCCTTTTGAACTCCTATATGGACGACGATGTCGAACACCCCTAAACTGGTTAGAAACCGGTGAAAGACAATTCTTTGGACCGGATATGATCAAGGAAGCAGAACAGCAAGTTCGCATTTTTCCTGATCAATTGAAATCCGCCCAGTCTCGTCATAAAAGCTACTATGATCATCATCATAGGAAAGAGAGCTACAATCTGGATGAGAAGGCTTACCTTCGGGTTACTCCTCTGAAGGGAAACCAACGATTCAGTATCAAAGGCAAGTTGGCCCCACTTACATCGGACCTTTCCACATTCTTGCTAAACGTGGAGAAGTTGCCTACCAACTTGAACTACCCCCGCACCTTTCCCGAGTACATGATGTATTCCATGTGTCACAACTCAGGCGTTGCTTCAAGGACCCCATCCGCGAAGTTGACCCTGAATCGCTTGATCTCCAAGATGACCTTTCTTATCGAGAATACCCCGTTCGTATTCTTGATTCAGCAGAGCGTGTCACTCGTTGTCAGAATATTAAGTTTCTGAAAGTGCAATGGTCACACCACTCTGAGAGAAAAGCCACGTGGGAAAGAGAAGACTGTCTCCGTGCCGACTACCCCTCCTTCCTCCCGCAGACTTCTGAATCTCGGGACGAGATTCTGTTGAGTGGGGGCGAGTTGTCAGAACCCTCTGTTAGGTAATGTGCTAGGATCAAAGTCACCTTGCATTCATCAAAGAAAAACAAATGGAAATCAAATTCAAACTCAAATGGGAGAAGGAACACCCCCTAGATGAATTAATTCAAATGGCCAGAAATAAAGTTGCTCCAAAAATTCCTTTTGTATTTTTGAAAACTCTCATAAATGAGTGTGATCACATATCAAGTGATGTGGGACCAACCCCATGCTCATGGATTTTTCAAATATTCAAATAGGACCTTGGAATTAATCAAAAACCCCTATTTGAATTAAAGTTCAAATAATTTGAATTTTATAAATGTTCAAACTTTACAAGTGGCTAGCCTAATATATTATGAGGCCATATAAAAAGTTTCAGCATTTAATAATAAAATGCCTAGCTATTTAATTAGTAAAGCAAAAAAAATTACAGAAAAGAAAATAGAAAGAAATAAAGAAAAGGGCTTACTTGGGATTCGGCCCAACTCATCGCCCCCGGCCCAAGCCCACCTCCCAAGATTGTCGTCTTCCCCAGGAAAGCGGGCACGCTGCTGCGTGCCGGCCATGCCGAGGCCGCCGACGCCACCGCGACGCCCTGGCCACGCAGCTGCTTCCCCGCCTCCATCTAGGTGTCCTGGAGACGCCCCGAAGCCTCCCCGATCCATTCCCCCTCCTCCCAGTGCCTATCCATCCCTCTCCTTCCCTCCCGTGAGCTTCCCCGAGAGCAGCCGCAGGCCATGGAGATGGAAACTCGCAGCCCAAGCCAACCCTAGCGGCTAAGACCTTGTCCATCGAACTCCTCGACGTCGACTTCGTCTTTGTGCAAACGATCAGGAGCTACAACGTCTTCTAGTCGTCGGATTCTTCACGGAGACGCCGCCGGACCCGCGAGCTCACCGTCTTCGATTCGCCGCCATTGAAGCCTCCCCGCCTCTCCCGTTTGCCTCGTCGTGCTCCCTGAGTTCTGGTGAGCGTTTCCCCTCAAGCCGCGGCTCCCTTCCCCTCCTTTAGCTCGATCTGCCATGGTCGCCGAAGCACAGAGCCGTCGTGCTCGTTGTCGACGAGCCTGCGCTAAGCAATCGTCCTCGCCACCTTGTCCGTTGTCACCGCCGTGCTCCTCTGGTTCGATCCCGCCTAAACCCGCTCCAAGTAGCGCCTCCTAGAGAGATCCCGCTCGCAGCCGAGCCACTGCCGCCGCCAAACTCGTCGCCGGCAAGCCTCCCGAGCACCCCAGCCACCCCAACTTGGCCCAATCGATGCGCAACGCCAAGAGCTACGTCTCAGTGGTCGCAGCGCATCGTTTGGTTCCCGGAAATGCCCTCCCCATGGACGCCGCCATCTCGGTTGGTCGCCGGAGACACGCCGGCAGCGAGGTCCACGTGGGCAGGTGCTTTAGTCACTAATCCCCCCCTGTGAGACTGACCTGTGGGCCCATCCCCTAGTTAATCTCTCTGTTAAGCTAATTCGAATTAAAACAGTTTAATTAAACAAATAGACACTTACAGGTGGGACCCCCTGGTCAGTGGCCCCCTGACGCCAGCATGAGGTCATGCTGATGCAGTAAATGATTTTCTAATTAAATCAATTCAGAAAATTGCAAAAAATATGCTAAACTTTGGAAATTCATAGAAAATTCATCCTAACTCCAAATATAGCAAATAATATGTCTAAAATTATCAGAAAAAATCAAGGATTCTGAATATGCACTTTGTTTTCATGTTTGACCATTTTAAAATGGGGGAACAGAAGTAAACATGCATATGGAATTCATTTTAATTCAAATTGGAGTTTGAATTTGCAATTCATTTGCAATACACTCCTTTTAAATGGAATTCCCTCACACATCAGAAGCATATACATAAAGTTTCAACCTTCAACCATGTGCTTGTGCATTGTATTTTCTTTGCTTCCTTGTTTGTTGTTTGTCGAGTAGAAGTGGAACCGGAACAGGAGGTTGTCCCCTTCGTTGAAGACCCCGATACCGAACCTCGTGAGCAAGGCAAGCAAACCCCCTTTGATCATGTCGATAAAATCCCACTTCCCTCTCAGTCTCGCTTATGCATTGTTTAGGATGATTACCATGCTACGTTTCTACCGCATAGATGAACCCATTCCTTTGCATGACCTATCTTTTGTCACAGTAGTAAGCAAACCACAATCCTAGCAAAATGTAGGAGTTGATTGATTTCATGTGGCCCCTGCAATTGTTAATGCTTATTGCATGCTTAGAGTGATACAATGTTGATACTGTTATGTGAGTTGGGATGGTAGCAATCATGTTGATGATGGTGGAAATGTGTTGGTGAATCTACCCTAATACAAGGTGAACGATGAGAGGCTGTGTAGGAGTACACAGTGGGTTGTCTCGTTGAACACCGCCCTAAGTCCGAGTTGTTGTGTGGTGATCCAAGATGAAGAGTACAACCACACATTGGGCTCACTGACCCCTCTCAGCCTACTAACTCATCCCTTTCGATGTCCAGATGTCGCAGTAGTTCGGATTTCTGGTAGGTTTGTGGCCTGGCTGCTAAGTGAGAGAACGGCTCAGCCGAGACCGGCTTATGCACCACGCACACATCATCTGGGTCCACTTCGGTAAACCGACCGGGTTCACGATAGTGGTAGCCAACCCAGGTAGGCGGCTTTCTTGGACTAGATCGGCTATGAGGTAACAGTTGTGGTGAGCATCCTCGGCGACACTTCTTGAACGGTGTCGAGTACAAAGGCGGTAACTGATGGTCATGTGTGTGTAGCGGTACAGGTTAACAAAACTATTCGAATAGCCGCGTCCGCGGTAAGGGACTGCTTGGAAAGCTTAGCTTGATTATTAGACAACTTGAATTGGATACTTATAAAACTTGCCAAGATAAGCGTGAGTACTATGGTGTGCTTTCTCGTGGGGAAGTCAAGGAAGGCACCATAGTGGTGTAATTGATTGGAGACATGTAGTGGACTCGTGTACGCTTCTTACCTCAAATTCTGGTACTCGTAGTTCAGGACTAGCCAAGTCAAAGCTGGCACTTCTGCAATTGAACCCCACCCCCTTTACCTTGATACATGTGCATGAGTAGTATAGTTCCTACGTAAGTCTTGCTGAGTACGAATTTGTACTCACGTTTTCTTATTCTATGTTTTAGATGAACCCACTGACCCCGAAGGTGGATTCTTCCTCGAGCTCGACGATTGAAGACCAAGCTAGTGTAGTCCTAGTCAGCAGACTGGTTCCCTCGTGGAGGGCTTGTTTATAAATAAGGCTTCTCTAAGCCATTTGTTAAACTTGTCTGTACCCAGACATAAGTTGCTTCCGCATGCTTGTCGTAATGTTGGATCACGGTCTCGTGATCTCTGTGTGCACTCTGTAAGAGTTATCAATAAAATGTATACTTTGTAGAGAATTGCAATGATACCTGCTATTCATGCAAGGCATGTGTGTTGCGTGTATGTTTATAACACGCATGTCTTTGTATGGGTTTTCGAGACCTTAGTTGTGATCTGGCTGGCGGTCTTTTATACACCAAGTGGCCCTTAGATGTGCGCAGCTTGGGGCATCGCGATGAGATTTCTCGAGACTCTGTCTCGTGCACACTTTGATCTATGATCGGGACCGCCCTAGACCCTGACTAAGTGATCGGGCTGGAGTAAGTCTATGTAAGGGTTATAATACAATCGATAGTATGGTTGAGGCGACTTGTCTATGAGTATGGGAGTTCACCACCCATATCATTTAGACTTGTGTGCGAACGATGAGGACCCATCTCAGTTGATCATCCGGCCTGGATGGGATGCCCCTTACGTTCGATGCTTTCCGAGAATGTTCTGTGCTTGGCCTTGTCTGCTTAGACAAGTGGGTACGGTTCTCGGCTCTCCATATGATTGTGTTGTAGCGAGTCTTGCATACGCTAACCCCGGGTCCCGACACAGGTTTACCGAGCTCAGTATTCGCTTGGGGACAAGCGAGGTCTAAGCTTGGGGGAGTTGATACGTCCAAAATGCATCATTGTTTTACATCATAATTTAACTCTATTCATTGATATATTTCATATTATGATGATGTTCTTATAGTGTTTTGGCTTGTTTTACACAGTTTGCAACTTTCTGGTGCCGAAACAGCAGACGCGGGAATCAGCGGGGAAAAGTGCACATAGAGTGGGCATATCAGCACATCTCCAAATGACCTGAAAATCACGGGGAAGCATTTTCTGAAGATATGACGAAGACTAGCCAAAGGGCAGCTGGAGGGGGGCCACCAGGGCCCTAGGCGCCCTGGTGGCGCTCCCCCCCCCTAGGCCATGCCAGGTGGCCGCCTAGGGATGGGTCCCACATCCGGGGCTCCCCTTTCACCTATATGACCACCGTAACCTAAAACCCCAGAAGAGAATAATTTTCCGGAGTTCCACCGCCGCTCCGTGGCGGAAACCTACAGAGAAGGAAAGACCTTTCCGGTGGGCAGATTCCTTCAGGGGGAACTCCTCTCGGAGGGGGAGATCGTCGTCATAGTCATCACCATCGTCACGGGCATCATCGAGATCATCACCGCCATCATCCTCATCATCAGCGCCATCTCCGTTACCGTCTTATCTCATCTCACCATTGCAATCTGAATTGTAATTTGAACTATTCATCCCCTCTACTTTATCGGTGTTGATTACTGTAAGGCCCCCGATGCAGTACTATCTAGAGTTAGTCGCTTTCGCGTCCGGCCTGAGATAGAAGCGCATAAGTAGCCACCGATGCACGATACTCGCACTCGTATCGCTATCAGATTCTCGACAACGGGTAAATGAAGCATGAACAACTAAGACATAGTATATATAATTCCAGGGCATACACTCGCCACTGGTATTTATTACATCATCTCAGATATCACAAGATCCAACAGTACATCATGCATCATACAGAAGGCACACACGACCGAGTACGGTCAAAATCCAAATGGCCCTAGAGAGGGCTGCACACAAACATGTCCACCCACGGAACGTCGGAACCCAACTATAGGCCTACTGGGAAAAGTCCTCCTCATCTTCATCCTCCGGTGGCACATCCACGAAATAGCGTCCGGTGCTCGGGTCAAGGTAGTAATCAATTACAGCGGCCGATCAGGAAAAACATAAAAGGGGAAAAGAAAGCAAGGGGTGAGATTATATCAATGCATTTATAACTAACTTCCTATGGTAAGACAAGGTAGTGGATGAGGTTGCAGCCGCACTAGCATATATGGTGGCTAACGATCTACTAGAGTAGAGGTAAGATCCAAGAATTTACGTTGACAACGTGTCATAGGCCTGCTATCCACCTACTTACGCAAACATAACACAACCTTGTTCCTCCCTTGGTCCTCCTGGACGAAGAAAGGCAGCCAAGGCATATACACGGTAGGCAAGTTTTAATCATGAACCAGTTTGATATTATTCTATGAACAAGACGTAGGCTCTGAGTCGTCCATAACCGTGGACACGGATTTTCGAAAAGATTTAACCCTGCAAGGGTGTACCAACTGCCCATCATAGGCTTCACATGTACGCCCGGTTTCCACTTGTCTAGGTAAACGCCTGAAACTCCGGAACGTCAGAGTCCCTCTAACTAACAACACGCCACTCCTGGTGCCCCCCGAGGAGTCGACACCCAACTGAAAAGCCAGTCGCGCTTTCGAATCGGTCTCTACCGTCTGTCGCAGTTTTGGATAGCCGGTTAATCTCACATGAGACCGGGTCCTCAGTTGGACAAGGTGGGCCAGCAAGGAACCATGTCCTCCTGGTTCGGGTTGGTTTGAAAACAGCTGGGGTACCAACCAACAGACAGACGTTTGAAAATGTAAATCAGCTCGGGCCACCACTAGAATTAGACGAAGCTAGGTAGGTAGGACAAGGGGGCCCCATAGAACCCCAAACACGATTAGGCATGCTCAATCAAAGAACCAATACCCGGAACTCGGATCCTAGGTGACTAAAATGGAACAAAGCACCAGGCAGGAACAGCCCGGCCTCCCATCTTTCGTCGAATATAATTAACATCAGTTTAATAAATATCAACCAACTTCTTAATTAACATGATATCCCAACCATAGCATAGGGTAAGCAGCAAGTGTTCTACTCATACTAAGCAGTGGCTGAGCAAGCGGTAACATAGCAATACAACCGTTTGCTGGGATGTGGGGATCATGGCTGTTTGGGTTTGATGGTGGAAAAAGTAAGGTGGATAGGATCAAAGCAACGTTCTAAGCTACAGCTAAGCAAGTAGGCTAAAAGCTATAAAGAGTTATATAAGTCTCCCCCTTGCCTGGATAGGTCGTCGACGAAGCACCAACTAGATCCTCGGGCTCGGTGTCAGAAATCTCCACGTAGGTCTCCTCGGCTGTCTCAGGTGCTAACGTAAGGTACCGGCAAGGAAAAGCACACAAGTAAACAACGAGATCAAATGCACAATCATGGATGGGATGACCAAGTTTAATTTGACATGGTGTGGCCCTATCTACTCAAATTTAAATGAAGGTGTTGACGACATGTCAACAACTTCATATGAAATTATTTATATTTTATGGATTTGGTCATAGCCTTATCTTTGGTGTAAATAACATGGCATGGCATGATCAACAAAAACAAGATAACAAGAAGAAAAAGCATCGTGAAATTAATCTATCGATTCCGGAGGCGGAGAAGTGTCAGTGAAATTGACACCAAAGGAAGTATCAAAGGGATGGCCACATGGGAGTGCAAGACGTGGTTGATCATGTGGAAAGATGAAGCATGGAAAGGATGCATGGGTGTGCCAACTTGTGGGACCCAAACAAGATCAAAAGATGACAAGGGGGCAAAATCTGGTGATGGGGGTGGTGCAATTGCAACACAACTTAGCACTTGCAACCCCAGGCATGGTTAGCATCCCATGATAAGAGAGGTGCAACTTCCTCCAAAGGTGCAATGCACCATGGCATGGGCAAACAAAATGGGGTGAAGCAAAGAAGAAAATCCAACATGGCATGATCACATGTGGGTACACCTCCCCTCCACATTGTTCACAACTTTTATGTAGCTCAAACATAAAAACAGAGATGACCATGTTGTTCGGCAGATTTTTCTACCCCATTTTGATATAAGACATGTGCCCCAAAGAATTGAAATCAAACAGAATTCAAAATCCAAAAGGAATTGGATTTGAATTAAAAAGAAAAGGAAAAACACAAAAAAAACAGAGGGGAGGCCACTTGGGCCAGCCTCGGGCGCTACTGGTCTATCTAGGAGCCAGCCCACCTCGCTGCTCCTGCGGAAGCTACTGGGCTGAGCCCAATCACAGTCTCAGGTGTAGGAAAAAAGAAAAAAGACACCTGCCAGCGAGTGGAGAAAAAGGTAAAAAGGGGCTTCTTCGCTTGCGCTGGCTGGGACTCGAACCCGCGACCACGACGCATAACCTGAGTGCCCTTTCCACTGCGCTACCGCTAGTTACTCGACAAGCTACAGGAGGAAAACCATAGGTATAAGACATACAAATTTAACTGAATTTCCATATACTGTCAAAATTCGACAGTGTCTCTCTGACAAAACTGAATCTTCAGAGAACGAGCGCAGGAAGACGGGGCAAACTCCGGCGTCTGTGGCCTCGACTATAGCTCACCGGCGACTCGACCGAGAGATGTTGCGTGTAGAGGGAACTCCCAAGGTTCCATTTTTTCTCAAGGGAGCACCGGGGACTCACCGACGGTGGCTTGCTTCTCACGGGAACTCACGGCGGCCCACTGTAGGACTGCCTCTGATGGAAAAATTCATACACGATGGCCAGAGACCTTCCAGCGACCGTGGCGTAGGTTGCAGACCTCCGATGACGTACTTGCTAGGTGTGTTGGGCAGTCGCGACATCCACAAACGCATGCCCGCCGAGATCCGGCCCTAGCTGCCAAAAGGCGCAACCTTTAACACCCGGAAGTGCATGGCAGCGCACTGTACAGCGACCACACCTAGTGCAACCAACTCATGCAAGCACGCGACAGCGGCAGCCAAGGAGATGCTCTGGACGCGCTCGGGGTTGCCTATGCACGTCACGGACACACCATGGACGTGGCGACCCTGGCCAGCACGGCAGCGACAACTACGACGGCGGATTAAAATTGTCCACGGCACGGGATCGGGACTACGGCGAACTACGGGAAAGGAGGGAGGTGTCGCCGCTCACCTAGAGGATGGTTGATGACGAAAACGGACGCGGCGGTGAGGAAGGGTTCGACGTCGGGGAAGGAGTCAACTTCGTTAACTCGATGGTTCGGGGGTGCTCTGCTCCTCCTAGTGTGGCCCTGCGAGGTGGGAAAGGATGAGGTACCGCACGGGACCGACGTGCGCAAACGCTCAATCGAAGTCAAGGTGAGGTGGCGTCGAATTGAGCGGTGCTTACCGGAGTACATGGCGGCAACAGGGGAAGGGGGCGTCGGACTTGGAGGCGGCGGCGAGCGGAATTGGGGAAGGAAACGGGGACTAGGGTTCCCAGGGAGGCTCCCTGCATGCGCTTATAAAGTGGAGGCCGTCTCCGGCTGCCCACAGGGCTCCACCGCCGGCGTGGCACTCGCTGTGAGAGGGAGCCCCCGGGAGGGGACCGTCCACGCTGTAAAGAAGAAGACCAGGGGCCGTCCGATCTGATCAATGGTGGATGTAACGACCCAATTCACTCAGAATTGAAGTCTCTGTGCTCAAGTGCCAGTCCCTGGATCGAACTCGCTGGCACACACAGTATCATAGATGTATATCAAAGTACAAGTGCATCATTATTACAACGTATGATCCAGAGTAAAATAAATAACAAGTTGCATAGCTCAAGGCTAGCTTATTCAATATAAAAATAGCGGAAGCAAAAGCAAGTAACGTGGAGTCCCATCACCAGCCACATGCGAACATCTGAGTGTAGACTCGCAACTCCTAAACGCACCTTACTGGTCGTCTGAAAAACCTGCAACACCAAAGGTTACAGCCCGACAACGGGTCAGTACATCTGATTTGTACGGCAAGTGACACGGAAAAGTTTATATAAAGGACCTACAACTACATGCAAGGTAAGTCAAAGGAAAGGCTTAAGGTTTTGTTTTGCAGAAAGCCAATTTTCTCCTGAACTAAACTAGTCAAAGTTTTAAGTTGAATTCTACCTGAAACACACAACAACCCATGATAATCTTTCCCACCAAAATTATTATTAAGTGTTCATCTGTCAAGATCATTCATCAACAGTACTGACTAGTTGCTCAAAGTTCGTCCGTAACCGTGGACACGGCTAATCATGATCAGTTTATACGCTCTGCAGAGGTTGTACACGTTCCCCACTGGACTCAACCCGAAGATTGAGACAAAGACTTTCTGAAGAGGTTGCCTCCACCCTTTGGTAGCCGGTACACCTAACATACATCTACATCAGGTAGCTACCAGGGCCAGGTTTCCCACAACGTACTCGTGCTAAGCCAGAGCCCATATAGCCAGTGGTTGTACACGGAAGCTACTAGTAATATTGCATGTCTGATCTTTTTGAGCCTGGACGGCGCCCACTGCGTACAGAGGGTAGAAACGATGTCGCACCCGGTTCACCACCATAACAACCATTGGGTGCATTTAACCCCGGCACTATCCTTAGACAAGGCACAGCCACCGGGATGCAACCCACCCGTCCAGAGGTGATTTCTATTTATTAAGAAGTTGCTACACAAATTATTTAATAGCGCACATGCACTCCATGAATTCTCACAACCCAAACCACATCTACAAAGCATAGCAATAAAGTAACAACACGGGCTAGGTTGATCTACAAATACAAGTCAAGACATGTGGCTATCCTAACTGGTTTGCAGCAACAGTGAAGTAAACTACCTATCATGCAATAGGGTGATATACTTAACATAATAAACATAGAAAATATGGGTGTGAGTATGATCAAAGAATCACTTGCCTTCTTTCTGTTCCTGACGTTCACAATCCTCACAAAACGAGGCGGCACACTTCGGACAATCTATACGAGAAAACATAGCACCAATCAACATATATTCAATACAAATATGCTCAAACAGTAATAAACATTCAAATAACAGTAGCAAAACTTGCCTAACAGTAGATAAACTTAAAGTACATGTCAAAATAAAACCGACGCAAAAATAAACGGCGCAAACGGGCGCACCGTTAAAAAGATACGGCCACCGGAAGTTCAAATTTGGATCTGCTTGGGATTCAAATTTGAAAACTTCAAACTTCTATAAAACTTGGTCTACTGGCTAGGAAATTTCACCACGGTCGCAACGCAACTGGAATCACTCGATTCCGAGTTACGATTAAAAAGTAATCGCAAAAACGGTACTGCGCTAAAACGGGGTCTAATATGCAAACAGGGGCCTATCCGTAATTAAAATAACATAAAAACGCGATCGGGTCCCCAGCGGATCTGAAAACAGATCTCGCCGGAACTCCGGCGACCGGCCGGCGGCGGCGGCTGCGGCCAGCGCCCGGCAGCGCGCGACGGCCATGGCCGGCGACGGCCAGCGAGCGGGGCGGCGGTGAGGAGGCGGCGCGGGGCGGCGGCGACGACGACCGACGGTGGCGGACGGCGCGGCGTCGACGGGACCGTGGCGGAGGTCGGCGGCGGACGGCGGCGGCGGTCGGCAGCGCTCCGGCGGCGGCGGACGGCGCGGGTCGGGCGGCGGCGGGTTTGGGCGAAACCCTAAACGCCCCGCGGGTCCGCGGGTTTTATAACCCGATCCGCAAAACTTTTTTTTTAAAATCCGAATTAAACTCAAAATCGGTCTGCGGAAAAAAAAAACAGAACGGCCCGTTAGGCCCAAAACAATTATAGAAAAATCACGGAAATTTATTTTTAATTTCCGTCTTCGCCAATATTTTTAAAATAATAAAACTAAATTTTTGGCTTTACCAAAATATTAAATGAAAATAAAAACTTTGCAACTTATTTTTAAATATTTTAAAATACTTTTCTGCCATTTAAAAATACCGAAAACTCCAAAAATGATTTAACAACTTTTCCGGAGCATAAATAAATTCCCAAAATATTTTTCGAAAATACTTATAACTCCATAGTAAATTTAAAAAGTTTCCCAAAAATATTTTAAACTATTTTCCAACAATTTATAAATGGGGATAAGTCCTTTTATATCCTCTCCAGCGAACTGCCATGTGTTGAAAAATATTTAAAAATATTTTAAAACTCCAGAAAAATGCGGAAGCAGCATGAGATGCATATGATGATCTATTAACATCCGAATTTAGAAAATTGGGATGTTACAGTGGAGAAAGCCCCCGCGTACCCCTTCGCAGGTGGGCTAGAGCCCAGGAAGGGAAGGAAAAGCCCAGGTGGGCTGGGCTGCGGCTGGCAAAGGGGAAAAAGAAGAAAACCCCCTCTGGCCTATTTTCTATTTATTGAAAACAGAAAACACTTGGGGAATTTTCAAGGGAGATTTTCCAGAGATTAAATGAGCCAAAAATAGGATAAATAATCCTTGCAATATTCTGGATTTTCCAAAATTTGTTTGAACCAACTTGGAGCAAGCAAACTGTTGAGCTCTTTTTGAATTTTAATTCAAGTTGAACTTACAACTTGAATCACCAGGGGGATAAAGTTCAAAGTGAGCATTTGGAAAATCTTGGGAAAGGGAATTATTGAGCATTGCCCACTTTGGGGTCAAGGGGAGCACATGTGCAACATGGAAAATTCCCCAAACACCTCTCTTTAACCATTTTATTTGGATTCAAAAGCAATTCAAATGAACTCAAAACTCCTTGGCATGTTAAATCATCACATAAATTTGCAACATCTAGCAGCATGTCAAGTTTGGAAGTCAAATGAAAATGCAAAAGTACATGATGATTACAATAATTGCTCTTGGGCTATTACAGCTCTCCCCTACCAACACTAGATCTCGTCCCGAGATCTAAGCATGAAACAACTCAGGATACTCGGAACGGAGACGATCTTCACGCTCCCACGTTGCTTCCTTCTCCGAATGATGTGCCCACCACACCTTCATGAACTTGACGGTCTTGTTGCGAGTCTTGCGCTCAGACGTCTCAAGAACACGGATTGGACGCTCTGAGTAGGAAAGGTTCGCACTCAGCTGAATCACTCCCAAGTCAACGGCCTGCTCTGGCTGCTCGAAGCACTGCTTTAGCTAGGACACATGGAACACATCATGCACCATCGATAGACTCTCGGGAAGCTCGAGCCGAAAAGCAAGAGGTCCTCTAGTCTCAAGGATGCGGAAAGGTCCGACAAATCTTGGAGCGAGCTTTCCTTTGATGCCAAAGCGGTGAGTTCCCCTCAACGGAGAAACTCTCAGGTACGCCCAATCACCAACCTGAAAAGCTACACCACGGTGCCTCTTGTCAAAATAGGCCTACTGCCTTGACTGTGTTGCCTTGAGGTTCTCTCGGACAATCTTGACCCTGTCTTCTGCCTCTTGGATCACATCTGGATCGAACAACTGCCTCTCACCTATCTCGGACCAGTTCAAAGGTGTCCTACACTTCCGGCCATACAAGACCTCAAAAGGTGCTGCCTGCAGACTTGCCTGATAGATGTTGTTGTAAGAGAACTCAGCATAGGGCAAGCATTCTTCCCATTTCATGCCAAAGGAGATGGAATATTCTCGAATCATGTCCTCGAGGATTTGGTTCACGCGCTCGACCTGCCAACTGGTCTGAGGGTGATAAGCGGTACTGAAGAGAATCTTTGTACCCAATTCCTCTTGAAAGGCCTTCTAGAAGTTTTATGTGAAGATGCTTCCAGGATCAAAGCTTATCTTCTTGGGAATTCCATGTAATGAAACAATTCTCGTGGTGTATAACTCCGCCAACTGTCCTGCCGAGATAGTTTCTTTGACAGGCAGAAAATGGGCAACTTTGGACAAGTTATCAATGACAACGAAGATTGCATTATTGCCCTTCTGCGACCTCGGAAACCCGGTGACAAAGTCCATCTCGATATGATCCCGTTTCCACTCTGGAATCTCAAGTGGCTAAAGTAGCTCTGCAGGCTTCTGGTGTTGTGCCTTCACTCTTCAGCACACACCACATTGGGACACAAACCGGGCAACATCCCGCTTCATACGAGTACACCAAAAGCTTTGCTTGAGATCTTGATACATCTTCGTACTTCTGGGGTGAATTGACAGCTTGGAATCATGGGCCTCCTTCATGATGACCTCTCTGAGATCTCTCTCCTTGGGAACAACAACTCGCTCCTCGAACAACACGGTATCGTCATTATGCACTGAAAAGCAACAGTACTTGGGAACTGAGGTGGCAATACCCTGTTTGATTTTCTTAATCATCGAGCTGCCAGACTGAGCTTCACGGATCTTCTCATGGATAGTGGGCTCTACCACAAGGTTGGCAAGGTAGCCTGCTGGAACTAGCTAGAGATAGAGCCTGCGAAAGGACTCACACAAATCAGGGTGGATCTTCTGCACTTGGATATTATTGCAATCGCCCTTGCGGCTCAGCGCATCAGCTATGGCATTCGCCTTCCCAGGCGTGTACTGAATATAAACTGTGTACTCAGTAATGGTCTCAAGCCATCTTCTTTGCCTCAAGTTCAGATTTGGCTGAGTGAAAAAGTACTTCAGACTCTTGTGGTCGGTGAACACATCCCCCTTCCTCCCTAAGAGGAGTTGTCGCCAAGTGATCAAGGCGTGCACAACTGCTGCAAGCTCCAAGTCGTGCATGGGATAATTCCTCTCACTCGTATTCAACTGTCGTGAGGTATAGGCCACAATGTTTCTGCCTTGCATCAAAACTCTGCCTAGCCCCTGCAATGAGGCATCACAAAACACCTGAAAAGGCTGTGACTCATCTGGCGGTGTGAGAATTGGAGCTCTAGTCAACTTCTTCTTCAACTCCTCGAAGGCTGACTAGCAATCCGGTGACCAAGTGTATCGTTTGCCTTTGCTCAAAAATTCAGTCATTGGCTTTGCTATTTTCGAGAAATTTTGCACAAACCTCCTGCAATAGCTGGCGAGGCCGAGAAAACTCCTTAGCTGCTTCACATTCTTTGGCGGAGCCCATTCTTGAATAGTGCGGACTCGCTCTGGATCAACCGCAATACCCTCAGCGGAAATGACATGGCCAAGAAAGTTGACCTTGTCGAGCCAAAACTCACATTTGGAGAACTTGGCATAGTACCGGTGCTCTCTCAGCTTCTGCAGCACCAAGCGAAGATGTTCCTCATGTTCAACCTCCGACTTGGAATACACAAGAATGTCGTCGAGGTAGAGGATGACAAACACATCGAGCCACTCTTGGAACAAATAGTTCATAGCTCTCATGAATGTTGGAGGGGCGTTTGAGAAGCCAAAAGTCATGACTGTGAACTCATACAGCCCATAACGTATGCTGAAGGCGGTCTTTGGAATATCTTCTTCTCGAACTCGAATTTGGTGATACCCCATCCTCAAGTCAAGCTTGGAAAAGACTTTTGCCCCATTCAACTGCTCAAACAGATCATTGATGCAGGGTAGAGGATATTTGTTCTCGATGGTCTTCTTATTGATGCCACGGTAGTCCTGGACCAACCGGCTAGTACCATCCTTCTTCTTTACAAACAAAGTTGGGGCACCCCAAGGGGAAGTGCTCGCGCGGATGAATCCGTCTTTCTCCAACTGTGTCAATTGCTTCTTGAGCTCAATCAACTCCTCCGAACACATTTTGTACGGATGCCGAGAAATCGGCTGAGTACCAGGATCTAGCTCAATAACGAAGTCAATAGCTCGAACTAGGGGAATTCCTGGCAACTCCTCTGGGAAGACGTCTAGAAACTCACAGACAACTTTGACTTCTTTGAGAAAAGGTGCGACTCCTGCGTTCAAGGCATACAACTGTGCTGCTCCTGCCATTGAGCCACAAGTATACCAGATTACGGCACCTGAATCATGTGTCAACCTTACGGTTCTTGAAGGGAAATCGATGTTGGCCTTGTGCTGCACAAGCCAATCCATGCCCAAAATGACATAAATGTCGGAACGAGGCAAGACAATCAGGGACGCTGAGAAGATAACGACCTGGATACTGATCTCCGCATCTGGAACTGTCCAGGAAGAAGTGAACCTTGAATCGGGAGTGACAACTGAGAGCTTGCTCGCAAGCTGGTCACGTGGAAGATCAATTCTCAACGCAAAAGATTGAGATATGAACGAATGGGAAGCTCCCGAATCGAACAGAACTGTCGCGGGAACTGAACATACAAGCAACCCACCAAGCACGATCTCTGAAGACTGCTGAGCATCTGCCATCATCACATTGTTCACTCGAGCTCCTCGTGGCTGGGCCCTCACCATTGCATTGCTTGGAGTAGAGCGAGGTGGAGGCGGAGGCAACTGAGCGAAGAGCGGGTCCGTGCACTTAGGAGAGGTGTGCCTCGGCTTCCCACACTTGTAGCAGATGATCTCAGGCCTGGGCTGGCCCTGAGGTCTGGGTGGCCTCGCGTGTGGTGGTATAGAGCGAGGGAGCTGCTGAACTGGGACGGGAGAGCGGGAAAAAGTGCGTACAATTGCCCCCCTCGGCTGGAAGTGCTATCTCTGTGGTGGCGCCTCTATGACCCATGTCTTTTCCTTCTTGTGGACCATCCCTGCGGAGCTGTACTCTCTCTGACGCTTTCTATCTGCATCCCACTCAGATCCGGCTGACTCCTGGCGGATAGCTAAATCCACGAACTGTGAGAATAGCGTAGGGTTGCATTGGGTGAGCACATACTTGATCTCTGTGATGAGAGTCCCGCGGAACCTGGAAATCCGATTGGCCTCTATGGAGACCTCCTCGGGAGCGTACCTGGCGAGCCTGACGAAGGCCAGGTTGTACTCCTGGACCGACCTCTCACCCTGTCTCAGAGCTAGGAACTCCTTTCGCTTCCTGTCCATCAAGCCACTCGGAATATGCGCTGCTCTAAAGTCTGTGACGAAGTCCTCCCACATGAACACAGCATCACCTCTTTTGGCCTTGTAGGTAGCATACCAGCTGGATGCTGCACCCTAAAGCTGGAAGGAGGCGAAGGTGACGTAGTCGACTGGCCTGATGGTGTTTGCGTTGAAGTTCTTCTTGATCTCTGATATCCATTCATCCGCTTCCAGCGGGTCTCGAGACTCTGAGAACCTGGGGGGTTGATAGCTAGGAACTGCTGCAAGGTCGTGTGTTGTGGTCGATCATTCCTCTGGGCAGTCTGGTTCTGGAGCATCTGCAAGATCGCAGCTGTTCCCTGATCCACTGCGGCCACAGCCTCCCCAAGGATAGGGTTCTCGAGCGGTGGCATGCTCCCTCTCGGCATCCTGTATACAGGCACACTTATGAGAACATGGCAGAAATTTTGACGAAACCAGAAGATAAAAAAATATTGACAACAAAACTTCCTCACGAGGTATGAGGAAGCCGCAAGCTGAATATCCACCAAGGTTAACCCAGAAAGTCCGAAATCTAGGTGCCACTTGAATCCCTAAACCGAGATCATCCGAATCCAAGATAATAATCCGATAACGAGCACACAACAATATATACGAGTGGTTGACGACCTGAACATTGAGACATCTGCCCTGAGCGGCCCGTCGAAGCGGTCTCCTATAGGGGGAGGAACCACATCCGTAGGATGCCAACCATCCATGTATAGGAGTTTCACCTGAGGTACGCGTAAGCGAGGTGGATCTGTCAACCCCAAGTGGCGGCTTAGTGTTCTCAACGTACGCCAACCCTTCTCGTTGCTAGAAAAAATTTATAGAGGAATCGGAGGCCCATGCAAACGAGAACCTAGATTGGTTTTAAAAGTATAAGTTGCAGAGAGAAAACAGAGTTTCACTTGCTCACGGAAAAAGGGATGGGAGGGTGGGGTAAGAAGAAAAAGAAAGAGTTCCTACTCTCCGCTTTTTTTCTTAGTAACTAAAAAATAGTTTCTAGACTCGACTTCGGCCAGTAAGGGGTCCTACAGTCAGTCCTGCTCTAATACCAAGTTGTAAGGCCCCCGATGCGGTACTATCTCGAGTTAGTCACTTTCGCGTCCGGCCTAAGATAGAAGCGCATAAGTAACCACCGATGCACGATACTCACACTCGTATCGCTATCATATTCTCGACAATAGGTAAATGAAGCATGAATAACTAAGACATAGAATATATAATTCCAGGGCATACACTCGCCACTAGAATTTATTACATCATCTCAGAGATCACAAGATCCAACAGTACATCATGCATCATACAGAAGTCACACACGACCGAGTACGGTCAAAATCCAAATGGCCCTAGAGAGGGCTGCACATAAACATGTCCACCCATAGAACATCGGAACCCAACTATAGGCCTATTGGGTGAAGTCCTCCTCATCTTCATCCTCCGGTGGCACCTCCACGAAGTAGCGTCCGGTGCTCGGGTCGAGGTAGTAATCAACTGCAGCGGCCGATCATGCAAAACATAAAAGGGGAAAAGAAAGCAAGGGGTGAGATTATATCAATGCATTTATAACTAACTTCCTATGCTAAGACAAGGTAGTGGATGAGGTTGTAGCCGCACTAGCATATATGGTGGCTAACGATCTACTAGAGTAGAGGTAAGATCCAAGAATTTACGTTGACAACGTGTCATAGGCCTGCTATCCACCTACTTACGCAAACATAACACAACCTTGTTCCTCCCTTGGTCCTCCTGGACGAAGAAAGGCAGCCAAGGCACACACACGGTAGGCAAGTTTTAATCATGATCCAGTTTGATGTTATTCTATGAACAAGACGTAGGATCTGAGTCGTCCATAACCGTGGACACGGCTTTTCGAAAAGATTTAACCCTGCAGGGGTGTACCAACTGCCCATCATAGGCTTCACATGTACGCCCGGTTTCCACTTGGTTGGGTAAACGCCTGAAACTCCGGAACGTCAGAGTCCCTCTAACTAACAACACGCAACTCCGGGTGGCCCTCGGTGAGTCGACACCCAACTCAAAAGCCGCCCGCGCTCTCGAATCGGTCTCTACTGTTTGTCGCAAGTTTGGATAGCCGGTTAATCTCACGTGAGACCGTGTCCTCAGCTGGACAAGGTGGGCCAGCAAGGAACCATGTCCTCTTGGTCCGGGTTGGTTTGAAAACAGCTGGGGTACCAACCAACACACACACACGTTTGCAAATGTAAATCAGCTCGGGCCACCACTAGAATTGGACGAAGCAGGTAGGTAGGACAGGGGGCCCATAGAACCCCACACACGATTAGGCACGCTCAATCAAAGAACCAATACCTGGAACTCAGATCCTAGGTGACTCAAATGGAACAAAGCACCAGGCGGGAACAGCCCGGCCTCCCATCTTTCGTCGAATATAATTAACACGAGTTTAATAAATATCAACCAACTTCTTAATTAACATGATATCCCAACCATAGCATAGGGTAAGCAGCAAGTTTTCTACTCATACTAAGCAGTGGCTGAGCAAGCGGTAACATAGCAATACAACCGTTTGCTGGGATGTGGGGATCATGGTTGTTTGGGTTTGATGGTGGCAAAAGTAAGGTGGATAAGATCAAAGTAACGTTCTAAGCTACAGCTAAGCAAGTAGGCTGAAAGCTATAAAGAGTGATATAAGTCTCCCCCTTGCCTGGATAGGTCGTCGACGAAGCACCAACTGGATCCTCGGGCTCGGTGTCTGAAATCTCCACGTAGGTCTCCTCGGTCGTCTCAGGTGCTAACGTAAGGTACCGGCAAGGAAAAGCACACAAGTAAATAATGAGATCAAATGCACAATCATGGATGGGATGGCCAAGTTTAATTTAACATGGTGTGACCCTATCTAGCCAAATTTAAATGAAGGTGTCAATGACACGTCAACAACTTCATATGAAATTATTTATATTTTATGGCCTTGGTCATAGCCTTATCTTTGGTGTAAATAACATGGAAACATGGCATGGCATGATCAACAACAACAAGATAACAATAAGAAAAAGCATCGTGAAATTAATCTATCGATTCCGGAGACGGAGAAGTGTCGGTGAAATTGACACCAAAGCAAGTATCAAAGGGATGGCCACATGGGAGTGCAAGACGTGGTTGATCATGTGGCAACATGAAGCATGGAAAGGATGCATGGGTCTGCCAACTTGTGGGACACAAACAAGATCAAAAGATGACAAGGGTACAAAATTGAAGGGAATATGCCCGAGAGGCAATAATAAAGTGTTTATTATATTATTCCTTGTTTATGATAAACGTTTATTTCTCATGCTAGAATTGTATTAACCGAAAACGTTGATACATGTGTGTTTAATAAACAAACAATGGTTCCTAGTAAAGCCTCTCTTTTAACTAGCTCGTCGATTAACAGATGATCAAGGTTTCCTGATCATGAACATTGGGTGTTGTTAATAACGGGATCATATCATTAGGAGAATGATGTGATGAATATATACCCAAACTAAGTATAACAATACGATCAAGTCATTTAGTTTATATTGTTATATCTTGCATTCGAAGTAATCTTGTTCCTTAGACCATGAGATCATGTCAATCACTAATACCGAAAGAATACTTTAATGACATCAAACGTCACACCGTAACAGGGTGACTATAAAGGTTGTGTTAGGTATTCGGAAAGTATTAGTTGAGGCTCATGGATCAAGAATGAGATTTGTCCATCCAAAATGACGGAGAGATATACTCTGGGCCCTCTCGGTGATATCACATTGACACAGCTTGCAAGCACGTGACTAGGTCACAAGAATGTCATATCACAGAACGAGTAAAAGAGTACTTGTCAGAAATGAGATCGAACAAGGTATGGTTGATACCGATGATCGGATCTCGGACAAGTAAAATATCGCGAGACAAAGGGAATTAGTTACGACGTTGATGGTTCACACGATCACAAGATTCATCGTTGAATATATAGGAGTCATCACGGATCTCCGGATCCCTCTGTTGATTATTGATCGGAGAGGTGTCTCAATCATGTCTGTATTATTCGCGAACCGTAGGGTGACACACTTAAGGTTTGATGATGCATTTTGAGAGGATAAGGAATATTGAAGAATGTTTTGGACAGCACCGAAATTGTTTCGGGTAAAATTGAAATAGTTCAAGGGGTTTTTGTCGAATGGTTGTTAATAGAATTATCAAATGATTCGAGGTGCAATGTGCAAATGTTTGTTAATAGGATTAACAAATATTAAATAAAGAAATAGAAATGTTTTATTTATTTATTAAAGAAAACCTTTGGATTTTACAAGTGGACAATTAAGGGAGCATGGGTGGGTGTGAGTGTGGCTTCCACTCACATCAAGAGGGGAAGAGGTGGAGGCACCATGAGTTGGCCGCCCCCCCCCCCCTCTTGGGCTGCCCACTCCTCCCCTATAAAAGGAGGGTGAGGGCTTCCCCTCCCATATACTTGCCTCACCTCCCTTCCTCTCCACCCGTTGCTCCATACCATGGTCTTCCGCTTGGCGAAGCCCTGACCGTGGGATTCTTCACCGCATCACGTTGTTGTGTTGCTGGATTTCTGGGGATCCTCTACTTCCGCTGCCCCGCTGGATCGAGGGAACGAAGGTCGTCATCAAGTTGTACGTGTGACCGAGCACGGAGACGCTCAGCGTACATCATCGCGATCTGGAGATCGGCAAGTGAACCACTACATCATCCACGATATTTGATCTCGTAACGTTTTAAGTCTTCGAGGGTGAGTTCTTCTATGACATCCTACTCGTTGCTTACATCTCCTAGATTAGATCTTGGCTTGTTGGTTGTTTATGCATAGGAATTTTTTTTGTTTTCCTTGCTACGAACCCTTCAAAAATCTGGTGATGGGGTGGTGCAATTGCAACACACACTTAGCACTTGCAACCCTAGGCATGGTTGGCACCCCATGATCAGAGAGGTGAAACTTCCTCCTAAGGTGCAATGCACCATGGCATGGAAAAACAAAATGGGGTGAAGCAAGGAAGAAACTCCAACATGGCATGATCACATGTGGGTACACCTCCCCTCCACATTGTTCACAATTTTTATGTTGCTCAAACATAAAAACAGAGGTGACCATGTTGTTCAGCAGATTTTTCTAACCCATTTTTATATAAGACATGTGCCCCAAAGAATTGAAATCAAACAGAATTCAAAATACAAAAGGAATTGGATTTGAATTAAAAAGAAAAGGAAAAAACACACACAAAACAGAGGGGATGACACTTGGGCCAGCCTCGGGCGCCACTGGTCTATCTAGGAGCCAGCCCACCTCGCTGCACCCGCGGAAGCTACTGGGCTGAGCCCAATCACAGTCTCGGGTGTAGGAAAAAATGAAAAAAACCTGGTAGCGAGTGGAGAAAAAGGTAAAAAAGGGGCTCGAACTGAATTTCCTTGCCACTGCGCTACTGCTAGTTACTCGACAAGCTACAGGAGGAAAACCATAGGTATAAGACATACAGCGTTAACTGAATTTCCATACATTGTCAAAATTCGACAGTGTCTCTCTGACGAAATTGAATCTTCAGAGAACGAGCGCAGGCAGACGGGGCAAACTCCGGCGTCTGTGGCCTCGGCTATAGCTCACCGGCGACTCGACCGAGAGATGTTGCGCGTAGAGGGAACTCCCAAGGTTCCATTTTTGCTCAAGGGAGCACAGGGGACTCGCCGACGGCGGCTTGCTTATGCACGTCACAGACACACCATGGACATGGCGATCCCGGCCAGCACGGCAGCGACAACTACGACGGCGGATTAAAATTGTCCACGACGCGGGATCGGGACTACGGAGAGATACGAGAAAGGAGGGAGGTGTCGCCGCTCACCTAGAGGATGGTTGATGACGAAAACGGACGCGGCGGTGAGGAAGGGTTCGACGTCGGGGAATAAGTCGACTTCAGGGAAGAAGGCTCCCGTGGTGGAGGTCAACGGCTCGGGGGTGCTCTACTCCTCCTAGCGTGGCCCTGCGAGGTGGGAAAGGATGAGGTACCGCACGGGACCGACGTGCGCAAACGCTCGCTCTAAGTCGAGGTGAGGTGGCGTCGAATTGAGCGGCGCTTAATTGAGTTCATGCCGGAAACAGGGAAAGGGGGCGGCGGACTTGGAGGCGGCGGCGAGCGGAATTGGGGAAGGAAACGGGGACTAGGGTTCCCAGGGAGGCTCCCTGCATGTGCTTATAAAGGGAAGGCCTTCTCCGGCTGCCCAACGGGAGCCACCGCCGGCGTGGCACTCGCTGTGAGAGGGAGCCCTCGGGAGGGGACCATCAGATACGTCCAAAACGTATCTATAATTTCTGCTTGCTCCATGCATGTTTTGTGTGATATTGCTATGATATTGATACACTTTCATACACTTTTGATCATATTTGGACTAACCTATTAACTCAGTGCACCCCAGTGCCAGTTCCTGCTTTCTGCTGTTTTCTATTTCAGGTTTCCCCCATATTAAAACTGCTCCAAAAAATCGGGAAAAACCAGATAAAAAATCAGCGTTCCGGAAGCTTCCGGATTCACCGAAGAAGGGCCAGAGGGGCCCCACCTGGTGCCTAGGCGGCCAGTGGGCGCGGCCCAGGGCTTGGCTGCGCCGGGAGGCCCCCTAGGCAACTGGTGGCCCCCCTGGTGCCCCCCTTTGGCTCCTATTTATTCTCCCGGCGCGAAAACCCTGATTCCAGACCCCTTTTCTCCAGAAGCAATTCCGATCTCCGCCGCCACCGCCAACAAGCTTCGGGGGACCAGAATTCCTGTGCCGGCACCCTGCCGAGACGGGGAAGTGCCCCCGGATTCATCTCCATCGACGTTGCTTCCTCCCTCCATGATGCGGGAGTAGTTCCTCCCCGGGGCTGAGGTTTCTACCAGTAGCTATGTGTTCTTCTCTCTCTCCCATGATGTGATCTTCGTTGTGATCATAGGCTATGTTAATCTAGGTTGATCCCATGATGTTTCCCCTTCTTCTATGTATTGGATTGATGTACTCACTTGATCTTATCTAGTATAATCCCCGAGACCATGGTGACAGCGGTCTATTGGACATGGGTTAGAAGAATATTTTCATGAGTCTTTTCCTCTTTTGTGTGTGGATTGAAGATTGAGAGTCTCTTGGTGCTTGTCTTTGACTATCCTTTAGATATGTTGTGGTGATTGTGCTACTCTCTTTGGATGACCGCGGTGATATTGGGAATCCATAGATGGGAACTACGAACTCTGAGGTGTGCTTTTGTAGCCCTACACAATTATCTTCCTCTCTTGACCACAAAGGAATGACCTCCGAGTACATCTCCCTTGCATGTTTTATGGGGAATATCATGTGATTAGACTATGTTAATGTTGTTGGGAGTTGCCACTAGTGAAAGTATGAATCCTAGGCCTTGTTTCCACCATTTCTATACCGTTTGTTCTCACGTTTACTACATGTTTGCTTGTTGCACTTTTTATTACATATTTATATTACTTTGTTTTGCCACACCTATCACCCATATTTTACCATCTCTTCGCCGAAATAGTGCACCTATACAACTCCTAGTTGTATTAGGTGTGTTGGGGACACAAGAGACTTCTTGTATCTTAATTGCAGGGTTGCTTGAGAGAGACCATCTTCAAACTCTACTTCCCTGAGTTCGATAAACCTTAGGTCATCCACTTGAGGGAAATTGCTGCTGTCCTACAAACCTCTGCGCTTGGAGGCCCAACATAGTCTACAAGAATAGAAGCGTGCGTAGACATCAAGCTATTTCTGGCGCCGTTGCCAGGGAGGTAAGCGTTGAAGGTATATCATTAGATCTTGCAATTAAATCTTTTTGTTTCTTGTTTTTACTTTCACTTGTTAGGCTTATGGAAAACAACAACAAAATTATGAGAGAGCTTTATGAGCTCTATCTTGAGTTAGGACATGAAGTGTTTGAGGAGGAGATCAAAAAACCTATGGAGCTTTATTATTTTAACAACACTCATGATAGTAGTAATTTTATTAGCATGTCTTCTTTGAATACTTTTGATACTAATGATATGCAAAGCCATAAGCTTGGGGATGCTACGTTTTATGAAGATGATCTTTTTAGCCCCTCAAGTTTTGATGAGGAATTTGATGATACTTTGCCTCCTATCTATGATGATTATTGTGATGACACTTATGCTACAGAGAATAAATTTTTACAAGTGCAGCATTATAAGAATGATTCATGTGATAGCTATTTTCTTGAGTTTGCTCCCACTATTACTAATGAGAAGGATTTTTCTTATGTGGAGAGTAACAAATTTTCTATGCTTGTGGATCATGATAAGAATTTTTATGTGATACTTATATTGTTGAGTTTATTCATGATCCCATTGGAAATTATTATGAGAAGGGAACACATGCTTATAGATATTTCAATAATATCAAGTTTCCTCTTTTTATGTTGAAGGTTTTGAAGCTGCACTTGTTTTGCCTTCCTATGCTTATTGCTTTGTGCTTCAATGAATTATTCTATTGCAATATTCCTATGCATAGGAAGCATGTTAGGCTTAAATGTGTTTGGTATTTTCTTCTTGATGCTCTCTTTTGTTCTTCAACTCTTATTCCTACGAGAGCATCATTAAAGTCTTAAGCCTATCTTTATGGATATAAAGAAAGAGCTCTAGGGAGACTACTCTTCTTATCTTAACTTTCAGTTTGTTCTTTCAGTTTTTAGTGGTCTTGATGATTGTTACTACTGTATCAACATCATTGTATCTTTACTTTTCAAGCTTTGTACCAATTATAGCCTCATATGACAAGAGAAGTGAAAGTTGTGACATGCTGTCCAGAAAACAGATTTTGTCCTCGTGACGGTAAAAATCACAGAAAAATCCCAGTTCATCTTTTTGAGCTGAAGTTTTTACACAGCGTTCTCTATACAATCACGGAACTTTCATATGTTCTGAGTTTTTTTATTTGAGTTGCATAAGTATCCCTAAAAAATTATTTACTACTTGTTGGTCTTTTTTTTCACAGATTCTGTCCTGTTTTGCCTTTTCTTCATTTTGCAAACCTTAAGCTTGCTTTTTCTTTGCAAAAACTTTTTGGAAATCTTGAGAAACAGTAGCTATTCAAGAATATCCTTATATCCAGTAGAGAAAAAATTATTTTATTATGGGTACCAACCTCGCTAATCAGATTATGATGAGTTATGTATGAAGGGAGTTTTCAAGTGTGCGAGGGAAGATGATGAAAGAAGATTCAGGAGTGTCAAACGCTCAATCTTCGGGATGCCCCCATGCTTCCCCAAGAAATATTCAAGGAGACTCAAGCGTCTAAGCTTGGGGATGCCCCCGTGCATCCCCTTCTCCATCAACAATTATCAGTTCGTCTCTTGTTTCACTATATTTTTATCACTTCATGTGTATTGTGCTATGCTTGGAGCGTCTCTCTCTTAGGTTTTATTTTTAGTTTTCTTTATCTTTGCTTGATGTTCATAACAAGTTAGAACCCAGCTTTCTTTGTGTGGGAGAGAAACACGCTCCACTTTCAAAATCTAGAACACAACATAGGATTCTTCATGCTTATCTTTGTTGTGTGTGTTCTTTATCTTTTCATATCTACTGCCATGTTTAGCTCTTAGTTTTCATGCTTATCTTTTTAAGAGCTTTTGTTTAGTTTGTTGCTGGAACTCTCTTGAGTTTTCATGTTTATCTTGTTTAGAGAGTTTGCATATTGCACTGAGTTGTGTGTCTTGACATGGAGTAGGTAATTGAGGTTGCTATTCTTTTGTAGTAGTAGTAACTTGCAATCGTTTTGAGGTATTGTTTTGAGTAATGTTTGGACTTTTGGTGTCAAGAGCTTTAGCCTATTAGTGATAGATGTCGTATTTTGGGCAATCCGTGTTTATTTTCAAAACTTACAAAATTAGTTGAGAACTTTAGCTGCTAGATGGATCACTACTCTTTGGAGGGATCAAATATTAGAGTACACTCATGTACCATGAGTCGAGGATGCGCAAGGATAACCAAACCCCCATACACTCCTCCTCGGGGTACTTGTCTCTTTGAGAAACTCCTTATTAGATTGAGAGTTGCCGATAATAAGTGCATGAGTTCTTCGGACTAATGTGAGTATTCGAAAGTTGACACTTCCACCTTCCCATATTTTTCTAGCCTCTCATGTGTCGTGCATTGCTTTCTTCTCACTCCGAGAGTTGGCATCCACCTTCGCCGGTACATCCAAACCCTTGGCATGATACGCTCAGTCATCATAAACCCCCCTATATCCTTCCTCAAAACAGCCACCATACCTACCTCTCAAGGAATTTCCATAGCCTTTCCGAGATACATTGCCATGCAACATCCATCTTCTCATGACTTGATCTTCATGTCATACATGCTAATTGCTTGATCGATGAGCCGCATGCTAGTTGGGCCTTGCCCTAATAATTGCTACATGACGCGCTAGTATCATTGCATATCCTGCTACACTGGCAGAGGCATACATTTGCATACATCATGATAGTTACATCTTCTTTATGATTTGAGTACTTTTGTAAAGTGTGAAAGATCTTCTATACTTTTTTTAATATATAGAGTGTTGCCCATAAAGTGAGGAAAAGATCCAAAAGTGGACAAATTAAAAGATCCCAAAGAGGACAAATGAGATAAATAGAAAGAGCCATTGAGGCCACAAAAAAATAGAAAAAATAGAAAAAAGAGAAAAAGAAATAAAAAGAGAGAAGGGGGCACACTACTATTCCTTTTGAGAGATCCACACTCGTACTCCCTCTTATATCTTGTACTCCATAGAGATTATCATTTATGCATATAGCTATGTGGGGACCTTCACACTATCGAACTTGGCTTGTATATTCCAATGATGAGCCTCCTCAAATGAGCTCTAGGTCTTCTTGCGCAAGAAAGTTGGATGCACCCCGACTAGTTCCATTGGAGAGCTTACCTTAGCTCATATGTGCATCCGTTGCATGGCAATCCCTACTCCTCACATCATATCTATCATTTGGCTTTCTCTCGCCTATGATTGTCCTCATTGATGTGAGCCTTTCACACCTTTTTGTCGTCCTCCTCCAGCATTATTCTCTCTTTTCCATCCTAAGTGTCAACTTTCTTGCTTACGCTCATCCATTGCATGAGTGCTCAAAATATCGAAAAGGAGTGGATCATTTTGACTTGTACCTGGCTAGTGGTCTGGGGATGAGTCAAGATAAGATTCCAAAGAAGACCAAGTGTGAAAATTTAGTAGATTGAGTTCTCAACACAAAAATACCTTTTTCTCTCGTAATCCCTATCCCCTTTCTTGCACGCAAACACCATTTGGAGACATTCGAGTCACGGACAATGAGAGATCTTGCACCTTTATGTTCTTATGTTGCTTGTTTCAATGCTAATATAGACTCTTGCCTGTTATGAATTGAATTGGATTGCATGCCTTGATTGCTTTACTTAAAAGTTCTTATATGGTTGGTAGCATGTCACCACAGAAATTATGCTTGTTATCATTTACCTACTCGAGGACGAGCAGGAATTAAACTTGGGGATGTTGATACGTCCAAAACGTATCTATAATTTCTGCTTCCTCCATGCATGTTTTGTGTGATATTGCTATGATATTGATACACTTTCATACACTTTTGATCATATTTGGACTAACCTATTAACTCAGTGCATCCCAGTGCCAGTTCCTGTTTTCTGCTGTTTTTCTATTTCAGGTTTCCCCCATATTAAAAGTGCTCCAAAAAATTGAGAAAATCAGATAAAAAACAGCGTTCCGGAAGCTTCCGGATTCACCGTAGAAGGGCCAGAGGGGCCCCTCCTGGGGCCTAGGCGGCCCATGGGCGCGGCACAGGGCTTGGCCGCGCCGGGAGGCCGCCTAGGTGACTGGTGGCCCCCTTGGTGCCCCCCTTTGGCTCTTATTTATTCTCCCATCGCGAAAACCCTGATTCCAAACCACTTTTCTCCAGAAGCAATTCCGATCTCCGCCGCCATCGCCAACAAGCTTCGGGGGACGTTTCCCCTTCTTCTATGTATTGGATTTATGTACTCACTTGATCTTATCTAGTATAATCCCCGAGACCATGGTGACAGTGGTCTATTGGACATGGGTTAGAAGAATATTTTCATGAGTGATTTCCTCTTTTGTGTGTGGATTGAAGATTGAGAGTCTCTTGGTGCTTGTCTTTGACTATCCTTTAGATATGTTGTGGTGATTGTGGTACTCTCTTTGGATGGCCGCAGTGACACTGGGAAATCCATAGATGGGAACTACGAACTCTGAGGTGTGCTTTTGTAGCCCTACACAATTCTCTTCCTCTCTTGACCACAAAGGAATGACCTCCGAGTACATCTCCCTTGCATGTTTTATGGGGAATATCATGTGATTAGACTATGTTAATGTTGTTGGGAGTTGCCACTAGTGAAAGTATGAAGCCTATGCCTTGTTTCCACCATTGCTATACCGTTTGTTCTCAAGTTTACTACATGTTTGCTTGCTGCACTTTTTATTACAGATTAATATTACTTTGTTTAGCCACACCTATCACCCATATTTTACCATCTCTTCACCGAACTAGTGCACCTATACGACTCCTAGTTGTATTAGGTGTGTTGGGGACACAAGAGACTTCTTGTATCTTAATTGCAGGGTTGCTTGAGAGAGACCATCTTCAACCTCTACTTCCCTGAGTTCTATAAACCTTAGGTCATCCACTTGAGGGAAATTGCTGCTGTCCTACAAACCTCTGCGCTTGGAGGCCCAACATAGTCTACAAGAATAGAAGCGTGCGTAGACATCACCATCCACGCTGTAAAGAAGAAGACCGGAGGCCGTCCGATCTGATCAACGGTGGAGACAACCCCCGCGTACCCCTTCGCAGGTGGGCTAGAGCCCAGGAGGGGGAGGAAAAGGCCAGGTGGGCTGGGCTGCGGCTGGCAAAGGAAAAAAAGAAGAAAACCCCCTCTGACCTATTTTCTATTTATTAAAAACAGAAAACACTTAAGGAATTTTCTAGGGAGATTTTCCAGAGATTAAATTACCCAAAAATAGGATAAATAATCCTTGCAATATTCTGGATTTTCCAAAATTGGTTTGAACCAACTTGGAGCAAGCAAACTTTTGAGCTCTTTTTGAATTTGAATTCAAGTTGAACTTACAACTTGAATCACCAGAGGGCTAAAATTCAAAGTGATCATTTGGAAAATCTTGGGAAAGGGAAATATTGAGCATTGCCCACTTTGGGGTCAAGGGGAGCACATGTGCAACATGGAAAATTCCCCAAACACCTCTCTTTAACCATTTTGTTTTAATTCGAAAGCAATTCAAATGAACTCAAAACTCCTTGGCATTTTAAATCATCACATGAATTTGCAACATCTAGCAACATATCAAGTTTGGAAGTCAAATGAAAAAGCAAAATTACATGATGATTACAAGGATTGCTCTTGGGCTATTACAATTACTCTTTTGTAGTGAATGCTATTAAGTTTTGTTGGAGAATTATTGTTATGACCAGATTGTTCATCATGTATTTATCACCTCTGATCATGATCTCTTTTATGTCTTGTGAGTGGTTCTTTTAGTTCTTGAGAACATGGGAGAAGTCTAGTTGTTAGTAGTCATATGATGTTGAAGTAATATGTGTTGATTGATATTTAAGTTGTGGTGTTATTCTTCTAGTGGTGTTATGTGAATGTCGACTACATAACACTTCGTATTTTTAAGGACCTAGGGGAATACATTGTGTATAAAGAATGCTTATGGTGGGTTACCGGAGTGACAGAAACTTGAACCACAGTTCGCATACTTTTGCACAAGGGAGTGTTGGATCCTAAAGTTTATTGCTATGGTTAGGCTTTGCCTTAATTTCTCTCTTGTATTTGCGGATGCTTGCAAGGGGTTGAATCATTAGAGTGTACTTGTCTTAGCCTAGAAGGTGCACTAGCATAGGTTCACCCACACAACACTTATCAACACAAAATATAGTACTTGATGGAATATGGCGAAAGCACATGACTACCTCTCCCGTGTGTCCTCAGGAACGCTTTAGTCTTTATAAGTTTGATCCTTCGGCTTATCCTTTGTTCAAAGGGATTAGGCAACTTGTTGTACCTCAGCACCATTTACTTTCCTTGCTTTTATTTCCGTGTTTCTTATACTAGAAAATCCATAAAAAGTTACCTTTCAGTGCTTGTAGTTATTCCTTTCTCAAGATCTCCTCGTTGGGTTCGACACTCTTACTTATCGAAAAGGCTACTATAGATCCCCTACACTGTGGGTCATCAATATCATTTTCTGGCGCCATTGCCGGGGAGCATAGCTTTATTTACAATTCTACTTGAAGTTATTTTGCTTGTTGTGATTTATCCACTATGGGTAAGAAAGGAGACCCCCAAGGTTCCGATTTTACCATCCACTACAAGAAAAGGTAATGTTCTTAGCACTAGTGCTATGCTTGATTCACCTTCCATTATGAGTAAGTTTGTTTCGCCACCACCACATGCTGCTTCTACTGAGTCCGTCACTATGTCTGATACTTTTGATAATGCTTCTACTACTTTTGATGAGATTGGTTCTCTTGGTCGCTTTGTTGAGTCTCAGATTGCTAAGGCTGCACAACAGGCTGGAATTGAAATTCCTGTTACACGTTACCCTATTGGTAGATCATCTGGTTACCCAGACTTGGGTGGCCTCAAGGAAAGAATTCTTGATGATGATTATATTGAGATTGATGATGATTTGTGCAGGGAGCATACAGAGTGTATTGACTCTGACCCTCATGCTGTTAAAAAGCTTCTTGAAAAGCACTCTATGAAGAACAAGTTTACTCCTGGTCCTAAATTTGCGTCATCTCCTATTTGCATTGAAGATGCTGATTTTGATTTCTCTATCGATCTTTCACTTATATCTAAAGTTGAAGTTGACCCCCCTTTTATGGCGGAGAAAATGACGATGCTACTACACACCTTACTAAACTCACTGAGTTGGGTGGCTTATTTACTAATGAGGACAAGAAGATAATTTATTATGTTACTAAGCTACTTCCTTTTTCTTTGAAGGAGGGTGCTAAAGCATGGTATGATGCACTACCATGTGGTTCTATTAAATGTCCTCAAGATTTATCTCAATCTTTTGTTGCTAAGTATTTTCTTGCCCATATGGAACATGCTGCTTACAAATAATTTATAATTTTAAACAGTTGCAAGATGAGCACCTCCCTAAAGCTTGGGGGAGGTATTGCACTTTACTCAAGGCTAGACCGGGGCATGGAGTCCCCAAGAATGAATCACTTGACATATTTTATGTTGGTCTAATCGATGAATCTAGAACCTATCTAGATAGTTGTGTTGGTTGTGTTTTCAGGGAAAGAACACCAGACGATGCTGAAGAACTAATGGGCAAGACAGCCAAAAATCATGATGATTGGTCCATCCCTAAACAACCTCCGCCATCGAAGAAGAGGGGAATGCTCGTCTTGAACCTGGAAGATATGCAAGAAGCCAAGAAGTATATTAGAGAGGTATTAAAGCCGAAGATGTGAAAAATCTACCTCCTATTGAAAAACTTTATGAGCCTACCACTCACCCTCCTATGGTAGAGGTACACTCTATTTAGATTTCAATGCAAGTGACATCCCTCATGGTAAGCCTCCTGATCAATGTTTAGATGAGCTTGATAATTTTATTATGAAGCAAAGTCACTTTAATGAGAGGACTCAAAGTCAGTTGCGTGATAATTTGCTTGCTATAAAAAAGTTCGCTTAAATGTTTTAGGTAGAACTGTTAATGATGTTAAAGGTCTTGTTAAGCATTTTCATATGGTTCAAACTCAGCTTGAACAAATTTCTAATGTGCAAAAAGATTTGCTTGCTAACAATGCCAAACAAGATGACATGCAGGCTTATGGGATTAAAACTCGAGGTGGGACACACACCCAAGACCCTCTTTATCCAGAGGGGCATCCAAAGAGAATCGAGCAAGATTCTCAATTGCAGGAAGAAGACGTTGTCTATTCCCCAAAGAAGAAGAAGAAGAAGAAGAAGAAGAAGAAGAAACACAAGGAAGATGACAATTCAAATGATCCCATAATTGATGAAGAACCTATAGTTGATCCTAATAGTATATCCACTTCCGATGTCGAGACCGAAGATGGTGGTGAACCCGATAAAGGTAATGAGAAGAATGATCCTCCTGGAGTACAAGAAGAAGAATCACCCGATAAACGCAAGAGATATACTAGAGAAGACTTCATTTCAATAAAGCATGGGAAGGAAAGAGAACCATGGGTACAGAAAACGATGCCATTTCCAGGTAAGTCTCTCAAAACTAAAGAAGAAGAGCACTACAATAATTTTTCTGAATGGATGAAACCTCTTTTTCTTCAAATTCCTTTGACTGATGCTATTAAGTTGCCTCCGTACTCGAGGTATATGAAAGATATTGTGACTAATAAAAGAAAAGTTCCTAATGAGGCAATATCTACTATGCTTGCTAATTACTCTTTAAGTGGCAAGATTCCTGGGAAGCTTGGTGATCCAGGTATACCCACCATTCCTTGCTCCATAAAGAATAATTATGTAAGAACTACTTTATGTGATCTTGGTGCAGGAGTGAGTGTTATGCCCTTTTATCTCTATAAAAGGCTCTGTTCAGATAAACTAATCCCCACAGATATCTCTCTTCAAATGGCTGACAAGTCAACAACCGTTCCTATTGGTATTTGTGAGGATGTTCCTGTTGAAATTGCTAGTTGCTTGATCCTTACTGATTTTGTTGTGCTTTACATGCCCGAGGATGGGAGCATGTCCATTATTCTTGGTAGACCTTTTCTTAAAACCGCGGGTGCTATTATTGATTGCAATAAAGGAAAGGTCACTTCCAATGTTAATGATAAGGAACACACGGTATATTTTCCGAAGAAGATCGATAAAAGACATGGCCTTAACTCTATTGAGACTATTGAGACCGTGAAGATAGGAGACTGGGATTGTCCTCTACATGTGCACCACAAATACAAAACAATTATGGTGGGGACAATGTCCATTAAAATAAAGGTACAGTGAATGCTTTAAAAGAAGTGAAATTTTTTGCTCGATATACCACCTGTTTGGTAGTAAGACTTGATCAACCTTGCTAACATACATATTTTATATGAGTAAAAAGGGGACCTTGTTATGTTTTCATTTCATTTAGATTTTATCCTCCTTGTTGTACCAAATTTTTATGTTTTTGAAACTTCATATTTTTAACCATTGTTTCGAGCTTTCTGGAGGTTTTGCAGCTTTCGGTACTTCGAATTTTTTTCATAAATGAATTTGTCAGAAAAAATCCAGAAAAATTATAATAAAAATTTCCATCAAAAATGAAACAAGGGGGCACCTAGGGTTGACCAGGGGGCACCCCTGGTCCAGGCGGCCAGGTGGCGCGGCCTGGCCCCTGGTCGCGCCACCAGGGCGCCTGGGCCCACCTAGTCCCCTTTCCAGGTAAGTTTTCTTCCATTCTCTCTCTCACTCCAAAGATCCTGAGTTTGTTCCTGGAGCTCTTGTTCTTCCTATTCTTGGTGGCGAGTTTCGATCTCTTTCTACAGCCGATCATTTGCATTGATATTTTGAGCATTTGCTCCTTGGTATGTGACTCGTCCACCCCTCCAATTAGAATTTTGATTGGTAGTCTTATGTGTGAGTATTTATAATTTCTTGGTGTTGTTCATATGATCTTGCATGCATGTTTAGAAATTTATTTCTGAAGTTTTGATGCAATTTTATGCCTTGGGGAAGTGAGTAGATTAGTTTGCCTCAACTCATGTTGCTTAAACCTTCATTTTTGTGATTTGCCAAAAAATTCAGAAATGAGTTTGTTTGGAAAAGCAAAAGGATGGCTTGGGAAGAAGAAACCCGATCCCACCAATAGATTAACTAGAGTTGCAGATTCACCCTCTACTGCGAGGGCACGTTACAATGATGATATCATGTCACCGGAGTTGCTCCACGAGATGGGAACGACACGTGCCATGACATACCCGTGTCCACAATTCCTTACGGTGGCAGGTATTAAGGATGGATTTGATAAAATTTGTGCAGCTGCAGGTTTGACACATCTCGTGACACGCCGAGTGCCACAATTTCAAAAACTCACCTATTATTTTGTCAACTAGTTTAGATATAATGATAAAATTTCCATGATTGAATTCATAATATATGAGGAAGTTTTACCATGTCTTTGGCAGATTTTTGTGATGTTATACGTGTGCGGAATGTTGGGAAGACGGCCAGGATAAATGGTCAGCCCTACATGTTGAAAGCCTTATTCGCCTCTCTTTGCAGCAAGGACCCGAAAGACATTCACCGGGGGAAGATTTCCAGCATCTTGTTCCCCCACATCAGGTATTTCGCATACTATATTGCTTGAGTGGTGTTAGATCGTGAAAACACGAGCAACATTTCGGCTCCGGATATTTCTATCTTGGCAGCCGCCCTCTTAGGAGATAACACATATAATATTGGTTCTTTGATTGCTCGTCGCCTCGTCGCTAACAGCGGCAAGTGGCCTCACTTTGGTGGCATTTATGCCACGATAATCCTCGAGCGTCTCAAGCGCATTGTACATGTTGATGATGCGCATTTTCCATTCTTATGCTTTGATCTTACTCCTATGAAGAGGCATGAGTTTGTTACTAGGACTTCTGAGTTTTGTAACCTTGTTTATATTATGAGGTTTGGCGAGTTTACTACTCATGAGATCCTTCTACCTGCACCACTTTTCTTTGATCATACTAGCAGTAACGGATGGTCCTTAACCGCGATTCAGCTGGACGAGTTCATGATCTAGCAACGGTTCCATAACCCCATGGAGGGGGTTGCTCTCGAGGAAGAGGAGCCAGAGGAGATTCCGCCTCCCCGGGAGGAGCCTGTTGCCCAGTGGGCGAGGGACCTTCTTCTTGGGGCAGGGAGCCTTCTTCTTGGGAGGACCCTCAGGTCGTCAGTCTACGCGCCTGAGGCCCCGTACGATCCATGCACATACCAGTACTATCCCTTAGCCGGAGGGAGCTCCTGGGGCCCGTAGTGGTCGAGCCCAACTTAGGCCAAAATCCTAAGCTTGGGGGAGTACGTACCCTTCTCCCATTTTCATTGTATCATCCATGGTGTTCCCTTTGATCTTTTCAGAGTTTTTGCCTGTTCTTCTTTGTTCTTTCTTAAATTGAAAAAACAACAAAAAGATTTCTCTTTTCTTTTGCTTTCGATTAACCTTTGAAATACCCAAAAAGATTTCCTTTCTCTCTTTAGTTTGCTTTGTTTGCAGAGTTCATCTCACGTCCATGGTCTCAATTGCACTTGATTATATATTTCTATGTTTGATCGTGCAAGTGACAAGGCAATAATGACGAAGATCAATGGAAGGGACGCAACAAGGAACGCCGGTATGAACTCTTTTTGTTTCTACTTTTGTACATATGCCTGTACTTATGATCTAGAGACCAGCTTGTAGCGACATAGTGCTATGTTTACAATGCTTTCCCAGTAGTTCATGCTTTCTTTGTGACTAGTCTCAAATAGCTGGAGTGAATAACGTGTTATTGAAATGAATTGCATGCATTGCATTGTTCATGATTTGGCATATTGAAGTGGTATTTCCCTTCGGAGAATTTTTGGATTGACTTGGCGCATGCTTACACATGTTTATGACTAAAAGTCTATCAATCCTTGATGATCTTTTTATTTCAGAATATTCATATCACTTTCATGCCTGATTCAATGTTGTTTTGTCGCTCTTCATGATTATGACCGTTATTGCTCTCTAGTTGTTCGTTTCCCCGTCTTTTGCTAGCCTTCACCTGTACTAAGCGGACTTCTGCTTGTGCATCCAAAATCCTTGAAACCAGTTGCGTCATATGAGTCCACCATACCTTCCTATATATGGTATTTACTGGCCATCCTAACAAAGACTTTCTTGTACCATCTCAAAACTATTCAAACGCACTTCTCTTTTTGTATCCGTACAAGCTCATGGCACGTTAGGGGAAATCAATATCTTCCATGCTAAAAATGTTTTACTCCTGGACAAAGTTTAAAAGTCAAATTTATGAGGCAAAGGCCGGTCTGGAGAATACCCAGTTCTCATTTGATTCAAAACTTATAAAACTTACACTCTCCCCCATACTTGAGACAAAATGAAAGGCACACTGCAACTCATTGCTAGCCAAAGATTTTCCATGATTGGTGGAAAGGAAACATGAGTGTAGGCACCATAAAAAAGCATGGGAACCGCCATTAATATGGTTCGTATGGAAGATATTGAAAACCTTTACCGTTACCGTTGACTGGAAATTTACACTCCCAAAAGCATTTTACCTCTGTTTTCAAAACTACGAGCTCTAGTACTTGTTTAGTCTTTGCTTCCAGCCACGGGTTTTCAACCTTGCCATCAAAAGCCACGGTTCGAGAGTCTCCATCTTCTTTCTTCAAAGCACCAACTATTGAGAGAATAATTTTCATTCTGAGTGTAATGTGCATTGTCCCAAAGTACCACATTGTATTCTTCATGATTGTGATATTAATCATTCTGAAATATCTATTTCTAGTCACCTTTAAAACTCTCAAGGAGCTTCTGCATTTATGTTTTTCTTCACTCATGGAGGCTAGCGAGATATCACTCTAGTATGTTCAAGTCATGTGCATTGTGATCCTGTCTTGCTTTTCAGTAGCATATAATTCATTCTTGGTTGTTTGAAACTTTTCACATGAATGAAGGATTGCTTCGTGCATTGTCTTTGTAGCATTGTTCCAACACTTGCTAGACTTTTTTGTAGTGCATGCATATATACATTTAATGAAGCAAAAGAGTTTGTCAAAGTTTTCTTTGTCGCGTCCAGTTCATTGAACTGAATTGCTTGAGGACAAGCAATATGCTAAGCCTTGGGGAGTTGATACGTCTCGAACGTATCAATTTTTACAAACACGTTTGCTATTGTTTTGGTCTCATTCTTGCATGATTTGAATGAAACTAACCCGGACTGACGCTGTTTTCAGCAGAGCTACCTGTATGGTTTTCTTGTGTGCAGGAAAATGGAATTTTAGGTGTCCCGGAAAATTCCAATAAAAATAGAGAAAATCTACGCACCAGGAGGGACTACTGGATAGAAGATGGGCCAGAGGGGGCCACCCCTGGCCTGGCCGCATCAAGAGGACGCCTGGGCGGGGGCCACCTCCTCTGGTGCCCTACCTTGGCTCCTATTTTTACCCGAGACGGAAAAACCCCAGAAGAGAAGTCGTTTCGCCAATTCTCGTCGCGGAGCCGCCGCCACCCTCTGCTCTTCTCCGAGAGAGCTAATCTGGAGGCTGCTTTGGCCTCCGGCGAGGGAAAATCGTCGCCATCGTCATCACCATCGCCACTCCATCACCCTTCCATGACTTCGCCTTTCATGTGTGAGTAATTCCCTGCTGTAGGCGAATGGGATGGTAGGGATTGGATGAGTTAGATCATTATTTCATCAGAATTTTGGGGGCATGTTGCCTATCATCTACTATGGTGTTTCTCATCTTTGCTACCACTTGTTGTTCTTCAAGCTTGTCACTTTGGGCCAAGTGCCATGATTTCATATCTGAACCGTTTATGTTTTCATGAATATATTTGTGTTCTTGATCTTATCTATGAGTTGTATGCACCTGTTATAGTCCGGAACCGGTGATCCCAATGGTGACAGCTTGGGACATCAAAGGGGACGGACTATAATTTGAGGATTCCATGTATCCATTGATTGTTAATGCTTTGTTCTGGTGCTCTTTGACAGGATCACCTTAATCTCTACTAGTTCCTTTTGGCCCCGTTTGTAGCGGGATGGTAGGACAAAAGATGTTGTGCAAAGTTCTTATTGCAAGCATGCAAAACTACCTTGGGATGCATGCCTAATGTTTGATATTTTCCTAGATGATCATTACTTTTCTGTGTGCCTTGCCCCAAGTTAATTACATGTTATCTCTTATCCATGCAGCACCCAACCATCCATTCCCCTAGCCTACAAAGTTTTAATTTTGCTGGTTACAAGTTACTTTACTTTTGTTGTTTTACTTTCGTTGCTTTACCACCACTATTTCCGTTGCCACCATCACTTCCATATCACCGTTACTACTAATATCTCGTTTCCAAGAAAGTATCTTTCAGGTGTGATTGAATTGACAACTCAACTTTTAAAGTTATAAATATTCTTTGGCTCCCCTTGTGTCGAATCAATAAATTGGGTTATCTTACCCGCGAAGACTGTTGCGATCCCCTACACTTGTGGGTCATCACGCGTCGGCCCGAGCAGTCACCCTTGGCTCACCAGGGAGCATACCACAGCATGGCGTAAGAATAGGGAACCCTGGAAGCGACCCACCCAAAGGCAATAACCAGGCGAACAACCAACCTGAGTGAAGCAGACGCAATGCCAACCCAAACGCAGCCGCAACAATGAAGCAGAAGACCTCCAAAGAAAGAGTCATCCTATCAAGAGAAGAAATGGACAGAGTACAACCCGTAGTTCTCAAGGGCAGGTTATTACCCCGGGATGCCCCACGCGACGAGCTCATGGTATACAACAAGCTATCAAGAGACATCGCCAAAGAAAACAGACGAATGCAACTAGAGCTCGAAGAGCGATGACAAGTCACGGATGAGTCAAGTGCCAGGCTCCAGGCACTTTCAGAAGAATCCTCTGGTTTCAAATCACCTCATTAGCACAAGTCATGATTCAACAATATGAATCGAAAAGACAAGGACACGGTCACCCGCAACTTAAACGACAGATTACAACTCGAAGAGGATGACTACGAGGACGAAGAGAAACTCACCCCAGCCGAAGCACTAGTCGTTGCAAAGACTTATCTCCATTGTGCATAGATAGGGGAGAAAGAGGAGGCACACCGCAACACAGCAAGGGCTCCCAAACTCATGAGCGAAGCACTCGCCGTGTCAGCACCCAAGAATGCACCCGCAAGATGGAGGACCCGAGAAAAATCACCAGGAGGAGATCCAAGCTCACCTGACGACTAGGACAAGGGCGACCACCGCCGCAGCCGCGATAAAAATCGCGGCCGGGGCGATCATGATAAAGACCGAAGGCGAGACCACCGACGACGTGACACCCGCGACGACATCACCCAAAACAAAGCTAACAAGGGACGTCGTAGGCGAGCGTCTCGTGAAGAATACTTAGACGCATCAGGCTCTGATGAGGACTCCGGCCCAAGCGAAGCACTCTGCTTCACACGGGAAATACGTGAAGCTCGAATGCCTAACGGATCCAAGCTAACCTATGCAACCCCCAAGTACGACAGACTCGAAGAACCAGAAGGTTGGCTCGAAAACTACCTTTAGGCAGTTAAATTCCAGATAGGATCCAGCACCACAACCCTTCAGTATATTCAGCTTATGCTCACCGGATCAGCAAGACACTGGCTGAAGAACCTTCCACGTGGATCCATCAGTTCATGGAGGAAGTTTCGATCGTCTTTCATCGAAAACTTCAAATCGACT
Source organism: Bromus sterilis (assembly GCA_950022295.1). Taxonomy (NCBI): domain Eukaryota; kingdom Viridiplantae; phylum Streptophyta; class Magnoliopsida; order Poales; family Poaceae; genus Bromus; species Bromus sterilis. The sequence continues at coordinate 286,609,142 of OX465596.1, forward strand.
TACAAACGCCCGGCCTCACTCAAAGAACTATGAGCATGCAAGCAAGGCACCCGGGAGTCATTACGCAGCTATATAGAAAGGTGGACCATACTAAAGAATTCTGCAGAAGATATCAGACAAAAGCTCTATCGATGCATTCTGAAGAGGGCTCCAACACATAACCTTCAAAGAACAGCTGGGACAACTCAAATTCTGAACCCTTGCCCACTTATTGGAACACGTAAAATAACTCGGTCGATGGAGAAGACTCCATACGCAACGAAACAGATATCCCATCCACTCAAGATGAACGCGACTATGATTACTACGGAGGTGACAGAAGCTTCGACCGAAGAAGAAAAAGACCATACGCAACTTCTACGAGGACAGAGGAGTCGAGATGGTAGCGTCTGGTTTCCCATACAACAAAGATGGAAGGCGCCACGACGAAAACATACCACCAAGAAGGGACAATCGAGAATGCTCACCACCCAATCAAAACGTGAATGGCGACCCCGACAACCACGAGACGACACCTAAGCACTCCGTTCGGTAAAAGACCAGATCGACAGGCCCTACCAGCTTCATGGGTTCAAGGACGAACGCAGAGAATTCCGATCTAGACATACGTTGCAAAACTGCTGACGTTTCAACGAGCTCTTTAAAGAGCACGGCCGGAACGTTCCACCCGCTCCTCAACCACTCACAAATCTCCTCCATGGGCAAATCACACACGACACACCGTTGGCCCTCCCATGATGCCAAGACAAGTCGCTGTCGTCCAGCAAAGGCGCGAAGCACTCGAAGAAGAAGAAGTGTACCCAGTTGCACACGGACGAATCTGCATGATCCAAGAAGGACACCCTTCGAACAGACAACAGAAGAAGGTCTCTCGGCAAGTCTACTTGGCATCCACTTCACATCCTGCAATACCAGAGTTCCTCCGTGGATCGGAGACTGACATAACATTATCCCTAGAGGATAACTCGCCAGCTATCCCTCGACCAGGACACGCCGCATTAGTGCTCGAAGCACGAATAGGAAACTATGCCATGTCATGTGTCTTCATGGATGGGGGCAGTTTCATCAATATCATATTCACCAAAACCTTGGAGGAGATGTTCATCCCAACCTCCATACTCAAGACCTCAAGCACCACCTTCCATGGAATCATACCAGGAAAAGCAGTCTACCCCCTCAGCAAAATCAACCTCGAGGTCATTTTTGGAAAATAAAGCAACTTCAGAAAGGAGACCTTGGATTTTGAAGTAGTTGACTGGAGGTCACAGTACCACGCAATCGTTGCCCGACCAGCTTTTGTGTGATTCATGGCCGTCCCTCACTACGCATACCTCAAGCTCAAGATGTCGGGACCAAGATGAGTCATCACCATTAGCAGAAGATTCATCAGGTCAGATCGTTGCGACAGGGAATTCCACAAGATCTCTGAAACTTTCGGAGCACATCAAGACTCCGAAGCAACATAAATGGCGACCTCCAAGAACTAGCAATACCCCAAACCTTGAAGAACCAGCAGAACCACTGGAGCAGCAGCAGCATGGTAGAAGTCAGCGCTTCACGCTTCTTCTATTCACTATCTTAGTCGTACTTTTCAATTCCTAGGGCTAACAAGCCATCGATCAAAATAAGGCTACTCAGCAATTAGTGTAGGAACTTCCAGGGAAAAAGCAATAAAGAGAAAAAGATTTTTCCAAGTATCTTGCACCTCCACCTGGCACTCGGGGGCTTGCGCAACTAAGCCACCCCCTATGCATTTTTCGCACTCGCGACTCGACAACGGCTCACCTGGCACTCGGGGGCTTGCGCAACTAAGCCACCCCCGAGGCGTTTTTCGCATTCGTGACTCGACAACTTCTCCCCTAACACTAAGGGGCTTACGAACTAAGCCACCCGCGAGGCATTTTTCACACTCGCGACTCGACAACGGCTCACCTGGCACTCGGGGTCTTGCTCAACTAAGCCACCCCGAGGCGTCTTTCGCACTCACGACTCAACAACAACCCAACCCAACACATGGGGACTTGCGGCGTTATTCGCACCCACAACCCAAAAAGACAGCACTCGGGGGCTCGCACCAACAAAAACTCCCCCGAAGATATCAAACTGTAGGAAAACAAGACAAATTGGAGGCCTACTTACAAATCAACAAACATGGGTGGGGCAAAGACCTGGTCAGCACTCAGAGATTGGATTTACATTCACAAGACACTAACTACAATCAGGGTTACAGCACGTACAACCACGGAAAGCTCTACACATCAGGCTCCTCCTTCACCTTGTAACGAGCGCCAAGTATGCGGTCAGTCTCCTCGTACACCTTCTCCACTATAAGTCACGATGGAGCAGTCGCAACTTTATAATGTTCGGGCATTGGTTCATCCCTTCAACGAGGAGGACCATGCGCCGCCTGCATAAGAACCACCCCAGGACAATGTGACAGAATCAGCACTAAGGCACAGCGAGCACCCGCATGAATCTGAAGCTTCACTACACAGCGAACCTCCGAAGGATGAACAAACACATGGCACAACTTCTCAAAACTCTGCGGAACCGGATCCAAGGGAAACATCTCAGTGAAGATATTGTGAAGCAGCTTGCGGCAATACTCAATAGCCTGGGGAACCTTGTTAGCCTGCTCGCGAAGGACGGCAAAAACGCGAGCCTTATCTCTATCGGCCCACAAAGGATTGTTCGCCCGAGGGCTGGGTCCTCCAAGCGAGATATCTCAGACTACACCACCTTCGACTCTATGTGAGTCTCGCCAGATACAACTATAAGGAAAGACAGCAAGTCTACGCGACGGACCACCCGAAAACTCACCTTCCATTGCAGCAGACAGCTTAGACATCCAGGCCACCAAACCATCAAGGGTAGCCTCCACTCGCTCCCGTTTCGAGCGTTGAACCGCAATGGCACCCTTGAGTCAACTATTCTCAAGTTCAGTGTCATTGAGGTGAACATGTAGCGACTCGTACGCATCCTCACGGGCGTCCTCCCTCAAAGATTTCCACGCACGAGAAACACTCGTTGCAGCCTACCGCACGAGAAAGGAAGAGTCAAGACCCAAAAGCCAAAACGCTTGTTGGCTAAGCAGCTAAGAATAGGCTCCAAACATTTCTCCCTCAAGAAAAAGAAGTTCATTACAGAAATAGCGTCCCAGCGGGCACAAAATTTGCCAAATACAGAAGCCCTATCAACTACTCATCATCCTCAAGAGTGCGAACATGCTCCTCCACAACCTTTTGAAAGCGACGCGCCAGGTAAGTGGCTTGGAGCCCTTTCTCGGCAATATACGCAGGCACAGATGACACGATGGCATCATCGTCAATAGGTGCGCCATGGCCTAAGAGAACCATAAACGCCGTCTCAAGACCACTCACCACGTTTTCCCGGACAAAGCCCTTTAAGAAGCTGCCATCCTTATCAAAGGCACTCGCCAGTGGACCGAGACCTCAAGCCATTGGCTTCTCCGAGAACACGCCATCGTGCAGAAACTCAAGGGTGATTGACGCCTCGCCGGCTGCAACCTTCGCAGAGTCCACGTCACCCTCCATGGCGTTCACAGCACGACGAAGGATGCCAGACCCCTCCGAAGTAGTGACAGAAGCCTCAACTCCAACAACACCTACAGCAGCAACACTTGTCAAGAAGTAGCAAAACAACAACAGACAGAAAAATGCAAGACAAAAAAGGAACTATTACCCGCAACAACACTCACGAGAGGACGCAGGCGCACAGCTTCAGACACCTCGGCCTGCTCCAACTGCCCCAGGTGCTCCCCCACTCGACGAAGCCGTTCCACCTCACCGCGTTGCGCCTCGCATTCCTCCTCTTTCACCTCCAAGGTAAGGCAAAGAGCCACGAGCTCCTTTTCCAGCTCGACAACTTCAGCAGCTTTCTTCCCAGCTGCACAGAAAGTTAGATTCAGCAAACATTCGACAAAGACTCGAAGAAGCACACGATGAATAGAGCCTCACTCACCAGCCCTTTGTAACACCCTCAAAATTTAATAACGTTTTTATTAAGTAAAATTTGGCCAGAAATAAAATTTTGCATTCTACTAGGTCTTTTAATACTTTTAGTTCTTTTATGTCTTCTGTTTTCCAAAATTCTTCCCTCAATATAGAAACTTTTGGATAAATATTATGGGCTTTGTTAGTCTTCTTAAAACATTTACTTCATACTTTGAATAATAGTAGGAATCCTTTTCATAATAAAATGTCCCAAAACAATTCTTTTAATAGCATTTTCAATCTTTAAATGTTTCTGTTGCATTGCAACCATTTTAAACAATTCTTTAAAAAAATCCACAAACACTATGAGGGGTCATGTGATGCCTACAGAACACTTTTTGAGAAAACCCAACTTGGTATTTTGAAACTTTTGAGCACAACTTCCACTTTTTAATTCTGACCCGTCTTTAGGTTATAACTGTAACTCTAATTTTCCTTCATCAATCAGTTCTAATTTTTTTTTCACCTGTAGTCCTTCCAACCAAATCCTTAGGTCCAGAAGATCAACTCCATTTGCATTTTGGAAGCCTTCCAAATAGATCCACAAAGTTTCTGTCTAGAACTGAATTTCTCCAAAACTTGTACTTGAAAGTTTATTATATGATCCATAAAACCCTACCAATTCCTTTATAATCTAATGAAGCATCAATCTGGATATTTTCGCACCCAACAAAGATACCTAGGCCACCCAAACATTTTTTCAAACACCTTGTGTGCATGACAGAATCTGGCTATCTATCAAAACTGCATTATAAACCTTACCTCCTGGCCAAACCAGCTTGTCCAGAACATTTTCCATCCTTTTCATCATCACTATACCAAATCTCAACTCGAATAGGTCAAGCTAGATGCCATTGGCATTACATCGAGCACATGGTGTGTGTACGCAGAGCGCGGCCAGAGCGTGCCTATTGCAACGCGTCGACACCGGACCCATGCCGCTCCCTCCTGCAGCCATCCCCGCCCTCCGCCTACCCAGCTAGCACCCGTAAACCGCCGCACCTATCCGACACCCTGCCTCATCCGCTAGCGCCGGCCACCGCCGAACTGAGCCACCGCTGTCGTCTCACACTCGGGCACGACACCGCCCAAGACGCGTGGTGCGTCCCTGAGCTAACCAGCACCTTCACGGCATAACTGCGGCCGCCACCGTCCATAACATACCCCGCACCACCCTCCATCGCTCTCGCTGGTGTCGCCACGTCCCTCCTCTGCCATTAATGGCTACCCGCCACCTCGGCCTCCTCTGGAACCTGCGACGCCGCCTTCGTTCGGCTATAAAAAGGATCACCACGAGCTTGCCATGATTCACATGACTCCCCACCCATCCAGTGAACCTTCCAGATCATACAATCGACCGGACGTGGTCATCTTTCCCAATTCCAGCGACCACGGCCACCGCTGCTATCCCGATGATTCCCACCTCTCCAGAGCCTCCCACTCTCCACTATCAGCACCAGAAAACTCCTAGTGATCCCACGAATCCATCCCGGCTTTCAATTTTTCTCGGGAGCCAGCGTGGGTGAAAGTTCTCTCGCACCCGACGGCCACCGCCGCGGTGAGCTCGCCGTCGGCGATTCCTTCCACCCCGGAGACCATGGAGTGATCCCACGAGACCTCCCGGACCTCCTTAACAATTTGGTGGCCTCAGCCCCTCGAGACTTGCCGCCGTTCGCCGGGAATCGTCGCCGGAGCCCTCCCCTCCTTCTGTCCAGGCGCTCGCCAGGGAGAAGACAAACCCGACAGGTGGGCCCCACCTGTCGGTGAGCCACTGCTCTCCTCCCAAGTAGCGCTGTTTAGTTGGGCCTTTACCACTGCGCGCCTCTCTGCCAGCCTCAGGTGCCTTTTCCTTTTTTCTTTTACTCCGAGACATAAAAATCTTTTTAAATCCTAATGAGGCGATTTTTTTTTATAAAAGCTTGTAAAAGTGTTATACATTTAGCTAGCTTGAGTGGAAATTTTTACTGAAGATAATTTCTGCCAGATCTATTAAATTACCCATTTCCTTACTTATTTCAACTCAGAAATTTCCTAGTAAAATCATCAGAACCCTAAATCAATTTATTCCTTTTCTTATATTCATGTTTTTTCTTCTAGTTTATTTTAGTATTTATTATAAAAATTTCCAAACAACTGTTTGGTACTGTTTTCAAATTGAGTGGTTATTTCAATATTTTTGAAATAGAAAATGGATGGATATGGTTGTTCTCAAAATGTGTGTTGGGTACCCAACCCCTATGCATACTCAAGGCAAGCATATTGAACACTTGATATGGTGAATGCATAGTTGTTTGTTTGCATGCATACCTGGATTATCATTATTTTAAATTCGGATAAGACTTCCATATGCAAGGTAAGCATGACTGACAGTGAAGTTGAATTCTCGTGGTGACGAGAATGATCGGACTAGGCATGCTGGGTGGTGACCTTGTTGGGTGCCAAGGAATTGTATCTAACTTATAAATCCCGAAGGGGCAGCGCTGTGGCCAGAATGCCTCGTACTGTCGATATTATTCATGGATAGCGACTTGGGATCACTGTGCGCGATAGTGTACCTCGCTCGCGCAAGAGAAAATATCTGACCTCGTCGACTTCCCTCTTTCTGCCGCCTCCTCTCCCTGCCGCCACCCCCTTCCTTCCTCCTCTGCCCAGTGCAGGTGGGTTACCGCTCTCTCTCGACCACCTCGTCTCCGCCTCCTCACAGCCGGACGTCGGGATGGATCTGCGAGTCCCAGTCCTAGCCGTCGCACACAGGCGTGGCGCGCCGCCCTCCCGCTTCCTCTTTACCCCAGATCCAGCCACCACTCCCGGGGAAGGAGGAGACCGGCGAGGAGGAAAGCAGTAGGGGAGCAAGAGGAGGTCGGCGAGGAGGCCAAGCAGGAGGGGGAGAGGAGCCAGGATGTGGAGAAGTGGCCTTCCGAGGTCATGTCGCGCCTCGACCTCATCTTCCCCGACGCCCCGATGCGCCCTTCCCGGCCAAGGACAAGTCCATCGTCGAGGGCGCAACCTCTCCTCTTCAACCTTGCGCCGCCATCTCTGCCGCCTGCCTTCACGGCCGGATCGAAGGGAGGAAGGAAGAGTGAGAGGCGTGGGGGTGGCGGCGATCCGGCCACAGAGGTTTTTGCAGATAACACCATTTGTTGGGACAGTTTTTGCGCAGAACCACAACTCTTGTTTTTTTTTCAAAGAACACCATTATTTGGGGTAATTATTTTCACAGAACACATAAAACATTATTAATGCGTTTAATCCTAAAATAACAAGCTGGACCCATCCGTCATGAAGTAACGAGCAAGGACAGTAGCTATCTATCAACACTAGTGTGGTTAGTCTTTGTCAAATATGCTTCCAAATTCTATATATTGTATGGTTCCTGATGGGATATTCAAAGATGAGTACAGGCTCAAAAAAATCCTCAAAAAGACATATGAACAGAGTTTTAAAAATTCCAAATTTTATCATGGTGAAAGATCTTTAGGGGGTAGATGTTAGTGTAAAATTTGAGCTTTTTTGGAAATCTAAGAAGCTCGCGGCAAAGAAGACAAATTCAGTCCAAAATAGTGTATGAAAAGTGTCGTTCAAAGAAACTGCAAATTTGTCTTTTTTACCGGCGCTCTCCAGATGTCCGAATTTCACCAAAATTTGCATGAACATCTCGCACGTAAGCATCTCCTACCACAATTGTTTTTTGAAATTTTTGAGCTTTTCTCATATTTATTTAATTTATTTAGTCTCCTCGGGTGCAAATGCGCTCGGGCACCGAATTGCAGCTTCCGGTTCGTGTGTTCTTCGCAGCTTCTGGATCTTTCACCATGATAAAATTTGAAATTTTTAAAACTTTTTTCATATGTCTTTTTGAGGATTTTTTGAGCCTGGACTCATCTCATAAGGCTGGATAAGATGCCAAGCATATTTAACAAAGACTAACCATACTAGTGTTGGCAGATAGCTACTGTCCTTGCCCGTTACTTCGTGACGGATGGGTCCAGCTTGTTAATGTAGGGTTGAACGCATTAATAATGTTTTATGTGTTTTGTGCAAGTAATTACCCTAAATAGTGGTGTTCTTTGCAAAAAAGAAAAAGAGTTGTGGTTCTGTGCAAAAACTGCCCCAACAAATGGTGTTATCTGCAAAAACTTCCCGGCCACGCGACTAGACGGCCATATGGTGAGAGCCACCTCTCTTTTTACTTCTTCCCCCACCTTCTTTGTCTTCCTCATTGCTTCTCCTCCTCTAATCTATCCAATCCAGGCAACAACTTTGCAGATAATTCGTCACCTTTATTGAACCTGCCTGCCGCCGCTCGTTGGTCATTGCTGCAGCTGCCGCCGTAGTTCTGCTGCACGCTGGAGTCTTCCTCCTCTTGCGACACTTCTCTCCATCCCGCAGGTTCGTGGTTTTACTTTTGGCATGGCAGGATTTTGTGCGGTGTTCTGCTTAGTGTTCTTGTTTGGTAGGGAAAAAAATGGTGCCTTTGATGATGATTTGTTTCGAAAACCAATCAATTGCCTTACTTTCTTCTAACATTCTCATGTATTTTTAGGTAGTATATCTAGGGTAATTCAGTTAGTTCCTAAAAGGGTTCTCAGCTGCAAATGAATTAAGATCACAAATTGTTCGTTAGTCCTTTCATTATACATATTATATGTTGAATCGTCAAATATATTTATGTATGTTCTAAAACTTCTAAGCTCTGAATTTTACTCATACTCTGAAGCATCAAAGGAATTTGTTGTTGTGGATATCATGTGCTCTACAAAATTAGCATTTCTGTTCCTGGCAAGTTTTCTTGTTGATGTTTGATCTGTCAAAATTTTATTGGTTCTTTATGCGATGATCCACAGTGCAACATCTTACAATTATTGTGATAGTGTTAGCTGACACTGATTCCTTTTTCCTATTTGAACAGAAGTTCTGTAGATATCTATCCAGAATTAATACCTAAGGTCAAAGATGGAGTATTTACGTTCGTGTGACATCTTCAGCAGTTGGCACCATCGTGAAGTGGGGTAATCTGCCATATTGATATTGTTTTTCCTGATGGAGAGGTATGCGCCTACCATTAAGCAATGATATAAATAATATTTGATTTTCCATTCTGTAGAAGTTCACTCCAAGTAACTAATGTGTCCATGTTAATGCCGGGCACATATATGGTAATGCAATGTATTGCAGGGTGCATGGTGCCTTTGTGATATATTTTGGGGTAATTTTACCATGAATATTGCAGGGTGTGGTGTTGGTTAGAAAACTTGACTGGCCTGCCATAGTGGTCCATCGGTTTATTAGAGAGCTCTTTAATCCGTTGTACAAATGCTTTCCATTGAGGAAGACTACCTCTCGGACTGAAGATAAATCACTGTTATGATAATTTTTTTGTAATTCTTTGACTAGAGTGGGTAAAATTAAGTAGTGTGTATGCACTACGATATTTGAAAAGATGAGATGAGCTCTTGCCTGATCAAGGTTTATTTTCCTGGAGCTCCTATGTCACAGCTGAGACTATTGTGTTATGTCAAAATCTTTATTTTCACTACTTCCCTTCCTCATGTATGAGCTGAGTACTAATTTCACTTCCTTCCCCTTGTATACTTAATATTTTGTCTAAGTCCAACAATGTTCTTATCTGTTGTCTACATGTACGTACAATCTTTGATTAGGAGGGGGCCAATGTTTGATTAATTTCTAGAATGATCGAACTATATGTTCGTTTTTGTTCTATGCTCAGAGATGCTTAATGAATTACTTACATCTAACTACAATAGAATTATACAGTAGGGTATGTTCTAGCACTTGCTTTTTATCATAGGAAATTAAAAAAGACATAAGGTACTACACATGCAAGATCTTATCCATATTTGAGGTTATTCTGCGGGTATTGTTGTAAGATATATATTAGTTGTTTTGCCAATTTGTAGCGATCTTATCACTTCTCATTTCTCATATTTCCCATATGGCCACCGTTTCTCTAACTCTATGATCTGCTTATGCAGTTCCACGCCAATCTCACGGGGTTAGTGGTGCATTGTGCTTTCTCGTCATCTCTGCTGGCTACTGCACCTTTGTTCCTAGGGCTTACTGCGACGTGGTCTCGCTCGTCCTCAATGCATCTGTCACTTTCATTTCCTTCTCCGCCTCCCTCCCGCATGTCCCCAAGGCCAAGGTGTGCACCTTCCTCATTTCAGATGTCTTTTGGAGAGCTCCTTTTCACCTTCCTCATTTCAGTTGTCCTCAATTGTTACTTTCTCAGTTTTCTAGCATTGCAATCATTATTGTTCAAATTTTTTACCTGTATTTATATGCCGCTATTTTTTCTACTTGTGTCTGGAAGATTAGTCAGGATGTCTGAATTCTGAATTTATAAACTGCTTCCATGTGAGAGAAATAGCATGTTGATATCATCCTAAAATAATTGCAGCTGGAGTTAACAATGTTGTTAGCTAGATGGTGCATGTCCAACGGGAGGAGGGAGATGCGGGTCTTGGAACTCTCCTCTTAACCTAGGTTTGAACTTATGCCTTGCAGAATAGCGTAGATCAATTGGGAAGCAGACTGCGGCATGATATAAGCTACCTCGACGCTTTTTCGGGATGTTTTTTCTTACTTTTCCTTGATGTCCTACTTTAGTTAATTTCTGGTGCTTGCTTGTGCAGGCGTAATATACATATCCATGACTATTTCCTTAAGTGGAACAACCAAACGGTCAACATGTTCATGGTGGAGGAGATGCCTCATAAACCTCTAATTTGTAAGTACTTCCGGTGTTGTTTCTGTTTGAATATACTTTACATTTAATGTCTAGATGGTTAGTTTGCATGGTAATTGATGCCTCGTCAGCAGCATGTAAAATATATTGGGGGCAAATCACTTAAATTTACCATGGTAGGGTGAACATTTGTTTTTTTGTTTTAATGTTTTGTTTCATGTTGTTGTTTCACCATACGTGCCAAGACTGCTATATTTATATACGCACAAACTTCTTATTGCTCCCATGCTCTCAGATTATTGTATATATTGCATTCTTCTCGATTTTGTGCGCCTTGATGGCATTCAGTTGTTTCTCAACCTCTTTGTAACCTTTTTTACCCTGTTGTATGTGTTGCACCTCACACCAAAGTTCTTTTCTTTTTTCACCTCCATAAGTTTTTTTTAGCTTAGTCCTATTCCCCTTTTAGTCATGCAATTGTGGTTTATTTTTCCAATCAATGTGGAATTCCACTGTGTGAATTTTAAAATGAGTGAGGAATTCTAGAGCGTAGCAACCTATGGTCAAGTTTAGACCATATATTATGGGGTTCTTTAATGTCGTTCATAAAAATTATATGTGCCTTATCTTATGCTTGTGTGACCTGTTTGATTTTCTCTGTTGCTTAAGTTCCTTTGCAGTTTGTTCTGCTCCCACGAACGATCATAAATCTGTTACCTGTGTTATTTCTAGAATCACAACATATCTGGCTTATGTATGGTCAAGCCTGTTTAGTTGTCTTCCTAACAATGGCCCATCAAGCTAGCAATATTTCATGAGAAACACATATTATACCAGAGATTGATGAGCGTGATAAACAGTTTAGTTAAATAGCTGACATATCATATGGATAATTCATGCATTTCTGTTGTTGTTCCAGAGTATGTTTGTCAAGGGTTTCTGTTGCCATGGTTCCTTGCCTTCACATGGATTATTCTACATACATTCAAGTTAGCTGTGTTGGGACACCTAAGCAAGGTTTATTTAGATTATTTGATGACTGCTTCCCATTATCATATTTGCATGGATAAATCCTCACATGGATGCTATTATTTTTGTTTTATTCAAATTTAGTTTTTAGATCAGTTTAGGAGGGAACTGAAAATTTACAATGCAACTGATGAAACTCTGAAAATAATGGTTCTGCTTCAAAGACATCAACAAAATATTGTTATTTTCTCTCCCTATCATGGTTCATTGTGCCTCAGCAGGTCAAATGCAATTGTAGGTACGCACTGCTGGTCCTAAAAGTCCATGTCAGCAATAGGGACTCCCGACGCAGCTCCCCGCAATTCAGCTGCAGCAGCGGAGATACTCTGCCTCGGCTACAACCTCCACAGTGAGTGTTCTGGTTCCTCCTCTTATTTGTATGCTTTGAATCCTAGACTCTGAGCTAGGGACATTATGTTATATGGCCTTTAGGCATGCTAATTCTATGATGTCAACCATCGAGTATTTTCTGTCGATGACCAGCCTGACCTATTAATTAAAATGAGGCCTTTTTGTTAGATTTCACATTAGCTGGATTCTGTGCTCCTGTGATAGGATCTGCTTTTACTATGGATCTTCATGGCAACGCATTTGAACTGCTTGCCACCATCTTATTTTCATGGATAAATACATGTTTAATAAGCTTTGGATCTTTAACTTATCTCACTTCTTGCCACTATATCACTTTTCTTTTGTTGGATAAAATAGATGGTACAAAATACAAAAATTGCCTGGAAAAAACCCAACTATATTCGACATAGAATTTTTGAGATGCATAATGTGTTATCCACATGTTAGTTTTATAGGAGAGCCCACAAGTTTGTTCTTGGAAAATCACAAACTAATAATTAAACAAAAAATAGATTTTGAAGGAAGTTGCACTCATGTGCACAAGTTTATAGGACAGGACACGCCTCGGCTAATGGCAGACATTTCAGAACCATATCTCATAACAAATTGTTTAATATTTCAAATACCTTTGTATAGACGGTAGCCATTCTTGCATGCTTAGTCCATGATAAGTAAATTAAAAGAAACCTTCCATTAAGTGCCTTTGATTTTTTTGTAACAAACAACTATTCAGCTCATTTTCCTTCGCTAATCCCTCCCTTCCAAGCTCTCTGTTTCAACTGATTTAATGTACACGCGTTACGGTCGATCAGCAAATCACACACGAATGAGCACCTTTAATTTGACATGTATGTGCCCCTCATTACAACCCAACAACTAATATTCGTACCAGCTTAAATCTTAGGCAGTTTTTGTGTTCTTCTTTACCATCTTTTCCATTTTCCCCACTTGTTAGTACCCATACTTATGTCAAAACCCTGATAGGAATAGGTAATCTGAAGGCGGTTGTTCCAACATCTATTATTAATTCACCAAATCATTTGCTTTTCTACTTTAGTAGCCATTCGCTTCCGAATTAATTCATATATACTTATATAAACATGCATACCGATGGCCCAACTCGGGAAATACTAAGTTCCTCAACTGATGAGTGGATCACTGCTTCCTCATAAAATTATCGCCCTTCAGCCTTGAGTTAACCGTACCTTTACACATACAACCTAGATACAACAGCCACTGCAGTTCCATTGAGTACATAAAATTATTCTTTTGTGTTGGATGTGCCACAAATATTGCATAATCTGATTGCGGTTCCTCTAACTTAGCCCGCCTCGTGTAGAAACAAGCTATCAACATAGAAGTCCTCAGTAGCGAATCTACCTCCAACACTTCCAATGGAGATGATTTAACCGACACCGATTCCGAAAAAGCTACAGGTAATCAGACAATACCCTCTTCGTTCTACACTTACCCGTACCTTGATTCACCTGTTCTACGTACTGCACCATGATAACTGCTTATGCACTTACCAAACCATATCATTTAATTCAATAATCGTGTTCAGATCTACTGCTTATTCTGTAAACAACAGGTTCTTAGCCTGCTTTGCCCACCGAATTAACCATCCACTTGCTCTTCAACACCCAGGAATAAATCACGCACAATCAACTTACTTCCTGGACACTACATTCTGCGTGGTAAGAATTTGGCTTACTCTCCTTTATCTAACTCCTTATGCAACATTGGCAACAAAATCACCTATCACCCTATTGCTTCTAAAAGATTAATTTGTTGGCCAATTTCCTAGGTGTCCCTAACTTCATGTATGTGAACGAGCTTAGTCATGCGTGCGTATGGGGAAATACAATTTCTCTTTATAGATACCATGTCATGAGCCTATGGAAGTTGATCAAGAACAAGAAAACCTCTATCCCGTACTACATTTGTGCAATGAGCAAGACATTTGCTAATCCACGCCAACGGATGGTACAGTCCTACGATTGTTTAATTTCCCTTTCTCGATTTGGTTCCAACATATCCTTTTACCAACTACATGTCCTGTTACAGTACTTCAAGATCAAGGCCCACTTCACAAAGGAATACCTCCTTCAACACATGACCGGGAGAGACAATGCACTGTCAATAACAGATGGAAATGGAACTACTCGGGTCCAAGCACGCCTCATCAAAGGAGTTGATGGTAGTGCTGCCATAACAGGAGGGTGGAAAGCCTTCCTATCAAGCAACTTTGGTGCCAGGAAGCGTATATGCGCCTTCAAAGCCACCGCAGATGGCCTACACCTCTCTATATATACCCTTTAAGGACTGTTTCCTTAACCATCAATGTTAATAAGCATCCATACTATCGAACATACGTAACAAAGCTTCCCCGTGCTTAGCAAGCTTTTGGAAATCATGTAACCTTCTAAGACTAGCTGGTGTTTATCCGTTGCCTTTGTTATGAGCAATCTTTTGGAGATCATGTAAGCTTCTACCACTAGCTGGTGTTTATACTTAGCCTCTGTTATGAGCAACCTTTTGGATATCATGTAAGCTTCTAGGACTACCTGTTGTTTATCCTTGCTCTGTTATGACTTGTCCTATAGAAATACTTCCATTCGAAATACGCAATCTCTGGGTGGTTGTTCAATCTCCCTGTTCGCACATGAAATAATTGCCAAGTGTGTTCAGTTGTGGTACACTTGCAGTACCGACTCCCATTCCACTTAGGTTTTCACATTCTGAATATCTCAAATATTTCATCGCTTCCAAATCTATGGTCAACACCCTTGGCCCAGTCCTGTTAACATGTTCTTCCTCCTAACCGATGCTTCGATAGCAATGAAAATTTATTCCTCCCATCTATAGCGCGATCTGGTCCCTCTTGCGGCAATTGCCGCAACGGGTCATATAGTTGTGATAAACCTTGCAGGAAAACTTAAACCTCCTGAGTCAACCGTAGATCAAGTCTTGTTCCGGTAACCCCCATTCTGGCTTCGTGCTGCCACGAGTCCCTGCCACAGGTAGGGTATGGTTCAGTACGTTGCAATCACCTTTCCATGTACGCACCACAAAGGGAGGCCATGATGAGGGTTCCACAACGGTGGCTAAATCCCAGTCATTATGGTCAGGGGGCATGGGTGTATCCGGCTGGGCCGAGAGGGGAGGCACCCCTTGTTTTTCGCGCATTTGAATAGATGATCCCATGAAGGACAAGGGTCACCCTGCCCCGTGAGTTTTTCTTAAGCGATGCTTGGCATCCGGAAAAATAGTGTGTGCTGGTTAGGTGTGTTTTCAACCAAAAGACCGTAACGGGAATTAGTCAGACTTGGCTAAAGAAATCCTTTACTTGTGGGTAAAGAGCACAACCTCTGCAGAGTTTTAAAATCTATTCGAATAGCCGTGTCCGCGGTTA
Source organism: Bromus sterilis (assembly GCA_950022295.1). Taxonomy (NCBI): domain Eukaryota; kingdom Viridiplantae; phylum Streptophyta; class Magnoliopsida; order Poales; family Poaceae; genus Bromus; species Bromus sterilis. Next base: position 286,624,656 of record OX465596.1, read on the forward strand.
AGGACTACAGTCTAGGTTGGTCAAGTGTCAGTCTTAGTGTCGGTCTTCGGAGGAAATAAATAAATTGAACATGGCTTATTTTGCAGGGATTTATATGTTGATGCTAATGTTGTTAACTTGATTACTATTATTATCCTGAATATTATTGCAGCATGATTATTATTGTGGACTAACCCTGAGTGTCACTTGAGCTGGCTAGACTACTCGCGGCACTTAGTTTTATTTTGTTTTCTGAGTATTACTTGGGATGGCTAGACCCCCTGGATACTCATTTATTTTCAAGACCTTTCGTGGCGTCGCTTTTAGACACCCCATTGGCATTTATTTTCAAAACCTTTCGTGGCGTCGCTTCTAGACACCGGATTGGCAGTTAGTTTCAAGACCTTCCAAGGCGTCGCTTTTAGACACCCGTTTGGCATTTCTTTTAGATTCTCGGGCGGTCCTGTCTCGCCCGATTCTCCACTAACTTTCTTTGTTTATCTCTAAAATTTTATCTATTAATTCTTTTGCGCATGCTAATGTTTGTCATGCCATGTTTAAATTTCAGTCAGCATATGCATATCATTTAATTCCTCATGTGCATAAGTATTCGGTATATCTTCTGTCCATGGTGCTTGCGAGTGCATCCAATGTACTCATAGGCTTTTCCCTGGCATTGTGTAACGCCCTCAGATCTTGTAACAGTAATCACTATTGTTGGAACAGTAATCCTTTTGCTTAAGCTCAAATCACTGTGCTTGATCCTTGCCTTGATCAAAACTTTAAAACTTGATCATATTCAAACCATGGTGGTTGTTGTTAAAAGTTATGTGCCAGGTGAACCTTGAACATTTGAAAGCAAACCCAAGTCCAGACCCCTTTGGGTTTTTTTTTGCTATTGCATTAATATTAAAAACCAAGTGCCAAATAAACTTTGCCCAAAAACTGTCCGACCACTTTTATAAATTCAAAAATATTCAGTGGATCACTTCCATGTGTGTATTGGAATTTATTGTGCTATTAAATAAATGGAACAAATAAAAATAGTAGCTCCAATGGCCACTTTAACCATTTATCATATAAATAAAATACAGAGTGATTTTATAAAATCCTCATATTCTCTGTAGCCTTTGTATATTAAATAACAATAATTATGGAGCAATTTTCATGTTTAACGAAATTGTCTAAGCAGTTAAATCAAATGCAAAAAGAAAATACAGAAAAGACTAAAAAAAATGAAAAACTACCTAACCCTCGCTTGGGGCGAGGCCCACCCCTCCCCCCCAGCCTGGCCCACCCCGGCCAGCCCACCCTCTCTCTCTTCCTCTCTCCCACCTGCCCCCGTCCCCATCCCGCACTGTGGCGCCATGGCCATGGCAGAGAGGCTACGCGCCATGGTCCTCCTACCTGCCCCCTCCCCCTCCTGGAGGATAAGGCCGCGGCCCCGAACCCTCCCCTGGCCACTTCCCCCCTCACGCCTTCACCTCCCTCCCTCCTACTCCTCTCCCACGAGCCGTTCTTCCCCGCGCCGCACCACCGCGGTCGTCGCCGCCACCTCGCCGTGGTTCTCGTGGCCAACAGCCACCTCGTCGCCCGGGAGGATGTCCATAAGGAGCGCGGCGCCCCGCTAGGTCGTTTCCCCCATCGAGCTCGAGCCGAAGACCCCATTGGACGCCGAATGGGCCGCGCCCCTCCGCCCGGCCGCCGCCGCGATTTCTTGGATTCCGTCGCCGCCGCCGCGCCAACGGCCACCTCGAGCTCCTCTTCCGGACCCCTGTGAGCGCACCAGTCGAACGCCCCATCTTCCCCTTCGTTTCGCGCGCCAGTTCGCCACCCCCACGAACACAGTGCTCCGGCGGCCGCCTTGTTCGTCGTAGTAGTCGCCGCAGACCAGCTCGGCTGGTACAACTGGCATGTACAGATGCGCGGGGCTCGTCCCGTTCGTTTCCAACCGGCCACGCCCATTTTGGTCGCCGGTGTGCGCCGCTAGGGCCTCTCCGTGCTCCTCTATGCAGGCCGCCGGCGAGCTTGAGCTCCAGCCGTGAGCTGGCTCTCTGGCGAGTGGGCCACACCCCCCTAGATTAGATTAGTGGGGAACTAATCCCCTGGTTAAGTGCTAATAAAAATGTTAGTGATAGACTGACTAGTGGGCCCCTCTGGCCTATTAGTTAATTAGACTGTTAAATAACTACTAGTCAATGACATATGGGCCCCACCTGTAAGACATTTTTAAATAAATAGAATTATAAAAATTAGTCACTGACATGTGGGACCCACTGGTCAGTAGGTCCCACCTGTCAGGTTTGACCAGTCAAACTAGTTATGGATAATGTTTCTGTTTTAATAATAAAATAAATTCAGAAAATGATTTAAAATGCTTTAAAACTTCAGAAATTAATATTTTATAAACCGTAACTCGGATCGAAAAACTTTATACATGAAAATTGATCAGAAAAATATAACGAATACGAATACGCTATCCGTATGTCTAACACACCTCTCTAACACAACGAACATCGAACCGTCCCCCTCCGGACTGACTGTCCGATAAATTGTCCGGTACTGTTAGAGTGCTCGGATGAGTTTATTCCGAACACGAATGTTTCTCGGAATAGATCAACTAGCACGGATACACCCCCCTTATGTTTTTCCGGTACCCACGACACCTCCGGCTTGATCCTTCCCCCTCCGGACACCCTGTCCGATAATCACCCGGAGCTGGTAGTTCATCCTCAGATGAATTTCCGTTCCGAGCAATGTGCATTGCACTGCGTTAGAACACCGTTAACATTTCATCTGTCATGTCATGCTATTGTTTGTATATTATTGTTGTGTATTTACTGTTTTCTTCCCCCCTTAATCTCCGGTAGACCCCGCTGCTGCCGTCGACTACACCGCTGCTGAGTACGACTACGTCGTCGACGACCGTACCCCTACCGTCGAGCTTCCAGGCAAGCAGAGCCATTCTCTTCCCCAGATATCGCCTATCTTTCCGTACATTTCTTGCACTAGGCATTGTTACTGCTGCTGCTACGTTGCTTACCTATTCAATTGCATAACCTGTCATTGTCGCCCCTTGGTGTGCCTTCCTTTATCCTATGCTGCCTGTTATTATTTTTATGCATTATTCAGCAGTGAGCCCTGCGCATTGTTAGCTAGGATTAGATAGAGGGCCGTGATCACTCCGGGGAGTGAACGCGGATACAATTATTATAACTGCACAGGTACGGTACAAAGAAGACACCGCCAAAGGACCTATCTGGGTTATGCCTAGTCACCTCAAGTGTGAGCTATCAAGGAGTAATCCTTGTACTCCACCCGAGGCTGACTTTGTCTTACCGCCATAGGGTCCTGAACAGCGATTGTCCTTCAGGTGAGAAGTCGGGAGACCCAATTGTGCCCGCGAGAGGTATTGCGACGGGACGACAGGGAGGGTACGACCAGTGTATCGGTGTGCTTGGCCCCTGATCGTTGGCCGCGAGAGTTACCAAACCACGAAAGTCGAGCTCCTCCAGGAGCACACGCGAGACAAGATAAGGAGACGGTTCACCTTGTTGGTAACCGCAGTGACTTGGTGGGACGACAGGGCAGGCACCGATGTACTGGTGGTCCTGGCTGCTGTCGTTGTCCGCGGGTCAGTTAAGTCGAGGCAACGATAACGGTTGTCACGCAGGTTAATTAAAATGCTAAATGGTTCAGTGAATGTCTTGAGTTGGCTATATGCCATGTACGCACTACCTACCCGTGGGAATTACGAGTTTATGGGCTCCTCTGCTTCGTAGTGTCGTCCGAGGACTCTTCAGACGTCAGCAGTACCGCGGGCTGATTGCCGGGAAGTGCGCTGTCTTCTTTGGCTCGAGCTGTGTTGTTTTTGTTACGGCTTCCCAGCCACCCACGCACCGTGCAGGAGTACGTCAGGGTTGGGGTCCAAGGCCCTGAGTACTTAGGATTTAGACCGGCGGATGGCCTCTCTGTTGAGTTTGAAAGATGGGCTATGAAGTGTCGGATAGCCTCGGTGGAGCGTTCCCTAACAAGGTTCCCTCCACCCTGGAGATCCGTGCGTGTAGCGTAACACAAGTGCACCCCTGCAGGGAAGATTAATCTATTCGAATAGCCGTGTCCACGGTAACAGAACGCTTTATGCTGAAGCTGGATCTTACCACTAGAAACTATTATTATTAAACTGTATGGTTCCGGGTTTTCTTCCTCGCGGGGATGTCGAGGAGGTGAACTCGGAGGCATTGTTAATTGTTACAACTTATTATTATAAAATGCTGCAGCAACTTCTGCTGCATTGTTACTTTATGCTTTATATAAACTGTTGGCTGATTCTTACCTCATGCTGCAAGACATCGTCGGAAGATGCTAGTCTTCGATAGGCCTAGCTTCTTACCCTTGCTCTGGATTTCTGTCTTTCAGTCCACTATATACAACCTCTTCTTTCCGTTGATACCATGCATAATGCTTAGTAGCGGACGTAAGACTCGCGGGTATACTAGATACTCACCTGCTTTATTTCCTTTACTGTTTTGCCTGATCGGCCGCTGCAGCCGACGTTGGAGCCCAGGAGCAGGAGTACCCCGGAGGCGCCTACTACGACGTCGAGTTCCCCGTTGACCAGGAGTAGTTCGGTGGATCCCAGGCAGGAGGCAAAACTTGATTAACTATGTCTGTACTCAGATATATAGCTTGTATGACTTATGTATTCGGGTCCGCGTGACCCCCTCTATTGTAACATATTTGTTTATCCTTTTGTGTTTAGTGTTGTGCTGTGGTATTATCACCGTGGCACCCTAATCTCAGCCGTGTACCCTGCGTGTATGATTACTGTACACGGATTGATTTTGGGGGCGTCACAAGTTGGTATCAGAGCCGACTGCCTGTAGGAAGCCACCCCACCACTACTTGGTCGAAGTTGAGTCTAGACTTTGAAAAACTATTTTGCTAACTTAATATTTGGCTTACGGGCCCACATCGATGTCACTACGTGTGATATCTATGGTATTAGGATCCTTTTCTCCTTACCTATGCTCTGGGAATCTGCTCTCTTATCCTTGCTGGTAAGTTTTACAAAATCTGACATTAGGATCACGTTCTCTTGATTCCACCCGGCGTTTTTGGTGCTTCCCCCGTTGATTGAGTCGCGTCGCAGGAGTCATACCCCAGGTCCCGGACCGCGGATCCCATTCTCATTCTGGGAAGGCCGCGCGTTCTCTGGCATTAACTCCTGTGGCCAACAGTTTTCTTGCGGCGTGATTGACATAGTGGAATCTATGTCGCGTCGTGTAATCCTAACCGCGGACTACGCGCCGCCTAGTGAGTCCTTTTTCCTTAATTTCTACGACGTTACGCTGCCCGATTTTTGATTGACTCTGAGTGTGAATGTGTATGTCTTGTATGACTACTCCTATATATATCTGCGCCTCCTTTTCCTTGTCGTTTCACTTCAGGCTTGATTTCGGTATCTCGTTAAATTTTCATCGCTGAAATACCCCTGTTAAATTCTAGCAGGATGGCTGGTCGTGGTCGTGGTCGTGGTGCCAACGACCCACCTCCGCCGCTGGATTACATGGCCGCGATGATGCAGCAGTTCGAGATGAACCGTCAGTTCATGCAGAATATCATGGCTCAGTTCCCCCAGCCGAATCAGAATGGGCACCACCATCAGCATGCCACCGTGACTCTGCACGACTTCACCCGCCTCAACCCCACTATGTTCCGCAACACTGTTCAGCCGTTGGATGCTGATGACTGGCTTCGCGACATCACGCACGAGCTGGAGTCTGCTAATATCGATCCAGCCGACTATGTGAACTTTGCGTCTTATCATCTGAAAGGCGCCGCTGCTCAGTGGTGGAGCACCCACAAGCGTTCCCTGCCAGTTGGAGAAGTCATCACCTGGGATGAATTTCAGTCTGCCTTTCGCTCCCGCTACATTCCTCAGGGGATCATGGATCGTAAGGCGGAAGAATTCCGCAACCTCACTCAGGGCGACATGACTGTTGAAGCCTATCAGCGCGAGTTCCTCAACCTCTCTCGCTATGCGGAAGAAGAGATCACCACTGATGCTCGCAGACAGCAGAAGTTCCGTCGTGGCCTCAACCCAGACCTCAGGCTCGCTCTTGCCGTTCATGATTTCGCCAACTTCGCCACCATGGTGAACAAGGCTATCACCGTCGAGACTGCCCAGGTGGAGCACAAGAACTCTCTGAAGCGTTATCGTGACGTTGGCTCATCTTCGGGCGCAACGCAGAAGCGTCGTATCTGGCTCCCTACCAGTGTGACCCCTTCACCCGTCCATGCTCCAAGGCCGGCTTATGCTGCACCCCGTCTTCCTCCGCCACCGAGATGCCAAGAGCTCTGCCTGCACCACCCAATGCTACCCCCCTTCGTCCTCAGGATGGATTATGCTTCACGTGCCGCCAACCTGGGCATTTTTCCAGGGAGTGCCCCCAGAAATAGAAGCAACTGGTAGTTCACCCCGCTGGCCGTGGAAATGGCCGTGGCAACAACAGGACCCCAACTATAATACTGGGTCTGCTGCTCATGCTCGTGGACATGCTTACAACATTAATGTGGAAGAAGCTCAGGAACAACCCGCTAACGTGATGGGTACCCTTCTCGTTAATTCCGCACCTGCTATTGTTTTATTTGATTCGGAAGCATCGCATTCATTTATGTCGGAAGCATTTGCGTTATCGCGTAACATTACGTTTGAGAAGATGAACCCACCGATGGTTGTCCGCACCCCTGAAGGCCGTTGCCAAACCTCCATGATGGTACGCGATGTCACCATTGACGTCGAAGGGATTATATTCCTTGTGTCCCCCATCATCCTGAAAACCTCCACCATAGACCTAATTCGGGGCATGGATTGGTTGAAAGTTCACGATGCCGCACTCTATTGTGGCACCAAGTCTGTCCAACTTTTTCACCCCTCCGGCGAGATTGTTAACCACACCACCCGAGTTACCTGTAATGCTGAAACACAGATATTTATGATGAATGCTTTAAATGCCGCACCCTCGAAGGCATCGAGAACGTTTCGGTCGTTCGCGATTATCCCGACGTCTTCCCAGAAGAACTGCCGGGAATACCCCCGGTCAGAGAAGTTGAATTTGTCATCGACTTGAAGCCCGGCACCACCCCTATTGCCAAGCGTCCTTACAAGATGCCGCCACATGAACTACTTGATCTTAAGGAGGAAATCGACAAGGCACTTCAGAAAGGATTCATTCGCCCCAGTTCCTCAGCTTGGGGAGCACCTTTGCTCTTTGTCAAGAAGAGCGATGGGACAAACCGATTGGTCCAAGATTATCGGCCCATTAACCAAGCCACCATCCAGAACAAATACCCACTTCCCCGGATCAACGATCTGTATGATCAACTTGCCGGATCCAAGGTGTTTTCTAAACTCGACTTGAGGTTGGGTTATCACCAAATCCGAGTCCGTGATGAGGACATTCCGAAGAATGCATTCATTACTCGCTATGGTTCATACGAGTACACCGTCATGTCCTTTGGCTTAACCAATGCTCCAGCCACCTTCTCTAGATTGATGAATTATATTTTCATGGAGTACCTCGACCAGTTCGTCGTGGTTTATCTGGATGATATATTGATATATTCCAAGAATGAAGAAGAATATGCTGAACATCTTCGTCTTATACTGGAGAAGCTTCGAGAACACAAACTCTACGCTAAGTATTCTAAGTGTGAGTTCTGGCTTCCCGAAGTAACCTATCTTGGACATGTGATTTCCAAGGATGGCATTGCCGTCACCCCAGAACGTATCCAGGCTATTCTTGACTGGACTCCTCCCAAGACCGTCAAGAAAGTCCGCAGTTTCCTCGGGCTCGCTAGCTATTGCCGCCGTTTCGTCGAGAATTTCTCCAAGATTGCCAGGCCTCTGACTAATCTGCTTCACAAAGGTGTCAAGTTTGAGTGGACAGATAAATGTCAAGAAAGTTTCCAAGCGCTCAAGGACAAGCTAACTTCTCCCCCGGTGCTCGCTCCCCCGGATACTCAGAAGGACTTCGTGATATATTGCGACGCGTCTCGTCAAGGATTAGGCTGTGTCCTAATGCAAGAGCGCAAAGTGATTGCTTATGGCTCTCGTCAGTTGCGTGCTCACGAAGACAAATATCCAACACATGATCTCGAATTGGCAGCAGTAATTTATGCATTGAAGCTGTGGCGACATTACCTCGTTGGTAACCGTTGCGAGATCTACACCGACCACCAAAGCCTGAAGTACTTGTTTACTCAGCCCGACTTGAATCTCCGCCAACAAAGATGGCTCGAGACAATAGCCGATTTCAACATGGATATTCATTACACCCCTGGCAAGGCTAATGTGATGGCCGATGCTTTGAGCCGTAAAGCTTACTGTAGTGAACTTGAGGTGCAACTAGACCAACCACCTCTGTATGAAGATTTTCAAAAGTTAAACCTCGAGATTGTTCCTCAAGGTTATGCAAATAACCTGGTTATCGAACCGGATCTCGTCAAATCCATCAAGGGTATACATTTTTATGATGATTTCGTACACAAGATTAAGCGCGATATCGCCAATGGGAGACCCTCACCCTTCACCGTTGATAGCAAAGGTGCGGCGTTCTACCAGAACCGTTTAGTGGTTACTCACAGCAAGGTCAGGCATGAGAACCTGGATATGACCCCGAAGGTCATGAGAGGGCTCACGATACCCCGTTGTCCATTCATCCTGGAAGCACCAAGATGTACCAAGACATTCGTCAGCAATTCTGGTGGCCTAACATGAAGCAGGACATTGCCCGATATGTTTCTGAATGTGACGTTTGCCGCCGCGTCAAGGAAGAACATCAAAGACCTGCTGGAACTCTACAACCACTCTCTATTCCTGAATGGAAGTGGGACAAGATCGAGATGGACTTCGTCACCGGTTTTCCCCGATCACAGAAGGGTCATGATGCCATCTTTGTCGTCATCGACCGATTCTCCAAGGTTGCCCACTTTCTGCCAGTCAAGGAGACGATCTTTGCTAGTCAGTTAGCAGACTTGTATGTTTCCAGAATTGTGTCCCTCCATGATATTCCGCTGGAGATCAGTTCAGACCGTGGCAACATTTTCACCTCAAGATTCTGGGATAGTTTCCAAGAAGCTATGGGAACTCATCTAAATTTCAGCACCGCTTATCACCCCCAGTCACAAGGACAGGTCGAACGAGTCAACCAAGTGCTTGAAGATATGCTCCGAGCTTGTGTCATCTCATTCGGTAAGAAATGGGAGGAATCTCTTCCATTTGCTGAATTCTCATATAACAATAGCTATCAAGCTAGTCTGAAGATGGCACCCTTTGAAGTCCTCTATGGACGTAAGTGTCGAACCCCTCTGAATTGGTCAGAAACTGGAGAACGAACTCTCATTGGTCCGGACATTATTCAGGATGCCGAAGATCAGGTTTGCGTTATCCGTGAACACCTGAAAGCTGCTCAGTCCCGTCAGAAGAGCAACTATGATCGCAAGCACAAGGAAATGGTCTATCAACCTGGCGAATACGCTTACCTCCGTGTCACTCCCATGAGGGGCACTCATCGTTTCGGAATCAAAGGCAAGTTGGCTCCTCGATACATTGGCCCGTTCCGTATCCTTTCCAGGAGTGGACCCGTGGCATACCGGTTGGAATTACCGCCGAACCTCTCCCAAGTCCACGATGTATTCCACGTGTCGCAACTCCGTCGCTGCTTCAAGGACCCTATCCACGAAGTGGAGCATGATATGATCGAGCTGCAACAAGACTTGACTTATTGAGAACATCCGAGCCGCATTCTCGATCAGTCTGAGCGTCGAACCCGCAATAAGACCGTCAAGTTCCTCAAAGTCCAGTGGTCGAATCATTCTGAAGATGAAGCCACTTGGGAACGTGAAGATCGCCTTCGCGATGAATACCCCGATCTTTTCCTCGCTACCACTTAAATTCTCGGGACGAGAATTCTTGTAGTGGGGGGAATTTGTAACGCCCTCAGATCTTGTAACAGTAATCACTATTGTTGGAACAGTAATCCTTTTGCTTAAGCTCAAATCACTGTGCTTGATCCTTGCCTTGATCAAAACTTTAAAACTTGATCATATTCAAACCATGGTGGTTGTTGTTAAAAGTTATGTGCCAGGTGAACCTTGAACATTTGAAAGCAAACCCAAGTCCAGACCCCTTTGGTTTTTTTTTGCTATTGCATTAATATTAAAAACCAAGTGCCAAATAAACTTTGCCCAAAAACTGTCCGACCACTTTTATAAATTCAAAAATATTCAGTGGACCACTTCCATGTGTGTATTGGAATTTATTGTGCTACTAAATAAATGGAACAAATAAAAATAGTAGCTCCAATGGCCACTTTAATCATTTATCATATAAATAAAATACAGAGTGATTTTATAAAATCATCATATTCTCTGTAGCCTTTGTATGTTAAATAACAATAATTATGGAGCAATTTTCATGTTTAGCAAAATTTTCTAAGCAGTTAAATCAAATGCAATTTTTTTTACAGAAAAGACTAAAAAAAATGAAAAACTACCTAACCCTCGCTTGGGGCGAGGCCCACCCCTCCCCCCAGCCTGGCCCACCCCGGCCAGCCCACCCTCTCTCTCTTCCTCTCTCCCACCTGCCCCCGTCCCCATCCCGCACTGTGGCGCCATGGCCATGGCAGAGAGGCCACGCGCCATGGTCCTCCTACCTGCCCCCTCCCCCTCCTGGAGGATAAGGCCGCGGCCCCGAACCCTCCCCTGGCCACTTCCCCCCTCACGCCTTCACCACCCTCCCTCCTACTCCTCTCCCACGAGCCGTTCTTCCCCGCGCCGCACCACCGCGGTCGTCGCCGCCACCTCGCCGTGGTTCTCGTGGCCAACAGCCACCTCGTCACCCGGGAGGATGTCCATAAGGAGCGCGGCGCCCCGCTAGGTCGTTTCCCCCATCGAGCTCGAGCCGAAGACCCCATTGGACGCCGAATGGGCCGCGCCCCTCCGCCCGGCCGCCGCCGCGATTTCTTGGATTCCGTCGCCGCCGCCGCGCCAACGGCCACCTCGAGCTCCTCTTCCGGACCCCTGTGAGCGCACCAGTCGAACGCCCCATCTTCCCCTTCGTTTCGCGCGCCAGTTCGCCACCCCCACGAACACAGTGCTCCGGCGGCCGCCTTGTTCGTCGTAGTAGTCGCCGCAGACCAGCTCGGCTGGTACAACTGGCATGTACAGATGCGCGGGGCTCTTCCCGTTCGTTTCCAACCGGCCACGCCCATTTTGGTCGCCGGTGTGCGCCGCTAGGGCCTCTCCGTGCTCCTCTATGCAGGCCGCCGGCGAGCTTGAGCTCCAGCCGTGAGCTGGCTCTCTGGCGAGTGGGCCACACCCCCCTAGATTAGATTAGTGGGGAACTAATCCCCTGGTTAAGTGCTAATAAAAATGTTAGTGATAGACTGACTAGTGGGCCCCTCTAGCCTATTAGTTAATTAGACTGTTAAATAACTACTAGTCAATGACATATGGGCCCCACCTGTAAGACATTTTTAAATAAATAGAATTATAAAAATTAGTCACTGACATGTGGGACCCACTGGTCAGTAGGTCCCACCTGTCAGGTTTGACCAGTCAAACTAGTTATGGATAATGTTTCTGTTTTAATAATAAAATAAATTCAGAAAATGATTTAAAATGCTTTAAAACTTCAGAAATTAATATCTTATAAACCGTAACTCGGATCGAAAAACTTTATACATGAAAATTGATCAGAAAAATATAACGAATACGAATACGCTATCCGTATGTCTAACACACCTCTCTAACACAACGAACATCGAACCGTCCCCCTCCGGACTGACTGTCCGATAAATTGTCCGGTACTGTTAGAGTGCTCGGATGAGTTTATTCCGAACACGAATGTTTCTCGGAATAGATCAACTAGCACGGATACACCCCCCTTATGTTTTTCCGGTACCCACGACACCTCCGGCTTGATCCTTCCCCCTCCGGACACCCTGTCCGATAATCACCCGGAGCTGGTAGTTCATCCTCAGATGAATTTCCGTTCCGAGCAATGTGCATTGCACTGCGTTAGAACACCGTTAACATTTCATCTGTCATGTCATGCTATTGTTTGTATATTATTGTTGTGTATTTACTGTTTTCTTCCCCCCTTAATCTCCGGTAGACCCCGCTGCTGCCGTCGACTACACCGCTGCTGAGTACGACTACGTCGTCGACGACCGTACCCCTACCGTCGAGCTTCCAGGCAAGCAGAGCCATTCTCTTCCCCAGATATCGCCTATCTTTCCGTACATTTCTTGCACTAGGCATTGTTACTGCTGCTGCTACGTTGCTTACCTATTCAATTGCATAACCTGTCATTGTCGCCCCTTGGTGTGCCTTCCTTTATCCTATGCTGCCTGTTATTATTTTTATGCATTATTCAGCAGTGAGCCCTGCGCATTGTTAGCTAGGATTAGATAGAGGGCCGTGATCACTCCGAGGTTGCTTACCTATTCAATTGCATAACCTGTCATTGTCGCCCCTTGGTGTGCCTTCCTTTATCCTATGCTGCCTGTTATTATTTTTATGCATTATTCAGCAGTGAGCCCTGCGCATTGTTAGCTAGGATTAGATAGAGGGCCGTGATCACTCCGGGGAGTGAACGCGGATACAATTATTATAACTGCACAGGTACGGTACAAAGAAGACACCGCCAAAGGCCCTATCTGGGTTATGCCTAGTCACCTCAAGTGTGAGCTATCAAGGAGTAATCCTTGTACTCCACCCGAGGCTGACTTTGTCTTACCGCCATAGGGTCCTGAACAGCGATTGTCCTTCAGGTGAGAAGTCGGGAGACCCAATTGTGCCCGCGAGAGGTATTGCGACGGGACGACAGGGAGGGTACGACCAGTGTACCGGTGTGCTTGGCCCCTGATCGTTGGCCGCGAGAGTTACCAAACCACGAAAGTCGAGCTCCTCCAGGAGCACACGCGAGACAAGATAAGGAGATGGTTCACCTTGTTGGTTACCGCAGTGACTTGGTGGGACGACAGGGAAGGCACCGATGTACTGGTGGTCCTGGCTGCTGTCGTTGTCCGCGGGTCAGTTAAGTCGATGCACCGATAACGGTTGTCACACAGGTTAATTAAAATGCTAAATGGTTCAGTGAATGTCTTGAGTTGGCTATATGCCATGTACGCACTACCTACCCATGGGAATTACGAGTTTATGGGATCCTCTGCTTCGTAGTGTCGTCCGAGGACTCTTCAGACGTCAGCAGTACCGCGGGCTGATTGCCGGGAAGTGCGCTGTCTTCTTTGGCTCGAGCTGTGTTGTTTTTGTTACGGCTTCCCGGCCACCCACGCACCGTGCAGGAGTACGTCAGGGTTGGGGTCCAAGGCCCTGAGTACTTAGGATTTAGACCGGCGGATGGCCTCTCTGTTGAGTTTGAAAGATGGGCTATGAAGTGTCGGATAGCCTTGGTGGAGCGTTCCCTAACAAGGTTCCCGCCACCCTGGAGATCCGTGCGTGTAGCGTAACACAAGTGCACCCCTGCAGGGAAGATTAATCTATTCGAATAGCCGTGTCCACGGTAACAGGACGCTTTATGCTGAAGCTGGATCTTACCACTAGAAACTATTATTATTAAACTGTATGGTTCCGGGTTTTCTTCCTCGCGGGGATGTCGAGGAGGTGAACTCGGAGGCATTGTTAATTGTTAGAACTTATTATTATACAATGCTGCAGCAACTTCTGCTGCATTGTTACTTTATGCTTTATATAAATTGTTGGCTGATTCTTACCTCATGCTGCAAGACATCGTCGGAAGATGCTAGTCTTCGATAGGCCTAGCTTCTTACCCTTGCTCTGGATTTCTGTCTTTCAGTCCACTATATACAGCCTCTTCTTTCCGTTGATACCATGCATAATGCTTAGTAGCGGACGTAAGACTTGCGGGTATACTAGATACTCACCTGCTTTATTTCCTTTACTGTTTTGCCTGATCGGCCGCTGCAGCCGACGTTGGAGCCCAGGAGCAGGAGTACCCCGGAGGCGCCTACTACGACGTCGAGTTCCCCGTTGACCAGGAGTAGTCCGGTGGATCCCAGGTAGGAGGCCTCGGCTTTTCGATCTGTATCTCTGATGTGATTTGTGCTAGCCTTCTTAAGGCAAAACTTGACTAACTATGTCTGTAGTCAGATATTATGGCTTGTATGACTTATGTATTCGGGTCGACGTGACCCCCTCTATTGTAACATATTTGTTTATCCTTTTGTGTTTAGTGTTGTGCTGTGGTATTATCATCGTGGCACCCTAATATCAGCCGTGTACCCTGCGTGTATGATTACTGTATACGGATTGATTTTGGGGGCGTCACACATTGTTTGGCCAGGTCTGGATTTCAACGAGGTGTACTACAACGACGTCCACGCGGCCTAGGAGTTTGAGATAGCAGCCATGCGAGATAGGAATTATCAAGGTCAGCCTTTCCTGTGGGAATGGAGTCCCACCAGAGCTGGAGAACCGCAACCCGCTTCCGACATCCACCGGTAGAAATCACTGTTGTATCATTGGGCCTTTATGGTCTTGTACACAAATTCTTGTAATTGCTTGTAATTCTGTATCAAGGACGTGTCCAGCAGTAACAGTGATCCTGGGACTGGTGATGACACGAGGGGTTAATTTCTAGAATATATTGTCCCAAAAATCCGGCCCCGACACCCTTCGACTTAGCTCAGCCACAGCCTCGTCGCGTCCAGCCCGGTACCGATCAACCTCGTTCAGCACGCGCTCACACACCTTGAAAAGTGGCTACAACGGCAGAAGTTTCACGAGACACCAAATAGAAGACGGAGAAATAGGCTACGTCCAACCACAAGTGGTTGCACGCAACCTCGGGGGCTACTCCCATCGGGAGCTCTGACGCGCACCCAATAAATTGCAAAGATACAAGCTACAGACACACAACAAAGACCAGAGAACGCACCTGAGAGGACATGCGGTCAAAATAGGCCGCCTTATCTTCCACCGAAAGCCCCTCCTTCTCCAAAGTACACTCCACCGGGGCCGATGGAGCAGCAGACATAGAAGGGGCACCGGACAACGGCGTAGCATCAGCAGCCACCTTGACAGAACCTCCAACAGGATTATCGACAAAGATGACACTCGCGGTCGGCTCCGGAGCAGTCGACGGCGGATTCGCCAAAACCCCAGTCGATGGACTCGGAGCAGCCACCGACGGAGCAGGTGCCACAGCAGAACCACCCCTGACAAAGTTGGTATAAATCAACAATGGAAAGTAAGCAAGGTTAACAAAAGGACAACGTCATCTCAAATAAGCTAAATTGGTGCCGGAAGCAGTCGGCCGAAGAGAAAGTCCTCGTCTAAGACGTTTATGGCCACCGAGAGAAGGACGAGTCGCAGCAGCAGAAGCACCCACAACCTTCTCCCCAGCACCAGGAGACAACGAATCTCCAGCAACCTCTGGCGTCGGTGGGCGAGACTGTTTTTACCGCTCGCTCAAATGGACTTGATCTTCATCATCCCCTTCCATAGGCTGAACCGCAGCCTCCCCACCTGCCAACGAACTAGCACCATCTACAACCACGGGTGCTGGAGGAATCGGCGCTTCCTCATTCTCCTCCTGCATATCGGCAGCCTCAGGCTGTGGCGGATTATCAAGCAGAGGAACACGGCCCTGCAAACAACACAGAAGAAAGAACACGTCGTCACTACAGAAAGCAAAGGCTGAAAGGAAACAGGGTTACAACAACATACAACCCCATACCTCCGAAAGTGGCACCTCAACAGAGAACGGGATCACAGGACTATCCAGAGCGGTAGTCGAGCACTTGGTTATCCGTTGCACTTGGGACATAAGCTCGTGACTCGAGAAGTCCTCATGCAGGCACCTCGTCGGGTCTGCGACTCCAGAATACTGCCACATAGGATGCCCCCGATACTGCAGCGGTTGCACACATCTCTTCACAAAGACGGCGGTCAGCTGTAGACTAGTCATCTTCTCCTTTAGCTCAGCGACTGATCGCGCCATTGGCTCAACGACCTCCAACTCGGCCGACATCATATCATGCACCCAAGATGACCGCCTCACCGCCCGCGCCGTAGAATTAAACGGTGCCAACCCATAATATTGACTAGGAGCAGTATGGTCTTTCACATAAAACCATTTCTTCCGCCACCCTTGCACGAAATCAAGCTTCTCCATATCAAAGTATGTCTTCTTATCTTTAATGGACATGGTAACAGCCCCAAGCACATACTCTGCGCAAGTCCTCTTCACATTGAAGAGGTATCTCCAGAGCCCCGAATGAGGATAAACCCCCAAGAAGCATTCACATAGCATGATGAAGCACGCTATGTGCAGAACCCCGTTAGGGGCAAGATCTTGGAGCTGCAGCTCATAGGCACACAACAGCCTCCAAACGAACGGATGGAGGGGAAGAGAAAAACCGCGCTGGACAAAGCTCTAGAGACATACCCGCTCATCTTCATGGGGCGCATGTACCTCCTCCTCCCCTGGGATCCGGACGGCATCCTCGGCGACAAGTCCATTTCACCTAAGGGTATCCAAATTAGCCGCCCGGAAACTGCACGGCTCCCAATGAATGGTGGCTTTCATAACCACTGCCGCCTCCTTTTGTGCGGCCCTCGCAATCTTTGCGCTCTCTTCGCGCTTGGACATGGTGCCTTCTCGCACCAGCAGATGCAGGGAAGAAAAGAGACAAGGTGGCAAGATTGGAAGAAGAACAGGCGAGCAAGGAGGCAAGAGCGAAGGAAGCAAGGAAAGAAGAATGCAAGAGCGGGGTAAAATCTCAATTTACCGCTGGATTGCTTTATATACCCAAAAAGGGTGACTCCATCCAACCGCCATCACCATTGGTACTGAATCGACAGGCACGATCTTCCACCTTCCATGCGGCATACAAATCCCAATCGGCGAAGTAACCACACCGCCCAGTTTGTGCGAAAAACGAGGAGCCGTCATCACGTCTTGGGAAATTACCACAGCATGACACATCCCATCAACTCTGACCGCGGCATGCCACTATTCACAACCGTCAAAGTCCTTGTGATGTCTCATCCACGCAGAAGTGCTGCGCGCACGCCTACGCATACTACAAGTTATTTTCACCAAACTTGGTGGACCACTTTCCATCCAACAGAGTCCCTTTTTACCCTTGTTATCAATCAATCTTTTTTTATTTGATTTCATCAAATAAACTCCCATCGGGAGCGCCTTGTCACTCCTAAAGGATCAAAGGAGACGTGAAGCACCTTACAAAGGCTCAAGTGCGCACTTGCCTCGGCGTATTCAGAAAACACACCTAATTAAGGCTTGAGTGCTCACTCGCCTCTAAAACAAGCGCTTGAGTACTTACTCGTAAGATGACGCAAGGGAAAAAATCTATGAGAAGCAATCGACCGGCTCGTCAAGTGATCAGCTAAAACTTTACCGGGTGCTCATACTAAAAGTTATTGTTTTTCCGAGTGGATGCACTCTATAATGACACTCGCCCCTACTTAGACCTAGGCTGCGACACTAGTGCTCCCCAGAAGCCACGTGGACTCACGTGTAGGTAAGACCTCGCCGATCTATCGGCCGGGTTGGGACTTTCCACAACGCGAATTCACTCCCATTTGTTTACATGCCCAGGTGCATGATAGAAATAGCACTAACGGACGCATTATGGTCTTGTATAACACTTTAACTGGCGGTATTGATCATGTAAGCCCTCAACGGCCTGGACCTTACTTGACACCAGTCTTTACAAGTTCGTGTCGGGGGACTCGAGCTTAATTGTACTACTGTGGTATTTTCCGCGAGCGCAATTCACCAGGGCTCGATCCGTCGGGTGCCTCGGGCCCTTTAATTTAGCATCCCTCTCAAAACTTACAAAATATACCTTACGAATATCATGCAGATCATGAAAGCGACACGCACTACATCAAGTAATGCAAATTGGAGTCCCTACGCTACTCTTTGAGTCCCACGGGCACTTGGGGGATACTAACGAGGGGATAGCCCCACAACTCCTCTACGTGAGGGTACCTGGTGCGTGTCAAGATTGGTGGCCCACTAGAAGCTTTGTAAGGCCCATGATCAGCCCACTCAAAGCATCAGCGACGACACCGACATGGAGTCCAACCCGACATGGAGTCAAAGACGTGGCCACCAAGACTAGATAGATTAGACAAATCTCTATGTAAACCTAGACGGACTCCTCGAGACCTAGCCTAGTATATAAAGGCTGGGAGAGGGGACGTCTAGGGAAATACAATACTCATCGCAATACCTTTGGCTAGAGCAATCTCACTGAAGCCTCCACTGTAATCGCCTCCACCACATAATACATCGAGAAGGAAGTAGGGGTTTACCGATCGAGGGCCCTGAACCTGGGTAATCCCTATCTCCTGTTAGCCGACGAGATCGCCAACCTTGCACTCCTTCTTCGATAAAACCCAGGGTTCCTAACACAAGGATTTGTCGAGGCTAATCGTCGTCAACCTAGGATCTGCGAGGCACCAGGGCCCTCATGCAGCTATTTTGTGAGGCATCAGGGCTTATGGTCAACCTGCGCAAGAGCGCAATGATCCCGATTCGATGCACCGACGTTGCCTTGACGACACTCACGGTCGAATTCCCATATGACACCCAGGCCTTCCCGATCCAGTACCTTGGACTGCCTCTTCCCCACTTGAAACTTAAGAAGGCGTACTTGTGGCCACTGATTGAGAAGCTTGCCAAGCAACTCCCGCGGTGGAAATCGGGATTGATCCCAACGAGCGGCCGCGTCATACTCCTCAATGATGTGCTCACGGTGATGGCGTATACCACATGCTCTCACTTGACGTCCCTCCATGGATCATCCACGCCGCCGACAAGATCAGGAGGGGCTTCCTTTGGGCTGGCGCGGAACGCGCGAATGGCGGCCAATGCCGGGTGGCATGGACTACAGTCTACACTCCCCGTTGTTGTGGCGGCTTAGGCCTCCATAACTTGCAGGCCCTCAACGACGCTGACGAGGGAATATCCCCATGAATCCTCACCGTGAGGGTACCTGGTGCGTGTCATACTTGGCGGCCGCAGAGGGCTTCAGGAGGCCCAAGAACGACCCACCCGGAGCACCAACGACTGCGCCGACACGGAGTCCCAAGCTGGTACGGAGTCCCAAGATGACATGGAGTCCAAGGTGTGGCCGTCAAGACTAGCTAGATTAGGCAATTCTCTATGTAAACCTAGACGGACTCATCGAGACCTAGCCTAGTATATAAAGGCTGGGAGAGGGGACATCTAAGGCAGATCAATACTCATCGTAACATCATTGGCTAGGGCAACCTCGCCGAAGCCTCCGCTGTAATCGCATCCACCTTATAATACATTGAGAAGGAAGTAGGGGTTTTACCGACCAAGGGCCCTGAACCTAGGTAAATCCTTGTCTCCTGTTAGCCGACGAGATCACCAACTTCGCACTCCTCCCTTACGATCAAACTCAGAGTTCCTAAACATGGGATTTGCCGAGGCCAATCCTCGTCAATTGGCGCATAAGTTGGGGAAGACGCAGGTTGGATTCACGATCTCGGCTGTTCCATCATCGGCAGTCGACAACACGACGAATTCAGTCGCACTCGACGTTTCAATGGCTCGAGAAGAATCTGATCTGTTCGGGTCCCTCGGCTTCATCGCACATCTTCCAATTTTGCAGTCAGTCTTTGAGGATCTGCGTACAGGGGCATATCTAACCTCCGGTGGATAGAGGATCTACGTCAATCGGTGGGGCACTCTCCGTCTCATGGATCGAGCGCAATCGACAGTAGCACCAACCACGACATCAACAACACCAAGACCAAAGCAGGACCACTCCAATTGAAGGAACCCACTCGCTCGGCGACTACCCGAGTCATCCGCGCAACCCACCTCAGCCCGGTCTACAACAACGCTCGCAACCACAACCGCGATGAAAGGACCGGTTGGGAAATCTACGGTAGTAGCACCACCCAACCACCAAGCAACGCACCGTACCAGGTGTACATGACGAACCCCTGCGAACCAACCCCAGACGACAGAGGCAAAACAGTCGACCCCAACAACTACGGTAGGACTAGCACAGTTGGAAGAAACAACGAAGCCACTAACCGCACACCACCCACCATCAACCTCGGCAACCCTGCGAGTGCACCAGCCCGAGCAGTCAACCTAGGCACCCCCGGAAGCATACCGCAACACATAGTAAAGATCGGAGGAAGCAATCCCGCGAGTGTAATGCAGCGAGTACCCAACCCTGGAATCAGAGGAAGCAATGTTGCGAGTGCCTTACCCAGAAGCAACATAGGAAGAAATAACCCAGCAGATGATTGATGTGCGAGATGATGATAATGGTTCCTCGCCCTTCGTTGGTTACCCCAAGTGGAAGGTGAGATGTAGGATAGCAAAATTTTTCCCTCAGTGAAGATACCGAGGTTGAGTTCAATCCAGCAGGACTCCGATAATGAGAAGTAGGTGGTTCGGCAAGTGATGCGCCGTCTGAAGAAAATCACTTTCTTCTCCTGGACCTGCACACAGAAACAAATAACTTTGCTCCCAACGAAGTTCAGAGAGGTTGTCAATCTCTCCGGTCTTGTTGTTTACAAAGGATCAAACGCAAGATATAATGATAATGATAGCAACTAGAAAGTAAAAGCAGAAAATAAATGAGTGTGTAAACAGTGATGAGAATATGGACCGGGGTCCCATGATGTTCACTAGTGATGTCTCTCTCCCAAAAGACGATAAAACTGCTATGCGAGGTAAACAAATTACAGCTGGGCAATTGACAGGAGTATAAACACACCGCAATGCTAACTATGCTACAAAGAAAGGACGAGGCTCAAAGGCATGGGCGGTATGCCAAAATAAGTAGACCAAAATCCAACTGCATCTACTACTAATCATCCACCTTGAGATATCTATCCAGAACATCTCGCTGGTATTAAGTTGTGAGCCCCACCAGAAGTGTAAACCCAAAGCAACAGACAACTGCATTAAAAAGCACTTTGCGTAAAGTAAACAATCCTTGCAACCGCGGTTACAAGCACCGTTGTTTTCCCCCTTGTGTCAACAGCACATCCCCTAGACTCATGTTTTTGTCACTCAAGCGTGTCATCGGGGGGCATGAACCCACAATCGAGCATAACGTTCCCTCTTGGACTCACTACCTACTACTTGGCCAAAGCAATAAACAGCAACAGAGAACATGAAAGAATTACTTAGGAAAAAAATATAAAAGATAAGAACCAAATATATTACTCAATCACAATCTGAACATAATCTCATAATCCATCAGATCCCAGCAAACTCAGCATATCAACAGCAGAAAGATTACATATGTGCCTCGATCATGTAGGGCAGCTTACGAGGACTTAACCATGAAGAACAAAGAGGCGAGGAGAACATCACATAGCTACTGATCACGGACCCATGGTCCAAAGAAAACTACTCACGACACATCCGGGAAGCGTCCATGGTAGAGGGGAAGCTCACGGAGGTCAATCCTGCCTCCGGCAGGGTGCCGGGAAGAAGTCTCTCGGCGCTCCCGATCTTGGAAGCGCGGCGGTGGCGGAACAGAGGTGAGATCGCAAAAAAGGGTTCTATCTTTAGGGTTTTCACGTCATGGAGATTAAATAGGCGAAGGGGGGCAGCCAGTGGGCCACCAGGTGTCCTGGCGGCCACCCGGCGCGACCCCACCCTAGGCCGCGCCACCTGGCCGCTTGGGCACCAGGTGGGGCCCCTCTGGCCCTTCTTCGGGGCTCTTGAAGGTTCCGTTACGCTGATTTTTTATCCAAATTTTCCTGAATTTTTGGATCACTTTTAATATGGGGGAAACCTGGAATAAAAAAACACCAGAAAACAGGAACTGGCACTGTGGTGCACTGAGTTAATAGGTTAGTCCAAATATGATCGAAAGTGTATGAAGTGTATCTAGATCATAGCAATATCACACAAAACATGCATGGAGCAAGCAGAAATTATAGATACATTTGGGACGTATCAATGACCAACCCGAAAGCAGCAGAGATGTCGGAAAGCCAAACGCGACAGCGACAACTAAAAAGAAAACTTTCAAAGAAACAATCACCCTGTCCAGAGATGCAATGGATAGAGTGCAAACCGCTGTAATCAACGGCAACCTCTTACCCCGAGATGCTCCACACGATGAACACATGGTGTACAACAAAATGTCCAGGGATATCGCTGAACAAAACAGACGAATGCGACTAGAAATAGAAGAACGACGGCGAGTCGCGGATGAGTCAAGCGCCAGGTGCCTGATACGTCCAAAACGTATCTATAATTTCTTCTTGCTCCATGCATGTTTTGTGTGATATTGCTATGATCTAGATACACTTTCATACACTTTTGATCATATTTGGACTAACCTATTAACTCAGTGCACCACAGTGCCAGTTCCTGTTTTCTGCTGTTTTTCTATTTCAGTTTTCCCCCATATAAAAAGTGCCAGAAAAATTCCGGGAAAAATATAGGAAAAATCAGCATACAGGAAGCTTCGCGAAGAGCCCGAGTGGGGCCAGAGGGGAGCCAGGGATGGCCCAGGCGGCCACCCCCTGGGCCGCGCCAGGGGGGCGCCTGGGGCCCCTGGTCCACCTCTGGCTGCCCCCTTCACCTATATATCCCCGTGACGTGAAACCCTCGGGGACAGAACTCTTTTTCACGATCTCGCCTCTGTTCCGCCGCCGCCGCGCTTCCGAGATCGGGAGCACCAGAAGACCTCTTCCCGGCACCCTGTCGGAGGGAGGGTTGACCTCCGGGAGTCTCATCTCCACCATGGATGCTTCCCGGATGTCTTGTGAGTAGTTTTCCTTGGACCATGGGTCCGTGATCAGTAGCTATGTGTTGTTCTCCTCCCCTCCTTGTTCTTCATGGTTTAGCCCTAGTGAGCTGCCCTACATGATCGAGGCACTTTTGTAATCTTTCTGCTGTTGCTATGCTGAGTTTGATGGGATCTGATGGATTATGAGATTATGTTCAGATTGTGATTGAGTAATATATTTGGTTCTTATCTCTTATATTTTTGTTCCTAAATAATTCTTTCATGTTCTCCGTTGCTGTTTATTGCTTTGGCCAAGTAGTAGGTAGTAACCCCAAGAGGGAATGTTTTGCTCGATTGTGGGTTCATGCCCCCCAATGACACGCTTGAGTGACAGAAACATGAGTCTAGGGGATGTGCTGTTACCACAAGGGGGAAAACAACGGTGCTTTTAACCGTGGTTGCAAGCATTGTTTACTTTACACAAAGTGCTTTTTAATGCAGTTGTCTGTTGCTTTGGGTTTACACTTTGGGTGGGGCTCGCAACTTAATACCAGCGAGATGTTCTGGATAGATATCTCACGGTGGATGATTATTAGTAGATGCATTTGGATTTCGGTCTACTTATTTTGGCGTACTGCCCATGCTTTTGAGCCTCTTCCTTTCTTTTGTAGCATAGTTAGCATTGCGGTGCGTTTATAATCCTGTCAATTGCCCTTCTGTAATTTTTTCACCTCGCATAGCAGTTTTATCGTCTTTTGGGAGACAGACATCACTAGTGAACATCACGTATCCCGGTCCATATCCTCATTACTGTTTACACGCTCATTTACTTTTCTGCTTTTACTTTCAGTTGCTATCATTATCCCTTGCGTTTGATCCTTTGTGAACAACAAGACCGGAGAGATTGACAACCTCTCTGAACTTCGTTGGGAACAAAGTTATTTGTGTCTGTGTGCAGGTCCGCGTCAGTTGCGCCGCTGACACCTACTTATCATCTCTGGAGTCCTACTGGAGACAAACCTTGGTATCTTTACTGAGGGAAATTTGCTGATGTGCTACATCACGCCTTCCACTTGGGGTTTACCAACGAAGGGCGAAAAATCACTATCATTACCTCGCACATCAAGCCAAATTTCTGGCGCCGTTGCCGGGGACTCCCGGAGTGCTAAGATAGGGGAGTTGCACACTACCCTTTAACTTTGTTTTTTAGTCTTGTTAGTTTACCTTTCAGTTTTTATATTTGTGTCCGTTATGAAAAACCACAAAAATAGTTGCTACCTTTTGCCTTTGTCTTGCTTTGCCTATTTATGCTATCCTCATCATGGGTGATGAACCACCCAAACATGGTAGGATGGACATGTTTCACTTGGATCGTCTTCGATTAATTTGTGCTCGCGCTAAAAACCCAACCGACTTGGTTGAGGGAAAATCATTGGATGAGCATGCTCATTATACGCGGCACCGCCTATCTCAGAAAGGGAAACACTTATGGGATCAAATACATGTTTCTTATTGCTATGCTGAGTGTTTATGCCACATTTATGATTTTACTTGCTGCTCTAATATAGAGCGTAAACACCTTCCTTTCCAATGTGAGTTTAATGAAAATGAGATCCTATCTTCTTATGCCAAAGGTGTTTATGATTACTTTGATGTTGAAAAGATTGAAGAGTTTGTTGCTTTTAAAGGTGCTTATGAGATTGCTTCTTTGATTGAAAAGTATTACGATACTATTCACAAGTCTGAAAACTTTGCTGTTCTTGCTTATTGCTTTGAGAATTATACTTCCAATGCTTATATTGAGGATTTTAAAAATAGAATGCTTGCTGCCCAAGAAGAGGCTAATGATTGCTATGAAGAGGAATCTTATGATTCCGAGGATTCACTTGATACTTCCCTTTCTGATGATTTTGATACTTGCTTTGTTGATGGCCATGATGCCACTATGGATGATGCTGAAAAAAATGAACTCTCTATAGTTCCTTATGTTAAGCATGAAATTGTTGCTATTGCACCCACACTTGATTGTCCTATTATCCTTTTGAAATCTCCAACTCATATTTCAGAGAATTATGCTCTTATTAAGGCTCAATGTGATGGGTTGCATTTATCTTATGTTCCTAAAGACCGTGTTGAAAACTATACACGTGTACTTCTAGGTCTTGAACAACATGATTTATGTGATAGTTGTATTCTTGATGTTGTTCATGATACTACTGAAAATTATTTCGAGAGAGGGAAGTTTGGTTGTAGAAACTTCCATATTACAAAAACACCTCTCTTCATGTTGAAAGTTTTGAAATTGTTCCTGTTCCACCTTTCTATGCATGTCACTTTGTGCTTCTTTGACTTATTTTCTTACAAGATGCCTATGCATAGGAAGTGGGTTAGGCTTAAATGTGTTTCATATTTGCTTCTTGATGCTCTCTTTTGCTTCAAATTCTTATTCTTATGAGAGCACCTTTTATAATCATTAAGCCTAGCTAATGGCTACAAAAGAAAGCGCTTTCGGGAGGCAGCCCGCAACGAATTTAGGTTTTTATTTTTTGATTTTGTTGTGTCTTGATGTTTGTTACTACTGTAGCAACATCATTATATCTTTATTTTTCAGCTTTGTGCCAAGTTATAGCCTCTTATGATAAGGGAAGCAAAAGTTGTGACATGCTGTCCAGAAAACAGATTCTGTCCCTTGACAGAAAAATTCGAATCAAATCACCAGATCATATTTTTGATCTGAATTTTTTTGACAGCGTGCTCGATACAATTGTGAAACTTTCGTATGTTCTGAGTTTTTTGATTTGAGTTGCAGAAGTGCCCCTAAAAAATTCTTTACTACCTGCTGTTCTGTTTTTCACAGATTCTGCCACGTTTTGTCTCTCCTAACTTTTGCAAACCTTAAGCTTGCTTTTTCTTTGAAAAAACTTTTTGGCACTCTTGAGAAACAGTATCTCTTCAAGAATATCTTTATATCCAGTGGGGAAAAATTATTTTATTACGGGTACTAACCTCTCTAATCAGCTTATGATGAGTTATGTATGAAGGGAGTTTTCAAGTGTGCGATGGAAGATGATGAAAGAAGATCCCGGAGTGTCAAGCGCTCAAGCTTGGGGATGCCCCCATGCATCCCCAATAAATATTCAAGGAGACTCAAGCGTCTAAGCTTGGGGATGCCCCCGTGCATCCCCTTCTCCATCAACAATCATCAGTTCGTCATTCGTCTCACTATATTTTTATCACTTCATGCGTTATGTGCTATGCTTGGAGCGTCTCGCTCTTAGGTTTTATTTTTAGTTTTCTTTAGTTTTTCTTACTGTTCATAACAAGTTAGATCCCGTCTTACTTTGTGTGGGAGAGAAACACGCTCCACTTTCAAAATCTATAACACATCATAGGATTTTTCCTGCTTATCTTTTTGCTGTTGTGTGTTCTTTATCTTTTCATAGCTGCTGCCATGTTTAGTTTTAGTTTTAGTTTGTCTTTAGCAAGAGCCTTGGCTTTTGTTTAGTATGTTGCTGGAACTCTTTGTAGTTTTCATGTTTATCTTGTTAAAGAGAGTTGGTTGTTGCACTGAGTTGTGTTTTGTCTTGGAAGTAGGAAATTGAGGTTGCTATTTAATTCTAGTAGTAACTTGCAATAGTTTTGAAGTTTTGATGTGAGTAATGTTTGAACTTTTGGTGTCAAGAGCTCTAGCCTATTAGTGATAGGTGTCGTATTTTGGGAAATCCGTGTGTATTTTCAAAACCTAAAAAACTAGTTGAGAACTCTAGCTACTAGATGGATCACTAATCTTTGGAGGGATCGAATATTAGAGAACACTCACGTACCATGAGTCGAGGATGCGCAAGGATAACCAAACCCCCATACACTCCTCCTCAGGGTACTTGTCTCTTTGTGAACCTCCTTATTATATTGAGAGTTACCGATAATAAGTGCATGAGTTCTTCGGACTAATGAAGTATTGAAAGTTGACACTTCCACCTTCCCATATTTGCTAGCCTCTCCCGTGCCGTGCATTGCCTTCTTCTCACTCCGAGAGTTGGTGTCCACCTTCGCCGGTACATCCAAACCCTTGGCATGATACGCTCTGTCATTATAAACCTCCTTATATCTTTCCTCAAAACAGCCACCATACCTACCTATCAAGGCATTTCCATAGCCTTTCCGAGATATATTGCCATGCAACATCAACCTCTTCATGACTTGATCTTCATGTCATACATGTTCCTGCTACACTGGCAGCGACATACATTGCATACATCATGATAGTTACATCTTCTTTATTATTTTGAGTACCTTGTAAAGTGTGAAAATCTCCTTTACCTTCTTGTAAAATAGAGTGTTTCCCTTAAGTGAGGAAAAGATCCCAAAGTGGATAGCATAAAAGATCCCAAAGAGGACAAATGAGAGTTAAATAGAAAGAGCCATTGAGGCCACAAAAAATACAAAAAAATAGAAAAAAGAGAAAAAGAAATAAAAAGAGAGAAAGGGGCAACACTACTATCCTTTTGAAAGATCCACACTAGTACTCCCTTTATATCCTTGTACTCCATAGAGATGATCATTATGCATATAGCTATGTGGGGACCTTCACACTATAGAACTTGGCTTGCATATTCCAAGGATGAGCCTCCTCAAACGAGATCTAGGTCTTCATGAGTGAGCAAGTTAGATGCACCCCCACTAGTTCCATTGGAGAGCTTCCTAGCTCGTATGTGCATCCGTTGCATGGCAATCCCTACTCCTCACATCATATCTATCATTTGGCATCTCTTGCCTATGATTGTCCTCATTGATGTGAGCCTTTCTCACCCTTTTTGTCTTCCTCCTCCACACTATTTCTCTCTTTGCCATCCAAAGTGTCAACTCTCATGCTTACGCTCATCCATTGCATGAGTGCTCAAAATATTGAAAAAGGAGTGGATCAAATTGACTTGTACATGGCTAGTGGTCTGGGGCCGAGTCAAGATAAGATTCCAGAAAAAGACCAAGTGTGAAACTTTAGTAGATTGAGTTCTCAACAAATAAATGTTTTTTCTCGTATTCCCTATCCCACTTCTTGCACGCAAACACCATTTGGAGACATTCGAGTCACGGACAGCGAGAGCTCTTGCACCTAATGTTCTTTTGTTACTTGTTTCAATGCTAATATAGAATCTTGCATGTTATGACTTGAATTGAATCTCTAACCTTGATTGCTTTACTTTTCAAAGTTATTATATGGTTGCTAGCATGTAACCACAGAAATTATGCCGTTATCATTTACCTACTCGAGGACGAGCAGGAATTAAGCTTGGGGATGTTGATACGTCCAAAACGTATCTATAATTTCTGCTTGCTCCATGCATGTTTTGTGTGATATTGCTATGATCTAGATACACTTTCATACACTTTTGATCATATTTGGACTAACCTATTAACTCAGTGCACCACAGTGCCAGTTCCTGTTTTCTGCTGTTTTTCTATTTCAGTTTTTCCCCATATAAAAAGTGCCAGAAAAATTCCGGAAAAAATATAGGAAAAATCAGCGTACAAGAAGCTTCGCGAAGAGCCCGAGTGGGGCCAGAGGGGATCCAGGGGTGGTCCAGGCGGCCACCCGGCGCGACCACCCCTTGGTCCGCGCCAGGTGGGCGCCTGGGTCCCCTGGTCCACCTCTGGCTGCCCCCTTCGCCTATATATCCCCCGTGACGTGAAACCCTCGGGGACTGAAATCTTTTTCGCGATCTCACCTCTGTTCCGCCGCCGCCGCGCTTCCGAGATCGGGAGCACCAGAAGACCTCTTCCCGGCACCCTGCCGGAGGGAGGGTTGACCTCCGGGAGTCTCCTCTCCACCATGGATGCTTCTCGGATGTCTTGTGAGTAGTTTTCCTTGGACCATGGGTCCGTGATCAGTAGCTATGTGATGTTCTCCTCCCCTCCTTGTTCTTCATGGTATAGACCTCGTGAGCTTCCCTACATGATCGAGGCACTTTTGTAATATTTCTTCTGTTGCTATCCTGAGTTTGATGGGATCTGATAAACAACAAGTAAACAAAGTCAAACATGGCAACAAGCAACAAATTATTAAACTAGACACAATTCTAAGCAAGTTTCATATTTAAATCGTCGCAATCAGAGCTACGGTTAAAAAGTTACGGGCACCGCAAAAATAAATAAATATGCCCTAAATTAAATAAAACAACTAACAGAAAAAAAACTAACTGGGCCGAAACTACTTCTATTGGGCCCAACAGAGAAAAAAAACAGAACTAACTAAAAGAAGAAAAAAAAGGGGGCAGCCTCACTGTTGGGCTCGGCCCATCTGGCCTGGGAGGCCTGGCGGCTGGACTGGGCCTCGGAGGTGGGCGCGCCGGCCCACCTGGGGGCAGCGAGCGGGCGGCTCGGGCAGCTCGCCCTCATCCCGTCCACTGGACGCAGCGGCGGCGCCTAGCCCGGTGGCGCGCCGGCCACCGGTGCTGGCGGCGGAGGAGGCTGGAGGCGAGGAGCGGGCGGCGCCGGGCGCGGGCCGCCGGGGGAAGGCACGGAGGGGAGGCCCCGGGGCGGCGCGACGAAGGGCAGGGGCCGGCGGCGAGCTCGGCCTCGGGCTGCCCATGGCGGCTGTCCTGGAGGTGCTCCGGTGGCCTGCGGGGACAGAGGAAGGAACGGGGTGAGGAGGAGGGAGGAAGACGCAGGGAGGAGAAGGGAGAGGGCGCGGCGCCTGCTGCTGCCGGCGGCTCGCCGGCGCGGGCGCGGAGGCCGGAGGCGGCGGGCTTGCCCACGGGAGAGAGAGGTTGCGGCTGGAGGGAGAGAGGAGAGAGAGAAGGCTGCAGGCGACCTCGGCCCTCCGATCTCGCGATCGGACGGCTGCAAACGAATCTGGCTGGATCTGGATCTGGGGGCTAGGGTTTGCTGCGAAAATTGGGGATGTTTTGGGTCAGATCTGGGGCTGGTGGCTGCCTAGGGATACCCTAGGTGGGTGGGAGTGTGGTGGTCTATATATAGCATGGGTGGCTGGCAGTTTGCAAAAACATCATCGATTTTTATCTCGCGCGCGCGGTGCTCACGTTTCTGACCGCCAGGGGTCCGCAGTACCTCCGATTCGGGTAAACCTTCGAACTGCGCGATCAGCGAGTCGAGCCGGAGGCGTTCACCTCGCGCCGGAACCGTTCTGAAAACACTTTCCGGTGCGCTATAAAAATAACCCGTTTAATTATTAAACAGGGTTTTTCGTTCCGTTGGCTGCGGCTGGTCTCGTGCGGTTTTCGCGACGGTGATCGGGTGAAACCCGGTGTCACAAAGGTCGAGTGTCAGGGTGGCAAGGGTCGGTCTCCGTCCGGTACGAGATAAGAGGGGGGAAAATAATCGCCGATCGATAAATCGGGGATGCAAACACCGCAAACAAATCAGACAATCAAACAATTCACACCGAAAACAAAATTTTTAATTTTTGCAAAAACTGGGCTGTTACAGGCAACACCACCAACTATGGATCTCGTCCCGAGATCCAGGACGATCCAGGGGAGAGGGGGGGAGGAAAGAGAGACGACGATCTTCAACACCACCAACAAGGGACTCTGCTCCATGTCGACGTCGAACTTCTGTCGAGATAAACTTCCGCAGAGAGACGACATCGTCGGAAAAACGAAACCGTCAGTGACAAGAGGAAGAACGATCGCGAAAACCAGATCAAGGGATAGTGATTTTCGACGCAAGTCGTAAAAACACCAGGCAAAGGAGGGATGTCAATGGATGACCCCGACGATATCCAGAATCGGAGAAGCTAAAGGTACTACAGGAATTCCCACCTGAGCTCGGAATCGAGACAATACGCTGCAAGCAAGGCATTGTAACGGTTCCGAAACTCGACACACTCGAGATCCTAAAGTTTGAAGGGGATAAGGCAAGAGTAAAACACTTACGACACTTGTCCTGACCAGAGCAAGGGTAAGGAGTAAAAAGATTCCTACTCTCCGATAACTAACTTAGTAACTACAAAATAGTTTTTGTCTAGACTCGACTTCGGCCAGAGAGGGGATCCTACGGTCGGTAAGGCTCTGATACCAAGTTGTAAGGCCCGATATGTGGTACTGTTCCAGATCTAGGTGTTTCCACCCAGATCCGGGGACGAAGCACATATCGGACCCACCGCGACATATGACAAAGCCATATGCCCCGGATTTCCAACATGATATCACAACATTACAGATACAAGGATACAACATCTCATACAATCGGCATACAACTGCCTCAAATATAATACAACAGCGGAAGATACATGTCTGAGTACAGACTACAAGCCAATGCCTACTGGCAAAGAGAAAAGCATCGATCCCATAACCACACGGGTCCAGGCCCTCCGCCGGGATCCGCCTAACTAGTCGTCGTCGAGTCTCCACGTGAAACGTCGATCACCATACCTGTTGTCAATCAAGAACCCTGACAAGAGTTTGGGGGTAGTATCATGAGTACAGAGGTACTCAGCATCCAACTGTAGTGGTCATCTGACCCAGCAAGGACTTCATCACTCGTCATTCTAGGACAACTAGTAGTTTACGGTAAGGAATGGGTAAGTGGTGAGGTTGCTGCCGCACTAGCATTTATGAAGTGGCTAACGATCTAGAGAGTAAGATAAGAAGCCAAGCATTCGATGAGGAACCGCCTCCAACAAGTCTTACTATCAACTACTTACGCAAACATAACACCTATCCTATCCTTGTCCTCCTCTTCGCATCCCGACGAAGAAGAAGCAGTCAAGGCACACGCACACGTTGATCAAGTTATATTAAGATTATCTCAGTTGTTGTTGTCTATGAACAAGGAGTAGGTCTCAAGTCGTCCATAACCGTGGACACGGCTTCTCGAAAAGATTTAACCCTGCAGGGGTGTACCAACTTCCCATTACGAGGCTCCGCACGCACGTCCATCACTCTCAGTTGCTACCCATGATAGGCAACCATTTTATGATTTAGTTCCAAGAGATCCGAAACGACAAGTCCCTCTAGCTAACAACGAACAAATCCGGGTGGCCCCTGGGGAGTCGACACCCAATCCAAAAGCTGGCCACGCTCTCGGATCGGACTCTTCCGTCTGGCTAAGGTGGAGGTAACTGATCCCCTCACATGTGGGCAGGCCTCTAGATCACCAGGTGTGGACCAACAAAGGAACTATGTCTCCGCTGGCCCGGGTTATTTTAAAAGATATCTGCTAGGAGCGACCCGACAAGATATATATGCATGTTTTCAAATGGTAAATCAGCTTGGGCCACCACTAGAAATGTTTGAAGCTAGATAGGTAAGAAAAGGGGACCCCATAAAATCCCACACGCGGTTAGGCACGCTCAGTCTTAAAACCAATACCCGAAACTCGGATCCTAGGTGACTCGAATGGAACAAAGCGTCGGGGCGTGTAAGAGCAAAGTTATACCCTCATGAGTTTTGGATATTGTTGGTCAAAACAGTAGAGGAACTAACAAGTTTTCTAGTGTGAAACAGATGGTCAGGTTCCTGAAGTTATAGGTTGGTGATAAAGCTTCAACGAAGATTTACTCATTTATCGAAGCATATCCTCTGGAGCGAAGCTTATCATGGATGTCGACCCCTAAAAAGATAAGGATTCCTGAAGCATTTCTCACCGAAGAAGTTGATCAAGATGGCGCAAGACTTAGTTGTTTTTGCATAGTTCTTTTTTCTTCTTTGAGTCGTAGGAAAAACCGTACTATCAAGAGGGGTTTAGTAAATGTACTCCGAAGGTTTTGATGAAAAGACTCAGATCGAATCTAAACCAGTGAGAAGCCAGAGTCGAAGAAATATCATGTGAGCTAGGTAATGCTTCACCAGCGAAGACTTTGTTCTTTCGGCTCCTGAAGCAGAACCAAGTCCGTGAGTCAGCTTTACTTGGACCGCAAGTAAAGTTGCGCTTTGATTGGAAATATGACCGTTGGGGACAGGTGTCAAGCTGTCACATCGGGTCACTTCAGTCATTTCGCACCTTGGGATTGCCACCTATAAATACACCACCCCCGCCCTCATTGGAGGGTGGGCTGCTCCAAGATTGATTCCTTACAGAGGAGAGAGAGAGAGCAACCCCACCGAAGCAAATCAAAAACCAATACACTGAAGCATAAGTCCTATTGATCTGAGTTGATTCATTATGACTTAGGAAGAATTTTGCTAACCTTGTTATCTTGGAGAACTGCAATTCTCCTAGACGGTTAGAGAGTTGTTCTTCAGAGAGCGAAGAGTCATTGTCGCCTCGAAGTCCAGTTTGTCAAAGGTTTCGGTGATTTCCTCAATAATCAACCAAGAGTGAAGAACTGACCAAGCTCAAGGAGATTGGTGCAGTGGAGATACGGACGGAGAGAGGTTAGCTCCTGTGTTCAATCACAAGTCCCTCCAACCAGACGTAGCACTTTGCAGAGTGTGAACTGGTCGAACAAACATCGCCGAGTCAAGAGTTCGTTTTACTTTCCGCACTTACATTCTGTTTGTCAATTGCTTCAGAGTTATGCTTCGATGCAATTGATTCGATACTTTTGATTCACTATGTTCTGCTTCGATCATGTTCTGCTTCAATGTTTACCTTTCTGTTGAATAGTTTCGGTTGCTGTGTTATGCTTCACTTCATAGTTTCATGCAAAATTCTGAAGTGATCATTCACCCCCTCCCCCTCTGATCACATACTTGGTCTAACAATTGGTATCAGAGCTAGGCACTCTTTTTGGATTAACCTCCTGGAGTGTTTTCTAGTATGTCTTCTAGTATGTCTTTCGCAGCTATTCGCTCTGGCGAACCTATTCCTATTTTCAATGGGAAGGACTACTCTTACTGGAAGGACAAGATGAAGAGGAATATTATGGCTATCAATTCCACTGCATAGCAAGTTGTCTTACATGGTGTTACAGTTACTGACAAGAATGCTATCACTCCTGAAGAAGCTCAACTGATGGATCTGGATTCGGTTGTCTGGGTGTTCATCACAAATCACTTGACTCCAGAAAAGTATCATGAAGTGAAGAATATTCCTTCGGCCAAAGGTGTCTGGGACTATCTTGAAAAGATTGGTGAAGGTGTTTCTACTCAGAGAGATGCCAGAATTGACACACTCCGAAGCAAATTCTATCGCTTCAAAAGACTCGAGGGTGAAAAGGTTCACTCAATTTACAGCAGACTCACAGCTCTGGAAAATGAGTTGATTTCCCTCGGTGCTGATGATATAACTCCTCACTCAGTTGTTAGAACACTTCTTCGCTCGCTAGATGATTCGTTCGATCACATTGTGCTGATGATCAAGGAAAGGTCTGATTACAGACGTCTTGTTGCTGCTGATGTTCTTGAGAGACTCACTACCTTTGAAATGGAAGAAGATGAGAAATGTGACATAAATGGTTCTCGAAGTAGATCTCATGCTTTGAAAGCAAAAGCTTCGCGTCATTCTTCGCCCGAAGTCAGTTCTGCTTCAGGTGTCGAATCAGATGATCCTGCAAGCATTGGAAAGGATTTGGCGCTGATCATGAGACGCTTCAATCGCTTTCAGAAGAAAGGTTTTTCTTCACCCAAGAAGAGTTATCCTTCAAGAAGCTCAAGTCATTCTTCTCACCGTTCATCCTCAAGAAGCACTCCATCAAAGGACAACTGCTGCTATAAGTGCAAGAAACCAGGACACTACATTGCTGATTGCCCTCTGTGGGAAGCTGAGAACAAATCGAAGCATTCTCTCAGAGACTCTTCATCGAAGCCTTACAGATTCTCCAGAAGTCATGAATCAAAGAAACATGATTCCAGTTCAAGAAGGGAAAAGAAGAAAGATTCTGATGATGATAAGAGAAAGAAGTATCATAAGAAGCGTGAGGGTTCTTCATCGAAGACTCACTCGTCTCGTCGAAGCAGCTCTCATCGTGCCAAGGCCTATCTGGGAAAGGAGATGAACTCAGAAGACGAAGCCTCTGGTTCCGAAGCTGAACAAGACTCAAGGTCTGCTTCAGGGTCCGAATCAGATGGTGTTGCTGGATTGGCATTTGCTTCGACAGATGCTTCAGTCAATGCTTCGAGCTCATTCTTCACCAACAACAGTAGTGAAGATGAATCTCCTGCATATTGCTTCATGGCCAAGGAAAAGGTATCTTCATCCAAGTCAACCTATGATACTTCTGATTATTCCTCATGTGAAAGTGATACTAGGATAAGCTATGCTAAACTTGCTAAAATTTCTTCAATTCAACAAGATGAACTTGATTCACTAAGCAAAACCATTAAGAAGTCAGAAACGTTGTTGATCGATGAGATTGAGAAGAATCAAACTTTAACCAATGAGCATGCTGCTCTGAAGGAGAAGGTTGAAGAATTATCCTCTCGGCATGATCTTCTTTCAGTTGATTATGAGAAGCTTACCTATGAATTTCTTTAGAGGAAAGTGGCTCTCGAAAAACTGACAGAGGCTCATGAAGAATTGGAAAATGTCAATCTCTCTCTCATGGCTCAACAAGGTTCTGAAGCAATTGATAAAACTGAATCACCTTGTTTGGATTGTTTGGAACGAACCAAAACTATTTCCAAAGGGAAAGCTCCTATTGTTATTGATGATACTAATGCCTCCGATGAGGAAAATCCTGCTGTTACCGAGGAACTCCTCAGGTTGAAAAACTTATTTGAAACAGGCATGTTCAAAAGTGTGCAAGGACACCAATATCTCTGTGATATCCTGAGGAAGGCTCTCCTTCACAGGAATCCCCAGAATGAAGGTGTTGGCTTTGAGAGAAAGATAAATCCTGATGGCACATATTGGGAGCCTAAGCAGTATCCTAAGACTGTTTGGGTTCTAGCTAAGGAGAAACCCATTGATATTGCTAACCTTTCAGGTTTCGATTGCAAAATGAACAAAGTCATTGTGGATGAATCACTTGATTCAGACTACAAACTCATGAAAGATGAACAGGGAAAAGTTTCAGCTGAGTATGTAGGTACTCCACCAAAGAATGGATTCTATAAGAGGCAGATATGGGTGCAGAAAGCACTTGTGGAAAAATTGCCTGCTAACCATTCTATGCAGGGAAAGTCTTCGGTACCACCGAATCATTTCTACTCTCTTGAGACGAGAAATGATCCATTGGTGACCGAATCAAATGTTCCGCAGAAGCAATACTATCGTACTGGTCGCCATACGTATCGTCCTCATAATAATCGTACTAAGATTGCATATGCTCATACTTATGCTAACCATTTGCAGAGGACTTACATTTATGGTGTGCTTGATGGTACACCGAAGCAATACACTCCTGTCCGATTTAATATTGCTTCGACCAGTGCTTCAACGTCTTCTCAGTCACCTGCTCGTTTGTGGGTGGTTAAGAAGAACTAATTCTTCTGCAGGGCTATGTCTCTGGTGGATCCGAATGGGTCATGGATAGTGGTTGCACAAATCATATGACCGGAGACAAGGAGTTGTTCACCGAAGAAAAACTATCTCAATCTTCTCTGAAGTACATTACCTTCGGTGACAATAACAAAGGTAAAGTGTTAGGATTGGGTAAGATTGCCATATCGAAGGATAAACACATTGACAAGGTTATGCTAGTTCAATCACTTGGATATAATCTCATGTCTATTTCAAAGTTGTGCGATATGGGTATGCTTGTTTTGTTTTCTGCTTCGCGTTGTGTTGTCTTTTCACAGGATGACTATTCCTTTGTCTTCGAGGGTTACCGAAAGGGAGATCTATACATTGTTGATTTTTCTTCGGGCCCTGCTGTTTCCACTTGCTTAATGGCAAAAGCTTCATCTGGTTGGTTATGGCATCGAAGACTTGGTCATGCAGGGATGAGAAATCTTCATAACTTAGTGAAGAAGAATCATGTTATTGGTCTTACCGAAGTAAAATTCGATAAGGATCGTCTCTGCAGTGCTTGCGAAGCTGGTAAAATTACGAAGAAACATCATTCAGCGAAGACCATCATGTCTACCACTCGTCCTCTTGAATTGCTTCATATGGATCTTTTTGGTCCTCAAAATTATGCAAGCCTGGGAGGAAACAAATATGGTCTAGTTATTGTTGATGAATTCTCACGTTATACTTGGGTTTTCTTTTTGGATGATAAGAGCAAAGTGGTTGAAATCTTCAAGTCATTCGCTAAGAGAGCTCAAAAAGAATATGAATTATCTCTGAAGCATATCCGAAGTGATAATGGAACTGAATTCAAGAATACTAATATCGAAGATTTTCTTGATGATCATGGTTTTACTCATGAGTTCTCTGCTGCTTATACACCTCAACAGAATGGTGTAGTTGAAAGGAAGAATAGAACACTTATTGAGATGGCCAGAACTATGCTTGCTGAATACAAGACTCCTATTAGGTTCTGGGCCGAAGCAATCAATACTGCATGTCACATCATCTACAAGGTTTACCTTCACAAATTCTTGAAGAAGACTTCACATGAGCTTATCACTGGTAACTAACCAAATGTCTCATATCTTAGGGTATTTGGTGCTCCATGCTTTATTAGAGATATGAATCATAGCTCCAAATTTTCCCCTAAGGCACATGAAGGTTTTCTTTTAGGTTATGGCTCAAACTCTCACACTTACAGAGTCTATAACTCTCACTTTGGGAAAGTTATGGAAACTGTAAATGTAAGATTTGATGAAACTAATGGCTCTCAAAAGGAGCATTTGCCTCATGATCTAGATGAACCTCCACTTGATGAAGTGATTAGGTCCATGGCTATTGGTGAGATTCGCCCTGTCGAAGCTAATGATCATCAAGCTATAAGGGATGATGATGGTCCAATGTTCCCACACATAGCCCGGGGCGCTGGAGATCACCATCCTGAAGCTAATGATGATCAGGACAAAGAAGGTCAAGGGAACGAAGGAAATGCTGAAGCTGAACCCGAAGCTGATGCAGATCCTGAAGCAGAAGCTGAGCCTAAAGCAAATGATACTACGTTATCCCGAGTTCGAAGAAGAGTTGATGTGGATTCGATCCTTGAAGATATCAATCAACCAGGTCGTCCCACTACTCGTTCTCGTACTCGTCTGGCTAACTTCTGTGGAAATTTTTTGTTTGTCTCCATGCTAGAGCCTTCAAAATATGATGAAGCCATGAAGGACCCTGATTGGTTATTGGCTATGATGGAAGAACTTCACCAATTTGAAAGGAACAAGGTCTGGTCACTTGTTGAAAGGCCAGATCCCACGAAGCACAACGTTATTGGCACCAAGTGGATATTTCGCAACAAGCAAGATGAGGACGGTATTGTGGTAAGAAATAAGGCTAGATTGGTAGCACAAGGTTACACCCAAATCGAAGGCATTGACTTTGGTGAAACCTATGCTCCAGTAGCCCGTCTCGAATCCATTCGTGTCATGCTTGCTTTTGCTAACCACAAAAATATATTACTATATCAAATGGATGTCAAGAGTGCTTTTCTTAATGGTGAAATAGAAGAAGAAGTGTATGTTATGCAGCCTCCAGGTTTTGAAGACTCAAAGAATCCTGAAATGGTATACATGCTTCACAAAGCTTTGTATGGACTGAAGCAAGCACCTCGTGCTTGGTATGAAACATTGAAGGATTTCCTTCTGAAGAAAGGCTTCAAACCAGGAACTACTGACCCCACTCTTTTCACTCGATCATATAACAATGATCTATTTGTGTGTCAGATATATGTAGATGATATCATTTTTGGCTGTACTAACACTGAGATCAGCGAAGAATTTGCAAGGATGATGTCGAAGAAATATGAGATGTCAATGATGGGAGAATTGAAATTTTTCCTTGGACTTCAGATTCGACAACAGAAGAATGGCACCTTTATTTCACAAGAGAAATACTTGAAGGATTGCCTGAAGAAGTTTGATCTTGCTGAATGCAAGACCATTAGAACTCCCATGCCTACTAATGGTTTTCTTGATGCAGATGAGAAAGGGAAACCCTTCGATCAGAAAAAGTTTCGGTCTATGATAGGTTCACTCTTATACTTATGTGCATCTAGACCTGACATCATGCTATCAGTTTGTATTTGTGCTCGTTTTCAGGCAAATCCGAAGGAATCGCATCATATAGCTGTGAAGCGAATTCTTCGATATCTAGCACATACTCCTTCTTTGGGACTTTGGTATCCCAAAGGCACTCAGTTTGATTTGATTGGATATTCTGATTCAGACTGGGCTGGTGATAGGGTTGACAGGAAATCTACCTCAGGCACTTGTCATTTTCTTGGTAGATCTCTTGTGTGTTGGGCTTCAAAGAAACAGAATTGTGTCTCAATATCTACTGCTGAAGCTGAATACATTGCTGCTGGCTCATGCTGCACTCAAATACTTTGGCTTAAGCAGATGCTGAAAGATTATGGTATTCATATGAAGAAAATCCCTCTGCTTTGTGACAATGAGAGTGCCATCAAGATTGCTCACAATCCTGTGCAACACTCTCGAACGAAGCATATTGATATTCGTCATCATTTTCTTCGAGATCATGTTCAGCGCGAAGACATTGAGATTAGCCATGTAAGAACTGAAGATCAATTGGCAGATATATTCACGAAGCCATTGGACGAGAAAAGGTTTTGTGCATTGAGATGTGAGCTGAACATCTTAGACTCACACAATGTTCAGTAAGATCGGAACTATTCACTGTATATACTCACCTTCGTTGTGTTATTTTAGTTTAGTTTCGCTTGAGTTTTTCTTCGCCCAAGTTTAGCTTCGTTTGCCATTTGCTTTTTGTTCTGTGTTTAGTTTGCTTTATTTATTCGTTTCTTTTGTCCTCTATGCTTATCACTTTTAGCTTCGTTGTTGTTCTTCGAAGTGATAAGTTTCGGACCCTACCTCCTCTATTCTGTTTCGCTCCCAATCTTTTCTATCTTGAATGATAAGCACAATTGAAACGGAAAGCATATTGCTTCGAACGTCATTGAGTTCCGAATCAAATGCTTCCAACTTTATCGAAGTTTTTGCTCTCGGTCAAGACTTATTCTTCGGCCGTTGAGTCCCCGTCTTCTCCGGGTCGTTGAGTTTCGCTCGCGATACGCCACCATATCTGAGCCATTGAATTGGAAGAGTCAGCTGCTGAGAACCGTTCGATGTGATCTGGTAACCGCTCCAGATCGTGCCTATTTAAGGCGATCCCCCCATCAAAACCGTTCCCACACATTCATTCGCCCCGACTCCTCTGTCTTCCTCCTCGAGCGTCCGCAGAGCTCCTCGTCCTTGTCGTCACCGTCGCCGCTTCACTGCCGGAACGCCGCCGCCGT
Organism: Bromus sterilis; assembly: GCA_950022295.1. Classification (NCBI taxonomy): domain Eukaryota; kingdom Viridiplantae; phylum Streptophyta; class Magnoliopsida; order Poales; family Poaceae; genus Bromus; species Bromus sterilis. The sequence goes on from OX465596.1 coordinate 286,664,685, forward strand.
GGACCTTCCTCGTCGACGCAGAGCACTTCTCCGCCCTCCGTCGCCGTAGCCGCCGTGCGTCACCAAGTTAGGGTACGCACTGCCTCTCGGATCCTATCTGTCTCTCCGTGTTCTTCATCTAGGGTTTGGATCTGAGTTTGTTAGGGTTTTTTTTTCTGTTTTAGGGCTGTTTGATCCGTGCTGATCGTTACATCTTGGGAAAGCTGTTCTTAGCATCAAAGCAATCTCATCTTCTCAGGTCAGTGGACAAGATTCGATTCATTCTCTGTTTTGGCTTAGGTTAGGTCTTGTTTTCGAACTATTTCTAGCCAAAAATCATACAGAGAAGTTGCATCCAATCTGAGACTGATCTGGGTTCCTATCAAATATGATTTGTTTTGGTCGAAACCTTTGCCTGTGCTTATTCATTCCCTCTCTTCGTTTCCCTCTTGTCTATGATTCTGTTCACAGGATGTCTGACGAAGAAGCTGCTATGGGGAATGAGTCTCCGATTGTTGAAGGACTGGAAAATTATCCAGAGCCACCGAAGCAGAAGGGCAAAGGAGGCAAAACAAAGGAAGTGAATAATGCCCGAGGCATACCCGAAGCCATTCGCCTCAAGATGGGCTATGACACCCCGCCAGAAGAGACAGATCATGATAGAAAGATTCGACTGCAAAAGATTCGTCGATATTGGGCTATCAGGTGGTACAAGTATAAAAGCATTCCAACTTGGAAGTGGGCAATGCAATTCGCCTTCAGTCCACCCTATCGGTACACCACCGCCATGTGCGCTCAGTACACAGCAGCCAATCGGAAGAAGTACTACCCGAAGCCTCCGGCTATCCCGCACCCAAACTCTCTCAAGTCCCCGGATGACTATCCTGAAGAGCAAGAAAGGCTTGCCATTTTGGCTGAAAAGAAGAGAATCCGCGAAGAAAAGAAAGCTAAAGCTCTTGCAGCTGCTGGACTTGATGATGCTGAACCATCGAAGCCTAAGAAGAGGCGAAAGCTTCGGAAGCTTAGTGATTCACCTCCTCCTGCTTCAGAAGAGGAAGCTGAACACGAAGCCGATGACGAAGTTGATGCAGCTGCTCAGCTCGAAGATTCTATCGATGAAGATCCTGCTGATGAAGCAGATGATGAGTCAGAGCACTCACCCATCCCCCTAGTCCTAAGAAGAAACTGTTTAAGAAGCCTCTGAAGAAGAAGGCTGGAGCGAAGCCAACTGCTCCCAAAGGTGTTAAGTTTCATGAACCTACAACACCTCCTGCTCCAAAGAGGAACATTGACTTGACAAACTTGGTGGTCGAGGCACCTCTGTCCTCAAAGCCTCCCCGCCGTCCTGTTCCATCCGAGCAGAGGACCAAGGAACGGCATGACCCGAAGGCAAAGCCTGTGGCTAAGCCTACTGCTGTGCCCGAAGCCAAAGCTCAAGAACCAGTTAAAGCTCCGAAGCCGAAGGCAACTGTGGCTAAGCCTGGTCAGACATTTGCCCAGGTTGGCACAAAGAAGCTGTCAGAAGATGAATTGCGGAAGAGAGACCGCATTGAAGCTGAACGTCTACATGCCGAAGCTCAAGCCAAGGCTAAGGCTGAGAGAGAAGCAAAGGAGAAAGAGAAAGCAGATAGAGATGCTGCTGAGCTGGAGAAACAGAGGAAAGCGCTGGCTGAATCAAACCAGCAAGCTGAAGCGAAGTGCAAGCTAGCTGAAGCTAAAGCTCAAGAGGCTAAGGCAGCCGCCGAAGCCAAACAACTTGCTGAAGCTGAAGCCAAACGCCAAGCTCAGCTTGATATTGTTCGCACGAAGAGAGCAGAAAAATCTGCTAGGGCCACTCAAAAGGAAGCTGCTGTGGACATGGCACCGAAGGAAATTCCCCCGAAGCCAGTCGCAGCTCCTATTCCCGAAGCCCAAGTTGAAGCTGAACATAGTGAGCACAATTTCCCGGATGCTAGGGAAGGTGAACTGTGGGACTGTCTGGGTCTGAGCCAGACATATTTCAAGCTTGCTGAAGCCATTCATCCTCACACTGTGGATATTGGAGATACATATATCTCACCCAATCTTTCAGCAATGGTCAAAACTTTGTACAATCAGCTGAGAGATCTGCATTCAAGGGACAGATCAGAAACTGCAAAGATCCTGAAATTTCAGAAGAAAGCTGATGAAGAATCTGATGAGGATTTCAAGAGCGAAGCGACTGCTGCTTCGAAGAAAATTGCTGCTGTCAATGAGCAAACCAAGCAGAATCTTCAAATTTTTCAAGGCAAGCTGAAATCCGCTATCGAAGAATGCTGCAAAACGCATAATGCTTCGGTCATGGCGCTTGACTCCAAGAGGCGTGAAGCCATGGTCCAGCAATTAGCTTCACCTCTTCCCAAGCTGCAACCAAGGAAGAGACGACTGATTGCTGACACCGAAGAAGTTCATGAAGTTAGCTCCCACCCTGCCAAGAAAGCACCAAGGAAGGCATCGCCTCCACGATGCAAAATCATCAAACTTGGAAAACCTACATCGAAGCCATCTGCCCCCGAAGCTGTTCCACCCCGTGCTCCAACTCCACCCCGACTTCAACAAGCTCCACAACCGTCCGCTCAAGACAATTTTGCTCCACAACCATCTCCACCCCGTCAAGCCACTCCAGACAAAGATTACTCTTCAGCTCACTCTGCTGAAGAGTCTGAAGACAAAGAAGAAGAAGCTCAAGATAAAGCTGTTCATGCTGAAGCCAATGCAGATGCTGATGTCGAAGCAGGAGCCGAAGCCAATGAGTTGGCCCTAGTCACTCAACCGCAGAGGCGAATCACAGATGCACGAAGGCATTGCATTCCTGCTCAAGACACACAGTTGGACTCTCTCTATCCCAGAGAGACTTTTCCCATTTTCATGGGAGAAGGAACTTCTTCAAGGCATGGTCCTGAATTTGACATCGAAGTTCATCGCAAGAAGCTTCGATTCTTTGGCACTAGTCCATATGATTCACCAAGAACTGCTGATGATCTTAGATTCTGGACAGCTGAACAATAGATTTTGTACACGAAGCTTTACTGCCAGAAAGGCGTACTGTTCAGACACAGGTACTTGGATATGCACAGTTTATCTGCTGCCACGTGCTTCCAAAACATCGTGGAAACTATCGAAGCACAGAACCTGACTGGATTATTTGCAATGGAAACTCCATTTAACTCAGAGCTAGTGAAGCAATTCTATGCTACTCTGTATGTCTCTGGAACCCCAGAAGATACTAGCACTTGGACTCTTGAATGGATGATTCAAGGGAAAGTCTTTAGGATGTACTCCAAAGAATTCATGGAAATTGTGAACATTCCAAGACACACTGGCAAACTTGCAAAGGTGCACATGTTACCGGATCCCACTGAAGCTGAATTCACATCTTTACTGGATCCCGAAGTCACTGGAGATCATATGCCAGAAAACATTCGCCCGAAGTATCTGGTGTTCAATTCCAAGACATGGTTCTATATCCTGTCAAACTCACTGATGCCTCTCAGTACAGCAAATGAAGAATCAAATATTCTATATCCAACTCGTCATGCTCTATTGAAGCTCACCCATGGACATGTGTTTGACTTCGAGGATTGTTTTCTTCGAAACATGGTACAAGCTGCTGAATTGGTAAATCAACTGAAGCCATATGCTCCTTGGCTGCAAGCCATTTGCAACCATGGACGCAGTGAAGAATTCACAACGAAGCATCACCCGAAGCTGTTCTGCCCTCCGGTCCGCGATACAATGAATATCTTCAGGCGGCCAAATGACCCCTTTGCAACATATGTTGGAGTCAGACAACATATCAATGAGCGCAACATGTCGAAGCATTACCAGAAGGAAGTGTATCACTTCGAGGTTGCCATTCGAAACCAACAGTTACTAGAAAACTTCATCGAAGGAAATCAGCGTCAGATGCAACACTTATCTGATGAGATCAATCGCGTTGGAAACATTGCAATGAACAACAATCAATACTTGAAGGTATTGAAGCGTCATTCATGGAAAGGCCTCAGGAAGTTTAACTCTGTGAAGGAACTTGAAGCCGATCGCATATTCAAGGAGTACCCACATCTGCAGAGGAACTTTTCCAGAAATGATTCGGTTGATCGCCCCAACCCCAAGATCCCACCGCTGGAGAAAATCGAAGAAGTATTATTCATCAACTCTGCCGAACAGATTCGCCCCGACACCTTCTCTGATGAAGACTCCCACACCTCGAAGCACGAAGACGATCCCCTCGATGACAGCGACCTTGAATTGCTTCAAGCGCCGATGGACTTCGACGAGGAAGAGTCACCGGCTTCGACCGAAGGCGATACTTCAGGAGATGAATCTTCGTCAGGCGAAGACTTTCCGCAGGGTCCCAGGGGTGCAGCTGACGCGTAAATGCTCTCGATCTGCCTCTCAACCTTTTGTCCAATTCTTGACAAAAAGGGGGAGAAAGTAGCATCGATTGAGTTTAGATTCGCTGCGGGGTTTAGGGTTTTTGATTCGATTCGATTTTGCGTGTGTTAAGATTCGACAAACTTTCCATTCACTTCGATTGGGTTGTATCTTAATGTTTTACTTCGGTTGTGAACTGTTTTATCTTTGTATATGTTAATAACCCCGTTCTTGCAAGCTGCTCTCCTAAATTTTATCTTGTAGGTGGTTATTTTCCTTAAGTTCACAGGTCATTGGATGATTGCATGTTCTTCAAGACAAATTATCTTTGTATGCAATTGATTCGCTAGGATATGTGTTAGGCTTCCCATTGCTGATATTCTTCAACAAGCATTTACTTCGATTATAAAAATCTTCGATGCTTGCATTCAGGGGGAGTCAAAAGCTTCATATCTTAGAGTTTGCTCTCAACTCAAATTCAAAATTCCAAATCTTTTATCGATGCCTGTTTTGTCAACAATAGTCCAAAAAGGGGGAGATTGTAAGAGCAAAGTTATACCCTCATGAGTTTTGGATATTGTTGGTCAAAACAGTAGAGGAACTAACAAGTTTTCTAGTGTGAAACAGATGGTCAGGTTCCTGAAGTTATAGGTTGGTGATAAAGCTTCAACGAAGATTTAATCATTTATCGAAGCATATCCTCTGGAGTGAAGCTTATCACGGATGTCGACCCCTAAAAAGATAAGGATTCCTGAAGCATTTCTCACCGAAGAAGTTGATCAAGATGGCGCAAGACTTAGTTGTTTTTGCATAGTTCTTTTTACTTCTTTGAGTCGTAGGAAAAACCGTACTATCAAGAGGGGTTTAGTAAATGTACTCCGAAGGTTTTGATGAAAAGACTCAGATCGAATCTAAACCAGTGAGAAGCTAGAGTCGAAGAAATCTCATGTGAGCTAGGTAATGCTTCACCAGCGAAGACTTTGTTCTTTCGGCTCCTGAAGCAGAACCAAGTCCGTGAGTCAGCTTTACTTGGACCGCAAGTAAAGTTGCGCTTTGATTGGAAATATGACCGTTGGGGACAGGTGTCAAGCTGTCACATCGGGTCACTTCAGTCATTTCGCACCTTGGGATTGCCACCTATAAATACACCACCCCCACCCTCATTGGCGGGTGGGCTGCTCCAAGATTGATTCCTTACAGAGGAGAGAGAGAGAGCAACCCCACCGAAGCAAATCAAAAACCAATACACTGAAGCATAAGTCCTATTGATCTGAGTTGATTCATTATGACTTAGGTAGAAGTTTGCTAACCTTGTTATCTTGGAGAACTGCAATTCTCCTAGACGGTTAGAGAGTTGTTCTTCAGAGAGCGAAGAGTCATTGTCGCCTCGAAGTCCAGTTTGTCAAAGGTTTCGGTGATTTCCTCAATAATCAACCAAGAGTGAAGAACTGACCAAGCTCAAGGAGATTGGTGCAGTGGAGATACGGACGGAGAGAGGTTAGCTCCTGTGTTCAATCACAAGTCCCTCCAACCAGACGTAGCACTTTGCAGAGTGTGAACTGGTCGAACAAACATCGCCGAGTCAAGAGTTCGTTTTACTTTCCGCACTTACATTCTGTTTGTCAATTGCTTCAGAGTTATGCTTCGATGCAATTGATTCGATACTTTTGATTCACTATGTTCTGCTTCGATCACGTTCTGCTTCAATGTTTACCTTTCTGTTGAATAGTTTCGGTTGCTGTGTTATGCTTCACTTCATAGTTTCATGCAAAATTCTGAAGTGATCATTCACCCCCTCCCCCTCTGATCACATACTTGGTCTAACAGGGCGGGATAGCCTAGACCTTCCATCCTTTGTCGAATATAGTCAACATTAATAATAATCATATCATCAACAATAATATAATAATGTGATATCCCAAACCAAGGAGTAACAGAGGTAACATCGTAGCATCCTAAGCATGCATACTAAGCAGGGGCTGAGCAACGAGAAAAAGTAACATAGCAGTACAAGGTTTGCTGGGAGGGGACATGGCTGTATCGGTTTAAAAGAGGCTGTAAACATATGGTAGGATCAAACATCGCCTAACCTATTCTAGCATGCAAACCGCTGGTTGAAATAGAATGGATCATAAGTAATGCAAGTCCTTGCCTGTTGATAAGTCGGGTTCCGAAGGTGTAGTTGATCGCACGCTCGCATCGTCTCCGAGAGGTACCCGCGGGAGCACACAAGAAGTAAACACTGGAAAGCAATCAACGGTGCACCACTATTACTATGGAGCAATACAAGAGGAAGCATCAACAAGAAGTAACACGAAACATCGCACCTACCGTCGAGAGCGGTTACTAACGGTTTAAGTGGAGTACTCGTCAGACACGACGATACCGCACGTTTACGGTGGTTCAAGTTGTTTAGCTACAGGTGAGCAACAAAGGTTGTTAACATGGCATCTCACTCAAGCATGGCATAGCACACAAACATGGCAAGAGGTGAAGCACAAAGTAAACTATCTGGGCTAGTCAATTTAAGTGGGGGTAAAATCCTAGACATGCAAACTATTGCGGACCCCACGATAAATATTGCATTTGGTACTGTTTTTCCCTAAACAAAATTTCATTATTTTTATTAGCAAGCAAGAACAGCATAAACACAACCTACATGCAATTCTAATCAAGTTACATATAAGAAACATTTCAAACAGAGCAATAGATAAAAAGTTATAGCAGTTACAGTTTACAGTGGCAAGCAGTGTAATTAGCAGATAAACAACAAGTAAACAAAGTCAAACATGGCAACAAGCAACAAATTATTAAACTAGACACAATTCTAAGCAAGTTTCATATTTAAATCGTCGCAATCGGAGCTACGGTTAAAAAGTTACGGGCACCGCAAAAATAAATAAATCTGCCCTAAATTAAATAAAACAACTAACAGAAAAAAAAACTAACTGGGCCGAAACTACTTCTATTGGGCCCAACAGAGAAAAAAAACAGAACTAACTAAAAAAAGAAAAAAAAGGGGGCAGCCTCACTGTTGGGCTCGGCCCATCTGGCCTGGGAGGCCTGGCGGCTGGACTGGGCCTCGGAGGTGGGCGCGCCGGCCCACCTGGGCGCAGCGAGCGGGCGGCTCGAGCAGCTTGCCCTCATCCCGTCCACTGGACGCAGCGGCGGCGGCTAGCCCGGTGGCGCGCCGGCCACCGGTGCTGGCGGCGGAGGAGGCTGGAGGCGAGGAGCGGGCGGCGCCGGGAGCGGGCCGTCGGGGGAAGGCGCGGAGGGGAGGCCCCGGGGCGGCGCGACGAAGGGCAGGGGCCAGCGGTGAGGTCGGCCTCGGGCTGCCCATGGCGGCTGTCCTGGAGGTGCTCCGGTGGCCTGCGGGGACAGAGGAAGGAACGGGGTGAGGAGGAGGGAGGAAGACGCAGGGAGGAGAAGGGAGAGGGCGCGGCGCCTGCTGCTGCCGGCGGCTCGCCGGAGCGGGCGCGGAGGCCGGAGGCGGCGGGCTTGCCCACGGGAGAGAGAGGTTGCGGCTGGAGGGAGAGAGGAGAGAGAGAAGGCTGCAGGCGACCTCGGCCCTCCGATCTCGCGATCGGACGGCTGCAAACGAATCTGGCTGGATCTGGATCTGGGGGCTAGGGTTTGCTGCGAAAATTGGGGATGTTTTGGGTCAGATCTGGGGCCGGTGGCTGCCTAGGGATACCCTAGGTGGGTGGGACTGTGGTGGTCTTTATATAGCATGGGTGGCTGGCAGTTTGCAAAAACATCATCGATTTTTATCTCGCGCGCGCGGTGCTCACGTTTCTGACCGCCGGGGGTCCGCAGTACCTCCGATTCGGGTAAACCTTCGAACTGCGCGATCAGCGAGTCGAGCCGGAGGCGTTCACCTCGCGCTGGAACCATTCTGAAAACACTTTCCAGCGCGCTATAAAAATAACCCGTTTAATTATTAAACAGGGTTTTTCGTTCCGTTGGCTGCGGCTGGTCTCGTGCGGTTTTCGCGACGGTGATCGGGTGAAACCCGGTGTCGCAAAGGACGAGTGTCAGGGTGGCAAGGGTCGGTCTCCGTCCGGTACGAGATAAGAGGGGGGAAAATAATCGCCGATCGATAAATCGGGGATGCAAACACCGCAAAAAAATCAGACAATCAAACAATTCACACCGAAAACAAAATTTTTAATTTTTGCAAAAACTGGGCTGTTACAGGCAACACCACCAACAATGGATCTTGTCCCGAGATCCAGGACGATCCGGGGGTGAGGGGGGGGGGAAAGAGAGACGACGATCTTCAACACCACCAACAAGGGACTCTGCTCCATGTCGACGTCGAACTTCTGTCGAGATAAACTTCCGCAGAGAGACGACATCGTCGGAAAAACGAAACCGTCAGTGACAAGAGGAAGAACGATCGAGAAAACCAGATCAAGGGATAGTGATTTTCGACGCAAGTCGTAAAAACACCAGGCAAAGGAGGGATGGCAATGGATGACCCCGACGATATCCAGAATCGGAGAAGCTAAAGGTACTACAGGAATTCCCACCTGAGCTCGGAATCGAGACAATACGCTGCAAGCAAGGCATTGTAACGGTTCCGAAACTCGACACACTCGAGATCCTAAAGTTTGAAGGGGATAAGGCAAGAGTATAACACTTACGACACTTGTCCTGACCAGAGCAAGGGTAAGGAGTAAAAAGATTCCTACTCTCCGATAACTAACTTAGTAACTACAAAATAGTTTTTGTCTAGACTCGACTTCGGCCAGAGAGGGGATCCTACGGTCGGTAAGGCTCTGATACCAAGTTGTAAGGCCCGATATGCGGTACTGTTCCAGATCTAGGTGTTTCCACCCAGATCCAGGGACGAAGCACATATCGGACCCACCGCGACATATGACAAAGCCATATGCCCCGGATTTCCAACATGATATCACAACATTACAGATACAAGGATACAACATCTCATACAATCGGCATACAACTGCCTCAAATATAATACAACAGCGGAAAATACATGTCTGAGTACAGACTACAAGCCAATGCCTACTGGCAAAGAGAAAAGCATCGATCCCATAACCACACGGGTCCAGGCCCTCCGCCGGGATCCGCCTAACTAGTCGTCGTCGAGTCTCCACGTGAAACGTCGATCACCATACCTGTTGTCGATCAAGAACCCTGACAAGAGTTTGGGGGTAGTATCATGAGTACAGAGGTACTCAGCATCCAACTGTAGTGGTCATCTGACCCAGCAAGGACTTCATCACTCGTCATTCTAGGACAACTAGTAGTTTACGGTAAGGAATGGGTAAGTGGTGAGGTTGCTGCCGCACTAACATTTATGAAGTGGCTAACGATCTAGAGAGTAAGATAAGAAGCCAATCATTCGATGAGGAACCGCCTCCAACAAGTCTTACTATCAACTACTTACGCAAACATAACACCTATCCTATCCTTGTCCTCCTCTTCGCATCCCGACGAAGAAGAAGCAGTCAAGGCACACGCACACGTTGATCAAGTTATATTAAGATTATCTCAGTTGTTGTTGTCTATGAACAAGGAGTAGGTCTCAAGTCGTCCATAACCGTGGACACGGCTTCTCGAAAAGATTTAACCCTGCAGGGGTGTACCAACTGCCCATTATGAGGCTCCGCACGCACGTCCATCACTCTCAGTTGCTACCCATGATAGGCAACCATTTTATGATTTAGTTGCAAGAGATCCGAAACGACAAGTCCCTCTAGCTAACAACGAACAAATCCGGGTGGCCCCCGGGTAGTCGACACCCAATCCAAAAGCTGGCCATGCTCTCGGATCGGACTCTTCCGTCTGGCTAAGGTCGAGGTAACTGATCCCCTCACATGTGGGCAGGCCTCTAGCTCACCAGGTGTGGACCAACAAAGGAACTATGTCTCCGCTGGCCCGGGTTATTTTAAAAGATATCTGCTAGGAGCGACCCGACAAGATATATATGCATGTTTTCAAATGGTAAATCAGCTTGGGCCACCACTAGAAATGTTTGAAGCTAGATAGGTAAGAAAAGGGGACCCCATAAAATCCCACACGCGGTTAGGCACGCTCAGTCTTAAAACCAATACCCGGAACTCGGATCCTAGGTGACTCGAATGGAACAAAGCGTCGGGGCGGGATAGCCTAGACCTTCCATCCTTCGTCGAATATAGTCAACATTAATAATAATCATATCATCAACAATAATATAATAATGTGATATCCCAAACCAAGGAGTAACAGAGGTAACATCGTAGCATCCTAAGCATGCATACTAAGCAGGGGCTGAGCAACGAGCAAAAGTAACATAGCAGTACAAGGTTTGCTGGGAGGGGACATGGCTGTATCGGTTTAAAAGAGGCTGTAAACATGTGGTAGGATCAAACATCGCCTAACCTATTCTAGCATGCAAACCGCTGGTTGAAATAGAATGGATCATAAGTAATGCAAGTCCTTGCCTGTTGATAAGTCGGGTTCCGAAGGTGTAGTTGATCGCACGCTCGCATCGTCTCCGAGAGGTACCCGCGGGAGCACACAAGAAGTAAACACTGGAAAGCAATCAACGGTGCACCACTATTACTACGGAGCAATACAAGAGGAAGCATCAACAAGAAGTAACACGAAACATCGCACCTACCGTCGAGAGCGGTTACTAACGGTTTAAGTGGAGTACTCGTCAGACACGACGATACCGCACGTTTACGGTGGTTCAAGTTGTTTAGCTACAGGTGAGCAACAAAGGTTGTTAACATGGCATCTCACTCAAGCATGGCATAGCACACAAACATGGCAAGAGGTGAAGCACAAAGTAAACTATCTGGGCTAGTCAATTTAAGTGGGGGTAAAATCCTAGACATGCAAACTATTGCGGACCCCACGATAAATATTGCATTTGGTACTGTTTTTCCCTAACCAATATTTTATTATTTTTATTAGCAAGCAAGAACAGCATAAACACAACCTACATGCAATTCTAATCAAGTTACATATAAGAAACATTTCAAACAGAGCAATAGATAAAAAGTTATAGCAGTTACAGTTTACAGTGGCAAGCAGTGTAATTAGCAGATAAACAACAAGTAAACAAAGTCAAACATGGCAACAAGCAACACATTATTAAACTAGACACAATTCTAAGCAAGTTTCATATTTAAATCGTCGCAATCGGAGCTACGGTTAAAAAGTTACGGGCACCGCAAAAATAAATAAATCTGCCCTAAATTAAATAAAACAACTAACAGAAAAAAAACTAACTGGGCCGAAACTACTTCTATTGGGCCCAACAGAGAAAAAAAACAGAACTAACTAAAAAAAGAAAAAAAAGGGGGCAGCCTCACTGTTGGGCTCGGCCCCTCTGGCCTGGGAGGCCTGGCGGCTGGACTGGGCCTCAGAGGTGGGCGCGCCGGCCCACCTGGGCGCAGCGAGCGGGCGGCTCGGGCAGCTCGCCCTCATCCCGTCCACTGGACGCAGCGGTGGCGGCTAGCCCGGTGGCGCGCCGGCCACCGGTGCTGGCGGCGGAGGAGGCTGGAGGCGAGGAGCGGGCGGCGCCGGGCGCGGGCCGCCGGGGGAAGGCGCGGAGGGGAGGCCCCGGGGCGGCGCGACGAAGGGCAGGGGCCGGCGGCGAGCTTGGACTCGGGCTGCCCATGGCGGCTGTCCTGGAGGTGCTCCGATGGCCTGCGGGGACAGAGGAAGGAACGGGGTGAGGAGGAGGGAGGAAGACGCAGGGAGGAGAAGGGAGAGGGCGCGGCGCCTGCTGCTGCCGGCGGCTCGCCGGCGCGGGCGCGGAGGCCGGAGGCGGCGGGCTTGCCCACGGGAGAGAGAGGTTGCTGCTGGAGGGAGAGAGGAGAGAGAGAAGGCTGCAGGCGACCTCGGCCCTCCGATCTCGCGATCGGACGGCTGCAAACGAATCTGGCTGGATCTGGATCTGGGGGCTTGGGTTTGCTGCGAAAATTGGGGATGTTTTGGGTCAGATCTGGGGCTGGTGGCTGCCTAGGGATACCCTAGGTGGGTGGGAGTGTGGTGGTCTTTATATAGCATGGGTGGCTGGCAGTTTGCAAAAACATCATCGATTTTTATCTCGCGCGCGCGGTGCTCACGTTTCTGACCGCCGGGGGTCCGCAGTACCTCCGATTCGGGTAAACCTTCGAACTGCGCGATCAGCGAGTCGAGCCGGAGGCGTTCACCTCGCGCTGGAACCGTTCTGAAAACACTTTCCGGTGCGCTATAGAAATAACCCGTTTAATTATTAAACAGGGTTTTTCGTTCCGTTGGCTGCGGCTGGTCTCGTGCGGTTTTCGTGACGGTGATCGGGTGAAACCCGGTGTCGCAAAGGTCGAGTGTCAGGGTGGCAAGGGTCGGTCTCCGTCCGGTACGAGATAAGAGGGGGAAAAATAATCGCCGATCGATAAATCGGGGATGCAAACACCACAAACAAATCAGACAATCAAACAATTCACACCGAAAACAAATTTTTTAATTTTTGCAAAAACTGGGCTGTAACACTTTTGAGCCTCTTCCTTTCTTTTGTAGCATAGTTAGCATTGCGGTGCGTTCATAATCCTGTCAATTGCCCTTCTGTAATTTGTTCACCTCGCATAGCAGTTTTATCGTCTTTTGGGAGAGAGACATCACTAGTGAACATCACGTATCCCGGTCCATATCCTCATTACTGTTTACACGCTCATTTACTTTTCTGCTTTTACTTTCAGTTGCTATCATTATCCCTTGCGTTTGATCCTTTGTGAACAACAAAACATGAGAGATTGACAACCTCTCTGAACTTCGTTGGGAACAAAGTTATTTGTGTCTGTGTGCAGGACCGCGTCAGTTGCGCCGCTGACACCTACTTATCATCTCTGGATTCCTACTGGAGACAAACCTTGGTATCTTTACTGAGGGAAATTTGCTGCTGTGCTACATCACGCCTTCCACTTGGGGTTTACCAACGAAGGGCGAGAAATCACTATCATTACCTCGCACATCAGTGCCAGGCACATTCAAAGGAATCCTCTGGGTGCAAGTCACCTCATCAACGCAGGTCACGAGTCAACAACATGAAGTGAAAAGACTAGGACACAGTCACTCGCAGCCTCAACAACACTTTCCAACTCGAAGAGGACGACCACGAGGATGAAGAACAACTGACCCTAGACGAAGCACTAGTCGCTCCAAAGACTTATCTCCATTGTGCACGTACAGGGGAGAAAGAAGAAGCAGACTGAAACATATCAAGGGCTCTCAAGCTCATGAGCGTAGCACTCGTTGCGTCTACGCCCAATAAGGCACCCACAAGGCGTAGGACCCGAGAAAAAACACCTGGAGGAGATCCAAGCTCACCCGACGACGATAATGACAACAAGGGCGACCATCGTCATGGTCGCAACCACGACAGCCGCAATAAAAATCGAGGTTAGGCCGATCGCAACAAAGACCAAAGGCGAGACGACCGACGCGACGCCCGCGACGACATCACCCAAAACAAAGTTAACAAGGGACTCCGCAGGTGAGCGGCTCATGTATAATATTCAGATGGCTCAGGCTCCGAGGAGGATTCCGGCCCAAGTGGAGCACTCTGTTTCACATGGGCAATGCCGGAAGCTTGAATGCCTAATAGAATCAAGCTAACCTCAGCAACCCCCAAGTATGACGGACTCGAAGAACCAAAAGGATGGCTTGACTACTACCTACATGCGTTAAAATTCCAAAGAGGATCCAACACTACAGCCCTCCAGTATATTCAGCTGATGCTCACCGGACCAGCAAGACATTGGCTGAGAAATCTGCCGCGTGGGTTCATTAGTTCATGGAGACTGTCCCGGTCGTCCTTCATAGAAAACTTCAAATAACCTTACAAACGTCCTGCCTCACTCGGAGAACTATGAGCATGCAAGAAAGGCACCATGGAGTCTCTACGTAGCTATATTCATAGGTGGACCATACTAAAGAACTCTGCAGAAGACATATCAGACGAAAGCTCTATCGATGCATTCCGAAGAGGGCTCCAGCGCATAAACTTCAAAGAACAGCTGGGACAACTTAAGGTCCTAACCCTCACTCACCTATTGGAGCACACCAATAACTGGGCCGATGGAGAAGACTCCATACGCAACGAAGCAAACATCTCATCCAACCGAGACGACCGCGATTAAGTGTCACAACCCCAAGTTAGGTATGTGCTAGGAATAGCAAGTAACTTTGCATCATGTAAAAATTTCAAAAAAGAAATTGAAATGGAAAGGAAAACCCTCCCAAATGAATTTATTCAAATTTCCACTTTAAAAGTTGCTCCAAAAATTCCTCTGGTATTTTTGAAAAGTCCCATAATTAAGTGAGATCACATATCAAGTGGAGTGGGTCCCACTTGTGACGCCCCCAAAATCAATCCGTGTACAGTAATCATACACGCAGGGTACACGGCTGAGATTAGGGTGCCACGATGAGAATATCACAGCACAACACTAAACAAAAAAGGATAAACCAATATGTTACAATAAAGGGGGGTCACGCGGACCCGAATACATAAGTTATACAAGCCATAATATCTGAGTACAGACATAGTTAGTCAAGTTATGCCTTAAGAAGGCTAGAACAAATAACATCAGAGATACAGATCGAAAAGGCAAGGCCTCCTGCCTGGGAGCCTCCGAAACTACTCCTGGTCCTGGTCAGCGGGGGTCTCGACGTAGTAGTATCCGCCTCTGGTGTACTCCTGCTCCTGGGCTCCAACGTCGACTGCAGCGGCCGATCAGGCAAAACATAAAAGGGGAAATAAAGCAAAGGTGAGTATCTAGTATACCCGTGAGTCTTACGTCCGCTACTAAGCATTATGCATTTGTATCAACGGAAAAAGGGAGGCTGTATATATAGTGGACTGCAAGATAGAAATTAGAATAAGGGTAAGAAGCTAGGCCTATCGAAGACTAGCATCTTCCGACGTTGTCTTGCAGCATGAGAAGAGAAACAACGAATAGTTCATATAAAGCAATAAAGTAACAATGAAGCAGAAGTTGCTGCAACATTGAATAATATAAGTTGTACTGATTAATAATAATAATGCCTCCGAGTTCCCCTCCTTGACTTCCCTGCGAGGAAGAAAACACGGAACCATACAGTTTAATAGTAATAGTTTCTAGTGGTAAGATCCAACTTCAGCATAAAGCGTCCTGTTACCGTGGACACGGCTATTCGAATAGGTTAAACTCCCTGCAAGGGTGCACTACTGTTCAGCCTGCACGCTCGGATCTCCAGGGTGGCGTGAACCTTGTTAGGGAACGCCCCACCGAGGCTATCTGACACGACGCAGCCCATCCTAGGCTCAACAGAGAGGCCATCTGCCGGACTATATCCTATGCGCCAAGGGGTCTAGGTCCCTCACCCTTGCACGCTCCTGCACGGTGCGAGTTTGGCCGGTGAAGCAAAAGCAAATCCAAACACACCTGCTGCACCAAAAAGACAAGACCACTTCCCGACGATCAGGCCGCAGTACTGCTGACGTCTGAAGAGCTTTCGGATGAACTACGACGCGGAGGGCCCACACCGTAATCCCACGTGTAGGTAGTGCGTACAGACCAACGGGTCTCTCCAGTCATCCGCCGAACCATTTAGCATTTTGATATTATCTCGCAGACAACCGTTATCGCTGTCTGACTAACAACACAACGGACAACGAACAACAACAAGGCCCACCGGTAACGTCGGGGCCTGCCCTGTCGTCCCGTCAAGGTGAACCATCTCCTTACCTTGTCTCGCGTGTGCTCTTGGTAGAGCTCGACTTTTGCGTGGTTTGGTAACTCTCGCGAGATACGAGCAGGGGCCAAGCACGCGAGTAACGTCGGTCGTACCCTCCCTGTTGTTCCCGACACAATACCGCTCGCGGGCACCGTTGGGTCGCCCGACTTCTTACCTGAGGACAACCGCGCTCAGGACCCTATGGCGGCAAGACAAAGTCAGCCTCGAGTGGAGTACAAGGATTACTCCTTGATAGCTCACACCTGAGGGTGACTAGGCATAACCCAGATAGGGGCCTTTGGCGGTGTCTGCATTGTACCGTACCTGTGTAGTTGTATTTAATGTATCTGCGATCGCTCCCATAGTGAACACGGCCCGCTATCTAACCCTAGCTAACAATGCGCAGGGCTCACTGCTGAATAATGCGTAAGTATAACAGGCAGCATAGGATAAGAAAGGTACATCAAGGGGCGACAAAATCAGGCTATGCAATTGAATAGGATTGTAATCGTAGCAGCAGCAGTAACAATGCCTAGTGCAAGAAAGTACGGAAAGGTAGGCGATATCTGGGGAAGAGAATGGCTCTGCTTGCCTGGAAGCTCGACGGTAGGGGTCGGGTCGTCGACGAAGTAGTCGTACCCGGTAGCGGTGTAGTCGACGGTAGCAGCAGGGTCTACCGAAGGTTAAGGGGGGGAGGAAACAGTAAATACACGGCAATACTATACAAACATATGCATGGCATGATAGATGAAATGTTAACGGTTTTCTAACGCAGTGCAATGCACGTTGCTCGGAGCATGAATTCATCCGGGGATGAACTACCGGCTCCGGGTGACTACCAGACAGGGTGTCCGGAGGGGGAAAGGATCAAGCCGGAGGTGTCGTGGACATCCGACAAATATAAGGGGGGTGTATCCGTGTTAGTTGGACCATTCTGAACAACATTCGTGTTCGGAATAAATACATCCGGATACTTTATCAGTACCGGACAAATCATCGGACAGGCGGCCCGGAAGGGGGGTGTCGATGTTCGTTGTGTTAGAGGGGTGTGGTGGGTATATGGATACTGTATCTATATTCATTATATTTTTCTGATCAATTTTCATGTATAAAGTTTTTGAATCTGACTTACGGTTTAAAAGATATTGATTTTATAAGTTTTAATCAATTTAAATCATTTTCTAAATCATTTTTAAATTATTTTTATTTATTAACAGAAACATTATCCAGAACAGTTTGACTGGTCAAACCTGACATATGGGACCCACATGTCAGCCTCACAGTCAAATAAAACATTTTAATTAATTTAAATTACCCTGGACCCACATGTCATTGTAACAGTGGTGGCGGCGTCGGGGGTGGCCGGAAGCAAGGCCGGCGTCGAGTTCTGCGGCGGAGCAGAGGCAGCAAAGACGACGACGACGTGTATGCGAGTTAGAGGGGGGATGCGCTAGCGCGTCGCGTGCGTGCGTGCATGATGAGTGTCGCGGTGCCTTCGGGGGTCAAAAGCGCGAGCTGGGGCACGGGGTTGCGTCCACCGGTGGCGAGGAGCTCGGCTCCAATGGAGATGAGTGTTACAGCGAAAGGGGGGGGAAGGCGTGAGCGTATGGGGAGATGGCCAAGCTCACTGGGGAGGCGTAGGGGAGGGCAGCTAGCTCGGGGGAGGCGCGGTGGTGCGCGAATTTGCCGACGACGGCGGCGGTTGCAGGGAAGGGAACGGCGACGAGGAGCTCTCCACAGGCAGCGGGGGCTCGATTCCTTGCCGGGGAAGACGAAGACGAGGCCGCGGGGGCGAATGGACACGGTGGCTTGGTCTCGGGAGCTCAGTGGCCGCGCCGGAGCGGCGGTCGTGCCCACGGCCGGCTCGGGGAAACGACGATGGCGAGCGAGGAGGAGGGGGGCGAGATCCAGGGGAAACTGGGGGCGTTAGGGTTTTCTCTAGGGCACCGGGGTCATATGGTCGCCGGGGCGCCACTGGATGGCCTCCACGGCGGCCACCATCGCCGTGGCAGTGGCCGATGGGCGCCACGCCATGCCGACGCACTGTAGGTAGGGGACGGGGGTAGTTGGGCTAGGTGGGCTTAAGTGGCCCAGGGGGATGGGGGATGGGCCACGGTTGGGGTGGGCCCGGGCAGTAGATTAGGTTTGTTTCTTTTTTTGTTTGTTTGTTTTGTTTTTCTCTTTCTTTTCTTTTTTATTTCCTTTGTATTTATTTTACTAGTTTTGCATTTTAGTGAAATGTGTTAGATGACCCACAAATAACTTTACACTATAAGGCAGTGCCACAAAAAGTTTGGGTAGCAACAAAAGTCATTTAATATTTTATTTAAATATTAAATGGTTTATATGAGGTTTTTGGCTACTATTTTTAATTGTTTGATTTATTTGATAGCACAATAAATACCCAAACCCATATGGATTTGGTCCACTGAATATTTGTGATTTTATAAAAGTAGTTCCTCAATTTTTGGAGAAAGTTTATATTCCACTTTGTTTTTAATATTTCACCAAAGGCAATTTTTTAGATTTGAATTGATTTCAAAAGTTTATGGATTGGACTTTGTTTTCATCCATGATGATCAAGGCCCATGGTTCACATTGCTTGCAACAATATCAAAGGGTAATTTGAATTTGAACTGAACCATATTGATCAGACAAATTTTTTGAACAATACTGAGGAACAGTAATGGTGATTACTGTTCACCTGACAGTGAGGGTGTTACAAATCTCCCCCACTACAAGAATTCTCGTCCCGAGAATTTAGGCAGTAGAGGGGAAAAGATCGGGGTATTCCTCACGAAGACGATCTTCGCGTTCCCAAGTGGCTTCATCTTCAGAATGATTCGACCACTGAACTTTGAGAAACTTCATTGTCTTGTTGCGGGTCTTGCGTTCGGACTGATCGAGAATGCGGCTCGGATGTTCTTGATAAGTCAAGTCCTGCTGAAGCTCAATCATATCATGTTCCACTTCTCGAATAGGGTCCTTGAAGCAGCGCCGGAGTTGGGACACGTGGAATACATCGTGGACTTGAGAGAGGTTCGGCGGCAATTCCAATCGGTATGCCACTGGTCCACTTCGAGAAAGAATACGGAACAGACCAATGTAGCGAGGAGCTAACTTGCCTTTGATCCCGAAGCGGTGAGTGCCTCTCATCGGAGTGACACGGAGGTACGCGTATTCGCCAGGTTGATAGACCATTTCCTTGTGCTTGCGATCATAGTTTCTCTTCTAGCGTGACTGAGCAGCCTTCAGATGTTCATGGATAACGCGAACCTGATCTTCTGCATGCTGAATAATGTCCGGACCAATGAGATCTCTTTCTCCAGTTTCTGACCAATTCAGAGGGGTTCGACACTTACGTCCATAGAGAACTTCAAAGGGTGCCATCTTCAGACTAGCTTGATAGCTATTGTTGTATGAGAATTCAGCAAATGGAAGAGATTCCTCCCATTTCTTACCGAATGAGATGACACAAGCTCGGAGCATATCTTCAAGCACTTGGTTGACTCGTTCGACTTGTCCTTGCGACTGGGGGTGATAAGCGGTGCTGAAATTTAGGTGAGTGCCCATAGCTTCTTGGAAACTATCCCAGAACTTCGAGGTGAAAATGCTGCCACGATCTGAACTGATCTCCAACGGAATACCATGGAGGGAAACAATTATGGAAACATATAAGTCTGCCAACTGACTAGCAGAGATCGTCTCCTTGACAGGCATAAAATGAGCAACCTTGGAGAATCGGTCAATGACGACAAAGATCGCATCATGACCCTTCTGTGATCGGGGAAATCCGGTGACGAAGTCCATTTCAATCTTGTCCCATTTCCATTCAGGAATAGAGAGTGGTTGCAGAGTACCAGCAGGTCTTTGATGTTCCGCTTTCACGCGACGGCAAACGTCACACTCATCAACATAACGAGCAATGTCTTGTTTCATGTTGGACCACCAGTACCGCTGACGAATGTCTTGGTACATCTTGGTACTACCAGGGTGAATCGACAAGGGTGTATCATGAGCTTCTTTCATGACATCAGAGGCGTAATTCAGGTTGGCCTTGGCTACCGGAACCACTAAACGACCCTTGAATACACCGCATTATCATCATTTGCATCAATAGTGAAGAATGAGGGCTCTCCGCTGGCGACACGACGCTTAATCTTACAAATGTAAGAGTCATAATGTTGTACTGTCTTGATGCGGGTGTCAAGGTATGGTTGGACCACCATGGAGTTCACATATCCCTGCGGAACAATTTCGATGTTCAGCTTGCGGAGTTCTGCATACAGACGTGGCTGTTGCACTTGAACTTCAAGTTCACTACAATAGGCTTTGCGGCTTAAGGCATCGGCCACCACATTAGCTTTTCCCGGGGTGTAAGAAATTCCCATGTTGTAGTCGGCTATTGTCTCGAGCCATCTCTGTTGGCGGAGATTCAGGTCGGGCTGAGTAAACAGGTACTTCAGGCTTTGGTGGTCGGTGAAGATCTCGCAACGATTTCCGACGAGGTAATGTCGCCACAGCTTCAATGCATAAATTACCGCTGCCAATTCGAGATCATGAGTTGGATAGTTTTCTTCGTGAGCACGCAACTGACGAGAGCCATAAGCAATCACTTTGCGCTCTTGCATTAGGACACAGCCTAATCCTTGACGAGACGCATCGCAATAAATCACGAAGTCCTTCTGAGTATCAGGAGGAGCAAGCACCGGGGGTGAAGTGAGCTTGTCCTTCAAAGCTTGAAAACTTTCTTGACATTTATCAGTCCACTCAAACTTGACGCCTTTGTGAAGCAGATTAGTCAGAGGCTTGGCAATCTTGGAGAAATTCTCAAAAAAACGGCGGCAATAGCTGGCAAGGCCGAGGAAACTTCGGACTTGCTTGACAGTCCTGGGCGGAGTCCAATCAAGAATAGCCTGGATACGTTCGGGGTTGACGGCAACGCCATCCTTGGAAATCACATGACCAAGGTAGGTTACTTCAGGAAGCCAGAACTCACACTTAGAATACTTAGCATAGAGTTTGTGTTCTCGAAGCTTTTCCAGTATAAGATGAAGATGTTCAGCATGTTCTGCATCGGTCTTGGAGTAAATCAATATATCATCCAGATAAACTACGACAAACTTGTCGAGGTATTCCATGAATATATAGTTCATCAATCTGGAGAAGGTGGCTGGTGCATTGGTCAAGCCAAATGACATGACAGTGTACTCGTATGAACCATAGCGAGTAATGAATGCAGTCTTCGGGATGTCCTCATCACGGACCCGGATCTGATGGTAACCCAACCTTAAGACGAGTTTTGAAAACACCGTGGATCCAGCAAGTTGATCATAAAGATCATTGATCCGAGGGAGGGGGTACTTGTTCTGTATCGTGGCCTGGTTGATAGGTCGGTAATCTTGGACCAATCGGTTCGTGCCATCACTCTTCTTGACAAAGAGCGAAGGTGCTCCCCAAGCAGAGGAACTTGGACGGATGAAGCCTTTCTCGAGGGCTGTGTCGATCTCCTTCTTCAATTCAAGGAGGTGGTGAGGTGGCATCTTATACGGGCGCTTCGCAATAGGGACGGTGCCAGGCTTCAAATCGATGACGAATTCAACTTCCCTAATCGGGGGTATCCCCGGCAGTTCTTCTGGGAATACGTCGGTAAAATCAAAAACGATTGGGACTTTCTCAATCCCTTCGAGAGGTGCGACATTCAAGGCATTCAGAGCAGATATACGAGCTTCGGCATTCATCGACACAATGGCAGTATGACTCAAAATCGCGCCAGAAGGATGAAAAAGTTGGATGACCTTGGTGCCACAGTAAAGTGCGGCATTGTGGGTTTTCAGCCAATCCATGCCAAGGATAAGGTCGATGGTGGAGGTTTTCAGAATGTGTGGAGAGACCATGAACTCAAATCTTTCGATCTCGACAGTGAGGTTAGGTGCAACCATGTCGACACGACACTGGGTACCGGGAGTCCGGACTATTAAGGGGGTATGCATCTTTTCGTGGTAAATGCCATGCTTCGATGCAAATGCTCCAGACATAAATGAATGCGATGCTCCTGTATCAAATAAAACGGTAGCAGGTATTGAGTTAACGAGGAGTGTACCCATCACAGTAGCGGGCTGTTCCTGAGATGCTTCAACATCAATGTTGTAAGCATGACCACGAGCATGAGGATTTGACCCAGTATTATAGTTGAGGGTCCCATTGTTGCCATGACCATTTCCGCGGCCAGCAGGGTGAACTACCAGTTGATTCTGTCGCTGAGGGCAGTCTCGGGAAATATGGCCCGGCTGACGGCACTTGAAACACAGGCCATCTTGAGGACGGAGGTGTACAGTCTCAGTCTTCGGCTGTCTCGGCGGGGGCGGAGGCAGACGAGGTGCAACATACGACGGCCTTGGTGCAGGGGCAGTTGGACGCATAAGACTGTGTGGAAGCCAAACGCGTTGCTTCTGTGCTGTGCCCGAAGATGAGCCAGCATCACGGGGGCGCTTCGGCGAACCACCGAACTTAAGCTGAGCGGTCTCAAGAGTGATAGTCTGGTTCACCATGGTGGCGAAGTCGGGGAAGGCGTGCAAAGCCAGTGCAAGCTGGAGATCTGGGTTGAGCCCATCACGGAACTTCTCTTGCCTACTTGCATCATTCAGAAGGTCACTTGCAGCATAGCGGGAGAGGCGGAGGAATTCCCTCTGGTATGCCTCGACAGTTTTGTTGCCCTGAAAGAGGTTGCGGAACTCGGCCTTCATACGGTTCATAATCTCCTGGGGGACATAACGAGAGCGGAAGGCAGTCTTGAAGTCATTCCAGGTGACGACAGTCCCTTCAGCTAGCGAACCCTTGTAAGTGTCCCACCACTGAGCAGCGGGACCACGCAGGAAATAGGACGCGAAGTTGACATAATCAGTAGCGCTCACATTAGCGAACTCCAGCTGTCGAGTGATGTCACGAAGCCAATCATCAGCATCCAGCGGCTGTTCATGTTGGTGGAAGAGAGGGGGATTGAGACGCATGAAATCCCGCAGAGTAACCATAGGCGGTTGGTTCTGGTGCTGGTTCTGATTCTGGTTCTGGAGCTGATCTATGACTCCTTGCATAAATACTTGGTTCATCTGAAACTGCTGCATCATCGCGGCCATGTAGTCCGGCGGCGGAGGTGGATCGTTGGCACCACGACCACGACCACGACCACCACGACTAGCCATCCTGCTAGAATTTAACAGGGGTATTTCAGCGATGAACATTTTAACAAGATGCCGGAAACGAGTAAGAGGTAAAGCTACAACAAAGAGGAGGCGCGGATATATAGGAGTAGTCATATAAGACATACACATCCACAAATAGAATCAATCGAAAATCGGGCAGCGTAACGTCGTAGAAATTAAGGAAAAAGGACACACTAGGCGGCGCGCAGACCGCGGTAAGGATTACACGACGCGACATAGATTCCACTATGTCAATCACGCCGCAAGAAAACTGTTGGCCACAGGAGTTAATGCTAGAGGACGCGCGGCCTGCCCAGAATGATAATGGGATCCACGGTCCGGGACCTGGGGTAGAACTCCTGCAACACGACTCAATCAATGGGGAAGCACCAAAACGCCGGATGGAATCAAGAGAACATGATCCTAATGTCAGAGTTTGTAAAACTTACCAGCAAGGATAAGAGAGCAGATTCCTAGAGCATAGGTAAGGAGAAAAGGATCCTAATACCATAGATATCACACGTAGTGACATCGATGTGGGCCCGTAAGCCAAATATTAAGTTAGCAAAATAGTTTTCAAAGTCTAGACTCAACTTCGACCAGGTAGTGGTGGGGTGGCTTCCTACAGGCAGTCGGCTCTGATACCAACTTGTGACGCCCCAAAAATCAATCCGTGTACAGTAATCATACACGCAGGGTACACGGCTGAGATTAGGGTGCCACGATGAGAATATCACAACACAACACTAAACACAAAAGGATAAACCAATATGTTACAATAAAGGGGGGTCACGCGTACCCGAATACATAAGTTATACAAGCCATAATATCTGAGTACAGACATAGTTAGTCAAATTATGCCTTAAGAAGGCTAGAACAAATAACATCAGAGATACAGATCGAAAAGGCAAGGCCTCCTGCCTGGGAGCCTCCGAAACTACTCCTGGTCCTGGTCAGCGGGGGTCTCGACATAGTAGTATCCGCCTCCGGGGTACTCCTGCTCCTGGGCTCCAACGTCGATTGCAGCGGCCGATCAGGCAAAACATAAAAGGGGAAATAAAGCAAAGGTGAGTATCTAGTATACCCGCGAGTCTTACGTCCGCTACTAAGCATTATGCATTTGTATCAACGGAAAAAGGGAGGTTGTATATATAGTGGACTGCAAGATAGAAATCAGAATAAGGGTAAGAAGCTAGGCCTATCGAAGACTAGCATCTTCCGACGTTGTCTTGCAGCATGAGAAGAGAAACAACCAACAGTTCATATAAAGCAATAAAGTAACAATGAAGCATAAGTTGCTGCAACATTGAATAATATAAGTTGTAATGATTAATAATCATAATGCCTCCGAGTTCCCCTCCTTTACTTCCCCGCGAGGAAGAAAACCCGGAACCATACAGTTTAATAGTAATAGTGTCTAGTGGTAAGATCCAGCTTCAGCATAAAGCGTCCTGTTACCGTGGACACGGCTATCCGAATAGATTAAACTCCCTGCAGGGGTGCACTACTGTTCAGCCTGCACGCTCGGATCTCCAGGGTGGCGTGAACCTTGTTAGGTAACGCCCCACCGAGGCTATCCGACACGACGCAACCCATCCTAGGCTCAACAGAGAGGCCATCCGCCGGACTATATCCTATGCGCCAAGGGGTCTAGGTCCCTCACCCTTGCACGCTCCTGCACGGTGCTAGTCTGGCCGGTGAAGCAAAAGCAAATCCAAACACACCTGCTGCAGCAAAAAGACAAGACCACTTCCCGGCGATCAGGCCGCAGTACTGCTGACGTCTGAAGAGCTTTCGGACGAACTACGACGCGGAGGGCCCACACCGTAATCCCACGTGTAGGTAGTGCCTACAGACCAACGGGTCTCTCAAGTCATCCGCCGAACCATTTAGCATTTTAATATTATCTCGCAGACAACCGTTATCGCTGTCTGACTAAAAACACAACGGACAACGAACAGCAACAAGGCCCACCGGTAACGTCGGGGCCTGCCCTGTCGTCCCATCAAAGCGCGTGGTTACCGACAAGGTGAACCGTCTCCTTACCTTGTCTCGCGTGTGCTCTTGGTAGAGCTCGACTTTTGCGTGGTTTGGTAACTCTCGCGAGATACGAGCAGGGGCCAAGCACGCCAGTAACGTCGGTCGTACCCTCCCTATTAGTCCCGACACAATACCGCTCGCGGGCACCGTTGGGTCGCCCGACTTCTTACCTTAAGGACAACCGTTCTCAGGACCCTATGGCGGCAAGACAAAGTCAGCCTCGAGTGGAGTACACGGATTACTCCTTGATAGCTCACACTTGAGGGTGACTAGGCATAACCCAGATAAGGGCCTTAGGCGGTGTCTGCATTGTACCGTACCTGTGCAGTTGTATTTAATGTATCCGCGATCGCTCCCATAGTGATCACGGACCGCTATCTAACCCTAGCTAACAATGCGCAGGGCTCACTGCTGAATAATGCGTAAGTATAACAGGCAGCATAGGATAAGAAAGGTACATCAAGGGGCGACAAAATCAGGCTATGCAATTGAATAGGATTGTAATCGTAGCAGCAACAGTAACAATGCCTAGTGCAAGAAAGTACGGAAAGGTAGGCGATATCTGGGGAAGAGAATGGCTCTGCTTGCCTGGAAGCTCGACGGTAGGGGTCGGGTCGTCGACGAAGTAGTCGTACCCGGCAGAGGTGTAGTCGACGGTAGCAGCAGGGTCTACCGAAGGTTAAGGGGGGGAGGAAACAGTAAATACACGGCAATAATATACAAACATATGCATGACATGACAGATGAAATGTTAACAGTGTTCTAACGCAGTGCAATGCACGTTGCTCGGAGCGGGAATTCATCCGGGGGTGAACTACCGGCTCCGGGTGACTACCGGACAGGGTGTCCGGAGGGGGAAAGGATCAAGCCGGAGGTGTCGTGGACATCCGACAAAGATAAGGGGGGTGTATCCGTGTTAGTTGGACCATTCTGAACAACATTCGTGTTCGGAATAAATACATCCGGATACTTTATCAGTACCGGACAAATCATCGGACAGACGGCCCGGAAGGGGGTGTGTCGATGTTCCTTGTGTTAGAGGGGTGTGGTGGGTATACGGATACTGTATCTGTATTCGTTATATTTTTCTGATCAATTTTCATGTATAAAGTTTTTGAATCTGACTTACGGTTTAAAAGATATTGATTTTATAAGTTTTAATCAATTTAAATCATTTTTAAATTATTTTTATTTATTAACAGAAACATTATCCACAACAGTTTGACTGGTCAAACCTGACATATGGGACCCACATGTCAGCCTCACAGTCAAATAAAACATTTTTATTAATTTAAATTACCCTGGACCCACATGTCATTGTAACAGTTTTTAATTAAATATTTTTTATTTATTAAAAAGGCCAGGGCCCACATGTAAGTCAGAGGGGGGGGGGGGTTAGCCTCTGTTTATTATTGCACAGAGGGATTAAGGGGGTGCGGGGCCCATTGTCAGTGGGCAGGGGGTGGTTAGGGGGGGGGGGTTAACCCTCCTGACGTGGAGGGCCCACATGGCAGCCACACCACGCCGGAGCCGACGAGGCCGTGACGCCGGCGACGAGCTGGCGCTCGCCACAGGCCATGGGAGGGGGCGTGGAGGGGCTTGTTCGAAAGCTCGTTCGAGCGCGCGTCGTTTCATAGTGGTGGCGGCGTCGGGGGTGGCCGGAAGCAAGGCCGGCGTCGAGTTCTTGGGCGGAGCAGAGGCAGCGAAGACGACGACGACGTGTATGCGAGTTAGAGGGGGGATGTGCTAGCGCGTCGCGTGCGTGCGTGCGTGGGGAGTGTCGCGGTGCCTTCGGGGGTCAAAAGGGGGGGGAAGGCGTGAGCGTATGGGGAGATGGCCAAGCTCACTGGGGAGGCGTAGGGGAGGGCAGCTAGCTCGGGGGAGGCGCGGTGGTGCGCGAATTTTCTGACGACGGCGGCGGTTGCAGGGAAGGGAACGGCGACGAGGAGCTCTCCACAGGCGGCGGGGGCTCGATTCCTTGCCGGGGAAGACGAAGACGAGGCCGCGGGGGCGAATGGACACGGTGGCTTGGTCTCAGGAGCTCAGTGGCCGCGCCGGAGCGGCGGTCGTGCCCACGGCCGGCTCGGGAAACGACGATGGAGAGCGAGGAGGAGGGGGGCGAGATCCAGGGGAAACTGGGGGCGTTAGGGTTTGCTCTAGGGAACCGGGGTCATATGGTCGCCGGGGCGCCACTGGATGGCCTCCACGGCGGCCACCATCGCCGTGGCAGTGGCCGATGGGCGCCACGCCATGCCGACGTACTGTAGGTAGGGGACGGGGTTAGTTGGGCTAGGTGGGCTTAAGTGGCCCAGGGGGATGGGGGATGGGCCACGGTTGGGGTGGGCTCGGGCAGTAGATTAGGTTTGTTTCTTTTTTGTTTGTTTGTTTTGTTTTTCTCTTTCTTTTCTTTTTATTTCCTTTGTATTTATTTTACTAGTTTTGCATTTTAGTGAAATGTGTTAGATGACCCACAAATGACTTTACACTATAAGGCAGTGCCACAAAAAGTTTGGGTAGCAACAAAAGTCATTTAATATTTTATTTAAATATTAAATGGTTTATATGAGGTTTTTGGCTACTGATTTTAATTGTTTGATTTATTTGATAGCACAATAAATACCCAAACCCATATGGATTTGGTCCACTGAATATTTGTGATTTTATAAAAGTAGTTCCTCAATTTTTGGAGAAAGTTTATATTCCACTTTGTTTTTAATATTTCACCAAAGGCATTTTTTTAGATTTGAATTGATTTCAAAAGTTTATGGATTGGACTTTGTTTTCATCCATGATGATCAAGGCCCATGGTTCACATTGCTTGCAACAATATCAAAGGGTAATTTGAATTTGAACTGAACCATATTGATCAGACAAAAATTATGAACAGTACTGAGGAACAGTAATGGTGATTACTGTTCACCTAACAGTGAGGGTGTTACACTACTCAATGCTCACCGATTTTTCAAAAATCCCAGAAGTGCTTTGGAATTAAATAAAAACCCTATTTGGATTTGAATTCAAATATTTTGAATTTCAAAAATCTTCAAATCTTGGGAGTGACTAGTTACATGTCACATAAGGCCATATAAAAGATTTGGGGATTTCATAAAAATGCTATGGTATTTATTTTACCAAAGAAAACAAAGAAATAGAAGGAATAAAAGGAAATAAAAGACAAAGAGATTTCAGCCCAACTCTATGCACTTGGCCCAGCCATCCGGCCCAAGCCCATCTCCTCCTTTGTCTTCTTCCTCTCCTCGCCTCCAAGCAGCTCGGTGGCGAGCTGGTCACCCTGGACGCCACCGAGGACCTTCTAGGCGCCCCCGAGCCCTATCTCCTCGTCGTGGAGATGCCACGCACATGCTACTCACTTCCCCCTCCTCCCCTGCTCTCTCCCACGCTCCCCTGCTCGTTTCCTCCATCGCCCATACGCCACCATAGAGCTCCGCCGTGCTCCGATGTGGCAACTGGTAGAACCAGCCCGGTACAGAGTGTCCTGGAGGACCACCTACGTCGTCTTCATCGTATCCAGCGAGCAATCGGCCCGAGGACTCCCCTAGTCGACGCCCGCACCACCCTCCTCAGCCAGGCCGCCGTGATCCTCGCCGGAATTCTCTTTGCCCCGGCCTTCCCCGACCTCTTTGTCGGCTTCTTCGAGTTGGCGGTGAGATTCCCCAGCCAATCCCTCTCCCCGAGCTCTAAATACCCGCCGGAAACTCCCTCCCCGCCGGAGCCGAGCCACCGCCACCGCGTCGTTTGTCGCCGGCGTCATTCCTCGCCGCCCCTATGGTCGCCACCTCCTCCACTCGATGTGGACGAGGCCGCACAGACGTTTGGTGCCCTTTGCAGGCCAAGCCGCGGTCGGCAGGCCACGCCGGCATGTCGCCACCGTGCAAAGTGGCCGCTACCGGTTAAACGCCGGTGGGCTGTTAACTTAGCGCTAAACCCCGCCCCTTAATCACACACCTAAGCCACTGCTTTATGTGGCCAAGACCATTAATCTCTTTGTTAAATTAAGACAAATCGGGAATTAATACTGTGACGCTGACAAGCCTGGCCCACTTGTCAATTTGACTCCAATCAAGCCCATGCGGCACTTTGAATTCATGCTTGCATAGTAAATGTTTTCTATTACAAAATAATTCTAGAAATTGAATAAACTTTAAAATGCTATAACTTTTAATCCATAACTCCAAATTAAACAAATAATATATGTAAAATTATCAGAAAAAAATCAAGGATTCTGAATAAGCACATTGTTTTCATGTTTCTACCGCATAGTTGAACCCATTCCTTTGCATGACCTATCATTTTGTCATAGTAGTAAGCAAACCACAATCCTAGCAGATATAGGAGTTGGTTGATATCATGTGGCCCCTGCAACTATTACTGGTCATTGCATGCTTAGTGTTTTACCATGAGGTTACTCTTATGTGAGTCGGGATGGTAGTGATCATGATGATGGTGGTGGAAATGTGTTGGCGAACTTGACCTAAAAAAGGTGAACAATGAGAGGCTGTGTACGAGTACACAGTGGGTTGTCTCATTGAACACCGCCTTAAGCCCGGGTTCTTGTGTTGTGATCCAAGACAAAGAGTATTACCACGTGTTGGGCACATGGACCCCTACTCAACCTACTAACTCACCCCTTCTCAGTTCAATGATTCGCAGTCGTTCGGAGTTCCTGTAGGTTTGTGGCACGGTCTGCGAAGTGGAAGAAAGGCTATTCAGACCGGCTTGGCACCCTACACACATCTTTTGGGACCGCATCGGTAAACCGGCCAGGTTCACGATTGTGGAATCCAACCCAGATAGGCGTCTCCTTTGAATTTAGAGTTGGCTGTGAGGTAAAAGTTGTGGGAATTATCCTCGCCGACACCCGCTTGAAGGGTGACGAGAGCCCGACGGTAACTGATAGTTTAATGTGTGTAGAAGTACACCTCTGCAGGGTTAATAAACTATTCAAATAGCCGCGTCTACGGTAATGGACTACTTGGTTATCTGTGCTTGATTATTAGACAACTTCAGTGGTTATTCTAAAACTTGCCAAGATAAGTGTGAGTGTTATGGTTTGCTTTCTCGTGGGAAGTCGAGGAAGGATCCATGGTGGTGTGTTGATTGGAAGACTTGGATAGATGGACTCGAGTACGCTCCTTACCTCATTATGGTAATCGTAGTTCAGGTTTAGCCAAGTCAAAGCTGGCACTTCTGCATTGCAACCCCACCTCCCTTTGCTTGAAACTTGAGCATGAGTAGTATAGTTTTTATGTCAGTCTTTCTGAGTACGACTTTATACTCACGTTTGCTTATTTATATTTTTAGATGAAACCACTAACCATGATGGTGGCTTCTTCGTGGAGCTCGACGTGGAGTAAGATAGTGTAGTTCCAGACAACAGTCTGGTCCCTCATGGAAGGGCT
This sequence comes from Bromus sterilis, assembly GCA_950022295.1. Taxonomy (NCBI): domain Eukaryota; kingdom Viridiplantae; phylum Streptophyta; class Magnoliopsida; order Poales; family Poaceae; genus Bromus; species Bromus sterilis. The sequence goes on from OX465596.1 coordinate 286,695,442, forward strand.
TGTATATTGAATAAGGCTTCTCTAAGAACTTTGTTAAACTTGTCTGTACTCAGAGCTATGTCGCTTCCGTTGCTTGTATGAATGTTGGATCACAGTTATATGATCTCTTTGTGTACCCTATATGTAAGTCAATAAAGATGTATACTTTGTAGAGTTCATGTGATGAGTACCTGCTGTTTACACTGGACATGTATGTTGCGTGTATGATTATAACGTGCATGTCTTAGTGTGGGGTTCGATAGCTTAGTTGTGCTCTCGCCGACGATCTTCCTTACAGCCAGGTGGCTCTGAGTTGTGCGCAGCTTGGAGCATTGTGATGCGATTGCACGTAACCCCGTTACGTGGAACACTTTGTTGTACGATCGAGCCCGCGTGATACCTCGATTAAGTGATCGGGCCAAAGTTGTTTATGTAAATGCTATGGTTCAATTGACAATATGGTTGAGGAGACTTGTCTATGAGTATGCGATTTCACCACCCATACGCGTTTAGACTTGTGAGCGGACGATGAGGACCCATTTCAGTTGATCATCCGGGCCTGAATGGGATGCCCCTCACGTTCGAGCTTTCCGAGAGTGTCTTGTACTTGGCATTGTCTGCTTAGACAAGTGGGTATGGATCTCGGCTCTCCATATGATTGAATTGTGGCTAGAATTACATATGCATATTCCGGGTCCCGACAGACTTGGTATCAGAGCCAGGTTTGTCTGTAGGACTACCAAACCTTGGTCGAAGTCGAGTCTAGCATTCTATAGTTATATAGTAACTTGGGTATATGGGAACAACCTAAGACTTCTTTTTCTCCTTACCCTCATCGATCTGATTCTGAGTCACCCTCATCTTTTCTGTGGGAAGACAGGATTAGGCTCATCTATGTCTTACTAGGACGTCTCGTTGATTGCTTCCTTGTAGCCGTAGCGAAGTTGTGTCATTGTCATGGTCGTTGTGCTTCCAGTTTTGGACTTCTTAGTGTAATTTCTATTCCAATGTTGTGAGAATTTCCATTTCTCTTGCAATTACAGCCGTTATGTTGTCCGAGTCATCCAAAGTTTCTTCATAATCTGATGCGTTTGCAAAATCCTTCTCTTCATTTCGGTTGGTTTTCCAGAAGAGTTGCTAAGTGGCATGCCTGATAGTTTCTTAGAGTTTTTTGTAGGTTTTATTCTAGAAACCTATATTGATGCATTTGCAGTTCTTCCTCCCACTTTCGATGTCTTCTAGCCAGAATAACCACACTAACCATCATGTTGGGGTAATTTGCTACTCTGACATCTCTGTTGTAGTTCCTAGGAAGTCATGGACATCCTTAGGAAAACTACCCAATAATCCATCTCCTTAAATCTACCCACCCGACAGATGTGCAGAATTCATTGTAGATCTTATGCCAGGAACCGCCCCAATTTCAAGACGCCCATACAAAATGGCCCCACCAGAGTTAGCTGATCTTAAAATCCAACTGGAAGTTTTGTTGGCAAAAGGATTTATCCGCCCTAGCTCATCATCATGGGGTTGCCCCGTTCTGTTCGTAATGAAGAAAGATGGAACAGAAAGGATGTGCGTAGATTATCGCCCGCTTAAGCTAGCGACGATAAAGAACAAGTACCCACTTCCCAGGATCAATGATCTTTATGATCAACTTGCTGGGTCCTCTGTCTTATCCAAAATGGATTTGAGATTAGGCTATCATCAAATAAAAATCAGAAACGAGGACATTCCAAAAACGGCTTTCACTACTCGCTATGGTCTTTACAAGTATACCGTCATGTCCTTTGGTTTAACCAATTGATGGCGCGAGGGTTGACGGGTGTAGTCTTCTCGCCCTTCGTTGGTGAGCCCCAAGTGGAAGGCGTGATGCAGCACAGCAGCAAATTTCCCTCGGTAAAGATACCAAGGTTTGTCTCCAGTAGGACTCCAGAGATGATAAGTAGGTGTCAGCGGCGCAATTGACGCGGACCTGCACACAAACACAGATAACTTTGTTCCCAACGAAGTTCAGAGAGGTTGTCAATCTCTCCGGTCTTGTTGTTTACAAAGGATAAAACGCAAGGGATAATAATAGCAACTTGAAAATAAATGCAGAAAAGTAAATATAGCGTGGAAACAATGATAAGGATATGGACCGGGATACGTGATGTTCGCTAGTGATGTCTCTCTCCCAAAAGACGATAAAATTGCTATGCGAGGTGAACAAATTACAGAAAGGCAATTGACAGGGTTATGAACGCACCGCAATGCTAACTATGCTACCAAAGAAAGGAAGAGGTTCAAAAGCACAGGCAGTACGCCAAGGTAAGTAGACCGAAATTCATCTGCATCTACTACTAATCATCCACCTTGAGATATGTAACAACCCAGATTTCACAAAAATTTAAAAAATTGTTTTCGGTGTGAATTGTTTGATTGTCTGATTTGTTTGCGGTGTTTGCTTCGCCGAATTAATAATCAATGAATTTTTCCCCCTCCTTCTCGTATCGGATGCGTGACTGACCTTTTTTTCCCCAAATGGCACACGACCTGTTGCGGCACCGGGTTTCACCCGAGCACCGTCGCAACTACCGGCACAAGACCAGCCTTTACCATCGGTGCGAAAAACCCCCATTTATATTGAATGGGTTATTTTATCGGATGGGTTCGACATCTTCGTTGGGCGCGAAACGATGTAGACGACGTCAGTTCGGTGCAACGAGGGGGTGTTTCGATTTTCGTGCGATTCCGACTTCGTCGGGTAGGTAACCGGTCGGAGAGGCCAGGCATAGTAGCCGGTATACCTCCAGTCGCGTATTTATAAACTGCTGCGCGTGGGCTGATAGCTGGACCCCCGGATTCCCCTCGTATCTTCGGATTCTAGCCACCCGAAAAACCGGACTCGAAACATGCCATTTAGAGGCCCGAAACCCCTCCGAAATACCCGCCTTCTATAAATAGCAGTGCTAGCCACCTAAATTGGACAAACCCTAGCCCCTAATCCCTCTCATTCCGTGCCTCCCCTCTCCCTAGCCGCCACATGGAGACCACCAGCCAATCCCACCTCCAGATCCAGATCAGAGGATCTGGACCGTCCGATCCGGAATGGACGGCCGTGAGGCCGCCACGTCACCAGATGGAGCATCCCCACGCCCGAGCAACTCCTCTGCCCGAGCTCCTCCCATGGTGGTCTCCTCCTGCTCGAGCTCGTCCGCCGCCTCCTCCCGTTCGAGCCGCGTCGCCGAGACCAGCTAGTCCGACGAGCCGCCCCGCCCAGCAGGTCACGGCCGTCGTGCCCCCTCCTCTCTCCCCGTGCCCCTCTTCTTCTCTCCCTCATCTCCTCTCTGCCCGCAGAAGAAGCCGCCATGGATGCCACTCCGGGAGCTCGCGCCGCCCCAAGACCACCTCACCGGAGACCTGAACCAGCCGGATCCGTCGCCTGTCCGTCCCTTCGCGCCCGTTCCCCTGCCTCCCCTCGCTGGATGCTGGCCGGTGAGCCCTTGCTGCCGCCGCTCCCTGCGCAGTGAGACGGGGAGGACGACGCCTCCCGTCCGCTCGGCACCCGTGTGGGCCGGCCTCCCCCGCAAGGCCCAGCGCCCTCAGCCCAGCCGCCTGCCTCCTTGGGCCAGGCCCATGAGGTGAGGCGCCCAGCCCCCCCCCTTTTTTTTCCTTTTTTTTGTTTTTTTAGTTGCTGCGAGTTGGGCTCGGCCCAGTACTGTGGGCCCGATAGTTTTTTTTCTTTTCTGTATTTATTTATTAAGGCAGATTGTATTACTTTTTTGCGTTGCCCGTAACTTTTTAACCGTAGCTCCGATCGCGACGCGTAAAATATGAAACTTGCTTAGTTTTGTGTTTAGTTTAATAAAATGTTGCTTGTTGTCATGTTTGACTTTGTTTACATGCTGTTTACCTGCTATTTATAACGGCTTGCCATTGTAAACTGTAATTGCTATAACTTTTTAACCGTTGCTCTGATTAAAATGTTTCTTATAAGTAACTTGACTAGAATTGCATGTAGATTGTGTTTATGCTGCTTTTGCTTGCTAATAAAAAAAATATTGTTTAGGGCAAAACAGTACCAAATGCAATTATTATCGTGGGGTCTGTAATAGCTGCCATGTATAGGTTTTACCCCCACTTAAAATGACTAGATTAGATAGTTTATTTATGCTTCACCCTTGCCATGTTTGTGTGATATGCCATGCTTGAGTGAGTTGCCATGTTAACAACCTTTTTTTTGCTCACCTGTAGCTAAAAAACTTGAACCACCGTAAATGTGCGGTATCGTCGTGTGTGACGAGTACTCCACTTAACATGTTAGTAACCGCTCTCGACGGTAGGTGCGATGTCTCGTGTTGCTTCTTGTTGATGCGTGCTCGTGTTTGCCTCGTAGTAATAGATGGTTGCTCGTTGATTGCTTTCCAGTGTTTATCGTCTTGTGTGCTCCCGCGGGTACCTCTCGGAGACGATACGAGCGTGCGATCGACTACACCTTCGGAACCCGACTTATCAACAGGCAAGGACTATACATTACTTATGATCCATTCTATTTCAACCAGCAGTTTGCATGCTAGTCTAGGTTAGGTTCGATGTTTGACCCTACCATATGTTTACAGCCTCTTTCAAACCGATACAGCCATGTCCCTTCCCAGCAAACCTTGTACTGCTATGTTACTATTGCTCGTTGCTCAGCCCCTGCTTAGTATGCATGCTTAGGATGCTACGATGTTACCCTGTTACTCTTTGGGTTGGGATATCACCTTATTATATTATTGTTGATGATATGATTATTATAATGTTGACTATATTCGACGAAGGATGGAAGGTCTAGGCTATCCCGCCCCGACGCTTTGTTCCATTCGAGTCACCTAGGATCCGAGTTCCGGGTATTGGTTTTAAGACTGAGCGTGCCTAACCGCGTGTGGGATTTTATGGGGTCCCCTTTTCTTACCTATCTAGCTTCAAACATTTCTAGTGGTGGCCCAAGCTGATTTACCATTTGAAAACCATGCATATATGCCTGTCGGGTAGCTCCTGGCAGACATCCGTTAAAATAACCCGGACCAGTGAGGACATAGTTCCCTTGCTGGCCCACTTTGTCCGGCTGAGGACCCGGTTTCCCATGTGTGATTAACCGGCTATCCAAACCTGCGACAGACGGTAGAGACCAGATCGAGAGAGCGGCCGGCTCCTGAGATGGATGTCGACTCACTGGGGGCCACCCAGATTTGTTCGTTGTTAGTTAGAGGGACCTGTCGTTTGGGATCTCTTGGAACTAAATCATAAAATGGTTGCCTGTGATGGGTAGCAACTGAGAGTGATGAGCGTGCGTGCGGAGCCTCGTAATGGGCAGTTGGTCCACCCCTGCAGGGTTAAATCTTTTCGAGAAGCCGTGTCCACTGTTATGGACGACTTGAGACCTACGTCCTGTTCATAGACAACAACAACTGAGATAATCTTAATATAACTTGATCAACGTGTGTGTGCCTTGACTGGTTCTTCTTCGTTGGGATGCGAAGAGGAGGACAAGGATAGGATAGGTGTTATGTTTCGTACTAGGTGGATAGCAAGATTTGTTGGAGGATTCCTCATCGAATGCTTGGCTTCTTATCTTACTCTATAGATCGTTAGCCACTTCATAAATGATAGTGCGGAAGCAACCTCACCACTTACCCCTTCCTTACCGTAAACTACTAGTTTTCCTAGAATGACGAGTGATGAAGTCCTTGCTGGGTCAGATGACCACTACAGTTGGATGCTGAGTACCTCTGTACTCATGATACTACCCCCAAACTCTTTTCAGGGTTCTGATCGGCAACAGGTATGGTGATCGGCGTTTCACGTGGAGACTCGACGACGACTAGTTAGGCGGATCCCGGCGGAGGGCCTGGACCCGTGTGGTTATGGGATCGATGCTTTTCTCTTTGCCACTAGGCATTTGCTTGTAGTCTGTACTCAGACATGTATCTTCCGCTGTTATATTGTATTAAGGCAGTTGTATGCCGATTGTATGAGATGTTTTACCCTGTATCTGTAATGTTGTGATATCATGTTGGAAATCCGGGGCATATGGCTTTGTCATATGTCGTGGTGGGACCGATATGTGCTTCGTCCCTGGATCTGGATGGAAACATCTAGATCTGGAACAGTACCGCATATCGGGCCTTACAAGATATCTATCCAGAACATCTCGCTGGTATTAAGAAAGTGTAAACCCAAAGCAACAGACAACTGCATTAAAAAGAACTCTGCGTAAAGTAAACAATCCTTGTAACCGCGGTTACAAGCACCGTTGATTTCCACAGCACATCCCCTAGACTCATGTTTCTGTCACTCAAGCATGTTATCGGGGGGGGGGGGGGGCATGAACCCACAATCTAGCACAACGCTCCCTCTTGGAGTCACTACCTACTACTTGGCCAAAGCAATAAACAGCAACGGAGAACATGCCAGAATTACTTAGGAACAAAAATATAAGAGATAAAAACCAAATATATTACTCTATCACAATCTGAACATAATCTCATAATCCATCCGATCCTATCAAACTCAACATAGCAATGGCAGAAATATTACAAAGGTGCCTCGATCATGTTGGGCAGCTCACGAGGTCTAAACAATGAAGAGCAAAGAGGGGAGGAGAACATCACATAGCTACTGATCACGGACCCATGGTCCAAGGAAAACTACTCACGAGACATCCGGGGAGCATCCATGGTGGAGAGGAGACTCCCGGAGGTCAATCCTCCCTCCGGCAGGGTGCCGGGAAGAGGTCTTCTGGTTCTCCCGATCTTCGGAAGCGCGGCGGCGGCGGAACAGAGGCGAGTTCGCGGAATAGGGTTCTCCTTCTGGGGTTTTCCCGTGACGGGGGATAAATAGGCGAAAGGGGGGCAGACAGAGGTGGGCCAGGGGCCCCAGACGCCCCCTGGCGCGGTCAGGGGTGGGGCCGCGCCGGGTGGCCGCCTGGGCCCCCTGGCTCCCCTCTGGCCCCTCCCGGGCTCTTCTCGAAGCTTCCGTCACGCTGATTTTTTATCTGAATTTTCCCGAATTTTTCTGGCACTTTTTATATGGGGGAAAACTGAAATAGAAAAACAGCAGAAAACAGGAACTGGCACTGGGGTGCACTGAGTTAATAGGTTAGTCCAAATATGATCAAAAGTGTATGAAAGTGTATCTAGATCATAGCAATATCACACAAAACATGCATGGAGCAAGCACAAATTATAGATACGTTTTGGATGTATCAACATCCCCAAGCTTAATTCCTGCTCGTCCTCGAGTAGGTAAATGATAACAACATAATTTCTGTGGTGACATGCTAGCAACCATAAAAGAAATTTGAAAAGTAGAGCAATCAAGGTTAGAGATTCAATTCAAGTCATAACATGCAAGAGTCTATATTAACATTGAAACAAGTAACAAAAGAACAAAAGGTGCAAGAGCTCTCGCTGTCCGTGACTCGAATGTCTCCAAATGGTGTTTGCGTGCAAGAAAGGGGATAGGGAATACGAGAAAAAAGTATTTTTGTGTTGAGAACTCAATCTACTAAAGTTTCACACTTGGTCTTCTTTGGAATCTTATCTTGACTCGTCCCCAGAACACTAGCCAGGTACAAGTCAATTTGAACCACTCCTGTTCGATATTTCAAGCACTCATGCAATGGATGAGCGTAAGCACGAGAGTTGACACTTAGGATGGCAAAGAGAGAAATATGGTGGAGGAGGAAGACAAAAAGGATGAGAAAGGCTCACATCAATGAGGACAATCATGGGAAAGAGATGCCGAATGATAGATATGATGTGAGGAGTAGGGATTGCCATGAAACGGATGCACATACGAGCTAAGAAGCTCTCCAATGGAACTAGTGGGGGTGCATCTAACTTGCTCGCTCATGAAGACCTAGAGATCGTTTAAGGAGGCTCATCCTTGGAATATGCAAGCCAAGTTTTGTGGTGTGAAGGTCCCCACATAGCTATATGCATGAAGATCATCTCTATGGAGTACAAGGATATAAAGGGAGTACTAGTGTGGATCTCTCAAAAGGATAGTAGTGTGCCCCTTTCTCTCTTTTTATTTCTTTTTCTCTTTTTTCTATTTTTTGTATTTTTTGTGGCCTCAATGGCTCTTTCTATTTAACTCTTATTTGTCCTCTTTGGGATCTTTTATTGTGTCCACTTTGGGATCTTTTCCTCACTTAAGGGCAACACTCTATTTTACAAGAAGGTAAAGGAGATCTTTCACACTTTACAAGGTACTCAAAATCATAAAGAAGATGTAACTATGTCAAATCCCTCTGTTAGGTATGTGCTAGGGTTAGCTAGTGCCTTTGCATCATGTCAAAATTTCAAGAAGAAATCTTGGAAATCAATTTCAAAATCAAAATGGGAGAAGGAACACCCCCCAGATGAATTAATTCAAAAGGCCAGATAAAAATATTTTCCAAAAATTCATGTTAGAGTTTTGAAAAGTCTTATAAATGAGTGTGATCACATATCAAGTGATGTGGGACCCACCCCATGCTCATAGATTTTTCAAATATTCAAACAGTACCTTGGAATTAAAGAAATACCCCTTTATGATTTAAAATTCAAATCATTTGAATTTTAAAAATGTTGAAAGTTTATGAGTGGCTAGTCTATATTATTATGAGGCCACATAAAAGTTTTCAGCATTTAATAAAATGGTTTGGTATTTTTATCAGAGACAAAACAAATTACAGAAAAAGAAAGGAAAGATTAAACAGAGAGAAAGAGAAAAGGCTTACCTCTCGCCTGGGGCGAGGCCCACCTCTCCAGCCGGCCCAGCCCACACGAACTCCCCTGTCGTCTTCCACCCCGCACTGCCAAGCAGCTCGGTGGCGCGGCGTCGACGCCGTGTACGCCACCTCGACGCCCAGGACCTTCCAGGCCGCCCCAAGCCTCCAAAGTGCGCCACGGAGATGCCCTCGGCTCCCTCTCTCACTTTCCCCCATCGCCGCTTCGTCTCGCGCCTCCTCCTCTCTTTCCCCTTTTCCTCCGAGAGCAGCCGCCGTTCGTCGACGCAAGAACCCGTAGCCAACGCCGGAGATAGGCGAGGAGAACCTGTCCATCGTGCGCAGCGTCGCCGTTTACCTCGATCTGGAGAAGATGGCGTCCTAATCGAGCCCGAGGACGACGCACGCTTCACCGAGAGCTCGCCGGACCCGCAAGCCTCCATCGTCGATTACTCCGGCCACAGAGCTCCTCCGACCACACCACCGCCTCCACTGCAACCGTGGTGAGCTTCTGCTTCACCCCATCTACTACACGGCCACCCTCTTGTTCCGTACCGTGTTTTGCCATTAAGGCCGGAGCTTCTCGCCGCCGGGATCGTTGGAGCCGCTCAACTGCTAAGCAATCGTACTCGCCGTCTTTTCCTTCACCTCCGCCTTGGTCTTCTGCTTTGAACGCGCCCTACGGTGGCTTCAATGGTGCTCTACTGCGAGTTTCTCCCCAAGCCCGTGCCACGGCCGCCGCGCAAGGACGTCGCCGTCGTCGTTTTGGTCACCCCCGAGGTCGCCCGCGTGCACCAGACGACGCGCGAGAGCACGGGCTACGCTCCCGTGGTCTCAGCGCATCGAATGATGCACGGGAACGTGTTTCCGAGTAGCGCCGCCGCGCTCCAGTCGCCGGCGTCAAGCCGCCGGCGAGTCAGTGCTAACCCCCCCTGTTTCACCTAATTAGTGACCCCTGGGTCACTGACCAGTGGGCCTAGTGGCTTAATTAAGCCACTGGATTAACTTAACCCACGGGTTAAGTGAACCCAGTCACTGACAGGTGGGACCCCCTTGTCAGCCCCCCCCCTGACGCCAGCTTGACGTCAGCCTGACGCAGTAAATCGATTAAATGAATTTCCAGAAAAGAAAAATGGTTTAATAATTCCAGAAATTCCAGAAAATACCCCAAACTTTGGAAATTCATAGAAATTCATATTAACTCCAAATTGGACAAATAATATATGAAAAATGATCAGGAGAAAATTATCTTTCCAAATATGCAATTTTCAACTCTGTTTGAGTTGAATTTAAAAAGTGATCAGTAGCATTTGCTATTTGATTTAAATGGAATTAAATCAAATTCAATTCAAATATTTTTGCAACTTGAAACATGGCAACATGCTACATTTCACTTACACATCAGAGGCATATCATCCACTTTTGAAGATGATTCAAAATGATCAAACTATATCACATATAACTTGGTTAATGTTGAATTCAAATGTGGAGTTTGAATTTGCATTTTAAATGCAATATATTCCACTTAAATGGAATTGCCTCACACATCAAAATTATACTTCAAGCTTTAACATTCCATCATGTGCTTGAGCATTGCATTCATATTGATTGCTACTTCGTGCTTTGTTTGCCGAGTAGAGGTGGAACCGGAGGAAGAGGTCACCCCGTTCGCTGAAGATCCAGAACCCGAACCTCGTCAGCAAGGCAAGCAAAACCCCATTGATCATGTCGATAAAATCCCACTTCCCTCTCATGTCTCGCTTATGCATTGTTTAGGATGATCACCATGCTTCGTTTCTACCGCATAGATGAACCCATTCCTTTGCATGACATATCATTTTGTCACAGTAGTAAGCAAACCACAATCCTAGCAACTGTAGGAGTTGTTTGATATCATGTGGCCCCTGCAAATGTTACCACTTATTGCATGCTTAGTATGATACCATGTTGTTACTGTGATGTGAGTCGGGATGGGAGTGATCATGTTGATGATGGTAGAAAAGTGTTGGTGAATCGACCCTAATACAAGGTGAACGATGAGAGGCTGTCTAGGAGTACACGGTGGGTTGTCTCGTTGAACACCGCCCTAAGTTCGAGTTCTTGTGTGGTGATCCAAGATGAAGAGTACAACCACACATTGGGCTCACTGACCCCTCTCAACCTATTAACTCATCCCTTTCGATGTCCAGATGTCGCAGTAGTTCGGAGTTCTGGTAGGCTTGTGGCCTGGATGCTAAGTGAGAGAACGGCTCACCCGAGACCGGCTTATGCACCACGCACACATCGCTTGGGTCCACTTCGGTAAACCGGCCGGGTTCACGATAGTGGTAGCCAACCCAAGTAGGCGACTTTCTTGGACTAGATAGGCTATGAGGTAACAGTTGTGGTGAGCATCCTCGCTGGCACCCCTTCAATGGTGTCGAGATCAAAGGCGGTAAATGATGGCCATGTGTGTGTAGCGGTACACCCTTGCAAGGTTAACAAAACTATTCGAATAGCCGCGTCCGCGGTTATGGACTACTTGGAAAGCTTAGCTTGATTATTAGATAACTTGAACCGGATACTTCTAAAATACACCAAGATAAGTGTGAGTGCTATGGCGTGATTTCTCGTGGGGAAGTCGAGGAAGGCACCATAGTGGTGTATTGGTTGGAGAAAGTAGTGGACTCATGTACGCTTCTTACCTCAAAGTCTGGTACTCGTAGTTCAGGATTAGCCAAGTCAAAGCTGGCATTTCTGCAAGTGAAACCCCACTTCCCTTTACCTTGATACATGTGCATGAGTAGTATAGCTCCTATGTAAGTCTTGCTGAGTATGCCTTTGTACTCACGTTTGCTTAATCTATGTTTTAGATGACGCCACTGACCCCGAAGGTGGCTTCTTCATCGAGCTGGACGACTGAAGTTAAGCTAGTCTAGTCCCAGTCAGCAGACTGGTTCCCTCGTGGAGGGCTTTATGTTTGAATAAGGCTTCTTAAGCCAATTTGTTAAACTTGTCTGTACTCAGACATAATTTGCTTCCGCTTTATGTTGTAATGTTGGATCACATGTATGTGATCTCTGTGTGTACTCTATAAGAGTTATAAATAAAATGTACACTTTGTAGAGAATTGCAATGGTACCTGCTGTTCATACAAGGCATGTGTGCTGCGTGTATGGTTATAACATGCATGTCTTTGTACGGGTTTTCGAGACCTTAGTTGTGTTCTGGCTGGCGGTCTTTCATACACCAAGTGGCCCTTAGATGTGCGCAGCTTGGGGCATCGCGATGCGATTGCTCGAGACTCCGTCTCGTGCACACTTTGTGGTATGATCGAGCCCGCCCTAGACCCCGACTAAGTGATCGGGCTGGAGTAAGTCTATGTAAGAGTTTTGAGATAGTCGATAGTATGGTTGAGGCGACTTGTCTTTGAATATGGGAGTTCACCACCCATATCATTAGACTTGTGTGCGGACCATGAGGACCCATCACAGTTGATCATCCGGCCTGGATGGGATGCCCCTCACGTACGATGCTTTCCGAGAATGTTCAGTGCTTGGCCTTGTCTGCTTAGACAAGTGGGTGCGGTTCTCGGCTCTCCATATGACTATGTCTTAACTGTACTTGCATACGCTAACCCTTGTCCCGACAAACTATCATGATGTATGAAATGTATGCCGCTGCCAGTGTAGCAGGAACATGTATGACATGAAGATCAAGTCATGAAGAGGTGGATGTTGCATGGCAATATAACTCGGAAAGGCTATGGAAATGACTTGATAGGTAGGTATGGTGGCTGTTTTGAGGGAAGATATAAGGAGGCTTATGATGACAGAGCGTATCATGCCAAGGGTTTGGAAGTACCGGCGAAGGTGGACACCAACTCTCGGAGTGAGAAGAAGGCAATGCACGACACAGGAAAGGCTAGCAAAATATGGGAAGGTGGAAGTGTCAACTCTCAATACTTACATTAGTCCGAAGAACTCATGCACTTATTATCGGTAACTCTCAATCTAATGAGGAGGTTCACAAAGAGACAAGTACCCCGAGGAGGAGTGTATGGGGGTTTGGTTATCCTTGCGCATCCTCGACTCATGGTACGTGAGTGTTCTCTAATATTCGACTCCTCAGAAGAGTAGTGATCCATCTAGTAGCTAGAGTTCTCAACTAGTTTTGTAGGTTTTGAAAATAAACACGGATTTCCCAAAATACGACAACTATCACTAATAGGCAAGAGCTCTTGACACCAAAAGTTCAAACATTACTCACATCAATGCCTCAAAACTATTGCAAGCTACTACTAAAATTAAATAGCAACCTCAATTACCTACTTTCAAGACAAGACACAACTCAGTGCAACAACCAACTCTCTTTACAAGATGAACATGAAAACTAAAGAGAGTTCCAGCAACAAACTAAAACAAAAGCCAAGGCTCTTGCTAAAGAAAAACTAAAACTAAGACTAAACACGGCAGTAGCTATGAAAAGATAAAGAACACACAACAGCAAGAAGATAGGCAGGAAAAATCCTATGATGTGTTCTAAATTTTGAAAGTGGAGCATGTTTATCTCCCACACAAAGTAAGAAAGGATCTAAATTGTTATGAACAGCAAGCAAATCTAAAGAAAAATAAAAACAAAAATTAAGAGCGAGACGCTCCAAGCATAGCACATAACGCATGAAGTGATAAAAATATAGTGAGACGAAGGACGAACTGATGATTGTTGATGGAGAAGGGGATGCATGGGGGCATCCCCAAGCTTAGACGCTTGAGTCTCCTTGAATATTTATTGGGGATGCATGGGGGCATCCCCAAGCTTGAGCGCTTGACACTCCTGGATCTTCTTTCATCATCTTCCATCGCACACTTGAAAACTTCCTTCATACATAACTCATCATAAGCTGATTAGAGAGGTTAGTACCCTTAATAAAATAATTTTTACCCACTGGATATAAATATATTCTTGAAGAGCTACTGTTTCTCAAGATTTCCAAAAAGTTTTTGCAAATAAAAAGCAAGCTTAAGGTTTGCAAAAGTTAGGAGAGACAAAACGTGGCAGAATCTGTGAAAAACAGAACATCAGGTAGTAAATAATTTTTAGGGGCACTTCTGCAACTCAAATAAAAAAACTCAGAACATACGGAAGTTTCGTAATTGTATAGATCATACCGTGTAAAAATTTCAGCTCAAAAAGATGAACTGGGATTTTTCTGGAATTTTTCTGGTCACGAGGACAGCATGTCACAACTTTTACTTCCCCTGCCGTAAGAGGCTATAACTTGGCACAAAGCTGAAAAATAAAGATACAATGATGTTGCTACAGAAGTAACAAACATCAAGACACAACAAAAGCAAAAATAAAAACCTAAATTCGTTGCGGGCTGCCTCCCGAAAGCGCTTCTTTAAAGCCATTAGCTAGGCATAATGCAAAAAGAAGAATCAAGTTTTATCAAGAGAAAGAGAATAAATAGCCCGAGTAACGGACTCAAAAGGTAACTTGATTTTGTTTCTAGGGAAGTGTTCCATCCCCTTCTTGAATGGGAATTGGAATTTTATATTCCCCTCTTTCATGTCAATAACCGCACCAACAGTGCGAAGAAAAGGACGTCCCAAAATAATTGGACATAAAGGTTCACACTCTATATCCATAACAATAAAATCAACGGGAACATAGTTGTCATTGACAATGATAAGAACATCGTCGATCTTCCCTAAAGGTTTCCTTACGGAAGAATCAACAAGACGAACACCAAGAGAACAAGGCTCAAAAGGTTTCAACTCAAACATATCAAATATTCTTTTGGGCATAACAGAGGTACTAGCTCCAACATCACATAAAGCATAGCAAGAGAAGTTATTTAATTTAATTTCGATCATAGGGTCCCAACCATCCTCTAGCTTCCTAGGTATGGAGGCTTCTACTCTAAGCTTCTCCTCCCTAGCTTTGATGAGAGCATTTGTGATATGCTCCGTGAAGGAAAGATTAAGTGTGCTAGTGTGGCGGTCTCTAGACATTTTGTGTAGCAAACTGATAACTTCTGAGAGGGTACAACTATCAAAATCAATATCACTACTATCAAAGGTGGTAGTAGTGTCATCTAGGATCACTTGTTTGAAACCCTCTATGTTCATAGGAGTTTCTTCTTCTATGGTTGAGGTATTAGCATCACCATTAATAGGTCCAACAGGACTAGGAGTGCATTGGGTGCTAATAGATTGAGTGTCCTCAACAATTTGGATAGTGGCAACTGTGTGGTGTGTAGGAAGGCTCTTAATTATATCCTCTTCCTCTTTTTCTCTAGCCCATCTTTCTTTAAGTTTAGCCATCATCCTAATGTTTTCATTGATTTGTAATTGGATAGCATTAATAGGAGTGGCCTTATTCTCCTCAAGGGGGGAAGTTCTAATTTTGAGCATCTCAATATCAAGGGCTAAGCTTTCTACCTTCAAAGAGAGATTATCTATTTTAGATAATTTCTCTTCTACATTTTTGTTGAAGGCTTTTTGGGTAGTGATAAAGTCTCTAAGCATGCTTTCTAATTCAGAAGAGGGGTTCTTGTTGCTAGGATAGGTGTTGTTGTTCCCATAGTTGGATGGAAACGGTCTAGGATTGCTAGCAAAATTTCCCCTATAAGCATTGTTGTTGAAGTTGTTTCTAGCAATAAAGTTCACATCTACTTGTTCTTGAGCAACCAAAGAATTTAAAGGAACATCATGAGGATCAATAGAGGGTTGCTTGGTAAGTAGAGACATAATTAAGTCCACTTTTTCATTGAGGGAGGTAATTTCCTCGACAGAATTTACCTTCCTACCTGTTGGAGCGCGTTCAGTGTTCCATTGAGAATAATTGGTCATCATTTCATCGAGAAGCTTTGTGGCAGCACCAAGTGTAGTTGACATAAAGGTTCCTCCCGCGGCCGAATCTAACAGGTTCCGCGAGGTAAAGTTCAAGCCTGCATAAAAAGTCTGGATAACCATCCAGGTAGTCAAACCATGTGTAGGGCATTTCTTAACAAGAGATTTCATCCGATCCCAAGCTTGGGCAACGTGTTCATTATCCAATGTCTTAAAATTCATAATATTACTCCTCAATTGGATAATCTTAGGAGGAGGGTAGTACTTCCCTATAAAAGCATCTTTGCACTTATCCCAAGAATCTATGCTATTTCTAGGCAAAGATTGAAACCAGATTTTAGCATCTCCCCTTAAAGAGAAAGGAAAGAGCTTGAGCTCAACAACATCACCTTCTACTTCTTTATACTTTTTCATATCACATAATTCAACAAAATTATTCAAGTGTAAAGCATCATCGTCTCCAGCACCAGAGAATTGATCTCTCATAACAAGGTTTAGCAAGGCAGGTTTAATTTCATAAGAGGTAGCTGAAGTGGCAGGTGTGGCAATGGGAGTGCAGATAAAGTCTTGGTTGTTGTGACTAGTGAAGTCACGCAACTTGGTGTTTTCAGTGGAACCCATAGTAGCAGCAAGTGTGGCAGATTTTTTTGTAGTTTTTGATAAAAGACACAAAGATAAAAACTGAAAGATAAACTAACAAGACTAAAAAACAAAGGTAAAGGGTAGTGTGCAACTCCCCTATCTTAGCACTTGGAGTCCCCGGCAACGGCGCCAGAAATTTGCTTGATGGCGCGAGGGTTGACGGGTGTAGTCTTCTCGCCCTTCGTTGGTGAGCCCCAAGTGGAAGGCGTGATGCAGCACAGCAGCAACTTTCCCTCGGTAAAGATACCAAGGTTTGTCTCCAGTAGGACTCCAGAGATGATAAGTAGGTGTTAGCGGCGCAACTGACGCGGACCTGCACACAGACACAGATAAGTTTGTTCCCAACGAAGTTCAGAGAGGTTGTCAATCTCTCCGGTCTTGTTGTTTACAAAGGATAAAACGCAAGGGATAATAATAGCAACTTTAAAGTAAATGCAGAAAAGTAAATATAGAGTGGAAACAATGATAAGGATATGGACCGGGATACGTGATGTTCGCTAGTGATGTCTCTCTCCCAAAAGACAATAAAATTGCTATGCGAGGTGAACAAATTACAGAAAGGCAATTGACAGGATTATGAACGCACCGCAATGCTAACTATGCTACAAAAGAAAGGAAGAGGTTCAAAAGCACAGGCAGTACGCCAAGGTAAGTAGACCGAAATCCATCTGCATCTACTACTAATCATCCACCTTGAGATATCTATCCAGAACATCTCGCTGGTATTAAGTTGCGAGCCCCACCCAAAGTGTAAAACCAAAGCAACAGACAACTGCATTCAAAAGAACTCTGCGTAATGTAAACAATCCTTGTAACCGCGGTTACAAGCACCGTTGTTTTCCCCCTTGTGGCAATAGCACATCCCCTAGACTCATGTTTCTGTCACTCAAGCATGTCATCGGGGGGGGGGGGCATGAACCCACAATCTAGCACAACGCTCCCTCTTGGAGTCACTACCTACTACTTGGCCAAAGCAATAAAAAGCAACGGAGAACATGCAAGAATTACTTAGGAACAAAAATATAAGAGATAAAAACCAAATATATTACTCTATCACAATATGAACATAATCTCATAATCCATCAGATCCTATCAAACTCAACATAGCAATGGCAAAAATATTACAAAGGTGCCTCGATCATGTTGGGCAGCTCACGAGGTCTAAACAATGAAGAGCAAAGAGGGGAGGAGAACATCACATAGCTACGGATCACGGACCCATGGTCCAAGGAAAACTACTCACGAGACATCCGGGGAGCATCCATGGTGGAGAGGAGACTCCCGGAGGTCAATCCTCCCTTCGGCAGGGTGCCGGGAAGAGGTCTTCTGGTGCTCCCGATCTTCGAAAGTGCGGCGGCGGCGAAACAGAGGCGAGTTCGCGGAATAGGGTTCTCTTTCTGGGGTTTTCCCGTGACAGGGGATAAATAGGCAAAAGGGTGCAGCCAGAGGTGGGCCAGGGGCCCCAGGCGCCCCCCTGGCGCGGCCAGGGGTGGGGCCGCGCCGGGTGGCCGCCTGGGCCCCCCTGGCTCCCCTCTGGCCCCTCCCAGGCTCTTCTCGAAGCTTCCGTCACGCTGATTTTTTATCTGAATTTTCCCGAATTTTTCTGGCACTTTTTATATTGGGGAAAACTGAAATAGAAAAATAGCAGAAAACAGGAACTGGCACTGGGGTGCACTGAGTTAATAGGTTAGTACAAATATGATCAAAAGTGTATGAAAGTGTATCTAGATCATAGCAATATCACACAAAACATGCATGGAGCAAGCAGAAATTATAGATACGTTTTGGACGTATCACCAATGTCCCCTCCATATTATCGTGCATGATGAATTCAATCTTCATGGAGTATTTGGACAAGTTTGTCGTGGTTTACCTCGATGACATCCTTATATACTCGAAGAATGAAGAAGAACATGTCGAAAATCTTAGGCTGGTATTGATGAAACTTCGAGAGCACCGCCTTTATGCCAAGTTCTCTAAGTGCGAATTTTGTCTACCAGAAGTGACCTATTTAGGCCACGTGATTTCTGCCAAAGGCATTGCTGTCAATCCCGAGAGAGTTCAGGCAATCCTTGATTGGACTCCACCTGAATCGGTTAAGAAAGTTAGAAGTTTTCTGGGCTTAGCAAGCTATTTTTGCCGCTTTGTTGAGAACTTCTCCAAAGTTGCAAAGCCTCTAATTAAACTCCTCAAGAAAGATAAGAAATTCGAATGGACCCCCAAGTGCGAGGAAAGCTTTCAAGAGCTAAAAAGAAGGTTAACTTCTGCACCCGTACTTGCGCCTCCAGACACCAAAAGGTATTTCGAGATCTATTGTGACGCTTCACGGCAAGGGTTAGGGTGCATACTTATGCAAGATCGACATGTAGTACCATACGCTTCACACCAGTTGCGTTCACATGAAGAGAACTACCCTTCCAATGATCTTGAACTCGCTGCCGTAGTTCATGCCTTGAGTACTTGGTGACATTACCTCCTTGGTAATCGTTGTGAGATCTATTCTGACCACCAAAGCCTGAAATACATATTCACCCAACCAGATCTTAATCTCAGGCAAAGACACTAGATAGGGTTGATAAAATATTAAGACTTAGGAATTTCTTTCACCCCACTAAGTCATAAGTCGTATTGTAACAACCACATGTTACAACAGTATCAACCGCTTCTTCATGAGGAGTTTCGAAAGCTCAATATCGAGATAGTTCCTCATGGCTTCCTATCTACCTTGGTGGAGAAACCAACCCTTGAGGATCAAATCATAGCTGCCCAGAAACGTGATAGTGGTATCCGAGAGATCAAGAAGAACATTGCTAGCGGAGTTGCTAATTGTTTCTCCGTAAATGATCAAGGTGTCATTTTATTTGGCACTCGATTAGTTGTACCACGAAAACATAATCTTATGAGGTTGATTCTTAAGGAAGCTCATGATACTCCCCTTTCGATTCATCCTGGTAGCACAAAGATGTACCGGGACCTACGCCAGAGATTTTGGTGGACTAGGATGACGCGAAAAATTGCTCAGTTTGTTGCTAAATGTGATGTTTGTCGTCGCATTAAGGCCGAACATCAAAGACCCGCTGGTACTCTTCAACCACGGCCTATTCCCGAGTGGAAATGGGACAAGGTCAGTATGGACTTCATCACTGGCTTTCCAAAAACCCAGAAAGGAAATGATGCCATATTCGTGGTCATTGATAGACTTTCCAAAGTTGATTACTTCCTTCCCGTTCGCGAGTCTATAATTGCAAGCTAGTTAGCAGACTTGTATGTCTCTAGAATCGTGTCTCTTCATGGTGTTCCTTTGGAAATCAATTCTAATCATGGCAGCCTTTTCACCTCTAGATTCTGGGAAAGTTTTCAGAATTCTATGGGAACTCATCACTACTTTAGTACAACTTTACATCCCCAGTCTAGCATTCAAGTTGACAGGGTTATCCAAATTCTTGAAGACATCCTCAGAGCTTGTGTTATCTCTTTCAGAAAGAATTGGGAGAAGTCTCTTCCATTCGCCGAATTTTCTTATAACAATAGTTTCCAATCTAATCCGAACATGGATCCTTTCGAATTCCTCTATAGACGAATATGTCGAACACCCTTGAACTGGTCAAAAACCGGTGAAAGACAATTCTTTGGACCGGATATGCTCAAGGAAGCAGAAGAGAAATTCGCATTGTTCGTGATCAATTGAAAGCAGCCCAGTCTCATCAGAAAAGCTACTATGATCGTCTACAATATGGATGAGAAGGCTTACCTTCGGGTTACTCCTCCAAAGGGAACCCAACGATTCGGTATCAATGGCAAGTTGTCCCCATGCTACATTGGACCTTTCCGCATTCTTGCTAAACATGGAGAAGTTTCCTACCAACTTGAACTACCCCCGCACCTTTCTCGAGTGCCTGATGTATTCCATGTTTCACAACTCAAGTGTTGCTTCAAGGACCCCATCCGCGAAGTAGACCATGAAACGCTTGATCTCCAAGATGACCTTTCTTATCGAGAGTACCCCATTCTTATTCTTGATTCACCAGAGCGTAGCACACGTTGTCAGAAGATCAAGTTTCTGAAAGTGCGATGGTCACACCACTTCGAGAATGAAGCCACATGGGAAAGAGAAGACCGTCTCCGTGCCGAGTACCCCACCTTCCACCCGATGACTTCTGAATCTCGGGACGAGATTCTTTTGAGTAGGGGCGAGTTGTCACAACCCCAAGTTAGGTATGTGCTAGGAATAGCAAGTAACTTTGCATCATGTAAAAATTTCAAAAAAGAAATTGAAATGGAAAAGAAAACCCTCCCAAATGAATTTATTCAAATGGCCACTTTAAAAGTTTCTCCAAAAATTCCTCTGGTATTTTTGAAAAGTCCCATAATTAAGTGAGGTCACGTATCAAGTGGAGTGGTTCCCAATCAATGCTCACTGATTTTTCAAAAATCCCATAAGTGCTTTGGAATTAAATAAAAACCCTATTTGTATTTGAATTCAAATATTTTGAATTTCAAAAAATTTCAAATCTTGGGAGTGACTAGTTACATGTCACATAAGGCCATATAAAAGGTCTGGGGATTTAATAAAACGCTATGGTATTTATTTTACCAAAGCAAACAAAGAAACAGAAGGAATAAAAGGAAATAAAAGACAGAGAGATTTCAGACCAACTCTATGCACTTGGAAAAGCCAGCCGGCCCAATCCCATCTCCTCCTTTGTCTTCTTCCTCCCCTTGCCTCCAAGCAGCTCGGTGGCGAGCTGGTCAGCGTGGACGCCAAGGAGGCCATTCTAGGCGCCCCCAGCCCTATCTCCTCGCCGTGGAGATGCCACACACATGCTACTCACTTTGCCCCTCCTCCCCTACTCTCTCCCACACTCCCCTGCTCGTTTCCGATATCGCTCGTACGCCACCGCAGAGCGCTGCCGTGCTCCGACGCGGCCACCGGCCGAACCAGCCCGGTACAGGGTGTCCTGGAGGACCACCTACGTCGTCTTCAACGTCTCCAGCGAGCAACCGAACTGAGGACGACCCTACTCGACGCCCGTGTCACCCTCCTCCGCCGTGATCCTCACTGGAATTCTCTTTGCACTGGCTTTCCTCGACCTCTCAGTCGGCTTCTTCGAGTTGACGGTGAGATGCCCCACACAATCCCTCTCCGCCGGGAACTCCCTCCCCACCGGAGCCGAGCCACCGCCGACATCATTCCTTGTCGCCCCTGTGGTCGCCACCTTATCCACTCGATGTGGACGAGGCCGCGCAGCCGTTTGGTACCCTTTCCGCGCCAAGCCACGGTCGGCAGGCCATGCCGGCGTGTCGCCACCGTGCGCAGTGGTCGCTGCCGGTTAAACGCCGGTGGGTAGTTGTCGGGGATGTACCCCGGAAAATCCCATGGTCAGGGACCCTGGGTTAGTCATGAGAGGCACAAGTTGGACGATAAGCTCGTCGGCTAACAGGAGGATACGTTCCTGCTCGATATTATTGATTGGGGATGACGATTACAGGGAAGCCGAGGCTAGTGCGCACAAGGCTAGGTTACAGATTGTCTATTGCATGATCTCGACGTCTCCCCTCCTAGCCCTTATATACTAGGCTAGGTCTCGGGTAGTCCGTCCTGATTACAGATGAGGTTTCCTAACCATGATTTTGTTCCGTACGGCAAGTTTGTACCTTCCTTATGACTCACGGACACCTCCGTCGGTGCCACTAGTGGGCCAAGGCTGGGCCCAGGTGGCATCTTTGTGGGCCTTCTGCCTTCGGGTACACCGGGTAGGCTCATCCATAGGAGTCGTGAGGTCACCCCCTCGTCAGTAGCCCCCGAGTGCCTAGGGGACTCGAAGAGGTGCGCAGGGACTCGAATCCACTCTAGCGTCGTTTTGATGTATGAACGGTTTAACCGCGGGTCGCTGGCAGTCTGGGGCCATGACAAAACCTGTTTCGAGGGATGCTAAGCTGAAAGGGCCCAAGGTGTCGACTGGTCGAGCCTTGGTGAATTGCACTAGTGGAAAAAACCGCAGTAGCCCAATCAAACCCATGTCCCTCGACATGAGCTTGGAACACTGGTGTCTAGAAAAAGTCATGCCGCTGTAGGTCTTACAGTGATCAATTGCCGCCAGTAAAGTTCGTAGCCTAGGCGCGTTCGCCCGACTTTTTCTATCATGCATGCGCATGGAAAAGGTTGGGAGTGAAATCGCTCTTCGGCAAGTCCCAGCTCGGCCGATCTTCGCAGCGTGGTCTTACCTACACGCTAAGCTTGCGTGGCATCTAGGCACAGTGTATCGTGTTCCAGGAATATGTATTTTTATTGAGGCGCGGAGCCTAGTAGATAATGCACCCACTTGGAATAAACAATCAAGTGGGCGGTTTTAGCGGTCACTCGTGGAGCTTCTCCGAGTGCTCGGGTGTAGAGGGATATTTGCTCGGGAGGTCGTCGAGTGCTTGAATATATAGAGTTTTGTGAGTAATTACTCGAATATCGCTTTTGCTCTCGGGGTGAGGGAGTACCCGATACTCCAGGACCACTCGAGCTGGCGAATGCAGGTATGCTCATCTTGCGTCATGGTGAGGGAGCACCCAAAACTCTCATGGGTGCGAGTAATCACTCGAGCACGTTTTGCTTCTAGGTGAGGGAGCACCTGAGACTCTCGTAGGTGTGAGTGATCACTCGAGCACATTTTTTCTTCTAGGTGAGGGAGCACCCGAAACTCGCGCAGGTGGTACGCTCCTGATGGGAGTTAGATATATTTGAAAAATGTATTTAAACTTATGCAAAAAATGGTGCTTGCAAGCTGCCTCTTCTGCTGACTGCCTTTTTAATTTACCTTTTGTTTGGTGAAGATAACTATCTCCTTGCTGGAGGACCGTCAAAATATGCTCTGGCTGCTAACCGTCATGTCTGCATGACCAGTCATAATGATGTCTTTTGGTGGCGTGCTACAGCGCCTGTTGAGTTATCGATGCACGCATTGAAACCGCGCGAGATTTGACGCGTCCAGCGCACTGTGCCTCCCGTGTGACGACATCTTTGTCTCGAACTTCGAATCGCCTGGCGTGCTTGGTCTTTGAATTA
Source organism: Bromus sterilis (assembly GCA_950022295.1). Taxonomy (NCBI): domain Eukaryota; kingdom Viridiplantae; phylum Streptophyta; class Magnoliopsida; order Poales; family Poaceae; genus Bromus; species Bromus sterilis. The sequence goes on from OX465596.1 coordinate 286,718,690, forward strand.
ATGGCTCCCGTCGTCTGGGCTTCTATGTGGGGTTTGTGCTATAAATAGGCCCCTCTTTTTCTTCTAGCGGCGGTATTCGTCCTCTGCTCATCTTGCTTCTCTTTCTCTTCCTCTTCTCATGGCGCCCAAGCGTGGAGCTGGTATGACTGGCCGTGGTCGTGCTCGCCGCGGCCGTGGTGGTCGTACTCCGCGCTCTTCTCGCGGTGGTCGTCATGGTGCAGCGTTGGTTCCTTACTCCTCTTCCTCGGAGGAGGGTGTTTGGTGTTATGATTTCCTTCTGTGCGTCCGTGGCCGGAACGCTGCTCGCATTCTACTTCCTTCTACTTTTTCCACCCTTGTTTCTGCGGGTGGCCTTGATGGCTTGCTTCTTTGTCTTCAGGGGTGCGCTCGATCTCCTTCTTATGTTAAGTTGGAGATCGATAGTTCCCGCTTGATTTTTCTTGGCTTCGGCTGGAAATCCTTTGCTTGTCGGTTGAATTTGCGTGATGGTGACATTCTTTGTTGCCGTTTTGATGGTAAAGACACTCTTGTCATCCGCGCTTTTGACCCGAGCGGCAACCGCATGGATCCGTACTGGCTGGAGACAGGTAGTGATGGTTCTGACAGGTCGAGGAGTCCTTCGCCTGTGTCTTCAACTGCTTCCTCCTCCGGTGACTCTTCGGGTGCTGATGCGGAGCCGTCTTCAACTACTTCCCCCTCTGGTTCTTAAGAGGATCTCGACGTCAAACCGCCGGTCAAGCGGGCGCGCCAGGCGACCTTGTAGAACCGGAGGCGGTAGCGTCATCTTCGCCAGCAGCTCGGGTGGAGCTGGAGAAGAAGCTGGTGGAGCAGGAGAACAAGCTAGTGGAGCAGGAGAAGAAGCTAGTGGAGCATCGTCTTGAACTGTTCTGCAAATAAGTCGAGCTTCACCTTTTGTTATGTCATTGACATCATGAGCTTGCCGCTTTGACTCCTCCTTTGTCTGTGATGATGCTCGCTGTCTTGGTGCCAATCATCCCAGCATAGGCACTCATGTAGAAGTCATAATTCCTTGGGTGATTGGTGCTGTAGGCTTATTGGGTGCTTGTGCCTTTTGTAACTAGGTTAGTTCTCCATGTAATGAGGATTGCCCTCGAGCAATCAGAGCTTCCTTCAATCCAACGTAATTTCGAATTTTTTGTACTAAAAATGATCTTCGGGTCCTTGTAATGCGAACTGTGCTTGAGTCTTTGTAATGGGATCTGTCTTCGAGTCCTTTGCAAACGAGAGTTTTCTTCGAGTCTTTGGCAATCGAAAGCTGTCTTCAAGTCCATTAAAGCTTCGCTTTGTGGTTTCTATCGGGTGCGCGACAGCGCTCCCGATGGGAGTAGCCCCCGAGGCTACGTTTGAGTTGAAGAGTCGAACGTAGGCTGAGATCTATTTCCTTTGTCATTCTTCCATTATTTCCTGTCTTTTATCGGGTGTGCGACAACACTCGCGATGGGAGTAGCCCCCGAGTCTTTAGGTGATCATTGGCGATTGGGTGAGGACTTAAATATTTGTCTATGTCCTACGCTCCGTCCGTATTTATTCAGAGTACAGGGTGTTCCATCTGATTGTAGCCGTGTCTTTCCTTTTGATTCCAGACAGAGTTCAGCGGGTGGCGCTTGTCGATGGGTTTTTTGCTTGGACCATTTTGAGCTTCGGGCTGCGTGAGCGATGATGATGTCTCTCCGGAGGAGATTTTGCAATCAAGCCCCCGAGTGCTTTTGTGAAAGATCGTGATTGCGACGATAGTGTCTCTCGGAGGGTTCTGTGCTCGAGCCCCTGAGTGCTTTTAGTAAAAGATCACGATTGTGACGATAGCGTCTCTTGGGGGGAGTTTTTGTGCTCGGGCCCCCGAGTGCTTTGGTAAGAGATCGCGATTGCGATGATAGCGTCTCTCGGGGGGAGGTTTTGTGCATAAGCCCCCGAGTGCTTTAGTAAATGATCACGATGGTGACGATAGCGTCTCTCTGGGGGAGCTTTTGTGCTCGAGCCCCCGAGCGCTTTGGTAAGAGATCGCGATTGCGATGATAGTGTCTCTCAGGGGGAGTTTTTGTGCTCGAGCCTCCGAGTGCTTTCTTGTGGTAGAATTTGGGCAACATTATTTTATTGCGTCGAAGGTTTACATGAGCTGCCGGATGAGCATGAATGGTGGAGACTATGGGTAGAAAAGGCGTAGGTTCGCTACGTTCCATGGATTTCCCACGTCCTCGTCGGTCTTCGGGTTCTTCAATCTATAGGCGCCTCCTCCTATGACTTATGTGATTATGAACGGTCCTTCCCATTGGGGGGCGAGCTTGTGAACTTTCCCTTGTATGAGCCGAAGGACAAGGTCTCCTTTATTGAAGGTTCTGGTGCGCAGGAGACTGCTCTGGTAAGTGCGCAGTTTGTCCTGGTATCCCTCTGATTTTTCTAGGGCTGTGTCCCTTGCTTTGTCTGCTGTTTCCTTGTCATCTTGCAGCGCTTCTTCTGCTTCCTCTTCTTCGTACCCTGAGATCCCGGGTGCCCCAAATTTGAGGTCATGTGGTAGCACCGCCTCTGACCCGTACACCATAAAGAAAGGTGTGTACTGGGTTGCAGTATTCGGGGTGGTGCGTAGGCTCCATAGTATGGCGGGGAGTTCTTCTACCCAATTGCCCGCGGCCTGCTTGAGTGGTGCGAGGAGCCGCTTTTTTAGTCCTCTGCATACTAGGCCGTTTTATTTTTCGACCTGGCCGTTGGATTGCGGGTGTGCGACTGATGCATAGTTGATTTTGACGCCCAGTTCTTCGCAGAAGTTCTGGAATTCAGTCGCTGTGAAGTTTGTGCCATTGTCTGTGATGATGTTGTGTGGCACCCCGAACCTGAAGATAATTGATTTGATGAAGTTCACCGCCGTGAGGGTTGTGGAGCTGGTGATGGGCACTGCTTCGATCCATTTGGTGAACTTGTCGACTGCTACTAGCAGGTGAGTTCTTACTCCCTTTGATGATTTCTTCAGTGGGCCCACCATGTCGAGTCCCCAGGTGGCGAAGGGCCATTATAGTGGTATGGTCTTGAGTTCTGAGGCTGGGGCGTGTGGCCTTCTGGCGAATTTTTGACATGCGATGCAACGTCGTACGATGTCTTCTGCGTTTTTCATCGCAGTGGGCCATTAGAAACCTGCTCGGAACACTTTGGATATGAGCGCTCGACTGCTCGCGTGGTGCACGCAGGTGCCCTCGTGGATATCGAGTAGAAGGGCTTTGCCGTCTTCTTCATCGATGCACTTCTGGAGTATCTGGGTGATGCTTCGCTTGTATAACTGTCTGTTGATGACTGTGAATGCCTTGGATCGGCGGCTGATGCGTCGAGCTTCTGAGACTTCTTGCGGTAGTGTGCCCTTGATTAGGAATTGGAGGAACGGTCTTGTCCATGCTGGTCCTTCGAATGCTCTTGAATCCGTAGGTTCGACCTCTTGGCTGCTGTTGCCTTCAGATGGATTTGCTGATGCCACTTGTGCTGGTTCTGAGGTATCGTCATCTACGGCTGCCTCTGGTACTGATGGTTTCTCTTTGATGGATCGCTGGCTGATGCTTTCGAGGAAGACGCCAGGTGGTACTGGTCCTCGAGTCGAGCCGATGTTTGCGAGTTCGCCGGCTTCTCTGTTGTTTGCTCTGGGGATATAATTGAGCTCGCAGCCGTCGAAACTTCCTTCGAGTGCGTTGTAGAGCTTCTAATAGGCCGCCATGTTGTCAGCCACTGCATTGCAGTCCTTCATCGTCTACTGGACGACGAGGTTGGAGTCTCCGTAGATTACGAGGCGAGTGACACCGCATGTTTTGGCCATACACATGCCATAGAGCAGTGCCTCGTATTCGGCTTCGTTGTTGGAGGCGTAGCTGAAGTTGATCTGGAGGATGTATTTGATTTTGGTTCCTTTGGGGGAGACCAGAACGACTCCTGCTCCGGCTCCTTGCTGTCTTTTGGACCCGTCGAAGAACATTGTCCATGAGTTCGACAGGTCCGGGGGGCCTGGTGTTTTGACCTCCGTCCACTCGACCAGAAAATCTGGGAGTACTTGGGCTTTGATTGCTGTCGGGTGCTTGAATTGTAGGTCCCGCGGACTGAGCTCAATGTTCCACTCGGCGACTCGCCCATTCGCTCCGGGGTTGTTGAGAATGTCTACGAGTGGTGCGCTACTCACAATTGTGATGGGGTGCTCGTCGAAGTAGTGCGACACCTTTCTTGAGGTCGTGATGATGGCCAGTAGTAGCTTCTGGTAGTGCGGGTACCGCTGCTGGGATTTTGTCAAGAGCATGCTGAGGTAGTAGACCGGCCTCTGTATGCTCTGGATCTTGCCTTCCTCTGTGCGCTCGACGACGAGTACGGTACTTACCACGTTGTTGCGTGCTGCTACGTAGAGGTATAGTTGTTCTTTTTCTTTGGGTACCGCCAGGGTCGGTGGGGTCGACAATGTCTTCTTCAGGTCCGCGAATGATTTGCGGGCTTCTTCAGTCCACTCGAATTTCTCTCCTTTTCTCAGCAGTTGGTAGAATGGCAACGTGCGCTCTCCCAATCTGCTGATGAAACGACTCAGGGCTGCGAGTCTTCCGGTGAGCTACTGCACGCCTGTGATGTTGGTTGGTTCCTGCATCTTGGCGATTGCTTGAACTTTCTCGGGGTTCGCTTCGATTCCTCGAGCAGAGACCATGTACCCGAGCAGCTTCCCGGCTGGGACGCCGAACGCGCACTTCTTCGGGTTGAGCTTGATTCTGTATTTGTTGAGTGCTGCGAAGGTCTCACGCAGGTCATCGAGTAGCGTATTTGCGCTGTAGGTTTTGATGACGATGTCATCCACGTAGACCTGTACATTTCTTCTAATTTGCTCTTTTAAGCATGCTTGCATCATTCGCTGGTATGTAGCGCCTGCGTTCTTGAGTCCGAAAGGCATTGTTCTGTAGCACAATACGCCGGAAGGGGTGATGAATGATGTATTCTCTTCGTCTTCCTCCTTCATCCTGATCTGATTATATCCGGAGTAGGCGTCGAGGAACGATAGTAGATCGCATCCTGCTGTCGAGTCGATTATCTGATCGATTCTTGGCAGGGGAAAGTGATCCTTTGGGCAGTGTTTGTTGATTGGCCCGTAGTCGACGCACATTCGCAGTACGTCCATGTATTTCTTGGGGACCAGCACAGGGTTGTCGACCCAAGTGGCTTTCTTCGTCTCTCGAATGAATTGGGCATCAAGTAGTCGGTTGACTTCCTCCCCGATTGCTCTGCGTTTGGGTTCTGAGAATCTTCGTAGCGCCTGATTCACTGGCTTGGTGTTTGGCTTGATGCGCAGCGCGTGCTCCGCGAACTCGCGCGGTACTCCTGGCATGTCGGCTGGGCACCAGGCGAAGATTTCCCATTCTTCGCGGAGGAAAGTGATGAGGGCCATCGCTTGCTCTTCTGGGAGGTGGGCGTACACGCGGATTGTTTTTTCTGGGTCTGTCGGGTGCACCTGGTGGGTGACCGTGTCGCTGTCGATCTTGAAGTCCCGTCCATACTGTTTTGACTCGCTTCGGCTTGCTAGCGGAAAGATACTCTTGTCTGTCGCCATGGCTATTTATGTGAGTTCTTGCTCGGCTCCGAAGGTGTCAGAGACTTTGTGGAAATCGCGGTCACATTTTTCTGACTTGATGAAGCTCCCGTTGACTGTGATGACGCCCGCGGATCCTGGCATCTTGAGTTTGAGGTAGGCGTAGTGCCGAACGCTGGACGTCCCAATATGGCGTGATACTGTGATTGCCAATCGAGTACTTCAAACTCGAGGGTGCGTCTTGCGAAATTGCGTCTGTTGTCGAAGACGACTTCGAGCTCGATTAGTACAAGGGAAGTAGCTGCTTCTTCTGGGACTACTCCGTATAACACGGTGCTTGATTTCTTCCATACTGATCGAGGGATCAGCATGTTGCGGAGGGTGCTGACGAAGATTATGTTCATGCTGCTGCCTCCGTCCATGAAGATTCTGTCCATGTCGTACCCTCCGATTTGAGCGTCAAGGACCAGGGGCGCATGCCCCGGCCTTGGGGTTGCCGGCGGGTGATCGCTCTGGGAAAACGTGATGCTGGTTTCTGTGTCGTGTAGCTGGTAGACTTTGACTGCGTTAAGATTCTCGACTGCTCTAGCCTGCAAGGTGTAGGCGTCCTGTTGGGTTTGCGATACCTTGCCTTCTTGGATCGTGTACACCTCTCCTTGAGTGGGCGACTGCTCGGCTCGTCGGGCGCGCTTAGCTTCTGGTTGTTTTTCCTCTTTGAGGCTGTCAGCGAGTTCATTGAACAGGCAGCAATCTCCAAGAATGTGGCTCGATCTGATGTTTCCCCAGCTGTCTTCGAAGCAGTGGATCATGCAGGGTCCTTCTAGCTGTTCCCTGACCGTGAGCTTGCTAGATCCGGCGTGCTGTTTCCTCCTTGAGATTCGGAAGAATAGCGCGTGGTCCGCTGGGTGCTCATGAGCTCGCGGGTCGACTTCGATCCTTGCACTTAGATTCTGGTTCCTTATGAGATCGGCGAATTCATCTAGCCTTCGATCTGGGTCGTAGTATTCGCCGGTCCAAGTCTCGGAGTCGCTATCCTGGCGGGTGGTGGCTGTCCGCACGGCGGCGGGTCGCCGAGTGGTCGGCGATCGCGCGACTATATAGTTCGACTCGTCGGGTGGAGTCGCGTCGTAGGATCCTCGCGCCTGTCTTCTGGGTCATCGATTTCTTCCTTGTTGGCGATGATCTTGGCGGTCGCTGATCTCGAGCTCGGAGTCAGTGTCTTGTTGTGCGGAGGGTGCCTGGGTGGCGGTGGGCCGTTGAGTGGCCGGCAGGTCCTCTTCTTCATGTTGTAGTTCGTCGACCGGGGTCTCCGTGTAGAGCCCCCGCGCCTTTCTTTTGGGTCGTCGAGTTCTCCTTCGCTGGCGGCGGGCTCGGTTGCCGCCGTAGTATTGATCTTGACACAGCTGCAGGCTGAGCGATCTTGCCGGGGCGGCAGAGATGTTCGCTGTGATCTTGAATTCCTTGAGTGGATCGCATCTGGTTCTTGCTCTCGAGTTGTGGCTTGCTGAAGACGGAACCTCCGAGATCGTAATTCCAACTTGTGTAGTTCCCACAGACGGCACCAATTGACGGGGATGTACCCCGGCAAATCCCATGGTCAGGGACCCTGGGTTAGTCATGAGAGGCACAGGTTGGACGATAAGCTCGTCGGCTAACAGGAGGATACGTTCCTGCACGATATTATTGATTGGAGATGGCGGTTACAGGGAAGCCGAGGCTAGTGCGCACAAGGCTAGGTTACAGATTGTCTATTGCTTGATCTCGACGTCTCCCCTCCTAGCCCTTATATACTAGGCTAGGTCTCGGGGAGTCCGTCCTGATTACAGATGAGGTTTCCTAACCATGATTTTGTTCCGTACGGCAAGTTTGTACCTTCCTTATGACTCGCGGACTCCTACGTCGGTGCCACTAGTGGGCCAAGGCTGGGCCCAGGCGGCATCTTTGTGGGCCTTCTGCCTTCGGTTACACCGGGTAGGCTCATCCATAGGAGTCGTGGGGTCACCCCCTCGTCAGTAGTTAACTTAGCGCTAAACCCCACCCCTAATCACACCCTTAAGCCACTTCTATGTGAGGGCAAGCCCATTAATCTCTCTGTTAAATTAAGACAAATCGGGAATTAATACTGTGACACTAACAAGCCTGGCCCACTGGTCAGTTTGACTCCAATAAGGCCCATGCGTCACTGTGACGTCATGCTTGCGCAGTAAATGTTTTCTATTAAAGAATAATTCCAGAAATTGAATAAACCTTTGAAATGCTATAACTTTTAAACCATAACTCCAAATTAAACAAATAATATATGAAAAATTATCAAAAAAATTCAAGGATTCTGAATATGCACCTTTTTTTCAAGTTTGGACATTTGGAAAAGGGGTAACAGTAGAAAATGTGCATATGAACCCTTTTTGAATTCAAATTTGGAGTTGAATTTGCAAACTCTTTGCAATGCACTTCATTTAAATGGAATGAACAACACATCAACACCCCTTTACATCATATTAAACTACTTAATCATGTGTTTATGCATTCTACATGTATTGATTGTTACTTTCCGCTGTGTTTGTTATCGAATAGAAGTGGAACCGGAGGTCATTCCTAAAGCAGAAGACTGTCAGTACGATCCCCGTCAGCAAGGCAAGAAAACGATGTCACCATGATGCGTTTCTACCGCATAGTTGAACCCATTCCTTTGCATGACCTATCATTTTGTCATAGTAGTAAGAAAACCACAATCCTAGTAGATGTAGGAGTTGGTTGATATCATGTGGCCCCTGCAACTATTACTGCTTATTGCATGCTTAGAGTTTTACAATGAGGTTACTCTTATGTGAGTCGGGATGATAGTGATCATGATGATGGTGGTGGAAATGTGTTGGTGAACTTGACCTAAACAAGGTGAACGATGAGAGGTTGTGTAGGAGTACACAATGGGTTGTCTCGTTGAACACCGCCTTAAGCCCGAGTTCTTGTGTGGTGATCCAAGACAAAGAGTACTACCACATGTTAGGCACATGGACCCCCGCTCAACCTACTAACTCAGCCCTTCTCAGTTCAATGAGTCGCAGTAGTTCAGAGTTCTGGTAGGTCTATGCCACGGTCTGCAAAGTGGAAGAACGGTTATTCAGACCGGCTTGGGATTCTGCACACATCTTCTGGGACCGTATCGGTAAACCGACCGGGTTCACGATTGTGGAATCCAACCCAGATAGGCGTCTCCTTTGAACTTAGAGTTGGCTGTGAGGTAAAAGTTGTGGGAATTATCCTCGCCGACACCCGCTTGAAGGGTGATGAGATCCCGGCGGTAACTGATAGTTTCGTGTGTGTAGCAGTACACCCCTGCAGAGTTAATAAACTCTTCAAATAGCTACTTCCGCGGTAATGGACTACTTGGTTATCTGTGCTTGATTATTAGACAACTTCAATGGTTACTCTAAAACTTGCCAAGATAAGTGTGAGTGCTATGGTTTGCTTTCTCGTGGGAATTCAAGGAAGGATCCATGGTGTTGTGTTGATTGGGAGACTTGGATAGATGGACTCGAGTACGCTCCTTACCTCATTCTGGTAATCGTAGTTCTGGTTTGGCCAAGTCAAAGCTGGCACTTCTGCTTTACAACCCCACCTCCCTTTGCCTTGAAACTTGAGCATGAGTAGTATAGTTCGGATGTAAGTCTTGCTGAGTACGACTTTGTACTCACATTTGCTTATTTATGATTTTAGATGAAACCACTGACCCCGATGGTGGCTTCTTCGTGGAGCTCGACATGGACTAAGCTAGTATATTTCCAAACAGCAGTCTGGTCCCTCGTGGAAGGTCTTGTATATTGAATAAGGCTTCTCTAAGCCATTTGTTAAACTTGTCTGTACTCAGAGCTATGTTGCTTCCGTTGCTTGTATGAATGTTGGATCACAGTTATGTGATCTCTTTGTGTACCCTATATGTAAGTCAATAAAGATGTATACTTTGTAGAGTTCATGTGATGAGTACCTGCTGTTTACACTGGACATGTATGTTGCGCGTATGATTATAACGTGCATGTATTAGTGTGGGGATCGATAGCTTAGTTGTGCTCTCGCCGACGGTCTTTCTTAAAGCCAGGTGGCTCTGATTTGTGCGCAGCTTGGAGCATCGCGATGCGATTGCACGTAACCCCGTTACGTGGCACACTTCATTGTACGATCGAGCCCGCCTGAGACCTCGACTAAGTGATCGGTCCAGAGTTGTTTATGTAAATGCTATGGTTAAATTGACAATATGGTTGAGGCGACTTGTCTATGAGTATGGGATTTCACTACCCATAAGCAGTTAGACTTGTGAGCGAACGATGAGGACCCATTTCTGTTGATCATCCGGGCCTGAATGGGATGCCCCTCATGTTTGAGCTTTCCGAGAGTGTCTTGTACTTGGCCTTGTCTGCTTAGACAAGTGGGTATGGCTCTCGACTGTCCATATGATTGAATTGTGACTAGAATTACATATGCATATTCCAGGTCCCGACACTAAGACTACTACGACAGCGATAGAAACTTCGACCGAAGAATAAAAAGACCCAGACGAAACTTCTATGAAGATAGAGGGGTCGAGATGGCCGCGACCGGTTTCCCAGACGACCGTGACGGCAGACACCGCGATGACAACCGACCACCAAGAAGAGATAACTAGGACGACTCGCCAAACAACCAAAAGCGCGAGTGGCAGCCCCGACAACCACATGACGACGCCCAAGCACCCCGCTCGGTAATGGACCAGCTCGACGGACCTTGCCAGCTCCATGGATACAAGGAAGAGCATGGGGAACTCCGTTCGGGACACACATTACAAAACTGCAGGCGCTTCAACCAACTCTCTGAAAAATACGTCTGAAGCACCCTACCTGCCCCTCAACCCTTGGCAAACATTCTCCCTGTGCAAATAGCACACGAGGAACCAACAGCCCCTCACATACCACCAAGACAAGTCGCCTCCTTCCAGCAAAGAAACAACACACTCGAAGATGAAGAAAAATACCCACTCGCTCATGGGCGGATATGTATGATACAAGAAGGATGCCCCTCTAACAGACATCGGAAGTAGGTCTCTCACCAAGTCTATCTATCAACCACTTCATACCCTGCAATACCAGAGTTCCTCCGAGGATCGGAGATTGACATAACATTTTCACAAGAAGATCACCCGTCGGCCATCCCTCAGCCAGGGCACGCCGCATTGGTCCTCAACGCACGGATTGGGAACTATTACATGTCACACGTATTCATGGATGGAGGCAGCGGATCAACATCATATTCACCAAAACCCTGGAGGAGATGTTCATCCCAACCTCTATTATAAAGACCTCAAGCACCTCTTTCCATGGTATAGTACCAGGAAAAGCAGTCTACCCCCTCGGAAAAATCAGCCTCGAGGTCGTCTTTGGAAACGAGAGCAATTTCAGAAAGGAGACACTGGACTTGAAGTCGTCGACTAGAGGTCACAGTACCATGCAATCCTCGATCGGCCAGCTTTCGCATGATTTATGGTCGTCCCCCACTACGCATACCTCAACCTCAAGATGCCCGGACCAAGAGGAGTAATCACCACTAGCGGAAGCTTCATCAGATGGGACCACTGCGACAGGTAATTCCACAAGATCTCTGAAACCTTTGAAGCACATCAGAACCAAGCAACGGCAGACCCAACGACCACCATGGACTCGCTCTACACCAAGCATTGAGGGACCCACAAGAAGCACCACAAGCAGCAGCAACCCGATAGAAATCAGCGCTTCACGCTTTTCTATCTAGTATTTTAGTCGCACCTTTCAATATCTAGGGCTACTAAGCCACCGTTTCCAAATAAGGTACTTATCCATTAGTGTAATAAATCCAGGGAAAAGGTAATATAGAAAGAAGCATTTTTTTCCAAAGTACCTTGCACCCGACCTGGCACTCGGGGCTAGGGCGACTGCACCCACCCCCGAGGCGTTATTCGCACTTGCGAAAAAAATCGATCTTCACCTGGCACTGGGGGCTAGGGCGACTTCACCCACCCCCGAGGCGTTATTCACACTCCCGACAAAAAATGACCTTCACTTGTCACTCGGGTCTAGGGCGACTGCAACCACCCCCGAGACGTTATTCGCACTCACGATAAAAATTGATCTTCACCTAGCACTCGGGGTTAGGGAGACTGCACCCACCGCCAAGGCGTTATTCACACTCACGACAAAAAATGACTTTCACTAGGCACTCGGGGGCTAGCACGATGTCAACCACCCCCGAGGCATTTTTCGCACTCGCGACACAAATCGATCTTCGTTTGGCACTCGGGGGCTCGCACGACTAAAACCACCCCTGAGGCATTACTCCCAATCGTGACAATGACCAACTTGACTAGGCACTCGAAGGCTCGTGCGAACAATCCACCCCGAGGCGTCTATTCACACTCGTAACCAAAGAAAACTCCCAGTCGACACTCGAGGCTCACGGCGTCCCCTCCGAACTCGCAACTCAGCAGTATCTCAACCAAGTGCTCGGGGGCTCATCGGAAGAAGCTCGAAGAAAAAAACTACAACAAAGAGCAATGCAGCAGAACTATACTAAATCATCGGAAGAAGCGCCACATATTCACAACAAAATACCAACCTACCGGATATACACAAAGGCAGTCCTATACATCAGGCTCTTCCTTCACCTTATAAGGAGAGTGAATCGTGTACTCAGCCTCCTCCAAGATTTTTTCAAATACCATCTCGGTAGGACCATCCACATCCGTAGATGATGTCCATCCGCTCGTCTCTACCAAGAGGCGAACCTTTAGCTACTGTCATCAACTCCACGCCTGGCCAGTGGGATAGCACAAATGCAAAGGCACAGTGAGAACCCGCATGCATCTGATTCCTCACAATTTCATGAACTTCTTTCGGACGACCAAACCACAAAAACGGATCCTCCAGTTTCTTCGGAGCATCATTGAAAGGAAAAGGCTCGCCATAAACCACCCGAAGGACACGATCGCAGAAGTCAACAGCCTTGGGGACTTGACCAGCCCGTTCGTGCAACTGGGCAAAAAATGCGAGCCTTGTCCCCACACGCCCCGAAAGGATTTTTTTTCCCAAACAGACGGGTCATCAAGATGGGACATCTCTGCCTGCACCACCTCAGTTTCACCACGCCCATTACCAGATACAACCATAGTAAAAAGGGCAGCATTAGCGCAAGCACATCGCAACTAAACAAAGGGAAGCACTCAGGGATTCAACTTTCATCACATTAACCAGTCGGGACATCTAATCACCCAAGGCTTCTATAACGCCCTTGGCACATTTGCGCTTCGAATGCTCCACTGCAGCCACTCCTTCTAGTTGGACCAAAGACTGCTCAGCATCCTTCAGACGAGCGCGGAGGGACTCGTAAGCATCCTCCCTTGCATCCTCTCGCAAAGAACTCCAAGAGCGCACAGTGTTAGTTGAGGCCTAAGGCAAAGAACAGGTGAACATCAAACACTCAGGAACAACGCCTGGGGGCTCATAAAATTAAGTTCAACAGGATCCTCACAAATCCAAATATTTCATTAAAAAATGCGCCCTAACGGATACAACAGCTAAGGGTGCAGCAAGACCTAAAACTACTTGGCCTCCTCCTAAGCGCGAGCATGCTCCTCCATAATTTTCTGCAGACGGTGTGCCAAATCAATGGCCCAAAGCCCTTTCTCCAGAGTAAAATCAGGAACAGTCGAAACCATGGCATCGTAATCAATGGACACGCCATGGCCCATAAAAACCATGAACGTAGTCTCAAGACCACTGACCACGTTGCCCCGAGCGAAGGACACCAAGAAACCGTCGCCCTTGTCGAAGGCACCCGCCAGCGCACCAAGGCCCTGGGGTGCCTCAGCCTCCGGGAACATGACGGCATGCAGAAGCTTGAGGACGATCGAGGCCTCACCAACTGCAGCCTTTATGGAATCAATAGTGCCCTCCACGACATTCACAACACCGCGGAGAGCATTGGACCCCTCTAAAGCAACGTCAAGAGCTTCATCACTGATAGCGCCTGCAACAGACGCACTCGACAATGCAGCACAAACACAAAATTGATTAGCAATCATCAGAAAGACAAGTTACCTTCAAGAGCACTCGCGAGGTCACGAAGAGGCCCAGTCTCAGAAGTTTTGGCCTGCTCCAACATCCCCAACTGCTCTTCCAACCGAAGAAGGCGCTCAGCCACACCACGGAGCGACTCGAGATCTCGTTCCTTCGATGCCAAGTCGTTGCGAAGAAGCGCCACCTCTTTCTCCAATTCTGCAACCAGCTTCTTCGCGGTCTTCTTCCGAGCTGTAAAAAACAAATTTGACCCACTAGCACCCACAAATAATGGAAGAAATGCATAAAAGGTTGTAAGGCCCGATATGTGGTACTGTTCCAGATCTAGATGTTTCCATCCAGATCCGGGGACGAAGCACATATCGATCCCACCGCAACATATGACAATGCCATATGCCCCAGATTTCCAACATGATATCAAAACATTACATCTACAAGGATACATCTCATACAATCGGCATATAACTGCCTTAATACATTACATCAACGAAAGATACATTGTCTGAGTACAAACTACAATCAAATGCCTACTGGCAAAGAGAAAAACATCGATCCCCATAACCACACGGGTCTAGGCCCTTCGCCGGGATCCGCCTAACTAGTCGTCGTCAAGTCTCCACGTGAAACGTCAATCACCATACCTGTTGTCGATCAAGAACCCTAAAAAGAGTTTGGGGGTAGTATCATGAGTACAAAAGTACTCAGCATCCTACTGTAGTGGTCAACTGACCCAACAAGGACTTCATCACTCGTCATTCTAGGATAACTAGTAGTTTAAGTTAAGGATGGGATAAGTGGTGAGGTTGCTTCCGCACTGGCATTTATGAAGTGGATAACGATCTAGAGAGTAAGATAAGAAGCTAAGAATTCGATGAGGAATCGCTTCCAACAAGTCTGCTATCCACCTACTTATGCAATCATAACACCTATCCTATCCTTGTTCTCCTCTTCACTTCCCGACGAAGAAGAAGCAGTCAAGGCACTCACACGTTGATCAAGTTATATTAAGATTATCTCCGTTGTTGTTGTCGATGAACAAGGAGTAGTTCTCAAGTCGTCCATAACCGTGGACACCGCTTCTAGAAAATATTTAACCCTGCAGGGGTGTATCAACTGCCCATTACAAGGCTCCGCACGCACACCCATCTCTCTCAGTTGCTACCCATCATAGGCAACCATTTTATGATTTAGTTCTAAGAGATCCGAAATGACTGGTCCCTCTAGCTAACAACGAACAAATCCGGGTGGCCCCCGGTGAGTCGACATCCAACTCAAAAGCCGATCGCGCTCTCGAACCGGCCTCTACCGTATGACTCCAGGTTTGGATTGCCGGTTAATCTCACATGAGACCGGGTCCTCAGCCGGTCATGATGGGCCAGCAAGGAATCATGTCCTCACTGGTCCGGGTTTGTTTGAAAAATACTGGCGGCCGACCAGCACACACACGGTTTCAAATGGTAAATCAGCTTGGGCCACCACTGGAAATGTTTGAATCTAGGTAGGTAAGAAAAGGGGACCCCATAGCATCCCACACGCGGTTAGGAACGCTCGTCAAAAGACATAATACCCGGAACTCGGGTCCTAGGTGAATCGAATGGAACAAAGCATCGGGGCGGGATAGCCTAGACCTTCCATCCTTCGTTGAATATAGTCAACATTATAATAATCATATCATCCACAACAATATAATACTGTGATATCCCAAAACAAGGAGTAACAGGGTAACATTCGTAGCATCCTAAGCATGCACACTAAGCAGGGGCTGAGCAACGAGCAATAGTAACATAGCAGTACATGGTTTGCTCGGAGGGGACATGGCTGTATCGGTTTCAAAGAGGTTGTAAACATGTGGTAGGATCAAACATCGAACCTAACCTAGACTAGCATGCAAACCGCTGGTTATAATAGAATGGATCATAAGTAATGTATAGTCCTTGCATGTTGATAAGTCGGATTCCGAAGGTGTAGTTGATCGCAAGCTCGCATCGTCTCCGAAGGTAACCCCGGAAGCACACAAGAAGGAAACACTAGAAAAGGAAATCGACTAGCAAGCATCTATTACTATGAAGCAATCACCAGCAAACAACATCAAGAAGGTAACACGACACAAAGAACGGTATCGCATCTATCGCCGAGAGCGGTTACTAACAGGTTAAGTGGAATACACGTCACACACGACGATACCGCACATTTAGAATTGTTCAAGTTGTTTAGCTACACAACATGAGAAAAGGCTTTTAACATGGCATATCACCCAAGCATGGCATAGCACACAAACATGACAAAAGGTGAAGCATAAGATAAACTATATATGCTAGTCAATTTAAGTGAGGCACAACCTAAACATGGCATTCCAATAAGTACCCCACGACAATTTAAGCATTTGATACTTTTTTGACCTAAAGCATATTTTATAATTTTTTATTAGCAAGCAAGAGCAGCATATTCACAATCTACACAAAATTCTAGTCAAGTTACATGTAAGAAATATTTTAAACAGAGCAACGGTTCAAAAGTTATTAAATAAATAGTGAAAGTGGCAAGGGTTGTAATTAGCAGGTAAATAGCATGTAGACAAGTTCAAACATGGCAAAAGAGCACATTTTATTAAACTAGACAAAATTCTAAGCAAGTTTCATGTTTAACACGTCGCGATCCCAGCTACCGATGAAAAGATATGCGCATCGCAAAATCTATTACAAACTGCCAATTAAAGAAGCCTAGGAAAGCAGAAAAAACATTACTGGGCCGAATCTAAAGCTACTGGGCCTAAAAGGGAGGGTGCTTCTCATCTATCCTACGCTCATGGGCGCAGCACAACAGCAGACGCAATAGGGCTAAGCCCAACAAAGAGCAATAGCAAGATGGGAAAAAAGTAAAGAAAGGGGCAGCACCTCACCTTAGTGGGCTGAGCCCACGAGGAAGCATGGGCGAGGGATAAGGCGCGTCGCCCTGGGCGGAGACGTGTTGTGGGCCGGGGCGCGGGAATAGGCCAACGGGCGCAGGGCCGGTGGCGCGGTTCGGCCCACCAAGCGGCGGCGGTCTGGATCGGGCTCCTCCCGATACTGACCAGGGGCGGCGGCGTGCAGGTCGATGCTGGCGAGGCTCCGGCGAGCCGTCCTGGGAGGCGTGGACGATGGGGACGGGGCACGATGGAGGGCATCCACTGGATCCGGGCGCGGCGTGGGCAGCGACGTGGTGGCTGCGGCCGGAGTGCCCCGAGCTCGACGACGGTGGCGCGAGCTCCGTGGCGGCTTCCATGGCGCGCGGCGGTGCCACCTGCGGGGACAAGGGGAGAGGGAGGAGGCGATGTTAGGGATGGAGAGAGGAGGAGAGGCAGCGCGGGGTGGAGGAGAGGACCGGCGGGGCGCGTGGCGCTGCACCGGCTGCCGGTGGCGCGGGAGGAGGAGCTCGGTTGCGGCGGTGGTGAGGCGGGCCTCGCGGGCCCAGATCCCGGCTCTGCGGGGCCCGAGGCGGCTGGATCCGGCTGGGAGCAACGTGGCACCTCTGGGGCCGTCAGATTTGAGATCTGACGGTCCAAATCAGAGGAGGGGCTAGGGTTTCGGATTTTTGGGGCTTTGGTGGGGAGATCTGCGAATTTTTAGGGGGGTGGCTGCAATTTTGTGTTAGGGGAAACCCTAGAAAGGGGTGGGAGAGTGGTGGTCTTTTTATAGGTGGTATGGCTGGCAAGTTTGCGCAAAAGCCCTCGGGTTTACCCTCTCGTGTTCGGTAGTCCACGTTTCTGATCGCCGGGAGTGCATACGACCTCCGATTCGGACGAAATCTCGAACCATGCGCTCAGCGCGTCGAGCCCGCCAGTCATACCTCACTTCAATAACGCTACGAGAACATTTTCCGGCGCCCAATAAAATAATCCATTTAATTATTAAATGGGGTTTTTCGTTCCGATGGCGATGGCTGGTCCTGTGCCGGAAATTGCGACGGTGCTCGGTTGAATCCGGTGTCTCAAAGGTCGTGTGCCATTTGGGAAAAAGGTTTAGTCCCGCATTCGATACGAGAAAGAGGGGAGGGGGAATATTCAGCGATTAATAAATCAGCGAAGCAAATACTGCAAACAATTGTAGAAATCAACAAATTAAAGCAACAAACAATTTTTTTAATTAGGGTGGAAATTCCGGGCTGTCACAATACAACACCACCAACAAGGGATCTCGTCCCGAGATCCTGGACGATCCGGGGTAGAGGGGGGAAGAGAAAAGAGAGACGACGATCTTCAACACCACCAACAAGGGACTCTGCTCCGTGTCGAATGGCGAACCTCCCTCGACAAACTTTCCGCAGGGAGATGACATCGTCGAAAATAAGAAACCGTCGGTGTCAAGAGGAGGAACGATAGTCCAAAGTGACGACAAAGGAAGCATTCTCACTCAAATCGTGAGGATACTAGGCAAGAGGAGGAAAGTCAACGGACGACCAAGATGTTTGACCAGATTCGGAAGAACTAAAGGTACTATAGGATTTCCCAAACCTGAGATTCGGAATCGAGACAATACCCTGCAAGCAAGGCATTGTAACTATTCCGAAACTCCACACCTCGAGATCCTAAAGTTTGAAGGGGATAAGACGAGAATTAAAACTCTTACGGCACTTTTCCTGACCAGACAAGGGTAAGGAGTAAAAAGATTCCTAATCTCCGATAACTAACTTAGTAACTACAAAATAGTTTTTTTCTAGACTCGACTTCGGTCAGAAAAGGGATCCTACGGTCGGTAAGGCTCTGATACCAAGTTGTAAGGCCCGATATGCGGTACTGTTCCAGATCTAGATGTTTCCATCCAGATCCGGGGACGAAGCACATATCGATCCCACCGTGACATATGACAATGCCATATGCCCCGGATTTCCAACATGATATCACAACATTACATCTACAAGGATACAACATCTCATACAATCGACATACAACTGCCTTAATACATTACATCAGCGGAAGATACATTTTCTGAGTACAGACTACGATCAAATGCCTACTGGCAAAGAGAAAAACATCGATCCCCATAACCACATGGGTCCAGGCCCTCCGCCGGGATCCGCCTAAATAGTCGTCGTCGAGTCTCCACGTGAAACGTTGATCACCATACCGGTTGTCGATCAAGAACCATGAAAAGAGTTTGGGGTAGTATCATGAGTACAGAAGTACTCAGCATCCAACTGTAGTGGTCAATTGACCCAGCAAGGACTTCATCACTCGTCATTCTAGGATAACTAGTAGTTTACGGTAAGTATGGGATAAGTGGTGAGGTTGCTGCCGCACTAGAATTTATGAAGTGGCTAACGATCTAGAGAGTAAGATAAGAAGCCAAGCATTCGATGAGGAATCACCTCCAACAAGTCTGCTATCCACCTACTTACGCAAGCATAACACCTATCCTATCCTTGTCCTCCTCTTCGCATCCCGACGAACAAGAAGCAGTCAAGGCACTCACACGTTGATCAAGTTATATAAAGCTTATCTCAGTTGTTGTTGTCTATGAACAAAGAGTAGGTCTCAAGTCGTCCATAACCGTGGACACGGCTTCTCGAAAATATTTAACCCTGCAGGGGTGTACCAACTGCCCATTACAAGGCTCCGCACGCACGCCCATCTCTCTCAGTTGCTACCCATCATAGACAACCATTTTATGAGTTAGTTCCGAGAGATACGAAACGACATGTCCCTCTAACTAACAACGAACAAATCTGGGTGGCCCCCGGTCAGTCGACATCCAACTCAAAAGCCGGTCGCGCTCTCGAATCGGCCTCTACCGTATGACTGCAGGTTTGGATTGCCGGTTAATCTCACATGAGACCGGGTCCTCAGCCGGTCATGATGGGCCAGCAAGGAACCATGTCCTCACTGGTCTGTGTTTGTTTGAAAATTACTGGCGGTCGACCAACACACAGACGGTTTCAAATGGTAAATCATCTTGGGCCACCACTGGAAATTTTTGAAGCTAGGTAGGTAAGAAAAGGGGACCCCATAGCATCCCACACGCGGTTAGGCACGCTCGTCAAGAGACACAATACCCGGAACTCGGGTCCTAGGTTTCTCGAATGGAACAAAGCGTCGAGGCGGGATAGCCTAGACCTTCCATCCTTCGTCGAATATAGTCAACATTATAATAATCATATCATCCACAACAATATATTAATGTGATATCCCAAACAAAGGAGTAACAGGGTAACATTCGTAGCATCCTAAGCATGCACATTAAGCAGGGGCTGAGCAACGTGCAATAGTAACATAGCAGTACATGGTTTTCTCGGAGGGGAAATGGTTGTATCGGTTTGAAAGAGGCTGTAAACATGTGGTAGGATCAAACATCGAACCTAACCTAGACTAGCATGCAAACCGCTGGTTATAATAGAATGGATCATAAGTAATGTATAGTCCTTGCCTGTTGATAAGTCGGATTCTGAAGGTGTAGTTGATCGTAAGCTCGCATCGTCTCCGGAGGTAACCCCGGAAGCACAGAAGAAGGAAACACTGAAAAAGGCAATCGACGAGGAAGCATCTATTACTACAAAGAAATCACCAGCAAACAACATCAAGATGGTAACACGAGACAAACCACGGTATCGCATCTATCGCCGAGAGCGGTTACTAACAGGTTAAGTGGAGTACACGTCACACACGACGATACTGCACATTTAGAATGGTTCAGGTTGTTTAGCTACACAACACGAGCAAAGGTTGTTAACATGGCATAGCACCCAAGCATTGCATAGAACACAAACATGACAAGAGGTGAAGCATTAGATAAGGTATCTATGCTAGTCAATTTAAGTGAGGCACAACCTAAACATGGCAATCCACTAAGTACCCCACGACAATTTAAGCATTTGGTACTGTTTTGACCTAAAGCATATTTTATAATTTTTTATTAGCACGCAAGAGAAGCATATTCACAATCTACACAAATTCTAGTCAAGTTACATGTAAGAAACGTTTTAAACAGAGCAACGGTTGAAAAGTTATTAAATAAACAATTTACGGTGGCAAGGGTTATAATTAGCAGGTAAGCAACATGTAGAAAAGTTCAAACATGGCAAAGGAGAAAATTTTATTAAACTAGACAAAATTCAAAGCAAGTTTCATGTTTAACACGTCGCGATGCGAGCTACCGATGAAAAGATACGCGCATCGCAAAATCTATTACAAACTGCCAATTAAATAAGCCTAGGAAAGAAGAAAAAACATTACTCGTCCAAATCTAAAGCTACTGGGCCTAAAAGGGAGGGTGTTGCTCATCTATCCTACGCTCACGGGCGCTGCACAACAGCAGACGCAATTGGGCTAAGCCCAACAAAGACCAGCAGCAAGATGGGAAAAAAGTAAAAAAAAGGGGGCATCGCCTCACCTTAGTGGGCTGAGCCCACGAGGCAGCGCGGGCGAGGGATAAGGCGTGTCACCCTGGGCAGAGAGGCACTGTGGACCGGGGTGCGGGAGCAGGCCAAGGGGCGCTGGGCCGGTGGCGCGGTTCGTCCCACCAAGCGGCGGCGGCTTGGATCGGGTTCCTCCCGATCCCGACCAGCGGCGGCGGCGCGCAAGTCGATGCTGGCGAGGCTCCGGCGAGCCATCCTGGGAGGCGTGGACGATGCGGACGGGGCACAATGGACGGGATCCACTGGATCCGTGTGCTGCGGGGGCAGCGATGTGGTGGAGGCGGCTGGAATGCCCCGAGCTCGACGGCGGCGCCGCGAGCTCCGTGAAGGCTTCCATGGTGCGCGGCATTGCAGCCCGCGAGGACAAGGGGAGAGGGAGGAGGCGAGGTTAGGGGTGGAGAGAGGAGGAGAGGCAGCGCGGGGTGGAGGAGAGGACCGGCGGGGCCTGTGGCGCTACTCTGGCTGCCGGCTGCGCAGGAGGTGGCGTTCGGGCGCGGCGGCGGTGAGGCGGACCTCGTGGGCCCAGATCCGGCTCTGCGGGGCCCGAGGCGGCTGGATCCAGCTGGGAGCAACGTGGCACCTCTAGGGCCGTCAGATCTGAGATCTGACGGTCCAGATCAGAGGAGGGGCTAGGGTTTCGGATTTTTGGTGCTTTGGTGGGCAGATATGCGAATTTTCATGGGGTGGCTGCAATTTTGTGTTAGGGAAACCCTAGAAAGGGGTGGGAGAGTGGTGGTCTTTATATAGGTGGTCTGGCTGGCAAGTTTGCGCAAAATCCCTCGGGTTTTCCCTCTCGCGTTCGGTACTCCATGTTTCTGATCGCCGGGAGTGCATACGACCTCCGATTCGGACGAAATCTCGAACCACACGCTCAGCACGTCGAGCCCGTCAGTCATACCTCACTTCGATAATGCTCCGAGAACATTTTCCGGCGACCAATAAAATAGTCCATTTAAGTACTAAATGGGGTTTTTCGTTCCGTTGGCGATGGCCGGTCCTATGCCGGAAATTGCGACCGTGCTCGGTTGAACCCGGTGTCGCAAA
Organism: Bromus sterilis; assembly: GCA_950022295.1. Lineage (NCBI taxonomy): Eukaryota > Viridiplantae > Streptophyta > Magnoliopsida > Poales > Poaceae > Bromus > Bromus sterilis. Next base: position 286,740,746 of record OX465596.1, read on the forward strand.
GTTTATGTGCCGTTTGGGAAAAAGGTTTAGTCCCGCATCCGATACGAGAAAGAGGGGGGAATATTCACCGATTAATAAATCGGCGAAGCAAATACTGCAAACAATTGTAGCAATCAACAAAATAAAGCAACAATTTTTTTTAATTAGGGTGGAAATTCCGGGCTGTTACAAGGGTATAGAAGCACTTACCAGCCAACTGACTCGGCTTAGTCTGAGCCTCGTCACGACCAGCCCAGTACCGGTCAACCTCATTCAGAACGCGCTCACATACCTTGAAGAGAGGCTATAACAGGAAAGGATGCGGGAAAATTAGTCGGCAATCAAGTCTTAAGGCTACGCCCAACCACAAGTAGTTGCACGCAGCCTCGGGAGCTACTCCCATCAGGAACGGTGTCGTGTACCCGACGACCTACGAGACAAGAACTACTAGAACACATCAAAAATCAGATAATTTACCTGTTGAGACATACAGTCGAAGTAGGCCGCTTTATCCTCCACAGAGAGCCTTGCCTCTCAAGAGTACATTCCGCCGATATAGATGGAGCAGCAGACGTGCCAGGGGAACTCGTAGATGGTGCAGCATCAGCAGTCGCCTGCCCAAAACCTTCTAAAGGGTCGCCCACAGGAACAACACCCGCACTCGGTTCATCAACAATCGGGAAATAACTCGACACGCGTACAGTATCAGGTCCCATAGCAGTCGCCGGAGGAGCAGGCGCCGAAGCACTCATACCAGAAGAGGCAATCGCGGTAGAATGAACTCTGAAATAAGGCTGAAGTCAAAACAAGAAGAAGGAAAAATCAAAATATAATAGAGATAAAGCGCAGTCAAAATACTAACCTAGCACCAACAACCATCGGCCGAAGAGTGAGGCCTATATTCAGCCTTTTCCACCCATCTGGAGAAGGGCGAGGGGCAGCAGCAGGAGCACCAAAAGCCTCGCCCACATCACCAAGGAACGACGATTCCCCAGCAGTAACTGGCGTCGGCAAACGACACCGTTTGTACAACTGGGTCAACAGAACCCGATCCTCATTAGCACCGGTCTACGGATGAACAGCAGCCAGCTCACCCATTGGCTAGAAGGCATTTTCTTTCTCCATAGGTGCCGCCGGAATCGGCGCCTCATCCTCGACCCCTTGCATATTAACAGCCTCAGGCTGCGGCGGATTGTGAAGCAAATGCACATGGTCCTACAATACAACAAAGGTAAAAGCATTCAAATCCGGATCAAAAAAGACAAACACCGGAAACCAAACTCAGCCACATAAAGATCTATACCTACGAAGGTGGATGTTCAACGCAAAAAGGAATCACCGATCTCTCCAGGGTAGCACTCGAACACTTAGTGATTCGCTGCACCCGGGACACGAGCTCATGACTAGAAAAGTTCTCCGGCAAATACCTCGTAGGGTCCCCAACCCCAGCGTACCTCCACATGGGATGCACTTGGTATTGGAGCGGTTGCACACACCGCTTCACAAAAACATCAACAAGCTGCACACCAATCATATGCTCCTTCAAATTGGGGACCAATCGAGCCATTGGTTCCACCACCTCTAGCTTAGCCGCCAACAACTCATTCCCCCAAGTGGATTGCTTAATCTCCCGAGACGCAAGGTCAAATGGAGCCAACCCATACATTTGGCCCAAGGCAGCCTGATCTTTCACATAGAACCACTTATTTCTCCACCCTTGGACAGAATTGAGCTTCTCCAAATCGAAATATGCCTTCTTATCCAAATCGAAATCCAGCTTCCCCAACGACATATTCAGCATTAGACCTGTTCACATTAAAGAGGTGCCTCCAGAGACACCAATGAGGATATACCCCAAGAAACATTCACATAGCATAATGAAACACGCTATGTGAAGCACCCCATTAGGGGTAAGGTCATGAAGTTGCGCCTGATAGGCGAACAACAACCGGAGAACAAACGAATGCACATGAAGCAATAAGCCACGATGAATGAAGCTCTGGAAACATACCCGCTCATCCGGATGGGGCGCAGGTGATGTCTACGCAGGCTTCTATTCTTGTAGACTATGTTGGGTCTCCAAGCGCAGAGGTTTGTAGGACAGCAGCAATTTCCCTCAAGTGGATGACCTAAGGTTTATCAAACTCAGAGAAGTAGAGGTTGAAGATGGTCTCTCTCAAGAAACCCTGCAATTAAGATACAAGAAGTCTCTTGTGTCCCCAACATACCTAATACAATGGCAAATTGTATAGGTGCACTAGTTCGGCGAAGAGATGGTAAAATATGGGTGATAGGTATGGAAAAGAAAGGTAATATAAATCTGTAATTAAAATTACAGCAAGGTAGCAAGTAGTAAACGTGAGCACAAACGGTATTGCAATGGTGTAAACAAGGCCTAGGCTTCATACTTTCACTAGTGGAAACTCCCAACAACATTAACACAGTCTAATCACATGATATTTCCACTAAAACATGCATTGTAGACGTACTCGGAGGTCATTCCTTTGTGGTCAAGAGAGGACGGGAATTGTGTAGGTCTACAAAAGCACACCTTATAGTTCATAGTTCTCATCTACATATTTCCCAATGTCACCGCGGACATCCAAAGAGAGTACCACAATCACCACAACATATCTCAAGGATAGTCAAAGACAAGCACCAAGAGACTCTCAATCTTCAATCCACACACAAAAGAGGAAATCACTCATGAAAATATTCTTCTAATCTATGTCCAATAGACCGCTGTCACCTTGGTCTCGGAGATTATACTAGATATAGACAAGTGAGTACATCAAATCCAATACATAGAAGAAGGGGAAACATCATGGGATCACCCTAGATTAACATAGCATATGATCACAATCAAGATCACATCATGGGAGAGAGAGAAGACCACATTGTTGGAAATATGCCCTAGAGGCAATAATAAAATGTTATTATATATATATTTCCACGTTCATAATTAATGTTTATATTTCTGTGCTATAATTGCAATGACCCTGACTGTGAGATTCAGAAGAAAACTCATTTGCATGTGTGGAAATGTAAACACCAAGAGTTCCTGGTTTAGCCTCTAAGACCAGCTCATGTGCTAACTGATGATTACGTTTTCTTAATCATGGACATTGTTCTTGTAACAAGGATGTCAGTAGCAATGGGAACATATTGTTAGCAGAACAATGATGTTGAACAGACCCCAGTATTGAATGATATACTTAGAGATCACATCGTAACTACGTTATAAGTCATATCATGAAATGTTATCATATACGTAATTCCTTAGACCATGAGAGTATCGAGTTGCTTCACACAGGAAGACATGCTTTGGTTCTTAGATGAATCCTCCCGTAAATGGGAAGTAGTAAAATAAGTTCTGGGTATGTCAGATGGTGTGGCTAGTGACTGTGATAGTTCAAGAATGGGATTTGCTCCTTCACGATGAAGAAGAAATTCACTTCGGGCCCACTCGGTATGACGGTATCCATTATAGTCTGGCCAGACGCATTGTGATTCAGTCACGGGGATACCGGAATACGATAACGAGAAAAGGGACAAACGAGCAAAGAGGATAACGAGTGGCTTGTGTTCAAAAGTTGTTACACATGGGTGCCAAACTTCTCTCCTCTAACTTTTTCATATATCGCGAAGCAAAGGGAATGGTACATGACTAAACATAATGGTTCACTCGAAGTTTCTTCGTGTATGTGCGGGAGTCAACATGGGTGTCCATGGCTCCGCTGTTGATTATTGGCTATTGACAAAAGGCTGTTGACCTATGTCCGGAAGATGTTCTGAGTCATGTCCGCATTATACCGAACCTATTGGGTCACACACTTAACGAGCAGTAGTCTGTTAGAATACTAGTATGGTAGAAGGTTTAGTGGAAGCAAAGCAGAATAGTTCATACGGGTACCGGAAGTAGTTCCGGAGATTTATGGAATTGTTCATAAGGGCACCAGAAGTAGTTCTGGGTATTTAAGGTTATGTCCGGATCACTCTGGAGTAGTCCCAGGTGGTTCCGGAACATATGAGAATGGTACTGGGGAAGTCCTGGATCAACCGGAATAGTTTCCGGATAATCGCTGGGCGTCCCGACAACCTTCGCGGTCATCGGGTGGCTTAAACTGTAACTCGGATGGTCTTGGCAACTATCCGGATGGCTCCGAAACGTCCGAGAACGGTCTCGGAAGGTCCTGGAAGTGCTCCAGAAGTGTACGGAATGTCCCGAAACGGTCCCGGTATGTCCCGGAAGGTCCTGGAAGCTTCTAGAAGGTCATGGAAGGTTCCGGAAGGTTCCGGGTAGTACCACCCACTCCCCTGCGCCCCTAGCCTTGGGGGGAAAGCCACCTAGGCTGCCCTGGCCGGCCAAGGGGTGGGGGCGCACCAAGGGGAAGGAATCCTCCTCCAGGTGGAATTACCAAATCACATTATGGCAGGTTTCCGGTGGGAAGGTGTGGGAAGGTTTGGAAGGCTTGGGAGTCCAAGTTGGACTCCCAATCCTCCTTGAGCTGAGCCCTAGGCCTCTTGGCCACCTATATAAGGTGAGCCAGGGGGAGAGGGAGAGCAAGACAACTTGTCCCCAAGGCCTATGCGCCACCCTCCCTCCTCTAAACCCCGTTGCTCCACTTTTAGACCCCGGTTTAGACGCTGTTCTAGATCGGAATCCGTTAGGGTTTTCTCCCTCTAGTTTTCTCGGTGGCGTTCATCTCTGGACGGCGGAGCGCTGCTGGATTTCTGCTACGGGATGTGTGGATACTAATGGAGGGGTCGTACCTTCGACCCTTCTTCGAGGAGCTTGTTCATGGGACTTGTCCGTGGGACTAGATCGCGGGACTTGTTCGTGGGATTGATCGAGGGACTGTTCCTGGGAGAACTTGCGAGATCTACTTCCACTACATCCACGAGCTTCACCAACTCTACTTCCGCTACATCGGTTGGTGAGCCATGACCTAAAACCTTGTATGCAATCTTTTTGGATGATCTTGGGTTCTTGATTCGTAGGCCGAATTTTTTTGTTTTCTACTACATTTCCTAACACACATAGCTACAGGTAAAAGACCTCAACCCCGAGGAGGAACTACTCCCGCATCATGGAGGGAGGAAGCAACGTCGATGGAGATGAATCCGGGGAACTTCCCCATCCCGGCAGGGTACCTGCACAGGAATTCTAATCCCCCAAAGCTTGTTGGCCATGGAGGCGGAGATCGGAATTGTTTATGGAGAAAAGGGTTCTGGAATCAGGGTTTCCTCTGCGGGGGTAAAAATAGGGCCATAGGGGGCACCAGGGGAGGTCCCAGGCGTCCTCGTGGCGCGGCCTCCCCCTAGGCCGCGCGGGCAGGCCTCCTGGGAGACAGGTGGCCCCCTTCCGGCTCTCCTTCGGACGTCTGGAGTCTTCTGGAACGATTATTTTTTTATGGAATTTTTTAGAGCTCTTTAAATTAAGGAAAATAACTGCAACTTACAGACATCATCAGACAGAAACTGACACTGGGTGCACTGAGTTAGTAGGTTAGTCCAAATATGTATAAAATGATATAAAAGTGTAGCAAAACATGTAGCAATGTCACATAAAAGGGCATGGAACAAGAAGAAATTATAGATACATTTGGGACGTATCAATATTCCCAAGCTTAATTCCTGATCGTCCTCGAGTAAGTAAATGATAACACAGATAATTTCTATGGTGACATGCTTACAAACATATAAGAATTTCAAAGAAAAGCAAGTAAGATGTGCAATTCAAGTCAAGATAATAACAAGCAAGAATCTATATCTAGTATTGAAACTAGTAAAGTATGAACATAAGGGTGCAAGATCTCTCGCTGTCCGTGACTCGAATGTCTCCAAATGGTGTTTGCGTGCAAGCCATGGGAGATGAGAAGAGAATAAAAAATAATATATAGTTTAATTAAGAACTCAATCTACTAAAGTTTCACACTTGGTCTCTGTCGGGGTCTTATTTTGACTCATCCCCAGACCACTAGTCAGGTACAAGTCAAATTGATCCTCTCCCTTTCGACTTTGAGAACTCATGCAATGGATGAGCGCGAGCAATATATGTTGGCACTTAGGATGGCAAAGAGAAAAATGATGGGGAAGGAAAACAAAAAGGTGTGAAAGACTCACATCAATGAGGACAATCATAGGCGAGAGAAAGCCAAATGATAGATATGATGTGAGGAGTAGGGATTTCTATGCAACATATGCACAAATGAGCTAAGGTAAGCTCTCCAATGGAACTAGTGGGGGTGCATCCAACTTGCTTGCTCATGAAGACCTCGAGCTCTTTTGAGGAGGCTCATCCTTGGAATATGCAAGCCAAGTTCTATAGTGTAAGGATCCCCACATAGTTATGCATGAATGATAATCTCTATGGAGTACAAGTATAGCAAAGGCATACGAGTGTGGATCTTTCAAAAGGAATAGTAGTGTTGCCGACAACCTTCGCGGTCATCGGGTGGCTTAAACTGTAACTCGGATGGTCTTGGAAACTATCCGGATGGCTCCAGAACGTCCGAGAACGGTCTCGGAAGGTCCTGGAAGTGCTCCATAAGTGTCCGGAATGTCCCGAAACGGTCCCGGTATGTCCCGGAAGGTCCTGGAAGCTTCTAGAAGGTCATGGAAGGTTCCGGAAGGTTCCGGGTAGTACCACCCACTCCCCTGCGCCCCTAGCCTTGGGGGGAAAGCCACCTAGGCTGCCCTGGCCGGCCAAGGGGTGGGGGCGCACCAAGGGGAAGGAATCCTCCTCCAGGTGGAATTACCAAATCACATTATGGCAGGTTTCCGGTGGGAAGGTGTGGGAAGGTTTGGAAGGCTTGGGAGTCCAAGTTGGACTCCCAATCCTCCTTGAGCTGCGCCCTAGGCCTCTTGGCCACCTATATAAGGTGAGCCAGGGGGAGAGGGAGAGCAAGACAACTTGTCCCCAAGGCCTATGCGCCACCCTCCCTCCTCTAAACCCCGTTGCTCCACTTTTAGACCCCGGTTTAGACGCTGTTCTAGATCTTAATCTGTTAGGGTTTTCTCCCTCTAGTTTTCTCGGTGGCGTTCATCTCTGGACGGCGGAGCGCTGCTGGATTTCTGCTACGGGATGTGTGGATACTAATGGAGGGGTCGTACCTTCGACCCTTCTTCGAGGAGCTTGTTCATGGGACTTGTCCGTGGGACTAGATTGCGGGACTTGTTCGTGGGATTGATCGAGGGACTGTTCCTGGGAGAACTTGCGAGATCTACTTCCACTACGTCCACGAGCTTCACCAACTCTACTTCCGCTACATCGGTTTGTGAGCCATGACCTAAAACCTTGTATGCAATCTTCTTGGATGATCTTGGGTTCTTGATTCGTAGGCCGAAATTTTTTGTTTTCTACTACGTTTCCCAACAGTGGTATCAGAGCGATCCTTGATTAGATGCATGTTTAGGTCTAGATCATATGTGTGATATGAGGCATTGATTTTCTTGTTGCTTCCCTGTCATGTGATTTTTTCTATGCTTGATGGCAAGTTGAGGTTTTGCTACAAGGATTGAGTTTTCCATCGATCCCTCTATGCTGCTTTCAGTATGCTGGTTGCCTTGATCATGGTCTACATCAAACTCCTTGGATCTCATCTTAATCTCGCAATAGAAGATTTAACATGGAGGGGCTTGTGGATTTTATGAACTCAAATCCACACGGGGTCACACGTTTAACGAAGTTTGGCTTGTGGCATTAGTTGCTGCACGCACCCCGTATGTTAAACTAGCAACAAAAGAAGTATCGTGTTTTGTTTTATCTAGGGTTTCTCGTTTGCCTTGTAAACCTGCTTAACAACCACGATAAAAGTTGCAACAACCTGTGTAGATGGCGATCTAACTTGTTTTTGCAGAGTATGCATGTGATGTGGTATAGCCTTCAAGATTTGCAATGTGTTTGTATGAGATGCTATATGTTATGAAATATTTATTCGCGACCTGCGTGTCGTGGTACGGCATGATGACTGGAGTCATATGATTGTCACTTAATTATGGCCTGCGTGCCAGAACTGTTTATTAGCTCGAGGCAAAGCAATAGATAGATGCAAAGGTGATGATCTACGATGCGGAGGTGGACCCCGACGCACATGCCGGAAGCCGTGGTGATGTTCCCGGCGCGAAGGACAAAGTTGTTGGACACGGTGACTTCAACCACGACGACGTGAAGACAATGAAGACTTCACGAAGCAAAGGGCTATACTATATCACAAAATTTTATGAACTGCCTGTGATGTTTATCCCTTTGATGCACCCTTGTTTGATGCGCGATAGTCGTATTTTATTAGGGTGATCTCTCGCAAAACAATATCAAGTTGATAGTGTTCTTCCAACTGTAGCACCGTCTATACTATGTTTCACATCGGAGCAGGTCATGTCACATGGGTGCACACGGTGTGACGCATAAAAGACGGGTGTGTTAAAAGAACACACATCACATTACACTAGGTTATCTTGACGGTTTGGATAAAAGTTTGCTACCGGAACACGCCCATCGAAAGATGAACAAGAATCACCTTTGGCGTGATTGGCAAGTTGGCCTACCGGTCCAGTCTAAGTCATCAGTGATGTCACATCAATGGCGGACGATTGGGTTGGATCTTGAATCACTCCAGCATCAATTACGAGAGATATTGATCTGAGTGGGAGCGCACTAAGTAATTAAATTGATTAATCACAAGTGCAACTTAATTATGAACAAAGTCTTAGTATTTGCATTATCGTTGTAGAATAATGGCTCGCGTTACCACCTTCCCAATTGATTTTGATTAACTGTTTTATCTGGTAAAAACTTTACGATTGGTACCATATTGTGAGGACTATCCTCAATAGTGTCGAGAAGGAGCTTGTCCTATCGCAAATTTTTGATGCTCTCCCGCTGATGCTATGGATGATGTGACTTATGTCCATAATCCAAAATGCTAGAATTCCACGACAGCTAAGTGCATTGTCTTCACCACCATGAAACCCGAACTTCGAAAAGTTTGGGATAGTTATGTTATATTCATGGAACTGAAAAATAAGTTTTCAGTAGTAAGACAATTAATGTTGGATATAAGATATCTAGTACAATGTATGATTGTAAGCATTAGTGAAAATGTTCATTGTGCTCTAAACAAAACTGATAAGTGTGGGATCCAGAAGAACAATGATCCTATGATGATGAGGATTAAGGGAAAGGAAGTTCCATAGGGTGTTAGTAAGACTTACACGCCGGAAAGTCCATGGCCTGCGCCACCCTTGATCATGTGTGATCTTCTGTGAGTAGGAGTGACATTGGAAATAGAACTATGATACGTATAAAGGCAAAACGAAAGAAGACTGGAATAACCAGCTCAGAAATGAAAGTCATACGGAGTTATATATGAATTCATTGCTGGTCAAGAGATGTAATTCTTGGGAATCATGATTAAGCAGTTAATTGTGGATTCTGTATATTGTGATTAAACTGTTGATCACCAGAATATCACATCGATTGCATATTGTTGCAACTCGATGCAAGAAATACTATGGCCTTTATGACTAGCTAATGATGAGTTTTGACACGCTCGGGAACACGGTAAAAGGTTTACTATACCGTGTGTTGACTCTATGATTATCTTCATAATTCATTTTAGAGTTGAGTAAATTGTTACTACACTTTAGCCTTGTTGCAAAACATCATTTTGAATCATGTTTGTTGCAAGAGAGTTGTTCAAAGCTATGAATAACGTAAAGGCCATACTTCCATTATGAATAGGGTGTATGTTATGAATCTTCATAATAATACTAAACATTCATAACACTGACGCTAAACGTCGCAAGACTAACAGAAATACCACATAGATGTGGCACTGCCGTTTATCACAAGTGACATAACATGGATGAAGAATTTCCATAAGTGATGGACTTTTGAGTCATATGATTATGAATCACTTGACGCTTGCAATCTTTCTCTCGAATTAATGTGACTAAAACACCGTTAATAGGCCATACATGAACGGGCAACTAAACCATTGGTAATCATACATGATGATGTGTGTAGTCCAATAAGTGTAGTTGTGTGCAGTGGATTCCCTATCTTCACTCATGAGTTGAAGTAGATATGTGGATATCTGTTCAATAGAGACATACGTCTGAAATCTTTGAAATGTTTAAGGAATTTTAGAGTGAAATAGAAATTCATTGTAACAAGAAAATAAAGCTTCTGCAAATTAGATTGTAGAAAGTAATATTTGAGTTACAAGTTTAGCGAATGTCTGATGAGTTGTGAAGAAGTGTCATAACTTGCGTCTCCCGGAACACCACTATGAGTAAAGTGTTCGAGAGATGTAATCAATCCATGTATGACACGGTAAGATCAAATATGACGTTTATCAATTTGCCATTATACTTATTAAAGTTATGCGTTAGTGACTACAGCTTTTACACTGAAAAGAGCACCATCAAATCTGTTGAAATGACACCATATTATATGTGGTATGGACTGTTAAAACCATGTTGTCTTTTCTTAAAATTTGGGTATATGAGGCATATGTTTGACATACTCAAAACCCCAAATCAGATAAGTGCTACTTTGTTAAGGTTATGCCAAAAGTTTTGGTATTCCTCTATCACTACACAAAAGCAAAACTGTTTGCTGTTAAGAACAATGTATTTTGAAGAAAAATAGTTTCTTACAAAAGAGTGAGTGGGAGGACAGTGCAACTTGTCAAAGATTGTTGAATCTTCAGAGAAGTGCGCAGCTGAACCACACAGGTTAGACAAAACTCGTACAAACATTCATGATATGTAAAACGAGATATTGTTGTTCTTCAATGATAAACCTGTGATATACAAAGAAGCGTTGATGGGCCCTGACTCCGGGATTTGGCTAAATGCCAAATAATCCGAGATAGTATCCATGGAAGTAAGTCAAGTTTTGAACTTGGTAGACCCTCCAAAAGACTAATAGTCTGAAGAATATATATATGTGGATCTATAATTGATTCGGATGAAATTGTTTTATCCATAAAGCTCAACTCGTTGGAAAATTGTTTTCTAGCAAGTTCAAAGGTTGACTACGGCGAAGTAGTTTCGACCGTAGAAATGCTTTAGTCAGTTCGGGTTATATTAGCAATTACTACATATCTCATTTATAGGATATGGTAGAATGAACGTCAAAACAAAGTTCCTACACGGAAATATAACAAAGGACGTATATGTGATACGACCGGAATGTTTTGTCGATTCAAAGGATGCTAAAATAGATGCAAGCCTTGGATATCCAGTGATGGACTGAAGCTAGCATAATGGAGTTGGAATTTTCGTTGTGATGAAATTACCAAAAGAGTTTGTTTTCATCAGGAATAACGAAGATGCTTGAATATTCAAGAAAGTAAGTGGGAGCTGAATAATATTTCTAAAACCTTATGTATATGACATGTTGTTGATTAGAAATGATATAAATTTCTTGACACAAATAAGGACTTTATTGAAAATAGTTTTCAGCTGAAGTACTTGGGCTAATATAGCATTAGTATTGAGCGCAGTGATCTATGAAGATAGTAAGTGCCTGATCATGCTAAAGCCAACACTGCATATTGACATGATACTCAAGTAGTTTAGTATGAAAACGCCAGGAAGGATGTTCTTGCCGAGGTCAAGGTGAAAAGTTGTTTGCGGAAATCGGTGTTCATGAACATAGATAAGAAAAACACATGAATTGAATTTCACTCACATGTGTGTTTGGATTAATCATGTACACCATAATATGTAAAACGACCAGATATGTCCAACACTCCAAAAGGTTGTGAGCAAGATACCAAAGTGATCAATATGTTGATCATTGGACAAGCAGTGAAAAGTTAAACTTATGATAGATAAGATATGTTTCTCAGAAAATGGAGATAATGAAGAGCTCGTTGTAACAAGTTACACCAGCTGAATTTTGATGTAAACAGTTACACCAATTCAGTCTTCATACTTACTCCGATCGATTTTCGATTTTAATTGGGATTATGTGTTTCACACGTAAGGGTGGCACAGTATGGAGGAACTATGTCAAGTTCGATACTGTGGCGAATTCTATAACAGAGGCTAAGTATATTGTTGCTTAAAGAAGTAACAAGGAGGGTATTTTGAATCATAAATTCATTTATGAACATGGTATGGTTTCCTAGATGCTTGAAGCTCATGGAACATTGACGAATGATTTCATGACTTATTCTAAAGGAACCAAGGTCCTGCCAAATGATTCAAACATATACAAAGCTAAACTGATAAAATTAGTGAATTTTATGATAGCGTGAAAACGCGAAGATATGCAAGATACAAACGGGCCTGAAACGTCAGATCCGAAGATGAGGTCTATACCACAAATGAAGCATTTCTTACACCGGTATGCCATAGGTGTAAAGTGCTCAAGCACTGACAATATTATTGACTCTAGTGCAAGTGGGAGACTGTTGGAAATATGCCCTAGAGGCAATAATAAAATGTTATTATATATATATTTCCACGTTCATAATTAATGTTTATATTTCTGTGCTATAATTGCAATGACCCTGACTGTGAGATTCAGAAGAAAACTCAACTGCATGTGTGGAAATGTAAACACCAAGAGTTCCTGGTTTAGCCTCTAAGACCAGCTCATGTGCTAACTGATGATTACGTTTTCTTAATCATGGACATTGTTCTTGTAACAAGGATGTCAGTAGCAATGGGAACATATTGTTAGCAGAACAATGATGTTGAACAGACCCCAGTATTGAATGATATACTTAGAGATCACATCGTAACTACGTTATAAGTCATATCATGAAATGTTATCATATACGTAATTCCTTAGACCATGAGAGTATCGAGTTGCTTCACACAGGAAGACATGCTTTGGTTCTTAGATGAATCCTCCCGTAAATGGGAAGTAGTAAAATAAGTTCTGGGTATGTCAGATGGTGTGGCTAGTGACTGTGATAGTTCAAGAATGGGATTTGCTCCTTCACGATGAAGAAGATATTCACTTCGGGCCCACTCGGTATGACGGTATCCATTATAGTCTGGCCAGACGCATTGTGATTCAGTCACGGGGATACCGGAATACGATAACGAGAAAAGGGACAAACGAGCAAAGAGGATAACGAGTGGCTTGTGTTCAAAAGTTGTTACACATGGGTGCCAAACTTCTCTCCTCTAACTTTGTCATATATCGCGAAGCAAAGGGAATGGTACATGACTAAACATAATGGTTCACTCGAAGTTTCTTCGTGTATGTGCGGGAGTCAACATGGGTGTCCATGGCTCCGCTGTTGATTATTGGCTATTGACAAAAGGCTGTTGACCTATGTCCGGAAGATGTTCTGAGTCATGTCCGCATTATACCGAACCTATTGGGTCACACACTTAACGAGCAGTAGTCTGTTAGAATACTAGTATGGTAGAAGGTTTAGTGGAAGCAAAGCAGAATAGTTCATACGGGTACCGGAAGTAGTTCCGGAGATTTATGGAATTGTTCATAAGGGCACCAGAAGTAGTTCTGGGTATTTAAGGTTATGTCCGGATCACTCTGGAGTAGTCCCAGGTGGTTCCGGAACATATGAGAATGGTACTGGGGAAGTCCTGGATCAACCGGAATAGTTTCCGGATAATCGCTGGGCGTCCCGACAACCTTCGCGGTCATCGGGTGGCTTAAACTGTAACTCGGATGGTCTTGGCAACTATCCGGATGGCTCCGGAACGTCCGAGAACGGTCTCGGAAGGTCCTGGAAGTGCTCCAGAAGTGTACGGAATGTCCCGAAACGGTCCCGGTATGTCCCGGAAGGTCCTGGAAGCTTCTAGAAGGTCATGGAAGGTTCCGGGTAGTACCACCCACTCCCCTGCGCCCCTAGCCTTGGGGGGAAAGCCACCTAGGCTGCCCTGGCAGGCCAAGGGGTGGGGGCGCACCAAGGGGAAGGAATCCTCCTCCAGGTGGAATTACCAAATCACATTATGGCAGGTTTCCGGTGGGAAGGTGTGGGAAGGTTTGGAAGGCTTGGGAGTCCAAGTTAGACTCCCAATCCTCCTTGAGCTGCGCCCTAGGCCTCTTGGCCACCTATATAAGGTGAGCCAGGGGGAGAGGGAGAGCAAGACAACTTGTCCCCAAGGCCTATGCGCCACCCTCCCTCCTCTAAACCCCGTTGCTCCACTTTTAGACCCCGGTTTAGACGCTGTTCTAGATCGGAATCCGTTAGGGTTTTATCCCTCTAGTTTTCTCGGTGGCGTTCATCTCTGGACGGTGGAGCGCTGCTGGATTTCTGCTACGGGATGTGTGGATACTAATGGAGGGGTCGTACCTTCGACCCTTCTTCGAGGAGCTTGTTCATGGGACTTGTCCGTGGGACTAGATCGCGGGACTTGTTCGTGGGATTGATCGAGGGACTGTTCCTGGGAGAACTTGCGAGATCTACTTCCACTACATCCACGAGCTTCACCAACTCTACTTCCGCTACATCGGTTGGTGAGCCATGACCTAAAACCTTGTATGCAATCTTCTTGGATGATCTTGGGTTCTTGATTCGTAGGCCGAATTTTTTTGTTTTCTACTACGTTTCCCAACACACATAGCTACAGGTAAAAGACCTCAACCCCGAGGAGGAACTACTCCCGCATCATGGAGGGAGGAAGCAACGTCGATGGAGATGAATCCGGGGAACTTCCCCATCCCGGCAGGGTACCTGCACAGGAATTCTAATCCCCCAAAGCTTGTTGGCGATGGAGGCGGAGATCGGAATTGTTTATGGAGAAAAGGGTTCTGGAATCAGGGTTTCCTCTGCGGGGGTAAAAATAGGGCCATAGGGGGCACCAGGGGAGGTCCCAGGCGTCCTCGTGGCGCGGCCTCCCCCTAGGCCGCGCGGGTAGGCCTCCTGGGAGACAGGTGGCCCCCTTCCGGCTCTCCTTCGGACGTCTGGAGTCTTCTGGAACGATTATTTTTTATGGAATTTTTTAGAGCTCTTTAAATTAAGGAAAATAACTGCAACTTACAGACATCATCAGACAGAAACTGACACTGGGTGCACTGAGTTAGTAGGTTAGTCCAAATATGTATAAAATGATATAAAAGTGTAGCAAAACATGTAGCAATGTCACATAAAAGGGCATGGAACAAGAAGAAATTATAGATACATTTGGGACGTATCAATATTCCCAAGCTTAATTCCTGATCGTCCTCGAGTAAGTAAATGATAACACAGATAATTTCTATGGTGACATGCTTACAAACATATAAGAATTTCAAAGAAAAGCAAGTAAGATGTGCAATTCAAGTCAAGATAATAACAAGCAAGAATCTATATCTAGTATTGAAACTAGTAAAGTATGAACATAAGGGTGCAAGATCTCTCGCTGTCCGTGACTCGAATGTCTCCAAATGGTGTTTGCGTGCAAGCCATGGGAGATGAGAAGAGAATAAAAAATAATATATAGTTTAATTCAGAACTCAATCTACTAAAGTTTCACACTTGGTCTCTGTCGGGGTCTTATTTTGACTCATCCCCAGACCACTAGTCAGGTACAAGTCAAATTGATCCTCTCCCTTTCGACTTTGAGAACTCATGCAATGGATGAGCGCGAGCAATATATGTTGGCACTTAGGATGGCAAAGAGAAAAATGATGGGGAAGGAAAACAAAAAGGTGTGAAAGACTCACATCAATGAGGACAATCATAGGCGAGAGAAAGCCAAATGATAGATATGATGTGAGGAGTAGGGATTGCTATGCAACATATGCACAAATGAGCTAAGGTAAGCTCTCCAATGGAACTAGTGGGGGTGCATCCAACTTGCTTGCTCATGAAGACCTCGAGCTCTTTTGAGGAGGCTCATCCTTGGAATATGCAAGCCAAGTTCTATAGTGTAAGGATCCCCACATAGTTATGCATGAATGATAATCTCTATGGAGTACAAGTATAGCAAAGGCGTACGAGTGTGGATCTTTCAAAAGCAATAGTAGTGTTGCCCCCTTCTCTCTTTTTATTTCTTATTTCTTCTTTTTTGTATTCCTGTGGCCTCTTTGGCTCTTTCTATTTATCTCTCATTTGTCCTCTTTGGGATCTTTTAATTTGTCCTCTTTGGGATCTTTTCCTCACTTTAAGGGCAACACTCTATATTTTATAAGAATATAAAGAAGATCTTCACACTTTACAAGAAGTAATCAACATAAAGAAAGATGAAAACTATCATGATGCATGCAAATGTATGCCTCTACGAGTGTAGCAGGATATGCAATGATACTAGCGCGTCATGTAGCAATTATAAGGGCACATCCCAACTAGCATGCGGCTCCTCGATCAAGCAAAAGCATGTATGACATGAAGATCAAGTCATGAGATGGTGGATGTTGCATGGCAATGTATCTCGAAAAGGCTATGGAAATACCTTGATAGGTAGGTATGGTGGCTGTTTTGGGGAAGATATAAGGAGGTTTATGATGACAGAGCGTATCATGCCAAGGGTTTGGATGCACCGGTGAAGTATGCACCAACTCTCAAGATGAGAAATGCCAATGCACGGTACAGAAGAGGCTAGCAAAATATGGAAGGTGGAAGTGCCAACAATCGAATACTCGCATTAGTCCGAAGAACTCATGCACTTATTATCGGTAACTCTCTATCTAATCAGGAGGTTCGTAAAGATATAAGTACCCCGAGGAGGAGTGTATGGGGGTTTGGTTATCCTTGCGCATCCTCGACCCATGGTGCGTGAGGGTACTCTATATATTCCAACCCCTCCAGAGGTTAGCGATCCATCTAGTAGCTAGAACTCTCAACTAATTTTTGTACTTTTCGAAAATAAGCACGGATTGCCAAAAATACGACACCTATCACTAATAGGCTTAAGCTCTTGGCACCCTAATGTCCAAACATTACTCAAATCAATACCTCAAAACTATTGTATGTTACGACTACACTTGTAATAGCAACCTTAATTACCTACTCATGCAAGTAACACAACTCAATGCAACAAGCCAACTCTCTAAACAAGATAAGCATGAAAACTAAGAGAGTTCCTAGAACAACCTAAATAAAAGCTCTTAAAAAATACGCATGAAAACTAAGAGCTAAACATGACAGCAACTATGAAAAGATAAAGAACACACATAAAAAGAAATATAAGCATGCAATCCTATGTTGTGTTCTAAGGTGGAGTGCAGCGTGTTTCTCTCCCAAACAATGAAGGATAGGATCCAACTTGTTATGAACAGCAAGAAAAACTAAAACAAACTAAAAATTAAAGAGCAAGACGCTCCAAGTTTAGCACATAACATATGAAGCGATAAAAATATAACATGGAGAAGGACGAACTGATGATTGTTGATGGAGAAGGGGATGCACGGGGGCATCCCCAAGGTTAGATGCTTGAGTCTCCTTGGATATTTCTTGGGGTGCATGGGGGCATCCCTAAGCTTGAGCTCTTGACACTCCTGGATCTTCTTTCATCATCTTCATTCGCATACTTGAAAACTCCCTTCATACGAAACTCATCATAAGCTGATTAGACTAGTTAGTATCCATGATAAAATAAATTTTCTCCACTAGAAATAAAGATATTCATGAAGAGCTACTGTTTCTGATGATTGCCAAAAAGTTTTTTAAAGAAAAAGCAAGCTTAATGTTTGCAAAATGATGAAAACGCAAAATGTGGCAGAATCTGTGAAAAACAGACCAACAGGTAGTAAATAATTTTTTCGGGGTACTTCTGCAACTCAAATAAAAAAACTCATAACATACGCATGAAAGCTAATTGTATAGAGCATGCTGTCAAAACAATTTAGATAAAAAAGATGATCTGGTGATTTATGGATAATTTTTCCGTCAAGGGGGCAGAATCTGTTTCTGGACGATATGTCACAACTTTTGAACTTTCTTATAATGGGAGGCTAAAACTTGGCACAAAAGCTTTAAAATAATGATACAATGATGTTGCTATAGTAGTAACAAGCATCAAGACCACTAAAACTGAAAGTAAAAAACTCAAAGTAAAGATAACAAGGTCTGTCTCCCTAGAGCTCTTTCTCTATAGCCACAAAGATAGGCTTAAGACTTTAATGATGCTCTCGTAGGAATAAGAGTTGAAGAACAAAAGAGAGCATCAAGAAGCAAATACCAAACACATTTAAGTCTAACATGTTTCCTATGCATAGGAATATTGCAATAGGGTAATTCATTGAAGCACAAAGCAATAAGCATAGGAAGGCAAAACAAGTGCAGCTTCAAAACCTTCAACATAAAGAGAGGGAACTTGATATTGTTGAAATATCTATAAGCATATGGTCCCCTCTCATAATAATTTTCAGTGCGATCATGAATAAACTCAACAATATAAGTATCACATAAAAAATTATTATCATGATCCACAAGCATAGAAAATTTATTACTCCCCACATAAGCAAAATCCTTCTCATTAGTAATAGTGGGAGCAAACTCAACAAAGTAGCTATCACATGAATCATTCTTATCATGATCCACTTGAAAAAATATACTCTTTATAGCATAAGTGTCATCACAATAATCATCATAGATAGGAGGAAAAGTATCATCAAAATAAATTTCCTCATCAAAACATGGGGGGCTAAAAAGATAATCTTCATCAGACGTAGCATCCCCTAGCTTATAACTTTGCATATCATTAGCATCAAAGGTATTCAAAGAAGACATACTAGTAACATTGCAATCATGAAGAGTATGAAAATAAAGTTCCATAGGTTTTTTTATTTTACCTTCAAACACTTCATGTCCCAAGTCAAGGTAGAGCTCATAAAGCTCTCTCATTTTTTTGTTTTCCATAAGCCTAACTAGTGAAACTAAAAACAAGAAACGAAAATATTTAATTGCAAGATCTAAAGATATACCTTCAAACTTGACCTCCCCGGTAATGGCGCCAGAAATAGCTTGATGTCTACGCACGCTTCTATTCTTGTAGACTATGTTGGGCCTCCAAGCTAGGAGGTTTGTAGGATAGCAGCAATTTCCCTCAAGTGGATGACCTACGGTTTATCGAACTCAGGGAAGTAGAGGTTGAAGATAGTCTCTGTCAAGAAACCCTCCAATTAAGATACAAGAAGTCTCTTGTGTCCCCAACACACCTAATACAAAGGAAAATTGTATAGGTGCACTAGTTCAGCGAAGAGATGGTAAAATATGGGTGATAGGTATGGCAAAACAAGGTAATATAAATCTGTAATTAAAATTATAGCAAGGTAGCAAGTAGTAAAAGTGAGCACAAACGGTATTGCAATGATGGAAACAAGGCCTAGGCTTCATACTTTCACTAGTGGAAACTCCCAACAACATTAACATAGTCTAATCACATGATATTTCCACTAAAACATGCATTGGAGATGTACTCGGAGGTCATTCCTTTGTGGTCAAGAGAGGACGAGAATTTTATAGGACTACAAAAGCACACCTTAGAGTTCGCAGTTCTCATCTACGGATTTCCCAATGTCACCGCGATCATCCAAAGAGAGTACCACAATCACCACAACATATCTCAAGGATAGTAAAAGACAAGCACCAAGAGACTCTGAGTCTTCAATCCACACACAAAAGAGGAAATCACTCATGAAAATATTCTTCTAATCTATGTCCAATAGACCGTTGTCACCTTGGTCTCGGAGATTATACTAGATATAGACAAGTGAGTACATCAATCCAATACATAGAAGAAGGGGAAACATCATGGGATCACCCTAGATTAACATAGCATATGGTCACAATCAAGATCACATCATGGGAGAGAGAGAAGACCACATAGCTAATGGTAGAAGACCTCAGCCCCGAGGAGAAACTACTCCCACATTATGGAGGGAGGAAGCAACGTCGATGGAGATGTATCCGAGGGCACTTCCACGCCCCGTCAGGGTGCCGGCACAGGAATTCTGGTCCCCCAAAGCTTGTTGGCGATGGCGGCGGAGATCGGAATTGCTTCTGGAGAAAAGGGTTCTGGAATCAGGGTTTCCTCCGCGGGGGTAAAAATAGGGCCAAAGGGGGGCACCAGGGGAGGTCCCAGGCGGCCTCGTGCCGCGGCCTCCCCCTAGGTCACGCGGGCAGGCCGCTTGGGAGATAGGTGGGGCCCCTCCGGCTCTCCTTCAGACGTTTGGAGTCTTCTGGAACTCAGATTTTTTATGGAATTTTTGGAGCTCTCTAAATTGGGGAAAAATACCTGCAAATTACATACATCATCAGATAGAAACTGGCACTGGGTGCACTGAGTTAGTAGGTTAGTCCAAATATGTGTAAAATGATATAAAAGTGTAGCAAAACATGTAGCAATGTCACATAAAAGGGCATGTAACAAGAAGAAATTGTAGATACGTTTGGGACGTATCAGCAGGCACCTCCTCTTCCCTGGGGATCCGAACAATGTCCTCCACCACAAATCCATCCACCCTTAGCGCAGTCAAATTGGCAGCCTTGAAGTTTGATGATTCCCACTGGCCGGTTGGCCCTTTAGTAGCCGCCGCTTCTCTCTTCGACATGGCATCTTGCGCATGAGTAGAAGCGAAGAAGGGAAAGCGCAAGAACGAAGATGCGGAGGTAAGAAAGCACGGGAGTAGAGAAGACAGAGGAAAGCAAGAAGGCATGGGGCGGAGTAAAATCCCAATTTACCAAGCGTTTCCTCTATATACACAACAATGCAAGCCCATCCCCCACGGTTCACATTGACACCGGATCGTCTGAGCACGATTTCTCACCACACGACATGGAAATCTCAACCGGTGCAGTAACCACACCGCCCATTATGCGTTAAAAACAAGGAGACATCATCATCCCACGTGAAATTACCGCATCATGACACGTCAACATCAACTTCTGCCACAACACGTGCCTGTTCACAGCTGTCTGTGCCTCCGTGACGTCCCATCCTAACGGAGGCGTCGCTCGCACACTTTGTTGACCAGGGTTTCACTGACGATTATTTGGGACCACCTTCAAGCCAGTTGATTCCTCGTATCTTCTCCTTACATCAACAACATTTCTTTGATTTGATTTCATCAAATAAAATCCCATCGGGAGCATACTGCTATTCCAAGAGGTTCCAAGGTAACTCGCAAGCACCTTATGAAGTCTTGAGTACTTACTCACCCTACTTGAGTACTTACTTGCAAAACGATACAAACAAGCAAAACTCTAAATGGTTGACTAACCGACTCGTCGAGTGGCTACTCGAATCTTCACCAGATGATAACTCATACTAAGAGTTCACTCGGTAGTTTTCCGAGTGGATGCATTCTATATGGCACTCACCCTTATTTCAGATTTGGGCTACGATACTACTGCACCCCAGAAGCCACATGGACTCATGTATAGGTAAGACCCCGTTGAATTATAGGTCGGGGTGGGACTTGCCACAGCACGACTTCACTCCCATTTGTTTCCATACCCGAGTGTATGATAGGAAAATCCTGACGGACGCTTTGGGTCAATTTAGCTGTTAACTGAATGTACTGATCTTGTAAGCCCTCAACGGCGTAGACCTTACTAGACACCAGTTCCGCCAAGTTCGTGTTAGGGGTCTCGAGCTTGATTGGACTGCTGCGGTATTTGACGATAGTGCAATTCGCTGGGACTCGATCAGTCGTGTACTCGTGCCCTTTAGTTTAGCATCCCTCTCAAAACTTACAAAATACATTTATGCAAACATCATGCAATTCATAAGAAGCGACACACACTGCAGCAGCTGGCGCAGATTGGAGTCCCTATGCGACTCTTCGAGTCCCCTAGGCACTCGGGGGCTACTGACAAGGGGATACCCCACGACTCCTCACCGTGAGGGTACCTGGTGCGTGTCATAGCTAGTGGCCCGCAGAGGGATTCAGGAGGCCCAAGAACGACTGCGCCGATATGGAGTCCCAAACCGACATGGAGTCCCAAGCTGGTATGGAGTCCCAAGTCGACATGGAGTCCAAGGCGTGGCCATGAAGACTAGCTAGATTAAGCAATTCTCTATGTAAACCTAGACGGACTCCTCGAGACCTAGCCTACTATATAAAGGCTAGGAGAGGGGACGTCTAAGAAAGATCAATACTCATCGCAACATCTTTGGCTAGGGAAACCTCGCCGAAGCCTCCGCTGTAATCGCATCCACCTTATAATACATCAAGCAGGAAGTAGGGATTTTACCGATCAAGGGCCCTGAACCTGGGTAAATCCTTGTCTCCTGTAAGCCGACGAGATCGATAACTTCGCACTCCTCCCTTACCATCAAACCCAGGGTTCCTAACCATGCAATTTTCTAAGGCCAATCCTTGTCAGATGCCTTGCGCTCCAAACGGTTGTGGATTGCTAAAACTGATCAATCCCTCCCGTGGACCGCCATGGAGTTTACCGCCTCGGCGAATGCGCTCACGATCTTCAGAGCTTCTTCCAGGGTGACAATCCGAAATGGGGCCTCGGTGCTCTTCTGTCAGGACTGGTGGATTGATGGAGCCAGCGTCCAACAACTTGCTCCTGGTCTCATGGAGGTGGTCAAGCCGAAAGCAGTGGGACACCGCACGGTTGGGGTTGGCTTGGCTGTCACGGCCTCGGTCTCTGACTTGCAAGGTAGGCCCTCGGCCTCGTCCATAGTCCAATTTCTCTACCTCTAGCAGCGCATCTCTACTATCCTTACGTTCCACGATCAAGACGAGTGGAGATGGAAGTCGACGTCAGCGGTAGGCTACTCCGCCAAGTCTGCCTATGAAGCCTTCTTCGCCGCGAGAACTGACTACGGTTGGGACTCCCTCATTTGGAGCCCCTGGGCGCCAATTAAATACAAGTTTTTTGCGTGGCTCATGATGCGCAACCGCTTGTGGACCTCAGATCGTCTGGCTAAATGGAGCTTGCCACACCAACAGTCGTGCCCTCTTTGCTGCCAACACGACGAGACCATCGAGAACCTTCTCCTACGTTTCGTCTATGCGTGTGAGGTCTGGCATGTCGTGCTCTCCTGGATTGTCCTGACCTGCTCACCGACGATGTCCAATTCTATCTCCCCTGGTGGTGGACGGTCCTGCACAACGCGCTGCCAAAACGACGTTTGGGCATATCTTCTGTCATCCTCTACACAATGCGCAACATTTGGCTTGAGCGCAATGAACGCGTCTTTAGGAGCAAGTCCCTTAGATCTTTAGAGATTGTGGCAAGGATCAAAGACCTTTGCTCGGAGTGGAAGTTAGTGGGAAACGGTAGTCTAAAGCGAGTAGTTGCATAGCTCAATCGGTTGATTCAAGAGTTCCCTTCCCCCCCCCCCCCCCCCCCCGCCTTGAACCCGGCTGCCTTTTTGTGGCGCCATGTTCGTTCTCCTGCTTGTATTATTCACACCCTCTGTTAATATATGGACACGCAGATCTCCTGCGCGTTTTGAAAAAATTGTTTGGCTACAGTCAATCTTCCCATGTACCTCTAAACATTTTGGATGAGTAATAAAGCTTACTAGATCGTTGAAGGCGCGCGTTGCCGCGCCCGTCGATTTTGGATCTTAGTCTGAAGTAATTTGTATCCATTTGTTTACAATGTTTTGAAGTATTGCACTTTCTTGTGTTTGTGTTTGTCTCTTAATTTTTCAAACTATTGATACATAATGGATGAGAGTAATTTGATTTGATTTCAAGAAATTAGTGTATTGAGATTTTTTTCTCTTGGTCCTGATGGACTTGCAATTGGTTTAAGTTTGGGTCTCAAGCTACCATCTCTATTGTTTAAATATAATGGTAGTCATTTCATGCATATATCGTGAAAATAAAATAAAAGTTCCACTATGTAAACATAAATTGGTAAGTAAACTTTTGTTGAGTTGAGAGAGATTGCTTCAAAGAATAGCAATAATACTGGAAACACACTGGAGTTTGATCTCAAATTGATATAAATTTTACATGTTGAACAACATTATTCTTGTAAAGTAGTAAACTATGTTAATGACAAATGCAAAAAATTACAAATGGATCAAGATACATTTCCTCAACTAACAAGTATATTTGATAGAAACTACACAAGGTTAAATCGTCCGGCTTGATGCCTTGAGATGAGATGACCATTCCTTAAGTTTTTTGTCATGCAGCGAAAAGTGAAGTTGTGATACTCCATCTAATAGTCCGGTTACATTACACAAAGAACAACACTATGACTTTTTATAGCCTGGTTCGTAAGAAAATTAAGCAGGAATGGACAAATTCTTAGTACTCGTTAGTTCCAAGAACAAACTCAATTGTATTCACTTGTCATAATTTTGAGCTAGAATCCCGTGTTTCGTTGCAACAAATAATTCTGCACCAAACAGATTTCATGTGATGCAGACGAGCAGTTCTTAGAATACTTGGATAAGATCTACAACAATGTGGCACATCATGCTAAACCATACATTCAGTTTTATTGTTGTTGGGGGAAATAGATGTAACTTCACTCAGCTAGCTCCATGGTTTGCCAATTTGCGCAGGACAAATATGCAATTAGACATAGATAAATATATAGTTCAATAACATGAAACAGTTCAGTTGCCATATTTCATTTAAGAGAATCCATTTATGAAATCATCTCTAATTCTATAACAAATTATCGATTAATTGTAAAGTAGGTTTAGATGTAAGCATATAATATATTTATATTTCTTATTTCCCTCATCCAGTGGGCATCCAGAAAGTGAGTCAAACTTGGGCTGCAAAATGCATGTAGATATTCTTCACGTCCAAGAATTATCTAGTAGCTGAAGTAAAACCGACACTCAGAAGTGCAAGTAGTGATTTGAATATGCATCATGTAGACCATTTAAGAGGCCGTAGACAGAAGAATAGTTAACGCTTCAAAGAATTAGTACATTATTTCCAGAGGGGCTTGGTGGTAGGAAGATTGTTCAATAAGCTTATAAACTTGTCAAATAATCTAACTCTATTGTTGGTGTTTGAAAACAAAGGTAGGGCATCACTCAAAGATAATAAAGTTCCAAACAACCCTGATGGCAAGCTAAAGCTGCAGATGGGTTGCTGCTTCATCTAATAAAAATATATGAATAGAAAAGCTGATATCCATTTCATAGTCTAGATAGTATTTCTTTTCTTAAGTGCAAAAATATGCAGGTTAGGATTCTTCTTCCCCTGATGATATCTCCAAAATGTGGTCATGAGTGCAAAATAAAAATTCCTCTATTGTCCTATTAAGTTTTGCCAAGACATAAAGTCATTTCAAGCATGACATAACCAACTTTGAGAAAAAATTCTGCATAACAATATATATGTTCATATGAAACCCAAGATTATACGTACAGTCGGATCAACCATCTAAAACTTCCATTTTTCATGATCACAAGCTTGTGATACGCATAGAAATAAATTGCAAATTTTGCCTTTAAAATGGCTACTCCAGGATGTGTTCAAGTAAATGTGCATCATGAGAATCATACAAAACATGCAACAAAATATAGTTGTACCAAGCAGTAAGCAAGAACGACACATACATCCAATCGAAGATGTTCCAAACCATTAAACTCACTCAGGCATTTCATCTTATTTAAGGAAGTTGAAGGGACTCTGCAAACACATCAAAATATGAAAAATTGTTAAACCTACAAGCACATGAACTCGATCGGTAACACAAAAGTGAACTAAAGGAACCCCTAGCAGATAGTAGTATGATGCTCAAAGATAGATCACCGTTGAGGACGATCCGTGGAGCATGAAAAGAATGGAGTGCATACTCAAAACAAGGCATTTATATAGAACAATTGGAAGAAATCAGACATTCACAACCAGCAGGAACATCACTTGTATGTATAATTTTTGGAATGAGAGGATATTAGGTCAACTGTAATTGCTTGGTGCCTTTGTGAAGAGTCTCTTTACGGTACATCAAATGAATATGGGCCGTCAGTCGGAGGACACCGAACGGCCCAGAGTAATCTAATGATACGTTGGGTTAGCTGTATCATTAGTATGCCCGAGGGGTATTTTGGGCACAATTTTTATTTTTCAAAGATTACGCTTTTTCCTCCGGATTATTTCGCAGGGGCAGTTTCGGTACAAATTTTATAGTCACTAATTTGAAACGGGCATACGTAATGACGTCCCTTGAACGAGGCGGCGGCATGATTATTAGGGTTAGAGATTCCAAAGTGTGACGCCGGTTTGACTCCCACGAGCGGTTAGCGCTATTGAATCGTCAGATCAGTCAATCGCGATCCCACCCACATCGCCATCGCCATCGCCGTCCCACCCAGAAGAAGAAGAAGGCGACGACGACGACGGCGGCGGCCGGCGAACGAGGAGAATCTTCACGTCCAATCTCTTCTCACAGGTATGAACTCCGAATCCTACGAACTCTATCTTCTTCTCGTCTCGCCTCTTCTGCTTGAGAAGATTGGAGAATGAGGCTAGCTAGGGTTTTCACCGGACCCGACCGAGCACCGCCGCGGTCCTGTTTTCCTGCGCCGGACCGGCAGTGGAAACGCCCGGGCTGGACCGAGTGCATCGGCCGGGGTCACCACATGACCGCAAGTTATCTTTGTTATCACTCGATCTCCACCAGTGCATATGCAATAGGAAGGAGCTAATTACTTGCGCATGTTGCGATCACCATCAAGAGTGTGTTCTTGTACTTTCCAGTTAGAAAGGTAGACGATAGTGTTCCAATGCTTGTACAGTTTGAGTGAATGCCCAGAATAAACGATCAATATTTTTCATGAACAGTTGATTTCACTTGTTATTTTCAACTACACGATGAAGCATTTCGTGGGTATAGTCATAGGCTTGCACATAGGAGACATACAACCTCCAAACAATTGCCTCCTTGGCATGCCTAGCCTTGTTGTAGTTGAGAATTTCTTCCATCATCGTGGACATGACTTGTGACACATATTTAGTGGTGATATATTGCAGTGATTTGCAAATATTCCCAATTAATTAGCTTGCAACTATGGTGCTCTTTTTTGTGATATGCCAGTGATGATACTCATTCTAGGGCTCTTGAGAGCGACCACTTTCCCCTTGCATGTGCACTTAATTTTAAATACCAGTACAACATTTATATACATTAACAAAAAATAGCTCCATTAATCACAGTAGTTCATCAATATGAACATATACAACCTCATAGAAAAGAAGTCCCTAGTAGTTCACAAGAGTAACTAATTAACTACAGATGATGTCTGCAATATCACGACGCTTGTCATCCTTCTAAACATATCTAATGACATTAGTGATGTTCATAGAAAAGAAGTCCCTAGTATCTTGATGGTCTCCTATAAGAGACTTGATGATCCTCTTGAGAACCTCAACCTCGGACAACATGTCGCGGATATAGAAGCGGTTAGCCTACAAAAACGATGGCAATTAAATATTTATCATGTGGCACTCAACACGTATAGCAAACACACATACATAATAATATGAGAGTTAGACCTTACGTTGTTGTCCTAACTGATTTCGTTTATCCAGGAGTTCTTGATCTTGTCTCTATACTAGGCATGCGTTACGGAGTTTTAATAATCATATATACTCCAGCTTATGCTTATCCATCTTCTGTGCACTGTGCCATATTGTTAGTGTATGTAGACATATATGCATGTTATGTTTCTTTGTTACGCAACCATTATACCACCAAGTGCAACTCTTTGGTTGTGTTATTCAAATATATATGGCCTACTTCCTCTTGACACTATGGCTTACACCTAGTGCAAGTGCAAGTGCAAGAGTGAGCTTGTGATCTATACTTACCAGATGACCTACTTGACCTACATGTTCTAATGCGTCTGGTGGTTGTGGACAATACCTTATCTTCACTCGTAAATATGATTATAATGAACAGATGCCATGCTTGTTTTTCCCTTTCTTTAGCGTTTTGTTAGCCGCATGCAAATTAGTTAGTACGTGCATGACTCCACAATGTTTTGTGTACGAGCTCTCCGTGATTACTGGATCAGCCTTTACGTGCAGCTAAGTCCAGGTCGTGGGTTTAGTGGTCGTAGAAACTGTGGCTCAATTTGGTTAGTCGTGGGATGGTAGGGGATGGAACGGGCGAACGGCCGTATCAAATTGTGCCCGTCTTTCTCGCTCTTTCCGTTTCTGCCCTGTTGAATCGATATAGCTATCTCTTCTGCACTTGTCTTTCCCTTTCACTATATTTATCATCTGCAAGATGATTAACACCAAACTGTAAATTGTTATGTTATAGGTTGCAAGAATTAATTACATCCATGGGAGATTACAACAGATATGTGATGATTGCTGCCGGCGACGCCCAGAAGTTAGCCAGGATGGTGAAGATACGGTCCTGGTTTCACAACTAGTGGAAGTTGGGGCAGGAGGCGATGAAAGTGATCAGTCATATGACATCCACAAAAAATTCGATGATCCTCCCGACAGGAGTTGCGCGGGAAAATATGGAGGTGCTCCTCTGGGCCATGGAGCAGACAGATTCGCCTAGGCCGTACGTCAGGCGAAGGTGGTGGTTGTATCGCTCCAAGATCGAACATCCATCGGCGGTCAACCAACCAGATGCGGCAACAGGATGGAGCTTCCAGGTGCCATTTGAGATATCGGCGTTCCAGTACGCTGAGCCAGTGGCGTCTTCCTCCAGAAGCAACAGGAGGAGAACAGATGGGGCGACGACGCTTCCCTGCCGCTCTCCAAGGTTCCCTCGTCGTTCTCCTTGCCTCGGGGGGAGGGGAGTGCTTCGACGAATACTTGGTATGAAGTTGTTCTCTTCTGTTTTTATGAGCATGGGAATGTGAAAGAGTTAGACCCTTAACTAGGATCTGGTTCTATTTGGGAACCCAAATAAGGTTGCATGCACAGAGCCTTTGTCTTGTTTTACTTCTAGTATTTATCGTACCCGAACTTATTAATCTTGACGTGATAAACAAAGCACAAATGGTTTTGGAATTTGGCAATTTGGGACAGTAGAAATCATTTCAGTGTCTAAGAAAGACTAGAGTGATTCCTATGGTTGTCATTAAACTAATGACTACTTGGATTAGTGATTGGGCCATTATGCAGATAAACAAGACAAATGCAAAGTACTCAGGATTGGTGGCTGATCTGGGGTGCTCCATTTGGTGGCTGTTCCTCTGTTTCAACGTGCCAACTTCTGCGGCTACATTGCACTATTACATCATACGCCTGTGCTTACTTTATTTCCTATGGCATGCAACTTATTCTAGTCTGGCAAAACCTTGGTATGAATGTCCTTTTTATGTAATGTTGCTTGTTGTCTTGGATTTCAAACTTAAAACTAGTACTTCGAGTAATACGCAAAGGAAAAGAACATGATTAGGAAACCTTCTTCGGGACTAAAACCCAACCACATCCTAGTCTATTGCTTTAAACCCAATTAGACACACTATTCCTGGACTACAACTGCATTATCTTCATCCTCGGATCCATCAAGAAAATGAATCTCCCTCCTTCTGTTGTTTATGACCACAAGGCACCACTTGTCGTTGCAAAGGTTTGTAGGAACGAAAACCTGGAATGTACAGATAATTAGTTCGACTAGTTTACTAATAAGAAAAGGTATTTCATTTTGCTTCATGGCTATAGGATACCAGATCATGTTTGAGATAGTTGCCGTCTTTTGCAATGGACTGCCCCAGTAGACGTCTCAAATTGATGGTAGGTGTCTTCACAAGGTCTCCCATTCCTAACAAATTCATGTGTGCTTGTTGCTCTGGACTTAAATCAAACAGATTTCCCTGCATAAGATAATCCAGACATTAGAACAATGATTTCACCTCTCCAACTCCTAAATATTTTTGTTCGACTAGTTTACTAATAAGAAAAGGTATTTCTTTTTGTTTCATGGCTATAGGATACCAGATCATGTTTGAGATAATTTCTGTCTTTTGCGATGTACTGCCCAAATAGACGTCTCAAATTGATGGTAGGTGTCTTCACAAGGTCTCCCATTCCTAACAAATTAATATGTGCCTTTTGCTCTGGACTTAAATCAAACACATTTCCCTGCATAAGATAAGATAATCCAGACATTAGACCAATGAGTTCACCTCTCCAACTCCTAATTTTTTTTGTTGATTACCTTGTGAACCTTCTCCTGACTCAAGTTCTCGTGACTCAAGTTCTCGTAGTACCATGTTTGCATCACAACGACAAACTGTTTACAAACTTTGACATAGATTAAGTATGATAATAGTATAACTGTGATTTACCTGCAACAGTGATATGATCCCCTCGATGGTGGACTTCATCATATCAACGTATTGAAGGTATTTGTTATCGATATAATGCTCTGTTATCGGGCATGTATATTTGCCAATGGTGTACATGACAAATAGCCCGATAAAATTAATTTTTGTGTCATTATGATATTTTAGATCCTTCCACCAGCCGTGTTGCTGATCAATGTATGATAGGCCTGTTATAAGCTCTACCTCTTTGATGTATGCCTGATGATGTGGAGTTAAATCAAAGTTTGATTAGCAGACTACAAAGTTGAAAAGATTTTAGATCTGATTACAATACCTGAGGATTCTCTTCAATATTTGAGGGACCGACTTCATTGCAAGCCTTTGGCTTCAACCACTTCTTTGATGATGCTGGATTCCCCTCCTTATCATCAGGCAATTCTGAAGACAAAATAATCGTTGCGGCATGCCTTGCAGCCTTGGCTTTGTAACTAGATTGACTCATAGCAACTACACGGATTGGTTGGCTGCGCGATTGGGGAGACCTTGGCTTTGTATTTAAAGAGTAACATGTGCTAGTCATGATAACCATGGACTGGATCTCATAAAAATTCGTAAAGATCTCAACAAAAACCGTCAAATAGATCTTTTATTTCCAACAACTCTAGGATTTCCCTTTTATTGGCAACTGCCATGCCTATCGCGAAGGAAGAAAAAAAATAAGGTAAGCGCCCTGATTTTCAGGTGGGCTCTTAAGATCCTCTCCGCTAATCTCTCGATTTAAACCTGGGCGTGAGTGAGATCTTCCCTCTAATCCCTCGGTTACAGTTTGAAACCATAAAAAATATAAAAGGCAAACCATGGACGGGTTGCACTCGGCAACGCGCATGTGCGTATTACCATTCATTTTTGAAAACTTCATTCTATTTCGAAAACACGATGCTATTTTCAAAACCAGCAGGTTATTTTCAAAAACTGCAAATTATATCATGTATGTTATTTTCAAAAGCAACACGCTATTTTCAAAAATAGCAAGTAATTTTCAAAAGCAGCAGGATATTTTTTAAAACACCAGGTGATTTATTTAAAGCAGCGGTTATTTTCAAAAGCAGCAGGAAATTTTAAAAAACAACATGCTATTTTCAAAAACTGGAAGTTATTATAAAAAACTGCAAGTTATTTTCAAAAACTGCAAATTATATTATGTATGTTATTTAAAAAAATAGCAGGTTATTTCCAAAAGCAGCGGTTATTTAAAAAAGCAGCAGGAAATTTTCAAAAACAACATGCTATTTTTGAAAACTGGAAGTTATTATAAAAAACTGCAAGTTATTTTCAAAAACTGCAAATTATATTATGTATGTTATTTTCAAAAATAGCAGGTTAATTTCAAAAGCAGCAGTTATTTAAAAAAGCAGCAGGATATTTTAAAAAACAGCAGGTTATTTTTTAAAACATCATGTTGTTTATCAAAAAAGCCGGTTATTTTCGTAATTTGCATGTTTTTTTGAAAACATTAACAAAAATAGAAAAATATAATGATATTTTCCGTAAATTAGAAGAATGCTATTTTCAAAAAATATGCATACGTCATGCTATTTTCAAAAACAGCATGCATACGTCATGCATTCAATTTTCATAAACATTAGACTATTTGAAAAAACAACATGCTAGATCATGAAAAAAGCAGGTGGATCTATTTATTGTTGAAAAGTTACATATTTCATATTTTAAGAACAAATTAAATTAAGATGATTTTATAATAATTCCAGCAAGTACACAAGTAAATAATATGTTGCGGCTGTTACATCTCGCCCAAAAAATTGAAACCAAACGAATCGTGTAGAGATTAGCAACCTCATCAAGGAAAATGTAACACAATGCAAATAAGTGGCACAAATTATTGGAATCGATGTATAGGAACCAGTACTATAAACTATTTCAACTTTTACTAATCCGCAAAAAACTAGAACATGACTAGGAAACCTTCTTCGGGACTAAAACCCAACCACACTCTAGTCTTTTGCTTCACACCTCTCGTTAAGACACTATTCATCATCTACATTATGTCCATGGTTGGCTTCATCGTCTTTCTTTTCCCCCTCTTCTAGGCTTGCATTGGACATCTTGAGCCTTGACATGCTCTTCACACGGTTGTATGGTGAACTGACAAGGTGAACAGGTAGCTGTTTCCTAAAAATTTCGATACTCTCCTGCAAGGTACGATATGCAAGTTAGTACAGTTCTCTAGTTATAGAAAATTGATAAAAACATAGGTGTTAGTGTACGTACATGGGTATATTCAAGTGGCTCATTTTCTCCCATAAACAATTCCATGTTCTTCAACATGTGTAGTCCACAAGAATAACTGCAACATGTAATTTTATTAGTAGCATTTCACATATTAACTTATGAAAAACAAATATCCAAATGTAATATTGTTCACTTACCAGTCTCCTTGATGTGGCACGAGTATATTCTCTACATCCCATTGGGTCACGTTAATGTCACTCCATATAGTGTGTTCGTTTGGTCCATCAATACGCAACGATGCATTCAGATGTGCTTCCACCCCATGAAGCTGCAACTCCATGTAATGATATATTTCTTATGATTCCTAGTTAATAAATCAAATGCAACTTGCAAAACAAAAAAGGGAATAAACTGCCTCTGTTCACCGTGAGCTACAACAGAGGTTACAAACATGGAACACGCTATCATTTAGTATTAACAAGACTAGTCTTATTAGATACAATGTTAGGTAGTCAAAAGTCATGTGATTTAATTGAATCTATCATGTTTCTCACCAAATCATCTAATCGACGACGTGTGTTAGATCCGTTAAGGGAATCAAGAATCTGAATCCGACGTCGTCTCGGGTATATGACCACAAGGAACCAGTGGACCTTTCCACTGTTTACATGGAAGAAAATCTGTAATGTACAGATAATTAGATACATGAGTAAAGTAATAAAATAAAGAAACTCGATTTACTTAATGATGATAAGGTACCAAATCATGGGAGAGATAATTTCTGCCTTTCGTTGTCCCAACTTTGCCTGACAAAACATCTTCGTAGCACGAAACGTAATGTCCATCTCTTTCGAGCATAGAAACACTGTCCGACCTCTCTATGTATATCAGTTGCCCATTCCTTAAGTCAGGGGGTTTCTCATTACGCATGAGCTGTATCCTAGCATCAATAATCTAGAGAGAAAATAGGATAAGTGTATTGTACTGGAAAAAAGAAAATTTAATTTGCAAAACATCTTACTTCGTCACCCAACCATCTGGCCTCATCGTTTTCATCTTCCAGGAAGAGGCATATCAAATGCTTCTGTAGCAAAAGAATGTCGTCAATTAACACCATTTTTTATCACTATCTTCGGTCTCCACAATTTGATCCCAGATATCCTTCTGTTGCTCGGTCATACATTGTTTCACCTTTGCAATTACAACTTGCATCTTCCCTAATTTAGTAGGCCCGATTTTCTTCTTCGTATTCTTTGTGTCCTTGGAATCATCGGAAACCTCTGAAGCTGTGATGCTATTCATGTTCCTTTTCCTTGGTTTTTCGATAATGTAATCTTTCCCAAGTAATTTCGATAAAGTTCTTTTCCGTGAGCTCGTACGAACTGGGGGTGTGGATTCAACTTCACTTCCTTCTCGCTGGTTGCGTAAAAATTCCGAGGGGTCACTTTCATTAATTGTGAATACATGGGGTTCTTCACGCTCCTGCAATCTCCTATCCTTGGCATACCGGTGCTTATTTTTTATACCCTCCTGTTCAACCATGTAAACACTCCCATTTTGATCAGGCTTCTCCTCATTTTCACTATTCCTCATAGACCCAACACCCTGTCATACGAAATAATGCACATGTAAGTTACCTATGTGACCGAGTTACTTAGATGAAAAAGTAGGTAAATGTAAAATTTGGATCACCCAGAAATCTAGAAGGCTTGTGGTGGGTTTGGACTGCTTAGACATATCACTGGGCACCCCCATTATATCATCAACTTTTTCGAAAAGATGACTTATTTTCTTGAAACGGCGATTGATTTGCTGTAATCCTTCATCATCCTAAATGAGAATGTTGACATGTTATTAATAAATCAGATGAAACTTGCAAAACGACTAGGCAACTCCCTAATAGGTAAGATGGTTAAGTTAATTCTTCAGTTCATCCAAGAGGGACATTCTAAAAGTAGCGTAAGATTAATCCAGACACATGATGCAGTTTATTGTGCAACTATTTTAAAAGAAATGCAGGCCACCATGCTCGTACTTGATCAACAAAAAGAAATCAACTAACTAAATAAAAATAGTGCTGCCAGTAGTTGGTTTCACGTCTATACAGATATTGTTCTCATGCAAGGTAATCAACGATTAATAATAGTGCAAACTACCAGTAAATAACAAAAACCACTTTTAAAATCATTATTTATTTCGAAAAAATATTATTGTTTCATAATATAATTCACATGCTTACCATAAAATCTGATGATAGGTTCTTCGCGGGGGGCTCGCTTGGATCCTCATCACTGACCTCGGTGTCATGCTTAGAACCGTTCGCTGCAGGGACATTCTTAGAATCGTTTGCTGCAGGGACATCCTTAGAACCTTTCTTTGCAGGGACACGCGTGAAGTCCTTTTGTTTTCTCCGCTTAGAACTGGGCTCAGGCATGGGCTCCATTGTCTGAAGGTAGTCCCAAGTCAGAAAGTTGTATATCCTCAACTCCTGGGTTTTCATCATCGAGTATTCCAAACCGGTGGTTCTATTCAAAATACCATGTTATTATTGCCACATATAAAATATCATATAAAAAATTATTGTTTCATAATATAATTAACATGCTTACCTTTAAATCTGACGATAGGTTCTTCGCGGGGGGCTCGCTTGGATCCTCATCACTGACCTCGGTGTCATGCTTAGAACCGTTCGCTTCAGGGACATTCTTAGAACCGTTCGCTGCAGGGACATCCTTAGAACCTTTCTTTGTAGGGACATTCTTAGAACCTTTCTTTGCAGGGACACGCGTGACGTCCTTCTGTTTTCTCCGCTTAGAACTGGGCTCAGGCATGGGCTCCATTGGGTCTAAAGGTAGTCCCAAGTCAGAAAGTTGTATGTCCTCAACTCCTGTGTGTTCATCATAAAGTATTCCAAACCGGTGGTTCTATTCAAAATGCCATGTTATTATTGACACATATAAAATATCATATAAAAAGGATTATTTCCATCATAGTTGTAAGCTTACATTGAACTATACAGTGAGGTCCTCAATGCGTCTGCTATTCGAACCGGCACGCCTAAGGCACTCATCAATTTTTTTATCAATGGTTACCATCATACCCAATTTTTGTGCACTGGTCTCCCGCACGATGGACTGTACTTCTTTCACATCATTGACTACATGGTCGACGAGTACCTTAATCTGCAACTTACAAGCAGTTAGAAGCATATAACTTTGATTGTACATGCAATGTTATAACATAAATTTGTGGCTGGTGTAACTCATATACCTGCCCATCAGTTTGAGATTTCACTTGCTTAACATCTGGTACCAGAACTACAGGCCGCAACAGGTCATCATCATACTTCAAAATTTAGTGTGTTAGATTAAATTTGTTGCACATTTTTTTTCTTAATAGAGATTAGTAAGCAGACTTTACCTCTCATACTCCTAAATATTTTTTGTTTATTACGTTGTCAACCTTTTGTTCCCTCTCCTCAGTCCAGTTTTGTATTAGAGGCTTTGCCCTGGCTACGTACGAGATACTGGGGTCCAACATGTGCACCCTGAACTTCTCGTAGTACCACGTCTGCATGACAACATGAATCAGTAAAGAAACTTTGACAGACTACGTAATGAACGATAGCTAGCTATATCATGATCGTATTTAACTGCAAAAGCGCTAGGTTGCCCTTGAGGTTTGCTGCACCTGCTACAAACTTCCTGACACTAGCCATTAGATGGTCCAATGTTCGCTTTGCAAAATTGGTATCCCGTATTGTATCAACGGTTTTAAAAATCCCTAAGTATTTGGGATCAACATAGGGTTGTGTTGTTGTAACATCCCAAAATTCTCTGAATTTTGGAATGTTAATAAAATTAAATAGATAATGATTGTTTGCTTGAAGTGTTTGATTTTCCCTAGGAATTAAAACTTTTGGAGTTTATTGAATATTAAAAAGAGAGGAAATAAGAGGATTTTCCCTAATATTCATAATTGGTGTTTTTGGAATTTATTTTTAAAAACAAAACCAACAAAATAAAATGAGAGAAGGTAATATGACTCCTTCAACTTATTAAAAGTTTGGAAAATGTTTTAAATCATTACTGGAACTCTTTTAATTATTCAAAATATTTTTCAACTAAAGGAAAATTCATTTGAGAGGATATAAAATGACTTATCCCCTTTTTAAATGAAGTTGGAAATATTTAGAATATTATTTCAAAGTTTTAAAATTTATTTTGAGTATTATAAATAATTCTAAAAATTATTTTAGGGATTTTATAATGCTAAGAGAGCTTTTATTTCATTGAAATGATTTATTAAATATTTTAAAAGAGTTGAAATAGTTTTCCAATGGAATATTTTAATGT
Organism: Bromus sterilis; assembly: GCA_950022295.1. NCBI lineage: Eukaryota > Viridiplantae > Streptophyta > Magnoliopsida > Poales > Poaceae > Bromus > Bromus sterilis. Next base: position 286,777,438 of record OX465596.1, read on the forward strand.
TACCAAATTATTTATTAATGAAACCATTTTAAAATTTATATTTTATTATTTAGAAATGGGTTGTCAATGTTTTTGACCAAATAAAATTATTTAAATGGTTTATTGGATTTTATTTGATTTATGAAAAGTATTTTATATTTAAATAAAGTATTTAGAAAAAGGTTTTGATTTTTATTTACCTTTTTGGAAAGTATTTTCATTTTATAATTTTCTTTATATTATTTGACGAATTTAGAATTTTATTTCATATTTTTCTGAGCTACGGTTATTTTTATTTTATTGTTTGAAATTACGGTTTTTAATTAAAAAGGAAAAACCGGTAGCGCCCGGCCCAGAAGTGGTTTCCGCTCACGAGCACAATTGGAGTCCAAGTCAGGCCCGATTTGTTTTTTTTTCTCCAGCCTATATATAGAATTTAGTATTTCTGTTTAATTTCTTTTTCTTTTCTCCAAACAAAAAAAAAGGCCGAAACCCTAGCGGGACCCGCCACCCCGCCGCCGGGCCCCGCCGGGCCGTCGCCGCCACCGGAAACGGAGCGCCGCCCGCGCCACCGGCCGCCCCCCCGAGGCCGCCTCGCCGGAGCGCGCCTCGGTCGCCCACGCCGCCACCGCGGGGGCAGGCCACCGCCGCCGCCCGTCGCGCGCCGCCCCGCCTCTGTTGCCCGCGCCGCCGGCGAGCTCGACGCCCGCGCCGCCGCCACTGGCCACCGCGCGCCACCACGGCCGCCACATGCCGGCGCCCCTCCCCTTGCTACTGGCCGGCCGCCTCCCCACTCCACGTCGCCTGCGCCTCCTCTCTCCGGAGTTCCCACGTCGCCGGAGCCGTGCCACAGTTCGCCGGATTTTTCGAGTTCGCCGGAGTCAACCGTTTCAGATCTGACTCAAACTATCCCAGGGACCCGATTGCTTTTTCAGAAGATCTTTATTCGCGAACGAGTCCCTGTTGGCAGAAAACCCCCCGGCGCCGTAATCGCGATATCTTCTACACCGTAAGTCGGATCGAGGTGAAACTTTTGGCTATGCGCTTGTGTTGTTCTGTACTTTAGCATGGTATAAAGTTTTTCACACTTTGCACACTTTTGAATTTGAATTTATTTCAAATTCAAATTCAAATTCCGGAGGCCATATCTTTTGTACCGTTGATCCAAATCGAGTTATTCTTTTTGCGTTGGATCACTCGTTCCATGTACCTTCTGTTTATATCATGTGTACACAAAAATTTACAAGTTTATTGATCTGTTTAAATTCAAATTCAATTCAATGTTACAGTTGCTATGACCTGCATTGTAGTATTCCGTTTCACGTGATTATTTTTGCATATTGGATCATATGAGACATCTTATCGGCAATATCCACACACCATTCATATTGCCATGATCTTTACCTTGATTTCATAATGCCTTGATCATAATCTTGTATCGACAACTCTTTATCCGTTGACTCTCTCGAGTTCACGTTCCACTGATCACCTTCGAGCACATCCACACCTTTGCACTTCAAAGCTTTTGTTTTATTACTAAAACCTTTGTGATTGTTTTGTTGATCTTATGTTTTGTCCTTGTGGTGTGATTGCTTATTGAGTTCTTTCGTTGACGATAGATTTCTCGGAGTGTGAAGAATAGAGTTGACTGGGACGTGAGAGCGAAGATCTTCATCGAAGTATAAGGCAAGTGATGCTTTGACCATACTCATACCTATATTTTCTATATGCATTATGTTAAGAAATATCACCCTAATGCATGATAGGTAGTTTATTTTACTGTTGCTGCAAAACCAGTTAGGATAGCCACATGTTTTGACTTGTCTACCATAGATCAACCTAGCCGTGTTGTTGCTTTATTGCTATGCTTTGTAGACGTGGTATGGGTTGTGAGAATTCATGGAGTGCATGTGAGCTATTTAATAAACCGTGTAGCAACTTTATAATAAATAGAAATCACTTCTGGACGGGCGGGTTGCATCCCGGTAGTTGTGCCTTGTCTAAGGACAGTGCCGGGGTTAAATGCACCCAATGGTTGTTTTGGCGGTGAACCGGGTGCGTCATGGCGAGTACCCTCTGACGCAGTGGGCGCCGTCCGGGCTCAAAAAGATCAGACATGCAATATTACTAGTAGCTTCCGTGTACAGCCACTGGCTATATGGGCTCTGGCTTAGCACGAGTACGTTGTGGTGAACCTGGCCCTGGTAGCTAGCTGATGTAGATGTGTTGTTAGGTGTACCGGCTACCAAAGGGTGGAGGCAACCTCTTCAGAAAGTCTTTGTCTCAATCTTCGGGTTGAGTCCAGTGGGGAACGTGTACAACCTCTGCAGAGTGTATAAACTGATCATGATTAGCCGTGTCCACGGTTACGGACGAACTTTGAGCAACTAGTCAGTACTGTTGATGAATGATCTTGACAGATGAACACTTAATAATAATTTGGGTGGGACAAGAGTAGCATGGGTTGCTGTGTGTTTCAGGTAGAATTCAACTTAAAACTTTGACTAGTTTAGTTCAGGAGAAAATTGGCTTTCAGCAAAACTAAAACCATAAGCCTTTCCTTTGACTTACCTTCCATTTATTGTAGGTCCTTTATATAAACTTTTCCGTGTCACTTGCCGTACAAATCAGATGTACTGACCCATTGTCGGGTTGTAACCTTCGGTGTTGCAGGTTTTTCAGACGATCAGTAAGGTGCGTTTAGGGGTTGCGAGTCTACACTCAGCATGTTCGCATGTGGCTGTTGATGGGACTCCACGTTATTTTATTTTGCTTCCGCTATATTTATATTGAATAAGCTAGCCTTGAGCTATGCAACTTGTTATTTATTTACTCTGGATCATACGTTGTAATAATGATGCACTTGTACTTTGATAAACATCTATAATACTGTGTGTGCCAGCGAGTTCGATCCAGGGACTGGCACTTGAACACAGAGACTTCAATTCTGTGTGAATTGGGTCGTTACAGTTGTCGGGCAAACATATCTACCAATTGTATACATGACAAATGGCCTGAGAAAATTTGGACTATTGTCGCCACTCATCTTCAAGAGCAAACTCTTCAAAGTTATCTTGGTTTCACCGGTCTCTTTCAGAAGCTTCCACAATCCAATATGTTTCGTCACATCTGAAGGGACAAAATCAACAGTTCCCATGGCGGGCAGCCCTGTAATGAGCTCAACCTCTTTTAAAGTTATTCTGCAGGGTACACCTCCAATCACAAACGCATCTTGCTTCATATCATATGTCTCAGCGATGGAATGGCAGAGTAGACGCCTCAATTTCGTACTAGGTGTCTTGAGAAGGTCACCAAAATGTATATGTTTGACGATTCTTATTTGAGTTGCAGTTAAATCAACCATAAGTTTTTGATATTGCAGTAATGAAGCTGCCAGAGTTCCCTGTAGGAGATTTATTTTATTAGATTCATTTAGGTATAGCAAACAGTTCTCAATATGGTATGCAAACACACAGTTCCATGCAAAAGTGCATGAAATCTACGCTGATTACGATTGTTATTATCGTAAAAGAAAATCCCCACGAAATATAAAGTGTGGAAACAAAATTAAGTATGAAGTTCATAAAGTTAAAACCTTTGCACATAAGTAGATGAGATGACATAGCCGCATATTCTCTAAAATAGGTAAATAAGGGCCAGGATTAGGGTTTAGGGTTTAGGGCACATCTAGATTGTAGGTTTGGAAAGTTGCACACGTTGTATTCATCCAAAGGTTGTGTATATACACGTACAGCCCTAGATAATCTAAAGATCTAATCCACAGTTTAAACGAACTACAGAATATACAAGGATGTGTAACCGTGGATAGACTAGATACTAGGGGAAGATTACATGTGATATTATCCTCTCTGACATAGATGTGCAATACTTAGGGCACATATAGATGTGCCCCAACAAATCTGCCTTAGATATAAATGAAGATGTACAAGGTACGTTAGGTACACGGCCAGAGCCTCCTGTTTTCATGCTACCACAAAATATTTGTTACACAATGTCAAGATATTATCAAACGAAACCATCATACATTCGATCATTACGGTACTGGAAGAAAAGACACTAAGCAAAGATTGATAACCGAAAAACTTCCTCGAAATAAAAAAAAACTATGACAGTTTGTGGATTATGGTACCGGAGGATTCTGTCGTATTTGATGGACCGGCTCCATTGACGACGTTTCGGGGCGCCCGCTTGTTAGAAGAACATGGATTCCTCTCGTTCTTCAAGGAGAACAAAAGTCCTTCTCCACCTTCGACTCAGCAGGCTTCTCCACCTTCGACTCAGCAGGCTTCTCCGACGATTTCGCCGAAGCACTTGCCTTGGGAGGCGTAGGTGGTAATTAGGTTGACTCATGGCGACTATGGGAGGCTACGTTGGGGGAGAGATGCAGGCGAGGTTGGCGCACGGGAGAGATGTGTATTTATAGGTGGAACATGATTCCCTTTCAAAAGTTGTTACGGAAGAAAATAACCATATGTTCGAGATCTAATCTATTTTCCTTTTTTTAGAATCTAACGATCTCATCAGATTGAGAATGGGTAGGGAAAGTTATCGTAAACATCCCGTAACACGTGTAGTAGACGTGGCCTTCGAGTTCGACGCAGAAGGAAATTAAATAAAGACTACGCTTTTATTTTTTGGGTCGTCCCTTCGTATTCGGCCCGGGAATGTGAGGAGTCTGTCCCGTGGGGAACGAGAGAGGAAACCAACTAGAGCGAGATATAAATTGTGTTCAGGCGGACGAGCGAACGCACTCCCCAGCGCGCGACGGTTCATCTTTCATCTCTCATCATCTCTCATGCGTCTGCGTCGTTGGTTCCCACTACGAACAGTCCAACACTCCATCTTCTGTCCTGATGAGTTCTTCATCTCAATTCTTGTGATCGCCTTCTTCTTGCGAGAATTATCATCTACGTATTTTCTACCTTGATATTCAATTGCAATCATTATCAATAATGTTATGCATGAATGATACTGACTTCATCGATCTTAGTGCTTCGGCAATGGCGTTCGTGCAAGATTACACCGTGAAGGCAGATGGCAACACCGATCTTGTTGTGAAGTACACCAACATGGCTGATCGTGTGGATTACTGCATTGGCATATTTGGTTACTGGCTACAGAATGATAGCCCGAAGATAGTTGGGCTTGACGTGGAGTACACGTGGCCTTCGGGTTCGACGCAGAAGGCTGCCGTGATTCAGTTATGCGTAGGTGTCCATGTCCTCTTATACCACGTGAGCGTTGCTGATGAGCACTGCCAAAAGCTCAAGGACTTCTTGCTTGAGAAGGATTACACCTTTGTCGGGGTGGACATTCAGAATGACAAGCAAAAGCTTCACCGTGTTGGTTTGGAGATAGGAAACTTTGTTGATATCCAGACAACATGGAGAGTGCCCGACCCAAAAAATATAAAGAGGAAGGGTAGCTTGGTTGCCTACGCTGGTTCGATCATCCACTATAGCTACAAGACCATGAAGAATTCTTTCATGGAAGAAGACCACCACGTATGGGCGATAGCGCCCCTATCCCTTAAGCACATATACTATGCATCCATGGACGGTTATGCCACCTACGAGTTTTATAGAAGATTGATCAACTTACAGAAGGGGTTGCAGAGGCTGTTGAACCCTGTCAAATCAACCAAGCGGTCGCAGAGGTCTGGGAGAAAGAATTAGCCAATCTACATTGTTTGTGTTTTACTAGCTGCACTCTATACAAAATATATCTAAGTTTTTTGTTCAGATTTGCTGTACTTGAATCATCATTATCAATTTTCTGTCTCGTTAAGTGCCTATGAATCATTATTTTTCTCTTATGTCTGCCCCTACTTTTAGTATGACAAACACCAAGTAGAGAAGAGATAAGATGTTTATATTGTACTCTGTATCAGTTTTCCTAGTTCTAATTGGGCAAGCAAAAATGCAGTATGGGTTCCTATCAACTTGATTGCTCTCAGATGTTTTTTTTCTGATCAGAAAGGTTGCCTACTGGCCCACCCCCCAACTCAACCATCAATATGCAGTATAAATTATCCAACAATATTGGTGCTCTAATAGCTAAAAAGCCACCTGCCCACCTCCTAAATAAGTAAGAAGAAATACTGGAACAACACAAGATAAATGGAGAATTTACCCCGGTTACTTCAATCCCTGTGATCACAAAGGTAGAACTTGCGATGTCCACAATCCTCCACCCGATTTCCTATATTCATTCACCGCAGCACAGTCATCAGTATCCATTAACAATTATCTAGCAGTGTAGATGCTCTAACAGCTAACAAAGACACCTCCTAAATAAGTAAGGAATAAACACTGCAACAGCCCAAGATAAATGGAACCAGAACCAGAACTTACCACAATTACTTGACTCGCTGTGAGCACGAAGGTACGTATAACTTGCCATGTCCAGCATGCTCCAGCCGATCTCCTGTCTGAAGGCACTCCTATAGGAGATCGCCTCTTTAATTGTAAGATCAAAGTTTTGCCCCCGTGTGTTTTGGATATTGTTGGACAAGACAGTAGAGGAACTAACAATGTTTTCTAGTATAAACAGTTAAATAGGTTCCTGAAGGACAAGCTAGGTGATAAAGCTTCAAGGAAGGTTTTCAAGTTATCGAAGAAATACCCCCTGAGCGAAGCTTAATCACGGAGGATGACCCCCAAAAATGAAGGTGTCCTGAAGCTCAACTCATTGAAGGAAATGAAGAAGACGGCGCAAGAATTAGATGTTTTTGTGTAGTTCTTTTTCTGTTCTTTGAGTAATAGGACAAACCGTACTATCAAGAGGGGTCTTTAGTTTGTGGACACCGAAGTCATTGAGAAAATGCTCAGATCAAATCCACATCAAGTGAGAAGCCAGAGCGAAGAAATCTCATGTGCACTAAGTTAAGCTTCAGTAGCAAAGACTTCGTTCTTTGGCTTCTGAAGCAGAACTAAGTCCGTGAGTCAGCTTTACTTGTTCCGCAAGTAAAGTTGCGCAGTGATGAAAAATCCGACCGTTGTGGACACGTGTCAAGCTGTCACCTCGGGTAAATTTGGTCATTCCGCACCTCGGGATCGCCAACTATAAATATGCCGCCCCATCCTCCATTTGCGGGTGGCTGCTCTAAGAATATTCCTGAGAGAGATTGAAGAGAGCACCCCAAAAATGCCACCGAAGCAAAACCCAAAACCCAAGAATACTGAAGCCTAAGTCCCATTGATCTGAGTAGATTCGAGATGACTTAGGTGAAATCTTACTAGCCTTTTTATCTTGGAGAACTGCAATTCTCCTAGACGGTTAGAGTGCAGAGAGCGAAGATTAATTGTCGCCTCGAAGTCCAGTTTGTCAAAGGTTTCGGTGATTTCCTTAGTAATCAACCACGAGTGAAGAACTGACCAAGCTCAAGGAGTTTCGTGCAGTGGACCAATGGAATGAGAGAGATTTGCTCCAGGTGTTCAATCACCAGTCCCTCCAACCAGACGTGGCGCTTTGCAGAGCGTGAACTGGTCGAACAAACATCGCCGAGTCTCAGTTCGTTTTACTTCAAGCACTTGCCTTCTGTATTGCATTTTCTTCGCAGTTATGCTTCAATGTGTTTTGATTCACTGCATTTAGTTTCGCTTCCAGTTTTACTTCGCTGTTCCGCTTTACTTATGCTTCACTTTATAGTTTCATGCAAAAATTTGAAGTGATCATTCACCCCCTCCCCCTCTGATCACATACTTGGAATTTCAATTGGTATCAGAGCTGATCATTCCCTACACTCTGTGTGTTTTGGATTAACCTCCTGGAGTGTCTTCAAGTATGTCTTTCGCAGCTATTCTCTTCGGCGAACCTATTCCTGTTTTCACTGGGAAGGACTACCCGTACTAGAAGGACAAAATGAAGAGAAATATCATGGCGATCAATTATGTTGCCTGGCAAGTTGTCTTGTATGGAGTCACAGTTGCCGATGAGAAGGACATCACTCCTGAAGAAGCAAAACTGATTGATCTTGATTCTGAAGTTTGGGTTTTCATCACCAATCATCTAACACCAGAAAAGTATCATGAAGTGAAGAATATTCCTTCTGCCAAAGGTGTCTCGGACTATCTTGAAAAGATTGGTGAAGGTGTTTCTACCTAGAAGGATGCCAGAATTGACACACTCCAAAGCAAATTCTATCGATTCAAGAGAAACGAGGGTGAAAAAGTCAGCTCCATTTACAGCAGACTCACTGCTCTTGCTAATGAGTTGATTTCCCTCGGTGCTGATGACATTACTCCTCACTCAGTTGTAAGAACTTTGCTTCGCTCATTGGATGATTCATTTGATCACATTGTGCTGATGATCAAGGAAAGAACTGATTTCAAACGTCTTGTTGCCGCTGATATTCTTGAGAGACTCAATACCTTTGAAATGGAAGAAGATAAGAAACGTGATATTAATGGATCACGAAGAAGATTACATGCTTTGAAAGAAAAAGCTTCGCGTCATTCTTCACCCGAAGTCAGTTCTGCTTCAGGTGTCGAATCAGATGATCCTGCAAGCATTGGGAAAGATTTAGCATTGATCATGAGACGCTTCAACCGCTTTCAAAGAAAAGGTTTTTCTTCACCGAAAAAGAGTTATTCTTCAAGGAGATCAAGTCACTCGTCTCACCGCTCATCCTCAAGAAGCTCTCCATCGAAGGACAACTTCTGCTACAAGTGCAAGAAACCAGGTCACTACATTGCTGATTGCCCTCTGTGGGAAGCTGAGAACAAATCAAAGCATTCGCTCAGAGACTCCTCAACCAAGTCCCACAGATCCTCCAGAAGCTATGAATCTAAGAGACATGATTCCAGTTCGAGAAGATAAAAGAAGAAAGATTTTGATGATTACAAGAGGAAGAAGTATCATAAGAAGCGTGAGGGTTCTTCATCGAAGACTCACTCGTCTCGACGAAGCAGTTCTCATTGTGCCAAGGCCTATCTGGGAAAGGAGATGAACTCTTAAGACGAAGCCTCTAGGTCCGAAGCTGAATCAGGCTCAAGGTCTGGGTCTGGGTCCGAATCAGATGGTGTTGCTGGTTTGGCATTCGCTTCAGTAGATGCTTCAACCAAAGCTTCGAGCTCATTCTTCACCAACAACAGTAGTGAAGATGAAACTCCTGCATATTTCTTCATGGCCAAGGCGAAAGTATCTTCATACAAATCTAACTATGATACTACTGATTGTTCTTCATATGATAGTGATTCAAAAATAAGCTATGCTAAACTTGCTAAAATTGCTTCAATCCAACAAGATGAACTTGATTCGCTAAGCAAAACTATCAAGAAATCAGAAACTCTGTTGATCGATGAGATAGAGAAAGGTCAAACTTTAACGAATGAGCATGCTGCTATGAAGGAAAAGTTTGAAGAATTATCCTCTAGGCATGATCTTCTTTCAGTTGATTATGAGAAGCTTACCTATGAATTTCTTCAAAGGAAAATAGCTCTCGAAAGACTGAAAGAGGCTCATGAAGAGTTGGAAAATGTCAATCTCTCTCTCATGGCTCAACAAGGTTCTGAAGCAAATCATAAAACTGATTCACCTTGCTTAACTTGTCTGGAACGAAGCAAAACTGATTCCAAAGGCAAAGATCCTATTATTATTGATGATACTAATGCCTCGGATGAGGAAAATCCTGCTGTTACCGAGGAACTCCTTAGGTTGAAAAACTTATTTGAAACAAGCATGTTCAAAAGTGTGCAAGGTCACCAGTATCTTTGTGATATCCTGAGGAAGGCTCTCCTTCACAGGAATCCCATGAATGAAGGTGTTGGTTTCGAGAGAATGATAAACCCTGATGGCACCTATTGGGAACCTGAGCAGTATCCTAAGACTGTTTGGGTCTTAGCGAAGGAGAAACCTATTGATATTGCTAACCTTTCAGGTTTCTACTACAAAATGAACAAAGCCATTGTGGATGAATCACTTGATTCAGACTACAAACTCGGTAAAGATGAACAGGTAAAGGTTACTGCTGAGTATGTTGGTACTCCTCCTAAGAATGGCTTCTACAAGAGGCAGATATGGGTGCAGAAAGCACTTGTGGAAAAACTGCCTACTAACCATACTATGAAGGGAAAGCCTTTGGTACCACTGAATCATTTCTATTCTCTAGAAATGAGAAATGATTCACTGGTGCCCGAATCAAATGTTCCGCAGAAGCAATACTATCGCACTGGTCGTTATACTTATTGTCCTCATGATAACAATACTAAGATTGCATATGCTCATTCTTATCCTAACCATTCGCAGAGGACCTACATTTATGGTGTACTTGATGGTCCACCGAAGCAATATAATCCTGTTCGCTGTAATATTGCTTCAACCTCTTCTCAGTCACCTGCTCGTTTGTGGGTGGTTAAGAAGAACTAATTCTTCTACAGGGTTATGTCTCCGGTGGATCCGAATGGGTCGTGGATAGTGGTTGCACAAATCATATGACCGGAGACAAGGAGTAATTCACCGAAGAAAAACTATCTCAATCTTCTCAGAAGTACATTACCTTCGGTGATAACAACAAGGGTAAAGTTCTAGTTTTGGGTAAGGTTGCCATATCGAAAGATAAGCACATTGACAAGGTTATGCTAGTCCAATCTCTTGGATATAATCTTATGTCTATTTCGAAGTTATGCGATATGGGTATGCTTGTTCTATTTTCTGCTTCGCGTTGTGTTGTCTTTTCACATGATGACTATACGTTTGTCTTCGAGGGTTACCGAATAGAAGATTTATACATTGTTGATTTTTCTTCGGGCCCTGCCGTATCCGCATGCCTAATGGCAAAAGCTTCATCTGGTTGGTTATGGCATCGAAGACTTGGTCATGCAGGTATGAGAAATCTTCATAATCTAGTGAAGAAGAAGCATGTTATTGGCCTTAGCGAAGTCAAATTTGATAAGGATCGTCTCTGCAGTGCATGTGAAGCTGGTAAAATTACGAAGAAACATCATTCAGCGAAGACTATCATGACTACTACTCGTCCTCTTGAATTGCTTCATATGGATCTTTTCGGTCCTCAAAATTATGCAAGTCTGGGAGGAAACAAATATGGTCTTGTTATTGTTGATGATTTTTCTCGATATACTTGGGTTTTCTTTCTGGATGACAAGAGCAAAGTTGTTGAAATCTTCAAGTCATTCGCTAAGAGAGCTCAAACAGAATATGAATTATCTCTGAAGCATATCCGAAGTGATAATGGAACTGAATTCAAGAATACTCATATTGAAGATTTTCTTAATGATCATGGCTTTACTCATGAGTTCTCTGCTGCTTATACACCTCAACAAAATGATGTTGTTGAAAGAAAGAATAGAACTCTTATTGAAATGGCCAGAACTATGCTTGCTGAATACAAGACACCTATAAGGTTCTGGGCCGAAGAAATTAACACTGCATGTCACATCATCAACAAGGTTTACCTTCACAAATTTCTGAAGAAAACTTCACATGAGCTTATCACTGGTAACAAACCAAATGTATCGTACCTTAGGGTATTTGGTGCTCCTTTCTTTATTAGAGATATGAATCATAGCTCCAAATTTTCCCCTAAGGCACATGAAGGTTTTCTTCTAGGTTATGGCTCAAATTCTCACACTTACAGGGTGTATAACTCTCACTTTGGGAAAGTTATGGAAACTGTAAATGTGAGGTTTGATGAAACTAATGGCTCTCAAAAAGAGAAATTGCCTCATGATCTAGATGAACCTCCACTTGATGAAGTGATCAGGTCCATGGCTATTGGAGATATTCGCCCTGTTGAAGCTAATCCTCGTCGAGCTAATAGGGATGATGATGGTCCAATGTTCCCACACATAGCCCGGAGCACTGGAGATCAACATCCTGAAGCTAATGATGAACAGGACGAAGAAGAGCAAGGGAACGAAGGAAATGCTAATCCTAAAGGAAATGCTGAAGCTGAAGGTGAAGCAGATCCTGAAGCTGAAGGTGAAGCAGATCCTGAAGCTGAGGGTGAAGCAGACCCTGAAGCAGAAGCAGATCCTGAAGCAGAAGCTGAGCCTGAAGCAAATGACTCAACGTTATCACGAGTTCGAAGAAGAGTTGATGTTGATTCGATCCTTGAAGAAATTCATCAACCAGGTCGTCCCACAACTCGTTCTCGTACTCGCTTGGCTAACTTCTGTGGAAACTTTTCGTTTGTCTCTATGCTAGAACCTTCAAAGTTTGATGAAGCCATGAAGGATCCAGATTGGCTAACTGCTATGCTCGAAGAACTTAACCAGTTCGAGCGAAACAAAGTCTGGTCCTTAGTTGATAGACCTGATCCCACGAAACACAACATCATTGGTACAAAGTGGATTTTTCGCAACAAGCAAGATGAAGATGGTATAGTGGTAAGAAACAAAGCACGACTGGTAGCACAAGGTTACACCCAAATCGAAGGTATTGATTTCGGCGAAACTTATGCTCCAGTTGCTCGTCTCGAATCCATTCGTGTTATGCTTGCTTTTGCAAATTTCAATGGCATTCTACTTTATCAAATGGATGTGAAAAGTGCTTTTCTTAACGGAGAAATCGAAGAAGAAGTGTATGCTATGCAGACTCCAGGTTTTGAAGACCCAAAGAAACCTGACATGGTGTACAGGTTGCACAAGGCCCTCTATGGGTTGAAGCAAGCACCTCGTGCTTGGTACGACACATTGAAGGACTTCCTTCTGAAGAAAGGCTTCAAACCAGGAACAACTGACCCAACTCTTTTCACTCGATCTTACAATGGTGATTTGTTTGTGTGTCAAATATATGTAGATGATATTATTTTTGGCTGCACTAACACTGAGATTAGCGAAGAATTTTCCAAAATGATGTCGAAGAAATATGAGATGTCAATGATGGGTGAATTGAAGTTTTTCCTTGGACTTCAAATCCGTCAACAGAAGAATGGCACCTTTATTTCTCAAGAAAAATATCTCAAGGATTGCCTGAAGAAGTTTGTTCTTACTGATTGCAAAACTATTAAGACTCCAATGCCTACCAATGGCTTCTTAGATGCAGATCAGAAGGGCAAAGCCTTCGACCAGAAGAAATATCGGTCTATGATTGAATCTCTGTTATATCTTTGTGCATCTAGACCTGACATTATGCTTTCAGTATGTATTTGTGCTCATTTTCAGGCCAATCCCAAGGAATCACATCATACTGATGTAAAGCGACTTCTTCGGTATCTTTCTCACACACCAACCTTGGGCTTGTGGAATCCCAAGGTAGCTCAGTTTCATCTCATTGGCTATTCTGATTCAGACTGGTCTGGTTATCGTGTGGATAGGAAATCAACTTCAGGGACTTGTCATTTCCTTGGAAGATCACTTGTGTGTTGGGCTTCAAAGAAGCAAAATTGTGTCTCAATATCTACTGCTGAAGCTGAATACATTGCTGCTGGGTCATGCTGTACTCAGATTCTTTGGCTTAAGCAAACGCTGAAGGATTATGGTATTCATGTGAAGAAAATTCATCTTCTATGTGATAATGAGAGTGCAATCAAAATTGCTCACAATCCTGTGCAGCACTCTCGCACGAAGCATATTGATATTCGCCATCATTTTCTTCGTGATCATGTTCAGCGTGAAGATATTGTGATAAGTCATTTCAGAATCGAAGATCAATTGGCTGACATATTCACGAAACCATTGGATGAGAAAAGGTTCTGTAAACTAAGGTGTGAGCTCAATATATTGGACTCACGCAATGTAATGTAAGACCGAACCTTTACCTCCTTGTATATATTCATTTACTTCGTGTTTATCATTTGGTTTCGTTACTTGTTTTTGCTTCAACTTTATTTTGCTTGGATTTAGTCCTCAATGCTTATCACCTTTTGCTTCGTTTAGTTTTTCTTCAAGGTGATAAGTTTTGGACCCTACCCCTTCTATTCTTCTTCGTTCTTATTTTGTCTGTCCAAAATGGGTGAGCACAATTGAAACAGAAAGTATTTTGCTTCGAACATCATTGAGTTCCGAATCAAATGCTTCCAATTTTTATCGAAGTTTTACTCAAGTCGAAGACATATTCTTCGTTCGTTGAGATCCCATCAAATCTGGGTCGTTGAGATTTTCTTGCGATTCGCCACGAAATCCTCGCCGTAGAATACGGAGAGACGGTCGCTGGGAGCCGTCCGATCAGATCTAACAACTCCTTTCAGACCTGCCTATATAAGGCACCCCCCCAGCGAATCCATCTCATCTCCTCATTCTCATCTCTTTGGAACGCTATCACTCCCGAGCGCGCCGCCGAGCTCCTCGTCTCCGTCGCCGTTCTTGCCGCTTCACTGCCGGAAGAGCGCCGCCGTGGACTTCGCGCCGCCGTCGAGCCCCTCCTCTGCTCGTCGTCGCCGTAGCTGCTCGTCTTCACCGAGTTAGGGTACGCCGAGCCCTCGATCCAATCTCTGTCTCTCTGTTCATCGTTGTCTATATTGGATCCGAGTTCTTCTTCCTTTGTTGGAATGATTTTCTTAGGTTTCTTTGATTGGATCCCTTTTATATCTTTGTGCATCTAGAACTGACATTATGCTTTCAGTATGTATTTGTGCTCATTTTCAGGCCAATCCAAAGGAATCACATCATACTGCTGTAAAGCGAATTCTTCGGTATCTCGCTCACACACCAACCTTGGGCTTGTGGTATCCTAAGGGAGCTCAGTTTGATCTCATTGGCTATTCAGATTCAGACTGGTCTGGTGATCGTGTGGATAGGAAATCAACTTCAGGGACTTGTCATTTTCTTGGAAGATCACTTTTGTGTTGGGCTTCAAAGAAGAAAAATTGTGTCTCAATATCTACTGCCGAAGCTGAATACATTGCCGCTGGGTCATGCTGTACTCAGATTCTTTGGCTGAAGCAAACGCTGAAGGATTATGGTATTCATGTGAAGAAAATTCCCCTTCTATGTGATAATGAGAGTGCAATGAAAATTTCCCACAATCCTGTGCAGCACTCTCGGACGAAGCATATTGATATTCGCCATCATTTTCTTCGTGATCATGTTCAGCGTGAAGATATTGTGATAAGTCATGTCAGAACTGAAGATCAATTGGCTGACAATTTCACGAAACCATTGGATGAGAAAAGGTTCTATGCGTTAAGATGTGAGCTCAATATATTGGACTCACGCAATGTACTGTAAGACCGAACCTTTACCTCCATGTATATATTCATTTACTTCGTTATTTTGTCTTTAGGTTTCGTTGTTTGTTTTTTCTTCAATTTTATTTTGTTTGGTTTTAGTCCTCAATGCTTATCACCTTTTTCTTCGTTTGGTTTTTCTTCGAGGTGATAAGTTTCGGACCCTACCCCTTCTGTTATTTTTTCTTTCTTATTCTATCTGTCCAAAGTGGTTGAGCACAATTGAAATGGAAAGTATTTTGCTTCGAACGTCATTGTGTTCCGAATCAAATGCTTCCAATTTCTATCAAAGTTTTACTCAAATCGAAGACATATTCTTCGGTTGTTGAGATCCCGTCAAATCCGGGTCGTTGAGATTTTCTCGCGATCCGCCACGCAATCCTCGCCGTAGAATCCGGAGAGACGGATGCTGGAAGCCGTTCGATCAGATCTGACAACTCCTGTCAGACCTGCCTATATAAGGTGTCCCCCCCCAGCGAATCCAACTCATCTCCTCATTCACATCTCTCCGGAACCCTCTCGCTCCCGAGCGCACTGCCGACCTTCTCGTCTCCGTCGCCGTTCTCGCCACTTCACTGCCGGAAGTGCGCCGCCGTGGACTTCACGCCGTCGACGAGCACTTCCTCTCCGCTCATCGCCGCCGTAGCTGCTCGACGCCACCAAGTTAGGGTACGCCGAGCCCTCGATCCAATCTCTGTTTCTCTCTGTTCATCCTATTCTAGATTGGATCCGAGTTCTTAGTCCTCTTGTTGGGATGATTTTCTTAGGTTTCTTTGATCCGTTGGATCTTTGCTCCGTTGTGAAACTTGTTTCTGCTAGCAAAAGCTTCCCATCTTGATTTAGGTTAGAAGTTAGGGTTTGGGGCTTTCTGTTCTGTGTTAGGGTTAAAGTTCATCATGGATGAGGTTAAGTCTAGCTCAGAACAGACTAGAATCATCACCCTTATTCATCTCTGAATCTCTTATCAAAACCTTTTTTCTTTGTGGTCGAAACTTTTGTTGGTGCTCATTCCATACTTGCCTCTTTCCCTCGCAACCTTATGCTTTTCACAGGATGTCTGAGGATTTAGGTTTCGGGAATGAGTCCCCAAATCTTGATCACATCAACGAAGCAGAACAAGCAGCTCCGAAGAAGAAAGGTGGCAGAACCAAGGAAACCAGCAATGCTCGAGGCATCCCCGAATCCATTCGCATTGAGCTTGGATATGATACGCCTCCTGGAGAAACCAAAGATCAGCACAAGATTCGCCTGCAAAACATTCGTCGTTACTGGGCTATCAGATGGTACAAGTACAAAAGCATCCCTGACTGGAAGTGGGCTATGCAATTTGCCTTCAGTCCACCCTATCAATACACTTCTGCCATGTGCAGTCAGTTACATCGAAGAAAATCGACACTTGTACTACCCAGTTCCACCCAAGGTCCCTCACCCCAATACTCTCAAAACTCCAGATGACTACCCTGATGAGCAAAAGCGATTGAGAATCGCTGCTGAGAAAAAGAGACTCAAGGAAGCTAAGAAAGCTGATAAGTTAGCTGAAGCTGAAGCCCATGATGTTGGGGCTAGCTCGAAGAAGAAAAAGAAACTTAAGAAGAAATCAGCTTCTCGTCCTCATGCTTCCACAAATGATGAAGAGCAAGCCAGACTAGAACAAGCTGCACTGGAAGATTCAATGTTGGACGAATCAAATGCTGTTGCTGACAACGAATCTGAATCTGAAGTAGATGATGAATCAGATCCTCCTCCCCCCAAAAAGAAAAGGCTTCGGATTCCCTTGAAGAAGAAACCAGGAGAAAAACCTGCTGCCAAAGGTATAAAGATTCAAGACCCCAAGGACAAGCCCTCTGCTCGCCCCACCATTGACCTATCAAACTTGGTGGTTGCGAAGCCCTTGGCCTCCAAGCCACCGGCTGATGCTCTCAACACTGAGAGGCGATCGAAGCAGAGGCATGACCCTGCCAAACAACAATCTGCAAAGGCTGCTGCACCAGCGAAGCCCAAGCAGTCTTCCCCACCAAACCCCTCAGCGAAGCGAAATCTCACTGAAGAGGAATTAAAACAGAAAGACCTCGCAGAGGCACTTGAGCAAAACATCCTCGCAAGAAACGCTGCAGAAAATCAGAAAGCAGATAAGGAAGCCGCAAGGAAACAAAAGGAGTTGGACTCCGCTAGATTGGCTGCAGAAAAGGCTGAGACGAAGCGCAAGTTCGCCGAAGCCGAAAAGAATGAAGAGAAAGCTGCCGCTGAAGCCAAACAGCTGGCTGAGCATGAAGCTAAACGCAAGGCCTCTCTCGAAGGCCTCAGGACAAAGAAAGCTGAGAAAGCGGCTAGGGCTAGTCAGAAAAAGTCTGTTGTTGATATGACCCCCTCAACTGAAGCTATTCCATCGAAGCAGAAAGGCATATCTTTGCCTGAAGCTCAAACTGAAGCTGATCGCCATAGTGAACATCAGTTCCCTGACCCACGTGAAGGCGAACTATGGGATCAGTTGGGCATCACTGAAGCCCTTTGGGAGAAGTGCGCTGCTGAAGAGCCTGAAGCTGTTGATCTAGGTGAAGTTTATATCTCAAGCTCCATCGAAGCAATGATCTCCACTATGATTAGTCAACTGAAGGATTTTCATTCAAGAGATAGATCTGAAGTTACAAAGATTCACAACTATCAGAGGCGCGCTGAAACTGAACCTGATGAAGAATTCAAACAACATGGTTTGAAATTTCTTTAGCAAGTGACAGACGTCAACACCACCACCAAGGATAACATCAAAATCTTCAGGGGAAAGATTAAAGCCGCTGTCGATGAAATGGTGAAGACCCATAATGCATCCATTATGGAAAGGGGTTCACGGAAGCGCAAGCCTCCGCAAGAAGCTGAACCTTCTGTTGCAAAACCAGTTGCTGCCAAGGCTACTATTTCAAAGGCTTCGGACCCTTCTCCAAAGAAGAGATCTACCAAGAAGAGGAAGATCACTTTGGCTTCAGCTGCTGACATGGATACTAGTGATGAGCAGCCGAAGGAAACCCCTGAAGCAGTTCCCACTCTTGCTCCGAAGCCAAAACCATCCCAGTCAATACCAAAAACTTCAGCTCCACCCACCAAAACTCCCACACCTCCTCCTACCAGATCCACTCCCAAACCAACTCCACCACAACAAGCTCCTACCCCCAAGAGAATTCCTAACCCCACTCAAACCCCTGCTCCAACTCCCGCACCCATTCCATCCCGTGCACCCACACCCCATCCGTGCTCCAACCCCCGAACCGCAAAGGATTCCCACACCACCTGCTGCTCCCGCACCACCCACATCACCTCCCCATGAAGCACATCAACCCTATCCATCCCACTCCAGAACCCGTGGCACCCGAGACTTTTCCTCAGCCAGAACCGCACAAGAGTCCGAATCCAATGTGCCTCGCACCGAAGCTCATGACGATGAAGATGAGCAAGTACAGATATTGAATCTTTCGCAAGAGCAAGCGCTTATAGTCGCTCAAACTGCTGGCCCTTCTAAAGCCAATCCAACAGCTCCTCTGCAAAGGTTTCGCGCGCATTCGCGCCCCTGCCAAGACACCCAGCTTGAGTCAAATTACCCTCGTGAAACTTTTCCTATCTTCAAGGGCGCTGGTTATTCTTCAAGGCATGCTCCGGATTTCAGTTTGGAACAACATCAGAAGCGTCACCGATTCTTTGGTGTCAGTCCTTACGCTTCAGATCGCACTGCATATGACCTTCGTTTCTGGACTGCAGAGCAACAAATTATATATACCAAAGTCTTCTGTCAGCAAGGTGTTCTGTTTAGGCAAATATATCTGGACATGCGAAGTCTTTCCACTGCCACTTGCTTTCAGAACATCAATGAAACCATTGAAAATCAGAATCTAACTCGGTTGTTTGCTTTAAGCACTCCCTTCAATTCTGAACTCATCAAGCAATTCTATGCCACTCTTTATGTTTCTGGTGATGCCAATGAACCCAGCTCATGGACGCAGGAATGGATGATTCAAGGCCAAATCTTCAGAATGTCTTCAGCCGAATTCTTGGAGATAATCAATATTCCAAGGCATTCTGGAGTTCAAGAAAAGATTCACTTAGAACCTGACCTGGCTGAAGAAGAATTTGCTACCCTGTTGGATACTGAAGTCTCTGCAAACTACTTTCCTGAAAACATTCGCCCGAAGCATTTGAACTTCATCTCCAGGACTTTGTTCTACATCTTGTCCAACTCTTTGATTCCATTGAGTACTGCTTCGGAAGAATCGAATATTTATCCAGAGACAAGGCATGCAATTATGAAGCTCACTCATGGTCTCATCTTTGACTTTGAAGACTGCTTCATCAGGAACTTGGTTCATGCAGCAGAGATGCCATTCACACTGAAGCCTTATGCTCCCTGGCTGCAAGTTGTCTGCGATTATGGCAGGAATGAAGACTTTGTGGCTCGCCATCATCCGAAGCTTTTCCTTCCACCAGTGTGTGACACTTTAGAATTGCTGAGGAAGCCCAATAATCCTTTTGCCACATATGTTGGCGTTCGCCATGAAGTCAATGAGCGAAACTTATCAAAGAAATTCCAGAAAGACTGCCACCACTTTGAAGTTAATCTTCGGTCGCAGAAAATGCTTGAAAACTTCATTGAAGCCAATCAGCACCAGATGCAATGTCTTGCTGATGAGATAAACCGAGTTGGCAACATTGCACTCAATAACAATCAGTATCTGCGTGTTCTCAAGCGTCAATCCTGGAAGGGACTCCGGAAATTCCACTCTGTAAAAGGCCTTCGTAAAGATCGCATTTACAAAGAATATGAGCACCTCCAGCGAAAATTTTCCCGTGATGATACTGTGGACCGCCCGAATCAAAAGATCCCTCCCCTGCACAAGATTGATGAAGTCTTCTTCGTCAACGAACCAGAACCCATCAGGACTGACACCGTCTCTGGAAACGACTCCATCACCTCAAAGGACGACGACGGCCTCAACGACAGCGACCTCTACATCAACCTCATCACCCAGACGCGCCACGAAGCCATTCCTTCGTCTTCGTCTGAAGAAGAATCCTCTGGCGATCAATCTTCGTCGGATGAGTCTTCATCAATCTCAGCTTCGTCGGGTTCTGAGGGTGCTGATGCCGCGCTATAGATCTCTCGAACCTCTTCCAAGAGTTAGATTTGCATCGGGGAAAGGTCTTTTGCTATTTGCTTTTGCTTCACTTCGCTTCACTTGGTTAAGTTACAACAAACATTCCATTCTCTTCGATTGGGTTGCAACTTAAGTTTAACTTCGGTCTTGCTACTCCTGTGCTACGCTTAAGTTTTAATAACCCTTTGCTTGCAAGTATTGCTTCGTATCTTCTATCTTGCAGGTGGTTATTATTTTCTAAGTCACAGGTCATTGAAAACAATTCCATACATTACTGGATATATATCTTCACCTGCAATTGTCTTTGCTAAAATATTTGTTTTGCTCTCCACCGAAGAAATTTCTCTCAAGCATTAACTTCGATTATATAAATCTTCAATGCTTGCATTCAGGGGGAGCCAAAAACTTCATATCTTAGAGTTTGTCCCATCACTTCACAAAAACTTCAATATCTTTTATCGATGCCTGTTTTGTCAACAATAGTCCAAAAAGGGGGAGATTGTAAGAGCAAAGTTTTGCCCCGTGTGGTTTGGATATTGTTGGACAAGACAGTAGAGGAAGTAACAATGTTTTCTAGTATAAACAGTTGAGTAGGTTCCTGAAGGACAAGCTAGGTGATAAAGCTCCAGGGATGGTTTTCAAGTTATCGAAGAAATACCCCCTGAGCGAAGCTTAATCACGGAGGATGACCCCCAAAAATGAAGGTGTCCGGAAGCTCAACTCATTGAAGGAAATGAAGAAGACGGCGCAAGAATTAGATGTTTTTGTGTAGTTCTTTTTCTGTTCTTTGAGTCATAGGACAAACCGTACTATCAAGAGGGGTCTTTAGTTTGTGGACAGCGAAGTCATTGAGAAAATGCTCAGATCAAATCCACATCAAGTGAGAAGCCAGAGCGAAGAAATCTCATGTGCACTAAGTTAAGCTTCAGTAGCAAAGACTTCGTTCTTTGGCTTCTGAAGCAGAACTAAGTCCGTGAGTCAGCTTTACTTGTTCCACAAGTAAAGTTGCGCAGTGATGAAAAATCCGACCGTTGTGGACACGTGTCAAGCTGTCACCTCGGGTCAATTTGGTCATTTCGCACCTCGGGATCGCCAACTATAAATACGCCGCCCCATCCTCCATTTGCGGGTGGCTGCTCTGAGAATATTCCTGAGAGAGATTGAAGAGAGCACCCCAAAAACGCCACCGAAGCAAAACCCAAAACCCAGAATATTGAAGCCTAAGTCCCATTGATCTGAGTAGATTCGAGATGACTTAGGTGAAAGCTTACTAGCCTTTTTATCTTGGATAACTACAATTCTCCTAGACGGTTAGAGTGTTGTTCTTCAGAGAGCGAAGAGTAATTGTCGCCTCGAAGTCCAGTTTGTCAAAGGTTTCGGTGATTTCCTTAATAATCAACCACGAGTGAAGAACTGACCAAACTCAAGGAGTTTGGTGCAGTGGAGCAACGGACGGAGAGAGATTTACTCCAGGTGTTCAATCACCAGTCCCTCCAACCAGACGTAGCGCTTTGCAGAGCGTGAACTGGTCGAACAAACATCGCCGAGTCTCAGTTTGTTTTACTTCAAGCACTTACCTTCTGTATTGCATTTTCTTCGCAGTTATGCTTCAATGTGTTTTGATTCACTGCATTTAGTTTCGCTTCCAGTTTTACTTCGCTGTTCCGCTTTACTTATTCTTCACTTCATAGTTTCATGCGAAAATTTGAAGTGATCATTCACCCCCTCCCCCTCTGATCACATACTTGGACTTTCATTAATTTTCCAGCAGGAACAAGCATTCATTCAATAGTTTTTTTCCAAGCAAAGCCACTTATTCAACCCAGGAACATGCGAGCAAGCACATCCCGGAAACACATATCATTACAGAGAGGCCAGAACCTCAAATTTGCGACAACACAGGCTATATTACTTATCATCATCTAATGATCAACCAGACAGAGTAAAGCTAAAATTTGCATAGTTATGGCTTACACCTGGGGTTACATACATTATCACAAACTGCTAGCGTCACATATAGGTTTATCGCTCGGGTTAGTTTCATTAATACTAACAATATTTTTCCAGGGTTTACAAACACATTGATACCAAAATAGTTATCGTTACTAGTTTTCCATCCATACACAATCATCACTTGTAGCTCAATAGTTACGGCTCGGCTACTCAACCCGTGGATCATCGGTGAGGATGTCCATAACCATCATCAAGTCATAATCGTCACTGCTGGTGCTCAGGATACGGAACAGAACGACTTTATCCGTCATGAGCCCCTTATTGTCGACAAATTCACCCCATCCCTTGCTGAAGATGACATGTCCATCTTTATGCTTGAGGTACTTGACTTCCATGAAACTGACCTCCTTTCCCATACGAATGCCACATAACCCAACTCCTGGTATTTTCAGGGTTTCGACAATTTTCTTCGACAACCTCTGAATGCACCATGAAGAAAACAAATGAATCAAATATTTGATGTATTTCTTTATATAAAAGAAGTTTCAGCTACATGCATATATGAAGGGTAAAGTTACATTCATGGAAACTATAGCAGTGGTGAACAGACATAATAATAGAGAAACACTAAAAACATACCATTGTTTTCCCTTGTAAGTTGGACTTCTTGAAGCGGTGCACAAAGAATGAACCTACATCTCCTAACTTTATGTTCATAAGGGTCTGTAGGATCAGCTTCTCTTGCTGCATCAGATCGATTCCGTATGTAAAGACAACTAGTCCTATGGGGCCTTTCCTTTTGTTCTTGCAGGACACCTTACGAGGGACTCCGCTGTAATCGAAGAAGACCTCGTCGCCTTCCCGCAGGTTGTGGTCTTCAACATATTTGAGCCATATCTTGCCACCGATTCTGGCCCTTGATTCTTCTTTGTACACGTCAAACTTGTACATTTACTCCTCCTCCTCTTGGGCTTGAAAAGACATTTGTTTCCCAGGGAAGGACTTGAACTCGCCCTATGTTACATGACACGATCTGTACAAATAAAATGTTAGTGGTGTTAATTTCGTACATGTTTGTTGCTCTTAAAAACAAAGGTGAACAAACATAAAAGATTTTAAAATTTATGTGATGATTTATACCATTGCTGAAGTATCTTCACCAAGCTTGATGGTAAATGTCAACCCAGTTGCAATAATCTTCTTGCAGTCCGGTCTACAGGTCTCGCATACCATGTGTGTGAACTAAATAAAAAGAAGAAGAAAATAGGATGAGAACTGAATAAAGGGGCTAATGAACAATGTATGAACAGTAATCAACACAACTACTGTTGCAGTAATCAACAAACATACACTGCTTGATGTTCCACTCTTCCATTCCTCATACCCCCGCAACACATTCTCTGCCTTCGGCAACGCTGCATCATGGGCCTCGGAGAAGGCATGAAGACTGAAAAATAGAGCGATGAAACAGTTATTTTATAGACGATGTAGATCAGGTGCAAGTACCAGAAGAAAAAACAAAAGTAGTAGTACAAGTAAGATGTATTATCATTGTTTTAGCATTGTTATAGCGCATATTATATTTTTCTATGAATATAATTCAATAAGAAAATGAATACCAACCACAAAATCACTAATAACATTATCCTTAAAAAACTAGTTAAGTTAATGTATTATTATATTAAATCCACTGGCCTACTATAGCAGATGTATTGTCAAGGTGAGGATCCAAAAGAGCAACATCATATGCATCTAAAATAGCAGGCATTGTCTGTTCATACAATATTAAGGAGAACGATGATATGCTCCTCTGCAGAACACAATGCACTCACTTGCACTTTGAATACTTATGCACATGGGCTACTATGTGGTGTTATAAAAATTACATAAGCACATAAATGCTATAAATGTTTAACTATAATTACAAAGGTAAATATAGCATTATGCGCAAAAAAAGAAAGACCAGTAGCTAGATGGTGATGAGGATCTAGCACATGATACATGTACCAGGACCAATTAAGCTATATGAAGAAGAGAAGAATGGGTGCTTCATCAATTTTGCATGTGTAATGTACTATAGAAGAATAGTTCAGATAGTGTTCATTTACTTCAAACTGTCATGTTCAGTTATTTCCAAGTTGGTTTGTACTTTCTGCTATGATTGCTACATCAATTTTGCATGTGAAATGTAAATCACAAAAATAAAGTGGACATGCATGACAAGGATATGTTTCAGTACTTGAAAAGGACAAGCATGTACTCCATATATTGCATTTGAACTAGAATAGCAACCACACACACAAAATAGCATTGAAGTACACAGATAGCAACGACAAGCATAACAACTACACACCACAGATAGCATTCAACTACACAGATAGCAACAACTACTCAGATGGCAACTAGATAGCATGCATATCATTCAATTACAGATACCACAAATATCATCCAAGTTCTATATGAAATAAGTATTGTACAGTACATAACAGCTAAGCATAGTATTTCTTCAGATGGATCGATACCTTTTCTTCTTAGTGAAATGGGGCCGCTTAGAACAACCGGCAGCAACCACCTCCTCCTTCGCTGCCTTCCTCTTTTTCTTCTTCCCGTCGGTGACGAGTACGGGCAGTGCCTGGACAGGCACCTCCTGGACAACCACAGGTAGGGCGACGTCAACATTAGATACCCTAGAAATCGCGCGCAAATCCGCCGGATCTATAGTCCTCTGCACCCGGCCGCGGTACATGTGCCATCGGGCGCGCTGTCCCGGATCCTTGGAGTTCGTCGCCTCCTCCATTGCCCAGATGATCACCTGCGGTGCCGACAGCGCTTTGCCATCGACGAGTCGGCGGATGCGCGCCTTCTCATCCGGCGTGAGGATCTTCAACAAACCCTTGACGTGGAATGCCATGGTTGCGACAGAGGGGAACCACTTGGCCATCTCTTCGCATGAATGTATCTTGGCCGGATCTCCATTGGCGAAATAACCGAAGGCCCTCTGCAATCCAATCCTTTTCTCCATCTCCGGCGAGAACCTCTAGCGGAGGTTTGGTCTAGAGGGAGTGCTCTGAACAGATCCGCGGTACATGATCCACCGAGCGCGTTGTGCTGGATCCGTTGAGTTCTTCGCCTCCTCCATCGCCCACATGATCACCTCTGGTGCCGGCAGGGCTTTGCCATCGGCGAGTCGGGGGAAGAGCGCCTTCTCCTCCGCCGTGAGGATCTTCAAAAAACCCTTGACATGAAATGCCATGGTTGAGACAGAGGGGAACCACTTGGCCATCTCTTGGCACGCCTGGATCTTGGCCAGATCTCCGACGGCGAAATCATCGACGGCCCTCTGCCATCCAATGCTGGTCTCCATCGCCGGCGAGGGTTTCGATCGGCGGCTTGGTCTAGAGGGAGAAAGGGGATGAGTGGTTGGTCTGCAATGAACGAGGGTTAGTGGAGGGGAGAACGAGCCTTAGTGGTGCGGTGCGTAGTTGACCCCTAGACCAGGTGCGACTCGGGTTGGGATCATGTCCGATGCGTGCGGTTCGGCGCTGAATTGGTTCCGCCGTACATTACGTTGGCACACGCCGCCCTATCAGCCCGCATTATCCTCTCCTGCCTATTTTTCGCTGATGAATAAGATTAACTTACATAAGACTTGATCTTTCCTCTGTCTCGTCAACTGAAATCTCAACCCCCTATGGATTCAATGTACAGTTCTTAATTTACGGGAAAGGAATAAAATATTTTTTACATCTCAATGTGACCGTACCTTGTTTTCTGTAAACGCTTTGAAATTGCATCTACAACCCCAATAATAGGGAAGAAATTATTATTTTTGTAATACGTAGATATATATTGATGTCGGTGAGTGCAACCTATAGAAAGCGGGGCCACGGAACGGGTTTTTGTCACAAACAACACAAAAAATTCACGGATGATCACCACCACCTTATCATGTGCTCTTACTCCATGTATTGGTAATATAAAGGGACATGAGTTACATCAGGGCTACCCACTTTGAATGTCGGTGACCGCCCTAGACCAAGCGGGCCCACAGAATGGGTTTTCATCGAAAACACCACGAGGACTTTCCGGACGATTACCACCACCTTCATGTGTTCATAGTCCATGCATAAGAGGGTGGTGTGATGTTTGCATCTCCAATTCACAACTTTGATGTGGCACTTGCTTCATGAACAACACTATCGTCCATGAAAGGTTATGTACTTGGGGTGCGGGTCCCCCCTTCGCGTATCGAGCATACAAAAGGGAATCTAGCATAGACATGTTCTCAAACTTGGTTTGAGATGACATATATCACCACCCTAACATAAAGGAACATGAGTTGCATTAGGGCTACCTCCTTTAAATGCCGGTGACCGCCCTAGACCAAGCGGGCCCACATACCGGGTTTTCGTTGAAAACACCAAGGACTTTCCGGACGATTACCACCACCTTCATGTGTCCATAGTCCATGCATAAGAGGGTGGTGTGATGTTTACATGTCCAATTCGCAACTTTGATGTGGCACTTGCTTCATGAACAACACTATCGTCCATGAAAGGTTCTCTACTGGGGGTGCGGGTCCCCCCTTCGCGTATCGAGCACAAAAGGGAATCTAGCGTAGACATGGTCTCAAACTTGGTTTGAGATGACATATATCACCACCCTAACATAAAGGAACATGAGTTCCATTAGGTCTATGTCGGGGGTATGACCCCCGGGTAGGGTCACCCAGGGGAAACAATTCGTCAAGGCAAATATCACCGACCTGATGGTCACCGATCTAATCAAGGCCGAGCTAAAAAAGATCAAGCAAGAAGTGGGCCGATCTGTTCCAAGTGAGGGCCAATTGCCCTAGAGAAGGCGCAATCGGCCTCACCCAGGAGCATCCGGCCGAAGCAAGAAGAGCAATATCCGATCAAGAGTTCCAGGTCGGACACCTGGTACAAGAGCATTCAATGGACAATCCCTGAAGATCGGGACTGTCAGAGGCATGCGGTCTCCTCCAGCACCGATCACGCGGACAGGCCGACAGGCCTAAGTATCTAGCTTCACTGTTCACTACCGAGGTCTATGGGGTAGCGGTATGGTGAGCCGGAAGTCTAAACCGGGTCATCCGGAGGAGCACGATGTGAGGTCCCTAGCTTATCTGAGACAGACAGCTGGGCCCTTCCTCTTGTATATTTACCTTTGTACCCCGGGCTCGGCCTATAAGAGCCCCGGGTACCCCTCCTGCGTGGGGGACGAGAGAGAAGTTATTACAATCTCACCCACCAAAGAGAGACTAAGGAGAGAGTAGTGACCAGAGGCCCTCTTCTTCTTCCTCTCAAACAGCTCAAGGAGCATTCATTGTAGCCAGAGTTATTGCATATAGCTAGCTCGGCAGGACTAGGGGTGTTATCTCTACGGAGAGCCCCGAACCTGGGTACATCGTGGTATCTCACCATGTGTTCCCACTCTCATTTCCGGGACCAGCGACACTAACCTCAGTTTGTCCCCCTCATTAACCATCCCCATGGCATCTGCCGTTACATATCGACGACAGTTGGCGCCCACCGTGGGGCAGGCCGAGGCGTCGAATGGAGTTCTCATCCGGACGGGACCATCATCTGCATCGCGCATGCGCTTCGCCTCCGGCTTGGTGATGAGGAGCGGAGCGTGGGACTTCGTCATCGACAAGCCTCGCGGTTTGGGGCTGGAATGCATCTACAGCGCGGCGTCGTCATTCCTTTTGGCGGACATCGCGTTTTTGTCGCAGCACTCCCTGACGTGTTTCCCAGGGAGGTACGGGTGTTTTCTGAACTCACGGATCCGTTTCCAGGAGGGCCGGATGCTGTGGGAACAGAGGGCACGACTGTGCACATCCGTGCTTAGGTTATGATGGCTGGAGCGTCTAGTCGCCACAGTTCCACTTTAGCGACCCGAGCCGCGAGGGCAGCAACCACGGCGCCAGCAGGCCCAAGCAACCCACCGGACGTGCTTAGCACTCCCGTTGATCTTCATGTCGATCCAGCTACGGATCATGTTGAGTTGGAAAAGGTGTGTCAGGCTCTGAAGAAGCAGTCAGATAGGATCGATGCTGAAAAGCGTCGGATGGAGGCATCAGTTCGGGAGTACAACGCAGCACATGGCATTCGGAAGAACCCACCCCCTATGATCGAGGAGCTTCGAGCAACAGGCTGAGAGGTCGGCAGAGAGCTGGGAGGAGCTTAGCAGCCAGTAACAACACTCATCGCTGTTCCGCAGATCTCATATAGTTCTCCTGTGAAGAACATGAGAGCTGTCGAGCAGATCGCTACAGAGCTGGAGCATCTGGAGGGAGAACAGCTGCGGGAGAGGACGCGCCGAATGCGCGACATCATAACCACAACGAACCAGCAGCAAAAGGCGGCCACCAAGCAACAAGGGCCAGTAGCATCAAAGTCAGTTCGGGCAACTGCGGTGCGAATCAGCCGAATGCGCCCCAGCGGCAGCAGAGGCAGGCATCCTCGCCGCATGGCGGTTTGCACCGCAGTCGGAGGAATCAAGGGGCTGCAGGAGGCAGTCGGAGGGACGAGCCAACAGTCAACAGCAGGCGCAACGAGAAACCGGCGGCATCAGTCCGGCCGACAATAAGCCAGCGGTTAGGTCCCCGAGCAATCGCGGACAATGACGCAAGACACCGAATCGAGCAGTTGCAGCAGGATAAGCAACCGGAAGATGATGTGCCGGCGGGTCAATCATGTTTTGGCCCGAGCATTCGGCAAGAGCAGTTCCCCAAAGGCTTCACACTACCCAGGGACACCCCCCAAGTACAATGGATCAGTCAAGCCAGAAGATTGGCTGGTCGATTATATGACAGTCGTTGGTATCGCAGGAGGTGGTCGGCGTGTAGCTGTGCGCTATGCTCCGCTCATGCTCCAAGGTTCAGCTCGGTCCTGGTTAAACAGCTTGCCCAGCAACAATATCAATTGTTGGAAGGATTTTGAGGATGCGTTCGTTCGCAACTTCACGGGTACTTACGAGCGCCCAGGTCTGCCTCGACACCTAGCACTCTGTGTACAAGGAAAGGACGAGGCCCTTCGCGATTACCTTCAGCGGTGGATCAAGCTCAGGAACACTTGCGAGGGAGTTCATGAAATCCAGGCCATCCAGTACTTCACTGACGGCTTCTTGGACGGGTCTTTGTTGAAGCACAAGCTCCTGCGCAAGGAGATAACTTCTTTGGCCGATCTGATGAGGATAGCCAATTCATTCGCCGCATCTGACTCTGCAATGCGCCCGATCACGTTAAGTCCCAGTGGTTTTATCCAAGGGCAATCATCCGGACAGCAGCAGCAATCGGCAGAAGCAAATGGGCCAAGCGGTCCCAATCGGCGCGAGAGGCGCGAGATCCAGAGGAACAGCAACTTTGGCAACAACAACAACACCCCCAATTTCAACAACAACAACACTGGTTTCAACAAGAGGAAGGATGAGCAGCCGGATGCCCAGTATGGCAATCGGCAGGTAGCAACAGTGCAACACCAAGACGAACAAGGGGCTGCGGGAGGCAGTCGGAAGCTGAAGCCTGCAGAAAGGCCGCCAGGTCAGCCCAGGCCCCCATACACCTTTGAGGACATGATGAATCAGCCCTGCAAGATGCATAGTGGAGTAGGCAAGCCCGCGTCGCACACCACTCGGCAGTGCATTTGGGTTGAGCGTTTGGCAAAGGGAGGAGCAGGAAATCCACCCCCACCACCGCCCCCACCTCCAGGCCCACTACCATCAAATGCTCGACAGCAGTTCCCACGCCAGGATGCAGCATATATGATCTTTACCAGTGAGTCGGATGACAAGGGCATCCGGAGACCCCGTGAGCAGGCAGTGAATGCCACCATGCCAGCAATTTCTCAGAGGATGAACTGGTCGGACAATGCCATAACATGGGGCCCAGAAGACCACCCGAGCATAAAGCCCAACCCGGGCAGTTATATGCTCATGGTGGATTCAATCTTGGCGGCACCATTGTATTCATGCAAGTTCACCAGGACACTCATTGATGGAGGCAGTGCCATCAACATTTTGTACAGAGACACAATGATCAAGCTTGGCATCAGCGAGAGCGAGTTAGAGCCCAGCAGGACCATGTTTCATGGGATAGTGCCCGGCCTATCATGTACCCCATTAGGCCGCATTCGGCTTGAGGTAGTATTTGGGTCGGAAGAAAAATTTCGCCGAGAGACGATCCGGTTCGAGGTGGCCGATCTGAGCAGCCCATACCATGTTTTGCTCGGGTCGCCTGCAATCACCAAGTTCATGTTCAACATCATGCAGCCTTACCTGAAGATGAAGCTCCCAGGGCCGAATGGTCCAATTACTATGTGTGGTGACTACAGGAAGTCACTAGAGTGTTCATCTGCTGGTTCCAAGCTAGCCGATTCTCTAGTCATCGACACAGAACGGCGCCAGCTCGACAAGGTGGTAGCAACAGTCCAAGCTCAGATGAAGGACCCCATGCCGAGCACGAAGGAAAAGAGACCGGATGATGAAACCATATTTCAAGCGACAAAGGACAGCAAGAGGATTGCCCTGGACCCCTCCGACCCGAGCAAGTGCGTCGTTGTTGGGTCCGGGCTCAGCAGCAAATAGGAAGGCGAGCTCGTCGAGTTCCTCTGTGAGAACTGTGACATCTTCGCATGGTCCCCACATGAGATGCCTAGTGTACCGAGGGAACTTGCCGAGCACAAGCTTCATATCCGACCTGGATCCAAGCCGATCAAGCAGCCACTTCGGCGTTTTTCAGAAGAGAAGAGAGGAGCAATCAGCGATGAGATAGCCAAGTTGCTCGCAGCAGGATTTATCAATGTCGGGACCTGGGGTTAGCGTATGTAATTCCAGTCACGATACAATCACATGGAGAGCCGAGAACCGTACCCACTTGTCTAAGCAGACAAGGCCAAGCACAGAACGTTCTCGGTAAGCATCGAACGTGAGGGGCATCCCATTCAGGCCGGATGATCAACTGAGATGGGTCCTCAACGTCCGCTCACAAGTCTAAATGCTTATGGGTGGTGAATCCCATACTCATAGACAAGTCGCCTCAACCATGTTATCGATTGGATCCTAACTCTTACATAAACTTACTCCAGCCCGATCACTTAGTCGGGGTCTAGGGCGGGCTCGATCATACAACAAAGTGTGCACGTGACATAGTCACGAACAATCGCATCGCGATGCCCCAAGCTGCGCACATCTAAGGGCCACTTGGTGTATAAAGGACCGCCAGCCAGATCACAACTAAGGTCTCGAAAACCCATACTAAGACATGCATGTTATAAACATACACGCAGCACACATGCCTAGTATGAACAGCAGGTATCATCACATAACTCTACAAAGTACTCTTTATTGATATACACATAGAGCATACAAAGATCACATGTCTGTGATCAACATTACATCATACAACGGAAGCAAATTAGGTCTGAGTACAGACAAGTTTAACAAATGGCTTAGAGAAGCCTTGTAAAAAAACATGCCCTTCCACGAGGGACCAGACTGCTGTCTGGGACTATGCTAACTTAGTCAACGTCGAGCTTCAAGTCGATGACTCCATCGGGGTCCGGGTTCTCATCTAAAACATAGAATAAGAAGATGTGAGTACAAAGTCGTACTCAGCAAGACTTACATCAGATCTGTACTACTCATG
The DNA here is from genome assembly GCA_950022295.1 of Bromus sterilis. NCBI lineage: Eukaryota > Viridiplantae > Streptophyta > Magnoliopsida > Poales > Poaceae > Bromus > Bromus sterilis. The sequence goes on from OX465596.1 coordinate 286,809,323, forward strand.
CTCAAGTATCAAGGTAAAGGAGGTGGGGTTCATCATGCAGAAGTGCCAGCTTTGACTTGGCTAATCCTGAACTACGAGTACCAGACTTGAGATAAGAAGCGTACACGAGTCCACTACATCTCCAACCAATACACCACTATGGTTACTTCCTCGACTTCCCCACGAGGAGGCACACCATAGCACTCACACTTATCTTGGTGTATTTTAGAAGTATCCAGTTCAAGTTGTCTAATAATCAGGTACAGGTTCCAAGTAGTCCTTAACCGCGGACGCGGCTATTCGAATAGTTTTGTTAACCTTGCAAGGGTGTAAACTACACACACATGACCATCGGTTACCGCCAGGTCTCGCCACCGTTCAAGAGGTGACAGCGAGGATGTTCACCACGACACTTCGCTCACAACCGGTCTATTCCAAGAGTCGACTATCTGAGTTTGCCTCCGCTCGAGAGCCCGGCCGGATCAACGAAACGGACTCAAACAATGTAGGTGACCGAGACGCCACCTCTAGCAGATGGTTTTCCTGCCTCACAGGTGCACCCACATATCTATATGATGCAACCAGTTCCTTCGTTCTTTTTCTATGCACATGTCAAATGGAAAGCCCGAACTAATGTGACTCCTGGACGTCGACACGGATCAAGGTACTAGGCCGAGAGGGGAGAGGGGTCAGTGAGCCCAATGTGTGGTTGTACTCTTTGTCTTGGATTACCATACAAGAACTCGATGCTTAAGGCGGTGTTCAATGAGACAACCCACTGTGTACTCCTACACAGCCTCTCATCGTTCACCTTGTATTAGGGGGGATTCACCGACACAGTTTCACTTTCATCAACACCATGTTCACTATCATCCCGACTCACATCAAAAGCAACCTCATGTAACATTAAGCATGCAATAAGCTATAACAGTTGCAGGGGCTTCATGATATCCATCAACTCCTATGTCAGCTAGGATTGGGGTTTGCTTACTACTGTGACAAGATGATAGGTCATGCATCGGATATGGGTTCAACTATGCGGTAGAATTGATACAAAGTGATCTCCTAAACATGCATAAGCGAGACTGAGAGGGAATTGGGATTTTATAGACATGATCAATGGGGTTTGCTTGCCTTGCTGACGAGGTTCGATATCGGGGTCTTCAACGAAGGGGGTGGCCTCCGGTTCCGGTTGCACGTCTATCGAGCAAACAATCAAACAAGGTATAAATTTATTTGCAATGCTCAAACACATGATCAATATTGAAATGGTGATGTTCTTGATCACAATGTGGGTACAATTACATTTAAAAGAAGTCAAATGCAAAGTCATTTGCAAATGTGCTTCAAATTTGAATTTGAAATAAAGCCATATGGATGTTTTGCACTGTTCACCCATTTTAAAATGGTCAAACATGAAAACAGAGCCCATATTCATAATCCTTGGATTTTTCTGATATTTTTAGACATATTATTTGTTATATTTGGAGTTAGTATGAAATAGTTATGAATTTCCAAAGTTTAATCAATTTTCTGTAATTTCTGGAATATTTTAAATCTCTGGAAAAATCCTTTATTGCGTTAGCACGATGTCAGCAGGGGATGACTAGTCAAACTGACTAGGGGGCCCCACCTGTCAAAGACACAGGGGGTTAATCCCCTGTTTAAATTAATCTATGATTAATTAGAGGGCCCTGGGCCCAGTTGTCAGTGGCTCAGGGGTTGGATTAGGGGTGGGGTTAGGCTTGGCTAAACTGCCCACCGGCGTTTAGCCGGCGGCGACCTCAGCGCACGGCGGCGCACGCACGGTTGGCCGAATCCGGCGGCTAGAAGCAGCGCCAGGGCTACCAGGATGTAGCCCGTGGACGTGCGCGTCTCGGGGACGTCTCGGGCGCCACGGGGGAGCACAGGAGGGACGCCGGGGTCGAAGCCAGGCGGCGGCCGTGGCTGGGCTTGCGGCGGCGCAGCGCTACGGTGGACGGGGAGGAGCTGGGAGAGAGGGGAAATGAGCGGGGGCTCACCCTGAGTGTGATGGAGAAGACGGCGTGGCTGCGGAGGGGTTGTAGGTGCCGGAATCCTCAACGGCGAACGGCGGCCTTGCCGGAGTCGGGGAAGACGCGGGCGTCGTCTCCAGAGGGCTTCGGCCCGATTCCTTCTGCAGGGAGGTGTGGGGCAACGTCGCTGAGCTCCTGGACAGCACGGAGCACGGAGGGGAGGTCGTTGGCCGCGGTGGCGCTCGACGGTGGCGAGGATGAGCTCTCGGGCGGCTGCGAGATTCCGGCGAGGGAGGCGAGGAAGAGAGCCAGAGAGAGAGGGGAAGGTGCGGGCGGCTTCTGGGCGACTGCGTGGCGCGCCTAGAGGCCAGGGGAGGGTCCAGGGGGGACGTGGCCCTCGCCGGCGTCGGCATGCTCGCCACCGAGCAGCTTGTCGACGCGGCGGGGAAGACGACAAGGCCAGGTGGGCCTGGGCCGTGGGGGGGTTAGTTGGGCCCGAGGCCTGTAGGAGTGGGCTAGCTTTGGTTTTTCTTTTTCTCTGTGTTTTTGTTTCTGTTTTCCTTTTCTGTAAATATGTTTTGCCCTGAATAAAATAGCAAGGCATTTTATAAAATCATGAAAACTTTTATGTGGGCTTATAACATAAATAGCTAGCCACTCATAAGTTTTGGTGACTTTTAAAAATCAAACAATTTGAATTTAAATTCAAATTGGAGTTTAATTTAATTTCCAAAGCACCTTTTGAATTTTTGAATATTCCATGGGCATGGGAAAATCCCCAAACCACTTTTGCAATGATCAGCAACAATTCTAGGAATTTTCCAAACATTCAAATGATTTTTGGAAAAAGATTTTTATCTGGCCATTTATTTAAATTCTCAGGGCTTTCTGTTTTCCCCATTTTTGAATTTTCTTGTTGAATTTTTGCATGATGCAAAGGGATCAAACAACCCTAGCACTTACCCTAGTTGGGGTTCTGACAATCAAGGAAGTGTTCTACCCAGACTCGTTAGCAAATCTAGTTCTGGTTCCAAAGAAGAATGGAACTTGGCGCATGTGTATAGATTACACTTGCCTGAATAATGCCTGCCCCAAGGATCCTTTTGCGTTGCCCCGTATCGATCAAGTGATTGATTCTACGGCTGGCTGTCAGCTCTTGTGCTTTCTGTATGCCACAGCGGGCTATCACCAGATTAAGCTTGACGTAAACGATCAGATTAAAACAGCTTTTATTACCCCTTTTGGGGCTTGTTGCTACATCACCATGCCATTCAGCCTGAAAAACGGCGGCGCGACTTATCAGCGTACTATGCAGCGATGTTTTCGGCCTCAGTTAGGTCAGAACATTCATGTATATGTAGATGACCTTGTGGTCAAGTCGGTGCTGGGATCAACCTTGTTGGATGATCTCAAGAAGACGTTCACAAACTTACGAGCATACCAGATCAAGCTCAACCCAGAGAAATGTGTGTTCGGCGTACCAGCCGGCAAGTTGCTTGGTTTTCTGGTTTCTGAGAGAGGGATAGAGTGCAACCCTGAGAAGATTGCAGCAATTGAGAGGATGGGCAAGCCCAGAAATCTCAAAGATGTGCAGAAGTTTACTGGATGATTGGCATCGCTCAGCCAATTTCTCAGTCGGCTGGGAGAGAAGGCAATTCCGTTGTATCAGCTAATGAAGAAAACAGACAGGTTCAGTTGGACACCGCAAGCGGACGAAGCATTCAAGCAGCTCAAGCGCATGATGTCTACCGCTCCAGTGCTGGCAGATCCAAAGGAAAAAGATCCAATGATATTGTATATTGCAGCAACCACTCGGGTGGTCAGTATTGTTATGGTGGTCGAGCGTCCTAAAAAGGACAAGGTGCAACCGGTCGAGAGGCCGGTATATTATGTCAGCGAAGTGCTCTCCACCTCCAAGAAAAACTACCCCCATTACCAGAAGATGTGCTATGGTGTGTACATGGCAGCAAGAAAGTTGAAGCCTTATTTCCAGGCGCATCCGGTCACGGTGGTCAGTTCGGCTCCATTGGCAGAAATCATTGGTAGTCGGGACGCATCTGGTCGGGTGGAAAAATGGGCCATAGAAATCGCAACACATGGGATCAAGTATGAGCCTTGGACGGCAGTCAAATCGCAAGTTCTGGCAGATTTTCTGGTGGATTGGGCAGAAACTCAGTATATACCCCCCCTGTCCGGACTCTCAGTTCTAGAAGATGCACTTCGATGGCTCCAAGATGATGACCGGACTAGGGGCTGGTGTTGTTCTTACTTCTCCAAAGGGTGACAAGCTTGAGTACGTGCTGCAGATCCACTTCGCAACATCAAACAATGTGGCCGAATACGAAGCTTTAGTACATGGAGTCCGATTGGCCAAGGAGATTGGCATTCGGCGAATTCTGTGTTATGGTGATTCCGATCTGGTGGTGCAGCAATGCACTGGCACTTGGGACGCGAAGGATGAAAATATGGCAAGATACAGATTCCTTGTGCATCAGTTGTCTGGATTCTTTGAGGGGTGTGAATTCCATCACATCCCCCGGGCTGAAAATGAAGCAGCAAATGCACTGTCCAAGCTAGGGTCTACCAGGAAGGAAATTCCTCCAGGAATATCACTAGAGAACATCCACAAGCCATCCATGAAGCCTTCCCCAGAATCAGAGTCAATCTTTATTCCGGACGACCTGAAGATGGCAGAGATCGAAGCAAAAAATCAAAAGGAAAAGGAGCATTCGGCAGCACTAGGGGCTACTGATTGCGAACCAGGGGCTGCTGTCGTCAGCTCGGGGACGAGGGGACCATGCCAGACACGATCGACTCCTCCTCCTCCGAGCTGCCAGTAGCAGAAGTCACACAGCCAGAGCCAGAAGCAGCTGCTGTCATGGTGATTCTAGCGGCACCATCATGGGAAGAACCATTTAGAAATTTCCTAGTAGATGGCATACTCCCAGAAGATGAAGTGGAAGCTCGGCAAATCCAGCGCCGATCTGGAGCATACACGATCATCAACAACGAGCTGGTGCACTGAAGTGCAACAAGAGTTCTTCAGCGATGTGTGGAAGAGGACAAGGGGCTTGAATTGCTCCGAGACATCCATCAAGGCGAGTGTGGTCATCACACATCAGCAATAGCAATAGTTGCCAAGGCTTTTCGCCATGGTTTTTATGGGCCGACTACGAAAGCAGCGGCAGAAGATCTGGTCAAGCATTGCAATGGCTGTCAAAGATTCAGAGCGAAAAGCCATTTACCAGCCTCAACACTCAAAACTATTCCGATTACATGGCCGTTTGCAGTTTGGGGTCTGGACATGGTAGGACCGTTCAAAACAGCAAGAGGTGGCATGACACACTTACTGGTAGTAGTGGACAAATTTACCAAGTGGATAGAGGCAAGGCCGATCAAGACACTAGATGGGACGACTGCGGTCAGGTTCATAGCAGACATCATGGTCAGATATGGAGTGCCACACAGCATCTTCACTGACAATGGAACAAACTTTGCAAGAGGGGCGCTAGCTCGGTTTGCCTCCCAGCAGGGCATCCGGCTGGACGTCGCATCCGTAGCTCACCCCCAGTCAAATGGTCAAGCAGAGCGGGCGAATGGTCTCATTTTGCCCGGAATCAAGCCAAGATTGGTGGAACCACTGGAAAGAGCACCCGGAGCATGGATTGACGAGCTGCCGACAGTGCTTTGGAGTTTGCGCACCACACCAAAATGTTCAACTGGATTCACTCCCTTCTTCCTAGTATATGGCGCCGAAGCAATGCTCCCTGTGACATTGAGTACGATTCACCACTTCACGCCATGTATACGGAGGCAGAAGCCAAGGAAGCTCACGAGGATGGTGTTGTTCTTAGAGAAGAAGCCTGTATCCTGGCCCTGTCCAGGTCGGCAATATACCAGCAGAAGCTGCGTCACTACCACAACAAGAAGATCCTTCCCCTAGCTTTTCGTGAGGGTGACTTGGTGCTGCACCGGATCCAGAAATCGGGTGGCCAGCACAAGTTGTCCTCTCCTTGGGAAGGTCCATTCTTCGTCAGTCGAGCGCTCAAAAACAATGCATACTACCTCATTGATCTCAGGAAGCTGACCCGATATGTGGACACTTCGGGGCAAGAAACGGAGCGTCCTTGGAACGCCGAGTTGTTATGTCTGTTTTACAGTTGAATGGTATTGTTTGTATCCCCTCCCTTTGTGGAATTGTTATCAATGAGAATAGTCGTGCGTCCATGAGACTGCATTCGGCAGGAGTTATGTAATTACTTGTTTAAACATGTTTCAGTCCTGGGGTCAGCGAAAGCAGACCTGGGGATTGGCCAGTTGCCTCGAAAAGGATATACTCGGAGAAAGAGCAAAACGAGCGAAGGGTTTTGTGAAAGCTGGTTCGAACCGAATGCAGACCGCAGGTCTGCTTTAATGTTGGGGGGCGCCGCCGAACAGGACTGTCAATCGGAGAGTTCACACTCAAAGTATATCTAGTTCGGCGTTAGTCGTTAGCAGACCCGCCGATTTTGACCAGGCCGGCTGGCCAAGCAATCGGCAGGTTGCAATCGGCCCATCTATAAAATCTTACCTTTGCGAGGAAAACTGGGGACCTGGAAGTACTTGTCAAAAATTCTTTCGAGGTCTATTCTCCGATCCGACCACAGACCGCAGGTCGGCTGTAAGGTTGGTGAGAGTATCGACCAGGAGAGAACAAATGGCAAAGAAAAAAGCAATCGGTTGAAAAACGCAAAGGCAGGGTGCCATAATTGTCTAAGCAAAGCAAGTTCACAAGCAGATAGGGCCGATTGGCCGAATGATGTTCATTACATGAAAGTGGCCCTCGACGGGCGCAGTTGAAATTTAACTGTTTGTCAAGCAAAAGCAGGAAACTGGATCGGTAGGCCGAGCTTAAGCGGCTGGTGCATCTGGAGCGTTCGGAGCATCCGGCGCGGAGGGAGCAGTCGGAGGTGAAGTAGTCGGGGCCGTGCTGGTGGCACCCCTCGGAGTAGAAGAAGCGGTGGTCTTGTCCTGGTCATGAGAGGGGTCTCGGGCGGCACTCACCGAGTGCCCGTCGGAAGAACCTTCGCTTTTGTCCTCGGCATCATCATCATCCGCATAATCCGAAGAATGAGAGTTCTCGCTACCGATCTGACGTGCAGGTCGGGACTGAGGTGTTTTGTCTTCGCTTGTGGTATAAAGAAGGTCACTGAAGGAGGCAACTCCAGTCGGCTGGCCAGCAGAGTCAACATAAGGGGTAACCTCCAGGAGATCCATGCCATTTGCGAGTTCCTGAGAAATTTGGAAGATTTGAGTCCAGAGCTCGACAATGGATTCTTCTGAGCCCTCCCGAAGAGCAGTCATCAGTTCCAAGTCAATGCCGGGGTACCAGCTCTTGGCAATATAGAGGGAGGCCTGCGCTCCAGACCGGAAGGCAGAATCAAGCATATTGTCAATTTGGCAGGTGACAGCCCTGAGACTCCGAGCAACATCTTCATGTTTGTAAAAAGCAAGGGCCTTCTGCTTGCCCTTGAATAACTTGTCGTTCAGCTTCTGGATACCAGTCTTGTAAGTGCACAGAGCACCTTTCACATGGGGAATCCTGGCATCCAGAGCAACCAAGAAGTCCTCGACATCCCAGGCGGCATCAGCAGCAACCACCACACCCCACACTCGGCAGGATACAGCGACAGCTTCATCAATGGCAGTAGTGGAGTTGGACCAAGCATCTGGCAGGAGCAATCAGAGAAACAGTTCAGTTCGGAAAATAACAAGGTCAGATCGGAAGGCAAGAGTGAACAAAATGAATAGTACCTGCAAGGGCAAGATCCACTCGGTGGAGGCAAGAGAGAGAAAGATCAACACCAACTTGGGCACGCTGGATCTCTGTAATATGTTGGACGTCCATGTCCTCAACGCGTTTGACAGCAGCATCCCTTTCCTTCATAAGTTGACCCTCAACCTCAATCCGATCATCGGACAACCTCTGTAGTTCATGTTCATGGGCAGTTCGGGCGGCGGCAAGATCCTTGGCAGCTTGTTGAAGGTTGTCTTGCAGCTCAGTCTCGGCAGCAGCTAGGCGCTGATTTTCCTGTTCGGCGCGGCCGAGCTGTCCATTATTCTCACCGAGCTGGTTCTCCAGTTCGGCGATTCTTTTCTGAGCAGCTTCCAGCTCGGAGGAGTGGGTGGCAGCAGCTACAAGTTTGCAATCAAGTAAGAGTGTATTCACAATCGGGAGAAACAAGAAAGGACAAGCAAAAGTATACCTGTTAATTCTTGAATCTTGGCAGCTTGGGTGTCAGCATTTTTATTCAACGCAGCAATAGATTTCTGACCCGCTGAATAAGCGGCCAGAAGTTCTTCAAACACAGCCTGACGTCTATCACAGATGGCCTGAAAAGTGGGCCGATCAGATCTAAGCAAAAGCATAAAGTAATAAAAATAAATGAAGATCCGGACAGATTGCAAGCAATCGGCCCGAATCTCGGGGACTACACCCAGTGGGTGCGCTAGGCGCGCCCCCACTGAAAACAAAGCTTACAGTAGTAGAGTGCTCGGAGGCAAGGATTTGGCTCGCCCCATCAGCGAAGCGTCTGATATCAGTGGCAAGACCACCCAACCGGCCCAAGAGGTGGGGCGGAAGTTGGTCCTCGGATCTAGGAGGCGGAGGAGTGGCCGAATCGGCAGCAGGTCGGACGGGAGAGACGTCGGAAGCACCAAGGTACGCCTCGCGGAACCGGTCGGCTAGCACGAGCTGGTGGCTGGGTGGCGGTTGGCGTACAAGGGCACCATAGGACGGTGTTGTGGAAGCATTGGGTCTGGCGACGGCATGAGTGGCAAGTGGGAAGGTGACTTGTGGAGTAGAGGATGGAGAAGCGGTTGGTTCGGTGGAGGTAGCAGCAGCACTCTCCGAGCCAGCAGCAGGAGTTGGGTCGACAGCAGTGGCCTGGGCTGGAGAAGCCTCAGGCTGAGGAGCATCAGCGGCAGGCCGGTCTGGCAGTGGCACATTAGTGTGTGCAATGCCAGAAGGATCCAGCAGAATCGGAGCAGTAGTGGTGGTCGTGGAAGGAGTGGCCGACTGCGCGCCAGCAGTCGGAGGAGTAGCAGAGGTCAGCAGTGGAGCAATCCGCCGCGCTTGTGTTGCGGCGGCAGCAGCTTTTTTCTTCGTCCGCTCGGCCTTGTGGGTATCGACAGCACCTCTCTTGCGAGTAGGTGCAGGCACGTTGGAAGTAGCCGAGGTAGCGGGGGTCAGACGAGGAGGAGCAGCAGAGGGGGCAGGGGGAGCAATCGGAGCACCCCCAGGTCCCGCAGGGACAACAGATCGGGCAGCCCTGCAATATAAGAGCACAAGTGAGAAAAGCAATACAAGGAGAATCAAGAGGAACAAAAAAGGTGAAGAGAAGAGTACCCGGCAGCTCGGGGCAGTTGAGCAGCAAATTTGGCCATAGAAAAGCCAGGGCGAGCAATGTTCAGGGGAGTGGGAGAAAGCACAGGGCCACTAATCTCGGGGGCGGCTCGGCGCGCGCCAGTTTTCCCTTTCTTCTTGGCAACCTTGGAGGGGTCGGCAGCATCATCATGTCAGGGGTGTTTCCCCTTAGGCGGCGTCTGCTCGGCCGGTTCGGATTCTGCGTCGAGGTCACCAAGGGGATCAGAATCGCTACTCCATTCGGCCATGAAGCGTTTGACGGAGGAATCAGACTCACCTGGTTTTTTGAGGCCGAGCCCAAAAGAAGCAGTCCGAGCCTCGGTCTCGGAATCGGTCTCCTCTTCAAGTTCCACATCTTGGGCGTCTTCTTCAGCTCGGTCGGGATGGTAGCCCGAGGCGGATTGTCCATCCTGCATGATCCTAGAGCCAAGAAACTCCTTGGGAGAAGGGTCCGATCAGAATTAGTATGGAGGGAATGAAAGATAAGATAAAAGATAGCGGTCAGAGCATACCTCGGGGCAGGGACGAGATCGGTTGTGCGGCGTCACTCCAAACTCGAAAGGCCCAACAACCTTGAGATCGGTAATACTGTTGATCCGGCGGAGGAACTCAGCTTCGTTTATTCGGAAGGTGGAAATCCGAGTGGGGTCAAGGCGCAGGTGCATATCACAGATCCAGTGGCAGCGGCGTTGCAGCGGGAGCACTCGACTGCAGAGCCAGGTCTCCACCAGATCGGCTGGTTGTAGCCCTTTGTCCATCAGCTTCTGTATGTAGGCCACTTGACGGTCCAGATCGGTGTCCCCGTCCCCTGGCTTCTCATCCCAGTGATATTTTGCAGTCGGAGGTGGCAGAGAGAATTCAGGAAGATTCAGCAGGTCCTGGTTCTTTGGTGAGGAAACATAAAAGAACCCCATCTGCCAGTTCTTGATGGACTGAGGTAGTTGGGGATGAGGATAGAGTCCGACCTTGCGGAGGTATATGGTGGCACCAACGCATTCGGCCATCACCTTCACCTCCTCCCTCTTCTTGGTCTTGGGGTTGATAACGAACAGACCAGTGCCCACTTGGAAGCTGCGGAAGAAGAGCCGGCACCAGAGCCCAATGGTGGGCCGGACTCCGAGGTAACCTTCGCACAGCGCCATAAAGGTGGAGAGCAGCATGATGGCATTCGCTCCGAGGTGCTGCGGTTGCATGCAGTAGAAGGCAAGAAAGTCGTGGAAGAACTGGCTCACGGGAGCCCGAATCCGCGCTGGAAATGCGAAAGGAAGACGACGCGCTCGCCGGGCTGAGGCGCGGGCAAGATTTCATCACCAGGAACGCGGCAGTCGAGGTCCACCGGAATCTTGCGAGACCGGCGGAGAAGTGCAATATGCATATCGGTCACGTTGGAGCCTTTCCAAGCCCCCCTCTGGGAGCCGGCGGCGGCGGCGTCCCCCATGGAGGCGTCGGACTCCGTGGTGGGCGAGGAGGAGCGAGACGGAAACGAGGAAGAAGGTGGCGGTGGCGGAGAAGACGGCGGCAGAGGCGGCGGAAATCTAGATCCAAGCCCACCTATGGTGGCAGCGGAGGAGCAAGGGAGACGGCGGCGGAGTGCGGCAGCATGGTCCTGGGTGCAGCGGCTCTTCGCGTCGGGGGCGGCGGCAGCAGCATGGAGGGGCGCGCAGGTGCGGCAGCGGAGGCAGTGGAGGAGAGCTCAAGGAAGACGATGGAGTGAGGGGTGCGTGGCGCATCTCTCACCCCATGGGGTATTTAAAGACGTGGCGAGGAGGTAGTGGGATCCGGTGTGCCGATCCGGCGGGCGGTGTGGCCGCGTGTATCCACAGAGCAGCGTCAGTTCGGAGCACAGAAGATCCGGCGGATGGGAGGGTGTGACGCCCCTAAAATCAATCCGTGTACAGTAATCATACACGCAGGGTACACGACTGAGATTAGGGTGCCACGGTGAGAATATCACAGCACAACACTAAACACAAAAGGATAAACCAATATGTTACAATAAAGGGGGTCACGCGGACCCGAATACATAAGTTATACAAGCCATAATATCTAAGTACAGACATAGTTAGTCAAGTTTTGCCTTAAGAAGGCTAGCACAAATAACATCAGAGATACAGATCAAAAACGCAAGGCCTCCTGCCTGGGAGCCTCCGAAACTACTCTTGGTCCTGGTCAGCGGGGGTCTCGACGTAGTAGTATCCGCCTCCGGGGTACTCCTGCTCCTGGGCTCCAACGTCGACTGCAGCGGCCGATCAGGCAAAACAGTAAAGGAAATAAAGCAGGTGAGTATCTAGTATACCCGCGAGTCTTACGTCCGCTACTAAGCATTATGCATTGTATCAACGGAAAGAAGAGGCTGTATATAGTGGACTGAAAGACAGAAATCCAGAGCAAGGGTAAGAAGCTAGGCCTATCGACGACTAGCATCTTCCGACGATGTCTTGCAGCATGAGGTAAGAATCAGCCAACAGTTCATATAAAGCGTAAAGTAACAACGAAGCAGAAGTTGCTGCAACATTGTATAATATAAGTTTTAATGATTAACAATAATAATAATGCCTCCGAGTTCACCTCCTCGACATCCCCGCGAGGAAGAAAACCCGGAACCATACAGTTTAATAATAATAGTTTCTAGTGGTAAGATCCAGCTTCAGCATAAAGCGTCTTGTTACCGTGGACACGGCTATCGATAGATAAATCTTCCCTGCAGGGGTGCACTGGCGTGACTCTACGACGCTCGGATCTCCAGGGTGGCGGGAACCTTGTTAGGGAACGCTCCACCAAAGCTATCCGACACAAAGTAGCCCATCCTTCGGCAATCAACAGAGAGGTCATCCGCCGGACTATATCCTATGTACGCCGGGCTTTGGACCCTAACCCGAACGTACTCCTGCACGGTGCGTGACTGGCCGGTGAAGCAAAATCAAAGCAAATACAAATACACCGCTCGAGCAAGAGAAGACAACACCACTTCCCGGCAATCAGCCCGCGGTACTGCTGACGTCTGAAGACCCTCGAACAAGACTACGATGCAGGGGAGCCCACACTCCTTATCCCACGTGTAGGTAGTGCGTACAAGCCAAAAGGCTACTCAAGACATCCGCCGAACCATTTAGCATTTTAATTAACCTGCGTGACAACCGTTATCGTTGCCTCGACTTAACCGACCCGCGGTCAACGACAGCAGTCAGGCCCACCAGTACATCGGTGCCTGCCCTGTCGTCCCACCAAGTCACTGCGGTTACCAACAAGGTGAACCGTCTCCTTACCTTGTCTCGCGTGTGCTCTTGGTAGAGCTCGACTTTCGTGGTTTGGTAACTCTCGCGAGATACGAGCAGGGGCCAAGCACGCCAGTAACGTCGGTCGTACCCTCCCTATCGTTCCCGACGATATACCGCTCGCGGGCACCGTTGGGTCGCCCAACTTTCTTACCTGTAAGGACAACCGCTGTTCAGGACCCTATGGCGGCAAGACAAAGTCAGCCTCGAGTGGAGTACAAGGATTACTCCTGGATAGCTCACACTTGAGGTGACTAGGCATAACCCAGATAGGGGCCTTTGGCGGTGTCTGCTTTGTACCGTACCTGTGCAGTTGTATATATTGTATCCGTGTTCACTCCCCTGAGTGATCACGTCCCGCTATCTAATCCTAGCTAGCAATGCGCAGGGCTCACTGCTGAATAATGCATAAATAATAATAGGCAACATAGGATAAAGGAAGGTACATCAAGGGGCTACAAAAGCAGGCTATGCAAATGAATAGGATTGTAATCGTAGCAGCAGCAGTATCAATGCCTAGTGCAAGAAAGTACGGAAAAGGTAGGCGATATCTGGGGAAGAGAATGGCTCTGCTTGCCTGGTAGCTCGACAGTAGCGGTACGGTCGTCGACGAAGTAGTCGTACCCGGCAGCAGTGTAGTCGGTGGTAGCAGCGGGGTCTACCGGAGATTAAGGGGGGGAGGAAACAGTAAATACACAGCAATAATATATAAACAAATGAATAGCATGGCGTATGCAATGTTAACGGGGTTCTAACGCAGTGCAATGTACTTTGCTCAGAGCGGGAATTCATCCGGGGATGAACTACGGCTCCGGGTGATTAACGGACAGGGTGTCCGGAGGGGGAAGGGTTCATGCCGGAGGTGTCGTGGGTACCGGACAAACATAAGGGGGGTGTGTCCGTGTTAGTTGAACCATTCCGGACAACTTTCGTGTTCGAAATAAATTCATCCGGGTACTTTTTATCGGTACCGGGAATTATCGACAAACAGCCCGGAGGGGGGGATGTCGATGATCGGTGTGTTAGGGGGGTGTGGTGAGGGTATGGATAGCGTATTCTTATTTGTTGTATTTTTCTGATCAACTTTCATGTATAAAGTTTTTCGATCCGAGTTACGGTTTAAAAGATATTGAATTTCTAATCTTTAAATGATTTTTGGAATTTCTGGAATTTCTTTTATTATTAAAATCAACATTATCCAGAACAGTGCAGTTTGACTGGTCAACCCTGACCAGTGGGTCCCACTGGTCAGCCTCACATGCTAATAAAACATTTTAATTAAATTTAATTACCCACTGGACCCACATGTCATAGCCTAGCAGTGAATAAATCTATTTATTAAAATCTAACAGGCAGTGGGGCTTAGTTGTCATACACACATAAGTAAATATCAGTTTAATTAACTTTTAAAAGGCATGGGGCCCAATTGTCATACACAGGGGGGGGGGGGTTACCTCCAGTTTTATTAACAGAGAGATTAGGGGGGGGTTAGCCTGGCTAATTAACCAGGGGGGGTCCACGGGTCAGTGGCCTAATAGGCCACACGCAGCACAGCACGGCCGGGGTCATGGCCGTGGTTGTGGCCGGCGGCAGTGAGCCGCGGCGGCTGCATGGGGGCGCGGTCGCACGGGCGCGCGTGTGCGCGCAAGGTACGGGGTGGCGCGGTTTAAGGAGACCAGGGGCATGGCCAGGGCGCGCACTAGGCACGGGCATGCCCGGCCACGGCAGCCGCGGTGACGCCCGAAGCAGTGGATGGCGGGGAAAGGTGTTCCGGCGGTCGTTTCGGCGAGGGGAGAGGAGGGAGAGATGCGGCAGCTCACAGCGGTGCTCGGGGAGGGCTCGTGGTGGCGCGAGGGGGACGACGCCGAGCTCCCGGTCGTCAATGGCGGGCCGGTCCGAGGTTGAAGGAACTCCCGATTCGCAGTGCACGTAGCTCCCCGGTTTCGATCGCGAGCACAGGGCGAAGCAGAGGACGCCGGCGATGCTTCCGGACAGCTTGGCGCGGCAGGGCACGGCCGTTGGCCGCGTGTATTCGCCGACGGCGCCCACGGCAGAGCTCGGCTCGGGATAGGACGGGGCGTGACGCTGGAGAGAGATGAACGAGGGGGGGAAAGATCTTCTCCTCCACGGGGGCACGACTTCGGCCTTATCCTCTCCGAGGGGCTCCTGTAGCGACCGCGGCGTCGGCGTCGAGCTGGTCCAGCCATGGCCGACCCGGTCAAAGGAACAGGACGGGGAGGGAGATGGAAAAAGAAAAGAAAAAGGGCCCGGGTGGGCCAGATCAGTGGGCCTCGCCCCGTGCGACTAATAGACAGAGCCCCATTTTGTTCTTTTCTTTTTCTGTAAAATTCAGTTAGTATTTATTTAAATGGCTTAGGCATTTTTATATTATGCAATTTTGGTTCCTTAATTAGTAGAGCATATTCCTAGGGTACCACAAAAAGTTTAGGGTTTTTCTAAACTCTTTTGCTAATTTATTTTATTATTAAATGAGCAATTGGCCTGGAATTGCTACTGTTATTAATTGTTTGCAATTTTCAGTAGCCCAATAAATACCAATGATTACATGGGCATGGTCCAATGATTATTTGGGATTTTATAAAAGTGGTTCCAAGATTTTTGGAAAAGATTTATTGTCACCATATTTTTAATATTCATCAAAAGGCATTTTAGGGTTTGTTTGAATTTTATTTCAAATGGCTTGGACTTTGTTTTCATCCATGATGATCAAGGCCCATGGTTCACTTTGCTTGCAACAATATCAAAGGATAATTTGAATTTGAACTGAACCAGTTGATCAACAAAAGTTTTTGAACATTACAGATGAACAGTAACAGTGATTACTGTTCACTGACAGTGAGGGTGTTACAGAGGGGAACTGCGCGCGTGGGTCGAGGCGGCGGATATGGCATGTCAAATCATGGCACGACGTCTCGTATTCTTCGGCGAATTCGAAGCGGCAAGTTCGGTCAACATTCTAGTCAAACCAACCGTTGGGCGGATCGGTCGGGGAGATAAGATAAATCGGCTCATTGAGAGCAATCGGAAGATCAAGAGCAATCGGATCATTGAGAGCAATCGGAAGATCAGGAACAATCGGCAGACAGCAAGCAACCAGCCTTTTGAAGCAATCGGTCAGAAACAAAGAGTTTTCATTTTACAAGAGTAGGAACCTGTACAGGCCTCGCCGTCTCTGAGTTCGGCGGGACC
Organism: Bromus sterilis; assembly: GCA_950022295.1. Lineage (NCBI taxonomy): Eukaryota > Viridiplantae > Streptophyta > Magnoliopsida > Poales > Poaceae > Bromus > Bromus sterilis. The sequence goes on from OX465596.1 coordinate 286,825,186, forward strand.
TCCGCAGCTTCAGGGGCTACTGTCGGGGGTATGACCCCCGGGTAGGGTCACCCAGGGGAAACAATTCGTCAAGGAAAAGATAACCGACCTGATGGTCACCGATCTAATCAAGGCCGAGCTAAAAAAGATCAAGCAAGAAGTGGGCCGATCTCTTCCAAGTGAGGGCTGATTTCCCTAGAGAAGGCGCAATCGGCCTCACCCAGGAGCATCTGGCCGAAGCAAGAAGATCAATATCCGATCAAGAGTTCCAGGTCGGACACCTGGTACAAGAGCATTCAATGCGCAATCCCTGAAGATCGGGACTGTCAGAGGCATGCGGTCTCCTCCAGCGCCGATCACGCGGACAGGCCGACAGGCCTAAGTATCTAGCTTCACTATTCACTACCGAGGTCTATGGGGTAGCGGTATGGTGAGCCGCAAGTCTACACCGGGTCATCCGGAGGAGCACGATGTGAGGTCCCTAACTTATCTGAGACAGACAGCTGGGCCCTTCCTCTTGTATATTTACCTTTGTACCCCGGGCTCGGCCTATAAGATCCCCGGGTACCCCTCCTGCGTGGGGGACGAGAGAGCGGTTATTACAATATCACCCACCAAAGAGAGAGTAGTGACCAGAGGCCCTCTTCTTCTTCCTCTCAAACATCTCAAGGAGCATTCATTGTATCCAGAGTTATTGCATATAGCTAGCTCGGCAGGACTAGGGGTGTTATCTCTACGGAGAGCCCCGAACCTGGGTACATCGTGGTGTCACCGTGTGTTCCCACTCTCGTTTCCGGTACCAGCGACACTAACCTCGGTTTGTCCCCCTCATTAGCCATCCCCATGGCATCTGCCGTTACATATCGACGACAGGCTACCTCCTTTAAATGCCGGTGACCTCCCTAGACCAAGCGGGCCCATAGAACGGGTTTTCGTCGAAAACACCACAAGGACTTTCCAGACGATTACCACCACCTTCATGTGTCCATAGTCCATGCATAAGAGGGTGGTGTGATGTTTGCATGTCCAATTCATAACTTTGACATGTGATACGTCCAAAACGTATCTAAAATTTATGCTTGCTCCATGCATGTTTTGTGTGATATTGCTATGATCTAGATACACTTTCATACACTTATGATCATATTTGGACTAACCTATTAACTCAGTGCACCATAGTGCCAGTTCCTGTTTTCTGCTGTTTTTCTATTTCAGTTTTCCCCCATATAAAAAGTGCCAGAAAAATTCCGGGAAAAATATAGGAAAAATCAGCGTACAGGAAGCTTCGCGAAGAGCCCGAGTGGGGCCAGAGGAGAGCCAGGGGTGTCCCAGGCGGCCACCCGGCGCGGCCACCCCCTGGGCTGCGCCAGGGGGGGGTGCCTGGGCCCCTGGTCCACCTCTGGCTGCCCCCTTCGCCTATATATTCCCCGTGACGTGAAACCCTCGAGGACAGAACCATTTTTCGCGATCTCGCCTCTGTTCCACCGCCGCCGCGCTTCCGAGATCGGGAGCACAAGAAGACCTCTTCCCGGCACCCTGCCGGAGGGAGGATTGACCTCCGGGAGTCTCCTCTCCACCATGGATGCTTCCCGAATGTCTTGTGAGTAGTTTTCCTTGGACCATGGGTCCGTGATCAGTAGCTATGTGATGTTCTCCACCCCTCTTTATTCCTCATGGTTTAGACCTCGTGAGCCGCCCTACATGATCGAGGCACTTTTGTAATCTTTCTGCTGTTGCTATGATGAGTTTGATGGGATCTGATGGATTATGAGATTATATTCAGATTGTGATTGAGTAATATATTTGGTTCTTATCTCTTATATTTTTGTTCCTAAGTAATTCTTGCATGTTCTCCCTTGTTGTTTATTGCTTTGGCCAAGTAGTAGGTAGTAACCCCAAGAGGGAACATTTTGCTTGATTGTGGGTTCATGCCCCCCGATGACACGCTTGAGTGACAGAAACATGAGTCTAGGGGATGTGTTGTTGCCACAAGGGGGAAAACAACGGTGCTTGTAACCGCGGTTGCAAGGATTGTTTACTTTACGCAAAGTGCTTTTTAATGCAGTTGTCTGTTGCTTTGGGTTTACACTTTGGGTGGGGCTCGCAACTTAATACCAGCGAGATGTTCTGGATAGATATCTCAAGGTGGATGATTAGTAGTAGATGCAGTTGGATTTCGGTCTACTTATTTTGGCGTACTGCCCATGTTTTTGAGCCTCTTCCTTTCTTTTGTAGCATAGTTAGCATTGCGGTGCGTTCATAATCCTGTCAATTGCCCTTCTGTAATTTGTTCACCTCGCATAGCAGTTTTATCGTCTTTTGGGAGAGAGACATCACTAGTGAACATCACGTATCCCGGTCCATATCCTCAATACTGTTTACACGCTCATTTACTTTTCTGCTTTTACTTTCAGTTGCTATCATTATCCCTTGTGTTCGATCCTTTGTGAACAACAAGACCGGAGAGATTGACAACCTCTCTGAACTTCGTTGGGAAAAAAGTTATTTGTGTCTGTGTGCAGGTCCGCGTCAGTTGCGCCGCTGACACCTACTTATCATCTCTGGAGTCCTACTGGAGACAAACCTTGGTATCTTTACTCAGGGAAATTTGCTGCTGTGCTACATCACGCCTTCCACTTGGGGTTTACAACCGAAGTCCGAGAAATCCCTATCATTACCTCGCACATCAACGTGGCACTTTCTTCATGAACAACACAATCGTCCATGAAAGGTTATGTACTTGGGGTGCAGGTCCCCCCTTCGCGTATCGAGCATACAAAAGGGAATCTAGCGTAGAGATGGCCTGAAACTTGGTTTGAGATGAAATATATCAGCACCCTAATATAAAGGAACATGAGTTACATCTGGGCTATCCACTTTGAATATCTGTTACCTCCCTAGACCAAGCGGACCCACATAACGGGTTTTCATCGAAAACACCACGAGGACTTTCCGGACGATTACCACCACCTTCATGTGGCCATAGTCCATGCATATGAGGGTGGTGTGATGTTGGCATGTACAATTCAAAACTTTGATGTGGCACTTGCTTCATGAAGAACGCTATTGCCCATGAAAGGTTCTGTACTTGGGGTGTAGGTCCCCCCTTCGCGTATCGAGCATACAAAAGGGAATCTAGCGTAGAGATGGCCTAAAACTTGGTTTGAGATGAAATATATCACCACCCCTGACATAAAGGAACATGAGTTACATTAGGGCTACCCACTTTGAATGTCTGTGACCGCCCTAGACCAAGCGTACCCACATAACGGGTTTTCGTCGAAAACACCACGAGGACTTTCCGGACGATTACCACCACCTTCATGTGGCCATAGTCCATGCATATGAGGGTGGTGTGATGTTGGCATGTCCAATTCAAAACTTTGATGTGAATCTTGCTTCATGAACAACGCTATCGCCCATGAAAGGTTCTGGACACTAAATATTATGAAAGTATAAATATCTTTCATTAAAAGTTTTTCATATTTTTGCATTTCATGTGCAAATCTCTTTAACATAATGAGAAATATTAAAATAAATCCACATTTCACCAAAATGATACAACATACTTGTGTTGAAAGAACAAATAGGTGCCACGTGAAAATAAATGTGCCAATTTCTTTTTGTAATCCATTTGTCCCTACTGTTTTTTATTGGCCAAATCTATGGTAGGCATGATCGAGTTCGTACGTGCATGTGGCATGAAATGTCAACTAGGTGCACCTCTCTATCGCAAAATGATATTTCCTTCCATAGTCACATTCCCGCGTCCAGTTTCGATCGCGTCTGGTGCGTATCACCCACGATTTTGAAGGATCACGCGAGACTCCTGCTCCGCACCGTGCGGTGGTGGTAGATCACATCCAGCAACTGATCAACACAAGGACGTGGGATAATACTATGATGACGGCAACTTGATACATCGGGATAAAAAAAGCGACACATACACGTAACTTACGGGGCGAGGGGGTGGTCGTTTAGTTCGGGACGAGCGAGCGTCCTCACGCTGGATTTTTCTCCAAACAAGATTACCTTACATAAGACTCGATATTTTTCCTAATATATATCTCCACCCCCCTGATTTTATGTGTGGAAGTGATGTCTATGAGCGCCCTAGACAAAACGGGCCCACGGAACGAGTTTTCGTCGAATTCAACACTAGGATTGTCCGGATGATCACCACCACCCTATCATGTTCTCTTACTCTTAGTCCATGTATGGAAGGGTGGTGTGATGTTTGCATGTCCAGTTCACAACTTTGATGTGGCACTTGCTTCATGAACAACACTATCGCCCATGAAAGGTTCTGGACTTGGGATGCGGGTCCCTCCCCTTCGCGTATCGAGCATACATATAGGAATCCACCGTAGACATGGCCTGAAACCTGGTTTGAGATGACATATATCACCAGCCTAACATAAAGGAACATGAGATACATCAGGGCTACCCACTTTGAATATCGGTGACCGCCCTAGACCAAGCTGGCCCACATAACGGGTTTTCGTCAAAAACACCACGAGGACTTTCCGGACGATTACCACCACCTTCATGTGTCCATAGTCATTGCATATGAGGGTGGTGTGATGTTTGCATGTCCAATTCACAACTTTTATGTGGCACTTGCTTCATGAACAACACTATCGTCCACGAAGGTTCTGTAGTTGGGGTGCGGGTCCCCCCTTCGCGTATCGAGCATACAAAAGGGAACCTAGCGTAGACACGGTCTGAAACTTGGTTTGAGATGACATATATCACCACCCTAACAAAAAGGAACATGAGTTACATTAGGTCTACCCCTTTAAATGCCGATGACCGCCCTAGACCAAGCGGGCCCACAGAACGGGTTTTCGTCAAGAACACCACGAGGACTTTCCGGACGATTACCACCACCTTCATGTGGACATAGTCCATGCATAAGAGGGTGGTGTGATGTTGGCACGTCCAATTTAAAACTTTGATGTGACACTTGCTTCATGAACAACGCTATCGCCCATGAAAGGTTCTGGACTTGGGATGCGGGTCCCCCCCTTCACGTATCGAGCATACAAATAGGAATCCAGTGTAGACATGGCCTAAAACTTGGTTTGAGATGACATATATCACCACCCTAACATAAAGGAACAAGAGTTACATCAGGGCTACCCCCTTTAAATGCCGGTGACGGCCCTAGACCAAGCGGGCCCACAGAACGGGTTTTCGTCGAAAACACCATGAGGACTTTCTGGACGATTAACACAATATTCATGTGGCCATAGTCCATGCATATGAGGGTGGTGTGATGTTTGCATGTCCAATTCAAAACTTTGTTGATAACCTTTCGGTAACCCCCGTTGGATGAGAACTTTGCCTACTGGTCCGCCTCGTCTTAACGAGCAGGAAGATGGTTCTCTTCGTCCCTCGCCCTTGGAACTGTTGTTGTTGCCGACATAGCTGACAAGTTGTTCTCCATCATACCTTGCCTCGTGATCGCATGGAATGTCCCCACCCTTCTTATTCAATGTGGGCCCATAACCCACAGTTCCACAGGATCGAAACCTGACTCTCTTGTACCTTTCTGTTCTCGAGGCTATTCCTCTTGCTTGACCTCGTATGCAACTCACGAGTCCTCTACCTTCTCATATTCGGTCCAATACCAGACGCAGTGCTTATACTTGGTGCGCTAGATCCTTATCATAATCTGTCATCGACATTGAATGCATGCTTATCCGCCTGAGACTTCCCATGTGTTATTTTTAATTTCTCGAGCTACTTCCCCTGAGTTTGAACTCGGAAGATACATTGTACCCATCCCCTTGGACAGCCTCGGTTGATTAACCTTGTACCGGTCCGACCCATTAAGTTTTCTCTCCTACCCTATCCGTAGGTACGATGCATCCCTCGAAAGAAGGATGACAACTCGTCGAGATATATCGATGCAGGAAAATGAAGACATCAACGAGAAGTACAACAAGCACCAAAAGAATCGTTAGAATCCAAAACCGAAAATTTACCCCTTACACTACCTTTTAATTCTCGGGACGAGAATTCTTTGTAGTGGGGGAGATATGTAACACCCCGGGTGTCACACTACAGTAATCACTTTTACTGTGCCATGTCATCATGATTAAGCAAGGGATAATCACCCTTGATCAAGTCTGGTTCAAAGTCAAACTCATTTGGAAATTCAAGACAATGTGGGAATAAAGCATTGTCCAAAAGTTATGAAAACAATTTAGTTAAATGCACAAAAATCAGTAGACCAAGATACCATTGTGATGGATATTTATTATAACATTTAATATTTTAAACTATTCAAACAGTATCTAAAACAACCCCAATTAATACCTTTTGAATAAAACAAATATGCAAATAATTTTATGCTTGAGCCAAAAAATTTGTGGCATCTCTGTAATGTTTAATACAAATAATAAAAATGTTTTCACAGATAACAAAATTCACATGGCACTTAAACCAAATAAAACAGTTAGGCAATAGGGGAAACAAATAGCAGAAAACTAGAAAATGGAAAAAGGGCTATTCCCTGCCTAGGGCAAGGCCCAACACCCGGTCCACTCCAGCCTCACGTGTCTTCTTCTACCTCCTGTTCATGGAGGGAGCCGTGGCGCACATCCACGCCGCCGTGCCGTCGTGTCAGCCATCTAGCGGTCGCCGACGAGTTTATGGTCGACCCTGAACCCCCTGTCCACCCCTCGAAACCCTAGAACCCCCGTTCCCCTCAGATCCCCCTCGCCTTCTTCTTCCCCGTTGCACCCGAGCTGCCATGGGCGCAAGCTCGTGAGCACGCGCGGCCACCCTCGCCCCCAGTCCACGCCATGATGTCCAAGTTGTTCGCCATCGACGTCCATGTCTCCTTGCAGAAGGAGCCGTTCCCGGGAGCCACCACAGCCGAAGAATCGCGCCGATCCCGTCGCCACGACCGTCGACGCTCCTCGCTGGAATTGGCGCCGCCCCAGACACGTATGGCCTCCCTGAGTCGCTGCCACCCCCTGCAACCTGCCGTGAGCACACCCCCCCCCTTTCGAATCCTCCTTTTCCCCGTTGTTTTCGTCATGGCCGACGAGCCCATGCTCGGGCTGCCGCTGCGCTGTCGGCCGCTAGCTCACTGTTGCGCTTGCTCGCCGCCGGCTGTCCCCTGGCCGCGCCTGCGTGCACCTTGCGCGCGCGCTCATCGTGCGTGGCCGCGGCCTACCCCGCTCGCCCCCGTCCCTGCCTCCGGCAACCGCAGCAGCGCTGCTGCTGCTGCGTGCTAGCCACAGCCAAGTCATGGCCGTCCATGGCTGATGCGTGCGTTCGGGTGTGTGTGTGCATGTATGTGTGTTGTGTGTGTGTGTGTGTGTGTGTGTGTGATAGCAGCCAAGTCTGGCTGTGCCGCCGGCCACCACCGGCTGCGTCAGCAAGCCAACCTTCCCGCTCATGGCCTCCTCGTGCTTCCCCATGACCGCTCTGTCCATCCTCTGCGCTAGTGCTCGATTTCTTCAGGGTTTGGACACTGAATCTTTCTTCAGTTTTGTAAGATTCAAAGTAGAGCCACCTATGTTTGGTTATATAGTTTCAGTCTTTAATTCTGTCAATACTAATTAGTGTGGTGTAGTGGCGGTGCACTTGGTGTGCACCTGTGAGGTGATGCGTTTGACTCCCTCCTGGGTCTTATAAACCTCCCATTTTATTTCTTTGTTTTGCACCACAACGCAGCTGCTGCCTTTTGTTGTTGCTGATGCTTGTGCACTTCCCATTTCAATTGCAGCAAATCACTAACAAAAACAACTAGCAAACGATTTTTAAAATGGATAAAATTATTATATGTAGATATTAGGCCTAACCAAGTTTATTTTTGTTCCATTGAAACAATTTCAGAGTATGACATGTGGGACCCTCTTGTCAGGGTTGATCAGTCAACATACATTATTTTGGATAATGTTTATTTATTTGATAAAAGAAATACCGGAAATATTTAAATGATTTAAAACTTTATATTTGAATATCTTTTAAACCGTAAGTCAGATGAAAATAATTTGTACATGAAAGATGATCAGAAAAATACAATGAACCCAGATACGTTACTCATATAACCACCGCACACCTCTAACATACCGAACGTGGAACATTTCCCCTCCGGTTCATCTGTCTGTCAGACGACCGGAGCCGGTAAAACTTTTCGGATGAAAATGTTTTGTATATGAAAGTTGTTCGGATTGCATCAACGATCACGAATACACTATCCACATGTCTGTTAGATATTCACGACACTACAGACATGGAACCTTTCCCCTCCGGATCACTCGTCCGGTACTCAACCGGTACTGATGAGTCATCGCCGGATGAATTCCCGCTCCGAGAAAATCACCTAACACTGCGTTAAAATACCGTTAACTTTTTATTTGCTATGGCATACATTTGTGTTGCTATTGTTGTCGTGTATTTACTGTTTCCTCCCCCCCCTTATTTTTCGGTAGACTCTGACACTGCCGCCGACGACACCGTTGCCGAGTACGACTACTTTGTCGACGACCGTACCCCTACCATCGAGCTTCCAGGCAAGAAGAGCCATTTTCTTCCCCATATATCGCCAATATTTTCCGTACATTTCTTGCACTAGGCATTGTTACTGCTGCCGCTACGTTACAATCCTATTATATTGCATAACCTGTTTTTGTCGACCCTTGATGTACCTTCCTTTAACCTATGTTGCCTAATATTTATATATATTATATTCAGCAGTGAGCCCTGCGCATTGTTAGTTAACTAGGATTAGATAGCGGGCCGTGATCACTCAGGGGAGTGACGCGGATACAACTTATTACAACTGCATAGGTACGGTACAATGCAGACACCGCCTCAAGCCCCTACCTCGGCTCTGCCGAGCCACCATCAAGTGTGAGCTATCGAGGAGTGATCCTTCTACTCCACTCGTTGCTGACTCTGTATAGCCGCTCTAGGTACCTGAGCAACGGTTGTCCTTCAGGTAAGAAGTCGGGTGATCCAACGGTGCCCGCGAGTGGTATTGCGACGAGATGACAGGGAGGGTACGACCAGTGTACCGGTGTGCTTGGCCCCTGATCGTTGGCCGCGAGAGTTAACAAACCACGAAAGTCGAGCTCCTCCAGGAGCACACGCGAGACAAGGTAAGGAAACGGTTCACCTTGTTGGTAACCGCAGAGACTTGGTGGGACGACAGGGCAGGCACCGATGTACTGGTGGTCCTGGCTGCTGTCGTTGTCCGCAGGTCAGTTAAGTCGAGGCAACGATAACGGTTGTCCCGCAAGTTAATAAAATGACTAATGGTTCGGTGGATGTCTTGAGTTGGCTATATGCCATATACGCACTACCTACCCGTGGGAGTTACGAGTTATGGGCTCCCCTGCTTCATGGTCTCGTCAGAGGACTCTTCAGACGTCAGCAGTTCCGCGGCCTGCGCCGGGAAGTGGTGTTGTCTTATTTGCTCGCGCGGTGGTGTCTTATTTGGATTTGCTTTAACTTCACCGGCCAGCCTCGCACCGTGCAGGAGTACGTCGGGGTTAGGGTCCAAAGCCTTGCATACATAGGATATAGTCTGGCGGATGACCTCTCTGTTGAGTTTGAAAGATGAGCTACGGAGTGTCGGATAGCCTCGGTGGAGCGTTCCCTAACAAGGTGCCCGCCACCCTGGAGATCTGTGCATGTAGTGTAACACAAGTGCACCCCTGCAGGGAAGATTAATCTATTCGAATAGCCGTGTCCACGGTAAGAGGACGCTTTATGCTGAAGCTGGATCTTACCACTACGAACTATTGTTATTAAACTGTATGGTTCCGGGTTTTTCTTCCTCGCTGGGATGTCGAGGAAGGGATCTCGGAGGCATTGTTAATTATTACAACTTATTATTATACAATGCTGCAACAACTTCTGCTGCATTGTTACTTTATGCTTTATATAAACTATTGGCTATTCTCTCCTCATGCTGCAAGACTCGTCGGAAGATGCTAGTCTTCGATAGGCCTAGCTTCTTACCCTTATTCTGATTTCTACCTTGCAGTCCACTATATATAGCCTCCCCTTTCCATTTGATACAATGCATAAATACTTAGTAGCGGACGTAAGACTCGCGGGTATGCTAGATACTCTCCTTTGCTTTATTCCCCCTTTTTCGTTTTGCCTGATCGGCCGCTGCAGTCGACGTTGGAGCCTTGGAGTCCAGGAGTAGGAGGTCCCCGATGCCGACCACCGCAACGTGAAGATCCCCAATGCCTTCTACGACGTCGAGTTCCCCGTTGACCAGGAGTAGTTTGGAGGTTCCCAGGTAGGAGGCCTCGCCTTTTCGATCGTTGTTGTTTTTGTGCTAGCCTTCTTAAGGCAGATCATGTGTACCCTGTGTCTGTACTCAGATACTATTGATTCCGCTAACTTTGTGCTTTTGAGCTGTTGTATTCGAGCCCTCGTGGCCCCTGGCTTTTATTAAACAACTTGTATTATTCTATTTGTAGAGTTGTGTTGTGATATCTCACCGTGAGTCCCTAATCTCGATCGTGTACCTTGCGTGTATGATTACTGTACACGGTCTGATTTTGGGGGCGTCACACATTAGGGCTACCCGTTTAAATGCCGGTGACCGCCCTAGACCAAGCGGGCCCACAGAACGGGTTTTCGTCGAAAATACCACGAGGAATTTCCGGACGATTACCACCACCTTCATGTGGACATAGTACATGCATACGAGGGTGGTGTGATGTTGGCACGTCCAATTTAAAACTTTGATGTGACACTTGCTTCATGAACAACGCTATCGCCCATGAAAGGTTCTGGACTTGGGATCCGGGTCCCCCCATTCACGATCGAGCATACAAATAGCAATCCAGCGTAGACATGGCCTAAAACTTGGTTTGAGATGACATATATCACCACCCTAACATAAAGGAACAAGAGTTACATCAGGGCTACCCCCTTTAAATGCCGGTGACGGCCCTAGACCAAGCGGGCCCACAGAACGGGTTTTCGTCGAAAACACCATGAGGACTTTCTGGACGATTAACACAATCTTCATGTGGCCATAGTCCATGCATATGAGGGTGCTGTGATGTTTGCATGTCCAATTCAGAACTTTGATGTGGCACTTGCTTCATGAACAACACTATCGCCCATGAAAGGTTCCGGACTTGGGGTGCAGGTCCCGACTATCCCAATGGATTTCAAATTGGAATTTTTTTTTCTTTTTTAATTTTTTTGGTAAAAAAATTAAAATAAATTACCCCACAACGGTCTACCCCCCAAGGATTTCATCGAAAGGGGGTTGATCCCATGTTGCCTTACACTATATTTGTGTTAGCGTGGACCTAATTGTCATCCCAAAGCAATTTGGACCCTAAGTCTAGACCGTATTACCGCACGTAGCATCGAATTGGGGGACTCGGACTTCACGTCGAGAATTTTCATGGCAAACAGTTAGGGTTGTGAAGCAACTACTCATCAAAGATATGAAATTCCCCGCTCCTCCAATTTTTTGGGGGTTATACCTTGAGAAAATTAAAGCACAAATGCCAATTTATTTTAATTCTTGACAATTATAGTGATTTTTTATTTTTTATCTAAAACGCCCGACATATGGCGTCCCATGTAGCCGGAGAATCTTACCTAACCCTAATCAATTAATTATTAATTCAAATAATTTAGGTGTGAACGGTTATTTCTTGCGGGAGGTGCATGCAGTGTGAAATCATGGGAGATGCGCCGGGCCTTATCCTCAATTAGCTTGCCCTCTTTAATAATTTAATTAATGAAGGGCTTCTAATTCGCGTTTTGCGGCAACTGCATGCGTAGTAGGTCAGTTGCGCCTCCTCGTATGCCTCGGCGCCCGTGTATAAATAGGGTCAAAAGTTGAGATCTAAACTCCACAACATATTCATCTTCTCTCTTACTCACTGCTTTCCTTCCAGAAAAGATCATCTTCGTCGCTGCTCCTCGTCCCCCATGGCTTCACCGGCTAAGCTCCCAAGGTGCATACGAGTTCCTTGTACCTTAATCTTTGTTTCTATGTTGACATCATTTTTACTGATCATGTGATTGCATCTATTTACAGGTCTGGCGATGACTCCCCCCCCCTCCCCCGACGTCGATGCCGTCGAGCCTCATTGAGTCACTGGCCAGGACGGTGAACAGGCTTGAAATCAAGCTCGTACGTATCGTGCAGATAGCCACGGATCACATGAACATGGCGGTTGCAGCAAAGGAGGAGCAGGTGGAATCTGCGGAAGCTTGCCGCGCAAAGATTATGAGCTTCATGGAGGACTTCCACAAGTTGAGGGCCAGCAACCTGGAGTTGACGTTGAAGAATGGGGTACTGGAGCAGGAGTTAGCCCTTGCACGCAGGGATGCTTTACTCGTGCGCAAGGAACTTCTCATCGAGAAGCAGGCAGGCATCGAGAAGATGATCGAGATGGACAAGGCTGGGGCACCCTGTGATGGTGCAGATGCGTAGATTTTGGTTCACCGTGAACCTTTTTTTTCCTTCAAGAATTGAACTTTTTTTGGCGAATTAGTAGAAGTGAACTTGCTTTCATGTTTAAAATTTCCATCAAATATATTGTACTCTTTCCCTTCCATATTTATCTCTGCGTATATCTTATTTAACTTCCCCCAAATAGTCTGCAAATTCATCTTTATAGCCTTGTTAGGTGTCGCATTAATCGCGTCACATTCCAATTAATCCCACGTGTAATTATCTCAACCTCCTCGTAACTATGCGCGCATGCAAAGAGATCGAGAACCGTGCGTGCATGCGGAGCGGGATTTGAGACATCTATCCACGAGAAGCCTCCCAGAAGCCGGTAGTTTGCGTGGGAGTAATAACTGAACATGACAAATCACATGCAAACTGAGGGGCCCATTTGGGTAGCACACCGTAACGTTAGCTCACTGACAAGCGGGCTCCACCAAACAGCTGGCCCATGTGTCAATGACCCAACAGTATCTTAATAAAATTCTTCCTTAACCATCTCATCACGTTCACCGTTCCGCTCAAAACAAAAAATCACGTTCACGGAACCTCACCCCAAAATCAAGGAGAAGTCAATCATATTGGCCCCTTATCCACGTACTATCTTTTTTTTTAGTTGAAAAATTATATCCAAGTAGTTCATATGAGGAGAGGATTTTTATTTGACTTCTTATATAAGTGGCGAAAAAGACTGAACATATCGCAGGAAGCACGGTGGGACAAGTGCGCCTATTTTTTCTGTCCTCCTACAAGTTCAAAATGACCATGCATCAACTACAACTCAAGGATGAACCCACATATGCAATTACATATATATAACAAGTTTATGTATCTTAACTGCCTGTTGAATTTCCTACAAAATTAAATGTTTACAACAAGTTTCAGTAGTTCAGTTCTATATCTTATCTACCTGTTTCCTAATCCTCGTCAATATGTTGACCACCTCATTAGGTTTTGCCTTACTATACCACCTCTTTATGTAGGCAGCAATTGCTGAGGTCTTGGTATGCTTATTTCCTTCTCCATAGAACAGGCATTTATAGCGCCCGTTACACCGATACACAATCTTTGCATCCACGAGCCACCTGAAGATTTTAAATTTAAAAATTTCCCTTAGCTCCAGATAATTGTCCCATTCTTCAAAATCTGCATCCAGCTATTAGAAAGAACTTGTCAAGTCGAGGAATTGACCAATAAATTTATGTTTTCTAATTTAAAAAATCTGGGGTTCATAAAATGGAATAATGATGATCCATTCATGTAAATTTCCAAACAATAACACAACCCTAGGATTAATAAAAAAATAAAACCAATGAATTTTGTTGGCTACTGTAAATCTCTAAAACTCCCATTGAATTGCAAAAAAGGGATTAATCAAAAAAAACATTAAATATTGTCCCTATTATTAGAGAGGAACACAGCAAATTGAATTCTAGGGTTAAAATAAAGAGAGCCCTATGATTTAGAATTGACACTAACCGTTTCCTGGTCGATGGTGTTGTATTCAAACTGCTGCGGCTGTGAATCCTCAATGGCGTCGATGATGTCCATGTCGATCGGTTGCTGGAGGGGATCGACATCCGCCGCACGGTGCGCAGCAGTGTCGCGTGCTCCTTCAAAAGGTGGGTTCATCTTTGGCGGCAAGAATGTGGGCGATTGTTCTGGGGCGAGTGATGCACGGCGGAAAAATCGTGAGTAGATAGGCATATGCGATGGAAAGTTCGAAGCGGGAATGTGATTACGGGAGGAAAAATTGGGATAGAGAGGTTATACACCAGCACCGCCCATCACTTTTCGTGCCACATGCACGTACGAGCTCGATCTTTGTGTTGATCAGTTGCTGGATGTGATCTACCACCACCGCACGGTGCGGAGCAGGAGTCTCGCGTGATCCTTCAAAATCGTGGGTGATACGCACCAGATGCAATCAAAACTGGACGCGGGAACGTGACTATGGAAGGAAATATCATTTTGCGATAGAGAGGTGCACCTAGGTCACATTTCAGGCCACATGCACGTACGAACTCGATCATGCCTACCATATATTTGGCCAATAAAAACAGTAGGGACAAATGGATTACAAAAAGAAGTTGGCACATTTATTTTCACATGGAACCTATTTGTTTTTTCAACACAAGTATGTTGTATCATTTTGGTGAAATGTGGATTTATTTTAATATTTCTCATTATGTTCAAGAGATTTGCACATGAACTGCAAAAATATGAAAAAACTTTTAATGAAAGATATTTATACTTTCATAATATTTAGTGTTCAGAACCTTTCATGGGCGATAGCATTGTTCATGAAGCAAGTGTCACATCAAAGTTTTGAATTGGACAAGCCAACATCACACCACCCTCATATGCATGGACTATGGCCACATGAAGGTGGTGGTAATCGTCCGGAAAGTCCTCGTGGTGTTTTCGACGAAACCCGTTCTGTGGGTCCACTTGGTCTAGGGCGGTCACAGACATTCAAAGTGGGTAGCCCTGATGTAACTCGTCTTCCTTTATGTTAGGGTGGTGATATATTTCATCTCAAACCAAGTTTCAGGCCATCTCTATGCTAGATTCCCTTTTGTATGCTCGATACACGAAGGGGGGACCCGCACCCCAAGTACAGAACCTTTCATGGACGATAGTATTGTTCATGAAGAAAGTGCCACATCAAAGTTGTGAATTGGACATGAAAACATCACACCACCCTCATATGCATGGACTATGGCCACATGAAGGTGGTGGTAATCGTCAGGAAAGTCCTCGTGGTGTTTTTGACGAAAACCCGTTCTGTGGGTCCGCTTGGTCTAGGGCGGTCAAAGACATTAAAGTGGGTAGCTCTGATGTAACTCGTGTTCCTTTATGTTAGGGTGGTGATATATTTCATCTCAAACCAAGTTTCAGGCCATCTCTACGCTAGATTCCCTTTTGTATACTCGATACGCGAAGGGGGGAACCGCACCCCAAGTACAGAACCTTTCATGGACGATAGTGTTGTTGATGAAGTAAGTGCCACATCAAAGTTGTGAATTGGACATACAAACATCACACCACCCTCTTATGCATGGACTATGGACACATGAAGGTGGTGGTAATCGTCTGGAAAGTCCTCGTGGTGTTTTCGACGAAAACCTGTTTTGTGGGCCCGCTTGGTCTAGGGCGGTCACCGACATTGAATGGGGTAGCCCTGATGTAACTCATGTTCCTTTATGTTAGGGTGGTGATATATGTCATGTCAAACCAAGTTTCAGGCCATCTCTACGCTAGATTCCCTTTTGTATGCTCGATACGTGAAGGGGTTTGCTTGATTTGGGATTGGTAGTCCATGGAAAAAAGCTGGGGACATTTCATGGTAGTGCAAAAGTGAACATGCAATGAGACGCAACCTTCCTGCCTTGCCTTGTACTCTCTGATACCATAAGTTTCTATAGATATGTGAAATAAACCAAAATTTATAAAATGACAATTCCAGTCCTTGCTAGGGTTGTATGCCAAGTTTGAACGATTTCAGCACTATTTGCATGTCGTATCACGTCCGGCCATTTTTCATGCCAATTTGACACAAAAAAAATCCATAAACCACAAAAATGCCAAAAAATAAAATCAATTGGCATGTGTTCTTTAATTTGTCAAGGTATGCCCTCAAAAATATTGCGATCAATTCATGGTAGTGGAAAATTTTCCCTCCGATAGCATTTGTTTTTTTATAACTAGGTGAAATCAACCTAAATTTGTTAAACGTGCAAGCCAAGTATGAACGATTTTCCGCAATTTTTGCATGTTTTGTCACGGTCGGCCAATTTTCCGTGATATTTTGAGTCAAAAAAACCAAAAACCAAAAATTATACCCAATTGTCTCAAACAAAGTTGGGGCAATTTATTTGTGTAGGGACGTGCACGAGGCCACGGCGTCAAATCTCCACGCGTCCACACCGAGAGAATGCGAACCATCTCTCGTGCACGCCACCTCGTCTCTCTCGCCGCCCCTGCCCCTGCTTCAAGTACCGTCCTTTTCTCCCCCAATCAGGGTAGAAAACCCTCGTTCCCTTTCCTCCAACCCCCACTCACCACGCCACCATCCTCCTCCCTCCTGCGACGAGAAAACCATCGTTCCCTCGCTCCAGCCCCACTCACCACGCCACCACCCTCCTCCCTTTCTCTTGCCACGATGAGAGGACGAGAAAAAGCGGTCGAGAAGCATGCTCCTGATGCGGTCGTTGCCGCCGGGGTGGTTGCAGCGACGGCTCACTCTGCGCCTTCCACTACACCGGCCCCAACCGCCATCGCAGCGGCCGGCATCGCCGAGCAAGTGGTGGCGGATGTGGCCACATATCTGGTGAACAAGGGCAAGCGCAAGCGCACCGTCTTCGACGACGTCGACGATATGTACAAGGACTCCGCCATTGATATTTTCAGGGATGCCGAAAGGGAGGATATCGAGTTTGAGGAGGAGATTAACGACGAGCTCCCTGAGGTAAATCTATGTATCTTGATTATTGTTGTGGTGGTTACACTTAGATTACATGTTGTGATGTGTTTCCCCCTTGCTTGTTGTGTTGTTTCCACAACGGATGATGTATGAGGTTGTAACCTTAATTCCAATTTTTGGTCGGTGTTTTATCTATAAAGCGGGGCGAAAGCCTACTTTGTGGATGTATTTTGATTATTCTTTGTTTTTAGTTGCATTGGGGTTTATTTGTTAAAATTTTCATTTTATATGACCTGATGTATAGAATTATTTGAGGTTTTTTTATTTTTTTCAATCTGGTTAATTAAGAATATGATTGTTGGATTTTTAGTTCGATCTCTGATTAGTTTGGTTAATCCAGACTCCACAAGTGTAATTGTTCCCATTAAAGAGGATTTGCATAGATTTTGGATAAGATGGGATTTAATCCCCCTCAATCCATGTGGATTCATAGTTCAATCCGAAAGTAAAACCCAACATGGCCTAAATAAAATTAGAAGTAATGACATCATTAGGATAATTAAATATCAGAAAAGTACTATGATGCTTCCATTTTATGATTTCAATACTAGTACCCCTGTTACATGTATATTTATTAGTTTTCATGATGTTAATTTGATGAAACCAGATTATTATGACCATAAGTATTTTTATAAATTAGTAGATCTGTTATCTAGTTCTAATAACTTCATATCACTAAAGAAATTAGGAAAGAAATGCTCAGAAACAATCATGTTTATTGGACGAACTATTTTCTGGTTGAATTACCTTATCTGCTAGATGCAATAAAGAGATTTGCATGTTAACTAGTTGGTTAATCATATTGCATATTGTGCTTATGGTGGTGTGACTTTTAAATATATTAGTCAGCCCCACAGATATAGAAATTATATCCTTGCATAAATTGTTGGTAGCCCTTGTGTAGTTTGTGCGTAGTGCTATTAGCTTGTGAGCATGAATGTCCATTTGATTTTTTGAAACCTTTTATTATATTTAGTAAAATGAATCAGGTTTCTTCTATAACTATGTTTTCTAATTCATGGGAAAATGACAGTGAGATGGGTGATGACAAAGATAGCAGAGACAACAAGAGCCGCTACATCTTGAGGAGGCTGAGGGGTGGGGAAATCAAGTACCGTTGCTCCCCGTATGGTAAGATATTCTGCCCATTCTGTGACAGGGTGCTAGACGAAGACTTCAAAAGCGTGATCGAGCATGCCAAGGCCATTGGCAGGGGACCCGCTGTGAAGCATCAGGCCTGGACCAAGGCTAGTCACGCAGCCTTCGCTGTCTTCCTCAGAAAGTATGTGCAGGGGCTTGAGCCTTTCTACGTCGTGCAGCCATCTCCTCGGGAGATGATGCCGAAGAAGGCCAAGCATTTCAAGAAGGCGAAGCACTGATGCGCTGCTTGCCTGCTGCTGCTGCCCCTAGCGCCCCTCCTATGTTATATATGTTGTTCGTGAAAACTGATGTCCCATGTTTATGTTTGAACTTGTGCGCTCGGTTAAATTTACCGCTGGGATTGTTGCGTACTTCCGCTGCCTGGCCTGCCCCAGTTAAATTATTATGTGTGTGGCAGGGGGCATGGTGTTGTTTATTTTGGCCAGATTAGCACCCTGGTGATGTGTAAGCAGGGGCATCCCAAGTAGTTTGCGTTCGTTAAAACTGATGTTCTGTGGTTGTACTCTTAAGTGATGCAGTAGTTTATGTTGCAAACTTGTTAATTCTACCATCTTAAGTAAGTGATTGTTCTATTATATTGTATGTTCGTTTTTGCAATATATGTTCACTTTTTTAATTGTTCTATTGATACTCAATCAGTGGTGAAGACGATGCCATATTGCAGTCTTATAGACGGTGCAGCGCTTTACTTGTCAATTGTTTGTAATGGCTACCTCAAAACGACTTTCATTGCAGTTTGACACACATGTTTCCCAGTTTTAGCTTTTCAGATCAACTCGTGCCAATTTGCTCCTATGTTTCTTAGAGTTTACAACACTAAGGTTTATGCACAATCTTAACAGTCACACCTCCTCCTTCCCGGTTCCCTATATGGATTTATTTGTGTCTATATATAAATTAATAGATAAATTGTATGTTTTATAAAGTTATAAATGAGGAAAATAGTTTGGAAGTTTTATGAAGTTTACATGTCGGTGACGACCTGGAGGGACCCACCGGCCCCGAGAATGGGTTTTTGTCGAAAACAACACTAGGAATGTTCGGATGATCACCACCACCTTTCATGTGCCCATAGTCCATGTAGGAAAGGGTGGTAGGGTGGTGTGATGTGTGCATGTCTAATTTAAATTTTTTATGTGACACTTATTCATAAAGTGTTCTTTGTCAGATAAAGTTTACTATAGATATTTCATCAGATTGAAAATAACCCGCAAAAAAAGAAAATAACCCTTTTTTCTACCAGTCCCTACTTTTTTTGGCTAGTCAATAATTCCGCTATTGTAGGTAACTACCAATTACTCTCTGCATCTATCCCATAGAGTTCTCATCCCACAAGGTACGCTCCCAAAACCTTCTCACCGCCGCACACACACCGGCCTCCCTGCCGCAGGATATGAAGTCCAGTAGTCGAGAAGGAGTGGTCGTCCGGTCACTTCATGTCCATGGCCATGCGGGGGACACCATAATGGCAGATCGTGGACGTGTTGGGCTAACCACCGACGTCGTCGTCGATGACATGGATCTGGATCCTGATCCCCACGAAAATGCTCTAGAATACTCGGCGTCCCATCCAAAGAAGCATCATGTCGACGAGGAGGTGCAAGACACCGTCATCGATCACAAGCAGCAGCGGATACACGACATCGCCTGCAATTCCGATACGGTACGTATTTTAAAAAAACTAGATTTTTCCTATAATTTAAGCTTAGGTTAACCTTTAATGTATCAATATAGTTTATAAATTAATTGTCCCTCCAATCCACAATTGAGGGAGAATAATGTATTCTCAATTTAGAACATTAGAAAGATTGTCCAACAATGTTGATAAAATTAAAACTATATTAGTACAAAGTACATATTTTATTTTATTTTATTTTCATATGTATTTGATATTATACATTTTCATATTATTTTATTTCTAATTATTCAATGTTAATAAATACATCATTTGTAAATAATCTGTAGGCACTATATTATCAAACATATGGGCTATTTAAAACAGTAAAAGTTGTTGCAGCTTATGTCATACATCATTTTATCTTGCAGCATTATTCTTATGATCATATGGACATTTCGGAAGAAGAGATGGATGCACACACCCAGAAAACCCTTGAACAACTACATAATGGACAATGCAAAGTGCATAAGCGTGTGGCGTTTCGATGCAAGTTTTGTGGCAAATACCTAGACCCGGCTTTCATTAGTATTCTTCAGCATGCTGAAGGTGTTGCCAAGAACTTGCAAATGAAGCCTGTTTTGAGGGCGAAACACAAGTCACTAGCCTGGATTCTTAGTAATTTGGAAGAAAAAGAGAAGGTCCGGAGAGGGCGTGATGAGAACCAACATGTCAAAAAGTAGACAAATAAATGGGGGCCCTAAAGAAGTTCTGGTTTGCATAAGTAGTTATCCCAGTATATTTTTTAAATTTTTTTTGAATATTTAAATTATCCCAGTTATTGCTAAAGTTGAGAATATAATTAACTTTTTCATAAAAATACATACTATTTAATTATTTTCTTTTAGTTCAAATATTTAAATCTTTAAAAGTTTAGCAGTTTATGTGTTCCACAATTTTTTTTATATAAATATACCAGAGGAGAAAAAATATGCAAGATCAGTTGGTGTTTTTGAAGCCACATGCAATATCAACAGCAGTGTTTTTTAGGGTTCAATGAAAAGCAAACCTGTGGACCATATGGCTTACATGGGCATACTGGGATATTATCTGTCATGCCAGTTTTGGTAACTACCGAAAAGTTGCACATGATCCGGCCCACTTTTTGTTCCTTTCTCGTTTTGAGCTCGTACTCTACACTAGTAGACAAGCGAGCGGTGCCTGATGTGCGAGATGATGATAGTGATTTCTCGTCCTTCGTTGGTAAACCCCAAGTGGAAGGCGTGATGTAGCACAGCAGCAAATTTCCCTCCGTGAAGATACCAAGGTTTGTCTCCAGTTGGACTTCGGAGATGATAAGTAGGTGTCAGCGGCGCAACTGACCCGGACCTGCACACAGACACAATAACTTTGTTCCCAACGAAGTTCAGAGAGGTTGTCAATGTCTCCGGTCTTGTTGTTCACAAAGGATCAAACACAAGGGATAATGATAGCAATTGAAAGTAAAAGCAGAAAAGTAAATGAGCGTGTAAACAGTGATGAGGATATGGACCGGGATACGTGATGTTCACTAGTGATGTCTCTCTCCCAAAAGACGATAAAATTGCTATGCGAGGTAAAAAAAATTACAGAAAGGCAATTGACAGGATTATGAACGCACCGCAATGCTAACTATGCTACAAAAGAAAGGACGAGGCTCAAAAGCATGGGAAGTAAGCCAAAATAAGTAGACCGAAATCCAACTGCATCTACTACTAATCATCCACCTTGAGATATCTATCCAGAACATCTCGCTGGTATTAAGTTGCGAGCCCCACCCAAAGGGTAAACCCAAAGCAACAGACAACTGCATTAAAAAGAACTTTGCGTAAAGTAAACAATCCTTGTAACCGCGGTTACAAGCACCGTTGTTTTTCCCCCTTGAGGCAACAACACATCCCCTAGACTCATGTTTCTGTCACTCAAGCGTGTCATCGGGGGGCATGAACCCACAATCGAGAAAAACGTTCCCTCTTGGAGTCACTACCTACTACTTGGCCAAAGCAATAAACAGCAACGGAGAACATGCAAGAATTACTTAGGAACAAAAATATAAGAGATAAGAACCAAATATATTACTCAATCACAATCTGAACATAATCTCATAATCCATCAGATCCTATCAAACTCAACATAGCAATAGAAGAAATATTACAAAAGTGCCTCGATCATGTAGGGCATCTCACGAGGTCTAAACCATGAAGAACAAAGAGGGGAGGAGAACATCACATAGCTACTAATCACGGACCCATGGTCCAAGGAAAACTACTCACGAGACATCCGGGGAGCATCCATGGTGGAGAGGAGACTCCCGGAGGTCAATCCTCCCTCTAGCAGGGTGCCGGGAAGAGGTCTTCTGGTGCTCTCGATCTCGGAAGCGCGGCGGCGGCGGAATAGAGGAGAGTTTGCGAAATAGGGTTCTCTTTTTGGAGTTTCCCCGTGACGGAGAATAAATAGGCGAAGGGGGGCAGCCAGAGGTGGACCAGGGGCCCCAGGCGCCCCCATTGCGCGGCCAGGGGTGGGGCCGCACCGGGTGGCCTCCTGGGCCCCCCTGGCTTCCCTCTGGCCCCTCCCGGGCTCTTCGCGAAGCTTCCTGTACGCTGATTTTTCCTGTATTTTTCCCGGAATTTTTCTGGCACTTTTTATAGAAAATAGGAACTGGCACTGGGGTGCTCTGAGTTAATAGGTTAGTCCAAATATGATCAAAAGTGTATGAAAGTGTATCTCGATCATAGCAATATCACACAAAACATGCATGGAGCAAGCAGAAATTATAGATACGTTTTGGACGTATCAACATCCCCAAGCTTAATTCCTGCTCGTCCTCGAGTAGGTAAATGATAACAGCATAATTTCTGTGGTGACATGCTAGAAACCATAAAAGAACTTTGAAAAGTAAAGCAATCAAGGTTAGAGATTCAATTCAAGTCATAACATGCAAGAGTCTATATTAGTATTGAAACAAGTAACAAAAGAACATTAGGTGCAAGAGCTCTCGCTGTCCGTGACTCGAATGTCTCCAAATGTTGTTTGCGTGCAATAAGGGGATAGGGAATACGAGAAAAAGTATTTTTGTGTTGAGAACTCAATCTACTAAAGTTTCACACTTGGTCTTCTTTGGAATCTTATCTTGACTCGTCCCCAGACCACTAGCCAGGTACAAGTCAATTTGATCCACTCCTTTTCGATATTTTGAGCACTCATGCAATGGATGAGCGTAAGCACGAGATTTGACACTTAGGATGGCAAAGAGAGAAATATGGTGGAGGAGGAAGACAAAAAGGATAAGAAAGGCTCACATCAATGAGGACAATCATAGGCAAGAGATGCCAAATGATAGATATGATGTGAGGAGTAGGGATTGCCATGCAACGGATGCACATACGAGCTAAGAAGCTCTCCAATGGAACTAGTGGGGGTGCATCTAACTTGCTCGCTCATGAAGACCTAGAGCTCGTTTGAGGAGGCTCATCCTTGGAATATGCAAGCCAAGTTCTATAGTGTAAAGGTCCCCACATAGCTATATGCATAATGATCATCTCTATGGAGTACAAAGATATAGAGGGAGTACTAGTGTGGATCTCTCAAAAGGATAGTAGTGTTGCCCCTTTCTCTCTTTTTATTTATTTTTCTCTTTTTCTATTTTTTGTATTTTTTTGTGGCCTCAATGGCTCTTTCTATTTAACTCTCATTTGTCCTCTTTGGGATCTTTTAATGTGTCCACTTTGGGATCTTTTCCTCACTTAAGGGCAACACTCTATTTTACAAGAAGGTAAAGGAGATCTTTCACACTTTACAAGGTACTCAAAATCATAAAGAAGATGTAACTATCATGATGTATGCAATGTATGTCGCTGCCAGTGTAGCAGGAACATGTATGACATGAAGATCAAGTCATGAAGAGGTGGATGTTGCATGGCAATATAACTCGGAAAGGCTATGGAAATGCCTTGATAGGTAGGTATGGTGGCTGTTTTGAGGAAAGATATAAGGAGTCTTAAGATGACAGAGTGTATCATGCCAAGGGTTTGGATGTACCGGCGAAGGTGGACACCAACTCTCGGAATGAGAAGAAGGCAATGCACGGTACAGGAGAGGCTAGCAAAATATGGGAAGGTGGAAGTGTCAACTTTCAATACTTACATTAGTCCGAAGAACTCATGCACTTATTATCGGTAACTCTAAATCTAATAAGGAGGTTCACAAAGAGACAAGTATCCCGAGGAGGAGTGTATGGGGGTTTGGTTATCGTTGCGCATCCTCGACTCATGGTACGTGAGTGTACTCTAATATTCGAAACCTCCAAAGATTAGTGATCCATCTAGTAGCTAGATTTCTCAACTAGTTTTGTAGGTTTTGAAAATAAACACGAATTGCCCAAAATACGACACCTATCACTAATAGGCTAGAGCTCTTGACACCAAAATTTCAAACATTACTCACATCAATACCTCAAAACTATTGCAAGCTACTACTAGAATTAAACAGCAACCTCAATTACCTACTTTCAAGACAAGACACAACTCAGTGCAACAACCAACTCTCTTTAACAAGATAAACATGAAAACTAAAAAGAGTTCCAGCAACAAACTAAACAAAAGTCAAGGCTCTTGCTAAAGACAAACTAAGACTAAAACTAAACATGGCAGTAGCTATGAAAAGATAAAGAACACACAACAGCAAAAAGATAAGCAGGAAAAATCCTATGATGTGTTCTAAATTTTGAAAGTGGAGCGTGTTTCTCTCCCACACAAAGTAAGACGGGGTCTCACTTGTTATGAACAGCAAGCAAAGCTAAAGAAAACTGAAAATAAAACCTAAGAGCGAGACGCTCCAAGCATAGCACATAACGCATGAAGTGATAAAAATATAGTGAGACAAAGGACGAACTGATGATTGTTGCTGGAGAAGGGGATGCACGGGGGCATCCCCAAGATTAGACGCTTGAGTCTCCTTGAATATTTATTGGGGATGCATGGGGGCATCCCCAAGCTTGAGCGCTTGACACTCCTGGATCTTCTTTCATCATCTTCCATCGCACACTTGAAAACTCCCTTCATACATAACTCATCATAAGCTGATTAGAGAGGTTACTACCCTTAATAAAATAATTTTTCCCCACAGGATATAAAGATATTCTTGAAGATATACTGTATATCAAGAGTGCCAAAAAGTTTTTGCAAAGAAAAAACAAGCTTAAGGTTTGCAAAAGTGAAGAGAGGCAAGACGTGGCAGAATCTGTGAAAAACAGAACAGCAGGTAGTAGAGAATTTTTTCGGGGCACTTCTGAAAATCAAATAAAAAAACTCAGAACATACGAAAGTTTCACAATTGTATAGAGCATTCTGTCAAAAAAATTCAGATCAAAAATATGATCTGGTGATTTTATTCGAATTTTTCTGTCCAGGGACAGAATCTGTATTCTGGACAGCATGTCACAACTTTTGCTTCCCTTATCATAAGAGGCTATAACTTGGCACAAAGCTGAAAAATAAAGATACAATGATGTTGCTACAGTAGTAACAACATCAAGACACAACAAAAGCAAAAAGAAACCTAATTCGTTGTGGGCTGCCTCCCAAAAGCGCTTCTTTAGAGCCATTAGCTAGGCTTAAAGATTACGAAAGATGCTCACAAGAGAATAAGAATTGAAGGAAAAGAGAGCATAAAGAAGCAAATGTGAAACACATTTAAGCCTAACCCACTTCCTATGCATAGGCATCTTGTAAGATAATAAATCAAAGAAGCACAAAGTGACATGTATAGGAAGATAGAACAAGAACAACTTCAAAAATTTCAACATGAAGAGAGGTGTTTTTGTAACATGGAAGTTTCTACAACCAAACTTTCCTCTCTCAAAGTAATTTTCAGTAGCATCATGAACAACATCAAGAATATAACTATCACATAAATCATGTTGTTCATGACCTACAAGCACACGTGTATTGTTTTCAACACGGTTTTTAGGATGATAAGATAGATGCAACCCATCACATTGAGCCTTGATAAGAGAAAAATTCTCCGGAATAGTTGGAGATTTCAAAAGGATAATAGGGAAATCAAGTGTGGGTGCAACAGCAATAATTTCATGATTAACATAAGGAACTATAGCAAGTTCATCTTTGTAGGCATCATTCATAGTGGCATCATGGCCATCAACAAAGCAAGTATCAAAATCATCATAAAGGGAAGTATCAAGTGAGTCCTCGGAATCATAAGATTCCTCTTCATAGCAATCATTAGCCTCAAAGTATAATTCTCAAAGCAATAAGCAAGCATTCTATTTTTAAAATCCTCAATATAAGCATTGGAAGTATAATTCTCAAAGCAATAAGCAAGAACAACAAAGTTTTCAGACTCGAAAATAGTATCGTGATACTTTTCAATTAAAGAAGCAAAATCTCATAGGCACCTTTAAAAGCAACAAACTCTTCAATCTTTTCAACATCAAAGTAATCATAAACACCTTTAGCATAAGAAGATAATATCTCATTTTCATTAAACTCACATTGGAAAGGAAGGTGTTTATGATCTATATTAGAACAGCAAGTAAAATCATAAATGTGGCACAAAAGTTTAGCATGGCAATAAGAAACATGTATTTGGTCCCATAAGTGTTTCCCTTTCTGAGATAGGCGGTGCCGCGTATAATGAGCATTCTCATCCAATGATTTTCCCTCAACCAAGTCGGTTGGGTTTTTAGCGCGAGCACAAATTGATCGAAGACGAGCCAAGTGAAACATGTCCATCCTACCATATTTGGGTGGTTCCACACCCATGGTGAAGATAGCATCAGTAGGTATTTTTGGTATTTTTGATAAGGGACACAAAGGTAAAAACTGAAAGGTAAACTAACAAGACTAAAAAATAAAGGTAAAGGGTAGTGTGCAACTCCCCTATCTTAGCACTCCGAGTCCCCGACAACGGCGCCAGAAATTTGGCTTGATGTGCGAGATGATGATAGTGATTTCTCGCCCTTCGTTGGTAAACCCCAAGTGGAAGGCGTGATGTAGCACAGCAGCAAATTTCCCTCGGTGAAGATACCAAGGTTTGTCTCCAGTAGGACTCCGGAGATGATAAGTAGGTGTCAGCGGCGCAACTGACGCGGACCTGCACACAGACACAATAACTTTGTTCCCAACGAAGTTCGGAGAGGTTGTCAATCTCTCCGGTCTTGTTGTTCACAAAGGATCAAACACAAGGGATAATGATAGCAATTGAAAGTAAAATCAGAAAAGTAAATGAGAGTGTAAACAGTGATGAGGATATGGACCGGGATACGTGATGTTCACTAGTGATGTCTCTCTCCCAAAAGACGATAAAATTGCTATGCGAGGTAAACAAATTATAGAAAGGCAATTGACAGGATTATGAACGCACCGCAATGCTAACTATGCTACAAAAGAAAGGACGAGGCTCAAAAGCATGGGCAGTACGCCAAAATAAGTAGACCGAAATCCAACTTCATCTACTACTAATCATCCACCTTGAGATATCTATCCAGAACATCTCGCTGGTATTAAGTTGCGAGCCCCACCCAAAGTGTAAACCCAAACCAACAGACAACTGCATTAAAAAGAACTTTGCGTAAAGTAAACAATCCTTGTAACCGCGGTTACAAGCACCGTTGTTTTCCCCCTTGTGGCAACAGCACATCCCCTAGACTCATGTTTCTGTCACTCAAGCGTGTCATCGGGGGGCATGAACCCACAATCGAGAAAAACGTTCCCTCTTGGAGTCACTACCTACTACTTGGCCAAAGCAATAAACAGCAACGGAGAACATGCAAGAATTACTTAGGAACAAAAATATAAGAGATAAGAACCAAATATATTACTCAATCACAATCTAGAAATAATCTCATAATCCATCAGATCCTATCAAACTCAACATAGCAATAGCAGAAATATTACAAAAGTTCCTCAATCATGTAGGGCATCTCACGAGGTCTAAACCATGAAGAACAAAGAGGGGAGGAGAACATCACATAGCTACTGATCACGGACCCATGGTCTAAGGAAAACTACTCACGAGACATCCGGGGAGCATCCATGGTGGAGAGGAGACTCCCGGAGGTCAATCCTCCCTCCGGTAGGGTGCCAGGAAGAGGTCTTCTGGTGCTCCCGATCTCGGAAGCGCGGCGGCGGCGGAACAGAGGCGAGTTTTCGAAATAGGGTTCTCTTTTTGGAGTTTCCCCGTGACGGAGAATAAATAGGCGAAGGGGGGCAGCCAGAGGTGGACCAGGGGCCCCAGGCGCCCCCCTGGCGCGGCCAGGGATGGGGCCGCGCCGGGTGGCCGCCTGGGCCCCTCTGGCTCCCCTCTGGCCCCTCCCGGGCTCTTCGCGAAGCTTCCTGTACGCTGATATTTCCTGTATTTTTCCCGGAATTTTTCTGGCACTTTTTATATGGGGAAAAACTGAAATAGAAAAACAACAGAAAACAGGAACTCGCACTGGGGTGCACTGAGTTAATAGGTTAGTCCAAATAGGATCAAAAGTGTATGAAAGTGTATCTAGATCATAGCAATATCACACAAAACATGCATGGAGCAAGCCGAAATTATAGATACGTTTTGGACGTATCAGTGCCCCCCACCACCCCCAACCTCTCTCCTCCATTCCCACCTCACGTCCAGAAACAGAGAGGCGACGCAGAGGGCAACGGCTAGGGTTTGCGCCACCTGACCTTGGCTGCCCCCTTCTTCCCCAGATCGTCCGGATCCGAGAGTGTACCCGCTTCCCCTATCGTGGCCATGGTTCTCCAATCTTTCCTCGCAAGAAAGCTCCAACAATCGCCCCGGGGTTTTAAGATTTGACCTCCCCTCCACAATCACCGGCCGCGCCACCCCAAACTCAAGTGCTTCCAGCTTTAAACAAGTCTTCTCCAGCTAAATCTACCAGATCTGCCCAAGATAAGTTCGATCTTTCGTGCTCCTTGTCATTTCCCCATCTAGCAACACTGCCCAAGGTTAAATCTGAGTCTAGTATGTGTGCATGATTCTAATATAGCTGAATTGATGATAACTAATATTTTATATTCAAGAAGTACTTTACTGTTAGATATTGTGGCAATGTACTGCATAATCATCATTTTAATTGATATAATGCGTAGTAGTAAGTAATGAAGTACTGGAAATTAGGGAATAAATAGCATTTACCATTAAATTGATAGCTTATTTTTTCAAGATTACACATTAAACCCCGTTTGCTGCGTTGTCTAAGTTTGGGAAGAGAGTTTCGAATGACTGTGTTATCATCAACGATCTACCTCTGGACAGGGGTGCGTGCAAGTTAGCTATCCACGTGACAGAACAATGATTTGGTTTCGCTATCATATGGGTTTCAACAATATGTATACGAATAGAATCATCCTATTAATATATGGTGCTGACAAGTCCTAATGTAAGACCGACTGATTTCATATATCAGTTGCACTCAGTTGTTCATTGAAATGTTTTTACCGGGTTCCAATGGCAAGGGAAATCATCGTCATCGACAGCAGTGATGAGAGTGATCCCCTGACCACCTCAGATGATGTTTCAGATGGCAGTTATGGCTATAGCACCGATGATCATTGTGATGGACATGGAGATGCTAGATATTGCAGTGATGGCTTTAGCACTGATGATAATTCTGATGGACATGAAGACTGCGATACCATCGTGACAGTAAAAGGTCAAGTTGTACATAGCTGCTCAGATATTAACCAAACCGTGAACTCTGAAAAGATGACCTTGTTGGTTTCTTTCCAAATCAACATTGATTCATCTAGAGCTTAAATAGAGTAGAGTTTTTGGTTGTTAGTTTTATTTTTAAAAATATTCAATTTCCTCATGTTTTTTCTGAGATATTGCTTTGTGTGTGCGATTTGGCTAGCTCTGTCGTTATTTTTATTTCATAGCAGTACGCATTGATATTTATTCTAGTGATGATGTTCTACATCTTTTGTATGCAATTGTGAACTATTCTGTCATCTTAATATTTGTGACATAGGTCCACGTACCAAACGGGAATATCGTTTCGAAAGGCACATCTTTTATGGCAACGTTGTGTCGCTATCCTTGCGGAGGTTGGACTTTCTCGAATACATAGTAAAAGAGTTGAAACCTAAACCTCGCTTACCATACTATGCCTGCACCGTCACTCGCTCGTCAATCATTGACGGGAAGAGTAAGATGGTAACCGCCTTGACCTTTGTTTTTGCTCAGTACATTTCACAAATTAACATGCCATCATCTTACATTATTTATTACTTTGTTCCATCAGCTCTTCTCACTGGATTACAGTCAGAAGTACCTCAAATAATATCTGCGAGAACCCGTGGTTGTGCGTGTCACCAACGAGTACTACAAGGGAAGTAAAAATGTCTGGTTCATGATGGGCAAGAGTGACGGGCGTGCAATCATGACGCAAAACTGGGGAGAAGTCGTCAAAGACGCCATGATGGAAGAAAAAGAAATGGTTGTGTTCAGGTTCACGGTAGGGAGGAATGGTAGACTTAAGGGGAACGTGGGAAGTGTATGATGCTTATTTGACCCACGCGAATGAAGCCTTGTTAACGTTAGTTGTTTAACGTTAGTAGTTATGCAGTAACTTGAACTTGGTAGTATCCACTTTTGGGTCCAACTGGATATGAAGATGTTCCAGGTTGTATTTTGTGGCCTACTAGTTGTGATGTAGTTCGAACTTTGTATTTGCTATGCAGTAACAGCAACATGGTAGTATCTATTTTTTGGTCCATCTGGATGATCCAGCTTGTGATGTAATTGGAACTTTTTTGTATGAACTCTTGGGTCCACCTAGTGTTTTTAAAATTGTTTCTAAAAAGAACATGCTATTTTTAAAAACAACATTCTCTTTTAAAAATCAACAAGCTAACTTTTAAAACATGACGGTATTTTGAAAGTACTGTTCTTAAAAAACAACATGCTATTTCTAAAAACTACTCAGATGGAAATTTTGAAAATAGCATAATTGGTGAACATGCTATTTTTAAAAACATCACGGTAATTTGAAAAGAGCACTCTTTTTTTTAAACAACATGCTATTTTTAACATAACATAATTTTTAAAATAGCTCTGCTATTTTTTTTAAATAGCATAATTGATGAACATGCTATTTTTAAAAATATGACAGTATTTTGAAAATAGCACTGCTGTTTTTAAAATCAACATGCTATTTTTTTTAAATCATGGAATTTTGAAAACAGCAGTGTTGTTTTAAAACACAACATGTTTTTTTTTAAATCACGGAATTTTCAAAATAACAATGATATTTTTGATGAATTCTGTTGTTTTCAAGAATAGCAATGTTATTTCAAAAAATGGCATTTTGTTTCTAAAAACATCATGTTACAGGTTTCTAAATAAATTATGTTGTTTTCAAAAATACACTACTAGGGAAATAGCTATACATGGAAAGCTTATTAGTGGCGCATTTTATATGTAATGCGCCACTATGTTGTAAGGGGTGCCACGCTAGTAAAAATGCGCCGCCCATAAGCTCTTATAGGTGGCGCATTTTCCAAAATGCGCCACCCCTAAGAATGGGCCAGCCCTGGATCCCCTTATACGTGGCGCATTTGGAGAAATGCGCCACCCCTAAGAACCTTATAGGTGGCGCATTTTTGAAATGCGCCACCCCTAAGAGCTTTAGGGGTGGCGCATTCTGGAAATGCGCCACCCATAAGGAATTATTAGTGGCGCATCCAGAATGCGCCACCCATAAGCTCTTAGGGGTGGCGAATTTCCCATATGCGCGGGAAAATTCCCAAATACACCCCCCCTGGACCGCCTTTTCAATTTGAAAAAAAATAAAAGAAAATGATAGAAATGTCAAAAAAATAAAATAAAATAAGTTTCCCAAATGATATGTGGTCTAGTTGTTAGGAAAATTTACAAATATGAATTTCGACTTTTTTTGCAAAATCTCCCGAGAATTTCGTAAAATGGGCTTAACTTTTGCATACGACCTCCGATGAAAAAGTTTTTTATATGAAAAATCATCTACTCGAAAAGTTATATCCAAATTCAACGGGGTGTAACCCGTTGAACATTTTTAGAATCCTCAAAAACCTAACCGAAAAAAGTTACGGGCGTTTGAAGATCTGGAGGCCCAAAAAGAGAGAAAAAATTGAACTTAGTAGTGGCGCATTTTGTATGAAATGCGCCACTAGTAACAGAATTATTTTTTTGAAAATTTTAAAAAAATATTTTTTTATTTTTTTAAATTCAAAATAGACTAGAGGACAAATCGGGAAGTTAAAAAAGTTGAAAATTTTAGATAGTCACATTAAAAATTTAAAAAAATATAAAAATAAATTATTTTTTTTAAATCAATTTTTTAAAAAAAGTTCAAAATATGCTAATGGTCCCATCGAGAAAGTTTCAAAAAAATGTTGAAAATTTTAGCACACCCATGAACATTAACAAGGTCCTAGACATCAACATGGTTTAATAGGATTTTTATGTTAGATATATCAACAAGTGCCTGCTAGGTGAGCTGGAGTGAGAGTTGAATAGAACCGAGAAGTTAAGCGTGCTGGGGCATTCTGGATGCGCCACCTATAAGCCCTTATTAGTGGCTTGTAGTTAGTGGCGCATCCATAATGCGCCACTAAACAGAAAAAAAGGACGCCACTAAAAGGGCATTCCCTAGTAGTGATAGCAGTGTTCCAATTCTGGTTCTAAAAGCATCATGTTACATAAAATTGCAAGTAAAAATTGATACAATTACAGGACTGGCTAGAGATTCATGAAAATATTTTTACTCCATCAAATAAAGGCACGAAAGCACACATATATAAGTGTTACAGGTGAAAAAATATCCAGAACACAGTGGATCACCGCACGGTAAACTGCCTAATTAAATTCGTTCTCAAAGTTGCACCCTAGTATTTTATTCTTCTCTTTTCTTTGTGTAATCATGTGCAGCTAAACATCTCGTGTAGATTTAAAATTTCCTTTCCTGCATGAATTAATATTTATTAATAGGATACCAATGAACATTGGAACTTGTACATTACACATGAACACAAAACCGTGTCAATTAAACACTTACTTCACTGATTTTCTCTCCAAAGAAGTAGATCCCAACTTCACTGATCTTATTCTTGTAGCTTTACCAACAACTTGTCCTATACTACCCTTCGTAGAGCGTTTCCTGGAACAGTTGAGAGACATCAACACGGTACTAACAATGACCAGACAATGTACATTAGTTATGAAAATTCAAACACTAACTTCACTAGTTTTG
The DNA here is from genome assembly GCA_950022295.1 of Bromus sterilis. Classification (NCBI taxonomy): domain Eukaryota; kingdom Viridiplantae; phylum Streptophyta; class Magnoliopsida; order Poales; family Poaceae; genus Bromus; species Bromus sterilis. The sequence goes on from OX465596.1 coordinate 286,858,184, forward strand.
TTCGCACGCCCTCTGCTGGAACATTTTTAGCAGGAGCTTCCTTGTCCTTTTGTCTCTCCTTCATACGAGGTTTCACCTTTCCAGCGCATTTGCGTTTCCTGCAAAGAAAGAAATAGATGAATATGCTGCCGCTGAAATAAGCTTGTTTAATTACGCAACACAATGTTGTGTACTCACTTCTTTTGCTTTGAATTTTCTTCTGCTCCCTCCAGTGGTCTCTTCCTACCTCCCACAACCTTACCATTTTCTGCATCATCGAATCCTCCATCTTCTGAATCTGATCCTGTCTCTTCTTATGCATCTGAATCTGTCTCTTCTTCTGCATCTGAATCTGCATCTTCTTCTGCATCTGAATATGTCTCTTCTTCTATATCTGAAACTATTTCTTTTCTCTTCGTCCTCCTAGTTCTCTTTGGTTTCTCCGAACCTTTGCTGCCATAATTGAAGAAAAATATTTTAAGACTACATAAGAAATTACAATGTGATGTATGCAAATGAACATAGAAATAAACATGAGAACTAACTTCATTTTATTTTATTTTGCATCTCATCTTTTCACGCATAGATTTCATCCTCTTGTTGGATTCTTCGGTAGTTGGTCGCCCTTTTGGAACTATTTTGATTGGGTCTTTGACATCGTCAGTGAAGCATTCGCAAGCATTAGAGAAAAATGTCGGTAAAGGAACAAACGTTTTATGGCCGTCATCAAATTCAGTTTTTTCTCCATCCAATATACTCCTGAGCAACTCCATCACCTCTTCTGACGTTGTATCGCTAGTTGCGGTTGTGAATAAAGCATAATTAGCCATGTTGCGTAGTTTATGATACTTTTCCATGTGCTCATACCATACGTGAGTATTCGCAGTCCTCTTTGTACTGTACGCTGGCTTCGCATGCTTTGTCCATCTTTTCTTCACAAAAATAATTGGATATTCGCGTACACCCATATGATCCATGACACAAAATATATGTGCGCATGGGTAATCCTGACTTTCCGTCCTTTCACATTGCAGCAGCCAGTTTATTATTAGTGAATACACAAGTCACGTGATATTGAAATCCCACATACTTAGCATCCAAGCCTTCCTTATCCAACTTTTTTGCTTCCAACTCTTCAGCTTCCTCACCTTTCAAGTCTTGAGGATCCTCACCATCCAAGATTTTTGCATCTAAGCCCTTACCATTATCACGTTCCAATTCTTTAGCAACCTTAGCATCGCAGTGCTCGCCATCCTTACCTTGCAGGTCTTTAGCATCCTTGGCAAAAGGAATTTTATAATATGGTACTTTCCGCAAAACATCATAGTTAACCAAACCAGCGCACTCAGCCCTGTCTGTAACCTGCCAATTTGTTCCTTCGACAATTTGATGCTTTACCTTCCCAAACATCACAAGAGTATAAATATAAGATGCAGCAATCTCCATAGGGTGTGCAGTAATTTTAGTGAAGGGTATCGTATGTGATGCTACAAAATTTAATTCTCTTTCATTTTTACGCATAATCGAAACACAGTGCTCAACATGCTACAACATATCAACAAGTTTCATCTTCCTGTTGAGGTGCACATGAAGCCTTGAGTTGAGAGACTCACTCCTCTGATTACTCATCAGTCCTAGGAAATATCTACCCTTTGTGTACGCAGCAGCCCACTTCTTTCTCAGCTCATACATTCTGTTAAGCCATGAGACCTGGTTCCCATTTTTTCACCTTTTTGGTCCCCCTTCCTTTTCCCTTTTTGTTCCCCTTTTTAGTCACATTGAACTTATCCATGAAAGCCTCCCATTGTGTATCAAATCCATCAACATCCCAACGACGGTAAATGAATTTCAAAAATTCCTTTCTCTTTTTCTTTCGGAGGTGCGCAGCCATATTCTCCTCGATATGCCACGTGCACAAACGATGATCTGTGTTCTTCCAGACAGTTGCTATTGCTTTAGCCATCAACGTGTCCCCATCGGTGATTACTGAAGTGGGATACCTCTGGGACATTGCCTCCAAAAATACCGTAAGAAGCCATTGGTACGATTCAACTGTCTCATCTGAAACTAGCCCGATCCCATAAAGAACTGTGATGCGGTGATGGTTTAGACCAACAAATGGCACAAATGGAAGCCTATACCTGTTAGATCGGTATGTATTGTCAAACACCACAACACCACCAAAAGAAACATAGTCAATCCGGGATTGTGAATCAGCCCAGAATATGTTCCTCAAGTGGCCTTCGCTGTCTTTGGTGTATTGGTAAAAGAATTCTGGGTTTTCTTGCTTCTGTGCTAGCATGTACATGAGAAAATATCTAGCATCATTGCCTTCTATCATTTTCCTCTTCTGAATAGAAACATGACTATATAGGTCCCGATCTATAAATCCAAGGTTGTCGAGACCTCTGGAATTCTTCTCCATTACATTCATAATCTGATGTGTTCGTAGTCCACCGACAGCGTACTCGATGACATCCGCCTTCTACGCGTCAGTCAATGTACGATGAGACAATAAGTATGGAGTAAGATCAGGAGGGACGAACGGATGGTTATGCTCGTCCACAAAATTCTTGATGAACCAGCGGCCATCGCCTTTTTCTTGTAGCTGAACCTGAAAGAGAGCGGGGCACCCACAACGAGAAAGACCCCTTGGTGTTCTTATTGTTCCAGCTCTGTCAAAGTGCTTAGAGGCCTGAAATCCTTGTATTCAGCACTTGTATGTCCGTCGGTATGCATTTTCTTTCAAACCCCTATACTTGAGATCATCCTTTCTAACCCCAAAACCTTTTCTTCTGGCATACTGTAGATAGAATCTGTAGGCTTCATTCTCAGTCCTGAAAGTTTTGTTCACGATGTCTAAGTATTCCATATACTCACTCAGGTCTATTTTTTTGTCTGTACCATCCATGCGTATATCCTCCATTCCTTTGTTGTTCATGCCTACATCATCCATGCGTATATCATCCATTCCTTCATCATTCATTCCTTCATCATCCATGCCTTTGTCATCCTTTCCTTTGCCGTCCATGCCTACATCATCCTTGCCTTTATCGTCCATTTGCTGCCAACGAAAACACATATACCATGTTACAGATGGACATCATACAAAATAATTGTGCACTATTCTTCTTAAGTTAATTAAAAAAATTCAGTTTAGAGTCATCTACGTATACATAATCAGGTATAATAGAAACATCCACCAAAGCTTCAACAGCTCATACAAAATAAATCCTCAATTAATGATAGATCAAATATAAATTGAGTAAACCTGTACATCATCAACAAATCCTAAAAACCATGTACATCATCAACAAATAATAAAAACCAGTATATCTTCAATTCCACATTGATCAAATAAAAGTCCTAAACACCATGTACAGCATAAAAAAATACTAAAAATCTAGTTGCTTACATGTTAGTGCTGATGCGATGCCCGGGGATCCGGCGCAAGTCGTCCCCGAGGACCCTGGATCCGGCGCACGGCGTCGCCAACGCCGGGATTGCCTGCCGGGAAGGGGTTGGGGCTGGGGTGTTGTAAGGCCTGATATGCGGTACTGTTCCAGATCTAGATGTTTCCATCCAGATCCAGGGACGAAGCACATATCGGTCCCACCGCGACATATGACAATGTCATATGCCCGGATTTCCAACATGATATCACAACATTACAGCTACAAGGATACAACATCTCATACAATCGGCATACAACTGCCTTAATATAATACAACCGCGGAAGATACATGTCTGAGTACAGACTACAATCAAATGCCTAGTGGCAAAGAGAAAACCATCGATCCCCATAAACACACGGTCCAGGCCCTCCGCCGGGATCCTCCTAACTAGTCGTTGTCGAGTCTCCACGTGAAACGTCGATCACCATACCTGTTGTCGATCAAGAATCCTAAAAAGAGTTTGGGGGTAGTATCATGAGTACAGAAGTACTCAGCATCCAACTGTAGTGGTCATCTGACCCAACAAGGATTTCATCACTCGTCATTCTAGCACAACTAGTAGTTTACGGTAAGGATGGGGTGAGTGGTGAGGTTGCTGCCGCACTAGCATTTAGGAAAGTGGCTAACGATTTAGAGAGTAAGATAAGAAGCCAAGCGTTCGATGAGGAATCGCCTCCAAGAAGTCTTGTTATTCGCTACTTACGCAAACATAACACCTATCCTATCCTTGTCCTCCTCTTCGCATCCCGACGAAGAAGAAGCAGTCAAGGCACACACACTTTGATCCAGTTATATTAAGACTATCTCAGTTGTTGTTGTCTATGAACAAGGAGTAGGCCTCAAGTCGTCCATAACCGTGGACACGGCTTCTCGAAAAGATTTAACCCTACAGGGGTGTACCAACTGCCCATTACAAGGCTCCGCACGCACGCCCTTCTCTCTCAGTTGCTACCCATCACAGGCAACCATTTTATGATTTAGTTCCGAGAGATCTGAAACGACAGGTCCCTCTAAATAACAACGCACAAATCCGGGTGGCCCCCGGGGAGTCGACACCCAACCCAAAAGTCGGTCGCGCTCTCGGATCGGACTCTTCCGTATGGCTAAGGTCGGGGTGAGCCTCACCTGAACTCAGGGGCTTCCCTAGCTCACCAGCGTGGACCAACAAAGGAACTTTGTCTCTGTTGGCCCGAGTTGTTTGAAATATGCTGGCCGCGGACCAGACACACACACGGTTTCAAATGGTAAATCAGCTTGGGCCACCACTAGAAATGTTTGGAGCTAGGTAGGTAAGAAGAGGGGACCCCACAGCATCCCACACGCGGTTAGGCACGCTCATCAAGAGACAAAATACCCGGAACTCGGGTCCTAGGTGACTTGAATGGAACAAAGCGTCGGGGCGGGATAGCCTAGACCTTCCATCCTTCATCGAATATAGTCAACATTATAATAATCATATCATAAACAACAATATAATAATGTGATAGCCCAATCCAGGGAGTAACAGGGTAACATTGTAGCATCCTAAGCATGCATACTAAGCATGGGCTGAGCAACGAGCAATAGTAACATAGCAGTACATGGTTTGCTGGGAGGGGACATGGTTGTATCGGTTTAAGAAAGGTTGTAAACATGTGGTAGGATCAAACATCGACCTAACCTATACTAGCATGAAAACCGTTGGTTGAAATAGAATGGATCATAAGTAATGTATAGTCCTTGCATGTTGATAAGTCAGATTCCGAAGGCGTAGTTGATCGCAAGCTCGCATCGTCTCCGAAGGTACCCGCGGAAGCACACAAGACGGTAAACACTGGGAAGCAATCAACGAGCAAGCATCTATTACTACGAAGCAAACACGAGCAAGAATCAAAAAGAAGGCAACACGAGATATCGGACCTACCGTCGAGAGCGGTTACTAACAGGTTAAGTGGAGTACTCGTCACACACGACGATACCGCACATTTACAAGGGTTCAAGTTGTTTAGCTACACAAGATGAGCAAAGGTTGTTAACATGGCACCTCACTCAAGCATGTCATAACACACAAACATGACAAGAGGTGAAGCATAAGATAAACTATCTATGCTAGTCATTTTAAGTGAGGTACAATCCTAAACATGGCATAACACTAAGTACCCCACAATAATTAAAGCATTTGGTACTGTTCTTCCCTAAACCATATTTTTAGGTTGGTTAACAACAGAAAATAATAGCATAAACACAAATTACATGAAATTCTAATCAAGTTACATATAAAGAACACTCCAAACGAAGTTACGGTTAAAAAGATACAGGCAAAACAAGTTACGGGTGCAAACTGCCAACATCAAGTACCACACTTTAGAGCAACAAATAAACAAGAAAAAGGTTGTAAACATGCACAAAAATGATATGCAACTAAAGTAGACATGGCAGGCATGGCATGTCAAAAGTAATCATGAAAATAGGCATCATGGTTCACTAGTTATAAGCAACACAAAAAGCTATAAAACATTACTGGTCAAGGACTTAGTGAAAATCAGGAAAACAGGGCAGAAACTGTTATTTTCATGCTGTATAAACAGGGGTAAAGCTATATGCAAAAGTGCAGCAACATGACATAGCAATACACGAGTATGAAGTAGGCATGATGGTGATCAGGTACAAATAAGAATCAAGGTCATAGGCATAACAGATCAAAAAAATATTAAGTGTGCAACATGGCATCGGAGAGCTACAGACTTAGTGAAAAAGAGAGGTGGCTGTCAAAAACGGCAGGATAGCAACTTTGGGGCTAAACATATCTATGACCAGGAATGTACACATGACAAGTGATTGCATAGGATTGAAGTAGACACGATGCTTAACATTATGCAACAAGAATTAATAGCATAGGCCTCATGGATGTGTCACAATCATCAATCAAACTTGCAATAAAATAATAACAGTAGCACTTAACAAAAATTAGCAGCAGTTAACAGTCTGATGCCCACTTCAACACTGATTTACACAAACTAGATGGACTCAAATGAATTAACTCACTAAATACAAAAGTTAGAGCACATCACAGTGAACAAAATTCATTTTGCGCGCATCTCCATACGGGCTACGGATCTCTAGCAATCGTCAACGCAAAACAGAATAAAATAACTGTCACCAGGGACTTAGCAGAATTAACCACTGAGGAAAAAAATAAAAGAAATGATAAAAAAAAGGGGGCTAGACCTTGTGGGCTGCGGCCCAATAGGCCGAGGTGGGCGAGGCTAGCAGCTGGCGGCCTGGGCCGCGCTGGGCCACGTGGGCGCGTGGAGGCTGGGCCGGCCCAGTTCGGCGGTTGGTGGTCGGCTGACCGGGTCGATCCCAACCGCGGCAGCGGCCGGTGGCCTCTCCGGCGAAGGGCGCGGCTCCGGCGAGCCTTAGGGCGATGTGAGGAGGCCAGGAAGGGGCAGCACGGCTCGATGGCGGCGGGTCCGGTGGATCTGGCCGCCAGCGGGGTCTCGGGGAGCGCGGGGCGAGCTTCGGCTCTACATGGCGGCGGACGGCGCGGGCTCCGGCCACAGCTGGCAACGGCGCCGTCTTGCGAGGAGGAGGAGGAGGAAGGGAGAGGAGGTTAGGGGAGAAGAGGGGCGTGGGAAAGAGAGAAGGGAGGAGAGGGAGGCCGCGGCGCGGCGTGCGGTGGTGGCCGGCGGCTCGCCGGCGTGGAGGTCGGCGGCTCCAAGGCCGGGAGCGGCGGCGCTCGGGAGCCAGGTGGGCTCGTGCGGGCCTGGCGGCGCGGCTCCAGGGCCCGTGCTGGCTGGAGGATCTGGGAGGGCGACGTGGCGCCTCCTGAGCCCTTGATCTGGATATCCAACGGTTTGGGATGTCTGGGAGCTAGGGTTCTGAGGTCCGGGGTCTAGGGGCAGAATTTTGAGGCATATCTCAGGGGGGGTAGCTGCAAATTTTGGCTAGGGAAACCCTAGAAAGGGGTGGGAGAGTGGTGGTCTTTGTATAGCCCAGGTGGCTGGCAGTTTACAAAAACATCCCCGGTTTTTCTCTGGCACGCGCGGTGTTTACGTTCCTGACCGCCGGGGGGATCCGCGGGACCTCCGATTCGGGTAAAACTTTGAACTGCGCGATCAGCGCGGCGATCCCTTCAATTCTACCTCACTTCGATGACGTCCCGAGAACATTTTCCGGCGCCCAATAAAATAACCCATTTAATTATTAAACAGAGTTTTTCGTTCCGTTGGCTGCGGCTGGTCTCGTGCGGTTTTCGCGACGGTGATCGGGTGAAACCCGGTGTCGCAAAGGTCGAGTGTCAGGGTGGCAAGGGTCGGTCTCCGTCCGGTAAGAGATAAGAGGGGGGAAATAATCGTCGATCGATAAATCAGGGATGGAAACACCGGAAACAAATCAGACAATCAAACAATTCACACCGAAAACAAAAATTTTAATTTTTGTGAAATCTGGGCTGTTACAGGTGTGAGGGCGATGAGCCTGTGAGTATGGGGACCGGTGGAGGGGGAGGAGGGAGTGCGACAGCGAAGGGATCACACACGTTAAGAGGGGCGAAGGAGAAGGAAGAGAGAGGGCGCGCGACGGCGCCGTGCGGCGGTGGGGAGGAGGGAGGGCGATGGTGACGGCGCCGGCGGTTTAGGGCTTGATGAACTAATGCCCGATGAACCGATCGATTTGAAACAGAGGAGCGTTGTACATTATAATTGATAATAGATTATTGTTTAAATGTATTATTATTAAAAAATTCGGACGATACTACCCTTGGCGCAATTTTTTTAGGGTTTATCGTTTTTTTTAATGTCAGATTTTTTTGGGGACCATAATACCCCTGGGCTTTAGTAAAGCCCATGTAATTAGGACCGTCAGATCGCTAATATGATACACCCCTCTGGGTGTATCATGATGTACCGTAAAATCTCTCTTTGTGAAGGGTTGAATCAAACATAAATTTAAAAATAAACATACAGAAACCTGAGTAAAGAGTTGTAGGTGAGGAAGAATAGTACACGTACCTGAGGCAGCCGAAAGGATGGGCACAAGAGCTTCCGTGATAATATTCCTTATTGTATATGTAAGCAGCTGCATATTCAAGCTACGTGAGTCTGGTTTATATATAAGAAAATGAACGCACTGGAATTCTCTGCTCACATCAAGGAATCGAAGGAGGGGATAAACTATAAATGTCGCTCATTGGTTTGATGTTTGTTGGGTGAATTGGATGAGGGAGATGTCGGACCTTGCGACACAGATGATGCGTGACCTCACCTTTGGCAAGCTGCCTGGCTCGTTTCCCACATGTTTTGCCTACATCTCAGTGCCTAAAACATCAAACAGAGGTACAAATAGATCAGGGAAGAGTGAGGATCGAATGGGGATCTAGGACCGCAAGACGAACCGTTCAGCGGCGGAGCTGGCGGAGTATCTGAATCTCTGGGTTTTGGTGCAGGATTTTCCTCCCCTGCAACCAGGGGACCATTGTGTTCGCTGGGCCTGGGAGCCCTCAGGCGTGTATTCGGCCAGGTCGGCATATGTTGTTCGGTTCGCGGCGAGACACGTGGATCCAGCAGCGGAGGCAGTTTGGGGATCGCGCGCACCACTCATGTGCAAGGTGTTCGCTTGGCTCGCGATGAAGGGTAGATACTGGACTTCTGACAGGCTCGCGCGCAGGGGACTCCCGCATCAGGCGGCCTGCCCATTCTGCGATCAGGAGGCAGAAACTATCGATTACATTCTGGTGGCATGCGTGTTCGCCTGCAGCGTCTGGTTCCGCGTTCTTCAAGCTTGGGAGCATGGCGCAGAGTTCCGGTGCAGGAGGACTCCTTGCTGACATGGATGCCGGGTTGCTTGGGAGCCATGTCGAATCACCGTCGTGACGGTCACACTCTGGTTTGTCTCACGTTGTGGGAGCTGTGGAAGCATAAGAACGCCATAGTTTTCGACAAGGCCAGTCCCTCGGAGGTGAGGCTGATTGGGCAGATTAGGAGCGAGAGCAGAGTCAGGGCGGACTCTGGCTTGATTCGTAGTAGGATCTCGGTATTTGTACGTAGACTTGGAGTAGTGGTCGATCCCGCTGTGTTGGGTGAGGAGTCCCCCGTGTTGTAATGGATTGTAAGGTGGACGGGTGTCTCACCCTTTCTTCTATATAATGACGATATGCATGCTTGTGTGTATTCTCGAGAGAAAAAAGAAGGCCTTCATGTTCGCCATGTACTCCTCCATGGCTGTTGGCCCGAGCAGTGGATCGTCACAGACTTTTGATAACGGCGGCGGAGCTAAGGCAGTGGTGCGTGGGCGCCGAGGACGGTGCCGCGAGGGGTAGCGGCTAGAGAGAACGGTGGCAACCCAGATCTCGCTCCACCCATCGACCTCAATGCACACATCTCTTTCCTTGCCTCGCCCCGCATCTCCGGGTGATCCAATCGAGCACCTCGCGACTGGATGGACGAGCGGCTGTGACGCCCCCAAAATCGGACCGTGTACAGTAATCATACACGCAAGGTACACGATCGAGATCAGAGACTCACGGTAGGATATCACAACACAACTCTACAAATAAAATAATACAAGCTGTATAATACAAGCTGTATAATACAAGCCAGGGGCACGAGGGCTCGAATACAACATCTCGAGAACACAAAGTTAGCGGAAGCAATAGTATCTGAGTACAAACACGAATAACATGGTTGCCTTAAGAAGGCTAGCACAAATAAAAACAGATCGAAAAGGCGAGGCCTCCTGCCTGGGAACCTCCGAACTACTCCTGGTCAACGGGGAACTCGACGTCGTAGTAGGCGCCTCCGGGGTACTCCTGCTCCCGGGCGCCAGCGTCTGGTTGCGGCAATCCGGGTATATAAAACAAAGATAGAAAAGCAGGAGGGGGTGAGTATCTAGCATACCCGCGAGTCTTACGTCCGCTACTAAGAATTTATGCATTTGTATCAAATGGAAAGGGGAGGCTATATATAGTGGACTGAATGATAGAAAGTCGGAATAAGGATGAGAAGCTAGGCCTATCAAAGACTAGCATATTCATGCTTGTCTTGCAGCATGAGAAGAGAATAGCCAACAGTTATAATAGCATGAATGTAATAACAATGCAGCATAAGTTGATGGAGCATTGAATAATAGTAAGTTGAAATAATTATCAATGCTTCTGAGATCCCTCCCTCGACTTCCCTGCGAGGAAGAAAACCCGAAACCAACAGTTTAGTAATGTAGTAGTTTGTAGTAGTAGGATCTGGCTTCGGCATAAAGTGTCCTATTACCGTGGACACGGCTATCCGAATAGATTAAACTCTCTGCAGGGGTGCACTATTGTTAAGCCTGCATGCTCGGATCTCCAGGATGGCGTACACCTTGTTACAGAATGCCCCACCGAGACTATCCGACACAGCGCAGCCCATCCTAGGCTCAGCAGAGAGGCCATCCGCCAGACTAAATCCTATGCGCTCAGGGGTCTAGGACCCTCACCCTTCACGCTCCTGCACGGTGCGAGGCTGGCCGAGAAAGCAAAAGCAAATACCACAGCTCGAGAAAAGAAGACACACCGCTTCCCGACAATCAGATCGTGATACTGCTGACATTTGAAGAGCTTTCGAATGAACTACGACGCAGGGGAGCCCATAACTCCTTATCCCACGTGAAGGTAGTGCGTACAGGCCTCGGCGGCCTCTCAAGTCATCCACCGAACCATTAGTCATTTTATTATCTCGTGGACAACCGTTATCGTTGCCTGACTAATTCACACAACGAACAGCAAACAGCAGCTAGGACCACTAGTACAACGGTGCCTGCCCTGTCGTCCAGTCAGAGCACGCGGTTACCAACAAGGTGAACCGTCTCCTTGCCTTATCTCGTGTGTGCTCCTGGAGGAACTCGACTTTCGTGGTTTGGTATCTCATGGCCAACGAGCAAGGACCAGGCCCACGATGGTATCCGTCTGTCCTTCTGTCCCGCTACCATACCTCTCGCGGGCACCGTTGGGTCACTGACTACTTACCTTTAAGGACACCAGTTGATTTAGGTGCCTACATCAAGTAAAACCAGGAGGAATCACCCTCGATGGTACACTTGAAGAGGTTCGACCGAGACATCGGCGGAATGAACTAAAGAGGAATATCCTTGTATCATCCCGGTGGTGCTACACTACCGAGCCGGCGACGAGAGTGAAATACGACTCCATCCACTCGTAAGTCAAACTTGACGCGACTCGGCAGAGCCTCGCCGTTGTAGGTTCCCTTGAGCGTCTGCTCTGTACCGTACCTGTTGCAGTTATATATATTTTGTATCCGCATTCACTCCCCAGAGTGATCACGACCTGATATCTAAACCTAGTTAACTAACAATGCGCAGGGCCAACTGTTGATTATTGCTTAATTATAATAGGCAGCATAGGATAAAGGAAGGTACGTCAAGGGGTGACAATGCAGGCTATGCAATGAATAGGAATTAACGTAATAGCATCAGCAATGCCTAGTGCAATAAATTTACGGACAATATAGGCGATATCTGGGGAAGGAGAATGGTTCTGCTTGCCTGGAAGCTCGACGGTAGGGGTACGGTCGTCGACGACGTAGTCGATCACAGGGGCGTCGGTAGCGGTCGTCGGGTCTACCAGACAATAAGAAGGGGGAGAAACAATAAATACGCGGAAATAATAGCAATACAGATACAAGACATGGCAAACGTTAAGCTATAGGTGAACTAACGTAGATGCTACATGTTGCAGACGAAACGAGAATTTAACCGGATGTTTTACCGGCTCCGGGTGATTATCGGACAAGGGAACCGAAGGGGGAATGTTCCTTGCTCGTTATGTTAGAGGGGTGGGGTGGGTATGTGGGTGGCGTATTTATATCCGTGGTATTTTTCTGAGCAACTTTCATGTATAAATTATTTTGACCTGATTTACAGATTAAAAGATATTAATTTTCAAAGTTTTAATCAATTTAAATCAATTTCTGGATTTTCTTTTATTATTTAATCAAACATTATCCACATTAGTGCCACTAACAAAGGGGTCCCACATGTCATAGGCAGATACAATTAAATTTAGTTTTATTTACTTAATAAACTCAGGGGGCCACCTGTCATACTATGTATTGTGATAAATCATTTTATTAAAAACTCTCTGTAAGTGGAACCCATGTGTCATACTAACAGATACAATTGAATTAACTTAGTTTAATTAAACAGTAAAGGGGCCCACTGTCATAGAGAGGTATTTACAAAAATCATTTTAATTAATGAAACTAGTAGTGGGGTCCACCTGTGAGTCCAACAGTTTTCTATTTAAATTAAAACAGAGGGTTAAGCTGGGGCCATATAGCCACAGGGGGCTTAACTTCAAAGTTTTTTTAATCGTAGCTTAATTAACAAGGGTCGGGTCACAGTCAGTGACACAGGGAGGGGGGTTAGCTTAATCTTAATGATCTCCACGTCACCACTGTAGACGCCGGCGACGAGGGCTCACGGCCGTCGACCGTGCGCTCGTTTCTGGCGACGAGGGAACGCATGGATGGTCCCGTTCGAAAGCTTGGAGCCTTCCGCGTCGGTTGTTCCCGTGGGGTGGCGGGAGGTGGCCGGAGAAGATCTCCAGCTCAACAATGGCGGCGGCCGTTTTCTGTCCAGAACGGGAACGCGACTGGGGTGCAATCCGATGGACGTGCGCTAGTCAAATGGAGGCTACGGCTCATCAGACACGTCTGGATGCCAAACGCGCGCGCTGGGTTGTACGAGAGCTCGCGGTTGGCTGGAAATTGGGACGACCAGAGCAAGAAAAAGGGGAAAATGCAGCTAGGGGCTTATCGGCCTGCCGTGAGCACTTGGCGGCGGCCGAGGAGCTCACCGGCGGGGCGTAGGAGGTGAAAGTGGGCTCGGAGGGGCCGCGGAGTAGCGACAATTGGTCGTCGATCTCGTCAGAGCCGAGGTAGAAGACGGCTCGATTCCGCGAGCATAAGGCATTCCGGTCCACGCGCTTGCTGGAGGTGATGAAGGCGTCAATGGCGAAGCTCCCGGACATGACATCTTGATCTGGAAGGGCCGGTGGCCACGCGTGTTCATGTGGTTGTGTCCATGGCAGCGTCGGCCGCACAGGGGAAAGAAGCTGGGAGAGGGGAAAACTGGTCTAGGGTTCGTCTACAGGGGCGTGGGGGCGTATTTAATCGCGGGGCAAGTCCTGTAGAGATGCGTTGTCACCCATCGCGCGGTTGAATCGTCGAACACCTTGTAAGGACATGTATGTCGCCTAGAGGGGGGTGAATAGGCATTTAAAATAATTACGGTTTAGGCTTGAACAAATGCGGAATAAAACTAGCGTTTAATTTTCCAAGCAAGAAACCTAAATAAACTAGGCTCAACTATGTGCACCAACAACTTAAACTAAGGAAGATAAACAATTGTGTGATAGCAATATATATAACAAGAACACTATGGCAATCACAAAGTGAGTGCACAAGTAAATAGGCTGACTAGATAAGCAATTAGGAGAGAAACCTATGAGACAAGCAATGCAACAACAATATGAGCAAGCACAAGATAAACAAGGTAATAAGCTTGCTCAAAGTAGGGGTAGGAGTAACCATAAGTGGAGTCGATGGAGACAAGGATGTATTATCGAAGTTCCTTCTCTTGCGAGAAGTACGTCTCCGTTTGGAGAGGGTGTGGAGCACAATGCTCACAAGATAGCCACCTAGGGCCACCCTATTCTCCTCACGCTCTCACCAAAGCGAGATGTCCTGATTCCACTATGGGACACTTGATAGCGGTCACTGAACCCGTACAATTGGCAACCCTTGGGGGCGGTCACCGTACCCGTACAATTGCTCGGGGCAATCTCCACAACCTAATTGGAGGCTCCCGTAGCGTCCCGAAGCTTTACACCACAATTATTGAGCTCCTCAACAACACCAAGCCTCTAGGGGGCAAAGCACCCAAGAGGAACAAGCTCTAGAGTGTCAAAGCACTCACGAGTAACAATATTCTCAATACTCAACTTCACTTACCACTACCACGAATCCTCAGAGAGAACTCAAACCGATGCACCAAAGCAATGGCAAGAGCACACGAAGTGCTCAAGTCCCCCACTCTCAAATCGCAGCAAAGCAACAAAATCTATGGAGGAGTATGAGAGGAAGAACAAGGAGGAACACCAAGAACTCCAAGATCTAGATCCACAAGGTTCCCATCGCTTAGAGGAGAGATGATTTGGTGGAATAAAAGATCTAGATCTACTCTCTCTTTTCCCGCAAAAAGATGCAAGAATCATAGGAGGAATAGAGAGAAAGCAAGCTCCAAGAGATCAAAAATGGTGGGGGAAACTTTCTCAAGAACTGTTGGAGACAAAGGAGGAAGAAGGGGGCTTTTATGGCACTTGGTTTGGGGTAGGTGAGATCTGCCCATTGGGACCCCGTGTGCACGGGGCCTACAGTCATTTTTCTCAGATAACCCTGTGTGCACGGCCCTGGGACCCCTTGTGCAAGGCCTTGGGATCCCGTGTGCACGGGGTACCCAGAGACAGCCCAATGTAGGAAACAGAAACATGCATAACTTTTTCATACAAACTCTAATTTTGATGATCTTGGGCTCGTTTTAAAGCAATGGACAAGACCAAGGTCCTCACATAGATAACCACCAACGATCAATAAGAAAGAATGATGCAAAACATGCAAAGGTTTTAGCAATCCACATACGACGTGATCAAGCTACTCGCCCGCAAGTCCCTCTTGAAAGAAAGCTAACGAATAGAGCTGCCTAATCACGACTAGAAAAATTCATAGAGGTGTGAAACCTCTAATCGAGAAGAACCGGCACATCTCCCACATCAAAAAACACAAGAGAAGATGCATATGAAATCCGTTTTTGATGAACAAGAGCTTGTCGTGAAGAAGACCATAATCTCCAAAACTCACAAAGAGAAAAACCAAACAAGAACCAATAAAGATGATGCCAAGGATGCAAAGGTTTGAGATCTCCACGAACAATGTGTCCTAGCCTATAACCCGGTCTCCTAACTAATACCATGAGACCGGTAAGCTAGAAACCTATCAAGGTCAAACCTTTGTCTTGCGCATAATCCACTTGAGTTTGATGATGATGATCATGCCCGCCTCAAGTTGGAACATCTTTATTGATTGCGTCGACTCGATGATGAGTAGTATATTGCTCCCCCATACACCATTATAGGTGAGCCTCTTTTAGGCACATCTTCACAAGACCATTATCACCTAATGGTCGGCAAGCTCCATTCTTTGCACTTTGTCTTTATCAGCCATGAGTCTTTCCAACACTCCTCGTTAAGATGATGTCTTGAAGATAAACATGAATGTTCACACAATCTTATTCTTCAAGACATGCTTGCAATATGCTCATCTCTCACATGACCAATCTTTAGATAACTCCCTGAATAACACTTTGGTCATCACATAATCTTCATCTTTCAACCTTGAAGCCAACATATGATCTTCAAGTGTTGCCTATGGACCAACTTTAAAGTATAGCTCAAGGAAACTGTTGTCCATATAGATTGTCATTAATTACCAAAACCAAACATGAGGGCACATGCCCTTTCAATCTCCCCCATTTTGGTAATTGATGACGATCACACCAAGAGGGTTTATATAATGTATTAAGAAAATCATGCAAAGCAAATATGCATGAGAAAGAAGGCAACTTCTTAAGAACAAAACCAAAGCACGAACCTCTAAAACAAAACCATCTAAACTTCTCCCCCATTGGCATTTATTGCCAACAAATGGGCGGAAAGACTTAGAAAGCCAATGTAGCATGTATTCCTCCCAACAAGGGTCTATTTCTCAAGGTGTGAGTGGAATAAAATACACACAACCCAAGATACATAGTTGGTTGGAAAACAAACTATATTGAGGATCCAAAGATTGCAAAAAGATGATATGGCACAAAAGCATAACAAAAAAATGAAGGCAATCAAAAGATCCAACAAGCCAAGTGAATATAAGATGTTGTGATTTGAGCATAGGAGTGTTCTAAAGAAAATTGAGAAGTTCCCTAAGATTTGTGCACTATTTTAGAATCTTTGTATTAGAATACAAAGTGCACGAAAATTGGATCATCTCTCCCCCAGAATCAATAGAAACACAACACGAGTGAAAACGTGCAAGGATATGTTAAAAAGTATGGCACTTGCAACAAACAAATGGTTGAGCAACACGCAAAAGGAATAATCATAGAAATCGGCTCAACCAAAAAGATGTGTGTGAGTCATGGCAAAGCACATGATAAGACTAATATGTGGATGATTATCACGCATCAACATAATCTTAAAGAAATGAGACTCAAGGTGCTAGACATGTCCTTCCAACCTAAGTTAAGAAGGTCACACACACAAAATGGGTTCACAAACTTAATTAATAAAGTGAAAAGTACATTCAAGACTTGTGACAACCTCATGATGAAGATAGAAGATGATTGGTCATTAAGACAAGCATGAGAACAACAATCTTCAACACCAAAAGAGTGCACAAAGGTGAATACCAAAAATGCCAGAACCATCTAACCCCGTGTGCACGGGGGTCATGGTCCATGGGAAGGGGGCCGAGCACACGGTACACCCCGTGGGCACGGGGTACTTAGAGGAAAATCACACCAATTTTAATGGATGGAGGAAGGTGGATGACACAAATCATCCTTACCTCTCCCCTAAATGGAAACCACGCGATTTCCTACGAGCCTCGTCGCACAAGATTCCCTCCACACTACGGAAAGGTATTCGTCAAAGAATTATGACATGCACTCAAAGACACACGCTTTCATGTATCCACCAAAGAATTAATCACCGAAAATAAAGGTGGACATGAAAGAAATAGATATCCACTAGATGTAACTATTCTCATGTACATGAGATTCTATGTAGATGAATATCCACAAAGAAGCATGTACACATGAAATAGTTACAAAAGAAAAGAACAAGATATCCAAATGGAACTCGTGAATATACCAATAAGATCTTTGCTTGAAAGCATAGCCCATGGCTTAATATTATCTCATTGTATATTAATGAAATACACACGCACAACCATCAAAGTCATCACAACTAGCAACAAATAAGAGATAGTTGAGATGCTTTGAACAAGGAAACAAGTATCGCAACAAAAGAATATATCTTGCAATTCTAGAACAATTCAAGAACCACAAAATTACAAATGAAGAATGGCATGCCATGGTTCAACCTACACACGGTTTAATGCAAGAAATTTACTCATGAGGTAGATACTTGTTACCGAGATAGCATGGGAATGATGTAGTAGATAGAGCTTCATTGATCGTCCTAGCTTGACCCCAAAAGGCACATGGTGACAACACCTTCATTGAATAATACGATCCTCCAATGTATCTCCAAAGTTCCTAGAACAACATTAACAAAGAAAATGGTACCCATACTCATTGGGACCCAAGAGTTAGAGGAACAAAAATACATAGGAAAAACTCCACAAGAATAAGTGCATATGAACATGAAATCAAATTTCGTGCACATATTAGCCAATAAATAAGTGGATGGAGTTAACCTATACATATAGGATCAAAGAAATAAAACATGCCATAGGAACTACACATATAGCAAATATGAATGCACAAGACTCCCAAGAACCAATAGTAAATACAATTTGGACAAAATACCAAATAAACCAAGAAGGCACACCAAAGGGTCACACAACCTAAGGTTGTCCAAATTATATCAAATATCCAAATCAGCACATGATAGGAGACAAGTAGAAATCAACACATGGTCGATTCATACACTCACCAACAAATGAGAAGAATCGCCAATTGAATCCGAACCCAATCAACACATGATTGACTAGGAAACCAATTGAAAAAGGTACCAAGTGAAAAATAAAATACAAAAGTGAGAACTAATCACTTGAAGGAAACCAAAAAAACATCAAGAAATGAGATATCAATTGACACTCACCAATTGAAGGAGAGCACGATGCCAAATTAAAGATATCAAAGAAAAATATATCAAACTCTCAAAATAGAGAGAACAATTCCAACCAAACTATGCCCTCAACAAATTTATGATGACACAAAGCACCAAAGAGAATATACCTTCCAATAACACGCACTTGATAGGGATCATAAGATTATAGCTCCCCCAGGAGTTAAGCATTAGGTAGAATTTTCATTAGAATACAAAATGCACAAGATGGGATCACCACTTTCACTATATCTAGAGAAACACTAGACAAGTTCACAAAAACAAATGATCCACAAGTGGCAAGGAAGACAATGAGAGTTAAAACCACAACAATATCTTGGCAAATAATATTGCAATTATAAATAAGCCAACGTAAAGATGAGCAATAATTTCTACCACATATAAGAGTACCAATTGTTAAGGATAAGAGGTATATGGAATTGATTCCCGGTGGTAGATTGCAATGGTATATATATATTATCATATGCACAACAACAACCATAAGCATGTGGCAAAAGATAAGAATTGAGCACAATGCTTACGGAGAGATATTCTTGGCATCATTAAATATGCATCTAATCTTGCAAGCAATGACTAGACTAACTTGGAGCAAAGGTTCCCACATAGGAAGTACAAGTACATGTTGGAGGGAAACCGTACCAAGAAAATCTCACACTCTCAAGATCCATAAGATGAGAAATAAGACAATTTTAAGATAATTGGAACTTGAGGAGCAAACATGCCACCTATGAACTAGATAATTTCCAATATCAACTCTAAGTGGCAAGCCTCAATTGTACACATGTTCTAGACAAGTAATATAAAGGCATATTACTCCCTCATAATGTGATATCCCAAAAGTTACAACTAGAGGCAAACGAATACCAACATGAAATAATTAATGGACATTTTAGAATTAGAATTTCTCATCAGTACGACATACAACATAGAGACTAGAAAATCGTGTAATATCAATACTAGGTGGTATTCCTCATGTACACACATTTGTAGGATCGTGAAGTGCACTAGGCACATCACTCCCCCAAAATGGAATGATCCATTAATCTATCATAAGAGCCAACTAAGATACAAACAAGATAAAAAAATTGGCTCAACACACCATTCACACATACAGGATGTGCAAACCAACATACACAAAATTGATTACTCAAGATACGTAAATTGGAAGCACAACATATACCAACACATGCAAGGTACAAAACCAAATCATGCAAAGGGGCAAGTAAATTTCAATGTAAACAATTTAAGAACAATGTTACCGCAAGGAGGCACATTGGATATAAGATAAACACATGATAATCCAAATAGCTTGGCTTGAGAAAATGTGAGTAATGAAGGTCCCTTAATTCTTCATAATGTAGCCAAGTCTCCAATGCTCTCCACCAACACCTATTGATCAAGTTTGAGTTTGTTGGTCCCCAACCAAGTTGGGTCCTAAGAGATTAGTCACAATAGGCTTGGCAACCCAAATGATTCTTTTCTTGACACCACTTTGAGTACCAACAAATTTGGCAACCACATTGTCAACCTTATCCTTCTGAAGAGAATAAACATCATCAACTATAATAGGTTTGGATAAGGTACCATTAGTGCATGAGGAAGCAAGATGACCCTTCTCACGACATAAGTAGCAACATCTACTCTTTTCTTTCTTCTTAGTTGACTGCTCAACATGAAGATCATTGACTTGAGTCTTCTTGGGAAGTGGCCTCTCTTCACCTTGCGATTGAACTTGAGGCATCTTCCCTAGGTGCTTGTCACTAAGGGGCTTCTTATTCGAAGGGCAAGATCTAACGTGATGCCCTTCAACCTTGCACTTGAAGCAAATAATCTTGGCTGAATTCTTGATTTGTGGTTGGCCCTTCTTCTTGTTGATCATCTTATTGTTGGAGTTGAATCCAAGTCCACCCTTGTCATTGGGGTATTTTTTCCCACACAAAACCTTGTCAAGTGTGGACTTCCCTTCATGACCCTTTTCCAAGTATTTCTTCAAAGAAGTGACTTGGGCCTTGAGCTCTTTGATTTCTTGTACATGGTTAGTAACAACACAAGGTACTCGAGGAAGTAGAAGCTTCGTTGTTAGATCAACAAGACAAGGAAAGTAATTCATCACAAGATGTAGCAACATAATGAGTGGATGAATTACAAGGACTAGCACAAGGAACTATAGCATATTGAGTAGAAGTAGTGCTAATTTCCACATGAGGAACTAACTTAGAAACCTTAGCCTCATGATCTAACTTTAGCACATTATGGGAGACTAAAAGATCATCATGAGAGCTTGAGATATTTTCATGACCTTCTTCCAATTTCCCATACTTGCTAGTTAGCAACTCAAGTTGAGCGTTTATCTTAACATTCTCCTTTAGTATGGATGCTTCACAAGAAATAGAGTTAGTAGCACAAGCATCATCAAGAATAACGGAAGGAGAAGACAACATGGCAATCTCTTTTAAATATGAAGCTTTTAGTTGAGCATGTGAATCGGTGAGTTTGATGAGCTCACCCTTAATGACCCGTGAGCCATTTTCGAGGTGCTCAAAATCCGCAAGGAGTTTAGCATGCACAACTTCAAGCTTATCATTTTTAGTTTTGATAGCATTAGCCACCTCAAGGGATCTATCATGGGATTCCTTTATTCTAGATAACTCTAGAGAAAAAGTCTCCTCAAGAGATTCCTTGGTAGTTTGTTCTACTTCGAGAGCTTCAGAAAGTTCCGCAATCTCATTAGCGTAATCACGCTTATGGATTTCCATTTTCTCAATGGTGACCTCATTCTCCTCGAGACGAGCTTCCAACTCCTCAATGTAATTCTTGCCCCCAATGTCAATAGTCGTGATTTCCATGAAGTTGGAACGAGCAATTTTATTCTTATGAAGAGATTTAAAAATCATTTCTCCCTTAATTTTTAAGGAAGCAATATCATCATTCTCTTCAACATTATCTACATCATCACCAACACTAGACATATTGGGTTGCAAAGCAGGAGATACCTTTGACTCCTTAGCCATAAGACAAAAATGAGTAACACGTGATGATGATGTAGGATCCCTTGAGGCACCATTCAAGAACACATCTTGATCCATAGGCCGTCGATTTTCCTCTACATTGTTAGCACAATAGCTAGAGGAAATAGAAGCATTTATATCATGGCAAAAAGATATAGCAAGCATATCATCATAAGATTAATTCAAGTGATTTATACATGATATGCATGGACTATCAACACAAGCATGTAAAACCTCTAAGGTGCTCGAAGTGTTAAAGTCCAAAGATGAAGCATTGCAATAAGATAGTGATAAACGGTTATCAACAATAATCTCACTATCATCAAAGCAATGACTAACACTACTCACCATTTCATTACCTTGTGGCAAACCACATGTTGGTGAAGTAGAAGAAGTTGAGAACAATACGCGGCCGGAGGTGGAGGGAGAACAATCATCCTCAAAAATCTTGGACACACCATATTTATCTTGAAGCATTGTCCACAACTCATGAGCATCCCGAAACGACATGAGTTGAGATATATCTACATTACTCAAAGCATCAACAAGCACATTAGAAGCTTGAGCATTGAGATAAGAGTTTTTCTCATCCTCTAAGGATATTTTTTAGTATCCTTTGGAGGAGAAAAACCCATATCTACAATTCGCTCCATACACGGGTCAATGGCCCAGAAATAATTAAGCATGCAAATTTTCCAAGCATCAAAATTTGTGCCATAAAAACTGGGAGTGTCAATGAATCCTAATCCCCTAGTCGACATCTTTACTCTCAAGGCGGTGAAGCCCTATAATGAGAGACCAAGATCTGATACCAATTGAAAGGATGTGGATGTCACCTAGAGGGGGGTGAATAGCAGTTTAAAATAATTACGGTTTAGGCTTGAACAAATGCGGAATAAAACTAGCGTTTAATTCTCCAAGCAAGAAACCTAAATAAACTAGGCTCAACTATGTGCACCAACAACTTAAACTAAGGAAGATAAACAACGGTGTGATAGCAATATATATAAAAAGAACACTATGGCAATCACAAAGTGAGTGCACAAGTAAATAGGCTGACTAGATAAGCAATTAGGAGAGCAACCTATGAGACAAGCAATGCAACAACAATATGAGCAAGCACAAGATAAACAAGGTAATAAGCTTGCTCAAAGTAGGGGTAGGAGTAACCATAAGTGGAGTCGATGGAGACAAGGATGTATTATCGAAGTTCCTTCTCTTGCGAGAAGTACGTCTCCGTTTGGAGAGGGTGTGGAGCACAATGCTCACACGAAGGCCACCTAGGGCCACCCTATTCTCCTCACGCTCTCACCAAAGCGAGATGTCGTGATTCCATTATGGGACACTTGATGGCGGTCACCGAACCCGCACAATTCGCAACCCTTGGGGGAGGTCACCGTACCCGTACAATTGCTCGGGGCAATATCCACAACCTAATTGGAGGCTCCCACAGCGTCCCGAAGCTTTACACCAAATTGATTGAGCTCCGCAACAACACCAAGCCTCCAAAGGACCCAGGAGGAACAAGCTCTAGAGTGTCAAAGCACTCACGATTAACAATATTCTCAATACTCAACTTCACTTATCACTACCACGAATCCTCGGAGAGAACTCAAACTGATGCACTAAAGCAATGGCAAGAGCACACGAAGTGCTCAAGTCCCCCACTCTCAAATTCCACCAAAGAAACAAAAGCTATAGAGTAGTATGAGAGGAAGAACAAGGAGGAACACCAAGAACTCCAAGATCTAGATCCACAAGGTTCCCCTCACTTAGAGGAGAGATGGATTGGTGGAAATATAGATCTAGATCTCCTCTCTCTTTTCCCTCAAAAAATTGCAAGAATCATAGGAGGAATAGAGAGAACAAAACTCCAAGAGGTCAACAATGGTGGGGGAAAACTTGCTCAAGAACCGTTGGAGACAAAGGAGGAAGAAGGGGGATTTTATAGCACTTGGTTCGGGGTAGGTGAGATCTGCCCGTTGGGACCCCGTGTGCACGGGCTAAAGCCCGTCTGCACTCCCGTGGTGCACGGGGGTCGTGTGCACGGGGCATACAGTCAATTTATCAGCTGACCCCGTGTGAACAGCCCTGGGACCCCGTGTGCACGGGGTACCCAGAGACAGCCCAATACAGGAAACAGAAACATGCATAACTTTTTCATACCAACTCTGATTTTGATGATCTTGGACTCATTTTAAAGCTATGGACAAGCCCAAGGTCCTCACATAGAGAACCACCAAAGATCAACAAGAAAGAATGATGCAAAACATGCAAATGTTTTAGCACTCCACATACGACGTAATCAAGCTACTCGCCCGCTAGTCCATCTTGAAAGAACGCTAACGAATAGAGCTGCCTATCAAGATTGGAAAAATTCATAGAGGTGTGAAACCTCTAATCGAGAAGAACCGGCACATATCCCACATAATAAAACACAAGAGAAGAGGCATATGAAATCCGTTTTCGATGAACAAGAGCTTGTCATGAAGAAGACCATAATCCCAAAAACTCACAAAGAGAAAAACCAAACAAGAACCAATAAAGATGATGCCAAGGATGCAAAGGTTTGACATCTCCATGAACAATGTGTCCTAGCCTATAACCCGGTCTCCTAACTAATACCATGAGACCGGTAAGCTAGAAACCTATCAAGGTCAAACCTTTGTCTTGCGCATAATCCACTTGAGTTTGATGATGATGATCATGCCCGCCTCAAGTTGGAACATCTTTCTTGATTGTGTCGGCTCGATAAAGAGTAGTAGATTGCTCCCCCATACACCATTATGGGTGAGTCTATTTTAAGCACACACAAGATCATTATCACCTAATGGTCGGCAAGCTCCACTCTTCGCACTTTGTCTTGATCAACCATGAGTCTTTCCAACACTCCTCATTAAGATGATGTCTTGAAGGTAAACATGAATGTTCACACAATCTTATTCTTCAAGACATGCTTGCAATATGCTCATCTCTCACATGACCAATCTTTGGATAACTCCATGAATAACACTTTGGTCATCACTTAATCTTCATCTTTCAACCTTGAAGCCAACATATGATCTTCAAGCATTGCCTATGGACCAACTTTAAAGTATAGCTCAAGGAAACTGTTAGTCCATATAGATTGTCATTAATTACCAAAACCAAACATGAGGGCACATGCCCTTTAGATCTCCCCCATTTTGGTAATTGATGACAATCACACCAAGAGGGTTTATATAATGAATTAAGAAAATCATGCAAAACAAATATGCATGAGAACAAACATGCAAAACATGAATTAAGACTTTTTAAGAACAAAACCAAAGCACGAACCTCTCAAACAAAACCCTCTAAGCTTCTCCCTCCATTGGCATATTTAAGGCTCGATATGCGGTAATGTTCCAGATCTAGATGTTTCCATCCAGATCCGAGGACGAAGCACATATCGATCCCACCGCGACATATGACAACGCCATATGGCTCGGATTTCCAACATGATATCACAATATTACAGCTACAAGGATACAACATCTCATACAATCGGCATACAACTGCCTTAATACATTACATCAGCGGAAGATACATGTCTGAGTACAGACTACAACCATACGCCTATTCGCAAAGGTAAAACACGCCATTCCCGTAACCACACGGGTCCAGGCTCTCCGCCGGGATCCGCCTAACTAGTCGTCATCGAGTCT
This sequence comes from Bromus sterilis, assembly GCA_950022295.1. Classification (NCBI taxonomy): domain Eukaryota; kingdom Viridiplantae; phylum Streptophyta; class Magnoliopsida; order Poales; family Poaceae; genus Bromus; species Bromus sterilis. The sequence continues at coordinate 286,883,265 of OX465596.1, forward strand.
ACGCGAAGGCGTACAGAAGAAGGGTCGCCAAGCTCCTCTGAAGTCCAATATCATTGCATAACGTGCGTAAAAAGAAAAGAAAGAGGTGAGCTATATCAAAAGTCTTGTAACTAACTTCTCACGGTAAGATGAGGGTAGTGGTGAGGTTGTAGAGGCACTAGCAATGTATGAGTGGCTAACGGTCTATTTTAGAGTAAGATGAGAACCAATCATTCGATGAGGAGTCGCCTCCAACAAGTCTTGCTATCAGCTACTTATGCAAACATAACACCTATCCTATCCTTGTCCTCCTCTTCACATCCCAACGAAGAAGAAGCAGGCAAGGCACACACACGTGGATCAAGTTATATTAAGATTATCTCAGTTGTGGTTGTCTATGAACAAGGAGTAGGTCTCAAGTGTACCATAACCATGGACACAGCTTCTCGAAAAGATTTAACCCTGCAGGGGTGTACTAACTGCCCATTACAAGGCTCCGCACGCACTCCCATATCTCTCAGTTTCTACCCATCACAGGCAGCCATTTTATGATTTAGTCCCGAGAGATCCAAAACGACAGGTCCCTCTAGCTAACAACGAACAAATCCGGGTGGCCCCCGGTGAGTCGACATCCAACTCAAAAGTTGGCCGCGCTCTCGAATTGGCCTCTACCGTCTGGACGAGGTCGGGTTAGCTACCCAAACCATGTGGGCAGCCCCCTAGCTCCCTAGGGTGGACCAACAAGAGAAACCATGTCTCCATTGGCCCGAGTTGTTTAAAATTTGTTGGGAGCTACCAGGCACACACACACAGTTTTGCAAATGGTAAATCAGCTAGGGCCACCACTAGAAATGTTTGAAGCTAGGTAGGTAAAAAGAGGGGACCCCATAAAATCCCACACGCGGTTAGGCACGCTCGTCAAGAGACACAATACCCGGAACTCGGGTCCTAGGTGACTCCAATGGAACAAAGCGTCGGGGCGGGATAGCCTAGACCTTCCATCCTTCGTCGAATATAGTCAACATTATAATAATCATATCATCCACAACAATATAATAAAGAGATAGCCCAATCCAAGGAGTAACAGGATAACAGTTGATAGCATCCTAGCATGCATACTAAGAAGTGGCTGAGCAGCGAGCAATAGTAACATAGCCGAACAAGGTTTGCTGGGATGTGGAGGACATGGTTGTTTGGGTTTATTTGAGAGGCATGAATATGAAGTGGTAGGATCAAGCAATCGTTCTATCCTACACCTAGGCGCGAGTGAGCTGAAAGTTATAAGCATGATATATGCTCCCCCTTACCTGATGAGAAGACGAAACCGAAGGTGTAGTCGATCGCAAGCTCGCATCGTCTCCGACAGGTACCCGCGAAAGCACACAAGAAGGAAACACTGGAAAAGGCAATCGAAGAGCAAGCATCTATTACTACAAAGCAATCACTAGCAAGCACCAACAAGAAGGCAACACGAGATAACGCACTACGGTATCGCATCTATCGTCGAGAGCGGTTACTAGCAGGTTAAGTGGAGTACTCGTCACACACAACGATACCGCACATTTAGAATGGTTCAAGTTGTTTAGCTACAAAACATGAGCAAAGGTTGTTAACATGGCATGTTACTCAAGCATGGCATAGCACACAAACATAACAAGAGATGAAGCATAAGATTAACTATCTATGCTAGTCAATTTAAGTGAGGCACAACCTAAACATGGCATAACACTAAGCACCCCACAACAAATTTAAGCAATTGGTATTGTTCTGCCCTAAACCATATATTAGGATGGTTAAAAACATCAAACAATATCATAAACACAAAGTACATGAAATTCTAATCAAGTTACATATAAAGAACACTCCAAACGGAGTTACGGTTAAAAAGATAGAAGCATTACAAATTATGCACACATGCAGTCAACATCAGGTAACACACTTTAGAGCAATGAAACAATTAGCTACTGAATGCAAACATGCATCAAAATGATATGCAACTAAATTAGACATGGAAGGAAAGGCATGGCAAAAGTAATCATGCAAATAGGCATCATGGTTCACTAGTCATAAGAAAAACAAGAAGCTATAAAACATTACTGGTCAAGGACTTAGTGAAAAACAGGTAAACAGGGCAAAAACGGTTATTAGCAAGCTGCATAAACATGGGTAAAACTATATGAAAAATTGCAGCAACATGACATAGAAATATGTGGGCATGAAGTAGACATGATGGTGATCAGGTACAAACAAGAATCAAGTTCATAGGCATCACAGATCAAAAGATATTAAGCGTGCAACATGGCTTCGGAAAGTTACAGACTTAGTGAAAAACAGAGGTGGCTGTCAAAAACAGCAGGATAGCAAATTTGGAGCTGAATATAACTATGACCAAGAATGTAAACATGACCATGCAATACATATAATGGAAGTAGACATGGCATAGATCAAAATGACATATTGCAATTCTCAATAGGATGCACGGTTAAAAAGATATAGGGCAGCAAAGTTTGCATCTTACGTTAACAGTAGCACACTAACAGCATGGTAGTTACTTTGGGTGATGATACAATCAATATGCAGCAGGCCAACATGACAAGTGAAAGCATATAACTGAAGTAGACATGATGCTTAACAATATTCAACAAGAATCGCTCAATTCCGATGAACGGTTGCAACGCAACCGTCACCCGAAGTTGACACAAAATAACAGTTTCAGCAGTTTAGCAGCAATTAACGACGGGAAGCCCTATTCATCCCACAATAACTACATCTAAACAACCTCAAATAAAACAACTCGCTAAAGATGAAAGTTAGAGCACATCACAGCCAACAATTTTCATTTTGGGCTCAAAGTCATCCGGGCTACGGTTCACTCGCAAACGCTAGCGCAAAACAGAATACAACAACAGTTTTTACAGACTTAGCCAAAGTTAGATAAAACGAAAAAAACGGAGAAAGGAAGAGAAAAAAAGGGGTTGGGCCCCGGCTCACCTAGTGGGCCTGGTGACGGGGATGTACCCAGGCAAATCCCATGGTCAGGGACCCTGGGTTAGTCATGAGAGGCACAGGTTGGACGATAAGCTCATCGGCTAACAGGAGGATACGTTCATGCTCGATATTATTGATTGGAGATGGCGATTACAGGGAATCCGACGCTAGTGCGCACAAGGCTAGGTTACAGATTGTCTATTGCTTGATCTCGACGTCTCCCCTCCTAGCCCTTATATACTAGGCTAGGTCTCGGGGAGTCCGTCCTGATTACAGATGAGGTTTCCTAACCATGATCTTGTTCCGTACGGCAAGTTTGTACCTTCCTTATGACTCGCAGACTCCTACGTCGGTGCCACTAGTGGGCCAAGGCTGGGCCCAGGCGACATCTTTGTGGGCCTTCTGTCTTCTGGTACACCGGGTAGGCTCATCCATAGGACTCGTGGGGTTACCCCCTCGTCAGTAGCCCCCGAGTGCCTGGGGGACTCGAAGAGGCGCGCAGGGACTCGAGTCCACTCTAGCGTCGTTTTGATGTATGCACGGTTTAACCGCGGGTTGTTGGCAGTCTGGGGCCATGACAAAACCTGTTTCGAGGGATGCTAAGCTGACAGGGCCCAAGGTGTCGACTGGTCGAGCCTTGGTGAATTGCACTAGTGGCAAAATTCGCAGTAGCCCAATCAAACCCATGTCCCTCGACATGAGCTTGGAACACTGGTGTCTAGAAAAAGTCATGCCGCTGCAGGTCTTATAGTGATCAATTGCCGCCAGTAAAGTTCGTAGCCTAGGCGCGTCCGCCCGGCTTTTTCTATCATGAATGTGCATGCAAAAGGTTGGGAGTGAAATCGTTCTTCGGCAAGTCCCAGCCCGGCCGATCTTCGCAGCGGGGTCTTACCTACACGCTAAGCTTGCGTGGCATCTGGACACAGTGTATCGTGTTCCAGGAATATGTATTTTTATTGAGGCGCGGAGCCTAGTAGATAATGCACCCACTTGGAATAAACAATCAAGTGGGCGGTTTTAGCGGTCACTCGTAGAGCATCTCCGAGTGCTCGGGTGTAGAGGGATATTTGCTCGGGAGGTCGTCGAGTGCTTGAATATATAGAGTTTTGCGAGTAATCACTCGAATATCGCTTTTTCTCTCGGGGTGAGGGAGTACCCGATACTCCAGGACCGCTCGAGCTGGCGAGTGCAGGTCTGCTCATCTTGCGTCATGGTGAGGGAGCACCCGAAACTCTCATGGGTGCGAGTAATCACTCGAGCACGTTTTGCTTCTAGGTGAGAGAGCACCTGAGACTCTCTTAGGTGCGAGTGATCACTCGAGCACATTTTTTCTTCTGGGTGAGGGAGCACCCGAAACTCGCGCAGGTGGATACGCTCCCGATGGGAGTTAGATATATTTGAAAAATGTATTTAAACTTATGCAAAAAATGGTGCTTGCAAGCTGCCTCTTCTGTTGACTGCCTTTTTAATTTACCTTTTTTTGGTGAAGATAACTATCTCCTTGCTGGAGGACCGTCAAAATATGCTCTGGCTGCTAACCGTCATGTCTGCATGACCAGTCATAATGATGGCTTTTGGTGGCGTGCTGCAGCCGCCTGTTGAGTTATCGATGCGCGCATTGAAACCGCGCGAGATTTGACGCGTCCAGCGCACTGTGCCTCCCGTTTGAAGGCATCTTTGTCTCGAACTTCGAATCGCCCGGCGTGCTTGGTCTTTGAATTAATGGCTCCCGTCGTCTAGGCTTCTATGTGGGTTTTGTGCTATAAATAGGCCCCTCTTTTTCTTCTAGCGGCGGTGACGGGGATCGGCCTCGGCAAATCCTAGGGTTAGGTACCCTAGGTTTCATGTAGGAGGAAATACAGCGACGTGGCCTGCGCGTTGGTAGGATTCGGAGGTGACAAGCGACACATGGGGCACGATTTACCCAGCTTCAGGCCCACAGAGGGGAAACCCTACATGCTGCTTGTCTGATCTTGTATTGATGATGATGTACAGAGGTGCCGTGAGGGCTTTGGTGGAGAGAGATCTGTCTAGTCCTATGTGTGGGGATTGAGAGCTTGTGTCTTGAGTTGTGAGCTAATGTCTAGAGAGGTGCCCCTACCTCGCTTTATATAGATAGCCAGGTAGGGTTTACAAGAGTCCTAGTCGACTACAAGTAAGATTCCTTGTCTTGCGCCTCAAGTCTTCGGCTTCATGTCTTATTCCCTCATGTGGGTGTCCACGAGTGGGCCCCTGGTGGGCCGCCAGCCATGACACGCACCAGGTACCCTCACGTAGAGGAGTCGTGGGGGTATCCCCTCGTCAGTAGCCCCCGAGTGCCTGGGGGACTCGAAGAGTCGCGCAGGGACTCGAATCTGCAGTAGCCGCCATAGTGCGTGTCGATCATTTGCTGATGAGCAGTCGAAGATGTTGTGAGTATGCTCCCGATGGGAGTATTTGGATGAAGCATCGAAATTGCAGTCCGGTTCGTCTTCGTATTTCATCGTTGGGTGGAGAGAAGTTGCCCAGTCGAGCGGTCGTCGGGTGCGCGTCAGCGCTCCCGATGGGAGTAGCCCCCGAGGCTATGTGCGACTCATAGAGTCGCGCATAGGCTCAAGTTGTTTTTAAGCTAACCCCGTTGTTCTTGTCAGTTGCGCGAGTAGTGCTCGTCGGGTGCGCGTCAGCGCTCCCGATGGGAGTAGCCCCCGAGGCTATGTTCGACTGCTTGCAGTCGAGCATAGACTCAAGACTTCTTCGTCGTCGAGTAATTGTCATCCGAGGAAGTGCTCAACTCGGGTCTTGCGCCGTAGGCGTGAGTTGTTGTAGGGATCATTCTTGGACGAGGAGGTTGACGTCGCCGCGTCATAAGGGCGCCCAGCCCCGGAGCATCTGCTGAGAAGGAGAAAAAAGGTGTAGATGTATTAAGATGTACTTGCGCGATATACAAAACAATTGTAAGGTGCATGATTTGTGGATGTTGCACTTTTGTCGAGTGGATAATGTAGCAGCATATAAAGTTTAAGCATGTCTTTTCATGAGTAGGCCCTCCAGCAGCATACTCTTGCCGGGTAACAGGGACGCTATGCCAGACTTGTTGAAACCGGAGACAAGAGCGGCCTTTTGGTACCCAGCCTCACTATAAACGCGAATAAACACATATAAAACTGAGCATGATCCAAAGAATGATTTTGTAGTCCTTGAGATGGTTTTGTACGACTGCGCAGTCGTCTTTGGCGACTGATCGAGCATGTATAAAGGTTTTGGAATCATAACATAAGAGTGTAAAGAAACTTAGCTGTAGGATCGATGTAGCGGAGGATGTCGAAGATGAGCAGTCGAGTAGTCGACGAGGCGAGAACGGAGTCGATGTGACGGCGATTGCGACGTTCAGCCCCCGAGTCCGCGAACCCTTGAGTCCGCTAGCCCCCGAGTGTTGAGGTGATTCGTCCGTGGTTGATGTAGAGGACGGAGTCGATGCCGAGGTCGTGGTCGATGTCGCGCCCAAAGTCAATGTAGAGGACGGAGTCTATGTGGCGGACGGAGTCGACGCCTCGCCCGTAGTTGATGTAGAAGACGGAGTCGACGCCGCGGCCGCGGACGAGATATTTCCAGTTTGGATTGGATCGTGACGATCGATCTTCGAGTGCTTCACGTAGACGTGCGCAGCCTGATTCCGCAATCTGTTGCAGCGACGGTTTCAACTGTATTTTTTTTCTTCTTCGATCTGGATCTTCATAGTGAATCATTGTTGATGTAGTCGCCGAGTCGTCGAATTGTCGATTGCTCATCGTGTGCTATTGTTGTAGAGGCTCGAGTCGATGTAGAAACATTGGTGAGCCATCCATGGCATGTCGAGTTGGAGTAGAAGCCTTGTGGGCCAATATTGAACCCGAATTCGCGGTTGGAAATTCACGATCTTGCGTAGATCCAAAAACGCGTTGCAGTGCCAGAGCCGCCGACGGAGATCTAAACGTTGGAATTTTCTGAAACTTTTTGTGGAGGATTGAATTCCGAAACTTTTTACCGGAGGGATCTTCGAGTTGATGTCCGAGCTAATGTCTGGAATTTTTGTCCTGGAGTCGCGCGGAGTTCCGTCAGATTCCGAGTGTGCTTCAGTGCGCGAGTCGCCGACGTAGATCCAGCTGTTGGAATTTGCTGAAATTTTCACAGATTTTTGAAAATTGGATTTCGCATCTTTCCACCGAAGGGATCGTCGATATGAGCTTCGAGTCGCCGTCGCGAGTGCCCGCAACACAGACGTTTTTTTTCCTGTAGGCTGCGCGTGAGCACTTTTGTTGAAGTCGATCTTCGAGTGGCGCGCTCGAAAATTTTCTTGTTTTCTCCGTGAGCTTGATGTAGAACTTGATGTAGTTGCTGAAGAAGCCGATATTGCCAGGAACCCAACTTGAATAAATCCTTCCGAAGTCGACGGATCGTTGATTGCCGATGTAGGTTTGAGCCGCCGATCCGTGATTCCAACGCGCATGTCTTTCCCACAGACGGCGCCAATTGACGAGGATTGGCCTCGGCAAATCCTAGGGTTAGGTACCCTAGGTTTCGTGTAGGAGGAAAGACAGCGACGTGGCCTGCGCGTTGGTAGGATTCAGAGGTGACAAGCGGCACATGGCTTGTATTGATGATGATGTACAGAGGTGCCGTGAGGGCTTTGGTGGAGAGAGATCTATCTAGTCCTATGCGTGGGGATTGAGAGCTTGTGTCTTGACTTGTGAGCTAATGTCTAGAGAGGTGCCCCTACCTCGCTTTATATAGATAGCCAGGTAGGGTTTACAAGAGTCCTAGTCGACTACAAGTAAGAGTCCTTGTCTTGCGCCTCAAGTCTTCGGCTTCATGTCTTATTCCCTCATGTCGGTGTCCACGAGTGGGCCCCTGGTGGGCCGCCAGCCATGACACGCACCAGGTACCCTCACGTAGAGGAGTCGTGGGGGTATCCCTCGTCAGGCGGTATTCGTCCTCTGCTCATCTTGCTTCTCTTTGTCTTCCTCTTCTCATGGCGCCCAAGCATGGAGCTGGTATGACTGGTCGTGGTCGTGCTCGCCGCGGCTGTGGTGGTCATACTACGCGCTCTTCTCGCAATGGTCGTCATGGTGCATCGTTGGCGCCTTCCTCCTCTAACTCGGAGGAGGGTGTTTGGTGTTATGACTTTCTCCTGCACATTCGTGGCCGGGGCGCTGCTCGTATTCTTCCTCCTTCTGCATTTGCTGCCATTGTTTCTGCGCGTGGCCTTGATGGCTTGCTGCTTCGTCTTCAGGGGTGCGCTCGATCTCCTTCTTATGTTAAGTTGGAGATCGATAGTTGCCGCTTGATTTTTCTTGGCTTCGGCTGGAAATCCTTTGCTCGTCGGTTGAATTTGCGTGATGGTGACATTCTTTGTTGCCGTTTTTGATGGTAAAGACACTCTTGTCATCCGTGCTTTTGACCCGAGCGGCAACCGCATGGATCCGTACTGGCTAGAGACAGGCAGTGATGGTTCTGACAGGTCGAGGAGTCCTTCGCCTGCATCTTCAACTGCTTCCTCCTCCGGTGACTCTTCGGGTGCTGATGCGGAGCCGTCTTCAACTGCTTCCCCCTCCGGTTCTGAAGAGGATCTCGACGTCAAACCGCCGGTCAAGCGGGAGCGCCAGGCGACCTTTTAGAACTGGAGGCGGCAGCGTCATCTTCGCCGGCAACTCAGGTGGAGCTGGAGAAGAAGCTGGTGGAGCAGGAGAAGAAGCTTGTGGAGTATCGTCTTCGACTGCTCCGCAAATAAGTCGAGCTTCACCTTTTGTCATGTCATTGACATTGTGAGCCAGCTGCTTCGACTCCTCCTTTGTCTGTGATGATGCTAGATGTCTTAGTGCCAGTCATCCCAGCATGGGCACTCATGTAGAAGTCATAATTCCTTGTAAGCTTATCATCTGCTTGTGCCTTTGTACCTAGGTTAGTTCTCCATGTAATGACGATTGCCTTCGAGTAATTAGAGATGCCTTCTATCGAATGTAAACTTTTTGGTACTTGAAAGTGATCCTTTGTGATATGAACTTGTGCTTGAGCCTTTGTAATGGAATTTGTCTTTGAGCCCTCTGCAACCGATAGCTGTTTTCGAGTCCTTTGTATTCGAGGGCTGTTTTCGAGTCCTTTGTAACCGAGAGTTGTCTTCAAGTCCATCAAAATTTCGCACTGTGGGTTCTATCGGGTGCGCGACAGCGCTCCCGATGGGAGTAGCCCCCGAGGCTACGTTTGAGTCGAAGAGTCGAACGTAGGCTGGGATCTGTTTCCTTTGTCATTCTTCCATTATTTTCTTTCTTTTATCGGGTGCGCGGCAGCGCTCCCGATGGGAGTAGCCCCCGAGTCATTAGGTGACCGTTGGCGATTAGGTGAAGACTTAAATATTTGTCTGCGTCCTGCGCTCCGTCCGTATTTCTTCAGAGTACAGAGTGTTCCATCTGATTGTAGCCGTGTCTTTCCTTTTGCTTCCGGACAGAGTTCAGCGGGTGGCGCTTATCGATGGGTTTTTGCTTGGACCCTTTTGAGCTTCGGGCTGTGTGAGCGATGATGATGTCTCTCAGGAGGAGATTTTGCAATCGAGCCCCCGAGTGCTTTTGTGAAAGATCGCGATTGCGACAATAGCGTCTCTCGGAGGGTTCTGTGCTCGAGCCCCCGAGTGCTTTTAGTAAAAGATCACGATTGTGACGATAGCGTCTCTCGGGGGGGTTTTTGTGCTCGAGCCCCCGAGTGCTTGTGCTTTTAGTAAAAGATCACGATTGTGACGATAGCGTCTCTCAGGGGGAGCTTTTGTGCTCGAGCCCCCGAGCGCTTTGGTAAGAGATCGCGATTGCGATGATAGCATCTCTCGGGGGGAGTTTTTGTGCTTAAGCCCCCGAGTGCTTTAGTAAAAGATCACGATTGTGACGATAGCGTCTCTCGGGGGGAGCTTTTGTGCTCGAGCCCCCGAGCGCTTTGGTAAGAGATCGCGATTGCGATGATAGCGTCTCTCGGGGGGAGCTTTTGTGCTCGAGCCCCCGAGTGCTTTGTTGTGGTAGAATTTGGGAAACATTATTTTATTGCGTCGAAGGTTTACATGAGCTGCCGGATGAGCATGACTGGTGGAGACTATGGGTAGAACAGGCGTAGGTTCGCTACGTTCCATGGATTTCCCACGTCCTCGTCGGTCTTCGGGTTCTTCAGTCTATAGGCGCCTCCTCCTATGACTTCTGTGATTATGAACGGTCCTTCCCATTGGGGGGCGAGCTTGTGAACTTTCTCTTGTATGAGCCGTATGACAAGGTCGACTTTATTGAAGGTTCTGGTGCGCAGGCGACTGCTCTGGTAAGTGCGCAGTTTGTCCTGGTATCCCTCTGATTTTGCTAGGGTTGTGTCCCTTGCTTCGTCTGTTGTGTCCTTGTCATCTTGCAGCGCTTCTTCTGCTTCCTCTTCTTCGTACCCTGAGATCTGGGGTGCCCCAAATTTGAGGTCATGTGGTAGCACCGCCTCCGACCCGTACACCATAAAGAAAGGTGTATACTGGGTTGCAGTATTCGGGGTGGTGCGTAGGCTCCATAGTACGGCGGGGAGTTCTTCTACCCAGTTGCCCGCGGCCTGCTAGAGTGGTGCGAGGAGCCGCTTTTTGAGTCCTCCGCATACTAGGTCGTTTGCTTTTTCCACCTGGCCGTTGGATTGCGGGTGTGCGACTGATGCATAGTTGATTTTGACGGCCAGTTCTTCGCAGAAGTTCTGGAATTCTGTCGCTGTGAAGTTTGTGCCATTGTCCGTGATGATGTTGTGTGGCACCCCGAACCTGAAGATAATTGATTTGATGAAGTTCACCGCCGTGAGGGCTGTGGAGCTGGTGATGGGCACTGCTTCGATCCATTTGGTGAACTTGTCGACTGCTACTAGCAGGTGAGTTCTTCCTCCCTTTGATGATTTCTTCAGTGGGCCCACCATGTCGAGTCTCCAGGTGGCGAAGGGCCATGATAGTGGTATGGTCTTGAGTTCTGAGGCTGGGTTGTGCGGCCTGTTGGCAAATTTTTGACAGGCGATGCAACGTCGTACGATGTCTTCTGCGTTTTTCATCGCAGTGGGCCAGTAGAAACCTGCTCGGAACGCTTTGGAGACGAGCGCTCGACTGCTCGCGTGGTACCCGCAGGTACCCTCGTGGATTTCGAGTAGCAGGGCTTTGTCGTCTTCTTCATCGATGCACTTCTGGAGTATCTGGGTGATGCTTCGCTTGTATAAATGTCAGTTGATGACTGTGAATGCCTTGGATCGGCGGCTGATGCGTCGAGATTCTGAGACGTCTTGCGGTAGTGTGCCCTCGATTAGGAATCGGAGGAACGGTCTTGTCCATGCTGGTCCTTCGAATGTTGTTGAATCCGTAGGTTTGACCTCTTGGCTGTTGTTGCCTTCAGATGGAAATGCTGATGCCACTTGTGCTGGTTCTGAGGTGTCGTCATCTACGGCTGCCTCTGGTGCTGCTGGTTTCTCTTTGATGGATCTCTGGCTGATGCTTTCGAGGAAGATCCCAGGTGGTACTGGTCCTAGAGTCGAGTCGATGTTTGCGAGTTCGTCGGCTTGTGTGTTGTTTGCTCTAGGGATATAATTGAGCTCGCAGCCGTCAAAACTTCCTTCGAGTGCGTTGTAGAGCTTCTGATAGGCCTCCATGTTGTCGGCCACTGCATTGAAGTCCTTCATCGCCTGCTGGACGACGAGGTTGGAGTCTCCGTAGATTCCGAGGCGAGTGGCACCGCATGTTTTGGCCATATGCATGCCATAGAGCAGTGCCTCGTATTCGGCTTCGTTGTTGGAGGCGTAGCTGAAGTTGATCTGGAGGATGTATTTGAGTTTGGTTCCTTTGGGGGAGACCAGAATGACTCCTACTACAGCTCCTTGTTGTCTTTTTGACCCGTCGAAGAACATTTTCCATGAGTTCGACAGGTCCGGGGGGCCTGGTGTCTGGATCTCCGTCCACTCGACCAGAAAATCTGGGAGTACTTGGGCTTTGATTGCTGTCGGGTGCTTGAATTGTAGGTCCTGCGGACTGAGCTCAATGTTCCACTCGGCGACTTGCCCAGTCGCTCTGGGGTTGTTGAGAATGTCTGCGAGTGGTGCGCTACTCACGATTGTGATGGGGTGCTCGTCGAAGTAGTGCGACACCTTTCTTGAGGTCGTGATGATGGCCAGTAGTAGCTTCTAGTAGTGCGGGTACCGCTGCTGGGATTTTGTCAAGAGCATGCTGAGGTAGTAGATCGGCCTCTGTATGCTCTGGATCTTGCCTTCCTCTGTGCGCTCGATGACGAGTATTGTGCTTATCACGCTGTTGCGTGCTGCTACGTAGAGGTATAGTTGTTCTTTTTCTTTGGGTACCGCCAGGGTCGGTGGGTTCGACAGTGTCTTCTTCAGGTCCATGAATGCTTTGCAGGATTCTTCAGTCCACTCAAATTTCTCTCCTTTTCTCAGCAGTTGGTAGAATGGCAATGTGCGCTCTCCCAATCTGCTGATGAAACGACTCAAGGCTGCGAGTCTTCCCGTGAGTTGTTGCACGCCTGTGATGTTGGTTGGTTCCTGCATCCTGGAGATTACTTGAACTTTCTCGGGGTTCGCTTCGATTCCTCGAGCGGAGACCATGTACCCGAGCAGCTTCCCGGCTGGGACGCCGAACGCGCACTTCTTCGGGTTGAGCTTGATTCTGTATTTGTTGAGTGCTGCGAAGGTCTCACGCAGGTCGTCGAGTAGCGTATTTGCGTTGTAGGTTTTGATGACGATGTCATCCACGTAGACCTGTACATTTCTTCCGATTTGCTCTTTTAAGCATGCTCCCCGGATGTCTCGTGAGTAGTTTTCCTTGGACCATGGGTCCGTGATCAGTAGCTATGTGATGTTCTCCTCCCCTCTTTGTTATTCATGGTTTAGACCTCGTGAGCTGCCCTACATGATCGAGGCACTTTTGTAATCTTTCTGCTATTGCTATGCTGAGTTTGATGGGATCTGATGGATTATGAGATTATGTTCAGATTGTGATAGAGTAATATATTTGGTTTTTATCTCTTATATTTTTGTTCCTAAGTAATTCTTGCATGTTCTCCGTTGTTGTTTATTGCTTTGGCCAAGTAGTAGGTAGTTACTCCAAGAGGGAACGTTATGCTCGATTGTGGGTTCATGCCCCCCGATGACACGCTTGAGTGACAGAAACATGAGTCTAGGGGATGTGCTGATGCCACAAGGGGGAAATCAACGGTGCTTGTAACCGCGGTTGCAAGGATTGTTTACTTTACGCAAAGTGCTTTTTAATGCAGTTGTCTGTTGCTTTGGGTTTACACTTTGGGTGGGGATCGCAACTTAATACCAGCGAGATGTTCTGGATAGATATCTCAAGGTGGATGATTAGTAGTAGATGCAGTTGGATTTCGGTCTACTTATTTTGGCGTACTGCCCGTGCTTTTGAGCCTCTTCCTTTCTTTTGTAGCATAGTTAGCATTGCGGTGCGTTCATAATCCTGTCAATTGCCCTTCTGTAAAAAATTTACCTCGCATAGCAGTTTTATCGTCTTTTGGGAGAGAGACATCACTAGCGAACATCACGTATCCCGGTCCATATCCTTATTATTGTTTCCACGCTATCTTTAATTTTCTGCTTTTACTTTCAATTGCTATCATTATCCCTTGTGTTTTACCCTTTGTGAACAACAAGACTAGAGAGCTTGACAACCTCTCTGAACTTTGTTGGGAAAAAAGTTATCTGTGTTTGTGTGTAGGTCTACGTCAGTTGCGCCGCTGACACCTACTTATCATATCCGGAGTCCTACAGTAGACAAACCTTGGTATCTTCACCGAGGGAAACTTGCTGCTGCGCTACATCTCAAACCTTCCACTTGGGGTAACCAACGAGGGGCGAGAAGCCATCAAGCGAATTTCTGGCGCCGTTGCCGAGGACTCCGAGTGCTAAGATAGGGGAGTTGCACACTACCCTTTACCTTTGTTTTTTAGTCTTGTTAGTTTACCTTTCAGTTTTTATCTTTGTGTCTTTTATCAAAAATACCAAAAATACATGTTACCTTGCTTGCTGATGCTATCTTTACCATGGGTGTTGAACCACCCAAATATGGTAGGACGGACATGTTTCACTTGGATCGTCTTCGATCAATTTGTGCTCGCGCTAAAAACCCAACCGACTTGGTTGAGGGAAAATCATTGGATGAGCATGCTCATTATACGCGGCACCGCCTATCTCAGAAAGGGAAACACTTATGGGATAAAATACATGTTTCTTATTGCCATGCTAAACTTTTGTGCCACATTTATGATTTTACTTGCTGTTCTAATATAGATCATAAACACCTCCCTTTCCAATGTGTGTTTAATGAAAATGAGATCTTATCTTCTTATGCTAAAGGTGTTTATGATTACTTTGATGTTGAAAAGATTGAAGAGTTTGTTGCTTTTAAAGGTGCCTATGAGATTGCTTCTTTGATTGAAAAATATCATGATACTATTTTCGAGTCTGAAAACTTTGCAGTTCTTGCTTATTGCTTCGAGAATTATACTTCCAATTCTTATATTGAGGATTTTAAAAATAAAATTTTTGCTGCCCAAGAAGAGTCCAATGGTTGCATTGAGGAGGAATCTCATGATTCCGAGGACTCACTTGAAATATCCCTTTCTGACAATTTTGATACTTGCTTTGTTGATGGCCAAGATGCCACTATGGATGATGCTGACAAAAATGAACTCTCTATAGTTCCTTATGTTAAGCATGAAATTGTTGCTATTGCACCCACACTTGATTGTCCTATTATCCTTTTGAAATCTCCAAATCCGGAGAACTTTTCTCTTATCAAGGCTCAATGTGATGGGTTGCATTTATCTTATAATCCTAAAGACCGTGTTGAAAACTATACACGTGTGCTTGCAGTTCATGAATAACATGATTTATGTGATAGTTATATTCTTGATGTTGTTCATGATACTACTGAAAATTATTTTGAGAGAGGGAAGTTTGGTTGTAGAAACTTCCATATTACTAAAACTCCTCTCTTTATGTTGAAAGTTTTGAAGATGTTCCTGTTCCACCTTTCTATGCATGTCACTTTGTGCTTCTTTGACTTATTTTCTTACAAGATGCCTATGCATAGGAAGTGGGTTAGGCTTAAATGTGTTTCATATTTGTTTCTTGATGCTCTCTTTTGCTTCAAATTCTTATTCTTATGAGAGCATCTTCTATAATTTTAATGCCTAGCTTAAAGGCATAAAAGAAAGCGCTTTCGGGAGGCAGCCCGCAACGAATTTAGGTTTTTCTTTTTGCTTTTGTTGTGTCTTGATGATTGTTACTACTGTAGCAACATCATTGTATCTTTATTTTTCAGCTTTGTGCCAAGTTATAGCCTCTTACGGCAAGGGAAGTAAAAGTTGTGACATGCTGTCCAGAAAACAGATTCTGTCCTCGTGACCAGAAAAATTTGAGAAAAATATCAGTTCATCATTTTTAGCTGAACTTTTTACACAGCATGCTCTATACAATTACGAAACTTCGGTATGTTCTGAGTTTTTTTATTTGAGTTGCAGAAGTGCCCCTAAAAAATTCTTTACTACCTGCTGTTCTGTTTTTTACAGATTCTGCCACGTTTTGTCTCTCCTAACTTTTGCAAACCTTAAACTTGCTTTTTCTTTGCAAAAACTTTTTGGCACTCTTGAGAAACATTAGCTCTTCAAGAATATCTTTATATCCAGTGGGGAAAATTATTTTATTAAGGGTACTAACCTCTCTAATCAGCTTATAATGAGTTATGTATGAAGGGAGTTTTCAAGTGTGCGATGGAAGATGATGAAAGAAGATCCAGGAGTGTCAAGCGCTCAAGCTTGGGGATGCCCCCATGCATCCCCAAAAAATATCCAAGGAGACTCAAGCGTCTAAGCTTGGGGATGCCCCCGTGCATCCCCTTCTCCATCAACAATCATCAGTTCGTCCTTCGTCTCACTATATTTTTATCACTTCATGCGTTATGCGCTATGCTTGGAGCGTCTCGCTCTTAGGTTTTATTTTTAGTTTTCTTTAGCTTTTCTTGTTGTTCATAACAAGTTAGATCCCGTCTTACTTTGTGCGGGAGAGAAACACGCTCCACTTTCAAAATTTAGAACACATCATAGGATTTTTCCTGTTTATCTTTTTTTTGTTGTGTGTTCTTTACCTTTTCATAGCTACTGCCATGTTTAGTCCTAGTCTTAGTTTGTCTTTAGCAAGAGCCTTGGCTTTTGTTTAGTTTGTTGCTGGAACTCTTTTTAGTTTTCATGTTTATCTTGTTAAAGAGAGTTGGTTGTTGCACTGAGTTGTGTCTTGTCTTGGAAGTAGGTAATTGAGGTTGCTATTTTCTTCTAGTAGTGACTTGCAATAGTTTTGAGGTATTGATGTGAGTAATGTTTGAACTTTTGGTGTCAAGAGCTCTAGCCTATTAGTGATAGGTGTCGTATTTTGGGCAATCCGTGTTTATTTTCAAAACCTACAAAACTAGTTGAGAACTCTAGCTACTAGATGGATCACTAATCTTTGGAGGGATCGAATATTAGAGAACACTCACGTACCATGAGTCGAGGATGCGCAAGGATAACCAAACCCCCATACACTCCTCCTCGGGGTACTTGTCTCTTTGTGAACCTCCTTATTAGATTGAGAGTTACCGATAATGGGTGCATGAGTTCTTCGAACTAATGTAAGTATTGAAAGTTGACACTTCCACTTTCCCATATTTTGCTAGCCTCTCCTGTGTCGTGCATTGCCTTCTTCTCATTCCGAGAGTTGGTGTCCACCTTCGCCGGTACATCCAAACCCTTGGCATGATACGCTCTATCATCATAAGCCTCCTTATATATTTCCTCAAA
Source organism: Bromus sterilis (assembly GCA_950022295.1). Classification (NCBI taxonomy): domain Eukaryota; kingdom Viridiplantae; phylum Streptophyta; class Magnoliopsida; order Poales; family Poaceae; genus Bromus; species Bromus sterilis. The sequence continues at coordinate 286,900,079 of OX465596.1, forward strand.
ACAGCCACCATACCTACCTATCAAGGCATTTCCATAGCCTTTCCGAGATATATTGCCATGCAACATCCACCTCTTCATGACTTGATCTTCATGTCATACATGTTCCTGCTACACTGGCAGCGACATACATTGCATACATCATGTTAGTTACATCTTCTTTATGATTTTGAGTAACTTGTAAATTGTGAAAGATTTCCTTTACCTTCTTGTAAAATAGAGTGTTGCCCTTAAGTGAGGAAAAGATCCCAAAGTGGACACAATAAAAGCTCCCGAAGAGGACAAATGAGAGTTCAATAGAAAGATCCATTGAGGCCACAAAAAATACAAAAAAATAGAAAAAAGAGAAAAAGAAATAAAATGAGAGAAAGGGGCAACACTACTATCCTTTTGAGAGATCCACACTAGTACTCCTTTTATATCCTTGTACTCCATAGAGATGATCATTATGCATATAGCTATGTGGGGACCTTCACACTATAGAACTTGGCTTGCATATTCCAAGGATGAGCCTCCTCAAACAAGCTCTAGGTCTTCATGAGCGAGAAAGTTAGATGCACCCCCCACTAGTTCCTTTGGAGAGCTTCTCAGCTCGTATGTGCATCTGTTGCAGGGCAATCCCTACTCCTCACATCATATCTATCATTTGGCATCTCTTGCCTATGATTGTCCTCATTGATGTGAGCCTTTCTCATCCTTTTTGTCTTCCTCCTCCGTAATTCTCTCTTTGCCATCCTAAGTGTCAACTCTCATGATTACGCTCATCCATTGCATGAGTTCTCAAAATATCGAAAAGGAGTGGATCAAATTGACTTGTACCTGGCTAGTGGTCTGGGGATGAGTCAAGATAAGATTCCAAAGAGGACCAAGTATGAAACTTTAGTAGATTGAGTTCTCAACACAAAAATACTTTTTCTCGTATTCCCTATCCCCCTTCTTGCACGCAAACACCATTTGGAGACATTCGAGTCACGGACAGCGAGAGCTCTTGCACCTAATGTTCTTTTGTTACTTGTTTCAATGGTAATAAGACTCTTGCATGTTATGACTTGAATTGAATATCTAATCTTGATTTCTTTACTTTTCAAAGTACTTTTATGGTTGCTAGCATGTCACCACAGAAATTATGTTGTTATCATTTACCTACTCGAGGACGAGCAGGAATTAAGCTTGGGGATGTTGATACGTCCAAAACGTATCTATAATTTCTTCTTGCTCCATGCATGTTTTGTGTGATATTGCTATGATCTAAATACACTTTCATACACTTTTGATCATATTTGGACTAACCTATTAACTCAGTGCACCCCAGTGCCAGTTCCTCTTTTCTGCTGTTTTTCTATTTCAGTTTTCCCCCATATAAAAAGTGCCAGAAAAATTCCGGAAAAAATACAGGAAAAATCAGCGTACAGGAAGCTTCGCGAAGAGCCCGAGTGGGTCCAGAGGGGAGCCAGGGGGGCCCAGGCGGCCACCCGGCGCGGCCCCACCCCTGGCCGCGCCAGGGGGGCGCCTGGGGCCCCTGGTCCACCTCCGGCTGCCCCCTTCGCCTATTTATTTTCCGTCACGGGGAAACTCCGGGGACAGAACCCTTTTTCGTGATCTCTCCTCTGTTCCGCCGTCGCCGCGCTTCCGAGATCGGGAGCACCAGAAGACCTCTTCCAGGCACCCTGCCGGAGGGAGGGCCGACCTCCGGGAGTCTCCTCTCCACCATGGATGCTCCCCGGATGTCTCGTGAGTAGTTTTCCTTGGACCATTGGTCCGTGATCATTAGCTATGTGATGTTCTCCTCCCCTCTTTGTTCTTCATGGTTTAGACCTCGTGAGCTGCCCTACATGATCGAGGCACTTTTGTAATCTTTCTGCTGTTGCTATGCTGAGTTTGATGGGATCTGATGGATTATGAGATTATGTTCAGATTGTGATAGAGTAATATATTTGGTTTTTATCTCTTATATTTTTGTTCCTAAGTAATTCTTGCATGTTCTCCGTTGTTGTTTATTGCTTTGGCCAAGTAGTAGGTAGTGACTCCAAGAGGGAACGTTATGCTCGATTGTGGGTTCATGCCCCCCGATGACACGCTTGAGTGACAGAAACATGAGTCTAGGGGATGTGCTGTTGCCACAAGGGGGAAAACAACGGTGCTTGTAACCGCGGTTGCAAGGATTGTTTACTTTACGCAAAGTGCTTTTTAATGTAGTTGTCTGTTGCTTTGGGTTTACACTTTGGGTGGGGCTCGCAACTTAATACCAGCGAGATGTTCTGGATAGATATCTCAAGGTGGATGATTAGTAGTAGATGCAGTTGGATTTCGGTCTACTTATTTTGGCGTACTGCCCGTGCTTTTGAGCCTCTTCCTTTCTTTTGTAGCATAGTTAGCATTGCGGTGCGTTCATAATCCTGTCAATTGCCCTTCTGTAATTTGTTTACCTCGCATAGCAGTTTTATCGTCTTTTCGGAGAGAGACATCACTAGCGAACATCACGTATCACGGTCCATATCCTTATTACTGTTTCCACGCTATCTTTACTTTTCTGCTTTTACTTTCAATTGCTATCATTATCCCTTGTGTTTTACCCTTTGTGAACAACAAGACCGGAGAGCTTGACAACCTCTCTGAACTTCGTTGGGAACAAAGTTATCGGTGTCTGTGTGCAGGTCCACGTCAGTTGCGCCGCTGACACCTACTTATCATATCCGGAGTCCTACGGGAGACAAACCTTGGTATCTTCACCGAGGGAAACTTGCTGCTGCGCTACATCTCAAACCTTCCACTTGGGGTGACCAACGAGGGGCGAGAAGCCATCAGGCGTACACGCGGACTGTTTTTTCTGGGTCTGTCGGGTGCACCTGGTGGGTGACCGTGTCGCTGTCGATCTTGAAGTCCCGTCCATATATACTCTTTTGACTCGCTTCGGCTTGCTAGAGGAAAGATACTCTTGTCTATCGCCATGGCTATTTCTGTGAGTTCTTGCTCGGCTCCGAAGGTGTCAGAGACTTTGTGGAAATCGCGGTCACATTTGTCTGACTTGATGAAGCTCCCATTGATTGTGATGACGCCCGCGGATCCTAGCATCTTGAGTTTGAGGTAGGCGTAGTGCGGAATCGCCTTGAATTGTGCGAGCGCTGGACGTCCCAATATGGCGTGATACTGTGATTGCCAATCGCTTACTTCGAACTCGAGGGTGCGTCTTGCGAAATTGCGTCTGTTGCCGAAGACGACTTCGAGCTCGATTAGTCCAAGGGAAGTAGCTGCTTCCCCTAGGACTACTCCGTATAACACGGTGCTTGATTTCTTCCATACTGATCGAGGGATCAGCATCTTGCGCAGGGTGCTGACGAAGATTATGTTCATGTTGCTGCCTCCGTCCATGAAGATTTTGTCCATGTTGTAGCCTCCGATTTGAGCGTCGAGGACCAGGGGCGCGTGCCCCGGCCTTGGGACTGTAGGGGGGTGATCGCTCTGGGAAAACGTGATGCTGGTTTCTGCGTCATGTAGCTGGTAGACTTCGACTGTGTTAAGATTCTCGGTTGCTCTAGCCTGCAGGGTGTAGGCGTCCTGTTGGGTTCGCGATACCATGCCTTCTTGGATCGTGTACACCTGTCCTTGAGTGGGCGACTGCTCGGCTCGTCGGGCGCGCTTGGCTTCTTGCTGTTTTTCCTCTTTGAGGTTGTCGGCGAGTTCATTGAACAGGCGACAGTCTCCCAGAATGTGGCTCGATCTGATGTTTCCCCAGCTGTCTTCGAAGCAGTGGATCGTGCAGGGTCCTTCTATTTGTTCCCTGACCGTGAGCTTGCTAGATCCGGCGTGCCGTTTCCTCCTTGAGATACGGAAGAATAGCGCGTGGTCCGCTGGGTGCTCGTGAGCTCGCGGGTCGACTTCGATCCCTGCACTTAGATTCTGGTTCCTTATGAGATTGGCGAATTCACCTAGCCTTCGATCGGGGTCGTAGTATTCGCCGGTCCGAGTCTCAGAGTCGCTGTCCTAGCGGGTGGTGGTTGTCCGCACGGCGGCGGGTCGTCGACTGGTCGGCGATCGCGCGGCTGTATAGTTCGACTCGTCGGGTAGAGTCGCGTCGTAGGATCCTCGCACATGTCTTCTGGGTGGTCGATTTCTTCCTTGTTGGCGATGATCTTGGTGGTCGCTGATCTCGAGCTCGGAGTCAGTGTTTGTTGTGCGGCGGGTGTCTGGGTGGCGGTGGGCCATTGAGTGGCCGGCAGGTCCTCTTCTTCATGTTGTAGTTCGTCGACCGGGTTCTCCGTGTAGATCCCTCGCGCCTTTCTTTTGGGTCGTCGAGTTCTCCTTCGCTGGCGGCGGGCTCGGTTGCCGCCGTAGTATTGATCTTAACACGGCTGCAGGATGAGCGATCTTGCCGGGGCGGCAGAGATGTTCGCTGTGATCTTGAATTCCTCGATTGGATCGCATCTGGTTCTTGCTCTTGAGTTGCGGCTTGCTGAAGACGGAACCGTCGAGATCGTAATTCCAACTTGCGCAGTCCCCACGGACGGCGCCAATTGACGGGGATGTACCCCGGCAAATCCCATGGTCAGGGACCCTGGGTTAGTCATGAGAGGCACAGGTTGGACGATAAGCTCATCGGCTAACAGGAGGATACGTTCCTGCTCGATATTATTGATTGGAGATGGAGATTACAGGGAAGCCGAGGCTAGTGCGCACAAGGCTAGGTTACAGATTGTCTATTGCTTGATCTCGACGTCTCCCCTCCTAGCCCTTATATACTAGGCTAGGTCTCGGGGAGTCCGTCCTGATTACAGATGAGGTTTCCTAACAATGATCTTGTTCCCTACGACAAGTTTGTACCTTCCTTATGACTCGCGGACTCCTACGTCGGTGCCACTAGTGGGCCAAGGCTGGGCCCAGGCGGCATCTTTGTGGGCCTTCTGTCTTCGGGTACACCGGGTAGGCTCATCCATAGGAGTTGTGGGGTCACCCCCTCTTCACCTGGCCCATCTAGCGGCTGGGCGCTGGATAGCGTGCTACGGGCATAGGCGGAGAGAGGCAAGCGGGATGTGGCCGTGGACCGCTGGCGCTGGACCTGGCCAGACCGAGCAGCGACCTCGCCCTCGTCCAGGACGAGCGAGGCGGCAGCGGTAGTGGGGCCCTATGCCGGTGAGAAGCAGGCGAGCGGGTGGAGGCCGGATCCGGCCACGGCGAGGTCGATCCGGTCGTCGGCGGGGTTTGGGGCGATGCAGGCGAGGTGCCGGCGGCGGACCGTGGCGAGCCCGAGCTCGGGTGCCCACGGCGGCTTGCTCCTCGCGGGCCATGACGTGGTGGCAGCTTGCCTGCAGGAGGAGGAGAGGCTAGCGGTTAGGGGAAGGAGAGGAAGGGGCGCGGGGTTGCGGCTCAACAGGGGAGGCGCGATGCGGCGCGATGGCTCGCCGGCGCGAAGCGACGGGCAGATCGAGAGGCGGCGCGAATCTGGGCTTCGTGGGCCTGGCGGCGGTTCCAGGGGCCCTACGGGGCCAGATTCGAGGTGGAGGCTGGTTGGGGGCTACATGGAGCTCTCTGAGCCCTCGATCTCGCGATCCGAAGGTCAAAAATAGCTGGGGGTTATGGTTTCGGCAAGAGATGGACTAGAGGGGCATATCTGGGCAATTCCAGGGGGTGGCTATAATTTTTTCTAGGGGTAACCCTAGAAAGGGGTGGGAGAGTGGTGGTCTTTATATACGTGGTCTGGCTGGCAAGTTTACGCAAAATCCCTCGGGTTTTCTCCCTCGCGTCCGATACTCCATGTTTCTGACCACCGGGAGTGCATACGACCTCCGATTTGAACGAAATATCAAACCACGCGCTCAGCGCGTCGAGCCGTCAGTCGTACCTTACTTCGATACCGTTCCAAGAATATTTTCTGGTGCCCAATAAAATAACCCATTTAATTATTAAACGGGGTATTTTGTTCTGATGGCGATGGTTGGTCCTGTGCCGGAAATTGCGATGGTGCTCGGGTGAACCCTGTGTTGCAAAGGTCGTGTGCCGTTTGGGAAAAAGGTTTGGTCCCGCATCCGATACGAGAAAGAGGGGGGATATTTACCGATTAATAAATCAGCAAAGCAAATACTGCAAACAATTCTAGCAAGCAATAAAATAAAGCAACAAACAAAAAAATTAATCTGGGTGAAAATCCCGGGCTGTTACAATACAACACCACCAACAATGGATCTCGTCCTGAGATCCTGGATGATCCGGGGGAGAGGAGGGGAGAGAAAAGAGTGTCGACGATCTTCAACACCACCAACAAGGGACTCTTCTCCATGTCAATGATGAACCTTTGTCGAGGAACTTTCCGCAGGGAGATGGCGACGTCGAAGAACGAAGCCATCAGGAGATCAAGAGGAAGAACGACAATTCAAACCGACGATCAAGGGATGCATTCTCACTCAAATCGCGAGGATACTGGGCAAGAGGAATGAAGTCAACGGATGACCAAGATGTTTAACCAGAGTCGGAAGAACTAAAGGTACTACATGATTTCCCAACCTGAGATCGGAATCGAGACAATACGCTACAAGCAAGGCATTGTAACGGTTCCGAAACTCCACTTACTCGAGATCCTAGAGTTTTGAAGGGGATAAGGCGAGAATAAAACACTTACGACACTTTTCCTAACCAGAGCATGGGTAAGGAGGAAAAAGAATCCTAATCTCCGATAACTAACTTAGTAGCTACAAAATAGTTTTTTGTCTAGACTCGACTTCGGCCAGAAAGGGATCCTACGGTCGGTAAGGCTGTGATACCAAGTTGTAAGGCCCGATATGCGGTACTGTTCCAGATCTAGAAGTTTCCATCCAGATCCGGGGACGAATAACATATCGATCCCACCGCGACATATGACAACGCCATATGCCCCGGATTTCCAACATGATATCACAACATTACAGCTACAAGGATACAACATCTCATACAATCGGCATACAACTGCCTTAATACATTACATCAGCGGAAGATACATGTCTGAGTATAGACTACAACCATACGCCTACTAGCAAAGGAAAAACACGCCATTCCCGTAACCACACAGGTCCAGGCTCTCCGCTTGGATCCGCCTAACTAGTCGTCGTCGAGTCTCGGCGAAGGCGTCCAGAAGAAGGGTCGTCGAGCTCCTCTGAAGTCCAAGATCATTTCTTAACGTGCGTAAAAGAGAAAAGAAAGAGGTGAGCTAAATCAAAAGTCCTGTAACTAACTTCTCACGGTAAGATGGGGGTAGTGGCGAGGTTGCAGACGCACTAGAAATGTATGAGTGGCTAACGGACTATTTTAGAGTAAGATGAGAACCAAGCATTCGATGAGGAATCGCCTCCAACAAGTCTTGCTATCAGCTACTTACGCAAACATAACACCTATCCTATCCTTGTCCTCCGCTTCGCATCCCAGCGAAGAAGAAGCAGTCAAGGAACACTAACACGTTGATCAAGTTATATTAAGATTATCTCAGTTGTTGTTGTCTATGAACAAGGAGTAGGTCTCAAGTCGTCCATAACCGTGGACACGGCTTCTCAAAAAGATTTAACCCTGCAGGGGTGTACCAACTGCCCATAACAAGGCTCCTCACGAACGCCCATCTCTCTCAGTTTCTACCCATCACCGGCATCCATTTAATGATTTAGTCCCGAGAGATCCGAAACGACAGGTCCCTCTAGCTAACAACGAACAAATCTAGGTGGCCCCCTGTGAGTCGACATCCAACTCAAAAGCCGGCTGCGCTCTAGAATTGGCCTCTACCGTCTGGAAGAGGTCGGGTTAGCTACCTAAACCATGTGGGCAGCCCCCTAGCTCTCTGGGGTGGACCAATAAGAGAAACCATGTCTCCGCTGGCCCGAGTTGTTTAAAATCTGCTGGGAGCTACCCGGCACACACACACATTTCATTGTGGTCGGTAACGTTGGTGAATTAACAGAAACGGAAAGAGAGGGATTCGAACCCTTGGTGGTTTCGCAAATGGTAAGTCAGCTTGGGCCACCACTAGAAATGTTTGAAGCTAGGTAGGTAAAAAGAGGGGACCCCATAAAATCCCACACGCGATTAGGCACGCTCGTCAAGAGACACAATACCCGGAACTCGGGTCCTAGGTGACTCGAATGGAACAAAGCATTGGGGCGGGATAGCCTAGACCTTCCATCCTTCGTCGAATATAGTCAACATTATAGTAATCATATCATCCACAACAATATAATAAAGAGATAGTCCAATCCAGGGAGTAACATGATAACAGTTGATAGCATCCTAGCATGCATACTAAGCAGTGGCTGAGCAGCGAGCAATAGTAACATAGCTGAACAAGGTTTGTTGGGATGTGGAGGACATGGTTGTTTGGGTTTATTTGAGAGGCATGAATATGAAGTGGTAGGATCAAGCAATCGTTCTATCCTACACCTAGGCGCGAGTGAGCTGAAAGTTATAAGCATGATATATGATCCCCCTTACCTGATGAGAAGACGAAACCGAAGGTGTAGCCGATCGCAAGCTCGCATCGTCTCCGAGAGGTACCCGCGGAAGCACACAAGAAGAAAACACTGGAAATGGCAATCGACGAGCAAATATCTATTACTACGAAGCAATCACGAGCAAGCATCAACAAGAAGGAAACACGAGACAACACACTAAGGTATCGCATCTATCGTCGAGAGCGGTTACTAGCAGGTTAAGTGGAGTGCTCGTCACACACGACGATACCGCACATTTAGAACAGTTCAAGTTGTTTAGCTACAAAACATGAGCAAAGGTTGTTAAAATGGCATCTCACTCAAGCATGGCATAGCACACAAACATAACAAGAGATGAAGCATAAGATAAACTATCTATGCTAGTCAATTTAAGTGAGGCGCAACCTAAACATGGCATAACACTAAGCACCCCACAACAAATTTATGCATTTGGTACTGTTCTGCCCTAAACCATATTTTAGGATGGTTAACAACAGCAAACAATAGCATAAACACAAAGTACATGAAATTCTAATCAAGTTACATATAAAGAACACTCCAAACGGAGTTACGGTTAAAAAGATAGAAGCATTACAAATTATGCACACATGCTGTCAACATCAGGTAACACACTTCAGAGCAATGAAACAATTAGCTACTGAATGCAAACATGCATCAAAATGATATGAAACTAAATTAGACATGGCAGGAAAGGCATGGCAAAAGGAATCATGCAAATATGCATCATGGTGTGGGGCGGCACAGGCGAGCTGCCGGCGGCGGACCGTGGCGAGGCCGAGATCGGGCGCCCACGGCGGCTTGCTCCTCGTCGAGCATGACGGTGGCAGCTTGCCTGCGAGAGGAGGAGAGGCTAGCGGTGAGGGGAAGGAGAGTAAGGGGCGTGGGGTTGCGGCTCAACAGGGGAGTCGCAACGCGGCGCGGTGGCTCGCTGGCGACGCTCGCCGGCGCGAGGCGGCGGGCAGATCGGGAGGCGGCATGAATCTGGGCTTCGCGGGCCTGGCGGCGGTTCCAGGGGACCTATGGGGCCCGACTCGAGGTGGAGTCTAGTTGGGGGGCTACATTGAGCTCTTTGAGCCCTCGATCTCGCGATCCAAAGGTCAAAATGGCTGGGGGTTAGGGTTTCGGGGAGAGAGGGACTAGAGGGGCAGATCTGGGCAATTTCAGGGGGGTGGCTAAATTTTTTGCTAGGGTAAACCCTAGAAAGGGGTGGGAGAGTGGTAGTCTTTATATAGGTGGTATGGCTGGCAAGTTTACGCAAAAGCCCTCGGGTTTTCTCCCTCGCGTCTGATACTCCACGTTTTTTACCGCCGGGAGTGCATACGACCTCCGATTCGGACGAAATCTCGAACCACGCTCAGCGTGTCGAGCCCGTCAGTCGTACCTCACTTGGATACCTTTCCGAGAATATTTTTCCGGTGCCCAATAAAATAACCCATTTAATTACTAAACGGGGTTTTTCGTTCCGATGTCGATGGCTGGTCCTGTGCCGGAAATTGCGACGGTGCTCGGGTGAACCCGGTGTCGCAAAGGTCGTGGGCCGTTTGGGAAAAAGGTTTGGTCCCGCATCCGATACGAGAATGAGGGGGGAAATATTTACCGATTAATAAATCAGCGAAACAAATGCTGCAAACAATTCTAGAAAGCAATAAAATAAAGCAACAAACATTTTTTTAAATTTGGGTGAAAATCCGGGCTGTTACACATCTATTGCAAACAAATGGGCGGAAAGACTTATAAAGCCAATGTAGCATGTCTTCCTTCCAACAAGGGTGTATTTCTCAAGGTGTGAGTGGAATAAAATACACACAGCCCCAGATACATAGTTGGTTGGAAAACAAACTACATTGAGGATCCAAAGATTGCAAAAAAAATGATATGGCACAAAAGCATAACCAAAAAATGAAGGCAATCAAAAGATCCTACAAGCCAAGTGAATATAAGATGTTATGATTTGAGCATAGGAGTGTTCTAAAGAAAATTGAGAAGTTCCCCAAGATTTGTGCACTATTTTAGAATCTTTGTATTAGAATACAAAGTGCACGAAAATTGGATCATCTCTCCCCTAGAATCGATAGAAACACAACAAGAGTGAAAGCGTGCAAGGATATGTGAAAAAGTATGGCACTTGCAACGAACAAATGGTTGAGCAACACGCAAAAGGACTAATCATAGAAATCAGCTCAACCAAAAAGATGTGTGTGAGTCATGGCAAAGCACATGATAAGACTAATATGCGGATGATCATCACGCATCAACATAGTCTTGAAGAAATGAGACTCAAGGTGCTAGACATGTCCTTCCAACCTAAGTTAAGAAGGTCACACAAAAAAATGGGTTCACAAACTTAATTAATAAAATGCAAAGTACATTCAAGACTTGTGACAACCTCATGATGAAGATAGAAAATGATTGGCTCATTAAGACAAGCATGAGAACAACAATCTTCACCACCAAAAGAGTGCACAAAGGTGAATACCAAAAATTCCAGAACCATCTAACCCCGTGTGCACGGGGGTCATGGTACGTGGTCACGGGGGCCCCGTGCACACGGTACACCCCGTGGGTACGGGGTACTCAGAGGAAAATCACACCAATTTTCATGGATGGAGGAAGCTGGATGACACAAAGCATCCTTGCCTCTCCCCTAAATAGAAACCACGCGATTTCCTACGAGCCTCGTCGCACAAGAGTCCCTCCACACTACGGAAAGGTATTCATCAAAGAATTATGACATGCACTCAAAGACACACGCTTTCATGTATCCACCAAAGAATTAATCACCGGAAATAAAAGGTGGACATGAAAGAAAAGGATATCCACTATATGTAGATTTTCTCATGTATATGAGATTCTAGGTAGATGAATATCCACAAAGAAGCATGTACACACGAAATAGTTACAAAAGAAAAGAACAAGATATCCAAATGGGACTCATGAATATACCAATAAGATCTTTGCTTGAAAGCATAGCCCATGGCTTTATATTATCTCATTGTATATTAACGAAATCCACACACACAACCATCAAAGTCATCACAACTAGCAAAAAATAGAAATAGTTCAGATGCTTTGAACAAGGAAACAAGTATCGCAACGAAAGAATATATCTTGCAATTCTAGAACAATTCAAGAACCGCAAAATTACAAATGAAGAATGTCATGCCATGGTTCAACCTACACACGGTTTAATGCAAGAAATTTATGCATGAGGTAGATACTTGTTACCGAGATAGCATGGGAATAATGTAGTAGATAGAGCTTCATTGATCGTCCTGGCTTGACCCCAAAAGGCACATGGTGACAACACCTTCACTGAATAATACGATCCTCCAATGCATCTCGAAAGTTCCTAGAACAACATTAACAAAGAAAATGGTGCCCAAACTCATTAGGACCCAAGAGTTAGAGGAACAAAAATACATAGGACAAACTCCACAAGAATAAGTGCATATGAACATGAAATGAAATTTCACGCACATATTAGCCAATAAATAAGTGGATGGAATTAACCTATATATATATAGGAACTACACATATAGCAACTACACACATAGCAAATATGAACTACACATCATCAAAGAAAGAAAACATGTCATAGGAACTACACATATAGCAAATATGCATGCACAAGACTCCCAAGAACCAATAGGAAATACAATTTGGAAAAAATACCAAATAAACCAAGAAGGCACACCAAAGGGTCACACAACCTAAGGTTGTCCAAATTATATCAAATATCCAAATCAACACATGATAGGAGAAAAGTAGCAATCAACACATGGTCGATTCATACACTCACCAACAAATGAGAAGAATTGTCAATTGAATCTGAACCCAATCAACACATGATTGACTAGGAAACCAATTGAAAAAGGTACCAAGTGAAAAATAAAATACCAAAGTGAGAACTAATCACTTGAAGGAAACCAAAAAAAACATCAAGAAATGAGATAGCAATTAACACTCGCCAATTGAAGGAGAGCACGATGGCAAATGAAAGATATCGAAGAAAAATATATCAAACTCTCAAAATAGAGAGCACAATTCCAAACAAACTACGCCCTCAACAAATTTATGATGACACAAAGCACCAAAGAGAATATGCCTTCCAATAACACGCACTTGATAGGGATCATAAGATTATAGCTCCCCTAGGAGTTGAGCTTTAGGTAGATTTTCATTAGAATACAAAATGCACAAGATGGGATCATCACTTTCACTATATCTAGAGAAACACTAGACAAGTTCACAAAAACAAATGATCCACAAGTGGCAAGGAAGACAATGAGAGTTAAAACCACAACAATATCTTGGCAAATAATATTGCAATTATAAACAAGCCAACGTAAAGATGAGAAATAATTTCTACCACATATAAAAGTACCAATTGTTAAGGATAAGAGGTATATGGAATTGATTCCCGGTGGTAGATTGCAACGGTATATATATATATATATATATATATTATCATCTGCACAACAACAACAATAAGCATGTGGCAAAAGATAAGAATTGAGCACATTGCTTACAGAGAGATATTCCTGGCATCATTAAATATGCATCTAATCATGCAAGCAATGACTAGACTAACTTGGAGCAAACGGTTCCCACATAGGAAGTACAAGTACATGTTGGAGGGAAACCGTACCAAGAAAATCTCACACTCTCAAGATCCATAAGATGAGAAATAAGACAATTTTAAGAAAATTGGAACTTGAGGAGAAAACATGCCACCTAGGAACTAGATAATTTCCAATATCAACTCTAAGTGGCAAGCCTCAATTGTACACATGTTCTAGACAAGTAATATAAAGGCATATTACTCCCCCATAATGTGATATCCCAAAAGTTACAACTAGAGGCAAACGAATACCAACACGAGATAATTAATGGACATTTTAGAATTAGAATTTCTCATAAGTACGACATACAACATAGAGACTAGAAAATCGTGTAATATCAATACTAGGTGGTATTCCTCATGTACACACATTTGTAGGATCGTGAAGTGCACTAGGCACATCACTCCCCCAAAATGGAATGATCCATTAATCTATCATAAGAGCAAACTAAGATACAAACAAGATGAAAAAAATTGGCTCAACACACCATTCACACATACATGATGTGCAAACCAACATACCCAAAATTGATTACTCAAGATACGTAAATTAGAAGCACAACATATACCAACACATGCAAGGTACAAAACCAAATCATGCAAAGGGGCAAGTAACTTTCAATGTAAACAATTTCAGAACAAGTTACCGCAAGGAGGCACATTGGATATAAGATAAACACATGATAATCCAAATGGCTTGGCTTAAGAAAATGTGAGTAATGAAGGTCCCTTAATTCTTCATAATGTAGCCAAGTCTCCAATGCCCTCCACCAACACCTATTGATCATGTTTGAGTTTGTTGATCCCCAGCCAAGTTGGGTCCTAAGAGATTAGTCACAATAGGCTTGGCAACCCAAATGGTTCTTTTCTTGACACCACTTTGAGTACCAACAAATTTGGAAACCACATTGCCAACCTTATCCTTCCGAAGAGAATAAACATCATCAACTATAATAGGTTTGGATAAGGTACCATTAGTGTTGGAAATATGCCCTAGAGGCAATAATAAAATGTTATTATATATATTTCCACGTTCGTAATTAATGTTTATATTTCTGTGCTATAACTGCAATGACCCTGACTTTGAGATTCAGAAGAAAACTCACTTGCATGTGTGGAAATGTAAACACCAAGAGTTCCTGGTTTAGCCTCTAAGACCAGCTCATGTGCTAACTGATGATTACGTTTTCTTAATCATGGACATTGTTCTTGTAACAAGGATGTCAGTAGCAATGGGAACATATTGTTAGCAGAACAATGATGTTGAACCGACCCTAGTATTGAATGATATACTTAGAGATCACATCGTAACAACGTTATAAGTCATATCATGAAATGTTATCACATACGTAATTCCTTAGACCACGAGAGTATCAAGTTGCTTCACACAGGAAGATGTGCTTTGGTTCTTAGATGAATCTTCCCGTTACTGGGAAGTAGTAAAATAAGTTCTGGGTACATTGGATAGTGTGTCTAGTAACCGTGATAGTTCAAGATTGGGATTTTCTCCTTCACGATGAAGAAGATATTCACTTCGGGCCCACTCGGTATGACGGTATCCATTATAGTCTGGCCAGACGCATTGTGATTCAGTCACAGGGATACCGGAATACGATAACGAGAAAAGTGACAAACGAGCAAAGAGGATAATGAGTGGCTTGTGTTCAAGAAGTTGTTACACATGGGTGCCAAACTTCTCTCCTCTAACTTTGTCATATATCGCGAAGCAAAGGGAATGGTACATGACTAAACATAATGGTTCACTCGAAGTTTCTTCGTGTATGTGCGGGAGTCAACATGGGTGTCCATGGCTCCGCTGTTGATTATTGGCTATTGACAAAAGGTTGTTGACCTATGTCCGGAAGATGTTCTGAGTCATGTATGCATTATACCAAACCTATTGGGTCACACACTTAACGAGCATTGGTCTGTTAGAATACTGGAATGGTAGAAGGTCTAGTGGAAGCAAAGCAGAATAGTTCATACGGGCACCGGAAGTAGTTCCGGGTATTTATGGAATTGTTCATAAGGGCACCAGAAGAAGTTTTGGGTATTTAAAGATATGTCCGGATCACTCTGGAATAATCCCAGGTGGTTCAGGAACATATGAGAATGGTACTAGGGAAGTCCTGGATCGACCGGAATAGTTTCCGGTTAATCGGTGGACGTCCCGAGAACTTGCGCGGTCATCGGGTAGATTAAAATGTAACTCGGATGGTCCCGAAAACTATCCAGATGGTTCCGAAACATCCGAGAACGGTCCCGGAAGGTCCTGGAAGTGCTCCAGAAGGTTCCGGAATGTCCCAAAACCATCCCGGAAGGTCCCGGATGGTCTTGGAAGGTTCCGGAAGGTTCCGGGCAGTAACACTCACTACCCCACGCCCCTAGCCTTGGGGGGAAAGCCACCTAGGCTTCCAAAGTCGTCCATGGGGTGGGGGCGCCATAAGGGAGCAATCCTACTTGGAGTAGGATTGCAACCCTCCTTGGAGTAGGATTCCCCGGTGGGAAGGTCTCCCTTTGGAAGGAGGAGTCCCAGGGGGACTCCACCACCCCTATTGCGCCCAAGACAGCCCCCTGGCCACCTATATAATGAGGGGGAGGGGCAAGGGGCGCAACACATCAAACCCCAAGGCCTATGCGCCACCCTCCCTCCCTCTAAACCCCATTGCTCCATAATTAGACCCCGGTTTAGACGTTGTTCTAGATCGGAATCCGTTAGGGTTTTCTCCCTCTAGTTTTCTCGGTGGCGTTCATCTCTGGACGGCGGAGCATTGCTGGATTGCTGCTACGGAACGTGTGGATACTAATAGAGGGATCATATCTTTGGTCCTTCTCCGAGGAGCTTCTTCTTCCTCAGAGATCTTGTTCGAGGGCCTTGCTCGAGGGACTTGTGCGTGGGACGGATCGAGGTGCTTCTTCTTCCTCGGTGATCTTGATCGAGGGACTTTTTGTGGGACAATCCGCGAGATCTACTTCAACGAGCTACACCAACTCTACTTCCGCTACATCGGTTGGTGAGCCATGACCTAAAACCTTGTATGCAATCTTCTTGGATGATCTTGGGTTCTTGATTCGTAGGCCGAAATTTTTTGTTTTCTACTACGTTTCCCAACAGCGGTATCATGAGTGATCCTTGATTAGATGCATGTTTAGGTCTAGATCATATGTGTGATATGAGGCATTGATTTTCTTGTTGCTTCCCTGTCATGTGATTTTTTCTATGCTTGATGGCAAGTTGAGGTTTTGCTACAAGGATTGAGTTTTCCATCGATCCCTCTATGCTGCTTTCAGTATGCTGGTTGCCTTGATCATGGTCTACATCAAACTCCTTGGATCTCATCTTAATCTCGCAATAGAAGATTTAACATGGAGGGGCTTGTGGATTTTATGAACTCAAATCCACACGGGGGTCACGTGTTGAACGAAGTTTGGCTTGTGGCATTAGTTGTTGCACGCACCCCGAACGTTAAACTAGCAACAATGAAGTATCGTGTTTGGTTTGTATAGGGAACAACGTTTGCATGTAACCTGCTAATCAACCGCGATAAAAGTTGCAACAACCCGTGTAGATGGCGTTCTAACTCGTTTTTTGCAGAATGTGCATGTGATGTGGTATAGCCTTCAAGATTTGCAATGTGTTTGTATGAGATGCTATATGTTATGTAATATTTATTCGCGACCTGCGTGTCGTGGTACGGCATGATGACTGGAGTCATATGATTGTCACTTAATTATGGCCTGCGTGCCAGAACTATTTATTAGCTCGAGGCAAAGCAATAGATAGATGCAAGGTGATGATCTACGATGCGGAGGTGGACCCCGACGCACATGCCGGAAGCCGTGGTGATGTTCCCGGCGCCAAGGACAAAGTTGGTGGACACGGTGACTTCAACCACGACGACGTGAAGACAATGAAGACTTCACGAAGCAAAGGGCTATACTATATCACATAATTTTATGAAATGCCTGTGATGTTTATCCCTTTGATGCACCCTTGTTTGATGCGTGGTAGTCGTATTTTATTAGGGTGATCTCTCGCAAAACAATATCAAGTTGATAGTGTTCTTCCAACTGTAGCACCGTCTATACTATGTTTCACACCGGAGCAGGTCATGTCACATGGGTGCACACGGTGTGACGCATAAAAGGCGGGTGTGTTAAGAACACACTGCAATTACACTTGGTTGGCTTGACGGTTTGGATAAAAGTTTGCTACCGGGACACGCCCATCGAAAGATGAACAAGAATCACGTGTGTTGTGATTGGCAAGTTGGCCTACCGGTCCAGTCTAAGTCATCGGTGATGTCACATCAATGGCGGACGATTGGGTCGGATCTTGAATCACTCCAGCATCAAGTACGAGAGATATTGATCTGAGTGGGAGCGCACTTAATAATTAAATTGATTAATAACAAGTGCAACTTAATTATGAACAAAGTCTAAGTATTTGCATTATCGTTGTAGAATAATGGCTCGCGTTACCACCTTCCCAATTGATTTTGATTAACTATATTATCTGGTAAAAAAACTTTACGATTGGTACCGTATTGTGAGGACTATCCTCAATAGTGTCGAGAAGGAGCTTGTCCTATCGCAAAAATTTTATGCTCTCCCGCTGATGCTATGGATGACGTGACTTACGTCCATAATCCAAAATGCTATAATTCCACCACAGCTAAGTGCATTGTCTTCACCACCATGAAACCCGAACTTCGAAACGTTTGGGATAGTTATGTTATATTCATGGAACTGAAAAATTGTTTTCAGTAGTAAGAAAATTAATGTTGGATATAAGATATCTAGTACAATGTATGATTGTAAGCATTAGTGAAAATGTTCACTATGCTCTAAACAAAACTGATAAGTGTGGGATCCAGAAGAACACCGATCATATGATGATGAGAATTAAGGGAAAGGAAGTCCAAAGGATGTTAGTAAGACTTACACGCCGGAAATTCCATGGCATGTGCCATCCTTAATCATGTGTGAGCTTTTGTGAGTAGGAATGACATTGGAAATAGAACTATGATACGTATAAAGGCAAAACGAAAGAAGACTGGAATAACCAGCTCAGAAATGAAAGTCATACGGAGTTATAGATGAATTCATTGATGGTCAAGAGATGTAATTCTTGGGAATCATGATTAAGCAGTTAATTGTGGATTCTGTATATTGTGATTAAATTTTTGATCACCGGAATATCACATCGATTGCATATTGTTGCAACTTGATGCAAGAAATACTATGGCCTTTATGACTAGCTAATGATGAGTTTTGACACGCTCGGGAACAAGCTAAAAGGTTTACTATACCGTGTGTTGACTCTATGATTATCTTTATAATTCATTTTAGAGTTGAGTAAATTGTTACTACACTTTAGCCTTGTTGCAAAACATCATTTTGAATCATATTTGTTGCAAGAGAGTTGTTCAAAGCTATGAATAGCGTAAAGGCCATACTTCCATTATGAATAGGTTGTATGTTATGAATCTTGATAATAATACTAAACATCCATAACACTGACGCTAAACGTCGCAAGACTGACAGAAATACCACATAGATGTGGCACTGCCGTTTATCACAAGTGACATAACATGCATGAAGAATTTCCATAAGTGATGGACTTTCGAGTCATATGATTATGAATCATTTAACGCTTGCGATCTTTGTCTCGAAGTAATGTGACTAAAACACTGTTGATAGGCCATACATGAACGGGCAACTAAACCATTGGTAATCATACATGATGATGTGTGTAGTCCAATAAGTGTAGTTGTGTGCAGTGGATTCCCTATCTTCACTCATGAGTTGAAGTAGATATGTGGATATCTGTTCAATAGAGACATACGTCTGAAATCTTTGAAATGTTCAAGGAATTTTAGAGTGAAATAGAAATTCATTGTAACGAGAAAATAAGGCTTCTGCAAATTATATTGTAGAAAGTAATATTTGAGTTACAAGTTTAGCGAACGTCTGATGAGTTGTGAAGAAGTGTCATAACTTGCGTCTCTCGGAACACCACTATGAGTAAAGTGTTCGAGAGATGTAAGCAAGCCATGTATGACACGGTAAGATCAAATATGACGTTTATCAATTTGCCATTATACTTATTAAAGTTATTCGTTAGTGACTACGGCTTTTACACTGAAAAGAGCACCATCAAATCTGTTGAAATGACACCATATTAGATGTGGTATGAACTATTAAAACCATGTTTTCTGTAAGGCCCCCGATGTGGTGCTAACTCGAGTTAGTCGCTTTCGCGTCCCGCTCAAGTTAGTAGCGCATAAAGAGCCACCGACTCACGACACTCGCACTCGTGTCGCTGCCGGATTCTCAACAACAAGTATAAGAACGAAGAACCTTAACTAGGACACAATATATAAAGTCCAAGGCATACATCACCATTGGATAATTATTACATCATCTCAGAGGTCCGTGGACCCAACAGAACATCATGCGACAAGCGGAAGACAAACACGACCGAGTACGGTCAAAAGCCAAATTGCCCTAGAGAGGGCTGCACATAAAGAGTCCACCCACGAATCGTCGAAGCCCAACTGTAGGATCTACTGAACGAGGTCGATCTCATCGTCATCCTCCGGGGGCACCTCCACGAAGTATCGTCCGGAGCTCGGGTCAAGGAAGTACTCCACTGCAGCGGCCGATCAGGCAAAACAATAAAAGCACAAAAGTAAAACAGGGGTGAGATTATATCATTACAGGATAACTGACTTCCTACGATAAGACAAGATAAAGGTAAAGGTAGCATCCGCACTAGCATATATGGTGGCTATCATTCTATTAGAATAGGGGTAAGGTCCAAGAATAGCACGTGACATCGTGTCATAGGTCCACTAATCACCTACTTACGTCAAGCATAACACGACCTGGATCTTCTCTCGGTCCCCCCTGGACGAAGAGAAGCAACCAAGGCACTCACACGGTAGGAAAGTTTTAATTATGAGTCAGATTGATATTATTCTATGAACAAGGAGTAGGTCTCAAGTCGTCCATAACCGCGGACACGGCTTTTCGAAAAGATTTAACCCTGCAGGGGTGTACCAACTGCCCATCATAGGCTTCGCATGTACGCCCGGTTTCCACTTGGCTAAGTAAGCGCCTGAAACTCCGGAACGTCAGAGTCCATCTAACTAACAACACACAATTCCGGGTGGCCCCCGGGGAGTCGACATCCAATCCAAAAGCTGGCCACGCTCTCAGATCGGCCTCTTCCGTATCAACAGGGTTTGGGTTACCGGTTAAACCTCACATGAGGACCGGGCCCTCGCCGATCAAAGGTGGGCCAGCCAAGGCACGAGTCCTCCTGGCCCAAGGTGGTTTGTAAACAACTGGGGTACCACCAGCACACACACATTGCAAATAGTAAATCAGCTCGGGCCACCACTAGAACTGTACGAAGCTAGGTAGGTAAGACAAGGGGACCCCATAGAATCCCACACATGATTAGGCACGCTCGTCAAGAAACACAATACCCGGAACTCGGGACCTAGGTGACTCAAATGGAACAAAACACCTGGCGGGAACAGCCTGGTCTCCCATCCTTCGTCAAGTATAAATTTAACATCATCAATAATAAATATCAACCAACTTCTTTAAATAACATGATATCCCAAACCATAGCATAGGGTAAGCAGCAAGTTTTCCTACTCATGCTAACCAATGGCTGAGCAGCGGTAACTGAGCAATACAATGTTTTGCTAGGACGTGGGGATCATGGCTATTTGGTTTTTGAAGGTGGCATAGTCAAAGTGGATAGGATCAAGCAAACGTTCTAGGCTACAGCTAAGCAGGTAGGCAGAAAGGTATCAAGTAATGGTATGAATCTTCCCCTTGCCTGGGTAATCGGTCGTTGAAGCAGACGCAGCAGGGTCCTCGGGCTCGGTGTCGGAAATCTCCACGTAAGTCTCCTCGGCGGTCTCGGGTGCTAACGTAAGGTACCGGCAAGGAAAAGGCACTCAAGTAAGTAACAGGTACAATGCATAGGCAAGGATGGTATGAGCAAGTTTAGTTTACATGATGTGACCCTATCTAGTCAGTTTTAAATGAAGGTGGTGACGACACGTCAACAACTTCATATGCAATTTATTTACGTGAAGATGGCTTTGGTCTTAGCCTTATTTTTGGTGTAGGTAGCATGTCAACATGGCATGATCAACAATGCATATAACATAAATAAAACAACGTGAAAAGTAATCATCGATTCCGGAGTCGGAGTAGTGCCGGTGAATATGACACAAGGAAAGTGAAACAATAGTTGGAATCCAACCACTTTGCATATGACAATATGATAGGGGCTGACTTTGAAGAAAGATGATTTGAAGATGACACAAAACCAACTTGAAAAGGACTGACGATCATCATCTCAAAATGCACTGAAGATGAAATGATGCAATCAGGGAAAGATAGATTGATCCTGGTTGAGGTGGTCACACCTTGTCCAAAGAGTTTCTCAAAATCTCAAGAGGACATCACCATTGCAATCCTGGCAAAAATCCACCCCAAAACCATATATAACATGGTACCATTTGAATTTGCAAACACAGTTGCAATTTCAGCTGGAGCTCAGGGGGCTGAGTGCAAAATTGCACTTGATGCATTTTGAAAAGGCCCAAATGATATAAACATCACCACCATGCAACTCTTCGTGAAAAACTACCCAAAATTCATATATGGCATGGCCATTTTGAATTTGGGTAAGGCTTGACCAAAACAAAAGAAAAGGAGGGGTTATATTGCAAAATTACCACACCTCAAATATTAGAGGGGGCAAGGTGCAAAATAGACCTCACCATGCTGGTCAGTGGGTGAAGCTACCCCAAAAACATATATAGCATGACAATGCTTTGGGTGGCAAGTTCAAAAGCCCAGATCCCAATTTGAATTTGAATTCAAATCAAATTTGGAAAATAAACAGAAAAGAAATACAAAAGAAAAGGAAAAAAGAAAAGGGCTCAGCCTCTCTGGGCTGGCCTCGGGCAATTCTGGCCCAGCAAGCCGTGGGGCTGACAAGGGGCTGCTGGGCTGAGCCCAGCAAGGCCACTGTGCCTTGAGCCACTGACCAGGCTGGCCCAGTGGTCAGCCTCCCACACAAAAGGAAAAAAGGGGGGGCTTAATGCCTCCGGCGGGGTTCGAACCCGCGACTAGCTGCGCTGCATCCAGTCCCATTGCCACTGCGCCAACACTCGGTTACTCGACAGGAAACAGGCGCCGAGCCAGCTATATAAATCAGCCGGTGCGCACTGTCCAGTTTTTTGACGAAACTGAAAACCCGGACATGCAGTGAGAGGGCAACTTCCGGTGAATCCCGCCTCGGTCACAGGTTACCCGCGACGCCGCTGATGCGTGGAATCAAGAGCTGGCACATCCATCTACAGATCCCCGCCCCGTGTTGTACTTAGAACACACCAGGGAATTCGCTAGCCTCGCCTTAATCCTACCGCGGCGAACTGCTTCTGACGAAACTGACGAAGCTCTTCAGACCGTGGCGGCGTCGAGACATTCCGGTGAGGCTCACATCGGCTACGGTGCTCCGATGGCGCAACGGCCAGCGGCTACTCGAAGCTGGACCCTCCGTGGTTCCATTTTGCTCGTCTCCCCCGCCGGCAACCCAAAAGGGAGCGGCTTTCCTCGCCGGCACGGCTATGGCGGAACAGAGCCCGCACGCCAGGCCGTCGAGGGGAACGACTAGAACTCCTGATGCTAACGCTCATCGCGCACTCTGCTCGCGAACAGCGCAACCGCACACACACACCACTCTCGCCGGAGACACACGCTTGGCGTGCAAGGCTCGCCGGAGCGGCGACAGAGAGGCCTTCACGACGCCAAATGTCCTACGGGTGCTAGGGGAGGAACGGAGGCGCGAAGGCTCACCTAGAGGGGCTCGTCGGTGACCCTGACCTTTCCGGGGAGAAGGAGACCCACGGGGTCATCGTCGAGGAAGACGGATCCGTGGCGCAATGCCGCGGCTCGTCGCTCCTTGGGGCTTGTAGGCCGAATCTGCAAGGGGAAACGGTGAGGACGGGCTAGGAGAAGGCGCAGATGAGCGCGGGCTCACCGTGCGTGAAGAACGGCGACGGAGTCCACCGGGAGGCTCACCTGTCACGCGGAATAGGGGAGGTTCAAATCGGTTTGAGATCTCCAAAACTCACAAAGAGAAAAACCAAACAAGAACCAATAAAGATGATGCCAAGGATGCAAAGGTTTGAGATCTCCACGAACAATGTGTCCTAGCCTATAACCCGGTCTCCTAACTAATACCATGAGATCGGTAAGCTAGAAACCTATCAAGGTCAAACCTTTGTCTTGCGCATAATCCACTTGAGTTTGATGATGATGATCATGCCCGCCTCAAGTTGGAACATCTTTATTGATTGCGTCGACTCGATGATGAGTAGTATATTGCTCCCCCATACACCATTATAGGTGAGCCTCTTTTAGGCACATCTTCACAAGACCATTATCACCAAGCCTCTAGGGGCCAAAGCACCCAAGAGGAACAAGCTCTAGATTGCCAAATCACTCACGAGTAACAATCTTCTCAGTACTCAACTTCACTTACCACTACCACGAATCATCGGAGAGAACTCAATCCGATGCACCAAAGCAATGGCAAGAGCACACGAAGTGCTCAAGTCCCCCACTCTCAAATCGCAGCAAAGCAACAAAATCTATGGAGGAGTATGAGAGGAAGAACAAGGAGGAACACCAAGAACTCCAAGATCTAGATCCACAAGGTTCCCATCACTTAGAGGAGAGATGATTTGGTGGAATAATAGATCTAGATCTACTCTCTCTTTTCCCTCAAAAAGATGCAAGAATCATAGGAGGAATAGAGAGAAAGCAAGCTCCAAGAGATCAAAAATTGTGGGGGAAAACTTGCTCAAGAACTGTTGGAGACAAAGGAGGAAGAAGGGGGATTTTATGGCACTTGGTTTGGGGTAGGTGAGATCTGCCCGTTGGGACCCCGTGTGCACGGGGCCTACAGTCATTTTTCTCAGATAACCCCGTGTGCACGGCCCTGGGACCCCGTGTGCACGGGGCATACACTCAATTTCTCAGATGACCCCTTGTGCAAGGCCCTGGGACCCCGTGTGCACGGGGTACCCAGAGACAGCCCAATGTAGGAAACAGAAACATGCATAACTTTTTCATACAAACTCTAATTTTGATGATCTTGGGCTCGTTTTAAAGCAATGGACAAGTCCAAGGTTCTCACATAGATAACCACCAACGATCAATAAGAAAGAATGATGCAAAACATGCAAAGGTTTTAGCAATCCACATACGACGTGATCAAGCTACTCGCCCGCTAGTCCCTCTTGAAAGAAAGCTAACGAATAGAGTTGCCTAATCACGACTGGAAAAATTCATAGAGGTGTGAAACCTCTAATCGAGAAGAACCGGCACATCTCCCACATCAAAAAACACAAGAGAAGATGCATATGAAATCCGTTTTTGATGAACAAGAGCTTGTCGTGAAGAAGACCATAATCTCCAAAACTCACAAAGAGAAAAACCAAACAAGAACCAATAAAGATGATGCCAAGGATGCAAAGGTTTGAGATCTCCACGAACAATGTGTCCTAGCCTATAACCCGGTCTCCTAACTAATACCATGAGACCGGTAAGCTAGAAACCTATCAAGGTCAAACCTTTGTCTTGCGCATAATCCACTTGAGTTTGATGATGATGATCATGCCCGCCTCAAGTTGGAACATCTTTATTGATTGCGTCGACTCGATGATGAGTAGTATATTGCTCCCCCATACACCATTATAGGTGAGCCTCTTTTAGGCACATCTTCACAAGACCATTATCACCAAGCCTCTAGGGGCCAAAGCACCCAAGAGGAACAAGCTCTAGAGTGCCAAAGCACTCACGAGTAACAATCTTCTCAGTACTCAACTTCACTTACCACTACCACGAATCATCGGAGAGAACTCAATCCGATGCACCAAAGCAATGGCAAGAGCACACGAAGTGCTCAAGTCCCCCACTCTCAAATCCCACCAAAGCAACAAAAGCTATGGAGGAGAATAAGAGAAAGAACAAGGAGGAACACTAAGAACTCCAAGATCTAGATCCACAAGGTTCCCCTCACTTAGAGGAGAGATGGATTGGTGGAAATATAGATCTAGATCTCCTCTCTCTTTTCCCTCAAAAACTTGCAAGAATCATAGGAGGAATAGAGAGAAAGCAAGCTCCAAGAGGTCAACAATGGTGGGGGAAAACTTGCTCAAGAACCGTTGGAGACAAAGGAGGAAGAAGGGGGCTTTTATAGCACTTGGTTCAGGGTAGGTGAGATCTGCCCGTTGGGACCCCGTGTGAACGGGCTAAAGCCCGTGTGCACAGGGACTATAGTCATTTTTCTCAGATAACCTCGTGTGCACAGCCCTAGGACCCCGTGAGCACGGGGGGCCGTGTGCATGGGGCATACAATCAATTTCTCAGCTGACCCCGTGTGCACGGCCCTCGGACCCCGTGTGCACGGGGTACCCAGAGACAGCCCAATGAAGGAAACAGAAACATGCATAACTTTTTCATACGAACTCCGATTTGATGATCTTGGACTCGTTTTAAAGCTACTAGTAATGTTGCACGTGCGTTCCCACAACATACAAAATATGATATGAAAAATGGTAGCATGAAGTTTGAATATTTTAAACGAATGTCAAAGGTTATTAAAAATCTATGAGTAAGGACAAACTTGTTTTGAAATTTAGATAATAACTAAAACATTCATAAAATTAGCACATCCCTTAAAACGCCATAGAGACAAACAAACATGACGAAACAGTCATCTACATAGTGGATACAAACCAAGTACGTGATAACAAAATTACAAATTGAAACACATAAGCATGTGTAATAGAAACAACCAAATGGTTCAGCAGCACGTGTGGGCTCGAGATATCCTATACAAGGACTTTTCGGGAAGTTTCACATGATCTTGACGAGCCAATAGAAATCGATGCCATGTTCCTTATGTACTTCAAAATTTATTATGTTATATCTGTTTATTCATTCAATCAGTGCATATTCATTATTTTGGTAGATGCTTTACCTTTTCTCAAATAAAGTGCACTTAGCGTTGTACCAGCAGAAGGATTATTATAATATCATAACACGAAAAGCTCTAGAACAAGCTGCAAAATATTATATGTTGCTTATAAACGAACCTTGGTCTATAACATGAAGCAGGGAAGAGTATCTATCGCATCAATGAAACATTTCAGATTGGCCTTCGATTCCAAGTGGTCGGATTTTATGAGTGTAGGAATGGCATGCACCAAATGTAGATGACAATGATGTGGTGCTCACCATCAATATAAATCGCTGGAATTATACATAGCTCCTAAACGTACCTTCGCCCATAACATGAAGCGGAGCTGGGTATCCATCGCAGTGATGGAAGCTTTCTGATTCGGCTTGGTTTCCAAGTGATGTGGATTTTAAGAGTGTAGGAATAACATGCGCCAAATATAGATGAGAAAGGTGTGGTGTCCACCATCATGACCAGTCCACAAAATTATAAATCCATGTAGAGAAAGACTTGCGAAGCGGCGTATTAGAGTATGATGAGTAGAACGCCGTGCGTTGCTACGAGCTACAATGCATATAAAGGAATTGAATAAATAATTAAGGACGTCTTCAAAATTTTAGCTCATTTCACCCTCATCTCATACGCCCGGACGCTTTCGAACATATCAGTAGCTTCAACTTTTGTGCAAAACATAATGACTATCTTTGTCGTCGATAGCATAAATATTTAAGGCTTCAGGACAACTGATGACTAAACCTTCACCCTTTCCAGTAACACCTTAGCTTGAATGCATCATTTAGACAACTTAACAACACCTTACATGATAATTGAAAATCAAAAGACTGATCTGAATTAAAAGTAGCATTGGTGCATACTTATCTTCACAAACACCAACATGTGACTGTACAATGTTACACCAGCAGTGCTTCTTCAGGTGAACCAAAATACATTGATAGTTTCGAATGAATTGGTGTCTACTCACTAAACAAATCCTCACTCAACAAATAATGTAGCGATTCACGTTGTATTTTTTCCATGCATCCGTACATCCATCTCTCTCTCTCTCAGCTAAACTTAGTGATAAAATTTATTTGGCTTGTTAGATATGAGCTATTTCTGGCCCAAATATATATCTGAAGTTTTCAACATCTGTGATATTTCACATTTAGCATTACACATCATTGCAAAGTAAGTTATTGTTGTAACTATACAAAGATATCAATCCACCAGATTGCTAATCTCCACACTTCCCATATGAAGGCAACTGAAATAGTGGCAGCGGGACTTCTTATTGCAGCTGCGCTTGTTGTCTTCTTGCCTCCTAGGCATCCTATTGCTAATCCATATGCAGTTTTACACGAGGAAAACACGGAGAAGTTCCGCAGGCAAATTAAAGAGGAGTGGTCCCGTATTCCGGCTGCTCTTGTACAGATGATCAGACCTAATGAAGACAAGAAAAAGATATGACTATGAGCTTTGCGTCTTCAAGAAAAATATATGCCTATGTATGCTATCTTCGTCAATAAATAAACAGTAAAAACAGAGGATCAAATCCATATAATTTGGAATGAATATCTGCTACCGCTTACAAAAATTAACAACAATTCTCAACTCGACCAGGTACAATTATTCTATAGGATACTGGATGCAAATGGATTTGTAAAGGGTTTCATGCACTCTTGTTGATGCGTAAGATCAAAGATGTTCAAACAAGCAGGAATTAATTTCCTAAAACAATATGTTGTACTTCAGTAAGCCTATAGAAATCCACACAGAAAAATAAATAAGTTTACTTCAGTAAGCCGATAGGGATCGACGCACTTGGAGACATAACTACCACAACAATATAGGATCTGCAGAAATAGAAAAACATGAGGCGCAACCATGGGGTAGAGTTTGCAGTGGTATAATTCACCTCATACTTTTCCTCATGTGATGAGTTATTCCTATCATCATGGATGTAAAGATACGAAACGGAAACAAAACAAAACAAATCCATCATAAGATTAAAAGTCACAAGGCATGTACACAGTCCTATGAAAACCACATCGGATCACTATTTTGAATGGGTCACTGGCAAATACAATCAAATGCTCCAGTACCTAAGTGTACCAGAAACAAGGCAAATTTAACTAATAGGTTGGACACCTACAAATTAAAATCTAAGGCTGGAATATGACGCAAATCATCCTGGACTAATGACTAAGTAAGAAAAATGAGCTAGCTAAATTATCCTGCACAAACTAATAGACAGTTTTAACAGTTTGACTTTAAATCTTGATCCAAAATCATGAGTAAAGATGAATCAAGGGTATATTCATATAAATCAAATCTAAAGAGAGATAGCTAAATTATTAACCCTTGCTTTTTACCTGACTATTAGTTTGTGCAACCCTCAAAGCTTCCCATGTTAGTGTGTAGAGGAGCAGGAGGCACTGACAGGGCATAGCAAAATCTCCTTCCATCACTTATCCGTATGGGAGTGGGACATGTCTTACTTCGGCCTCCGGCTCCTGGATAAACGTTACCGTGCACATCCAGCCATCTTGTCAACGTGCTAGCTGCTCGAGTAGCTCTTTGTCGGCTTCTTGTTAAACAGTACCAGGGAGATCAAATAGCTCTTGGGTGGCTCCTCTTCCTTTCATATCTTCAGCAGAAGCTTCCTCAAGCCCACATCACTGTCTCCATGTTTTCATCAACTTACAATACTGTACATGTATTGATCAGCCCAATCTTTGCACCCTCTGCTACTTTCTAACTATTCCACATATCTGCTCTTTTTCAATAACACGCATCAAAGTGCACACCATTTTGCATTAGAAGAAGGCATCAAGATGACACATGTTTCAGCTAAAACCAAAAATCAAACAAAGCACATAATCAAAAGAACAAAGCTACGAAAACTCAGAGCAAAGGTAGAAAAAAGAAATAACAAGTTGTACAACTACCCTGATATCATGTCTGGCTATTGGATGTTTGTCCGAAGTTACCCTGTTTCCGGAGTTCAAGATAGGAGGAGCTGAAGGGTAAAACTAAAGTTAGACCCGTTCTATTTCCTGAAATTGTATGGTTTTTATTCGCCATATCAATAACTTAGGTGAGCAAAATCCCAGGAGCTGGTGGTGATGAAATATGCTTCAGAAGGTCCTCATTACTAATGTCCGTATAGGTCTTCCTTGTCCTGCTCGTCCCTTAGCGGCGCTAGCAGTTCCACCTCCTACAATTGTCAACAAAAGAAAAGAAACAAATCAATGACCACTCCCAGTTCCCAGCAAACAAAAAAATGACCACTCCTAGTGATTGTTGACTAGTTGGTTTGCATCCCTATAACAGAACATGTAAGAGACTTTATCAAAACCAGTCCTGATTTATTGTTAAATAAAAGAGCTATCCCTAATATTAGAATTCCTGTAATTCTACCATCCTTTTAGTGCTCACCAAAACATTTTAACACTCCAGTAAATCACTAATCTTCCGTTCCAAAATAATGTAATTAGAAGTTTCAAAATATACTCGATGCCTTAGACTGGTCCTAAGTCAAACATTTTAAGTTTCACCAGATTCACTGAGAAATATATCAACACCTACAATGTCAAATTAGTTTCATTTGTCTTGTCATAGATATTGATATATTTTTATACATACAAGGTCAGACTTAAAAAAGTTTAACTTCAAGTACTCCTTTATCATCTTATCGTTAACAGCACAGCTCAATGGACCCATTAAACTTAGCATCTACCACTTCGGACAGCAAAGTGCATAATGAGATGTGGACAACTAAATCATTGCTAATATTGCACATCAAAAGTTTCAGTATCACGGAATATTTAGGTTACTTGAAGGAGAATCATTTAAAATATCCCATAACAACAGTTGGATGCATACTACTGCACATCGTATCTTATAAGGAATCATACTGGCAACGCATAACAGGAAAACCGGTTCATTTGTAACTCAGTGGCACCTCATTGGTACCTTGATATCCAGGACTGCTGCCTGCGTGTGTTGCTCCAGGGGCGCCAGGCATGTTCCCATCTTGCTAAACTTGGTTACCTCCCTGATGCCCAACAGGTCCACCTAGGTAGCCAACTTGACCCCACAACAGTAAGAGGACCGGATCCAATGCCACACAAATAATAGCCAAACAATAATCCTAAGTCCATCCCTTAATCACACACAATATAATTTTGTTCACAACCGTAAACATGAACCGGTTGTTGTTAACCAATGTGGTTGCATCGACACATAGCCTACAAATCAAATTAAAGATTCTACAGAACAAAACAAAGATTGAGTATATAATAACCATGCAAGCTGAACTGAAGGCAAACATGGCGCTCAGGCGATGACGGCTCGTGTGGTGGGTGCGCGGCTTGGAGCCCTCATCATCATCGTCGCTGCAGTTGGTGGCGGCGTGTTCGTCCCAGCCGAGCCAGTGGGAGTGAGAGTGTTGGGCGCGGGTGAGTATATATATTCTACAGAAATTAAAGAATGGGTGAATCATCACTTGGCAACCATTCTCAGTTTTGAGATAAATAATTATGATGTTCCAACAATTGAGAAACATGCCTATAAAAATCTAGAAAATATGTTAGACAATGACAAATGTCCGTACCATGCCATCAGAGTTGTTCTTCATGCGCTGGAGCAGACGCTCAAATGCTGGCTTACCATTAGTCTCCCCAAGTGAAGTTGTAACACCCTCAGTGTCTTGTAACAGTAATCACTTTGGTTTAATACAATTATTGTTGTTAATAATGCTTTGATCATCCTTGCATATGATCATTTCAAAAAACCCTTTGAATTGATAATAAAAACAAAGTGCAAAATAAAATTTTGCCCAAAAATTATGCAACCAATTTTTTAAAATGCCTAAAAATCAGTGGACCATGATAAACCAACATTGGGGATTTATTAAGCTATAGGGTAAATCAAACAATTCCAAACAACAGACAAAAGTCTCTATTAATTAGTTGCAGCTCAAAAACAAATATCAAATTAATTTATAAAAACCTCAAACTTTTTGTGGCTCTCTAGTATTGTGTCTTGTTAATTATGGTGCAAGTAACAAGTTTTACAAAAATGCTAAAGTAGCTAAAACAAATTAAAATAGAAAAGAAAAGGAAAACGGAAAGCAGAAAATAAAAGAAAAAGATAAAGAACTAAAATCCGCTCAGGGGCACAAGGACCCTCCCCTCCCACTGGGCCTAGCCCAACCCCCACTTCCCCTCACTCTCCACTGTTCTCCCCCGTGCGTGGCAAGCATCGCGCCGGCCACGGCAGAGGCCGTCGCCGTGGCGGCCATCGTGCGGCGCCGACGAGGATGAGAGGAGCCCGAGCCCGCCCTTGCCCTTGCGAAACCCTAGCCGCGCCCCCTGCCTCCCTCGCACCGCCTCCTCCCTCGTCTTTGTCTCCTTGCGCGGGAGCCGCCGCACGGCCGTCGCCGTACCGTCGTCGTTGTCGCGGCCAGCGGCCGCCATGGGCCACGCCGCCCTGTCTAGGAGGGGGCCATCGACGGCTACGTCGCCCCCCGCGCTCCAATTCGAGACGGGGCGCACTGGGGGCTCGCCCTTGAGCTTCTACTAGCCCGCGGTCGCCGCACCGCCGCCCCCAAATTTGAGCTCTCCGATGAACCCCTGCCCACCGCGGCCTCTTCCCTGCCCCCTGTGAGCTTTCCCCGCCACCTTCCCCTCGCCCCGCGGTTGTCCAGGCCACCGTAGACGCCGCCCTTGCTCGCCGGGGACGTGCTCGGTAGAGCACTGCCGCCATGCTCCCCTCCCGTGAGAGCCGCGCTCCACGCGCGCCGTGGCACACGCCGGCCAGCCCTTGTCGCGCCCTCGCCGAGCACTGGCACACGTCGCCGCCCGCCGTGGCCCCTGCTCCTCGCCGCCGTGTGGCTCGCCGCCGGCGTGCTCGAGCAGCCCAGCCGTGGGCACGGCTGTGCCACTGCCAATGGCCCAGCCCAAATCTGATTAGGGGCTAACCCACAATTAGACATAACCCCCCTCCTGTTAAAAATTGTAAAGAAAAAAAACCTGTTACACTTACATGTGGCCCCCACTGTTAGTTAGTTAATAAAATGAATTAATTTAAATTAACAGTGTATGACCTGTAGGCCCCACTGGTAATTTAATTAAATTAAATGGTTTAAATTTCTTCTCTGTATGACATGTAGGTCCCACCTATCAGGCACTGTTATGGATAAGGTTGTGGATAATGTTTAATTAAATAATAAAAGAAAATCCAGAAATTGATTTAAATTAATTTAAACTTTAAAAAATAATATCTTTTAAACCATAGCTCAGATTAAAAACTTTATAGATGAAAATTGATCAGAAAAATATAACGAATACGGATACGCTACCCGTATACCCACCACACACCCTTAACACATCGAACCCGAGACTTTCCCCCTCCGGATCGTCTGTCCGGTAATTACCCGGAGCCGATAAAATTGCCGGTTAAAATTCCCGTTTCGTCTGCAACGTGTAGCACTGCATTAGTTCACCTCTAGCTTAACGTTTGCCATGTCTTGTATTTTTATTGCTATTATTGTCATGTATTTATTGTTTCTTCCCCCTCTCTTATTGTTTGGTAGTCTCGACGTCCGCTGCTGATGCCCCTGTGATCGACTACTTCGTCGACGACCGTACCTCTAACGTCGAGCTTCCAGGCAAGCAGAGGCATTCTCTTCCCCATATATCGCCTATCTTTCCGTACTTTTCTTGCACTAGGCATTGTTGCTGCTGCTATGTTACAATCCTATTCAATTGCATAGTCTGTCATTGTCGCCCCTTGATGTACCTTCCTATATCCTATGATGCCTTATAAATATATATTATATTCAGCAGTTGGCCCTGCGCATTGTTAGTTACTAGGTTTAGTTAGCGGGCCGAGATCACTCTAGGAGTGATCGCGGAAACAATATGTTACAACTGCTACAGGTACGGTTCAGAGCAGACACCGCCAAAGGCCCCTACCTCGGCTCTGCCGAGCCACCATCAAGTGTGAGACGTCGAGGAGTGATCCTCGTACTCCACTCGTTGCTAACTCTGTATAGCCGCCCTAGGGTCCTGAACAACGGTTGTCCTTAAAGGTAAGAGTCGGGCGACCCAACGGTGCCCGCGAGAGGTATTGTATCGGGACGGCAGGTGTGATGCCCCCAAAATCAGACCGTGTACACTAACCATACACGCAAGGTACACGATCGAGATCAGGGACTCACGGTGAGATATCACAACACAACTCTACAAATAAAATAATACAAGCTGTTTAATACAAGCCAGGGGCCACGAGGGCTCGAATACAACAGCTCAAAAGCACAGAGTTAGCGGAAGAAATAGTATCTGAGTACATACACAAGGTACACATGATCTGCCTTAAGAAGGCTAGCACAAAAGCAACAACGATCGAAAAGGCGAGGCCTCCTACCTGGGAACCTCCAAACTACTCCTGGTCGACGGGAACTCGACGTCGTAGAAGGCATCGGGGATCTTCACGTTGCGGTGGTCGGCATCGGGGATCTCCTGCTCCTGGGCTCCAACATCGACTGCAGCGGCCGATCAAGCAAAACAAAAAGGGGAAAATAAAGCAAGGGTAAGTATCTAGCATACCCGCGAGTCTTACGTCCGCTACTAAGCATTTATGCATTTGTATCAAATGGAAAGGGGAGGCTGTATATAGTGGACTGCATGGTAGAAATCCAGAATAAGGATGAGAAGCTAGGCCTATCGAAGACTAGCATCTTCCGACGATTTCTTGAAGCACAAGAAGAGAATAGCCAACAGTTCAATAGCATGAATGTAATAACAATGCAGCAGAAGTTGTTGCGGCATTGTATAATAGTAAGTTGTAATAATTAATAATTATAAATTCCTCCGAGATCACCTCCTCGACTTCCCTGCGAGGAAGAGAAACCGGAACCAACAGTTTAATTGTAGTAGTTTGTAGTAGTAGGCCCTGGCTTCAGCATGAAGCGACCTGTTACCGTGGACACGGCTATTCGAATAGATCAAACTCCCTGCACGGGTGCACTACTATTCAGCCTGCACACTCGGATCTCCAGGGTGGCGTACACGTTGTTAGGGAATGCCCCACCGAGGCTATCCGACACGCCGAGGCCCATCCTACGACTCATCAGAGAGGTCCCCGCCGGTCTACATCCCTAAGGGCAAGGGGGTCATGCGCCTATCACCCCTCGCTCTCCGGGTCGTTGTGAGGACGGTGGATACCACGCAACTCTATCATGGATGCGGATCCGATCATGCCACAATCCTGAACTGGACTTATTTCAGAGCTTTCGAACGAGACCACAACGCGAAGGGGCCACACCATAATCCCACGCATAGGTAGTGCGTACAAGACAAAAGGCTACTCAAGTCATCCGCCGAACCCATTAAGCATTTTATTATTATCTGTCGGGACAACCGTTATCCTTGCCCCTTTTTGGGTCAGTTGCGGACAACGACAGCAGTCAGGTCCACCAGTAACATCGGTGCCTGCCCTGACGTCCCACCAACTCGTGCGGTTACCAACAAGGTGAACCGTCTCCTTACCTTGTCTCGCGTTTGCTCTTTGAAGATCTCGACTTCCGTACAACAGGATACCTCTCGGCCACGAACAGTACCAGGCCCGCCGCACACCGGTGGAATACACCTGAACTGTCGTTCCGCTAAGATACCATGCGCGGGCACCGTTGGGTCACCCGACTCCTTACCTGTAAGGACACCAGTTGATTCGAGTGCCTACCATCAAGTGAAACCATGAGGAATCACCCTCGATGGTACACTTGAAGAGGTTCGACAGAGACATCAGAGGAATGAACTAAAGAGGTAAACCTCGTATCATCCCGGTGATGCTACGCTACTGAGCCGACGAGAGTGAAATACGAGTCCATTCCACTCGTAAGTCAAACTCGAAGCGACTCGGCGGAGTCTCACCGTTGTAGGTTCCCTAGGGCGTCTGCATTGATCCGTACCTGTTGCAGTTATAATATTTTGTAATCCGTGTTCACTCACCAGAGTGATCACGACCCGCTATTCTAAACCTAGCTAACAATGCGCAGGGTTTACTGCTGAATATTATATATATATTTATAAGGCAGCATAGGATAAAGGAAGGTACATCAAGGGGCAACAAAAACAGGCTATGCAATTGAATAAGATTATAACGTAGCAGCAACAGCAATGCCTAGTGCAAGAAATGTACGGAAAGATAGGCGATATCTGGGAAAGGAAAATGGTTTTGCTTGCCTGGAAGCTCGGCAGTAGCGGTACGGTCGTCAACGAAGTAGTCGTACTCAACAACAGTTTCGTCAGCGGCAGCAACGGGGTCTACCGTAGAATAAAGGGGGGACAGTAAATGCACAACAATAATATCAATACAAATGTATGACAAAGCAGATACAAAGCAACGGGGCTCTAACGCAATGTTCGGTGATTTGCTCGGAGTAGGAATTTATCCGGGGATGACTCATCGGTACCGGTTGATTACCGGACAGATGATCCGGAGGGGGAAGGCTCCATGTCTGCAGTGTTAGAGACATTTGACAGACATGTGGATAGGGTATCCGTGCTCGTTGATCCATTCAGAACAACTTTCATATACAGAACATTTTCATCCGGACAGTTTTATCGGCTCCGGTCGTCTGACAGACAGATGGACCAGAGGAGAAATGTTCCATGTTCGGTATGTTAGAGGGGTGTGGTGGCTATACGGGTAGCGTATTCGGATTCGTGATATTTTTCTGATCAACTTTGATATATAAAATATTTTCATGGGGGTAACGTATTAAAATATATTGATTTTTAAAGATTTAATCATTTTCTGAATTTTTCTTTTATTATTAAAATGCAACATTATCTATAGCAGAGATGTTCGACCAGGTCAACTGATAGGTGGGACCCTATTGTCACTTACTGTAGCTAAATAAATTATTTATGTATTTAAACAGTAGAGGGGGGCCCAGATATCATAGGCTATTTATTTAGCAGTTTTATTTCATCTAAATTCTAATTAATAGTAGAGGACCTATTTGCAAATTCTAGGAACTTAGAGAGTTATCTGCGAACTCAAATCGTTTTACTTGCACATATGGCATCAGGCTTAATTCTACTAGCAAATCATAGATTTTTGCATATTTGCCATTTTTCTACAAATTAATCGGTGCATCATTTGGAATTGGTCCAATGGAACAAATTGAATCTGGTTAGGACAACTACTTGCACATATTAATTTTACAAAATTTAGAATTTGCTTTGATCTATTTTTTCTGTTGTCCAGAGGAGTATTTTATAGTGTTAGCTACTGCCAACAAGTGGTATTCTTCAGTTGCACTCAACAGCACGTAGCAACAGCACATTTCAGCAAAACGAATTGGCAGCAACAGCACGGCTTCAGCAAATCGAATTAGCAGCAGCAGCACGGCCAACAAGTGGCATTCTTCAGTTGCACTCAACAGCGCTGCTGCGGCTGCCGGAGGCAGGGACAGTGGCGAACGAGGGAGGCCGCGGCCACGCACGACGAGCGCCCGCGCGAGGGCACGGTCGACGGCGGCGGCCGGAGCCAGTCGTGGCTGTCACGCACACTCATGAGACGCATACAGAGAGCACGCACACACGCTGCACACACATGTACGCCACACGCACATCACACTCACGTACGCACACACCATGGCCAAGCCATCCATGGCCATGGCCAAGTCCAGTGTAGTACCAGCCGCACACGGCCACAGCAAGCTCGGGAACGACGGCCTACGGTGACTAAATCAAGCGAATGAGAGGGGGAATCGGACGAGATGCTCACCATGGAGCTCATGGACATGCTCGGCGAGGCCGGGACGCACTGGTGGTGGAGATCGACGCGACGGCCGTGGGCGAGACGATGACGAAGTCGTCGTGGAGAGGGCGTCCCAGCTTCATCTGGTGGGTACAGGGGACGAGGTCGACGCGTGCTGAGCTCCTGGACGTGGCCGCACAGCTTGGGGATGACGATGGTCGCGGTGTCCACGGTGGCGAGGCCACAGCTGCGCCTGGACCAAAGGAAAAACGAGGGCGAGTTCGAGGGGACGATGGAATGGCGGGCTAGGGTTCCTGGGAGAGAGGGAGCAGCTGGGCATGCTCTTATACCTGCCTTGGACGTCGTGGATGGACGACACGACGACGGCAACCGCGAGGGCGCCGTGGATGGCAGCCACGCCATGCCCTGTCTCCTCTGTACGTGAGGCAGAGGAAAGGCCCTTAGGTGGGTTGGGCCTCACACTGCTCCTTTGGTCCACAAGTGTACAGTAGTGTCCTTTGCTAAATGCCCTTTTTATTTCTTTTTACATAAAGGGTTTTGCACTTAGTTCGACCACCAAATGACTTTTTTTAAATATGTGACAAACTCTAGTATTACTGTTACATCATACTTTAGTGCCACAAATAGTTTTGTTCACAAATAAATTCATTTGATTATTTCTATTTATTTTAAAGTGTTAAATGGTGTTCTTTAGCTACTTTATTTATTTATTTATTTATGAGATTAAAACATTTTAATAAATCCCCATTTCATTTTTAATATTACCTACTGATTTTTAGGCATTTAATAAAATTGCTTGCATAATTTTCGGGCAAGATTTTATTGCCACTTGGTTTTGGAATTTTTATTCGGTTGAATTTGGATAGGCCATGGTCAAAGGAGATTATCACATGCCTAATCAAGATGACTTGACGTTAATCAAAAGTGATTAGTGTAGTGTGACACCCGGAGTGTTACAGCAGGACAGGCGGATACCATCGTGGGCCTGGTCCTTGCTCGTTGGCCGTGAGATACCAAACCACAAAAGTCGAGCTCTTCCAAGAGCACACGCGAGACAAGGTAAGGAGACGGTTCACCTTGTCGGTAAACGCAGAGCTTTGACGGGACGACAGGGCAGGCACCGATGTACTGGTGGTCCTTGCTGTTCTTCGTTGTCCGTTGTGTTGTTAGTCAGGCAACGATAACGATTGTCTGCGAGATAATAATAAAATGACTAATGGTTCAGGTGGATGACTTGAGAGGCCGCAAAGGCTTGTACGCACTACCTTCACATGGGATTACGTTGTGGGTCCTCCGCGTTGTGGTCTCGTTTGAAAGTTCTGAAAGACGTCCAGTTCAGCATTGCGGCCACGGCGGATCGTGCCACCCAGTTGGGGGGTGGTGCTGGTATCCCCACTGCGCACAACGACCCGGTGTGCGAGGGGTGACGGTCCAAGACCCCCGAGCGCTTAGGACTTTAGACCGGCAGGGACCTCTCTGATGAGCCGTAGGATGGACCTCGGCGTGTCGGATAGCCTCGGTGGGGCATTCCCTAACAAGGTGTATGCCACCCTGGAGATCCGAGCGTGCAGGTTGAACAGTAGTGCACCCCTGCAGGGAGTTTGATCTATTCGAATAGCCGTGTCCACGGTAACA
The DNA here is from genome assembly GCA_950022295.1 of Bromus sterilis. Classification (NCBI taxonomy): domain Eukaryota; kingdom Viridiplantae; phylum Streptophyta; class Magnoliopsida; order Poales; family Poaceae; genus Bromus; species Bromus sterilis. The sequence continues at coordinate 286,938,654 of OX465596.1, forward strand.
GGACGCTTTATGCTGAAGCCAGAGCCTACTACTACAAACTACTATTATTAAACTGTTACTTCCGGTTTCTCTTCCTCGCAGGGAAGTCGAGGAGGGGATCTCGGAGGCATTTATAATTATTAATGATTACAACTTACTATTGTACAATGTTGCAGCAACTTCTGCTGCATTGTTATTACATTCATGATATTGAACTGTTGGCTATTCTCTTCTCATGTTGCAAGACTCGTCGGAAGATGCTAGTCTTTGATAGGCCTAACTTCTTATCCTTATTCTGATTTCTACCTTGCAGTCCACTATATACAGCCTCCCCTTTCCATTTGATACAATTGCATAAATACTTAGTAGCGGACGTAAGACTCGCGGGTATGCTAGATACTCACCCTTGCTTTATTTCCACCTTTTGTTTTGCCTGATCGGCCGCTGCAATCGACGTTGGAGCTCAGGAGCAGGAGTACCTCACCGATGGCTACTACTACGTCGAGACCCCCTTTGACCAGGACCACGAGTAGTTCGGTGCATCCCAGGCAGGAGGACTCGCCTTTTCGATCTGTATCTTTGTTGTTATTTGTGCTAGCCTTCTTAAGGCAAAACTTGACTAACTATGTCTGTACTCAGATATTATGTTTGTTTAACGTATGTATTCGGATCCTTGTGATCCCTGGTTTGTAATATTAGTTTTATTTTATTTGAGTCTAGTGTTGTGTTGTGATATTATCATCGTGGCACCCTGATTTCGGTCGTGTACTCTGCGTGTATGATTACTGTACACGGCTTGATTTTGGGGGCGTCACAAGTTGGTATCAGAGCCGACTGCCTGTAGGAAGCCACCCCACAACTACTTGGTCGAAGTTGAGTCTAGTCTTTGAAAAACTATTTTGCTAACTTAATGTTTGGCTTACGGGCCCACATCGATATCACCCCATCATGATGTCTATGGTATTAGGATCCTTTTCTTCGTACCTATGCTCTGGGACTCTGCTCTCTTATCTTTGCTGGTAAATTTATTAACTCTGACATTAGGATCACGTTCTCTTGATTCCACCCGGCGTTCTGGTGCTTCCCCCTTGATTGAGTCATGTCGCAGGAGTTCTGACCCAGGTCCCGGACCGCGGATCCCCTTTCTCATTCGGGGAAGGTCGCGCGTTCTCTGACACAAACTCCTGTGGCCAACAGTTTTCTCGTGGCGTGATTGACATATCGGAAGCTATGTCGCGTCGTGTATTCCTTACCGCGGTCTACGCGCCGCCTAGTGTATCCTTTTTCCTTAATTTCTACGACGTTACGCTCCTGATTTTCTGGTTGACTCTATGTGTGGATGTGTATGTCTTATATGACTACTCCTATATATCCGCGCCTCCTCTTCTTTTTCGCATTACCTCATGATTGCTTCCATTGTCTCGCTAAATTGTCATGGCTGAAATACCCCTGTTAAAATTTAAGCAGGATGGCTGATGATCCCCCACCTCCGCCTTATTTGGACACAATGATGCGACAGTTTGAACTGAACCGTGAGCAGTTTGATCTGAACCGTCAGTTCATGGTCGGAGTAATGGCCCGGTTTCCAAACCAAAATGCCCCAATCACACTACAAGAGGTCGTGCGCCTCAACCCGTCTGTTTTCCGCAACTCCACCAATCCGATGGATGCTGATGATTGGCTCCGTGACATCTTGTTTGAGATGGAGTCAGGTAATGTTTCCCCGACCAGTTATGTTACGTTTGCGACATTTCATCTGAAGGGTTCAGCCGCTCAATGGTGGGAAAGCCACAGGCGTGTGCTTCCTGCTGCAACTGTGACCACTTGGCAAGAATTCCAGTTAGCCTTCCGTGCATGGCACATTCCTCGAGGTCTAATGGACCAGAAGAAGGAGGATTTTCTCAAACTTAGACAAGGCACGACAACTATTGTTGAATATCATAGGAGATTCCTTGAACTGTCTCGCTATGATGAGGATTACGTCGACACTGACGCTCGCAAGCAGGAGAAATTCCGTGAAGGATTGCATCCTGATATGAAGCTCGCGCTAGCTGTTAATGATTTCGCAGACTTTGCGACACTCGTCAGCAAGGCATTCTAAGTTGAAACTACTCTGGCTGATCACCAGGAATCCCTCAAGCGTACTCGAGATGTTGGCCCATCCTCAGGACGGCCCGCTCAGAAACTTTGAGTCTATATCCCACACAATGTCCACCACTGACCTGCCCCAACGCCAAGGTCGTCTTATGTTGCACCTCGTCTGCCTCTGCCTCCAAGACAGCTAACGATTCCAATGAAACAACCCAATATTATGGCTCCTCCCCAGAATGATGGCTTATGCCACAAGTGTGGACAAACAAGTCACCGTGCTGTCAATTGTCGCCCGGTTCAGCCTCAGAATGCACCATGTCCCCCTGGTAGTCGTAAGAAGAGCGGTCGAAATCGTCGTTTCACGGACTGTAAGGACAGGTCGTCTGCAAGGAGTTGTGCTGAAGTCACCCATGTCAAGATGGAAGAAGCTCGCGAGTCCCCAGAAATGGTGGTGGGCACCTTACTCGTCAATTCAGTGCCAACTTCTGTTCTTTTTTATTCCGGAGCAGCGCATTCCTTTATGTCCCAATCGTTTGCTCAGTTTCATGGAATAGCTATGAAACCCTTGGCCACTCCTTTAGCGGTAAATGTCGTTGGATCCCAGAGTCGTGCCACCATGATGAGCCCCGATACCACCATTGCAATTGTGGGTCTGTTGTTCCCTGCTCCTCTTATTGTCCTCAAGTCGTCCAACATTGATGTCATCCTCGGTATGGGTTGGTTGGGGACACACGATGCCCATATCCACTGTCCCACTAAGACAATTCAGCTCACTCACCCGGCTGGCAAGAATATTCTGTACTCGGCCTGAACAGCTCAGCATGCCGAAGGCCAGATATATGCTATGAATGCATTAAATGCATCACCTCTCGAAGGGATCGAGAACGTTCCAGTCGTTCACGATTTTACAGACGTCTTTCCAGAAGAATTTCCGGGAATACCCCTGATCAGAGAAGTCGAATTTGTCATCGACTTGAAGCCCGACACCATCCCTATTGCTAAGCGCCCTTATAAGATGCCGCCTCACCACCTCCTTGAATTGAAGAAGGAGATCGACATGGCACTCCAAAAAGGCTTCATCCTTCCAAGTTCCTATGCTTGGGGAGCAGCTTCACTCTTTGTCAAGAAGAGCGATGGAACGAACCATTTAGTCCAAGATTACCGACCTGTCAACCAGGCAACAATAAAGAACAAGTATCCGCTTCCTCAGATCAACGATCTATATGATCAACTTGCTGGATCTACTGTGTTCTCGAAACTCGACTTGAGATTGGGTTACCATCAGATCCGGGTCCGCGAAGAGGACATCCCGAAGACCGCTTTCATTACTCGCTATGGTTCATACGAGTACACCGTCATGTCCTTTGGCCTGACCAATGCCCCATCCACTTTCTCCCGATTGATGAACTATATATTCATGGAATACCTCGACAAGTTTGTCGTGGTTTATCTGGATGGTATCTTGGTATACTCCAAGAATGAAGAGGAACATGCTAAACACCTTTGTCTTATACTAGAAAAGCTTCGAGAGCACAAACTCTACGCTAAGTATTCTAAGTGTGAGTTCTGGCTCCCTGAAGTAACCTACCTTGGTCATGTGATTTCCAAGGATGGCATTGCCGTCAACCCCGAACGTATTCAAGCTATTCTTGACTGGACTCCTCCCAAGACAGTCCAGCAAGTCAGAAGTTTCCTTGTACTCGCCAGCTATTGTCGCCGTTTCGTCGAGAACTTCTCCAAGATTGCCAAGCCTCTGACAAATCTGCTTCACAAAGGCGTCAAGTTTGAGTGGACAGATAAATGTCAGGAAAGTTTCCAAGCTCTCAAGTACAAGCTCACTTCTCCCCCAGTGCTTGCTCCCCCTGATACCAAGAAGGACTTCGTGATATACTGCGACGCGTCTCATCAAGGATTAGGTTGTGTCCTAATGCAAGAGCGCAAAGTGATTTCTTATGGCTCTCGTCAGTTGTGTTCTCACGAAGATAAGTATCCAACGCATGATCTCGAATTGGCAGCAGTAATTTATGCATTGAAGCTTTGGCGACATTACCTTGTTGGTAACCATTGCGAGATCTACACCGACCACCAAAGCTTGAAGTACATGTTTACTCAGCCTGACCTGAATCTCCGCCAACAAAGATGGCTCGAGAAAATAGCCGATTTCAACATGGATATTCATTACACCCCTGGCAAGGCTAATGTGATGGCCGATGCCTTGAGCCGCAAAGCCTACTGTAGTGAACTTGAAGTTCAAATACAACAACCACCTCTGTATGAAGAGCTCCGCAAGCTGAACATCGAAATTGTTCCGCAGGGATATGTGAATTCCTTGGTTGTCGAACCAGACTTATACAACCGCATGAATTTTGCACATAAATATGACTCTCATATTCTGAAGATTAAGCGGTATGTCGCAAGTGGGAAGCCCTCATCCTTCACTATTGCCGATGATGGTACATTGTACTTCAAGGGTCAGCTAGTGGTCCCCATAAATAGGCCCAACCTGAACTACGCCCCGCATGTCATGAAAGAAGCTCACGATACCCCTTTGTCGATTCACCCTGGTAGTACCAAGACATTCGTCAGCGGTACTGGTGGTCTAACATGAAGCAAGACATCGCTCGATATGTTGACGAGTGTGACGTTTGCCGTCGCGTCAAAGCCGAGCATCAAAGACCTGCTGGAACTCTGCAACCACTCTCTATTCCTGAATGGAAATGGGACAAGATTGAAATGGACTTCGTCATTGGTTTTCCTAGATCACAAAAGGGTCATGATGCCATCTTTGTCATCATCGACCGATTCTCCAAGGTTGCTCACTTTCTGCCAGTCAAGGAGACTATCTCTCCTAGTCAGTTAGCAGACTTGTATATTTCCAGAATTGTGTCCCTCCACGGTATTCCGTTGGAGATCAGTTCAGACCGTGGCAGCATTTTCACCTCAAGATTTTGGGATAGTTTCCAAGAAGCTATGGGCACTCACCTAAACTTCAGCACCGCCTATCACCCCCAGTCGCAAGGCCAAGTTGAACGAGTCAATCATGTGCTTGAAGATATGCTTCGAGCTTGTGTCATTTCATTCGGTAAGAAATGGGAGGAATCTCTTCCATTTGCTGAATTCTCATACAACAATAGCTATCAAGCTAGTCTGAAGATGGCACCCGTTGAAGTTATTTATGTACGTAAATGTCGAACCCCTCTGAATTGGTCAGAAACTGGGGAACGAACCCTCATTGGTCCGGATATTATCCAACATGCTGAAGACCAAGTTCGCGTTATCCGTGAGCATTTGAAAACCGCTCAGTCCCGTCAAAAGAGCAACTATGACCGCAAGCACAAGGAAATGGTCTATCATCCTGGCGAACAAGCTTACCTTTGTGTCACTCACATGAGAGGCACTCATCGTTTCGGGATTAAAGGCAAGTTAGCTCCTCGCTACATTGGCCCGTTCCGTATCCTTTCCAGAAGTGGACCAGTGGCATACCGGTTGGAGTTGCCGTCAAACCTCTCTCAAGTCCACGATGTCTTCCATGTGTCGCAACTCCGACGCTGCTTCAAGGATCCTATCCGTGAGGTGGATCATGATCTGATATAACTGCAGCAGGACTTGACTTATCATGAACATCCGAGCCGCATTCTTGATCAGTCTGAACGCAAAACCCGCAACAAGATAATCAAGGTCCTCAAAGTTCAGTGGCCGAATCACTCTGAAGATGAAGCCACTTGGGAACGCGAAGATCGCCTTCGTGAAGAATACCCCGATCTTTTCCTCGCTACCACTTAAATTCTCGGGACAAGAATTCTTGTAGTGGGGGAGATTTGTAACACCCTCAGTGTCTTGTAACAGTAATCACTTTGGTTTAATACAATTACTGTTGCTAATCATGCTTTGATCATCCTTGCATCTAATCATTTCAAAAACACCTTTGAATTGATAATACAAACAAAGTGCAAAATAAAACTTTGCCCAAAAATTGTGCAACCAATTTTGTAAAATGCCTAAAAACCAGTGGACCATGATAAACCAACATTGGGAATTTATTAAGCTATAGGATAAATCAAGCAATTCCAAACAACAAACAAAAGTCTCTTTTAATGAGTTGCAGCTCAAAAACAAATATCAAATGAATTTATAAAAACCCCAAACTTTTGTGGCTCTCTAGTATTGTGTCTTGTTAATTATGGTGCAAGTAACAAGTTTTACAAAAATGCTAAAGTAGCTAAAACAAATTAAAATAGAAAAGAAAAAGAAAACAGAAAGCAGAAAATAAAAGAAAAAAGAAAAAGAACTAAAACCCGCTCAGGGGCACAAGGACCCTCCCCTCCCACTGGGCCTAGCCCAACCCCCACTTCCCCTCCCTCTCCACTGTTCTCCCCCGTGCGTGGCACGCATCGCGCCGGCCACGGCAGAGGTTGTCGCCGTGGCGGCCATCGTGCGGCGCCGGCGAGGATAAGAGGAGCCCGAGCCCGCCCTTGCCCTTGCGAAACCCTAGCCGCGCCCCCTGCCTCCCTCGCGCCGCCTCCTCCCTCGTCTCTGTCTCCTCGCGTGGGAGCCCCCGCACGGCCGTCGCCGTACCGCCACCGTTGCCGCGGCCAGCGTCCGCCACGGGCCACGCCGCCCTGTCTAAGAGGGGCCCCGTCGATGGATACGTCGCCCCCCGCGCTCCAATTCGAGACGGAGCGCACTGAGGGCTCGCCCTCGAGCTTCTCCGAGCCCACGGCCGCCGCACCGCCGCCCCCAAATTCGAGCTCTCCGGCGAACCCCCGCCCACCGCGGCCTCTCCCCCGCCCCCTGTGAGCTTTCCCCACCACCTTCCCCTCGCCCCGCGGTTGTCCAGGCCACCGTAGACGCCGCCCTTGCTCGCCAAGGACGTGCTCGGTAGAGCACTGCCGCCGTGCTCCCCTCCCGTGACAGCCGCGCTCCACGCACGCCCTCGCACACACCGGCGAGCCCTTGCCGCGCCCTCGTCGCGCAATGGCACACGCCGCCGCCCGTCGTGGCCCCGGCTCCTCGTCGCCGTGTGGCTCGCCGCCGGCGTGCTCGGGCAGCCCAGCCGTGGGCACGGCTGTGCCACTGCTAGTGGGCCAGCCCAGATCTGATTAGGGGCTAACCCCCAATTAGACATAACCCCCCTCATTTTAAAAATTGTAAAGAGAAAAAAACACTATTACACTTACATGTGGCCCCCACTGTTAGTTAGTTAATAAAATGAATTAATTTAAATTAACAGTGTATAACATGTAGGCCCCACTGGTAATTTAATTAAATTAAATGATTTAAATTGCTTCTTTGTATGACATGTAGGTCCCACCTGTCAGGCACTTTTATGGATAAGGTTGTGGATAATGTTTAATTAAATAATAAAAGAAAATCCAGAAATTGATTTAAACTTTAAAAAATAATATATTTTAAACCGTAGCTGAGATTAAAAAACTTTATACATGAAAATTGATCAGAAAAATATAACGGATTCGGATACGCTACTCGTATACCCACCACACACCCTTAACATACGGAACCCGGGACTTTCCCCCTCCGGATCGTCCGTCCGGTAATTACCTGGAGCCGGTTAAAATTCTCGTTTCGTCTGCAACGTGTAACACTACGTTAGTTCACCTCTAGCTTAACGTTTGCCATGTCTTGTATTTGTATTGCTATTATTGCCGTGTATTTATTATTTCTTCCCCCTCTCTTATTGTCCGCTAGTCTCGACGTCCGCTGCTGATGCCCCTGTGATCGACTACTTCATCGACGACCGTACCTCTACCGTCGAGCTTCTAGGCAAACACAACCATTCTCTTCCCTATATATCGCCTATCTTTCCTTACTTTTCTTGCACTAGGCATTGCTGCTGCTGCTACGTTACAATCCTATTCAATTGCATAGCCTGTCATTGTCGCCCCTTGATGTACCTTCCTATATCCTATGCTACCTTATAAATATATATTATATTCAGCAGTTGGCCCTGCGCATTGTTAGTTACTAGGTTTAGATAGCGGGCCGAGATCACTCTAGGAGTGATCGCGGAAACAATATATTACAACTGCTACAAGTACGGTTCAGAGCAGACACCGCCAAAGGCCCGTACCTCGACTCTGCCGAGCCACCATCAAATGTGAGACGTCGAGGAGTGATCCTCGTACTCCACTCGTTGTTGACTCTGTATAGCCGCCCTAGGGTCCTGAACAACGGTTGTCCTTAAAGGTAAGAGTCGGGCGACCCAACGGTGCCCGCGAGAGGTATTGTATCGGGACGGCAGGACAGGCGGATACCATCGGGGGCCTGGTCCTTGCTCGTTGGCCATGAGTGATAGGGCATGTTTTCCCTTTATTGGTTTTAGTGATTGATGACAACACATTTGCGGACTAACCGGGTGCGATGAGCATTTCAGATAACGGCATTATTGGCACAAGACGGTTATTGCCCCCTCGGTGTACGAAACGTGAAGACGGAGTTTTTCTTTCGATCTCCTTTTGTGTTAATTGAGTCGTAGGAAAACCGTACTATGAAGAGGGGATCCGCTTTGGAAATGGTGGGTGGAATCATCACACAGTCTCACTTTCTGCACCCACATATTTCTTTTGCGTCGTGGAGGTGAAGGGACTTTTGGATGTGGCTCCCTGGCTCTGACGGGGCGGTAGTACCGCTCCACGGTAGTACCGTGGACCAGTACCGCATCCACTACCGGATTCCCACTGGACTCTACGGTACTGGAGGCGGCACTGGGGCTCGGTAGTACCGTGGAGCGGTAGTACCGCTCCGCGGCAGTACCGTGAACCAGTACCGCATCCACTACCGGATTCCCACTGGACTTTGCGGTAGTGGAGGCGGAACTGGGGCTCGGTAGTACCGTTGCGCGGTAGTACTGTGAACCAGTACCGCATCCACTACCGGATTCCCACTGGACTCTGCGGTAGTGGGGGCGGCACTGGGGCTCGGTAGTACCGTGGAGCGGTAGTACCGCTCTCGGTACGGTAGTACCGCAGCGCGGTAGTACCGCTTCTGAAGCGGTACTACCGTGGTTGGTGGACAGCCAACGGCTGCATTTAAGGGCACCTATAAAAGGGGGTCTTCTTCCCCATTGAGACTCACCTCATTTATTGCTCTCACCTCCATTGACGCCCAAGCTCCATTCTTGCCCGATCGCCCTCCCTAGCCATAAAAAATTGTTGATTCTCTAGGGTTTGGAAGAGGAGGCCCCGATCTACACTTCCACCAAAGGATATTTGATTCCCCCCACTAATCTCGTGTGGATCTTGTTACTCTTGGGTGCGTTGGTTCCCTAGACGAAAGAGGTCACCTCGAAGCCACATTCCATTGTGGTGAAGCTTCGTGGTTTCGTTGGGAGCCTCCAATTAAGTTGTGGAGTTTGCCCCAACCTTGTTTGTAAAGGTTTGGTTGCCACCTTCAAGGCCGCCTCGTAGTGGATCACGACATCTTACATCGGTAAGAGCGTTATTAGATATAGGGTGGCCCTCGTTAGCTTCGTGTGAGCATTGTGCTCCTCACCCTCTCCAAACGGAGACGTACTTCTCGAAAGAGAAGGAACTTCAGAAACATATCCTTGTCTCCCGTGTTCCCCTTTACCTTTACTTTGTGCAAGTTACTTTCCTTGCTTATTTATTGCTTGCTTGTTATATCATTGTTGTTGGCATATAGATTGCTCACATAGTTGCATATCTAGACAACCTATATTCCTTGTTGAGCCTAATTTGTAAAGAAAAGGTTAAAAAGTGTTAGTCGCCTATTCACCCCCCCTCTAGTCGACATTCCGATCCTTTAAATTGGTATAATATCCTCGTCTCTTATTAAGGGCTTTACCGCCTTAAGAGAATGTCGCAAGAGGATAAACCGGTAGAGGTTGAGCTTCCAGGAGCTACTCCGAACCCTTCTCTTTTGGAAGGGAATCCAAGTATCGAGGGCTTCGCGAATACGCTCGCGAAGGATGACTCATCATCTATCTCTCGACATGAGTACAATGAAGGCATGTCCGCCATTAAGGCTCACATGAACAAAGTTACCGATATGCTTGGTTGTCTCATGTCAAGGATGCCCTCGGAGAGCAACCCCACCATCATCCCCAACATTTCAACATTGGGTGGAGGATATGTCATCTCCCAATCTAATGATGATGGTAGGAATGATATCCGATCCATTCCTCGTACGGGGAATGGATCGGGTATCCATTCCGCGGTGGCTCCTCCTGTTACTTACAACTCTCTACCTCTACCCGAACCCCATTTTGCACATGCAGGAACTATTCCCATCCTTAACAAATATGCTTATCCGGTTTGGGCTCATCGCATGAAGAGACACTTGAAGGGGTCCTCCGTGGAACTTTGGCGCATCGTTGAGGAGGGATTTACTCCTCGTGACCGCCACAACATGACCCCAAGAGAATATCAGGACAACACCATCAACAGTCATGCTATGCTTGTGATAGGAAATGGGTTGAAGGAAGAGCAATACAATCTTGTTCTAAAGTGTGAAACGGCCAAAGAGATGTGGGATATTCTCGAGAGGACTCTCATGGGAAGCACTAGCATACGATGCTCAAAGTTTGACAAGATTCAAGATCAAGCCGATCACTTTGTACGGAATGAGGGGGAGTCTTCTGAGGATGTTCATCAAAGGTTGGTGGCTCTCGCGAATTCCATGACGGACCATGGGAGCATGGACACCGATGACGGATGGATAAAGAGAAATTTCATCACGGCTATGCTCCTACACAAGAAGCATATCACCAAGGTCATTCGTCAAAGGCCCGACTTTCGCGAGTTGAGTTCAAACCAAGTCTTGGATGAATTCGTTGTCATGGAAATCTTGGACTCCACGGCCGAGTTAAAATTGGCTCGCCAAAGCGGCTCCAAGATGCCATCTCTTGCCTTGAAGGCCAAGGAGGTTCAAGTAGAGGAAGATGAAGATGAAGAGGATGTGGGTCCGGAAGACACCAAGTATGCTTACAATGAGCACATGGCTCTAGCCTCAAGACAAATTTGGGGAAACAAGAAGAACTTCAAGTCCAACTCAAGTAGCTTCAAGCCAAAGGTCCAAAGAATAATAACTTGCTTCAATTGTGGCAATGTGAGTCACTTTGTTGCGGATTGTCCGTATGAGAAGAGAGAAGACCACGGTGGAAAGCTCATCCGTAAGGACAAGAACAAGCCACCATTGAACAAGACCTTTGTGAAGAAGAAGCCACAACGTGTGTTGGTGGCTCAAGAAGAATATTATTCCGATGATGAGGAGGATGAAGAAAGTGGTGAGATTGTGGCAACCGCCACCATTGCCATCGCCATTGAATCCCCCTCATCAACGTCTCTCTTCAACTCCCCCAACGAGAACCCTCCCATCATCCACAAGTGTCTTATGGCCAAGACTACCTCGGTAACTCCTCACTCTAAACCGTTTACTCCCACTAAGCCCTCCTTGTTGGATTGTGTGGAGGAAAATGAGGAGCCCAAAGCACATGAGGAGAATGAATTCGAACTATTCATGTCCAAGCTCAAAGGTGTTGCAAAGGGACATTTTTTGGCTCTCTTGGAACAACTAGGAGAAGCACATGCTCACATTGAGCAACTTGATGAGAATATCATCGAGTTGCAAGGTCATAGTCGCGACTATGCGGATGAGATAGGGGAGCTATCTCATTCTCTCGAAGAAGAGCGTGAGCTTAAGTTGTCTCTTGATGAGACGTATGCTATTGATATCTCTAAGCTAAAACTTGACCTTAAACATTCTAATGCTATTGCTTGTGATCTCAAGACTAAAAATGATGAACTTGTTGAGGCTCATGAAAGACTTCTTGTGGATCATGAGAAAGTCGAAAAGGACCACAAGTCCTTAAAACACGAACTCGTGGCTCTCAAGAAGGCTCATGATGAAACAATTATGCAACTCACTAAAGAAATTACTACCTTTTCTCCTATTATTGTGGTAGATAAACCTAGTTCCTCTAACTCTTGTTGTGAGCATGCTCCTCTCGTTGAGGAAAACACTAGGTTGAAGGCACAACTTGAGAAAGGACTTGTCTCGTGCATTCAAGGAGAAAAGAACCTTAATGATCTCTTGAGTTCCCAAAAGGAGGTCATTGGCAAGGAAGGCATTGGTTTTGGTACAAGTTCATCAAAGAGGAAGAACAAGAAGAGGAAGAACAAAAAGAAGAAAGGCAAGGCACCTCCTCCTTCAAGGGAAGTCATATTTGTGAAGGAAGGGGAGAAGCCTCAAGAAAAAGTGGCAAAGGCCATTGAGGGTGGAATGACCAAGAGGAGTGATGCCATTCCCAATGACTTTGCCGGACCAACTACCCTCTTATGTTCTTTGTTGCACTAATGATGGGCATGTTTATGCCAAATTTGTTGGTTCCTTTTATGAGTATATTGCATGGTCCATTTGGGTGCCTAAGACCCTTGTTACTAACGCGAGAGGACCCATTCATGAATGGGTACCTAAATCAAAGCATTGATCTCATGTAGATGGCGGCTTCCGGTGGGGGTTCATGGATACTTGATAGCGGGGCTACAAGTCATATGACCGGAAGCAAGGACATGTTGGTGGACATTGATTTCGGACCATCTAGAACCACCCGTGTCCAATTTGGAGATGCAAACACGTCAAAGGTATTAGGTCTTGGCAAAGTAATAATTTCTCCGGACTCGTCCATTGAGAAAGTATTGCTAGTTGAGACTTGTGCCTTTAATTTACTTTTCGTTCGTCAACTTGCCATGATGGGCCTTTGTACTTTCTTTGATAAAGACATGGTCACCCTAATGTGGAGCAAAACTCTTAAAGTAGCCTTTGTTGGACACGTGGAGGACGGTATGTACGTGGTGGACTTCTCAAAAGTCCCCACCAAAACCGCCATGTGTTTAATGGCTAAAGTTGATGTGGGATGGCTTTGGCACCGCCGACTAGCCCATGTCAATATGAGGTCTTTGCAAACACTTCTCAAGGGTGAGCATGTCATTGGACTAACAAATGTTAGCTTTGCCAAAGATCGTGCTTGTAGGGCATGCATTGAAGGGAAACTTCATGAGAAGAAACACCCCGTCAAGAATATCATCTCCACCAAGAGGCCTTTGGAGCTCCTTCGCATGGATCTTTTTGGGCCTCCCTCGTATGATAATCTTGGCGGGAAGAAGTACTGCTTGGTTATTGTTGATGATTATTCAAGATATACATGGGTTTATTTCTTCAAGAAGAAAAGTGAGACCCAACAAACCGTCATCGAGTTTGCCAATGAAGCTCAACGTCAACACAATTCAAAGATTTTGGCAATTAGGAGTGACAACGGCACCGAGTTCAAGAACTACACCTTGGATGAATTCCTTGGAGATGAGGGGATCAAACATCAATATTCCGCTGCTTATACCCCTCAACAAAATGGTGTTGCGGAGAGGAAGAATCGCACTCTGATTGATGCAGCAAGAACAATGATGGCGGAGTTCAAGAGTCCATACAACTTCTGGGCAGAAGCCATCAACACTGCTTGTCATGCAACTAACCGTCTTTATCTCCGCAAGATCTTGAACAAAACTCCGTATGAAATCATCACCGGGAAGAAGCCCAACATCAAGTATTTTCGGATCTTCGGGTGTAAGTGTTTCATTCTTAAGAAAGGTGCTCGTTAGTCTAAGTTTGAGGCTAAGACAAATGAGGGCATATTTGTTGGTTATGCTTCGAACTCTCACGCATATAGAGTCTACAACAAGTCTTCCAGACTCGTTGAAGAGTCTAGTAACGTGGAGTTCGATGAACATAATGGCTCCCAAGTGGGGCAAGGTGACCTTAATGTTGTAGGTGATGAAATTCCTCCTCAAGCCATAAGAAGAATGGGTGTGGGTCATTTCCTACCCATTGAGGAACCCCTTGTGGTGGAAGGAGGAGAAGGACAATGCTCTACGCACGTGGAGCCATCACCTCCTCAAGATTCACAAGCAAACCAAGAACAAGACGAAGGCCCTCTCTCGCCCGAACAAGATCAAGGTCAAGATCAAATCATTGAAGATGGTGGTGCACCAAATGATGACCAAGATCATGTTCTCGTTCAAGGGCAAGCTCAAGATGATGAGCAAGTCCTTGAGGATGCTCCTTCTTCCGAAGATGGTCCTCTAGCTTCTCCTCAAGAAACTTTGGAAGAAGAGAGAGTTCGTCGAGCACTCAAGATTGCATCCCGGTTAAAATCACAAGATCTTTCGGTGGATCAAGTGCTCGGAAGCATCCAAAAGGGGGTAACAACTCGTAGTCAATTGAGAAACTTTTGTGCCCATAATGCATTTGTTTCTTGTGTTGAACCCCAAAAGGTAGGTGAGGCGCTTGAAGATCGGGATTGGCTTGAGGCCAGGCATGATGAACTCAATAACTTCAAGCGCAACAAGGTGTGGACATTAGTGGAGAGACCCAAAGGTGATCATAATGTTATTGGGACCAAGTGGATTTTCAAGAACAAGCAAGATGCACTTGGTATTGTCATCCGGAACAAGGCAAGGTTGGTGGCTCAAGGTTTTTCCCAAGTCGAAGGTATTGACTTTGGTGAAACTTTTGCCCCCGTGGCTCGTCTTGAGTCCATTCGTATTGCTCTTGCTTATGCCTCTCATCACAACTTCAAGTTATATCAAATGGATGTGAAGAGTGCTTTTCTTAATGGTCCCATTAATGAGTTGGTATATGTCAAGCAACCCCCCGGGTTCGAGGACCAAAATTCCCCAATCATGTATATAAACTCGACAAGGCGCTCTATGGCCTTAAGCAAGCACCACGCACTTGGTATGAGCACCTTACCGAGTTCTTAGTTGATTATGGGTTTGAAATTGGGCAAATCGATCCCACTCTTTTTACCAAGAGGGTTGCTGGGCAATTGTTCATATGCCAACTATATGTTGATGATATTATCTTTGGCTCGATTAACAAATCTTTTAATGAGGAGTTTGCTAAGCTAATGACCAACAAGTTTGAGATGTCTATGATGGGAGAGTTGGAGTTCTTTCTCGGTTTTGAAGTCAAGCAATTGTCAAGAGGAACTTTCATTAATCAAGCCAAATATACTCAAGACATGCTCAAGAGGTTCAAGTATGATGGTCTTAAAGGAGCCAAGACCCCCATGCCACTCAAGTGTCAACTTGACCTCGACCCGAACGGTAAAGAGGTAGACCAAAGGGAGTATCGTTCTATGATTGGTTCTTTGTTGTATCTTTGTGCATCTAGGCCGGATATCATGTTAAGTGTGGGCATGTGTGCAAGATTTCAATCCGCACCAAAAGAGAGTCACGTAGTGGCTGTCAAAAGAATCTTTCGATATTTGGTTCATACCCCAAACTTTGGATTGTGGAATCCTAAAGGCTCAAGCTTCAACCTCGTCGGGTACACGGATTCGGATTGGGTGGGAGACAAGGTGGAGAGGAAGTCCACTTCCGGAGGATGCCAATTCCTTGGTAGGTCTTTGGTGTGTTGGTCATCCAAGAAGAAAAATTGTGTTTCCCTATCTACCACCGAAGCAGAGTACATTGCCGCCGCAAGTTGTTGTGCACAATTATTATGGATGTGGCAAACTTTGAAGGATTACGGTGTCATGTGTGACAAAGTGCCTCTTTTATGTGACAATGAAAGTGCTATCAAGATCGCCTACAACCCCGTTCAACATAGCAAGACGAAGCATATTGAGATTCGTCATCACTTTATTCGAGATCATGTGAAGCGGGGTGATATTGACCTTTCATATGTGGGCACCGGAGATCAACTTGCGGATATCTTCACCAAGCCTTTAGATGAAGCAAGATTTCGAGAGTTAAGGCATGAGCTAAATATCATTGATTCAAGTAATGCGGTTTGAAGACTTGCCCACACTTCCCATCTCAACATGAGTTCTAGCTTGGATGTAGGCATGGACATAGGGGGAGTGTTGCTTAATTCATAGGCAACCACTCCACCTATTATGCGGAAAGAGACAAAATTCTTTCACTATGGTCACGTTCGGCGACCATCATGGTCACCCAAGGTGACAACGGTGCTTCAAAGAAGAGCATTGACAATGAACCCAAGATACATCTTTGTGGTGTCATACGAAATAAGCTCAAACATGGTGGCTTCGGCCACCGCCCCTCTCGTTGGGAGGATTGGTTCACTTTTGTGCTTCTTTCTTGTGTTCAAGTTGTTTTGTTGCATCTTAATCACTCCGAGTTTGACCTTGCATTTTATTGTTGTTGTCTTGTCTCGGAGTGTTTTCCATCCAGCTGCCGTGTTTCGAGTCATCCCAAGACCTTCCCCCTAAGACATTCGATGCAATAGCCCCCTCATCATTGTCCTTGGTGGACGTTTCTGCTGCCAGCGGTACTAACGCAGCAGTCATGGTACTACCTCTCTCGCGGTACTACCGCAGCAGTCACGGTACTACCTCTCTCGCGGTACTATCGCTCCTGGTGCGGTACTACTGCGGCCCCGAGGAATCTTATAACTGAAGGGGTACGGGGAGTTCCTCCCCATTCCCCTTTCTGTTTCGTTTTCTCTCCTCTGCAGCAGCGGCGCCCATCCCGGCGCCCCCTCCCGGTGTGCCGCATCCGTGCCGTCTTTCCCTGTTCTTCTCCGGTGGGATCATTCCCCATCCTCCCCGGGTGCCATGGATACCGGTATTGCCTCCGTTCTCTTCTCCTTTGGTACAGTTTTGTTGAACTTTGTTGCTAGGGCAATACTTGTAGATCCACTAGGTTTTTGGCTATGCCTAGGCACTTTGACTACATGGATAGACTGCTAGGTAGGAATGGAGTAGATGTGTTGGTGTGGTTTGAGTTTTTGGAACCCCGGTAGTACCGGATCTCAGATCCATGTCCTCTGCTCCAGGGCGGTACTACCGCTTTCGCGGTACTACCGCTTTCGTGGTACTACCGCACGGCCAGCGGTACTACCGTGCCTCGGGCGGTACTACCGGGGTCCCACAAACTGAAACCTCCCCAACAGACCTGCCTTGTTCACTTGTGTCCGGCTTTTGCATCTCATGTGGTTTGTTTTTCCGTTTCTCTCTGTTGGTGTTGGTCAGGTGATTGCTCTCGTCGGAATCCCAAGCGCAAGGCCTCGGGTCCACCAGAAGCAACTTCAAGAAGGTTGCTCACAAGAAGAAGGAACCGGTCAAGCCGGTGGCAGAGCTTTCTCTTCCCGAGTACAGGGCCTACCGTTGTGTCAATCCTTACCTTAAAGAGCAAGACCCAGAGTTAGTTGGCTCTCAGTTCTGGAATAAGACTCAAAGGGATGTGTTCCACAAGGTTATGATGCACAGGAAGAACAAGTTTGTTCCACATGTGAAGTCTGTCCAGCTGAGGCACATGCGGACTTACCCCGATTACTTTGGAGAGGCATATGCTCTATGCGAGCAGTTTGGGATTCTGGACATCATCTCCTTCAACAAGCGGTTCGATGTCGAGCTTCTTGCCCAGTTCTTTGCTACAGTGTACTTCACCAGTAACGATGATCGGACCATCGTTTGGATGTGCAAGGACGAGCAAGTCAGATGCACATGGGGAGAGTTCATGATAGCTCTGCGCATTCCCGTCTCCACGCAAGAGGCGCCCGTTGGTGTCAGCCCATATGCTTCAGCAACTGCCAAGCCCAAGAGCATGCTAGGGCCTTATCAGAAGTCGATTCCATATATAGATGCCAAGGGACAGCAGAAGTACAGAGTGGTCCTCTGCCCATTCTTGGACATCATGCATCGCATTTTCCGGACTTCTCTGTTTCCCCGTGTGGGCAATCTGGACATGGTTCACGGCCATCTGGTGGACATGCTCCTTCTCTGTGAGGAGTGCAAGGGCACCACGGAGACCTTGGATGTCAGTAACATCATGTGGGAGGAGCTACATGCTGCTGTGATGGAACGTAAGGTTCCCATTTATGGCCCCTATCTTCAGGTTCTCTTCGAGATCACGTGGGCAGCTACCTTTGCTGTTGAGCGCCTTCCCGTTGGGCCTCTGACTGCTCACGAGGAGGTTCAGCTGCGCATCAAGGACAACTGGGCTGGCGGTCATGGTCCTGCGCATGGTTCCCCTCCTCCTGCCGGGTCTGATGAGGAGGTTCAAGAGGAGCAGGAGGCCGGTGGCGGCAGTATTCCCCGCACAAGCTCTGGTGCGAGCTTTGGTGCGAGTGGTTCGTCTTCTGCTCAGGGTCCAGAGCAGCTGGGCTGCCAAGCTCACCATGAAGGTGAAGCAGCTCTTCTGCCTTCAGACAGACGTTCATCACCGCCTGTATGAGGCCCACAAGAGGGAGAAGGAGAACAGGATACTGTAGAAGGCTTTCTACAGACAGCAGGGCATGACCGTCTCGAGTGGGTCCGAGCGGAGCATCACTCCCGAGGACAGGTGGATCTCCCAGTTCAGCGCGTGGGACCTCACTGATGACATGCCTGGCCTTTCGTCCACTGCTCAGCAGCCAGCTACTGATGACACAGAGGCAGCAGTGGAGTCCGAGGAGTCTGACGATGACGAGGACTACGACCAGGACGACGAGTAGTTCATCACCTTGGGACGCTAGGTCATTCTCCGCCTTTTTGGCGTCTCGATGCCAAAGGGGGAGAGAGGTCTAGGATTCCGATTTGCATCTTCTCAGGGTTGGGCGAGTCACAAGCGTGTTTTATTTGTCTCATCTGCTCCGCTTGTGAACTCCGTTTATTTGCCTTGGGTTTTAGTCCGTCTTGTGAGACTTCGGTGATATATGGTGTGAGACATATGCTATCTTATGTTCGTACTCTTATTGTCTTGTTATGTGGTGCTATGTTATGACATGTTATCCTTATGCTCACATACTTGTTTTGTCTAGCTTAGTATGGCCTAGTTTATAAAATATAGGGGGAGTGTCCTCCTTATGTGTGTGTCTTGCATTCCAGAGGCATATCTAAAATGATGCACACATCAAGGGGGAGTCTGTCTATATTTTATAAACTAATGGCATGTTGTTTTAAAATTCCCTATTTTTATTGTGCAAATCTTGTGTTGTCATCAATACACCAAAAAGGGGGAGATTGATAGGGCATGTTTTCCCTTGATTGGTTTTAGTGATTGATGACAACACATTTGCGGACTAACCGGGTGCGATGAGAATTTCAGATAACGACATTATTGGCACAAGACGGTTATTGCCCCCTCGGTGTACGAAACGTGAAGACGGAGTTTTTCTTTCGATCTCCTTTTGTGTTAATTGAGTTGTAGGAAAACCGTACTATGAAGAGGGGATCCGCTTTGGAAATGGTGGGTGGAATCATCACACGGTCTCGCTTTCTGCACCCACATATTTCTTTTGCGTCGTGGAGGTGTGGGGACTTTTGGATGTGGCTCCCTGGCTCTGCCAGGGCGGTAGTACCGCTCCACGGTAGTACCGTGGACCATTACCACATCCACTACCGGATTCCCAGTGGACTCTGCGGTAGTGGAGGCGGCACTGGGGCTCGGTAGTACCGTGGAGCGGTAGTACCGTGAACCAATACCGCATCCACTACCGGATTCCCACTGGACTTTGCGGTAGTGGAGGCGGCACTGGGGCTCGGTAATACCATGGAGCGGTAGTACCGCTCGCAGAGCGGTAGTACCGTGAACCAGTACCGCATCCACTACTGGATTCCCACTGGACTCTGCGGTAGTGGGGGCGGCACTGGGGCTCGGTAGTACCGTGGAGCGGTAGTACCGCTCTCGGTACGGTAGTACCGCTTCTGAAGCGGTACTACAGTGGTTGGTGGACAGCCAACGGCTGCATTTAAGGGCACCTATAAAAGGGGGTCTTCTTCCCCATTGAGACTCGCCTCATTTATTGCTCTCACCTCCATTGACGCCCAAGCTCCATTCTTGCCCGATCTCCCTCCCTAGCCATCAAAACTTGTTGATTCTCTAGGGTTTGGAAGAGGAGGCCCCGATCTACACTTCCACCAAAGGATATTTGATTCCCCCCACTAATCCCGTGTGGATCTTGTTACTCTTGGGTGCGTTGGTGCCCTAGACGGAAGAGGTCACCTCGAAGCCACATTCCATTGTGGTGAAGCTTCATGGTTTCGTTGGGAGCCTCCAATTAAGTTGTGGAGTTTGCCCCAACCTTGTTTGTAAAGGTTTGGTTGCCACCTTCAAGGCCGCCTCGTAGTGGATCACGACATCTTACATCGGTAAGAGCGTGAGGAGATATAGGGTGGCCCTCGTTGGCTTCGTGTGAGCATTGTGCTCCTCACCCTCTCTAAACGGAGACGTACTTCTCGAAATAGAAGGAACTTCGGAAACATATCCTTGTCTCCCATGTTCCCCTTTACCTTTACTTTGTGCAAGTTACTTTCCTTGCTTATTTATTGCTTGCTTGTTATATCATTGTTGTTGGCATATAGGTTGCTCACATAGTTGCATATCTAGACAACCTATATTCCTTGTTGAGCCTAATTTGTAAAGAAAAGGTTAAAAAGTGTTAGTCGCCTATTCACCCCCCCTCTAGTTGACATTCCGATCCTTTCAGTGAGATGCCAAACCACGAAAGTCGAGCTCTTACAAGAGCACACGCGAGACAAGGTAAGGAGACGGTTCACCTTGTCGGTAACCGCAGAGCTTTGACGGGACGAAAGGGCAGGCACCGATGTACTGGTGGTCCTGGCTGCTGTTCGTTGTCCGTTGTGTTGTTAGTCAGGCAACGATAACGGTTGTCTGCGAGATAATAATAAAATGACTAATGGTTCAGGTGGATGACTTGAGAGGCCGCAAAGGCCTCTACGCACTACCTTCACGTGGGATTACGGTGTGGGTCCTCCGCGTTGTGGTCTCGTTCGAAAGTTCTGAAAGACGTCCAGTTCAACATTGCGACCGCGACGGACCGTGCCACCCAGTTGGGGGGTGGTGCTGGTATCCCCACTGCGCGCAATGACCCGGAGTGCGAGGGGCGACGGCCCAAGACCTCCGAGCGCTTAGGACTTTAGACCGGCGGGGACCTCTCTGATGAGCCATAGGATGGGCCTCGGCGTGTCGGATAGCCTCTGTGGGGCATTCCCTAACAAGGTGTACGCCACCCTGGAGATCCGAGCATGCAGGCTGAACATTAGTGCACCCCTGTAGGGAGTTTGATCTATTCGAATAGCCGTGTCCACGGTAACATGACGCTTTATGTTGAAGCCAGATCCTACTACTACAAACTACTATTATTAAAATGTTGGTTCCGGTTTCTCTTCCTCGCAGGGAAGTCGAGGAGGGGATCTCGGAGGCATTTATAATTATAATGATTACAACTTACTATTATACAATGCTGCAACAACTTCTGCTGCATTGTTATTACATTCATGTTATTCAACTGTTGGCTATTCTCTTCTCATGCTGCAAGACTCTTCGGAAGATGCCAGTCTTCGATAGGCCTAGCTTCTTATCCTTATTTTGATTTCTACCTTGCAGTCCACTATATACATCCTCCCCTTTCTATTTGATACAATTGCATAAATGCTTAGTAGCGGACGTAAGACTCGCGGGTATTCTAGATACTCACCCTTGCTTTATTTCCCCCTTTTGTTTTGCCTGATCGGCCACTGCAGTCGACGTTGGAGCTCAGGAGCAGGAGTACCTCACCGATGGCCACTATTACGTCGAGACCCCCCTTTGACCAGGACTAGGAGTAGTTCGGTGGATCCCAGGCATGAGGCCTCGCCTTTTCGATCTGTATCTCTGTTGTTATTTGTGCTAGCCTTCTTAAAGCAAAACTTGACTAACTATGTCCGTACTCAGATATTATGTTTGTTTAATGTATATATTCGGATCCTTGTGATCCTTGGTTTGTAATATCAGTTTTATTTTATTTGAGTCTAGTGTTGTGTTGTGATATTATTATCGTGGCACCCTGATTTCGGTCGTGTACTCTTCGTGTATGATTACTGTACACGGCTTGATTTTGGGGGCGTCACGGAAGCTATCAGATCAACACTTGCTCCGGATAAAGGCCCCGGACACCGAACCAACTGCAGCAGTCGCTTGATGCCAACCCTTCAGGGTAACGCGTGCCACCAAAATATACGCTGCACACACCAAGATACAGAAGATGAGAAATCTACCGTCCAATGAAGTTTTACAAAAGAATCATCACAAGATTACAGCAGATACAATTGTGAAAGCCTGAAACAAATATAAATGATGATACTATATTTTTAGTATAATCATGAAAGCTAGATTTTTAGGTTGTATTTTTCTGCCTAGTCTGGAAAAATAGGAGGATCAAACTTCTCCATATCAATCTAAATAAAACAAAAATAAGGGAGAGAGGCGTCATGGTAGGTACCTTGTAGTTGTAGGAACGGATGGATGAAGCAACCCTTGGGGAGATAGGGTTGGGGCAGAGTGGACCTGGCAACAGGGAGATCGACGACTGCAGGGAGAGCCCAGTGTTCCATGCAGACCGCGGAGGGGAAAGCGGCGGTAGCCTCCAGCCTCGACTGAGAGGAGAATCAGCAAGTGGAAAACGGTGACCCGCGGCCTCGGCCAAGCGGAGAATCGGCCAGCGACGAAGGCGATGTGAGACCTTGGTCCAAGGCAGGGTGCGGCACTGCGATGAGGAGGAGAGGATGGAAGACAGCCGAGCAGCGGGCGGGCGCGAACGCTCGTGTGCGAAGGAGAGGATGAGTGGCAGCACAAGGAGGTCGTAGGAGAGGAGGACGATGGGAGGGGGAATCAGGGGGCGGCCAAGCGGTTGGGCAGCGATGAACGTGTGTTTGATGAACGTTTTTTTTATCGGTGAAGAAGTGGGCCGTGGCTCGTGGATGGGATTAGCAGCGGCGCTCAACGTTGTTGTTGTTAATATAGATCATTAGATTTCAATCAGACAATAAAAAGTGTTGTTCTGGATCTGCCATAGTGAATCTTTTATAGGTGTAGTGATGGACAAGCCCAAGGTCCTCACATAGAGAACCACCAAAGATCAACAAGAAAGAATGATGCAAAACATGCAAAGGTTTTAGCACTCCACATACGACGTGATCAATCTACTCGCCCACTAGTCCCTCTTGAAAGAAAGTTAACGAATAGAGTTGCCTAATCACGACTGGAAAAATTCATAGAGGTGCGAAACCTCTAATCGAGAAGAACCGACACATCTCCCACATCAAAAAACATAATAGAAGATGCATATGAAATCCGTTTTCGATGAACAAGAGCTTGTCATGAAGAAGACCATAATCTCCAAAACTCACAAAGAGAAAAACCGAACAAGAACCAATAAAGATGATGCCAAGGATGCAAAGGTTTGAGATATACATGAACAATGTGTCCTATCCTATAACCCGGTCTCCTAACTAATACCATGAGACCGGTAAGCTAGAAACCTATCAAGGTCAAACCTTTGTCTTGCGCACAATCCACTTGAGTTTGATGATAATGATCATGCCCACCTCAAGTTGGAGCATCTTTCTTGATTGCGTCGGCTCGATGAAGAGTAGTAGATTGCCCCCCATACACCATTATGGGTGAGCCTCTTTTAAGCACGTCTTCACAAGATCATTATCACCTAATGGTCGGCAAGCTCCACTCTTCGCACTTTGTCTTGATCAACCATGAGTCTTTCCAACACTCCTCATTAAGATGATGTCTTGAAGGTAAACATGAATGTTCACACAATCTTATTCTTCAAGACATGCTTGCAATGTGCTCATCTCTCACATGACCAATCTTTGGATAACTCCATGAATAACACTTTGGTCATCACATAATCTTCATCTTTCAACCTTGAAGCCAACATATGATCTTCAAGCGTTGCCTATGGACCAACTTTAAAGTATAGCTCAAGGAAACTGTTAGTCCATATAGATTGTCATTAATTACCAAAACCAAACATAAGGGCACATGCCCTTTCACACATGCTCTGCCATGGCGACAGCGGGCGAGGAGGAACAGTGCGAGGAAGGAGGCGACAGGGTGGGCTAGGTGGGTCAGTGGGCTGCACTAGGGACTTGGTGTACTGGGGGCAGGGCTCCTTTGCTTTTATTCTTTTCTTTCTTTACTGTTCCCTTTTCTTTTCTGTTTGTAATTGTTTTATTAGCTTTTGCATTTTTGTAAAATCAAGAACTGACTCCAATATTTCAATACCAATATAATATGCTGGTACAAAAAGTTTGGGACATTTATAAATTCATTTAATTTGTATATAATATTAAATGTGTATTTGGGTTGTTTTAGCTACTGATCTGAATTGTTTGCTATATTTAAATATTACAATAAATACCCAATATTGGTTTAACATGGTCCACTGATTTTGAGGCATTTAACAAAATTGATGACACAATTTTTGGACAAAGTTTTACTTACTACATTGTTTTTAATACAAACCAAAGAGGATTATTGAGATGACCAAATGCAAAGATGATCTAAGCAAGATTAGGAACAATAATTGTCTTTAACAAAAGTGATTATTGTGGAGTTACTGTTGCATGACTTCCGGGGTGTTACAGCGGCAGCTCTTCTGTATCCCTTGATCGAAGCGCATGGATTGAAATGGGCTGGCCAACGACCCGGTTAACCACAGGGATTGATTTCGGCTTCTGGAGTAGCGGCCCACAGGACAGCTGGGCCAGATTAAACCTAGTGTGATACACATTTTTCCAGGCGAAATCTAACGGCTAGAAACTCCTAGATAATGAAAAGAATGATCGAAAATGCAAATCGCTGTGAAAGCTTGGTTTAGGTTTAGTTTTACTGTCCTAAAAATAAATAAATAAATTAGGTGGACTTAAAAAAATGACAATTTAGAGCAAACATTTGCTTAGGACATGGCAAACGCGAACGTTTTTATGACAACTCACAGTATAAATGCATGACAACTGCATTATAAACACATGGCAACTCGCTGCGTTTTTTAATTTTTATGGTAATCATGTAATCTGAATTGTCATGCATTTGTACTACAGTTGTTACGCAAATTGTTTGAAATTGCCCTGAAACGAACATTCCCTCTTATACTAATCGCGGGCTAAAAAAAAGTATACCCAAAAAAAAACGGGGCGAAAAAAAAAACGGGGCGAAAAAAAAACCCAATCACGGGGCGCGTGGCCGAGCCAACCGCACCCACCTCCCTCCCAAACATTGCCTCGAAAAAAAAGAAAAAGATAAAGAACTCCCTCCCAAACCCTAGCACGCGTTTCCCCTCGCCGCGAAGCTTCCAGAAGCGGCGAGCATGGAGTCCCCCGCCTCCGGCGATGGCGCCTCTGCCACGACGGCTGCTGCGGCAGTGTCGTCCTCGTCGGCCCCCTCCACCTCTGCCTCCGCCTTCTCCGCCGGTGGCGCGGGTGGGGCCAGCGCCACCCACTACCTCGCCAAACGCGTGCTCCACGGCAGCGCCGTGCAGCACGTTGCCCGTGGGCACTTCCGCTCAGAGAACCTTTGGGAGATCGTCCTCTGCAAGGTCAGCTCCTCCTCCTCTCCCCTCCCCGACCCTGCTTGCGTAATCACGGGCCGTGTAGTGGAGAGCATCGTTACGCGGAGGGTTCGTTTATGGTTTCCTTGTCAGTCTAGTGGGAAAGAGTCCGGGTGGGTTAGCGCTTGCTCGCCTCGTAGTACTACAAGGAAATGGATGCGGGATTTGTCGCCTGTCTCGTGGGTACATGGTATAACCAAACAGATCGTGGTTATTCAATCAATTGGGTTGGCTAGCACTGTCTCAGTTTCAGCAGCCTAATATTTTGGAACATTTTTTTCTCAGTAATGTGGCGTCGTCTTTCTCCATTTCCTAATGTACTTCCGTGTGAAGTGTGGTCATGGTACAACCTGAATCAGAGTGTCGTACACTTCCAGAATTATTTTTCTGTACATATCTATCTCTTGTTATAAGGGTATTATTTGTGCATGATGCTTTTGTTGCTTCTTGCTTATTATTACTGTTATTTTTACTGAAAAAGTTGGTCATTGCTGCAGGGAACTTCACTGGAATTGGCTGTGGTTGGTGAGGATGGTGTTTTACAGTCAATCTGCGAGCAAAGTACATTTGGGATTGTTAAAGATGTTGGTGTCTTGGACTGGCGCTTTAAACACTCCGGTATCTGGCCTGAGGTGCTGTTCATTTTGGCAACAAAGCAGACACTTTGCATCTCTCTTCCTTGTCCTCGTATCTGTTTTAAAGTGTTTTTGTGGTGTTAACATGTTGAATGGTATTTAATTGCTGCATTTTTCAGATTCAAGGGAAAGAAATTCTGGTTCTGCTCTCTGATTCTGGAAAGCTTTCTTTTCTTTACTTTTGTTGTCAGAAGAATAGGTCAGTGCTGGTCCTTGATATTTTTTTCCATGCTTCTTTTCTTCTATGTAGATCTGAGCTCCTTGTTACGCACCAACCAATTTGGTGCAAATTAGTACATTGTACTCTAGCAGTATATTGAGTATAGGCAACCAGGTGCTGGTGACACCTGAAGAAGTTAGAAGACATATGCAATTTAGATATGTGAGGAAATGTGTATTTTTGTATATAGGATAGGATGCATATCACTTTTAAGCATCAAACTCACCTGCCGAAATAGCAACTAGAATTTCAGAATCTGGAAGCACGCGAATACTATATTGCAAAAAAGTAGCAATAATTGGAGCGGTTTGCAATATTCCTTATACCAGTTCGATAAGCGATGAAGTGCCTTGGTTCGTGGCCTACCATTGCAAACTTTAATTTATTTTTACACATTCCCCTGTTGGCTTCTAGTGTGGGAAGTGGGATCAAAGTTCATAACAATGGTTCGATGCTTCCAGATCTGCACTTTCCAGACAAAATAAACAGTGTGAGATGATTCCTGTAAAAAAGTTTAATAACCAGTTTCAGTATTTACTATTTATGGAAGCATGTTATCTTCTAGTTCTTAATCAAACCTAACCTGAACTTAGTTGGTGCTATTTAGGCATGAAAATTTCAGTATGCACTCGTTGTGTTTGAGATTGATTGGAGTTGCTTATATAGTTTGTCCACTATTCAGATAACTATTATTGACAGTCATGGATATTTTTAGGTTTATTGCAATTGGAAACATCGAGTTATCCAAACCAGGAAATACGAGGGATCAGCTGGGAAGGATTTTGGCTGTAGACCATGAGTGAGTGAAAGTTCTTCTTGTGCTGAATCTTTTGTTCGCAGAAGTGTCAAAATGCTTCATCTATTGCAACAGAACTTTGGTATTCTGTTATCAGTCAGTGATATATTAACCCTTGCACCACTCAAACTTTCTTTAGAGAAGCACTTAGTTTCTTTACGTTTTTTGTTATGAATTGACTCAATTGTTGGTTTTTTTTATAGTGCACTTGTGCACAGAATATCTTTGCAAGATTTTAGGTCTATTCTTTGTCTTTGTCTACAGTACAGGCTTTATTTTGCAGCTCTCTGTTTATTAGGTGGGAGTACTTGATTATGTGGCATGAGGAAATTTCTGTGTTTCCTGTTTGACACGACAGTTTCTGTTCATGTCCGAGGGTTGATAGTTGACGCTTCTGTTTGACTGCAGAAAGAATACTACATGCAACATGCTGGTCATCAGTTTACTATACATACGATCTTATATTAGTAGGATGTAATCCAAGAAATTATTTGAACTATGTGAAATGGTCCTTCAGTGACTTCTGAGGCATTTTATGGATTTCCTCTTTTGATCCTGATTATCAATATATATATTCATTACAAAGATTTGTGAATTGTGCAACCTTTCATGTGCATATGAACATGATACTGTAGACTGCAGTCATGAATTAATTCTCCTTCATGATGTCCACATGATCTTTTGAGCGCTTGGAGAACTTGATCTTATCATCAAGTTCTTGACATTAGTTGTCTTTTGTTATCAGCTCTGCTTGGGTTGCTATTAGTGCGTCCGAAGATGCATTTGCTCTTGTACGTGTTGGAAGGAGTCCCCATGTTTATGGTCCAAATAAAGGTAAAATTTCTGACAAGGTGGCTATTGAATATAAATAGTGCCTTTCCTACTTCTGTTGCTCAAGCCCAATCTAATCCAGTACATTATTCCAGATTTGAAGATCTTCCATGTCATAATTTCAGAAATATTTTTATCCACCAGAAATTCTAGAGGGGGCAAAAATCATGCATGCTGTATATAAGACCAATGATATCCACGGTACGGTTTGGAGCATGTGCTTCATGAGGACTCGCTGTTCGATGGATGAATATTACCCAGTCGTGGCAATGATAATTAACAGGTTTGCTCTTCTCGTTACACGCAGATGCTATTTGATATTTCTTTTACCGTAAGTTGCTATTGTTCCCCAGTATGGTTGTGTAAGTAGCGTAATTTCTTTGTTTCAGGAAGGGCTCTGATGCGAATGACTTGTCAGTGTATGCGCTAGCTGCCAATGATGGTGGCATCCAATACCTATCTGGTTACTCAGAACCTGGACCTTTGGCACTTGAGATCTCAGAAATTCCTCAGCTGGATGGCTTTGCACTTCTATTTCGTGCAGGTGATATTCTAATTGTGGATCTTAGGGATCCAAAGGACATCTGTTGTACCATTAGAATAAGCATGTCAGGCGGTCTGGTTGGTGAACAGATCAGTGTTGAAGATTCGTGTCGAGGATTAGATGTTGATGACGATGTTGCTGCTTGTGCTTTGCTAGAACTGAGAGACTCTGGAAATAACATTATGATGGATGAAAATTACATGGCTATTGATGGTGTTGATAAACCAGGAAGCATGAAATCAAGGGTTATTTGCTCATGGAGCTGGGAGCCGGATGCCATCCGAGGACAACCAAGGCTGATCTTTTGCTTGGATGATGGAGAATTTCATATTCTGGAATTTAATTGGGATACTGAAGGAGTGAAGGTATTGCCTGAGCGTGTCCATAGGGGTTTGCCTAGTAAACCTCTTTTATGGATGGACAGAGGAATGATAGCAGGGTTTGTAGAGATGGGAGATGGAATGATCCTTCATCTTGAACATGGTAGACTGGTGCTTAAAAGTACAGTTCAAAATGTAGGACCGATATTAGATTTAGCAATTGTTGATTACCATGGTGAGAAGCAGGATCAGTTGTTTTCATGTTGTGGGATGTGCCCGGAGGGATCATTGCGTGTTATACGGAATGGTGTCAATGTGGAGAAACTTCTGAGGACCGAACCTATTTATCAGGGTGTTACTGGTTTGTGGACATTGAGAATGAAGAGAACTGATACATATCACTCTTTTCTTGTATTAGCATTTGTTGAGGAGACAAGAATACTATCAGTAGGACTGAGTTTTAATGACGTCAGTGATGCTGTGGGGTTTCAGCCTGAGGTTTGCACTTTGGCATGTGGTTTAATAGCTGATGGTTTACTTGTGCAAATTCACAGCAAAGGTGTAAAACTTTGTTTGCCTACATCATATGCTCACCCCGAGGGTGCCGCCTTAACATCTCCTGTTTGTGCTGACTGGTATCCTGATGTCACTATCAGTGTTGGTGCTGTTGGACACGATGTTGTTGCTGTTGCTACATCAAATCCTTGTTGCCTATATATTCTTAGGGTGAGACCATTATCTTCATTCCAGTATGAGTTGTATGCGACACAGCATGTCCAATTGCAATATGAAGTATCTTGCATATCCATTCCCGAAGAGGACTCGAGACTTAGAACCCTATCTTCTGCAGTGGGTGGTGATTTTAGGAAGAGGAAAGGGATTAGTCCTGCTAAAGTTGATGTTCGAATGTTTGCTATCATTGGAACTCATAAACCTTCTGTGGAAGTCATCTCACTGGAACCTGATGAAGCATTTAGGCTGCTCTCTTTTGGGTCTATATCAGTGAACAATGCGTTCGGCGCTCCTGTTAGTGGCTGTATTCCTGAAAATGTTCGGTTTGTAGCATCTGAGAGGTTCTACATACTCGCAGGTCTAAGAAATGGCATGCTACTTAGGTTTGAGTCAGAAACAAGCAAAGACCATTATCTACCTGATTCCTTTTACAAGGAGTCTTTTGCACCTTCTGTTAGTACGGTCCTTCAGTTGATTGCTATAAGGCATATTGGAATTACTCCTGTAGGGTTGGTACCATTGCGTGATTCAGCTAATGCTGATATTATTGTTCTCAGTGATAGGTCTTGGCTATTAAATGCTAGTAGACACAGCTTGGCATATTCATCCATCTCATTTCTGCCTGCGTCTCATGTGACTCCAGTATCTTCCGTGGATTGCCCCAGTGGTCTGCTATTTGTTGCAGAGAACTGTTTGCATTTGGTAAGTTACTAGGACTTGGTTGAATCCACAAAGCAAAACATGTGTGCACACCTTTTCTTCCGAGGGATCAGGATGATTGTGTTATTGCTCATAGTGCATATCCTGAGTCACTGAGATTGATAGATTGATAATACAAATAACTGCTAGAAAAATCTGAGATCAGTTCCACGCTAATGAGGTCTTTGAATAGGTACACATAAACTGGATTGGTTGATTGTATAGTGCATATTAAGTTGAACTGTCAGATTTTAAATTACTGCTCTTGTTTGATGCCTATTAAGTAGAAATATGTGTTGCTACTTCTGTTCCTCAATCGATGTCTAGCATGGAGTTCATTTCTGAAATTTTGACCTAGGACCTCCAGAACACAAGTGGAGACATTCTACTACTGCGCCTGGCTTGCCTTTTACAATTCGTATAAACACAAGTAGTTAAATTTGACAGATGGAAATGGCAGTAGATTTTGTCACAACGAGTAATTCCAATCATTTTTCAAACAATCTTTTCTAATACATAAATAGTACTGTAAGATTTAATGGTAGATTTTTTTGTGTTGGGGACCGTGTCAAGATGACATGAATTTCAATGATAGGTGTTGTAAGAACATCTCCAACAGATCCCCGGTAAATCTTCCCAGTAACCACCTATTGGGGCTCCCAAAGAACAGTTTTCAGATTATTGGGGATGGTTCCTTTCGCAGATCCGTAATAACCCCATCCCAATAGCCAATCTTCCATATGTGTGCCTCACTTTGCCAATGCTCTCTCTCTCTCTCTCTCGGTGCCGCGGTTGGTGGGGGAGTTGCGACGATGGCGCAGTAGTCCCAACACTCCGCTCCATATAGCATCGCAGGTCTGATCGCCGTCCTATAGAACTTACCTTTGAGCTTTTGTGGGACCTTCTTGTTAGAAAGGAATAGAGGATGCCAGATGCTTGCCACCACTTCTTCCACCCCACTTTGATTTAGCATCCTCATCAATACCAATTGAACCCAATTATCGGAAGGTGTCCCTCTTAGGCACTAGATGTCCTTCTAAACAAACCTCTCCCTCCTTGCACCTAGCACCACTAAAGTCACACATCATATACTCGGCCTACTCAGTCTTGACTCCACAACTCTAATTTCCTATTGACGCCCAACCTAATCTCGTCAACTAGGACCACGTCATCAGCAAAGAGCATACACCAAGGGATCTCTCTTGTATATCTGACCCTTTCCATCACTAAGGCAAAAATGTATGGGCTAAAGGTCGATCCTTGTTGTAGTACTAACGTAATTGGGAAGGTACTGGTCTCACTATCCCTGCTTGAACACTTGGTTAAATCAGTAATTCCTGAATTACTACGAAGTATTTGATTTAGTATCTCTGTTGTTTTTGATGATCGTCTGGTTTGCATAAATAATAAAATATCTAGCTTAATGCTGTTTCTGGCACACCGAACTGTTTCACAGCAAATACGGTACCCGCTAATCACTATCTAGGGCAGATCATAGTTTGGTTTTCTTTGCAAGTTCCGCATACAGTTTGCAGGTTGGATCATACCAACCTTTGGAAATAGTTTCTGCCAAAATATTCTAACGCACCTCTGTTTCGTCAGTTGGTAGTTGGAGACCTGGAGGGAACCTGGGTCTTTAGCAGTTGTCAGCAGTTATCACTTCTTTATACTGCATGCGCCTTTTTTGGTGATGTTAGATGGTATAAAATATAGAAACATGAAATGTTGGCCAATTCAGACATTTTAGTTTTGCCTGTCCCATCCGAACCCTGCCCTGTTAGGTTACTGTGCTAATATTACTGGCACACTTCTATCTGTTCCAGGCTGTCAGTTAGGTCAGTCATATGAGGTAATTCAGACAAAAGCATGCCACTTTTTCTTTGGGGCTTTTGCTGTAGATGTTGTTCTGACTTTGTTTTTTGCTTGTCCATGCGTATGTGTTCCCACCTATGTTTGCGCCAAGTGCATTACATTTTTTCATTTTTTTGTCAGGTTGAAATGGTTCATGGAAAAAGATTAAATGCACAGAAGTTTTCAATTGGAGGGACTCCAAGGAAAGTGCTATACCACAGCGATAGTAGAACACTGTTGGTTATGAGAACTGGTTTAACTGGTGCATCATGTTCTTCAGATATTGTCCAAATAGATCCTAATAATGGGAACTTGCTTTCCCGATTCAAGTGTGAACTTGGTGAAACTGCAAAATGCATCCAGATTGCGAAAATAGGCAGTGAGCAAGTATTAATTGTTGGGACAAGTAAATCTACTGACCGGCCGATGATGCCAAATGGTGAAGCAGAAAGGTTTACGTCTCATCTATTCTTGCTAATGAAGTGATGTTGTCCTTTCAGATATCTTTGATCCATTAGCAATATATTTTATTCAACTTGCAATTGCAGTATTTTAATTGTTTACCTCGCCTGTCTGTTTGCTCATTGGCAGTCCTTTCCATATTACTTTTTCTCTTCTGGCATGCGTATGAATTAGTAAAGCTCATGTCCTTTTGTAAAAAAGCTAAGCTTTATTGTTGTTCACTAACTTTGTATTATACTCTTTTAAGTCAAATTTTATGATTCTAATTTAGTCCTGAATGCACATACTGTTGTAAACAGATTGTATATTTAAACATTTTTGCACATATAAGCAAAGAAAAAACTTCCATTTTCACTTATATCTTATAACAATTTTTTGCATACCATATTTGAGATCTTACCCTCATTATTATTAGTTTCTTATGTTGTACTATAAGACTAAGAGGAATCATTGAGATGTGAATATTGTTTTTGCTCTAGGAGCTAAAATATTCTCTGGCATATCAACAAAATCTGGAAAATTCACAAATGTGTATATGAGAGCACTGGCAAAAGTTCTGAAAGACTGCGCATTTGTGATCTGTCCAAAAATATAATTTTGTGTACACCGTTTCCATATTTTGGCTACTTTTGCATGTCTTGTTTGTACAGATACCAATATTTATATCTCTGGAATAATTTTTATCAGTGCCTGTACTTTGTTATAGTGCATAGTTGGGAATTTTTTAAATCGGTGCATATGCCCACATGTTTGAAATTATCTGCACTTAGCTAGTTCTGTTGTAATGGACGTTGATTTCTTTCTATTCCGAAACACGACAAGCTTGAATGTTGTCTGGGCTCAAGAAGCAGCCAACTATGGCTAGAGGCTATATCTAAAATTTAAGTTAGATTTCATTTGTTCAGTGCACCAGTTATTTGACTCGATATCAACCCTTGATGCTATAAGATTGTGATAATTAAGATTTCCGCTTGTTATAGGCCAATTATATAAGGGCTAAGCATTACCAGCCAGGCTGCTGCTACAGTACCTTGTAATCGAAGCTGCGTTCCTTGCCCCCTATCAATGACCTAGGCACTTTTAATTTGTTAAATTTGACGCTTGTTGTTTGTTTGTTGTTTGACGCTTGTTGTATTTAAACCTAGTACTCCCTCCGTAAACTAATCTAAGATGTTTTAGATAACTAACTAGTGATCTGAAACATCTTATATTAGTTTACAGAGGGAGTATTTCTTAAACAAAAAGAGAAACACGTAGCCCTTTTTGCAAGTTCACATATTGTTGCCAGTAATTTCAGGTCGATTCTTGCCTGTTCATTGCCTGCCATGATCTCATGTGGACACCTTTTCCAAATCACCTGCCATGATCCGCGCCTGTTCTGTTGTTTAAATTTATCATTCATTATTTAGTCGATTGCAGCTTAATCACTTGTATTCATGCTATGCAGTTTTTTTTTTCTTCTGTTCTATCATTGTAGCTGCTGCACTTAATCTATCTTTTCCTTTCCATGACTTATCACTTTGAACTGTTTTTTAAACTGTAACAATTATCTCGTCATGAAGCAGTGTCAAAGGACGCCTAATTGTTCTAAGCTTGGATACTCTTGGAAGTCCTCATGAGTGCAGTTCATTTATTCCGACGTCTAATTTGAGTTCCTCTTCTCATACGGGCTCATTCCCTGAAATTGTTGGATATGCAAATGAAGAATTCTCTAGCAACAGCATGTGCAGCAGTCCTGATGATATTTGCTACAATCAGATACAATTTGAACAAATGGCAGGACACCTGAGATCACTGTCTCATGTTACCTTCGGTGGTGCAGTTCTTGCTGTATATCCATATCTAGATCGATATGTGTTGGCAGCAGCTGGTAATACGGTATGATATCAGTTATTTCCTTAGCTCTACAATTTGGCAGACAACATGTTGGTGGGTGCAGAGGCAGAGTAGGCCCATCACTCATAGTATCAGCATTTTTGTGGAAATAATGCAATATCAGCCTTACAACCTGACCGGTGAAAAGTGGAGTTGGTTGGGTGGGGAAGAAGAGATGGGACGAGTGCATGTGTCATTCTAAAATTTTCTGTGGGGATATTCCATGGGACAGTTAATTTTCTAAAACAAAACAGTTGTGATATCAGCTGGCAATCGAACTCCCATCTGTTGTTATTTCTTATGCTACTAAGCTAAACTTTTCAGACTTGGTTTTAATTTGAATACCATCAATCATGGAGAATCATTTTGACACTTACCATTTTCTCTCTTATCTTGATAGCTTTGTGTATTCGGTTTTGTGAATGAAAATCCTCATCGGATGAAGAAGTATGCCGTCACTAGAACACGATTTACTATTACTTGTTTGAAGACATACGCATCACGGATTGCAGCGGGCGATTGTCGTGATGGTGTTCTCTTCTATTCCTATCATGAGGTAACACTGGGTTTAAAATGCTGCATCTTCGCAAATGATTATTCTTGTTGTGGAGTAATGCTCTTATAATTGCCTCTGATCCTGCTTTGCTCTTTTTTATTGATATCAGAATCTTAGGAAGTTGGAACTTGTTTATGCTGATCCTGCTCAACGATTGGTGGGTGATGTTGTCCTTCTAGACTCTGAAACTGCTGTGGTGTCAGATCATCGTGGGAGCATATCTGTATTATCTTGCCCAGGACTGGAAGGTAGGCTATAGCCGATTTGTGTATATGTAGATGAGTCCTCTTTTCTTTTTCATTGTATTAGTTCACTTGTACTTTTGTGGTGGTTATTTATTTCATAGTACTACTTCACTTGTACTTTTGTGGTGGTTATTTCATAGTACTTCACTTGTACTTTTGTGGTGGTTATGTCATAGTACTACTTCACTTGTACTTTTGTGGTGGTTAGTCATAGCCTATGGTGTTCACTTTCTTGTCTTATGTATGTGCTAGACATTTAAGTCACATCTTAGCTTAGCGCACGGAAAATTGTCGACGTAAATTGGTTAAGGACATGTCGTTGGGTATTGTTCTTTAGTAGAAGCTTTATGAAATGTGATAGGATTCCTCGTTTTGTATATATGTCTGTTTCTCATTGTTCAAAGCTGCTTCCTAATTTATCGCATTCTGACTTGTGCTTTATGACTTACTTTGACATCTTTTAAGTATATCTTGCAGCTTCTGAAAGTCCAGAAAAGAACTTAGCTGTGCAATGTTCATTTTTTATGGGTGAAATAGCTATGAGCATCCAGAAGGTGAGTTTTTATTTCTTAGGGTCTTATGGCTAATCAGGTTAATTTTACCATAAGGAGGGAGCACCGAGGGAGTGTTTGGATGGGAAGGAAAAAAGCACACCAACCGTTAGCTTTTCCTAACTATTTAGAACTAATGGAATGTTGTAGCTCATTCTTGTAATCTACTGTAGGCTGCATTTAAGTACCGGCTTCCAATTGGTGACGAGACAGACCCAGTGTTGGAATCAGCTTATAACTGTGTTGCGGCAAGTACTTTGCTGGGGAGTATTTTTGTTATGATTCCGCTCACCAGGTATGCTCTGAGATTGAGACATAGAGGTCTCATTGGCATGTCTTCTCAATGTCCTTCACATGAGCAGAGTGATCTGAAGTTCATTAACTGTAACATGGATGTCAATAAATCGTTGCTCAGTTGATTCCCCTACCACTCTACTACACTGGAGTTCTGTTTAATGTCGTCTCATTGAACATAGAGCTGTGTAGATACCTTTTTAAAGTGAGCCCTGTAGATAGTTCTGATCCAGTTTCTGAAAGCGTATGAATTGATTATGCAGTGAGGAGCATGAACTGTTGCAAGATGTCCAAGAAAGACTTTCACTTCACCCGTTGACTGCTCCAATCTTGGGAAATGACCTTGCAGAGTTTCGTCGGCGTGGTATCCCGGTAGAACATTTATCCTTACTCTTTGAACAATTGTACAAAATGCCGATAATTGTACATGATAAAGTTGTTCTGAAAGTCTTTAGTAACATGTGCCGTTGATTTGACAGTCAGGAGTACCTTCGATTCTGGATGGTGACATGCTCGTGCAGTTCTTGGAGCTCACCAGCAAGGAACAGCAAGCTGTTCTTGATGATGGGCCTTCAGTAAAGGCACCACGCAGGTCTATCTCACTTTTCCAGGTCATGGGAATGTTGGAGAGGATCCACTATGCGCTGAACTAAGGTTTTCTGCTACCAACTTGGTTCACTCATACCGCTCGACATACTGTTTTCCAATCTGCTGACATTCCAACGTACACATTTGGTGCTTAGGTGTGATAGTAGAGTGTAACAGTAGTACACCTAAATCCTGTCAATCCTCTGCCGTGACCTGTGTCTTCCTATTTAAACTTTGTAAAGTATCGTTGTGCACCAGATTGGGCATCACTTAGTGGAAGCCTGTGTACATAACATTTGGTAAAAGAAAATGCATACATCCTTAGCATTGTTGAACGTTGAGAACATCCTTGTGTCAGGCTACTAACTGAGTCCTTTGAAGAATTTGACACCTCCCCTGTTTTGGTGTGCCGGCTTGTCGCTCAACCATCCATCTCGCATCCCACGGCTCGCGTCTCAACTTACCGCTTCGCAAGCTCGATAGCTATTGGACGGCTCTAGAGCGCTTGGAGGTTGTTGTTCATTGCCCGACAATCACTTCATCCTTTTTTGCTTTTCACCTGCTCACTACTGTAATGGGTTGATTCTGGACTTGTTATGTTATTTGAGTTCTAAACCCTAGTCTCAACTTACCGCTTCGCTAGCTGGATAGCTATCGGACGGCTCTAGAGCGCTCGGAGGTTGTTGTTCATTGCCCAGCAATCACTTCCTCTTTTTTCGCTTTTCACCTGCTCACTACTGTAATGGGTTGATTCTGGACTTATGTTATTTGAGCTGTAAACCCTAGTCGCTGGTGGCGTGCTACTTCTACTTTCCCCCCTTTTCGCAATATAAATCAGATCGAGATGATTTGTTGCTTTGAATTTGTGTCCTGTTCTTGGTTTAGTTCAATCAACTCATAGTTAATTTCTGACAATTGGTATCTAGAGCCAATGATTTCTGCTGGAGTTTTGCATCTATGCATTGGTGTGGTTGGGATCTCTCGTAAATTCCAATGATTTCTGCTGGAGTTCTGCATCTAATGCATTGGTGGGATCTCTCGTAAATTCCCCCTCTTGTTGCTTGGATCTTGACGGCGAAGTGAAGAAAATTTGTGGTGGCAACCTGTAGTAGGCATAATTTGGTTGCGGTTTAGTGTGACGTCTGGTTGTTGAGTCTCGTTGTCTCGAAGGTAAAATCCTGAGGACGGTCATTGAATTGCGTGGCTTCGAAGGCGATTGATGATAAGAGCTCAAAAGAAATTCCCACCAGTCCAAAACCATGTTTCAATTGGTAAAAAGTTTAGTCAGCAACATGATGCCAGCAAGTGATTCAAACACCGTAGTAGAATTGGAATTGGAATCACTTGTCCTAGATGTCAAGACATTGTAGCGAGCTAAGATATGAAGGAGTTCTCAAATTTCAAAGTACAATGAACCACAATTTTGCGGCGATGCAAACTTTTTTTTGACAAGATTCAGTCCAATTATAGGCGTCTCCCATTGGATCCAAAACTGCGAGAGGAGATGGGCAATGAGAGCAATTTGTGCAAGGAAGTATTCAAAACAAAACACCGCTCACAAATGCAGTAGGGTGACCATTATTGGTGTGGTCCCATGTCATGTTTATGGTTCCCGAAATTAGGATGTTTGTAAGGAACTTTAGGGGTTCCTCACGTAGGGTAGCAGTTGTTTTTTCTTGGGATCTACCTTGTGCTAAAAGAAGATACCCAGCCGACTTAGGGGTTGGTGGTGCGCCCACTTGGCACCAGCTAAGGGGTGGGGGCGACAAGGGTGCGTGTGACTAGCTATCACACCCACTTGACCCTTTCTGGCTACGAGAGTCTTCTGTCATAAAGGATTTTTGGTATTATATATGTATATATTTATGGCTTCGAAAAATATGAACTCGCATCTAACAACGAGTTAACTAGATAGGAAGTGCGCTTTGCAGCCTCCCTTTTGCCACATCGATATCCAACCCACCGGTTTAGGTTTTATGATCGATAGGGGCACATGACTAATGAAAAAAGTGAATCACCACACGAAAGCCTATTTACAATGCTCTTATAAAAACATAGAAGTAAACAATGTAGATAAATATGGTGGCTCGACAACAAAGGCCAATGAAGTGTTTCTTATGCATCACTTATCTCACAAAGCCATGTACTTTCATAACACCTAAATCTTAACACGCAAGAATAGATGGTGACATAAATTTATGAACAGTTCATGGAAAATCATAGCTTTTGTAAAGGTCTAAAACATAGAATAGGCAATGGCCATTTGAAACTAGGTAAACTTTGCTTTAATCAGTGGTCACAAACATGAACATATAACACGAACATCAACATCCAAACAACCAAATCACACCTTATGGTTTATAGAATCACACGAACAATGGAACAATGAATAAAAACACATTGACAAGATTATAAAACCTGGAAGGATATGGTCCGTCGGTAAATGCTCGAGGTGAAAGCTCCGTGATGATGTCGTTTACCTTCTTGAAGGCATCATTGGGGAGCTCTACGTCGCCATTCATCCTCCCTTGCCCCTGTGTGGTTGGACCTCCTTTGCTCTGCTTGCTCAAGACCCTCTCATGGATGTCGTCTGTTGTGGCGAGCTTCGTTCTTTTGGTGTTGTATCGGTCCATCTTTTCTCAACGACGATGCAATGATGCCTCACCATCTTTCTAATCGTGTCGATTTTCTGTGGCGGAGTTGCCAGTCAAGGCTTGTGATAGGTCACTCGTTCATTGTGGTTGCTCCTGTGTTGCGCCAACAGGGGCCGGTACACAAGACAGTGTAATGCTTTAGAATAGTTGTTTAGTGTTGGTATTGTGTTCTCTGGACGACACACTACTTCCACTCATCTCTCATGGTGTTGGTCTCCGGATTTGCTAGCTAGTTGTGCCTTCTTCTGGGCTTTCATATGTTCTCACCCTGTGTATTCTTCCTCCTTGTGTGGGTTTCAGCCCGGTTTTCCGCATAAATTGGGTCAATGTGTTAAGGTTTTCGATCTGATTTATATACGAGATCAAAGTGTTCTTTGAATGAGATCAAATTCAGGTGGGGAGCTCCCCCCTTGGTGACTATTTAAAAACAATTAAAGGGAAGAACACATACATTGAATATTTGCAATGCATTCATACGAAGCATGAACAAAGGATGCATCTAACTATGGTAGATAACTTGGATGCCTTCGTGGTGGATGACTTGCTGGACCTTGGAGGCATGTGAAGGTGTGTCAAAAATCTAGAGGTGGTTGATCATTTGATGGACTGTCATTGCTTTTATGAATCAGAGAAACCTATCCATAAGCTCACCTTAAGAAATGATATGGATGGTGAGTGATAGTCGATCTCTTTCATCTGGCTCAAAGCAAATACACAAATATCTCCTTGTTCAATCTTAGCTTCCTGTATGAACCGAGATCACTTGGTTGTGATGTTTAACTTTTTTCTTGGCCTTCGATAAAATAAATTTCATCTTGCACACAACCACATGTGATTCTGATTGGAATATGCACATTGGCTCGAGTAACAAACTCCATCGGGTGTATCTTTGTGTATGGAGCGGAGAAGTAATGATGCAACAAAAAAAGACAAGTCAATTGGTGTGGGCAAGCAAAGCTCATTATGACACAAAATGGAAAATAGGTGGATCATACCATCCTCTATCCTGGAGTAGCGCAAGCGTCATTCATCCGACATACTAAGAACCGAAGAGGAGGCACCCTTATACCAACCAAGCGCTTAAGACGTTTGAGATCATGCAAAGAGATGGTACACTCACTTGCAAAATGGCGTTGGGACTCAATGTGATACACGTAATGTATATAGGATCCTGCATTTTGAGTAAATTGAATGTATTTCAGGCTGTAAAATCAATCATCAAATGATTTCAAAGGAACGAAAGGTCACCATGAGTAAGTGTTCTCACAAACCGATCCTTGCTAGTGTACTAAGTTCAGTTTCCAGATCTCTTGGTGCGATCGTCCTTCCCTGAATAACCAATAACAAAAGCATTAGCCTAGATCTTGTAGCAACAAAATGCATTAATCACTAATGATAGTACTAGTGTTGAATGGATTAGGACTTTGATCGCCATTAACCACAAAATGCATTAACCACAAATGGGAACATCATGTGTTGCATGGATTAGGACTTTGATCGCCATTATAGCTTTATCATGTCACACCTATCTATCTGATTCATAAGTCATTTTTAACGATGATGGGAACATGCAACCTTTATACTCATGCAACTGAAGTGACCATATAAATATTCCTGTTAAGAAAATAATGATAATGCATAATCTATGAGAACGTTTAACAAGAAGAGAAGATAACTAATACCTTCATCGTCGCTGATGTATATTGGGTCTTCCATCTCTACCCTTTCCTGCTGCACTTGCCATTTGAGTTTCATGAGAGCAAATAGGAATAAGGCAAAACACATGGACCATAGATACACCAAACCTATACAACCATAACAATGATAATATCCCAAAACCAAAAAATTCCATCGAGTAAGCAACAACATATGGACAACAACACATAAACATGATTCAGGTACCAAGCTAATATAAAATTAAGGAATGAGAACGTCACAACAAAAGCAACATCTAAAACGAACGTATGAACCAAAAAAATGAATGAGAACCCACCAATATAGAGAAGCAACACGTTTCAATACAGAAAATTGGTTGAGGGTTCATTGCATAATCAACTCAGATTTGCCTTTGCTCGATCATATAGCATGCCTCCATCATATATTATCATCAGATCACCTTATTTACACCATGGATCTACCCCGGTTATCACTCAGCAAGAATGAACATCCAAGGACAGAACCATCAGTGCCTAGGGAGAGGTGATGATATTGTGTGGCTATGTGATGCTCGTCCCATCTCCTCACTTTCACCTTTGTCTTTTCGATCACGATCTGGGACTGTGTTGCTGAATCACCTAGATTCGTATTATAAGCCAATAAGACAAAAACTAAAACCAATCTATCGAGTAACCAACAACATACAAACAAAGGCTAAACTAAGAAATGAAAACCTCGCAACAAACCAATGAAAAAAATAGCGTGCTAAACGAAATAGCGGCGACCTCCTTCAGATGCTATAGAAGTTATAGCGTGCCACATTTAAAATAAATTTCGGAAAAAAGATAGATATAGCCAAAAAAATAAAGGATTTCAACAAAAATATGGGATATAGTGCAATTACGAAGGACTAAAGACTTTTAAGGTATCCTAACATGAACAATCCATGGAGCAACAGTAGAACAAAAAATACTTATGCATAATTAGTTATCATTAGGATCTCCATTAATAAGTACTAACCTCTTCCTGACAACCATTAAAGTACTCCATGTGCTAGGTAGTTAATAAAATGATGATCAATCAAATGCTAGAAGGTTCTATAGGTAACTTGCAAGTTGCAAGTTTGCATCACAACTGAACCAAACACACTAACATCTAGCAAACATTCTAATTAAACACACACATCGTAGATATGGAAACACAAAGAACTTGCCAGATGCCTCACTTGTCGATGGCGCAGCTTGCTGCGACATTGTGCCACCGTGAACGAGCGAAAATCGGCAAGGAATGGGGGAAGACTGGTCAAGTTGGTGGAAGCAGCAACCGCTGCCGCATAGGAGGACGTGGTCGGATGGAGAATGGAGAACTGGATAGTCAGAGATGGGTGTGTTGTGTTAGGTGGAGGATTTATTGGATATATGCCCTAGAGGCAAATAATAAAGACGTTTTATTATCATATCTCAGTTGATCATAGTAAGTTACATACTATGTTATAAATGTATTGAGCTGAAACATTACATGTGCAGTATGTAAACAAAACACGTCCCTAGTAAACTCTAGTCAACTAGTTTCTTGGTCAACTAATGATCAAGGTTTCCTGATCAAGGGGCTTTTATTTCCATTGATAATGGAGTCATGTCATTAGGTGAATGATGTGATGGACACACACCCAACTTAAGTATTGAAGTGAGATCCAATCGCATAGTTCAACATTGTGATAACTTGGATAACATAGTAACCCAATCCTTAGACCGTGAGATCATATCTAATCACTATCAGTGGATGCTGCGTTGATTGCATCAACCGTCAAACCATAACAGGATAATCATAAAGGTGTCACTCAGGTATTCCAAAGGGATATGTTGAGGTGTATGTATCGAGATCGGGATTTGTCCATCTGCGTGACAGATAGATACTCTAGGCCCACTCGGTGAGATTGCATCCATGAAACTTGCAAGCATGTGACTAGGTCACAGGGATCTAACATCACAGAACGAGTAAATATGTTTGTTGGTAACGAGATTGAACTAGGTATAAGGATACCGAAGATCAAACCTCGGAAAAACTAAGTATCGTCGTGGAAAAGGGATTATGACTCGACGTTTAAGGTTCAAACGATGACGTTAATTCGTTAAAGCACATGGGCCATCATGGCTTTCAAGATCCCGTTGTTGGTCATTGATCAAAGAAGTATCTCCATCACGTCTGGAGCATTCCCGAACCATAGGGTGGCATACTTAGGGCGTGTTTGGTAGAACGAGAATTTTTCCCAGGGCAGGAAACCCCACCGGGAATAGGTGTAGAGACAAGAAAAAAAATTCCTGGTGTCCCGAGATCAGGATTTTTTACCCCGAGAAATTAAGGGGATCCCGTGTGGATTCCGGTCTACCAAACAAACCCTTAAGGGTATACGCCGCTTAGGGATAAATTCGGGATCATCAGAGAAATAAGAGAGAACACCGACATTGTTCATATTCTTTCGCTGCTTCGCTGGACCGAAGCTCAAGAGACGTCGTCTGCACCGTACGTGTGTAGATCTACGAGGTGTTGCATCCGTGGCACCTATCATCACCGACACGTGTTATACGATGACATCAACCACGTTCACGGGAATGTTTCCCACTTTCGTTTTCAAGGGTATGAACACCGATTCCCTTCGTCACTTTACATCTGCTTAGTATAGATCTTGGGTAGATCGTTCTCGTTGGTAGGATTTTTGTTTGTTTTCTGTACCGAAACCTATCAAGATTAGCACGGTATAACATGCTACATGCTATCCTATTTTAGGGCGGTATATTGTGATATTTATCAAATAGCATCATAGTGAGCAAAATTGCCAAAATTTAGCGTTTGATCTCCCCATATATGCTATATCGTGCTATTAGCAAAGAAATAGCACTATTATTTCATTGCAACAAACACATCGCTAAAATGAATGGATGAACCAGAACTAAAGAATGAGAACCCATTAGCATAAAGAAGCAACACGTTTAAATTTAAAGAGAATGTGTTTAAGGTTTGTTGCATAGTGTGCTCAGATTCACTT
This sequence comes from Bromus sterilis, assembly GCA_950022295.1. NCBI lineage: Eukaryota > Viridiplantae > Streptophyta > Magnoliopsida > Poales > Poaceae > Bromus > Bromus sterilis. Next base: position 286,982,661 of record OX465596.1, read on the forward strand.
TCCTTGATATGATGTCCTAGACCCATCATATATAATCAAAAGGTCAACCCGTACATACTGTGGAGTTGACGTGGTTATCAGTCTGCAAGAGTGGCCATCCAAGGACAAGACCATCAGTGAAACATGTCAAAAAGGATCCTAAAGACAAAAAGGGTGGATCCAACTTGATACTCACAGGTGCCTTGATTGCTCAAAGAGACACTTATTTCAGACATCGCAAATCGTGATCACACCATATTAATGAACTAGAAGTTTCCCCACACGTTGTTGCGGGGTTTTGTTGCAATATATTTCAATGAATTTTTTGGTTAAATGAAACATGAATATTTCAAATAATGGTGAATGAGAGTTGAAACATAATAGAATGAAAATTTCCATGCATGCATGTTGCATGTTAGAGTGGATTTTTATTATGCATAATGGATGTTGAGGTGGGCCTTTTCTCATGCATGTTGACTGATGAGGTGGCATACTTGCATGTTAAGATAAATACGTTAGTGGGTGCTTGCTATTTAGATATAGAAGAACATGTTGGGTGTATACGTACATGCCATAATTAGCTTGACATGGCCTTTTGACACAAGCATTGTCAAGTTCATTGGAAAGTCAACACTACAAAATCTATGATTATCATCGACATAGTATTTGTGTCAGTATAACCATTTTTCATCATAGAAAATGGTGTAGTGAACTTTTCCGACCGTCAAACAGTCTGTCACTGATGCTCCATCAAATAAAATAAAATAATGACAATACCACTTTTTTCGTCACCGAAGACCATTCCTTAGTGAGAATAGTCAATTCGTCATCATTTCCCATCTTCAATGACGAGGTAAAATGCTCACCTATTACGCTCTTTGAGTCATCTAAATTCATTTTTGTTGACGATAGTCCGTCACTAGTAATCGCTTTTTGTTAGTTTGACTGGTCAATTTTCTAACAAATGGGCCCATCCTCTTGATAGGTTCCAGTGCAGAAAACAAAAAAATACATCCTAGCAACAAGAACGAATAACCCAGGATCTATACTATGTAGTCGTAAAGTAACGACGGGAATCAGTGTTCATATCCTTGCAGACCGAAAGCGGGAAATTTTCCCGTGAACGTGGTTGATGTAGTCGTGAACTCCTACTTTCTCCGGGCCGTGTATACATACCGACTATGACAAGTGCCACAAAAGGTGCACCTCGTAGCTCTACACACGTACGGTGTAGAGGATGTTCCCTGGGCTCCGGTCCAGCGAAGCAGCGAAAGAAGATGCAATTGGATCATGACTCCAACGGGATGACGACGTGCGTATGGTGGAGAACTCTCAATCCCCGCATGCATTCTCCTTTTGCAGAACTAAACGTGAGGGAGAGGTGGATGGGTAAATAGGTCATGGGAGAAGGGGCCTCCCTCCTCCTCAATTAATAAGGTTGGGGGAGGGTCCTGATACGCGAGAGATGATAATTGCTTCTCGCCCTTCGTTGGTTACCCCAAGTGGAAGGTGAGATGCAGCGTAGCGACAAGTTTCCCTTGGTGAAGATACCAAGGTTGAGATCGACTAGTAGGACTCCGATAATAATAAGTAGGTGGTGAAGTGAACAATGGTGCCGTTCACAACTCTGGGTTGCTTACTTCACCTGGACTTGCACACAACACAAATAACTTTGCTCCCAACGAAGTTCAGAGAGGTTGTCAATCTCTCCGGTCTTGTTGTTTACAAAGGATCAAAACACAAGGGATAATGATAATGATGATATCAACTGAAAGTAAAGGCGGAAAATTAAATAAGCGTGTAAACAACGATGAGAATATGGACCGGGGTCCCGTGATGTTCACTAGTGATGCCTCTCTCCCAAAAGACGATAAAACTTCTACGCGAGGTGAAAAAATTATAGATGGGCAATTGAAAGAATTATAAACGCACCGCAATTCTAACTATGCTACAAAGAAAGGAAGATGCTCAAAAGCATGGGCAGTACGCCAAAATAAGTAGACCGAAATCCAACTGCATCTACTACTAATCATCCCTCCGGCAGGGTGCCGGGAAGAGGTCTGCTGACAATCCCGATCTTGGAAGCGCAGCGGCGGCGGAACAGAGGCGAGATCGCGGAAAAGGGTTCTCTCTCTGGAAGTTTCACGTCACGGGAAATATATAGGCGAAGGGGGGGGGGGGGGCAGCCAGGGGTCTAGGCGCCCCCTGGCACGGCCAAGCCCTAGACTGCGCCAGGTGGCCACTTGGGGCCCTGGTGGGTCCCACCAGGTCCCCCTTCGGGTCACCGGAAGGTTCCTTCACGCTGATTTCTTATCTAATTTTCCCGAATTTTTGGAGCACTTTCAATATGGGGGAAAACTGAAATAGAAAAACAGCAGAAAACAGAAACTGGCACTGGGGTGCACTGAGTTAGTAGGTTAGTCCAAATATGAACAAAAGTGTATGAAAGTGTATCTAGATCATAGCAGTATCACACAAAACATGCATGGAGCAAGCAGAAATTATAGATACGTTTGGGACGTATCAACATCCCCAAGCTTAATTCCTGCTCGTCCTCGAGTAGGTAAATGATAACAAGCATACTTCCTGTGGTGACATGCTAGCAACCATATAAGAAATTTGAAAAGTAAAGAAATCAAGGTACGTGATTCAATTCAAGTCATAACTTGCAAGAGTCTATATTAGCATTGAAACAAGTAACAAAAGAACATTAGGTGAAAGAGCTCTCGCTGTCCGTGACTCGAATGTCTCCAAATGGTGTTTGCGTGCAAGAAGAGGGATAGGGAATTCGAGAAAAAAATATTTTTGTTGAGAACTCAATCTACTAAAGTTTCACACCTGGTCTTCTTTGGAATCTTATCTTGACTCGTCCCCAGACCACTAGCCAGGTACAAGTCAATTTTATCCACTCCTTTTTGATATTTTGAGCACTCATGCAATGGATGAGCGTAAGCACGAGAGTTGACACTTAGGGTGGCAAAGAGAGAAATATGGTGGAGGAGGAAGACAAAAAGGGTGAGAAAGGCTCACATCAATGAGGACAATCATATGCGAGAAGGCCAAATGATAGATATGATGTGAGGAGTAGGGATTGCCATGCAACAGATGCACATATGAGCTAAGAAAGCTCTCCAATGGAACTAGTGGGGGTGCATCCAACTTGCTCGCTCATGAAGACCTAGAGCTCTTTTGAGGAGGCTCATCTTTGGAATATGCAAGCCAAGTTCTATAGTGTGAAGGTCCCCACATAGCTATATGCATGAATGATCATCTCTACGGAGTACAAGGATAAGAGGGAGTACTAGTGTGGATCGTTCAATAGGATAGTAGTGTTGCCCCTTTCTCTCTTTTTATTTTATTTTCTCTTTTTTTCTATTTTTTGGTGGCCCCAATGGCTCTTTCTATTTAACTCTCATTTGTCCTCTTTGGGATCTTTTATTTTGTCCACTTTGGGATCTTTTCCTCACTAAGGGCAACACTCTAATTTACAAGAGGGTATAGAAGATCTTTCACAATTTACAAGGTACTCAAAACATAAAGAAGATGTAGCTATCATGATGTAGGCAATGTATGCCTCTGCCAGTGTAGCAGGAACATGTATGACATGAATATCAAGTCATGAAGAGGTGGAAGTTGCATGGCAATGTATCCAGGAAATGCTATGGAAATGCATTGGTAGGTAGGTATGGAGGCTGTTTTAAGGTAGGATATAAGAAGGTGTATGATGACAGAGCGTATCATGCCAAGGATTTGGATGTACCTACGAAGGTGGACGCCAACTCTCGGAGTGAGAAGAAGGAATGCATGGCAGGTGAGATGCTAGCAAATATGAGGAGGTGGAAGTGTCAACTTTCAATACTTACATTAGTACGAAGAACTCATGCACTTATTATCGGTAACTCTCAATCTAATAAGGAGGTTCTCAAAGAGACAAGTACCCCGAGGAGGACTGTATGGGGGTTTGGTTATCCTTGCGCATCCTCGACTCATGGTACGTGAGTGTACTCTAATATCCGATCCCTCCCAAGATTAGTGATCCATCTAGTAGCTAGAGTTCTCAACTAGTTTTGTAGCTTTTGACAATAAACACGGATTGCCCAAAATACGATACCTATCACTAATAGGCTAGAGCTCTTGACACCAAAAGTTCAAACATTACTCACATCAATACCTCAAAACTATTGCAAGTTACTACTAAAATGAAATAGCAACCTCAGTTACCTACTTTCAAGACAAGACACAACTCAGTGCAACAACCAACTCTCTTAACAAGATAAACATGAAAACTAAAGAGAGTTCCAGCAACAACCTAAACAAAAGCCAAGGCTCTTGGTAAAGACAAACTAAGACTAAAACTAAACATGGCAGTAGCTGCGAAAAGATAAAGAACACACAACAGTAAAAAGATAGGCATGAAAAATCCTATGATGTGTTTTAGATTGGAGTGGAGCGTGTTTCTCTCCCACACAAAGTAAGCTGGGGTCTAACTTTTTATGAACAACAAGAAAAGCTAAATAAAACTAAAAAGTAAACTTAAGAGCGAGACACTCCAAGCATAGCACATAACGCATGAAGTGATAAAAATATAGTGAGATGAAGGACGAACTGATGATTGTTGATGGAGAAGGGGATGCCCCCGTGCATCCCCAAGCTTAGACGCTTGAGTCTCCTTCAATATCTATTGGGGATGCATGGGGGCATCCCCAAGCTGGAGCGCTGGACACTCCCGGATCTTCTTTCATCATCTTCCATCGCACACTTGAAAACTCCCTTCATACATAACTCATCATAATCTGATTAGAGAGGTTAGTACCCTTAATAAAATAATTTTCCCCACTGGATATATAGATATTCTTGAAGATCTACTGTTTCTCAATATTGCGAAAAGGTTTTTGCTAATAAAAAGCAAGCTTAAGGTTTGCAAAAGTAAGGAAGGGCAAAACGTGGCAGAATCTGTGAAAAACAGAGCAGCAGGTAGTAAATAATTTTTTTGGGGTACTTCTGCAACTCAAATAAAAAAACTCAGAACATACGAAAGTTTCACAATTGTATAGAGCATGCTGTGTAAAAAATTCAGCTAAAAAAATATGAACTGGTGATTTGTTCCGATTTTTTTCCGTCAAGAAGACAGAATCGTTTTTCTGGACAACATGTCACAACTTTTGCTTCCCTTATCATAAGAGGCTATAACTTGGAACAAAACTTGAAAATAAAGATACAATGATGTTGCTACAGTAGTAAAAATCATCAAGACCACTAAAAACAGAAGTAAAAACATCTTGGGTTGCCTCCCAACAAGCGCTTTCTTTTACGCCTTTAAGCTAGGCATAAGGCAAAAGAAGAATCAAGTTTTATCAAGAGAAAGAGAATAGCTAGCCCGTGTAATGGACTCAAATAGTAACTTGATTTTCTTTCTTGGGAAGTGTTCCATCCCCTTTTTGAGAGGGAATTGAAATTTATATTCCCCTCTTTCATGTCAATAACGGCACCAACGGTGCGAAGAAAAGGACGTCCCAAAATAATTGGACATAAAGGTTCGCACTCTATATCCATAATAATAAAATCAACGGTAACATAATTGTCATTGACAATGATAAGAATATCGTCGATCTTCCCCAAAGGTTTCTTTATAGAAGAATCAACGAGACGAACACCAAAAGAATAAGAATCAAAAGGTTTCAATTCAAACATGTCATACATTCTTTTGGGCATGACGGAGGTACTAGCTCCAACGTCACATAAAGCATAGCAAGAGAAGTTATTTAATTTAATTTTAATCATAGGGTCCCAACCATCATCTAGCTTCCTAGGTATGGAGGATTCTATCCTAAGCTTCTCCTCCCTAGCTTTGACGAGAGCATTTGCGATATGCTCCGTGAAGGCAAGATTGAGTGTGCTAGTGTGGGGGTCTCTAGACATTTTGTGTAGCAAGCTAATAACTTCTGAGAGGGTGCAACTATCAAAATCAATATCACTACTATCAAAGGTGGTAGTAGTGTCATCTAGGCTCACTTGTTTGAAACCCTCTATGTTCATAGGAGTTTCTTCTTTGTAACACCCTCACTGTCAGTGAACAGTAATCACTGTTACTGTTCATCTGTACTGTTCAAAACTTTTGTTTAATCAACTTGGATCAAACCAATACCTGGTCAATTCAAATGTCCTTTGCATTGAAATCAATTTAAACCCAAAAATGCCTTTTGAGGAATAATAAAAATAAGTGGAAATAAAACTTTGTTCAAAAATTGTGAAAGCAATTTTGTAAATTGCCTAAAAATCAGTGGATCACATCCATATGGTTTTGGGGATTTATTAAGCAATAAAATAAATCCAACAATTCAAACAGTAGCCAAACCAGTGGGATTTAATACCTTTTTAATAAAACAAAAATACAATTGATTTTATTTTGGCACCAAACTTTTTGTGGCATCTCAATATGGGGTTATACTAATTATGCAACAAGCAACTTATTTTACAAAACTCATTGCTTGTTTGATTAAATCAAATAGTACAGCAACACAAATTGTAAATACTGGAAATTGAGAAAAGTTTATTTTTCGCCCATTACGAAGACCCCCGCCCGGCCCAACTGCGGCCTTCTCTTCTTTTCCCCCACCTCCCCTTCCTGTTCCTTCGGCCGAGCCAACCATGGCGTGGCTGGACCAGCCCGACGCCGGCGCCCGGTCGTGACAGTGGCCCCCCGCTGGAGCTAAATATCTCCCCCTTCCCTCCGCAAATTGTGGATCGCCCCCCCATTCTTTCCCCATCTCGCCCCGCTCTCCCGCGTCGACGTCGCCCTCGAACCCGAGCCCCGCCATGGCCGTCCCCCATTGAGCTCGCGTGGCCAACGACCACCCTGGCGCGCGCCTCCGTGTCCAAACTCCCCGTCGTCGTCGTCTTCGTCGCCCTGGAAAGGAGGGCGCCCCGGGAGCCACCACAGCCGCGGGATCGAGCTCGTCTTCAAGCTCCAGCCGCCGGTTGGCTTCGACGCCCAGGCCACTCCGAGCCCTCCCCGAGCACCCCCGACCCCCCATCGCGCTCCTGGGTGAGCTCCATACCCATTCCCCCTCTTTTCCGGCCGAAATAGCCGATGTGGCGCCTGTTCCCCCGTCGAGCCGCCATTGCCAGTGGGCTGGAGCTTCGTGCTCGCCCCGCCGCTGCTTGGCCTGGCCGCGCCCAGGCATGCGCGCGCCTCGCCGCGCTGGCGGCGGCCCACCCGCGCACCCGTGGTCCGTCTCCAGCCTTCGCCGCCGCGTGCCGCCGTTCGCCGCCCTGCTCGGCTCGGCGCCGGTGTGCCTCGCGTGGTTAGCCACGGGCTAAACCGGCCACCCCCCCTAATGGCAGGATTAGTTAAGCCCCCTAACCCCCACTTACAGGTGGGCCAACCCCCTTCTAATTAAACTTTGATTAAACTGCTAGGACACTGACATGTGGACCCCCTGTGATGTTTAGTTAAATTAAAAATTGTATTAAGCATATGAGTCTATGACAGGTAGACCCCACTGCCTTTTATTAATAAAAACAATTTCAGATTTATTCCAGTGTATGACATGTGGGGCCCTCTGTTCTGTTAATTAAATAAAATGAATTAAATGTCCCTCTCTATGACATGTAGGTCCCACTGGTCAGTTTGACCAGTCAACTGTGCTGTGGATAATGTTTCTGTTAATAAATAAAAATAATTTAAAATGATTTAGAAAATGATTTAAATTGCTTAAAACTTTAGAAAATCATAGAAAATAAACCGTAGCTCAGATTCAAAAACTTTATACATGAAAGTTGATCAGAAAAATATAACGAATACGGATACGCTATCCGTATACCAACCCCACCCCCCTAACACACTGATCATCGACATTTCCCCCTCCGAGCTGCTTGTCGATAATTCCCGGTACCGATAAAAAGTACCCGGATGAATTTATTCCGAACACGAAAGTTGTTCGGAATGGTTCAACTAACACGTATACACCCCCTTATGTTTTTCCGGTACCCACGACACCTCCGGCATGAACCCTTCCCCTCCGGACACCCTGTTCGGTAATCACCCGGAGCCGGTAGTTCATCCCCGGATGAATTCCCGCTCCGAGCAACGTGCATTGCACTGCGTTAGAACACCGTTAACATTTCATCTGTCATGTCATGCATATGGTTGTATATTATTGCCATGTATTTACTGTTTCCTCCCCCCTTAATCTCCGGTAGACCCCGCTGCTACCGACGACTACACCGCTGCCGGGTACGACTACTTCGTCGACGACCCTACCCCTACCGTCGAGCTTCCAGGCAAGCAGAGCCATTCTCTTCCCCAGATATCACCTACCTTTCCGTACTTTCTTGCACTAGGCATGGTTACTGCTGCTGCTATGATTACAATCCTATTCAATTGCATAGCCTGATTTTGTCGCCCTTTGATGTACCTTTCTTATCCTATGCTGCCTATTATAATTATGCATATATTCAGCAGTGAACCCTGCGCATTGTTAGCTAGGATTAGATAGCGGGTCGTGATCACCCAGGGGAGTGAACACGGATACCATATATACAACTGCACAGGTACGGTACAAAGCAGACACCGCCAAAGGCCCCTATCGGGGTTATGCCTAGTCACCTCAAGTGTGAGCTATCCGGGAGTAATCCTTGTACTCCACCCGAGGCTGACTTTGTCTTGCCGCCATAGGGTCCTGGACATCGGTTGTCCTTAAGGTAAGAAAGTCGGGCGACCCAACAGTGCCCGCGAGAGGTATATCGTCGGGAACGACAGGGAGGGTACGACCGACGTTACTGGCGTGCTTGGCCCCTGCTCGTATCTCGCTAGAGTTACCAAACCACGAAAGTCGAGCTCTACCAAGAGCACCCGCGAGACAAGGTAAGGAGACGGTTCACCTTGTTGGTAACCGCAGTGACTTGGTGGGACGACAGGGCAGGCACCGATGTACTGGTGGTCCTGACTGCTGTCGTTGACCGCGGGTCGGTTAAGTCGAGGCAACGATAACGGTTGTCACGCAGGTTAATTAAAATGCTAAATGGTTCGGCGGATGACTTGAGAGGCCCGTTGGTCTGTACGCACTACCTACACCTGGGATTACGGTGTGGGCCCTCCGCGTCGTAGTTTGTCCGAAAGCTCTTCAGACGTCAGCAGTACCTCGGGCTGATAGCCGGGAAGCGGTCTTGTCTTATTTGCTGCAGCAGGTGTGTTTGGATTTGCTTTTGCTTCACCGTCCAGTCTCGCACCGTGTAGGAGCGTGCAAGGGTGAGGGACCTAGACCCCTTGGCGCATAGGATATAGTCCGGCGGATGGCCTCTCTGTTGAGCCTAGGATGGGCTGCGTCGTGTCGGATCGCCTCGGTGGGGCGTTCCCTAACAAGGTTCACGCCACCCTGGAGATCCGAGCGTGCAGGCTGAACAGTAGTGCACCCCTGCAGGGAGTTTAATCTATTCGAATAGCCGTGTCCACGGTAACAGGACACTTTATGCTGAAGCTGGATCTTACCACTAGAAACTATTACTATTAAACTGTATGGTTCCGGGTCTTCTTCCTCGCAGGGAGTCGAGGAGGGGAACTCGGAGGCATTGTTATTATTAATCATTGCAACTTATATTATACAATGTTGCAGCAACTTCTGCTTCATTGTTACTTTATTGCTTTATATAAACTGTTGGCTGTTTCTCTTCTCATGCTGCAAGACAACGTCGGAAGGTGCTAGTCTTTGATAGGCCTAGCTTCTTACCCTTATTCTGATTTCTATCTTGCAGTCCACTATATATACAGCCTCCCTTTTCCGTTGATACAAATGCATAATGCTTAGTAGTGGACGTAAGACTCGCGGGTATACTAGATACTCACCTGCTTTATTTCCTTTACTGTTTTGCCTGATCGGCCGCTGCAGTCGACGTTGGAGCCCAGGAGCAGGAGTACCCTGGAGGCGGATACTACTACGTCGAGACCCCCGCTGAGCAGGACCAGGAGTAGTTTCGGAGGCTCCCAGGCAGGAGGCCTTGCCTTTTCGATCTGTATCTCTGATGTTATTTGTGCTAGCCTTCTTAAGGCAATACTTGACTAACTATGTCTGTACTCAGATATTATGGCTTGTATAACTTATGTATTCGGGTCCGCGTGACCCCCTTTATTGTAACTTATTGGTTTATCCTTTTGTGTTTAGTGTTGTGCTATGATATTCTCACCGTGGCACCCTAATCTCAGCCGTGTACCCTGCGTGTATGATTACTGTACATGGATTGATTTTGGGGGCGTCACAAGTTGGTATCAGAGCCGACTGCCTGTAGGAAGCCACCCCACCACTACCTGGTCGAAGTTGAGTCTAGACTTTGAAAAACTATTTTGCTAACTTATTGTTTGGCTTACGGGCCCACATCGATGTCACTACTTGTGATATCTATGGTATTAGGATCCTTTTCTCCTTACCTATGCTCTGGGACTCTGCTCTCTTATCCTTGTTGGTAAGTTTTACAAACGCTGACACTAGGATCACGTTCTCTTGATTCCACCCGGCGTTTTTGGTGCTACCCCCATTGATTGAGTCGTGTCGCAGGAGTCGTACCCCAGATCCCGGACCGCGGATCCCATTCTCATTCTGGGCAGGCCGCGCGTTCTCTGGCATCAACTCCTGTGGCCAACAGTTTTCTTGCGGCGTGATTGACATAGTGGAATCTATGTCGCGTCGTGTAATCCTTACCGCGGTCTGCGCGCCGCCTAGTGTGTCCTTTTTCCTTAATTTCTACGACGTTACGCTGCCCGATTTTCGATTGATTCTATGTGTGGATGTGTATGTCTTATATGACTACTCCTATATATCCGCGCCTCCTCTTTGTTGTCGCTTTACCTATTGCTCGTTTCCGTCATCTCGTTAAAAATGTTCATCGCTGAAATACCCCTGTTAAATTCTAGCAGGATGGCTGGTCGTGGTGGTCGTGGTCGTGGTCGTGGTGCCAACGATCCACCTCCGCCGCCGGACTACATGGCCGCGATGATGCAGCAGTTTCAGATGAACCAGGTGTTCATGCAAGGAGTCATAGATCAGCTCCAGAATCAGAATCAGAACCAGAACCAGCACCAGAACCAACCGCCTGTGGTTACTCTGCGGGATTTCATGCGTCTCAATCCCCCTCTCTTCCACCAACCGGAACAGCCGCTAGATGCTGATGATTGGCTTCGTGACATCACTCGTCAGCTGGAGTTCGCTAATGTGAGCGCTGCTGATTATGTCACCTTCGCGTCCTATTTCCTGCGTGGTCCCGCTGCTCAGTGGTGGGACACTTACAAGGGCTCGCTAGCTGAAGGGACTGTCGTCACCTGGAATGACTTCAAGACTGCCTTCCGTGCTCGTTATGTCCCCCAGGCGATTATGAACCGTATGAAGGCCGAGTTCCGCAACCTCGTTCAGGGCAACAAAACTGTCGAGGCATACCAGAGGGAATTCCTCCGCCTCTCCCGCTATGCTGCAAGTGACCTCCCCAATGATGCAAGTAGGCAAGAGAAGTTCCGTGATGGACTCAAAGCAGATCTCCAGCTTGCACTGGCTTTGCACGTCTTCCCCGACTTCGCCACCATGGTGAACCAGACTATCACTCTTGAGACCGCTCAGCTTAAGTTCGGTGGTTCGCCGAAGCGCCCCCGTGATGCTGGCTCATCTTCGGGCACAGCACAGAAGCAACGCGTTTGGCTTCCACATAGTCTTATGCGTCCAACTGCCCCTGCACCAAGGCCGTCGTATGTTGCACCTTGTCTGCCTCCGCCCCCGCGGAGACAGCCGAAGACTGAGACTGCACCCCTCCGTCCTCAAGATGGCCTGTGTTTCAAGTGCCGTCAGCCAGGCCATATTTCCAGAGACTTCCCTCAACGACAGAATCAACTGGTAGTTCACCCTGCTGGCCGCGGAAATGGTCGTGGCAACAATGGGACCCTCAACTATAATACTGGGTCAAATCCTCATGCTCGTGGTCATGCTTACAACATTGATGTTGAAGCACCTCAGGCACAACCCGCTACAGTGATGGGTACTCTCTTCGTTAACTCAATACCTGCTACCGTTTTATTTGATACAGGAGCATCGCATTCATTTATGTCTGGAGCATTTGCATCTAAGCATGGCATATACCACGAAAAGATGCGCACCCCCTTGGCCGTTAAAACACCCGGCGACATGTGTCACGTTGACATGCTGGCACCTAACATCACCGTCGAGATCGAAAGGATTGAGTTCCTTGTCTCCCCACATATTCTGAAAACCTCCACCATCGACCTTATCCTTGGCATGGATTGGCTGAAAACCCACGATGCCGCACTTTATTGTGGCACCAAGGTCATCCAACTTTTTCATCCTTCTGGCGCGATTGTGAGTCACACTGCCATTGTGTCGATGAATGCCGAAGCTCGTATATATGCTCTGAATGCCTTGAATGTCGCACCTCTCGAAGGGATTGAGAAAGTCCCAATCGTTTGTGATTTTACCGACGTATTCCCAGAAGAACTGCCGGGGATACCCCCGATTAGAGAAGTTGAATTCGTCATCGACTTGAAGCCTGGCACCGTCCCTATTGCCAAGCGCCCATATAAGATGCCACCTCACCACCTCCTTGAATTGAAGAAGGAGATCGACACGGCCCTCGAGAAAGGCTTCATCCGTCCAAGTTCCTCTGCTTGGGGAGCACCTTCGCTCTTTGTCAAGAAGAGTGATGGTACGAACCGATTGGTCCAAGATTAACGACCTATCAACCAAGCCACGATACAGAACAAGTACCCCCTCCCTCGGATCAATGATCTTTATGATCAACTTGCTGGATCCACGGTGTTTTCAAAACTTGACTTAAGGTTGGGTTACCATCAGATCCGGGTCCGTGATGAGGACATCCCGAAGACCGCATTCATTACTCGCTATGGTTCATACGAGTACACTGTCATGTCATTTGGCTTGACCAATGCACCAGCCACCTTCTCCAGATTGATGAACTATATATTCATGGAATACCTCGACAAGTTCGTCGTGGTTTATCTGGATGATATATTGATTTACTCCAAGACCGATGCAGAACATGCTGAACATCTTCGTCTTATACTGGAAAAGCTTTGAGAACACAAACTCTATGCTAAGTATTCTAAGTGTGAGTTCTGGCTTCCCGAAGTAACCTACCTTGGTCATGTGATTTCCAAGGATGGCGTTGCCGTCAACCCCGAACGTATCCAGGCTATCCTTGACTGGACTCCGCCCAGGACTGTCAAGCAAGTCAGAAGTTTCCTCGGCCTCGCCAGCTATTGCCGCCGTTTTGTTGAGAATTTCTCCAAGATTGCCAAGCCTCTGACTAATCTGCTTCACAAAGGCATCAAGTTTGAGTGGAATGATAAATGTCAAGAAAGTTTTCAAGCTCTCAAGGACAAGCTCACTTCTCCCCCAGTGCTTGCTCCTCCTGATACTCAGAAGGACTTCGTGATTTATTGCGACGCGTCTTGTCAAGGATTAGGCTGTGTCCTAATGCAAGAGCGCAAAGTGATTGCTTATGGCTCTCGTCAGTTGCGTGCTCACGAAGAAAACTATCCAACTCATGATCTCGAATTGGCAGCGGTAATTTATGCATTGAAGCTGTGGCGACATTACCTCGTCGGTAATCGTTGCGAGATCTTCACCGACCACCAAAGCCTGAAGTACCTGTTTACGCAACCAGACCTGAATCTCCGCCAACAGAGATGGCTCGAGACAATAGCCGACTACGACATGGGAATTTCTTACACCCCTGGAAAAGCTAATGTGGTGGCCGATGCCTTAAGCCGCAAAGCCTATTGTAGTGAACTTGAAGTTCAGGTGCAACAGCCACGTCTGTATGCAGAACTCCGCAAGCTAAACATCGAAATTGTTCCGCAGGGATATGTGAACTCCCTGGTGGTCCAACCAGACCTCGACACCCGCATCAAGATGGTACAACATTATGACTCTGACATTTGGAAGATTAAGCATCGTGTCGCCAGCGGAGAGCCCTCATTCTTCACTATTGATGCAAATGATGATAATGCGGTGTACTTCAAGGGTCATTTAGTGGTTCCGGTAGCCAAGGCCAACCTGAATACGCCTCTGATTTCATGAAAGAAGCTCATGATACTCCTTTGTCGATTCACCCTGGTAGTACCAAGATGTACCAAGACATTCGTCAGCGGTACTGGTGGTCCAACATGAAACAAGACATTGCTCGTTATGTTGATGAGTGTGATGTTTGCCGTCGCGTGAAAGCCGAACATCAAAGACCTGCTGGGACTCTGCAACCACTCTCTATTCCTGAATGGAAATGGGACAAGATTGAAATGGACTTCGTCACCGGATTTCCCCGATCACATAAAGGTCATGATGCCATCTTTGTCGTCATCGACCGATTCTCCAAGGTTGCTCATTTTCTGCCTGTCAAGGAGACGATCTCTGCTAGTCAGTTGGCAGACTTGTATGTTTCCAGAATTGTTTCCCTCCATGGTATTCCGTTGGAGATCAGTTCCGACCGAGGCAGCATTTTCACCTCTAAGTTCTGGGATAGTTTCCAAGAAGCTATGGGCACTCACCTAAATTTCAGCACCGCTTATCACCCCCAGTCGCAAGGACAAGTCGAACGAGTCAACCAAGTGCTTGAAGACATGCTTCGAGCTTGTGTCATTTCATTCGGTAAGAAATGGGAGGAATCTCTTCCATTTGCTGAATTCTCGTACAACAATAGCTATCAAGCTAGTTTGAAGATGGCACCCTTTGAAGTTATCTATGGACGTAAGTGTCGAACCCCTCTGAATTGGTCAGAAACTGGAGAAAGAGCTCTCATTGGTCCGGACATTATTCAGCATGCCGAAGATCAGGTTCGCGTTATCCGTGAACACCTGAAAGCTGCTCAGTCCCGCCAGAAGAGTAACTATGATCGCAAGCACAAAGAAATTGTCTATCAACCTGGCGAATACGCGTACCTCCGTGTCACCCCGATGCGAGGCACTCACCGCTTCGGAATCAAAGGCAAGTTAGCTCCTCGCTACATTGGCCCGTTCCGTATTCTTTCCCGGAGTGGACCAGTGGCATACCGATTGGAATTGCCGGCAAACCTCTCTCAAGTCCACGACGTATTCCACGTGTCGCAACTCCGACGCTGCTTTAAAGACCCTATCCGCGAAGTGGAACATGATATGATTGAGCTGCAACAAGACTTGACCTATCAAGAACATCCAAGCCGCATTCTTGATCAGTCTGAACGCAAAACCCGCAACAAGACAACGAAATTTCTCAAAGTTCAGTGGTCGAATCATTCTGAAGATGAAGCCACTTGGGAACGCGAAGATCGTCTCCGCGATGAATACCCCGATCTTTTCCCCTCTACCGCTTAGATTCTCGGGACGAGAATTCTTGTAGTGGGGGAGATTTGTAACACCCTCACTGTCAGTGAACAGTAATCACTGTTACCGTTCATCTGTACTGTTCAAAACTTTTGTTTAATCAACTTGGATCAAACCAATACCTGGTCAATTCAAATGTCCTTTGCATTGAAATCAATTTAAACCCAAAAATGCCTTTTGAGGAATAATAAAAATAAGTGGAAATAAAACTTTGTTCAAAAATTGTGAAAGCAATTTTGTAAATTGCCTAAAAATCAGTGGATCACATCCATATGGTTTTGGGGATTTATTAAGCAATAAAATAAATCCAACAATTCAAACAGTAGCCAAACCAGTGGGATTTAATACCTTTTTAATAAAACAAAAATACAATTGATTTTATTTTGGCACCAAACTTTTTGTGGCATCTCAATATGGGGTTATACTAATTATGCAACAAGCAACTTATTTTACAAAACTCATTGCTTGTTTGATTAAATCAAATAGTACAGCAGCACAAATTGTAAATACTGGAAATTGAGAAAAGTTTATTTTTCGCCCATTACGAAGACCCCCGGCCCGGCCCAACTGCAGCCTTCTCTTCTTTTCCCCCACCTCCCCTTCCTGTTCCTTCGGCCGAGCCAACCATGGCGTGGCTGGACCAGCCCGACGCCGGCGCCCGGTCGCGACACTGCCCCCCCGCTGGAGCTAAATATCTCCCCCTTCCCTCCGCAAATTGTGGATCGCCCCCCCATTCTTTCCCCATCTCGCCCCGCTCTCCCGCGTCGACGTCGCCCTCGAACCCGAGCCCCGCCATGGCCGTCCCCCACAAAGCTCGCGTGGCCAACGGCCACCCTGGCGCGCGCCTCCGTGTCCAAACTCCCCGTCGTCGTCGTCTTCGTCGCCCTGGAAAGGAGGGTGCCCCGGGAGCCACCACAGCCGCGGTATCGAGCTCGTCTTCAAGCTCCAGCCGCCGGTTGGCTTCGACGCCCAGGCCACTCCGAGCCCTCCCCGAGCACCCCCGACCCCCCATCGCGCTCCTGGGTGAGCTCCATACCCATTCCCCCTCTTTTCCGGCCGAAATCGCCGATGTGGCGCCTGTTCCCCCGCCGAGCCGCCAGTGCCAGTGGACTAGGAATCAGCAGGGAAAAGTGCACATATAGTGGGCATATCTACGCAACTCCAAATAACCTGAAAATTCCAGAGAAGAGTTTTCACAAGAAAAAAAGAAGGCACGCAGAACGACTCCCGGAGGGGGGGCATCACTAATCCAGACGACCTGGTGGCGCGGCCTCCCCCCTGGCCGCGCCACCTGGCCACGTGGGTGGTGGGCCTCGCCCCCGGTTCCTCTTTTGCATATATACTCCTCGAAGCCTAAAAATCCAGAAGGGAAGCTTAGATCAGAAGTTTCGCCGCTGTTGCGAGGCAGAAACCACCAGAGAAGAAAATACCTCTCCGTGGGCAAATTCCGCAGGGGAAAACTCCTCCCGGAGGGAGAGATCGTCATCATCGCCATCACCATCGCCACGAGCACCATCAAGATCATCATCACCATCTCCTCCATCACCTGCACCATCTCCATCTTCATTCCATCTCACTTTACTATTGCAATCTGTGTTGTACCTTGCACTATTCATCCCCTCTACTTTATCGGTGTCGATTACTACTTTGTGGTTGATGCTATTGAGTTTTTTTGGAGAATGATTGTTATGATCAGATTGTTCACCATATATTCATCACCTCTGATCCTGATCTCTTTTATGTCTTGTGAGTTGTTGATACGTGTCAAACGTATCTATAATTTTTTCTTGTTCCATGCTTATTTTGTGTCATTGCTACATATTTTTCCATGCTTTTGAATCATTTATTGGACTAACCTTATAATATAGAGCACAGTGCCAGTTTCTGTCTGTTTTGTCATTGCAATACAGAAAAGGTCCAAATATAAAGTTGCTCAAAAAATTCCCAAAAATCTTTTACATCGAAAGAGTCCTCCAGTTGGAGGAGGAGATCTAGGGGAGGACCACACCCCCCTGGCGGCCATAGGGCGTGGACAGGGGGGACCCGCGCCACCTGGCCGCCTGGTTGAGGAAGGGCCCCGCTCGGACTCCCCTTTGACCTATATTTTTCATCGGAACCCAAAAACCCGAAATATACCATCATACTTTTCGGAAGTGATCCCGATCTCCGCCTCCATTGAAACCTAGCTTCGAGGGTCACCAGGATCCTGCTCCGACACCCTACCGGAGAGGGCCATGGTGTAAGGCCCGATATGAGGTACTGTTCCAGATCTAGATGTTTCCATCCAGATCCGGGGACGAAGCACATATCGGTCCCACCACGACATATGGCAATGCCATATGCCCCGAATTTCCAACATGATATCACAACATTACAGCTACAAGGATACAACATCTCATACAATCGGCATACAAGTGCCTTAATGCATTACATCAGTGGAAGATACATGTCTGAGTACAGACTACAATCAAATGCCTATTGGCAAAGGTAAAACACACCATTCCCACGTCCGCACGGGTCCAGGATCTCCGTCGGGATCCGTGTAACTAGTCGTCATCGAGTCTTCGCGAAGGCGTCCAGAATAAGGGTTGTTGAGTTCCTCTGTAGTCCAAGATCGTTTGCATAACGTGCGTAAAATAGAAAAGAAGGGGTGAGCTATATCAACAAGTCTTGTAACTAACTTCTCATGGTAAGATGGGGGTAGTAGTTGAGGTTGCAGCCACACTAGCATTATATAAGTGGCTAACGTTTTATTTAGAGTAAGACGAGTACCAAGCATTCGATGAGGAATCCCCTCCAACAAGTCTTGCTATCAGCTACTTACGCAAACATAACACCTATCCTATCCTTGTCCTCCCCTTCGCATCCCGACGAAGAAGAAGCAGTCAAGGCACACACACGTTGATCAACTTATTAAGATTATCTCAGTTGTTGTTGTCTATGAACAAGGAGTAGGTCTCAAGTCGTCCATAACCGTGGACACGGCTTCTCAAAAAGTTTAACCCTGCAGGGGTGTACCAACTGCCCATTACAAGGCTCCGCACGCACGCCCATCTATCTCAGTTGCTACCCATCACAGGCAACCATTTTATGATTTAGTTCCGAGAGATCCGAAATGACAGGTCCCTCTAACTAACAACGCACAAATCCTGATGGCCCTCGGTGAGTCGACATCCAACTCAAAAGCCGACCGCGCTCTCGAATTGGCCTCTACCGTCTCGGCGAGGTCGGGTTAGCTACCCAAACCATGTGGGAAGCCCCCTAGCTCCCTGGGGTGGACCAACAAGAGAAACCATGTCTCTGCTGGCCCAAGTTGTTTAAAAAAATATCTGCTAGGAGCGACCCGACAGACACACACACAGTTTTCAAATGGTAAATCAGCTTCGGCCACCACTAGAAATGTTTGAAGCTAGGTAGGTAAGAAAAGGGGACCCAAAAAAATCCCACACGCAGTTAGGCACGCTCGTCAAGAGACACAATACCCGGAACTCGGGTCCTAGGTGACCGAATGGAACAAAGCATCGGGGCGGGATAGCCTAGAACTTCCATCCTTCGACGAGTATAGTCAACATTATAATAATCATATCATCCACAATACATAATAGTGTGATAGCCCAATCCAAGGAGTATCAGGGTAACTTTTGTAGCATCCTAAGAAGGCATACTAAGCAGTGGTTAAGCAAGCAAGGTACATGGCCAAACAATGGTTTGCTGGGATGTGGGGGACATGGCTGTTTGGGTTTATTTGATAGGAATAAATATGAAGTGGTAGGATCAAGCAATCGTTCTATCCTATACCTAGGCAAAGTGGGCTGAAAGTTATAAGCATGATATATGACCCCCCTTGCCTGATGAGAAGATGAAGTCGAAGGTGTAGTCGATCGCAAGCTTGCAACGTATCCGAGAGTAACGGCGGGAGCACGCAAGAAGGAAACACTGGAAAGGCAATCGACGAGTAAGCATCTATTACTACGAAGCAATCACCAGCAAACAACATCAACAAGGCAACACGAGACAACGCACGGTATCACATCTATCGTCGAGAGCGGTTACTAACATGTTAAGTGGAGTATCGGTCACACACGACGACACCGCACGTTTAGGATGGTTCAAGTTGTTTATCTACACACCATGAGCAAGGTTTTTAACATTGCATCTCACTCAAGCATGGCATGTCACTCAATCATGGAAAGAGGTGAATCATAAAGTAAACTATCTATGTTAGTCAATTTAAGTGGGGAAAAAAATCCTAAACATGGCATATCACTAAGCACCCCACAACAATTTAAGCATTTGGCACTGTTCTGACCTAAACCATATTTTAGATTGGTTAACAACAAAAAAAAGCACAATAACAATCTACATGAAATTCTAGTCAAGTTACATGTAAAGAACACCCCAAACATATTTACGGTTAAAAATATACAAGCAACGGTAGTTATGGGCACAATCTGCCAACATTAGGTAGCACAATTGGGAGCAATGCAACAACAAGCTACTGAATGCAAACATGCACCAAAATGATGTGGATCAACAGTAGACATGACAAGCATGACATGACAACAAGGTTTCATGTATATCAGCATCAAGAAACAATAATTATAACCCAAGAAAAAAGCTAAATTATACTACTGGTTTAGGACTTAGTAGAAATCAAGAAAACACGGCAAGCTGTTATAAACATGCTATATAAACAGTAGCAAAAGAAATATCAAACAAGCTCCAAAATGAACATGCAATACATATACAACAAGCCTACATGATTCTCATGAGTTCATACATTACACTTATGGTCAAAAGACCCATTGATGAAAAGATATAAAGCATGCAAGGCAGCTAAACCATATTCCAGACTTGGTAGAATTACAGGGTAGTTGACAGAAAACAGCAGGTATGCACTTTGGGAGCTCAAGAACTATATGAACAGTAGATATATCATGGCAAGGCAAAGCATGTCATCAAATTACATATAACAAGGAGAAAATAATTACATTGGAGCTAGTGCATATGAGGCATGGATCATTAACTATAAGGCATCAAAGTAGCAACTTTATACAAACAACAATACATATTATCAGGGTCACCACTTTGGAGCAAGAAATAAAATAGCTGCAACAGGTAAACATGGCAAAGGGATGCATCTAATTGAATTAAACATGATGCTTAACACATACAATAAAGAATTACTGACATATGCATCATGGATGTGACACAAGCATCAACCAAACTTTGATGAAAATAACAACAACATCGGTAAACATTTTGGTGCACACTTCAACAGAGATTTGCACGCCGCAAATGACCTCCAATGGATTAACTCACTAAAGCAAAAAGTTAGAGCACATCATCAGCAACAAATTTCATTTTGGGCGCCAAGTCATCCGACCGACAGTTCATTCGCAAATTACATCGCAAAACAGAGGACTTGGTAGAAATTAGGAAAAAGAAAGACAGGAAAAAAGGGCTCACCCAAATGGGCCAAGGCCCATCTGGCCGGTGGCATTGGATAGGGCGGCACTCGCCTGAGCACAGAGGAAGTAGCGCCCGGGTGGGCTGCACGCTGGTCCGCGAGGTGCTGGGCGGACCCACGCGGGGTCAACGGCGGCGGTGGCCGACCGTCTCGATCCCGATACATCGGGACGTGGTGGCACTGTGGCCGGACTCCGGCGAGGAGGCGACAGGGCACGCGACGGGGTCCCGGGGGCGCGGAGACGCCGCGCAGGCGAGGTGGCGTGGTCGGGGCGGCGCGAGGAGGTGACGACCGAAGGCGCATAACGACGGCTCGAGCGGAGCACGCCGGCGGCGGCTCAAGCTCGGCTCGGCGGCGGATCAAGCTCGGCTCGGCCCCGTCCATGGCGCGGTGGCCTGTGGGAGAAGAAGGGAAGGTGAGGGAGAGAATGAGCAGAAGTGCGGGGTGGCGACGGCATCACCGGAGCGCGGCGGAGCTGCTTCTCGCCAGCGTGGGACGACGGCTTTGCGGGCTCCGCGACCCAGATCGGGCCAGGGGCGGCGTGACTGCGGGCTGGGAGGGCCCGTCGGGGCTCGGTTGGCTGGAGCTTGGAGGTGGAGAGGCTGGAGGTGGCGTGGCGCGATTTGGTGCGTCGGATCTCATATCCGATGGCTCTGGAGGGCCAGGGGGCTAGGGTTTCGGTGGAGGGGGATTTTTTTGGCAGATCTGGGTAATTTGGAGGGGTGGCTGCAATTTTTACTAGGGGGAAACCCTAGAAGGGCTAGGAGAGAGTGGTGGTCTATTTATAGGCTGGTGTCGATGGCAAGTTTACGCAAACGCCCTCGGGTTTTCTCTCTCGCATCCGATACTCCACGTTTCAGACCGTCGTGAGTCTATACATTCTCCGATTCAGGAAAAATCTCGAACCACGTGCTCAGCGCGACGAGCCCGTCAGTCCTACCTCACTTCGATACCGTTCCCAGAACATTTTTTCTGGCGCCCCATATAATAATCCATTCATGAAATAAACGTGGTTTTCATTCCGATGTCGATGGCTGGACTTGTGCCGGAAGTTGCGACGGTGCTCGGGTGAAACCCGGTGTCGCAAAAGGTCGTGTGCCATGGTGGAAAGGTTCAGTCACACATGCCTTTACGAGAAGGATGGGGAAATATATTCACAGAGTAATAAATCGGCGAAGCAAATACTGCTAACAATTCTAGCAATCAACAAAATAAGGCAACAAACAATTTTTTTAATTTGGGTGAAAATCCCGGGCTGTTACACTTGGCCCAAGGGGTCATCTTCATAACCTCTTCTTCACTTAGTAGTTCCCCCTTGGACTACGGGTTGTTGGCAGTAGCTATGTGGTATCTTCTCCCCCTAGATCTTCAATACAAAGTTCTCATGAGCTGCCCTACATGATTGAGATCCATATGATGTCATTGGTGTTGTGTTTTCGGGATCCGATGAATTGTTACCTTGTTCAGTCCTAAGAAGTTTATGAATTGTTGTTGCTGCAATTTGTTGTTCTTAATGCTTGTTACTAGTGCACGAGTAGCATGATTTCAGATCTGAGCATGTTATGGTTGCATGATTATAATTGTTGTTCTTGATCTTATCTATGGTTGTATGCACCTCTTATAGTCCGGAACCGGCAATCTCAATGGTGACGGCTTGGGACACCAAAGGGCATGGGCTATAATTTTAGGATTACATGTGTTCATAGAGTGTTAATGCTTTGTTCTGGTGCTCTTTGACAGGACCCCCCTAATCTCCATAAGTTCCTTTTGGCCCCGTTGTTAGCGGTATGGTAGGACAAAAGATGTTGTGCAAGTTCTTATTGAAAGCACGTACGACTACATACGGAACACATGCCTACGTATGGTTCTTAGACTAGGATGCTCTAGTTTGTTCTTTGGCTAGAGTTAGTGCAATATTGTCAATTGCCCAACTATATTTTGTTCACCCAACACTTGTTATTTTTCTTGGAGAGTTACTACTAGTGAAACCTTGAACCCCGGTCCATCTTTCATCTTCATTGCCTTCATTGTTACTTTTTCTCTCTTTGCTGCTACTACTTTGTTACTGCTTTGTGGTGTTGGTGATTGGGGAAGTCTTAAAGGCTACACCTGTCAACACACCGTTGCTACTTATATCTTGTCTAGTGCTTTTTCAGGTGTGATTGAATTGACAACTCAATTGCTAAGGCTTATAAGTATTTTTTGGCTTATAAATTGGGTTATACCTACCCGCCAAGACTGTTGCGATCCCCTACACTTTTGGGTTATCAAGACTATTTTCTGGCGCCGTTGACGGGGAGCATCGGTTTACTTATAAGTTCACTTGATAAGTACATTTTTTCTTATTACGCTGTTTGCTTACAATGGTTACTTTCTTTGAGACTAGATCTCATTGGCAAGGTGGATTCACGGAGGATCAACAAGAATATTACAAGGAATACCGCTTGTCTCAAAAAGGGGTACACTTATGTAGACTAATACATCTATTGTATGAATATGCTAGAAACTTGTGCTCAATATATGATATATCTTTCTGCAGGGATGAATCTTGTTGCTTTATGAGGCATAAACACCTTTCTTTATAATGTGATTACAATGATGATGAAACCTTAGCTTCTTATGCTAAGGGAAATTATGATTATTATGATGCAGAACAAATAGAAGAATTTGTTTTTTAAAGGCGCCTACGAAATTACTTATTTTCTTGAAAATATTGATGACGCCCCTTACAAATCTAAAAGTCTTGATATACTTAATTACTGTTTTGAGAATTTTCATTGTAATGTTTATATTACTAACCATTTCAAAAGGTTCTCTCCATAAGAGGAAGAGACTAATGCTTTGCAGGACTCTATGGAAGAAGAAATTGTTGAAACTGAAAGCGCATTGGATGAAAAAGAGGAGGAGAGTGTCGAACAAAGGGAGGAAGAATGGAGTAGCTTGTAACAGCCCTGATTTCAAAAAAATTAAAATTTTGGTTTTCGGTATGAATTGTTTGATTGTCTGATTGTTTGCGGTGTTTGCATCCCCGATTTATCGATTGGAGATTATTTTCCCCCTCTTGTCTCGTACCGGACAGAGACCGACCCTTGCCACCCTGACACTCGACCTTTGCGA
The DNA here is from genome assembly GCA_950022295.1 of Bromus sterilis. Classification (NCBI taxonomy): domain Eukaryota; kingdom Viridiplantae; phylum Streptophyta; class Magnoliopsida; order Poales; family Poaceae; genus Bromus; species Bromus sterilis. Next base: position 287,006,594 of record OX465596.1, read on the forward strand.
CACCGGGTTTCACCCGATCACCGTCGCGAAAACCGCACGAGACCAGCCGCAGCCAACGGAACGAAAAACCCCGTTTAATAATTAAACGGGATATTTTTATAGCGGGCCGGAAAGTGTTCTCGGAACGGTTCCAGCGCGAGGTGAACGCTGCCGGCTCGACGCGATGATCGCACCATTCGAAGTTTTACCCGAATCGGAGGTATTGCGGACCCCCGCCGGTGAGAAACGTAAAAACCGCGCGCGCGAGAGAAAAACTGGGGATGTTTTTGCAAACTGCCAGCCACCTGGGCTATATAAAGACCACCACACTCCCACCTCTTTCTAGGGTTTCCCTAGCCACAAAATTGCAGCCACACCCCTGAGCTGCCTCCAAATTTACCCAAAAATCCCTCTCTCCCCGAAACCCTAGCCCCTACCCATGACCTGGACCGTTAGATCCAGATCGGTGGGTTCCCTGCGCCCCACGTAGGCCCAGTCGTTTCCCAGATGAAACGGGCCCCACAGGGCCCCCTCAGCGCCTCCGCGGCCCGCCCCGGGCTTGATCTGGGCCCGAAGCCGCCCCTCCCGTGGAGCGACTCCGGCCGCCGCCAGCCGCCGCCGGCGACCACGACGTGCTCGCGCCGCCCCGCCAGGTTTCCTCCTCCGCGTCTCCTGCCTCTCCTCCTCCTCTAATCCCGCTCCCCCTTCTCCTGTGTAGGACACGAGCCCGGCGCGCCGCCGTGCGCCATGGCCGCCACTCGGTCGGGCCGTGCTCCGCCGCCCGCGATTTCCCTCGCCGCCGGGCAGGGTCTGGCCGGATCCGGTGACCGTTGCCCCGACCTCCTCCTCGTCGGCTCCCTGCGCCCACCGCACCTCCTCGCGCCGCCCGCGCCCGCTCGCCGAAGCGCTCGCCGGCGTCAGCAACCGTCGGGGTCGGGGCCGAGGGATCCCGATCAGCTGCCCCGCTCCGTTGACCGGCCGCTGTGGGCAGGCCTGCCCCCAGCGCGGCCTAGCCAGGCGCCTCCCAGCCCAGCCTGCCATTGGGCCGAGGCCCAGTAGGGGTGAGGCCCCGTTTTTTTTCCTCTACAGTTATTTTTTTTGCTAAGTCTGTAATTTGTGCTGCCGTTTCAATTTTGTGAGTAGATTTGCGAGTAAACCGTAACCCGGATGACGTTGCGCCCAAAAGGAAAATTGTTTAGAATTGTGTGTACTTCAGTTCATCTTTTGTGAGCATTTTGATTTGAGGCCATCTTGATGGTGCAAATCTGTGTTGAAGTGGTCATCAGGCTGTTAATTGCTATTATTTCCTGTTAGTGTGCTGCTGCTGTTATTTTATTGCAAGTTTGCATGATGATTGTGACTCATCCATGAGGCCTATTGCATTGATTTTTTTTCCTATGTGTTAAGCATCATGTGTACTTCGTTCCCATGCCTTAACTTGTCATGTTTGGGTGCTTTACCTATACTAAATCTTGCTCCAAAGTGGTGACCTTGCTGTTAATGTGCTGCTTTGCTGAAAACTGTTAATTTGCTGCAACTTCGGGTGACGGTTGCGTCGCAACCGTTTATCGGAATTGAGTGATTCCAATTGCATATTGTTAAGCATCATGCCTACTTCCATTATATGTATTGCGTTGCCATGATATGCTTGCTGGTCATATAGTTATTGAGCTCCAAAGTTGCTATGCCACTGTTTTTGACAGCCACCTCTGTTTTTCTCTAAGTCTGTAACGTTCCGTTGCCATGTTGCATGCTTAATATCTTTTGATCTACGATGCCTATTTGCATGATTACTTTTGCCATGCCTTCCTTGTCATGTCTACTTTAATTGCATATCATTTGTGAGCATGTTTGCATTCATTATCCTGTTTATGCATTGCTCTAAAGTGTGCTTCGTGATGTTGGCAGATTGTGTTCAAAACTTGTTTTGCTTGTATCTTTTTAGCCGTAACTCCGTTTGGAGTGTTCTTTATATGTAACTTGATTAGTTTTCCGTGTACTTTGTGTTTATGCTATTTTTTGCTGTTGTTAAACAACCTAAATTATGGTTTATGGAAGAACAGTACCAAATGTTTTAATTGTCGTGGAGCACTTAGTGGTATGCCATGTTTAGTTTGTGCCCCACTTAAATTGACTAGCATAGATAGTTTACTTTGTGCTTCACCTCTTGCCATGTTTGTGTGCTATGCCATGTTTGAGTGAGATGCCATGTTAAAAACCTTTGTTGATCACCTGTAGCTAAACAACTTGAACCTTTCTAAATGTGCGGTATAGTCGTGTGTGACGAGTACTCCACTTAACCTGTTAGTAACCGCTCTCGATGGTAGGTGCGATGTCTCGTGTTGCCTTCTTTTTGCTGCTTGCTCGTGTTTGCTTTTTAGTAATAGAGTGCTTGCTCGTTGATTGCTTTCCAGTGTTTACCGTCTTGTGTGCTTCCGCGGGTACCTCTCGGAGACGATGCGAGCTTGCGATCAACTACACCTTCGGAACCGGACTTATCAACAGGCAAGGACTATACATTACTTATGATCCATTCTATTTCAACCAGCGGTTTGCATGCTAGTCTAGGTTAGGTTCGATGTTTGATCCTACCACATGTTTATAGCCTCTTTCAAACCAATACAGCCATGTCCCTTCCCAGCAAACCTTGTACTGCTATGTTACAATTGCTCGTTGCTAAGCCCCTGCTTAGTATGCATGATTAGGATGCTACGATGTTCCCCTGTTACTCCTTGGTTTGGGATATCACATTCTTATATTATATTGTTGTTGATGATATGATTATTATAATGTTGACTATATTCGACGAAGGATGGAAGGTCTAGGCTATCCCGCCCCGAAGCTTTGTTCCATTCGAGTCACCTACGATCTGAGTTCCGGGTATTGGTTTTAAGACTGAGCGTGCCTAACCGCGTGTGGGATTTTATGGGGTCCCCTCTTCTTACCTACCTAGCTCCAAACATTTCTAGAGGTGGCCCAAGCTGATTTACCATTTGAAACCGTGTGTGTGCTTGGTTGGGCCCCCAGCAGTTTTAAAACAACTCGGGCTAGCGGAGACAGAGTTCCTCTACTGGTCCACACTGGTGAGCTAGGGAAGTCCCCTGTTATATAGGTGAGACTAACCCCGACCTTAGCCATACGGAAGAGTCCTATCCGAGAGCGAGGCCGGCTCTTGGATTGGGTGTCGACTCCTCGGGGGCCACCCGGATTTGTTCGTTGTTAGTTAGAGGGACCTGTCGTTTCGGATCTCTAGGAACTAAATCATAAAATGGTTGCCTATGATGGGTAGCAACTGAGAGATATGGACGTGCATGCGGAGCCTTGTAATGGGCAGTTGGTACACCCCTGCAGGGTTAAATCTTTTCGAGAAGCCGTGTCCACGGTTATGGACGACTTGAGACCTACTCCTTGTTCATAGACAACAACAACTGAGATAATCTTAATATCACTTGATCAACGTGCGTGTGTGCCTTGACTGATTCTTATTCGTCGATATGCGAAGAGGAGGACAAGGATAGGATAGGTGTTATGTTTGCGTAAGTAGTTGATAGCAAGACTTGTTGGAGGCGATTCCTCATCGAATGCTTGGCTTCTTATCTTACTCTCTAGAACGTTAGCCACTTCATAAATGCTAGTGCGGCAGCAACCTCACCACTTACCCCATCCTTACCTTAAACTACTAGTTGTCCTAGAATGACGAGTGATGAAGTCCTTGCTAGGTCAGTTGAACACTACAGTTGGATGCTGAGTACTTCTGTACTCATGATACTACCCCCAAACTCTTTCAGGGTTCCTGATCGACAACAGGTATGGTGATCGACGTTTCACGTGGAGACTCGACGACAACTAGTTAGGCGGATCCCGGCGGAGGGCCTAGACCCGTGTGGTTATGGGGATCGATGACTTTCTCTTTGCTAGTAGGCATTTGATTGTAGTCTGTACTCAGACATATATCTTCCGCTGTTGTATTGTATTTAAGGCAATTGTATGCCGATTGTATGAGATGTTGTATGCTTGTATCTGTAATGTTGTGATATCATGTTGGAAATCCGGGGCATATGGCTATGTCAAATGTCGCGGTGGGACGATATGTGCTTCGTCCCCGGATCTGGATGGAAACATCTAGATTTGGAACAGTTCCGCATATCGGGCCTTACAACTTGGTATCAGAGCCTTACCGACCGTAGGATCCCCTCTCTGGCTGAAGTCGAGTCTAGACAAAAACTATTTTGTAGTTACTAAGTTAGTTATCGGAGAGTAGGAATCTTTTTACTCCTTACCCTTGCTCTAGTCAGGACAAGGGTCGTAAGTGTTTTATTCTCGTCTTATCCTCCTCAAACCCTAGGATCTCGAGTGTGTGGAGTATCGGAACCGTTACAATGCCTTGCTTGCAGTGTATTGTCTCGATTCCGATATCAGGTTTTGGAATTCCTGTAGTACCTTTAGCTTCTCCGATTTTGGGTATCATCTGGGTCATCCATTGCCATCCCTCCTTTTACCGGTGTTTTCATGACTTGCGTCGAAAAGCACTATCCTTTGACCGGGTTTTAGCTCTCGTTCTTCCTCTTGACACCGACGGTTTCGTATTTTCGACGATGTCGTCTCTCTGCGGAAAGTTTTCTCGACGGAGTTCGTCGTTCGACATGGAGCAGAGTCCCTTGTTGGTGGTGTTGAAGAATCATCGACTCTCTTTTCTCTCCCCCTTACCCCCTCTCCCCGGATCGTCCTGGATCTCGGGACGAGATCCCTTGTTGGTGGTGTTGTATTGTCACAGCCCAGATTTCACAAAAATTAAAAATTTTGTTTTCGGTGTGAATTGTTTGATTGTCTGATTGTTTGCGGTGTTTGCATCCCCGATTTATCGATCGGCGATTATTTTTCCACCTCTTATCTCGTACCGGACGGATACCGACCCTTGCCACCCTGACACTCGACCTTTGCGACACCGGGTTTCACCCGATCACCGTCGTGAAAACCGCACGAGACCAGCCGCAACCAACGGAACGAATAACCCCGTTTAATAATTAAACGGGATATTTGTATAGCATGCCAGAAAGTGTTCTCGGAACGGTTCCAGCGCGAGGTGAACGCTGCCGGCTCGACGCGATGATCGCACAGTTCGAAGTTTTACCCGAATCGGAGGTACTGCGGACCCCCGGCGGTCAGAAACGTAAACACCGCGCGCGCGAGAGAAAAACCGGGGATGTTTTTGCAAACTGCCAGCCACCTGGGCTATATAAAGACCACCACACTGCCACCTCTTTATAGGGTTTCCCTAGCCACAAAATTGCAGCCACACCCCTGAGTTGCCTCCAAATTTACCCAAAAATCCCTCTCTCCCCGAAACCCTAGCCCCTACCCTCGATCTGGACCGTTAGATCCAGATCGGAGGGTTCCCTGCGCCCCACGTAGCCCCAGCCGTTTCCCAGATGAACCGGGCCCCGTAGGGTCCCCTCAGCGCCGCCGCGGCCCGCCCTGGGCTGGATCTGGGCCCGAAGCCGCCCCTCCCATGGAGCGCCTCCGGCAGCCGCCTGCCGCCGCCGGCGACCACGGCGTGCTCGTGCCGCCCCGCCAGGTTTCCTCCGCCCCGTCTCTTGCCTCTCCTCCTCCTCTAATCCCGCTCCCCCTTCTCCTATGTAGGACACGAGCTCGGAGCGCCGCCGTGCGCCATGGCCGCCGCTCGGTCAGGCCGTGCTCCGCCGCCCGCGGTTTCCCTCGCCGCCGGGCAGGGTCTGGCCGGATCCGGTGACCGCTGCCCCGACCTCCTCCTCGCCGGCTCCCTGCGCCCACCGCACCTCCTCGCGCCGCCCGCGCCCGCTCGCCGGAGCGCTCGCCGACGTCAGCCACCGTCGGGGTCGGGGCCGAGGGATCCCGATCCGCTGCCCCGCTCCGTTGACCGGCCGCTGTGGGCCGGCCTGCCCCCAGCGCGGCCCAGCCAGGCGCCTCCCAGCCCAGCCGGCTAGTGGGCCGAGGCCCAGTAGGGGTGAGGCCCCATTTTTTTCCTCTGCAGTTATTTTTTTGCTAAGTCTGTAATTTGTGCTGCTGTTTCAATTTTGTGAGTAGATTTGCGAGTAAACCGTAACCCGGATGACGTTGCGCCCAAAAGGAAAATTGCTTAGAATTGTGTGTACTTCCGTTCATCTTTTGTGAGCTTTTTGATTTGAGGCCATCTTGATGGTGAAAATCTGTGTTGAAGTGGGCATCAGGCTATTAATTGCTGTTATTTCCTGTTAGTGTGTTGATGCCGTTATTTTATTGCAAGTTTGCATGATGATTGTGACTCATCCATGAGGCCTATTGCATTGATTCTTTTTCCTATGTGTTAAACATCATGTGTACTTCGTTCCCATGCTTTAACTTGTCATGTTTGGGTGCTTTAGCTATATTAAATCTTGCTCCAAAGTGGTGACCTTGCTGTTAATGTGCAGCTATGCTGAAAACTGTTAATTTGCTGCAACTTCGGGTGACGGTTGCGTCGCAACCGTTTATCGGAATTGTGTGATTCCAATTGCATATTGTTAAGCATCATGTCTACTTCCATTATATCTATTGCATTGCCATGATATGCTTGCTGGTCATATAGTTATTGAGCTCCAAAGTTGCTATGCCACAGTTTTTGACAACCACCTCTGTTTTTCTCCAAGTCTGTATCGTTCCGATGCCATGTTGCATGCTTAATATCTTTTGATCTATGATGCCTATTTGCATGATTCCTTTTGCCATGCCGTCCTTTTCATGTCTACTTTAATTTCATATCATTTGTGAGCATGTTTTCATTCATTATCCTGTTTATGCATTGCTCTAAAGTGTGCTTCGTGATGTTGGTAGATTGTGTTCAAAACTTGTTTTGCTTGTATCTTTTTAACCGTAACTCTGTTTGGAGTGTTCTTTATATGTAACTTGATTAGTTTTCCGTGTACTTTGTGTTTATGCTATTGTTTGCTGTTTTCAAACAACCTAAATTATTGTTTAGGGAAGAACAGTACCAAATGTTTTAATTGTCGTGGACACTTAGTGGTATGCCATGTTTAGTTTGTGCCCCACTTAAATTGACTAGCATAGATAGTTTACTTTGTGCTTCACCTATTTCCATGTTTGTGTGCTATGCCATGTTTGAGTGAGATGCCATGTTAACAACCTTTGTTGATCATCTGTAGCTAAACAACTTGAACCTTTCTAAATGTGCGGTATCGTCGTGTGTGACGAGTACTCCACTTAACCTGTTAGTAACCTCTCTCGATGGTAGGTGCGATGTCTCGTGTTGCCTTCTTGTTGCTGCTTGCTTGTGTTTGTTTCGTAGTAATAGAGTGCTTTCTCATTGATTGCTTTCCAGTGTTTACCCTCTTGTGTGCTTCCGCGGGTACCTCTCGGAGACGATGCGAGCTTGCGATCAACTACACCTTCGGAACCCGACTTATCAACAGGCAAGGACTATACATTACTTATGATCCATTCTATTTCAACCAGCGGTTTGCATGCTGGTCTAGGTTAGGTTCGATGTTTGATCCTACCACATGTTTACAACCTCTTTCAAACCGATACAGCCATGGCCCTTCCCAGCAAACCTTGTACTGCGATGTTACTATTGCTCGTTGCTAAGCCCCTGCTTAGTATGCATGCTTAGGATGCTGCGATGTTACCCCATTACTCCTTGGTTTGGGATATCACATTATTATATTATATTGTTGTTGATGATATGATTATTATAATGTTGACTATATTCGATGAAGGATGGAAGGTCTAGGCTATCCCGCCCCGACGCTTTGTTCCATTCGAGTCACCTAGGATCCGAGTTCCGGATATTGGTTTTAAGACTGATTGTCCCTAACCGCGTGTCGGATTTTATGGGGTCCCCTCTTCTTACCTACCTAGCTCCAAACATTTCTAGAGGTGGCCCAAGCTGATTTACCATTTGAAACCGTGTGTGTGCTTGGTTGGGCCCCCAGCAGTTTTAAAACAACTCGGGCTAGCGGAGACAGAGTTCCTCTACTGGTCCACACTGGTGAGCTAGGGAAGTCCCCTGCTATATAGGTGAGACTAACCCCGACCTTAGCCATACGGAAGAGTCCTATCCGAGAGCGTGGCCGGCTCTTGGATTGGGTGTCGACTCCCCGGGGGCCACCCGGATTTGTTCGTTGTTAGTTAGAGGGACCTGTCGTTTCGGATCTCTAGGAACTAAATCATAAAATGGTTGCCTATGATGGGTAGCAACTGAGAGATATGGACGTGCGTGCGGAGCCTTGTAATGGGCAGTTGGTACACCCCTGCAGGGTTAAATCTTTTCGAGAAGCCGTGTCCACGGTTATGGACGACTTGAGACCTACTCCTTGTTCATAGACAACAACAACTGAGATAATCTTAATATCACTTGATCAACGTGTGTGTGTGCCTTGACTGATTCTTCTTCGTCGGGATACGAAGAGGAGGAAAAGAATATGATAGGTGTTATGTTTGCGTAAGTAGTTGATAGCAAGACTTGTTGGAGGCGATTCCTCATCGAATGCTTGGCTTCTTATCTTACTCTCTAGATCGTTAGCCACTTCATAAATGGAAGGGATTCCTCCCATTTCTTACCGAATGAGATGACACAAGCTCGGAGCATATCTTCAAGCACTTGATTGACTCGTTCGACTTGTCCTTGCGACTGGGGGTGATAAGCGGTGCTGAAATTCAGGTGAGTGCCCATAGCTTCTTGGAAACTATCCCAAAATCTTGAGGTGAAGATGCTGCCACGGTCTGAACTGATCTCCAGCGGAATACCATGGAGGGACACAATTCTGGAAACATACAAGTCTGCTAACTGACTAGCAGAGATCGTCTCCTTGACTGGCAGAAAGTGGGCAACCTTGGAGAATCGGTCGATGACGACAAAGATGGCATCATGACCCTTCTGTGATCGGGGAAAACCGGTGACGAAGTCCATCTCGATCTTGTCCCACTTCCATTCAGGAATAGAGAGTGGTTGTAGAGTTCTAGCAGGTCTTTGATGTTCTGCCTTGACGCGACGGCAAATGTCACATTCAGAAACATATCGGGCAATGTCTTGCTTCATGTTAGGCCACCAGAATTGCTGACGAATGTCTTGGTACATCTTGGTGCTTCCAGGATGAATGGACAACGGGGTATCGTGAGCCGCTCTCATGACCTTCGGGGTCATATCCAGGTTCTCATGCCTGCCCTTGCTGTGAGTAACCACTAAACGGTTCTGGTAGTACGCCGCACCTTTGCTATCAACGGTGAAGGGTGAGGGTCTCCCCTTAGCGATATCGCGCTTAATCTTGTGTACGAAATCATCATAAAACTGTATACCCTTGACGGATTTGACGAGATCCGGTTCGATGACCAGGTTATTCGCATGACCTTGAGGAACAATCTCGAGGTTCAACTTTTGAAACTCTTCATACAGAAGCGGTTGTTGTACTTGAACTTCAAGTTCAGAACAGTAAGCTTTGCGGCTCAAGGCATCGGCCATCACATTAGCCTTGCCAGGGGTGTAATGAATATCCATGTTGAAATCAGCTATTGTCTCGAGCCATCTTTGTTGGCGGAGATTCAGGTCGGGCTGAGTAAACAAGTATTTCAGGCTTTGGTGGTCGGTGTAGATCTCGCAACGGTTACCGACGAGGTAATGTCGCCACAGCTTCAATGCATAAATTACTGCTGCCAATTCGAGATCATGTGTTGGATATTTGTCTTCGTGAGCACGCAACTGACGAGAGCCGTAAGCAATCACCTTGCGCTCTTGCAATAGGACACAGCCTAATCCTTGACGAGACGCGTCGCAATATATCACGAAATCCTTCTGAGTATCAGGGGGAGCGAGCACCGGGGGAGAAGTTAGCTTGTCCTTGAGGGCTTGAAAACTTTCTTGACATTTATCTGTCCACTCAAACTTGACGCCTTTGTGAAGCAGATTAGTCAGAGGCCTGGCAATCTTGGAGAAATTCTCGACGAAACGGCGGCAATAGCTAGCGAGTCCGAGGAAACTGCGGACTTGCTTGACGGTCTTGGGAGGAGTCCAGTCAAGAATAGCCTGGATACGTTCTGGGGTGACGGCAATGCCATCCTTAGAAATCACATGTCCAAGGTAGGTTACTTCGGGAAGCCAGAACTCACACTTAGAATACTTAGCGTAGAGTTTGTGTTCTCGTAGCTTCTCCAGTATAAGACGAAGATGTTCAGCATGTTCTTCTTCATTCTTGGAATATATCAATATATCATCCAGATAAACCACGACGAACTGGTCGAGGTACTCCATGAAAATATAATTCATCAATCTGGAGAAGGTGGCTGGAGCATTTGTTAAGCCAAAGGACATGACAGTGTACTCGTATGAACCATAGCGAGTAATGAAGGCAGTCTTCGGAATGTCCTCATCACGGACCCGAATTTGGTGATAACCCAACCTCAAGTCGAGTTTAGAAAACACCTTGGATCCGGCAAGTTGATCATACAGATCGTTGATCCGGGGAAGTGGGTATTTGTTCTGGATGGTGGCTTGGTTAATGGGCCGATAATCTTGGACCAATCGGTTTGTCCCATCGCTCTTCTTGACAAAGAGCGAAGGTGCTCCCCAAGCTGAGGAACTGGGGCGAATGAATCCTTTCTGAAGTGCCTTGTCGATTTCCTCCTTGAGTTCAAGGAGTTCATGTGGCGGCATCTTGTAAGGACGCTTGGCAATAGGGACAGTGCCTGGCTTCAAGTCGATGACGAATTCAACTTCCCTGATCGGGGGTATTCCCGGCAGTTCTTCTGGGAAGACGTCGGGAAAATCGCGCACGACTGGAACGGTCTCGATGCCTTCGAGGGGGGCGGCATTCAAAGCATTCACCATAAATATCTGTGTTTCGGCATCACGGGAAACTCGGGTGGTGTGGTTAACAATCCCACCGGAGGGGTGTAAAAGACGGACAGAGCTGGTGCCACAGTACAGTGCGGCATCGTGAACTTTCAACCAATCCATTCCCAGGATGAGGTCTATGGTGGAGGTTTTCAGGATGATGGGGGACACAAGGAATATAATCCCTTCGACGTCAATGGTGACATCGTGTACCATCATGGAGGTTTGGCAACGGCCTCCAGGGGTGCGAACCATCATCGGTGGGTTCATCTTCTCAAACGTAATGTTACGCGATAATGCAAATGCTTCCGACATGAATGAATGCGATGCTCCTGTATCAAATAAAACAGTAGCAGGTGCGGAATTAACGAGAAGGGTCCCCATCACGGTAGCGGGTTGTTGCTGAGCTCCTTCAACATTGATGTTGTAAGCATGTCCACGAGCATGAGCAGCAGACCCAGTATTATAGTTGGGGGTCCTGTTGTTGCCACGACCATTTCCGCGGCCGGCGGGGTGAACTACCAGTTGCTTCTGTTTCTGGGGGCACTCTCTGGAAAAATGCCCAGGTTGGCGGCACGTGAAGCATAATCTATCCTGAGGACGAAGGGGTGGTGCAGGCAGAGCTCTTGGCATCTGCGGTGGTGGAGGCAGACGGGGTGCAGCATAAGACGGCCTTGGAGCAGGGACAGCTGAATGAGTCACACTGGTAGGGAGCCAGATGCGACGCTTCTGCGTTGCGCCCGAAGATGAGCCAACGTCACGATAACGCTTCAGAGAGTTCTTGTGCTCCATCTGGGCAGTCTCGACGGTGATAGCCTTGTTCACCATGGTGGCGAAGTTGGCGAAATCGTGAACGGCAAGAGAGAGCCTGAGGTCCGGGTTGAGGCCACGACGGAACTTCTGCTGCCTGCGAGCATCGGTGGTGATCTCTCCTTCCGCATAGCGAGAGAGGTTGAGGAACTCGCGCTGATAGGCTTCAACGGTCATGTCGCCCTGAGTGAGGTTACGGAATTCTTCCGCCTTACGATCCATGATCCCCTGAGGAATGTAGCGGGCGCGGAAAGCAGACTGAAATTCATCCCAAGTGATGACTTCCTCGACTGGCAGGGAACGCTTGTGGGTGCTCCACCACTGAGCAGCGACGCCTTTCAGATGATAAGACGCAAAGTTCACATAGTCGGCTGGATCGACATTAGCAGACTCCAGCTCGTGAGTGATGTCGCGAAGCCAGTCATCAGCATCCAACGGCTGAACAGTGTTGCGGAATATAGTGGGGTTGAGGCGGGTGAAGTCGTGCAGAGTCACGGTGGCATGCTGATGGTGGTGCCCATTCTGATTCGGCTGGGGGAACTGAGCCATGATATTCTGCATGAACTGACGATTCATCTCGAACTGCTGCATCATCGCGGCCATGTAATCCGGCGAAGGAGGTGGGTCGTTGGCAGCACGACCACGACCACGACCAGCCATCCTGCTAGAATTTAACAGGGGTATTTCAGCGATGAAAATTTAACGAGATACCGAAATCAAGCCTGAAGTAAACGACAACGAAAAGAAGGCGTAGATATATGCAGGAGTAGTCACATAAGACATACACATTTGCACACAGAGTCAATCGAAAATCGGGCAGCGTAACGTCGTAAAAATTAAGGAAAAAGACTCTCTAGGCGGCGCGCAGACCGCGGTTAGGTTTACACGACGCGACATAGATTCCACTATGTCAATCACGCCGCAAGAAAACTGTTGGCCACAGCAGTTGATGCCAGAGAACGCGCGGCCTGCCCAGAATGAGAAGGGGATCCGCGGTCTGGGATCTGGCGTACGACTCCTGCAACACGACTCGATCAAAGGGGGATGCACCATAAAAACGCCGGATGGAATCAAGAGAACGTGATCCTAATGTCAGATTTTGTAAAACTTACCAGCAAGGATAAAAGAGCAGATTCCCAGAGCATAGGTAAGGAGAAAAGGATCCTAATACCATAGATATCACACGTAGTGACATCGATGTGGGCCCGTAAGCCAAATATTAAGTTAGCAAAATAGTTTTTCAAAGTCTAGACTCAACTTCGACCAGGTAGTGGTGGGGTGGCTTCCTACAGGCAGTCGGCTCTGATACCAACTTGTGACGCCCCCAAAATCAGACCCGTGTACAGTAATCATACACGCAGGGTACACGGCTGAGATTAGGGTGCCACGGTGATAATATCACAACACAACACTAAACACAAAAGGATAAACAAATATATTACAATAGAGTGGGTCACGCGGACCCGAATATATAAGTCATACAAGCCATAATATCTGAGTACAGACATAGTTAGTGAAGTTTTGCCTTAAGAAGGCTAGCACAAACCACATCAGAGATACAGAACGAAAAGGCGAGGCCTCCTGCCTGGGATCCACCGAACTACTCCTGATCAACGGGGAACTCGACGTCGTAGTAGGCGCCTCCGGGGTACTCCGGCTCCTGGGCTCCAACGTCGGCTGCAGCGGCCGATCAGGCAAAACAGTAAAGGAAATAAAGCAGGTGAGTACCTAGTATACCCGCGAGTCTTACGTCCGCTACTAAGCATTATGCATTGTATCAACGGAATGAAGAGGCTATATATAGTGGACTGAAAGACAGAAATTCAGAGCAAGGGTAAGAAGCTAGGCCTAACGAAGACTAGCATCCTCCGACGATGTCTTGCAGCATGAGGTAAGAATCAGCCAACAGTTTATATAAAGCATAAAGTAACAATGCAGCAGAAGTTGCTGCAGCACGGTATAATAATAAGTTGCAATAATTAACAATGCCTCCGAGTTCACCTCCTCGACATCCCCGCGAGGAAGAAAACCCGGAACCATTCAGTTGAATAATAATAGTTTCTAGTGGTAAGATCCAGCTTCAACATAAAGCGTCCTGTTACCGTGGACACGGCTATCGATAGATCAATCTTCCCTGCAGGGGTGCACTTGTGTTACACTACACGCACGGATCTCCAGGGTGGCGGGAACCTTGTTAGGGAACGCTCCACCGAGGCTATCCGACACTTCCTAGCCCATCTTTCAAACTCAACAGAGAGGTCATCCGCCGGTCTAAATCCTAAGTACTCAGGGCCTTGGACCCCAACCCTGACGTACTCCTGCACGGTGCGTGGGTGGCCGGGAAGCCGTAACCAAAAACAACACAGCTCGAGCAAGAAGACAGCGCACTTCCCGGCAATCAGCCCGCGGTACTGCTGATGTCTGAAGAGTCCTCGGACGACACTATGAAGCGGAGGAGCCCACACTCATAATCCCACGGGTAGGTAGTGCGTACATGGCATGTAGCCAACTCAAGACATTCACTGAACCATTTATCATTTTAATTAACCTGCGTGACAACCGTTATCGTTGCCTCGACTTAACTGACCCGCGGACAACGACAGCAGCCAGGACCACCAGTACATCGGTGCCTGCCCTGTCGTCCCACCAAGTCACTGCGGTTACCAACAAGGTGAACCGTCTCCTTACCTTGTCTCGCGGGTGCTCCTGGAGGAGCTCGACTTTCGTGGTTTGGTAACTCTCGCGGCCAACGATCAGGGGCCAAGCACACCGGTACACTGGTCGTGCCCTCCCGGTCGTCCCGTCGCAATACCTCTCGCAGGCACCGTTGGGTCGCCCGACTTCTTACCTTTAGGACAACCGTTACCCAAAACCCTATGGCGGTAAGACAAAGTCAGCCTCGAGTGGAGTACAAAGATTACTCCTTGATAGCTCACACTTGAGGTGACTAGGCATAACCCAGGTAGGGCCTGAGGCGGTGTCTGCATTGTACCGTACCTGTGCAGCTATAAATATTGTGTCCGCGTTCACTCCCCTGAGTGATCACGGCCCTCTATCTAAACCTAGCTAACAATACGCAGGGCTCACTGCTGAATAATGCATAATAATAATAGGCAGCATAGGATAAAGGAAGGCACATCAAGGGGCGACAAAAATACAGGCTATGCAGTTGAATAGGATTGTAAACGTAGCAGCAGCAGTAACAATGCCTAGTGCAAGAAATGTACGGAAAGATAGGCGATATCTGGGGAAGAGAATGGCTCTGCTTGCCTGCAAGCTCGACGGTAGTAGTAGGGTCGTCGACGACGTAGTCGTACTCAGCAGCGGTGTAGTCGACAGCAGCAGCGGGGTCTACCGAAGATTAAGGGGGGGGGAGGAAACAGTAAATACACAGCAATAATATACAAACATATGCATGACATGATAGATGAAATGTTATCGGTGTTATAACGCAGTGCAATGCAATATGCTCGGAGCGGGAGTTCATCTGAGGATGAACTTCCGGCTCCGGGTGATTACCGGACAGGGTGTTCGGAGGGGAAGGATCAAGCCGGAGGTGTCGTGGTTACCGGACAAACATAAGGGGGGGTGTATCCGTGTTAGTTGAACCATTCCGGACAACTTTCGTGTTCGGAATAAAATCACCCGGGCACTCTAACAGTACCGGACAATTTATCGGACAGACGGTCCGGAGGGGGAATGTTCGACGTTCGTGGTGTTAGAGGGGTGTGGTAGACATACGGGTAGCGTATTCGTATTCGTTATATTTTTCTGATCAATTTTCATGTATAAAGTTTTTGAATCCGAGTTACGGTTTAAAAGTTATCGAATTTCTAAGTTTAAATCAAATTAAATGATTTTCTGGATTTTCTTTTATTATTTATTAAACATTATCCAAAACATTATCCACAACATTATCCAGAACAGTGCTGACATGTGGGACCCACATGTCATCCTCTGTTATTTATAAAACATTTAATTAAATTAGAAAATGCCTCTGGACCCACATGTAAGTCTCTGGATTTTTAATAAACCTTTTAATAAACAAAATGATAGGTGGGGCCGAGGTGTCATAGACTCCAGAGCTGATTAAATATGTTTAATTAAACTAAACGGCTAGGGGACCCACAAGTCAGTGCCTAAGGGGGGTTTATTTTCTGTTAATCTACTCAGTTAACCTAACAGGGTAATTAGCCGGAGGGGGGTCCACTGTCAGTGGCCCATTAGGGGTGAGATTAACCCCTAAGCAACTGACTGACACCGGGGTCCCACCTGGCAGCCTCACCGGAACCTCACCGGCGACTCGCCGGCGACGAGGTTGACGGCGACGACGCCACAGGGCACGGGGGGTTTCGTGGTTAGTCCCAATCGAACGGGGAGACGACGGGGCGGCGTTTGGTTGCGGTGGCGGGGGCTGGAAGTGGCCGGAGCGAGCTCGGGCTCAACAATGGCGGAGGGGGTCTCGGGCTCTAATGGTGGATCACGACACGGGGCGAAATCGAGCGCTCTATCGGGTGGGAGGGAACCTACGGGTTGCCAGGAGTATGATGGGGCCAAGGGCGTGCGCTAGAACGGCTGGGAGCACAGTAACGCCAACAATGGCGACGACCGGAGCAAAGCGAAAGGGGGTTTCTGCACGGAGACCTAGCGGGCGTCAGCGGGCAGTTGGCGACGAACGGGAAGCTCACCAGGAGCACGACGGAGGTGGCAGCGGGATCGACGCGGGCTTGTGGTGGCCGGAATTCGTCGCGGATCCCGCCGGAGCCGAAGACGAAGACGATGAGGTGGAGCTCAACGTGGTGGACTAGGGCTCGATTCCTCGCGGGACTTGACGAAGACGTCGACGACGCGGCTCCTGGACAGCACGGCGAGGCGGCGTGAGCGCGTTGGCCGCGCTTGGCCACGGCAATGGCGACGGCGGCGCTCGGGAAAACTTTCCCCGAAGCGTGAGAGAAGAGGAGAAGGGGAATGGAGTGGGGGGCGTGTCCAGGGGGTCGGGGGCTTCGACCTTATCGCGACAGCGGCGGCAGGGAGCAGTTGGAGGGCGGGGCCGGGCTGGCAGCGGCGCGTCCACGACGGGCGCCGAACGGGAGCAGGTGGGGGAGTGGTTGGGGAAGAAGACAACCGTGGGGGGTTGGGCTGGGCTGAGGTGGGCTTCGTCCCAGGCGAGATATAACGATTTTCCAATTTCCTATCTTCTGCTTATTCAAATTCCTTGCTGTAATTGATTTGTTAACCCTAGCATTTTTGAAAAATATTATTGGTGTTTGTAAATTAGGTTTATATATTACTGAGGTGCCACAAAAAGTTTTGCAGCAAAATAAATTCATTGGATATTTCTTTTAGATATTAAATGCCCAAAGTAGGGGTTTTAACCTACGGTTTGAATTGTTTACAATTTTCTGCAACTCCAAAAATTACCAAAGTTGGTCCCACATGATTGTAATGATTTTAGGCAATTTACAAAAATAGTTCCATGATTTTTGGAACAACTTTATTTGAGCACTTTTGTTTTAATTTCCATTTGAGGTAGTTTCAACTAGGGTTTGGTTTCATGATTAGCAAAATGCATTGGGATTTGTGTTTTGATTACCAACCAGCATGGTTTGGAAAGAGCAGAAGCAAAGTTTGATTAAGGACAGGGGATAACAGTGATTAACAATCAGTGATAGTCAACAGTGATAATGATTACTGTTACAGGCATCTGAGGGTGTTACATTTGTGTGAAGGAAAACCAGAGGCAAAAGCTCAAGCTTGGGGAAGCCCCAGCACCCCCAACAAGTATACGAGGAGACTCAAGCATCTAAGCTTGGGGATGCCCCCGTGCATCCCCTTCTTCATCAAACAATTATCAGGTCGTCTCTCTCAATACTATACTTTTATTACTTCGCATGATATGTGCTATTCTTGGAGTGTCTTTGCTTTCAATTTTTGTTTTGATTTTTTCTAGTCATTACAATGTCGGACCCTAGCATGCTTGATTGGGAGAGATACACGCTCCGCTTTATCATAGAACACTCTAGAGATTCACTTATATTTGTTGAGTGTTAAATTTATCTACTGCTTGTTTGTAGCTCTTGTTCTTCACTTAGATCTTTTTTGATAGCAATTTAATTTATTTTGTTGAAAGTTTAGAACTCTCGTGCTTCACTTGTATTTTTTTAAAGAGTTCTTTCTGTTGCAATGGTTTATATGTCTCATGGTATGATTTATATGTGGTGTATAGGTAATCTAGATCACTAGGTCTAGCTTAGGATATCTTGCAATAGTGTGAGGTATTGATTGAGTAATGATGAACGTTTATGCAATTGAGCTTGCGCCCATTAGTGATAGGTATCGTATCTTGGATAACTGTGTCTTATTTTCGAAAACAAATTTTTTTAGTTGAGAACTCTAGCTACTAAAAGGATCACTAATCTTTGCGGGGTTGGATTATATAGAGTACCCTCACGATATCATGGGTCGAGGATGTGCAAGGATAACCAAAACCCCAAACACTCCTCTTAGGTGCTTAGTCTTTGTGAACCTCCTTACTAGATAGAGAGTTACCGATAATAAGTGAATGGGTTCCTTTGAGTAATGCGAGTATTGGATTCTTGGCACTTCCACCAGCCTATATTTTTCTAGACTCTTCGGTACTGTGCATTGCCCTTTCCAATCTTGAGAGTTGGAGCAAACTTCACCGGTGCATCCAAATCCTTGGCATGATACGCTCTGTCATACATAAGCCTCATTATATCTTCCTCAAAACAACCACCATACCTACCTATCATGGCATTTCCATAGCCATTCCGGGATATATTTCCATGCAACGTCCATCATTCTTCATGTTCATATGACTTATCCTTCATCTTCATATTGCCTTGCATGATCTCATAGCCTTCATGTAGTTGGGCTTTACCCCTATTCATATTTTGCTGCATGTTGCGCTTGATCATTGCACATACTGCTACACTGGCAGATGCATTCAGATAGAGTCATTACTTTTGATTCAGAGTTGTAAGTAAATAAAAGTGTGTTGATGTTCTTATAGAGTGTTGCCCCTACATTGAGGAAAGCAATAAAAGATCCCAAAGTGAAAAAAGGTCCTAAAGAGGAAAAAATAAAAAGAAAAAAGAGAGAATAAAAGAGCCATGGAGGCCACCCAAAATAAAAAATACAAAAAGGTGAAAAAAAAAGAATTAAAAAAGAGAGAGGGGGCAACACTACTATCCTTTATTCCACACTTGTGCTTCAAAGTAGCACCCGTACTTCATAGAGATTTTTCATATCATTCATGCATAACTATGTGGGGATCTTTAAACTATAGAACTTGGCTTGCATATTCCAAGGATGAGCCTCCTCAAAATAGATCTATGTCTTCATGAGCAAGCAAGTTGGATGCACCCCCACTAGTACCATTAGAGGGCTTTCGTACACTTATAACTCTATGTGCATCCGTTGTTGCATGGCAATCCCTACTCCTGACACCATATCTATCATAAGGCTTTCTCTCGCCTAATGGTTGTCCTCATATGTGTGAGCCTTTCTCACTTTTTGACTTCCTACCCCCATCATTATTCTCTTCGCCATCCTAAGTGCCAACTAATCTTACCCGCGCTCATTCATTGCACGAGTGCTAAAAGTCGAAAGGGAGAGGATCAGATTGTCTTGTACCTGGCCAACGGTCTGGGGATGAGTCATAATACGATTCCAAAGGGACCATGTGTGAAAATAAGTAGATTGAGTTCTCAATAACTATTGAATATTTGTATGCTCTAAAACTTACCCACTCATGGCACAGGAACTCCGACTGGGGACATTCGATTAATGGACATCAAGAGCTCAATTGTTTATATGTTCTTTCATTGCTTGCTTTAATACCAACTATATACTATTATTTTATATCACTTTGTCTTTGGCTTATGTATCTTCATTACATTAGATTGATTACCTATACTACTAGTAGCATGTCACATAAAAATTATCTTGTTATCATTTACCTACTCGAGGACGAGTAGGAATTAAGCTTGGGGATGTTAATACGTCTCAAACGTATCTATAATTTTTGCTTGTTCCATGCTTATTTTGTGTCATTGATACATCTTTTTGCCATGTTTTTTAATCATTTATTGGACTAACCTACTGATGCTAACGAGGAAGTGATAGCCTCTCGCCCCCTGTTGGTTACCCCAACTGGAAGGTTGAGAAGTAGCGTAGAGGAAAATTTCCCTTGGTGAAGATACCAAGGTTGAGAGTCAATCTAGTAGGACTCCAAGAGATACAAGGAGGTGTCAACGGCGCCAGAAATTGTTGCCGGATGGTACAAAGTTGACGTGGACCTGCACACACAACAAGTAACTTTGCTCCCAACGAGTAGAGAAGGGTTGTCAATCCCTCCGGCCTTGCTTTTTACAAAGGATCAAACGCAATAGAGATAGGTAATAATAACTACAACTAGAAAGTAAATTGAGGGTGTAAATAGTGGTGGAAATATGGACCGGGGTCCGATGAAGTTCACTAGTGATGTATCTCTCCCAAAATACGATAAACAGCCATGCAAGGTGAACAAATTACAGCTGGGCAATTGGCAGGATTAAAAACGCAACGCAATGCTAACTATGCTACAAAAGAAAGGAAGAGGCAAAGCATGGGCAGTACGCTAAGACAAGTAGACCGAAATCCATATGCATCTACTCACTAATCATCCACCTTGAGATATATATCAAGAACATCTCGCAGGTATTAAGTTGCGAGCCCCACCCAAAGTGTAAACCCAAAGCAAGAGACAACTTCATTAAAAGAACTTTGCGTAACGTAAACAATCCTTTCACCCGCAAGTACAAACACCGTTGTTTTCCCCCTGGTGGCAACAACACATCCCCTAAACTCATGTTTCTGTCACTCAAGCTAGTCATCGGGGGGGGGGGGGGTGAACCCACAATCATGCATTAACGCTCCCTCTTGGAGTCACCACCTACTACTTGGCCAAATCAATAAACAACAACGGAGAACATGCAAGAATTACTCAAGAACATATATATAAAAGGAGAAGAACCAAATATATTACTCATCACAATCTGAAGATAATCTCATAATCCATCAGATCCCAGCAAACTCAACATAGCAACAACAGGAAAATTACATATGTGCCTTGATCATGTAGGGAAGGTCACAAGGTCTAATCAATGAATAACAAAGGTGGAGATAGGACATCACATAGCTACTGATCATGGACCCATGGTCCAAGGTGGACTACTCACGGCTCATCCGGGAAGCGTCCATGGTGGTGGAAAAGCTCTATGGAGTACAAATATAAGAGGGAGTACGAGTGTGGATCTCTCAAAAGGAATAATAGTGTGCCCCCTTCTCTCTTTTTATTTTATTTTTTCTATTTTTTGTATTTTTTTGTGTCCTGAATGGCTATTTATATTTATCTCTCATTTGTCCTCTTTGGGATCTTTTAATATGTCATCTTTGGGATCTTCTCCTCACTTTAGGGGCAACACACTATATATTACAAGAAGTATAGAATATCTTTCACACTTTACAAAAGTACTCAACATAAAGAAGATGAAACTATCATGATGTATGCAAATGTATGCCTCTGCAAGTGTAGCAGGATATGCAATGATACTAGCCTGTCATGTAGCAATTATTAGGGAAAGACCCAACTAACATGCGGCTCATCGATCAAGAAAAAGCATGTATGACATGAAGATCAAGTCATGAGAAGGTGGATGTTGCATGGCAATGTATCTCGGAAAGGATGTGGAAATGTCTTGATAGGTAGGTACGGTGGCTGTTTTGAGGAAGAAATAAGGAGGTTTATGATGACAGAGCGTATCATGCCAAGGGTTTGGTTGCACTGGCGAAGTATGTGCCAACTCTCGAGGTGAGAAAGGGCAATGCACGGTACTGAGGTGGCTAGAAAAATATGGGTAGTGGAAGTGTCAACAATCGAATACTTACATTAGTCCGAAGAACTCATGCACTTATTATCGGTAACTCTCAATCTAATCATGAGGTTCACAAAGAGACAAGTACCCCGAGGAGTAGTGTATGGGGGTTTGGATATCCTTGCGCATCCTCGACTCATGGTACGTGAGTGTACTCTAATATCCGATCCCTCCAAAGATTAGTGATCCATCTAGTAGCTAGAGTTCTCAATTAGTTTTTTTTGTAGTTTTTCAAAAATAAACACGGATTTACCAAAATATGACATCTATCACAAATAGGCTAAAGCTCTTGACATCAAAAGTTCAAACATTACTCAAGAAAATACCTCAAAACTATTGCAAGTTACTACCACAATTGAATAGCAACCTTAGTTACCTTCTTTAAGTCAAGACACACAACTCAGTGCAACAGGACAACTCTCTAAAAAAAATAAACATGAAGAGTCAAGAGAGTTCCAGCAACAAACTAAACAAAAGCTCTTAAAAAGATAAGCCTGAAAACTAAGAGCTAAGCATGAAAACAACTACGAAAAGATAAAGAACACACACATCAAAGATAAGCATGAAAAATCCTATGATGTGTTACATGTTAAAGTGGAGCGTGGTTCTCTCCCACACAAATAAAGCTGGGTTCTAACTTGTTATGAACAGCAAACAAAGCTAAAGAAAACTAAAAAGTAAAGATCAAGACAAGCATAGCTCATAACACATGAAGTGATAAAAATATAGTGGAACGAAGGACGAACTGATAATTGTTGATGGAGAAGGGGATGCACGGGGGCACCCCGAATCTTAGATGCTTGAGTCTCCTTGGATATTTCTTGGGGGGTGCATGGGGGCATCCCCAAGCTTGAGCATTTAACAGTCCAGAATCTTCTTTCATCATCTTCCGTCGCACACTTGAAAACTCCCTTCATACATAACTCATCATAAGCTGATTAGAGAGGTTAGTACCCATAATAAAATAATTTTTCTCTACTGGAAATAAAAATATTCTTGAAGAGCTACTGTTTCTCAAGATTGCCAACAAGTTTTTGCAAATAAAAAGCAAGCTTAAGGTTTGCAAACGAAGAAAAGGCAAAACGTGGCAGAATGTGTGAAAAACAGACCAACATGTAGTAAATATTTTTTCCAGGGTACTTGTGCAACTCAAATAAAAAAACTTAAAACAGACGCACGAAAGCTAATTGTATAGTGCACACTGTCAAAACAATTCAGATTAAAAATATGATCAGGTGATATTAGCCGAATTTTTCCGTCAAGAGGACAGAATTTGTTTCTGGACAGCATGTAACAAGTTTTGAACTTTCTTGCAATCAGAGGCAAAACTTGGCACAAAGCTTGAAAATAAAGATACAATGATGTTGCTACAGTAGTAACAATAATCAAGACCACTAAAAACAGAAGGAAAAACATCTTGGGTTGCCTCCCAACAAGCGCTTTCTTTTACGCCTTTGAGCTAGGCACGAAGCAAAGAGATCAAGTTTTATCAATTGAACCATCATCAAGATCATCAAAAAGCTATTCAATTGTACAACTAGTCCTAAGAGGACTTTCAAATAAAGGTCTAATGAAGATACTTCTAGGGATAAAAGAAAAAGGTGGAAGACCAATTGGAGTTTCATTTCTAATTCTATTCAAGAGAGGTATCTCTTCCAAAGTCTTCACAGTTTCAACTCCCTTGACAATAAGTGGATTGTTTTGGGTCGAGGAACCTTAGGAACGTAAACGAACTTGGGTTCCTTCTTTGCCGGAGTTTCTACATTTTTTATTTTGATTGAGGAGAAAGTAGTTCCTAAAGTGTCAGTGATTTCCTCAATCTTATCTATCCTAGAAGGATCCAAGTCATGGGATTTGATGGCCACCAAAGTTTTGAAAATTTTATGCATGGAGCTATCTAGTCTATTGAAATTCCCTTGAATCCTACGATCTAACTCATTTATCTTATTGATGCTTGGCATTTCTTGATCTATATTTTCAAGTTTTTTCGTAATGTGAGCTAGAGTAATGTCCTCTTGAATGCTGGCAACAGGGATATTTTAAAAAAGATTTTCCATAACATTAAGATCTTCCCAAACTTGGGCTTCTAGGAAATTCCCATTGATAGCAGTATCTAGAATAAACCTATTCCAAGAAGTAATTCCGACATAAAAGTTTCTAAGCAGGATAACAGTGGATTGCTTCTTGGTGGATCTTTTTTGAGAACCATTAATTCTATACCAAGCATCTTTCAGACTTTCACCACCTCTTTGTTTAAAGGTGAGTACTTCTGCTTCACCAAAGGCAAAAGGACCAGTCATAATGACAACTATTAGCAAGGTAACTATTTTTTTTGGTGTTTTTGGTAAAGGACACAAAAGAAAAAACTGACAGGTAAACTAACAAGAATAAAAAGCAAAGATAAAATATAGTGTGCAACTCCCCTATCTTGTAGACTGCAGTCCCTGGCAACGGCGCCAGAAATTGCTTGATGCTAGCGAGGAAGTGATAGCCTCTCGCCCCTCATTGGTTACCCCAAGTGGAAGGTTGAGAACTAGCTGATGACCCTCAACTGTAGGGGATCGTTTGTAGCGTTTTCGATAAATAAGAGTGTCGAACCCAACGAGGAGCAGAAGGCATTGGTAAGTGACTTTGGTAAAGAAATAGCTGCACAAACTGAAAGATAGCTTTTTAGGGGTTTTCGATATAAGCAACAAAAAAGTAAAATCGAGCAAAGTAAAAGGCACCGAGGAGTAACAAGTGGCCCAATCCTTTTGAGCAAAGGATTGGCCTAGCAACTGAACTTATAAAGGCTGAAGCGTTCTTGAGGACACACGGGAGAAATAGTCACGTGCTTTCGCCATATTCCGCAACGGTACTATGTGCTGTGTTGATAAGTGTTGAGTGGGTGGATATATGGTAGTACACCCTCTAGACTAAGATAAGTGCACTCTTATGATTAAAAATCTTGCAAGAATCCGCAAATACAAGATAGTAATTAAGGCAAAAACCTAACCATAGAAATACGATCGATGATCCGTTGTTCCCTTGTGCAAAAGCGTGCGAACTGGGGTTCAGGTTTCTGTCACTCCGGCAACCCACCGTAAGCATTCTTTATACACAATGCATTACCCTAGGTCCTTAATAAGGCGAAGTGTGGAGTGTTCGACTCACACAACACCACTAGGAAAATAACAACACAACTTAAATATCAAATAACACATATTACTTCAACATCATATGACTACTAACAACTAGACTTCTCCCATGTCCTCAAGAACTAAAGTAACTACTCACAAGACATAAAAGAGATCATGATCAGTGGTTAGAAATAGATGATAAAAAATCTGGACACAATGATATTTCTCCAACAAAACTCAATAACATTCATCACACGGCAGTAATCAACACCGGTAGAGTAGAGAGGATAGATAGTACGGATTACAACACACGTTGAACTTGTGAGGTGATATTAGATGGTGGTGGAGATGGTGCTGATGTTGGGGATGATGTTGATGATGATCTTGATGATGCCCGTGACGATGGTGATGACGATGGCGATGATCTCTCCTTCCGGGAGGTGTTCTCCCCGGCGGAATCTTCCCGCCGGAGATGTCTTTTCTCCTCTGTTGGTTTCCGCCATGGAGCGGCGGCGGAACTCACGAAACTCCTCTCTTTTTAGGGTTTTCGGACGACGAGTGATATATAGGCCAAAGGAGGGAGGCGTGAGTGGCCCCAGGGGTCCAGACGCCCTCCCCGCGCGGCCAGGTTGGGGGCCGCGCCAGGGGGCCACCTGGGCACCCTGTGGTCCCCCTCTGGCCCCTCTTTTGAGTGTCCTCGTCATCCTTCTGAAAAATGTCCTCCGTCGATTTTCAGGTAATTTGGAGGTCTTCTTCTTCAGCAACTCAGCGTCCACTTTTTACCGCTCAATCCTGCGTCTGTTGCTTCGGCATCGGAAAGTTGCAAACTGTGTAAAACAAGGCAAAACAACATAAGAATAGCATCATAACATGAAATATATCAATGAATAGGAAAGAACTACTATATAAAGTAGTGATGCATTTTGGACGTATCAACTCCCCAAGCTTAGACCTCGCTTGTACCCAAGTGAATACTGAGCTCGGTAAACCTGTGCACAAGTTTAGAGAGTGAAGTGTCGATAAATAGAACACGGGCAAGAAGCATAATGATTTCTTCACCAAACTCAAGTATCTTCAACAACAACCTCAACTCATAAGGCCCTTATGAGAAAATAATAACAATTATAATCAAAAGTAGTACTGAGAAAACTCATCAAATTATGGCAAACATATCCTTGGTCAAAGGGCAACTAAAAACTTTTACTTCTGCTCTTTCTATTTATAATGAAACAATTTAAAGCTTGTGAAGGAACATGTTATGAGTCATGAAGTGCAAATGCTAACACAAAGGAAGATGTTTGCTTGCCATAAGCTTTTGCAAACAACTTACTTATCAAAAGATAATGTCAACAAGGATGTGGCATGGCAAAACTTAATGCAGCATTATATGAATCAATCTTGATCAACATCAAATGTTTGTTCTCTGTAAGGAAGGAAGGAAGTGGGAAAATTGACTCAACATAAAAGTAAATTAAAAGCCTTGTTATAGGCAAGTAGGGAAAACTCATGTGCTATCCTTAAATCAATCAGAATGAAAATAAATTTTGGGAGGTGCATAGTTTGTCAACGAATGCTAATAGATAGCTCAATTACTTCTCAAGATGGACAAGTTTCGAGGAACGACTCCCAAGTGGGGACGATCACATCCCATTAATCTCCTTTGTTTATCACTGCCAAAGTTTCTCATTTCTCATAGACCGAGCATGAAGGAGGGTTTGTTTGCTATATTATCTTTCGAGATGGGCGCACTCATGCCAGTTCCTCCTCGTATTATGGGTTTGCAGATTAGACATGCAATCCCGGGGAGAAACTTGTCCAACTTAAGAAGATCACGAATTACCTACTACTTCCTCATGAGCTAAACAAGAGGCACAAAATGGAAGATTCTGAACATTTATGGATAACCCATAAATTCTATACTTCTAGGAGTGGTAGGGAAATAACACGAATAGGAATGTATGGTGGACTCATATGGAAGATATTGGTTTCAGGGTATGGATGCACAAGCAGAAATCTGCTAGGCAAAGAGTTTGGCTAGCAAAGGCTTTGAGAGAACATACAATTGATGCTAACTTAGATGCAAAACATACAAAGCATAAACATTAAGGTAAGCATGGCACATCAAGTTGTCCCTTGTCAGAATAACACTTCAAGCATAATAACATAAAGGTTTTGGCTATGTCGTTACTTGAGAAAACATGCATGTTGTCATGACCAAAGCTATGTTTGCCAAAATTAAATGAAGTTTTCAAAGCCATACCTGATATAAGGTCAATACTCCCCATAAGAATCATCATATAATGCTGATTGCGTGAAGAGAATACCGAGTGCAGCGAAGGAACCAATAGACTTCTCATTAATATTCCATCATAGACGACTCCACACTCACGGATACAGACTCTCCATAGAAGGAGTGATAGACCTCAATGCAAACACCTATTTCATATAATAACTTCCCTAGACATGATATGGCTCTACTTGACTCTAAAAGACTAAGATAAAGATAAAGATACCGGGCACTCCCCCAAGCTTGGAACAAGCTAAGGGGATGCGATTACCCGAGGAGATTTACTCCTCATTCCTGTTGTTGTTGTTGTTGTTGTTGTTGTTGTTGTAGTTGTTGTTGTTGTTGTTGTTGTTGTTGTTGTTGTTGTTGTTGTTGTTGTTGTTGTTGTTGTTGTTGTTGTTGTTGTTGTTGTTGTTGTTGTTGTTGTTGTTGTTCACGTAGTCCTGGACAAAGAGCTTCCATGGTAGAGGTTCTCCCGTCTCATGAGAGACTTCAGTCTCCAAGATCCTGCTTCCAGCACCTAAACCCATGCAAATAAACTTTAGTTCATACTCACAGTTCTGATTGTGCAGATCATAAATCTGCCCTTGGAGCTCATCAATTCTTTCTTCTGCTGAGGTGATGCTTGACCAAATCCCCCTCATCTCCTTCTTGTAGAATGTCTTCAGCTCATTGATGAGGTCGAAGTTGGCTTCAACACCACGCTCAACCATCTTCTTCTACTTGAAGACTTCTTGTTTCACTTCCTCTAGCCTGGCCTCAATGCTCCCCTCCTTGACAGATTTCTTTAGATCTTCTTGGTGGAGAACACCATCCTCCAACCAGACGGTTTGAGGGTGCTTCTTCACCTGAGCGAGGTAAGAGTTGATGACGTTGACGACAAACTTTTCCTTGCGGGAACTTGGGGAAGTCATGGCACCTAGGTCTAGCTAAAAGATTTCCTGGAAGAAACAACTCAAGAAGAAAACACACGAAATCGCGAGACATAGTGCCGGGGCTATCCGGGCAAATATATAGCAAAAATTTCTGCAACAATAGGAAGGTAAAGAGCCAAAGTGGAGTCGGATACGGTGTAACTGTCACAACCCCAAGTTAGGTATGTGCTAGGATCAGAGGTACCTTGCATTCATGCAAAAATTTCAAATTGAAATTCAAAAATGGGGAAAAGAAAGCCCTGAGAAATTAATTCAAATGGCCAGATAAAAATCTTTTTCCAAAAATCATTTGAACATTTGGAAAATTCCTATAAATGGTGCTGATCATTTTAAAAATGGTTTGGGAGCAATCCCATGCTAATGGAATTTTCTAATATTCAAACAGTGGCTTTGGAAATTAAATAAAACCCTATTTGATTTGAAATTCAAATTATTTGAATTTCAAAAATGCCCAAAAGTTATGAGTGGCTAGCTCTCTATTTTATGAGGCCACATAAAAATTTGGGGCATTTAAAAAAATGCCTAGGTATTTTTTTCCTAGGTAGAACAAATAGAACAAAATTAAATAAAAAGAAAAGGGCAGGGAAAGCTTACCTCTCGCCCAGGGCGAGGCCCAGCAGACGGCCCAGCAGCCTTCTCCCTTGTCTTCTACCTCCCCGCGCCCCTAAGGTGCTCGGTGGAAAGCCACCGACGCCACCGACGACGCCACGACGACGCTGAGCTGCTTCCAGAGCCTCCCCCTCCTCCTAAGCGTGCCACGGAGACGCCCAGAGCCCCACAACACTTCTCCCCCTCGCCCGGCTTCCTCTACCTCTCTCCCTCGTCGATTTCCTCTCTATCCCGAGCCCGCCGGAGAGCACCGCCGCCGCCCAGTCGTGGCCAACGGCAGCCTTACGCCGAGCTAGCCTGTCCAGATGCATCGCGGACGTCGTCTTCGTCTTCAAGCACAAGCAATCGAACCAGGAGACCCCGGAGACGACGCCAGCTCCAACCTCGTCTCGCCGGCCGCCGCGGAATCTTCGCCGGAATTCGTCACCATCAACTCCCCTACGACCTCGCCGTCCCCTCCAGTAGCTCCAGGGTGAGCCCCTGCCTCGAACCCCTCTCTCCGCGCCCCTCCCCATGGTCTCTTTCGTCTTTCCACGATGGCCAGGCTACGGCCGCCGCCCGACCACGTCGCCGGCGAGGCTCCGGCGACCCCTAGGACTCCCCGTGGGTGCAGGGTGATGCGGACGTGCACGGGCGTCCTGTTGGTGGTCGCGGCGTACCAATTCGTGGCCGGGATCTTCATCCCGTGTGCACCGCCGTGCACTGGAGTCGCCGGCGTTGAGCCGCCGGTGAGCCTGTTTAGTTTAGGAGTTAACCCACCCCTAATCACCCCCTAATCCCACTGACTCGTGGGCCCAAGGCCACTAACTAACCCCTGGTTAGTTTAACTAACCGGGTTAATTAACCCCCCCCACTGACAGCCCGGACCCACGCGTCAGCAGCCCCCTGACGTCACCCTGGCGTCAGGCTGACGCAGTAAATCAGTTAAATGGTTTATTTAATTCAGAAAATTCCAGAAAATACCTAAAACTTCAATAATTCATAATTAATTCATCCTAACTCCAAAAATAGCAAATAATATGTTTAAAATTATCAGAAAAATACAAGGATTAAGAATATGCAATTTGTTTTCATGTTTGACCATTTTAAAATGGGTGGACAGTAGCAAACATGCATATGGATCCTTTTCAAATTCAAATTTGGGATGATTTTGCAAATGATTTTGCAACACCCTTAATTCCAATGGTTTCATCCACACATCAGAAACATTACTTCAACTATACCACATAACTTCATGATCAACAAATTTAAATGAATTTTCATGCATTCAAATGCATTTGAAATTCATCGATAAATCAAATGGAGTTTGAATTTGCATTTCAAATGCAATATACTCCTTTTAAATGGAATGCTCAACACATCAGTACCATAAACATTACCATTACAATATTATTCATGTGATTGTGCATTGTACATTATGTTGATCCTATGATTGTCATGTTGCTGATAGAAGTGGAGCCGGAACTCGAGATCACCCCCTTCGTTGAAGACCCCGTGACTGAACCTCGTCAGCAAGGCAATCAAACCCCCATTGATCATGTCGATAAAATCCCACTTCCCTCTCATGCCTCGCTTATGCATTGTTTAGGATGATCACCATGATAACGTTTCTACCGCATAGTTGAACCCATATCCTTTGCATGACCTATCATCTTGTCACAGTAGTAAGCAAACCACAATCCTAGCAGATGTAGGAGTTGGTTGATATCATGTGGCCCCTGCAACTGTTATTGCTTATTGCATGCTTAGTGGTACAATGAGGTTGCTTATGATGTGAGTCGGGATGATGATAAACATGGTGTTGATGAAAGTGAAACGTGTTGGCGAATCTACCCTAATACAAGGTGAACGATGAGAGGCTGTGTAGGAGTACACAGTGGGTTGTCTCATTGAACACCGCCCTAAGCCCGAGTTCTTGTGTAGTGATCCAAGAAGAAGAGTACAACCACACATCGGGCTCACTGACCCCTCTCATCCTAGTACCTCACCCCGTTCGAACCCCAAGAGTCGCAGTAGTTCGGAGTTCTGGTAAGGCTGTGGCACGGTCTGCGAAGTGGATGAACGGCTTTTCAAGACCGGCTTGGGACCCTGCACACATCGTTTGAGGCTGTACTGGAACCTCGGCCGGACTTCCATACGGATCCCCCTCAGATAGGCGACTCTCTGGACTAGAACGGAGCTGTGGGCGAAGTGTCGTGGTGGCATCATCGCGGTCATCTCTTGAACGGTGACACGCAAAAGGCGGTAACTGATGACACGTGTGTGTAGCGGTACACCCTTTCAAGGTTAACAAAACTATTCGAATAGCCGCGTCCGCGGTTAAGGACTGCTTGGAGAGCTATGCTCGATTATTAGACAACTTGAACTGGATACTTCTAAAATACACCCAGATAAGTGTGAGTGCTTTGGTGTGCTTCTCGTGGGGAAGTCGAGGAAGTAACCATAGTGGTGTATTGGTTGAAGAGATGTAGTGGACTCGTGTACGCTTCTTACCTCAAGTCTGGTACTCGTAGTTCAGGACTAGCCAAGTCAAAGCTGGCACTTCTGCAAGTGAATCCCCACCCCCCTTTACCTTGATACATATGCATGAGTAGTATAGTTCCTATGTAAGTCTTGCTGAGTATGATTTTGTACTCACGTTTTCTTAATCTATGTTTTAGATGAACCCACCGACCCCGTTGGTGACTTTCTACCTGAAGCTCGAAGAATGAAGACTCAGACCAAGACCAAGCTAGTGTAGTCCCAGTCAGACGACTGGTTCCTTCGTGGAGGGCTTGTTTTTAGATAAGGCTTCTCTAAGCCATTTGTTAAACTTGTCTGTACTCAGACCTACTTGCTTCCGCTTGTTTGTTGTAATGTTGGATCACATGCTTGTGATCTCTGTGTGCACTCTGTAAGAGTTATTAATAAAGATGTATACTTTGTAGAGAATTGCAATGATACCTGCTGTTCATACAAGGCATGTGTGCTGCGTGTATGTTTATAACATGCATGTCTTTGTATGGGTTTTCGAGACCTTAGTTGTGATCTGGCTGGCGGTCTTTCATACACCAAGTGGCCCTTAGATGTGCGCAGCTTGGGGCATCGCGATGCGATTGTTCGAGACTCTGTCTCGTGCACACTTTGATGTATGATCGAGCCCGCCCTAGACCCCGACTAAGTGATCGGGCTGGAGTAAGTCTATGTAAGGGTTATAATACAATCGATAGTATGGTTGAGGCGACTTGTCTATGAGTATGGGAGTTCATCACCCATATCATTTAGACTTGTGTGCGGACGATGAGGACCCATTTCAGTTGATCATCCGGCCTGGATGGGATGCCCCTCACGTTCGATGCTTTCCGAGAACGTTCTGTGCTTGGCCTTGTCTTCTTAGACAAGTGGGTACGGTTCTCGGCTCTCCATATGATTGTGTTGTAGTGAGGCTTGCATACGCTAACCCCGGGTCCTGACAGTAACAACCCGGGATTTTCACTCAAATTTAAAAATTTTGTTTGTTGCTTTATTTTGTTGATTGCCTGTATTGTTTGCACTCAAATTTAAAATTTTTGTTTGTTGCTTTATTTTGTTGATTGCCTGTATTGTTTGCAGTGTTTGCTTCGCCGATTTATTAATCGGTGAATATTCTCCCCCTCTCTTTCTCGTATCGGATGCGGGACCAAACCTTTTTCCCAACGACACACGTCCTTGCGACACCGGGTTTCACCCGAGCATCGTCGCAACTCCCGGCATAGGACCAACCATCGCCACTGGAACGAAAAACCCCCATTTATATTTAAATGGGTTATTTTATTGGGTGCTGGAAAAATGTTCTCGGAACGGTATCGAAGCGAGGTAGGACTGACGGGCTCGCCGCGTTGAGCGCGTGGTTCGACATTTCACCCGAATCGAAGGTCGTATGGACTGCCGGCGGTCAGAAACGTGGAGTACCGGACGCGAGAGAGAAAACCCGAGGGCGTTTGCGTAAACCTGGCATCCAGGCCAGCCTATAAATAGACCACCACCTCCCCTATCATTTCTAGGGTGTCCCCTAACACAAATTTGCAGCCACCCCCCTCAGATCTGCCCCAAAATTCTATCCCTAACCCAAGATCCCGAAACCCTAATCCCCAGAAAATTCAGGTCGTTAGATCTCTAGATCGAGGGCCAGAAATCATCCACGTACCCCAGATCCTCCTAGACGTTTCGGGCACCGTAGGGCCACGGAGCGCCGCCGCGGCCCGCCCAGCCCGGATCTGGGCCGCCGCTCCCGTGGAGGGCCACGTCCGAGCACCGCCGCCCGCTTCCCGCCTTGCCCCGCAACCGCACACTGGCGTCGAGCCGCGCCCGCACCAGCAGGTCACCCTCGGCACTCTCCTCCTCTCTCTAGCCTTCTCCCACCCTCACCTCTCTTTGCTTCACGGGAACTCGCCGGCTGGAGCCGCCATGGAATCCGTGGCCCGAGCCGAGGAGCTCGCCGTCGCCTCCCTGCACCTCGCCGCCGCCCCGGCTCCGGCCGCCATCCGGCGAGGTGTGCCACCCCTGCGCCCTTCCTCCTCCTCCTTCTGGCTGCTCTCTCTCCTCTCTCCCTCACCTCCTCTCTCCTCGTGCAGCCTCTGCCATGGCTGGCTCCACCATGGGAGCTCGAGCACGAGCTCTCCACGGCCTCCACCGCCACGTCCATCCCCGGCCCAGATCCGACGGCCCACGGCCGGATTCGGCCGCCCTCTGCCCGTCCCCGGTGCCCCTAGCCTCTACTCCGGCCGCCACGGGCGCCGCCGGACACCTCTAGCCCGCCATGGATCCGCAACCCCGAGCTTGAACCCCCCTATAAATTTCTAAGTCCCCGAATTTCTGTCTCAAGTGCCTTTCTTGCAAAGCTTTTTCCCGTTAACTCGTAGGTCGGATTGGCATGATTCTTTTTTTGGATTGTTATGCTCTCTGTGCTCTAGATGGTAGTATG
Source organism: Bromus sterilis (assembly GCA_950022295.1). Taxonomy (NCBI): domain Eukaryota; kingdom Viridiplantae; phylum Streptophyta; class Magnoliopsida; order Poales; family Poaceae; genus Bromus; species Bromus sterilis. The sequence continues at coordinate 287,040,053 of OX465596.1, forward strand.
ATTATTTATCATGTTTGGATTGATTGGCATGTATAAATCCTCTGTTGAAGTGGGCACCAGATCGTTAACTGCTGCTACTTTCTGTTAATTGCTGCTGCTGTTATTTTCTATGAGGCCTATGCTATTGATTCTTTCTTGTATGTGTTAAGCATCATGTGTACTTCAATTTTATGCTTTCCCTTATCATGTTTTTCCTGCTGTAGCTATATTAATTCTTGCTCCAAAGTGGTGACCCTGTTAACATGTGCTGCTGTTTATATAAAGTTGCTACTTTGATGCCTTATAGTTAGTGATCCATGCTTCATATGCATTAGCTCCAATGTAATTATTTGCTCCTTGTTATGTGTACTTTGATGCCATGCTTTGAGTTGCCATGATATGGTTGCTGATCATATAGTTATTGAGCTCCCAAAGTGTAACCCTGCTGTTTGCTGTCACATGCCCTGATTTGCACTAAGTCTCTAGACCAGTAGTATTTTCTTGATTTTTTCATGGATTACAATTACTTGTTACTGATGCTCATATACACGAAACTTTGTTGCCATGCCTTCCCTGTCATGTCTACTGTAATTACATGTCCTTTTTATGCATGTTTGCAATCTGTACCTTATTGTTTCATGCCTCTAAAGTGTGCTACCGGATGTTGACAACATGTGTGCATAACTTGTTTGGCTTGTATCTTTTTAACAGTAACGCTGTTTGGAGTGTTCCTTATATGTAACTTGATTAGAATTTCATGTACTTTGTGTTTATGATATTATTTTCTGTTGATAACCAACCTAAGATATGGTTTAGGGAAGAACAGTACCAAATTCTTTAATTGTTGTGGGGCACTTAGTGTTATGCCATGTTTCGGTTGTGCCTCACTTAAATTGACTAGCATAGATAGTTTATCTTATTCTTCACCTCTTGTAATGATTGTGTGCTATGCCATGCTTGGGTGAAATGCCATGTTAATAACCTTTTCTCATGTTGTGTAGCTAAACAACTTGAACCATTAAAAATGTGCGGTATCGTCGTGTGTGACGAGTACCCCACTTAACCTGTTAGTAACCGCTCTCGACGATAGATGCGACACCGTGAGTTGTCTCATGTTGCCTTCTTGATGTTGTTTGCTGCTGATTGCTTCATAGTAATAGATTCTTGCTCGTCGATTGCATTTCCAGTGTTTCCTTCTTGTGTGCTTCCGCGGGTACCTCTCGGTGACGTTGCGAGCTTGCAATCGACTACACCTTCGGTTTCGTCTTCTCATCAGGTAAGGGGGAGCATATATCATGCTTATAACTTTCAGCTCACTCGCGCCTAGGTGTAGGATAGAACAATTTCCTTATCCTATCACTTCATATTCATGCCTCTCAAATAAATCCAAATAACCATGTCCTCCACATCCCATCAAAAGTTGTTCGGCTATGTTACTATTGCTCGCTGCTCAGCCATTGCTTAGTATGCATGCTAGAATGCTATCAACTGTTACCTCCTGTTACTCCTTGGATTGGGCTATCAATTTATTATATTGTATTGGATGATATGATTACTATAATGTTGACTATACTCGACGAAGGATGGAAGGTCTAGGATATCCCGCCCCGACGCTTTGTTCCATTCGAGTCACCTAGGATCCGAGTTTTGGGTATTGGTTCTAAGACTGAGCGTGCCTAACCACGTGTGGGATTTTATGGGGTCCCCTTTTCTTTCCTACCTAGCTTCAAAAATTTCTAGTGGTGGCCCAAGATGATTTACCATTTGAAAACCGTGTGTGTGTCTGCTTGGTAGCTCCTGGCAGATATTCTTTAAAACAACCTGGGCCAGCGGGGACATGGTTTCCTTGTTGGTCCAACCTGTCCGGCTGAGGACCCGGCCTTATGTGAGAATTTATCGGCAATCCAAACCTGCGACAGACGGTAGATACCAGATCGAGAGCGCAACCGACTCTTGAGCTGGATGTCGACTCACCGGGGGCCACCTGGATTTGTGCGTTGTTAGTTAGAGGGACCTGTTGTTTCGGATCTCTCGGGACTAAATCATAAAATGGCTGCATGTGATGGGTAGAAACTGAGATAGATGGGCGTGCGTGCGGAGCCTTGTAATGGGTAGTTAGTACTCCCCTGCAGGGTTAAATCTTTTTGAGAAGCCGTGTCCACGGTTATGGACGACTTGGAACCTACGTCTTGTTCATAGATAACATCAACTGAATCATAACTATAACTTGATCAATGTGTGTGTGCCTTGACTGTTTCTTCTTCGTCGGGTGATGAAAGAGGAGGACAAGGATAGGATAGGTGTTATGTTTGCGTAAGTAGCTGATAGCAGACTTGTTGGAGGCGATTCCTCATCGACTGCTTGGTTCTCATCTTACTCTAAAAATAGATCGTTAGCCACTCATATATTGCTAGTGCGACCGCAACCTCAACCACTACCCCCATCTTACCGTGAGAAGTTAGTATAAGACTTGTTGATATAGATCACCCCTTTCTTCTCTCTTTTACGCACGTTATGCAAACGATCTTGGACTACAGAGGAGCTCGACGACCCTTCTTCTGCACGCCTTCGCGGAGACTCGACGACGACTAGTTAGGCGGATCCCTGCGGAGAGCCTCGACTCGTTTGGTTACGGGAATGGTGTGTTTTACCTTTGCCACTAGGCATTTGATTGTAGTCTGTACTCAGACATGTATCTTCCGCTGATGTATTGTATTTAAGGCAATTGTATGCTGGATGTATGAGATGTTGTATCCTTGTAGATGTAATGTTGTGATATCATGTTGGAAATCCGGGGCATATGGCATTGTCATATGTCACGGTGGGACCGATATGTGCTTCGTCCCTGGACCTGGATGGAAACATCCAGATCTGGAACAGTACCGCATATCGGGCCTTACATACGGGCTCCGGGGTGCCCAGGCGGCCACCCGGCGTGGCCAGGGAGTAGGCCGCGCCAGGGGGGCGCTTGGGCCCCCTGGAGCTCCTCTCCGACTCCAATTAGGCTCTGAATTTTCTATATTTTGCAAAAACTCGTAATATGGAACTTTTATGGCGGGTCGTGATGTTTCCTTACAGTAATATATACCTTTTCTTATTCTGCTTCTGCTGGTGTCTGAAATCGGGCTGCAACATATTCTTCGTGAGTTGTTGTCTGTATTATATTTACATCAACATTGACGGGGTCTCTCGCCATGTAATGCTTGAGGCTTTTCCCATTCACAACTTGAGGTTTGGTGCCATCAAAATTGTTAATCTTGATTGCACCGGAGCGGTATACTTCTTCGATATGAAATGGCCCTTCCCATATGGAAAGTAGTTTACCCGGAGAAAACCTGAAACGAGATCTAAACAACAAAACTTTATCACCAACATTAAATTCACGTTTCAAAATCCTTCTATCATGCCACTTCTTTACCTTTTCCTTCAACATTTTAGCACTCTCGTAAGCTTCACTTCTCCACTCATCTAGAGAAGTCAAGTTCATGAGACGCTTTTCACCAGCTAACTTTGGGTCAGCATTTAGCTCTCTAACAGCCCAGAAAGTTTTGTGTTCCAACTCCAGTGGCAAATGGCAAGCCTTGCCATAGACCATATTATAGGGAGACATGCCCATGGGGTTTTTGTAAGCAGTTATATACGCCCACAAAGCATATCCTAACTTCTTTGACCAGTCCTTCCTAGAACTGTTAACTGTCTTTTGTAAGATCAACTTGATCTCTCTATTGGTGAGCTTAACTTGCCCACTAGTTTGAGGATGGTACGGTGAAGCAATTCTATGATTGCCATCGTACTTGGCTAAAGATTTTCTAAAAGCTCCATGCGTGAAGTGTGATCCTCCATCAGTCATGAGGTACCTAGGTACACCAAACCTAGGAAAAATTACATCTTTGAGCATTTTCAAAGATGTCTTGTGATAAAAACTCTCAGTGGGTATTGCTTCGACCCACTTGGTTACATAATCAACAACCACTAAAATGTGAGTGTACTTGTGTGAGGGAGGAAAAGGACCCATAAAATCAAAACCCCAGCAATCAAAAGGCTCAATCACTAGAGAGTATTTCATAGGCATCTCATTCCTCCTACTAATATTACCAACTCTCTGACACTTATCACAAGATAAAACATAATTTCTAGCATCTTTAAAGAGAGTAGGCCAATAAAAACCTGATTGGAGAACCTTATGTGTGGTCCTCTCACCGGAGTGATGTTCTCCATAGGGACTATCGTGACATTGCTTGAGGATGTCCTTCTGCTAATGTTTCGGTATGCATATTCTCACGATCCCGTCCGGACCTTCTTTGAAAAGATGAGGGTCATCCCAAAAGTAATGCCTCAAATCGTGGAAGAACTTTTTCCTTTGCTGAAATGTTAAACCTGGAGGCAAATACTTTGCAACGATAAGATTAACATAATCTGCAAACCAAGGAACGGAGAGAGATTGTACTTTTACAACGGCAAGTTGTTCGTCTGGAAAACTGTCGTTGACTGGGATGGGGTCATGCGGTATATCTTCCATCCTTGAAAGATTGTCCGCCACCGGATTGTCGGATCCTTTTCTATCAACAATCTGTAAATCAAATTCTTGAAGAAGGAGTACCCACTTGATGAGTGTTGGTTTGGCACCCTTCTTCGCCATAAGGTACTTAAGAGCAGCATGTTCAGTATGAATAATGACTTTAGAATCAATAATATATGGTCTAAACTTATCACAAGCAAACACTACTGCTGTGACACCCTGGATTTTGGAACTTTATTTTTCCAAAACTTTTCTAATTTATTTCTGGATTTGCCGTTGGATTTGATTTTGAGCCCCATTTGGCCAGCCACCTGCACCACTATGATCAGCACACGAAGGACCCTACCCCAGACAACATTGGCCACGATGGAAACTCCCCTGGTTAAACCTCCCCTTGGTGGCCGCGCTCTCTGCAAGCACCTGGCGGGCTCTGGCCGCGCTCCGCGCGTGCCCGACGCGTCCACGTCGAGCTACATCACGCCCTCGTCTTCTTCTTCTTGTTGTCCAACTGCACTGCACAACTTTGCTCAGCTCGCGTGCGCCACGCCACCCCTCTCGGATCCTCTCGACGCCTCCAGATGCTCGCCAGCTCATGCACGCCATGGCCGCTCTCCGTTGGCGCGGCCCGAGCTCGAACCCCCCTCCTACTGTATAAAGGGGCTTGACCTGAGGCCCTCCAGGAGCACCAGCAGCTCCCACACCTCCCTCCTAGCTTACTCCCCCATCCCAATTTCGTCGCTGGAGTCGCCATTTCTGCCCACTGTCACCACGGCCTCCGCCTCCCTCCTACCAAAATCCCGAGCACCAGAGCCCCCTTCCCCGTCCAGCCGGCTCCGAGACCACCCCTTCGCCTCCCCAGTTGCTGCGCCCCCGCCGCCCTCGTCTTCACCCAGGGGAGCGCCGCCAGTCAGAACCCCGGCGCCGCCCGAGGCCCGCAAGCCGCGGTCACGGGAGACGGCGAGGTTGGTCAGCCCGCACGCTCCGGCGGCCACCTACGGCCGCGCCCCGGACAGCCGCCCCGTCGGGCACCTCGCCGGACCGTCCCGCATCGGCCCTCAGCGGCCAATGCACCGTCCAGAACTCCTCTTCCCCGCAGCCCCGTCGTGAGAAAATAGGGGAAAAGAGAGAGGAAGGAGACCTGACGTGCGGGCCCCGCCCGTCAGTGGCTGCAGACCCCGACCCGTTTTTCTTCAAGTGGAGGCGCCTTCCCATGCAATAAATTTTTTTCAGTTGAAAGCATACTCTGTGCCCCTTCAGACAGAAATACACCTTTCTTCGCAGAAAGCGTATTTTCCTCCTCCATCAGCCCGAAGTGCGATTTCTCTGTTAGAAAGCGTATTTTCCTCAAAAACCAGCCCCGAACTTCCCACCTTCATATCTCCGCACCCGTAACTCCGACTGAGGTGATTCTTGTTGCGTTGTTTTCGTATCGAGCTCCTCTTCAGTTTGGCATAGGTTTCATGCCATGTTTTATGTTGTTATTTTCTGGTCAAACAAAAGTGGAGTTTGACCCATTTTTCTCCGTGCCTTTTTATAAAATATTTTCAGGGGTTTGCTTGTGTTGAGGACCCAGAGATTTCCCCTACACCTTGTTGGTGAAGGCAAGCCACAATAACCTTTGCACCTTTGCAAAACTTAAACGTGCTTCTAAAATTTATTTTCGATGATATGCTTATATCGGTACTGTGATCATGTTGCCATGTTATGATTGATGTTATCATTGCCATGCTATCCTTGAATATGCTACTACTATGCTATGTTTTTCCATGTTACATCCATGCTATGCTTTGATTATGTCATTGCCATGTTATGTCCAGAATCATTGTAACCACAACGTACCAACACCATGCTAAGTTGCTCATGTTATGTTTATGCTAGTTCATGCTATGCCTAAGTTATGCTCAACTGCATTCATAATGTTGCCATGTTAATAACTTAATCTTTGTAACACTGATAAGTTCACCATCTAAATGTGTTTGATCATATCTGAAATCATTATGCTAGTATGCTATGCATTGTTATGATTTGATGCTACTCATGTTGCACCTGATACTTGTGTTTGCTGTTGGAGACATGCTTCATGACAAGTTGATCAGGTGCCACCGAACCGAACTTATCCGTGCAGCCACATTTTCCTGAATGGGCAGGCCTTGATTCGGTCTACCGGTGGGTTCTCTTATGCGTATCACCAAAGAGGGAAGGCTATGTGTCGGGACCCGGGGTTAGCGTATGTAATTCCGATTATAATACAATCACATGGAGAGCCGAGAGCCGTACCCACTTGTCTAAGCAGACAAGGCCAAGAACAGATCACTCTCGGTAAGCATCGAACGTGAGGGGCATTCCATTCAGGCCGGATGATCAACTGAGATGGGTCCTCAACGTCCGCTCACAAGTCTAATGCTTATGGGTGGTGAATCCCATACTCATAGACAAGTCGCCTCAACCATGCTATCGATTGAATCATAACCCTTACATAGACTTACTCCAGCCCGATCACTCAGTCGGGATCTCGGGCGGGCTCAATCATACAACAAAGTGTGCCACGTGACAGAGTCACGTGCAATCGCATCGCGATGCCCCAAGCTGCGCACATCTAAGGGCCACTTGGTGTATAAAAGACCGCCGGCAAGAACACAACTAAGCTATCGAACCCCACACTAAGACATGCATGTTATAATCATACACGGAGCATACATGTCCAGTGTAAACAGCAGGTAATCACAACATGAACTCTACAAACTCATAGTCTTTATAACTTCTGCTAAACAGAGCAGACATAATAGTTGTATTACAAGCAGAGATCACATGAATGTGATCCAACATTACATCAAACATCAACGGAAGCAAATTATGTCTTAGTAAAGACAAGTTTAACAAATGGCTTAAGAAGCCTGAAAGAAATTACAACGACCCTCCAAAGGGCATAGGCTGCTGCCTGGAACTATACGACATTGGTCCACGTCGAGCTAGAGGTAGAGGCCACCATCAGGGTCAGTGGTCTCATCTCTAAAACATAGAATAAGAAAACGTGAGTACAAAGTCGTACTCAGCAAGACTTACATAGGAACTATACTACTCATGCACATGTATCAAGATAAAGGGAGGTGGGGTTCACTTTTGCGGAAGTGCCAGCTTTGACTTGGCTAGTACTGAACTACGAGTACCAGAGAGAGGTAAGAACGTACACGAGTCCAAGTAACAGTCTCCAACCAATACTCCACTATGGTGCCTTCCTCGACTTCCCACGAGGAAGCATGCCATAGCACTCACACTTATCTTGGTGTATTTTAGAAGTATCCAGTTCAAGTTATCTATGATCAAGTAAAGGTCTCCAAGTAGTCCATAACCGCGGACACGGCTATTCGAATAGTTCATTAACCCTGCAGGGGTGTACTGCTACACACACGCCTCATCAGTTACCGCCTGGGGATGGACCCTTCAAGTGAGTACCGACGAGGATGCTGCCACGACACTTCACTCACGGCACCATCTCTAGTCCTAGGGAGTCGCCTATTTGAGTTGGGACCACAGTCGGAATCCGGCCGATTGTTCCGATGCGGACTCAAACGTTGTGTGACCGCCATCAAGCTCAACTCGATCATGATCACTTGATTCAACGTGCCCACAACCTACGCCAAACACTTACCTTGGATCCACCTGCTTGAGATCGTAAAAGGGCGAACTACTTGCGACTCCTGGACAGGTCCGGGGTGAGGTACTAGGCCGAGAGGGGTCAGTGAGCCCAATGTGTGGTCGTACTCTTTGTCTTGGATAACAACACAAGAACTCGGGCGTAAGGCAGTGTTCAACGAGACAACCCACTGTGTACTCCTACACAGCCTCTCATCGTTCACCTTTATTTAGGGTAGATTCACCAACACGTTACCACCATCATTCACATGAACACTACCATCCCGACTCACATCAAAGTAGCCTCAGGTAACAACTCTAAGCATGCAATAAGCTGTAACAGTTGCAGGGGCCACATGATATCAACCAACTCCTACATCTGCTAGGATTATGGTTTACTTACTACTGTGACAAAATGATAGGTCATGCAAAGGAATGGGTTCAACTAGCGGTAGAACGTATCATGGTGTCATCCTAAACATGCATTTGCGAGAATGAGAGGGAACTGGGATTTTATCGACATGATCAAAGAGGGGGTTCTTGCCTTGCTGACGATCACGAGGTATCACTCTTCTGACGTGAGGTTGAACTCGTCTCCGAGATCAACTCTACCGAGAAGAATCAATCACCGAAGCACTGGAAGTAAAGCACAATCCAAATAATACAATGCACAAACAATATGTAAAACAAAGCATGGCAAGGTGCTGATGTGACTTAGGTTCAATTTGCCACAATTTAATTGAAGTTGATTTGAAAAGTAATTTCAAATTCAAACTCCAAATGTATTCAAATTGGGTCAACTTTCATTTGCTAAAGTTTGTTCATTTTAAACCAACATATCATATGTGTGAAATGCTTCTGAAGTACAAGTGATGTGTGGTGCATTTCAATGTTTGAAAATGGAATAATTTTTGAATTGATTTTGAATTAATTCCAATTAAATCAAATAGCAAAGCTACTGATCCCTTTTTAAGATCAACTCCAATATAGCTGAAAGTTGGATATTTGGATAGAGGATTTTCTCCTGATCATTTTTCATATATTATATGTTGAATTTGGAGTTAAAATGAATTTTCTATGATTTTTCAAAGATTCAGCCAATTTCTGGAATTTACTGAATTAATTAAATTGATTAAATCCTTTACTGCGTCAGCACTGCATCATGCTGGCGTCAGGGGTTTGACTGGTCAAACTGTCAAAAGGGGCCCACCAGTCAGTGTCAGTGGGTTAAGCCAGGGGGTTAATTAACTTAAACCAATCTAATTAGAGGCTTGGCCCCACATGTCACTGGGCCTGGGGGGGATTAAGCGGTTCAATAGGACTAATGGCCTTGGGCCCACTGGTCAGAGAGAGAGAGGGCGTGGGTTAGGCTCGGGCTGGCCGGCGACTGGCCGGAACTTCGCCGGAGTTGGCTGGAGGGCACGGGGGAGGGGGCAAGGGGCACTGGGGCGTAGCCCGTGTTCGTCCGCTTCGAGTGGCGCTAACGGGGTGTCACGGGGAGGCGTTGGAGCACGACTGCAACGAAGCTGCGGCGGACGGAGCTCCTGCTAACGGCGAGCACGGCGACGAGACGTCGAGGCGGAACGTAGCTAAGGGGGAAAAGGTCGTGGAGCTCACCCGCACACGATGAGGGGCACGGCGGGGTCGAAGGAAGCTTGGAGGTGGCGAATTGATCGCCGGATCTTGCTGTGACCGGCGGCGATGCGTCGTTGCGGACGTCGACTCCGGTGTGCCTTGGGCCAAATTGGGGGCTCGAATCGACGTAAACCTCCACCGCGAATCCACTGGACAAGGTTGTGCGGCCCGTGGAGGCTGTTGGCCGCGACGGCGCGCGGGGTGTACTCCGGCGTGCTCTCGGGCTTGCGCGGAAAACGGCGAGAGGGAGAGGGAGAGGATGAACTGGGAGAGGGGAAGAAGGCTTGGGGCTTCTGGGCGTGTCCAGCGGCGAGGAGAAGAGGAGGGGGAAGCAGGAGGTGGCGAGGAGGGGAGGCATGCCCGCCACGCAGGCGCACGGCGCGGCTGCCTCTCCTTCTGGCAGAGGAGGAAGAAGACAACGAGGGGCCCGGGCTGGGCCAGATGGGCCTTCGCCCGTGGGCGCCAGGTAAGAATTCTCCTCTGTTTTCTTATTTTCTTTTCTGTTGTCTGTTTTGCCCATTAAAATAAAATAGCTAGGGCATTTTATAAAATCCCCAAATAATTTTATAAAACCTAGGTGACTATATAGAAGTCAACCCCAAGTTTTGGGAATTTTTGAAATTCAATTTATTTGAATTTCAATTCAAATAGGCATTTGATTTAAATTCCAAGCCACTATTTGAATTATTGAAAAATCTATGAGCATGGGATTAATCCCAAATCACTTTTAAAATGATTCCACTCATTTTTAGGATTTTTCAATTCATCCAAAAGAATTTTGGAAAAAGATTTATTTCTGGCCTTTTATTTAATTCATTTAGGGATTTTCTTTTCCCCATTTCCTTTTCTTGTGTAATTTTTTTCAAGATGCTAAAATGCAAGCTAGGTTAAACACAAACCTAAATTGGGGTTCTGACAACTCGCCCCCACTCAAAAGAATCTCGTCCCGAGATTCAGAAGTCGTCGGGAGGAAGGTGGGGTACTCAGCTCGTAGACGATCCTCTCGTTCCCAGGTGGCTTCTTGCTCTGAATGGTGTGACCACTTCACTTTGAGGAATCTGATCTTCCGACGTCTGGTGCTACGCTCGGCTTCATCAAGAATACGAACAGGGTACTCTCGATACGAAAGGTTATCTTGGAGATCAAGCGTTTCGTGGTCTACTTCGCGGATGGGGTCCTTGAAGCAACGCCTGATTTGAGAGACGTGGAAGACATCATGAACCTGGGAGAGGTGAGGGGGTAGTTCCAATTGGTAGGCAACTTCTCCACGTTTAGCGAGAATGCGAAAGGGACCGATATAACGTGGGGCCAACTTGCCTTTGATACCGAAGCGATGGGTACCCTTCAGAGGAGTAACCCGAAGGTAAGCCTTCTCATCTAGATTGCAGCTTGCTTCCCTATGATGACGATCATAATAGCTTTTCTGACGAGACTGGGCTGTTTTCAACTTCTCACGAACAATGCGAACTTGCTCTTCTGCATCCTGAATCAAATCCGGTCCAAAGAATTGTCTTTCACCGGTTTCTGACCAGTTTAGGGGTGTTCGACATTTCCATCCATAGAGAAATTCAAAAGGAGCCATGCCCAGACTAGATTGGAAGCTATTGTTATACGCAAATTCGGCAAAAGGAAGAGAATTCTCCCATTTCTTTCCGAAAGAGATAACACAAGCTCTGAGCATGTCTTCGAGAATTTGATTGACCCTTTCTACTTGACCACTGGACTGCGGGTGATATGCGGTGCTAAAGGAGAGGTAGGTTCCCATAGCATTCTGAAAACTTTCCCAAAATCGAGAAGTGAAAAGACTACCACGGTCTGAACTGATTTCCAAAGGAACACCGTGAAGTGACACGATTCGGGAGACATACAAGTCCGCTAACTGGCTAGCAGTTATAGACTCTCGAACTGGAAGGAAGTGAGCAACTTTTGAAAGTCGATCAATGACAACGAAGATGGCATCATTTCCTTTCTGGGTTTTTGGAAAGCCAGTGATGAAATCCATACTGACTTTATCCCACTTCCACTCGGGGATAGGAAAAGGTCTAAGAGTACCAGCAGGTCTTTGATGTTCTGCCTTAATGCGACGACAAACATCACATTCAGCAATGAACTGAGCAATTTCTCTCTTCATCCTAGTCCACCAAAATCTCTGGCGTAGATCTCGGTACATTTTTGTGCTACCGGGATGAATGGAGAGGGGTGTATCATGGGCTTCTTTGAGGATGAGTTGCCTTAGTTCCTTATTCTTAGGTACTACCAAACGATTTTCAAAGAATACCGTTCCTTCACTATCTGTGGAGAAGCATTTAGCAACTCCGCTAGCAATGTTCTCCTTGATCTGGCGAACACCTCGTGCACGCCTTTGGGCAACTATGATTTTATCCTCAAGGGTTGGTTTCGCCACCAAGTTGAAAAGAGATCCACGAGGAACAATCTCGAGATTGAGCTTCCGAAATTCCTCATGAAGAAGTGGTTGATACTGTTGTAACATGAGGTTGTTACAATACGACTTACGACTTAGTGCATCAGCCATGACATTGGCTTTGCCTGGGGTGTAAGAAATTCCTAAGTCATAATCTTTTATCAACTCGATCTAGCGTCTTTGCCTGAGATTAAGATCTGGCTGGGTGAATATGTATTTGAGGCTTTGGTGGTCGGAATAGATCTCACAACGATTACCAAGGAGGTAATGTCGCCAAGTCGTTAGGGCATGAACTACGGCAGCGAGTTCAAGATCATGGGTAGGATAGTTCTCTTCATGTGGCCGCAACTGGCGTGAAGCATAAGCTACCACATGTCGATCTTGCAGAAGTATGCATCCTAACCCTTGCCGTGAGGCATCACAATAGATCTCGAAATCCTTTTTGGTGTCTGGAGGCGCAAGTACGGGTGCAGAAGTCAATCTTCTTTTTAGCTCTTGGAAGCTTTCCTCGCACTTGGGAGTCCATTCGAATTTCTTCTCTTTCTTGAGGAGTTCAGTAAGAGGCTTTGCAACTTTAGAAAAGTTCTCGACGAAGCGGTGACAATAGCTTGCTAAGCCAAGAAAACTCCTAACTTGCTTAACCGATTCAGGTGGAGTCCAGTCAAGGACGGCCTGAACTCTCTCGGGATTCACAGCAATGCCTTTTGCAGAAATCACGTGGCCTAAGTAGGTCACTTCTGGTAGCCAGAATTCACACTTGGAGAATTTAGCATAAAGGCGATGCTCTCTAAGTTTCATCAATACCAGCCTAAGATGTTCTGCGTGATCTTCTTCGTTCTTCGAGTAGATGAGAATGTCATCAAGATAAACTACAACAAATTTATCTAGGTACTCCATGAAGATCGAATTCATCAAGCGCGAGAATGTGGCGGGGGCATTGGTTAAACCGAAGGACATGACGGTGTACTCGTAAAGACCATAACGAGTAGTAAAAGCCGTTTTGGGAATGTCCTCGTTTCTGATTTTGATTTGATGATAGCCTAATCTCAAATCCATCTTGGAGAAGACAGAGGATCCTGCAAGTTGATCATAAAGATCATTGATCCTGGGCAGTGGGTACTTGTTCTTTATCGTCGCTAGATTTAGCGGGCGATAGTCTACGCACATCCTTTCTGTTCCATCTTTCTTCGTTACGAACAGAACGGGGCAACCCCATGGCGATGAGCTAGGGCGGATGAAGCCTTTTGCCAACGAAGCTTCAAGTTGGATTTTTAGCTCAGCTAACTCACGTGGGGCCATTCTATATGGGCGTCTGGATATTGGTGCGGTTCCTGGGATAAGATCTACCACAAACTCTACAGATCTGTCAGGTGGTATTCCTGGCAGCTCTTCTGGAAAGACATCCGGGAAGTCACGAACCACCGGAATATCTTCGAGGTCTGGAAGAGGAAGCACATTCGTAGAATGCACCTGGGTTTTAGAGCTTGGTGAGGTGTACTTGATTGTCTGGACTGATGGGTGGGTTAGTTTCACTGACTTGGCTTTACAATCAAGGACAGCACTCCGTCTTGATAACCAATCCATTCCTAGGATGACATCAATGTCTGAAGACTTGAGGGCTATAAGTGAGGCAAGGAATACTAAACCCTCAATTGCAATTTCATTCTCATGACTCACCATGGTGGTGTGCCATCTGGATCCGGGGGCTTGCACAACTAAGGGGGTGGATAACATCGAAAAAGAGATGTCATGTGACAGTGCAAAGTCCTGGGATATGAATGAGTGAGATGCTCCTGGGTCAAACAGAACTGAAGCTGGGGTGGAATTGACAGGAAGGGTTCTGAGTACAACATCGGTTGACTTGTGGGAATCTAGGATGGATACATGATTCACATAACCATGTTCATAAACAGGAGGCTTGACATTGGAAGTCTTGGGTGGTGGCTTGCCACGACGAAAGTTTTGCTTTGGTTTAGGTGTGGTGGCTACATGATTTTGGGGACACTCTCGAACATTGTGGCCCGATTGTCCACATTGGAAACAAACACCACGTGGAATGAAAGGAACTTGAGCAGTTGATGGTCCAACAAAATTTCCAGGAGGAAGATTGGGTTGGGGTGGACGATATATGGTGGTTGGGGTTCTAGAAGCACTTACAGCATGACTGACGTCACTGAAGGGAATCCATACACAGCGTTTTTGAGAAACTGGGCCAGAAGATTGTGCAAACTCACGATCACGCTTGCGAGACTCTTCATACAACTCATTTCCATACTCGGCCTTGAAAGATTTGTCGACCAAGTCCCTGAAGTTGACGAACTCGTGAAGATTCAGGTCATGACGAAGGACGGGGCTAAGTCCCTTGCGGAACCTTTCTTGTTTCTTGGCGTCGGTGGATACTTCTTCTTGGGCATAACGTGCTAGACGAGTGAACTCAGTCCTATACTCATGAACAGTCATCTTTCCTTGGGTCAGATTGCAAAACTCTTCTTTCTTGCGCTCCATCAGCTGATGCGGAATATGATATCCTCTGAATTCATCACAGAACTCTTGCCAAGTCACCACGTGACCAACTGGTTGCATTGCTACAAAATTCTCCCACCATTGAAGAGCAGCACCTTCCAGAAAATATGCCGCGAATAGCACACGATCACCTGGAGCAACATGGGCTGTCTCAAGCTTACGCTCGAGGGAACGAAGCCAATCATCGGCATCAAGGGGCTCGGAAGGACATATGAAAACTGGCGGGTTGAGGAGAGTGAAGTCCTGGATGGTAACAACACTATGATGCTGACGAGAAGTGTTCTGCTCAATACGCTCGAGAAGACGTGTCTGATCACGACGATTCTGTTCAGCCTCCATCATGATTTCTGCCGTTGAGGTTGGTGGTGGAGGTTCTTCACCGTCTATGTAACCAGAACTGGGATCAACACCTTGATTTGCACCTGACATTCTGTGTGATAAGAATCAACAATCAGAATAGGATTTAGGACATAATTCTATGCCAAGATAGAAGACTATAATGCAATAGCATCAAAGCCACAAACAGACAGCATAACGGCTGTACCGGGATGGAAATTGAGACAACCTACAGAATAACGGACATCACTTCCACAGAAACACTATGGAATGATGGTTCAGAAAGACCACAATTCTCCTACAGCTACAAAGAAGCAATCAACGAGATGTCCTAGTAAAGACATAGATGAGCCTAGTCCTATCTTCCCGTAGAATAAGATGAGGTTGACTCAGAACTTAGATCGATGAGGATAAGGAGAAAAAAGAAGTCTTACGTTGTTCCCTTATACCCATAGTAACTATATAACTATAGAATGCTAGACTCGACATCGGCCAATGGTTTGATAATCCTACAGGCAGTCCTGCTCTGATACCAAGTCTGTCGGGACCCGGGGTTAGCGTATGTAATTCCGATTATAATACAATCACATGGAGAGCCGAGAGCCGTACCCACTTGTCTAAGCAGACAAGGCCAAGCACAGATCACTCTCGGTAAGCATCGAACGTGAGGGGCATTCCATTCAGGCCGGATGATCAACTGAGATGGGTCCTCAACGTCCGCTCACAAGTCTAATGCTTATGGGTGGTGAATCCCATACTCATAGACAAGTCGCCTCAACCATGCTATCGATTGAATCATAACCCTTACATAGACTTACTCCAGCCCGATCACTCAGTCGGGATCTCGGGCGGGCTCAATCATACAACAAAGTGTGCCACGTGACAGAGTCACGTGCAATCGCATCGCGATGCCCCAAGCTGCGCACATCTAAGGGCCACTTGGTGTATAAAAGACCGCCGGCAAGAACACAACTAAGCTATCGAACCCCACACTAAGACATGCATGTTATAATCATACACGCAGCATACATGTCCAGTGTAAACAGCAGGTAATCACAACATGAACTCTACAAACTCATAGTCTTTATAACTTCTGCTAAACAGAGCAGACTTAATAGTTGTATTACAAGCAGAGATCACATGAATGTGATCCAACATTACATCAAACATCAACGGAAGCAAATTATGTCTTAGTAAAGACAAGTTTAAGAAATGGCTTAAGAAGCCTGAAAGAAATTACAACGACCCTCCAAAGGGCACAGGCTGCTGCCTGGAACTATACGACATTGGTCCACGTCGAGCTCGAGGTAGAGGCCACCATCAGGGTCAGTGGTCTCGTCTCTAAGACATAGAATAAGGAAACGTGAGTACAAAGTCGTACTCAGCAAGACTTACATAGGAACTATACTACTCATGCACATGTATCAGGGTAAAGGGAGGTGGGGTTCACTTTTGCGGAAGTGCCAGCTTTGACTTGGCTAGTACTGAACTACGAGTACCAGAGAGAGGTAAGAACGTACACGAGTCCAAATAACAGTCTCCAACCAATACTCCACTATGGTGCCTTCCTCGACTTCCCACGAGGAAGCATGCCATAGCACTCACACTTATCTTGGTGTATTTTAGAAGTATCCAGTTCAAGTTATCTATGATCAAGTAAAGGTCTCCAAGTAGTCCATAACCGCGGACACGACTATTCGAATAGTTCATTAACCCTGCAGGGGTGTACTGCTACACACACGCCTCATCAGTTACCGCCTGGGGATGGACCCTTCAAGTGAGTACCGGCGAGGATGCTGCCACGACACTTCACTCACGGCACCATCTCTAGTCCTAGGGAGTCGCCTATTTGAGTTGGGACCACAGTCGGAATCCGGCCGATTGTTCCGATGCGGACTCAAACGTTGTGTGACCGCCATCAAGCTCAACTCGATCATGATCACTTGATTCAACGTGCCCACAACCTACGCCAACCACTTACCTTGGATCCACCTGCTTGAGATCGTAAAAGGGCGAACTACTTGCGACTCCTGGATAGGTCCGGGGTGAGGTACTAGGCCGAGAGGGGTCAGTGAGCCCAATGTGTGGTCGTACTCTTTGTCTTGGATAACAACACAAGAACTCGGGCGTAAGGCAGTGTTCAACGAGACAACCCACTGTGTACTCCTACACAGCCTCTCATCGTTGACCTTTATTTAGGGTAGATTCACCAACACGTTACCACCATCATTCACATGAACACTACCATCCCGACTCACATCAAAGTAGCCTCAGGTAACAACTCTAAGCATGCAATAAGCTGTAACAGTTGCAGGGGCCACATGATATCAACCAACTCCTACATCTGCTAGGATTATGGTTTACTTACTACTGTGACAAAATGATAGGTCATGCAAAGGAATGGGTTCAACTAGCGGTAGAACGTATCATGGTGTCATCCTAAACATGCATTTGCGAGAATGAGAGGGAACTGGGATTTTATCGACATGATCAAAGAGGGGGTGCTTGCCTTGCTGACGATCACGAGGTATCACTCTTCTGACGTGAGGTTGAACTCGTCTCCGAGATCAACTCCACCGAGAAGAATCAATCACCGAAGCACTGGAAGTAAAGCACAATCAAAATAATACAATGCACAAACAATATGTAAAACAAAGCATGGCAAGGTGCTGATGTGACTTAGGTTCAATTTGCCACAATTGAATTGAAGTTGATTTGAAAAGTAATTTCAAATTCAAACTCCAAATGTATTCAAATTGGGTCAACTTTCATTTGCTAAAGTTTGTTCATTTTAAACCAACAGATCATATGTGTGAAATGCTTCTGAAGTACAAGTGATGTGTGGTGCATTTCAATGTTTGAAAATGGAATAATTTTTGAATTGATTTTGAATTAATTCCAATTAAATCAAATAGCAAAAGCTACTGATCCCTTTTTAAGATCAACTCCAACATAGGTGAAAGTTGGATATTTGGATAGAGGATTTTCTCCTGATCATTTTTCATATATTATATGTTGAATTTGGAGTTAAAATGAATTTTCTATGATGTTTGAAAGTTTCAGCCAATTTGTGGAATTTACTGAATTAATTAAATTGATTAAATCCTTTACTGCGTCAGCACTGCATCATGCTGGCGTCAGGGGTTTGACTGGTCAAACTGTCAAAAGGGGCCCACCAGTCAGTGTCAGTGGGTTAAGCCAGGGGGTTAATTAACTTAAACTAATCTAATTAGAGGCTTGGCCCCACATGTCACTGGGCCTGGGGGGGATTAAGCGGTTCAATAGGACTAATGGCCTTGGGCCCACTGGTCAGAGAGAGAGAGGGCGTGGGTTAGGCTCGGACTGGCCGGCGACTGGCCGGAACTTCGCCGGAGTTGGCTGGAGGGCACGGGGGAGGGGGCAAGGGGCACTGGGGCGTAGCCCGTGTTCGTCCGCTTCGAGTGGCGCTAACGGGGTGTCACGGGGAGGCGTTGGAGCACGACTGCAACGAAGCTGCGGCGGCCGGAGCTCCTGCTAACGGCGAGCACGGCGACGAGACGTCGAGGCGGAACGTAGCTAAGGGGGAAAAGGTCGTGGAGCTCACCCGCACACGATGAGGGGCACGGCGGGGTTGAAGGAAGCTTGGAGGTGGCGAATTGATCGCCGAATCTTGCTGTGACCGGCGGCGATGCGTCGTTGCGGACGTCGACTCCGGTGTGCCTTGGGCCAAATTGGGGGCTCGAATCAACGTAAACCTCCACCGCGAATCCACTGGACAAGGTTGTGCGGCCCGTGGAGGCTGTTGGCCGCGACGGCGCGCGGGGTGTACTCCGGCGTGCTCTCGGGCTTGCGCGGAAAACGGCGAGAGGGAGAGGGAGAGGATGAACTGGGAGAGAGGAAGAAGGCTTGGGGCTTCTGGGCGTGTCCAGCGGCGAGGAGAAGAGGAGGGGGAAGCAGGAGGTGGCGAGGAGGGGAGGCATTCCCGCCACGCAGGCGCACGACGCGGCTGCCTCTCCTTCTGGCAGAGGAGGAAGAAGACAAGGAGGGGCCGGGCTGGGCCAGATGGGCCTTCGCCCGTGGGCGCCAGGTAAGAATTCTCCTCTGTTTTCTTATTTTCTTTTCTGTTGTCTGTTTTGCCCATTAAAATAAAATAGCTAGGGCATTTTATAAAATCCCCAAATAATTTTATAAAACCTAGGTGACTATATAGAAGTGAAACCCAAGTTTTGGGAATTTTTGAAATTCAATTTATTTGAATTTCAATTCAATTAGGCATTTGATTTAAATTCCAAGCCACTATTTGAATTATTGAAAAATCTATGAGCATGGGATTAATCCCAAATCACTTTTAAAATGATTCCACTCATTTTTAGGATTTTTCAATTCATCCAAAAGAATTTTGGAAAAAGATTTATTTCTGGCCTTTTATTTAATTCATTTAGGGCTTTTCTTTTCCCCATTTCCTTTTCTTGTGTAATTTTTTTCAAGATGCTAAAATGCAAGCTAGGTTAAACACAAACCTAAATTGGGGTTCTGACACTATGCGCGGTAGTTGCCTTGGCCGGGTAAACGGCGATAGTCTTGACAACTAAATTGTTGATGTGGGCACAGGTCCCTGCGGGAGGGGGGGGACAAAGTTTATGGACCAGGTGATGGTCAGGGCCATGTGATGGTCAGTGTCGGGAGGACACAGGGGCTATCCAAGATGGGATGTCGGTGATACGGTAAGAGGGACACGCAGTAGGACGGTCTCGTTGGAGAAGTCCTAGTCCACTCTTGCGGTACGAGTTCCAAGGATCCCGTGGGACAAGTTCCGGGGTACTGGATGGAGGAAGAACTCCATAGTTTGGGTAACGTGCACAAACTCTGCAGAGTCACAAAAATCTATTCGAATAGCCGCGTCCACGGTAATGGACACAGTTCGTACTAGGTCACACCATGAGATCAACATGAGTTCGGTGGAATGTCTGTGGTAAGTGGATTGGTCATGCGATGACCCGTTTGGTCGTACAACGAACCATGAAAGTGATTGGTCATGCGATGACCCGTTTGGTCATGTGATGACCCGTTTGGTCATGCGATGACCCGTTTGGTCGTACGATGACCTATGAAAGTGATTGGTCATGCGATGACCCGTTTGGTCGTGCGACGACCCGTGGAAGTAATTGGTCATGAGGTGACCCGGTGCTTGAGTCTGTAAGGACTCCGAGGTAAGCCATGTGATCATGCGATGATCATGTGGGGTCCATGCGACCTTAAACGATGATTGTGTGTGCATTAGTCTTAATGTTGATAATATGCATGATGGATATCTGTTTGCATGATATTGTCGTTCACCTGTTTAACTCACTAAGATACTTGAACCTGCTAATGCCATGTTATTGTTTTGCCTTGTTGCTTTGGATATTGTGAGCTTGGAAGTACATTCAATGTACTGACCTGGCGTGTCATGCTAGATTTGCAGGCCGTGCTTTGGATGCATAGGAAGACGTTCCCGGTGTTTGCGAGCTAGGAGGTGTCCCAGACAGTGTCCCTGTGGATTGGAGTTCATCACCGCCGTTGTTGTTCCGCTGCCGAGTTATATTCCGCTGCTAGAGAGTTATGCTGCTGCTTGGTGTAGAGGCGAGGCTAGCCTGAGGAGCAAGCTGTGTCTCCGCTAGCATTGTAATAGACCTCGTGTACCCCTATCTTCGGTAATAGAAAGCAGTTCAGTTCTATATCAAGCAGTGCCGTGTTCCACAAGACTTGATCTCTGGGCTGGAGCACAGGGCGTTCCGGTCTCTGAGCCGGGGTGCCACAACGCTTGGTATCAGAGCAGGACTGGCTGTAGGACACCCTAGTCCGCGCGAACGTTAGATTGACGTTAGAGCTAGAGTATAGCTTGCTTGTGTGATGCTATTGCTTGTTGCATTTGTTTGCTGCATATAGACGGTATGTTTTCGCTAACGATCTGATCTGACGAGTGTAGATGGCGGAATACCCGGTGGGCTACACAGGATCCTCGTCCGTGACCAACTTTGACTACCTCCTTGCAGACGTATGGTGGACTCTCTACCCCAGTGGAGAGATTCCAAGGTACCAAGTTTCCCAGTACACCCTCCTCGTCGAGCTTGTCCGTGATGCAAGGAGAGCTCTTGATGCAGCCTTGTCGTTGTCGACTCCTCCGCCCACTCCTGCGACCCCCGACAACCCGCCGTCAGATCAGAACGCCTAAGCTTCGCATAGTTCGTGATGCATAGTGTTGCATGTTGCTTGTTGCATGTTGATGTGAATAGCAATAAGTTGAGATCTTGTGTGTGATCTCATTGCTTGTTCAGTATTGCTTCTCCTGCTTAGTTGGTTCTCGTTGTTGGTTCTTTGTTCAGTTTCTTCGGCAGCTGCTAACTCTGTTTTGGCAGGTGTTAGATGACTTGGACGGACCCTTGCTTGTTGTTCTTCGATATTGGCACCACGTCTGGTTCTGAGCTGATGCATCGTCGGCCGTCCGGAGTGGATGCCTGTTTTACATTTCTCTTTTCAACAACCGACCCATGTTCTGAGCTGCTTTTCGGCCGTCTCGGGCAGTTGTTGAGTTTCTTTTCGCAAGTGGAGACCCTATGCTCTAAGCTGTTTTCTCGGCCGTCTTAGGGGACCTCTGCATTCTTTTTATCAACATTGTCTCATGCTCTAAGCTGATTTCGGTCGGCCTTCATGAGCAATGCTTGAACTATTCCAGTACAAGTCTCAGATCTGAGTTGTAAAGACCATTCTGGTGACGAATGGGTTATTCGCTGTTTTTCTTTGCAAGGAGTCCGGATGGTCATCGACCACCGCCAAAGCTAATGAGGTAGCGAGCCGTTCCTCATTTGATTTTTGCTCTGTGGTTTTATTTGTTGGTTCTTCGTTTGGTTCTTTGGTGTCACTTTATCCGCCCGATGGAAATTTGCTCATAACCCCCGCATACGTCGAAGAATCAGTGCAATACCGCAGAGCATCGTGAAGACACCAAGTCATGGACCCACACCAGCTTGCAACAGGAATATTCAGCTCCTGTATGAGTTCTGCCCGAATGAATCAAGTCTGCATCAGTCCCGTAACCGCTATGGCCATGAATATTCCATCAGTGGAAGACCGCAAAGAAATAAGAAAACTCAGCAGACATGAATGACTCGTACCCGGTTGCATCGGAAGCATTCTGGCTCAAGTATGAATCATACGACAACCATCATCCGCGTCAGGCATACATTTCTCCTGTAACCAGTACAATCGTAAAGATTTGATCAGTTAACGGCCGCGATGATGTGGAAAATCATCAAGTCAACCAAGACTCATGCCCAATCGCATTGGAAGCATGTGGCTCACGAAGGGACGTTACCCAAGCCATCTCTTGAATCAATTCTGCATCAGCTATGACCGCCACAAGGATTTAGGCAAGGAAAGCAGAACTTGTGACCCATAAGCATATGCGTCCGAGACATGGCAAGCACCAACTACAATCTTGTCAGATGCAAATTATTTTGATATATTCCGGAAGATGGTCAGGACGTATCATGAAGCTCGCAGCCAGCAAAGGAATGATTGGAAGAGTGTTTCCTCTGATAAGCCTGGAGTCAGAAAATTTTCAGGCACCGTGGTCAGTTTTGTCCCCACATCAGTGAGGGAAAGCTTTGGACAGATAGAACCTCATTCTCCCGTGACAAGATACCCGGCACAGCCGACACATACAGTGTACCAGCCTTCCTCAGTACGCCATCCGCGTATCTTCCCGGCCAAGACATCCAGTCTTCTACCACAAGTCACCGAGTGAAGCTTACGGTGCAAGACACTTAGACGTACTCAGTAAGCCCCACCGATGGATTTTAGCACAAGCTACCCGACCATCTACAGTGATCGGTCGCCGAAACTTCCAGCATACGGAACCGATGTATCCACAGTACAAAGAGGCAAACTTCCGGGACAAGACAACCTATCTTCGTCAGTAAGTTATTACGAAAGCTTCCATGGCAAGGCACCCAGTCTTCTTCAGCAAGCTATCGAGGCAGCTTCCCATGTACGACACACCGCCTTCCTCGATACGCCACCAGAGCAAGCTTCCGGGATGAGATACCCAACCTTCCCCAGCAAGCTACCCCAAGCATCGCAGACAAGCTACTCAGTATTCCTCGACATGCCATCAGGTCTGCAACGGTATTGTCAGAAATTCAAGTATTCGAAGACCGCCAAGGCGTCAGCATCGTCAGGACCCGCATATCTCATGGGCATCCTTCTCAAGTATGCAAGCTACCCCGGTGTGGATACCACCATACTTGCAATCGAGAAAGAGTTATTCACTTGAACATCGGTGAGAAACCACAACTCTTGGGAGACAAGTCAGCAGAAGAATTAGATACACACCTCGGCCTGGTAGAAAGACTGAAAAAGTCATGAAAGCACCTCTGAAGACCGGAAGCAGTATAGCATTGAATCTCGCCCCGATCGCGAGAGTCAGCTTTTCCTGTCCGACAATTGTAACACCCTCAATGTCGTGCAACAGTAAACACTACAGTAATCACTTTTACTGTTGCCAAGTCACTGTGGTTAAGCATGGATGATCACCCTTGATCATAGTGATCCAGATTCAGGCCAAATAAAAATTCCAAATCTAAGTGGAAAATAAAGTTCACCCAAAAATCTTGCAAACAATTTTGTAAATTGCACAATAATTAGTAGATCAAAGTACTATGTGCATTGGAATTTATTGAGCTCTAAAATAAATCAAACAAATATAAATAGTAGCCAAAAGCCCCATTTAATTAGTTGCAGTTGAAAAATAATTAGCAAATCATTTTTAATAATCATCAAACTTTTTGTGGCACTGATATGGAGTGCAACACTAATGTTGGAACAAGTTTAACTTCTGATAAAAATAATTTGGTGACCAAGTAAAATGGAGCAGAGTAGAACAAATAAGCAAAAGAACAGAAAATGGAAAAACTATTATCTAGCGCCCAGGGCAATCCCCCCCACCAGGCCCATCTCCTTCTCTCCTCCCTCCCCTGTTCCCCGCTCGGTCGGCCATGGTGCCAGACCACGGGCTCGCCGTCGCCATCGCACCCTGTCGTCGCCCTGGTCGCTACAGTCGTCGTGGTAGAGATAAGATCCCTCTCCCTAGCCTCCTACCCCCGAGCCGTCGTGGACGTCCGTCTCCGCGCCGGCGAGCTAGCGTGGCCACCAGCCATACCTCGCCGCCCGGAGACATCCACAAGGACCGCAGCGCTCCTCTGCGTCGACTCCACCCTCAAGCCGAGGCCGAGACACCCCCAGCCGTCGCCTCCTTCACCTTTTCCCCGCCGGGATCGCCCACGGCCGTCGAGGCCACCGCCGCCATCTGTCTGCTCCGGCAAGCCTACGACCTCCGCGAGCCCTCTCCCGCCTCCACTGTGAGCTGCTGCGTCCATTCCCCTTCGTCTCCCCCTCTTTCTGACGCCATGGTCGCCGCCCCACTTGACGTCTTCACCGCCGGCCGCCGTCATGGCCGCCATGGCCGGGCGCGCGCGCCATGCTCACCACCCCGCGGCCGTGCGAGGGCCGCGCTGGTCGCCCCGTGAACGCGTCGGGCCACCCCCCTCCCGAGCCCAGCAACTGCGCCGCTGCTCTGCCTAAGCTGCGTGCGGCTGCTTGCTGCTGTTGTTCTGCTGCTTGTCTGCAGTTGCTGCTCAAGGTGTTAGCTTCTGAAAATGTAAGCGCTGAATATTGCTGTTGGACACTACCTTTGGCAGCAACAAACAACAAACAAATGAAGTTTAACATATCTGAAATTTATGCAAACTGATAGCACACTTAACAAGGTTTGTTTTGCTCCATTGGACCATGGTCAGATAGTGCATGGATTAAATCCTCTAAAATTCACAAAAGGGAAGTTTCTGTAAAGATAAGAAATGTCAGAAAGAAATTTTGGGCATGAATACTTTAGAGACTTTGATGAACAAGTTATAATGATCTTTCATGCCAATTGAGGGCATGCCATGGTTGTACTCTTGTTGTAGTACAAAACATCTAGAGGATACATCTTCATTTGAGCTATATATTAATGTCAATGATCAAGCAATTTGGTATCTTTTAACAGTTGTTGAAACTGACATCAAGTAGAACTTTTCAAGGAAAGATTTAATTAGACAAATGGATTCTCATATTGATGAAACTTGTACCAGTTTGTAGATCACATATAGGTGCTCAAATTGATGTTGGGCTCAAGATCATAGGATGTATATAACTATAGTTATAGTATTTTGAACACAACTAAATTCTGTTAACAATAGAAATTCCCAGACTTAGCAAATTTCTGCTAAGTCATAAATATTATCTTAACCACCTCCTCGGCCTAAAACTTTGTGTTATTGATTCTTTTAAATAATACAAATGGCATGGGCATGTTGTACACATATCCTAGATCAAATAGTATACTTGCCATATATTTGTTTGTGGCTTAATTAATTAGTTATTAAATTCACAAGAGGGCTAAACAATAACAAATTCTCAGACTTAGATAATTTCAAAGAAATAAACATGGGTCTATGACCTGTGGGACCTACTGGTCAGTGGACCAGTCAAAGGACCAACCTATGACATGTGGGCCCCCCCATGTGAGTGGCACTATTCTGGATAATGTTATAGATAATGTTGAATAAATAATAAAAGGAATTTAATAAATGTTTTAAAATGATTTAAACTTTAAAATTCAATATCTTTTAATCCGTAAGTCAGATGAAAATATTTTATACATGAAAATTGATCAGAAAAATATAACGAATACGAATACGCTATCCGTATGTCTATCACACCCCTCTAACACAACGAACACCGAACCGTCCCCCTCCGGACCGACAGTCCGATAAATTGTTCGGTACTGCTAAAGTACCCGGATGAATTTGTTTCGAACACGAAAGTTGTTCGGAATAGGTCAACTAACCCGGATACACCACCCACACATGTGTCGGATATCCACGAAACCTCCGGCATGATATCTTCCCCCTCGGGACACCTTGTCCGGTAATCACCCGGAGCCGGTAGTTCATCCTCAGATGAATTCCCGCTCCGAGCAACGTGCATTGCACTGCGTTAGAACACCGTTAGCATTTCCTCTATCATGTCATTCATCTGTTTGTTTATGCTTGCTGTGTATTTACTGTTCCTTCCCACCCTTAATCTCCGGTAGACCCCGCTGCTACCGTCGACGACACCGCTGCTGAGTACGACTACTTCGTCGACGACCCTACTTCTACCGTCGAGCTTCCAGGCAAGAAGAGCCATTCTCTTCCCCAGATATCGCCTATCTTTCCGTACATTTCTTGCACTAGGAATTGTTACTGCTGCTGCTACGTTACAATCCTATTCAATTGCATAGCCTGTTTTTGTCACCCCTTGATGTACCTCTTTTATCCTATGCTGCCTATTATTATTATGCATTATTCAGCAGTGAGCCCTGCGCATTGTTATCTAGAATTAGATAGAGGGCCGTGATCACTCAGGGGAGTGAACGCGGATACAAAGGTTATAACTGCATAGGTACGGTACAATGCAGACACCGCCTCAGGCCCCCTAGCTCGGCTCTGCCGAGCCACCATCAAGTGTGAGGTATCAAGGAGTAATCCTTGTACTCCACTCGTTGCTGACTTTGTATAGCCACTCTAGGTACCTGAGCAACGGTTGTCCTTCAGGTGAGAAGTCGGGCGACCCAACGGTGCCCGCGAGAGGTATTGCGACGGGACGACAGGGAGGGTACGACTAGTGTACCGATGTGCTTGGCCCCTGATCGTTGGCCACGAGAGTTACCAAACCACGAAAGTCGACCTCCTCCAGGAGCACATGCGAGACAAGGTAAGGAGACGGTTCACCTTGTTGGTAACCGCAGTGACTTGGTGGGACGACGGGGCAGGCACCGATGTACTGGTGGTCCTGGCTGCTGTCGTTGTCCGCGGGTCGGTTAAGTCGAGGCAACAATAACAGTTGTCACGCAGGTTAATTAAAATGCTAAATGGTTCAGTGGATGTCTTGAGTTGGCTATATGCCATGTATGTACTACCTACCCGTGGGAATTACGAGTTATGGGCTCCTCTGCTTCGTAGTGTCGTCCGAGGACTCTTCAGACGTCAACAGTACCGCGGCCTGCGCCGGGAAGTGGTGTTGTATTATTTGCTCGCGCGGTGGTGTCTTATTTGGATTTGCTTCAACTTCACCGGCCAGCCACGCACCGTGCAGGAGTACGTTCGGGTTGGGGTCCAAGGCCCGGCGTACTTAGGATTTAGACCGGCGGATGGCCTCTCTGTTGAGTTTGAAAGATGGGCTATGAAGTGTCGGATAGCCTCGGTGGAGCGTTCCCTAACAAGGTTCCCTCCACCCTGGAGATCCGTGCGTGTAGCGTAACACAAGTGCACCCCTGCAGGGAAGATTAATCTATTCGAATAGCCGTGTCCACGGTAACAGGACGCTTTATGCTGAAGCTGGATCTTACCACTAGAAACTATTATTATTAAACTGTATGGTTCCGGGTTTTCTTCCTCGCGGGGATGTCGAGGAGGTGACCTCGGAGGCATTGTTAATTGTTACAACTTATTATTATACAATGCTGCAGCAACTTCTGCTGCATTGTTACTTTCATTACTGTTATATTAACTGTTGGCTGATTCTTACCTCATGCTGCAAGACATCGTCGGAAGATGCTAGTCTTCGTTAGGCCTAGCTTCTTACCTTTGCTCTGGATTTCTATCTTACAGTCCACTATATACAACCTCTTCTTTCCGTTGATACAATGCATAATGCTTAGTAGCGGACGTAAGACTCGCGGGTATACTAGATACTCACCTGCTTTATTTCCCCCCTTTTTTGTTTTGCCCGATCGGCCGCTGCAGTCGACGTGGAGCCAAGGAGAAGGAGATCCCCGATGCCGACCACCGCAACGTGGAGATCCCCGATGCCTTCTATGACGTCTAGTCCCCCTTTGACCAGGAGTAGTTTGGAGGTTCCCAGGCAGGAGGCCTCGCCTTTTCGATCTGTTGTTTTTGTGCTAGCCTTCTTAAGGCAGATTGTAACGCCCTCAGATCTTGTAACAGTAATCACTATTGTTGGAACAGTAATCCCTTTGCTTAAGCTCAAATCACTGTGCTTGATCCTTGCCTTGATCAAAACTTTAAAACTTGATCATATTCAAACCATGGTGGTTGTTGTTAAAAGTTATGTGCCAGGTGAACCTTGAACATTTGAAAGCAAACCCAAGTCCAGACCCCTTTGGGTTTTTTTTCCTATTGCATTAATATTAAAAACCAAGTGCCAAATAAACTTTGCCCAAAAACTGTCCGTCCACTTTTATAAATTCAAAAATATTCAGTGGATCACTTCCATGTGTGTATTGGAATTTATTGTGCTATTAGATAAATGGAACAAATAAAAATAGTAGCTCCAATGGCCACTCTAATCATTTCTCATATAAATAAAATACAGAGTGATTTTATAAAATCCTCATATTCTCCGTAGCCTTTGTATATTAAATAACAATAATTATGGAGCAATTTTCATGTTTAGAAAAATTGTCTAAGCAGTTAAATCAAATGCAAAAAGAAAATACAGAAAAGAATAAAAAAAAATGAAAACTACCTAACCCTCGCTTGGGGCGAGGCCCACCCCTCCCCCCCAGCCTGGTCCACCCCGGCCAGCCCACCCTCTCTCTCTTCCTCTCTCCCACCTGCCCCCGTCCCCATCCCGCACTGTGGCGCCATGGCCATGGCAGAGAGGCCACGCGCCATGGTCCTCCTACCTGCCCCCTCCCCCTCCTGGAGGATAAGGCCGCGGCCCCGAACCCTCCCCTTGCCACTTCCCCCCTCACGCCTTCACCTCCCTCCCTCCTACTCCTCTCCCATGATCCGTTCTTCCCCGCGCCGCACCACCGTGGTCGTCGCCGCCACCTCGCTGTGGTTCTCGTGGCCAACAGCCACCTCGTCGCCCGGGAGGATGTCCATAAGGAGCGCGGCGCCCCTCTAGGTCGTTTCCCCCATCGAGCTCGAGCCGAAGACCCCATTGGACGCCGAATCGGGCCGCGCCCCTCCGCCCGGCCGCCGCCGCGATTTCTTGGATTCCGTCGCCGCCGCCGCGCCAACGGCCACCTCGAGCTCCTCTTCCGGACCCCTGTGAGCGCACCAGTCGAACGTCCCATCTTCACCTTCGTTTCGCGCGCCAGTTCGCCACCCCCACGAACACAGTGCTCCGGCGGCCGCCTTGTTCGTCGTAGTAGTCGCCGCAGACCAGCTCGGCTGGTACAACTGGCATGTACAGATGCGCGGGGCTCGTCCCGTTCGTTTCCAACCGGCCACACCCATTTTGGTCGCCGGTGTGCGCCGCTAGGGCCTCGCCGTGCTCCTCTGTGCAAGCCGCCGGCGAGTTTGAGCTCCAGCTGTGGGCTGGCTCTCTGGCCAGTGGGCCACCCCCCTAGATTAGATTAGTGGGGAACTAATCCCCTGGTTAAGTGCTAATAAAAATGTTAGTGATAGACTGACTAGTGGGCCCGTCTGGCCTATTAGTTAATTAGACTGTTAAATAACTGCTAGTCAATGACATATGGGCCCCACCTATAAGACATTTTTAAATAAATAGAATTATAAAAATTAGTCACTCACATGTGGGACCCACTGGTCAGTAGGTCCCACCTGTCAGGTTTGACCAGTCAAACTAGTTATGGATAATGTTTCTGTTTTAATAATAAAATAAATTCAAAAAATGATTTAAAATGCTTTAAAACTTCAGAAATTAATATCTTATAAACCGTAACTCGGATCGAAAAACTTTATACATGAAAATTGATCAGAAAAATACAACGAATACGAATACGCTATCCGTATGTCTATCACACCTCTCTAACACAACGAACATCGAACCGTCCCCCTCCGGACTGACAGTCCGATAAATTGTCCGGTACTGTTAGAGTGCCCGGATGAATTTATTCCGAACACGAATGTTTCTCGGAATAGATCAACTAGCACGAATACACCCCCCTTATGTTTTTCCGGTACCCACGACACCTCCGGCTTGATCCTTCCCCCTCCGGACACCCTGTCCGGTAATCACCCGGAGCTGGTAGTTCATCCTCAGATGAATTTCCGTTCCGAGCAATGTGCATTGCACTGCGTTTGAACACCGTTAACATTTCATCTGTCATGTCATGCTATTGTTTGTATATTATTGTTGTGTATTTACTGTTTTCTTCCCCCCTTAATCTCCGGTAGACCCCGCTGCTGCCTTCGACTACACCGCTGCTGAGTACGACTACGTCGTCGATGACCATACCCCTACCGTCGAGCTTCCAGGCAAGCAGAGCCATTCTCTTCCCTAGATATCGCCTATCTTTCCGTACATTTCTTGCACTAGGCATTGTTACTGCTGCTGCTACGTTGCTTACCTATTCAATTGCATAACCTGTCATTGTCGCCCCTTGAGGTGCCTTCCTTTATCCTATGCTGCCTATTATTATTATTATTATGCATTATTCAGCAGTGAGCCCTGCGCATTGTTAGCTAGGATTAGATAGAGGGCCGTGATCACTCAGGGGAGTGAACGCGGGTACAAATATTATAACTGTACAGGTACGGTACAAAGCAGACACCGCCAAAGGCCCCTATCTGGGTTATGCCTAGTCACCTCAAGTGTGAGCTATCAAGGAGTAATCCTTGTACTCCACTCGATGCTGACTTTGTCTTACCGCCTTAGGGTCCTGAACAACGGTTGTCCTTCAGGTAAGAAGTCGGGCGACCCAACGGTGCCCGCGAGAGGTATTGCGACGGGACGACAGGGAGGGTACGACCAGTGTACCGGTGTGCTTGGCCCCTGATCGTTGGCTGCGAGAGTTACCAAACCACGGAAGTGGAGCTCCTCCAGGAGCACACGCGAGACAAGGTAAGGAGACGGTTCACCTTGTTGGTAACCACAGTGACTTGGTGGGACGACGGGGCAGGCACCGATGTACTGGTGTCCTGGCTGCTGTCGTTGTCCGCGGGTCAGTTAAGTTGAGGCAATGATAACGGTTGTCATGCAGGTTAATTAAAATGCTAAATGGTTCAGTGAATGTCTTGAGTTGGTTATATCCCATGTACGCACTACCTACCCATGGGAATTACGAGTTATGGGCTCCTCTGCTTCGTAGTGTCGTCCGAGGACTCTTCAGACGTCAGCAACACCGCGGGCTGATTGCCGGGAAGTGCGCTGTCTTCTTGGCTCGAGCTGTGTTGTTTTTGTTACGGCTTCCCGGCCACCCACGCACCGTGCAGGAGTACGTCAGGGTTGGGGTCCAAGGCCCTGAGTACTTAGGATTTAGACCGGCGGATGGCCTCTCTGTTGAGTTTGAAAGATGTGCTATGAAGTGTCGGATAGCCTCGGTGGAGCGTTCCCTAACAAGATTCCCGCCACCCTGGAGATCCGTGCGTGTAGGGTAACACAAGTGCACCCCTGCAGGGAAGATTAATCTATTCGAATAGCCCTGTCCACGGTAACAGGACGCTTTATGCTGAAGCTGGATCTTACCACTAGAAACTATTATTATTAAACTGTATGGTTCCGGGTTTTCTTCCTCGCGGGGATGTCGAGGAGGTGAAATCGGAGGCATTGTTAATTATTACAACTTATTATTATACAATTCTGCAGCAACTTCTGCTGCATTGTTACTTTATGCTTTATATAAACTGTTGGCTGATCCTTACCTCATGCTGCAAGACATCGTCGGAAGATGCTAGTCTTCGATAGGCCTAGCTTCTTACCTTTGCTCTGGATTTCTATCTTAAAGTCCACGATATACAGCCTCTTCTTTCCGTTGATACAATGCATAATGCTTAGTAGTGGACGTAAGACTCGCGGGTATACTAGATACTCACCTGCTTTATTTCCTTTACTGTTTTTCCTGATCGGCCGCTGCAGCCGACGTTGGAGCCCAGGAGCAGGAGTACCCCGGAGGCGCCTACTACGACGTCGAGTTCCCCGTTGACCAGGAGTAGTTCGGTGGATCCCAGGCAGGAGGCCTCGCCTTTTCGATCTGTATCTCTGATGTGATTTGTGCTAGCCTTCTTAAGGCAAAACTTGACTAACTATGTCTGTACTCAGATATTATGGCTTGTATGACTTATGTATTCGGGTCCGCGTGACCCCCTCTATTGTAACATATTTTTTTATCCTTTTGTGTTTAGTGTTGTGCTGTGATATTATCCCCGTGGTACCCTAATCTCAGCCGTGTACCCTGCGTGTATGATTACTGTACACAGATTGATTTTGGGGGCGTCACAAGTTGGTATCAGAGCTGACTGCCTGTAGGAAGCCACCCCACCACTACTTGGTCGAAGTTGATTCTAGACTTTGAAAAAACTATTTTGCTAACTTAATATTTGGCTGACGGGCCCACATCGATGTCACTACGTGTGATATCTATGGTATTAGGATCCTTTTCTCCTTACCTATGCTCTGGGAATTTGCTCTCTTATCCTTGCTGGTAAGTTTAAAAAAATCTGACATTAGGATCACGTACTCTTGATTCCACCCGGCGTTTTTGGTGCTTCCCCCATTGATTGAGTCGTGTCGCAGGAGTCATACCCCGGATCCCGGACCGCGGATCCCATTCTCATTCTGAGCAGGCCGCGCGTTCTCTGGCATTAACTCCTGTGGCCAACAGTTTTCTTGCGGCGTGATTGACATAGTGGAATCTATGTCGCGTCGTGTAATCCTAACCGCGGTCTGCGCGCCGCCTAGTGAGTCCTTTTTCCTTAATTTCTACGACGTTACGCTGCCCGATTTTCGATTGACTCTGTGTGTGAATGTGTATGTCTTGTATGACTACTCCTATATATATCTGCGCCTCCTTTTCGTTGTCATTTTACTTCAGGATTGATTTCGGTATCTCGTTAAATTTTCATCGCTGAAATACCCCTGTTAAATTCTAGCAGGATGGCTGGTCGTGGTCGTGGTGCCAACGACCCACCTCCGCCGCCGGATTACATGGCCGCGATGATGCAGTAGTTCGAGCTGAACCGTCAGTTCATGGAGAATGTCATGGCTCAGTTCCCCCAGCCGAACCAGAATGGGCACCACCATCAGCATGCAACCGTGACTCTGCACGACTTCACCCGCCTCAACCCCACTATGTTCCTCAACACTGTTCAGCCGTTGGATGCTGATGACTGGCTTCGCGACATCACTCACGAGCTGGAGTCTGCTAATGTCGATCCAGCCGACTATGTGAACTTTGCGTCTTATCATCTGAAAGGCGCCGCCGCTCACTGGTGGAGCACCCACAAGCGTTCCCTGCCAGTTGGAGAAGTCATCACCTGGGATGAATTTCAGTCTGCCTTTTTCTCCCGCTACATTCCTCAGGGGATCATGGATCGTAAGGCGGAAGAATTCCGCAACCTCACTCTGGGCGACATGACTGTTGAAGCCTATCAGCGCGAGTTCCTCAACCTCTCTCGCTATGCGGAAGAAGAGATCACCACTGATGCTCGCAGACAGCAGAAGTTCCGTCGTGGCCTCAACCCAGACCTCAGGCTCGCTCTTGCCGTTCATGATTTCGCCAACTTCGCCACATGGTGAACAAGGCTATCACCGTCGAGACTGCCTAGGTGGAGCACAAGAACTCTCTGAAGCGTTATCGTGACGTTGGCTCATCTTCGGGCGCAACGCAGAAGCGTCGTATCTGGCTCCCTACCAGTGTGACCCATTCACCTGTCCCTGCTCCAAGGCCGTCTTATGCTGCACCCCGTCTGCCTCCGCCACCGCAGATGCCAAGAGCTCTGCCTGCACCACCAAATGCTACCCCCCTTCGTCCTCAGGATGGATTATGCTTCACGTGCCGCCAACCTGGGCATTTTTCCAGGGAGTTCCCCCAGAAACAGAAGCAACTGGTAGTTCACCCCGCTGGCCGTGGAAATGGCCGTGGCAACAACAGGACCCCCAACTATAATACTGGGTCTGCTGCTCATGCTCGTGGACATGCTTACAACATTAATGTGGAAGAAGCTCAGGAACAACCCGCTACCGTGATGGGTACCCTTCTCGTTAATTCCGCACCTGCTACTGTTTTATTTGATTCAGGAGCATTGCATTCATTCATGTCGGAAGCATTTGCGTTATCGCGTAACATTACGTTTGAGAAGATGACCCCACCGATGGTTGTCCGCACCCCTGGAGGCCGTTGCCAAACCTCCATGATGGTATGCGATGTCACCATTGACGTCGAAGGGATTATATTCCTTGTGTCCCCCATCATCCTGAAAACCTCCACCATAGACCTAATTCTGGGCATGGATTGGTTGAAAGTTCACGATGCCGCACTCTATTGTGGCACCAAGTCTGTCCAACTTTTTCACCCCTCCGGCGAGATTGTTAACCACACCACCCGAGTTACCAGTAATGCTGAAACACAGATATTTATGATGAATGCTTTAAATGCCCCCCCCTCGAAGGCACCGAGAACGTTCCGGTCGTTCGCGATTATCCCGACGTCTTCCCAGAAGAACTGCCGGGAATACCCCCAATCAGAGAAGTTGAATTTGTCATCGACTTGAAGCCCGGCACCACCCCTATTGCCAAGCGTCCTTACAAGATGCCGCCACATGAACTCCTTGAGCTTAAGGAGGAAATCGACAAGGCACTTCAGAAAGGATTCATTCGCCCCAGTTCCTCAGCTTGGGGAGCACCTGCGCTCTTTGTCAAGAAGAGCGATGGGACAAACCGATTGGTCCAAGATTATCGGCCCTTTAACCAAGGCACCATCCAGAACAAATACCCACTCCCCCGGATCAACGATATGTATGATCAACTTGCCGGATCCAAGGTGTTTTCTAAACTCGACTTGAGGTTGGGTTATCACCAAATCCGACTCCGTGATGAGGACATTCCGAAGACTGCCTTCATTACTCGCTATGGTTCATACGAGTACACCGTCATGTCCTTTGGCTTAACCAATGCTCCAGCCACCTTCTCCAGATTGATGAATTATATTTTCATGGAGTACCTCGACCAGTTCGTCGTGGTTTATCTGGATGATATACTGATATATTCCAAGAATGAAGAAGAACATGCTGAACATCTTCGTCTTATACTGGAGAAGCTTCGAGAACACAAACTCTACGCTAAGTATTCTAAGTGTGAGTTCTGGATTCCCGAAGTAACCTACCTTAGGCATGGGATTTCCAAGGATGGCATTTCCGTCACCCCCGAATGTATCCAGGCTATTCTTGACTGGACTCCTCCCAAGACCGTCAAACAAGTCCGCAGTTTCCTCGGGCTCGCTAGCTATTGCCACCGTTTCGTCGAGAATTTCTCCAAGATTGCCAGGCCTCTGACTAATCTTCTTCACAAAGGTGTGAAGTTTGAGTGGACAGATAAATGTCAAGAAAGTTTCCAAGCGCTCAAGGACAAGCTAACTTCTCCCCCAGTGCTCGCTCCCCCGGATACTCAGAAGGACTTCGTGATATATTGCGACGCGTCTCGTCAAGGATTAGGCTGTGTCCTAATGCAAGAGCGCAAAGTGATTGCTTATGGCTCTCGTCAGTTGCGTGCTCACGAAGACAAATATCCAACACATGATCTTGAATTGGCAGCAGTAATTTATGCATTGAAGCTGTGGCGACATTACCTCGTTGGTAACCGTTGCGAGATCTACACCGACCACCAAAGCCTGAAGTACTTGTTTACTCAGCCCGACCTGAATCTCCGCCAACAAAGATGGCTCGATACAATAGCCGATTTCAACATGGATATTCATTACACCCCTGGCAAGGCTAATGTGATGGCCGATGCTTTGAGCCGTATAGCTTACTGTAGTGAACTTGAAGTTCAAGAACAACAACCACTTCTGTATGAAGATTTTAAAAAGTTAAACCTCGAGATTGTTCCTCAAGGTTATGCAAATAACCTGGTTATCGAACCGGATCTCGTCAAATCCGTCAAGGGTATACAATTTTATGATGATTTCGTACACAAGATTAAGCGCGATATCTCCAATGGGAGACCCTCACCCTTCACCGTTGATAGCAAAGGTGCGGCATTCTACCAGAACCGTTCAGTGGTTACTCACAGCAAGGGCAGGCATGAGAACCTGGATATGACCCCGAAGGTCATGAGAGCGGCTCAAGATACCCCGTTGTCCATTCATACTGGAAGCACCAAGATGTACCAAGACATTCGTCAGCAATTCTGGTGGCCTAACATGAAGCAATACATTGCCCGATATGTTTCTGAATGTGACGTTTGCCGTCGCGTCAAGGCAGAACATCAAAGACCTGCTGGAACTCTACAACCACTCTCTATTCCTGAATGGAAGTGGGACAAGATTGAGATGGACTTCGTCACTGGTTTTCCCAGATCGCAGAAAGGCCAGGATGCTATCTTTGTCGTCATCGACCGCTTCTCCAAGGTTGCCCACTTTCTGCCAGTCAAGGAGACGATCTCTGCTAGTCAGTTAGCAGACTTGTATGTTTCCAGAATTGTGTCCCTCCATGGTATTCCGCTGGAGATCAGTTCAGACCGCGGCAGCATTTTCACCTCAAGATTCTGGGATAGTTTCCAAGAAGCTATGGGAACTCATCTAAATTTCAGCACCGCTTATCACCCCCAGTCGCAAGGACATGTCGAACGAGTCAACCAAGTGCTTGAAGATATGCTTCGAGCTTGTGTCATCTCATTCGGTAAGAAATGGGAGGAATCTCTTCCATTTGCCGAATTCTCGTACAACAATAGCTATCAAGCTAGTCTGAAGATGGCACCCTTTGAAGTCCTCTATGGACGTAAGTGTAGAACCCCTCTGAATTGATCAGAAACTGGAGAACGAACTCTCATTGGTCTGGACGTTATTCAGCATGCCGAAGATCAGGTTCGCGTCATCCGTGAACACCTGAAAGCTGCTCAGTCCCGTCAGAAGAGCAACTATGATCGCAAGCACAAGGAAATGGTCTATCAACCTGGCGAATACGCTTACCTCCGTGTCACTCCCATGAGGGGCACTCATGGTTTCGGAATCAAAGGCAAGTTGGCTCTTCGATACATTGGCCCGTTCCGTATCCTTTCCAGGCGTGGACCAGTGGCATACCGGTTGGAATTACCGCTGAACCTCTCCCAAGTCCACGATGTATTCCACGTGTCGCAACTCCGTCGCTACTTCAAGGACCCTATCCGCGAAGTGGAGCATGATATGATCGAGCCGCAACAAGACTTGACTTATCAAGAACATCCGAGCCGCATTCTCGATCAGTCGGAGCGTCGAAGCCGCAACAAGACCGTCAAGTTCCTCAAAGTCCAGTGGTCGAATCATTCTAAAGATGAAGCCACTTGGGAACGCGAAGATCGCCTTCGCGATGAATACCCCGATCTTTTCCTCGCTACCACTTAAATTCTCGGGACGAGAATTCTTGTAGTGGGGGGAATTTGTAACGCCCTCAGATCTTGTAACAGTAATCACTATTGTTGGAACAGTAATCCTTTTGCTTAAGCTCAAATCACTGTGCTTGATCCTTACCTTGATCAAAACTTTAAAACTTGATCATATTCAAACCATGGTGGTTGTTGTTAAAAGTTATGTGCCAGGTGAACCTTGAAAATTTGAAAGCAAACCCAAGTCCAGACCCCTTTTGGTTTTTGTTTTGCTATTGCATTAATATTTAAAACCAAGTGCCAAATAAACTTTGCCCAAATACGGTCCGTCCACTTTTATAAATTCAAAAATATTCAGTGGATCACTTCCATGTGTGTATTGGAATTTATTGTGCTATTATATAAATGGAACAAATAAAAGTAGTAGCTCCAATGGCCACTTTAATCATTTATCATATAAATAAAATACAGAGTGATTTTATAAAATCCTCATATTCTCTGTAGCCTTTATATATTAAATAACAATAATTATGGAGCAATTTTCATGTTTAGCAAAATTGTCTAAGCAGTTAAATAAAATGCAAAAAGAAAATACAGAAAAGAATAAAAAAATGAAAAACTACCTAACCCTCGCTTGGGGTGAGGCCCACCCCTCCCCCCTAGACTGGCCCACCCCGGCCATCCCACCCTCTCTCTCTTCCTCTCTCCCACCTGCCCCCGTCCCCATCCCGCACTGTGGCGCCATGGCCATGGCAGAGAGGCCACGCGCCATGGTCCTCCTACCTGCCCCCTCCCCCTCCTGGAGGATAAGGCCGCGGCCCCGAACCCTCCCCTGGCCACTTCCCCCCTCACGCCTTCACCTCCCTCCCTCCTACTCCTCTCCCACGAGCCGTTCTTCCCCGCGCCGCACCACCGCGGTCGTCGTCGCCACCTCGCCGTGGTTCTCGTGGCCAACAGCCACCTCGTCGCCCGGGAGGATGTCCATAAGGAGCGCGGCGCCCCGCTAGGTCGTTTCCCCCATCGAGCTCGAGCCGAAGACCCCATTGGACGCCGAATCGGGCCGCGCCCCTCCGCCCGGCCGCCGCCGCGATTTCTTGGATTTCGTCGCCGCCGCCGCGCCAACGGCCACCTCGAGCTCCTCTTCCGGACCCCTGTGAGCGCACCAGTCGAACGCCCCATCTTCCCCTTCGTTTCGCGCGCCTTTTCGCCACCCCCACGAACACAGTGCTCCGGCGGCCGCCTTGTTCGTCATAGTAGTCGCCGCAGACCAGCTCGACTGGTACAACTGGCATGTACAGATGCGCGGGGCTCGTCCCGTTCGTTTCCAACAGGCCACGCCCATTTTGGTCGCCGGTGTGCGCCGCTAGGGCCTCGCCGTGCTCCTCTCTGCAGGCCGCCGGCGAGCTTGAGATCCAGCCGTGGGCTGGCTCTCTGGCGAGTGGGCCACACCCCCCTAGATTAGATTAGTGGGGAACTAATCCCCTGGTTAAGTGCTAATAAAAATGTTAGTGATAGACTGACTAGTGGGCCCCTCTGGCCTATTAGTTAATTAGACTGTTAAATAACTGCTAGTCAATGACATATGGGCCCCACCTGTAAGACATTTTTAAATAAATAGAATTATAAAAATTAGTCACTGACATGTGGGACCCACTGGTTAGTAGGTCCACCTGTCAGGTTTGACCAGTCAAACTAGTTATGGATAATGTTTCTGTTTTAATAATAAAATAAATTCAGGAAATGATTTAAAATGCTTTAAAACTTCAGAAATTAATATCTTATAAACCGTAACTCGGATCGAAAAACTTTATACATGAAAATTGATCAGAAAAATACAACGAATACGAATACGCTATCCGTATGTCTATCACACCTCTCTAACACAACGAACATCGAACTGTCCCCCTCCGGACTGACTGTCCAATAAATTGTCCGGTACTGTTAGAGTGCCCGGATGAATTTATTCCGAACACGAATGTTTCTCGGAATAGATCAACTAGCACGAATACACCCCCTTATGTTTTTCCGGTACCCACGACACCTCCGGCTTGATCCTTCCCCCTCCGGACGCCCTGTCCGGTAATCACCCGGAGCTGGTAGTTCATCCTCAGATGAATTTCCGTTCCGAGCAATGTGCATTGCACTGCGTTTGAACACCGTTAACATTTCATCTGTCATGTCATGCTATTGTTTGTATATTATTGTTGTGTATTTATTGTTTTCTTCCCCCCTTAATCTTCGGTAGACCCCGCTGCTGCCGTCGACTACACCGTTGCTGAGTACGACTACGTCGTCGACGACCGTACCCCTACCGTCGAGCTTCCAGGCAAGGAGAGCCATTCTCTTCCCCAGATATCGCCTATCTTTCCATACATTTCTTGCACTAGGCATTGTTACTGCTGCTGCTACGTTGCTTACCTATTCAATTGCATAACCTGTCATTGTCGCCCCTTGATGTGCCTTCCTTTATCCTATGCTGCCTATTATTGTTATTATGCATTATTCAGCAGTGAGCCCTGCGCATTGTTAGCTAGGATTAGATAGAGGGCCGTGATCACTCAGGGGAGTGAACGCTGGTACAAATATTATAACTGTACAGGTACGGTACAAAGCAGACACCGCCAAAGGACCCTATCTGGGTTATGCCTAGTCACCTCAAGTGTGAGCTATCAAGGAGTAATCCTTGTACTCCACTCGAGGCTGACTTTGTCTTACCGCCTTAGGGTCCTGAACAACGGTTGTCCTTCAGGTAAGAAGTCGGGCGACCCAACGGTGCCCGCGAGAGGTATTGCGACGGGACGACAGGGAGGGTACGACCAGTGTACCGGTGTGCTTGGCCCCTGATCGTTGGCCGCGAGAGTTACCAAACCACGGAAGTCGAGCTCCTCCAGGAGCACACGCGAGACAAGGTAAGGAGACGGTTCACCTTGTTGGTAACCGCAGTGACTTGGTGGGACGACGGGGCAGGCACCGATGTACTGGTGGTCCTGGCTGCTGTCGTTGTCCGCGGGTCAGTTAAGTCGAGGCAACGATAACGGTTGTCACGCAGGTTAATTAAAATGCTAAATGGTTCAGTGAATGTCTTGAGTTGGCTATATGCCATGTACGCACTACCTACCCGTGGGAATTACGAGTTATGGGCTCCTCTGCTTCGTAGTGTCGTCCGAGGACTCTTCAGACGTCAGCAGTACCGCGGGCTGATTGCCGGGAAGTGCACTGTCTTCTTGGCTCGAGCTGTGTTGTTTTTGTTACGGCTTCTCGGCCACCCACGCACCATGCAGGAGTACGTCAGGGTTGGGGTCCAAGGCCATGAGTACTTAGGATTTAGACCGGCGGATGGCCTCTCTGTTGAGTTTGAAAGATGGGCTATGAAGTGTCGGATAGCCTCGGTGGAGCGTTCCCTAACAAGGTTCCCGCCACCCTGGAGATCCGTGCGTGTAGCGTAACACAAGTGCACCCCTGCAGGGAAGATTAATCTATTAGAATAGCCGTGTCCACGGTAACAGGACGCTTTATGCTGAAGCTGGATCTTACCACTAGAAACTATTATTATTAAACTGTATGGTTCCGGGTTTTCTTCCTCGCGGGGATGTCGAGGAGGTGAACTAGGAGGCATTGTTAATTATTACAACTTATTATTATACAATGCTGCAGCAACTTCTGCTGCATTGTTACTTTATGCTTTATATAAACTGTTGGCTGATCCTTACCTCATGCTGCAAGACATCGTCGGAAGATGCTAGTCTTTGATAGGCCTAGCTTCTTACCTTTTCTCTGGATTTCTATCTTACAGTCCACGATATACAACCTCTTATTTCCGTTGATACAATGCATAATGCTTAGTAGCGGACGTAAGACTCGCGGGTATACTAGATACTCACCTGCTTTATTTCCTTTACTGTTTTGC
The DNA here is from genome assembly GCA_950022295.1 of Bromus sterilis. NCBI lineage: Eukaryota > Viridiplantae > Streptophyta > Magnoliopsida > Poales > Poaceae > Bromus > Bromus sterilis. Next base: position 287,081,336 of record OX465596.1, read on the forward strand.
CTGATCGGCCGCTGCAGCCGACGTTGGAGCCCAGGAGTAGGAGTACCCCGGAGGCGCCTACTACGACGTCGAGTTCCCCGTTGACCAGGAGTAGTTCAGTGGATCCCAGGCAGGAGGCCTCGCCTTTTCGATCTGTATCTCTGATGTGATTTGTGCTAGCCTTCTTAAGGCAAAACTTGACTAACTATGTGTGTACTCAGATATTATGGCTTGTATGACTTATGTATTCGGGTCCGCGTGACCCCCTCTATTGTAACATATTTTTTTATCCTTTTGTGTTTAGTGTTGTGCTGTGATATTATCCCCGTGGCACCCTAATCTCAGCCGTGTACCCTGCGTGTATGATTACTGTACACGGATTGATTTTGGGGGCGTCACACAGATCATGTGTACCTTGTGTCTGTACTCAGATACTTTTGCTTCCGCTAACCTTGTGCTCTCGAGCTGTTGTATTCGAGCCCTCATGGCCCCTGGCTTGTATTAAACAGCTTGTATTATTTTATTTGTAGAGTTGTGTTCTGATATCTCACCGTGAGTCCCTGATCTCGATCGTGTACCTTGCGTGTATGATTACTGTACACGACCTTGATTTTTGGGGCATCACAAGTTGGTATCAGAGCCGACTGCCTATAGGACACCCCCTTCCAACTCCTTGGTCGAAGTCGAGTCTAGACAAACAAAAACTACTCTACTAACAGTGTCGTGTGGCTTATCGGCCCACATCGCAAATTGGGTGGTATTAGGATATTTTCTCCGTACCTTTACTCTGGGACTCCGCTCTCTCATCTTTTCGGGTTAGAGATTTTGCTAACTCTGACATTAGGATCTCGTGGTCGCATCTACCCGGAGAGCCCTTCACCCAAGATGATCGCTTGCTTCACCTTACGATTTCGATGATACTCTATGATAAACTCCCGAGAACCTACGTGTTCTTGGCCTTGCAATCCCCTGCCACCGACAAGTCCGTATGGATAATTGCATCCACCTCCCGATCTGGAAATTATAATTTCGTTGTACTCAAGCATCGAATTATTTCGATGCCTTTATCTTCCGATGCCTATGCATTTTTTCTCCTTCTGGTTGAGTGCCGATACTCACATCAGATTCTTTGCGAACCACCCGACCTTTGGTGGATTACTATCTGACTAGTCTTACGTGTCTTCTCCCATGTGTCAATTGGATTCATCGTGTGGAATACCATCTCTGCCCTCGATGATTTGTGTTATCATCGACAACCTCCCTTGAATCCCTGCCAATACAACTTGGTCGTGTATATCGTGCTCTGTTTTTCCTTGGGAAAGGTATATACCTGATACTTGTGTATCATCACAATTTCCCCTTCCATGGGTCTGTTTAACCTTCCTTGTAATGTGTTTTATCTGAGCAGTGATAATCCCCTGCTTATGTAAACACTTCGATGTACTACTCTGTTGGTACAACCTATTACTATCGTGGATAACCTTTTTGGTCACCGACGATGGACGAGAGCTTTGCCAAGTGGTTCTCTTTGTCCACTGCCCTTGTTACCGACGTTGTTGCCGAAATAACTGACGATCTGTTCTCTGACAAACCTTGCATCATGATCGAATGGAATGTCACCAGCCTTCTTATACAATGTGGGCCCATAACCCACAGTTCCACTGGATTGAAACCTGACTCTTTTGTACATCCCCATTCCCAAGGATTATTCCTCGTGCTTGACCTCGTATGGCATTCACGAATCACCTACATTGTGATATTCGGTCCGATATCAGACGCAGTGCTTATGCCTGATGCTCTGGACCCCCTTTCCATCATCCGCAATCGACATCGAATGCATGGCTATCCGCCTGAGACTTCTCATGCGTTCCTTTATTCTCTCGATGTACTACGCTACCCCGGTAATCCGCCGTGACCACCGGATGCATCCCCGTTGGCCTAATGGCTCCTAACATCACCCTCGGAGTTGAAGGAGTTGGGATCCTTGCTACCCCCACCCACATAGTCTCAAGTCGGCCACCATCAACCTTGTTTTGGTGATGGTTTGGTTGAAAACCCACACGGCTGCAATCTATTGACACACTAGAGTTGTTCAACTTTTCACCCTTCGGTGAGATGGTGAACTGTACCATGACCTCTAAAACACAGTCGAGTTCGTTAAGGTTCGGTGGTCAAATCATGTTCAGCATGAAGCCACTCCTGAACGTGAAGTTCGCCTTCGCGAAAAATATGGAATTTTTTTTCTTCTACCACTCAAATTCTCGGGACGAGAATTCTTGTAGTGGGGGAGATTTGTAACACCCTCACTGTCGTGCAACAGTAAACACTACAGTAATCACTTTTACTGTTGCCAAGTCACTGTGGTTAAGCATGGATGATCACCCTTGATCATAGTGATCCAGATTCAGGCCAAATAAACATTCCAAATCTAAGTGGAAAATAAAGTTCACCCAAAAATCTTGGAAACAATTTTGTAAATTGCACAATAATTAGTAGATCAAAGTACTATGTGCATTGGAATTTATTGAGCTCTAAAATAAATCAAACAAATATAAATAGTAGCCAAAAGCCCCATTTAATTAGTTGCAGTTGAAAAATAATTAGCAAATCATTTTTAATAATCATCAAACCTTTTGCGGCACTCATATGGAGTGCAACACTAATGTTGGAACAAGTTTAACTTCTGATAAAAATCATTTGGTGACCAAGTAAAATGGAGCAGAGTGGAACAAATAAGCAAAAGAACAGAAAATGGAAAAACTATTATCTAGCGCCCAGGGCAATCCCCCCCACCAGGCCCATCTCCTTCTCTCCTCCCTCCCCTGTTCCCCGCTCGGTCGGCCATGGTGCCAGACCACGGGCTCGTCGTCGCCCTGGTCGCTACAGTCGTCGTGGTAGAGATAAGATTGCCCCCTGGCACCCCCAACACCCTAGCCCGCCAGATCGAGATCCCCCTCCCTCTCCCCAGCCTCCTACCCTCGAGCCGTCGTGGACGTCCGTCTCCGCGCCGGCGAGCTAGCGTGGCCACCAGCCATACCTTGCCGCCCGGACACATCCACGAGGACCGCGGCGCTCCTCTGCGTCGACTCCACCCTCAAGCCGAGGCCGAGACACCCCCAGCCGTCGCCTCCTTCGCCTTTTCCCCGCCGGGATCGCCCACAGCCGTCGAGGCCACCGCCGCCATCTGTCTGCTCCAGCAAGCCTACGACCTCCGCGAGCCCTCTCCCGCCTCCACTGTGAGATGCTGCGTCCATTCCCCTTTGTCTCCCCCTCTTTTTGACGCCATGGTCGCCGCCCCACTTGATGTCTTCACCGCCGGCCGCCGTCATGGCCGGGCGCGCGCGCGCCATGCTCACAACCCCGCGGCCATGCGAGGGCCGCGCTGGTCGCCCCTTGAACGCGTCGGGCCACCCCCCTCCCGAGCCCAGCAACTGCGTCGCTGCTCTGCCTAAGCTGCGTGCGGATTCTTGCTGCTGTTGTTCTGCTGCTTGTCTGCAGTTGCTGCTCAAGGTGTTAGCTTCTGAAAATGTAAGCGCTGAATATTGCTGCTGGACACTACCTTTGGCAGCAACAAACAACAAACAAATGAAGTTTAACATAGCTGAAATTTATGCAAACTGATAGTACACTTAACAAGCTTTGTTTTGCTCCATTGGACCATGGTCAGATAGTGCATGGATTAAATCCTATAAAATTCACAAAAGGGAAGTTTCTGTAAAGATAAGAAATGTCAGAAAGAAATTTTGGGCATGGATACTTTAGAGCCTTTGATGAACAAGTTGTAATGATCTTTCATGCCAATTGAGGGCATGCCATGGTTGTACTCTTGTTGTAGTACAAAACATCTATAGGATACATCTTCATTTGAGCTATATATTAATGTCAATGATCAAGCAATTTGGTATCTTTTAACAGTTGTTGAAACTGACATCAAGTAGCACTTTTCAAGGAAAGATTTAATTAGACAAATGGATTCTCATATTGATGAAACTTGTACCAGTTTGTAGATCACATATAGGTGCTCAAATTGATGTTGGGCTCAAGATCACAGGATGTATATAACTATAGTTATAGTATTTTGAACACAACTAAATTCTGTTAACAATAGAAATTCCCAGACTTAGCAAATTTCTGCTAAGTCATAAATATTATCTTAACCACCTCCTCGGCCTAAAACTTTGTGTTATTGATTCTTTTAAATAATACAAATGGCATGGGCATGTTGTACACATATCCTAGATCAAATAGTATACTTGCCATATATTTGTTTGTGGCTTAATTAATTAGTTATTAAATTCACAAGAGGGCTAAACAATAACAAATTCTCAGACTTAGAAAATTTCAAAGAAATAAACATGGGTCTATGACCTGTGGGACCTACTGGTCAGTTGACCAGTCAAAGGACCAACCTATGACATGTGGGCCCCCCATGTCAGTGGCACTATTTTGGATAATGTTATAGATAATGTTGAATAAATAATAAAAGGAATTTAATAAATGTATAAAAATGATTTAAACTTTAAAATTCAATATCTTTTAATCCGTAAGTCAGATGAAAATATTTTATACATGAAAATTGATCAGAAAAATATAATGAATACGAATACGCTATCCGTATGTCTATCACACCCCTCTAACACAACGAACATCGATCCGTCCCCCTCCGGACCGACAGTCCGATAAATTGTCCGGTACTGCTAAAGTACCCGGATGAATTTATTTCGAACACGAAAGTTGTTCGGAATAGATCAACTAACCCGGATACACCACCCACACATGTGTCGGATGTCCACGACACCTCCGGCATGATATATTCCCCCTCCGGACACCTTGTCCGGTAATCACCCGGAGCCGGTAGTTCATCCTAAGTAGAATTCCCGCTCCGAGCAACGTGCATTGCACTGCGTTAGAACACCGTTAGCATTTCCTCTGTCCTGTCATTCATCTATTTTTTATGCTTGCTGTGTATTTACTGTTTCTTCCCCCCCTTAATCTCCGGTAGACCCCGCTGCTGCCGTCGACGACACCGCTGCTGAGTACGACTACTTCGTTGACGACCCTACTTCTAGCGTCGAGCTTCCAGGCAAGCAAAGCCATTCTCTTCCCCAGATATCGCCTATCTTTCCGTACATTTCTTGCACTAGGCATTGTTACTGCTGCTGCTACGTTACAATCCTATTCAATGGCATAGCCTGTTTTTGTTACCCCTTGATGTACCTCTTTTATCCTATGCGGCCTATTATTATTATGCATTATTCAGCAGTGAGCCCTGCGCATTGTTAGCTAGAATTAGATAGAGGGCCGTGATCACTCAGGGGAGTGAACGCGGATACAAAGGTTATAACTGCACAGGTATGGTACAATGCAGACACCGCCTCAGGCCCCCTAGCTCGGCTCTGCCGAGCCACCATCAAGTGTGAGCTATCAAGGAGCAATCCTTGTACTCCACTCGTTGCTGACTCTGTATAGCCGCTCTAGGTACCTGAGCAACGGTTGTCCTTCAGGTGAGAAGTCGGGCGACCCAACGGTGCCCGCGAGAGGTATTGCGATGGGACGACAGGGAGGGTACGACCAGTGTAACGGTGTTCTTGGCCCCTGATCGTTGGCCGCGAGAGTTACCAAACCACGAAATTCGAGCTCCTCCAGGAGCACACGCGAGACAAGGTAAGGAGACGGTTCACCTTGTTGGTAACCGCAGTGACTTGGTGGGACGATGGGGCAGGCACCGATGTACTGGTGGTCCTGGCTGCTGTCGTTGACCGTGGGTCGGTTAAGTCGAGGCAACGATAACGGTTGTCACGCAGGTTAATTAAAATGCTAAATGGTTCAGTGGATGTCTTGAGGTGGCTATATGCCATGTACGCACTACCTACCCGTGGGAATTACGAGTTATGGGCTCCTCTACTTCGTAGTGTCGTCCGAGGACTCTTCAGACGTCAGCAGTACCGCGGCCTGCGCCGGGAAGTGGTGTTGTCTTATTTGCTCGTGCGGTGGTGTCTTATTTGGATTTGCTTCAACTTCACCGGCCAGCCACGCACCGTGCAGGAGTACGTTCGGGTTGGGGTCCAAGGCCCGGTGTACTTAGGATTTAGACCGGCGGATGGCCTCTCTGTTGAGTTTGAAAGATGGGCTATGAAGTGTCGGATAGCCTTGGTGGAGCGTTCCCTAACAAGGTTCCCGCCACCCTGGAGATCCGTGCGTGTAGCGTAAAACAAGTGCACCCCTGCAAGGAAGATTAATCTATTCGAATAGCCGTGTCCACGGTAACAGGACGCTTTATGCTGAAGCTGGATCTTACCACTAGAAACTATTATTATTAAACTGTATGGTTCCGGGTTTTCTTCCTCGCGGGGATGTCGAGGAGGTGAACTCGGAGGCATTGTTAATTGTTACAACTTATTATTATACAATGCTATAGCAACTTCTACTGCATTGTTACTTTCATTACTGTTATATTAACTGTTGGCTGATTCTTACCTCATGCTGCAAGACATCGTCGGAAGATGCTAGTCTTCGTTAGGCCTAGCTTCTTACCTTTTCTCTTGATTTCTATCTTACAGTCCACTATATACAACCTCTTCTTTCCGTTGATACAATGCATAATGCTTAGTAGCGGACGTAAGACTCGCGGGTATACTAGATACTCACCTGCTTTATTTCCCCCCTTTTTTGTTTTGCCTGATCGGCCGCTGCAGTCGACGTGGAGCCCAGGAGCAGGAGATCCCCGATGCCGACCACCGCAACGTGGAGATCCCCGATGCCTTCTACGACGTCGAGTTCCCCTTTGACCAGGAATAGTTTGGAGGTTCCCAGGCAGGAGGCCTCTCCTTTTCGATCTGTTGTTTTTGTGCTAGCCTTCTTAAGGCAGATCATGTGTACCTTGTGTCTGTACTCAGATACTTTTGCTTCCGCTAACCTTGTGCTCTCGAGCTGTTGTATTCGAGCCCTCGTGGCCCCTGGCTTTTAATAAACAGCTTGTATTATTTTATTTGTAGAGTTGTGTTGTGATATCTCACCGTGAGTCCCTGATCTCGATCGTGTACCTTGCGTGTATGATTACTGTACACGACCTGATTTTGGGGGCGTCACAACAATTCACGGAAAAAGGATGATCTTGAGATACCCTTCATGGCAATCAATAGTAACATGGTAATCCAAGAGGCAAAAGGTGATGGTAACTTGTCTATCTCAAAGGAAGATTTCAGTAGAACAATAAGCTGTGATGCAAGAAGAAAAGAAACCTGACTAAAGAAAAGCCAGTACAAGAAAGGTGATTGCCAAAGGAGCAAGACCCAGGGCAGACAAACATGGCATATGTCAAACCTTGCTGCAATGTATACCCCGGAGTGAGCATTGCACCTCGTAAATGGTCAAAAGTATGCAACTCTTGCAAGACGACGGGTAAGACCAAGGGATGCACTGTATGGACCTCAAGTCAAATTGCTTCGATCAGTTGCCGCAAGGTGGACCACCATGGATGACTGCAACAATGAAATCTCATTCAGTATGGGCCAAGTACCGCGTACCCAGCCCATCAGCCCGAGCAGTTCCTCAAGTTCGGCATCGTCCGTCTTGCCGAGGTACCCCAGTCTGCTTCATTAAAGGTCACCCGCTCAGCTCGGCATTTTAAATACGAGAACCGGATTGAAGCATAGCATGACCTATCACCACCCGGATAGGGCCACCTGTCAAGAAAATATCAACATAAGTGAATATTCAGAATTTGTGCCCCGCTCCGAATCCTTGAGCACGGTGGACAGGCCAAAAGAAATGCGAGGAAACCCCACGTGCCGTCAGTCAAGGTCCCGATAGTAAACATTCTGAGATACCAACTACCGATGAATTCCAAGCTCTTGTCGAAGAGGCCAATGCAAAGGATTCAAGACTGTACCACGAATAAAGCCCGAGGTACCCCAGACACAGCATGGCTATCGTCAGCATTCAGCCAATGACAAGACATCCCGTTACCATACAAGTCAGAAGATATGAGGATGGAAATCAGCAGGAAAGGATGCAATGTATCAAGGTAGAGCATTCTGTCAGAACTGTGGATCGGGTGAAGTAAACCCCCTCAACAGAGATATATTGGATGCTACCATAGGAACAATATGCGGTAAAAAGGAAATCCGAAGCATGAGTTTCCGAAGGACGGTAAGTTTGCAATGGTTCCCTGAGCAACCAAATCTCTAGGACGAGATTTTTCTAAGGGGGGTAGGTTTGTGACACCCTGGATTTTTGAACTTTATTTTTCCAAAAACTTTTCTAATTTATTTCTGGATTTGCCGTTGGATTTGATTTTGAGCACCTCGTTGGACTTGAACTTGAGTATAATTTCCTTCCATGCTCAAGTGGCCCCTTGAATCCAAGCCTTTCCAATGCCATTCCATGGATCCATCTCATCCAAGCCACCATTTTATTCTAGCCTTATATTCCTTTTTCCAATAAAAGGAATATTCCCATTATATGAGGTTTGTGAAGAAACCCCTATTTATATTGCTCCATAAATCCCCAAATAATTCCCACATGTCATTGATGTCATATCTTGCCAAATTCTCCAAAAAGATTGCATGGCCCAAGTGGATTTTTCCTCTAGAAAATTTCAATTGTTTATGGGGGCAGAATAGAGCTTTGTGAAGGGAGTGCCATTTCTCTTGATCCATTGCTGGTGAAACTCTTTGTGCAAGCTCATATGATCATGTCATTGATCTCCACCAAATTCCACCACCATTTTCTTAGCCAAACTCCCACAATAAATTCCCAAAGTTTGGGTGCAGTAAAGGGGAATTGTGAATTAACTGCATGATAGGGGATCCAATTTGCCTTGAAACTTTTTGAGCATGATACTACAACCAAATAACTCCACTAAACCAAATATGAGCCAAATCCCATTACCCATGTGAGTGCATTGTCAATATTAAGTTTCTGACCAGTGCGCCACATTGCGAAGCAAGTGCTAGCTATGTGTGTCCAATGGCTATGAAATTTATACACATGTGCACCATGCCAAATAACCCCAGTACACCAATTTTCAGCTAATTACACCAATCCTATGAGATTCTAGCTTCAACTTTGCATTCTGGCCTAACTGGACATTTGCAAAGGAAGTGCTAGCTAGCTTGATCCATTTGAGCTGAAATTTGGCACACATACTCACCCTAGTGTGTGATTAAGCTCTGCCAAATATCATGCTTAGGGGATCCATGTGCAAGCCATACCACAGTACAAACACCTTCATCCTCCATGGTGCATTTGCAAAGGAAGTACCATGTGCATTTACCCATTTGACCCCAAACTCCACAGTACTCTAGTCCTTCCTATCCTCATCCCAGAAGACAACCTGGCACCATCTCAACCTCCACCATGTGAGTTATGCTTCTGCTCCAAGTTTGCTGTATCCAACTGTTCCTTGAGATAGAGATCAATCCAGAGCACCATTTGGCCAGCCACCCGCACCACTGTGATCAGCACACGAAGGATCCTACCCAGACAACATTAGCCACGATGGAAACTCCCCTGGTTAAACCTCCCCTTGGTGGCCGCGCTCTCAGCAAGCACCTGGCGTGCTCTGGCCGCACTCCGCGCGTTCCCGACGCGTCCACGTCGAGCTACAACACACCCTCGTCTTCTTCTTCTTCTTCTTCTTCTTCTTCTTCTTCTTCTTCTTTTCCAACCGCGCCGCACGGCTTTGCTCAGCTCGCGTGCGTCATGCCACCCCCTCTCGGATCCTCTCGACGCCTCCAGATGCTCGCCAGCTCACGCCCGCCATGGCCGCTCTCCGTTGTCGCGGCCCGAGATCGAATCCCACTCCTACTGTATAAAGGGGCTTGACCCGAGGCCCTCCAGGAGCACCACCAACTCCCACACCTCCCTCCTAGCCTACTCTCCCGTCCCAATTTCGTCCTCGGAGCCGCCATTGCCGCCCACTATCACCACTGCCTCCGCCTCCCTCTGGCCAAAATCCCGAGCACCATAGCCCCCTTCCCCGTAAAGCCGGCTCCGAGACCACCCCCTTTGCCTCCCCAGTCGCTGCACCCCCGCCGCCCTCGTCTTCACCCAGGGGAGCGCCGCCAGCCAGAACCCCGGCGCCGCTCGAGGCCCGCAAGCCGCAGTCACGGGAGACGGCGAGGCTGGTCATCCCGCACGCTCCGACGACCACCTACGGCCGCGCCCCGGCCAGTCGCCCCGTCGGGCACCTCGTCGCCCCCTCCTGCATCGCCCCTCGGCGGCCACTGCACCGTACGGAACTCCTCTGCCCCGCATCCCCGTCGTGAGAAAACAAGGGAGGAGAGAGAGGAAGGAGACCTGACGTGCGGGCTCCGCCCGTCAGTGGCTGCAGACCCCGGCCCGTTTTGCTTCAAGTGGAGGTGCCTTCCCATGCAATACGTTTTCTTCAGTTGAAAGCGTACTCTGTGCCCCTTCAGACAGAAATACGCCTTTCTTCGAAGAAAGAGTATTTTCCTCCTCCATCAGCCCGAAGTGCGATTTCTCTGTTAGAAAGCGTATTTCCCTCAAAAACCAGCCCCGAACTTCCCACCTTCATATCTCCGCACCCGTAACTCCGATTGAGGTGATTCTCTTTGCGTTGTTTTCGTATCGAGCTCCTCTTTAGTTTGGCATAGGTTTCATGCCATGTTTTTATGTTGTTATTTGCTGGTTAAACAAAAGTGGAGTTTGACCCATTCTTCTCCATGCCTTTTTATAAAATAATTTCAGGCTTTGCTTGTGTTGAAGACCCGGAGCTTTCCCCTACACCTTGTTGGTGAAGGAAAGCAACAATACCCTTTGCACCTTTGCAAAGCTTTGACGTGCTTGTAAAATTGCTTTTCGATGATATGCTTATATCGGTGACCGTGATCATGTTGCCATGTTATGATTGATGTTATCATTGCCATGCTATCCTTGAATATTCTACTACTATGCTATGTTTTGCCATGTTATATCCATGCTATGCTTTGATTATGTCATTGCCATGTTATGTCCTGAATCATCGTAACCACAATATACCAACACCATGCTAAGTTGCTCATGTTATCTTTATACTAGTTCATGCTATGCCTAAGTTATGCTCAACTGCATTCATAATGTTGCCATGTTAATAACTTAATCTTTGTAACACGGATAAGTTCACCATCTAAAATGTGTTTGATCATATCTGAAATCATTATGCTAGTATGCTATGCATTGTTATGATCTGATTCTACTCATGTTGCACCTGATACTTGTGTTTGCTGTTGGAGACATGCTTCATGAAAAGTTGATCAGGTGCCACCGAACATGCAACCACATTTGCCTAAATGGGCAGGCCTTGATTCGGTCTACCGATGGGTTCTCTTATGCGTATCACCAAAGAGGGAAGGCTATGCGCGACAGTTTCCTAGGCCGGGTAAACGATGATAGTCTTGACAGCCAGATTGTTGATGTGCGCACAGGTCCCTGCGGGGGGGGGGGGGGGACAAAGTTTATGGACCAGGTGATGGTTAGGGCCATGTGATGGTCAGTGTCGGGAGGACACATGGGATACCCAAGACGGGATGTCGGTGATACGGTAAGAGGGACACGCGGTAGGACGGTCTCGTAGGAGATGTCCTAGTCCACTCCTGCGGTACGAGTTCCAAGGATCCTGTGGGACAAGTTCCGGGGTACTGGATGGAGGAAGAACTCTATAGTGCGGGTAACGTGCACAAACTCTGCAGAGTCACACAAATCTATTCGAATAGCCGCATCCACGGTAATGGACACAGTTCGTACTAGGTCACACCATGAGATCCACATGAGTTCGGTGGAATGTCTGTGGTAAGTGGATTGGTCATGCGATGACCCGTTTGGTCGTCCGATGACCCGTGAAAGTGATTGGTCATGCGACGACCCGTTTGGTCGTACGACGACCCATGAAAGTGATTGGTCATGCGATGACCCGTTTGGTCGTGCGACGACCCATGGAAGTAATTGGTCACGAGGTGACTCGGTGCTTGAGTCTGTAAGGACTCCGAGGTAAGCCACGTGATCATGCGATGATCATGTGGGGTCCATGCGACCTTAAACGATGATCGTGTGTGCATTAGTCTTAATGTTGATAACATGCATGATGGATATCTGTTTGCATGCTATTGTTGTTCACCTATTTAACTCACTAAGATACTTGAACCTGCTAATGCCATGTTATTGTTTTGCCTTGTTGCTTTGGATGTTGTGAGCTTGCAAGTACATTCAATGTACTGACCTGGCATGTCATGCCAGATTTGCAGGCCATGCTTTGGATGCATAGGAAGACGTTCCCGGTGTTTGCGAGCTAGGAGGTGTCCCAGCCAGTGTCCCTGTGGATTGGAGTTCATCACCGCCGTTTTTGTTCCGCTGCCGAGTTATATTCCGCTGCTAGAGAGTTATGCTGCTTCTTGGTGTAGAGCCGATGCTAGCCTGAGGAGCAAGCTATGTCTCCGCTAGCATTGTAATAGACCTCGTGTACCCCTATCTTCGGTAATAGAAAGCTGTTCCGTTTTATATCAAGAAGTGCCGTGTTCCAGAAGACTTGATCTCTGGGCTGGAGCACGGGGCGTTCCGGTCCTCTGAGTCGGGGTGCCACAACTGCTAAGAATTCCTTCTCAGTAGTAGCATAATTTTTTGAGCACTATCAAGGGTGTTGCTAGCATAATGTATAACATTCAATTTCTTCTCAACCCTTTTTCCTAAAACAACTCCAACAACAAAATCACTAGCATCAAACATAATTTCAAAGGGCAATTTCCAATCAGGCGGTTGTACTATAGGAGCGATTATCAAAGCTTTCTTAAGAACTTCGATAGCCTCCTTACAATCTTCATTGAATACAAAAGGAACATCCTTCTTGAGAAGATTATTGAGGAGTCTCGAGGTCTTAGAAAAGTCTTTAATAAATCTTCTATAGAAACCAGCATGACTGAGAAAACTAGGAATACTTTTAAAGTCCCTTGGATAGGCCATCCTTTCAATAGCTTCAATCTTCTCCTTGTCCACTTCAATTCCCCTCTCGGAAATCTTGTGACCAAGAACGATCCCTTCATTAACCATGAAGTGTCACTTCTCCCAGTTTAGAACTAAATTTGTATCCTCGCATCTCTGCAAAACTTTATTAAGATTGTGGACACAGTGGTCAAAGGAAGTTCCATAGACAGAGAAATCGTCCATGAAGACTTCCACAATCTCCTCACAGAAACCATGAAAAATAGCAGACTTTCATCTCTGAAAAGTAGCTGGTGCATTGGATAAACCAAATGGTATACACCTGTAAGCATAAGTACCGTAGGGACACGTGAAAGTGGTCTTCTCTTGATCGGCATTGTTAACATGAATTTGAGAGAAGCCAACGTACCCATCAAGATAGCAAAAGTGGTGTTTTTGGACAACCTCTCAAGCATCTGGTCAATAAAGGGCAGAGGGTAGTGGTCCTTCCTGGTAGCTTTGTTCAACTTCCTGTAATCAATACACATTCTATATCCAATAACAACTCTTTGAGGTATTAGTTCATTTTTATCATTAGGAATAATAGTCATACCTCCTTTCTTAGGAACACAATGAACTGGACTTACCCACCTACTATCAGCTATAGGATAGATGATACCTACGGCTAGAAGCTTGAGAATCTCAGTCCTGACCACGTCCTTCATCCTTGGGTTCAGCTGTCATTGATGATCAACAACTGGCTTAGCATCGGTCTCGAGATTGATAGTGTGTTGGCAAATCGATGGAATAATCCCCTTAAGGTCATCAAGGGTATAGCCTAAGGCACCACGGTGTCTGCGAAGTGTCTCCAATAACCGCTCTTCTTCAAATCCTGAAAGGTTAGCATTGATGATAACATGATATATTTTCTTTTCATCTAAATAAGCGTACTTGAGCATATCGGGAAGTGGTTTGAGGTCAAACACCGGGTCTTCTTTTGGTTGTGCTAGGATCCCTAAAGGTTCCACCAGAAGGTTGTGCTTCAGGATAGCAGCTTGTCTTGCAAATATTTCGCCTAACTCATCTCTCTCCTGCATATGCATATCATTCTCGTGGTCTTCCATATATTGCTGCAAAGGATCATTAGGAGGAATAGCAATAGAAGCAATATTTTCAATAATTTTATCATCACTAGGTAAATTAGCACCACGAGGATGCTTGGAGAACTTAGAAAAGTTAAATTCATATTGCTCACCATTGAATTCAACAGAAACTTTACCTTTTTTTCAATCTATTATAGCACAACAAGTGCTGAGGAAAGGTCTACCAAAGATAATAGGGAAAAAACTATCTTGCACTGAACCAAGTACAAGAAAGTCGGTAGGATACTTTACCTTTCCACATAGGACTTCAACATCTCTCACAATTCCAATGGGAGAGATAGTTTCTTTGTTTGATAGATAAATAGTAACATCAATCTCTTCAAGTTCACAGGGTCAAATCTCACCCATGATCTCCTGAGAGAGTGAATAAGGAATAGCGCTAGAACTTGATCCCAAATCTCATAGTCCGTAATAATTATGGTCTCCTATTTTGATAGATACAACTCGTGTACCTGAAATTAGGCTCTTATTTTTGGTTGTGACAATGTTAGTTAAAACAACACAAAAAATTATAATGGAATCTGAAACATCATTAGTAACTACATCTTTAACCACCGCAACTTGAGGATCGAACTTGATCAGGTCCTCAGGTTCGTCAGTTCGTCTCCCACTTTTATTTATTATGCCTGTCACAAAAGAGTGATCCCTCATCCTTGTAGGAAAAGGGGGCTTTTCATAAAAAGCTACAGGCAGAATAGGGTCAGCAACATTGTATCAACAGGTAATTCTTTAAAGGGTTTATGATACTGATCCTTCTTCTCCTTAGAAGAGTCAATGTGAGAGGCAAAGTTCTTACATAAGTCAATCATAAGCTGGGAATCAAGATCAATCTTAGAGAAAAAAGTATTAAAATCATTTTTCACATAGCTCTCAATGTAATCATGCTCATAATTCATAGCGGGTTCAATACCTTTATCGATTTCCCAGTCTTCAGTGTTTTTATGGATCCTCTCAATGAGATCCCACTTTTATTCAACGCTTCTTGTTTGGAATACCCCGCTAGAGGAGGCATCCAACATCTCCTTATCCTGACGAGAAAGCCTGGCATAAAAATTTGTAAGTATAATATCTTTGGGGAGTTCATGGATAGGACATTTGAACATTAGGGACTTCAGTCTCCCCCAAGCTTGAGCGATGCTCTCTCCTTCACGAGACCAAAAGTTATAGATGTAGTTCCTATCTCGATGAATTTCATGAAGAGGATAAAACTTTGTATAAAAGAGAGACATAAGCTCTTGCCAATTAAGTAGATGTGAGTTATCGAGGAGCTTATACCAATCTGAAGCTTTATCTATAAGTTATATGGAGAATAATTTCTTCATGATGAACTCCATTGACACACCTGCAAGCTTAAATAATGAACATAGTTGTGATAAATATAGCAAGTGTTCACCTGGATGTCTGTCTCCTGCATAACGATTAGCCAAGACATAATCGATAATACCAGATGGTATTTTGTAAGGCACAATTTCAGTAGGGGTGGGAGTGACCACCAAAGTTGTGAGGCGTTTCCCCATAAACAACGAACCAAGAGTAGAGGTGTCCATACGGGCAAAAGGTAACAACAGCAAAATAAAAACAGAAATATAAAGAACTTCCTTACCAGCTTCACTTACTAATAGCGCTACGCTCCCTGGCAACGGCGCCAGAAAATAGTACTTGATGACCCTCAAATGTAGGGGATCGTTTGTAGAGTTTTCGATAAATAAGAGTGGCGAACCCAACGAGGAGCAGAAGGTATTGGTAAGTGACTTTGGTAAAGAAATAGCTGCACGAACTGAAAGGTAACTTTTTAGGGGTTTTCAATATAAGCAACAAAAAGGTAAAAGCGAGCAAAGTAAAAGGCACCGAGGAGTAACAAGTGGACCAATCCTTTTGAGCAAAGGACAGGCCTAGCAACTGAACTTATAAATGCTGAAGCATTCTTGAGGACATACGGGAGAAATAGTCATGTGCTTTCGCCATATTCCGCATCGGTACTATGTTCTGTGTTGATAAGTGTTGAGTGGGTGGATCTATGCTAGTACACCCTCTAGACTAAGATAAGTGCACTCTTATGATTAAACATCTTGCAAGAATCCGCAAATACAAGATAGTAATTAAGGCAAAAACCTAACCATAGCAATACGATCAATGATCCGTTGTTCCCTTGTGCAAAAGCGTGCGAACTGGGGTTCAGGTTTCTGTCACTCCGGCAACCCACCGTAAGCATTCTTTATACACAATGCATTACCCTAGGTCCTTAATAAGGCGAAGTGTTGAGTGTTCGACTCACACAACACCACTAGGAAAATAACAACACAACTTAAATATCAAACAACACATATTACTTCAACATCATATGACTACTAATAACTAGACTTCTCCCATGTCCTCAAGAACTAAAGTAACTACTGACAAGACATAAAAGATATCATGATTAGTGGGGATAAATAGATGAAAAACAATCTGGACACTATGATATTTCTCCAAAAAACTCAATAGCATTCATCACATGGCAGTAATCAACACCTATAGAGTAGAGAGGATACATAGTACGGATTATAACACAAGTTGAACTTGTGAGGTGAGATTGGATGGTGGTGGAGATGGTGCTGATGTTGGGGATGATGTTGATGATGATCTCGATGATGCCCATGACGATGGTGATGATGATGGTGATGATCTCCCCTTCCGGGAGGTGCTCTCCCCATCAGAATCTGCCCGCAGGAGATGTCTTTTCTCCTCTGTTGGTTTCCTCCACGGAGCGGCAGCGGAACTCGCGAGACTCCTCTCTTTTTAGGGTTTTTGGACGACGAGTGATATATAGGCCAAAGGGGGGAGCCGGGAGTGGTCCCATGGGTCCAGGCGCCCTCCCCGCGTGGTCAGGGTGGGGGCCGCGCCAGGTGGCCACCTGGGCACCCTGTGGCCCCCTCT
Source organism: Bromus sterilis (assembly GCA_950022295.1). Taxonomy (NCBI): domain Eukaryota; kingdom Viridiplantae; phylum Streptophyta; class Magnoliopsida; order Poales; family Poaceae; genus Bromus; species Bromus sterilis. Next base: position 287,098,309 of record OX465596.1, read on the forward strand.
GGCCCCTCTTTTGCGTGTCCTCGTCATCCTTATGGAAAATGGCCTCCGTTGATTTTCAGGTAATTTGGAGGTCTTCTTCTTCAGCAACTCAACGTCCTCTTTTTACCGTTGAATCCTGCGTATGCTGCTTCGGCATCGGAAAGTCGCAAACTGTGTAAAACAAGCCAAAACAACATAAGAATAACATCATACCATGAAATATATCAATGAATAGGAAAGAATTATTATATAAAATAGTGATGCATTTTGGACGTATCAGTAGCGTAGCGGAAAATTTCCCTTGGTGAAGATACCAAGGTTGAGATTCAATCCAGTAGGACTCCAAGAGATACAAGTAGGTGTCAACGGCGCCAGAAATTGTTGCCGGATGGTACGAAGTTGACGTGGACCTACATACACAACAAGTAACTTTGCTTCCGACGAGTACAGAGGTGTTGTCAATCCCTCCGGCCTTGCTGTTTACAAAGGATCAAACGCAAGAGAGATAAGTAATAATAACTACAACTAGAAACTAAAACATAAAGTAAATTGAGTGTGTAAACAGTGGTGGAAATATGGACCGGGGTACCATGAAGTTTAGTAGTGATGTCTCTCTCCCAAAAGACGATAAACAGCTATGCGAGGTGAACAAATTACAGCTGGTCAATTGACGAGATTAAAAACGCCCCGCAATGCTAACTATGCTACAAAAAAGGGAAGAGGCTCAAAAGCATGGGAAGTACGCCAAGATAAGTAGACCAAAATCCATCTGCATCTACTCACTAATCATCCACCTTGAGATATCTATCCAGAAAATCTCGCTGGTATTAAGTTGCGAGCCCCACCCAAAGTGTAAACCCAAAGCAACAGAAAACTGCATTAAAAGAACTTTGCGTAAAGTAAACAATCCTTTCACCCGCAAGTACAAACACCGTTGTTTTTCCCCCTGGAGGAAACAACACATACCCAACTCACCTTTCTGTCACTCAAGCTAGTCATCGGGGGGCATGAACCCACAATCATGCATAACGCTCCCTCTTGGAGTCACTACCTACTACTTGGCCAAAGAAATAAACAGCAACGGAGAACATGCAAGAATTACTCAAGAACATAAATATAAAAGGAGAAGAACCAAATATATTACTCATCACAATCTGAACATAATCTCATAATCCATCAGATCCCAGCAAACTCAACATAGCAACAACAGGAAAATTACATATGTGCGTTGATCATGTAGGCAGCTCACAATGTCTAAACATTGAAGAACAAAGGTGGAGAGAAGACATCACATGCTACTGATCATGGACCCATGGTCCAAGGTAGACTACTCATGAATCATCCGGGAAGCGTCCATGGTGGTGGAGAAGCTCCCGGAGGTCAATCATCCCTCCGGCAGGGTGCCGAGACAGGGTCTCCTGGCAGCCCCAATCTTGTAAGCGCGCCGGCGGCGGAATAGAGGGGAGATCTCGAAAAAGTGTTCTATCCTCGAGGGTTTCAGGACAAGAGGAAAATATAGGTGAAGTGGGCAGCTAGGGGCGGACCAAGGAGTACAGGCCCCCCCGACGCGGCCTAGGGTGGGCCGCGCCCCCAGGGCGCCTGGTGGGTCCCCCCTGGCCCCCCTTCGGGTATCTGGAAGCTTTCGTCTCGCTGATTTTTTATATACTTTCTCGGATTTTTTGGACACTTTAAGTAATGGGAACACCTGAAATACGAAAACAACAGAAAACAGAAACTGTCACTGGGGTGCACTGAGTTAATAGGTTAGTCCAAATATGATCAAAAGTGTATGAAAGTGCATCAAAAGCATAGCAATGTCACCCACAACATGCATGGAGCATGCATAAATTACAGATACATTTGGGACGTATCACCTACTAATATAGAACCCAATGCTAGTTTCTGTCTGTTTTGTTGTCGCAATGCAGAAAAGGTCAAAAAATGAAGTTGCTCAGAAAATTCCCAAAAATCTTTTACATCGGAAGAGCCCTCCAGCTAGCGGAGGAGCTCCGAGGGAGGTCCACACCCCCAGGTGGCCATTGGGCGTGGCCAGGGGGACCCACGCCACTTGGCCGCCCGGTTGAGGTGCCCCCCCTCGGGCTCCCCTTCGGCCTATATTTTTCCACGGAACCCAAAAGCCTGAGATATCCTATCATATTTTCCAGCAGGGATCCCGATCTCTGCCGCCGTCGAAACCTAGCTTCGGGGGTCACTAGGATCCTTCTCTGGCACCTTGCCGGAGAGCTTCATCAACTCTTCTTCACCCCATGATAGATCGTGAGTAGTTTACCCTTGGACTAAAGGTTCTTGGCAGTAGATATGTAGTATCTTCTCCCCTAGATCTTCAACACAAAGTTCTCATGAGCTTACCTACATGATTGAGATCCATATGATATAATTGGTGTTGTGTTTGTTAGGATCCGATGAATTGTTACCTTGTTCTGTCCTAAGAAGTTTATGAATTATTGTTGCTGCAATTTGTTGTTCTTAATGCTTGTTACTAGTGCACGATTAGCATGATTTCAGATCTGAGCACGTTATGGTTGCATGATTCTAATTGTTTTTCTAGATCTTATATACGGTTGTATGCACCTATTATAGTCCGGAACCGGCGATCTCAATGGTGACAACTTGGGACACCAAAGGGGATGGGCTATAATTTGAGGATTACATGTGTTCATAGAATGTTAATGCTTTGTTTCGGTGCTCTTTCACAGGAGCACCTAAATCTCCATAAGTTCCTTTTGACCCTGTTGGTAGCAGGATGGTAGGACAAAAGATGTTGTGCAAGCTCTTATTGCAAGCACGTACGACTACATACGGAACACATGCCTACATATGGTTCTTGGACTAAGATGCTCTAGTTTGTTCTTGGGCTAGAGTTAGTGCAATTTTTTCAATTTCCCAACTATAATTTGTTCACCCAACACTTGTTCTTTTGCTTGGAGAGTTACTACTAGTGAAACCTTGAACCCCGGTCCATCTTTCATCTTCATTGCCTTCGTTGTTACTTTTGCTCTCTTTGCTGCTACTACTCTGTTACTACTTTGTGGTGTTGGTGATTGGGGAAGTCTTAAAGGCTACACCCGTCAACACAATGTTGCTACTTGTAGCACCCCGGGTATCACGCTACAGTAATCACCTTGTTAAGTGCCATGTCATCATGATTAAACAAGAGATAATCAACCTAGATCAGGTCTGGTTCAAATTCAAACTCATTTGGAAATTCAAAATAATGTGAGAAAATAATGTTGTTCCAAAAAATTGTGCAAACAATTTTGTTAAATGCCAAATAATCAGTAGGTCATATTAAAATTGAAATGTCAATTTATTAAAATCTTTTAATAATTTTGACAATTCATAACAACAACAAAACAACCCCTTTTAAATAAAACAAAATTGCAAATGAATTTATATGGGCCCCAAACTTTTTGTAGTAGTGCTACACCGTGTAACATGAATATTGGTACTGATTTCACATTTTTATAAAATAAAATGCTAGCAAAAAAAATGTAAGAGTAAATGAAAAGGAAAATAGAAAGCCAAATGGAGAATGGCACTATAAAACACCCTAGGCAACCCCAGCACCTGGCCCAACTCAAACCCCACTCCCCATCCCAACTAGCCTTCCCTAACCTCTCGCTACAGTGAGAGGCAGGGGAGAACCGTGGCCATCCATCGGCCATGGCCACTGCCCCCGCACACGTCAACCATCTCGCAGCTCCACTCGGAGCATAAAGACCTCGTCCCCGACCCCGTTGGGAACCCTAGCCGAGCCCCTTCCAACCCTCCTCCTCGCGCCCCTCGTCTTGGCCTGAGCTCGCGCGATCACAAGTCGCCGCGCCGTCGTCGCCCACGCGGCCAACGACCGCCGTTTGTCTCCCCGCCGTGTCCAGGAGCTCCGCACGCGTCGACCTCGTCCCCTGTACCCACAAGATGAAGCCGGGACGCCCTCTCCACGATGCCTTCATCATCGTCTCGCCCACGGCCGCCGCGGCCGTCGCGTCGATCTCCACCACCAGCGTGTCCCGACCTCGTCGAGCATGTCCACGAGCCTCCCTGTGAGCTTCTCATTCGATTCCCCCTCTCCCGCGTCTCGATCCGCAGCCGTAGACGTCGTCCATCGTCGCCGCCCGAGCTCACTGGAGCTTGCACTCAACGTCCCGTGGCCGTGCTCACATGCGCCGCTGGAGCCTGTGGTCGCACCCGTACCGCGCCCGTGCGTGCCCAGACACGCGTGGCCGCGCCCCTAGCTCGCCTCCGCTCCTCGGCTGGGCGGCCTCGCCGCGCCGGCCGCTGCTCACTGCCCCTGGCCGGCCATGGGTGAACGTGCATGGTGTGTGTGTGCTTATGTACGTGCTTTGTGTGTATGTGTGCAGCTTGTGTGTGTGGTGTCTGTGCCATGGCCAAGGCCAAGACCATGAGTGTCTTGTATATGTACGTGTGTGTGAAGTGCGTGCGTGTGTGAAGTGCGACAGCCGCCGGGTGGCTCCGGCCGCCTGCCCGTCCGTGGCTGGCCGCTGCTGCTACTGCATCTGCTGCCGTCTCTGCAGCAGATACTGCTGCTACTTGCAGCCGCTGCTGAACCCTTTTTTGGGACAACCAAAACAGCAACAGAAATAGGGCAAAACAAATTCAAATATAGATAAAATTTGTGTGGATCGATAGTACACTTAATCAGGTCTATTTTGTTCAAATGGACCAACTCCTTTTGATGCATGGATTAATTCCTATAAAAATCATAAAATGCCGATTTATACTAAATGAAAAACAGTTTATGGTCATTGCTACTTTAAATCTTTTGATGAACAAGCTGTATTGATCTTTCATGCCATATGAAGGCTTGCCTTAATTGTACACATAATATAGTATAAAACACATGTAGGATCCATCTCTATTAGAGCTATGGATAAATAGCAATCATCAAGCAAAGTTTATACCTTTTAACAATTTCTGAAATTAACATTGAGTAGCTCTTTTCCAGCAAGGTTTTAATTAAGTAAATGAACCATGATAAATTTGGCTTCCGTACAGGATTCGAGATCACAGTTTTTTTTGACTTGATATAAGGTACTACCTCGGCGGATGAGCAGAACCGAAAACCGTAGGCTCTCGAAAATGGCTAAGTGATGTTAGAAGACAGAATTCGAGACTTAGCAAAATTTCAATGAAATTCAAAAGTAGTCTATGACATGTGGGCCCATGCACTATTCAGATTAAATAAAATCCTTTTTATTTGCCATTGCCTATGACATGTGGGACCCTCTTGTCAGGGTTGATCAGTCAACATACACTATTCTGGATAATGTTGATTTATTTAATAAAAGAAAATCTAGAAAATAAACAAAATGAATTAAACTTAGAAAATCAATATCTTTTAAACTGTAAGTCAGCTGAAAATAATTTATTCATGAAACTTGATTAGAAAAATATAACGGATAAGAATGCATCACCCGTATAGCCACTACATCCCTCTAACATACCGAACATGGAATATTTCTACTCCGGTTCATATGTCTGTCAGATGACCGAAGCTGGTAAAACTTTTCGGATGAATTTTTTTTGTATATGAAAGTTGTTCAGAATGGATCAACGAGCATGGATACACTATCCACATGTCTGTCAGATGTCACTAACACTGCAGACATGGAAACTTCCCCCTCCGGATCATCTGTCCGGTAATCAACCGATACTGATGAGTCATCCCCGGATAAATTCCCGCTCCGCCTAAAAATACTTAACACTAAGTTAGAGCACCGCCAATAATACTTTTGCCATGTCTTGAATTTGTATTGCTATTATTGCTATGTATTTATTGTTTATCCCCCATCATTCTCCGATAGACCTCGAAACTGCCGCCGACGACCCCGTTGCCGAGTACGACCACTTCGTCGACGACCGTTCCTCTACCGTCGAGCTTCCAGGCAAGTAGAGCCATTTTCCTTCCCCAGATATCACCTATCTTTTCCGTACATTTCTTGCAATAGGCATTTGCTGCTGCTGCTGCTATATTACATTCCTATTCATTGCATAGTTTGTAATTGTCGCCCCTTGATGTACCTTCCTTTATCGTATGCTTCCTATTATTACTTATGCAATATTCAGCAGTTACCCCTGCGCCATGTTAGTATACTAGGATTAGATAGCGGGCCGTGATCGCTCTGGGGAGTGAACATGGGTTTAAATTATTATAGCAGCAACAAGTACGGTACAGAGCAGACACCCAAGAAAACCTATAACGGTGAGACTCTGTCGAGTCAATTGAAGTTTGACTTACGAGTGGATGAACTCGTATTTCACTCTCGTCGCCGGCTCGGTAGCGTAGCATCACCGGGATGATACGAGGATATTCCTCTTTAGTTCATTCTGCTGATGTCTCGGTCGAACCTCTTCAAATGTACCATTGAGCGTGATTCCTCCTGGTTTCATTTGATGGTAGGCACTCGAATCAACTGGTGTCCTTAAAGGTAGGAGTCGGGTGACCCAACGGTGCCCGCGAAAGGTATTGCGATGGGATGATAGGGAGGGTACGACCGACGTACTGGCGGCCTTGGACCCTGATCGTCCTCCACGATAGTTACCAAACCATGAAAGTCGAGCTCCTCCCGGAGCACACACGAGACAAGGTAAGGAGTCGGTTCGCCTTGTTGGTAACCGCGGAGCTTTGACGGGACGACAGGGCAGGCACCGACGCATTGGTGGTCCTGGCTGCTGTTCGTTGTCCGTTGTTTTTTTAGTCAGGCAACGATAACGGTTGTCTGCGAGATAATAATAAAATGACTAATGGTTCAGGTGGATGACTTGAGAGGCCGCAAAGGCCTGTACGCACTACCTTCACGTGTGATTACGGTGTGGGCCTTCCACGTTGTGGTCTCGTTCGAAAGCTCTGAAAGACGTCCATTTCAGCACTGTGGCAGGGACGGATCGCATTGCGGAGTTGGAATTCACCCTCCTCACACCGACCCGGAGAGCGAGGGGCGACGGCCCAAGACCCCCTTGCGCTTAGGACTTTAGACCGGCAGGGACCTCTCTGATGAGCCGTAAGATGGGCCTCGGCGTGTTGGATAGCCTCGGTGGGGCATTCCCTAACAAGGTGTACGCCACCCTGGAGATCCGAGCATGCATGTTGAACAGTAGTGCACCCCTGCAGGGAAGATGATCTATTCGAATAGCCTTGTCCACGGTAACATGACACTTTATGCTAAAGCCAGAGCCTACTACTACAAACTACTACTATTAAAGTGTTGGTTCCGGTTTGTCTTCCTCGCAGGGAGTCGAGGAAGGGAACTCAAAGGCATTTATAATTTATAATTATTACAACTTACTATTATACAATGTTGCAGCAACTTTTGTTGCATTGTTATTTTCTGCTTTATATGAAATGTTGGCTGTTCTCTTCTTGTGCTACAAGACTCGTCGGAAGATGCTAGTCTTCGATAGGCCTAGCTTCTCATCCATATTATGATTTTCTACCATTCAGTCCACTATATATAGCCTCCCCTTTCCATTTGATACAAATGCATAAATGCTTAGTAGAGGACGTAAGACTCGTGGGTATGCTAGATACTCACCCTTGCTTTATTTCCCCCTTTTTTTTGTTTTGCCTGATCGGCCACTTCAGTCGAAGTTGGAGCCTTGGAGTCCAGGAGTAGGGGATCCCCGATTCTGACCACCGCAACATGAAGATCCCCGATGCCTTCCACGACGTCGAGTTACCCGTTGACCAGGAGTAGTTTGGAGGTTCCAAGGCAGGAGGCCTCGCCTTTTCGATTGTTGTTGCTTTTGTGTTGGCCTTCTTAAGGAAAATCATGTGTACCTTGTGTCTGTACTCAGATACTATTGCTTCCGCTAACTTTGTGCTCTCGAGCTGTTGTATTCGAGCACTCGTGGCCCCTGGCTTGTATTATCTTATTTGTAGAGCTGTGTTGCGATATCTCACCGTGAGTCCCTGATCTCGATCGTGTACCTTGCGTGTATGATTACTATACACGACTTGATTTTGGGGCCGTCACAAGTTGGTATCAGAGCCGACTTCCTGTAGGACACCCCCTTCCAACTCCTTGGTCGAAGTCGAGTCTAGTCTTTGCAAAACTACTTTACTAACAGTGTCGTGTGGCTTATCGGCCCACGTCGTAAACTGGATGGTATTAGGATCTTTTTCTCCGCACCTTTACTCTGGGACTCTGATCTATCTTCTCTTTCGGGTTAAAGATTTTGCTAACTCTGACATTAGGATATCGTGACTACTTCCTCCCGGAGAGCCCTGCATTCCAGATGATCGCTTACTTTGCCAGAAGATTTCAGAGATACTCTCCGATAAATTCCCGGGAACCTACGTGTTCATCGCCTTTGTAATCCCCTGCCACCGATAAGTCCGTATGGATAATTACATCCACCTCCCGATCTGGAAATCATAATTCCCTTGTACTTAAGCATCGAATTATTCCGATGCTTCTATCACCTGATGCCTTTTCATTCTTTCTCTTTCTGGTTGAGTGCCGATACTCACATCATATTCTTTGCAAACCACCTGACCTTTGGTAGATTATTATCCGACTAATCTTACATGGATTCTTCCTTGTGTCAATTGGATTCATCGTGTGAAATACCATCCCTGCCCCTTGATGATTTGTGTTATCATCGACAACCTCCCTTGACTTCCTGCCAATACAACTTGGTTGTGTATGTCGTGCTCTACGTTATCTTGGGAAGGATATACACCTAATACTTGTGTATAACCACCTTTTCCTTTCTATTGGTCTGATTAATCTCATAATCACATCTTCCTTTCCATTGGTCTGCCTCATCTTAACGAGCAGGAAAATGGTTCTCTTCGTCCCTCGCCCTTGGTACCAACGTCGTTGCCGAGATAACCGACGATCTGTTCTCTGACAGACCTTGCCTCGCGATCGCATGGGATGTCGCCACCCTTCTTATTCAATGTGGGCCCATAAACCACAGTTCCACAGGATTGAAACCTGACTCTTGTACCTTTTTTATCTCAAATTTATTCCTCGCGCTTGGCCTCGTATGAAATTCACCAGTTATCCTCCTTCTGTTATTCAATCCGGTATCAGACGTAATACTTATGCCTGATGCTCTAGACTCCCTTTCCGTCATCCGTCATCGACATCGAATGCATGTCTATCCACTTGAAACTTCTCATACCTTCTTCTGTTTCTCTCGATGTATTACCTGATTTTAAACTCGGAAGATACTTTGCACCCCATTCCCTTGGTCAGCCTTGGTTGATTAACCTTGTACCGTTCCGACCCCCTTAAGTTTACCCTCCTAGCCTATCCGTAAGTACGATGAAACCCTTGAAGGAAGGATGAAAATTCGTCGAGATGCATCGATGCAGAGAAATGAAGAAATCAACGAGAAGGATTAACTTTTTCGAGAAGGGTGACCAGAACCAGAAGAATCGCTAGAATACGAAACCAAAATTCTACCCCTTAAACTACATTTTAATTCTCGGGACGAGAATTCTTTGTATTGGGAGAGATTTGTAACACCCCGGGTGTCACACTACAGTAATCACCTTGTCAAGTGCCATGCCATCATTATTAAGCAAGAGATAATCAACCTGGATCAGGTCTGGTTTAAATTCAAACTCATTTCGAAATTCAAAACAATGGGAGAACATAATGTTGTTCCAAAAAATTGTGCAAACAATTTTGTTAAATGCGAAATAATCAGTAGGTCATATTGAAATTGAAATGGGAATTTATTAAAATGTTTTAATAATTTTAAAAATCCATAACAGCAACAAAACAACCCCTTTTAAATAAAACAAAATTGCAAATGAATTTATATGACCCCCAAACTTTTTGCAGTAGTGCTACACCGTGTAACATGAATATTGTTACTGATTTCACATTTTTATAAATTCAAATGCTATCAAAAGAAAATGCAAGAGTAAATGAAAAGGGAAATAGAAAGCTAAATGGAGAATGACACTATAAAACACCCTAGGAAACCCCAGGCCCAACTCACACCCCACTCCCCAGCCCAACTGGCCTTCCCTAACCTCTCGCTACAGTGAGAGGCAGGGGAGAACCGTGGCCATCCATCGGCCATGGCCACTGCCTCCGCACGCATCGGCCATCCCGCGGCCCTCCTCGGAGCATAAAGACCTCGTCCTCGACCCAATTGGGAACCCTAGCTGCGCCCCTTCCAACCCTCCTCCTCGCGCCCCCTCGTCTTGGCCTGAGCTCGCGCGAGCACAAGTCGCCGCGCCGTCGTCGCCCACGCGGCCAACGGCCGCCGTTTGTCTCCCCGTCATGTCCAGGAGCTCCGCACGCGTCGACTTCTTCCCCTGTACCCACCAGATGAAGCCGGGACGCCCTCTCCACGACACCTTCGTCATCGTCTCGCCCACGCCCGTCGCGTCGATCTCCACCACCAGTGCATCCCGGCCTCGCCGAGCATGTCCATGAGCCTCCCTATGAGATTCTCATCCGATTCCCCCTCTCCCGCTTCTCGATCCGCAGCCGTAGACGCCGTCCGTCGTTGCCGCCCGAGCTTGCACTCAACGTCTCGTGGCCGTGCTCACATGCGCCGCTGGAGCCTGTGGTCGCACCTGTACCGCGCCCGTGCGTGCCCAGACACGCGTGGCCGCGCCCCTAGCTCGCCTCCGCTCCTCGGCTGGCCGGCCTCGCCATGCCCGTGGCTTCTCACTACCCCTGGCCGGTCATGGCTGAACGTGCATGGTGTGTGTGCTTATGTACGTGCTTTGTGTGTATGTGTGCAGCTTTGTGTGTGTGTGGTGTGTGTGCCATGGCCAAGGCCAAGACCGTGAGTGTCTTGTATGTGTCCGTGTGTGTGTGAAGTGCGTGCGTGTGTGCAGTGAGACAGCCGCCGGCTGGCTCCGGCCGCGCCCAGCGCACCTGCCCGCCCGTGGCTGGCCGCTGCTGCTACACCATCTGCTGCCGTCGCTGCAACAGCTGCTGCTGAGTGCTGCAGCCGCTACTTGCAGCCGCTACTGAACCCTCTTTTGGGACAAGCAAAACAGCAACAGAAATAGGGCAAAAAAAATTCAAATATAGATAAAATTTGTGTGGATCGTTAGTACACTTAGCAAGGTTTATTTTGTTCCACTGGACCAACTCCTTTTGATGCATGGATTAATTTCTATACAAATCATAAAATGCCGATTTATACTAAATGAAAAACAGTTTATGGTCATTGCTATTTTAAAGCTTTTGATGAACAAGCTGTGGTGATCTTTCATGCCATATGAAGGCTTGGTTTACTTGTACACATAATATAGTGTAAAACACATGTAGGATCCATATCTATTAGAGCTATGGATAAATAGCAATCATCAAGCAAAGTTTATATCTTTTAAAAATTTCTGAAATTAACATTGAGTAGCTCTTTTCCAGCAAGGTTTTAATTAAGTAAACAAACCCTGATAAATTTGGCTTCCGTACAAGATTCGAGATTACAGAATTTTTTCGACTTGATATAATGTACTAACTCGGCGGATTAGCAGAACCCAAAACCGCAGGCTCTCAAAAATGGCTAAGTGATGTTAGAAGACAGAATTTGAGACTTAGCAAAATTTTAATGAAATCCAAAAGTAGTCTATGACATGTGGGCCCATGCACTATTCAGATTAAATAAAATCATTTTTATTTGCCATTGCCTATGACATGTGGAACCCTCTTGTCAGGGTTGATAAGTCAACATACACTATTCTGGATAATGTTGATTTATTTAATAAAAGAAAATCTAGAAAATAATAAAATGAATTAAACTTAGAAAATCAATATCTTTTAAACTGTAAGTCACATGAAAATAATTTATGCATGCAACTTGATTAGAAAAATATAACGGATAAGAATACATCATCTGTATAGCCACTACACCCCTCTAACATACCGAACGTGGAACATTTCTCCTCCAGTTCATCTGTTTGTCAGACGACCGAAGCCGGTAAAATTTCCGGATGAAATTGTTTTGTATATGAAAGTTGTTCATGAATCAATGAGCACGGATACACTATCCACATGTCTGTCAGATGTCACTGACACTGTAGACATGGAACCTTACCCCTCCAGATCATCTGTCCGGTAATCAACCGATACCGATGAGTCATCCCCGGATAAATTCCCGCTCCGCCTAAAAATACTTAACACTAAGTTAGAGCACGCCAATAATTCGTTTGCCATGTCTTGGATTTCTATTGCTATTATTGCTGTGTATTTATGGTTTCTCCCCCCTTATTCTCTGATAGACCTCGACAATGCCGTCGACGACAAGTATGGTGAATGACGTTTCACGTGGAGACTCGACGAAGACTAGTTAGGCGGATCCCGGCGGAGGGCCTGGACCCGTGTGGTTATGGGGACCGATGTTTTTCTCTTTGCCAGTAGGCATTTGATTGTAGTCTGTACTCAGACATGTATCTTCCGCCGTTGTATTGTATTTAAGGCAGTTGTATGCCGATTGTATGAGATGTTGTATCCTTGTATCTGTAATGTTGTGATATCATGTTGGAAATCCGGGGCATATGGCTATGTCATATGTCACGGTGGGACCGATATGTGCTTCGTCCCCGAATCTGGATGGAAACATCTAGATCTGGAACAGTACCGCATATCGGGCCTTACAACAAACGCATCCTGTTGGATATGTGCCCTAGAGACAAATTAATAAAGATATTTGTCACATATCCGTTTTGTTCATAATACGTTTTATACTGTGCTATAACTGTATTACTTGGAAATACTAATACAGGTGTAGTATAAAACATGGTCCGTAGTTTAACTCGGGTAAACTATCTCATTGGGAAATTGATTGATCAAGCTTTCCTGATCATGGCGACACTTAAGTCCATTGACAATGAGGTCATATCATTAAGGGGAATGATGTGATGGACGTACACCCACCTTAAATATTGCAATGTGATCGAGTCACATAGTTCAGCGTTGCTATGACTTTGTAATGTATGGCTTAGTCCTTAGACCGTAATGATCATACGTAATCACGATCTATGAGGTGACTTTGATTTGTATCCCACCGCCTGACTGAAATATGCTGGCTATAATGGAGCACTTTGGGTATTCCGAAATAGATGGTTGATGAGTATGTTAATAGATCAGAGCAGGATATGTCAGTCCTTGTGACAGGACAGGTACTCTGGGCCCACTCGGTGATATTGCATCAACACCTTGCAAGGACGTGACTAGGTCACAAGAGATGCAATGATCATGGACGAGAGAAGTTGTTTGTTGTGAACGAGATGTGAACACGGTATGTGGGATACCGACGATCAAACCTCGGACAAACAAAGTACCGCATCACAAAGGGATTACGTCGTATCGTTAACGGTTTCCAAAAGCGATCGAAGTTCATTCGAAGGAAGCGCAGGGGCTGTCAAGGATTGTAACTAGGTCCAACTCACTAGTCATTGGTCAATGAGAAACGTCTCGACCATGTCTGCTGTTTCCCGGACCGTTAGGGTGTTACACTTAAGGGCAACCGATGCATAGGACAGTTACGGGATCAGTCGGTGAAATAGGAGAAATCACCGGAATAGTTCCGGAGGAGGACGGAATGGTTTCCGGACATTTTGAATAGTTCAAAATAAAGTTTAATTGTTTTAATAATGTATTTATTATTTAATTATCTGAATTAAATATTTAAAACATATTAAATAAATTAAAAAATTGGGAAAAAGGCTATATGGGCCCATGGGGCCCATTAGGGGAGGAGGGGGTTTCCCCCCTTGGGCTTGGCGCCAAGGGTGTGGCCCATCCCCCTATGGCCGGCGCACCTCCCCCCCTTGGGGGTTTAGTCCCACATGGGGGAGGGGAGGAGGATCACACCCCCTTGGCCTATATAAGGAGGGGTAGACCCCCCTTTTCCCAATACACCAAATCTCCTTCTTTCTTCCTTCTCCTTCCCGGAAGTGGACTCCCCTTGTTTGGAGTCTGCACCAGGATTGGAGTTCTCCACCATAAGGCAGGCCGTCGCTCTGCTGGAGTTGGGATCCGTAGCCATCTTTCTTCCGCTGCTCGCCTGGTTCGGGGCCCGGGAGGAACATCGATTGTACCGTACGTGTATAATCTCTTCGAGGCACTACACCTGTGGTGCTACTTCGTCGCTGGAGGTTTACCGGGAGTCATCCTCGCCGGTGGTGGTCTTCTTTATGACAGGGAGGTCGTAGTTCTGAGTCTACGCCAACCACGTTCGCAAGAACGTTTCCCTCTTTCGGTCTTCAAAGGTATGAACACCGATTCCCTCCGTTACTTTACATCGCCATAGCATAGATCTTGGGTTCGGGTACCGTAGGTGTGAAATTTTTTGTGTTTTCTGCCCCGTATCCCAACAGTGGTATCATGAGCTAGCTATGCGTAGATGTTTTGTACGGATAGAACACATCTAGGATGTGGGCATCGAATCTTCATTCGTTACCCTCTCACGTGTACTCATTTAGCGTTGCGGCAATGTTTGATGAAGCGGCCCCCGACCGACCTTACGCGTTTACGCGAGACTGGTTCCACGCTTGACATATGGCTTGTACCATATAAAGTGGCTGGGGGGTGTCTGTCTCTCTGCATTAGCGATGCGAAGATGTTTGCAACGGAGGGCCCCGATAGGGGTGTAATAGAGACGGATGGGAGACGGTGTTGTGGCATGTTTTTCGCAGGATAGAAACGGTTCTCTCTCTCGAAACCCCTAGCAGCCACGTAAAACTTGCACAAGCTAAAGTAGAAAGGCGTTTAACTTTGCTTTGCATGAAGGGGGATCATAGGTTGTATGATTTACAGTTTTACTTCCTGTTTTATGCTAGTATGCTAGATATATCGACGGTAGCACGAAACAGGACCATCTCTCACAATACCAACATTGTGTTCTCCCTTGGTGGGCACCGCCTGGAAGGTTCTCCCATATGGCTTGATGCTCCGTACATACCGGAGTTGTCCTACATATTAAACGGAGTTCGCATGAGGTTGGGTTCGGCAAGCCTGGCATATGCAGATATGGCCTTGCTGAACAGCTAACATCAAGGTCCGATTGGCAGGCTTGACGTATGTAGATGCGGGCCTGGAACACAGAAGACCGAAAGGTCGAGCACGAGTCACATGCCTGATGTGATTGGCTTAGAGGCCTACCTGGTTCGCATAATGATGGCCGTAACGATCGGGGGAGGTATGGGGGCTGGGATTGTGTAATCACTTAGTTAAATTGAGAGGTGTTTATCTAAGTGGGAGCTTTCTAGAATTTTGAGATTAAATTGAAACTCCACATTATGAACAAAAGTCTAAATATGTATCCTTGTGAATCAACCTTGTAGATGGCAGCACCTCGCCCCTCGTTCAACTTAGGATCATTCCTAGAGAAAGATAAACTAAAAACATATGGGTCAAACTTCACCAACTGGTTCCGCACCCTAAGGATTCTCCTCGTTCCCCTCAAAATGGCATACGTACTAGAGGACGCGTTAGGTGACGCACCAGCAGATGATGCCAGTCAAGACGAGAAGAATGTCTAACTCACCAGGACTGATGATTACAACCTTGTCCAGAGTGGCATGCTCTACTCCATGGAGGCTGAGCTGCAGAAACACTTTGAGAGGATGGGTGCATATGAGATTATCACCGACCTCAAGGCGGTCTTCGCACCTCAAGCCAGGGCTGAACGGTACGAGGCTTCTGAAGCCTTCTTCTCAGCAAAGATGGACGAGCACGGCAGCGTGAGTGAGCACGTAGTCAAAATGTTTGGCTACGTTCAGCGCTTGAATGCTCTGGAATGCCAGATTCCAGATGAACTTGCTGTTGATAGGGTGTTGCAGTCGCTTCCCCCTAGCTACAAAGGCTTTGTGCTGAACTACAACATGCAGGGGATGACCAAAACCCCTTCTGAGTTGTTCTCCATGTTGAAGAGCGCTGAGGTTGAGATCAAGAAGGAGCACGCCGTCTTCATGGTCAACAAGACCATTGACTTCAAGAAGTCAAGTAGGCGGGAGAAGGCCAAGAGAGGTGGTCCCCAGAGGGATGGAAAGTCAGTTGCCGCTCCTCCCAAGGCACCCAAGCCTAAACTCGGAGTGGAGTGCTTCTACTGCAAGGGTGAAGGTCACTGGAAACGCAACTGTCCCAAGTACCTAAAGGATAAGAAGGCTGGCAAGGTCGCCAAGAGAGACGAAGGTATATTTGATATACATATTGTTGATCTTCTCTTGACAAGCGCTGGGAACACATCCTGGATATTTGATACAGGATCTGTCGCTCATATTTCCAATTCCATTCAGGGACTAAGGAATAGGAGACGCTTGCTCAAAGATGAAGTGACGATGCGCGTGGGGAATGGCTGTCGGATTGAGGCCAAAAGATTGAAGAATGATGAAAATCACATGATGATGTGGCATTGCCGACTTGGTCATATTGGTATAAAACGCATGGAGAAGCTCCATAAGGATGGACTTCTTGAGTGATTGGATTTTGGATCCCTTGATACATGTGAACAATGCCTCATGGGAAAAATGACAAGGACTCCATTCAATGGCGTAATGGAGCGTGCGGATGTCTTATTGGGGATCATACACTCGGATGTATGTGGACCCATGAACGTCCCCACTCGCAATGGTCTTCGTTATTTCGTGACCTTTACTGATGATTTGAGTAGATATGGGTATATTTACTTGATGAAGCACAAGTCTGAAACCTTTGAAAAGTTCAAGGAATTTCAGAATGAGGTCGAAAATCAACTCGGAAGAAAAATCAAGCACCTTCGATCGGATCGAGGTGGCGAGTATTTGAGTCACGAGTTTGGCAATCATCTGAAGTCTTGTGGCATAGTACCACAGCTTACGCCGGCAGGCACACCTCAGATAAACGGTGTGGCTGAGCGACGTAATCGAACCCTATTGGATAGTGTACGATCGATGATGTCTCATAATGATTTGCCTGTGTCATTCTGGGGGTATGCATTAGAAACTGCCGTTCATATTCTTAATAGGGCACCATCCAAATCCGTAAAGACAACACCATTTGAAGAATGGCATGGCACAAAACCTGAGTTGTCTCACCTGAAGATTTGGGGTTGTGAGGCTTATGTTAGGAAACTACAGCCTGACAAACTTGAATCCAAGGCGGATAAGTGCATCTTTGTGGGCTATCCCAAGGAAACTTGTGGATACACCTTCTACAACAAGTCTGACAGCAAAACGTTTGTTGCCAAGACGGGACACTTTCTTGAGAAGGAGTTTCTCGCGAAAGATTTGAGTGGGAGGAAAATAGACCTCGATGAAGTGACTAACCAATCACTCCAATTGGAAGAAACGGCTACGGAAATTGTTTTGGATCCATCTTCCATAGTGGGAGCTGAAGAGAATGGCCAGAACGACATTCATAACGATCATGACATTAATGATGATCATGATGAGAATGAAGAGGAACCTTTTATGCCCCGTAGGTCATCAAGAGTCCGTCAACCTACTGAGTTTTACGGACAACTTGTGAATGCAATCTCAGCTGATGAGTCGGATGAACCTACAAGTTACAAAGAAGCAATGGAGGGACCCGAGTCCGAGAAATGGCTTGAAGCCATGAAATCCGAAATAGACTCCATGTACACCAACAAAGTATGGACTTTGGTGGATATTCCCGAGGACCGCAAGGCCGTCGAGAATAAATGGATTTTCAAGAAAAAGGCTGACGCAGACGGAAACGTATCTGTCTATAAAGCTCGACTTGTCGCGAAGGGTTTCCAACAAATTCAAGGAGTTGACTACGAAGAGACGTTCTCTCCTGTAGCGATGATAAAGTCTATTCGGATCCTACTAGCAATAGCTGCATATCATGATTACGAGATATGGTAGATGGATGTGAAAATTGCATTCCTAAATGGCAACATTGAGGAAGAGTTGTATATGATGCAACCAGAGGGGTTTGTCGATCCAAGGAACGCTGGTAAGGTTTGCAAGCTTCAACGGTCCATCTATGGGTTGAAGCAAGCATCTCGGAGCTGGAATCTTCGATTTGATGAGGTCATTAAAGCTTTTGGATTTGTCCAAAACGTCGAAGAGTTCTGCGTCTATAAGAAACTGAGTGGAAGCTCTGTAGCATTCCTTGTGTTATATGTAGATGACATATTACTAATAGGGAACGATAAGAAATTCTTAGAGGAAGTGAAGGAATATCTGAATGGACAATTTTCCATGAAGGACCTAGGTGAAGCTGCGTACATATTGGGGATTAAGATCTATAGAGATAGACCTAATCGATGGTTGGCCTTGAGTCAGAACACTTATATTGACAAGATATTGAAAAGGTTCAAAATGGATGACTCCAAGAGAGGTCTCTTGCCAGTTATAAAAGGTGTCAAATTAAGCGTGACTCAATGCCCAACCACAGCAAAGGAGAAAGAGGAGATGTCCTCAAAGCCCTATGCCTCAGCCATAGGTTCTCTCATGTATGCTATGTTATGTACCAGACTGGATTTAGCGCTGGCCATTAGTATGACTAATCGCTACCAGAGTAACCCGGGAATAGCTCACTGGACAGCAGTAAAGAACATCCTTAAGTACTTAAGAAGAACCAAGGATCTCTTTCTCGTTTATGGAGGAGTTGATGAGGAGCTCACCGTAAAAGGTTACGTTGACGCAAGCCTCGGCTCAGATCTAGATGACTCAAAATCCCAGACGGGATATGTTTTCATGTTGAACGGTGGCGCAATTAGCTGGAGGAGCGGCAAACAGTCAGTCGTCGCTCAATCTTCAATGGAGTCGGAGTATATTGCCGCTTGCGAAGCGTCAAACGAGGCGCTGTGGCTGAAGAAGTTCGTGATCGAGCTTGGCGTCTTTCCCAGTTGCAATGACCCCGTGGGGATCTTCTGCGATAACACGGGTGCCATTGCTAACGCGAAGGAGCCAAGAACTCACTCTACAGCCAAGCACATCCTCCGAAAGTTCCATGTGACGCGAGACTACGTCAGGGATGGACACACTAGGATTCACAAGATACATACGGATCTGAACGCAGAAGACCCGATGACTAAACCTCTTCCACAGGGAAAGTTTGAAGAACACCGAGAGACCATTGGTGTTAGATACATACCTGATGTAAACTAGTGTAATTTGTACTCTAGTGCAAGTGGGAGACTGTTGGATATGTGTCCTAGAGACAAATTAATAAAGATATTTGTCACATATCCGTTTTGTTCATAATACGTTTTATACTGTGCTATAACTGTATTACTTGGAAATACTAATACAGGTGTAGTATAAAACATGGTCCGTAGTTTAACTCGGGTAAACTATCTCATTGGGCAATTGATTGATCAAGCTTTCCTGATCATGGCGACACTTAAGTCCATTGACAATGAGGTCATATCATTAAGGGGAATGATGTGATGGACGTACACCCACCTAAAGTATTGCAATGTGATCGAGTCACATAGTTCAGCGTTGCTATGACTTTGTAACGTATGGCTTAGTCCTTAGACCGTAATGATCATACGTAATCACGATCTATGAGGAGACTTTGATTTGTATCCCATCGCCTGAATGAAATATGCTGGCTATAACGGAGCACTTTGGGTATTCCGAAATAGATGGTTGATGAGTATATTAATAGATCAGAGCGGGATTTGTCAGTCCTTGTGATAGGACAGGTACTCTGGGCCCACTCGGTGATATTGCATCAACACCTTGCAAGGACGTGACTAGGTCACAAGAGATGCAATGATCATGGACGAGAGAAGTTGTTTGTTGTGAACGAGATGTGAACACAGTATGTGGGATACCGACGATCAAACCTCGGACAAACAAAGTACCGCAGCACAAAGGGATTACGTCGTATCGTTAACGGTTTCCAAAAGCGATCGAAGTTCATTCGATGGAAGCGCAGGGGCTGTCAAGGATTGTGACCAGGTCTAACTGACTAGTCATTGGTCAATGAGAAGAGTCTCGACCATGTGTGTTGTTTCCCGGACCGTTAGGGTGTTACACTTAAGGGCAATCGATGCCTAGGACAGTTACGGGATCAATCGGTGAAATAGGAGAAATCACCGGAATAGTTCCGGAGGAGGACGGAATGGTTTCCGGACATTTTGAATAATTCAAAATAAAGTTTAATTGTTTTAATAATGTTTTTATTATTTAATTATCTGAATTAAATATTTAAAACATATTAAAAAAATTAAAAAAATGGGAAAAGGCTATATGGGCCTATGGGGCCCATTAGGGGAGGAGGGGGTTTCCCCCCTTGGGCTTGGTGCCAAGGGTGGGGCCCATCCCCCCTATGGCCGACGCACCTCCCCCCCTTGGGGGTTTAGTCCCACATGGGGGAGGGGAGGAGGATCACACCCCCCTTGGCCTATATAAGGAGGGGTAGACCCCCCTTTTCCCAATACACCAAATCTCCTTCTTTCTTCCTTCTCCTTCCCGGAAGTGGACTCCCCTTGTTTGGAGTCTGCACCAGGATTAGAGTTCTCCACCATAAGGCAGGCCGTCACTCTGCTGGAGTCGGGATCCGTAGCCATCTTTCTTCCGATGCTCGCCTGGTTCGGGGCCCGGGAGGAACATCAATTGTACCGTACGTGTATAATCTCTTCGAGGCACTACACCTGTGGTGCTACTTCGTCGCTGGAGGTTTACAGGGAGTCATCCTCGCCGGTGGTGGTCTTCTACACGACAGGGAGGTCGTAGTTCTGAGTCTACGCCAACCACGTTCGCAAGAACGTTTCCCTCTTTCGGGCTTCAAAGGTATGAACACCGATTCCCTCCGTTACTTTACATCGCCATAGCATAGATCTTGGGTTCGGGTACCGTAGGTGTGAAATTTTTTGTGTTTTCTGCCCCGTATCCCAACAGTGGTATCATGAGCTAGCTATGCGCATATGTTTTGTACGGATAGAACACATCTAGGATGTGGGCATCGAATCTTCATTCGTTACCCTCGGGACCACGGCCGCCGCGCCACCCTTCCCCGCCGGCGTCGGATCCCACCTCCAGCCGCCGGCCCGATCCGTTCTAGATCGGGCGGTTGACCCAGCCGTGCCAGGTGGGCCGGCCTCCAGCTTCCTAGGGCCCAGTCCCGCGGCCACGGCCTCCTCTGGCCTGATGGGCCGAGCCCATGTGGGGTGAGGCCCCCTTTGTTTTCAGTCTGTGTATTTTTTTCCTTGTACTAAAATCTGCTAAGTCTGGAGATTTTTTGTGCTGCTGATTCATTTTTGCAACGTTAATTCCCGTTGACTCGTAGGTCCAAAAGAAGTGATTCTTCTTTTGTTTGGTTGTGCTTTGTGTGCTCTAGAGTTCATCTTTAGGAAGTTATTTATTTTGAGGTCATCTTGAATATGTAATTGTGTGTTGAACAGGGCACCAGATCGTTAAGTTGCTAATCGGCTCTTAACTACTGCTGCTGTTATTTTGTTCAAACTTTGGGTGATGCTTGTGTCAAATCCATTAGGCCTATTGCATTGATTCTTTTTCCTATGTGTTAAGAATCATGTGTACTTCATTCCCATGCTTTAACTTGTCATGTTTGGGTGCTTTAGTTATATTAAATCTTGCTCCAAAGTGGTGACCCTGATGTTAATGTGCTGCTGTGCTGAAAACTATTAATTTGTTGCAACTTCGGGTGACGGTTGCGTCACAACAGTTTATCGGAATTGAGTGATTCCAATTGCATATTGTTAAGCATCAAGTCTACTTCCATTATATGTATTTCATTGTCATGATATGCTTGCTGGTCATATAGTTATTGAGCTCCAAAGTTGCTATCCCGCTGTTTTTGACAGCCACCTCTGTTTTTCTCTAAGTCCGTAACGTTCCGATGCCATGTTGTTTGCTTAATATCTTTTGATCTGTGATGCCTATTTGCATGATTCTTTTTGCCATTCCTTCCATGTCATGTCTACTTTAATTTCATATCATTTGTGAGCATGTTTGCATTCATTATCCTGTTTATGCATTGCTCTAAAGTATGCTTCGTGATGTTGGCAGATTGTGCCTGTAACTTGTTTTGCTTGTATCTTTTTAATCGTAACTCCGTTTGGAGTGTTCTTTATATGTAACTTGATTAGTTTTTCGTGTAATTTGTGTTTATGCTATTGTTTGCTGTTGTTAACCAACCTAAAATATGGTTTAGGACAGAACAGTACCAAATCCTTTAATTGTTGTGCGGCACTTAGTGTATGCCATGTTTAGGTTGTGCCTCACTTAAATTGACTAGCATAGATAGTTTACTTTATGCTTCACCTCTTTTCATGTTTGTGTGCTATGCCATGCTTGTGTGCCTTGCCATGTTTAAAACCGTTGGTTGATCACTTGTAGCTAAACAACTTGAAACACTTTAAACGTGCGGTATCATCGTGTGTGACGAGTACTACACTTAACCTGTTAGTAACCGCTCTCGACGGTAGGTGCGATGTCTCGTGTTACCTTATTGTTGATGCTTTCTCGTGTTTGCTTCGTAGTAATAGATGCTTTCTCGTTGATTGCTTTCCAGTGTTTATCGTCTTGTGTGCTTCCGCGGTGTCGGGGGATTGGTACCCGGGTAGGCTAACCCAAGCGGAAGCAACCTTTCAAGACAAGGATGGACCGATTGGGCCGCAGCTGGGCCGAGCTGGGCAGAGTTACGGCCGATTGCTCCAAGGCAATCGGCCGTACCAAATGCTAGAAGTCGGCCCAGGCGCAATCGGTCCACCCTTCCTTCACCAAGACGATCATCCGATTGGTCTGCAGCTGGGCCGAGAGTGGTATCTAGAAGGCCGATTGCCCAGAACAATCGACCTTGCCAGGAACCACCAGTCGGTCCAGGCGCAATCGGAACAACCTAATACCCAGTCGGGGGTATGATTACGAGGTCATAAATGCCATATCTCGAGATATTTGGGTGGCAGGAAGGCCAAGTCATGTCGAAGATCTGATGGAGATATGGTGTCGACCTCTGCGTCGATTCCGCGGACAGGGCGACAAGACCGCACCTCCTAGCTTCACTGTTCATCCCTAGGCCTTACGAGTCTACAGCATGGGCCGCCGCTCGTAGGCTCCGGATCACCCGGAAAAGAGCAGTCGGTGGGCCCAGACCGATTAGAGGATGACAGCTGGGCCCATTCGGCAATGAAGTTACCGAAGTACCCTGCACTCACACTATAAGAGCCAGGGTACCCCTCCTGCGCGAGGGACGACTCATCCTAGACCACCATTACTCACTTTCCCCTCAGTTCGTTCACTGCTTGTAGTTATTCCTCAGGGACGCAGGAGAGAGCCTTGCCCACGGCGGCGGCGCTCACCTTCCGCCGAGAAGATAGAGAAGCAGTTATTGTAGCCAGAGCATTGATATATAAGAGACAAGCAGGAGTAGGGGTGTTATCTCTCCGGAGAGCCCCGAACCTGGGTACATCGTGGTGTCCTCCACCGTGTTTGCGCTCAACCCGATTCCGGCACCATCGACATTTCTCTCCCTCGCGTCTTCCCCTCACTTTAGCCATCCCATGGCATCTGACGTTACATATCGACGACAGTTGGCGCCCACCGTGGGGCAGACCGAGGCGTCGACTGGAGTAAAGATCCGGACGGGATTTTCCTCTGCATCGGGCGGAAGCCATGCCTCTGGCCTGATTCTAAGGCGTGGGGCAATCGACTATGTGGTGGATTACTCGGCGCGGTACAGGGCTGGAGTACCCCTGCCGCCCGGTGTGTCGCTGCAGGTCGGCAGTCATCACCTCTTCATCGGCAGCTACCTCGAGGCGTATCCCAGAGAGATTCGCATCTTCTCGTGCACGACGGACCCGCTCTCGAACAGGGGCTGCAGTGCAGCACCTCGCAGAGAGGAGGGCCGAATGCACGCCGCCGTCATGATGGCGGGAGCATCCTCATCAACCAATCGCGACCCCGCAAGTGCAGCAAGGAAGGCTAAGGAGGTAGCTGACGCTGTAGAGCGAATCGGCACCAGTGCGTTGCGGGACGTGTTATACACACCCGTGAACAGGAATGGTGATCCGGAGCAAGTGCACACGGAGCTGGAAACGGCACGGCTCGCTCTGGCCCGCAGAGCTGAGCAAGTGTTGGCAGAAGAGCGCAGGCTGGGAGCCATCACAAAGGAATACAATGCAGCGCATGCAGGACCGCGCCGGCCGATTGAGCCTGCAGTCCTGGAAGATCTGAGAAGCCGAGGCAGGGCAGTCAACCAGCAGCTGTCGGGAGCCGAGGAACCGGAACGTCCGAGGAGGCCGGTGCAACCGGAGCAACCGGCGCAATCAGCATTCGTCCAGAGGCCGACGTACAGCACACCGGACAAGAATCTGAGAGCAGCCGAGTAGATAGCACTCGAGCTAGAAGACCTGGAGGGAGAAGAGCGGCGCGAGCAGTCGCGCCGAATGCGTGAGCTGATAGAAGCTGCAAAGGAGCAGAGGCTCGTTGCAATGGATCATCAGAATGCAGAACCTGGGGTGTCAAGAGGGACTGTGAGGCCGAATGCGGGAGCTAGCCAGCGACCGAATGCATCGTGCCAGAACAGACATCAACCCGCCCCATCTCGGCACGAGAGGAAGGTCAGAAGCAATCGGCCACCTCCAGCAGCAAGCAGAAGAATGGAAGAGACAGCTGTCAACAGCAGGCGTAATGACATGCCGCAGCAATCGGCGCCAAGACCAGCAATTAGCGCTCGACTGGGCCCTCGCCAAATCGGCCAGAATGATGCAAGGCATCGCATTGAGCTCCTGGAGAAGGAGGCTCAGGAAGATGAAGAAGGAGAAGCTGGCCCATCATGTTTCAGTCATCGCATTCGGACGGAGAAGTTTCCCAAAGGCTTCACGCTGCCGAGAGATACGCCCAAGTACAATGGTTCTGTGAAGCCTGAAGACTGGTTGTCCGATTACCTGACGGCGGTGCGCATTGCAGGAGGCAATCGGCGGGTAGCAGTCCGCTATGCACCCTTGATGCTGCAGGGTTCAGCTCGGACGTGGTTGAATAGTTTGCCCAAGGACAGTGTGAACTGCTGGGAGGACTTCACGAGTGCATTCATCCACAACTTCACAAGCACGTATGAGAGGCCCAACCTCCCGCGGCTGCTAGCTATGTGTGTGCAAGGCAAAGATGAGCCCCTCCGAGATTACTTATCTCGGTGGATCAAGCTGAAGAATTCATGCGAAGGAGTCCATGAGATCCAGGCCATTCAGTACTTTACAGATGGATGCCTGGCCGATTCAATGTTGAAGCACAAGCTGTTACGCAAAGATTTCACATCGCTCGCCGAGCTCATGAAGGTGGCAAATGCTTTCGCTATGTCCGATTCTGCGATGCGCCCTATTCAGCTCGGAGTTGGAGGTGTAATCCAGTCACTAGGGGCTCTGCAGTTGGACACAGGGAACCAAGGCCTTAGTCGGAAGGAAAGGAGAGAAAACAACCGCAACAAAAACAACAACCACAACCAGCAGAACAATGGCAAACGCAAGGACGAACAGCCCGATACTCAGTACGGCAGTCGGTAGGTGGCCGCTGTCCAGAATGAAGAAGATCCAGCAGCTGCAGGAGGCAGTCGGAAGATGAGACCAAATGTGAGACCCCCGGGGCAGATGAAGCCCAAGTACACGTTCGAGGATATGCTGGACGCACCGTGCAAGTTGCATAGCACGCCGGGAAGGCCGTCGGCGCATAGCACTCGGCAGTGCGATTTTGTGAGAAGGATTGCGAAGGGAGAAGCTTTACCACCTCCACCCCCACCACCACCTCAGAACAGAGGACCGCCTCAGCAGCAGAATCAGTTCCCGCAGCAAGATGCCGCCTACATGATTTTCACCAGCGAGTCCACGGATAAGGGCAGTCGGAGAGCCCGAGCTCAGGAGGTTAATGCCACTATGCCACCGATTCCCCAATTCATGCATTGGTCCGAGTGTCCTATATCCTGGGACAGAGCAGATCATCCCACCATTTTGCCGAATCCGGGCAACTATCCGCTGGTGGTGGGCGCTCTGTTCGCAGGACCAAGGTTTTCATGCAAGTTCTCCTGAGATACAATGATCAAGCTAGGGCTTACAAAGAGAGACCTGGAGCGCAGTCGGACGACTTTCCATGGAATTGTTCCTGGACTGTCATGCACCCCCATGGGTCGCATTCGGCTGGATGGTATATTTGGCACAGAAGAAAACTACAGGAGAGAGCCGATTTGGTTTGAAGTCGCCGACCTCAGTAGTCCGTACCATGCTCTTTTAGGACTGCCGGCGTTTGCCAAGTTCATGATCAACGCACAGCAGACATACCTCAAGATGAAGATCCCAGGGCCAAACGGCGTCATCACTGTCACCGGGGACTTCAGGAAGTCCCTCGAGTGCACATCCGCTGGCAGCAGTTTGGCTGATTCCCAAGTGGTCGAGACAGAGAAGCGTCAGCTCAACAAGGTGATTGCAATGGCGCAAGCGCAGAGCAAGAATCCACTGCCATTCGGCCCAACAAAGAGGGGAGATGAGGAATCGGCTTTTCAGTCGGCCAAGGAAAGCAAGAAAATCGCTCTAGATCCCTCCGACTCAACCAAGTTTGTTGTAGTTGGAGCTGGACTTAGCGAAAAATAGGAAAGCGAGCTCGTCAAGTTCCTCCGTGAGAATCGGGACATCTTTGCATGGTCCCCACAAGACATGCCTGGTGTTCCGAGAGAACTCGCCGAGCACAAGCTGCACATTCGGCCAGGCTCGAAGCCGGTCAAGCAACCCCTGAGACGTTTTTTTAAAGACAAGAGAAGAGCAATCGGCGAAGAGATTACGAAGCTGCAAGCTGCGGGTTTCATCATGGAAGTGTTTTACCCCGAGTGCTGGCGAATCAAGTCCTCGTCATGAAGAAGAACAAGACTTGGCGCATGTGTATAGATTATACTTTCCTGAACAAGGCGTGCCCGAAGGATCCGTTTGCTCTGCCCCGTATTGATCAATTAATTGACTCTACGGCCGGCTGCGAGCTGTTGTCCTTTCTAGATGCTACTGCCGGATATCACCAGATCAAACTGGCTGTGGAAGATCAGATAAAAACTGCATTCATAACCCCTTTCGGGGCCTATTGCTATATCACCATGCCATTTGGTCTGAAGAATGGAGGAGCTACTTATCAGCGCACGATTCAGAGATGCA
Source organism: Bromus sterilis (assembly GCA_950022295.1). Taxonomy (NCBI): domain Eukaryota; kingdom Viridiplantae; phylum Streptophyta; class Magnoliopsida; order Poales; family Poaceae; genus Bromus; species Bromus sterilis. Next base: position 287,125,360 of record OX465596.1, read on the forward strand.
CACACTCTCAGCTTGGCAGAAATCTCCACGTCTACGTGGACGACCTAGTGGTGAAGTTGGCGAAAGGAGTCACACTGTTGGACGACCTCAAGGAAACATTCGCAAACTTGAGAACTTATCAGATCAAGCTCAACCCGGAGAAGTGCGTGTTTGCAGTCCAAGCCGGCAAGCTCTTGGGGTTTCTCATTTCCGAGAGAGGAATCGAATGCAACCCCGAGAAGATAGCTGCAATAGAGTGCATGGAACAGCCCAAAACCCTGAAGCAGGTGCAGAATTTCACCTGTTGCCTCGCGTCCCTCAGCCGATTCCTCAGTCGGCTGGGTGAAAAAGCAATCCCGTTGTACCAATTGATGAAGAAGATAGAGAAGTTCACTTGGAACCCTCAAGCAAATGAAGCATTCCGAGAGCTCAAGCGCATGCTCTCCACGGCACCGATTCTGGCTGCCCCGATTGAGAAGGAGCCAATGATGTTATACATTGCGGCAACCAATCGGATGATCAGCGCAGTCATGGTGGTGAAGCGGCCCGAGAAGGACAAGGCACAGCAAATTCAGCGTCCAGTGTACTATATCAGCGAAGTGCTCTCGGCATCCAAGCAGAACTACCCTCACTATCAGAAGATGTGCTATGGAGTGTACATGGCAGCCAAGAGGTTGAAGCCATACTTTCAAGCCCACTTGATCACCGTTGTCAGTTCGGCTCCATTGGCCGACATCATGGGAAGCAGGGATGCAACCGGAAGAGTGGCAAAATGGGCAATCAAAGTCGCTAGTCATGGCATCCAGTATGAACCAAGAACTGCAATCAAGTCGCAAGCATTAGCCGATTTCCTAGTGGACTGGGTTGAAACCCAGTACATGCCGCAGCTCCCAATGTCGGATCTCTGGCGAATGCACTTTGATGGTTCCAAAATGAAAAATGGCCTAGGGGCTGGTGTGGTACTCACTTCACCAAGAGGAGATCAACTACAATATGTGCTCCAGATTCACTTCGCAGCATCAAATAATGTCGCCGAGTACGAAGCTCTTGTGCATGGTATGAAGCTGGCCAAGGAGATCGGTATTCGGAATATTGAGTGCTTTGGTGACTCTGACCTGGTTGTACAGCAATGCTCAGGCACTTGGGATGCAAAGGATGCTAACATGGAAAGTTACCGGTTCCTGGTGCAGCAGATCAGCGGGTACTTTGAAGGTTGCGAGTTCCATCATGTGCCAAGAGCAAACAACGAGGCAGCAGATGCGTTGTCCAAACATGGCTCCACAAGGCAAGCAATCCCACCAGGCGTATCTTTGGAGCACATCAAGAAGCCATCCATCATACCATCCCCAGAGTCCGAGTCCATTTTTATCTCGGAGACCGATCTTGAAGCGTTGAGAAAGGCAAAAGAAGTTCAACCGGCCAAACCTGCAACCGTGAAGAAGCAATCCAGCGCCCAGGGTGTCTCGGCAACAACACCAGGGGCTGCCGATTGCGAGCCAGGGGCTGCAGAGGACAGAAGAAGAGCAAAGCCAAAGGGAAACAAGCAGAGGCTGCGCCGGAAGGCACAACCTCCGAAGAGCCAATGACATCAGAAATTGCCGATTGCAATGATGAAGCTCCAGCTCCAGACGAGAAGGCGGCACCAGGGGCTGCCGAATGCGTGCTAGGCGCCGCAGTCGGCAGTTCAGAAGCAGAGATAGAAATGGCAGACGTCCAAGAGGCCGAGATCCAGGAGGCCAGTGGTCAAGAAACTGAGATCCAAGAAGAAGTCCCACCTCAGCATGCGGTGGTAATGGTAGTGGTCAGTGCGCCATCATGGGCACAACCGATCAGAGATTTTCTAGAAGATGGAGTCCTTCCAAAAGACTTAGCAGAGTCAAGTCAAATCAGCCGCCGATCTTGGGCATACACAATAATCAACAATGAGCTAGTGCGCAAGAGTGCAACTAGTATCCTTCAGAGATGTGTAGAAGAGGACAGAGGCTTGGAGCTGCTCAGAGACATTCATCAAGGTGAATGCGGTCATCATGCATCAGCAAAGGCAATCGCCAGCAAAGCTTTCCAACATGGTTTCTACTGGCCGACTGCGCTGGCAGCGGCTGAGAATTTAGTGAAGTACTGCAAGGGATGTCAGCGGTTCAAAGCAAAGAGTCATCAGCTAGCATCGGCACTGAAGACAATCCCAATAGCATGGCCATTTGCAGTATGGGGTTTGGACATGGTTGGACCATTCAAAAGAGCTCGCATTGGCATGACACATCTTCTAGTGGAAGTGGACAAGTTTACCAAGTGGATTGAAGCTAGACCGATCAAGAAGCTGGATGGTCCGACTGCGGTTCGTTTTGTGGCTGACATTGTGTGCAGATATGGTGTGCCTAACAGCATCATCACCGACAACGTCACAAATTTTGCGAAGGGTGCACTGGCTCGATATACATCTCAGCAAGGCATTCGGCTTGATCTAGCATCTGTGGCGCCCCCGCAATCCAACGGTCAAGTCGAAAGAGCAAACGGACTAATCCTATCGGGTATCAGGCCCAGATTGGTAGAGCCACTTGAGAGGGCACCCGGAGCATGGATTGAAGAGCTTCCCGCAGTATTGTTTAGTTTGAGGACCACACCAAACAGGTCGACTGGATTCACTCCTTTCTTCCTAGTGTATGGTTCAGAAGCAGTCATCCCCTCCGACATTGAGTTTGATTCACCTCGGCATGCCTTGTACACCGAAGAAGAAGCCAAATTAGCACGAGAAGACGACATCGACCTCAAAGAAGAAGCTTGTCTATTGGCCTTGTCCAGGTCAGCAGTCTATCAGTAGAAGTTGCCACACTACCACAGCAAGAAGATTCGTCCTCTCGCTTTCCGAGAGGGGGACATGGTGCTATGCCGAATCCAGAATTCAGACGGTCAGCACAAGCTATCATCACCTTGGGAAGGGCCATTCGTCATCAGCAGAGCGCTCAAGAACAACTCCTATTATCTGATCGACTGCACCAAGGGCCCTCATCACAAGGACACGTCAGGAGCAGAGACGGAGCGGCTGTGGAACGCCGAGTTGTTATGTCCATTCTATAGTTGAGCGGCAGAAACTTATTTAAGCCATTCGGCAAACAATCAGTAAAAGTTATCATGCCTCTGAAAAAGAGCATTCGATCACCTTTGTATAATTTCATTCGAAGGGCTAGCCTCAATCGGCAACGCTCAGTCATACCCGAGATGTGTATAGCACACCCGGGGACTGACCGACCACGAGGTCAAGCAAATAAGCCATTGAGGCACGGGGACTGCGGGCTGGCACTCAATTTGGCACCTAGTTCAAGCGCAAATCACTAAAGGTTTTGTGGCATTGAGAAGGGTTGCGATTGGGGCAGTCGGTAGTACAAATCCCCGGGAACTATTCGAAACATGCTACCAAGGGCACATTCGATAAGACAAAGTTACCGATTGCGCTGCAAACCAGGACATCGAGCCCGGTAGCGAGCAATCGGCGCCTACTATCGCAGAGTCCTTTGCGTTAAAATCTTGTCGTGTAAAAAATATAAACTTATCGAACCTTGGCTGGTAGTCCACCGTCGATCCGATTGCAGACCGCATGACGGCAGCAAAGACGACACGGTAGACATCCCCATGTGCAGCCGATAAAGGAAACCGACAAAGACGCAAAGTTGATCGCACAAGTAAAAGCAAACTCCAAGCAATCGGATTGCATCAGAAGTAACAGGCCCAAGGCCGAATAAGTTCATTACATCCAAGTCACACCCAGTGGGTGTCGACAGAATTAAAAATATGTCTTACAAACGGGTAATCGGAAGACAAAATAAGATAAAACCGATCCAGTATCGGCAAGCTACAATAAGTAAAACAGTTGATAGCATGGCTTAGGAAGTCGGAGGCACTGAGCTAGAAGACGGAGCAGTCGGGTCCGATTGCGCTTCAGAGGCTGTGGCACCAGTTTTCTTGGATCTTGGAGATGTCTGAGATGAGCCGCTATCAGAGAGCTCCTCGGCCAAGCCAGAGATTGAAGGTGCAGCAAGCGAATTCCCTCCTTCGTCGAGATACGGAGTGTACTCGTATGGAGAGAACCAGTTCACCATAGTGCTGGCTAGCCGATTGACTTCGGTGTAGGTTTTCTCAAGCAGATCAGAGGCGTTCTCACGGAGGCTGTAAAGTTGGGAGAGCTTCACCTGAGGATACCAACTCAGCACAGTCTGGAGGGCGGTCTCCGCACCAGTCCGACCTGTAGAATTCAGCAGGATGTCGATCCGATGTGGGATGGCCTTAAGGAGAGTCCGAGTTTGTTCAGTGGTAGAATTCGGAGCTTCCCCTTTGTCAGAATCCTCTTCATCCTGCGCGTCAGCCTTGTGGGAACCGGCGGCAGTCTTCATCTTCGGGAGTCCGACCTTGAGCTCAGTCGGCGACCAAAATGATTCAGCAATCTTCAGGATGCCGAGCTTGAAGGACAAGGCAACGCCCTTGATAACAGGAATGCGGGCTTCAGTGCCAATCAGGTACTCGTGCCGAGTCCAGACGTTGTCTTCAAGTTGGCAGGTCCCTCCTGCGGCAACAGTCTCTTTTAGGGATTTGGCTACGGCTGCGTAGGCAGCTGCTTCAGACTCGGGCCAAGCTTCTGCATCACGAAAAGAAAGCATGAGCAACAAGATAAAAGAGGAAAGCAATCGGAAGAAGCACTCGGGGGCAAGGAACACTCACCGCTAAGGAGGACGTCCATCTCGGTCATCGTCTCGCAGAAGCCTTTGGCTCGGCGGCGCAGTCGGGTGGTCTCTTCGTAGCTGCGTTTTTCTAGTTCTTCAAACCTAACGAGGTGTTCGTTTCGATCTTGGCGAATGGCGTCACGGGTAGCGACTGCTTCATCCCTTTCAATTTGCAAGGCTTCTCGGGCAGCAACGGCAGCATCTCGCTCGGCGAGGAGACCATCACCAGTAGCCGTCACGACAGCTATGTCGGCAAGGTGTTTTCTCTCAAGGGCGGCCATCTCAGATCGAAGGCTTTGGATAGTCCGATTCAGATCATTTTCTACCCCCTGCAGTCGGGTCACTTCCCCAGTGGCTTTGGCGAGAGCTGGACCATGCTGGTTAAGTTCTGCAGTCAATTTAGCAATTCGGCCCTGAAGGTCATCTACCATGGGAATAGAAGCTAGAAGAGAGCATGGAGATATGAGTACAAGAGTAATGGTCAATCGGAGAAAGGACAGAGAGGGTATAGAAGATACCTTTCAGTTTAGTGATCTTAGTCGACTGGTTGTTGACCTGCAGTTGGGCCTGGGCAAGGGTTCGCAGGTTGGCAGTGTAAGCTTCAAGGAGCTTTTCGAAGACCTCACGTTTTTCTTCCATAACAGCCTGAGAGGAACAACAAGACTGAGTTAGAGACACTGCAAAAAGCATGAAAGATCCGAACCGATTGCAACCAATCGGCCCGAATCTCGGGGACTACACCCAGTGGGTGCGCTTGCGCGCACCCACCGGAAGGAAAGTCTCCCGATTGAGGAAGGCAAAAGATAAAACAAAAGGCGTGAAAGATCCGAACCGATTGCAACCAATCGGCCCGAATCTCAGGGACTACACCCAGTGGGTGCGCTTGCGCGCACCCACCGGAAGGAAAGTCTCCTGATTGAGGAAGGCAAAAGATAAAGCAAAAGGCGTGAAAGATCCGAACCGATTGCAACCAATCGGCCCGAATCTCGGGGACTACACCTAGTGGGTGCGCTTGCGCGCACCCACCGGAAGGAAAGCCTCCCGAGTAAAGGAAAGACATAAAAAGGAAGTCAGGAGTTTACCGTGTGATGAGAGGCGAGCTGTTGGAGGTCCCGAGCAAGGGCATCAGCGAATTCTGTCACAACCCCAAGTTAGGTATGTGCTAGGATCAGAGGTACCTTGCATTCATGCAAAAATTTCAAATTGCAATTCAAAAATGGGGAAAAGAAAGCCCTGAGAAATTAATTCAAATGGCCAGATAAAAATATTTTTCCAAAAATCATTTGAACATTTGGAAAATTCCTATAAATGGTGCTGATCATATTAAAAATGGTTTGGGAGCAATCCCATGCTCATGGAATTTTCTAATATTCAAACAGTGGCTTTGGAAATTAAATAAAACCCTATTTGATTTGAAATTCAAATTATTTGAATTTCAAAAATGCCCAAAAGTTATGAGTGGCTAGATCTCTATTTTATGAGGCCACATAAAAATTTGGGGCATTTAAAAAAATGCCTAGGTATTTTTTTCCTAGGCAGAACAAATAGAACAAAATTAAATAAAAAGAAAAGGGCAGGGAAAGCTTACCTCTCACCCAAGGCGAGGCCCAGCAGACAGCCCAGCAGCCTTCTCCCTTGTCTTCTACCTCCCCGCGCCCCTAAGGTGCTCGGTGGAAAGCCACCGACGCCACCGACGACGCCACGACGACGCTGAGCCGCTTCTAGAGCCTCCCCCACCTCCTAAGCGTGCCACGGAGACGCCCAGAGCCCCGCAGCACTTCTCCCCCTCGCCCAGCTTCCTCTACCTCTCTCCCTCGTCGATTTCCTCTCTATCACGAGCCCGCCGGAGAGCACCGCCGCCGCCCAGTCGTGGCCAACGGCACCCTTACGCCGAGCTAGCCTGTGCAGACGCATCGCAGACGTCGTCTTCGTCTTCAAGCACAAGCAATCGAACCAGGAGACCCCGGAGACGACGCCAGCTCCAACCTCGTCTCGCCGGACGCCGCGGAATCTTCGCCGGAATTCGTCACCATCAACTCCCCTACGACCTCGCCGTCCCCTCCAGTAGCTCCAGGGTGAGCCCCTGCCTCGAACCCCTCTCTCCGCGCCCCTCCCCGTGGTCTCTTTCGTCTTTCCACGATGGCCAGGCTACGGCCGCCGCCCGACCACGTCGCTGGCGAGGCTCCGGCGACCCCTAGGACTCCCCGTGGGTGCAGGGTGATGCGGACGTGCACGGGCGTCCTGTTGGTGGTCGCGGCGTACCAATTCGTGGCCGGGATCTTCATCCCGTGTGCGCCGCAGTGCACTGGAGTCGCCGGCGTTGAGCCGCCGGTGAGCCCGTTTAGTTTAGGAGTTAACCCACCCCTAATCACCCCCTAATCCCACTGACTCGTGGGCCCAAGGCCACTAACTAACCCCTGGTTAGTTTAACTAACCGGGTTAATTAACCCCCCCCCCACTGACAGCCCGGACCCACGCGTCAGCAGCCCCCTGACATCACTCTGGCGTCAGGCTGACGCAGTAAATCAGTTAAATGGTTTATTTAATTCAGAAAATTCCAGAAAATACCCAAAACTTCAATAATTCATAATTAATTCATCATAACTCCAAATATAGCCAATAATATGTCTAAAATTATCAGAAAAATACAAGGATTAAGAATATGCAATTTGTTTTCATGTTTGACCATTTTAAAATGGTGAACAGTAGCAAACATGCATATGGATCCTTTTCAAATTCAAATTTGGGATGATTTTGCACATGATTTTGAGGTGCGCTTAGCCGGCACCTTCGGAGGATTGGCACGGAGATCTGCATCAGAACCATCAGCCTTTGAGACACTTTCATCATCACTCCATTCAGCCAAAAATTCCTCAAGGGAAGGGTCAGGCGTACCCCCTTGAGCTGGAGGTCGGGTGTCGGTCCTCGGAGGGTTGGCGGCCTCGGCATCATCGTCGTCGGCATCCATGGAGTCGGAGGATTCTCCGGAAGACTCGTCATCATCTTCATCATCGTCACCGGATTCGGCGGAAGGAATCTCGCCGTTATACTCGAAATCGGCGGGGTCCTCCTCCGCGCGATCGGGGGCGTACACGCCAGCTTCTTGGCCATCTTCCATTAAGTCGGACTGAATAAAATGCTGGAAAGAAGATAAAAGTAATTAGAGAAGCTGAAAGAAAAAGCAATCGGGAGAAGAGGGCAATCGGAGCATACCACAGGCGGTTTCTGCTGGCGAGTGAGGCAGTCAAGCCCGAAGCGGAAAGGGTCGGGCAAAGGGCTCGATGTAATAGCCCTCACCCTGGCGCTGAGGTCTTCCTTCTTCACCCGCCATGTGCAGAGCCGAGTGGGATCTCGAGGACCCGACATATCGCACAGGCGGTGCACTCGGCGCTGCAGGGGAAGAATCCGAGCTTGAAGCCAGGCGGCTACCAGGTCGGTCGGGAGAAGTCCTTCTTGCTCTAGCTGGGCGACCCTGGCGACCTGGGCATCGACATCGCAATCCCCGACGCCATACTTCAGCGACCATTGGTGCTTGTCAGTCGGCCGGGCAAGGGAGAACTCGGGCAAATTAAGGAGATCGGGCCCTTGGTCAGGTGACTTGACGTAGAAGAATGAGGTCTGCCAATTTTTGCATGATTGGACGATCTCGGGACTCTTGTACTTTGGCTTGGCGGCTGCGACAAGACAACTGCCGCAGTCGGTCATGTCAGTCGGGTACGTGGGCTCGCCGCCTTCGATGGTGGAGGGCACCACAGTTCCCGTCCGAGCGTTGTGGGCTCGGAGATTGAAGAATCTCTTCCAGAGAGCGATGCTGGGGCGGCAGCCGAGATACCCTTCGCAGAGTGTCACGAAATCGGAAAGAATCATGATGAAATTGGCTGCGAGGTGGTGAGGCTGCAATCGGTGGAAGTCGAGGAACCCGCGGAAGAAGGCGCTGGCGGGAAGGCCGAATCCACGCTCGAAGTGAGTGAGGAATACAACCCTCTCACTAGCACGCGCGCTGGGCACGACCTCGGCGCCAGGAATGCGCTATTCGACCTCCGCGGGCATCTTCCGGGCGCGAATCAGGGACTGAACGGCGCCGGCGGTGGCCTGGGAGCCTTTCCAGCACCCGCGGCTCGCCTGTGACACATCTCGCCGTGGCGCCATGGCGTTCGCGGGCGTAGAGAAGACGAGGGACGAGGAGAGCGAGAGCAAAGGAGAAGAGTTACCGCGGAGGCGGCGGAGCGCGCGGGTCCGTGACCGGAGCGGATCTGAAGCGCAGAGGTGGGTCGCAAGAGCGGCAGGGAGCTTCGAGCTGGAGAGACAATGGTGCAGAGGAGCGAGAGCTGGAGGTTGAAGATGGCGTTTGGGAGAAGGAGGAGGCGAAGACCCTCCCCTGTGGCTTATATGGGCGGCGGGGGAGGGGAGTGGGATGCGGCTGCGGCTGTGTGGCTCGGTGTGGCCTAGGGCACATGAAGGGCAACCGGCAAACCAGCGCAAAGGATACTGGCGCAAAAGGCGAGGCGTGCGACGTGGGGGTCAGGCCCTGCAGTTATGTCAAGTCGCGCGTGGGTCGTGGGTCCCAATTCATCGATCCCGTCCCGGAAGAATCGGAGGTAACCGTTGGAAGGAAATCGGCGAAAGATGCTTTTCTCACAAAAGTGAAGACACGAATTGGGAGCGAACCAAATCTAATCAGACGGAAATTTGGTCAGCCAAGTGTGATCTCCGAGTCAGTCGACGAACTCGGAATGACGCACTCGAAGAGGCCATAGCAGTCGGAGGATATCAAGAGAGAGATTAAAAACTACAAAGGCCCCGCGGTCAAGTGACCGTGGGACTTTTACAGCTTTAGGGGCTACTGTCGGGGGATTGGTACCCGGGTAGGCTAATCCAAGCGGAAGCAACCTTTCAAGACAAGGATGGACCGATTGGGCCGCAGCTGGGCCGAGCTGGGCAGAGTTACGGCCGATTGCTCCAAGGCAATCGGCCGTACCAAATGCCAGTAGTCGGCCCAGGAGCAATCGGTCCACCCTTCCTTCACCAAGACGATCATCCGATTGGTATGCAGCTGGGCCGAGAGTGGTATCTAGAAGGCCGATTGCCCAGAACAATCGACCTTGCTAGGAACCACCAGTCGGTCCAGGCGCAATCGGAACAACCTAATACCCAGTCGGGGGTATGATTACGAGGTCATAAATGCCATATCCCGAGATATCTGGGTGGCAGGAAGGCCAAGTCATGTCGAAGATCTGATGGAGATACGGTGTCGACCTCTCCGCCGATTCTGCGGACAGGGCTACAAAACCGCACCTCCTAGCTTCACTGTTCATCCCTAGGCCTTACGAGTCTACAGCATGGGCCGCCGCTCGTAGGCTCCGGATCACCCGGAGAGGAGCAGTCGGTGGGCCCAGACCGATTAGAGGCTGACAGCTAGGCCCATTCGGCAATGAAGTTACCGAAGTACCCTGGACTCACACTATAAGAGCCAGGGTACCCCTCCTGCGCGAGGGACGACTCATCCTAGACCACCATTACTCACTTTCCCCTCAGTTCGTTCACTGCTTGTAGTTATTCCTCAGGGACGCAGGAGAGAGCCTTGCCGACGGCGGCGGCGCTCACCTTCCCCCGAGAAGATAGAGAAGCAGTTATTGTAGCCAGAGCATTGATATATAAGAGACAAGCAGGAGTAGGGGTGTTATCTCTCCGGAGACCCCCGAACCTGGGTACATCGTAGTGTCCTCCACCGTGTTTGCGCTCAACCCGATTCCGGCACCATCGACATTTCTCTCCCTCGCGTCTTCCCCTCACATTAGCTGTCGGGACCCGGGGTCTGCATATGTAATTCCAGTCATAATTCAATCATATGGAGAGCCGAGAGCCATAACCACTTGTCTAAGCAGACAAGCCCAAGTACAAGACATTCTCGGAAAGCTCGAACGTGAGGGGCATCCCATCCAGGCCGGATGATCAACTGAAATGGGTCCTCATCGCCCGCCCACAAGTCTAAATGATTATGGGTGGTGAGATTCCATACTCATAGACAAGTCGCCTCAACCATATTATCGATTGAATCCTAACACTTACATAAACAGACTCCAGCCCGATCTCTTAGTCAGGGTCTCGGGCGGGCTCAATCATACAACAAAGTGTGCCACGTGATAGAGTCACGAGCAATCGCATCGCGATGCCCCAAGCTGCGCACATCTAAGGGCCACTTGGTGTATAAAAGACCGCCGGCGAGAACACAACTAAGGTATCGAACCCCACACATGACATGCACGATATAAACATACACGCAGCATACATGTCAAGTGTATAACAGCAGGTAACACAACCTGAACTCTACAAACTCATAGCTTTATTGCATCTGCTAAACAGAGCAGATATAGTAGTGTTACAAGCAGAGATCACATCACGGTGATCCAACATTACATCATACAACAACGGAAGCAAATTATGTCTTAGTAAAGACAAGGTTAACAAATGGCTTAAGAAGCCTTTAAGAAAACACAACGACCCTCCAGAGGGACCAGGCTGCTGTCTGGACTACATAACTTCGTCGATGTCGAGCTTGAAGGGGGAGGCCACCATCAGGGTCAGTGGTCTCGTCTCTAAAACATAGAATAAGCAAACGTGAGTACAAAGTCGTACTCAGCAAGACTTACGTGAGAACTATACTACTCATGCTCAGGTATCAAGGTAAAGGCAAGTGGGGTTGTAATGCAGAAAGCTTTGACTTGGCTATCCTGTACTACGACTACATAGAGTTGAGATGAGAGGCGCACACGAGTCCATCTAATCTTGATCACCACATCAATACACAACCATGGATCCTTCCTCGACTTCCCCACGAGGAAGCAACCCAAAGCACTCACACTTATCTTGCGATTTTTAGAGTATCCATTTGAGTTGTCTAATAATCAAGTAAAGATCTCCAAGTAGTCCATAACCGCGGACACGGCTATTCGAATAGTTCATTAACCCTGCAGGGGTGTACTTCTTCACATACGTAGCTATCACTTATCGCCTAGAACTCGTCACCTTCAAGCGGTGTCGGCGAGGATAGTACCACGACACTTACCTCACGGCTCCAACTCTAGTCCAGGGAATCGACTATCTGAGTTGTACCCCAATCGGGAATCCGGCCGGGGTTTCCGTTTAGGACCCAGACGATGTATGGACGGTCCGACAAGCCCACCTCGACGGATGGTACTGCGCTTTCCTAAAACCGTGCTACATTAGGAAAGAAAATAGAATAAAGTTAACCCATGCGAATCCTGGACCTTAGTCGGGGTGAGTTAATAGGTCGAGAGGGGTCAATGAGCCCAACATGTGGTAGTAATCTGTGTCTTGGATCACAACACAAGAACTCGGGGCCTAGGGCAGTGTAAATGAGACAACCCACTGTGTACTCCTACACAGCCTCTCATTGTTCACTTATATTAGGGTGACTTCATCAACACGTTACCACCTTGTTGCATGTATTCACTACCATCCCGATACATCACCCAGATGGATCAACTTCATTGCAAACAACTCTATCATGGCATAGCATATCATGGATGAAGGGCCACATGATGAGCACAAACAATCTTGTATCTTCTAGGTTGAGGTTTGCTTAATACTGTGATAGCAATGATAGGTCATGCAAAGGATGGGTTGAACTAACGGAAGAACGATAACATGTGAATCACCTAATCATGCATAAGAGAACAAGAGGGAAATTGGGTTTTTATAGATATGATCAAAGGGGGTTTGCTTGCCTTATTGTCGAGACTCGGGGGTGCCACTCTTCAAAGAAAACAGGGACTACGTCCGGCGATGGATCTATCGAGAAGAAGCAAACACCGAGACAACAAAGTATAAACATCACATTGCAATGCACATTCAAGAATGAAACATGGCATGGTACTGATGTGATCTATGTTTAATTTGTAACAATTTAATTGAAGTTGATTTGAATAAGAAATTCAAATCCAAACTCCAAATGTGGTTCAAAATATCCCAAGTTGCATTTGCTAATGTTTGGACATGGTAAACCATGTGGTCATGTGTATGATATGCCTCTGATGTTCATGTGATAAGGTTGGCATTGCAAAGATTTAATTTAAAATGATTTAAACATTTATTTTGAATTATTCCAAATAAGCCATATAGCTAAATGCTACTGTTCCATCATCATAGATGTGTTTTTCATCCATGAAAGTATGATATTTGGAATCCTTGAATTTTTCTGATGATTTTTCATATATAAGTTATTTGATTTGGAGTTATGGATAAAAAGTTATTGAATTTCAAAGATTTAAGCATTTTCTGAAATTTCTGTTAAATAGGAAAAAGGGTTTATTGCGCAAGCATGACATCATGATGACGTCAGGGACGCTGACTGGTCAAACTGACACGCGGGGCCCATCTGTCATCCACTCAGGGGTTTAATCCCGTTTTAAATAACTTTGACAGGGGATTAGGGGGTTTGGGTCCCACCCGTCAGTGAGAGAGAGAGGGGATTAGAGGGGGGTTTAGCCAGGCCGGCCGGCGGTTAGCCGCCGGTGGCCTCTGGCCGCGGCGGTGTCCGCTGGAACCGGCGACTACGGCCACGAAACTCGGCGCCGCGAGCACCAGGATAAGCCCCATGCACTCGCGCTTCACCAAGACAACCTGGACGAGCACGGGGAGGCTAGGGTCGACGGCGGCGACCTCACATGCGACGGCCGGAGTTTGGTCTACGGCGGGGAGGAGAAGTGGCGCGCGGGGAGGGGCACAGAGAGACGGGGAAGAAGGGGGAGCTCACCACGAGCGCGTTGGCGCAGACGGGAGAGGCGGAGGAGCTTCGGAGGCGGTGAATTTCTCGGAGGGAGGCACGGCGGCCGGCGGGGAGTTGGTGAAGGGGGCGGCGTCCTCCGGGCCTCCTCGGCGCAATTGGGCGGCCACGGTGACGAAGACGACGACGCTGCGCACTCTGGACAACTCGGTGCGGCGAAGGGAGGCCAGTGGCCGCGGTGGCGCACGACGGTGACCTCGGCAGTGTGCTCGGTTCTTCGCGGGAGCGCTCGGGAGAGAAGGAGAGGAGGTTCCAGAGGGGGGAAAAGGAAGGGGAGGAGCACGGGCGTCCACGGCGGGTAGATAGGGACGAGGGGGGCGCCGTGGGCGGGCTGCCGACGGCGGCATGCTCGCCACGCAAGTGCCCGCCTGCCTGTCCCCGCGAAGAAGACGACCCTGCCCCTTCGGGCCGGGCCTCTTCTGCTGGGCCAGGTGGGCCAGGTAGGTGGGCTCTGCCCTTTTGTTTACTTTTCTTTTTATGCCTTCTATTTAATTTGTTTTGCTCTGAAAAAAATATCAAAGAAATTTTAAAAATCCCCAAATTTTTATCTTGGACATATGTGACCTAGTACTGGTCACTCCCAAGTTTTGGAGAATTTTGAAATTCAAAACATTTGAATTTCAATTCAAATAGCATTTAAATTTAATTTCCAAGCCTCTGTTTGAAAATTTGAAAAATCCAGGAGTATGGGTTTGACTCCAAATCATTTTTAAAATGATCATACTCATTTATAGGAATTTTCAAAATTGTTTGGAGGAATTTTGGAAAACTTTTTATCTGGCCTTTTATTTTAAAAAACTTTTTGAGGCTTTTCCAAATCCTCAATTATTAAACCAAGAAATTTAAACATGATGCAATTATTTCTAATAATAAAAGCACATACCAAAACTAGGGTTGTGACAACTCGCCCCCACTCAAAAGAATCTCGTCCCGAGATTCAGAAGTAGTCGGGAAGAGGGTGGGGTACTCGACTCGGAGACGATCTTCTCGTTCCCAGGTGGATTCTTTCTCAGAATGGTTGGACCACTGCACTTTGAGGAACCTGATCTTCTGACGTCGGGTGGTACGCTCAGCTTCATCGAGGATACGGACGGGATACTCTCGATACGACAGGTTTTCTTGGAGATCAAGCGTTTCGTGGTCTACTTCGCGGATGGGGTCCTTGAAGCAACGCCTGAGTTGAGATACGTGGAAGACATCGTGAACCTGAGAAAGATGCGGCGGTAGTTCAAGTTGGTAGGAAACTTCTCCACGCTTAGCTAGAATGCGAAAAGGGCCTATATAACATGGGGCCAATTTGCCTTTGATACCGAAGCGATGGGTTCCTTTCAGAGGAGTAACCCGGAGGTAAGCCTTCTCGTCCAGCTCGTAGCTCTCTGGCCTATGATGACGATCATAATAGCTTTTCTGACGAGACTGGGCTGTTTTCAATTGCTCACGAACAATGCGAACCTTCTCTTCTGCTTCCTGGATCATGTCCGGTCCAAAGAATTGTCTTTCACCGGTTTCTGACCAGTTCAATGGTGTTTGACATTTTCGTCCATAGAGAAATTTGAAGGGTGCCATGCCCAAGTTAGATTGGAAACTGTTGTTATAAGCAAACTCGGCGAATGGAAGAGATGTCTCCCAACTCTTTCCGAATGAGATAACACAGGCTCTGAGCATGTCTTCGAGAATTTGATTGAATCTTTCTACTTGACCACTTGACTGGGGATGAAAGGCGGTGCTAAAGGAGAGATGGGTTCCCATAGCATTTTGAAAACTTTCCCAAAATCGAGAGGTGAAAAGACTTCCACGGTCTGAATTGATTTCCAAAGGAACACCATGGAGAGAAACGATCCGGGAGACATATAAATCCGCCAATTGGCTAGCAGTTATACTCTCACGAACAGGAAGGAAATGAGAAACTTTGGAAAGACGGTCAATGACCACGAAGATGGTATTGTTTCCCTTCTGAGACTTTGGAAATCCAGTGATGAAATCCATACTGACTTTATCCCATTTCCACTCAGGAATGGCTAAAGGTTGAAGAGTACCAGCAGGTCTTTGATGCTCTGCTTTCACACGACGACAAACATCGCACTCAGCAACAAATTGAGCGATTTCTCGCTTCATCCTAGTCCACCAAAATCTCTGGCGTAGATCTTGATACATCTTAGTACTACCAGGATGAATCGAGAGAGGGGTGTCATGGGCTTCCTTAAGGATTTGCTGCCTTATATTCCTATTCTTCGGAACTACCATCCTATTCTCGAAGTACACAGTACCTTCATTGTCTAGGGTAAAACATTTTGCCTTACCGCTAGCAATGTTCTGTTTGATATGTCGGATACCTCGAGCACGTTGTTGAACAACTTTGATTTGATCCTCAAGGGTTGGTTTCACAATCAAGGTGGAAAGGAATCCATGAGGAACAATCTCGAGATTCATCTTTCGAAATTCCTCATAGAGGAGTGGTTGATACTGTTGTAACATGAGGTTCTTACAATACAACTTACGACTTAGTGCATCAGCCATGACATTGGATTTGCCTGGGGTGTAAGAGATACTCAAGTCCTAATCTTTTATCAACTCTATCCAGCGTGTTTGCCTGAGATTAAGATCTGGCTGGGTGAATACGTATTTGAGGCTTTGGTGATCGGTATAGATTTCACAACGATTACCAAGGAGGTAATGTCGCCAAGTCTTCAGGGCATGAACTACGGCAGCGAGTTCAAGATCATGGGTAGGATAGTTCTCTTCATGTGGACGCAACTGGCGTGAAGCATAAGCTACCACATGTCGATCTTGCATAAGTATGCATCCTAACCCTTGCCGTGAAGCATCACAATAGATCTCGAAATCCCTTTTGGTGTCTGGAGGTGCAATTACGGGTGCAAAAGTCAATCTTCTCTTTAGCTCTTGAAAGCATTCCTCGCACTTGGAAGTCCATAGGAATTTCTTATCTTTCTTGAGGAGTTCAGTAAGAGGCTTTGCAACTTTAGAAAAGTTCTCGACGAAGCGGCGACAATAGCTTGCTAGGCCAAGAAAACTCCTAACTTGCTTAACCGATTCAGGTGGAGTCCAGTCAAGGACGGCTACTCTCTCGGGATTGACTGCAATACCTTTTGCAGAAATCACGTGGCCTAAGTAGGTCACTTCTGGTAGCCAAAATTCACACTTGGAGAATTTAGCATAAAGGCGATGCTCTCTAAGTTTCATCAATACCAGCCTAAGATGTTCTGCGTGCTCTTCTTCGTTCTTCGAGTAGATGAGAATATCATCAAGATAACCACAACAAATTTATCTAAGTACTCCATGAAGATCGAATTCATCAAGCGCGAAAATTGGCTGGGGCATTGGTTAAACCGAAGGACATGACGGTGTACTCATAAAGACCATAACGAGTAGTAAAAGCCGTCTTGGGAATGTCCTCGTTTCTGATTTTTATTTGATGATAGCCTAATCTCAAATCCATCTTGGAGAAGACAGAGGATCCTGCAAGTTGATCATAAAGATCATTGATCCTGGGCAGTGGGTACTTGTTCTTTATCGTCGCTAGATTTAGCGGGCGATAGTCTACGCACATCCTTTCTGTTCCATCTTTCTTCGTTACAAACAAAACAGGGCAACCCCATGGCGATGAGCTAGGGCGGATGAAGCCTTTTGCCAACGAAGCATCAAGTTGGGTTTTTAGCTCAGCTAACTCATGTGGGGCCATTCTATATGGGCGTCTGGAAATTGGGGCAGTGCCTGGTATAAGATCCACTATGAATTCCACAGACCTGTCGGGTGGCATTCCCGGCAGCTCTTCTGGAAAGACATCCGGAAAGTCACAAACTATCGGAATATCTTCAAGGTTAGGAAGGGGATGTTCATTCAATGAATACAGCTGGGTTTCTAAACCTTGAGATGTGAAATGGACTATCTTGCCGGAAGGATGAGTGAGTTGGACTGATTTAGTGGCACAATCAATCTTGGCACGGTGTTTGGATAACCAATCCATACCTAAGATGATATCGATATCTGAAGATTTGAGGGCTATGAGAGAAGCAAGGAATACAATATCCTCAACAGCAATCTCATTGTCATGGCTTACCCTACTGGTACGCCATGTGGATCCTGGAGTTTTAATCATGAAAGGGTTAGGCAACTCCTCGAATGAAATTTCATGCAGGAGTGCGAACTTTTCAGACAAAAAGGAATGAGAAGCTCCAGAATCAAATAGAACAGAAGCAGGTTTGGAGTTGACAGGAAGTGTACCGAGTACAACCTTTGTATCCTCTTGGGCTTCTCTGATGGTGGAATGGTTCACACGTCCGTATTCAACAATAGCGGACTTGGCTTTGGAAGGCTTTGGTGGCTTAGCTTTGGCTTTATGTTTTGGACGAGGAGGAACCTTCTCTTGCAATGAACATTGTCGTGCAATGTGGCCAGGATTACCACACTTGTAGCACAAACGGGTATTAGGTTGTGGGGTTTGTATGGCAAGCTCTCTACTATCTTTCTGGGTTTTCTTGCTTTGTGGATATGGTCTTGGAATCAAGTGCGAAGGAATGGCACTAGTTGGGATCCAAATTCGACGTTTTTGAGAACCTAAACTAGAAGAGGAAGCAAGATCACGATCACGCTTGCGAGACTCTTCAAAGACCTCATTTCCATGCTCAGCTCTGAATGATCTATTGACCAAATCCTCGAAGTTGACGAATTCAAGGAGATTGAGATCATGACGAAGGATAGGGCTAAGTCCCTTGCGGAACCTTGCTTGCTTCTTGGCATCGGTTGATATCTTCTCAGGGGCATAACGAGAAAGACGATTGAACTCAGTCCTGTACTGATGAACAGTCATATTTTCCTGAGACAGGGTGCAGAACTCTTCCCTCTTTCTTTCCATCAGCTCATCCAGAATGTGGTACCCTTGGAAGGCATCACGGAACTCCTGCCAAGTCACTACGTGACCATCAGGCTGCATTGCAACAAAACATTCCCACCATTCACCAGCAGCACCTTCCAGAAAGTATGCCGCAAACATCACACGATCATCTGGAGAAACATGCGCCGTCTCAAGCTTAAGCTCGATGGAACGGAGCCAATCGTCGGCATCAAGGGGCTCAGATGAACATCGAAATACCGGCTGGTTCAAAAGGATAAAATCCTGGATGGATATTACCGCATTTCGCTGGAGAGAAGTATTCTTCTCAATGAGCTCCAAAAGGCGTGTTTGATCACGTCGATTTCGCTCAGCCTCCATCATGATTTCCGCTGCAGAAGGCGGTGAAGGAGGATCATCATCACCACTTTGATTACTGTGACCAGATTCAACACATCTAGTTCCACCTGACATTCTGTGTGATAAAAATCAACAATCAGAGTAGGATTTATGATGGAATCAAAGCAAAGATGATACAATTTAAGAGCGGACAAGATTGTAATGCAAAAGCATTGAGATCACTGGAAACACGGGACAAATCGGACAGCATAACGGCTGTACCGGGGTGGAAAAAAATGAATCAATCTGCAAGAATGATCAGAACCTTCTCAAAAGGCTTGATGGAATGGTGACTCTAGACAACCAAAACAATCCTACAGTTAAGGAGAGTCAAACAACGAGATGTTCTAGTATAGACATAGAAGAGCCTAGTCCTATCTTCCCGTAGAACAAGATGAGGGTGACTCAGAACTCAGATCAATAAGGGTAAGGAGAAAAATGAAGGCTTACGTTGTTCCCTTATACCCAAAGTAACTATATAACTATAGAATGCTAGACTCGACTTCAGCCAAGGTTTACTAATCCTACAGGCAGTCCTGCTCTGATACCAAGTCTGTCGGGACCCGGGGTTTGCATATGTAATTTCCAGTCATAATTCAATCATATGGAGAGCCGAGAGCCATACCCACTTGTCTAAGCAGACAAGGCCAAGTACAAGACATTCTCGGAAAGCTCGAACATGAGGGGCATCCCATCCAGGCCGGATGATCAACTGAAATGGGTCCTCATCGCCCGCTCACAAGTCTAAATGATTATGGGTGGTGAGATCCCATACTCATAGACAAGTCGCCTCAACCATATTATCGATTGAATCCTAACACTTACATAAACAGACTCCAGCCCGATCTCTTAGTCGGGGTCTCGGGCGGGCTCAATCATACAACAAAGTGTGCCACGTGACAGAGTCACGAGCAATCGCATCGCGATGCCCCAAGCTGCGCACATCTAAGGGCCACTTGGTGTATAAAAGACCGCCGGCGAGAACACAACTAAGGTATCGAACCCCACACATGACATGCACGATATAAACATACACGCAGCATACATGTCAAGTGTATAATAGCAGGTAACACAACCTGAACTCTACAAACTCATAGTTTTATTGCATCTGCTAAACAGAGCAGATATAGTAGTGTTACAAGCAGAGATCACATCACTGTGATCCAACATTACATCATACAACAACGGAAGCAAATTATGTCTTAGTAAAGACAAGGTTAACAAATGGCTTAAGAAGCCTTTAAGAAAACACAACGACCCTCTAGAGGGACCAGGATGCTGTCTGGGACTACATAACTTCGTCGATGTCGAGCTTGAAGGGGGAGGCCACCATCAGGGTCAGTGGTCTCGTCTCTAAAACATAGAATAAGCAAACGTGAGTACAAAGTCGTACTCAGCAAGACTTACGTCAGAACTATACTACTCATGCTCAGGTATCAAGGTAAAGGCAAGTGGGGTTGTAATGCAGAAAGCTTTGACTTGGCTATCCTGTACTACGACTACATAGAGTTGAGATGAGAGGCGCACACGAGTCCATCTAATCTTGATCACCACATCAATACACAACCATGGATCCTTCCTCGACTTCCCCACGAGGAAGCAACCCAAAGCACTCACACTTATCTTGCGATTTTTAGAGTATCCATTTGAGTTGTCTAATAATCAAGTAAAGATCTCCAAGTAGTCCATAACTGCAGACACGGCTATTCGAATAGTTCATTAACCCTGCAGGGGTGTACTTCTTCACATACATAGCTATCACTTATCGCCTAGAACTCGTCACCTTCAAGCGGTGTCGGCGAGGATAGTACCACGACACTTACCTCACGGCTCCAACTCTAGTCCAGGGAATCGACTATCTGAGTTGTACCCCAATCGGGAATCCGGCCGGGGTTTCCTTTTAGGACCCAGACGATGTATGGACGGTCCGACAAGCCCACCTCGACGGATGGTACTGCGCTTGCCTAAAACCGTGCTACGTTAGGAAAGCATATAGAATAAAGTTAACCCATGCGAATCCTGGACCTTAGTCGGGGTGAGTTAATAGGTCGAGAGGGGTCAATGAGCCCAACATGTGGTAGTAATCTGTGTCTTGGATCACAACACAAGAACTCGGGGCCTAGGGCAGTGTAAATGAGACAACCCACTGTGTACTCCTACACAGCCTCTCATTGTTCACTTATATTAGGGTGACTTCATCAACACGTTACCACCTTGTTGCATGTATTCACTACCATCCCGATACATCACCCAGATGGATCAACTTCATTGCAAAAAACTCTAGCATGGCATAGCATATCATGGATGAAGGGCCACATGATGAGCACAAACAATCTTGTATCTGCTAGGTTGAGGTTTGCTTAATACTGTGGTAGCAATGATAGGTCATGCAAAGGATGGGTTCAACTAACGGAAGAACGATAACATGTGAATCACCTAATCATGCATAAGAGAACAAGAGGGAAATTGGGTTTTTATAGATATAATCAAAGGGGGTTTGCTTGTCTTATTGTCGAGACTCGGGGGTGCCACTCTTTAGAGAAAACAGGGACTACGTCCGGCGATGGATCTATCGAGAAGAAGCAAACACCGAGACAACAAAGTATAAACATCACATTGCAATGCACATTCAAGAATGAAACATGGCATGGTACTGATGTGATCTATGTTTAATTTGTAACAATTTAATTGAAGTTGATTTGAATAAGAAATTCAAATCCAAACTCCAAATGTGGTTCAAAATATCCCAAGTTGCATTTGCTAATGTTTGGACATGGTAAACCATGTGGTCATGTGTATGATATGCCTCTGATGTTCATGTGATAAGGTTGGCATTACAAAGATTTAATTTGAAATGATTTAAACATTTATTTTGAATTATTCCAAATAATCCATATAGCTAAATGCTACAGGTCCATCATCATAGATGTGTTTTTCATCCATGAAAGTATGATATTTGGAATCCTTGAATTTTTCTAATGATTTTTCATATATAAGTTATTTGATTTGGAGTTATGGATAAAAAGTTATTGAATTTCAAGGATTTAAGCATTTTCTGGAATTTCTGTTAAATAGGAAAAAGGGTTTATTGCGCAAGCATGACATCATGATGACGTCAGGGACGCTGACTGGTCAAACTGACACGCGGGGCGCATCTGTCATCCACTCTGGGGTTTAATCCCGTTTTAAATAACTTTGACAGGGGATTAGGGGGTTTGGGTCCCACCCGTCAGTGAGAGAGAGAGGGGATTAGAGGGGGGTTTAGCCAGGACGGCCGGCGGTTAGCCGCCGGTGGCCTCTGGCCGCGGCGGTGTCCGCTGGAACCGGCGACTCCGGCCACGAAACTCGGCGCCGCGAGCACCAGGATAAGCCCCATGCACTCGCGCGTCACCCAGACAACCTGGACGAGCACGGGGAGGCTAGGGTCGACGGCGGCGACCTCACACGCGACGGTCGGAGTTTGGTCTACGGCGGGGAGGAGAAGTGGCGCGCGGGGAGGGGCACAGAGAGACGGGGAAGAAGGGGGAGCTCACCACGAGCGCGTTGGCGCAGACGGGAGAGGCGGAGGAGCTTCGGAGGCGGTGAATTTCTCGGAGGGAGGCACGGCGGCCAGCGGGGAGTTGGTGAAGGGGGCGGCGTCCTCGGGGCCTCCTCGGCGCAATTGGGCAGCCACGGTGACGAAGACGACGACGCTGCGCGCTCTGGACAACTCGGTGCGGCGAAGGGAGGCCAGTGGCCGCGGTGGCGCACGACGGTGACCTCGGAAGTGTGCTCGGTTCTTCGCGGGAGCGGTCGGGAGAGAAGGAGAGGAGGTTCCAGAGGGGGGAAAAGGAAGGGGAGGAGCACGGGCGTCCACGGCGGGTAGATAGGGACGAGGGGGGCGCCGTGGGCGGGCTGCCGACGGCGGCATGCTCGCCACGCAGGTGCCCGCCTTCCTGTCCCCGCGAAGAAGACGACCCTGCCCCTTCGGGCCGGGCCTCTTCTGCTGGGCCAGGTGGGCCAGGTAGGTGGGCTCTGCCCTTTTGTTTACTTTTCTTTTTATGCCTTCTGTTTAATTTGTTTTGCTCTAAAAAAAATATCAAAGCAATTTTAAAAATCCCCAAATTTTTATCTTGGACATATGTGACCTAGTACTGGTCACTCCCAAGTTTTGGAGAATTTTGAAATTCAAAACATTTGAATGTCAATTCAAATAGCATTTAAATTTAATTTCCAAGCCTCTGTTTGAAAATTTGAAAAATCCAGGAGTATGGGTTTGACTCTAAATCATTTTTAAAATGATCATACTCATTTATAGGAATTTTCAAAATTGTTTGGAGGAATTTTGGAAAACTTTTTATCTGGCCTTTTATTTAAAAAAAACTTTTTGAGGCTTTTCCAAATCCTCAATTATTAAACCAAGGAATTTAAACATGATGCAATTATTTCTAATAATAAAAGCACATACCAAAACTAGGGTTGTGACATTAGCCATCCCATGGCATCTGACGTTACATATCGACGACACGCGGGTACCTCTCGGAGACGATGCGAGCTTGTGATCAACTACACCTTCGGAACCCGACTTATCAACATGCAAGGACTATACATTACTTATGGTCCATTCTATTTCAACCAGCGGTTTGCATGCTAGTCTAGGTTAGGTTCGATGTTTGATCCTACCACATGTTTACAGCCTCTTTCAAACCGATACAACCATGTCCCCTCCCAGCAAACCTTGTACTGCTATGTTACTATTGCTCGTTGCTCAGCCCCTTCTTAGTATGCATGCTTAGGATGCTACGATGTTACCTCCTATTACTCCTTGGTTTGGGATATCACATTATTATATTGTTATGGATGATATGATTATTATAAATGTTGACTATATTCGACGAAGGATGGAAGGTCTAGGCTATCCCGCCCCGACGCTTTGTTCCATTCGAGTCTCCTAGGATCCGAGTTCCGGGTATTGGTTTTAAGACTGAGCTTGCCTAACCGCGTGTTGGATTTTATGGGGTCCCCTCTTCTTACCTACCTAGCTTCAAACATTTATAGTGGTGGACCAAGATGATTTACCATTTGAAACGTGTGTGTGACTGGTCCGTGGCCGTCAGATTTCGAACAACTTGGGCCAGTGGAGACATGGTTTCTCTTGTTGGTCCGCCCCAGGGAGCTAGGGGGTTGTCCACATCTGTTTGGGCAACTAACCCGAACTTGTCCAGACGGTAGAGGCCGATTAGAGAGCGCGGCCGGCTTTTGAGTTGGATGTCGACTCACTAGGGGCCACCCGGATTTGTGCGTTGTTAGTTAGAGGGACTTGTCGTTCCGGATCTCTTGGGACTAAATCATAAAATGGTTGCCTATCATGGGTAGTGTAACACCCTGGGTGTCACGCTACAGTAATCACCTTGTGCTAATGCAAACTCACCTTAATTAACTTGTGATGATCACCTTGATCAAAGTTTGTTCAAGTTCAAACCAAATAAAAATTCCTGATACAAGTGGAAATAAAACTTAATCCAAAAATATTGCAACCACTTTTAATAAATGTATAAAAATCAGTAGGTTACAATAAAATAGCAATGGTATTCTATTACATTGTTTAAATAATGCAAACAAAATAAACAGTGTCTAAACCAGCCACTTTTAATACTTTTTAAATAAAACAAAAACCCAAATAATTTTATTATTCCACCAAACTTTTTGTGGCTTTGTAATATCATGTAATACTAATTTTTGAACTAGTTTCAATTGTTACAAAAATCAAAGGCTAGCTAATTAAAATAAAAACCTAATAGATAAGAGGAAATAAGAATAAAATAAGGGAAGGGGTTATTTTTCGCGCTAGGAAAAATCCAGCCTAGGCCCAACCCACCCCCACCTTCT
Organism: Bromus sterilis; assembly: GCA_950022295.1. Classification (NCBI taxonomy): domain Eukaryota; kingdom Viridiplantae; phylum Streptophyta; class Magnoliopsida; order Poales; family Poaceae; genus Bromus; species Bromus sterilis. The sequence continues at coordinate 287,149,973 of OX465596.1, forward strand.
CCTTCTCCCTCCTCCTCCCCTGTTCCTTCTACGCACGCACACACGCAGCACGCACGCCATGACCTCCCTTCCACTCACGCGGCGACAGCAACGCTGCTAAAGTGCTCGAATGTGTGGATAAGAACCCCCCCATGGCCCCAGTAACGCTAGCACCCCCTCCCTTTCCCCTCACCCACCGCCGCGGCACCCTCTTCCTCACAGTCGTCGCCGCCATCGAGCGCAGACGCGGCCGTCGACCACCATTGGAAGACATGTGGGCCCAGAGATTAATTAGTTTTACTTAAATGTTTTATTAACATGTGAGACTGACCAGTGGGACCCACTGGTCAGGTTTGACCTAGTCAACCCCTTGTGGATAATGTTTAATTAAATAATAAATGAAAATCCAAAAATTGATTTAATTGATTTAAACTTTAGAATTCAATATCTTTTAAACCGTAAGTCAGATTCAAAAACTTTATACATCAAAATTGATCAGAAAAATATAACGAATACGGATACGCTAACCGTATACCAACCACACCCCTCTAACACACCGAGCATCGAACCATCCCCCTCCGGACCGTCCGTCCGATGATTGCCCGATACCGATAAACTATCCGGATGAATTTATTCTGAACACGAAAGTTGTTCTGAATGGATCAACTAGCACGGTTACACCTTCCACACGTTTGTCGGTTGTCCACGACACCTTCGGCATGAACCCTTCCCCCTCCGTACACCCTGTCCGGTAATCACCTGGAGCTGGCAGTTCATCCCCGGATGAATTCCCGCTCCGAGCGTAACACGTTGCACTGCGTTAGAACACCGTTAACATTGCGTTTGCCATGTCTTGTATTTGTATTGCTATTATTACCGTGTATTTATTGTTTCTCCCCCCTCTCTTATTGTCCGGTAGTCCCGACGACCGCTGCCGATGCCCTTGTGTTCGACTACATCGTTGACGACCGCACCCCTACCGTCGAGCTTCCAGGCAAGCAGAGCCATTTTCCTTCCCCAGATATCGCCTACCTTTCCGTACTTTCTTGCACTAGGCATTGTTACTGCTGCTGCTATGTTACAATCCTATTCAATTGCATAACCTGATTTTGTTGCCCCTTGATGTATCTTCCTTACCCTATGCTGCCTGTTATATCTATATATTATATTCAGCAGTGAGCCCTGCGCATTGTTAGCTAGGATTAGATAGCGGGCCGTGGCCACTCAGGGGAGTGACGCGGATACAAAACATATACAACTGCAACAGGTATGGATCAATGTAAACGCCCTAGGGAACCTACAACGGCGAGACTCTGCCGAGTCACTTCAAGTTTGACATACGAGTGGAATGGACTCGTATTTCACTCTTGTCGGCTCAGTAGCGTAGCATTTCCAGGATGATACGAGGTTTACCTCTTTAGTTCATTCCGCTGATGTCTCTGTCAAACCTCTTTAAGTGTGCCATCGAGAGTGATACCTCCTGGTTTCACTTAATGGTAGGCACTCAAACCAACTGGTGTCCTTAAAGGTAAGAGTCGGGCGACCCAACCGTGCCCGCGAGCGGTATATTGTCGGGAACGACAGGGAGGGTACGACCGACGTTACTGGCGTGCTTGGCCCCTGCTCGTATCTCGCGAGAGTTAACAAACCACGACAAAGTCGAGCTCTACCAAGAGCACACGCGAGACAAGGTAAGGAGACGGTTCACCTTGTCGGTAACCGCGCGCTTTGACGGGACGACAGGGCAGGCCCCGACGTTACAGGTGGGCCTGGCTGCTGTTCGTTGTCCATTGTGTTGTTAGTCAGACAGAGATAACGGTTGTCTGCGAGATAATATTAAAATGCTAAATTGTTCGGCGGATGACTTGAGAGACCCGCTGGTCTGTACGCACTACCTACACGTGGGATTACGATGTGGGCCCTCCGCGTCGTAGATTGTCCGAAAGCTCTTCAGACGTCAGCAGTACTGTGGCCTGATCGCCGAGAAGTGGTCTTGTCTTTTTGCTGCAGCAGGTGTGTTTGGATTTTCTTTTGCTTCACCGGCCAGACTCGCACCGTGCATGAGCGTGCAAGGGTGAGGGACCAAGACCCCTTGGCGCATAGGATATAGTCCGGCGGATGGCCTCTCTGCTGAGCCTAGGATGAACTGCGATGTGTCAGATAGCCTCGGTGGGGCGTTCCCTAACAAGGTTCACGCCACCCTGGAGATCCGAGCGTGCAGGCTGAACAGTAGTGCACCCCTGCAGGGAGTTTAATCTATTCGAATAGCCGTATCCACGGTAACAGGACGCTTTATGCTGAAGCTGGATCTTACCACTAGAAATTATTACTATTAAACTGTATGGTTCCGGGTCTTTTTCCTCGCAGGGAGTCGAGGAAGGGAACTCGGAGGCATTATTATTATTAATCATTACAACTTATATTATACAATGCTGCAGCAACTTCTGCTTCATTGTTACTTTATGCTTTATATGAACTGTTGGTTGTTTCTCTTCTCATGCTGCAAGACATCGTCAGAAGATGCTAGTCTTCGATAGGCCTAGCTTCTTACCCTTATTCTGATTTCTATCTTGCAGTACACTATATACATCCTCCCCTTTCCGTTGATACAAACGCATAATGCTTAGTAGAGGACGTAAGACTCGCGGGTATACTAGATACTCACCTGCTTTATTTCCTTTACTGTTTTACCTGATCGGCCGCTGCAGTCGACGTTGGAGCCCAGGAGCAGGAGTTACCGATGCCGACCACCGCAACGTGAAGATCCCCGATGCCTTCTACGACGTCGAGTTCCACTTAGACCAGGAGTAGTTTGGAGGTTCCCAGGAAGGAGGCCTCGCCTTTTCGATCTGTTGTTATTTGTGCTAGCCTTCTTAAGGCAACCTTGTATCCTTGTGTCTGTACTCAGATACTATTTGCTTCCGCTGACTTTGTGCTCTCGAGCTGTTGTATTCGAGCCCTCGTGGCCCCTGGCTTGTATTAAACAATTTGTATTATTTTATTTGTAGAGTTGTGTTGTGATATCTCACCGTGAGTCCCTGATCTCGATCGTGTACCTTGCGTGTATGATTACTGTACACGGTCTGATTTTGGGGGCGTCACAGGTAGCAACTGAGAGAGATGGGCGTGCGTGCGGAGCCTTGTAATGGAAAGTTGGTACACCCCTGTAGGGTTAAATCTTTTCGAGAAGCCGTGTCCACGGTTATGGACGACTTGAGACCTACTCCTTGTTCATAGACAACAACAACTGAGATAATCTTAATATAATTTTATCAACGTATGTGTGCCTTGACTGCTTCTTCTTCGTCGGGATGCGAAGAGGAGGACAAGGATAGGATAGGTGTTATGATTGCATTAGTAGTTGATAGAAAGACTTCTTGGAGGCGATTCCTCATCGAATGCTTGGATTCTTATCTTACTCTCTAGATCGTTAGACACTTCATAAATGCTAGTGCGACAGCAACCTCACCACATACCCCGTCCTTACCGTAAACTACTAGTTGTCCTAGAATGACGAGTGATGAAGTCCTTGCTGGGTCAGATGACCACTGCAGTTGGATGCTGAGTACCTCTGTACTCATGATACTACCCCCAAACTCTTTTCAGGGTTCTTGATCGACAACAGGTATGATGATCGACGTTTCACGTGGAGACTCGACGACGACTAGTTAGGAGGATCCCGGCGAAGGGCCTGGACCCATGTGGTTATGGGGATCGATGCTTTTCTCTTTGCCACTAGGCAATTGATTGTAGTATGTACTCAGACATGTATCTTCCGCTGTTGTATTGTATTAAGGCAGTTGTATGCCGATTGTATGAGATGTTGTACCTGTATCTGTAATGTTGTGATATCATGTTGGAAATCCGGGGCATATGACTTCGTCATATGTCGCGGTGGGACCGATATGTGCTTCGTCCCCAGATCTGGATGGAAACATCTAGATCTGGAACAGTTCCGCATATCGGGCCTTACATACATCATGTTGTTGAGCGCCTGTCCAATTTGTTCTTCGACAATGCGTGGAATCTGCTCCATTTTTTCCTGGAGTTGTGCCTCCGTCTGGTTCGCTGAGCCGCTAGTGCTTTTCTCCTTTCGCCTAGTATCCTTTTTCCGGAACAACCTTTGCCGGACACACGACCAGCTGACGATGGCTTACTAAACTTATCCTTTTTCTTGAGTGTGTTGAACGCCCTATTTAAAGAGTTTTCCCAAGGGGCGATAGGCGGGGACCCCGCGCTGCTGCTTTCAGTTTCCTGCACAAGGAACACGGGGACCATTCAAAATTTTGGCTTCATTAATTTTAAAATGCAACCATATGAAGCTAATTAAACAGGGGAAGGTATTCTTTACCAGAAGACACTCAAGCTCCTTCACCTTCGGATCCGTCGTAAGCTACCCTGTTACCGGTTTCCTCTTGTACCGGGCCCTGACAAAGTTATCGGTAGGCTTATGTCCGTATTTTTTGAAGAGGGGCGGTAGGCCTTGCGCGGCACGCTCCGCGTCCTCCATGTCCCATTTCGGTTCCTCCAATATGTAAGCGTCGGGACCGAGTCTGTGGACCCCTAAGTTCAATTCCCGCATACCTTTCCCCCACTGACTCGATTCACTGGTTGATATGTCCTCGCACTTGAGCTTGAACTCCTAGTAGTCGATTTCGCTGATCGAAGGATTTGCCGCCTTGATCTTCTTGTAACTAACACCCTTACTAATCATTTTCTTCACATTGTTTCGCCAAGTTGCCAGGTATGTGCTCATCTTCGTGAGGGCGGCACTGTTCACTTTATTCCCTAAGAGTTTTGTGTTTATGAATTGAGCGGGGAACTTGTACAGCTTCGTGAAGAGGAGGTTGCACAAATTTGCTCGGTCGGGATGCCTTAGGTTCTCGGTATTGATAGAGACGGTGCTTCGGAGAATGCACCCGAGTTGTCCGGAGTACCCACGGACTAAATGTTCGGGCGCCGTTGGAAGCCCATTTCTAGCCACTTCGGTAAATTCCTCCTTGGCCTAGCTTGCTCGGGCGCCTCTCCTTCTCTTGCCTCTTCGGTTGGCTGACATCTACGGGTTGGCTGCCATCATCAGTTGCGGGATCATCCTCGGAAGCACCACAATCATCCCCGCTAGCGGTTGTGTACTCGTGATCGGTAGAGTCATCCCCGATGCCGTCGTAGCGGGGTTGAGGTTGTGGATCATCGTCCATGCTCATCTCCCAATATTGCTTCTGGTGGTGCCTCATCGTTGTCGGCCATCTACACCCACTAATATACGATATCTACACCCACTAATATACGATAGGTAGGTTTTAAAAAAATTGGTCAAGTGAATGATGTGCAACCAGAAAATAACTAGTCAATATAAGTAACTAGAAAAAGTGCATGAAAAGCACCTTCTAGGTCAAGAAAATTAACAAAGGTCATGCACGAATTCACGGAAAAATTCGGCATGACCTTTGCTAATTTTCTTGAGCTAGGACCCCATTCTCAACCGAAACGGAAATTAATCGACATTTTGGGAGAATGGGGTCATTATTTGTACCTGCACAAAAAAGGCCTCTATGTAGGCACAACAAGCATATAGCAACAACTGGCATAACAACTAGCTTGGAATAGCAGCAAGGAAAGAGCATACATAAGCAACTTGAATAATAATATTGCTACCACTGCAACTATCTTTAGGTTCACAAACAGAGCACCACAACAAGTATTTGAAAATTAATGGCATTTTTATTACAACTCTTGTCAGTTCCATGAACCACACAGAAGATATAGAATGAAAGAAATAAAACAACACATTATAAAGCTAAAGCATGCAAATCTACTGGACATGCAATATTGCAGCAGCAGCTTCACCATCCTAATGGAATGTTGAGCAACTTAAATCTTACTTAAATAAGCTAGCCTACTGCCAACCTGGATGTCGATAATAACTGATGTTTTGAATCTTGTTTAGATGAGCAGCATAAATTTGGAGCTTCCTTGCGGCTTTATCCTTGCCCTTAATCCCAATAACTAGTGCCAAAGAAGGCAATATACAAAAAATAAATGAACCAATCAAATTGTTAACTCATAGGAATCAAAGGCAATATACATTTTTATTACACCATATTCTTGACATCACTAAGATTGCATATTTCTACCAAATTGAGCACACACATGAATCAGCTTGTGGCAATATTTTACAAGCACGGAAGAAGAGAGATACTTTTTAGACCATTTAGCACTACATTAGATCAAATTGGAGCGGAGATGCAAGAATTAGTTGCTCAAACATATTTTTAAAGTGGGTGCACTTTCCGCTGGTCATATTTGTAAAGTCAATAACCGCAGGTCTCATAAGACTTTTTTTCTTCTGGAAATGCTTCTACATGTAAGCATCGCTCGCTGCTCAAAGTTGAATGCCTGCTGGAACTATCGGAGAAAGCTCACTGCTCAATATCCACTTTTTTTGAATATTCTCAATATCCACTTCAGTCAAACATCAGGGCTACTAGAATGAATGCAGGGATGGCTACTCAAGGCATTTGATAGTCTGTATCATTTTTGTTTTTTTTTCTATGTGTGGTTCAACTAAACTTGACTAGGTGTATACAGGGTAAAATCATCTTGTGTATGTTGATTGGTAGTCTACATCAGTGGTTATTTTTGGTTTGTTGCTTGATGGTCTGCATATTTTCAGAAAATGAAATATATTAATATCGCACATATATCAATTGTAGGCAGTCTCTCTTGGGGAACCATATGTAGCACGGGTAGGCTTTGGATTGGGGAACCATTCGATTTGGTTGCCTAGGCCATGCAACTATAGAAGTATAAGAAGGCCTTTCATTCCCTTTACACCAAGTGCATGATAGCCACTTTTCATTCCCTATAGAACTATATGATACGTGCATGCCATCATCGACAAATTAAGAGACCAATCAAATGCTAATGTTCATCATCACACACAAGATCTACTGCAGATAATGTTCCTCCATCCAACACAAATTATTATAGCATTTTGCTCAAAACCATGTGCTATGAGAAATCCTATATTTTGCTCAAACAGAAAATGCATTTTGCTGTACTTCTCTGTACAATTTCTAACAGCAACTCAACCATTTAAAATATCAAGCATTTCTGAAACATACATTAGCATCAAACAGTACAAACTGACAGTAGTTCAAATGCACAAACAGAAAATGAGTTTTGTCTAGTAATTCCAAATGCCCAATGGCTTGCACGCAAACAAAAAAAGTGATGGTCAGGGTCGACGAGGAATTGTACCTCAGCAGGGGGGTCGACGAGGTCGAGACGGTTGGCGGTGACGTGGCTGGGCGGCGGTGTGGACGACGACGACACCAATGGAGCAGGCGGCGGCGAGTCATTGCGCAGAGAAGAGGAGGGGGAGCGGTGAAAACCGTGAGAGAGGGAGGTAGGGAGGGAGAGGGAAGCTCACCTTGTTGTCGCCGGAGACGGGCAGGGAGGCCAGGGTCGACGAGGTCGAGGCGGTCGGCGGTGGCGCGTGAGTCCTGCAGAGAGAGGCGGAGGCGCGGTGTGTGTGTGTGTGAGAGAGAGAGAGAGAGAGAGAAAGGGAGGGAGAAGGATGCCACTGGAGCAGAGGGGGTCGCGCGGTGGGGCGCCGCTGCGGGGCGGCGCGATGGGGAACGACGTCGAGATTGGATCGAGAGGCCGCGCGGGGACAAGTGTGGGGGTTAGGGTTTTGGGAGAGGGGGAGGTGGGGATTAGGGGGGGGTACGGGTTAGCAATGGCGCACATTTGGCCCGTGCACCATAAGCTTAGTCGATAACAATGGCGCACTTTTGCCCAGGTGCGCCATTAACTGTAATCCATATCTAGCTTAAAATGGGTGCGATTGTGGCTATGGACAGAACCACTTACATAGCCTAGTGGTTGGTCCCTTAATACATTAATGAAGCCACCCAGGTTCGAATCCTGGTAGTCACATCTTTTTTGCACTTAAAAAAATTATATCAACCTTATCATAAACATCCAAACACTTAAAAATAACCACATGGCATATCCATCTCAAAATAATATAATAGTAACATCCCAAAATTTTCCAAATTTTGGAATATTAATTAAGTAAATTATATTAATGTTTGTTTGCTTGATATGTTTGACTTTTACTCGGATCTGAAACTTTTGCATTTTAATTGAATAATAAAATGAGAGGAAATAAAAGGACTTTCCCTGTTATTCATTTTAGGTGTTTTGGAATTTATTATTTAAAACAAATCCAACAAATTAAAATCATAGAAAGTAATATGACTCCTTCATTATAAAATAAAGTTGGAGATGTTTTCATGTGATTTTATTTTAATTTAATTGGAGTTATTTAAATAATTTTCCATTCAGAAATAATAATAATATGAGAGAAGATAAAATGACTTCTTCAGAAAAATGGAGTGGAAAATATTTAAATAATTATTCGAGGTTTTTGTTGATTTTTAGAATATTTTATAACTAAATAAAGTCATTGGAAAAATGTCATTATATTTATTTATTATTTTGGAAAATATGTCCATTGCATAATTTTCTTTAGATTATTTGATGAATTTACAAATTTATTTCATATTTTTCTGATGTGTATTTATTTTTGTAATATTGTTTGTAGTTTCGGATTTAAAGAAAAAAAACTGTACCCAGTCGGCCCAGTAGCCCTTTCTCGCCGCGGGCGCAATTTGAGCCCGAGATGGATTAAAAAAAATTCGGGCTATATAAGATTTCAAATTTTTTTTTCATTTTTTATCAAAAACCCTAAATCGTCTGCGCCTCGATTTCCGCGCCGCCGCAGGCGAACCTCGTGATCCGCGCCGACGACGAACCTTGATTTCCGTGCCGCGCCGTCTTGATTTCCGCGCCGCCACCGGCGAACCTCGGTTTCCGCGCCCAACGAACCTCGATTTCCGTGCGGTGAACCTCGGTTTCTATGCCCGACGAACCTCGATTTCCGTGCCCGGCGAACCTCGGTTTCCGTGCCATCGCCACGTCAGCGGTACGTCAGCAATTTTGTCCTATAGCGAAAGGACCTGTTTGCGATAGAAACTTTTATTTTATTCCCGAATAGGCCCTTTTTCACAGATTGCACCCTAGAACGGTTTAGGCTATATCTTTTAGATCGTATATCCATTTTAGGTGATTTTTTTTGTGTTACGACCGTAGTGAAGTCTAGTTTACAGTAGGATACACTTTGCACTGTTACACTTTTCGAATTTGAATTTTGTACAGCTTTAAATTTAAAACTTCCGGTGACCATATCTTTTATACGGTGTATCCGTTTTCGCCAATTCCAGTTGCGTTGGGATCGTGGTGACATGTAGGTATCGTTTAGCTACTGTTTAATGGTTTTACTTGCTGTTCATTTGGATGTTTTAATGTTGAAATTGTTTAGGTGTGAAGTGTGATGTTGATTGTTATACTGTTGATCGTGTAGATTGTCTGGAGTGCAGAAAGGTTCAGAAATAAGTGTTCGAGTACTTCAACACCGTTCAAGGCAAGTTTCACTTTTGGTTATGCTCATCCTATGTTTCTACGCATGTGAAATATTACTACCTTATGCTGAAACCTGGTAGGATAGCCACATGTTTTGATTGATCATTGCATTCAACGTTGTTGTGTTTTAGTACTTCTTGTGCTATGTGATTATATGCATACTGTTGAAATGATAATCATGGGGGAAAATTATCGTGTTATTCAAGTGTTGCGACAACATTATTATTAGTAAAATAGTACCTTGTAATTGAGGTACTATAGAGTGGTATTGCATCCTAAGGGCTCTGTAATATTCATGTACGATTGTTTGTGTGGCATTGCACCCTGAGGGCTCTACAATGTTCACTTTGTGTCTAGGTAGTGGCACTGTATCCTGAGGGCTCTATAGTGTTCACGATAGGGTGATGTTGCATCCTGAGGGCTTTGTAACAGTCACGAATGTGTTTGTAGTGGCATCGTATCCTGAGGGCTCTATGATGTCCACGAATAGGAGGTACGTGTGCAATTGTATTCTGAGGGCTCTACAATACTCACGAAAGCATGATCCCGAGGGCTCTCATGGCTGCCATTAGAAATCCTATGATCCTGAGGGCTCTCATAGGCGGTTAGTTAGCTGTTGTCCTTTGTGGGTTGATATTAACTTCAGATGTTAAAAATGTTGAGTAGTAAGTAGAAGTAAATGAATACCAACTTTATGTACGACAAACCAAGCTTGTTTCATGTTATTGTTTTGAAATTAGTTGTAGGATTGCTTTATCACTTGTGTTACTTGCCGTACAAATCAGATGTACTGACCCGTGTTCGGGCTGTAACCTTCGTGTTGCAGGTTTCTCAGAAGATTAGTGTGTTATGATAGGGTTGCGAGTCTACACTCATCATGTCGCTTGTGGATGTTGATGGGACTCCTCGCTACGAGTTTGCTTCCGCTATAGTTATATTGAATAAGCTACCCTTGAGCTATGCAAGTTGTCGTTTGTTTTGAATTCTGGATCATACGATGTAATAATGATGCACCTTTACTTTGATATACATCTATTATACTGTGTGTGCTAGCGAGTTCGATCCAGGGACTAGCACTTGATCACAGAGACACCGATTCTATGTGAATTAGGTCGTTACAGATGGTATCAGAGCAGTGTGTTGACTGTAGGACATAACCCAAGATAATTGATTAGAAAAGCCATAGGAGGGAAAATTCTACTTTGCAACTTTTTCCTACTTATTAGTCCTTACTCTCGTAATCATATCTTCATTCATTGTTGACTATCTTCTCTTTTAAATTGTAGATGACCTTGTAGTCATATTAGTGTTATATAAGAAAGATTAGTTGGCAGACCACTTTTTTTAAGACAATTTATCGTTATGCGTCTAGTTGATCTTAGGATTGTTTGTGCTGGTGTGGTTAGTGTGTTTGTTGGAGCTTGATTGTTATTGTGTGCTTATGGGTAGTGTTTCTCTTAGACCTATTCTATCTAAATCTTACCTCTGCTCACCCACCAGATGCAGCATTGTGGTCATTCCTTACAGTAATGGTTCATCACATTGCTCATGTCAAGTTGAAAACAAGCATAGAGTTGCCATAAGTTCGATTTTGGATTCCTCTAGATACCAATCCTTAACCACTGCTAGCCAATTCGAATCTCATGGATGGGATTCATTTTAAGTGGGGGTAGTATGTAACATCCCAAAATTTCCCAAATTTTGGAATGTTAATTAAGTAAATTACATCAATGTTTGTTTGCTTCATATGTTTGACTTTTACTCGGATCTGAAACTTTTGCATTTTAATTCAATAATAAAATGAGAGGGAATAAGAGGACTTTCCCTGTTATTCATTTTAGGTGTTTTGGAATTTATTATTTAAAACAAATCCAACAAATTAAAATGAGAGAAGGTAATATGACTCCTTCATTATAAAAGAAAGTTGGAAATGTTTTCATGTGATTTTATTTTAATTTAATTGGAGTTATTTAAATAAATTTTCCATTCAATAATAATAATAATATGAGAGAAGATAAAATGACTCCTTCAGAAAAATGGAGTGGAAACTATTTCAATAATCATTCGAGGTTTTTGTTGATTTTTAGAATATTTTATAACTAAATAAAGTCATTGGAAAAATGTCATTATATTTATTTATTATTTTGGAAAATATGTCCATTGCATAATTCTCTTTAGATTATTTGATGAATTTACAAATTTATTTCATATTTTTCTGATGTGTATTTATTTTTGTAATATTGTTGGAAGTTTCGGATTTAAAGAAAAAAAAACTGTACCCAGTCGGCCCAGTAGCCCTTTCTCGCCGCGGGCGCAATTTGAGCCCGAGACGGATTTAAAAAAAAAATTCGGGCTATATAAGATTTTGAATTTTTTTTCTTTTTTTATCAGAAACCCTAAATTGTCTGCGCCTCGATTTCTGTGCCGCCACAGGCGAACCTCCGGATCCGCGCCGCCGACGAACCTTGATTTCTGTGCCGCGCCGTCTCGATTTCCGCGACGCCACGGGCGAACCTCGGTTTCTGTGCCCGATGAACCTCGGTTTCCGTGCGGCGAACCTCGGTTTCTGTGCCCGACGAACCTCGATTTCCGTGCCAGCAAACCTCGGTTTCCGTGCCATCACCACGTCAGCGGTACGTCAGCAATTTTGTCCTATAGCGAAAAGGACCTGTCTGCGACAGAAACTTTTATTTTATTCCCGAATAGGCCCTTTTTCATAGATTGCACCCTAGAACGGTTTAGGCTATATCTTTTAGATCGTATATCCGTTTTAGGTGATTCTTTTTGCGTTACGACCGTAGTGAAGTCTAGTTTACAATAGGATACACTTTGCACTGTTACACTTTTCGAATTTTAATTTTGTACAGCTTTAAATTTAAAACTTTCGGTGACCGTATCTTTTATACGGTGTATCCGTTTTTGTCGATTCCAGTTGCGTTGGGATCGTGGTGACATGTAGATATCGTTTAGCTACTGTTTAATCGTTTTACTTGCTGTTTATTTGTATCTTTTAATGTTGAAATTGTTTAGGTGTGAAGTGTGATGTTGATTGTTATACTGTTGATCGTGTAGATTGTTTGGAGTGCAGAAAGGTTCAGAAATAAGTGTTAGAGTACTTCAACACCGTTCAAGGCAAGTTTCACTTTTGGTTATGCTCATCCTACGTTTCTACGCATGTGAAATATTACTACCTTATGCTGAAACCTGGTAGGATAGCCACATGTTTTGGTTGATCATTGCATCCAACGCAGTTGTGTTTTAGTACTTCTTGTGCTATGTGATTATATGCTTACTGTTGCAATGATAATCATGGGGGAAAATTATTGTGTTATTCAAGTGTTGCGACAACATTATTATTAGTAAAATAGTAACTGGTAATTGAGGTAATGTAGAGTGGTATTGCATCCTGAGGGCTCTATAATATTCACGTACGATTGTTTGTGTGGCATTGCACCCTGAGGGCTCTGCAATGTTCACTTTGTGTCTAGGTAGTGGCACTGTATCCTGAGGGCTCTATACTGCTCACGATAGGGTGATGTGTCATCCTGAGGGCTTTGTAACAGTCACGAATGTGTTTGTAGTGGCATCGTATCCTGAGGGCTCTATGATGTCCACGAATAGGAGGTACGTGTGCAATTGTATTCTGAGGGCTCTACAATACTCACGAAAGCATGATCCCGAGGGCTCTCATGGCTGCCATTAGAAATCCTATGATCCTGAGGGCTCTCATAGGCGGTTAGTTAGCTGTTGTCCTTTGTGGGTTGATATTAACTTGAGATGTTAAAAATGTTGAGTAGTAAGTAGAAGTAAATGAATACCAACTTTATGTACGACAAACCAAGCTTGTTTCATGTTATTGTTTTGAAATTAGTTGTAGGATTGCTTTATCACTTGTGTTACTTGCCGTACAAATCAGATGTACTGACCCGTGTTCGGGCTGTAACCTTCGTGTTGCAGGTTTCTCAGAAGATTAGTGTGTTATGATAGGGTTGCGACTCTACAATCAGCATGTCGTTTGTGGATGTTGATGGGACTCCTCGCTACTAGTTTGCTTCCGCTATAGTTATATTGAATAAGCTAGCCTTGAGCTATGCAAGTTGTCGTTTGTTTTGAATTCTGGATCATACGATGTAATAATGATGTACCTGTACTTTGATATACATCTATTATACTGTGTGTGCTAGCGAGTTCGATCCAGGGACTATCACTTGATCACAGAGACACCGATTCTATGTGAATTGGGTCGTTACAATAATATTTAGAAAATCTCCAAAATATATAGTAATAATGACATATCAATATCTTCATGGAAAAATGATACAAAATGCCCACATACACACACACACGGCAGGCACTCGTGATTGGATCCTAGCTATCATATTTTCACAATCATTTTGCCCTTCTTTTTCGCGTTTGCATAATTTAGCCCCGGAACCCTGGATTTCTTCTCTTGAACGGGTGAACACCTTTAGGTAGGGTGGTCCTGCTTCTTCTTGATTTGTATGGTACTACATCATTGTCGTCGTCATCTGCAATCTTCGGGTCGCCGGACTTGTCGAAGTCTTGCTCGTTGGCGGCTCCATCCATTTCGATGATGTTCCTTTTGCCTCTCCGCACGACAACACGGCTGGGCTTTGACGGATCGGTAATGAAGAAGCATTGGTCCACTTGGCTAGGCAGTACCCATGGATCATTTTTCGCGGTGACGTTTGCGCCCGCGGTCTTGGATTTGGCTTCGGGTATAAGCATGGTGGTGAAATACCGGCTTTCTGTTACGATGCTCTTGGCCCATCTGACGCGGAACATCGGCACATTATCTCCAGCGTAGCTGAGCTCCCAGATCTCCTCGATCCTTCCGTAGTATCGTTTCTTGACTTTACCGGTGTAGGCTTCCATCGTTACCCCGGAGTTCTGATAATCGTTCTTCATGTCCTTATCCTTGGTGTAGAATGTGTAGCCGCTGATATCGTACTCCTGATATGTCATCAGGTTGTGCTCGGCGCCCTGTGACAAGGCGAATACGATTTTTTCTTCCTCGGAAGAGTCCTCATGTGAAGGGTACGATAGGAGCTTGTCCTTGAACCAATGCGGGAAGCATGCGTTGTGCTCTTTGAGTACATCTCCGTCCGTCCACTGTTTGCCTCGGTCATTGTATGTCTTCTCAATTGAGGTTTTGTGCTGTACCACCCAAGGATCGACCAAGTCAATGTGTTGCAGCGCGACTAGGTTTTCTCTTTCAAAGTCGGCGAGCCGATCCTAGAAGTCGACATGCATTTCGCGGCGACCCTCGCAGTGACCACATCCAGCGAACCTGTCAAGGTGCCTGTTGACGGGAAGACCAACGGGGTTATCGATGCCTAGATAATTTGTGCAGAAGGAGATGCACTCCTCGTTCAGAAATCCCTGGGCTATGCTTCCATCTGGACGAGCCCTATTGCGAACGTATCCTTTGATCACACCATTCATCCTTTCGAATGACATCATGCTGTGCAGGAACGTCGGCCCGAGTTGGATAATATTATCCACAATATGGACGAGGAGATGCACCATGATGTCAAAGAATGCGGGTGGGAAGTATATCTCGAGCTTGCATAGTATCACCACGATCTCTTCTTGTAGCCTTCTGAGTTGCCTCACGCCAACCGATTTCTGAGAGATGACATCGAAAAAGTTGCATAGGCTAAATAGCATTTCACGGATGTGTTCGTCCATGATCCCGCGGATTGCAACCGGAAGTAGTTGCGTCATCAGCACGTGACAGTCGTGAGACTTTATCCTGCTGAACCTCTGCTTCGCTGAGTCTAGGTATCTGCTGATCTTCCTCGCGAAACCGAAAGGAAGTTTTATCCCTAGGAGGCAGTTGATTAGCTTCTTGATCTCCTTCTGACTTATAGTGAAGCATGCGGGGGGGGGGAGTAATGTTCGCTCTGTTTCTTGGCCTTTTTGCCTTTGCGACGACTTTCCCTGTCCTCCGGTGGCTCATCATAATCATCATCATCATCGTCGTCGTCGTCATCATCATCATCATCATCATTAGGGAGGTTTGCGTGAAGCTCCTCCCTGATGCCCATTGATAGCAAGTCTGCCCTTGCTTTCGGCCCATCTTTGGTCTTTTCTGCCATGTTGAGCAGGGTAGCAAACAGACTCTTGCACACATTCTTCGTGATATCCATGACATCAAGGCTGTTCGGCACACCGAGGATGTTCCAGTACGGCAAGTCCCAAAAAACATACCTCGTTTTCCATACCTTCAGCAGCGGCTCAGGCGCCTTTCGCTTAGAATTGATCTTTCCTGGCGGTGGGCACTCTTTCCAATTTTTCAACATCATGTCTATTTTGGTGCCGCTCCTCCTACGTGTGGCCTTTCGGGGTTCGGCTGTTCCATCGAAAAGATCCTTGCGTTTTTTCCATGGGTCATTGTGAGGAAGCCATCTTCGATGTCCCATAAACACGGTTTTTGAAGACCCGGGATCCTTAGGTAGCTGATGATACGTTGTGTCGTCCATGCACCTAGTGCATCCACAGAGTTCGTGGACCACTTGCCCCGAGACATATCCTAAACCGAGATAGTGGTGTACCGTCATGAGCAGTGCGGCTTTCATAGGGAAATATGTTTCCTCTACAGTGTCCCACGTATTAATTGGTGTTCTCCATAGCGTATCTAGCTCCTCTTTCAGGAGCCACAGATACAGATTGCGGTCGTTTCCTAGTTGTTTCGGCCCTTCAATTAGCACACTCGTGTGCATGTACTTCCTCTTCATGCACTCCAGGAGGGGGATGTTGTACATGCACACAAACACAAGACATGTGCTATGTGTGCTGCTCTGGTTCCAGAAAGGATTGACTCCATCGGTGCTCGCGACCAACACTACGTTCCTTGGATCCCTCCCAAAATCCTCCTCGAAGTTCAACGCCTCCCACTGGGTCCCATCAGAAGGGTGACTCAACATCTTGTCTTTTTCTGGATCATTTTTTTCAGCTTCTTCCTTTTGATGCTTCCTTTCCGCATGCCAGCGCATGAGCTTAGCTTGCTTAGGGTCCGCGAAATAACGCTGCATACGAGGAATGATTGGAAAGTACCACACCAGTTTTTGAGGAGCTTTTTTCTTCTTCTTGAATCGACTGGCGCCGCACTTCGGACATACGGTGGACTCCACGTACTCATGCCAATAAATGATGCAATCGTTAACGCAAACATGGTATCTAACATGCGGTAAATCCAGAGGACACACGATTTTCTTCGCCTCATTGAACTTGGTCGGGAAAGTGTTCCCCTTGGGAAGACGTTTTTGCCAGAATAACATGTTTTCGTCGAAGCATGTGTCGGTCATTTTGTGTATTACTTTCATCTCTAGAGCCATTAGAGCTACTTTCAGGCGGGTATCCTCTGGATTGCATCCTTCATACAATGGAGTAACCGCGTCCATCTAAAGTTGATTTAGCTTGGATTTCTCTCAGTCGGTAGCTCTTGCGTTATTACTCGCCTCGTTCAGAAGCAACTCTTGAAGATAAGGGTCCTGCACCCAGTCCATCGACGATGGTCCATCGTAGTCTTGTTCGACATCTTCATCTTCATGATGATCCTGCCTTTCGTCTTGATCTTCCTCATGATCATGTCCGGCATCTTCTACATGATGATTGTGTCCTACATCATGATCATGTCTAGGAGATTCTTCGTCTTCTCTCCCGCCCTTGGCGCTATTTATGCTTACTGTTTCCCGACCACCGTGGACGAATTCATAATCTTTTTCTTCACCTTGCCACCGATAGTCATCCATGAAACCACGCGTGAGCAGGTGCCCCTTTATGGTTTCCGAATTCGGGTCCAAAAGGCACTTTAGCTTGCATCTTCGACACGGACATCTTATCTCCTTCTCGTTCTTTTGAATCATCTCGACCTTCGCGGAGCTCAAAAACCTATCCACGATGCCTTCGGTCATCTTGCGAACCATGGTCGCCTGCGGGGAATAGAGAAAAACGATATTTTAGAACCAAACAAAAATTTGGCATGACCCTTCCTAATTATTAGGACAAAAAATAATGCAAAGTGTGCCAAATTTTCGCCGAAACGGAAATGAATCAACATTCCGGCAAAATATTGGCAACTATCGCATATGTGAGGTACCTGCAAACAACACGTACATACATATCCCATGATCATCCCACACCCATACATATATACCCCATGATCATCACATCACACCACACATATACACCGAAAAAAAGTGTGTTCGAGAGAGAACAAATTAGATCTACACAACAATAAAGAGATATACCTTACTTACCAATGAAAAAAGGAGATACAACTACTTATTTTGGGTAGATCTATGGTGTAAATAAGGTGAGGAGAAGGAAGGAACCAAGAAAAGCTAGTTTGGGGTGGAGGTGGAGAAAGTGAGTGTGGTAGGGTGGCTGCCAAAACATCTAGCTGCTCCCAGACTTAGTAATGGCGCACCTTCACCAATATGCGCCATTACTAAGTATGGAAGCTAATGGCACACTTGTGAGATGTGCGCCATTACTAACTCTAGGAGAGGGGGACCAGGACAGAGAGGGGGGACGAGGATAGTGATGGCGCACCTTGCAGAAATGTGCCATTACTGTTTCATACTTAGTAATGGCGCACCACCCAGACATGCACTATTGTTGTGTCATCAGGCCTAGGCCCACCCCTCCCCTGACTTAGTAATGGCGCACTACCCAGAAGTGCGCCATTAGCATCCCTGGTGGCTTATGGCGCACTTCTGTGAAGTGCGCCATTGCTAAGTCAGGGGAGGGGGGCTGGTCCAGGAGCGAATGGGCGGTAGCACACTGCTGTTCAAGTGCGCCATTACTAGCAAGGGCACTAATGGCGCACCAAGACATGGTGCGCCATTTCTATTTAGTAATGGCACACTTCACGTGTGGTGCTCCATTAGTGCCCATATTATCTATGGCTGTTTTTCCAGTAGTGTGTTGATGTTACTATTCATCTCGCAAAAAAGGAAACTATCTCCCCAATTGGAATTGTGCGACACGTTGAAGTTCTATGTGGAAAGGTACAATATCCTACCGAATTTTCAGTTCTTGGTTTAGTTCAAGATAATTTCCATACTATTATTTTTGGGAGACCTTTTCTCAAAACTTGTGGAGCTATTATAGATTGGAAGAAAGGAAAAGTTTCTATTGAATGCAATGGTGAGCCATATGAATATAATTTTTTTAAATTTTCAAAGCAGCCCCGTGGTACTGATTTTCCTAGTAATGATGAAATTATTGAAGATATTGCTTCTATTTCTATTCCTCTTAAGGATCATTTGCAACAATTTATGGAGGACCATGAGAATGGCATTCATATGCAGGAAAGGAATGAAATAAATGACATCTTCTTGAGACAACCTGCTATTCTGAAGCACAATTTACTGGTGGAACCTTTAGGAATCCTGTCACAACCAAAGAAGGATCATGTGTTTGATCTAAAACCTCTTCCCGATACGCTCAAGTATGCTTATTTAGATGAAAATAAAGTATATCATGTTATTATCAATGTTAACCTTTTAGGATATGAAGAAGAGCGATTATTCGAAACCCTTCGCAAACACCACGACGCTCTAGGATACACACTTGATGATCTTAAGGTAATTAGTCCAACAATTTGTCAACATATTATTAATTTTGAGCCCGATGCTAAGTCGGTTGTTGATCATCAACGACGGTTGAATCCGAAGATGAAGGATGTGGTTAGAACTGAAGTTTTAAAGCTACTTGCAGAAGGTATCATCTATCCCGTAACTGATAGTAGGTGGGTAAGTCATGTTCATTGTGTTCCTAAGAAAGGAGGGATGACCGTAGTTCCTAATGATAAAAATGAACTAATCCCTTGGAGAACTATTATTGGATGTAGAATGTGTATTGATTACAGGAAACTAAACAAAGCGACCAGGAAGGATCACTACCCGCTGCCTTTCATCGATCAAATGCTCGAGAGGTTATCTAAAACACTCACTTTTGTTATCTTGATAGTTATTCTGGCTTCTCTCAAATTCATGTTAATAATTCCAATCGAGAGAAGACTACTTTCACTTTTCCCTATGGTACTTATGCTTAGAGGCATATGCCTTTTGGTTTGTGCAATGCTCATGCTACTTTCGAGAGATGTATGCAGGCTATTTTTCATGGTTTTTGTGAGGACATTGTGGAGGTTTTCATGGATGATTTTTTCGTCTTTGGAACCTCTTTTGACAACTGTCTCCACAATCTTAATAAGGTTTTGCAGCTGTGTGAAGAAACCAACTTAGTGCTCAATTGGGAGAAGTGTCACTTCATGCTTAACGAAGGAATCTTTCTTGGTAACTAATACGTCCCAAACGTATCTATATTCTCTGCTTGCTCCATGCATGTTTTGGGTGATATTGCTATGCTTTCGATACACTTTCATACACTCTTGATCATATTTGGACTAACATATTAACACAGTGCACCCCAGTGCCAGTTTCTGTTTTCTGCTGTTTTTGTATTTCAGGTTTTCCCATTACTTAAAGTGCCAGAAAAATTATGGGAAAAATATATAAAAAATCAGCGTCACAGAAGCTTCCATATGCCCGAAGGGGGGCTGGGGGGGACCCACCTGGCTCCTAGGCATCCAGGGGGCGCGGCCCCACCCTAGGCCGTGCCAGGGGGGCACCTGGACCCCCTGGTCCACCCCTAGTTTACCCCCTTCGCCTATATTTACCTCTCGTCCCAAAACCCTCGAGGACAGAACCCTTTTTCACGATCTCCCCTCTGTTCCGCCGTCGCCGCGCTTCCAAGATCGGGGCTGCAAGGAGACCCTGTTCCGGCACCCTGCCGGAGGGAGGATTGACCTCCGGGAGATTCTCCACCACCATGGATGCTTCCCGGATGAGCCGTGAGTAGTCCACCTATGTGATGTCTTCTCTCCACCTTTGTTCTTCGATGTTTTGACCTTGTGAGCTTCCCTACATGATCATGGCACATATGTAATTTTAATGATGTTTCTATGTTGAGTTTGTTGGGATCTGATGGATTATGAGATTATGATCATATTGTGATGAGTAATATATTTGGTTCTTCTCCTTTTATATTTATGCTCTTGAGTAATTCTTGCATGTTCTCCGTTGTTGTTCATTGCTTCGGCCAAGTAGTAGGTAGTGACTCCAAGAGGGAGTGTTATGCATGATTGTGGGTTCATGCCGCCCAATGACTAGCTTGGGTGACAGAAACATGAGTCTAGGGGATGTGTTGTTGCCACCACGGGGAAAATAACAGTGCTTGTACTTGTGGGTGGAAGGATTGTTTACTTTACGCAAAGTTCTTTTAATGCACATGTCTGTTGCTTTGGGTTTACACTTTGGGTGGGGCTCACAACTTAATACCAGCGAGATGTTCTGGATAGATATCTCAAGGTGGATGATTAGTGAGTAGATGAAGATGGATTTCGGTCTACTTGTCTTGGCGTACTGACCATGCTTTTGAGCCTCTTCCTTTCTTTTGTAGCATAGTTAGCATTGCGGTGCGTTTTTAATCCTTATAATTGCCCAGCTGTAATTTTTCACGTCGCATAGCTGTTTATTGTCTTTTGGGAGAGAGACATCAGTAGTGAACTTCATGGGACCCCGGTCCATATTTCCACCACTATTTATACCCTCAATTTATTTCCTGCTTTTACTTTACTTTGCATTTATCACTACTATCTACCCTTGCGTTTGACCCTTTGTAAACAACAAGGCCGGAGATATTGACAACCTCACTGTACTCGTTGGGAGTGAAGTTTCTGGCGCCGTTACCAGGGACTCCAATCTTCAAGATAGGGGAGTTGTACACTATCTTTTATCTTTGGTCTTTAGTCTTGTTAGTTTCTAGTTTTTGCTTTTTGAGTCTTATATGAAAAACCAAAGAATTAGTTGCTACCTTTTGCCTTTTTCTTGATTTTCCTAGTGATGCTGTCCTCACCATGGGTGTGGAACCAACCAAATATGGTAGGATGGACACATTTCATGTCGGGACCCGGGGTTAGCGTATGCAAGCCTCGCTACAACACAATCATATGGAGAGCCGAGAACCGTACCCACTTGTCTAAGCAGACAAGGCCAAGCACAAAACGTTCTCGGAAAGCATCGAACGTGAGGGGCATCCCATCCAGGCCGGATGATCAACTAAAATGGGTCCTCATCGTCCGCACACAAGTCTAAATGATATGGGTGGTGAACTCCCATACTCATAGACAAGTCGCCTCAACCATACTATCGATTGTATGATAACCCTTACATAGACTTACTCCAGCCCGATCACTTAGTCGGGGTCTAGGGCGGGCTCGATCATACATCAAAGTGTGCACAAGACAGAGTCTCGAACAATCGCATCGCGATGCCCCAAGCTGCGCACATCTAAGGGCCACTTGGTGTATAAAAGACCGCCAGCCAGATCACAACTAAGGTCTCGAAAACCCATACAAAGACATGCATGTTATAAACATACACGCAACACACATGTCTAGTATGAACAGCAGGTATCATTGCAATTCTCTACAAAGTATACATCTTTATTAATAACTCTTACAGAGTGCACACAGAGATCAAAAGCATGTGATCCAACATTACAACAGACAAGCGGAAGCAAAGTAGGTCTGAGTACAGAAAAGTTTAACAAATGGCTTAGAGAAGCCTTATCTAAAAACAAGCCCTCCACGAGGGAACCAGTCGTCTGACTGGGACTACACTAGCTTGGTCTTGGTCTGAGTCTTCAATCTTTGAGCTTCGGGTAGAAACCACCATCGGGGTCGGTGGGTTCATCTAAAACATAGATTAAGCAAACGTGAGTACAAAGTCGTACTCAGCAAGACTTACCTAGGAGCTATACTACTCATGCATATGTATCAAGGTAAAGGGAGGTGGGGTTTCACTTGCAGAAGTGCCAGCTTTGACTTGGCTAGTCCTGAACTACGAGGACCAAACTTGAGGTAAGAAGCGCACACGAGTCCACTACATCTCTTCAACCAATTACACCACTATGGTTACTTCCTCGACTTCCCCACGAGAAGCACCCCATAGCACTCACGCTTATCTTGGTGTGTTTTAGAAGTATCCAGTTCAAGTTGTCTAATAATCGAGCACAGCTCTCCAAGCAGTCCTTAACCGCGGACGCGGAATAGTTTTGTTAACCGTGCAGGGGTGTACTACTACACACACATGACCATCAGTTACCGCCTTTGGCCTCGACTCCATTCAAAGGGTGTCGGCGAGGATGTTCACCACAACACTTCGCCCACAGCTCCGTTCTAGTCCAGAGATCGCCTATCTGAGGAGGATCCGTATGGAAGTCCGGCCGAGGTGCCATTACAGCCTCGAACGATGTGTGCAGGGTCCCAAGCCGGCCTTGAAAAGCCGTTCATCCACTTCGCAGACCGTGCCACAGCCCTACCAGAACTCCGAACTACTGCGACTCTTGGGGTTCGAACGGGGTGAGGTACTAGGATGACAGGGGTCAGTGAGCCCAATGTGTGGTTGTACTCTTCTTCTTGGATCACCACACAAGAACTCGGACTTAAGGCGGTGTTCAACGAGACAACCCACTGTGTACTCCTACACAGCCTCTCATCGTTCACCTTGTATTAGGGTAGATTCACCAACACATTTCACTTTCATCAACACCATGTTTATCATCATCCCGACTCACATCAAAAGCAACCTCATTGTATCACTAAGCATGCAAAAAGCAGTAACAGTTGCAGGGGCCACATGATATCAACCAACTCCTACATCTGCTAGGATTGTGGTTTGCTTACTACTGTGACAAGATGATAGGTCATGCAAAGGATATGGGTTCAACTATGCGATAGAAACGTTATCATGGTGATCATCCTAAACAATGCATAAGCGAGACATGAGAGGGAAGTGGGATTTTATCGACATGACCAATGGGGGTTTTCTTGCCTTGCTGACGAGTTTTCGATAACGGCGTATTCAACGAAGGGGGTGGCTTCGGGTTCCGGCTCCACTTCTATCAGCAACAGGACAATCATAGGATCAACATAATGTACAATGCACAATCACATGAATAAGATTGTAATGGTGATGTTCATGGTACTGATGTGTTGAGCATTCTATTTAAAAGGAGTATATTGCATTTGAAATGCAAGTTCAAACTCCATTTGATTTATCGATGAATTTCAAATGCATTTTAATGCATGAAAGTTCATTTGAAAATATTGATCATGAAGTGATGTGGTATAGTTGAAGTAATGTTTCTGATGTGGGGGTGAAACCATTCAAATTAAGTGTGTTGCAAAGTCAATTGCAAAATCACTCCAAATTTGAATTTGAAAAGGATCCATATGCATGTTTTCTACTGTTCACCCATTTTAAAATGGTCAAACATGAAAAAAATTACATATTCATAATCCTTTTATTTTTCTGATAATTTTAGACATATTATTTGTCCAATTTGGAGTTAGTATGAATTTTCTATGTTTTATTGAAGTTTTGGCCATTTTCTGTAATTTCTGGAATTATATTAAAACTCTGGAAAAAGGTTTACTGCGTCATGCTGACATCAGCATGACGTGGGGGGTCTGACTGCTGGGGCCCCCATGTCAGTGGGAGAGGGGTTTAATCCCCTCTGTTTAATTAACAGTGAGGGGTTAGGGGGGGCTGGCCCACTTGTCATAGAGGTTTAGGGGGGGGGGGTTAGGAGGTTCATTAGCCCTAATGGCTAGGGCTCGCCGGCGACAACACTGTAGCTGCCCGAGCATCGCCGGGATGATGATTTTGGGCACGGGAGAGGGTTCTGGAGGCACGGGCGCGTAGCTTGGGACGTCGCGCGTCCACTTGTGCCATCGGGGCAACGCGGGGAGGCCTGTGGTCACGGCTACTTCAACCGCGGCGGCAGGCCGAGCTATGACCTTGCCGGAATCTAGCTCCAGGGCGCGAGAGGGGGCGGGGTTAGGGGCAAACGGACGGGACGCTCACCCTGGGCGCGATGGAGAAGACGGCGGGGCTGGAGGGTGCTCGAAGACTTCGAATTCGGAGGTCTCCTCCTCGGCGGCCGGCGGCGGAACCTTGACGCAATTGAAGCGGGGAAGAGAGGAAGTCGACGACGCCAGTGACGATGGACAAGGCGGCGAGGGCGGAGGGGCCTTCTGGCCACGGCTGGGCGGTGGCTTGCTTCGGTGGGGCGCTCGGGTCTTCTCTGGCGGCGAGGAAAACAACGAGAGGAGAGCGAGAGAGAGAGCAGCGAGTGAGGGGAAGGAGGTAGGAGCTCCTGGGAGATCTCGTGGCGCAGGCAGAGGGCAGGTGGAGGCCTAGAAGCCTACCGGCGGCCACGGCGGCGTCGCCGTGCTCTCCCAGCTGGACACCGAGCTGGTTGAGGAAGAGGACAAACGGCGAGGTGGGCTGGGCCGTGGTGCTGGGCCAGACAGGCTTGAGTTGGGCCGAAGCCAGGGGCTGTTCCTCTTTTCCCTTTTCTTCTCTCTTTTTCTTTTCTGTAATTTTGTTGTGCCTCGAAATAAATAGCTAGGCAATTTTATAAAATGCCCAAACATTTTTATAAATCCTAGGTGGCCAGTAGAAAACCACTTGTGACTTTTAGGCATTTTTGAAATTCAAACAATTTGAATTTCAATTCAAATAGGGGTCAACTTTAATTTCCAAGGCACATTTTGAAAACTAGAAAATTCCACGAGCTTGGGATTGCTCCCAAACCGCTTTTAAAATGATCAGCACCATTTATAGGAATTTTCCAAATGTTCAATTGATTTTTGGAAAAATATTTTTATCTAGCCATTTGATTTAATTTCTCAGGGCTTTTCTTTTCCCCATTTTTGAATTTTCTTTTGAATTTTTGCATGATGCAAAGGAGCACTTGATCCTAGCACATACCTAACTTGGGGTTGTGACATTTCACTTGCATCGTCTTTGATCAATTTGTGCTCGCGCTAAAAACCCAACCAACTTGGTTGAGCAATCTCATAAGAGCCTCTTATTGAGGCTCTTATTGATATTTTCAATGATTATATTGAAGCATGCTCATTATACGCGACACCGTTTATCTCAGAAAGGGAAACCCTTATGGGATGAAATACAAGTTTCTTATTGCTATGCTGAGTGTTATGCCACATTTATGATTTTACTTGTTGTTCAAATATAGATCGCAAACACCTTCCTTTCCAATGTCATTTTAATGAAAATGAGATCCTATCTTCTTATGCTAAAGGTGTTTATGATTACTTTGATGTTGAAAGGATTGAAGAGTTTGTTTCTTTTAAGGGTGCTTATGAGATTGCTTCTTTCATTGAAAAGTATTACGATATTATTCACAAATCCGAAAACCTTGCAGTTCTTGCTTATTGCTTTGAGAATTATATTTTCAATGATTATATTGAGGATTTAAAAAAAAATGTTTGCTGCCCAAGAAGAGGCTAATGATTGCTATGATGAGGAATCCCATGATTCCGAGGACTCACTTGATACATCTCTTTCTAAAGATCTTGATACTTGCTTTGTTGATGGCCAAGATGCCAATATGGATTATGCTTGCGAAGATGAAATTACTATAGTTCCTTATGTTAAGCATGAAATTGTTGCTATTGCACCCACATTTGATTGTCCTATTATCCTTTTGAAATCTTGAAATCACACTTTGGAGAATTTTGCTCTTATTGAGGCTCAATGCAATGGGTCGCATTTATCTTATGATCCTAAAAACCGCATTGAAAACTATACATGTGTGCTTGTAGGTCATGAACAACATGCTTTACGCGATAATTATATTCTTGATGTTGTTCATGATACCACTGAAAATTATTTTGAGAGAGGAAAGTTTGGTTGTAGAAACTTGCATGATACCACTAAAACACTTCTCTTTATGATAAAAGTTTTGAAGTTGTTCTTCCTTTACCTTCCTATGCTTGTTGCTTTGAGCTTTCATGATTTATTTCTTTACAAGGTTCCTATCCGTATGAATTGGGTTAGACTTAAATGTGTTTCATATTTTCTTCTTCATGCTCTCCTTTGCTTCAATTCTTATTCTCTTGCGAGCATCTTCTATAATCCTTCATGCCTAGCTAAAAGGCATAATGGGAGGCAAACCTAGAAATATTTTTTACTTTCAGTTTTAGTGGTATTGATGCTTTTTACTACTATATCAACATCATTGTATCTTTATTTTCAAGCTTTTTGCCAAGTTTTAGCCTCCGATTGCAAGAAAGTTCAAAAGTTGTGAGATGCTGTCCAAAAACAGATTTTGTCCCCTCGACGGAAAAATTGGCAATAAATCATCAGATCATCTTTTTGATCTGATTTGTTTTGACAGAATTCTCCATACAATTGTCTTTCGTGCGTATGTTATGAGTTTTTTGATTTGAGTTACAAAAGTACCCCGAAAAAATTATTTACTACCTGCTGGTCCGTTTTTCATAGATTCTGCCATGTTTTGCCTTTTCTTCATTTTGCAAACCTTAAGCTTGCTTTTTATTTGCAAAAACTTTTTGGAAATATTGAGAAATAGTAGTTCTTCAAGAATATCTTTATTTCCAGTAGAGAGAAATTATTTTATTATGGGTACTAACCACTCTAATCAGCTTATGCTGAGTTATTTATGAAGGGAGTTTTCAAGTGTGCGAAGGAAGATGATGAAAGAAGATCCGGGTGTGTGAAACGCTCAAGCTTGGGGATTCCCCCAAGCACCCCCAAGAAATATCCAAGGAGACTCAAGCATCTAAGCTTGGGGATGCCCCTGTGCATCCCCTTCATCAACAATTATCAGTTTGTCCTTCGTTCCACTATAATTTTATCACTTCATGAGTTATGTACTATGCTTGGAGCGTCTTGCTCTTTACTTTTTAGTTTTCTTTAGCTTGTTTGTTGTTCATAACGAGTTAGAACCCAAGTTTATTTGTGTGGGATGGAAACACGCTCCACTTTAACCTAGAACACATCATAGGATTTTCATGCTTATCTTTGCTGCGTGTGTTCTTTATCTTTTCGTAGCTACTGTCATGCTTAGCTCTTAGTTTTCATGCTTATCTTTTCAAGAGATTTTGTTTAGTTTGTTTCTGTAACTCTCTTGAGTCTTCATGTTTATCTTTTTTAGAGAGTTGGCCTATTGCACTGAGTTGTGTATCTTGAATTAAAGTAGGTAGTTGAGGTTGCTATTCATTTGTAGTAGCAACTTGCAATAGTTTTGAGGTATTGTTTTGAGTAATGTTTGAACTTTTGGTGTAAAGAGCTCTAGCCTATTAGTGATAGATGTCGTATTTTGGGAAATCCGTGTTTGTTTTCGAAAAACTACAAAAAAACTAGTTGAGATTTATAGCTACTAGATGGATCACTAATCTTATGAGGGATTGGATATTAGAGTACACTCACGTACCATGAGTCGAGGATATGCAAGGATAACCAAACCCCCATACACTCCTCCTCGGGGTACTTGTCTCTTTGTGAACCTCCTCATTAGATTTAGAGTTACCGATAATAAGTGCATGAGTTCTTCGGACTAATGTAAGTATTCGAAAGTTGGCACTTCCACCACCCATATTTTTCTAGCCTCTTCGGTCCCGTGCATTTCCCTTTTCTCATCTCCAGAGTTGACGCATACTTCGCCGGTGAATCCAAACCCTTGGCATGATACGCTCTATCATCATAAACCTCCTTATATCCTTCCTCAAAACAGCCACCATACCTACCTATCAAGGCATTTCCATAGCCTTTTCGAGATACATTGCCATGCAATATCCATCTTCTCATGACTTGATCTTCATGTCATACATGCTTTTCCTTGATCGATGAGCGGCATGCTAGTTGTGCCTTACCCTAATTATTGCTACATGACGCGCAAGTATCATTGCATATCTTGCTACACTTTCAGAGGCATACATTTGCATACATCATGATAGCTTCATCTTATTTATGCCAAGTACTTTTGTAAAGTGTGAAAGATCTTCTATACTTCTTGTAATATATAGAGTGTTGCCCCTAAAGTGAGGAAAATATACCAAAGAGGACAAATTAAAAGATCCCAAATAGGAGAAATGAGAGTTAAATAGAAAGAGCCATTGAGGTGTCACAACCCTAGTTTTGGTACGTGCTTTTATTACTAGAAATAATTGCATCATGTTTAAATTCTATGGTTTAAGAATTGGGGGTTTGGAAAAGCCTCAACAAGAATTTAAATAAAAGGCCAGATAAAAAGTTTTTCAAAAAATTCCTCCAAACAATTTTGAAAAGTCCTATAAATGAGTGTGATCATTTTAAAAATGATTTGGAGTCAAACCCATGCTCATGGATTTTTCAAATATTCAAAACAGAGGCTTGGAAATTAAATTTAAATGCTATTTGAATTGGATTCAAATAATTTGAATTCCAAAAATCTTCAAATCTTTGGAGTGACTAGTAGTATGTCACATATGTCCAAGATAAATATTTGGGGATTTTTAAAAATGCTTTGGTATTTTTTTTCTGAGCAAAACAAATAAAACAGAAAGCAATAAAAAGAAAAAAAAAAGAAAAGGGGCAAAGCCCACTTACCTGGGCCCAACTAGCCGAGGTGGCCCATCCCAGGGGCATGGGCGTCTTCCTCCTCGTGCTAGACAGGCAGGTCACGTCGTGGAGGGCATGCCGAGCCCGGCGCCACCTCCTGCTTGTCACGGTGCCTCCCCCGTCCTCATCTCTTCGAAGGAGAAGCCCCCCCCCCGAAGCCCTCCTCCATTGCCCCCTCTCCCTGGACCTCTCCACTCTCGCCTCTCCTTTTTTCCCGCATGCCCGAAGCTCTCCGCCGGCCGCCGGCTCGCGCACACGTGGCCACCGTGCCCCCCTCGCCGAGAAAAGCTGTCCAGGAGCTCCGCCTCGTCGTTAGGCTCCTCCCGCCGAGCCAATCGTCTCCGGACGCCCCCTACGCGACGCCCGGGTCGTCGTCCTCCGCTGTGGCCGCCGGGTCTTCGCCGTCAAATTCGCGGCCAACGCAGCTCCTCCGCCTCTCCCGTCTGCACCAGAATGCTCAGGGTGAGCTTCCCCTTCCTCCCAGACTCCCCGTTCTCCTCCGGGAGCACTCCGTCGCCGAGCTCCGCGGAGCCCGAGTAGCGCCGCCGTGGGAGCTCGTCCCCTCCATGGCCTCCGGCCTCCTCTGGCCGGCTCGTTTGCCCCATTGGATGCGCGCGTGCAAGGGCTGCGTCCCGGTGCCCTTGGCGCAACCAACCGTGGCCGGAGCCGCCGTCCAGAACGGGGGCCGCCGCCTGCAGTGGTCGCCGGCGGCTAAACACCGGCCACTGGTTTAATTAGGGGGCTAACCCCCTGTTTAGTTTGGCCTAAGCCACTGACAGGTGGGCCCTAGCCCCCCCTTAATCCCTTGTCAGTTTTAATTAAACGGGGATTAACCCAAGTCCCACTGACAGGGATGGCCCACTCGTCAGCCCCCCCTGCGTCATGATGACGTCATCCTGGCGCATTAAATCATTTTATTATTTAATAGAAAATCCAGAAAACTATTAAATCTTTGGAAATTCATAACTTTTAAACCATAACTCCAAATCAAAAGTGTTATATATGAAAAATCATCAGAAAAATGCAAGGATTCCAAATATCATATTTTCATAGATGAAAAATACATCTATGTTGATGGACCAGTAGCATTTAGCTATTTGGGTTATTTGGAATAATTCAAAATAAATGTTTAAATCATTTCAAATTAAATCTTTGCAATGCCAACCTTATCACATGAACATCAGAGGCATATCATACACATGACAACATGGTTTATCATATCCAAACATTAGCAAATGCAACTTTGGCTAATTTGAACAACATTTGGAGTTTGAATTTGAATTCCTTTTTCAAATAAACTTGAATTAACATGTGACAAATTGAACATAGGTCACATCAGTACCATGCCATGATTCATTCTTGAATGTGCATTGCAATGTGATGTCTACATTGTTGTTGTCTCGGTGTTTGCCTCTTCTCGATAGATCCATCGCCGGACGTAGTTCCTGTTTTCTCCGAAGAGTGGCACCCCCCGAGTCTCGACAATAAGGCATGCAAAACCCCCTTTGATCATATCTATAAAAACCCAGTTTCCCTCTTGTTCTCTTATGCATGATTAGGTGATTCACATGTTACCGTTCTATCGCTAGTTGAACCCATACTTTGCATGACCTATCATTGCTTCCACAGTATTAAGCAAACCTCAACCTAGCAGATACAAGATTGTTTGTGTTCATCATGTGGCCCTTCATCCATGTTATGCTATGCCATGCTAGAGTTGTTTGCAATAAAGTTGATCCATCTGGGTGATGTGTCGGGATGGTAGTGAACACATGCAACAAGGTAGTAACGTGTTGATGAAGTCACCCTAATATAAGTGAACAATGAGAGGCTGTGTAGGAGTACACAGTGGGTTGTCTCATTTACACTGCCCTAGGCACCGAGTTCTTGTGTTGTGATCCAAGACACAGATTACTACCACATGGGTTAATTTTATTCTATTTGCTTTCATAACGTAGCACGGTTTTAGGCAAGCGCAACACCATCCATCGAGGTGGGCTTGTCAGACCGTCCATACATCGTCTGGGTCCTGAACGGAAACCCCGGCCGGATTCCCGATTGGGGTACAACTCAGATAGGCGATCCGCTGGACTAGAGTTGGAGCCGTGAGGTAAGTGTCGTGGTACTATCCTCGCCGACACCGCTTGAAGGTGACGAGTTCTAGGAGGTAAGTGGTAGCTACTTATGTGAAGAAGTACACCCCTGCAGGGCTAATGAACTATTCGAATAGCCGTGTCCGCGGTTATGGACTACTTGGAGATCTTTGCTTGATTATTAGACAACTCAAATGGATACTCTAAAAATCTCAAGATAAGTGTGAGTGCTTTGGGTTGCTTCCTCGTGGGGAAGTCGAGGAAGGATCCATTGTGGTGTATTGATGTGGTGATCAAGATTAGATGGACTCGTGTGCGCCTCTCATCTCAAATATATGTAGTCGTAGTACAGGATAGCCAAGTCAAAGCTTTCTACATTACAACCCCACTTGCCTTTACCTTGATACCTGAGCATGAGTAGGATAGTTCTGACGTAAGTCTTGCTGAGTACGACTTTGTACTCACGTTTACTTATTCTATGTTTTAGAGACGAGACCACTGACCCTGATGGTGGCCTCCCCCTTCAAGCTCGACGTCGACGAAGTAATGTAGTCCCAGACAGCAGCCTCGCCCCTCTGGAGGGTCGTTGTGTTTTCCTAAAGGCTTCTTAAGCCCTTTGTTAACCTTCTCTTTACGAAGACATAATTTGCTTCCGTTGTTGTATGATGTAATGTTGGATCACAGTTATGTGATCTCTGCTTGTAATACTACTATATCTGCTCTGTATAGCAGATGCAATAAAACTATGAGTTTGTGGAGTTCATGTTGTGTTACCTGCTGTTATACACTTGGAATGCATGCTGCGTGTATGTTTATATCGTGCATGTCATGTGTGGGGTTCGATACCTTAGTTGTGCTCTCGCCGGCGGTCTTTCTTACACCAAGTGGCCCTGAGATGTGCGCAGCTTGGGGCATCGCGATGCGATTGCTCGTGACTCCGTCACGTGGCACACTTTGTTGTACGATCGAGCCCGCCCGAGACCCCGACTAAGAGATCCGGCTGGAGTCTGTTTATGTAAGTGTTATAATTCAATCGATAATATGGTTGAGGCGACTTGTCTATGAGTATGGGATTTCACCACCCATAATCATTTAGACTTGTGAGCGGGCGATGAGGACCCATCTCAGTTGATCATCCGGCCTGGATGGGATGCCCCTCACGTTCGAGCTTTCCGAGAGTGTCTTGTACTTGGCCTTGTCTGCTTAGACAAGTGGGTATGGCTCTCGGCTCTCCATATGATTGAATTTTGACTGGATTTACATATGCAAACCCCGGGTCTCGACAGACTTGGTATCAGAGCAAGACTGCCTGTAGGATTACTAAACCTTGGCCGAAGTCGAGTCTAGCATTCTATAGTTATATAGTTACTTTGGGTATAAGGGAACAACGTAAGGCTTCATTTTTCTCCTTACCCTTATCGATCTGAGTTCTGAGTCACCCTCATCTTATTCTACGGGAAGATAGGACTAGGCTCTTCTATGTCTATACTAGAACATCTCGTTGTTTGACTCTCCTTAACTGTAGGATTGTTTTGGTTGTCTAGAGTCACCATTCCATCAAGCCTTTTGAGAAGGTTCTGATCATTCTTGCAGATTGATTCATTTTTTTCCACCCCGGTACAGCCGTTATGCTGTCCGATTTGTCCCGTGTTTCCAGTGATCTCAATGCTTTTGCATTACAATCTTGTCCGCTCTTAAATTGTATCATCTTTGCTTTGATTTCAATCCAAATAGGGTTATTTTAATTTCCAAAGCCACTGTTTGAATATTTGAAAATTCCATGTGCATGGGATTGATCCCAAACCACTTTTAAATGATCAGTAACATTTCTAGGAATTTTCCAATCATTCAAATGATTTTTGGAAAAAATATTTTTATCTGGCCATTTCAAATAATTTCTCAGGGCTTTCTGCTTCCCCATTTTTGAATTCCATTTGAATTTTTGCATGATGCAAAGGCACAAACAAACCCTAGCACTTACCCTAGTTGGGGTTCTGACAACTCGCCCCCACTCAAAAGAATCTCGTCCCGAGATTCAGAAGTCGTCGGGAGGAAGGTGGTGTATTCGGCACGGAGGCGATCTTCTCTTTCCCACGTTGCTTCTTTCTCGGAGTGATGTGACCATTGCACTTTGAAGAACTTGATCTTCTGACGACGAGTGACACGCTCTGCTGAATCAAGAATACGAACAGGGTGCTCTCGATAAGAAAGGTCATCTTGGAGATCAAGCGTTTCATGGTCGACTTCGCGGATGGGGTCCTTGAAGCAACGCCTGAGTTGTGACACATGGAATACATCATGTACTCGGGAAAGGTGAGGGGGTAGTTCAAGTTGGTAGGCAACTTCTCCATGTTTAGCTAGAATGCGGAAAGGTCCGATGTAACGTGGGGCCAACTTGCCTTTGATACCAAATCTTTGGGTTCCCTTCAGAGGAGTAACCCGAAGGTAAGCCTTCTCATCAATATTGTAGCTCTCCTCTGTATGATGACGATCATAGTAGCTCTTTTGACGAGACTGAGCGGCTTTCAATCGATCACGAACAATGCAAACTTGCTCTTCTGCTTCCTTGATCATATCCGGTCCAAAGAGTTGTCTTTCACCGGTTTCTGACCAGTTAAGGGGTGTTCGACATCGTCGGCCATAGAGGAATTCAAAGGGAGCCATGTTCAGACTAGATTGATAGCTTTTGTTATAAGCAAATTCGGCGAAGGGAAGAGATTTCTCCCAATTCTTTCCGAAAGAGATAACACAAGCTCTGAGCATGTCTTCCAAGATTTGATTAACCCTTTCGACTTGACCACTAGACTGAGGATGAAAAGCTGTACTAAAGGAGAGATGAGTTCCCATAGCACTCTGAAAGCTTCCCCAGAATCTAGAGGTGAAAAGGCTACCACGATCAGAATTGATCACCAAAGGAACACCGTGAAGAGACACAATTCTAGATATGTACAAGTCCGCTAACTGTCTAGCAGTTATAGACTCGCGAACGGGAAGGAAGTGAGCAACTTTAGAAAGTCGGTCAATGACTACGAAGATGGCATCATTTCCTTTCTGGGTTTTTGGAAAGCCGGTGATGAAGTCCATACCGACTTTGTCCCATTTCCACTCTGGAATAGGCAAAGGTTGAAGTGTACCAGCAGGTCTTTGGTGTTCTGCCTTAATGCGATGACAAACATCACATTCATCCGGGTCCACCAAAATCTCTGGCGTAGATCTCGGTACATTTTTGTGCTACCGGGATGAATTGAGAGGGGTGTGTCATGGGCTTTTTTTTTGAGGATGAGTTGCCGTAGATCCTTATTCTTAGGTACTACCAAACGATTTTCAAAGAATACCGTTCCTTTACTATCTATGGAGAAACATTTAGGAACTCCGCTAGCAATGTTCTCCTTGATCCGGCGTACACCTCGTGCACGTCTTTGGGCAACTAAGATCTGATCCTCAAGGGTTGGTTTCGCCACCAAGTTGAAAAGAGATCCACGAGGAACAATCTCGAGATTAAGCTTTCGAAATTCCTCATGAAGAAGTGGTTGATACTGTTGTAACATGAGGTTGTTACAATACGACTTACGACTTAGTGCATCAGCCATGACATTGGCTTTGCCGGGGGTGTAAGAAATTCCTAAGTCATAATATTTTATCAACTCTATCCAGCGTCTTTGCCTGAGATCAAGATCTGGCTGGGTGAAAATATATTTGAGGCTTTGGTGATCAGAATAAATCTCACAACGATTACCAAGGAGGTAATGTCGCCAAGTCTTCAGGGCATGAACTACGGCAGCGAGTTCAAGATCATGGGTAGGATAGTTCTCTTCATGTGGCCGCAACTGGCGTGAAGCATAAGCTACCATATGTCGATCTTGCATAAGTATGCATCCTAACCCTTGCCGTGAAGCATCACAATAGATCTCGAAATCCCTTTTGGTGTCTGGAGGTGCAAGTACAGGTGCAGAAGTCAATCTTCTTTTTAGCTCTTGAAAACTTTCCTCGCACTTGGGGGTCCATTGGAATTTCTTATCTTTCTTGAGGAGTTCAGTCAGAGGCTTTGCAACTTTAGAAAAGTTCTCGACGAAGCGGCGGCAATAGCTGCCTAGGCCAAGAAAACTCCTAACTTGCTTAACCGATTCAGGTGGAGTCCAGTCAAGGACGGCCTGAACTCTCTCGGGATTGACTGCAACACCTTTCGCAGAAATCACGTGGCCTAAGTAGGTCACTTCTGGTAATGTCCTTGCTTCGGATTTTGATCTGATGATAGCCTAATCTCAAATCCATCTTGGAGAAGACAGAGGATCCTACAAGTTGATCATAAAGATCATTGATCCTGGGCAGTGGGTATTTTTTCTTTATCGTCGCTAGATTTAGCGGGCGATAGTCTACACACATCCTTTCCGTTCCATTTTTCTTCGTTACGAACAGAACGAGGCAACCCCATGGTGATGAGCTAGGGCGGATGAAGCCTTTTGCCAACGAAGCATCAAGTTGGGTTTTTAGCTCAGCTAACTCATGCGGGGCCATCCTATATGGGCGTCTGGAAATTGGGGCTGTGCCTGGTATAAGATCCACTATGAATTCTACACACCTGTCGGGTGGCATTCCCGGCAGCTCTTCAGGAAAGACATCCGGGAAGTCACGAACCACCGGAACATCTTCAAGGTCTGTAAGGGGAAGCACATTCAAAGTCTGCACCTGGATTCTAGAGATGGGTGATGTGTAGTCAATGGTCTGGCCTGAAGGATGGGTGAGTTTGACTGATTTGGCTTTACAATCAAGGAAAGCATTCTGCCTTGATAACCAATCCATTCCTAGGATGACATCAATGTCCGAAGACTTGAGGGCTATAAGAGAAGCAAGGAATACTAAACCCTCAATTGAAATTTGATTACCATGGCTTACTCTATTAGTTTGCCACTTTGAACCAGGAGTTTGAATGATCATTGGAGAAAACATTTCTTCAAAAGGAAACTCATGACGAAGTGCATAACTCTCCGACATGAATGAATGAGAAGCTCCTGGATCGAAAAGAACGGAGGCGGGAACATGATTGACTGGGAGTGTGCCAAGAATGACATCAGAAGCATCAGTGGTTTCCTCCACTGAGATTTGGTTCACACAACCACTACTAGTGGATGAAGGCTTTGCTGGAAAGGCTTTGGTGGTTGGTTTCTTTGGAGGCTTGGGTCGAGAATGACGTGGTGCCATCAAGACCTGAGGGCATTTACGATAGTAATGGCCTGGAAGACCACACTTAAAGCATAACCTGTCTGAATTGCTGGGAGTGGGATTGCTTAGCTGCACACCATCATTCCGGGGTGGAATAATGTGTTGGGGTGGATGGCATATATTGGATGTTGGTCTCTGCAGAAAGTTTTGTGGTATGGCTTTGGTTGGAATCCAAATTCGGCGTTTCTGAGGGGCTGAACTTGAAGAAGAAGCAAGCTCAAGAGCATGCTTGCGAGATTCCTCGAAAATTTCATTGCCATGCTCAGTTCTGAAGGATCTGTTGACTAGATCCTCAAAGGTGGAAAATTCGATGAGGTTGAGATCATGACGAAGGATGGGGCTAAGTCCTTTACGGAACCTTGCCTGCTTTCTGGCATCGGTGGTGATCTCATCTTGGGCATACCGAGCAAGACGGTTGAACTCTCTCACATACTCATGGATGGACATCTTTCCTTGAGTGAGATTGAAGAATTCTTCCTTCTTGCGCTCCATCAACTCATCCAGAATGTGGTACCCTTGAAAGGCAACACAGAACTCCTGCCAAGTCACTAGGTGACCATCTGGCTGCATAGCAACATAGTTCTCCCACCATTGAAGAGCAGCACCTTCCAAGAAGTATACCGCAAAAATAACTCGATCATCGGGAGCAACATGTGCAGTATCAAGCTTACGCTCGATGGAACGGAGCCAATCATCAGCTTCAAGGGGCTCGGAAGAACATCGGAATACCGGTGGCTTGAGGAGGATGAAGTCCTGAATGCTCACAACCACATTGCAATGACGTGAGGTATTCTGCTCGATGAGCTCCAGAAGACGTGTTTGATCACGTTGATTCTTCTCAGCTTCCATCATGATTTCCGCCGCAGAAGGCGGTGGTAGAGGTTCATCATCATTTCGATTCCGAACACGGTCTCGATTCCGACGAACAGCACTACGAGTTCCACCTGACATCCTGTGTGGTAAAGATCAACAATCAGAACAGATTGAATGATGGAATCAAAGATAACAAGGCATGATGAAGGCGGAAAGGATTTATAATGCGAAGGCAATGATCCGCAGAAACACGGGATAAATCCGGCAGCATAACGGCTACACCGGGATGGAAAACAAGACAACCTCGAGGAGATTGAACAGAACTTCCTAAAGGAATTAAAAACTCGATGAGTCTGGACGACCACAACAATCCTACAGCTACAAGGAAGCACTCAACGAGATGTTCTAGTAAGACATAGATGAGCCTAGTCCTATCATCCCGTAGAAAAGATAAGGGTGACTCAGAACTCAGATCGATGAGGGTAAGGAAAAAAAGAAGCCTTACGTTGTTCCCTTATATACCCAAGTAACTATATAACTATAGAATGCTAGACTCGACTTCGACCAAGGGTTTGATAATCCTACAGGCAGTCCTGCTCTGATACCAAGTCTGTCGGGACCCGGGGTTAGCGTATGTAATTCCATTCACGATACAATCACATGGAGAGCCGAGAACCATACCCACTTGTCTAAGCAGACAAGGCCAAGCACAAAACGTTCTCGGTAAGCATCGAACGTGAGGGGCATCCCATTCAGGCCGGATGATCAACTGAGATGGGTCCTCATCGTCCGCTCACAAGTCTAAATGCTTATGGGTGGTGAATCCCATACTCATAGACAAGTCGCCTCAACCATGTTATCGATTGGATCCTAACTCTTACATAGACTTACTCCAGCCCGATCACTTAGTCGGGGTCTAGGGCGGGCTCGATCATACAACAAAGTGTGCATGTGACAGAGTCACGAGCAATCGCATCGCGATGCCCCAAGCTGCGCACATCTAAGGGCCACTTGGTGTATAAAAGACCGCCAGCCAGATCACAACTAAGGTCTCGAAAACCTATACTAAGACATGCATGGTATAAAC
This sequence comes from Bromus sterilis, assembly GCA_950022295.1. Taxonomy (NCBI): domain Eukaryota; kingdom Viridiplantae; phylum Streptophyta; class Magnoliopsida; order Poales; family Poaceae; genus Bromus; species Bromus sterilis. Next base: position 287,188,183 of record OX465596.1, read on the forward strand.
ATACACGCAGCACACATGCCTAGTATGAACAGCAGGTATCATCACATAACTCTACAACGTAATCTTTATTGATATACACATAGAGCATACAAAGATCACATGTCTGTGATCAACATTACATCATACAACGGAAGCAAATTAGGTCTGAGTACAGACAAGTTTAACAAATGGCTTAGAGAAGCCTTGTACAACAAACATGCCCTTCCACGAGGGACCAGACTGCTGTCTGGGACTATACTAGCTTAGTCAACGTCGAGCTTCACGAAGGTGACTCCATCGGGGTCCGGATTCTCATCTAAAACATAGAATAAGCAAACGTGAGTACAACGTCGTACTCAGCAAGACTTACATCAGATCTATACTACTCATGCTCAAGTATCAAGGTAAAGGGAGGTGGGGTTTCATCATGCAGAAGTGCCAGCTTTGACTTGGCTAATCCTGAACTACGAATACCAGACTTGAGGTAAGAAGCATACACGAGTCCACTACATCTCCAACCAATACACCACTATGGTTACTTCCTCGACTTCCCCACGAGGAGGCACACCATAGAACTCACACTTATCTTGGAGTATTTTAGAAGTATCCAGTTCAAGTTGTCTAATAATCAGGTACAGGTTCCAAGTAGTCCTTAACCGCGGACGCGGCTATTCGAATAGTTTTATTAACCTTGCAAGGGTGTAAACTACACACACATGACCATCGGTTACCGCCAAGTCTCGCCACCGTTCAAGAGGTGACAGCGAGGATGTTCACCACGACACTTCGCTCACAACCGGTCTATTCCAGGAGTCGACTACCTGAGTTGCTACCGCTCGAGAGTCCGGCCGGATCAACGAAACGGACTCAGACAATGTAGGTAACCGAGACGCCACCTTTAGCAGATGGTTTTCCTGCCTCACAGGTGCACCCACATATCTAGGATGATGCAACCATTCCTTCATTCTTTTTCTATGCATATGCCAAATGGAAAGCCCGAACTAATGTGACTCCTGGACGTCGACACGGATCAAGGTACTAGGCCGAGAGGGGTCAGTGAGCCCAATGTGTGGTTGTACTCTTTGTCTTGGATTACCATACAAGAACTCGATGCCTAAGGCAGTGTTCAACGAGACAACCCACTGTGTACTCCTACACAGCCTCTCATCGTTCACCTTGTATTAGGGTGGATTCACCGACACAGTTTCACTTTCATCAACACCATGTTCACCATCATCCCGACTCACATCAAAAGAAACCTCATGTAACACTAAGCATGCAATAAGTTGTAACAGTTGCAGGGGCTTCATGATATCAATCAACTCCTATGTCAGCTAGGATTGTGGTTTGCTTACTACTGTGACAAGATGATAGGTCATGCATCGGATATGGGTTCAACTATGCGGTAGAATCGATACAAAGTGATCTCCTAAACATGCATAAGCGAGACTGAGAGGGAATTGGGATTTTATAGACATGATCAATGGGGTTTGCTTGCCTTGCTGACGAGGTTCGATATCGGGGTCTTCAACGAAGGGGGTGGCTTCCGGTTCCGGTTGCACGTCTATCGAGCAAACAATCAAACAAGGTATAAATTTATTTGCAATGCTCAAACACATGATCAATATTGAAATGGTGATGTTCTTGGTCACAAGGTGGGTACAATTCCATTTAAAAGAAGTCAAATGCAAAGTCATTTGAAAATGTGCTTCAAATTTGAATTTGAAAAAAAGCCATATGGATGTTTTGCCCTGTTCACCCATTTTAAAATGGTCAAACATGAAAACAGAGCCCATATTCATAATCCTAGGATTTTTCTGATAGTTTTAGACATATTATTTGCTATATTTGGAGTTAATATGAATTAGTTATGAATTTTCCAAGTTTAACTCATTTTCTGGAATTTTCTCTGTTTTAATTAATTCTTTTAAAACTGGAAAATTGGTTTATTGCGTCATGCTGTCCTCAGCATGACGTGTGGGGGCTTCTGACCTGTGGGTCCCTTCTTTCAGCCTCAGGGGGTTAATCCCCGGTTGAATTAACTTAGCAGAGGATTAATTAGGGGCAGGGCCCACCTGTCATTGGGCTAGGGGGGGGGGGGGGGTTAAGCAGGGTCATTAGGTGCTAATGGCCGGTGGCTAACCGGGGGCAGCCACAGGCACGGCGGATGGCTCGCCGGAGTGGGCTTCCGGCCACGGGAGAAGGAGGGGAGGGCACTGGGAGGAAGCCCGTTCTCGTCTGCGTCTTCCAGCACGAACTGGGGCTCACGGGGACGCTGCGGAGCTCGGCTACGACGTCAATGGCGGCGGCAGCCACTGGTGAAGAGGGAGTCGGCGAATTCGAGCGCGAGAAGGGCCGGGGATAGGGGGGTTCTGCTCACCGGAGCGCTAGGAGGACGATGGCGTCCACGGCGGGGCCGAGGGAGCACTGCAGGCGGCGAATCGACGACGGTGACGCACGGCTTCGGCGACGAAGAACTGGAAGCCCGCGTCTCCTCCGGTGCGGCTTGGGCTAAATTGGCGCGGCGGATTGAAGGAGTCGACGTCGGGGAGGACGAAGGACAAGCTGGGGGGCGAGGTGTGGCTTCTGGCCACGGTGGTGCTCGATGGTGAACTCGGCCGCGCTCGGTTGCGGTTGGGATCTCACCGGAGAGCGACGGGGAGGAAGCAGCGGAGGGGGGAGAAGGTGTGGCGGCTCCTGGCGAGTGTGGTGGAGCAAGGAGAAGCCTCGGGGGGCCTAGAAGGTGCTCGCCGTCGAGGTGGCGGTCGTCGGCCCCCGGCATGCTCGACAGCGAGCTGCTTGGGGTAGACGACAAGCCCCTCGTGGGCTTGGGCCGGGGTTCGGCTAGTTGGGCCTGCGGCCTGGCTGGGGTGGGTTGCTTTCCTTTTTCTTTTGCTTTTAATTTCTCTTCTGTTTTTCTTTTTCTGTAAATTTGTTTTGCCCTGAAATAAATAGCTAGGCAATTTTGTTAAATGCCCAAACATTTTTATAAATCCTAGGTGACCAGTAGCAAGTCACTTATAGAATTTGAGCATTTTTGAAATTCAATATATTTTGAATTTCAATCCAAATAGGGTTATTTTAATTTCCAAAGCCACTGTTTGAATATTTGAAAATTCCATGTGCATGGGATTGATCCCAAACCACTTTTAAAATGACCAGTAACATTTCTAGGAATTTTCCAATCATTCAAATGATTTTTGGAAAAAATATTTTTATCTGGCCATTTCAAATAATTTCTCAGGGTTTTCTGCTTCCCCATTTTTGAATTCCATTTGAATTTCTGCATGATGCAAAGGCACAAATAAACCCTAGCACTTTCCGTAGGTGGGGTTCTGACATTCCTCCTCGTCCAAAACATAAAGCCAAAGCTAAGCCACCAAAGCCTTCCAAAGCCGAGTCCGCTATTGTTGAATACGGATGTGTGAACCATGCCACCATCAAAGAAGCCCAAGAGGATACGAAGGTTGTACTCGGTACACTTCCTGTTAACTCCAAACCAGCTTTTGTTCTATTTGATTCAGGAGATTCTCATTCCTTTTTGTCTGAAAAGTTCGCACTCCTGCATGACATTTCATTTGAGGAGTTGCCTACCCATTTCATGATTAAAACTCCAGGATCCACATGGCGTACCAGTAGGGTAAGTCATGCCAATGAAATTGTTGTTGAGGATGTTGTATTCCTTGCTTCTCTCATAGCCCTCAAATCTTCAGATATCGATATCATCTTAGGTATGGATTGGTTGTCCAAACACCGTGCCAAGATTGACTGTGCCACTAAATCAGTCCAACTCACTCATCCTTCCAGCAAGATGGTCCATTTCGCATCTCAAGGTTCAGAAACCCAGCTATATTCGTTGAATGAACATCCCCTTCCTAACCTTGAAGATATTCCGATAGTTTGTGACTTTCCGGATGTCTTTCCAGAAGAGCTGCCGGGAATGCCACCCGACAGGTGTGTGGAATTCATAGTGGATCTTATACCAGGCACTGCCCCAATTTCCAGACGCCCATATAGAATGGCCCCACATGAGTTAGCTGAGCTTAAAATCCAACTTGAAGCTTCGTTGGTAAAAGGCTTCATCCGCCCTAGCTCATCGCCATGGGGTTGCCCCGTTCTGTTCGTAACGAAGAAAGATGGAACAGAAAGGATGTGCGTAGACCAACGCCCACTAAATCTAGCGACGATAAAGAACAAGTACCCACTTCCCAGGATCAATGATCTTTATGATCAACTTGCTGGATCCTCTGTCTTCTCCAAGATGGATTTGAGATTAGGTTATCATCCAATCAAAATCAGAAACGAGGAAATTCCCAAGACGGCTTTCACTACTCGTTATGGTCTTTATGAGTACACCGTTATGTCCTTCGGTTTAACCAATGCCCCAGCCAATTTTTCGCGCTTGGTGAATTCGATCTTCATGGAGTACTTAGATAAATTTGTTGTGGTTTATCTTGATGACATTCTCATCTACTCGAAGAACGAAGAAGAGTAGGCAGAACATCTTAGGCTGGTATTGATGAAACTTAGAGAGCATCGCCTTTATGCTAAATTCTGCGAAAGGTGTTGCAGTCAATCCTGAGAGAGTTCAGGCCGTCCTTGACTGGACTCCACCTGAATCGGTTAAGCAAGTCAGGATTTTCTCGGCCTAGCAAGCTATTGCCGCCGCTTCGTTGAGAACTTCTCCAAAGTAGCAAAGCCTCTAACTGAACTCCTCAAGAAAGATAAGAAATTCCAATGGACCCCCAAGTGCGAGGAAAGCTTTCAAGAGCTAAAAAGAAGATTGACTTCTGCACCTGTACTTGCACCTCCAGACAGCAAAAGGGATTTCGAGATCTATTGTGATGCTTCACGGCAAGGGTTAGGATGCATACTTATGCAAGATAGACATGTGGTAGCTTATGCTTCACGCCAGTTGCGTCCACATGAAGAGAACTATCCTACCCATGATCTTGAACTCGCTGCCGTAGTTCATGCCCTGAAGACTTGGCGACATTACCTCCTTGGTAATCGTTGTGAAATCTATACCGATCACCAAAGCCTCAAATACATATTCTCCCAGCCAGATCTTAACCTCAGGAAAAGACGCTGGATAGAGTTGATAAAAGATTATGACTTAAGTATCTCTTACACCCCAGGCAAAGCCAATGTCATGGCTGATGCACTAAGTCGTAAGTCGTATTCTAACAGCCTCATGTTACAACAGTATCAACCACTTCTCTATGAGAAATTTCGAAAGCTCAATCTCGAGATTGTTCCTCATGGATTCCTTTCCACCTTGATTGTGAAACCAACCCTTGAGGATCAAATCAAAGCTGTTCAGCAACGTGCTCGAGGTATCCGATATATCAAACAGAACATTGCTAGCGGTAAGGCAAGATGTTTTACCCTAGACCATGAAGGTACTGTGTACTTCGAGAATAGGATGGTAGTTCCGAAGAATAGGAATCTAAGGCAGCAGATCCTTAAGGAAGCCCATGACACCCCTCTCTCGATTCATCCTGGTAGTACTAAGATGTATCAAGATCTACGCCAGAGATTTTGGTGGACTAGGATGAAGCGAGAAATCGCTCGATATGTTGTTGAGTGCGATGTTTGTCATCGTGTGAAAGAAGAGCATCAAAGACCTGCTGGTACTCTTCAACCTTTAGACATTACTGAGTGGAAATGGGATAAAGTCAGTATGGATTTCATCACTGGCTTTCCAAAGTCTCAGAAAGGAAACAATGCCATCTTCGTGGTCATTGACCGTTTTTCCAAAGTTGCTCATTTCTTTCCTGTTCGCGAGAGTATAACTGCTAGCCAGTTAGCGGAGTTATATGTCTCCCGAATCGTTTCTCTCCATGGTGTTCCTTTGGAAATCAATTCAGACCGTGGAAGTCTTTTCACCTCTCGATTTTGGGAAAGTTTTCAAAATGCTATGGGAACCCATCTCTCCTTTAGCACCGCCTTTCATCCCCAGTCAAGTGGTCAAGTAGAAAGAGTCAATCAAGTTCTCGAAGACATGCTCATAGCCTGTTTTATCTCATTCGGAAAGAGTTGGGAGAAATCTCTTCCATTCGCCGAGTTTGCTTATAACAACAGCTTTCAATCTAGCTTGGGCATGGCACCCTTTGAGTTTCTCTATGGACGAAAATGTCGAACACCATTGAACTGGTCAGAAACCGGTGAAAGATAATTCTTTGGACCGGATATGATCCAGGAAGTAGAAGAGAAGGTTCGCATTGTTCGTGAGCAATTGAAAACAACCTAGTCTCGTCAGAAAAGCTATTATGATCGTCATCATAGGCCAGAAAGCTACGAGCTGGACGAGAAGGCTTACCTCCGGGTTACTCCTCTAAAGGGAACCCATCGCTTAGGTATCAAAGGCAAATTGGCCCCACGTTACCTCGGTCCCTTTCGCATTCTAGCTAAACGTGGAGAAGTTGCCTACCAACTTGAACTACCCCCGCATCTTTCTCAGGTTCACGATGTCTTCCACGTATCTCAACTGAGGCGTTGCTTCAAGGACCCCATCCGCGAAGTAGACCACGAAACGCTTGATCTCCAAGAAAACCTGTCATATCGATAGTATCCCGTCCGTATCCTCGATGAAGCTAAGCGTACCACCCGACGTCAGAAGATCAAGTTCCTTAAAGTGCAGTGGTCCAATCATTCTAAGAAAGAAGCCACCTGGGAACGAGAAGACCGTCTCCGAGTTGAATACCCCATCCTCTTCCCGACTGTTTAAATTCTATGGTTTAAGAATTGGGGATTTGGAAAAGCCTCAAAAAGAATTTAAAAAAAAGGCCAGATAAAAAGTTTTTCCAAAAATTCCTCCAAACAATTTTGAAAAGTCCTATAAATGAGTGTGATCATTTTAAAAATGATTTGGAGTCAAACCCATGCTCATGGATTTTTCAAATATTCAAAGCAGATGCTTGGAAATTAAGTTTTAATGTTATTTGAATTGGATTCAAATAATTTGAATTCCAAAAATCTTCAAATCTTGGGAGTGACTAGTAGTATGTCACATATGTCCAAGATAAATATTTGGGGATTTTTTAAAATGCTTTGGTATTTTTTTTCCAGAGCAAAACAAATAAAACAGAAAGCAATAAAAAGAAAAACAGAAAGAAAAGGTGGCCCAACCCAGGGGCATGGGCGTCTTCTTCCTCGTGCTAGCCAGGCAGGTCACGCCGTGGAGGGCATGCCGAGCCCGGCGCCACCTCCTGCTTGCCATGGTGCCTCCCCCGTCCTCATCTCTTCGCTGGAGAAGCCCCCCCCGAAGCCCTCCTCCATTCCCCCTCTCCTTGGACCTCTCCCCTCTCTCCTCGCCTTTTTTCCCGCATGCCCGAAGCTCGCCGCCGGCCGCCGTCTCGCTCACACGTGGCCACCGTGCCCCCCTCGCCGAGCAAAGTTGTCCAGGAGCTCCGCCTCGTCGTCAGGCTCCTCCCCGCCGAGCCAATCATCTTCGGACGCCCCCTACGCGACGCCCGGGTTGTCGTCCTCCGCTGCGGCCGCCGGGTCTTCGCCGTCAAATTTGCGGCCACCGCAGCTCCTCCGCCTCTCCCGTCTGCACCAGAATGCTCAGGGTGAGCTTCCCCTTCCTCCCAGACTCCCCGTTCTCCTCCGGGAGCACTCCGTCGCCGAGCTCCGCGGAGCCCGAGTAGCGCCGCCGTGGGAGCTCGTCCCCTCCATGGCCTCCGGCCTCCTCTGGCCGGCTCGTTTGCCCCATTGGATGCGCGCGTGCAAGGCTGCGTCCCGGTGCCCTTGGCGCAACCAACCGTGGCCGGAGCCGCCGTCCAGAACGGGGGCCCCCGCCTGCTGTGGTCGCCGGCGGCTAAACACCGGCCACTGGTTTAATTAGGGGGCTAACCCCCTGTTTAGTTTGGCCTAAGCCACTGACAGGTGGGCCCTAGCCCCCCCTTAATCCCTTGTCAGTTTTAATTAAACGGGGATTAACCCAAGTCCCACTGACAGGGATGGCCCACTCGTCAGCCCCCCCTGCGTCATGATGACGTCATCCTGGCGCATTAAATCATTTTATTATTTAATAGAAAATCCAGAAAACTATTAAATCTTTGGAAATTCATAACTTTTAAACCATAACTCCAAATCAAAAGTGTTATATATGAAAAATCATCATAAAAATGCAAGGATTCCAAATATCATATTTTCATAGATGAAAAATACATCTATGATGATGGACCAGTAGCATTTAGCTATTTGGGTTATTTGGAATAATTCAAAATAAATGTTTAAATCATTTCAAATTAAATCTTTGCAATGCCAACCTTATCACATGATCATCAGAGGCATATCATACACATGACAACATGGTTTATCATATCCAAACATTAGCAAATGCAACTTTGGCTAATTTGAACAACATTTGGAGTTTGAATTTGAATTCCTTTTTCAAATCAACTTCAATTAACATGTGACAAATTGAACATAGTTCACATCAGTACCATGCCATGATTCATTCTTGAATGTGCATTGCAATGTGATGTTTACATTGTTGTTGTCTTGGTGTTTGCTTCTTCTCGATAGATCCATCGCTGGACGTAGTTCCTGTTTTCTCCGAAGAGTGGCACCCCCCGAGTCTCGAAAATAAGGCAAGCAAACCCCCTTTGATCATATCTATAAAAACCCAGTTTCCCTCTTGTTCTCTTAGGCATGATTAGGTGATTCACATGTTACCGTTCTATCGCTAGTTGAACCCATCCTTTGCATGACCTATCATTGCTGCCACAGTTTTAAGCAAACCTCAACCTAGCAGATACAAGATTGTTTGTGTTCATCATGTTGCCCTTCATCCATGTTATGCTATGCCATGCTAGAGTTGTTTGCAATAAAGTTGATCCATCTGGGTGATGTATCGGGATGGTAGTGAACACATGCAACAAGGTAGTAACGTGTTGATGAAGTCACCCTAATATAAGTGAACAATGAGAGGCTGTGTACGAGTACACAGTGGGTTGTCTCATTTACACTTCCCTAGGCCCCGAGTTCTTGTGTTGTGATCCAAGACACAGATTACTACCACATGTTGGGCTCATTGACCCCTCTCGACCTATTAACTCACCCCGACTATGGTCCAGGATTCACATGTGTTAATTTTATTCTATTTGCTTTCATAACGTAGCACGGTTTTAGGCAAGCGCAGCACCATCCGTCGAGGTGGTCTTGTCGGACCGTCCATACATCGTCTGGGTCCTGAACGGAAACCCCGGCCGGATTCCCGATTGGGGTACAACTCAGATAGGCGATCCGCTGGACTAGAGTTGGAGCCGTGAGGTAAGTGTCGTGGTACTATCCTCGCCGACACCACTTGAAGGTGACGAGTTCTAGGCGGTAAGTGGTAGCTACGTATGTGAAGAAGTACACCGCTGCAAGGTTAATGAACTATTCGAATAGCCGTGTCCGCGGTTATTGACTACTTGGAGATCTTTGCTTGATTATTAGACAACTCAAATGGATACTCTAAAAATCTCAAGATAAGTGTGAGTGCTTTGGGTTGCTTCCTCGTGGGGAAGTCGAGGAAGGATCCATTGTGGTGTATTGATGTGGTGATCAAGATTAGATGGACTCGTGTGCGCCTCTCATTTCAACTCTATGTAGTCGTAGTACAGGATAGCCAAGCCAAAGCTTTCTGCATTACAACCTCACTTGCCTTTACCTTGATACCTGAGCATGAGTAGTATAGTTCTGACGTAAGTCTTGCTGAGTACGACTTTGTACTCACGTTTGCTTATTCTATGTTTTAGAGACGAGACCACTGACCCTGATGGTGGCCTCCCCCTTCAAGCTCGACGTCGACGAAGTAATGTAGTCCCAGACAGCAGCCTGGCCCCTCTAGAGGGTCGTTGTGTTTTCTTAAAGGCTTCTTAAGCCATTTGTTAACCTTGTCTTTACTAAGACATAATTTGCTTCCGTTGTTGTATGATGTAATGTTGGATCACAATTATGTGATCTCTGCTTGTAACACTACTATATCTGCTCTGTATAGCAGATGCAATAAAACTATGAGTTTGTAGAGTTCATGTTGTGTTACCTGCTGTTATACACTTGGCATGCATGCTGCGTGTATGTTTATATCGTGCATTCCATGTGTGGGGTTCGATACCTTAGTTGTGCTCTCGCCGGCGGTCTTTCTTACACCAAGTGGCCCTGAGATGTGCGCAACTTGGGGCATCGGGATACGATTGCTCGTGACTCCGTCACGTGGCACACTTCGTTGTACGATCGAGCCCGCCCGAGACCCCGACTAAGAGATCGGGCTGGAGTCTGTTTATGTAAGTGTTATGATTCAATCGATAATATGGTTGATGCGACTTGTCTATGAGTATGGGATTTCACCACCCATAATCATTTAGACTTGTGAGCGGGCGATGAGGACCCATCTCAGTTGATCATCCGGCCTGGATGGGATGCCCCTCACGTTCGAGCTTTCCGAGAGTGTCTTGTACTTTGCCTTGTCTGCTTAGACAAGTAGGTATGGCTCTCGGCTCTCCATATGATTGAATTGTGACTGGAATTACATATGCAAACCCCGGGTCCCGACATGAGGCCACAAAAAAATAGAAAAAATAGAAAAAGGAAATAAAAAGGGAGAAGGGGGCACACTACTATTCCTTTTGAGAGACCCAAACTCGTACTCCCTCTTATATCTTGTACTCCTTAGAGATCATCATACATGCATATAGCCATGTGGGGACCTTTACACTATAGAACTTGGCTTGTATATTCCAATGATGAGCCTCCTCAAATGAGCTCTAGGTCTTCTTGAGCAAGCAAGTTGGATGCACCCCCACTAGTTCCATCGGAGAGCTTTCGATAGCTCATATGTGCATCCGTTGCATGGCAATCCCTACTCCTCACATCATATATATCATTTGGCTTTCTCTCGCCTATGATTGTCCTCATTGATGTGATCCTTTCACACCTTTTTGTCTTCCTCCTCCATCATTTCTCTCTTTTCCATCCTAAGTGTCAACTTTCTTGCTTACGCTCATCCATTGCATGAGTGCTCAAAAAGTCAAAAGGGAGTGGATCAGTTTGACTTGTACCTGGCTAGTGGTCTGGGGACGAGTCAAGATAAGATTCCAAAGAAGACCAAGTGTGAAACTTTAGTAGATTGATTTCTCAACTAAAATAAATAGTATGTTTGATTGCTCTAAACCCATCTCCCACTTCTTACACGCAAAAACCATTTGGAGACATTCGAGTCACGAACAGCGAGAGCTCTTGCACCTTTATGTTCATATGTAGCTTGTTTCAATGCTAATATAGACTCTTGCTTGTTATGACTTGAATTTAATTACATTCCTTGCTTGCCTTAATTAAAAGTTCTTTTATGGTTGGTAGCATGTTACCATAGAAATTATGCTTGTTATCATTTACCTACTCGAGGACGACAAGGAATTAAGCTTGGTGATGTTAATACGTCCCAAACGTATCTATAATTTCTTCTTGCTCTATGAATTTCTTGCTCCATCCATATTTTGGGAGATATTGGTATGCTTTTGATACACTTTCATACACTTTTGATCATATTTGGACTAACCTATTAACTCAGTGCACCCCAGTGCAAGTTTATGTTTTCTGCAGTTTTTGTATTTCAGGTTTTCCCATTACTTAAAATGCCAGAAAAATTCCGGGAAAATATATATAAAAAATCAGCGCCACGGAAGCTTCGAGATGCCCGACGGGGGGCTGGGGGGGACCCACCTGGCGCCTAGGCGGTCAGGGGGTGTGGTCCCACCCTAGGCTGCGCCAGGGGGCCGCCTGGACCCCCTGGTCCATCCCTGGCTGCCCCCTTCGCATATATTTACCTCTCGTCCCGAAACCCCCGAGGACATAACCCTTTTTCGTTATCTCCTCTCTATTTCGCCGCCACCACGCTTCCAAGATCGGGGCTGACAGGAGACCCTGTCCCGACACCCTGCTGGAGTGAGGATTGACCTCCGAGAGCTTCTCCACCACCATGGACGCTTCCCGGATGAGCTGTGAATAGTCCACCTCGCATCGTGGATCCATGATCAGTAGCTATGTGATGTCTTCTCTCTACCTTTGTTCTTCAATGTTTAGACCTTGTGAGCTGCCCTACATGATCAAGGCACACATGTAATTTTCCTGTTGTTGCTATGTTGAGTTTGCTGGGATTTGATGGATTGTGAGATTATGTTCAGATTGTTATGAGTAATATATTTTGTTCTTCTCCTTCTATATTTATGTTCTCGAGTAATTCTTGCATGTTCTCCGTTGCTGTTTAATGCTTTGGCCAAGTAGTAGGTAGTGACTCCAAGAGGGAGCGTTATGCATGATTGTGGGTTCATGCCCCCCAATGACTAGCTTGAGTGACAAAAACATGAGTCTAGGGGATGTGTTGTTGCCACCAGGGGAAAACAACGTTGCTCATACTTGCGGGTGCAAGGATTATTTACTTTACGCAAAGTTCTTTTAATGCAGTTTTCTGTTGCTTTGGGTTTACACTTTGGGTGGGGCTCGTAACTTAATACCAGCGAGATGTTCTGGATAGATATCTCAAGGTGGATGAATAGTGAGTAGATGCAGATGGATTTCAGACTACTTGTCTTGGCGTACTGCCCATTCTTTTGAGCCTCTTCCTTTCTTTTGTAACATAGTTAGCATTGCGGTGCGTTTTCAATCCTATCAATTGTCCATCTGTATTTTGTTCACCTCGCATAGCTCTTTATCGTCTGTTGGGAGAGAGACATCACTAGTGAACTTCATGGGACCCCGGTCCATATTTCCACCACTGTTTATACCCTCAATTTATTTCCTGCTTTTACTTTACTTTGCATTTATCACTACTATCTACCCTTGCGTTTTTACCCTTTGTAAGCAACAAGGCCGGAGAGATTGATAACCTCTCTGTACTCGTTGGGAGCGAAGTTATCTGTTGCTGTGTGCAGGTCCACGTCAACTCCCACACTATCAATTTCTAGCGCCGTTGTCATCTACTTGTCATTGCCGGATTCCTACTGAAGACATATACCTCGGTATCTTCATCGGGGGAAACTTTCTGTTGTGCTACATCTCAACCTTCACTTGGGGTAACGAACGAGGGGCGAGAAGCCACTAGTCACAAGATTTCAGAAAGGGGAATCGAGGTGGGCAAGGTGAAAATGGAAGCAATTGAGAGGATGCTATATCCAAAGGACATTAAAGGTGTTCGTAGTTTTCTCGGTCATGATGGTTTTTATGGAAGATTTATTAAGGACTTTTCAAAGACTTGGAGGCCCCTCACTAATCTTCTCCAGAAGGATATTCCTTTTTATGAAGACTGTAAGAAAGCCTCTGAATTTATGAAGAAAGCCTTAATAACCTCTCCTATAGTCCAACCACCTGATTGGAGTTTACCCTTTGAAATCATGTGTGATGCTAGTGATTTTTCTGTTGGAGCTGTTGGACAAAGAGTTCATAAGAAGTTGAATGTTATTTATTATCCTAGCAAAACCCTTGATAGTACTCAAAAGAATTAGGCCACTATTGAGAAAGAGTTTTTAGTAGTTGTGTTTTCTTGTGATAAGTTTAGACAATACATTTTTTATTCCAAGGTTATTATTCACAATGACCATGCTGCTACTAATTATCTTATGGACAAGAAGGATGCCAAACCAAGGCATATCAGATGGGTACTTCTTATTCAAGAATTTGACTTGCAGATTGTTGATAGAAAGGGAGTAGACAATCCCGTGGCGGAAAACCTTTCCAGGATTAAAAATATACCACAAGACCCTCTTCCAGTCAGCGATAGTTTTGCTGATGAGTAGTTAGCTATTGTGAGGGTACAATCTCTTTCCGATCCTTGGTATGGAGATTATGCTAACTTTATTGTTGCAAGGTTTTTGCCTCCAAGTTTAACATTTCAGCAAAGGAAGAAATTCTTCCACGTCTTGAGGTATTACTTTTGGGATGACCCACATCTTTATAAGGAAGGTGCGGATGGGATCGTAAGAAGATGCATACCGGAATATGAGCAGAAGGATGTCTTGAGAAAATTTCATGACAACCCTTATGGAGGACATCGTGCTGGTGACAGAATCGCGCATAAGGTTCTTCAATCAGGTTTTTATTGACCAACTCTCTTTAAAGATGCTAGAAAGTTTGTCTTGTATGGTGAGAAGTATCAAAGAGTTGGTAATATTAGTAGAAGGAATGAGATGCCTATGAATTAATCTCTAGTCATTGAACCTTTTGATTGCTAGGGATTTGATTTTATGGGTTCTTTTCCACCTCCATACAAGTACACTCACATTCTAGTAGCGGTTGATTATGTAACCAAGTGGGTTGAAGAAATCCCCACTGACAGTGCTAATCATAAGACATCCTAGAAAATGCTTAAAGATGTAATCTTACCCAGGTTTGGTGTACCTAAGTACCTCATGACTGGCAGAGGATAACATTTTACACATGGAGCTTTTAGAAAATCTTTAGCCAAGTATGATGTCAATCAAAGGATCTCTTCACCTTATCACCCTCAAACAAGTGGGCAAGTTGAGGTCACCAATAGAGAGATCAAGTTGATCTTGCAAAAGACAGTGAAGAGCTTCAGGAAAGACTGGTCTAAAAAGTTAGCAGATGCCTTGTGGGCGTATAGAAGTGCTTACAAAAATCCCATGGGCACGTCTCCGTATAAAATGGTTTATGTCAAGGCTTGCCATTTACCTCTAGAACTGGAGCACAAAGCTTTTTGGGTAGTTAGAGAGCTTAACTCTGACGTCAAGCTCGCTAGCCAGAAGCATCCCTTGAACTTGACTTCTCTAGATGAGTTGAGAAGTCAAGCTTATGAGAGCGCAAAATTGTTCAAAGAAAATGTAAAGAAGTGGCATGAAAAGAGAATATTGAGACGAGAATTTAATATGGGTGAAAAAGTTTTGTTGTATAGATCTCGTTTTAGGTTCTCTCCAGGTAAATTACTTTCCAAGTGGGAAGGACTGTACCTCGTTGAAGATGTTTACCGCTCCGGTGCGATCAAGAGTAAAAAATTTGGAGGCACCAAAGCACAAGTGGTGAATGGGCAAAGACTCAAGCACTACATGGAAGGAGACCCTATCAATATGGAGGTGGATGTGATACAGGTGGTTACTCATGAAGAACATATTGAAACACTGTATGAGAGACCAACAAAAGAAGAAAATGAATATGTATGTAATACGGTAAGAAAACTTCGCAAAAAGGCATAAAAGTACCGTATTATCAGTTTTTTGGAAAATAACAAAAATTCAGAGACGAACATGAGTCAGAGAGGATCTCCTGGTGGACTAGGTACCCTAGTGGCGCGACCTAGCCCCTGGCCGTGCTCTCTGGCCGCCTGGGCCACTAGGAGTCCGCCTCCGACTCCCCTTTGGTGATTTAACTTCCATCTAACGTGGAAATTTTGCTATATATTTTCCCGGATTGTCCCGGCTCTGTATCTCGCGATTCCATGGTGTTTTCTTTTCGACCTGTTTCTGCCATGATAATAAGCCCTTGTCAAGATGTCTTCTTGTGACTCATGCGCGGAGAGGACTACATGGGTCAATGTCTTCGTCGTGTCCAATAGGATATTAACCAAGGGAAATTCGTGGGATGGTCCACGGAAGAAGAAATTGCTGCGAGACAAGCTGAGATGGAGCGCTCTGTTAGAGAAGTCAAGATTGTCTTCGCCCACCAGCATGGGAATCCGTCACCAAGAGGAGCAAGCTCCAGCAACCGCATCTTGGTGGGGTTCATCAACTCAAAATATGATCTCTCTCTTAATATTTCTATTAATCTTTCAGGAACAACCCCTCCACGTGGAACTCCACATGTCTGCCATCTCTGAAGCTCACCGTGTTACCAATCTCTGTGAAGACTTCTGTGTACTAAAGGCCAAGGTGGCCATCCTAGAAGCCGAAAGCTAAATAATCCAACATATAGTAGAGGACCTTATGACCCTAGCCAGAGTGGTCCCTCCTTCTCCACCAAAAGATCAAGATTGAAAACTTCATGGGTAATGGCACTCCCTTAGCTTGTTCTAAGCTTATGGGAGTTCCCGGTATCTTTATCTTTTATCTTTTCATGGTCAAATTCTAGTGTCGTATCATGTCTAGGGAAGTTATCTTATGAAATATGTGTTTGCATTGAGGTCTATCACTCCTTTGTGGGTGAGTCTTGTATCTACGAGTGTGCAGTTGTCTATGATGGAATATTAATGATAAGTTTATTGGTTTTCTTCACTGCACTCGACATTATCTCCACGTAGTCGACCTTATATGATGATTCTTATGGGAGTATTTATCTTATATATCAGGTATGGCTTTGAAAACTTTATTTGATCTTGGCAAACATAGCATTGGTCATAACAACAAGCATTAATTTTATTTCACCAAGTTCTATTCAAAACTTTATGTTCTTATGATTGAAGTGTTATGCTGACAAAGAAGACAACTTGATGTTTCATCTCAATTCTTAATGTTTAGACTTTATATTGTTTTGCATCCAAGTCAACATCATTTGTATGCTTTCAAAGCCTTTGCTAGGCAAACTCTATACTAAGCGGGAATGCTGCTTGTGCACCCATACCATGAAACCTTAACCCTCCATAAGAGTCCACCATACCTTTCCTATATGTGGTATTTCACCGCCACTCGTAAAGTATATCACTCATGTGTTACCTTTAAACCTTCAAAATAGTATTACTCCTTGTTTTGTGCCTTTGCTTTAGCTCATGAGGAAGTAGTAGATAATTCATAATCTTCTCATATTGGACAAGCTTTATCTTTGGTTCGCATGTCTAATCTCCCAATCTCTAACACGAGGAAGGGACTAGTATGAGTGCGCCCTGATACGTCCCAAACGTATCCATAATTTCTACTTTCTCCATGCATGTTTTGTGTGATATTGCTATGCTTTTGCTACACTTTCATACACTTTTGATCATATTTGGACTAACCTATTAACTCAGCGCACCCCAGTGCCAGTTCCTGTTTTCTGCTATCTTTTTATTTCAGGTTTCCCCCGTATTATAAAGGATCCAAAAATTCCGGAAAAATCCAATAAAAAATAAGCGTACGGGAACCTTCCAGAGTCCCGAAGGGGGGCCGGAGGGGACCCACCAGGATCCCAGGTGCCCTCCCGGCGCGCCCTAGGGTGGGTCCGTGCCAGGGGGCGCCTGGACCCCTGGTGGCCCCCCTGGCTGCCCCCTTCGCCTATATTTACCTCTCGTCCTGAAACCCCCGAGTACAGAACCATTTTCCCCGATCTCACCTCTGTTCCGCCGCCGCCGCACTTCCAATATCAGGAGCACCGGAAGAACTCTTCCCGGCACACTGCCGGAGGGAGGATTGACCTCCAGGAGCTTCTCCACCACCATGGATGCTTCCCGGATGATCCGTGAGTAGTTCACCTTGGACCATGGGTCCATGATCAGTAGCTATGTGATGTTCTCCTCCCCTCTTTGTTCTTCATGGATTAGACCTTGTGATCTGCCCTACATGATCAAGGCACAATTGTAATTCTTTCTACTGTTGCTATGCCGAGTTTGTTGCGATCTGATGGATTATGAGACTATGTTAAGATTGTGATTGAGTAATATATTTGGTTCTTCTCTTTTGTATTTTTGTTCTTGAGTAATTCTTGCATGTTCTTCGTTGCTATTTATTGCTTTGGCCAAGTAGTAGGTAGTGACTCCAAGAGGGAGCGTTATGCTTGATTGTGGATTCATGCCCCCTGATGACTTGATTGAGTGACATAAACAGTGGTCTAGGGGAGGTGCTGCTGCCACAAGGGAAAAAACAACGATGCTTGTAACCGAGGTTGCAAGGATTGTTTACTTTACGCAAAGTTCTTTTAATGTAGTTGTATGTTGCTTTGGGTTTACACTTTGGGTTGGGCTCGCAACTTAATACTAGCGAGATGTTCTGGATAGATATCTCGAGGTTGATGATTAGTAGTATATGCAGATGGATTTCGATATAATTATCTTGGCGTACCGCCCATGCTTTTGAGCCTCTTCCTTTATTTGTAACATAGTTAGCAATCCTTTGCGCCCGTAATCCTGTTAGTTTCCCAGCTGTGATTTTCTTACCTCTCATAGAAGTTTTATCGTCTTTTGGGAGACAGACTTCACTAGTGAACATCATGGGACCCCGGTCCATATTTCCACCACTATTTACAGCCTCAATTTACTTCTTGTTTTTACTTTCTAGTCGATGAAAGTGTTTGAAATTGTATGAAAATGTATGAAAGTGTTTTTTCTTTCATACACTTTCATCGACTAGAAAGTAAAACAGGAAGTAAATTGAAGGTGTAAACAGTGATGGAAATATGGACCGGGGTCTCATGAAGTTCACTAGTGATGTCTCTCCCCCAAATGACGATAAACAGCTATGCAAGGTGAACAAATTACATCTGGGAAATTGACAGGATTAAAAACGCACCGCGATGCTAACTATGCTACTCCCTCCGATCCATAATAAGTGTCGCACATTTTGTACTAAGCTAGTACAAACTTTGTGGATCGGAGGGAGTACAAAAGAAAGGAAGAGGCTCAAAATCATGGGCAGTACGCCAAGACAAGTAGACCAAAATCGATTTGAATATACTCACTAATCATCCACCTTGAGATATCTATCCATAACATCTCACTTGTATTAAGTTGCGAGCCCCACCCAAAGTGTAAACCCAAACAAACACACAACTGCATTAAAAGAACTTTGCGTAAACAAAATAATCCTTGCACCCGCAAGTACATCACCATTCTTTTCTCCCTTGTGGCAACAACACATCCCCTAGACTCATGTTTCTGTCAGTCAAGCTAGTCATCAGGGGGCATGAACCCACAATCATGCATAACGCTCCCTCTTGGAGTTACTACCTACCACTTGGCCAAATCAATAAATAGCAACGACGAACATGAAAGAATTACTCAAGAACATAAATATAAATGGAGAAGAACCAAATATATTACTCATCACAATCTAAACATAATGTCAATATCCATCAGATCCCAGCAAACTCAACATCGCAACAACACGAAAATTACATATGTGCCTTCATCATGTAGGGAAGCTCACAATATACAATCAATGAAGAACAAAGGTGGAGATAATACATCACATAGCTACTGATCATGGACCCATGGTCCAAGGTGTACTACTCACGGCTCATCCGAGAAGCGTCCATGGTGGTGGAGAAGCTTCCGGAGGTCAATCCTCCCTCCGACAGGGTGCCGGGACAGGGTCTCCTGGCAGCCCCGATCTTGGAAGCGCGACAGCGACAGAACAGAGGGAAGATCATGAAAAATGGTTATGTCTTCTAGGGTTTCGGGATGAGAGGTAAATATAGGCGAAGGGGGGCATCCAGGGGGCCACCAGGGGGTCCAGGAGGCCTCCCGGCGCGACCTAGGGTGGGGCAGCGCCCCTGGACGCTAGGTGGGGCCCCCCTTTGGGCATCTGGAAGCTTCCGTGTCACTAATTTTTTATATATTTCTCCCGGATTTTTTTGGCACTTTAAGTTATGGGAAAACCTGAAATACAAAAACTGCAGAAAACATAAACTGGCACTGGGGTGCACTGAGTTAATAGGTTAGTCCAAATATGATCAAAAGTGAATGAAAGTGCATCAAAAGCATATCAAGCGCTCTTGTGATGATTGAAAGTGTATGAATGTTTTTCGGGGTTTTTTCAGCGACTAAACTGCATGTGATGTTAATCCTTTCCATTGCATGTTTCAATGTGTAAGTAATCGTGTTTTATAGGTAGTTTACTCTTAAAATATCAAACGTTAGTTCTCCCCCGACCGTGCAACCATCTGAAATAAAGGTCACCGAGGTGCGTCGTGTCACAGAGTATGATTGGGTCGAGACTCCACTGCAATAACACTTGGTTGTTTTGACGTTCTAGCTTATCGGATCTGATCTCGGAGCACAAGTGTCGAAAGATTAATACAAGAGTCATAAATTGGTTGTGATTGGTTTTGTTAGACCTACCTGGTTAATCACTTGACATGGTTGAGTGTTACGCCGATGGAAGGTGTATTGATCCGGATTTTGATTACCCTAAGATCAATTTAGAGAAATATTGGTTTTAGTGGGAGCATTTGATTAAACTTTTTAAGATTAATGCAATTAATTTTGAACCATGTCTAAGTCAATCTGATTATATCGTTGTAGAGAGATGCCCCACGACAACATTTCTTTTATCTTAGGACCGATGCTTGAAAACGAGAAGCTTACTTCAAATGGGGAAAACTACGCGGACTAGCTTCGTAATCTTGGGTTTTTCCTCAAAGCTGCTAAGAAGGACTATGTTCTCAAAGAAGCTCGCCCAGCCGCTCCCGCAGAGGATGCGTCGTAGGAGGATAAGAACGTATATGCGACTAAAGGGGATGAACACATTGCAGTACAATGTTTGATGCTTACATGCATGAATACCGAGCTCTAGAAATGTTTTGAGAACTTCACTGTTTTTGACTTGGTAACACAATTGAACACTCTGTATCTGAAGCAAGCTAGAACTGAATGTTACGAGATAACTAAGAAGATTTGGGAATGCAAGATGGTAGAAGGAAGCTCAATAAGTGAGCATGTGATCAAAATCATTGGTTAAGCACAGAGGCTGAGTGCTCTCGGATTTGCGATCCCTACAACACTCGACACTGACATTCTCCTTGCGTCACTCCCCCCATCTTACACCGGCTTTATCATGAATTACAACATGAATGTGTGTCAGAACCCCAACTTGGGTAAGTTCTAGGGTTGCTTGTGTCCTTTGCATCATGAAGAAATTCAAGTGGAATTCAAAATTGGGGAAAAGAAAAGCCCTAAAGAATTTAATTAAATGGCCAGATTAAAATCTTTTTCCAAAAATCATTTGAAAATTTGGAAAATTCCTATAAATGATGCTGATCATTACAAAAGTGGTTTGGGTTCATTCCCATGCCTATGGAATTTTCTAAAATTCAAAAGGTGCTCCGGAAATTAAATTTGATCCCTATTTGATTTGAAATTCAAATTGTTTGAATTTCAAAAATGCCCAAAAGTTATAAGTGGCTTGCTACTGACCACCTAAGACTTATAAAAATATTTTGGCATTTAATAAAAATGCTTGGATAATTTATTTGGCAGAGCAAACAAAATAACAGAAAAAGAAATAGAAGAAAATAGGAAAAGAATACCCAGCCCAACCCAGTGGCCTCTGGCCCAACTAGCAGAACCGGCCCAGCCCACCTGGCCCTCCCCTTGTCGTCTTCTTCCCGGCGCCAGAGCACGCAGCTCGCCGCCGTGGCGAGCATGCCCGCGGCCGCCGAGCCACCTAGGCCCCCTGTCTCTTTCTCGACGCCAAGGAGTCGCCCAGAAGACCCCGCACCCTTTCCCCTAGCCCCTGGTCTTCCCCCTCCTCTCGGCGTCTCCATTTTGCGCAAGATCCGATGCTCGCCGGAGCGCGCATCAGCGCCACCGTGGCCACCCTCCTCCTCACGCCGCCAAACTGTGTCAAGGCGCTGCGCCGTCGCCTTCTCCGCCGATCCCTCCTACGAATTGAGCCGCGGAGCCCCTGGAGCTGACGCCAACACCACGGGATCCCGCCGGCCGCTGTGAGGTTCCCCGTTGAATTGCGCCACTACCGCAGCCCCTCCGACTTCCTCGTCCTCGCCGTCACCTTCACGGTGAGCTCACGCATCTGTACCTCTATTCCACGCTCATCCCCGCGCCTCCTACGCCATTTTACATCGGGACAGTGGCAGGCCACCAAGCCATTTGAAGCCGGCTACGCCACAGCCGCCCTGAAGGCCCCCCAATGGCCCAGGTGGTTGCGGGAGCACGCGGGGATCAATTTGGTGCCCCTCTCGTGCACACCAGTGGCCATTTGGCCATCCTGGCGCCCTCTCCGCCGTGCCGGAGCTCACCGGCGGTGAGAGGCACACATGGCCAGTTGATTAGGGGCTAACCCCCTATTAATTGACCCCTAGGTCAATGACAGGAGGGCCCCAGGCTCCCTAACCCCTCTGTTAAGTTAACAGAGAGGGGATTAACCCCTGTGAGACTTAAAAGGTGGACCCACAGGTCAGACCCCCCTGATGTCATCCTTGCATCAACATGATGCAATAAAAGGATTTTTCAAGATTAAAAATAAATCCAAAGAAAATCAGAAAAATCAGAAAATAGAATAAACTTCAGAAATTCATATCTTTTAAACCACAAATCCAAATGAGACAAATAATATATGGAAAATTATCAAAAAAATGGAAGGATTAATAATATGCAATTTGTTTTCATGCTTGACCAACTTTTAATGGGTGAATAGTGACAAATGCATATTTGGCTAATTTGAAAATCATATATGGAGTTTGAATTTCCATTCCAAATGCAATACACTTCATTTAAATTGAATGTGCCACAAATCAGTACCCTTCACATCATGGAACAACTATATAATGTGCTTGTGCATATACTTCCGAAGTTGTCACCCCCTTGTTGATGATTTCCTCCAATTATAGACGTTCCGAGACGGTGATCACCCCCCAAGAAGAAGAAGTCCGTTAAACCCGTGTATCGTCAGCAAGGCACGCAAACCCCATTGATCATGTCTATAAAATCCCACTTCCCTCTCAGTCTCACTTATGCATGTTTAGGAGATCACCGAGATACGTTCTTCCGCATAGTTGAACCCATTCCGATGCATGACCTATCATTTTGTCACCGTATTAAGCAAACCACAATCCTAGCAGATATAGGAGTTGAATGATGAGAATGTGTCCCCTACAACTGTTACTTCTTTTTGCTGCTTAGTGGTTCAATGAGGTTACTTTGATTGTGACTCGGGATGGAAGTTCATATTGGTGCTGATGGTAACGTGTTGGTGAATCCACCCTAAACAAAGGTGAACGATGAGAGGTTGTGTAGGAATACATTGTGGGTTGTCTCGTTGAACACTGCCCTAGGCCCCGAGTTCCTGTTTTGTGATCCAAGACAAAGAGTATGACCACATGTAGGGTTTATGGGAGCCCCGTTTGGCCTCTTTACGTAATCGATTCGGTCCAGGAGTCAAAATAGATTCGGGCTTTCCATTTGGCATGTGCATAGAAAAAGAATGAAGGAAATGTTGCATCATATAGATATGTGGGTGGACCTGTGAGGTAGTAAAACCATCTAGCAGAGGTGGTGTCTCGGTCCCTTGCATTGTCTGAGTCCGTTTCGTTGAACCGGCCGGACTCTCGAGCGGTGCCAAACTCAGGTAGTCGACTCCTGGATTAGAGAAGGTGATGTGAGGGTAGTGCCTTGGTTTCATCCACGTCCGACACCCGCTTGAAGGGTGACAAGAACGAGGCGATAAGTGATGACACGCGTGTGAAGATGTACACCCCTGCAGGGTTAATAAACTATTTGAATAGCCGTGTCCGCGGTTATGGACTACTTGGACACCTCTACTTGATCATTAGATAACTTGAATGGATACTTATAAAACTCGCAAGATAAGCGTGCGTGCTATGGCGTGCTTCCTCGTGGGGAAGTCGAGGAAGTAACCATAGTGGTGTATTGGTTGGAGACTTTGTAGTGGACTCGTGCACGCTTCTTACCTCAAGTCTGGTACTCGTAGTATTGGACTAGCCAAGTCAAAACTGGCACTTCTGCATTGAAACCCCACCTCCCTTTACCTTGAAACTTGAGCATGAGTAGTATAGTTCTGTTGTAAGTCTTGTTGAGTACGACTCTGTACTCACGTTTGCTTATTCTATGTTTTAGATGAGAAACCAGACCCCGATGGAGTCACCTTCCTGAAGCTCGACGTTGACTAAGCTAGTATAGTTCTAGACAGCAGCCTGGTCCCTCGTGGAAGGGCACGTTTGTTGAACAAGGCTTCTCTAAACCATTTGTTAATCTTGTCTGTACTCAGACCTAATTTGCTTCCATTGTATGATGTAATGTTGATCACATACATGTGATCTTTGTATGCTCTATGTGTAAGTCAATAAAGAAGTACTTTGTAGAATTCATGCAATGTGTACCTGCTGTTTACACTAGACATGTATGCTGCGTGTATGGTTATAACATGCATGTCTTAGTGTGGGGTTCGATAGCTTAGTTGTGTTCTTGCCGGCGGTCCTTTATACACCAAGTGGCCCTTAGATGTGCGCAGCTTGGGGTATCGGGATGCGATTGCTCGTGACTCTGTCACGTGGCACACTTTTGTCGGGACCCGGAATATGCGTATGTAATTCCAGTCACAACTCAATCACATGGAGAGCCGAGAGCCATACCCACTTGTCTAAGCAGACAAGGCCAAGCGCAGAACACTCTCGGAAAGCATCATACGTGAGGGGCATCCCATCCAGGATGGATGATCAACTGAGATGGGTCCTCATCGCCCACTCACAAGTCTCAATGATTATGGGTGGTGAAATACCATACTCATAGACAAGTCGCCTCAACCATGTTATCGATTGAATCATAACCCTTACATAAACAAACTCCAGCCCGATCACTTAGTCGGGGTCTAGGGCAGGCTCGATCATACAACAAAGTGTGCACGTGGCAGAGCCACGAGCAATCTAAGGGCCACATGGTGTATAAAAGACCGCCAGCCAGATCACAACTAAGGTCTTGAAAACCCATACTAAGACATGCATGTTATAAACATACACGCAACACAAATGCCGAGTATGAACATCAGGTATCATCACATAACTCTACAAAGTACTCTTTATTGACTTACACATAGAGCATACAAAGATCACATGTCTGTGATCATCATTACATCATACAACGGAAGCAAATTAGGTCTGAGTACAGACAAGTTTAACAAATGCCCATCCACGAGGGACCAGACTGCTGTCTGGAACTATACTACCAAGGTCAACGTCGAGCTTCACGAAGGTGACTCCATCGGGGTCCGGGTTCTCATCTAAAACATAGAATAAGCAAACGTGAGTACAAAATCGTACTCAGAAAGACTTACATCAGAACTATACTACTCATGCTCAACTATCAAGGTAAAGGGAGGTGGGGTTTCATCATGCAGAAGTGCCAGCTTTGACTTGGATAGTCCTGTGCTACGAGTACCAGACTTGAGGTAAGAAGCGTACACGAGTCCACTACAAGTCTCCAAACAATACACCACTATGGTTACTTCCTCGACTTCCCCACGAGGAAGCCCACCATAGCACTCACCCTTATCTTGCGAGTTTTAGAGTATCCATTCAAGTTATCTAATGATCAAGTAGAGGTCTCCAAGTAGTCCATAACCACGGACACGGCTATTCGAATAGTTTATTAATCTTGCAGGGGTGTACATCTTCACACGCGTGCCATCACTTATCGCCTTGTTCTCGT
This sequence comes from Bromus sterilis, assembly GCA_950022295.1. NCBI lineage: Eukaryota > Viridiplantae > Streptophyta > Magnoliopsida > Poales > Poaceae > Bromus > Bromus sterilis. The sequence continues at coordinate 287,213,465 of OX465596.1, forward strand.
CACCCTTCAAGCGGGTGTCGGACGTGGATGAAACCAAGGCACTAACCTCACATCACCTTCTCTAATCTAGGAGTCGACTACCTGAGCTTGGCACCGCTCTAGAGTCCGGCCAGTTCCACGAAACGGACTCAGATAATGCAAGGGACCGAGATGCCACCTCTGCCAGATGGTTTCACTGCCTCACAGGTCCACCCACATATCTATATGATGCAACCTTTTCTTCATTCTTTTTCTATGCATATGCCAAATGGAAAGCTCGAATCTATTGTGACTCCTGGACCGGATCAGGTAGGTAAAGAGGCCAAACGGGGTCCCCATAAAACCCTACATGTGGTCATACTCTTTGTCTTGGATCACAAAATAGGAACTCGGGGCCTAGGGCAGTGTTCAACGAGACAACCCACTGTGTACTCCTACACAGCCTGTCATCGTTCACCTTTGTTTAGGGTGGATTCACCAACACGTTATCATCAACATCACTGTGTTCATTCCATCCCGACTCACAATCAAAGTAACCTCATTGTATCACTAAGAAGCAATAAGCAGTAACAGTTGCAGGGGCCACATGCTCATCATTCAACTCCTAAGTCTTCTAGGATTGTGGTTTGCTTAATACGGTGACAAAATTATAGGTCATGCATCAGAATGGGTTCAACTAAGCGAAAGAACGTGTCTCGGTGATCTCCTAAACATGCATAAGCGAGACTGAGAGGGAAATAGGATTTTATAGACATGATCAATGGGGTTTGCTTTCCTTGCTGACGATACACGGGGTTTACCGATCTTCTTCTTCGTCGGGGGTGATCACCGTCTCGGAAAGGCTGGTACCGGAAACAATCATCAACAAAATGGGGGGGCAACATTGTAATAGAATGCACAAGCACATGATTATCTTGACCATGATGTGATTGGTAATGTTTATGGCACATTTGATTTAAATGAAGTGTATTGCATTTGAAATGCAAATTCAAACTCCATATGTTAGTTAATTTAGCCAATTTGCAAATGCCATTATTTGTTCTTTATAAACCATGTGATCATGTGTGGAATGTGCCTCTGATGTACAAGTGATCAAGGTTGCATTGCAAAGGTTCAAGTTGAATTAGCATTTGAAATAAATTAGAAATAATTCCAATTAATCCAAATAGCAAAAGCTACTGGTCCCATTTTAAACTCAACCCAAACATGGTTGAAAATTGCATATTTGGATAGATAATTTTCTTCTGATCATTTTTCATATATTATTTCTCTAATTTGGAGTTCATATGAATTTTCTATGATTTTACAAAGTTTCAGCTAATTTCTGGAATTTTCTCTATTTTCTTTTATTCTTTTAATTCTTTTCTAATTACTGCATCAGCCTTTCCTCAGCATGACGTCATCGGGGGGCTGACCAGTGGGGCCAGGGGGTCAGTGACAGTGGGATTAATCCCTCTCTGTTTAAAATTTAACAGAGGGGTTAGGGGCTTGGGGCCCCACTGTCAGTGGTTGGGGGATGATTAGCACGCCGGTTAGGGGGGGCCTAATGGCCGGCTTGACGCCGGCGGCCTCTGGACACGGCGGCGCTCGCCGGGATCGGGTTCCAGGCCACGGTTGGATGCGCTGCGGGTTCTGGGGCGTAGCCCTTGCTCGTGCGCATCGCCCCGAGCACACGGCGACCACAGGGGAGCACCGGGGGCACGGCAGCGACCTCGTCGGCGGCGACCCGTGCTCGGTTTCGACGGAAAGACGGCCCAGTGCAGAAAAGAGAGAGGGAAAAGGGGGAAAAACGTGGAGCTCACCCTGAGTCTAATGGAGGGGACGTAGAAGCCGTAGGAGCTACAGAGGCGACGAATTCCTCGCCGGCGTGCGGCGGCCGTGGCGGAGGAAGAAAGCTCGATTCGGTGTTCCCTGGGAGCTCCGGCTTGCCTTGCTCGCGTGGGAAGACGTAGTCGACGCCGGGAAGTCTCCTGGACAAGGTTTGGCGGCGTGAGGAAGAGGGTGGCCACGGTGGTGCGGCTGCACGCTCCGGTGAGCTCCTCGGACCGCACGGCAATGGCGACGCAGAGAGGAGGAGGTGACCACGGGATAGGGGGAAGGATGTGGAGCCTTGTGGGCGTCTGCGTGGCGAGTGAGGAGAGACAGGGGAGGCCTAGACGGCTTCTCCACGTCGAGGTGGCCGTCGGCGTGCTCTGGCCGCCACGGAGCAGCTTTGGGGCGAGGGGTAGAAGACGACAACGCCTCGGGTTGGGCTGGGCCGGCGAGAAGAGGTGGGCCTTCGCCCGTGGGCGCAAGGTAAGCCCCTCTTCACTGTTTTTCTTTTATTTCTTCTGACATTTTTTCTGTTTTGATATAAAAAAATACCAAAACATTTTATAAAATCCCCAAATTATTTATATGGACTTACATGGCTTATAGTTATCCACTCCCAAAATTTGAAGATTTTTGAAATTCAAACTATTTGAATTTCAATTTAAATAGGGGTATTATTTAATTTCCAAGGCATTGTTTGAAAATTAGAAAATTCCATGAGTATGGGATTGATCCCAAACCACTTTGAAAATGATCAGCATCATTTATAGGAATTTTTCAAATGTTCAAAAGATTTTTGGAATTTTTTTTATCTGGCCATTTAATTTAATTTATCAGGGCTTTTCTTTTCCCCATATTTGAATTTATTTTGAATTTTTGCATGATGCAAAGGGAACAAACAAACCCTAGCACTTACCCAAACTTGGGTTGTGACAACTCGCCCCCACTCAAAATAATCTCGTCCCGAGATTCAGAAGTCGTTGGGAGGAAGGAGGGGTACTCGGCACGAAAGCGGTCTTCTCTTTCCCAGGTTGCTTCGTTCTCGGAGTGATGTGACCATTGCACTTTGAGGAACTTGATCTTCTGACGACGAGTGACACGCTCAGCTGAATCAAGAATACGAACAGGGTACTCTCGATAAGAAAGGTCATCTTTGAGATCAAGAGTTTCATGGTCGACTTCGCGGATGGGGTCCTTGAAGCAACGCCTGAGTTGTGACACATGGAATACATCATGTACTCGGGAAAGGTGAGGGGGTTGTTCAAGTTGGTAGGCAACTTCTCCACGTTTAGCGAGAATGCGGAAAGGTCCATGTAACGTGGGGCCAACTTGCCTTTGATACCGAAGCGTTGGGTACCCTTCAGAGGAGTAACCCGAAGGTAAGCCTTCTCATCCAGATTGTAGCTTTCTTGCCTATGATGACGATCATAGTAGCTTTTCTGACGAGACTGGGCGGCTTTCAATCGATCACGAACAATGCGAACTTCTTCTTCTGCTTCCTTGATCATATCCGGTCCAAAGAATTGTCTTTCACCGGTTTCTGACCAGTTTAGGGTTGTTCGACATCGTCGTCCATAGAGGAGTTCAAAAGGAGCCATGTTCAGACTAGATTGGAAACTATTGTTATAAGCAAATTCGGCAAATGGAAGAGATTTCTCCTAATTCTTTCCGAATGAGATAACACAAGCTCTGAGCATGTCTTCAAGAATTTGGTTAACCCTTTCGACTTGACCGCTAGACTAAGGATGGAAAGCTGTACTAAAGGAGAGATGAGTTCCCATAGCATTCTGAAAGCCTCCCCAAAATCTAGAGGTGAAAAGGCTACCACGATCAGAATTGATTTCCAAAGGAACACCGTGAAGAGACACAATTCTAGGGACATACAAGTCCACTAACTGGATAGAAGTTATAGACTCGCGAACGGGAAGGAAGTGAGAAACTTTGGAAAGTCTATCAATGACCACGAAGATGGCATCATTTCCTTTCTGGGTTTTTGGAAAGCCGGTGATGAAATCCATACCGACTTTGTCCCATTTCCACTCGGGAATAGGAAAAGGTTGAAGTGTGCCAGTAGGTCTTTGGTGTTCTGCCTTAATGCGATGACAAACATCACATTCAGCAACAAATCGAGCAATGTCTCTCTTCATCCGGGTCAACCAAAATCTCTGGCGTAGATCTCGGTACATTGTTTGCTACCGGGATGAATTGAGAGGGGAGTATCATGGGCTTCTTTGAGGATGAGTTGGCTTAGATCTCTATTCTTAGGTACTATCAAACAATTTTCAAAGAATACCGTTCCTTTACTATCTGTGGAGAAACAGTTAGCAGCTCTGCTAGCAATGTTCTCCTTGATCTGGCGTACACCTCGTGCACGCCTTTGGGCAACTACGATTTGATCCTCAAGGGTTGGTTTCGCCACCAAGTTGAAAACAGATCCACGAGGAACAATCTCGAGGTCGATCTTTCAAAATTCCTCATGAAGAAGTGGTTGATACTGTTGTAACATGAGGTTGTTACAGTACGACTTACGACTTAGTGCATCAGCCATGACATTGGCTTTGCCTGGGGTGAAAGAAATTCCTAAGTCATAATCTTTTATCAACTCAATCCAGCGTCTTTGCCTGAGATTAAGATCTGGCTGGTGAAAATATGTTTGAGGCTTTGGTGGTCGGAATAGATCTCACAACGATTACCAAGGAGGTAATGTCCCCAAGTCTTCAGGGCATGAACTACGGCAACAAGTTCAAGATCATGGGTAGGATAGTTCTCTTCATGTGGACGCAACTGGCGTGAAGCATAAGCTACCACATGTCGATCTTGCATAAGTATTGATAGAGGCGAAGGTGTCCCGATGTTTCGATGAGATGGTGGAGATCGATTATGGTGGAGACGACTTTCACGATCTGACTACGAACGTGTGAAGACGTTGCGCCTTAGCGATCGCTAAACCAACTCCGAGAGGTTATTGATCCCGCGGATGCACGATCAACCTGACCACGAAGGTCTAAATCCTGCAAGCAATCGAAGAACAAGCAAGAACTAAGAATTGCAATCTGGATATTGCGAATATAAGATGAATGATTACGAAAGTTGGGGTTCCAATGAGGTCTTGGCCTGGTCGGATGACACAAACGAAGAGCTCGAAGTTGCGGCTATGGCTAACTTAAATCTAATTAAAACCCAAGTCTAAACGACGCCCTAAGGGCTGTATATATGGGGGAACAGAGGGGATTTTCGTGACCCCTTGGAGGTGGGGTCCGAAAACAACCCTAACTCGGTTTCCCCACACATACGGACTCTAAAAACAGCCTATAATGTGGTATTTCGAAATTACATGGGCCCAGCCCAATATTAAGGTGACGCAGCACCTATAATTGCTCTTGGACGAAAATAATGAAGTGGCATCTCGTGTATTTCTTCCAAGCCTTCATGCATGCCTTATGGTGGCTTCAAAGTGCGAAAATCCCCACTGGAAGCTCCGTTGTTCTTTCCCGCGCGCGCACCTTCTTCTCCATGCTTGATCCCGCTCCAATGACCGTCCTTCTTGTCCATGCTAGGTCCTTCATTCATAAGAAAAACAAAAGTATCTAATTTAGGCAGCATCATATGTTCATGAACATTAGAAGGATTCGCAAGAAACGAAAGTACCTGATAATTTAGTTGACGTGCACGTGCTCTAGTAACTGGTCCAGTATGTGTAGTTGGTGAAGATGTGGGTGTAACATTAGTAGAGATGTCCTCATCATGCTCCCCTTCTTGAATTGAAGTCGTCCTCGACGGAAGCTCATTATCTTCTCCCAAATAAGGTTTCAAATCTGCAATGTTAAATGTGGGACTAACCCCAAAATCTGCAGGTAGCTCAAGTTTATATGCATTATCGTTAATTTTCTGTAAAACCTTAAAGGGACCATCAACTCGTGGCATTAACTTAGACTTGCGCAAATCAGGAAACCTATCTTTACGTAGATGTAACCAAACAAGATCTCCTGGTTCAAACACAACATGCTTCCTACCCTTATCACCAGCAAGCTTGTATCTAGCATTCATTTTCTCAATGTTTTCTTTAGTTAACTCATGCATTTTTAATATCAATTCAGCACGTTGCTTAGCATCAAAATTAACCTTCTCCGAAGATGGAAGAGGAAGCAAATAAATAGGTGCACGAGGTAGAAAACCATAAACAATCTCAAAAGGGCACATTTTAGTGGTAGAATGAAATGAACGATTATAAGCAAATTCAATATGAGGTAAACATTCTTCCCACATTTTTAAGTTACTCTTTAAAACAGCCCTAAGCATAGTAGACAAAGTCCTATTGACTACTTCAGTTTGTCCATCAGTTTGGGGATGACATGTAGTACTAAAAAGTAGTTTAGTCTCCAACTTAGCCCATAAGCATCTCCAAAAATGGCTAAGAAACTTAGTATCACGATCCGAGACAATAGTATTGGGCACACCATGTAAGCGAATAATCTCTCGAAAGAATAAATCAGCAACATTAGCAGCATCATCGCTTTTATGACATGGTATAAAATGTGCCATCTTAGAAAATCTATCCACGACAACAAATATGCTATCCCTCCCCTTCTTTGTTCGAGGCAAGCCTAAAACAAAGTCCATGGATATGTCCTCCCACGGAACACTAGGTACAGGTAAAGGCATGTATAAACCATGTGGATTGAGTCGTGACTTAGCTTTTTGACATGTAGTGCAGCGAGCAACAAAACGCTCAACATCCCGTCTCATCTTTGGCCAAAAGAAATGTGTAGCAAGTACGTCCTCCGTCTTCTTCACGCCAAAATGTCCCATTAATCCTCCTCCATGCGCCTCCTGCAACAACAAAATACGAATAGAGCTAGCTGGAATGCATAGCTTGTTAGAACGGAACACAAACCCATCATTAAGCACAAACTTGTTCCATGTTCTACCCTCTCTACAATTCGGCAAAACATCTTTAAATTCCGCATCATGTACATATTGATCTTTGATTGTCTCTAAACCAAATATCTTGAAGTCAAGTTGTGAAAGCATAGTATAACGACGAGACAAAGCATCAGCAATAATATTATCTTTCCCCTTCTTGTGTTTAATGACATAAGGGAAAGTCTCAATAAATTCAACCCACTTAGCATGTCTACGATTAAGTTTTGCTTGACTTCTTATGTGTTTCAAAGATTCATGATCAGAATGTATAACAAATTCTTTGGGCCATAAATAATGTTGCCAAGTTTCTAATGTCCGAACAAGAGCATATAATTCCTTATCATAAGTAGAATAGTTCAGACTAGGCCCACTCAATTTTTCAGAAAAGTATGCAACAGGTTTAGCATCTTGTAATAACACACCTCCCAAACCAATACCACTAGCATCGCATTCAAGCTCAAAAGTCTTATTAAAATCAGGAAGTTTGAGAAAAGGAGCATGTGTTAACTTATCTTTCAATACCGTGAAGGCGTCTTCCTGTGCGGTACCCCAAGTAAAAGGCACATCCTTGCGTGTAAGCTCATTGAGAGGTGCAGCAATGGTGCTGAAATCTCTCACAAAACGCCTATAGAATCCAGCGAGGCCAAGAAAACTCCTCACTTGTGTGACCGTTTTGGGCTGCGGCCAACTCTCAATCGCCTCGATCTTGGCTTTATCAACTTCAATTCCCTGCGGAGTAACAACATAGCCAAGAAACGATACTCGGTCGGTGCAAAAGGTGCACTTCCCAAGGTTACCAAATAAACGTGCATTACGTAGAGCAATAAAAACAGCACGTAAATGATGCAAATGTTCCTCCAAAGATTTTTCTATAAATCAGTATATCATCAAAATAGACTACCACAAATCATCCAATGAAAGCACGTAAAACCTCGTTCATTAATCTCATGAAAGTGCTAGGTGCATTAGTTAACCCAAAAGGCATGACTAACCACTCATATAATCCAAACTTAGTTCTAAATGCCGTTTTCCATTCATCTCCTAATTTCATGCGAATTTGATGGTATCCACTACGCAAATCAACTTTGGAAAACATGGTAGAGCCACTTAATTCATCAAGCATATCATCTAACCTAGGAATAGGATGACGATAACGAATAGTAATATTATTAATGGCTCTACAATCAACACACATACGCCAAGTTCCATCCTTTTTAGGCACTAATATAACAGGAACAACACAAGGACTAAGGGATTCACGTATGTAACCTTTGTCGAGTAGCTCTTGTACTTGACGCTGAATCTCCTTCGTCTCCTCCGGATTGGTACGGTATGGCGCACGGTTGGGCAGCGAAGCACCGGGAATTAAGTCAATCTGATGCTCAATCCCTCGAATAGGTGGTAATCCCGGTGGTACGTCTTGTGGAAAGACGTCAATAAACTCCTGCAAAAGGTCAGTGACAACAGGAGGCAAAGAAGGAGGCAATTCCTCAAATGAAAACAAAGCTTCTTTGCACACAAAAGCATAGCACACATATTGACTAACATCCAAATCCGAAATATCAACCTTAGTAGCAAGCAAAGTTGGACTAGTCAATTTAATTTCATTAGAAACAGCAGAAGAAGATTTGCTAGTAGTCTTATGTTGTTGCTCAAATTCTTTAGCTGCTATCTCATTTTCACTCTTATTTTTCTCCTGTTTAGCTTTACTAGCTCTAGCAAGATCATCTTTCACAATTTGTTCAGGAGACATAGGAAGTAAAGCAATAGTTTTATCCTGATGAACCAGAGTAAACTGATTTGTCCTACCATGGTGTACAACATTCCTATCAAATTGCCATGGTCGACCAAGTAAAAGAGAGCATGCTTGCATGGGTACCACATCACAATCAACATAATCAACATATGCAGCAGTGCTAAAGTGCACACGAACAGAACGCGTTACCTTAATCTTACCACTATTGTTAAACCACTGAATATAGTACGGATGGGGGTGTGGTCTTGTGGTGAGAGATAGCTTCTCCACCAACTCCATGCTCACCAAGTTGTTGCAACTCCCTCCATCAATGATGATGCGAACCGAACGTTCTTTCACCACTCCCTTTGTGTGGAACAAATTATGCCTCTGGTTTTGCTCGGCCTTCGATACCTGCACACTTAACACACGTTGAGCAACCAAACTAGCATATTGATCTGCATCATCAGGAGCCATATACTCTATATCATGAGCATCATCATGGGCACCCTGTTCCTCGTGAGCAATGAGAACTAAAGTCTCCTCATCATAGTCGCTCGCTGACTCATACCCACCATCCGCCGTAATAATCATCACACGCTTGGAGGGACAGTCTTTTGCGAAGTGACCTCCACCTTGGCACCGGCGACATTTAATATCACGATCTCGTGTTTGCCCTGTGGAAGCCATGGATGAAGAAGAACTCGCTGCTGGACCACTCTGTGCACCCTTGAATGGTGGCGCTGGCTGTTTTGGTGGCTCCCTGTAAGAATGAGCGGTTGAAGTAGATGGTGGTGCAGCAGGACGTGTGGATGTAGAAGGTCCACGCGATGTCCATGATGTATTTCGTCCTGCAGAAAAGTTAGGTCTCGTAGAGGCCTGTCGATCCTGCACTTCACGTTCAGCTTTACAAGCAAGATGAAACAAACGAGTAATAGTAGCATAGTCCTTGTATTCTAGAATAGTTTGTATCTCCCTGTTTAAGACACCTATAAAACGTGCAAACATAGCTTCATTATCCTCTACTAGGCCACATCTAATCAATCCAGTTTGTAATTCTTGATAATATTCCTCTACATAATATTTTCCTTGTCTCAAACGCTGTAATTTTTGTAGCAATTCACGTTGATAATAAGGAGGAACCCAGCGAGTACGCATAGCATCTTTTAAAGCAGCCCAAGTAGCTGGAATATTATTAGCATGCAATCTACAATGTTCAGACCACCAAATAGATGCAAAACCCGTGAATTCACAAACAGCAGCAGTAACACGTCTATTCTCAGGATATTGTAAACATGTAAAGCGTTGTTCAGTTTCTAACTCCCAAGTAAGATAAGCATCAGGAATATATCTACCCTCAAACGGCTTAAGATTCAATTTAAGTTTAGGCACATGTTCATCATCGCGTACCTGAGGGGGTGGTTGGTGTCGACCGTGGCGAATGTTGGGACGTGGACGTCCAGCTGGCTGTTCATAGGCCGCTTCTTGTTCCACCTCCTCCTCGTAATCACCCTCGTAGTTGTCGTCCTGGCCGACGTCAGAGGCAGCAGCAGCAGTAACTGCAGCAGCAGCAGGAGCACCAGCAGCTTGTCCGCCCGGAAACAGAATACGTCGTGCACGTCGTGGTGGCGGTGGCTGTGCTGGAGCGGCCGCAGGCTGTATAGGTAAGCGTGCGAGCAACTCAGTAAACTTGGCGTCGAGCTTGGTGTCGATCATCTTCTCCACACCATCAATCGCCTCTGTAAATCTGTTCTCGATGTCATTCACCTGTTCAGACATCATTTGTGCAAATTTATCATGTAATGCTTTGTTTGTCATATTCTCCCAATCAGGTGCATCCCGCGCCACTTCATCATGGGATCCTGGCATGGTTAGCAGAAATAGAAAACACACATAAGTATGATCCTACTTCTACTAATGGGATGTGGGGTGGTGGAAAACACAAATCCGTCAAGCTTTTCTTTAGTTCTTACCGATTCTTACCTAGCAGCAGGTGGTGATGTACAACCAACGGGTCAAAACTCTCAGAGATGTGGTAGAGCGATGGCCAGGAGGTGTCAAAATGCACGATGTAGAATATATGCCAGACTCTAATCCGACTCTAATCAACTCAAAACTAATCTGGCTACGGAGAGATCACAAACCGAACCGGTGATGGAACTCAACTCGGATTGGTAGGTCGTGGTGCTGTATATGGACTCGACTTGGCGGAACGTGGTGGTGTATCTGGACTCGGATCGGCGGAAACGTGGCGGTGTACTACTGTGCGGCGGCGGTGTGACAAACTGTGATCAGAACTCGAAACTCTAAGGGAACTAGACGCTAAGATCAGCAACTCGACACAACGATGCAACCGCAAATTCAACAAAGCAAACTACTGTAAAGAAAACTGGACAAAGGCTCGGACTGTTTTGGGACGTGATGATCTAACCCTAATTTTTTTGTTGGCTTTTTCGTGGACTGTAGGTATGAAGAACAGAACCAATCTAGACTACGAAAACTGGTAAATCTCACCGAGCAACTTGGAAATCTGATACCACTTGATAGAGGCGAAGGTGTCCCGATGTTTCGATGAGATGGTGGAGATCGATTATGGTGGAGACGACTTTCACGATCCGACTACGAACGTGCGAAGACGTTGTGCCTTAGCAATCGCTAAACCAACTCCGAGAGGTTATTGATCCCGCGGATGCACGATCAACCTGACCACGAAGGTCTAATTCCTGCAAGCAATCGAAGAACAAGCAAGAACTAAGAATTGCAATCTGGATATTGCGAATATAAGATGAATGATTACGAAAGTTGGGGTTCCAATGAGGTCTTGGCCTGGTCGGATGACACAAACGAAGAGCTCGAAGTTGCGGCTATGGCTAACTTAAATCTAATTAAAACCCAAGTCTAAACGACGCCCTAAGGGCTGTATATATGGGGGAACAGAGGGGATTTTCGTGACCCCTTGGAGGTGGGGTCCGAAAACAACCCTAACTCGGTTTCCCCACACATACGGACTCTAAAAACAGCCTATAATGTTGTATTTCGAAATTACATGGGCCCAGCCCAATATTAAGGTGACGCAGCACCTATAATTGCTCTTGGACGAAAATAATGAAGTGGCATCTCGTGTATTTCGTCCAAGTCTTCATGCATGCCTTATGGTGGCTTCAAAGTGCGAAAATCCCCACTGGAAGCTCCGTTGTTCTTTCCCGCGCGCGCACCTTCTTCTCCATGCTTGATCCCGCTCCAATGACCGTCCTTCTTGTCCATGCTAGGTCCTTCATTCATAAGCAAAACAAAAGTATCTAATTTAGGCAGCATCATATGTTCATGAACATTAGAAGGATTCGCAAGAAACGAAAGTACCTGATAATTTAGTTGACGTGCACGTGCTCTAGTAACTGGTCCAGTATGTGTAGTTGGTGAAGATGTGGGTGTAACATTAGTAGAGAGGTCCTCATCAAGTATGCATCCTAACCCTTGCCGTGAAGCATCACAGTAGATATCGAAATCCCTTTTGGTGTCTGGAGGCGCAAGTACGGGTGCAGAAGTCAATCTTCTTTTCAGCTCTTGAAAGCTTTCCTCGCACTTGGGAGTCCATTCGAATTTCTTATCTTTCTTGAGGAGTTCAGTTAGAGGCTTTGCAACTTTAGAAAAGTTCTCGACGAAGCGGCGACAATAGCTTGCTAAGCCAAGAAAACTCCTAACTTGCTTAACCGATTCAGGTGGAGTCCAGTCAAGGACGGCCTGAACTCTCTCGGGATTGACTGCAACACCTTTCGCAGAAATCATGTGGCCTAAGTAGGTCACTTCTGGTAGCCAAAATTCACACTTGGAGAATTTAGCATACAGGCGATGCTCTCTAAGTTTCATCAATACCAACCTAAGATGTTCTGCGTGTTCTTCTTCGTTCTTCGAGTATATAAGGATGTCATCGAGGTAAACCACGACGAACTTGTCCAAATACTCCATGAAGATCGAGTTCATCATGCGTGAAAAGTAGAGGGGGCATTGGTTAAACCGAAGGACATGACGGTGCACTCGTAAAGACCATAACGAGTAGTGAAATCCGTCTTGGGAACGTCCTCGTTTCGGATGTTGATTTGATGATAACCTAATCTCAAATCCATCTTGGAGAAGACAGAGGATCCAGCAAGTTGATCATAAAGATCATTGATCCTGGGCAGTGGGTACTTGTTCTTTATCGTCGCTAGATTTAGCGGGCGATAGTCTACGCACATCCTTTCTGTTCCATCTTTCTTCGTTACGAACAGAACGGAGCAACCCCATGTTGATGAGCTAGGGTGGATGAAGCCTTTTGCCAACGAAGCATCAAGTTGGGTTTTTAGCTCAGCTAACTCATGTGGGGCCATTCTATATGGGCGTCTGGAAATTGGGGTTGTGTCTGGCATAAGATCCACTATGAACTCTACACACCTGTCGGGTGGCTAGGTTTAAGGGGTTGGATCTCTGGATAGCTTCCTAGAGGATGACCAAGGTTTACTAGGGGCTACAACAGATATGTCAGAGTAGCAAAGTACCCCAACACGATGTTTAGTCTGGTTGATCTGGCTAGAAGACATCTAAACTGGGAGGAAGAACTGCAAACGAATCACTATAGGTTTCTAGAACAAAACCTCCAACAAACTTAGAGAACTGTCGGGCATGCCACCTAACAATCTTCTGAAAAGACACCCGAAATAGAGAGAAGGATTTTGCAAATGCATCAGATTATAAGGAAAACCTGGAATGACTCGGACAGCATAACGGCTGTAATTGCAAGAGAAATGGAAATCCTCACAACATTTCAACAGCACTTACATAGGAAGTCTCAAAATAGGAAGCACAATGACTCTAGAAGACCGAACACAACTTTCCTACGGCTACAAGGAAGCAATCAATGAGATGTTCTAGTAAGACATAGATGAGCCTAGTCCTATCTTCCCGTAGAACAAGATGAGGGTGACTCAGAACTCAGATCGATGAGGGTAAGGAGAAAAAGAAGCCTTACGTTGTTCCCTTATACCCAAGTATCTATATAACTATAGAATGCTAGACTCGACTTCGACCAAGGGTTTGATAATCCTACAGACAGTCCTGCTCTGAAACCAAGTCTATCGGGACCCGAAATATGCGTATGTAATTCCAGTCACAACTCAATCACATGGAGAGCCGAGAGCCGTACCCACTTGTCTAAGCAGACAAGGCCAAGCACAGAACACTCTCGGAAAGCATCGTACGTGAGGGGCATCCATCCAGGCCGGATGATCAACTGAGATGGGTCTTCATCGACCGCTCACAAGTCTAAATGATTATGGGTGGTGAAATCCCATACTCATATACAAGTCGCCTCAACCATGTTATCGATTGAATCATAACCCTTACATAAAAAAACTCCAGCCCGATCACTTAGTCGGGGTCTAGGGCGGGATCGATCATACAACAAAGTGTGCACATGGCAGAGCCACGAGCAATCGCATCGCGATGCCCCAAGCTGCGCACATCTAAGGGCCACTTGGTGTATAAAAGACCGCCAGCCAGATCACAACTAAGTTCTCGAAAACCCATACTAAGACATGCATGTTATAAACATACACGTAGCACACATGCCTAGTATGAACAGCAGGTATCATCACATAACTCTACAAAGTACTCTTTATTGACTTACACATAGAGCATACAAAGATCACATGTCTGTGATCATCATTACATCATACAACGGAAGAAAATTAGGTCTGAGTACAGACAAGTTTAACAAATGGCTTAGAGAAGCCTTGTAAACATACATGCCCATCCATCGGGGTTCGGGTTCTCATCTAAAACATAGAATAAGAAAACGTGAGTACAAAATCATACTCAGCAAGACTTACATCAGAAATATACTACTCATGCTCAAGTATCAAGGTAAAGGGAGGTGGGGTTTCATCATGCAGAAGTGTCAGCTTTGACTTGGCTAGTCCTGTGCTACGAGTACCAGACTTAAGGTAAGAAGCGTACACGAGTCCACTACAAGTCTCCAAACAATACACCACTATGGTTACTTCCTCGACTTCCCCACGAGGAAGCCCACCATAGCACTCACGCTTATCTTGCGAGTTTTAGAGTATCCATTCAAGTTATCTAATGATCAAGTAGAGGTCTCCAAGTAGTCCATAACCGCGAACACGGCTATTCGAATAGTTTATTAACCCTGCAGGGGTGTACATCTTCACACGCGTGTCATCACTTATCGCCTCGTTCTCGTCACCCTTCAAGCGGGTGTCGGACGTGGATAAAACCAAGTCACTAACCTCACATCACCTTCTCTAATCCAGGAGTCGACTACCTGAGTTTGGCACAGCTCGAGAGTCCGGCCGGTTCCACGAAACGGACTCAGATAATGCAAGGGACCGAGATGCCACCTCTGCCAGATGGTTTCACTGCCTCACAGGTCCACCCACATATCTATATGATTCAACCTTTTCTTCATTCTTTTTCTATGCATATTCCAAATGGAAAGCTCGAATCTATTGTGAATCCTGGACCGGATCAGGTACGTAAAGAGGCCAAACGGGGTCCCCATAAAACCCTACATGTGGTCATACTCTTTGTCTTGGATCACAAAACAGGAACTCGGGGCCTAGGGCAGTGTTCAACGAGACAACCCACCGTGTACTCCTACACAGCCTCTCATCATTCACCTTTGTTTAGGGTGGATGCACCAACACGTTATCATCAGCATCACTGTGTTCATTCCATCCCGACTCACAATCAAAGTAACCTCATTGTATCACTAAGCAGCAATAAGAAGTAACAGTTGCAGGGGCCACATGCTCATCATTCAACTCCTAAATCTGCTAGGATTGTAGTTTACTTAATACGGTGACAAAATGATAGGTCATGCATCGGAATGGGTTCAACTAAGCGAAAGAACCTGTCTCGGTGATCTCCTAAACATGCATAAGCGAGACTGAGAGGGAAATAGGATTTTACAAACATGATCAATGGGGTTTGCTTGCCTTGCTGACGATACACGGGGTTTACCGATCTTCTTCTTGGTCGGGGGTGATCACCGTCTCGGAAAGGCTGGTACCGGAAACAATCATCAACAAAATGGGGGGGGCAACATTGTAATAGAATGCACAAGCACATGATTATGTTGTCCATGATGTGATTGGTAATGTTATGGCACATTTGATTTAAATGAAGTGTATTGCATTTGAAATGCAAATTCAAACTCCATATGTTAGTTAATTTAGCCAAGTTGCAAATGCCATTATTTGTTCTTTATAAACCATGTGATCATGTGTCTAATGTGCCTCTGATGTACAAGTGATCAAGGTTGCATTGCAAAGGTTCAAGTTGAAATAGCATTTGAATTAAATTTGAAATAATTACAATTTAGCCAAATATCAAAAGCTACTGGTCCCATTTTAAAATCAACCCAAACATGGTTGAAAGTTGCATATTTTGATAGATAATTTTATTCTGATCATTTTTCATATATTATTTGTCTAATTTGGAGTTCATATGAATTTTCTATGATTTTCCAAAGTTTCAGCTAATTTCTGGAATTTTCTCTATTTTCTTTTATTCTTTTAATTCTTTTCTAATTACTGCATCAGCCTTGCCTCAGCATGACGTCATCAGGGGGCTGACCAGTGGGGCCAGGGGGTCAGTGACAGTGGGATTAATCCCTCTCTATTTAAAATTTAACAGAGGGGTTAGGGGCTTGGAGCCCCACTATTAGTGGTTGGGGGCTGATTAGCACGCGGGTTAGGGGGGGCCTAATGGCCGGCTTGAAGCCGGCGGCCTCTGGACACGGTGGCGCTCGCCGGGATCGGGTTCCCGGCAACGGTTGGATGCGCTGCGGGTACTGGGGCGTGGCCCTTGCTCGTGCGCATTGCCCCGAGCACACGGCGACCACAGGGGAGCACCGGGGGCACGACAGCGACCTCGTCGGTGGCGACCCGTGCTCGGTTTCGACGGAAAGACGGCCGAGTGCAGCAAAGAGAGAGAGAAAAGGGGGAAAAACGTGGAGCTCACCCTGAGTCTAATGGAGGGGACGTAGAAGCCGTAGGAGCTACAGAGGCGACTAATTCCTCGCCGGCGTGCGGCGGCCGTGGCGGAGGAAGAAAGCTCGATTCGGTGTTCCCTGGGCGCTCCGGCTTGCCTTGCTCGCGTGGGAAGATGTAGTCGACGCCGGGAAGTCTCCTAGACAAGGTTTGGCGGCGTGAGGAAGAGGGTGGCCACGGTGGTGCGGCTGCACGCTCCGGCGAGCTCCTCGGACCGCAGGGCAATGGCGACGCAGAGAGGAGGAGGTGACCACGGGATAGGGGGGAAGGATGTGGAGCCTTGTGGGCGTCTGCGTGGCGAGAGAGGAGAGACAGGGGAGGCCTAGACGACTTCTCCCCGTCGAGGTGGCCGTCGGCGTGCTCTGGCCGCCACGGAGCAGCTTTGGGGCGAGGGGTAGAAGACGACAACGCCTCGGCTTGGGCTGGGCCGGCGAGAAGAGGTGGGCCTTCGCCCGTTGGCGCAAGGTAAGCCCCTCTTCACTGTTTTTCTTTTATTTCTTCTGACATTTGTTCTGTTTTGATATAAAAAAATACAAAACATTTTATAAAATCCCCAAATTATTTATATGGACTTACATGGCTTATAGTTATCCACTCCCAAAATTTGAAGATTTTTGAAATTCAAACTATTTGAATTTCAATTTAAATAGGGGTATTATTTAATTTCCAAGGCATTGTTGGAAAATTAGAAAATTCCATGAGTATGGGATTGATCCCAAACCACTTTTAAAATGATCAGCATCATTTATAGGAATTTTTCAAATGTTCAAAAGATTTTTGGAAAAAAGATTTTTATCTGGCCATTTGATTTAATTTCTCAGGGCTTTTCTTTTCCCCATTTTTTAATTTCTTTTGAATTTTTGCATGATGCAAATGGCACAAACAAACCCTAGCACTTACCTAAACTTGGGTTGTGACACTTTGTTGTATGATTGAGCCCGCCCGAGACCCCGACTAAGTGATCGGGCTGGAGTCTGTTTATGTAAGTATTATAATTCAATCGATAATATGGTTGACGCGACTTGTCTATGAGTATGGGATTTCACCACCCATAATCATATAGACTTGTGAGCAGGCGATGAGGACCCATCTCAGTTGATAATCCGACCTGGATGGGATGCCCCTCACGTACGAAGCTTTCCGAGAGTGTTTTGTGCTTGGCCTTGTCTGCTTAGACAAGTGGGTACTACTCTCGGCTCTCCATATGATTGAGTTATGACCGTAATTACATACGCAAATTCCGGGTCCCGACAATGGGCTTGACAAGGCCATAAATGAATTGTTCGCTATGCTCAAGACTGCGGAAGCATCTATGCAGAAGGATCCAAAGTATATGATGGCGGTAACAAGGGGCACTGGAAGAGGAATTACAAGAAGTATCTGGGAGATCTGAAGAGTGGTCTAATCACCATAGGTATAAATAAGTTATACTAAGTTAATAGAAAATTTCATTATTCACCTTCATAGGTACAATTGATACCATGTCGATTGCACTTGTTTTGCAAATCAGTACAGGGAATTCTCAGAATTCTAAGGAGAAGAGCGAATGAAGTGCAAGGCCGCGTCAGAAGTGGTGCCCAAGTCACCCAAGGCTGTCGGCGTTCGTCTATCAAGACTTACCTTGGAGTATAATTAAACGTTATTTGATTCATAGGGTGTGTAAAATATTAATATCGTATTATGTCATATACGCGATGGATGCATCATCCACGTTCTGTATAATGGTTGTTCGAAGTTAATACTCTTTGAATTTCACCCTCTGTGGTGAATTATTTAATTTTAAATTTTGATGCTATGTATACTTACTTGAAGGCTAAATAAATTAAGTTATTTGATAAACTAGTACTCCCTCCGATCCATAATAAGTGTCGCTCACCTAGTACAAAGTTTGTACTAGCTTAGTACAAAATGTGCGAAAGTTTGTACTAGCTTAGTACAAAATGTGCGACACTTATAATGGATCGAAGGGAGTAGTAGCATAAATGACTTAGTCATATTAGAACAAAGCGCACGTGGAAGCTTCATATTGATGAAGTCATTCAATCTCTTGACTTTGAGTCATTTGACACATGCAAAGTTTTTCTGATAGACAAAGTTAATGATTATATGAACTATTCAAGTGTTTAGTAAACTATTGGAATAAAAAAATAATGATGTGTGAAGGACCAATAAATAGTGCTTTACATAAAACTTTATGATTATGACTTGTGTAGATATACAGATATCTAGACAAGACATGCATTCTGAAATTTTGAATAAGTTCAAAACTATTTCAATACAAAGAGAATCATCATCACACATAGGTCAATATTCAACGATCTGATCGTGAAAATAAATGAGTTCAAGAACTTAGCAAACATCATAGAGTGTATTAAGTCAGTTCATAAACTAGCGTCACCCGCAACCCCATATAGCTACGAAGTATCATGACGCACAACCAAACCCTGTTTTACATGTTGAAATTAAAATTGTTTTCTACTATAAATCCCAACATGACATGATGAGGTCGGTGATGTACTCAAAGACACTCCCATTCACTATACTACTTAACGCTTTGGAGATAACAACTTACGAACTAAATAGAGCACCCTCATATGACTACTGAAACAGTGTCCAATAAGAATATTGCATGGATAAGAATTCCACTTACTGTTTCCCAGTTTCGGAGATATATTTAGAATATACTCGATCCTGAATATAAGTATTATAGGACATGACAAAATGTTAGGAACAACACTTCCACTACCATACCCGAGAAAAATGTTTATCACGAGACATTGGATTTTTCTTGAGAAAACGACTCTCTTGAAACAATTAAGTGGAAGGACTAATCGCTTGATAAATATTGTATTGAATCATTTTGTTCTATAGAATGAAACTCGGAAATTCATTCTAGATATAATTTTTTTGACCAAACTAAAAATTCCTACATCTGATGAAAAGGAATGATGAAACCCTGAAATGCGTTCGAGAGATGAAATGATGAAGTCTGATGTTGTATCACACAGCTTTATAAATTCACGTTGAACCAATGTGGTTCTATAGTGCGATAAACTTGTGAACTACAAGAAACCATGACGAGCACTAACTCCACTATATGGTTTAAACACCATCAAAAACAAGATGAAAGCCATCCACTAGAATCAAGTTTAGAACTTGGTAAAACCCTCCATAGGATACCTCATTATTATAGTGGATTGGATTTTTCATATATATGAACATAGACGATAGCTTCATCGTTCATAACGCTCAACTTATCATATTATAAGTTTTTTTTGATAAAGTTCAAAAAAGTTTGACTACAATATCTAGTGATGCAAATGTCCATATGGAAAATTACTAATAATCGCGACATACTTCCAAAGTATTAATTATGGTTTTTTTAGAAAATTCAACAACGGGTGTATGCATGATATAACCCGAAAGGATTTAACGATCTATACGATATTGGTAAAAGTGAGAATGCTTTAAAGTTTAGTCCATAGTTGAAGCAAATATCATAGAGCTGGAGTAATAGTTTTGATGAAATTATAAAGTTATTGTTTCATCGATAACCATATAAGATATAAAATTAAGTGGGAGCACGATTCTAACCATATATGTGAATAACATATGAGTGATTAAGAATAAATATTTTAGAAAAAGGGAAGCACTAAGGCATTGGATGTCGTGAAACTGCAACAATCACCAAAGTAATCTAAATAGTAGATTAATTCTCTTGAAGCACCTGATAGGAAGAAGGGTTCTTAGAGGAAGACTAAAGAGTTCATTGCAAATAAATGAAAGGAAATTTCATAATGATTTGTAGTACTTTTAGTCGGTGTATAGTTAAGCAGCAAAATAGGATGTTAATTTTATTTAAGATAAGGTATATAGCAGGATTTCTACAACGTAAATGTGATACATGGAAACTCTAGAAGTTGCATAGGAGGGTATTCGGATAAGGAACACCATCATAGTGATTGGCATAGTTCCAAAACATTTGATCTACACAAACCGTATTTTGGTATGAGCTCACTATAGTCCAAACATGTTGAACGATAGTGCTCTATCTTTAAATTCTTCATAAAGGATGAAGGGGTACATTAAGATACACATGATTGAGACGAGCCTAAAAGCGTTAAGCTCAGTGACGAAGTCTATAACACAAGCAAGCATAAAGACCAAAGTGCCATTGGTCTGAACAAACAATGCAACTAGATTATTGTCTCTACTGCAAGTGGGAGACTGTTGGAATTATGCCCTAGATGCAATAATAAAATGTATTATTATAATTCCACGTTCATTATTAATGTTTATATTTCTGTTCTATAACTAAAATGGCTTATGCGGAGGTTTGCCAAGTGCATGTTAACTGCCTTCGGAGGAAACCCTTATGCAAGTGTGGGGTATAAACACAAAGTGTTCTTAGTCTGCTTCTAGGACTAACATGTATGTTATGGATGTCATGTTTTCCTGACATGGGGCAATGAATATGCAGGTAACACATAGGATCACATTATTTCCAGAACAAGGGTGTTGAACAAACCCAATTGTGTGATTTTGAAAGCACAGGTTATCGACCAGAGGGGCGTGAATGGGAGATTATTATGTTGTCCAGAATATTTTCAGTTTCTTCAGGATTGAGGCAATACAAAACCGAGGAAACTCACAAAATGATGAAGCTCAGAAATTTTATAGAACATAGACATAAATGCATAACACCATTTTTCAAAAGAAATAAAGTCTAACAAATATGCAGACATGCATCAGATACAAAGTTTGAGGAAACATAACAGAGGGAACTCAGTGCGAAAGTATCAGAACTAAGTCATCAAAGCAAATACTGAAGTACTGAGGTTAAAGATATAGCACCAGGGCACAGATTACATCGATTTGGTAGGCCAGTTCAAGTTGTTGTGACAACTCTACATCTGGTTGGAGAGGATGAGATTAAACTCAGAAGACATAGTCTTCACCTTGTTCTCCTTGAACTAAAGTCCTCAGACTCCATCCAATCACTTTGCTGAGTCTTCAAGGTAGACTCCCGAAACCTACACAGACTCCGTTCACTTCAGGAATTCACAATTGCATCTTGAATTCCTTAGAACAATGACTCCTACACCGGCCGGAAGATCAGATTATTCAAGAGTAAAAAGCTTCGGATCACTCAAACCGAATTCCTCAGAAGTGCTCAACTACTCAGGCAGGTGGTTTTCCTCACTTAGGTTCTTCAGGTTCCTCAGAGGTGGGTTTCTCTCACATGACATATGTCAAGTTTTCTCGCGGAACAGCCAACCCTCCAATGGGGCTGGGGGAGGATATTTATATCTGGGGGGCAAACCCAGGTGAAAGGACATAAATGCCCATGCACGAAAAGACGATCGTGCCCACCCTTCGGACCAAATTCTTTACAGGTTCGAGCAACTCCCCATGCGACATGTGGCATGATCGGAATATTATCTATCTCTCTCTTTCTTTGTTCAAGAGAACAACACTGGCAGTTTCCAGACTCCTCAACCGAAGACAGATTCCTCAATGTCCTAAAGAAAAACGTCTCAGACAGCTGAGGAACTGAACTTCTACTGCAGCAGATTCCTCAGGGTTTTCTTCAGGATTCCTATTTGAGCAATTCCTCAGAACTTAGGAACTCATTTTCCTCAACCCCTCCAACAGTACAGTGTTTCCCTATGACTCAAAAAAGTAAAAAAGATTAACGAACACTACGCTTCAACTTTTGCTTCAACTCGAGTTCCCTCAGGATGGTGAACGATTTCCTCAAGGCCAACTGGATGCCTTAGGATCCAAATTCCTCGGGATTTCATGCCTCTGCATTCTTTAGGAAAACACCACTTTCTTCAATGTTCTTCAACATTGGGGGGGGGTCGACAACGGTGGTTAATCCGTACCTCAAGGACTTTTTCTCGTGTGTATACTCACAAACACATTAATCCCTTAACCGTTTTGTAATCAAATATACAAAACCAGAAAGGGGAACTACATGCACTTACAATCTCCCCCTTTTTGGTAATTTGATGAAAATTAGGTTAATGCTTCAACATAATTAAGTATATTGATTTGAGGTGCGGAATAGAAATTTATTGATTATCTATCCACGGTATAGAGAGCTCCCCCTGAAGATATGCATGCTTGATGAATTAAAATTTTGTATGCATAAGTGAAATTTTGATGACAACTTTGAGAAGCTCCCCCTATATCCAGGAATATCGAAATAGTGCAATGATTAAGAGTTTTGAGGAATTAGCACAATGCACTGAGTAACGTCGTCGCGAAGTAAAGGTATCATGCAAGCAAAATATACTGAGGAAATATGCATGATGCAGTTCAATAGAATCAGCCAACCAAAAAGAAGTTAAGTTTGCAACTCATTAGAAAAATTGACTGAAGAAAGAGAGTTGTAACTTATGAGGCACCCAAAATATATGAGCCCCCATTTGAAGACTAACTCAAATTACTCCCCCTTTGTCATTGAATGGAAAAATGGAGAGAAATTGAGACTAACGACCCACAGAGCAGTATCAGGAAGGAGGTGCATCAGACTTGAGGCCAGTTGTTGCAGTATGAGGACATGCCGCAGTGTCTTCAACTTCCTCGATATTTATGTATTGATCTGAGGAGTATGAGTTCATTGCCAGAGTTGGAGTTGGGCAGCGACAAAACAGTCTGGGCGGACGAATGTCTGAAACCGGAGGCTGACGGAGATGAAGCTACTGGATTTCCTTAGGAGTGATAACGACCTCAAGAATTGCATCCACACGCTTATAGGTATGATGGGCATATTGATGATTATTCTTCTGAGAAGTGTGCATTTGAGTCATATATGTGAGAATTTATGAAATTTGACGATTCGTCCAATCATGATTCCTATCCACTTTCTGATGCAGGCTAATGAGGAGTTCTCTACCAGTCCTCATGCGAGCCTGAGTTGTGTCTTCCGTTGAGGCATTAGTGCCAACTTCCTTAGTGGTGCGAGACTGGGGATGATGTATGTTGAAGGCATCGGACTTGGTGGGATGATAATTTTCATTGTAGAAACCTCTGGCTTTGTCTGAATCATGCACTGAGGAAATGGTGCAAGGAAGAACCAAAACAAGAGGCAGGTAGACACGATAATTTTTTTGATCTGCGATATAGTTGACGCCAGTCTTGATGCAGATGAGCTTCATAATCCAGGGCGCATACGGCTTCAAAGTATGAGGATTCTAAGAAGCATCAATCATGGTTCTGAAGAAGAAGTATGGGACATCGATTGGTGCGGACATGCCAATGTTGCAGAGAATGTTCTTCATGCATCCAACCATTTCCTGAGCAGTTCACTCATATCCTTTGATGGGGCAGAACGACTTGGCAAGTATGCGATATAACGTTGATGCTATCAATTTGCTTGTTGGCTGCTCTAAGTGGAAGGTTGAGATGTAGCGTAGCGGTAATTTCCCTTGGTGAAGATACCAAGGTTGAGAGTCAATCCAGCAGGACTCCAACAATGACAAGTAGGTGCTAAAGTGAACAATGGCGCCGTTCAGAACCGAGGGTTTCTTACTTTACCTGGACCTGGACACAAATACAAATAACTTTTCTCCCAACGAGTACAGAGGGGTTGTCAATCCCTCCGGCCTTGTAGTTTACAAAAGGTCAAACATAAGAGATAATGATAATGATAACTGTGACTAGAAAGTAAAACAGGAAGTAAATTGAAGGTGTAAACAGTAATGGAAATATGGACCGGGGTCCCATGAAGTTCACTAGTGATGTCTCTCTCCAAAAGATGATAAACAGCTATGCAAGCTGAACAAATTACAGCTGGGCAATTGACAGGATTAAAAATGCACCGTAATGCTAACTATGCTACAAAAGAAAGGAAGAGGCTCAAAAGCATGGGCAGTACGCCAAGACAAGTAGACCAAAATTGATTTGTGTCTACTCACTAATCATCCACCTTGAGATATCTATCCAGAACATCTCACTGGTATTAAGTTGCGAGCCCCACCCAAAGTGTAAACCCAAAGCAACACACAACTTCATTAAAAGAACTTTGCGTAAAGTAAACAATCCTTGCACCCTCAAGTACAAGAACCGTTATTTTCTCCCTTGTGGAAACAACACATCCCCTAGAATCATGTTTATGTCACTCAAGCTAGTCATCGGGGGGCATGAACCCACAATCATGCATAACGCTCCCTCTTGGAGTTACTACCTACCACTTGTCCAAAGCAATAAACAGCAACGGAGAACATGCAAGAATTACTCAAGAACATAAATATAAAAGGAGAAGACCAAATATATTACTCATCACAATCTGAACATAATCTCATAATCTATCAGATCCCAGCAAACTCAACATAGCAACAACAGGAAAATTACATATGTGCCTTGATCATGTAGGGCATCTCACAAGGTCTAATCAATGAAGAACAAAGGTAGAGATAAGACATCACATAGCTACTGATCATGGACCCATGGTCCAAGGTGGACTACTCACGGCTCATCCGGGGAGCGTCCATGGTGGTGGAGAAGCTCCCGGAGGTCAATCCTCCCTCCGGCAGGGTGCCGGTACAGGATCTCCTGGCAGCTCCGATCTTGGAAGCGTGGCTGCGGTGGAACAGTGGGGAGATCACAAAAAAGGGTTCTGTCTTCGGGGGTTTCGGGACGAGAGGTAAATATAGGCAAAGGGGGGCAGCCAGGGGGCCACCAAGGGGTCCAGGCGGCCTCCCGGCGCGACTTAGGGTGGTGCCGCGCCCCCTGGCCGCCTGGGTGCTAGGTGGGACCCCCCTTCGGGCATCTGGAAGCTTCCGTGTCGCTCATTTGTTTATATTTTTCCTGGATTTTATTGGCACGTTAAGTAATGGGAAAACCTGAAATACAAAAACAGTAGAAAAACAGAAACTAGCACTGGGGTGCAATGAGTTAATAGGTTAGTCCAAATATGATCAAAAGTGTATGAAAGTGCATCAAAATAATATCAATACCACTAAAAAAAGAAGAAAAACATCTTGGGTTTCCTCCCAACGAGCGCTTTCTTTTACGCCTTTGAGCTAGGCACAAAGCAAAAAGATCAAGTTTAATCAAGTGTAAGAGAATAGCTAGCCCGTGTAACTGACTCAAAAGGTAACTTAATCTTCTTTCTAGGGAAGTGTTCCATGCCCTTCTTGAGAGGGAATTGGAATTTTATATTCCCCTCTTTCATATCAATGACAGCACCAACGGTGCGAAGAAAAGGACGTCCCAAAATAATTGGACATGAGGGTTCACACTCAATGTCCATAATAGTAAAATCAACGGGAACATAATTATCATTAAAAATAATAAGAACATCGTCAATCTTCCCCAACGGTTTCTTTACGGAAGAATCAACAAGGCAAACACCAAAAGAACAAGGATTGAAAGGTTTCAATTCAAACATATCATACATTCTTTTGGGCATAAGAGAGGTACTAGCTCCAACATCACATAAAGCATAACAAGAGAAGTTATTCAATTTAATTTTGATCATAGGATCCCAACCATCGTCTAGATATTTAGGTATGGAGGCTTATAACCTAAGCTTCTCCTCCCTAGCATTAATGAGAGCATTGGTGATATGCTCCGTGAAGGCAAGATTTAGTGTGCTAGTGTGGGGGTCTCTAGACATTTTGTGTAGTAAACTAATAACTTCAGAAAGGGTACATCTATCAAAATCAAGGTCACTACTATCAAGTAAGGTGGTAGTGATTTCATTTAGGCCTACTTGTTTGAAATACTATATGATCATAGGAGTTTCTTCTTCTACAGTTGAGGTAATAGCATCACCATTAATAGGTCCAATGGGACTAGGGGTGTGTTGGGTGCTAAGAGTTTGGATATCCTCAACAACTTGATAAAGTCCTTAAGCATGCTCTCTAATTCAGAATTGGAGTTCTTGGTGCTAGGATAAGTGTTGTTGTTCCCATAGTTGTTGGATGGGAAGGGTCTAGGATTGCTACGAAAGTTACTCTTATAGGAATTTTTGTTGAAGTTATTTCTAGAGATAAAGTTCACATCTACTTGTTCTTGAGAAACCAAGGAATTTAAGGGAACATCATGAGGATCAATAGGAGCTTGTGTGGTAAGTAAAGACATGATCAAGTCAACCTTTTCATTTCAGAGGAGATCTCCTCGACAGAGTTTACCTTCCTACCTGTTGGAGCTCTTTCAGTGTGCCATTGGGAATAGTTAATCACCATCTCATCTAGTAATTTTGTGGCAGCACCAAGTGTTGTTGACATAAAGGTTCCTCCCGCGGCTGAATCTAACAGGTTCCGCGAGGTAAAGTTCAAGCCTGCATAAAAAGTCTGGATAACCATCCAAGTAGTCAAACCATGCGTACGGTAATTCTTAACAAGCGATTTCATACGTTCCCAAGCCCCGGCAACGTGTTCATTATCCAGTTGCTTAAAAATTCATAATATTACTCCTCAATTGGATAATCTTAGCAGGTGGGTAATACTTCGCAATAAAAGCATCCTTGCACTTATCCCAAGAATCTATGCTATTCCTAGGCAAGAATTGGACCCAAATTTTAGCTCCTCCTCTCAAGCAGAAAGGAAAAAGCTTAAGCTTAACAATATCACCTTCTACTTTTTTATACTTTTGCACATCACAAAGCTCAACAGAATTATTCAAGTGTAAAGAAGAAGCATCTCCAGCACCGGAGAATTGTTCTTTCATGACAAGAGTAATCAAAGCAGGTTTAATTACATAATAAGATGATGAAGTGGCCGGTGTAGCAATAGGAGTGAAGATAAAATCATTGTTGTTGTAACTAGTGAAGTCACACAACTTGGTATTTTCATTGGTACCCATAATAGTAGCAATAAGCAAAACAAGCAATTTTTTTTGTGATTTTTGATCAAGGACACTAAGATAAAAATTGAAAGCTAAACTAACAAGACTAAAACCAAAGATAAAAGATAGTGTGCAACTCCCCTATCTTGAAGAGCGGCGTCCCCGGCAACGGCACCGGAAATTACTAGATGCTATCAATTAGCTCGTTGGCTACTGATACTTCCCAAGCGTATCTATAATTTCTACTAGCTCCATGCATGTTTTGTGTGATATTGCTATGATATAGATAAACTTTCATACACTTTTGATCATATTTGGTCTAACTTATTATCTCAGTGCACAACAGTGCCAGTTCCTGTTTTCTGCTGTTTTTCTATTTCAGGTTTCCCCCATATTAAAAGTGCTCCAAAAATTCAGGAAAATCAGATAAGAAATCAGCGTACGGGAACCTTCCAGAATCACCTGGGTGGGGCCAGAGGGCCACCACCAGGGACCCAGGCGGCCACCTGGCGCGACCTAGGGTCTGGCCGCGCCGGGGGGTGCCTCGACCCCTGGTGCCCCCCCTGGCTGCCCCCCTTCGCATATTCAATCTCCATGACAGGAAACCCCCAAAGACAGAAACCTTTTTCACGATCTCGCCTCTGCTCCTCCGCCGCCGCGCTTCCAAGATCGGGAGCGCCAGCAGACTTCTTCTCGGCACCCTGCTGGAGGGAGGGTCGACCTCCAGGAGCTTCCCCTCCACCATGGACGCTTCCCGGATGAGCCATGAGTATTTTCCCTTGGAACATGGGTCCGTGATCAGCAGCTATGTGATGTTCTCCTCCCCTCTTTGTTCTTCATGGTTTTGTCCTCTTGAGTTGCCCTTCATGATCGAGGCACATATGTAATTTTCTGCTATTACTATGCTGAGTTTGCTAGGATCTGATGGATTATGAGATTATGTTCAGATTGTGATTGAGTAATATATTTGGTTCTTATCTTTTATATTTTTGTTCCTAAGTAATTCTTGCATGTTCTCCGTTGCTTTTTATTGCTTTGGCCAAGTAGTAGGTAGTGACTCCAAGAGGGAACGTTATGCTCGATTGTGGGTTCATGCCCCCCGATGACACGCTTGAGTGACAGAAACATGAAGTCTAGGGGATGTGTTGTTGCCACAAGGGAGAAAACAACGGTGCTTGTAACCTCGGTTGCAAGGATTGTTTACTTTACGCAAAGTGCTTTTTAATATATTTGTCCGTTGCTGTGGCTCTACACTTTGGGTGGGGCTCGCAACTTAATACCAGCGAGATGTTCTGGGTAGATATCTCAAGGTGGATGATTAGTAGTAGATGCAGTTGGATTTCGGTCTACTTATTTTGGCGTACCGCCCATGCTTTTGAGCCTCGTCCTTTCTTTGTAGCATAGTTAGCACTGCAGTGCGTTTTTAATCATGTCAATTGCCCAGCTGTAATTTTTTTACCTCGCATAGCAGTTTTATCATCTTTTGGGAGAGAAATATCACTAGTGAACATCACGGGACCCCGGTCCATATTATCATCATTGTTTACACGCTCAGTTATTTTCTGCTTTTACTTTCTAGCTGTTATCATTATCATTATCTGTTGCGTTGATCCTTTGTAAACAACAAGACTAGAGAGATTGACAACCTCTCTGAACTTCGTTGGGAGCAAAGTTATTTGTGTTGTGTGCATGCCCACGTCAATTGCGCCGTTGATACCTACTTATCATTACCGGAGTCCTACGGGAGACAAACCCTCTCCTATACATAGGGAAAATTTGCTGCTATCCTACATCTCACCTTCCACTTGGGGTAACCAACGAAGGGCGAGAAGCCATTATCATCTCTCTCGCATCAAGTAAATTTATGGCGCCGTTGCGGGTACTCCGAGTGCTAAGATAGGGGAGTTTCCCACTACCTTTTACCTTTGGTTTATAATCTTGTTAGTTTACCTTTCAGTTTTTATCTTTGTGTCCTATATCAAAAATTACAAAAAAATCTGCCACACTTGCTGCTACTATGGGTTCCACTGAAAACACCAAGTTGTGTGACTTCACTAGTCACCAGAACAAAGACTTTATCTGCACTTCTATTGCCACACCTGCCACTTCAGCAACCTCTTATGAAATTAAACCTTCTTTGCTAAACCTTGTTATGAGAGATCAATTCTCTGGTGCTGGAGATGATGCTCCTTTACACTTAAATAAATTTGTTGAGTTATGTGATATTCAAAAGTATAAAGAAGTAGAAGGTGATGTTGTTAAGTTCAAGCTTTTTCCTTTCTCTTTAAGGGAAGGAGCTAAAATTTGGTTTCAATCTTTCCCTAGGAATAGCATAGATTCTTGGGATAAGTGCAAAGATGCTTTTTGGGATGTATTAACAACCTGCTAAAATTATCCAATTGAGAAGTAACATTATGAATTTTAAGCAATTGGATAATGAACATGTTGCCCAAGCTTTGGAACGTATGAAATCTCTTGTTAATAAATACCCTACACATGGTTTGACTACCTGGATGGTTATTCAGAATTTTTATGCACGCTTGAACTTTACCTCGTGGAACCTGTTAGATTTAGCCGCTAGAGGAACCTTTATGTCAACTACACTTGGTGCTGCCACAAAACTTCTCGATGAGATGATGACCAATTATTCCCAATGGCACTCCGAACGCGCTCCAACAGGTAGGAAGGTAAACTCTGTCGAGGAGATTACCTCCCTAATTGAAAAAGTTGACTTGATTATGTCTCTACTTACCAAGCAACCCTCTGTCGATCCTGATGATGTTCCTTTAAATTCTTTGGTTGCTCAGGAACAAGTAGATGTGAACTTTATTGCTAGAAACAACTTCAACAACAATGCTTATAGGGGCAACTTTGCTAGTAATCCTTGACCGTTTCCATCCAATTATGGGAACAACAACACTTATCCTAGCAACAAGAACCCCACTTCTGAACTAGAAAACAAGCTTAGAGACTTTATTACTACCCAAAAGGCCTTCAACAAGAATGTAGAAGAGAAATTAGCTAAGTTAGATAATCTCTCTTTGTAGGTAGATAGCTTAGCCCTTGATGTTGAGATGCTAAAAATTAGAACCTCTCCCCTTGAGGACAGGAAGGCCACTCCTATTAATGGTATCCAATTACAAATCAATGAAAATATTAGGATGATGGCTAAACTTAAAGAAAGACGGGCTAGAGAAAAAGAGGAAGAGGATAGAATTAAGAGCCTTCGTACACACCACACAGTTGCTACTATCCAAATTGTTGAGGACACCCAAACTATTAGCACCCAATGCACTCCTAGTCCCATTGGACCTATTAATGGTGATGCTAATACCTCAACCCTAGGAGAAGAAACTCCTATGAGCATAGAGGGTTTCAAACAAATGAGCATAGATGACACTACTACAACCTTTTATAGTAGTGATATTGATTTTGATAGTTGCACCCTCTCAGAAGTTATTAGCTTGCTACAAAAAATGTCTAGAGACCCCCACACTAGCACACTTAATCTTGCCTTCACGGAGCATATCACAAATTCTATCATCAAAGCTAGGGAGGATAAGCTTAGGATAGAAGCCTCCATACCTAGGAAGCTAGATGATGGTTGGGACCCTATGATAAAAATTAAATTGAATAACTTCTCTTGCTATGATTTATGTGACGTTGGAGCTAGTACCTCCGTCATGCCCAAAA
Organism: Bromus sterilis; assembly: GCA_950022295.1. Lineage (NCBI taxonomy): Eukaryota > Viridiplantae > Streptophyta > Magnoliopsida > Poales > Poaceae > Bromus > Bromus sterilis. Next base: position 287,244,455 of record OX465596.1, read on the forward strand.
TAATGTATGACATGTTTGAATTGAAACCTTTTGATTCTTGTTCTTTTGGGGTTCGTCTCGTTGATTCTTCCGTAAAGAAACCTTTGGGGAAGATCGTCGATGTTCTTATCATTGTCAATGACAATTATGTTCCCGTCGATTTTATTATTATGGACATAGAGTGTGAACCTTTATGTCCAATTATTTTGGGACGTCCTTTTCTGTCGGGAATATAAAATTTCAATTCCTTTCAAAAAGGGATGGAACAATTGCCTAGAAAGAAAATCAAGTTACCATTTGAGTCCGTTACACGGGCTAGGTATTCTCTTTCTCTTGATAAAACTTGATTCTTCTTTTGCCTTATGCCTAGCTTAAAGGCGTAAAATAAAGCGCTTGTTGGGAGGCAACCCAAGATGTTTTTACTTCTGTTTTTAGTGGACTTGATGATTCTTACTACTGTAGCAACATCAATGTATCTTTATTTTCAAGCTTTGTGCCAAGTTATAGCCTCTTATGATAAGGGAAACAAAAGTTGTGACATGCTGTCCAGAAAACAGATTATGTCTG